>CM029016.1:177573738-180328738 GCA_016801055.1 Panax notoginseng | reverse complement strand
ATTTCATCCTCGAAATTGGGGTATGTACCTGGTATATCGAAGATGTGAGGATACCTTGATTTCATTTCAGATTCCAACTCCCAGGTTCCTCAACATCGTGGTTTCTCCACAAAACTTTGACTTGAGGTATAAGCTTGGAACATAGAATATGTTCCTTCTTATCCAAGATTTTAACAGGTACCTCTTCATACGCTATCTTTCGCTATTTCGTCCGGTTCTAAATTAATAATGTGGTTCGGGTCTTTCACATATTTACGTAACATAGATATGTGAAAAACGTTATGAACACGAGACATACTTGGAAGTAAGGCGAGTCTATAGGCCACAGTTCCTACTCAATTCAGGATTTCAAATCGGCCAATGAATTGTGGATTGAGCTTTCCTCTCTTTCCAAATCTTGTAACTCGTTTCCATGGAGCAACACGTAACAACACATGCTCTCCAACATTAAATTCCACGTCCTTTCGAAGAAGATCAATATAACTCTTTTGTCGATCTTATGAGGTCTTTATGCGTTGCCTGATCATTTGAATCTTTTTCGTTGTCATACGTACCAATTTCGGACCCAACAACGTTGCTTCACCCACCTCATCCCATCATACTAGAGAATGACACTTGCGTCTATACAATGCCTTGAATGGAGTCATGCCAATACTTGCTTGATAACTGTTATTGTAGGAGAATTCCACCAATGGAAAGAACTTGTCCCAACTTCCTTTGAAGTCAAGGACACAGAGTCTTAATAGATCTTCAAAAGTTTAAATAGTCCTCTCTGACTGCCCGTTTGTTTGAGGATGATATGCCGAACTAAATAGTAAATCTGTACCCATAGCTTTTTGCAAACTAACCCAAAATCGTGAAGTGAATCTTGGGTCTCGATTAAAAACTATGGATACTGGCATACCATGCAGTCTAACAATCTCATTTATGTATATACGAGTAAGACTTTCAAGTGAATAAGTTTCTCGTATAGGTAAGAAATGAGCAGACTTGGTCAATCTATCGATAATAACCCAAATTGCATCTATGCCTTGAGAAACCTTGGGAAGACCAGTAACGAAATCTATGGTAATGTGGTCCCACTTCCATTCTGGAATTTCAAGTGGTTGCAATGGTCCTTTTGGCACTTGATGCTCCGCCTTGACACGTTGACAAGTTAGACACCTTGAGATAAACTCCGCGATCTCTCTTTTCATATTGCTCCACCAAAATGTATGTTGAAGATTATGATACATTTTGGTACTCCTAGGATGGATTGCAAACGATGTGTTGTGTGCCTCCATCATGATTTTATACTTCAAGTCAGAGTCGTTAGGAACACAAAGTCTGGAGTTGACTCAAAGTATTCCTTTTTCATCAATTCTTGCTTCCGGGATAGCACCTTCTTGTACTTTCTTCTTCATACGCATCAACTCCAGGTCCGTAGCTTGAGCAGCGTTAACTTTATCGATTAAAGACGGTTCTACTCGTATATTTGTCATCATCACATGGGTCCTTGGAGTCTTTAACACTATCTCCATCCTTTCTAAGTCATACTAAATGGGCCTTTGCGTTGATAATATCGCACTCGTACCTGCATATGATCTTCTACTCAATGTGTTAGCTACTACATTCACTTTTCTAGGATGGTATTGAATGGTATGATCGTAATCTTTCAACAGCTAGAGCCAATGTCGTTGCCTCATGTTGAGCTCCTTTTGGCTGAAGAAATATTTGAGGCTTTTATGATCCGTATAGATCTCCACTTTCTCCCCATACAGGTAATGCCTCTATATTTTAAGCGCGAAAACGACAACTGCCACTCTAGATCATGAGTAGGATAATTCCTTTCATATTCTTTGAGTTATCGTGAGGCATAGGCTATGACTTTCCCATATTGCATGAGAACACATCCTAAACCTTTTCCTTAAGCATTGCTGTATATGACAAATCTCTCCGAACCAAATGGTATTGTCAGAACAGGTGCTGAAATGAGTTTCTTCTTGAGTTCTTGAAAACTCTTCTCACATTCCTCGCTCAAACCAAATTTTGTATCTTTCTGAGTCAGCTGAGTTAATGGAGTAGCAATTCGAGAAAACCCTTCTACAAATCTCCGATAATAATCAGCTAAGTCGAGAAAGCTACGTACTTCAGTGACTGACTTAGGTTGCTCCCAACTTTGAATTGCTTCAATCTTTGCCGGGTCAACAGATATTTGATTATTTGATATCATGTGCCCAAGGAATGCTACTTCCTTAAGCCAGAACTCACATTTATTCACTTGGCGTATAACTTGTTTTCACGAAGCTTTTGGAGTTATAGCCTCAAGTACTGCTCATGATTTTCACGGCTTTTGGAGTATATGAGGATGTCATCAATAAAGACAACCACGAAATGATCCAAATATTCCTTGTATACTCGGTTCATCATATCCATGAAGGCAGCAGGAGCATTAGTCAATCCAAAAGACATGACTAGGAATTCATAATACCCGTGCCGAGTTCTGAAAGCAGTCTTTAGAATGTCATCAGTTTTAATCTTTAACTGATGATATCCTGAATGAAGATCAATCTTTGAAAAGAATTTGGCACCTTGCAACTAGTCAAACAGGTCATCAATGCGAGGTAATGGGTACCTATTCTTGATGGTGACATGATTCAACTCTTGATAGTCAATACAAAGTAGCATACTTCTATCTTTCTTCTTTACTAATAGAACAGGAGCACCCCAAGGAGACGTACTAGGACAAATGAAACCGATGTCTAACAATTCCTGTAGTTGGGTTTTTAACTCTTGAAGTTCAATATGAGCCATTCGATATGGAGCTTTAGAAATGGGTTTTGTACCGGGTTCAAGGTCGATACAAAATTCGATTTCACGCCCTGGGGGTAGGCCAGGAAGTTCTTCAGGGAATACGTCAGGAAATTTATTAACAACAGAAATATCATTCAAATCTGACGTATTTTTGTTTAAATCTGTGACATGGGCTAAGAAAACTTGGCATCCGTTTTTTAATAAACGAATAACTTTATGGCTTGATATGACAGTGATTGACTTTAGTGGTTTGGTTTCTTGAATTCGCATAATAGGTTGGTTAGGAATATAAAAGCTAATTACGAAAACAATCAATTTTAGCATGATGAGTAGTTAACCAATCAATCCCTAAAATCACATTAAATGTAAGTATTTTCAAAGAGATAAGATCGACCAGTAACGTGCGGGTGCCGATATGAATCAAACAAGACTTATAAATAGTGGATGTAATGAAGGTTTCTCCCAACGGAGTTTCAACAGATAAGTCTAAGTCTAATTTCTCCAAAGTTAAATTTAAACGTTGAGCTCAAGTAGGAGAAATAAAAGAATGGGTAGAACCGGTATAAAATAGGGTATAGACTTCGCTAGAGTTTATGATTAGCTTACCCGTGATGACTTCGTTCAGGTTCTTCGCTTTTTGGGAGGTCACGAAAAATGCTCTCCCTTGAACTACCGGCTTTGACTTCTCTGGGAAGACCTTTGGTGCCTCCATCCTTACTGGACTTGACTTCACTGCACGATAAAATCGGGCTAGGAGACCTTCTCTTCCGCAATTATAACATATTTTGGACTGCTGCGTATAATTTGGACTGATGTGTCCCTCCCCTCCGCATTTATAGCATATGATCGGTGATCGTTCTCCTTCCTTAACAACCGGTGCTGGTGCTGACGTCTTTCCATCATTATTGAAATTCCTCTTCTTGAAATTTCCACTCCTATTGTCTTGGCCATGATTACCACTGAAGTGGTTACCATTTCTGGCATGCTGATTCCCTCCACGTTTGTTGTCGCCGCTTCGATGACTGCTACCACTGGTATTATCGTTTTGCCATCTGCTCTCTCTTGGTTGGGTTGACTCATTATCGCGCTCCAATAACTGAGCCCAATTTACAACATCTGAATACAAACAAAGGTTATGAGAAACGAGGTATTGACGTATCTCGGGTTTCAAATCTCTTAGAAACATCCGCGTTATACGCTCCTCATTATCTACCAAATAGGATGCAAACTGGGACAACTCGGCAAACTTAGCTTTGTACTACGACACGGTCATATTGTTTTACTCTAGCTTGATGAACTCCACCTCCTTCATGTGACGAATACTTTCGGGAAAGTACTTGTGGTTGAACAGTTCATGGAACTTCTCCCAAGATATCTTTAGTGCGGCAGGCTGGGTACGTTTAACAGATTCCCATCAATGATCCGCCTCTCCTAGCAAGATGAAGGTGGCAAAGGGAATCTTTTGCTCCTCAGAGCATCCCAAGACATCAAATATCTTTGTGATATGCTTTATCCACGTCTCTGTCTTAAGTGGTTCTGGCTTTTCCACAAACTCCGGTGGTCCCAACTCCTTGAACTGCTTAGCAGTGACCATCCGAGAGTTGCCAGTGTTTCCACCTGCATTTTGAATAGGAGTCTCTCTCGCCTGATGTTGCTTGAATTGAATAAAGCCTCTGAACATCCCATCATTCATCATCTGATCGGTGTTGTTGTTTACCTACGGATTATTGCCTTCCTGATGCACATTATCCTGGGTATTGATCGTTGGTGACTCAACGGTCTAATGTGCTTCATTGCTTATCTCAACATTTTTAGATGCCATTTTCAAACACTGCCACAAAACAAGGGTTAATTGACATGCCACATATTATCTCTATACTCTGACCAACCAATTAAATAACAAATAAACTTAGGTAGGTTATACTAGCGAAGGAATTACCCGTCTCTCCCCTCTTAGTTCTATTCTCACATCTCAGCCAGGGATCATATCCCAAAGCTTTGATACCAACTGTGACGCCCCCAAAATAGGTATACATCATCCATTCTGAGTCACCAAATACATGGTACAGAATTTAAATACAAACTTCTTTTATACAATACGACAAAAGCGTAGCTGAGAGTTTTTACACGAATATTATCTTCTAGACAGTATTCAAACTCAAATGGAGTCCTTATTACATTTATTATCACACTATTTTATAGAATAGTGAGGACTACTATAGCCACCATCTCGGACCATCACTCCGTTTTCCGACTAGTTCCGACTACGTTCTCATTTCCTGAAGAGAATAATGAAAGCAAAATGGTGAGATCAACTAGCCCAGTAAGAAATATTACAACTAAGATAATGCAGAATAAATTATCGTTAACCTTCAATAGTGTTAAACTGATAATAAACAACAAGTTTAACTGTAGCGGAACAAGCAATCCATTAGAAGAGTCAAGTAGATCATGATATCTACTATCTTCTATGATTTAAAAAGTTTATCATCAACTTTATCGCTGAGACTCAGCTCAATAAATAATCGACATCACTGAATTATTCGTACACTACGGGCCAATGATATTCATTAGTATCACGTCCACGAATTATCCATGTACTACGGGCTAAGGATATTCGTGTAATTACCAATGGTCATGATCATACCAGCAACTATCCATCAATGCACTACGGGCCAATGAGGACTTTCACCACATCATTTGTAATATTACTGGTCATGATTATACAGAATGATCCCTAGTCATAATCATACAAATCAACAGTTCATCTATGCACTACGGCCAAAGATGACTTTCATCACAATATAAGCATGAGGATGATGACAATGATATAAGAATTCAATTAAAAGAAAATAAATGATAAATTTTTAAAGATTTATAATTTAATTTATCCATAATTCAATAATGTCCAAATTGTTAACATGATACTGCTTTGTGGAGTAAAATTCAAGAATAATATTGTATCAAAAATTATTTGGACAGAAAAAAAATTAATTTTTGTCATGAATAGTACTCTGAGTGAATAGTACTTCGAGAACAGTACCCCATGAATAGTACTTCAGGAATAGTACCCCGTGAATAGTACTTTGTGAATAGTACTCATGAATAGTACTTTATGAATAGTACTTTTAAGAATAGTACCCCGTGAATAGTACCGTATAAATAAATAGTACCCATGAATAGTATTCCAGCATGAAAAGCTTAAAATTTAACAAAAATATGTAGAAAATATCCTTGTGAAACGATACTAGATGAAGCACAAATTTTAACGATATTCTACTAATTTCACGGAGTATAAAAGCAATACTTTAATAAAATGAGGGTATAACCAGGAATACGAGACGAAATAATATTACTTACATACTATAGAGTATGGAAGAAAATATTATTTCATACAAATGTTGAACAAAAATAATATCCCTTACGAATACGAAAGAAATAATACTCCCTACCTTAGAAGAAGACTGAATACTGGAATAGTGAAGTAGCAGAATACTCTTCTTCTTCTTCTTCTCTATAGCTTCTCTCTCTATAATTACTCTTGTGAGTCTTAGTGAATTGGTGAGAATGAAAGAAGAATGAGCTTCTATTTATAGGAAAACATAATTTTGATAATTGCACGATTAGGGGCTCAAATTATTGCAGTATAGTACCTTCATCTATACCTCTATTTTTAATTTAGTTCTTCAAGTATTATCAATCTTGCACCACCTCCCCTAATAGTACATGCATGTGAATCAATAGTTCCATACATGTGAACCAACACTAATTTGAATGTGAACTAATAACAATTAATTGCTCCTTTATCCGATTAATTGCCCATTTGGTCAATTTAACATCCAGAAATCAATTATTATCGATATAAATGTCAATTTCCACTAACACAAATAATCTCAACACAATAGAAATATTTTTATCAACAATTTCATATTTAATCAACACGAACCTATTCATCATTAATATTATAACTCACAATATTTAACAACCAGATCATTCCTAAGAAAGAGGGGCTTTCCAATAATGATTTATCCCTATTGGCGCACAATTAGGTGACCAAACCCCTTTATTCGACAGAACTTTTTAGACATCGTCAATAATGCAAATAATAATATGAATAACTTTGTCGTCTCAATTATTGATTTAATAATATAAAATATTATGAAGATGATACTATGACAATAATTGAATCAATAATATGAGAAATATTATGCAGCAATTACTGTAGCAATAATTGAGTATAACTGAGTGACTTCTCACGTACGCATCAATAATCAATACAGTGTGCTACTATGTAACCACGCGTATTACTGTACATTTACCACCGGGTATTTCAACAGTTTAATGGTAAAACTTTCGCCGTTTTTTTATAAAAATATATTTCTGTCGTTTTCTGACTACGACAATACTTCCGTTGTGGGATCCACCAATGATTGTGTTGTCGTACGAATATTTCCTGTTAAAAAAAATATTCCTCGACCAATCGAATATTTTATAACAACTTGCTTACTTTGTAAAATTTATAAATATTACCCACAACTATAACATTATATCAAATCCACACCATAATATTCAAAAATATATTTTGAGAAAAATTAATCTTTATTCATAAAAGTTGGGGTCTTACATGAGGGTTCCTTGTCATAGGGACTAAACAGAGTTCCAAGTCTGCTGGACTTGAAGAGTTCTTAGTGAACTAGAGTTTCAAGTCTGTTGGACTTGAAGAGTTCTCAGTGAACTAAAGTTCAAAGGCTGCTGACCTTGAAGGAATCTTAGTGATTCGAAGATGTAAAGACTTCCTTAGTGGAATCCCTGCTTGTTGAAGTAGAAGAGTGGATTAGGAGCTTGAGTCTCTAAACCATTTAAAATTCCTTATGTCTTTTACATACTGTCATTTACATTATAAACCTATAGCTGCTATAACTGCTATGAATATGATAACTATTTACCTCTAAACTAACTCTAGAAAAATGGTCAACAAAACATCTATGAAGGGGAACCTTAATTTATTCCGCTGTGTTTGAAATAATTCTTATGTTTGTCATATGCTAATTACTCAGCAATGTAAACTAAAATGGAAAAGATTTTTGAAAATGAAAAGGATCTATTCGACCCCCCCTTCTAGATCTATTGTGTGCCCTCTGGGCATTAACAATTGGTATCAGATCAGGTTCTCATTTTATATTCTAAAGCTAACGCTTTAAGTCTGATCCTAGGCACAAACCATGTTTTAAACTTAGTTTAGTAGTAAGTTGTTTGTGATTACTGATGAGCTCACACGTTAGAAATTATGCGTACAGGTAAATGTGCATATCCACCTAAAACTGCTCGAATTGGTCCCTATTCTAAATTAATGCAGCAACAAGACCAATCCATGTCCAAAGTAAATCAGCAGTTTATAGACCAGTGATGGCAAGTCAAAAGGCATCAAAAGAAAAGAGTCTTTCATCCACTATTCTGAAATATGAAAGGCCTATACATGCAGTAAAATGCCTATCCAGAGAAGAAAGAAAATTTCTATCAATATGTACTTAGCTAATCTGTAACGACCCCAAAATAGGTCCATTCCATCCAACCCATTCTGAGTCGCCAAATACATGGTACAGAAAAATAACTACAACTTTATTACCACAATTGTCGTGCAAAATACAACAATAGATATGCCGTGAGTTTGGATACAAATATATACCAAATGTGACATTGGACACCATCATGTGTCAGCACCTCACAAAGGTACCTTACATAAAGGTACAGTCAAAAACTGTTTTAGAAATTAGAATCTTTGGGAAGTACTCAAGAAAACCTTCGTACATGGGAGGCCACGCATCTAGGTTATGATAGATATCATATGGCCACAGAATTATCCTTGGTTTACCCAATAGACCCCAAAGAAAAACGAGAAGATTACTATCATATTCTTCCCAATGGTGAGTCTTCTCTTGACTTATCATTATCTCCACTGTCTCTAATTGAGAATTATACTTCAAACAAACACCAAGATTATATAGGTAATGCCCATAGATATACTCAGCAAGTGGATGAGCACATCCCTGTCTTATGATGACACGAGGTTGTATGTCGTTAGACATCTTGTATGATAGTGGCAAACCACCCTTCCAACGTTGGGTACACCTTACCCTATTGGATTCACCAAATATAACTACTAAATGAACTTTTCTATACTGCTTCGGGAGAACATCCACAGCTAGAGACCACTGTTCTATTTTCCCGTTACCCTCGCTCGACCCAGCTACACTCTTATTACCTGAAAAGAATTGTGAAGCAAAAGGGTGAGCACAACTAGCTCAGTAAAGAATATCATGACTAAAGATAATTCAATTATCAATAGCCTTCATCAACAATAAATCAGAGATTTAGAACATATGGTAAATGATAAAAATTTTAACCATAGTTGCAGCGGAACGAGCAATCCATTAGAAGAGTCAAATAGACTATAAAGTCTATTATCTTCTCCATGTTAAAAATCCACCAACAATGTTTTATCCATGTAACATCACTCAACAGTTCCTTTTCCACAATCATATGAATAACTCATAATCATAATTGTGACTATAAATTTTTCTTCGCACCCAGGACGAAGAATATTTTCATCACCTGTCTTTACCTGAAACATCAAAGATCATGGTTATACCAAATCACAATTCCTGTTTATAATCATACTAACAAATCCATCTTTGCACTACGGGCCAAAGATATTCATCAACAAACCATCTTTGCACTACGGGCCAAAGATATTCAACAACAGTTCATCTTTGCACTACAGGCCAAAGATATTCATCAACAAACCATCTTTGCACTACGGGCCAAAGATATTCAACAACAGTTCATCTTTGCACTACCGGCCAAAGATATTCAACAACAGTTCATCTTTGCACTACAGGCCAAAGATATTCATCAACAATTCATATTTGCACTACAGGCCAAATATATTCATATCTCAAAGAAATATATAATCATTTCAGAATTTATATAAACAATAATTATAACCATGTTGATCAATTCACCTTTGCACTTAAGCTTAAGATATTCAATTATAAATTCAATGGTCATGATCATACCAGTCACAATTCAACTTTGCACTACAGGCCAAAGAGAACCCTAGTCATGATCATACCAATAATCTACCCATCTTTACACTCCAGTGAAAGAGAAATTCAACATCAGGGTTATAAAAATGTTATATATGATAATAAAATCAATATAATCAACATATAGATTTAATCTCAAGAGTAATATTCATAAATCAACTATAATTTGGTTAGTAAAAGAAACCAATTTTATCTTGAATAGTACCCGTGAATAGTAACTCGTGAATAGTAATTCGTGAATAGTAACTCATGAATAGTAACCCCGACACAAAAGATAGAAATTCCACAATAAAATTCATACCAATATTTCGGTATAATGATATTGAAAGAATAACATTACTTAAATTTATAAACAATTTATTTTAATTGTTTACACTTTACTAATTAATGTATTTAATCATCATAAAATGCCAACTCTTACAATTTCATCATCAATAACCAAAACCCTCATCAAAAATCTGCATATACCTCATATAGGATTCTCAAGCCATAAAATCCTATTTTTCCAATTTTCTTTCTTCACAAAACATATTTAATTCATTTACTCATAACTAGACCATTTTCATGAAAAATACCAAATCAGTTCCAAAAATATTTCTTTTCTGGGATTTAGCATAATATAGTCCCATATTGAACATATATTTTTCTCAGAATTTTTAAAAGTCATTTACTATTTTTCATATGGCCAAAATAGCCGAATATTTAGACATTTATCAAAAATTGTACTTTTGTCTAAAAATTCTAAAATTTACAGAGTATACTTCTATCATATACATGTACTCCCAATAAAAATTTCATCAATTTTGGAGTTAACCACAAGGAATTATAAGCTGTTACTTTTAAAATAGTCTTTTCTCATAAAATTCATAACTCTTAATCTATACATCCAAAAATCACCATTTTTGGACACAATCAAGAAAACTCATCAAAATATCATTTCAAATTTTTCCAGAATTTTTGAAGGTTAGAAAAATTACGAAACTGAAAAACATAACAACCCTTAAAATTCCTTACTATCACTTACAATCCCTTACAATCCCTTACCTCAAAAGTGCAGTATTTCTGACTGGAATGCAAAGCCGAAGGAAACTTGCACTGAATAGCAACTCTCAAAGTATCTAAATACTCACAAAATATGCTTCATAATATAGAGAGAGAAAGAGAGAAAGCTTATGTTTTTGTGTGATTTTCAATTCTAACTTAGCCCTCTATTTATAGGAAAATTTTGGTAGGTTTGACCTGCAACCTGATGGCTTTACCTGCTACTATTTCCACCCACCACATTTGAAATATAATTCAGCACATTTCTTCACCAACCACAAGTGGGGCCCACCAATTCTAGAATTTTCCACCAAAATGATAAACTCCGAAAATTCAACAATTTCTGAACCAGTCATCTCGTAAAATTCATAATAAATCATACGTTCATTTTTAACGGTTCAAAATTTGTGGGCATATACTCAACTTATATATGTATAACATATCCAAAAATTACCACGATCCAACGGTCGGATTAAAAATTATAACCCCCGCAAAATATCTCAAAAACCCTGATTTTTAATACCTCCATTCCGACAAAAATACGGATAAAAACCTCAACATTAACTCCTTCATTTTTAACCACAAAAATATATCCCTCGTTTATATCCACATAAAATAAATATTTCCTTATCATATGAATCAATAATTAATTATTCACAAATAATATTACAGAATCACATTTATGACAACCAGGCCGTTCCCAGGAAAGAGGGGGCTTTCCAATAAGGATTTCTCCTTACTAGCGCGCAATTAGATGACCAAACCTCTCCTTAGACAGAACTTTCTAGACATTGCCAATAATGTTATCTAATAATATTATTCAAATAATATGAATTATTGATCTGATAATAGAAAATACTGTGCAACAACAATTATTGAAACAACAATAATATAAAATATCAACGCAGCAATTATTGAATCAATAAAATAAAATATTGAACAGTAATTACTGTAACAATTATTGAGTAGTGCCTTCTTACGTAAGAATCAATAATTTCAAAAATACTGTGCAATACCGTGTGCTACTGTGCAATAACGCGTATTACTGTATTTTAACCACCGGGTATTCCAACAGTGTTAACGGTAACAACTACGTCGTTATTTGTAAAAACTCAAATTTGTCGTTTTCTTCATCCGACAGTTATTCGTTATGGGGCCCACAAATAGCTGCGCCGTCGTACGAATATTCCCCGACAGAAAGAATATTCCACGACCAAACGAATATTCCTCGACAACAATGAATATTTTATAACCAAAAATTCACATTCCACCCATAACTTTGAACTTTTATCAATTTAACCATTTACTGAATAGTAATTATAAGAAAAATTGAATACTTTTATTTCATAAAATTCGGGGTCTTACAATCTCCCCTCCTTATGAAATTTCGTCCCCGAAATTTACGTACCTGGTATTTCAAAGAGTTGAGAATACCTTGCTTTCATTTCAGATTCCATCTTCCTTATCATCATGATTTCTCCATTGCTCATCTTCTGTATTTCAGATATCTTTCTAGAATACAGCTTCAAAACAAGGGTTAATTTAACAAATTAACATATCACATAATATCCCGATATTATGACTGACCAACAAATAAGCTTAGGTAGGACACACTAGCGAAGGATTTACTCATCTCTCCCCTCCTAGTTGTATTCCCCGATCTCCGCCAGAGATCATATCCCTAAGCTCTGATACCAAATGTAACGACCCCAAAATAGGTCCATTCCATCCAACCCATTCTGAGTCGCCAAATACATGGTACAGAAAAATAACTACAACTTTATTACCACAATTGTCGTGCAAAATACAACAACACATATGCTGTGAGTTTGGATACAAATATATACCAAATGTGACATTGGACACCATCATGTGTCAGCACCTCACAAAGGTACCTTACATAAAGGTATAGTCAAAAACTGTTTTAGAAATTAGAATCTTTGGGAAGTGCTCAAGGAAACCTTCGTACATGGGAGGCCACGCATCTAGGTTATGATAGATATCATATGACCACAGAATTATCCTTGGTTGACCCAATAGACCCCAAAGAAAAACGAGAAGATTACTATCATATTCTTCCCAATGGTGAGTCTTCTCTTGACTTATCATTATCTCCACTGTCTCTAATTGAGAATTATACTTCAAACAAACACCAAGATTATATAGGTAGTGCCCATAGATATACTCAGCAAGTGGATGAGCACATCCCTGTCTTATGATGACACGAGGTTGTATGTCGTTAGACATCTTGTATGATAGTGGCAAACCACCCTTCCAACGTTGGGTACACCTTACCCTATTGGATTCACCAAATATAACTACTAAATGAACTTTTCTATACTGCTTCGGGAGAACATCCACAGCTAGAGACCACTGTTCTATTTTCCGTTACCCTCGCTCGACCCAGCTACACTCTTATTACCTGAAAGGAATTGTGAAGCAAAAGGGTGAGCACAACTAGCTCAGTAAAGAATATCATGACTAAAGATAATTCAATTATCAATAGCCTTCATCAACAATAAATCAGAGATTTAGAACATATGGTAAATGATAAAAATTTCAACCATAGTTGCAGCGGAACGAGCAATCCATTAGAAGAGTCAAATAGACTATAAAGTCTATTATCTTCTCCATGTTAAAAATCCACCAACAATGTTTTATCCATGTAACATCACTCAACAGTTCCTTTTCACAATCATATGAATAACTCATAATCATAATTGTGACTATAAATTTTTCTTCGCACCCAGGACGAAGAATATTTTCATCACCTGTCTTTACCTGAAACATCAAAGATCATGGTTATACCAAATCACAATTCCTGTTTATAATCATACTAACAAATCCATCTTCGCACTACGGGCCAAAGATATTCATCAACAAACCATCTTTGCACTACGGGCCAAAGATATTCAACAACAGTTCATCTTTGCACTACAGGCCAAAGATATTCATCAACAAACCATCTTTGCACTACGGGCCAAAGATATTCAACAACAGTTCATCTTTGCACTACAGGCCAAAGATATTCAACAATAGTTCATCTTTGCACTACAGGCCAAAGATATTCATCAACAATTCATATTTGCACTACAGGCCAAATATATTCATATCTCAAAGAAATATATAATCATTTCAGAATTTATATAAACAATAATTATAACCATGTTGATCAATTCACCTTTGCACTTAAGCTTAAGATATTCAATTATAAATTCAATGGTCATGATCATACCAGTCACAATTCAACTTTGCACTACAGGCCAAAGAGAACCCTAGTCATGATCATACCAATAATCTACCCATCTTTACACTCCAGTGAAAGAGAAATTCAACATCAGGGTTATAAAAATGTTATATATGATAATAAAATCAATATAATCAACATATAGATTTAATCTCAAGAGTAATATTCATAAATCAACTATAATTTGGTTAGTAAAAAAAACCAATTTTATCTTGAATAGTACCCGTGAATAGTAACTCGTGAATAGTAATTCGTGAATAGTAACTCATGAATAGTAACCCCGACACAAAAGATAGAAATTCCACAATAAAATTCATACCAATATTTCGGTATAATGATATTGAAAGAATAACATTACTTAAATTTATAAACAATTTATTTTAATTGTTTACACTTTACTAATTAATGCATTTAATCATCATAAAATGCCAACTCTTACAATTTCATCATCAATAACCAAAACCCTCATCAAAAATCTGCATATACCTCATATAGGATTCTCAAGCCATAAAATCCTATTTTTCCAATTTTCTTTCTTCACAAAACATATTTAATTCATTTACTCATAACTAGACCATTTTCATGAAAAATACCAAATCAGTTCCAAAAATATTTCTTTTCTGGGATTTAGCATAATATAGTCCCATATTGAACATATATTTTTCTCAGAATTTTTAAAAGTCATTTACTATTTTTCATATGGCCAAAATAGCCGAATATTTAGACATTTATCAAAAATTGTACTTTTGTCTAAAAATTCTAAAATTTACAGAGTATACTTCTATCATATACATGTACTCCCAATAAAAATTTCATCAATTTTGGAGTTAACCACAAGGAATTATAAGCTGTTACTTTTAAAATAGTCTTTTCTCATAAAATTCATAACTCTTAATCTATACATCCAAAAATCACCATTTTTGGACACAATCAAGAAAACTCATCAAAATATCATTTCAAATTTTTCCAGAATTTTTGAAGGTCAGAAAAATTACGAAACTGAAAAACATAACAACCCTTAAAATTCCTTACTATCCCTTACAATCCCTTACAATCCCTTACCTCAAAAGTGCAGTATTTCTGACTGGAATGCAAAGCCGAAGGAAACTTGCACTGAATAGCAACTCTCAAAGTATCTAAATACTCACAAAATATGCTTCATAATATAGAGAGAGAAAGAGAGAAAGCTTATGTTTTTGGTGTGATTTTCAATTCTAACTTAGCCCTCTATTTATAGGAAAATTTTGGTAGGTTTGACCTGCAACCTGATGGCTTTACCTGCTACTATTTCCACCCACCACATTTGAAATATAATTCAGCACATTTCTTCACCAACCACAAGTGGAGCCCACCAATTCTAGAATTTTCCACCAAAATGATAAACTCCGAAAATTCAACAATTTCTGAACCAGTCATCTCGTAAAATTCATAATAAATCATACGTTCATTTTTAACGGTTCAAAATTTGTGGGCATATACTCAACTTATATATGTATAACATATCCAAAAATTACCACGATCCAACGGTCGGATTAAAAATTATAACCCCCGCAAAATATCTCAAAAACCCTGATTTTTAATACCTCCATTCCGACAAAAATACGGATAAAAACCTCAACATTAACTCCTTCATTTTTAACCACAAAAATATATCCCTCGTTTATATCCACATAAAATAAATATTTCCTTATCATATGAATCAATAATTAATTATTTACAAATAATATTACAGAATCACATTTATGACAACCAGGCCGTTCCCAGGAAAGAGGGGGCTTTCCAATAAGGATTTCTCCTTACTAGCGCGCAATTAGATGACCAAACCTCTCCTTAGACAGAACTTTCTAGACATTGCCAATAATGTTATCTAATAATATTATTCAAATAATATGAATTATTGATCTGATAATAGAAAATACTGTGCAACAACAATTATTGAAACAACAATAATATAAAATATCAACGCAGCAATTATTGAATCAATAAAATAAAATATTGAACAGTAATTACTGTAACAATTATTGAGTAGTGCCTTCTTACGTAAGAATCAATAATTTCAAAAATACTGTGCAATACCGTGTGCTACTGTGCAATAACGCGTATTACTGTATTTTAACCACCGGGTATTCCAACAGTGTTAACGGTAACAACTACGTCGTTATTTGTAAAAACTCAAATTTGTCGTTTTCTTCATCCGACAGTTATTCGTTATGGGGCCCACAAATAGCTGCGCCGTCGTACGAATATTCCCCGACAGAAAGAATATTCCACGACCAAACGAATATTCCTCGACAACAATGAATATTTTATAACCAAAAATTCACATTCCACCCATAACTTTAAACTTTTATCAATTTAACCATTTACTGAATAGTAATTATAAGAAAAATTGAATACTTTTATTTCATAAAATTCGGGGTCTTACATAATCAATTGGATCTGAATCTTGAGACTCAAGATTATCAAAGAACTAAAGCTGCCAAGACTTTCCTATGTTGTCAACTCCAAGACGATACCTTATTGATCTAAGGTCAAATGGAGCAACAAGCTATCAGAAATGAATGTAAAGATTTGCACATCAATGCCTAACATCATTATAGAAAGACAAATGACTGTCAAGAAACTGACAATGTAAAGGTACGGTTCCTCATTAATACTTACATGTACATTATGTTGCATCACCTTTCTCCAACTAAGTTCAGGTTAAAGATAGTATCTTGAAAGAAGTCTGAAGTATGTCGTAAGTTAATCTAAATCCTATAAAGCTTAAGTGGATTAACTCTTGCTGAAGGATTGGTATGTATGTAAATATATACAAAACCAATGTTCTATGTTTTTGATAAAATATAGAGTATAATCAACACTAGAGGAGTATCTTGAAGATTCTCAGAAACTGATCATCTCCATGAATCAACCAGATATAAATAAGAAATAGAGTTGATTCCTACTATGAGAATATTCAAAATATGTGAACATAACCAAGCAAAGGGTGAAACAATCATAAAAAAAGAGTGTCATATTAAAAAAGCTTAATCATTCACACATTCATCATCTTGCATCATAAATGTCATATCTAAATCTGATATATGCATAAATATGATTGTTGATGAAAATGTGATGTAAATTCAAGCATATGAGGAATTGGGATTTTGCGAAAACTAATCCAGCAGGACCCAAACAATCATGGGTACCAAAAATAGAAATTTACCTAACCTGCAGGTTTTTGGTTTATATGATCACACAAGGAATACTAAAGCAGATAGCTTCAGTCACAAGGATTCAACTAGTTGTAAGGTCAGCTGCTTAAGAAGGGAAAACGCAGCCAAAATTAAAGAAGTCTTCACTCATCTCGATCGTAGAGTCACGACCGATCGTAGAGTCCAAACTTTTCAACCCATCAGAGGTGGATGATGCAACAGTATCTCAACCTGAACAAAAAGTCAAAGACAATTCTTGAAGACTTGCTGAGTCCCCATTAATGAAGAGTCACACAGTTGATGATCTTCATATGAAAGCAGGCTATTCATGACCAAGACAAAAGAGATCTACTGGTCTTATCCATTCAAAGCATATCATTCCAATGGGAACACCCAGGAAGTTCATATCAAAGGATCATCAAACATTAATGATGAAGAATGCACCATTGAAGCATACCTTCACGAGTGCAAAAGATACAGAAGACTTAATAAGAAAGACTATTTTCGTAGTCTTGTCAACAATTGTGGAGTGTTCAGCTCTGATGACACCTCCCTATGACTCATTTTGGTTTATTCATGCATGATGATTTCAGCCTGAAGGAGATGCCGCAATAGCTTCCTAACCCAAACAAACTGTTAAAGCTGAAGCTGAAGAAAGTGTTGTTACTAAGGAAGTACAACCTGAAGTTGTTGATCAGTTTGAGGAAGTTCTAGATGCAAATGATGAACATGGTGAAGCTTAGGGAGCAAAATGAAGAAGTGGAATACTTGCAAGAAGATTTGAGATAAGCTTGAAGGATAAGTCAACTAGGATACATATTTGTTAACCACTTCACAAATATCAAGACCACTCCTATCAAGATCATAGAGACATGAACTAACCCAAAACAGAAATATCCCAGTTAAAGAGTCCAAAACTCTGTGATTGATGAACCAAATAAAGATCCAGAGTTAGTAGTATCATCCCAAAATATGCTACTAATAACCATATCAACCAACCACTCAAATTGTGGAGTACTTTTGATCAGTCTCAGTGATCGTAGTGTAAGAGCATGGTGACACCACGATTGCAGCCTAAACAAATACCAACACCAAAGAGTATCCAGAGTTGGTAAGTAAACTCTCAAGCAGAAAAGACCAATGTGATGTCATTGTAGCCACCATTTTATAAAGCTCTTCATCTGATAAGTGCCTCAGGGACAAACCTAACCCTTAGTCTTGGACTAAGAGGTTGGCCCTTCTTGAGCTTCCTTAACCCAGAAGAAGAACTGAAATCGAATGCATCACAAAGACTCATACGGAGTACATGTACAGAAAATTCCTAAAAAGTGATCAAGCCTGATTGATGAATCATACAACTTCTAGTTGGAGATTAATGACGAATGCTTCACTGAAGCATAGTCACAGAAGACGATCGGTAGGTTGACAAAGAAAAGCGTAAAGCTCATAGCTATCTCATCAAGCTATTCTACACACTGGAGAAGTCAACGGTCAACCAACTTCAGTAATGCTTATTTTCTTAAAAGAAAAATCAAAACTAAAAAACTAATCAGTTTATGGAGAGTTATAGTTTCTTATTGGACATCGTGCAACCAATGGCTTTTTAACACGTCACAACTTTTGCAGAGTCAGAAGGAACTATCATAAAGACAAATTTAAAAACCTTTGAACAGTTATCAAAGGCTATCGACTTCCTCTCCTTCCCTTTTTTTTCAAACCCTAAATCTTCTTCAAAGCCAATATCCACCCAACCTCAAGCTACGCCCAAATCGCCTTCAAATAACTCTTGTAAGATTCCTAAGATCGAATATGTGACACTCCCAAATCTGGGTACTTCATTCCCATAGGATTTGGTGCTCACTTTCCAAAATATTTACATCAACTACCCATAATCAAGGATAAAGACATAACTTAAATAACTTAAACAAATATCTTCCCCATTAAAGGGCTACATCAACTTAAAACATTCCAAGGTAATCTAACCTTTAATTATTACATAAGTCTGCGGAATACATCACATAATTAAATAAGTCTCATAACAGAATTCTACTAAATAAAATCAAACAGGTCTTCATCATTTGGATATCTTGCCCTTGCCTTTGCTAGAAGACGGCTCGTCAAATTTCTCAACTTTAGCTGCAGTGTCAAATGTAAGAGTGAGCAAATAATTGCTTACGAATATAAAGAGTGATAATAGCAGTAACATAAGAGCAAGCAATGAATACTGCATAATTAAGAACTTGTTCTTCGAGTTAAGATTAGTAAACAAGTTTGAGATTTATATCTGAGGGTCTTTAAGACCATGAACTATGTCCTAAGGTTATTAAGTATTTCTATTTCAACCTTTAACGGTCATTAGACTATATAGACTTTTACTTTTGTACTTAGGGGGATCAGTCCTTCGTACCATGTATTGTGCACAAACATCTAAACGCTAACTCGTACATAATCTCCTATGTTAGGGTTGTTCATCTCAGTTTGACTTTAGGATTTTTTGCACTAAAGAAAGTTTAGTTTGGAACTAGCTTATCAGTGGTTCTAGAATTTTAGAACACTAATCAATTATGGATTAGTACAACCAATAAAGGTTTATTTGCTATTTGAGGGTTCAACACAATAATATAAGATTGAGCAACAATAATTAAATCGAAGATTGAATATTAACAATTTACAATCGAATAGACATGGTATATATACAAAGTGTTAGATCTGAAGGAATTAGAAAATCTCATTTGAAACCATGAACTTAAACAGTTTATGCTTTGAAGAGTAAGAAATAAAAGTTAGGGACTTGCTCATTGTAAAAGAATTAGAATACAAAAGCTTGCATAATCGTAAACATGGTAGAACCAAGAAATTTACTCAACATAAGATTAAGGTTTAGGAAACTTGCATTCATTATAAAGAGAATGAAGTTAGGAAACTTGCCTCGTGTGTAAGATACACAATTATTACAAACGTTCGCCGAATACTCTACATATACCATTATGATCACAATACCAATTAGTTATATTAAAACCAACTTCATGGGCTTACTTTTCATTTTATTCAAGCCTATAATCTCTATCTTAGGATCTGATTATCCTAGTCATTCACGTACCATGAATCTAACTCTCAATTATATTATAGTACACAACATGGTGATTGCATATCAACACAAATTCTCATGACATCACGTTACGAACTTTCACAACTTACTAATTCATAATCTTTAGTTTCAACATTGTGATTACAATATGTTATTACGTCTTATAACATGTTTTAGGTCCTTTTACATTCATTAAAATATGTTAAGTTAAAATTCTCCAAGCTATGCTGTTAAGAATTCATTACTGGGATTGACTGACCACTGGCACAGCCGCGCCCAGAGGCAGTGCGCCTGCGTTCGGCACCAGAATTAGTTTTGCAGAACACGAACTCTGACTCTATTCTAAGCCAAAAATTCCAATTTCACAGTAACATGGATAAACTCACGCACTAAAACTTAACTAAAGCCTCATAACATATACAATCAAGCATTCTAACACCTAAAACAACTTACATAACCAAATTTAAAGGATTAAAATCATGTTTTTGTTGTTTTCTCCTTTTTCAATACTTTTAGCAAATTTAACCACCAAATCTTTGTTTCTTAACCAAATTACACCATTCTAATTGCATTGTTTTCGTTTCTGAATGTATTAACACAATCTATAATCAATTTACAGATTACTACAAGGATTAAACATAAACTTTTAGACTCAATTAAGCCATTTTGTACACACAAAACACTGTTAACTCACAATCTCTTCTTCAAACCATTTTTCCATGAATTTTATACTCCAAAATCATTTGAAAGCAACATATAACAGATTATAAACCATTTTCAACACAAATATCAACTACTCTATCAAATCATCAACCAAATTTTCCCTCTTCCCAATAAAACTCAAGAACATACCCATGATTTTCATGAATTCTCTTACTAAAAACCATTCATAGATGATAACCAATTGATTATATAAACTAATTAACAATTATAATTCATATTCACACAATTCTATATTAGAAATTAAGAACATAAATTTAGGTTTTTATACCTTCAATCCTTGATTACTGTAAACACAATGATAGATGATTGCTTTTTAATGTTTCCCCCTTCTCCCTTGATACTCCAATTCTTCTTCACTTTCTAAATTTCCTCTCCAACTCTCTCTCTCAATGGCTTCCTCTATTTCTCTCTAACACTGTGTTTCTAGCTTAGCCTTAGGATAGAAATAATACGTGTAAGATATAAACTGAAGGCTTCCCACGTATGTTAGGTAAGAAATCCAAAAAGCTTTCGTCAGTTGTAATATGCCAAAGGCCACAAGTCCATGTTTGGCTACAACTTAGATTAGGTTTTTAGTTTATTTTTATATTACTTTTATTATATAGTTCATTGTCACACCATTATTTAATTAATTTCAATAACTTACAATTATAATTTTAATTATAATTTTCATTATAATTATACTTATGCTTAATAAATTATTATATATCTAATTTAATTATTAAATTAAACTAGAGCATCATTTTATTTAAATTTAATTATTTCCTGAAATATTAAAGAATTTATTTAATTTAATTATTTCATTAAATTAAATCTTCAAATAATAAAATTATCATTCATTACTTTAGTTAATATTTACACTTAACTAAATTATTACACCACCATTTCATCAATTATTTATTTATCTCAATAAATAAATCAATTAAAATATTTATTTAATTCAATAAATATTTAAAATAAATTACAAAATTCTCATTCGTTACATCCTTCCCTCCTTAAAAGGATTATGTCCCCAGAATCACGACTCGATAAATTTATTCATCACAGAATACCCATACACTTCGAATCCTCAAAATGAAAGATTGGCGTGTTATAACCGGAATCCAACTCCGTTCTAAGAAGTTCAAATGATCAGAAAAAAAGTTCAAGGATATTCTTGAGCTAGTAAAGAATGTTAGGTTTTCAGAATGTTTGGAAGCCAACACTCCAGTCTATACCGAATTAGTGAAGGAATTCTATTAAAATGCTATGGTAGACTCTGGACTTCTATCCACAATGATCAAAGGAGTAAGTTTGAAGATAAAAGCATCAAACATTAACCAATGCCTAGGGTTTCTTGACTAAGGTCTGATGAATCTAGAGGAGGTCAACATTGAAGAAGGCAAGAGGTTAATGTTCTGCAGAAGAAATATAAATATGAAAGACATGAAGAAGAAAGAGTTTCCTGAGGAGTTTGAATTCCTAGCTGAGATTGCTAGAAAATGTATCTTATGCAAAGATACTGCACATGATACTGTTAGTGATCTACAACTGGGAATCAAGACTACAATTGGCATGAAACTGTAGATGAATTTAGGAGCCCTTCTAATGGATTGGTTGTCTAAATGGTTGGAAAAAGCTGAGGTGAAGAAGTCTACAGATAAAACCCTCACAAAGGTTTTTTATGGAAGACTCTTGAGCATTATACTGAAGAAAAAATTGAAGAGTAAGATAAGGGATGATGAGGGAGAGCCCCTAAATGTTTATAAAGTGATGCCTCTAAAGCTGTTTGAAAACTGGAAGAAAAATCCTGTAGACACTAAAAAAGTTTACATTCCTGTTACTAACCTTGCAGGAGGGCAAAATCATCTTACAAATATAACCCTGGAAGTCAAAGCACCATTGTCCCGGAGACAACCCCGGGATACTTAGTTTGCCATCTTGGAGACAACCTAGAGGAATGTAGTTTCAGTTCTGGAGACAACCCCAAAATCCTCAGTTCCATGTCGGAGACAACCCTGAGATCTACAGTTCCAATCCCGGAGACAACCCCAGGAGATACGGTTCAAACCTCATAGACAACCCCGAGGCATGTAGTTACAATTTTGGAGATAACCCCAGAAATGCTTGTTTCAAACCTCCAGCGATCAGCTTCAACACTCGGTGATAGCCCCAGGCCCTCAGTTCCAAAAATCGGAGATAACCCCAGGAGGATAGGCACACCTAAGAGACAACCCTAAGGACATTCAGCACTTGTAGCAGCCCAATCTTAGAGATAATCCTGAGCAACGACTGCTAAATCAGCCTAGAACCGGAGATAACCCCGGTGAGGGGTAAAATTGCCATTTTGCCACCTCGATCCCACATTCACGCTGTCTCAATATTTCAATATACATGCTACACAGAAGTGTCCTACAAGAACCATAACTCCAATCCCGAGTGACTAATACACAAGATAACACACCAGATAGAATTTAAAGCATGAAGACTTGGGCATGGACCCATCTTCCTGACTTCGTACAACCTCTTATCCCATGTCCTTGTATATCTCTCGATAACAGCATGCCGTAAAAGGTCTTATACACCTCGATCGGATGCCCAGATTGAAGTTTTGAAGGTTCGAGCAGACAACATGTTGCACGAGTGCACGTACTTTGAGACGACAGGGCCCTCGGAGCCCGGGGAACCTCGGGCAGCCGCAGGTACATCTACGGCTATCGTAGGTACACCTGCGGCTTCCCTCTCTATAAATAGGGGGCTTGGGGTGGCCATTTTGAAGAAGAAAAAGGCGAGGAAGCCCTGTCCAATTTGCTCTATACACACTATAAATTGAGTGCTTTCTCATTTCAAACACTTGTGAGCTTATATTTGGCAACTTTTTATTGGTGGGAACCGAGTGTTCATCCATTTAAAGCTATTGAAGTCTTCTTTGGCAGTCCACTGTAAGCCTTCTTATATTACTTAAAGCCTTTTACACACTTTTTGCACACACTATTATTTACGTTGAGAGTTGCGCGTGTGTGTATGCCCGGGCCATCGGTCTGTGGTTTATTGCTTTTATATATATCGAGTTACCTCTATTGAGCCTGAATACAATCTACAAAATGAACACAAAATGCATGAAAAGTAACTAAGAAACATGAGATTAAGTAAGTAATTCAAGTAAAAGATACCGGATAAGTAGGTATAAATCCTACTTATCAAATACCCCCAAACTTAAACTGTGACGCCCCCAAAAATAGGTATACATCACCCATCTTGGGTCGCCAGATACATGGTACAGAATTCAAATATAACTTACTAATACAACTGTCGTGTACAATACGACAAAACATAAACTGTGAGCTTGAATACAAATATTGTCTTCTAGAGAGTATCCATACACAAAAGGAGTCCTCATTACAATTATTATCACACTATTACATAGAATAGTGAGGACTACTAATGCTATCATCTAGGACCATCACTCCGTTTCCCGACTCGTCCCAGCTACGTTCTCATTTTCTGAAGAGAACAGTGAAAGAAAGGGTGAGCTCAACTAGCCCAGTAAGAAATATTATGACTAAGATAATGCAGAATAAATTATCATTAGTCTTCAACAATGTTAAACTGATAAAATACAATAGACATCAAGTTTAACTGCAGCGGAACCAACAATCCATTAAAAGAGTCAAGTAGAGAATAAAATCTACTATCTTTTATGATTTAAAAGATTTTTCATGACTTTTATCGCTGAGACATAACTAAAAAAATAATTCACATCATCGAATCACCCCTGCACTACGGCCAAGGATATTCTTTAGTATCACGACCACGAATTATCCATGCACTATGGGCCAAAGATAATCGTGTTTTTATCAACGGTCCTGATCATGCCATAAAATAATTCATCTTTGCACTACGGCCAAAGAGAATCCATAGCCATAATCATACCAAAAATTTTCCATCAATGCACTACGGGCCAATGAAAACTTTTTCCACATTATTTGTAACATTACGGTCATGATTACACCGAATAATCCCTAGTCATAATCATACCAAGTCCATCTATGCACTACAGGCCACATATGACTTTCAACATAATATAAACATGATGATGATGACAATGATATAAGAATTCAATAAAACAAGTTCAAGAATTAATTTGTCTAGGAACCAATAACGTTCAAATTGTCAACATGATACTTTTGTGTAGAGTAAAATTCAAGAATGCTCAGAAGAATATTTCCATGAAAAGATACTGGATGAAGCGCAAATAGCACGGATATTCTACTAATTTCATGGAGTATAGAAGTCAAAACTTTAACCAACTGAGTATAATAAAGAATAGAATAACAAAAGAAATCACCATGCATGCGGTACTTTGCATAGACAGGTTATTCCAACAGAATAATAATAACGGAACCAGGTCAGGTGAAATTCACACCGACAGGATGTTCTAATAGAATAATAAAGACGGAACCAGGTCCGGTGTAAAACACACAGACATGATGTTCCAACAGAATAATAGAAGAATGTCACCAAGTATAGGGTAGACCGCGTATACAGGTTATTCCAACAGAATAATAAATAAAAGAATAACAGAAGTTCTCTTCATGAATACAAAAGAAATAATACCCCTTACAGGTACAACAAATAATATCCCTTACCTTTGAAAGAAGAGTATTCTGACTGGTAGGGCGAGAATATACTCGAAGAAACTTGTACTACACTCAAAGCTTTCTTAAACTCTAAAGAAATACGCTCAAGATTATAGAAGAAGAACTCTCTCTATAGTTTCTCTCTCTAGAGTTTCAGTAAACTCGTAAAAAAATAATGAAGGAATGAGCTTCTATTTATAGAAAAATAGAATGCATAGTAACTAATCCATGAACGGTCCAGATTGATTACTTTAATCTGACGGTCCATATTTAAAGAAAAATCTTTTAAATAAAATATAATATATTCTATTTATAGAATAACTTTAATAAAGTATTCTGTTTTATATAAAAAGATGTTTCTGTTTTATTACGTTAATAATACGAATAAAACAAAACTTCATTAACGCTAAATAATTCATATTATTAACTGACAATAATTGAATCAAACTGAGTGACTTCTCACATAAGCATTAATAATCAATACCGTGTGCTACTATGCAACCACGCGTATTACTGTACTTTAACTACCGAGTAGTTCAACAGTATCAACGATAAAACTTTCGCCGTTATTTTTAATAAAATATTTTTGTCGTTTTCTCAATCCGACAATAATTCTGTTGTGGGATCCACCAATAATTGTGCCGTCGTACGAATATTTTCTGATAAAAATAATATTCCCCGACCAATCGAATATAATACAACAACTTGCATACTTTGTAAAATTTATAAATACAACCCACAACTATAACATTATCTCAAATTCACACTATAATATTTTAAAAAAATATTTCGAAAAAAATTAAATCTTTATTCATAAAATCTGGGGTTTCACATAAACCGTTGCCTGTCCTCAAGCAAAAACATAAAACAAAACTGCTATGCAATGCAACTAATCTACATGCCTACGAATCCAGCAGTAATGACAGAAACAAGTCTATTCAACCGGCCTTAGAGAAAAATCAAGTAAACATGATAATACATCATATCAAAAACAAATCAGTAATTTCTCAATCAATCATCAAATCTTAGACTGTTATTACTGATATAGTGCGTGTGTGCCCCACAACAATGTTAACTGATATAAAATCAAATTTATCACATAACAAGTCTCTTCGAAGGCATCATACAGTGTAAACTCAAAAAATCCAAAAATAAGCTAGATACAACTAAAATCAAACAATTACCAATATCGAAGGTCAACATGGGATACTTATGCTTTATTTTTCATCTGCGAAAGCTTTTTACTTTTATTTCCTGTTTTATTCATTTTTTTTCTTTTTTTTATATACACATAGATATGCAATGTCTTATTCTCTTAGGCTTTTCAATGTTACCTTAACGAGCTTTCGACCAACGACTCCCAGACCATTAAGACCTTAGGGCGCTAGGTGTAAAGACAATCCCCTCAGGCTTACTTACTCAAGTAACAAAGGCCACAAAACTAGACAAGTACGCCACGGTGTTTATTCATACTTTTTTTTCTTTTTTTTCTTTATAGCTTATATACCCCAAATATTCCCCAAAACTTAGGTTCTTGTCCCACTTTAGCCATCACTACTTATTCTTGTCATTCTTTCATTCAAACTATCATTATCCTTTAGAATCCCATTATGTATTAATTTAAACTCAATCAATCAACGAGTTATTTTTACTGTGCTATCCTTATTATACCAGTTTCAAACAGAAAAAGATTCGATTCAGAACAAGAAATCACATCAAAGCTCTAATAGTCAATACTATACTTGTCTACCCAATTCCAATCTCATCATTGGCCAAAATAAACTGTAATAACCCGATATTTTCTATATAATTAAATCAGAAATTTTATGTATAATTTTTTTTTAAATTTTAAGGATGAGGATTTGTACAAGATAAAGCTTATGTAATTATTGTAATAAATAAAAATATATTTATTACATGAATGTTTGCAAATAATTTTATTTTAGAATTATTGATCATTTTAAATTATGTTCTTATAATAATTAATTTTACAGTAAAAATATTTTTATTAATTATTTTCCATGAAAATATGTTTATTATATTATTTAAATAATATATGAAAAGATTATAGAATTATTATAATAATTATTTTATTTTATTATATGAATTTATTTCAGATTAATTAAGTTATTTATTTTAACTTAATTATTAATGTTATATATGAAAGATAAATCAGATATGGAATCCAAACCCTAATTTTGGATTTTGATCGAGGAATGAGAATAAGAATATAATATTAGCTAGTTATATTTTGATTTTTCAGTACTATAATTATGTACTGTATGTGTGTATGAAAAATAATTGGTCAATTATGGTATTTTACGCTAAATCCGAGAATTACTGATAAACCCTAATTCGAAAGTCAATTACGACTTTAAGATTTGGTTGAGTCATTATGTAGTCGTGATGCTGTGGTAATGTATCTAATGCAGGTATTATATTTTTTTTATTAGTTAGGAAAAACCTAATTTTCTAAATTAGGAAAACCCTAATTTTTGAAACCCTAATTAATATTTATAAACCATAGTATTAATTGGTTTAAATTCTAATTTAAAAACTCAAACCGGAGTTTAAGGTTAGTAAGAAATTAGGCTATATGATTAATGTTAATTTAGATATTAATCATTATTATTTGGAAGCTCTAATTGTTAGAAAATTTAATAGCTAATTAGAAACCCTAATTGCTAACCCTAATTTACTAAGTGTGAACCCTAATTTTCAAAACCCTAATGTGTTTTTTATAAACCCTTATTATTTTATTTTTCTAAATTATAAACCCTAATTTGATTAAGGTAAACCCTAATTGCTAAAGTGGGAAGTGTAATATTAATTAGTGTCTCTTAAACCTAATTAGCAACGTGCTAAGTAATTAAAAAAAACCTACTTAATTAAGAAACCCTAATTACATTTTTTTTGAAACTAAATTGTTATTTATTTTTAAATCCTAATTTTGAAAATCCTAGAATTTTGCTTTTAAAACCTAAAATGGTTCAAATCCTAAACCCTAACCCAAACCCTAAACCCTAAGGGTTTGACAAGTTACCAAAATACCATTAAATTTGCTAGCCAATTGACAAGATTACCCTTTTGTACATAATTGAAGCTAACTTGTATTTTGGACAAAACTTTAGTGGGTGACCTAATCTTACCAACCCCGTGTGACTGAAATCTACTCATATCAGCCAAGGATTGCCAGCCAAGTTCATTACAACTTATTATATACAACATTAGAGAGAGAAAAGTGCATTACTTGTCTCATTTTCTCTCATACACCCAACCAAGTCTCTACCTCTTCAAACCCACGAATTATATATGTATATCAGTCCCTTAAACAAGCCCCACGTTTACCATTAACAGATCAGAAGTCCAGAATCAAGAAATCAAAGCTTAAAGGTATAAACCCTAGAATTTAAAAATTTTATGATCTGATGTTAGATCTTGTTGTTTGTTGTTTAATGTTGTGTAATAAGATGTTATTTAGTGATATGGGTTGTTAGATCCCAGATCCATAACATCAAAGTGCTTGAAATTTAAAATTTTCAAAATCTGGGAAAAAAAAATTTAGTGGTCTGACAACGAATGTCAGACCCTGTAACTCTCATTCTGTTTATGTGATTTGTTGTTTAAAGGTTGATACATGTAGTATGTCATGAGATCTGTGTTCTGCAACTCATAAAAGGGCCAGATCATGCATGGTTTGGTAGATATTCTTGGTCAAAGTCGGTTGACCGACCATGACCAAGTGAATTTTGGGTAACCCAGAAACTTGTTTTCCAGTGCCTGACAATATTTTGCAAGCTTTGATCTGTCAATTGGTTAAGCTGTTTGATGTTGTTGTTGTAACTAGTTTATAGTCTGTTATATGCTCTTTAAACCCATCTCTTTAGATCCCACAAACATTCAACTGATCAAATGTAGTGTACGGTCAAACCTGACCATCTGATCACGATTTACTTTTCTGGAAATTCCAGAAATCGGTTGAACTCTCTGACAATGTTTGACCAACTTTAATCTTTCTTGTGTGTTGATGATATGATGATTTGTTGTTACAAAGTTGTTGTTTGACATCTCGGCTATATTTATAAGCCTTTAGATCACATTAAACAAGACCAGGATACAAGATATAAGGATCGAAAGGAGGGTACTTTGACTGTTCTTCATTTCTGGGAAACCTAGAAATGGAAGAACAGTCCTGGCAAGGTATTCGATGGGCTAGATCTCACTGATATGATAATATTTGGGCATACCACTTGTTTATAATTGTAGTATTACATTAATACTACAATTATAAACCATTAGCAAACTCAGAAACTTGATAACCACAGATCTAGAGCCGGTCAAACCTAGCGAATCGAACTCTGACTTGAAGGTTCTGGTTTGGCCAAGAACACGAAGAACACCTATAGCGACGGTTTTGTCGCTATAGGCAGTTTTTAGTGATAATTTATTTCTAAAATTAATTATTTTTATTAAATAATTAGAAAAATTTGTTTTAAATTATTAAAAATACAAAATAAATTATTAAAAATTATTTTAAGGTCCAAAAATTAGTTTTTAATTATTTTAAATATATTTCATAAATATTTAATATTTTTGAAATATTAAAAGTATTTAATTTATTTAATTATAATATTAAATAAATTATTTAAAAATAATTTTAATACATAAAAAATCATTTAAAATTATATTATGGTATAAGAAAATAATTTAAGTTATTTTTGATAACTTTTAATATTTTGTGATGAATTTCATTAATTAATTAATATTAATGATAATTAAAGTTATTTAATAAATGTATTAAATAAATTATGAAAAATAGAATTAATGATTTAAAAATTATATAAAAATTATATAAAGGTTATAAAAATATTTTAAGTTATAAAATATAATTTTTGATATTTTGTCATGAAAAATATTAATATTTTAATATTAATAGTAATTATTTAAAAATAATTTTAAATATTTTAAAAATCATTTAAGGGTAATATTAGTACTTTAAAAATACTTTGAGTTATTATAAATAACTTTAATATTTTGGCAATGGTTTCATTAATAATTTAATATTAATTAAATATTAATGATAATAGAATTGTTTAATATTTAAATTATTTAATTATGATTCCAGTGTTTGAAAATTCATGATAAATTATAATAAATGTTTAAAAATTATTATAAGTCATTTAAAAATAATATGACCGATATTTACGGATATTGAGCTACAGAATAGAGTCTTAACTCGCTAATTACCCGATAAAGCCGTCGGTATATCGACATGTTTCAAAAATTGATATGTACTTATATAATTTGTCTGTATATGTGTTTGTTTGTGATTCAATGACTGCTGAATATGTGTGACAATGTGATTAGGTTACGTGCTGACTGCAATAAGCAGTGCTATGTGTTATAGTATGTTGTTCTAATCAATAAAATAATCTTATTAATGATAGGTTTCGGTATAAAAGATAAAACTAAGTTGCGTATTGTAAGCAGCAGACCAGGCAAGTATTTTTTCTTTGTATTTCTTTTATGCAATGGACATGAGTAAGAAGTTTTAGAATTATATTATTATTATGCTATATTATTAACCCTATTGTGATATATTCTATATCCGATTATTGTTTACCAACATTTTAGCATATGGTAATTCAGATATATATTCTGTTCGTTAATTTCTAAACATGGTTACACAAGTGTCCCCACTTGGATAATCATTGTATTTAACCACATGTTGATATATATATATATATATATATATATATATATATATATATATATATATATATATATATATATATATATATATAAGTCGTCAAAGCTATTTGACCAGCTAGACACAGATTTCAAAATATCGTTGAATATGATAAAAACCTTTTTGTATCCAATCAAATTGCTTTGGTCAGGATTCCAGACTAAGTATGAACATCCCGATCACGGGAAAATGTTTATGCGCCCAAGGCGGACAGAGTGAACGATCACATCGTTCTTGCAATGTAGTATTGATCAATACAGCATCCATGGGATGTACACCTGCGCGCCCGTAAGTTATGACGGTTTGCGGATGAAGTTCTGCTAAACCTATTCAAAAATTGAAAACAATGTTCATAGTATGTCAACTAAACCCCATATATAGTCAATACGTAGTTTCAAAAAGTTGTGATAGAATTGTTATATTATTGTTATCGGTTCAGTTTACTTCACAACTATAAATTCGTTGTAGAAGTGATGTACAAAGAAAACATTTATTTCTTTCAGTTAATTATATTTATAATTGTTATTACTTGATGGGCACCCAAATGCTCATTCTTGCTTAATTTAAATGTTTTCAGCTAAGTGTGAAAAGCTAGAAGGTTCGGCCAAGAACAAGTGAAAAGGAAAGCAAACGGAATATGTTTAGTGGTATCTTTTGTAATAGTTAGACTGTATTAATATAATGATATGTACTATATATCATGTAAAGAATTATAGTAAAGGTTGTGTACTTGGGATTAGACTCTGATAAATATAAATTACGTTTGATATTCATATTATTGTTATTATTATTAGTATTATTCCACTCATAGAAATGGTATCGTAAAGCATCGAGTTCGGGTTTCAAGTACCTGAATTTGGAGGCGTTACATAAACTTAAACTATCAAACAGGTGGACTCATGCAAGATGAATATAATAACTAACTAATATATATATATATATATACATTATAGACATAAATAAAAACTATTTACAACTAATCTACTATGCAAACTATTATGCACTCTACATGAATGCAAACATATAATAATCCTAAACTAAACAAACATGACAACTTATGCAAAACTAAAACAACTACATTAAATATGCAAAACTAAACTAATTAACTCCCCCAAACTTAACAATTACAATGTCCTCATTGTAAAATAAAGCATGAAGTGGATGAGAACATCCCTGTAATCATTTAAGCTTGTGGTGATGTTGGCGTAGCACAAAGACTGAAAACTCCTCCACATCAAAATTTGAAGGAGGATACTGTGTCATAGGCTCAGGCTGGTGGCTTCCCTTTCCATAATCTTTTGCCTATCCATTGAACCTCTAATACCTGCAATGAAGAGAGACAACATGGATTAAAATAACACTTTGGATTGGTAAGAGAACTTAATAAGCAAATTAATTCATATCTACTAAATAAACTAGTAAAGTAAATAAATATAAAAAATCCTGGGTTACCTCCCAGTTAGCGCTTGAATTATAGTCTTTCAGCTTGACTTTGTCTGGTCACGCTATCCAATTCCTCTTCGATAATTGAGGAACCCTCCATCCATCGAAAATAATATAGCTTTTTGTATGTTCCCATTTGTGATGGCTATTCAGTTAAAGTCACCTAGTATTCTTTGTTTAAATATGTGCCCAATTGAGAATGTTAAATAACTAGGTGCTTTTCCGTCCGTTGAGCCTATGATTCGATTGGGGCTTTGAGGCTTGGCAAGAACAACGGGCTCTTCTTCTATCTTTTCCTCCTCATCCCACCATGGCTTCACATTTGTACTAGCTCTCATGTCATAAAGAGCCTTACCGAGGACATGACTACCAAACGGGCACAGTTTTATAAATCTAACTGGACCCTTGATCTGTGGCGGAGAAGGAACTTGGGGCACTAATAACATCGGCTCATCCTCATTGGGACTCATAGTTAGTTCTTCACTGACCTTATTTTCATTATCCCCACTTTTCTCCTCTTTTTTAACATCTTGTGGCTTATCCAGTTGTAGATATGGCTCGGACACTTCATCAATCTCGAAATCCTCGTCATAAGACCAATTATTTTGCGGATAGTTGTTCAGGGTTTTGAGCATGTGATCCATCTGGTTCTGCAGATTTTGAATTGACATCTCTTGATTCTGAATTGACCGCTCTTGATTAATCCTCCTCTCCTCATTTGATGCTACAAACTTGGACCACAATTCCTCCAACCTTGAATTATCTATCTCAGTCTCGGAAGCCATATATTGAGGACCATTGGTTGAGGTAGTGACGAGTTGTTCCATCCGATTATTAAAATTTTGGGTTAACAGCTCTTGGCTAATCCTCATCTCCTCTAGGGTTGCTATGCCCTTCAATATTACATCCCTCAAATTTGGCTTTTCTTCTTGTGGCAATGGAGGTGGACATGAAAATTTCGGTGTGTATGTTGGATTTGAAGTGTAGTATTGGTCTTCATAAGTATAGCTCCATGACGAATGCGGGTGATACCCCCAAACTTGATGATAATTAGCATATGTATAATCGTTGAGGTATTCACCACCATGTTGTGCCCGCCCAAAACTAACGGTACATTGACTACTTGGATGATTGCCAGCACAATAATTGCAAGTAACTGCTATCCTTGGATTACGTTAGGCTGCAATAACGTCCAACCTCCTCGAAAGTGTCTCAAGTTGTGCTGATAATGCTGAAAATACATTTAGTCCATCAATCCCTGCTCCCCTTAGTTGAGTCATACTCGAATATGGCCTTTGATAATTGAATCCAGCCATGGTACCTGAAAGGAGAGAAATATAGGAAGAGAATTAAAAATAAAAACAAAAATATTTAAATTAAGACTAATTTGATTGAAATTAATATTGGTAAAAAATATTAAACTAATTCCCCGACAACGGCGTCAAAAACTTGTTGGGTAAAATCTAGTTACGCACAACACGCAAGTATACGTATTCAACAAGTAATAAAGTGATAAGTTGAGTATCGTTCCCATAGAGAATTATTTAATAAGAATTACCAATTACTAACCTATGACCAATTTAATCTTATTTAAACAAATGATTTAATAATTTAATTTAAAATAATTAAATAAACTATTACTAACTATCCCTAGAATGAAACAAGATATTGAAGACTTGAGATTATAATTTCACTTATTGTTTCATTTAAATCAACACACTTCCTGTTAAGCCAAATTATTTATTCTGGATTGTTAATCAAGAACATGAAAGTAAAATATGGCCATCTCTAAATGTACCATACTCATATCAAATCAAATCCACAGATGATAGAATCAATTTGAACACCCTAATTAACTAACCCACTATATCTCTATGTGAATTATAATTAAAAAGGGTTTAAGCACAAGTTCTTATTAGACTACATATGACGTAAAGGCATATCTCTATCATAAATACGAAAATCACAAACATATGCTATCATGATCAGATCTAAATCTATACTTCATCTCTCGAGTTCATATAGATTATCACAGTAATTGTTAGCTAGGCAATTAAGCAATTAAGTCCAAATCGTAATAGACAATCCAAATATAGCTAATAAGACTAACAAAGAAGCATATCAAAGTAAACTACACAATAAGATCCATAGTAGTCTCAAAACAGAGTTTAATTCATAACGGAACTAGAATCCATCATCCACAATTGATTAAGCATTAAAAGATACAAATAGATAAGAAAAGAAATTAGAATTGAGATAAACAAATATGTATTCTCTTGCTTCCAATCTGTTTCTCCAATGATGATCAATAGCTTCAATCTTCAATTCTAATCTAATCTAGAGTTCCTAATCTACTATAATCTAATCCAATGGAATTCTTCTTCTCTTCTAATCTAAATCTCTCCTCCTTTTATAAGCCTCTTTACATGTCTTTAAGTCCTCTTGGAAGTCCTTGAGTCAATCGGATCGAAACAATCCTTCTTGGACTCAAATTTGGCCAAAAAACGTCTTTTCTGCGCGTACCCCCACCCCGGCGGGGATTTATACTTGTAAAGGGCCGGCCCGACTGGCTATGGTTCTGTTTTGTAGCTGGTATGCCAGCCCCGGCGGGTATTTTGTGAAGGGAAAGCCCACCCCGGCGGGGGTCACTTTTCTGCTCTGACGTCCTTTGGGAAAACAGCCATAACATTTAATCTGGGAGGAGTTACGGGGCATGTCACCTATCAAATCGAAGATATTGACGAGCTCTACAACTTTCATTCTTTGAGAATTGAGAAATAACGAATGGATGAAGGTCGAAATTGGGCTGGAAGTGACTGCTATGCAAATGGCCACCCAAAACAGTAACGTTCGACGTCCGTTGGTACAAATGTCATAACACTTGAATTTGTACTCCGATTGGAATGATTCAAGATGTTCTGAAAAGCTAAGAAGAAGCTCTATAATGTAATCCAAGTCCCACACCAAGAACATGAAATAAACATGAAAGCTCAAACTATGTCCGATTTACTTTTCTTTGCGTTTTCATACCAATTCCTAGCGATTTCATACCAATTCTTTACGATTTTAGCTCCCAAGAATACGATCTACAAAATAAACACAAAATGCATGAAAAGTAACTAAGAAACATGAGATTAAGTAACTAATTCAAGTAAAAGATACCGAATAAGTAGGTATAAAACCTACTTATCACAATGCAATGGCATGGATAGGATAAAGAATACTAGACACTTGAAATGTAAAAAGACAATCATGATGCAATGTACAGCAGCATGATGCAAATGTATGTGGTTTATTGGATTATTCTCCAACATGGTGGGATGATTGCCGGCTCTCCTTGACTTCTACCAGGAGCAGGGTTATTCATGACCACTCTGATAAACTATTTGGACGTGTGATCCAAAGCTACCATGAACTTCCAGGATGTTGACGTTGGGATTATCACCGAAGCCCTTAATCCTTGGTACAGACTTTCACTGAAGATGTATCTATCATATACAAGAGACTCTGTGGGGATGTGTTTTGTCTGTTGAGGATATGTATAACATATTCCATCATCGGTCCTCCTCGATGAAGATGCTCTGTCGGAGTTACTGCCAACAGTCTGTGTTGTTAGGATTGCCTGACATGTTCATCAACGGATGGGATCCTGCTGGAGAATACTGTCAAGGTTGCTGGACCTTCGTTGACGTATGTATCAACGGTTGAGTTGAATAGAGTTTCTGCTGGAAAGCAAGGTTTTGGGGTTAAAACCTCGAATTGATGGCATCGGACCTTCTTGAGGTATTGTCGAATGTAGTTTGCAACAGCTGTGATCATCGATATAGTGAACCCTGTGTTTGGGCGAATACCAATGAGTGATATGTAAAGCCAAAACTTGACCCATGAAAATTAGGATTTTAGGCTACTCTACTCAATCGCGTAGCATTTTTATTCCTGATTTGGCCTTTTTAGCTTGTGAAAACTCCTTTACAACTCAAACTGGACTGAGCCAGAGGGGTAGGACCCACCCAGGGGAGCCACAGGTACACCTGCAGCCAGCCATGGGTAAATTTAAGATGTCCATTACTTTCATAATTCATTTCCAAGTTGTGCCACACACGAAATCTGAGAGCTCCTCTTCAAATTTGCTAAGTTCGGGCGTCTTTCTGCAAATTCTATCACCGTAAAAGTGTTCTACACTGTCCTGGTAGCGTATGCATATCTTCTTTTCTAGTTTTTATCTGTTGGAAAATGACTTGTAATATGAAATGCTAGACACATATTAGTGAATATGCATGCTCATATGTCTTGATAAAAAAATATTCAACATAGTAAATGTTAGTATTAAACTATGCTGAATATAATGCTGTGAAAAAATTTGACTTTTGAAACAATCAAATTTGTACCTTTTTTTGCTATTTCTTATCCTATTTGAGGACAAATGAGCAAAGGTAATAAAGCAAAGCAATCTTGGTATTTAATCTACCATCATGTATTGTGACTTTGATATGTTCATGCATTATAGGATGTATATGACTGCGGGTAGGTGTGCTACTGAATGGCCACCTAGTCATTGTCTATGTGTATGTGGATAGTCCTGTTTACAAAGGAGACTCTGGCAAAAATTTTCCAAAAGTCTAAGCATTATGTAGACATGCATTTTTAACTCTACTGTAGGCGTATGTTAAAATAATGCATGCATGCATATAGTCATAAAATGCATTTGAAAAGCTCCAGTTTAGAATTTACCACACCCTTTTTGAGGTGATTTGGAGACTTGTGTTCCATATGTTATGGATCAGATCAGCCGAGTAGTTCCCGCAGGACCACACTTTAGGTGTGCAGAGGAGGGCTTCTGAAGCGCCTCAACCCCGTTCACTTAGACAGCCTCGTCGTCTGGCGGAGGCGGTGATACATCCTATCCGAGTTGATGTATCGGACATTGAGGATGAAGAAGAGGATGTACCGGTAGCGGATCTAGCTCCTACTGCTAATGTTCCCCGTAGGGATTTTCCAGGCATTCAGGTGGCCATTCCAGAACTTTTGGGTGATTTGAGTCGCCACCCCTCGGTTTACTTGCATGCAAATGAGGTAAAAGCTGGATTTGATCATCCTTTTTCCTGTTGAGGAGGAGCAAGGATTTTGACATTGATTTGCATGTGATGTAGGTTCCCGGCTTTACCCAGCCTCGAGGGAACTAGTTTAGCATACACTCCTTGTATCAGGCTCTGTATTATCGAGGTATTGTTCATGGTTGGGGATTTGGGGCGTTCTTTTCCATTCTACCTCATCGTTGTCCCTGGGGTTACCTCAGGGCATTGTCTGAGTGCTGGTTTCACCAGACTCAGTTTCTTCATTTGTTGGATTGTGAGGTAATGATGATGCTGATGGATTGGCGGTTTATCACCGATATGGAGTTTGGAGGGGCGCCAGTGCCATGTACTGCGAATATTACCCCGACTGCCGTCATATCCTTGTTGGGAGTTCCGACTGAGGCGCTCAAGGGTAGGACTATCCACACGGGTCCTTTGAGCATAGATGTTATGAGTGGGCTGTTGAGTGAGCCCATACCCGATGATATGAGAGTCAGGGATCACATTCTTCGGCGATTGTTCCTGATGATCATTAGGGGCTGCTTCATAGCTGATAACTCTTCTACAGTGTCATTCGCTTTGATCAGCGCCACTCGGGAGTTAGACCGTATTAGAGAGTATTATTGGGGCTCCTACACCTTTGCCTATTTCCTCAGGGGAATGCGCATGCGCTCATAGGGCTTGACAGAGGCTTGGCTAAGATTTTACCCGTTTCTGCTGGTGAGTATTTCTCTTTTGATTTCCCATGTACAGGTTAAGAGTGTTCACTGACAGCAGATGTTTGCCTTTGTGTTGGCAGTTTTGGGCCTATAAGAGGTTTCCCTGTTTGCGTCCTATGAGCGTGTTAGGTTTAGATACCTATCCATGAGGACGGCGATAGCATCACTCCATTCTGGCAGAGGTTCCTATAGCTGAGGGTTTCACCCACTGTCGCTTACAGTTGGAGCTGTTGACAACTGATGTCATCACTTGGATTCCCTATTCTGGGGAGCACTTGGTCTTTGGATTTGAGGACAGATACCCGACTGGAGCCGAGTATATGATGTGTACTCGTAGGATTCCTCTCTTTACAAATGGAGGATGGGAGCTCTATTTAGGAGAGCGTGCTATTAGGAGCACCACATGAGAGATTCGTGTACCGATCTTGCCTCTTGCCAGGCGTTATTGGCCTGTGTTGCAGTCGCCCGTCGATGACATCCCAGTGATGGGTATTGATGGCTACACTTTATCAGAGGGTCCACATACTCAAGATACGTTCTATCACTGGTGGTCCCCTCGTACCATCGAAGCCCAGACCCGCGCCACTCAGTTTATGGGGGATATGGTTCCTGGATCCGTGATGATGACAGATTGGATGGCCTGTGTCCGAGATCTGACTCATTTTACACAGATTGATAGTTTGACGTGGCAGTTAGACCGGACACATTTCTTCATCCGGCATTTGGGCAGAGATCCTTCAGAGGTAGATACTTCTGATCCTTCCAACTCAGGCGCTGGCCCCTCAGGTGACCCATCACTACTACAAAACAGTAAATAGGCAACGCGGAAAAAACTTTGTGGTTTTAGTCAGAAAAACGTCGTGGTTAAGGGTGTTATCTATTTGACACCCTTACACAACGTTTTTAAAACGTTGTAGTTAAGCACAATACACAACGTTTTTTAGGAAAAAAACGTTGTAGATTTATTTTTCAAAAATTAGCAGATGCTAAAAAACGTTGTAGAAGGTATGCTTCCACAACGTTTTTTGGATAAAAATGTTGTTGTTTAGTATATCAGACAACGTTTAGGCACATTTACACAACGTTTTTGAAATGTTGTAGATTAAAAAAAAAGAAAAAAAAAAGGTTGTGGTTCACCTACATTACCAATGCACCTGCAATATGCTAATGCCATGATATATAGCTAAAAGGAGCACAAGGAGTAATGCAACTTCCAACACTTGAATAGAATAACAATGCTCAAAATCCAATAAAAAGATAATATTTTGTCGAATCCTAGACTTCCAAACCATAATATCAAATTTAAAAAAACATCCAACAGCAAGTAAATGACAATGCTATGTTTCACTTGAGCAACAAAATTGCATAACCACTCCAACAAGAATTACACAAACAAGTTGGGCCTAGATGCCTTGTATGTTGTCTTCAGCTTTCTAGTTGGTGGCCTAACCTTCTTAAACACCAATGGGAACTTGATTTTGGAGTTGTACAACTGCTTGGTGCTCTCCCTCTTGTAGACCTTGGCAGAGATGGTAGCTGTCTTAATGATCTGGACGCAGTGATGGTAGACTCTGTGGCGAGAAGCCATCTCAGTGTACATATGCTCAACAACACCATTCAAAGTGGTGTCACAGTACTCCTTGACATGTTGTGATATCTAGTCCTACTCTAGAATCGCAGCCAAATGCCGTAGTTCTTGATTGTAGTAGGGTTCTTCTCAAAAATCTACAACAAAAGCAAAAAGTTGTTCTTGTTATAAAAGCATGCAACTAGAAAAGCAAAATTTTCAACAGATGTGAGGAGAGAACACTGACCCAAATTTATAGAACATAGTGCAGGTGCTAACTTAACAAGTACTTTCAAACCATCATCAGATAAGTCAAGGATCTCACACAATCCTGTGCTCTATATATAAATTCAGTACCTGCAAGAAGTTTTCTGTTAAGAAATAGAGAAGGATATTAAAGCCACGACAAATAAATAAACGAATCAGAAACTTTATAATTAATGAGTATGACAACACAAGGTATACTACAAGAATCTTATTCCAATTTCTGGTCGTTGGTAATTCTAATATGCAAATTACACACAACACAGATATACAACATGTAAACATTTATGATGTCCCTACAACTACAACTTACTCCAACTGTTGAGTATGTTAGCCATTGAAATCAAGAACAACCATATAAAATCATTATTTGAAATAATAGTATGAATACTTCTACATTCTACACACTTTATAACCTAAAAAATATAGAGCAAACTGCTATATCCCTTCCCAAACTTCATAATCAGAACAAAAAAACAGACACAATCTCATAACAAACACAACACCAAAATGATTGGAAGTCAAATAATTTCAGCTTGGTTACCTCTCGAGAGATGAAAATATCTAGAAATCCAAAATCCATATAAGCTCGGAATTGCTTCCGCATTAGCAGAACCTCCAGAATTAAATGAGGGTGCTCATGGATGGAAGAGAATCTTTGCTTCCATGGCACTACCAAAATAGGAAATATAGAATGACCATCAAATTATAAAAATATAGAGAATGGACAAAGACAATACCGAAGCTTACACATTTGCAGGAGACTCGTCATTTGGACTTGAAAGCATTGATATAATACTCAAAACTATACTCTCCACCTGCAAAAGAAAAACCTTATTACCCACACACAAAATAATTATTTAATAACATGCAAATTATTGCTTTTGCATTGAAAATTAAATTCATTCCCAATAACAGATTACCAATAAATATCAAAAATAATATAGAATAGTGTCATTGCCTTGCGTACATCACCCTTTACACAATACGCTTTGATTAGTGTGGTATAAGCTAATTTTGCCAATCAAACATTTTGATCCTGAAGGAAAGATAATAGTACATCAGCATCCTTTAGGTCCTCATATATACATAAACCGTTAATGAGAATGTTATATGTAACACAATCAGGCTTAAGATTTTGCAGTAACATCTGGTTGTGTAACAAAAAGGCTATTTTCATGTATTTAGCTTTGCAAAAAGACTGAATGACAGTGTTGTATGAGATTTGATCTAGCCGCAGACCCTTAGAAGACATATTCTTAAGTAATCTCACAGATTCTATCAATTTTCTTTGTTTGTAGAGTCCCTTTATAATCACTGTGTATATAACATGAGTTGGTAAGACATCTCTGGCTTCCATTTCTCCAAGCAATTCATGCATGGCCTGCACATTTCCCACTTCACAGAAAGAGTTCATTAAAGTGGTGTAACTTACTACACTAGGTATTAATCCACGCACTTTGATGGTACCCAACCACCTTCTAGCGTCAGCTACTTGTCTAGCTCTGCAGGACCCATAAATTAGAGAATTGAAAGTGACTACAATTGGAGTAATCCCTTTCTCAACTATTTTTTGTACAACTGTACAACCTCTCTAATATTAACCAGTTTCGCAGAACGACAAAGAAATGGGCAGCAAACATAAGCACAAGCATCACAGTAAAATTGATTATGTTAACAGAGTTGTAAGCAATGAACAAGAAACAACTTAAAGGAGAACTCTAAACATGCTTGTCATTGTATAGGGAAATGGAAGAACTCTAAACATGCTCACAGTATCTCCATTGATAAGAATAAAATCTCCATGTATCTTCACAGACAACAGAGTAAAAAAATATAATTAGAATAACTCGAACATATAATTATAATGAGAGAAAGATAGAGTGCAGGAAGTTGTTTCAATACATGCACTGATTTAACACACAGATAAGGGTAACATCTTAAGAAAACTTTTCTTTTCATTGCTAGTTATATAGTCTCCTATTGATTGACCTCAAAATTTGACCCAAAAAAACCCTTAAAAATCTCATAATCAATCCTGCATTGTTCAAATGTTCGCTCACATGTTACTTAGATCCACAATTATCCAACAAAAATTTTACAAATTATAGAGAACTAAACCATCCCTTATCTTCAACTGCAGCCAATAACCATACCCATAACACAATAAAAATGACTACAAAACCTCAAATTCATACAAAGTTTAAAATTACAGGAAAATAAAACCCACAAATTTAAAACATCTAGAAGCAAAGAATATCAAGCATAAATTCTAAACATAGTAAAAATATGTATACACGAACAAATACAAGAACACATACCTCAGAAAACAATGGTGCTCAATTGGTTCAATTCTCAACAAAACAAGCAAGACCCTTTATAGGAATAGAAGATCAAAGATGGAAACCAGCAAATTAAGTGACAATAAAATACTCCGATGGAAATTGGAATGTGTGTTGATGATGGAGGAAATAGGGGTTACCTAACATGATGTTCTACTCAGTCTTCCTACTATCTGAATCCAATCCAGTGGGTCCAACAGCCTCAGACCATCCGGCCAAGATGTTTACTCCAGTCCCAATCACATCTGGCTTCAAGATCTACGATGTCACCACATTGGGCCCCCTCGAGCTAAACGTCGCTACCACCGGCGACGGTAGTATGCCCAAAACTGTCCCACAGAAACTTAACATCAATGTCGCTTTTGCTTCTTTCTTCACGTACTGCCTTATCACGTCCCCCATTTTCCTCCCAACCGCAACTAGGAAAAGAGGGGTTGAGATGTGAGGGGCCGAAAAGAGAGAGAAACAATTCCTTATCAGTTGAGAAGAAAGCCCAATTTTCTAGGGTTATAGCCAATAACGATGGGAAGAAAAGAGCATGGCTTAGAAATCCAACTAGAAAGAAAAAGATTAGAGTTGCCGATTAGAAAGGGAAGAGGTTGCTGCGTTTGGGCGGGCAGGTCTAAATCGGAGATAGCAGAGAAAAAATGATAGTCGGGGCCATTATGAAAGCACTGAGAAATAGTATCATTTTAATTTTAAGTTTTCACTTGAGCGCCTTTGTTTTTGCTCCGTGTTTTTGTAGATAGATAACATTTTAAGAAAAAAAAGGTATCTACTTTAAAACTAAAATATGCCTTTTTATATAGATAACGTTTTTTCATATATATCTACAACATTTTGTTAAAAAAACGTTGTAAAAAAAATACCACAACATTTTTTATAAAAACGTTGTGGTTTAAGTGTTGTCTATTTGGTACTTTGTACTAGTGCATATGGCTTTTTCAGTGCAGATCCTCTATTATATAGGCCTGACATCCCTATTGATAGAGATCCAGTGACTCATGAGGAGTTACATCAGGTGGACAGGATTGATGATGTAGATATTGACACCATTATCTTTTTCTGATGTGTATTCTTGTTATCTCTTTTGATAGGCCTTTATTAGATATTGGGTGGCTGTGCCCCATTCTCGCTATATCTTTTGATAGGCCTCTGTTAGTAGTAGGGCGTCTGTGGCCCATTTCCCTATATTTTTAGCTATACAGAGATGATGTATGTAGATGATGATGTACTTAGGAATGTATGTAATATTTTCCATTTCCTACATCATATTGCCATCTATTATCTGTCATGCATTTATCATGTTATGCATATGTATGTATGTCCAGAGATATTTAACATTGACCCCTAGATGGTCTTATGATACAGCCCACACAGATGTCTTCTTCGACAGTCAGCCACATAGATCACACCCCATCAGTATTGGTGGCATCCGGTCTGAGATCCTAGTATGATAGTATGTCACCCCCAGATAGGGTGACCGTAGATCAGCTATTACAGCATTCCATGACCCTCTTGATGTTTTAGGTTCCCGCATGCTTTGTAGAGGGTATGTTGGAGAATTAGGTACCGGAGAGGTAGGTTTTTCAGTTTGGTACCCAGAAGTTGACTCCTACATTAGAGGAGTGCGAGCGGTTGACGGCATTGCCCTTAGACAGACCTTACGCTCATATGGCTGTCAAAGACATGCGCCAGCGGTTCATGACACACACCAGGTTACGGCGTAGAGTAGTAGAGGATGAGATTACATCCGGCCATGTATTGCCCCAACGTTTCCTGATAGACAGATTTGGCTCATTGGACAGCTATGCTCGGCACTCTGGGGATTTCACCACACCAGAGAATTAGTGGCATTTAGCCAGATTGGATATACTCGTGATGTGTGTAGTGGTGTATGTATACATACCACTGTATATGGATGAGATAGACATAGGTGCCATCATAGTAGTGAGAGCTCTCAGGGAGGGTCATACCATCATTCCAATGATTATGGTGGAGACGTTGAGGTCGGCCATGTTTTGAAGCACCTACCCTGCAGGGGTATTTACAAGAAGCTCGGTCATGTTATATGTGTGGTTTATGTCACATTTGAGACCGATCGGCACTTTTCGACGACATGGGTATTGCTTTACCCATGATATAGCTATGTCTTACTCCTTTCAGCCATCGGAGTGTATAGACGCTATGTCTTAGTCAGTAATTTGGCAGGGATCGAAGATCCATTTGGCATCCTGTCGTGTACAGGGCACAGTTCACCCTATAACTTCATTACTCATGCTCTGAGCATGAATTATCTCCCTCTGATTGGTTTAAGGGGCATGACTACCTACCACCCACTGGCTGTGATGTTATAGTTTGACCAGTTTTAGGACTTCCATCCTTTTGAGGGGGCGTTAGGTCAGCGTTTAGCTTCTCGCCACTTATCAGTAGATGATCGATCCCGGGTGTATGCATGTTAGGATCAGCGTGAGAGTGCTGCATTTTCTGTTAGCCATCCAGGCTGTTTGTTAGAGTATTTTGCGTGGATGGAGACAGAGACTTCATCTACTGTGGTAGTATCCACAGTGCCAGGTATTGATTCAGATGGTGGAGAGCCCATAGAGGACATTGATTCCCACACCGAGGAGGAGGAGCTATTTGCTGGTTCGACAGCAGCTCTTGTTAACTCTCCCAGTACTTCTGCAGCTGTGACTCCTCCTTCAGAGTATTTAGTGCAGAGTTTGCATTTGATGACCTTCGAGAGTGATCATGCTAGGGCTTTGATGTTGACAACTCTTGATGGGAGAGATGCCGCTCTATTAGAGAGAGATGATGCCTTAGCTCGTATAGATATCGCTATTGTTGAACGGGATGAGGCCAGACTAGCCAGAGATATAGTGATAGTTGAGCGGGATAGTGCCATATCTACACGGGATATAGCCGTTATAGATAGTACCACAGTGAGGTCCCTTACTACTGGCATCATTGTAGAGATGAGTTCATATATTGATGAGCATAATGTCATTATGCAGATGGCTATAGATATGTTATCTCGCGTAGAGACCCTTTTACAGGAGATCACAACGCTACCTCTTTCTTCTAAGAGGGATGCTATATTAGACTTGATAGCTCGCATATACACTGACTTGTAGATGGGCTTGTATTTTCCTGCACAGACTAGCTTAGCCAGTTTGTTATGTACAGTTCATATTGTATATATCAAACAACATTATATATAGCAGGGAAAATATATTTTGGATTACTTCCCTTTTAGTTATGCATTGCTACTTGCTCGATATTTGCCTGTTTCGTCAAGGCTTGTGATCTCGATATATTATGAATTCCTCCTTGATGGATGGACATTGAAATATCTCCGGATCTTTAAGAATTGATCATTGATCTGTATGTATCCCCTACCTACTTTGGTGTCTTGGGACTGGTTTCTATATGTAGATGTAGAGAGGAATGTGGCTTTCCTTTCTGAGGTTGACCGCACCACAGATGGTCGCCAATACTCCTTTGTATGGGGGAGCCGAGTTAGTTCCATCTCTTATGGATTGGTGTTTCGCTTTCAGGATCAACCACAACTTAGATGGTCACCGATTCTCCCGTTTACATGGGGAGGTCAGTTAGTTCCATCCCTTTGGTTTGAAGCCGATGAAATGTGATCGATTGAATGACGATCCCAGTACCGTTGACAAGTTTTTATGTTTTGGTAGGGGGTTAAACCGAACCATGAGTGGCTGTCTACGTACTTCTATTGAAGAGGAGATTAGGTCTGCGTAGTTTAAATATGGTGTAAGAGGTTCAACGATGTATGTGGCAAAAGGGTGTAAAGATGTTTTTGTTGTTTTTGTTTTTGTAATGAGAAGGGTGTAGAAATGTTTTTGTTGTTTTTATTTTATTGCAACCGGACCATATAAAATATGGCTGCGTACGTACTCCCGTGTATCAAGGATTTCAGGTCAGCGTAGTTCGCCCCATGTCCAGGACGGTTTGTAGTCAATGAAAAGTTTGATCCCATGTTCAGGACAAATTGTGGGGGAGAAAGTTTAATCCCATGTACAGGACAAACTACAGGTGTAAAAAGTCTTATCTCTAGTGGGGTAAGATTGCAGGTGTGAAAGGTTCAATCCTTGGTGGGATAACTGGAGTTGAGTAGGGGTTCAAAACCAAGTTGAGAAAAGGATCTGGCGATCCGAAACCAGGCTGCTGGTTAGAAAAATGTGTTTATTTTTGACGGGGCAGATGAGTGTAAAGAGAAGTTGTATGTAGTGAAGGGTTAGGAAACCTGAAATGACTGGGGATCTGATGATCCAACACCAGGATGTTAACTTGATGGTTGTTGATTGATTTTCGCAATCAATGAATACGTGCAAGTATACACGGTCAACAAGTAATAAAGTGATAAGAAAAGTATCCTTCTCACGAGAAATTATTTAATAAAAATTACTAAGTACTAACTCTTAACCAAATCAATTTTAGCTAAACAATTGATTTAAGATTTTTGAATTAAGAAAACTAAATTAACTAAATAAACTAGATGTCTTTAGAAATTAATTCAATTAAATAAAGGTTAAGACTATATGAATGAATTCAAATAAATAAAGATTAAGACTACAATATCCCCTATTAATGTACTACAAACCAATTATCCAACTAATCTAATTATTATGCCTAATGAATTGTTAACAGGAACTCTAAGTGTTAAAAGCCCTTTCCCAAGTGATGAGTTAACTTTTATTCAATTCAATCAATCTTGCGATATTCCTATGCAAAATAATTAAATCAAACCCATTAAATTCCAATTCCCAATTTATTATATGCAGTGAACATATATTCATATTCAATTCACAACCCTAATTATTCATCTCGTGTAAATAATTAAGCATACATGTTATCATGTCTAGTTCCAACCCTAAATTTCATCTTCCGAATCCTTCTAGAGTAACACGGTAATTATTGGCCAAATATTTAATCAATACGCACAAGACATAATAAACAATTCACCTTGACATAAATAATTGGAATAAACTAGATAATTAATTCATAGACATAAAAGGTTCAATTTGTAGCCTTAATAAAGGAATTAGTTCATGATTAATGAATTAAAACCAAGAATCCACAATTAAATAGACATTAAAAGATAAAAGTAAGATTAGAGTGAAGAATAAATCTTTTGTCAGCAAATCTCCATCTTCCTCAAGCTCATGCTCTTGTTCTTCAATGGTCTCCAAGTTTTTTCAATCTCTAAAACTAATAAGAACTATGGTTTATGTTCTAATCTAATGGAGTATATTTCTAATCTAATCTATGTAATCTTCCTTTATTTTATGCCTTACATCATGTATTTATAGGCTATAAGTCCAATTTTTAGCTTAGGTACAAACCCAATCCAATTTGGAGTCAAAAAAGTGTCAAAATTCGCCCCAAAATGAGTTCGAGCTTGACCAGGCCCTTTCCCAGTGCCCCAGTACTGCTCACGGCACTACACCACTGCCTCCCTAGCGCCCCGGCGCTGGGGCTTTTTCAAGAATTTTCTACTCTGACGTCCTTTGGGAAAATGACCATAACTTTTTCGTCTGAATTCCGATTTCGATGATTTAAGATGTTTCAGAAAAAGAAGATGTAGATCTACAACTTTCATTCTTTGAGGTCTGGAGCAATACTGAAATTGGCTCTGAAGTGGCTGCTATGTAAATGGCAAGCTGAAAACGCGAATCTAGCAACCCCAAACGTCGATCCAAGTAACTTTTGACCCAATTCCTACAAAACAACGTAAAATATGCATGAATAGACACAAACACTTAAAAACATCCAAAAGATTAAGCTCAAGTGCATTCAATTCATGGGTATAAAAATTACTCATCAAATACCCCCAAACTTAAACATTTGCTTGTCCTCAAGCAAAAACACAAAAGAACTAAAAATAAACAACTCACTTAATTACATGAATGCATATACATGATCTACTTCCTAATATACCTAAGAACCCAGTAATAAATCAGTATGATATATAGCAACAGGCCTCAAAGATACCAATAATACTCAAACAATATATCCAATCAAGTCGAAGTCCATAACTCTAACTAGTTAGTCAATCCAAACCTGTCATCACCCATGTTGTGCGTGTGTGCTTGTTTGTGACAACCCCAAAATAGGTCCATTCCATCCAACCCATTCTGAGTCGTCAAATACATGGTACAGAAAACAACTACAACTTTATTACAACAATTGTCGTGCAAAATACAACAACACATATGCTGTGAGTTTGGATACAAATATATACCAACTGTGACGTTGGACACCATCATGTATCAGCACTTCACAAAGGTACCTTACATAAAGGTATAGTCAAAAACTGTTTTAGAAATTAGAATCTTTGGGAAATGCTCAAGGAAACCTTCGTACATGGGAGGCCACGCGTCTAGGTTATGATAGATATCATATGGCCACAGAATTATCCTTGGTTGACCCAATAGACCCCAAAGAAAAACGAGAAGATTACTATCATATTCTTCCCAATGGTGAGTCTTCTCTTGACTTATCATTATCTCCACTGTCTCAAATTGAGAATTATACTTCAAACAAACACCAAGATTATATAGGTAGTGCCCATAGATATACTCAGCAAGTGGATGAGCACAATCATGTCTTATGATGACACGAGGTTGTATGTCATTAGACATCTTGTATGATAGTGACAAACCACCCTTCCAACGTTGGGTTCGCCTCACCCTATTTTCTTCACCAAATATAACTACTAAATGATGACCACCGTTCTATTCCCTTGTTACCCCCGCTCGACCCAGCTACACTCTTATTACCTGAAAGGAATTGTGAAGCAAAAGGGTGAGCACAACTAGCTCAGTAAAGAATATCATGACTAAAGATAATTCAATTATCAATAGCCTTCATCAACAATAAATCAGAGATTTAGAACATATGGTAAATGATAAAAATTTCAACCATAGTTGCAGCGGAACGAGCAATCCATTAGAAGAGTCAAATAGACTATAAAGTCTATTATCTTCTCCATGTTAAAAATCCACCAACAATGTTTTATCCCTGTAACATCAATCAACAATTCTGGTCCACAATCATATGAATAACTCATAATCATAACTTTAGTTCTAAATTCCTCTTCTCATCCAGGACGATGATAATTTTCATCACCTATCTTTACCTGAAACATCAAAGATCATGGTTACACCAAATCACATTTCCTGTTCATAATCATACTAATAACTTCATCTTTGCACTACGTCCAAAGATATTCATTTGTATCACCAGTTGGTCATGTTTATCTCAACATCTGTTCATCTTTGCACTACTGGCCAAAGATATTCAACAACATGTCATCTTTGCACTACGGGCCAAAGATATTCATCAACAATTCATCTTTGCACTACAGGCCAAAGATATTCATCAACAGGCCATCTTTGCACTACATGCCAAAGATATTCATCAACAATTCATATTTGCACTACAGGCCAAATATATTCATATCTCAAAGAAATATATAATCATTTCAGAATTTATATAAACAATAATTATAACCATGTTGATCAATTCACCTTTGCACTTAAGCTTAAGATATTCAATTATAAATTCAATGGTCATGATCATACCAGTCACAATTCAACTTTGCACTACAGGCCAAAGAGAACCCTAGTCATGATCATACCAATAATCTACCCATCTTTACACTCCAGTGAAAGAGAATTTTAACATCAGGGTTATAAAAATGTTATATATGATGATAAAAATAATATGATCAACATATAGTTTTAATCTCAAGAGTAATATTCGTAACTCATGAATAGTAACCCCGACACAAAAGATAGAAATTCTATAATAAAATTCATACCAATATTTCGGTATAATGATATTGAAAGAATAACATTACTTAAATTTATAAACAATTTATTTTAATTGTTTACACTTTACTAATTAATGCATTTAATCATCATAAAATGCCAACTCTTACAATTTCATCATCAATAACCAAAACCCTCATCAAAAATCTGCATATATCTCATATATAGGATTCTCAAGCCATAAAATCTTATTTTCCAATTTTCTTACTTCACATAACATATTTAATTCATTTTCTCATAACTAGACTATTTTCATGAAAAATACCAAATCCGTTCCAAAAATATTTCTTTTCTAAAATTTAGCATAATATAGTCACATAGTGAACATATATTTTTCTCAGAAATTTTAAAAGTCATTTACTATTTTTCATATGGCCAAAATAGCCGAATATTTAGACATTTATCAAAAATTGTACTTTTGTCTAAAAATTCTGAAATTTACAGAGTATACTTCTATCATATACATGTACTCCCAATAAAAATTTTATCAATTTTGGAGTTAACCACAAGGAATTATAAGCGGTTACTTTTAAAATAGTCTTTTCTCATAAAATTCATAACTCTCAATCTATACATCCAAAAATCACCATTTTTGGACACAATCAATAAAACTCATCAAAATATCATTTCAAATTTTTCCAGAATTTTTTGAAGTTCAGAAAAATTACGAAACTGAAAATCATAACAACCCTTAAAATCCCTTACTATCCCTTACAATCCCTTACCTCAAAACAGCAGTACTTCTGACTGGAATGTAAAGCCGAAGGAAACTTGCACTGAATAGCAACTCTTAAAGTATCTAAATACTCACAAAATATGCTTCATAATATAGAGAGAAAAAGAGAGAAAGCTTATGTTTCTGGTGTGATTTTCAATTCTAACTTAGTCCTCTATTTATAGGAAAATTTTGGTAGGTTTGACCTGCAACCTGATGGCTTTACCTGCTACTATTCCCACCCACCACATTTGAAATATAATTCAGCACATTTCTTCACCAACCACAAGTGGGGCCCACCAATTCTAGAATTTTCCACCAAAATGATAAACTCCGAAAATTCAACAATTTCTGAACCAGTCATCTCGTAAAATTCATAATAAATCATACGTTCATTTTTAACGGTTCAAAATTTGTGGACATATACTCAACTTATATATGTATAACATATCCAAATATTACCACGATCCAACGGTCGGATTAAAAATTATAACCCTCGCAAAATATCTCAAAAACCCTAATTTTTAATACCTCCATTCCGACAAAAATACTGATAAAAACCTCAACATTAACTCCTTTATTTTTAACCACAAAAATATATTCCTCATTTATATCCACATAAAATAAATATTTCCTTATCATATGAATCAATAATTAATTATTCACAAATAATATTACAGAATCACATTTATGACAACCAGGCCGTTCCCAGGAAAGAGGGGGCTTTCTAATAAGAATTTTTCCTTACTGGCGCGCAATTAAATGACCAAACCTCTCCTTAGACAGAACTTTCTAGACATTGTCAATAATGTTATCTAATAATACTATTCAAATAATATGAATTATTGATCTGATAATAGAAAATACTGTGCAGCAACAATTATTGAACAACAATAATACAAAATTTTAACGTAGCAATTATTGAATCAATAAAATAAAATATTGAACAGTAATTACTGTAACAATTATTGAGTAGTACCTTCTTACGTAAGAATCAATAATTTCAAAAATACTATGCAATACCGTGTGCTACTGTGCAATAACGCGTATTACTGTATTTTAACCACCGGGTATTCCAACAGTGTTAACGGTAACAACTACGCCGTTATTTGTAAAAACTCAAATTTATCGTTTTCTTCACCCGACAGTTATTCGTTATGGGGCCCACAAATAGCTGCGCCGTCTTACGAATATTCTCCGACAGAAAGAATATTCCACGACCAAACGAATATTCCCCGACAACAATGATTATTTTATAACCACTTGCTTATTTTGAAAAAAAATTCATATTTCACCCTTAACTTTAAAATTTATCAATTTAACCATTTACTGAATGGTAATTATAAGAAAAATTGAATACTTTTATTTCATAAAATTCGGGGTCTTACATTGTTAACCATTCTAATCAACCACAATTCAAGATAATCACATAACAAACTTCTTTGAAGGAAAATTTCAGTTCCAATTCAATTACTTTTGTGAACATGACAACTCCGGTTAAAACTGAGCAAATACCAAGTCTAAGGGTAAATGCATGATTTATTTCTACCTTTATTCAACCACGAGGGTATTTTTGCTCTTTCTCGTGTTTTATTCATTTTTTATTTTTCTCATGACTGTGCAATGTCTTATTCTCTTAGGCTTTTCAATGCTACCTTAACGAGCTTTTGACCAACGACTCCCAGACCATTAAGACCTTAGGGCGCTAGGTGTAAAGACAATCTCCTCGGGCTTACTTACTCAAGTAACAAAGGCCACAAAACTTGACAAGCATGCCACAGTGTTTATTCTCTTTTTTTTTTCTTTTTTTCTCTTTTTTTTTCATTTTGTATATATATACTCCATAAATTCCCCCAAACTCAAGTTTTTACGTCATTCCAACCTTTACCGCCAGTTCATTAATTTCCTTAAATTTTAACCAATATTTTCCCTCAGAAAGAAATTATGAAACCCTTGAACCAAGTGGATTAAAACTATTAAACTTTAAGTGCTAACCAATTACATAAGTTTCAGACAGGCTCAGATTTTCTTCATGTTTAAAATTAGAACTCAACATCAATTATCAACACTGTTCAAGTTAACAATTAATATCAATCTTATCATAGGCCGAGCTAAATTCAAACCAATACATTGCCTAGATTTATGCACAAAAAAATGTTATTATACTACATGAACACATACTAATGCAACCTATGTATGCAAATGCAATTAACTACCATGTATTATATGCAACCTAAAACAAACACAATGCTAACACATAAAAATAACTAACTACAATGCAAATAACTAACTATATGCAGTATGACACTAAAATGCCCCCAAACTTAAACTAGACATTGTCCTCAATGGATGAAATAGAAAAAAGTAAAGTAGAGGACTTCCTTGAAAATATAGCAATCTTCCTCATTGTCCACTAAGTTTGGAGAATAGGCTAGGCACATGGAACAAATTGGGCACCACAATTGAACTTGACTTGAATAACCTGTTAACTATGATAGAAACAATTTTATTAAATCCTAAATAAATGCAAATTCAAAGTTACTAATATAAAACCTAATAAAAACAAAAACTAAAAATTAAACTTGGGTTGCCTCCCAATAAGTGCTTGTTTTATAGTCTCAGCCTGACTTCTTCAATTCTCTATCTAATTCTCCTTCAAAAATTGAGGAATCCTCCATCCATCAGTAGCAATGTCTCTTTTGAGAGGTTCCCATTAGCAAAGGCCCTTGAATTAAAGTCACCTAGCATGCTCTTTATAGATAGGTTCCCTATTAAGAATGTCCAACAACTAGGTGCTTTTTTCCATTATGTCTATGATCAGATTGGGGCATTGAAGCCTAGTAAACACAATGGGATCTTCCTCTATCTTCTCCTTTTCATCCCACCATGAATCCATAGTTGTACTAGCTCTCATGTCACAAAGAGCTTTGCCTACAACATGACTGCCAATTGGGCACGGTAATGAAAAACTACCCGGATCCTTAAACTTTGGTGGAGAAGGTACATGGGACACTATCAAAATCGGCTCATCTTCGTTGGTAGCCAAAGTTAGATCTTCTCTGATCTAATTTTCTTGGTCCCCAAGTCTCTCCTCTCTTTCAACATCTATATCATTTGGCATATCCGGTTGCAGATTTGGTTTGGGCTCACCATCAGTCTCGGAATCCATGTCATAGAGCCAAGTGTATTGAGGACAAATGTTCGAGGCATTGATTAGTTGTTCCATTTGGTTCGTAAAATTTTAACTCAATATCTCTTGATTAATCCTCGTCTCCTCACATGAAGCTATGAACTTGGACAAAATTTCCTCCAAATTTGAATGTTCTTCCTGTTGCAGTGGAGGTGGACACGAGAAATTCGGTGGGTATGTTGGACTTGGAGCATAAAATTGATCTTGATGAGTATGGCTCCATGAAAAATCTGGGTGATACCCCCAATCCTGATAATAGTTGTTGGGATAGACATAATTATTGGGGTAATCACCACCATACAATACCAGCTCGAAACTGGTGGTGCATTGAATGATTTCCAGCACAATAATCACAAGTAACCGCCACACTTTTGACGACGTTGTGCTTCAAAAGCGTCTAACCTCCTAGAAATTTTCTCAATCTGTGCTAACAATGTAGAAAGTGTCGCGAGTCCATCAATCTCTGCTCCCCTTGGCTGAGTCATTCTCGTATACGCCATTGATAATTAAATTCCTCCATGGCACCTAAAAGAAAGAAAAAAAATAGAAAGAGAATTAAAGAAAATAAAAAAACCTTTAAATTATTACTAATTTGATATAAATTAATATTGGCAAATATTATTAAATTAATTTCCCGGCAACAACGCCAAAAACTTGTTGATTGATTTCACAATTAATGAATACGTGCAAGTATACACGGTCAACAAGTAATAAAGTGATAAAAAAAATATCGTTCCCACGAGAAATTATTTAATAAAAATTACCAAGTACTAACTCTTAACCAAATAAATTTAACTAAACAATTGATTTAAGATTTTTGAATTAAGAAAACTAAATTAACTAAATAAACTAGATGTCTTTAGAAATTAATTCAATTAAATAAAGGTTAAGACTATATGAATGAATTCAAATAAATAAAGATTAAGACTACAATATCCCCAATTAATGTACTACAAACCAATTATTCAACTAATCCAATTATTATGCCTAATGAATTGTTAACAGGAACTTTAAGTGTTAAAAGCCCTTTCCCAAATGATCAGTTAACTTTTATTCAATTCAATCAATCTTGCGATATTTCTATGCAAAATAATTAAATCAAACCCATTAAATTCCAATTCCCAATTTGTTACATGCAGTGAACAGATATTCCTATTCAATTCACAACCCTAATTATTCATCTCATGTAAATAATTAAGCATGCATGTTATCATGTCTGGTTCCAACCCTAAATTTCATCTTCTGAATCCTTCTAGAGTAACACGGTAATTATTGGCCAAATAATTAATCAATACGCACAAGACATAATAAATAATTCAGCTTGAAATAAATTATTGGAATAAACTAGATAATTAATTTCAGAGGCATAAAAGGTTCAATTTGTAGTCTTAATAAAGGAATTAGTTCATGATTAATGAATTAAAACCAAGAATTCACAATTTAATAGACATTAAAAGATAAAAGTAAGATTAGAGTGAAGAATAAATTTGTTGTCAGTAAATCTCCATCTTCCTCAAGCTCCTGCTCTTGTTCTTATTCTTCAATGGTCTCCAAGTTGCTTCAATCTCCAGAACTAATAAGAACTAGGGTTTATGTTCTAATCTAATGGATTGTATCTCTAATCTAATATATGTAATCTCCCTTTATTTTTTGCCTTACATCATGTATTTATAGGCTACAAGTCCATTTTTTAGCTTAGGTACAAACCTAATCTAATTTGGAGTCAAAAAAGTGTTAAAATTCTCCCCAAAATGCGTCCGAGCTTGACCATGCCCTTCCCTAGCACCCCAGCGCTGCTCACGGTGCTGCACCACTTCCTCCTAGTGCCCCAGCATTGGGAATAAACTTGAAATGGGTGCCCTCGCGCTGGGGCTTTTTTGAGAATTTTTTGCTCCGACGTCTTTTGGGAAAATGGTCATAACATCTTCGTTCGAACTCTGATTTCAATGATTCAAGATGTTACGAAAAGAGAAGACGTAGATCTACAACTTTCATTCTTTGAGGTTTTTAAAACAATACTAAAATTGGCTCTGAAGTGGCTGCTATGTAAATGGCAAGCCGAAAACGCGAATCTAGCAACCCCAAACGTCAATCCAAGTAACTTTTGACCCAATTCCTATAAAACAGCGTAAAACATGCATGAATAGATATAAACGCTTAAAAACATCCAAAAGATTAAGCTCAAACATATTTAATTCATGGGTATAAAAATTACTCATCAATGGTAACCTCAAACATAGTACCGTTTCACGGTGTCCGAGTCGATAAGCTGTGAAAATTCATCGCCGTCCATTTTTTGTAATCTAAGAGCACTTTATGTCAATACCTCTTTAACAATAAATGGGTCTTCCCAGTTCGGGGCAAATTTTCCCTTAGGTTGATCTTGGTTGTCAATGATCTTCTTCAAAACCAAGTCATATTGTTTAAATTGCCTTAGCCGGACTTTTCTGTTGTAAGACCTTGCGATCCTTTGTTGGTATAACTGACCATAGAAAATAGCATCACTTCGTTTTTCGTCTATCAGGGACAATTGGTGATACCTATCTTGTACCCATTGGTTTTCATCCAGCTGAGCATCTATTAACACTCTGAGGGATTCCATTTCCACTCCTATGGGGAGCACTGCTTTCATCCCATAGGTTAATATGTAGGGTGTTGCCCCAGTGAAAGTGTGTATTGATGTTCTGTAGGCTAACAGAGTTAGAGGCAATAAGTCAGGCCATCATTTGTGGTTGGCGGACATCTTTTGCATGATCTTCTTGATATTTTTGTTAGCCGCTTCAACAGCACCATTCATCTTTGGACGGTAGATAACGGAGTTGAGATGTTTGATGTGGAATTTATTGCACAATTCCTCCATTATTTTGTTGTTGAGGTTCTTAGCATTGTCTGATACAATTACCTTTAGTTGTCCATATCAAAAAATGACATTATTTCTGATGAAAGTAATGATGATTTCTTTGGTAACCCTAGGGAAGGAGGTTGCTTCTACCCACTTGGTGAAGTAGTCGATCATGGTGAAGATAAATCGATACCCATTACTGGCTTTGGGCTCAATGGAACCGATTACGTCCATTCCCTACATTGAGAAGGGCCAAGGTGAACTCATATTGTGGAGTTCTCTTGGAGGGGCGTAGATAGCATTCCCATAAATTTGGCACTGATAACATCTCTTGACGTGATCCTCACAGTCAGCCTTGAGAGAGAGCCATTAATGCCCTATTCTTAGGATTTTCTTTACAAGTAGGAGGCCGCTCATGTGTGGGCCACATACTCCACCATAGATTTCATCCATGAGCCTCTGAGCTTGGTCCTTGTCCAGACATCTGAGGAGACCTAGTACTGCATCTCTTTTGTAGAGCGCATCTCTGTTCAGGTAGAATTTTATAGCCAGTCGATGGATCCGCCTTCTTTCAGTCGGGCTTGCCTCAGCGGGTGTAGATCCTTCTTGTAAGTATTCCTTGATATGCTGATACCAAGGGTGTTGGATGGGAGGTAGCTCAACCGATACTTCTCCAACATAATTCCCATAGGTTGGTGCCTTTTGTTGGGCAAATGTGAGGGTTGGCATGCTTTCTTTGTCCAGTATGTTAATCAAGGAGGCCAAGGTTGCTAGTGCATCCGCAAAATCATTCCTATTATGAGGAATGTGGAGGAAGGATATTTCTTCAAACTCCGAAGCCATCTGTAGAACCTGTCGATGGTAAGGCAACAAGTGTAGACCTTTGGTGTGATAGATTCTTGTGGTTTTCCTGATTACCAACTCAGAATCTCCATAGACAGTTAACTGTCTAATGCCCATTGATTGGGCAAGTTTTAGCCCTATGATACAGCCTTCATACTTAGCTATGTTATTGGTGTTGGCAAACTGCAATTTAACGGCGACGGGATGCTGCTCCCCCGTAACAAACACTAGAACTTCTCCAGCCCCAGAACCTTCTATGTTTACGGCTCCATCAAAATATATCTTCCATGATTGGTGTGTATCGTCTTGATGGCGTTGTCGAATTGTCATTACCCCTTCATCAGGGAAGTATGTTTCCAAAGGTTTGAAATCCTCTTAAGGTGGGGCGACCAGTTGATCCATAATTCCTTGACCTTTAATGGACTTTTGCATCACGTAGATGATGTCAAATTGTTATAGGATCAACTGCCATTTGGATAACCTATAATTCAACATGGGTTTACTGAACACGTACTTGAGAGGAACTACGCGAGATATGAGATGGGTTGTGTGATCTGCAGTATTTTTTCCATCGGTTGGCCTAGGTACGTAAATTCCCTTTTGTTGGTAAAATCCCGACAGACTTTGGCATTTGCTCTTTTTGCAATTTTATCCTTCAGTGTTTCATTTTTTGGAGTACATGGTGGAGTGTTTGTAACAAGAGTAAGGAGACTGGCATGCTCCTGACTAAATAATTGGCTTGTAACTTGGTGCTGATGGACCACCAGTTCTGCCGATTGGTTAACTTGCTCACAGAGAATCTTCATTTTTCATTCCATCGTATACCGGAACTGATAAAATCCCATTTGTCTGCACTTTCCTTGCTGGTCTGGGATAATCCACCATGATTATTAGAACTCTGTCCACTACTCCAATTAATCATATTAACCTCTTTTTCATTGTGCTGAGGAAGAGGGTTGTCTTGCACATGGGGTTGGTCGGGTTTAGCTACCACGATCTCATCATTATCAATAAAATTTTGGATCTTATGTTTCAAGGCCCAACAATCTTGAGTATCATGCCCTGGAGCTCCAACATGATAAACACATTTTAGACTAGCATTGAAACCCTTCCCATTCGGGTTGGCTGGCAGAAGAAGATGAGTAATTTTCTTCTGAGTGATCAAAAGATTGAGAATATTCTCGAGAGTGTGTCTAACTTCTCCACCCTTTGGCAACGAAGGGTTGGAAGACTGTGCTTAAAAGGAGGAGTAATTTCTCCTCTGGATAGGCATATTCTGACTGACTTTTCGACCTTGTAGTATCAATATGGAATGAAATTACAAGCAATTGACTTTACGAGTAATTTTAAAATGGGAAAACATGAAGAAACTTCCCTCTGCGTTTTGGTTTATCAGAGACTGGCCTATCTTAGGCTACTCTCGCGGCTTTTTGGCATGAAAGTTCCCAAATCATCGCAATTTACTCGACGAGAAGTTAATCCGGTCTTTCAACTAAAGCGAATTTGGGTGGTGCCTTTCCTGAGCCTCGTTGGAATTAGTCTTCCTATGAGTCCAGTAATCAAACACTGACAGGATAGCCTCCTGAAGGAGGAACCACACAACACACATTCACATACAACGTGTCTCGCCATTTATGAAAATGATAACATGTGCGAAGCACTTATATCAGAAGCAGATATAATGTAAAACATTAAGTGCAGTAAGTAAATGCATTCGTACACATCCATCAAATGTAAATGCAACATCCACACACAAGCATATAACAGTTTTGAAAAGCTTGTAGTAGCGGCTTAAGTCCTTTTACTGGATGTCCCCAGCGGAGTCACCACCTATCGACGTCGAGTTTTTTATTTGTCCCTTTTCTGTTCTTGTCTTTTGGTGTTCTTATGATAGGTGTGATTTATTTGAAAAAACAAGTTGTGAAAAGGTCCGACATGTATATGTCGACGCTTGGACTATAAGAGTCGCCAGTTGATTTTTTAAATGGTTGTACCAACACAACCGAGAAAAGGTTTGCACATTGACCCAGTGATGTGACACTACTTAACAGGTCTGTGAAACCGAGATTTGTTAGGGTCCGGGGACTTGATTATGCGGAGGGAAGGTATTAGGCACCCCCCGACATCCGTGTTGCCACGGTGACCACCATATTTCAATTAAACGTTTATATAAAAGTGTGTGTGTGTGTGGGTCAATGTGCAATTATTTGGAAGTAGTGCTATGCCTCGTTCGCACCTATATACAAAGGGTTTAAAATTTTGTATAAAATTCAGTTTTAACAAGATATAGCAATGATGTTATGTAAACGATGTTTTTTCAAACCCTTATGCTCAATAGTAATTGAGGCCTTTGATACTTCTATTTTATTAAATATTCGGCTTGGTTGCTTTTATTTTCGAGATGCGAAGCATCTTTGAGAAAATAATATACATAACAGCGCCGAACTACTTATGGACATAAGAGCCATCTAAGGAAATTCAACACCGTGAATAATTTACAGGCCATGTATAGCTGAAAATGTCCATTACGGTAACCGAATCTAGATTCAGTAAACTGAATATGTGATTACATGATTCCTAGGCTCACATGATGTAGCAATTTGTATGAAAGCAGTAAACAGTTATATATATAAAAGTCGTAAATATATATATATATATATATGTGTGTGTGTGTGTGTGTGTGTGTGTGTGTGTGTGTGTGCAGACAATCAACCATCACGAAGCACCTCCATGGGGGATTGCAAATATAAATAAAGTAGTAAACCAATCAACCACCACGAAGAACCTCTATGGGGGATTAGAAAATATAAATAAAGCAATAAAACGATCAACCGCCTTGAAATAAACTCTAGGCGGGATAAAATGTAAATAAAGTTGTAAAATGTCACGAAGTAAACTACAGGCCTGACAGAAATGTAAAAAAAGCGGTAAATGGTCACGAAGTAAACTCCAAGCCAGATTGAAATGTAAATGTGTGTGTATGTTTGTGTGTGTGTGTGTGTGTGTGTATATATATATATATATATATATATATATATATATATATATATATATATATATATATATATATATATATATATATATATAAAAGCGATAACGCACTGGACATATATCGATCTAGGCTCGTTTCGTGAATTCGTGGTCGAGGATATATATATATATATATATATATATATATATATACAAAAAGAAATAAAGCCACAGACCGAAGTCCGGGCATACAAACGCTACACGACTCTCAATGTGAAGAACTGTGTGTGCACAATAGTGGAGAAAGGCTTTAGAAAGTGCATAAAGGCTTACAGTGGACTGCCAAAGAAGACTTCAATAGCTTTAAATGGATGAACACTCGGCTCCCGCCGGTAAAAATATTGCCAAATATACGCTCACACGTGTTTGAAATGAGAAAGCACTTAGTTTAGGGTATGTACAGAGCAAATTGGACAGGGCTTTCTCGCCTTTCTCTATGCAAAATGGCTTCCCCAAGCCCTCTATTTATAGAGGGGGGAGCCGCAGGTGTACCTGCAGCAGCCGCAGCTGTTCCTGCAGCTACCCGGGCTACCCCGGGCTCCGTGGGTCCCGTCATCTCAAAGTACGTGCACGTATGCAACATGATGTCCGCTCGAACTTTCAGAACTTCAATCCGGGCATCCGATTGAGGTGTATAAGACCTTTTACGACATGCTGTTGTCGAGAGCTACACAATGACATGGGATTAGAGGTTGTACGAAGTCAGGAAGATGCGACCATACCCTTGGTCTTCAGGCTTCAAATTCTATCTGGTGTGTTGTCTTGTGTAGTAGTCACTCGGGATTGGAGCTCTTTGGTTCTTGTAGGACATTCTTGTGTGTAATGTATGTTGAAATGTTTGCTGAGACGGCGCAATGTAGGATCGAGGTGGCAAAATGACGATTTTGCCCCTCACCGGAGTTATTATAAAAACCCAAAACCCTAATAAGACTCAGATATGTAAAATTCAGTTATATTAATAAAATCTCTCCATTCTGAAAGTGTTATATGTTAATATATACTATGTTTAACAAATTTGTCAAATAAAATTTTGTCCAAAAATTGACGTGCTTGACGCCTCGTGCTTAAAAATTTTCTTCTGAAAAATGGATTTTTTGGTATATTTGTTTGGACAAGCTGCTTTGTCGTGCTTACACTAACAAAACGCTTTATCGTGCTTGTTAGGATTAATGGGATAGCTATGTTAGTAATCCTAGATTAACAAACCCTAACCCTAATTAGCAAAACCTAACCATAATTAGCTAATTTAACCCTAATTGGTTATCCTAACAACTAATCATGATTACTAAACATCAATTGGGTACTAATAAACATCATTAAACAATCTTAATCATTAAAAACAAAACCTTAATCAAGATTAGTGAAGATTAGGGCATAATTAAGCTACTAATTTGGTCAACTAGCTTACAAGTAGGTTAATAATCATCCACACAATTCCCAAAATATCACATGACATGCTTCCAAACTCCCAAGCACCAGTAGAGTCATTGGATCATATATTTAGCAACACATCCTCTGGCCAAACCTATGAATTCTATAAGTCTAGACACTCTTATAAACATACCAAATCAAGCCTGGGTGATAGCAGCAACCAACTCAGAAGCTAGAATCCAAAATTAAGCAAGAAATGTGCAAACCCTAATTCATAGTTAGATCTTTGATGCTTTGATAAATTTGTTGTTTAAATGTTTAGAATTATGTATTTGTATGGTAGAAAGTATGTTAGGTTGATAGAACACATTTTCATAACATCTAAATGCCTTAATTAAGTGTTTTTAGTAATCTGGGAATTTTGAAAAATCAAGCCTGACAGTCGAATGTTAGAGCTTGTAGATTCGTATGTGTTTATGATTAGGTCTATTATTTGTATATTATTTGTAGCCTGATAGTAGGTCTTTAATCTAGAAAAGAAAACAGGTTCATTAGAACCATACATTGCAAGATATAGGTGGTCAAAGATGGTTGACCGATCACGAGTTCTGTTTTCTGGGTTACCCGGAAAACTCAAGAACAGTTTGAGCCGGCTACTTTGACCAGTCTTTTTATCGCTTGTATCTTTTTCTAATAGATTAACACCTTGATATATATACTTCATATCTATGATCTTAAATTACTTAAACAACTCATAGGATTACATTGATTAATAGTCAAAAGTCGTTGACCGAGCTTGACCAAGTTTTATGGGTTACCCAGAAAACTGATGAACACGAAGAACAGCGGTTGGCTGTACTTTGACCAGCATAGACCGAGACCTTAGAATTATGTTTTGTCCAAATCAGTGTTATATATATGTACCTTGACATATATACTACATATTAGAACAAACACAACACAAATCTATTACACAGAATCAAAGTTATGAAAGCCACAAAACCGTTGACCGACCATGACCACTGTTCTGGGTTACCGAGAAACTCAAGAACAGCTCTGACAGTGACTTTGACCCTCTATAACTTCTACTTATATGTAAGTTAAAGCACGAAATTTGTTAGATGGTGTACTACTGTATGAGTACTATAACACTAATATTTGTCCTAACCCAGAATCATAAACCATAGCTAGATAGATCGTGGTCAAACTGATCCCTTGACCATGACCGACTGACTGCCCAGAAGCTCAAGAACACCTATAATGACACTTTTTGTCACTGTAGGGCTTTAGCGACAGATATAAATTATTTTTCTAAAAATTAACTTATAACAAAATTAGAAATAATTAATAAATAAATATAAATAAATACAGAAACAGTTTTAAAAATTTGATTAAGTTATTATAATTAATTTCTGATATTTTTACATAAATTCAATAAATATTTTATTTTATTTGGATATTATTAATAATTAATTTAATAATAAAGTAATTAGAATAACTATTTATAAATACTAAATAATTATTGAAAAATAACATTAATGATATAAAAATCATAATAAATGGATATAAATTAATTAAAAATAATAAACAAAGTTTTTATAAAATTCTAAGTAAATATTAACTATCTAAAAATATAAATAAATGATTTAAAAATCATTTAAGGGATAAATAAATATTTAAAAATTATTATAAGCTTCTAGAAATTATTATAATGGATATATAAATTATCTAAATATATAATAAAGCTTATAAATAAAATTTAGTCTATATATCAACTTATTTAATATTCAGTAAAGACTTTGAACACCGAAACTATATCAAATCTAACCCGATCTTATATAAATGTTGTATTTGAGTATTGTTATCAATACTAACGTGTTGGATTTATATATATGAACATCGTAGGTGTTTATTAAATGAATCAAGTAGCATAACTTGACTGATCTACGCTCAGGCAAGGTCTCTAACCTTAAATCTCTTATCGAACAAGTTTTCTTAAACCCTACTTACTTACACAAATTTCTCAAATCCTGTTTATTCATTGAACAAGATTTTTATCTTGATATGTTGTTGATATGATATACTACACGTACATTTGAATTGCCTCTTATTGTAAGGTTATCGCTATAGTTTCAGCATAACTAAGAAATGAATTGTTTGTTCATATTGATTATTGAGCATAAACTATTATGTCAAACTAAATTATTTGGTAAGACATCTTATACTGAAGTTGGGTGTCACGTAAGGGATCATTGCTTGGTCAATAATAAATTGACATTAATTTGGGTGCACTTGAGCACTGGTAGGATAAGATGCATATTCCTAGGATAATGAGTAGGCTGATCCCCTATCTCATATCTAAACAAAGTTTCTAAGTCTGTGTGACTGACAGAAATAAAAATTCAGAAAATGGTAACAACTATCAGTCAAACTTTGAATTATTATATTTCTTCAATTCATATATTGTTATATATATAAAAACTACTGAGCATATCATAGCTCACCCTTGCAAATTATTTCCTTTGCAGTATTAGATGGTAACCCTAGAACATATGGAGTAGATAAAGGGAAGCGTCCCTACTTAGATTAGGTTATATTAACGTCTAGTTTAATACTTCTAATAAGAAACTCGTTATGAGAATCATGTAATCGAACCTTTATATATATATATATATATATATATATATATATATATATATATATGACATCTTCTTATTTTTGCAACCGTGTTTTCTTACATATATAAATGTAATTTAGAATTCTTCAAATCTAGTTGAGATCCTTAGGAACTATTTATCTGAGTGAGGGTATTAATAGCATGAATTGTTCATGTTGTTATTGATACTCTGAATTTCGGATAGATAGTTACTATTGATACGATATTATAAATTCGCTTGCCATAGACTATACATTAGGGTGAGGGTATTAGTAATATGGACTGTTCATGTTATTACTGGTACTCTGAATTTCGGATAGATAGATTCTATTCACAGATACAGTTCATATATCTAACTAAGGGTATCCAAACACAGTAATAGTTCTCTTGAGAATTGTCATCTGTTATGGGATACTGTGAATCTTGGATTTATGAGAACTATATATGATAGTCCCTCAATTTAATATAAACTTATAATCAGATACCATGGGTTTATAGATTTAAATGCATTATATTGATTCGTAGTAAGCACCATATCGGATACCATGGGAGTATAGATATGTGGGCGTTACAATTTTGGTATCAAAGCCTCAAGGCTATAGATATAAGGAAGAAAAATCTTAGTATATAGTCTTTAAGTCCGTAAAAATTTTAAAGTACACATAAAATATAACATTAAAAACCCAAATTGTTTACTTAACCTGTACTGTAACTTCGAGGAAGAAATTTTTATTAGTGGGGGTGAATGTAAAAACCCAAAGCCCTAATAAGACTCGAATATGTAAAATTCAGTTATATTAATAAAATATCTCCATTCTAAAAGTGTTATGTGTTAATATATACTATGTTTAACAAATTTGGTCAAATAAAATTTTGTCCGAAAATTAACGTGCTTGACACCTCGTGCTTAAAAATTTTCTTCCGAAAACGGACTTTTCGGTATATTTGTTTGGACAAGCTGCTTTGTCGTGCTTACACTGACAAAACGCTTTGTCATGCTTGTTAGGATTAATGGGAAAGCTAGGTTAGTAACCCTAGATTAATAAACCCTAACCCTAATTAGCAAAGCCTAACCCTAATTAACAAAACTTAACCCTAATTAGCTAATTTAACCCTAATTAGGTTATCCTAAAACCTAATCATGATTACTAAACTTCAATTAGGTACTAATAAACATCATTAAACAATCCTAATTATGAAAAACAAAACCCTAATCAAGATTAGTTAAGATTAGTGCATAATTAAGCTACTAATTTGGTCAACTAGCTTACAAGTAGGTTAATAATCATCCACACAAGTCCCAAAACATCACATGACATGCTTCCAAACTCCCAAGCACCAGTAGAGTCATTGGATCAGATATTTAGAGAGGCAAGTAGGTGAAAAAGACCAAAAAACCTATGTTACTTAAGTCTATAAATAGCAACGCATCCTCTGGCCAAACCTATGAATTCTATATGCCTAGACACTCTTATAAACGTACCAAATCAAGTCTGGGTGATAGCAGCAACCAATTCAAAAGCTAGAACCCAAAATCAAGCAAAAAAGGTACAAACCCTAATTCATAGCTAGATCTTTGATGCTTTGATAAATTTGTTGTTTAGATGTTTAGAATTATGTATTTGTATGTTAGAAAGTATGTTAGGTTGATAGAACACGTTTTCATTACATCTAAATGCCTTAATTAAGTTTTTTTAGTAATCTGGGAATTTTGAAAAATCAAGCCTGACAGTCAAATGTCAGAGCTTGTAGATTCGTATGTGTTTATGATTAGGTCTATTATTTGTATGTTATTTGTAGCCTTATAGTAGGTCTTTAATCTGGAAAAGAAAACAGGTTCATTAGAACCATATATTGCAAGATATAGGTGGTCAAAGATGGTTGACCGATCACGAGTTCTGTTTTCTGGGTTACCCGGAAAAATCAAGAACAGTTTGAGCCGGCTACTTTGACCAGTCTTTTTATCGCTGTCTATTTGTTGTTTTTGTAATAGATTAACACCTTGATATATATACTGCATATCTATGATCTTAAATTACTTAAACAACTCATAGGATTACATTAATTAATGGTCAAAACTCATTGACCGAGCTTGACCAAGTTTTCTGGGTTACCTAGAAAACTGATGAACACAAAGAACAGCGATTGGTTGTACTTTGACTAGCATAGATCGAGACCTTAGAATTATGTTTTGTCCAAATCAGTGTTATATATATGTACCTTGACATATATACTACATATTACAACAAACACAACACAAATCTATTACACAAAATCAAAGTTATGAAAGCCACAAAATCGTTGACTGACCATGACCACTGTTCTGGGTTACCCAAAATCTCTAGAACAACTCTGACATTGACTTTGACCCTCTATAAATTCTTGTTATATGTAGGTTAAAGCACGAAATTTGTTTGATGTTGTATTACTGTATGAGTACTATAACACTAATACTTGTCCTAACCCAGAATCATAAACCATAGCTAGATAGATCGTGGTCAAACTGGCCCCTCGACCATGACCGACTGACTGCCCAGAAGCTTAAGAACACCTATAGTGACACTTTTCGTCACTGTAAGGCTTTAGCGACAGACATAAATTATTTTTCTAAAAATTAATTTATAAAAAATTAGAAATAATTAATAAATAAATACAAAAATAGTTTTAAAAATTAGATTAAGTTATTATAATTAATTTCTGATATTTTTACATAAATTTAATAAATATTTTATTTTATTTGGATATTATTAATAATTAATTTAATAATAAAGTAATTAGAATAATTATTTATAAATACTAAATAATTATTGAAAAAAATATTAATGATATAAAAATCATAATAAATAGATATAAATTAATTAAAAATAATAAACAAAGTTTTTGAAAAATTCTAAGTAAATATTAATTATCTAAAAATAGAAATAAATGATTTAAAAATCCTTTAAGGGATAAATAAATATTTAAAAATTATTATAAGCTTCTAGAAATTATTATAATGGATATATAAATTATCTAAATATATAATAAAGCTTATAAATAAAATTTAGTCCATATATCAACTTATTTAATATTCGGTAAAGACTTTGAACACCGAAACTATATCGAATCTAACCTGATCTTATATAAATATTGTATTTGAGTATTGTTATCAATACTAACGTGTTAGATTTATATATATGAACATCATAGATGTTTATTAAACGAATCGAGTAGCATAACTTGACTGATCTACGCTCAGGCAAGTTCTCTAACCTTAAATATCTTATCGAGAAAGTTTTCTTAAACCCTACTTACTTACGCAAATTTCTCAAATCCTGTTTATTTGTTGAACAAGATTTTTATCTTGATATGCTGTTGATATGATATACTACACCTACATTTGAATTGCCTCTTATTTTAAGGTTATCGCTATAGTTTTAGCATAACTAAGAAATGAATTGTTTGTTCATATTGATTATTGAGCATAAACTATTGTGTCAAACCAAATTGTTTGGTAAGACATCTTATACTGAAGTTGGGTATCCCGTAAGGGATCATTGTTTGGTCCATAATAAATTAACATTAATTTGGGTGCACTTAAGCATTGGTAGGATGAGATGCATACTCCTAGGATAATGAGTAGGTTGATCCCCTATCTCATATCTAAACAAAGTTTCTAAGTCTATGTGACTGACAGAAAATAAAAATTCAGAAAATGGTAACAACTATCAGTCAAACTTTGAATTGTTATATTTCTTCAATTCATATATTGTTATATATATAAAACCTGTTGAGCATATCATAGCTCACCCTAGCAAATTATTTCCTTTGAAATACTAGATGGTAACCCTGGAACATCTGGAGTAGATAAAGGGAAGCGTCCCTACTTAGATTAGGTTATATTCATGTCTAGTTGAATACTTGTAATAAGAAACTCCTTATGAGAATCATGTAATCGAACCTTAATATTTATTTTATATATATATATATATATATATAACATATTTTTATTTCCGCAACCGTGTTTTCTTACATATATAGATGTAATTTAGAATTCTTCAAATCTAGTTGAGATCCTTGGGAACTATTTATCTGAGTGAGGGTATTAATAGCATGGATTGTTCATGTTGTTATTGATACTCTGAATTTTGGATAGATAGCTACTATCGATACGATAGTATAAATTTGCATGGCATACACTATACATCTGGGTGAGGGTATTAGTAATATGGACTATTCATGTTATTACTGGTACTATAAATTTTGAATAGATAGATTCTATTCACAGATACAATTCATATATCCAAGTGAGGGTATCCAAACACAGTAATAGTTCTCTTGAGAATTGCCTTCTGTTATGGGATACTATGAATCTTGGATCTATGAGAATTATATATGATAGTCCCTTAATTTAATATAAACTTATAATCAGATACCATGGGTTTTTAGATTTAAATGCATTATATTGATTCGTAGTAAGCACCATATCGGATACCATGGGAATATAGATATGAGGGCGTTATAGTTATCTCCGGTTTGGGCTGATTTAGTAGTCGTTGCTCAGGGTTATCTCTGAGATTGGGCTGCTGCAAGTGCTGAATGTCCTCAGGTTTGTCTCTGAGGTTGGCCTGTCCTCCGGGGCTTATCTCCTGCACTGGAGTTAAGTGGCTCGGCGTTATCTCTGAGCTTAAAGCTGACTGTAAGGGTTGGAATGAGCATCTCCGGGGTTATCTCCGAAACTACAACGGCACTCCTCGGGGTTATCTCCGAGGTTGATACTATCTTTCTCGGTGTTGTTTTCGGGATTGAGACTAAGTATCTCGGGGTTATCTACAAGATGAAACGGTCTTCTCCGGTGTGATTTTTGGTATTTGAACTGCATTCCTCGGGGTTATCTCCGAGGTTGAAATTGAATCTCCCGGTGTTATTTCCGGGACTAAGCTGGATGTCTCGGGGTTATCTTCAAGATGGTAATAACTGAATATCCCAAGGTTGTCTCTGGGATTGAACTGAGCTGTCTTCCAGGGTTATCTCCGAAAGATGATTCTGCCCTCCTACAATGTTAGTAACAGGTATACAAAAAATTTCGAGTGTCTACAACCTTTTCACAACTGTTATCTACTTGTGTGTGGATGTTGCATTTATATTTGAATGCATTTACTTATTGCACCTAGTGCTTCGCACCATATCTGCTTATGATATTAGTGCTTCGTACATGTCATCATTTCTATACAGTGAGACACGTTGTATGTGAATGTATGTTGTGTTGTTCCTCCACCAGGAGGCTATCCTGTCGGTGTTTGATTACTGGACTCGTAGGAAGACTAATTCCAATGAGGCTCAAGAAAGGCACCACCCAAATTTGCTCCAGTTGAAAGACCGGATTAACTTCCCGTCAAGTAAATTACAATGATTTGGGAACCTTCGTGCCAAAAAGCCGCGAGAGTAGCCTAAGATAGGTCAGCCTCTGATAAACCAAACGCGGAGGAAAGTCTCTTCATACTTTCCCATTTCAATTACTTTTAAATTCAATTACTTGTAATTTCATTTCCATGTCAATCTCAATGTAATGGAAAATATAAGGAAAATGTGTACATGCATTCCCTTTCTATCAGAACGTCACATACTATCTTGTCAACTGACATCCGTTTCACAGGACAATATTCCTAAACGGACACATTATATAATTTTTCTATATTCACTAAGACTAAACTACATAAGTCTTTTTGTAGGGATATAATTGGTCCAGTAACCTGTTCAAAATCTAAAAAGGCAACAAGCCTACAGCCAAGTATGGCTTCATCTGGCCAGTCTAGTCCTACTTCTGTCTCTCGCGAGGAGTTCGAAGGACTAAGCAACCAAATTACAGAGTTGGTTGTTCTGCTTAAAGAACTACATAAGTCCACTCAGGGTCCACGAATGCCCATACATACAGAATCCTCTGCACAGGGAGGAACTCAGGGACCGGATAAAGAAATTCATGTACCTGAATCTCAGTTGTACAAAACCAACAAAACCCCTAAAACCACCCATCACAAAGAAGATCCAGACACCGGTGATATCAGGAAAAAGGTCCTACAAATGGAAAATACAATTCGGTCTATCAAAGGAATTGGAACACATGGGAGTGTTTCATATACAGACCTTTATATATTCCCTGGGGTTCATTATCCAGATAAATTCAAAATTCCTGACTTTAAAAAGCTATGACGGGTTGAGAGATCCTTACACACATTTAAAAGTATTAATTGGAGAACTCGGATCTTATGCTGAGGATGAAAAGCTCAGAATGCAGCTGTTTCGGAAGAGCCTGACTGGTGAAGCTAGATCATGGTATACCAGATTGGACAACTCAAAAATTTATAGCTGGGAGGAGCTAGCTTATGCTTTCCTCAGCCAATACAGTTTCCAAACTCAAATGGCTCCTGACTAGTACCAAATTACCAAGGTCAAGAAACAAGCTAGTGAGTCTTTCAGAGAGTATGCCCAGAGATGGAGACGCCTGGCTGCTCAAGTTATTCCCTCTATAACTGAGTCTAAGATGGTGATGACCTTTATAGACATTCAAAGAGGCTCCCTTCTATGAGAGATTTTTAGCTGGCATTGTCAAACCATTCTCTAAAATGATCAAAAATGGAGAAATGGCCGAGATGGGATTAAAATCAGAAAAGATTCAAGACCTTGTCGCTCTCAAAGCTGTAGCTGATCACATCCAGTCTGGAAGTTATGGAAACAACCCCCGGAAGGTCCATAAGAAGAAACAGGAGGATGTTTCCTTTATACTACAAGGGCAAAAAGGCAGTCAAAGCCTACCTATTTAGAGGAGAAACTACTCCCCTTTTCCAGCTCAGTCTTCAAATCCTCCAATGCCAAAAGGTGGAGAAGTCAGACACACTTGAGTGTTCACACCCTTAGGGGACTCGCTCGAGAACATTCTCAATCTTCTGACAACTTAGAAGAAAATTACCCATCTTCTTCCATCAGCCAACCCTAGTGGGAAGGGTTTTAATGTTAGCCAGAAATGTGCTTATCATGCGGGAGCTCCTGGCCATGATACTTAGGATTCCTGGGCCTTGAAGCGCAAGATCCAGGATTTAATCGATAATGGTGAGATCGTGGTAACTAAACCCGACCAACCCCATGTGCAAGACAACCCTCTTCTTCAGCACAAGGAAGAGGAGGTTAACATGATTAATTGGAGCAGTAGACAGACTTCCCACTCCGTTGGTGGATCTTCCCAAACCAGCAAGGATAGTGCTGACAAGTGGGATTATGCACAGTTCCAATTTATGATGGAACAAAAAATGACGGCTCTGCACAAGCAAGTTAATCAATTGGCAGAACTGGTGGTCCATCAGCACCAAGTCACACGTCAATTATTCAGCCAGGTGCTAGCCTCCTTCCTCTTGTTACAAACACTCCATCGCGTACTCTTGAAAATGAAACATTGGAGGATAAAATTGCAAAAAGAGCAAATGCCAAAGCCCGTCGGGACTTAGCCAACAAAAGGGAGTTTACCTATTTAGGCCAATCGATGGAAGAGATATTGCAGATGCTGATCAATGAAGGAAGAATCACAACTCTACTACCTCCAATTAGCACGCGTTCAAGACGGTTTGATTTTAATGGAGTGTGCCAATACCACTCCCATTCTCGCGGTCAAAGCACTAAAGAATGCTGGGCACTCCGCCACCTTATTCAAAATCTAATTGACAGCGGTGTCCTGCAAATAGCAGAAAATAACGTTGTATTACTGGAGAGTGGGGACGCATTTCCTACAAAGTGGAAGGAAGTCACAGCAGTCATATCTTCTGAGACAGATTCAGCTACCCCATCACATACAATTTTACCTATTTAACTCAAAGGTGTTGAAAATCCTTTGAAAGTGGTTGCGCCAGAGCCAATCATCTTACCATTCAGACCACAATATCCTGTTGTCAGCCTACAAAAAATTCTATGGAATTATGGAGAGGTTGAAGGATCCACATCCCACACAACTGCTGCAGTGTCGAAAGAGAATCCACTGTATCTTTCCCAACGGGTGAAGAAATCCGCCATCCAATCAAAGGGGAAAGTTCCCATGGAGAATATTGAAAAATTCCTCCGTACTATGGGACATAATGAAGCCAAGGTGGTTTTAAGCTTGAAAGAAGCTCCACAACAGGTTTCTATATTGGACTTGGTATTCTCCACAGAGGATCACCAGAAGGTATTACTAAGAGTTTTAGAAGAAGCTCACTTGCAAAAATTAGTGGATGTTAAAAAGTTCCGTCACCTAGTTGATCACATTCTTAACAACAATGTGATATCTTTCACTGATGATGACATACCTCCCGAAGGGACTGGTCATTGCAAACTATTGCACATAGCAGTTATGTCCTCTAGATACGTGGTCGCAAAAGTATTGATAGATGGAGGGTCTTCCTTAAATATCTGCCCTTATGCCACCTTGGAGAAGAGGAGTATCAATCTCAACAAAATCCGAAGAAGCTATACAATTATCAAAGCTTTTGATGGATCCCGACGAAATGCTGTCAGGGAGATTGAACTACCTGTGGAGATTGGTTCACATACATTCTGCGTATCCTTTCATTTGCTCAAAGTAGCTACAGGATACAACCTGCTCTTGAGAAGACTGTGGATTCATATGGTTGGAGCTGTCCCGTCCACCCTTCACCAACAGCTCAAATACATCATTAACAATAGCCTAGTCACTGTTAATGCTGAGCCAGAATGTCCTGAATAAGGTGACATCCCACTCGTCATTTCAATTCAGAAGTTGAGCATGTCAGCTTCTATGCCCTGGAGGTGAGCAGCACTCACTACCATCCCATTGGGGCACCACCTCTGGTACCTATTATTTTTGTCGAGGTAATGTCGGCAAGTCAAGAAATGATATCTTTGAGTTATCAACCTGGACAAGGGTTGGGCAAAGACCATCAGGGCATTAAGCGCCTAATTTAAGTTCTCAGTCAAACAGGGACAGTCGGACTAGGCTATTCTGCTAGCTCTAGTCATAGGAATCCTCACAAACACAAATAGGTTCCTTCATCTTCAGCCATACGGTGATTGCCATGACCTACAAAAGCTGAATTTATACAAACTTCAGTAAAGGTTCCTGCAAATATGATGACTATATTATTTCCCATGCCGATACCGGTCAAAGGAAAAGAAGTCTTGATACCGGATTCGGAGGCGGAGGAAATGGATCGGAGGCGTAAGCAGGACATTGCAAGGCGCTTATCAAACATACGCATCATAGTCTAAATGGACAGTACAAATAGAGTCACCCTAGACGATGATTGTTCAGATATCATGGTCATCATTCGGGAGAAGAAGGACGACAACATCCCCTTCATCACAGCCGTCCAGCAGGACTTCACCCTTGGCAATTGGAGCAACACTCCTTGCATTTGCGAATGAGGGTAAAAAGGGCAGAAACTCCCTCTGCCCTGTAGAATAACTGCTTACTTTTTCTGTACAGTATTAGCAGTTGTTTTGTCATTACATGCTAACACTTTGTATGATTGAATAGTTTCATATATTAAGTGAAAGAATTTTTGTTTCAGGACTCTAAAGTTAGATGTGCTTATACTTGCTGATGAGGTGCCTTCTCTCCACAAGGACTGTAACTTTGATGTAAAGTTGGACTTAGACTTGATGGAAATACAAGAGAACTATGAGATACCTCATGAGATCAAAGAATGGTTCGAAGACAAACCCAAACCAAATCTTGATCAAACCACCTCTTTTAACCTTGGAACCTTAGAAAACCCCAAACAAATCTAGATTGGTACGAACCTCACTCCAAACCAAAGGAATGACATGGTTAATCTATTAACCCAATTCTAAGATGTGTTTGCATGGTCGGTTTGTCCACTGACATTGTTATTCATCGCCTCCCAATCAAAGAGGGATTCAAGCCAGTCAGGTAGAAGCTCAGGCGATTAAAACCTGAGTGGAGTTTAAAAGTTAAAGAAGAAATTATGAAACAATTTTAAGCAGGCATCATCATAGTGTCAACATACCATGAATGGCTATCCAACATAGTCCCCGTGCCCAAACTGGGAGGGAAGGTGCGAGTTTGCGTGGATTATAGAGATTTAAATAAAGCTTGCCTCAAAGATAGCTTTCCCGCGCCATTTATCCACATACTCACTGATAATACAACTCAATTCGACATGTACTCCTTTGCTGATTGCTTTGTGGGGTACCATCAAATCATGGTTGCTGAAGAGGATCGTAAGAAAACTGCATTCATCACTCCTTGGAGAACCTTTTGCTACAGACGGTTGTCATTCGGCCTCTTCAATGTCGGAGCTACCTACCAGTGAGCCATGATGGGTCTTTTCCACAATTTAATCCACAAAGAGATAGAGATTTATGTGGATGATATCATTGTCAAGTTCTGAACGGAGGAAGACCACCTACACCATCTTAGAAAACTCTTTAATAGGTTGCATAAGTACAACTTGAAGTTGAATCCAACCAAATATGCCTTTGGCGTCAAATCAGGCAAGTTAGTCAGCCACAAGGGGATTGAGCTGGATCCCACCAAAATCTAGGCCATCACGAAAATGCCCATTCCTTATACAGAGAAGGAAATACGAGAATTTTTAGGAAGAATCAACTTCATTAGCAGATTCATCTCCCAACTCACAGCAACCTATGAGCCTATCTTCAAGTTGTTAAGGAAGAACTTCTCTATGAAATGGAATAATGAGTGCCAGAAAGCCTTCCTTACAATCAAAGAGCAGCTAGTCACAACTCTTATTTTGGTACCACCCAGGGATGATGTTCCCCTGTTCATGTACATATCCATCAATGATAATGCCATGGGTTGAATGCTGGGACAGAAAGACAATAGAGGCCAAGAGCAAGCTATCTATTACCTCAACAAAAGATTTAGCCGCAGTGAACACAAGTACACTCTGATTGAGAAAACTTGGTGTGCTTTAGCATGGGCTTCCATGAGGTTATAGCATTACCTCCATGGTCACACAACCCATCTTATATCCCGCGTGGATCCTCTCAAGTACGTGTTCAATAAACCCATGTTGAATTGCCGACTGTCCAGATGGCAGTTGATCCTACAATAATTTAACATCGTCTACGTGATGCAAAAGTCCATCAAAGGTCAAGAAATTGTGGATCAACTTGCCGCCGCACCTTCAGGGGATTTCAAACCCTTAGAAATATACTTCCCCGATGAAGGGGTAATGACAGTTCAGCAACACCATCAGTACGATACACACCAATCATGGAAGATATATTTTGATGGAGCTGTAAACATAAAAGGCTCTGGAGCCGGAGCCATGCTAACATCCATTATGGGGGAGCAACATCATGTCGCCGAGTTTGCCAACACCAACAACACAGGTAAGTATGAAGGCTGTATCATGAGGCTAAAACTTGCTCAATCAATGGGCATCAGACGGTTAACTGTCTTTGGGGATTCCGAATTGGTAATCAGACAAATCACAGGAATCTATCACACCAAAGAGCTACATTTGCTGCCTTACCATCGAAAGGTTTTACAGATGGCCTCAGAGTTTGAAGAAATATCCTTCCTCCACATTCCTCAGAATAGGAATGACTTTGTAGATGCGCTAGCAACCTTGGCCTCCTTGATTGACATATTTGACAAGGAAAACATGACAACCATCACATTTGCCCAACATAAGGCACCAGCCTATGGGAACTACATTGGAGAAGTATCAGATGAGCTACCTCCCATCCAACACCCTTGGTATCAGCATATCAAGGAGTACTTACAAGATGGATCTACACCCGCTGAGGCGAGCCCGATTGAAAGAAGGCGAATCCATCGACTGGCTATGAAATTCTACCTAAGAGGAGACGCACTCTACAAAAGAGATGCAGGACTAGGCCTCCTCAAATGTCTGGACAAGGACCAAGCTCAAAGGCTCATGGATGAAATCCATAGTGGAGTGTGTGACCCACATATGAGCGCCCCCCTACTTGTAAAGAAGATCCTAAGAACAGGGCACTACTGGCTCTCTCTCAAAGTTGACTGTGATGATCACGTCAAGAGATGTTATCAATGCCAAATTCATGGGAATGCTATCCATGCCCTTCCCAGGGAGCTCCATATTATGAGTTCACCCTAGCCCTTCTCAATATGGGGAATGGACGTAATCTGGCGAATCGAGCCCAAAGCCAGTAATGGGCATCGGTTTATATTTACTATGATCGACTACTTCACCAAGTAGGTAGAAGTAGCCTCCCTCCCTAGGGTTACAAAAGAAGTTATCATTGGTTTCATCAGAAATAATGTCATTTGTCGACATAGACAACCAGAGGTAATTGTATCAGACAATGCTCAGAACCTCAACAACAAAATGATGGAGGAGTTATACAGTAAATTCCACATTAAACATCTCAACTCCGTCATCTACCATCCAAAGATGAATGGTGTTGTTGAAGCGGCTAACAAAAATATCAAGAAGATCATGCAAAAAATGTTCGCCAATCACAAAGGATGGCCTGACTTATTACCTCTAACTCTGTTAGCCTACAGAATATCAATGGCCACTTCTACTGGGGCAACCCCCTTCTCATTAACCTAGGGGATGGAAGCAGTGCTCCCCATAGAAGTGGAAATGGAATCCCTCAGAGTGTTGATAGACACTCAGCTGGATAAAGACCAATGGTTACAAGATAGGTATCACCAATTATCTCTGATACACGAAAGGCGGACCGCTGCTATCTTCCAAGGTCAGTTATATCAACGAAGGATCGCCAGATCCTACAACAAAAAAAGCCCAGCTACAGCAGTTTAAACAACATGACTTGGTTTTGAAGAAGATCGTTAACAACCAAGATCAGTCCAAAGAAAAATTTGCCCCAAACTGGGAGGCCCATTTGTTGTCAAGGAGATATTGACAGGAGGCGCTCTCAGATTATAGGAGATGGATGGCGATAAATTTCCTCAACTTATTAACTTGGACACCGTGAAATGGTATTATGTCTGAAGTTACCACCAAGCAAACATCCTGGTTATAGATCATCAGATCCCCAGTCAATTCAGGTTTTTTAAACCGTCACTACAACTTTCCTCACACCCATTTGCCCCATTAGGGATAATCACACTTTGCAACCAGCAGCCTGATTTTTGGATCATTTGATCCTTTACTCCTCGCAGGTTTTCAAAACCTTTCATACCTTCAGTTTATCCTATACATGGGATTAAACTTTTTGGTTGCAAACCCGCCCTGTACATGGGGTGAACTATGCTGACCTGATCTCCTCAATACACGGGAGTACGTAGGCAGCCATTGTGACGCCCCCAAAATAGGGATACATCACCCATCTTGGATCGCCAAATACATGGTACAGAATTCAAATACAAACTTAATTAATACAACTATCGTGTAAAATACGACAAAACATAGCTGAGTTTTTACACGAATATTGTCTCATAGACAGTATCCTAACTCAAATTTAATCATCATTACATTTATTATGACACTAAATAATGAGGACTACTAAATCAACCATCTCATTACGTTCTCATTTCTTGAAGAGAACAATGAAAGCAAAAGGGTGAGCTCAACTAGCGCAGTAAGAAATATTATGACTAAGATAATGCAAAATAAATTATCGTTAGCCTTCAACAATGTTAATCTGATAAAATACAATAAACACCAAGTTTAACTATAACGTAACAAGCAATCCATTAGAAGAGTCAAGTAGAACATGATATCTACTATATTCTATGATTTAAACAGTTTATCATCAATTTTATTGATGGGACTCAACTTAATAAATAAACCTTATCATCGAATCATCCCTACACTAATGGCTAAGGATATTCATTAGTATCACGTCCACGAATTATCCCTGCACTATAGGCTAAGGATATACATGTAATCATCAATGGTCATGATCATATCGAATAATCACTAGTCATAATCATACCAACAACTGTCCATCAATGTACTATGGGCCAATGAGGACTTTTACCACATCATTTGTAACATTACGAGTCATGATTATACCGAATGATCTCTGGTCATAATCATACCAATCAACAATCCATCTATGCACTATGACCAAAGATGACTTTTATTACAATATAAGTATGAGGATGATGACAATGATATAAGCATTAATCAAACGAAATCAAGGATAAATATTAAAGACTTTAAATTTATCCGGAGTTTAAATATATCCAAATTGTCAACATGATACTGCTTTGTGGAGTAAAATTTAAGAATAATATTCATGTATCAAAAATAATCTAGGGCAAAAAAGAAATTAATTTTTTCGTGAATAGTACCCCGAATGAATAGTACCCAAGTGAATAGTATTCCCTGAATAGTACTTCGAGAATAGTACCCTGTGAATAGTACCCCGACATGAAAAATTCCCCGAATACTCGAGTGAATAGTAAATCGTGAATAGTACCCTGGTATGAAAAGTACCCTGAATACTCGAGTAAATAATATTTGAGTGAATAGTAACTAAGTGAATAGTAACCAGTGAATAGTATCCCGGGTGAAAATATTAATATTTAATAAGAAAGTTCATATCAATATTCCAATAAAACGATATCGGATGAAGCGCAAAACTCAGGGATATTCCATTAATTTTAGGAATTATAGAAGCAATACTTACCATAGTAAGTTTAGATTTAAGAATATGAAAAGAAATAATATACGAAACTGCAAATAAATTTTTACCTATCATGCGGTACGTAATCCGCGTAGATAAGTTATTCCCACATATTAAAGGATGAATACGAAAAATAGTATTCCTTATGAATATAAAAGAAATAATACCCCTTACCATACGAAGATAACATCCCTTATGAATACAACAAATAATATCCCTTACAAATACAACAAATAATATCCCTGACCTTAGTAGAAGACAGGATACTGTAATAGTGAAGTAGCAGAATACTCTTCTTCTTTCTATCTATAGTTTCTCTCTATAGCTTCTTTTGTGAGTCTCAGTGAATTGGTGAGAATGAAAGAAGAATTAAACTTCTATTTATAAAAGAATGGACTAAATAGCAACTGATTCACGAATGGTCCAGATTGATTTACTAGTAGAACGGACGGTTCATATTGATTACTATTAAAACCACAACCGACGGTCCAGATTGATTTACTTTTAAAACTACCACCGACGGTCCAGATTGATTTACTTTTAAGACCACCACCGACGGTCCAGATTGATTTACTTTTAGAACCACCACCGATAGTCCATATTGATTTACTATTAAAACCCCCACCAACAGTCTAGATTGATTTACTATTAAAACCACCATCGACGGTCCATAAAATTAGTAAATCATCCCATGGAATACTAAGTTAAACTTACAACAAACGCCTCATAACGAATCCCTATATTTATATAAAAAATTGAATAAATATTTACCATAAATTATTTATCTTTAATAAACACATTTTTAATATTTTAACAATTATTCATCATTAATATTATAAATCACAATATTTAACAACCAGATCATTCCCAGAAAAGAGGAGGCTTTCCGATAAAGATTTTTCCCTAATGGCGCGTAATTCGGTGACCAAACCTCTCCTCGACAGAATCTTCTAGACATCGTCAATATTACAAATAATAATATGAATAACTTTGTCGTCTCAATTATTAATTTAATAATAATAAATATTATGCAGATGATACTATGATAATAATTGAATCAATAATATGAGAGATATTATGCAGCCACTACTATAGCAATAATTGAATAAACTGAGTGGCTTCCTACGTAAGTATCAATAATTAATATCGTGTGCTACTATGCAACCACGCGTATTACTGTACTTTTACCACGGGGTATTTCAACAGTTTAATGGTAAAACTTTCGCCGTTATTTTTATAAAAAGATATTTCTGTCATTTTCTAACTCCGACAGTTATTCTGTTATGGGGTCCACCAATGATGGTGTCGTTGTATGGATATTTTCTGACAAAAAGAATATTCCCCTACCAAACGAATATTCTCCGACACAACGAATATTTTATATCAACTTACTTACTTTGCAAAATTTTTAAATATCACCCTTAACTTTAATCTTTTATCAATTTAACCATTTACTAAATAGAATAATAATTATAAGAAAATTGAATACTTCTATTTCATAAAATTCGGGGTCTTACAATCTCCCCTCCTTATAAAATTTTGCCCTCAAAATTTACGTACGTACCTGGTATGTTGAAGAGGTGAGGATACCTTGTTTTTATTTTAAATTTAACTCATCTTTGAGCGTAGAATATATTCCTTCTTATCCAAAATTTTAACAGGTATCTCCTCATACGTTAAATCATCTACTATTTCGTCTAGTTTTAATTCAATAAGGTGGTTCGGGTCGTCCACATTTTTACGTAACATCGATATATGAAAAATATTATTAACACGCGACATACTTGACGGTAAAGTTAGTTTATAGGTCACAGTTCCTACTCGATCGAGAATTTTAAATGGACCAACAAATCGAGGGTTTAAGATTTCCTCACTTCGTCGACTCTTTCTTCTAGAATAATGCCTTCTTGAATCTTCTTCTTCACATTCATCAGCTCGGAGTCTGTAGCTTGAGCGGCTTTAACTTTATTGATTAAAGTCAATTCTAATCGTATATTCGCTATCGTCACATAGGTTTTTAGAGTCTTTAACTCTATCTCCATCTTTTGTAAGACGTACGAAATGGTCCTTTGCTTTGACAATATCGCACTCGTACCCTTATATGATCTTCTACTCAATACGTCAGTTATCACGTTAGCTTTTCCAGAATGGTATTGAATGGTATTGAATGGTATTATCGTATTCTTCAACAGCTTGAGCCAACGTCTTTGGCGCATGTTACGTTCGTTTTAGTTGAAGAAATATTTGAGGGTTTTAGAAATGGGTTTTGTACTGGGTTCAAGGTCGATACAAAATTCGATTTCACGCTCTGGGTAGGCTAGGAAGTTCTTCGGGGATTACGTCAGGAAATTTATTAACAATAGGAATATCATTCAAATCTGACGTATTTTTGTTTAAATCTGTTACATAGGCTAAGAAAGCTTGACATCCATTTTTCAAAAAACGAATAGCTTTATGACTTGATATGATAGTGATTGACTTTAGTGGTCTGGTTGCTTGAACTCGCATAATAGGTTGGTTAGGAATATGAAAGCTAACAACATTACGAAAATAATCAATTTTAGCATGACAAGTGGTTAGCCAATTGATTTCTAAAATCACATCAAATGAAAGTATTTTCAAAGAGATAAGATCGACAGGTAAAGTGCGGTTATCGATTTGAATCAAACAAGACTTATAAACAGTGGAGGTAACGAAGGTTTCTCCTAATGGAGTTTCAACATATAAGTCAAAGTCTAATTTCTCCGGAGTTAAATTTAAACGTTGAGCACAAGTAGGAGAAATAAAAGAGTAGGTAAAACCGTATCGAATAAGGTATAGACTTTGTAAGCGTTTGTGATTAACTTACTTGTGATAACTTCGTTCAGGTTCCTCGACAAACGCTCTCACTTAAACTACCAGCTTTGACTTATCTGGGACAGCCTTTGGTGCCTCCATTCCCGCTGGACTTGACTTCGCTACACGATAAAATCAGGCTTGGTGATCTTCTCTCCCATAATTGTAACATGCTTTGGACTGATGCGTACAGTTTGGATTGATGTGTCCCTCCCCTCCACATTTGTAACATACGATCAGTGGTCGATCTCCTTCCTTAACAATGGTTGCTGGTGCTGACGTCTTTCCATCATTATTTAACCTCCTCTTCTTGAAATTTCCACTTCAATTGTCGTAGCCATGATTACCACCGAAGTGGTTACCATTTCTGACTTGTTGATTTCCTCCACGTTTGTTGTCACCGCTTTGATGACTGCTACTACTGGTATTATCGCTTTGTTAGCTGCTCTCTCTTGGTTGGGTTGACTCATTATCGTGCTCCAATAACTGAGCCCTATTTACAACATCTAAATACAAACATAATTTGTGAGAAATGAGGTATTGATGTACTTTAAGTTTCAAACCTCGCAGAAACATTCGTGTCATTCTCTCCTCATTATCTACCAAATGGGATATAAATTGGGATAACTCCGTAAATTTAGCCTCATACTACGATACAGTCATATTATTTTGCTCCAGCTTGAGGATGTAAAGCCCCCAAATCCAGATACTTGAAACCCGAACTCGGTGCTTCACGATACCATTTCTATGAGCAGAATAATACTAATAATAATAACAATAACATAGATACCAACTTAATTTACATAATCATCAGAGTCTAAATCTCAAGTACGTAACCTTTAAACATTCATTACAACCCATGATAGATAATTAATATCATTGTCTTAATAGTAATATCAAACTATTATATAAACTACCACAAATCTTATTTGGTTAGCTTTCCTTTTCCTTTATTTCTTCATGAGCCTTCTGGTTCTTCACACTTAGCTGAAAATATTTAAATAAAGCAAGGATGAACATTTGAGTGCCCAACAAGTAATAGCAATTATATATATAAGATGAAAGAGTTTTAAATGTTTTCTTTGTACTACCCTTCTGATGTGATAAAAATATGTAACTGCAAGTGCACAGTATCAAATTGAAGAACTGGCAAGTACAGGTCGAACCCACAGAGACTAGATTAATTCTTTAATATATTCTTAATTAATATTTTAGGCGAATTAGAAATAAATATGGTCGAGAAAATTTATTAACTAAATTATTCAAACTACTAATTAATAACGAAAACTATTAATGAGAAAAGATACCTAGGAATCAGAATCCACCAAATATTAACATAATAAATAATTTCTTATTTCCTAAATCAACTCCCAAATTATTCTCCCTTCCCTTTCAAAATAATAATTCATATAATTAATATGGGCAAGCATAAGTTATGAAAAAATCACAGATTAACTATAACTTATCAAAACCTCGCAATCAATATAAAAATCATATGCAATTTATGCGGAGGAAAATACGAAGGCGAAAATAATTAGACATTAATTTTGAAACGGAAAGAAAATATTATTATGAAATACTTAGTTTCATCATAATCATATGTATTGCAAATTTAGCTAGCCATGAAATTAAAAACAAAAACAAATAATATTAGTACTACTATTTGCATGAAATAAGAACAATAATTAAAAAGAGAATTTCTATTATATAAATAAAAGAAAGATACAAATACTCCCTGACAGTAGCTTCACATGTGATTGAAATAAGAGAAAAAAAAACTCTAAATATCTTACTCCCTTCTACCCTAGTGAAGAACTAAGAAAAAGAAAATAACAAGTGGTGCTCTTCTCTCTAAAACAAGAGGCCTATTTATAGGGAAAATAACTTGGAACCCTAATTGAACTTGGACAGTTTTGTTTCCCATCAACTTCTCAAAAAAAAAATCTTCTAGATATACTTTCCCTTCTGTTGTCGGATTTGACTTGCACACCAAGATTGTTCAACCTCTTTCCTACTCCTTGTAGGATTCTTCTTGGATATTCCTTATATGAATAAAAGCATTAAATATCCCTTGATCACCAAGATTTTGACTTTATTGCAACAAATATTAAATTCTACAAAATAAAATAAAACATATTAATTTAATAAACTAATATAATTAAAAGGACAAAATTAGGGATAATTAAATGTATGAATTACGTGTCTATCAAATACCCCCATACCTAGCTTTTGCTCGTCCTCGAGTAAAATAAAAATAAAATAAAATAAAAATTACACTACCCCATTTCCGTAGGAAACACGATTGCACTTAGCATGTGCAACAAGCCTTTAAACCCCAAGGTTTCCCAAGTGGACGAGTTGTGTCTCGTGAGGGTTTGCAGTGAATATACCCACAAAATTCAAAAATATATTTTTTTGGTTCAACAAATTATGAAATTGAAAGAAAACTTCTAAATATTTATGGGCATTATACATAAGCAAGATTAAATTCAAAATCACACTTTCACCTTATCAAAAATACTCAATCTTTTTATTTTAGACACCATTCTTTATTAAATCAATTCCATGTGATGCATGCATGTTTATATGATGTAACTCTTAGTAGGAATTTTTACCATGAAAATCAAGCAAGCTCATTTTTTTTCTTTTCTTTTCTTTTTTTCCATTTTTTTCAATTTTGATTCTTGACTTGTGCAATGTCTCATTTTCTTAGGCTTTTCAGAGTTACCCATGTAGAGCGAGCGTTGGACCAATGACTCCCAAACCAGATGGCTTTAGGGCATTAGGTGTAGAGACACCCCTAAGGATTTACTAACTCGAGTAACAAAGGCCACAAAATTAGACTAGTCAAGCTTCTTTTATCCATCACACTTTTCAGTGTGAATATCGATGCTTCCCGAGGCTTGGATACCCAGTTATTTCGTTTAATAGACATTGAAGCAGTTATTTATTCCTTCTTCTTTTTTTCAACTTTTCTCAACTTCATTTTTTTTTTCATTCCTTCTTATTTTCTTTTCTCTTTTTTTTTTTGAAATTACTCGAATCGTGGTTTATACCCCACAACTAAGAATTAGTGCAAACGTGAAGTGCAAAAATGCTTGTGAAATCAATTTTAATCCAGATGGTGTTTCGAACTAAGATTTTATACCTTATCAAAGATTCAAGAGTTCTAAATCTTTCAATCTTACTGATGAATTTTGCTCCACAAACACTTATTATAATTAATTCAATCCATAAAAAGTCAAACAAATTTTTTTTATTACTTTTTTCGTGTTTTTTTTTACTATTTTTTCCTAAAAAGAGAAATAAAAATTAAAAAAAAAAATATATATATATATATATATATATAATACAATAATACAAACAAACTCCCCCCATACCTAAATCATGCATTGTCTTCAATGTATGCAAATGAAGAAAAGAGAACAAAGATGTGAAAAAAATTATACCTTGTATGCGAGGCATTTGTTCTGCAAGAAAATGTGGTGAGAAAGAAAATAAATGTACATATCTATAAATTTTATGCATCCTAAAAACTATGCGGCTAGAAATGATCAGGGATACAAACAGACAACCTAGAGTGGATTGCGTATGATTTTCAGGAGGTCTGGGTAATTGGAAATAGTTAGAATTTACAATAGAAGAACAATTGTGAGCATCCCGACTGATTCTTTTAAAATTGAGTCAGATAATGATAACGAAAAATGATGGTTCCTTTTGAAAAATTCTAACTTCATAAAATCTATCCAAACTTGCCATCCATATTTGTTACCATGGGGCACTAAAACATTTTTATCATTTTGAATAACTGTTAGACCAAGATGTTTAGACACCACTTGATTAACACATGCATTATCTGAAATGGGAGATATGATCTCATTATCTAAACATGGAAGATTATTATTATCCACAACCTTTGGTTCATTTGTTAAATCACATTTAGTGTTTCTGGAAAGCGCTTCGGATGGACCCAAGGTAGACTTAAAATGATCATAAGAGGATTGAAGGTCAATTTGATTCTCTTAAAAATGCTCAAAATGTGTCAAACTTGATTCAACTATAGGTTCCAATCTTGAGTAAGATTTTTGGGCTGTGGAGTCCAACATCTCATTAACCTCATTCAAGTATTCAGTTTCATCCCAATTTTGACCAAAATGATTTAGACAAAAGTTAATAATTTCATCTTCCCCCATAAGCTCATTTCCCGACATTTGTTGAATCATGTTCACTTCAACAGAATGGTCAAACAAATCACTAGGTTGCTCTCCCACATTAAACACATTTAAGTCAATTGTCATGTTCCCAAATGTCAATTTCATTAGTCCATTTCTACAATTGATTAACGCATTAGAAGTTGCTAGAAATGGTCTACCTAAAATGACAGGAATTTGACTCTTGGGATTGGCAACAGGCTGGGTTTCAAGGACAATAAATTCAACAGGGAAGACAAAATCACCAACCTTAATGAGTACATCTTCAACTATTCCTTTTGGTACTTTAACAGAACGGTCAGCTAGTTGGAGTGTGACACTTGTCTTTTTCAACTCCCCTAAGCCTAAGGTTTGGTACATAGAAAATGATAACAGGTTCACACTAGCTCCTAAATCAAGCAAAGCTTTTTCAATTAATGTGTCACCTATGATGCATGAAATTATAGGACAACCGGGGTCCTTATACTTCACAGGGACTTGACATGACAAGATAGAACTAACATGGGCTGTTAGAAAAGCTTTTTTAGGAACATGAGTGGTTCTTTTATGTGTGCACAAATCTTTTAGACATTTAGCATATGAGGGAACTTGTTGAATGGCATCTAGAAGAGGAATATTAATTTTAACTTGTTTGAACACTTCTAGAATTTTGTCCAACTGGGCTGACTGCTTGTTTGAAATAAGTCTTTGAGGGAATGGGGCTTTTGGTTTAAAGACTTTTTCAATTGACTCATAAGGTGTGGTTTGATCATCTTTTGACACAAGCTTAGTAGGTGCGCCTACTGACTCAGAGTTTGTGGGCTTTTCAGGTAGGGCTGACTTTGAAGATGGATTGTTAGATTCAACATTTAAATTTTTCTCTTCTTCATTATCAATGCCAGCATGATTATTAAAATAATTTCCAGACCTTAAAGAAATTATAGAATTCACATGATTGACTTGGTTGTTTTCATGTGAATTAGCATGATAAGGTTTTTGATTAGGGACTAGAAATTTTGGATTGGTCTCGGGTTGACTAGGAAGTGTACCCTTCTCTCTTTCACTAACAATAGTGGCCAATTGACTTATTTGGATCTCTAGGCGAGAAATGGATTTAATTACAGTTTTCACACTCTTCTCTAAGGTGCTCACACTTTTCTCTAAGGTGATAAGTCTCCTCTCACTTTCATTAGAAAAACCTGGTGGATATTGAGGTGCTGGATTTGAATTTTGGTACGGACCAGGATTTGGCTTTTGATAAGGTTGAAAAGATTGATTTAGAGACTGATTGACCTGATTTGAAGAGTTATTCGGGTGGGGTCCTTGGTTCCATGCAAAATTAGGATGATTTCTCCAACCTGGATTATAAGTGGGTGCAAATGGGTCATTCGCAGGTCTTTGAAACATTGAATTGACTTGTTCATATTCTTCGAGTTGGGACATGACTCCAGGACATTCCTCAATCACATGGCTGGGTGAATTACTTAGACACAAAGGTGTTGGTGTTGAGACTTGGTTCACGTGTGATTGTCCCCTAGTTTCTAAAGCTTCAAGTCTTTTAAGTACACCAGCCAACTTAACTTCGGTAGCAATTGAATTGTCAATTGTATGAACACCCCTAGATGAACTAGATTTATTTGTCTCTCGGGTGGTTTCCCATTGCATGGTTTTTTCTGCTAAGTTTTCTAAAAACTCTCAAGCCTTTTCCTCATCATTATTCAAAAAATCCCCTTTACACATTGACTCTAACATTGTCTTAGTGGGATAGTCTAAACCTTCGTAAGCAATTTGACACAATCTCCATTTCTCAATTCCGTGGTGTGGGCATTGGGATAACAAATTTTTAAATCTGTCAAAATATTTCCAAAATGACTCTTTTTCATGTTGGCAAAATTGATGAATTGCAGTCCGAATTTTAGCAGTTTTATGATTTGAAAAATATTTTTTTAGAAATGTAACAACAAATCCCTCCCAGGTTGATATGGAATTATTTGGTAGGCTATATAACCATTTTTAAGCATTATCTTTTAAAGAAAATGTTATAAATCTTAGCCTAATTGAGTCATCAGACAATTGTTGAATTTTTATTAGGGCACAAAGTTTCTCAAATTCCTGAATAAATAAATATGCATCTTTTATCCCTGTGAACCTAGGTAACATATTTATAAAATGTGGCTTAAGTTCAAAATTGTTACCAGTTACCGGTGGTAGACTGATACATGAAGGTTGGGCAGAGCGGGAAGGATAACATCGATCCCTTAAAGAAACAGTTTGTGCGCCCTCCATTTTTCTTAAAGTGAGATCTTTTAAAGTGAAATCCGAAAAATCAAGTGTTCTCACTAATCGGGATGTTTCGTCCCTAATCCACACTTTTTGCATACACTACTTAACAAATAAGCAGATAAGCACAAAAAAAACAAAAAAAAACAAAAAAAATAATAATAAAATAAAATAAAAAGAAAATAAAAATAAATTTACTTCTAAGGTCAACCTAATTAAAATCTAGACAGCTCCTAACTGTTCCAAGTTACACCGCAAGGTCCACCAAATTCGAAATTAATCACACCACTAGCCAGGTAAGTGTAAGAAAGGTGGGAGTCTCTCCATAGAAACGGTGACTAATTGATTAACCACACAATCTTTAGGCGTATACCTTTTGAACCACTTGCCTAGACACCAGTAGTTTGATTAATTTAAAATTCAGACTCCTCTTGGAGTTTCTTGTCCTAATTGAGCTCGAGAGTCCTAGGGGCCAACGTCTACTTGATTTTATTAGGTCATGGTCATGCAAAATGCAAATTGGGTTGTTTGTGGGCCAAGGAAGGGTGATGAAATCCCCACCTTATCTTGTTAAGGGTTGTGCCCTTATTGTTTGATTAAAGATGAAAATGCACAAATAATAAAAAAAATTGTAAACAAATAAAGTGTCCTAAAATTATGTGAATTACGAAAGAATGAGAAATTTTGTCGTACCTCAATTCTCTAGCAATCACCACAGTTTATATTTGACAAAAAAATAATAATAATAATAAATAAAAATAAAAACCTAACAGGATGTGCTCTACGTGAGTGAATGCATGAATGCGGCAAATAAAAAAATATTAAAAATAATAAAAACTAAACTATTTTTTTTTAAAATATGGAGATACGAAGTACCGAAGAAAGCGCAGCAACAAAATTTTTATCTTTTCACTCCTTCGACCAACTTCAATAATCCTGGAAAAAAAATAGAGAGTTAAAGCTAATTCGAATAAATAAAAATTAAGGAATAAATAAAAATTAATTTTAGTCCCCGGCAGCGGCGCCAAAAACTTGATGTGATAAAAATATGTCACTGCAAGTGCACAGTATCAAATTGAAGAACTGGCAAGTACAGGTCGAACCCACAGAGACTATATTAATTCTTTAATATATTCTTAATTAATATTTTAGGCAAATTAGAAATAAATATGGTGGAGAAAATTTATTAACTAAATTATTCAAACTACTAATTAATAACGGAAACTATTAATGAGAAAAGATACCTAGGAATCAGAATCCACCAAATATTAACATAATAAATAATTTCTTATTTCCTAAATCAACTCCCAAATTATTCTCCCTTCCCTTTAAAAATAATGATTCATATAATTAATATGGGCAAGCATAAGTTATGAAAAATTCACAGATTAACTATAACTTATCAAAACCTCGCAATCAATATAAAAATCATATGCAATTTATGCGGAGGAAAATACGAAGGCGAAAATAATTAGACATTAATTTTGAAACGGAAAGAAAATATTATTATGAAATACTTAGTTTCATCATAATTCTAGGTATTGCAAATTTAGCTAGCCATGGAATTAAAAACAAAAATAAATAATATTAGTACTACTATTTGCATGAAATAAGAATAATAATTAAAAAGAGAATTTCTATTATATAAATAAAAGAAAGATACAAATACTCCCTGACAGTAGTTTCACATGTGATTAGAATAAGAGAAAAAAAAACTCTAAATATCTTACTCCCTTCTACCATAGTGAAGAACTAAGAAAAAGAAAATAACAAGTGGTGCCATTCTCTCTAAAACAAGAGGCCTATTTATAGGAAAAATAACTTGGAACCCTAATTGAACTTGGACAGTTTTGTTTCCCATCAACTTCTCAAAAAAAAATCTTCTAGATATACTTTCCCTTCTGTTGTTGGATTTGACTTGCACACCAAGATTGTTCAACCTCTTTCCTACTCCTTGTAGGATTCTTCTTGGATATTCTTTATATGAATAAAAGCATTAAATATCCCTTGATCACCAAGATTTTAACTTTATTACAACAAATATTAAATCCTACAAAATAAAATAAAATATATTAATTTAATAAACTAATATAATTAAAAGGACAAAATTAGGGATACTTAAATGTATGAATTACGTGTCTATCACCTTCTACAACAAGTCAATAGTTGAGAAGTAATCTGAACCGATAATAAAAATATAACAACTCTCTATCAAATTTTTAAAACTACGTAATGACTATAACTAAGGTTAAGGTGACATACTATGAACATTGTTTTTATTTTCGAAAATGTTAAACAGAAATTCATCTGTAAACCATCATAACTTACGGACACGGGGGTGATCAGCCCGTTGTACCCTGCATTGATCAATACTACATGCAAGAACGAGGGTATCGTTTACTCTGTCTGCCTTGGGCACATAAAAGTTTCCCGTGTATGGATGTTCATACTTGTCGGGTCCAAATCAAAGGTTTTATCTTGTTCAATAATAATCTATAATTCAACATATATATATATATATATATATATATATATATATATATATATATATATATATATACGGGTAATTAACAAAGATGTATCAACATGTGATTAAATGCAATGATTATCCAAGTGGGGACACTTGTGTAACCATTTATAGAAATTAACGAACAGAATATATATCTGAATTACCATATACTAACATGTTGATAATCAATGAACGTACATAATATAGGATTAATAATCTGTACAGTATTAATATAATTTAGAAACATTCTTACTCATGTCCATTGCATAAAGAAAATGCAAAGGTAAGATACTTACCTGATACGCTGCTTACAGTTCGTAACTTAGTTCTATCTTTTGAATAACAACCTATTAGTAATAATATCATTTTACTGATTAGAATAACATACTATAACACATAGCACTGCTTATTGCAATTAGCACATTATCTAATCACACTGTCACATAAGTTTAACAATCATTTAATCACAAATAAACACTTTTACAGATAAAATATCTAAGTCCAGATCAATTTTTAAAATATATCGGTGTACCGACAGCTTTATCGAGTAATTATCGAGTCTAAGACTCTGTCCTGTAACTCAATATTCGTAAGTATCAGTCATATTATTTTTAAATGACTTATAATAATTTTTAAACATTTATTATAATTTATCATGAATTTTTAAACATCGGAATCATTATTAAATAATTTAAATATCAAACAATTCTATTATCATTAATATTTAATTACTATTAAACTATTAATGAAACCATTGCCAAAAATATTTTAACTCAAAATATTTTTAAAACATTTATATTACCCTTAAATGATTTTTAAAACATTTAAAATTATTTTTAAATAATTACCATTAATATTTAAATATTAATGTATTATTTATCAAAATATTAAAAGTCATTAATTATAACTTAAAATATTTTTAATTTATTTATATCCTCTTTAAATAATTTTTAAATTAATAAAATTATTTTTAAACTATTTATTATTAAATAAATTTAATATCATTAATAATAAATTAATAATCATTAATATTAAATTATTAATAAAATTATCCTTTAAATATTAAAAGTTATATTTTATAACTTAAAATATCTTTAAACACTTTATTTTCATTTAAAATGATTTTTCTAATATTAAAATCATTTTTAAACTCAATTATTTAATATAATTATTAAATAATTTTAATATCATTAATAATAATTAATGAATAAAATTTACCTTTAAATATTGAAAGTTATATTTTATACCTTATAATATTTTTAAATACCTTATTATTATTTAAAATGATTTTTAATATAACAAAATTATTTTCAATTAATTTATTTAAATCATTTATTAAATAACTTAAATATCATTAATATTAATTTATTAATAAATTTCATCACAAAATATTAAAAGTCATTAAAAATAACTTAAAATATTTTATTATAGCATAACATAATTTTAAATGATTTTTTAAGTATTAAAATCATTTTTAAATACTTTATTTAACATTATAATTAAATAAATTAAATACCTTTAATAATCCAAAAATATTAAATATTTATGAAATATATTCAAAATAATTAAAAACTAATTTTCAGAATTTAAAATAATTTTTAATAATTTATTTTGTATTTTTAATAATTAAAAACTAATTTTTTATAATTATTTAATATAAATATTATTTTTATAAATAAATTGTCGCTAAAGGTGTTCTTCATGTTCTTGAGCATTCATAAGGCAGTTTCGTGGGTGCTACTTTGACCAAGAATCGTACACGGTGTAATGTGTTTGTGGGCATGCTATTGATCAGATCGTGTACTGCTAGCGTAAGACTACAATATCCAACAACAGCATGATCATAACAAAGCTTAACAAAGGAGATCAAAGCCTTCAAAGAAGGTGTCAGAGCTGTTCTTCGTTTCTGGGTTACCCAGAAATGAAGAACATGCAGTTCGACTGCCTTACTTTGGGCTTCAATAACTAGTGATTCTGGTAAAGGTTTAGTGATCTAAAGATTGAAGTGTGTAACCAACATGTATATGAAGAGATCCATTACCTAACATCAGTATAAAAATAAAAGAATCGCTAGATATCGCACGGTCAAAGGACGTCAGACGACACGTTCATCTGTTTTCTGGGTTACCCAGAAAACAGAAAATGTGCTCGTGGTACCTACTTTGACCAGCCTCTGTGCTCATAATATTTGATGTTCAGGTGATCTTAAGGTATGATATTGTAGATCATATTGCCCACTACAACATAGATGCAACACAAACAATAAATCGACATACAACTTGAAGATCAGAGCCCAAGAACATCTTGTCAGACGTTTCTTGGCACGATCTGGGTTTTCCAAAAATTCGATAGTCATGGTCGGTCAATGAGGTTTGACCACCCGTAACTTTCATTCTGTGCACGATCTGGGCTAGATTAAAGTTCCAGAATACAGACCACCTGACATACTACAATTACTAACGCTCAAAACATAAAAACTAAACACAGAAATAGATCTACCGGGTCTGACATTAGTTGTCAGACAACACAAAAAATTTTCCCAGATTTTCTTAAAACTTAATTTTAGACACTTAGATGATATGGATCTGTATAATACCAACCCAGATCATCATAATAAACTACAAACACCAAGTTTTAACATAAAATCCTAACATCTAACATAGCAACTGAGATCAGATTATAGGGTTAGCTTTATACCTCACTTTGAGCAATTTTGATTCTGAGATTCTGATTTGTTTAAGGAATTCGTGGGGCTGGTTTTCTGAGCTGATATACTACTATATTTCTTAAATTAGAGAGAGAGTATTTGATGAATGTGGTGATCAAATGAGGCCTTAATGTAACATTTTCTCTCCCCCAATCTATATATATGATAATATATTACACATGGCTGATACATGAATTGATTTGCTAGAGATTTTTAAGTCAAAAGAGTACATACATTTGGTCACCTACTTCATATATGGATAGATTTACAAGCAAGCTCAATAAAAAAATGTGCATAAAGGCTTTTTGGTCATTTGCAACATAATTTTAATGGCAAAAGTTTAATCTTGACAAACCCTTAGGGTTTGACCTTTAGGGTTTAACCCTAAGGTTTAGCACAAATAATTTGTAGGATGTCTAATTAGGGTTTGTGCAAATAAATTAATAAATTTTAATTTCTAAAATTGTAATTAGGGTTTATTAATTAGATTAAGTTTCTAATTAATTTATATAGGAGCATTAGGGTTTAATTATTTAATAATTATGGTTAACCTTGCTAATTTAGCAATTAGAATTTACAATTAGCAATTAGGTTTACTAATTTCTAATTAGGGTTACTAATTATAGAAATTAGGATTTCTAGAAATTAATATTTCAAAATGTTAATTAGGGTTTACCTAATTATTCATAAAATCATATAACATCGTTACATAATAATCTCGAACTCATAATTAAGTTTCAAATTAGGGTTTAACATTTTAAAATTAGGATTTTTAATAACTTAGGGTTTTCTAGAAATTATTTAGGGTTTCTAGATTTTAATTAGGGTTTACCTAATTAATCAATTAATACACAACATAAAACTTGTAACACAATTATGTAACAGTCTTAAACCCGTAATTGATTTTTAAATTAGGGTTTCCCATAGTAAAACTAGGGTTTTGACATTAAGCACCATAATTGACCAACCATCTTCAATACATACATACAGTACATATTTATAGCACTGAAAAATCAAAATATAATTAATATTATATTATTATTCTCATTCCTTGTTAAAAATTCAAAATTAGGGTTTGGATTCCATATCTGATTTATTCTTCTATAATTAACCTTAATAATTAAGGTAAAAATAAATAATTTAATAATCTGTACTAAAATTCATATAATAAAATAATTATTATAATTATTCTAAACAATCACTCCATATATTATTTAACTAATATATAACTATATTTTCAAGGAAAATAATTAATAAAAACCTTTCTGCCATCAAATTAATTATTATAAGAATATACTTTATAATAATCAATAATTCTAAAATAAAATTATTTGTAATTATTCATATAATAAATATATTTTTATTTATCACATAAATACATATACATCTTATCTTGTACAAATCCTCATCCTTAAAATATAAAAATAAAATTTATACGCAAAATTTCTGATTTATTTATATAGAAAATATCGGATTGTTACATTCACCCTCCCTTATAAAGATTTTGTCCCCGGAATCACCGTTTTAAAACTCATACATACAGGGGTACATAGCATACACAATCATTGCAAGTAGATCTCGATCATAATTTGATCGAACTGATATTTAACTATTCACATCAAGCTTGTCTTTCTGATTAAATGGAAATTTGATTTCTAAAAGAACTCAAATTCCTCCCTCAAAATTTCTTTAGAAATAATTTACTATATATAGGAAAATCATGTATAATAAAATAAAAGTTATACGAATAATACCTGGAGTTCCATTGCCAGCTGCCGCCGTATCCTGGACAGTCATGTTGTATACCCTTGCTATTGATTTTGTTAGCTTGCTCGATGACGTAGGTCCCGTGATTGCTAAAGTTCCGCTGCCAGTGCCTGTGTTCACACTTCTTGCCTCCGCTCTCCTCTTCGGACAATCTTTCACCTTGTGCTCCATCGATCCGCACAGGAAACACCCACTGTTCATCCTAGGATTAGGGCAGTTGGGAAAGATATAGCCCTCATGCCCGCACTTATAGCATACAAACTTTCCTTTCAAACATTCCCCAGAATGGTTCTTTCCACAAGTCTTGCACTGCACAACTAGCTTCTTAACACCTTATTGTTTCACCTGCACATTCTCAAAATTATTCATCTTCCTCTTTCCATCTCCACTCCTGCTCCCACTATTAATTCCTACCTTCCCAGCTCCTTCTACGTTACCCTTATTCTTCCTCTCCTTAGTATAGAGGCTCATGGCCTCACTTCCCTCCTCAGCAATAATCGCCTTCTCCAGGAGTGCTGCAAATGTAGGGATCTGCAACACTGCTACCTTGTTGTAGAGTCAGGATTTTAATCTCAGCTCAAACCTTCTCGCTTTTCTAGCCTCCGTATCAACTTGATGCGGAGCAAACCTAGCTAACTCATTGAACTTTGCGGCATACTCCGCAACAATCATATTCTCCTACTTCAACTCTAAAAATTTAACCTCCATCCTAGCCTGCATACTAGGTGAAAAATAGTTTTCGAAAAACAAAGTTTTGAACCTATCCCATGTAACTACTCCTTCTCCTGCCCTCGCCTGATTCGCTTCCCACCAAAAGTTTGCCTCCCCCTACATCATGTAAGTGGAAAAAGCAGTCTTCTGCCCTTTAGCTACCCTAGCTATCACAAACGCTTTTTTAATCTCTTTGACCCAAGTTTGGGCTTCAACAGGGTCAGTTGTACCTTTGAATTTCAGCGGTCCTACAGCCTTAAAGTCTTTAAAGTTTGTCAAGCGGTTGTCTGGCTGGTTCCCTGCGACTGGTATTCCCTGTTGCATAGCTTGTGCTACCATGTTTGCAAACTGCTGCATCGGGTCTGCTTGTTATTGTCCCTCAACGTTATTGACAGATTCTTCTGCCCTTTGATTTCGAGTTTGACGTCTTGGCGGCATTATCTGATTAAATAAAATCATAAATTTAACTTACATTCTAAACCTTATCGTATAAGTTTAATATTTTAAACTTGTTTCATTTCTCAAACTTAGATTCATATTTATTCAATGAATATTTTACATAGCATAGCATATAATACTTTAAACATCAGTTATCCCTTTGTGACCACAAAAGTCTGGATTTACAAACTTGGTCATTACAAAAGTTTTAGAATATAACCTAACACAGACATACTAAGCACACATATTACATTAAACACACCTATATCACAGAACCTATACTACTTATTCACTATGCCTTTTTCCTTGGACAACCTTTCGCCCGATGACCTTCTATCCCACAGATAAAACATGCTCCTGGTTTGTAGTCAGGACAATACAGAGTAGTATGCCCTTCATAACCGCAAAGATAACATATTCTTCTCCCTTTCTTCTTATCAAGTTTTCCTACGTCATGGTCTTCTATCTTTCTTTTCCCCTTATTGTTCGGAGCTGCACACGACGTGTTGCTTGTGGCTCTCATCTGATTAATTTGGATTTTAAGCTTATCTTGTTCTTCCATTGTTTCTATTAACGCCTGTCGCAATTGACTATTCAACAGCTTTTCTATTTCCCACATACTTTCCAGAGAAGAAACCTTGTTCCTCAGATCCTACACCTCCGTTGATGCTTGATCAGCATTAACTTTAGTGTCCGAATCACTATCTGTCAACTTTATCTTTTATTTTATTTGACGATGAATTTATTCAATTCATCTCCTTTTTAAACTCTATATGAGTTATTTATATTTTTAACGTTTCCTTCTGTTCTAAGGTTATAGCCTAAGGTTTAGCCCACCTAAGGTTTTTAACCCCTAAGCTCTGATACCAACCTGTAAAGCCCCCAAATCTGGATACTTGCAACCCGAACTCGGTGCTTCACGATACCATTTCTATGAGCGGAATAATACTAATAATAATAACAATAATATAGATACCAACTTAATTTACATAATCATCAGAGTCTGAATCACAAGTACGTAACATTTAAACATTCATTACAACCCATTATAGATAATTAATATCAATGTCTTAATAGTAATATCAAACTATTACATAAACTATCACAAATCTTATTTGGTTAACTTTCTTTTTCCTTTGTTTCTGCATGAGCCTTCTGGTTCTTCACACTTAGCTGAAAACATTTAAATTAAGCAAGGATGAGCATTTGTGTGCCCAGCAAGTAATAGCAATTATATATATAAGTTGAAAGAATTTTAAATATTTTCTTTGTACTACCCTTCTACAACAAGTCAATAGTTGTGAAGTAATCTGAACCGATAATAATAACATAACAACTCTCTATCAAATTTTTGAAACTACGTAATGACTATAACTAGGGTTAAGGTGACATACTATGAACATTCTTTTCATTTTCGAAAAGGTTAAACAGAAATTCATCTGCAAACCGTCATAACATACTGGCACGGGGGTGATCAGCCCGTTGTACCCTGCATTGATTAATACTACATGCAAGAACGAGGGTATCGTTCACTCTGTCTGCCTTGGACGCATAAAAGTTTTCCCGTGTAGGGATGTTCATACTTATCTAGGTCCAAATCAAAGGTTTTATCTTGTTCAACAATAATCTATAATTCAACATATATATACGGGCAATTGACAAAGGTGTATCAACATGTGATTAAATACAATGATTATCCAAGTGGAGACACTTGTGTAACCATTTATAGAAATTAACGAACATAATATATATCTGAATTACCATATACTAACATGTTGATAATCAATGAGCGTATATAATATAGGGTTAATAATTTGTACAGTATTAATATAATTTAAAAACTTTCTTACTCATGTCCATTGCATAAAGAAATTGCTAAGGTAAGATACTTTATGACACCCCCAAATCCGGTACTTCCATTTCCACAGGATTTGGTGTTCACGATACAAATATCATCTATCTATCTACCCAAAATAAATGCAAACCATGCAATAGATAGAAATAAAATCTTCCCCTTAAGGGTTACAACATCTGAATAATAATAATACAATCCCAGGTTAAACTAACCTTAAACATCTGTGCGGAATCATAAACAAATAAGTCTTAAACAATAACATTAACTCAAATCTTAAACAAATACATCGTCAAATAAAACAACAGGTCTTCGTCACTTGCTAACTTTGCCCTTGCCTTTACTAGTGGAAGGTTCATCAGTTCTTTCATTCTTAACTGCAATGTTATTATTAAGCAAGAGTGAGCACAAATGCCCACAAGTATAATAATGAAATAACAGTATAATAACATGCGAATAAATCAAAGACATCTGAACAAAAGCTCAACTTTTGAATCAAGAATGAATAACAAGAATCAAAAGAATTTTGAGGGTCATAAGACCTTCAACTATGTCCTAGGTTATCAAGGGTTATACTTGAAACCTTTAACAGTCATAAGACTATGGACCTTTCTTCTCGTACTTAGGGGGATCAGCCCTTAGTACCATACTGTGCACAATATCTCAACGCTAAAGCGTAAATAATCCCCTATACAGGGTTGTTCATCTCAGTTTGACATTCGAGTCAGCACCAAAGGAAGTTTGGTTTGGATAATTCATCAAGGGTTCTGAAATTTAGAACGCTCATCAACTATGGACTAGTTGAATAATTAAGGGTTCACTAGTCTAATAAGGTTCAACAATAATTGATAACTTAATTGAATAGAATCTCAAAAGGTATACAATAGAATAAGTATTGTATAACAGCATCATGCTTGAAAGATTTATAAACTTTAATATACAAAACAGACTTGATCAATAATAATGAGAAATTGCTCAATGTAGAAAGGTGAATTAATCAACTTATATAATGATAACAAGTAGGGTTAGGAAACTTGCCTCATGCGTAGATTACACTTTAACTAAACTCGTTCTTTGAATTTAATCCTACATACCATTCACATTCACAATACCAGTTAATTATAACTTAACTAATCATCATAAACTCATTCTCTTTGTGTACTTTAATTATTGACTATACTTAGTCAATTTATCACATTTACTGCCACATAATATCACTTCATGAATAATAATCTAATTATGAATTCAATAATTCAATCCACATGTAATTATGTTATTTGCACGTTAAACAACTATTTTATCATCACATTATACTTCTAACATGTTTACATGTTCATTACATTAATTCACTAACACATTGTTAGGCTTAAATATTTTAAAAATCTCATTCTTGAACTTTCTGGAGAGTGGCGCTGCGGCGCCACTGTTATACATGACATTCGCGCTGCGACGCGATGGCGCTGCGGCCGGACTCTTGGCGCTACGGTGTCATGGCGCTGCGGCTTGAGACTTGGCGTTGTGGCGCGGTGGCGCTGCGGCGCTGCGGCGCGGGACTTCAGTTCTGGAGTTGGCGCAGCGGCGCGAGACTCCAGACTTAGATTACCAGTTCGCGAAGAACACAAAGTTCAGCGAAAAGGACACTAAATAATCCTTAATTTCACTAATTTAACATACCCACATGTTAGTATTCACATATCATCATTACCCAATATCTGTAGAGTAATTTTAACCCATTAAAACACATAATCACAGAATTAAAACATGTGAATTTCACTGACTTTGATGTTTATGAAGGTTTAGAAAATAAAACATGAAAATTGTCACTACGGATTCGTTATAACACCGAATCAGTTTATTTAAACTTTGGTCTCTTCGTATCAACATGCATAACAACATACAAGTGTAAAATTTAGGGATAATATACGATCATTACATAAAATATCACGTATAAGGCCATAAGGCCAAACCCACACTCTGTAATTTTATAGAAATCATATACGACATGTTTTCATGAATTTGATGATATGGTTTACATAATATATATAATTAAATACGATGTGATACATATTAATACATACATAACCCATAACATTACTCCTTTCTCAATTACAGAGGTTTTACAAAAGGTTTGAAAGTCATATTTCTATGAAAACTCAGAGACGTAAAAATAGAATTTGGGAAAGAAGAGATTACCCTGTAGAGTATAAAAAGATGATTAATGATGATCCTTTCACAAGTATTTGATTGATTACACACTCACAATCTTTTATCAATCTCACAAATTCTCTCTGACTCTAAATGCTCTCCTTCTCTATTTTCAGACTTAGACAAATAATGAAGAATAAAGAGAAGACGTATAATAATTAAACCAACTGACGAGTTGGTGGTCAGTTACCCAGTCATGGGTTAACTGACCTCACCTCCCTTTAGTGCCATGTTTGGCTAGATTAACATAATACAAAACTATTTAATTTAATAAAGCTTTATCATATAGTTTAAAAATGTAACACTCCTTCATGAAATAAATCAATATCTTATTTAATTTACTTTAAATGAAATATAATAATTTCTCATAAATAAATAATGTCAACTTATTAAATCTCTAATTAATAATTAAATTAATTAAAATACCAATATGCTTATTAAATATTTCTTTTAATACAATAAGCTCACATAATCACATACTTTGATAATAAAAATTCTCCACATTAATTTAATAAATGTAACACATATAATATAAATGTAACACATATAATTAAATTAATCTACCACATTTGCATCAAATAATTATTTAATCCAATAATTAAATTCTCGAAAAATATTTATTTAATTCAATAAATATTAAAAATAAATTACAAAATTCTCGTTCGTCACATCTTTCCCCCCCTTAAAAGGATTCTGTCCCCAGAATCACGACTCAATAAATTCGACCCGTTACATACTTTCCTGATACGCTGCTTACAGTTCGTAACTTAGTTCTATCTTTTGAATAACAACCTATCAGCAATAAGATCATTTTACTGATTAGAATAACATACTATAACACATAGCACAACTTATTGCAGTCAGCACATTATCTAATCACACTATCACATAAGTTTAACAACCATTGAATCACAAATAAACACTTATACAGACAAAATATATAAGTCCAGATCAATTTCTGAAACATGTCGGTGTACCAACGGCTTTATCGGGTAATTATCGAGTCTAAGACTCTATCCTGTAACTCAATATCCGTAAGTATCAGTCATATTATTTTTAAATGACTTATAATAATCACTACAAAAAAATGGGGCTTAAGCAACAACCGATTTTCGTTGCTAAAGGTGTCAAATTTCGTTGCAAAAGAGTTTTGGCAACGACTTTATTGTCGTTGCATCTTTCGTTGCGCAATGAGCGTTGCTAATTGTTCCGCAATGAACGTTTTTTTTTCGTTGCCAAAAGTAATACATTTTGCAACGAAATTTGGTTTTCGTACAGAGACATCGATCTTTTAGCAAGAAAATGTATTGTTGCAGAATAATTAAAATTTCGTTGCTAAAAGCCCCATTTCGTTGCAAAAGACTGCTAATTGGCAACGAATGAACTCTTTTTTTTTTTTGCAACGGCCATGCATTTTCGTTGCAATTAACACCATTTTGCAACGACATTTTTCGTTGCAGTAAATTATGAAAATTGTTGCCTAAGCTTGCTTTCGTTGCGGAATGTAAACTTTTTAGCAACGATTTTCGTTGTTGATTATATTATTTGGCAACGACATTATGTTAAATCAGCAACGAAAATGTTTGGTGCTGGTTATTTTTCAATAGCAACGAAAGTCGTCGATTAACAACGATATTATATATTGCCGTTTCTTTATATGTGCAACCAAAGTTGATATGATTTGCAACTATAAAAAATGTTGCCTTTTATATTAGTATTAGCAATAATATCCTCTCCGTTGTTATTAGGTTAATTTTTCGTTGCCAAATATTATATTTTTAATGCCATTAGCAACGAAAGTTGTTGCTAAATGTATAAAAAATTGTTGCTATATTAAAACTTGTTCAAAATTATTTTATAAACAAAAAAATTTATGTCTCAATAACCCCATAACAAATTATGACAGAAATACAGAAAAACTAAAATATTATTAATTAAATAAAATCATCTGATACAATGATCATTCATCATCTTTACAATCAAACTTCGTACGACTGAAAACTACAAAGCCTGTCTTAGTTGACATAATCTGCCATCAAGAGGATAACACTAGTGCCATATATGAAGAAAAAAATCAAGAAAGAAATGTTTATAATAGAAAACAATACTTAAGCTTACACAAGAGTTTCAACCATGGTTCATTCTTCAGGTATTCTGCCAATATTAAAACAGCATTAGCCCAGACCTTTGAAAATCTCTTGTTCCTCAAGTCCTGGGGGTGCATTTTGTAAGGTCAACAGCAGCACCTACAAAAGTAGTACAAAATAGAAAATAGTTGAATAATCTTGTGCAAAAAGTAATATTATGTTTACTTCTAAAATAAATTAGATGGTTCACAATGGCGAATCTATGATTAACCTTCATTGGAGAATACTTGGGAATAAAAGATGCAATGCAGTAAAAAAAATTATTTTAATAAAAACAAAGGGAGCAAGGAACCTTGACTTAGATCTATAGATCATGTAAGCCAAGATAAATTAAAGACCATACTTCAAAAAATTTATGTAGTGTCTACAGTTATGTACTTAAAGAAACAGATTACTGAGAGAGAGAGACCGCAATTAGCCCTTCATACTCAGGATTACATCTAACAGTCCATGTCCTGGCAACAATATTAAGAAAAAGTACGAAGAACAACATTGAGCATACAATATAAGAATTACATTTATATTCCCTCTGTCCTAAAAATATGTTTGCTTTCTATGTAATTTTCATTGAAAATGGTACTCATTCTTCCAAATAGTAGGAGTACAAATTTTAATAAAAGCAGCCTTGTAGCATTAGTCCACAACACATAGCAGTGTGCATGTCTAGGGAGCTTCCACTTTCGGTTATTGTCCACAGGATCTATAATGTTGTCTACAATCATGCTATTGCAATATTATTTCGTGGTAAGCTAAAAAAATTACCAAATTTTTTAGCGTGTTTTGTGACGCCCCCAAAATTAGGTATACATCACCCATCTTGGGTCGTCAGATACATAGTACAGAATACAAATACAACTTACTAATACAACTGTCGTGTACAATACGATAAAACATAAACTGTGAGTTTGAATACAAATATTATCTTCTAGAGAGTATTCATACTCAAAAGGAGTCCTCATTACATTTATTAACACACTATTACATAGAATAGTGAGGACTACTAACTAATACAATGATTCGGACCATCACTCCGTTCCCCGACTTGCCCCAGCTATGTTCTCATTTCCTGAAGAGAACAGTGAAAGAAAGGGTGAGCTCAACTAGCCCAGTAAGAAGTATTATGACTAAGATAATGCAGAATAAATTATCATTAGCCTTCAACAATGTTAAACTGATAAAATATAATAGGCATCAAGTTTAACTGCAGCGGAACAAGCAATCCATTAAAAGAGTCAAGTGGAAATAAATTCTACTATCTTTTATGATTTAAAAGGTTTTTCAACACTGTTATCGCTGGGACTCAGCTTAATAAAATAATCCACATCATCGAATCACCCCTGCACTACGGCCAAGGATATTCGTGTATTCATTAATGGTCATGATCATGCCAACAACTGTCCATCAATGCACTACGGGGCAATGAGGACTTTTACCACATCATTTGTAACATTACGGTCATGATTATACCGAATAATCCCTAGTCATAATCATACCAAGTCCATCTATGCACTACAGGCCACAGATGACTTTTAACAGTTTATAAACATGAGGATGATGACAATGATATAAGAATTCAATAAAACAAGTTCAAGAATTAATTTATCCAAGAATTAACAACGTCCAAATGGTCAACATGATACTGCTTTGTGGAGTAAAATTCAAGAATGCTTAGAAGAATATTTTCATGAAAAGATATTGGATGAAACACAATTATCAAGGATATTCCACAAATTTCATGGAGTATAGAAGTCAAAACTTAACCAACTGAGTATAATAAAGAATGGAATAACAAAAGAAATCACCATGCATACGATAGACCGCACAGACAGGTTATTCCAACAGAATAATAAATAATGGAACCAGGTCCGGCGTAAACGCACAGACAGGATATTCTGACAGAATAATAAATAATAGAACCAGGTCCGGTGTAAAACACATAGACAGGATGTTCCAACAGAATAATAACAAGACAGAACCAGGTCCGACGTAAAACGCACAGACAGGATGTTCCAACAGAATAACAATAAAGACAGAACTAGGTCCGGTGTAAAACACACAGACAGGATGTTCCAACAGAATAATAAAGACGAAACCAGGTCCGGTATAAAACACACAGACAGGATATTCCAACAGAATAATAAAAGAATATCACCAAGTATAGGGTAGACCGCGTATACAGGTTATTCCAACAGAATAATAAGAAATGGAATAACCACAGTTCTCTTCATGAATAAGAAAGAATAACACCCCTTACCGTTTTAAAGAAGAGCTGAAATAAGGAAGTAGCTAAGTAGCAGAATACTCTTCTTCTCTCTCTCTATAGTTTCTCTCTATAGTTTCTCTCCCTAGAGTTCAGTGAATTCGTAAGAAATAATGAAGGAATGGGTTGCTATTTATAGAAAAATAGAATGCATAGTAACTAATCCATGAACGGTCCAGATTGATTACTTTAATCTGACGGTCCATATTTAAAGAAAAATCTTTTAAATAAAATATAATATATTTTATTTATAGAATAACTTTAATAAAGTATTATGTTTTATATAAAAAGATGTTTCTATTTTATTACGTTAATAATACGAATAAAACAAAACGTCATTATCGCTAAATAATTCATATTATTAACTGACAATAATTAAATCAAACCGAGTGACTTCTCACATAAGCATTAATAATCAATACCGTGTGTTACTATGCAACCACACGTATTACTGTACTTTTACTACCGAGTAGTTCAACAGTAACAATGGTAAAACTTCCACCGTTATTTTTAATAAAATATTTTTGTCGTTTTCTCAATCCGACAATAATTCCGTTGTGGGGTCCACCAATGATTGTGCCGTTGTACGAATATACCCTGTTAAAACGAATATTCCCCGACCAATCGAATATTATATAACAACTTGCGTACTTTGCAAAATTTATAAATATTACCCACAACTATAACATTATATCAAATTAACTCCATAATATTCAAAAATGATATTTATAGAAAATTCATCTTTATTTATAAAAGTTGGGGTCTTACAACCTCCCCTTCTTATGAAATTTCGCCCTCGAAATTAGGGTACGTACCTGGTATGTCGAAGAGGTAAGGATACCTTGATTTCATTTCAGATTCTAACTCCCAAGTCATTTCCACAACATCGTGGTTTCTCCACAAAACTTTGACTTGAGGTATAACCTTGGAGCGTAGAATATGTTCCTTCTTATCCAAGATTTGAACAGGAACTTCTTCATACGTCAAATCCTCCGCTATTTCGTCCGGTTCTAACTCAATAATGTGGTTCGGGTCTTCCATATATTTGCGTAACATGGATATGTAAAAAACGTTATGAACACGAGACATACTTGGCGGTAAAGCGAGTCTATAAGCCACAGTTCCTACTCGATCGAGGATTAAAAATGGACCGATGAATCGAGGATTGAGCTTTCCTCTCTTTTTAAATCTCGTAACTCCTTTCCATGGAGTAATACGTAAGAATATTGCTTCACCCACATCATCCCAGCATACTCGTTTGAATCTTTTCTGTAGTCATACGTACCAACTCCGATCCCAACAACATTGCTTCACCCACATCATCCCAGCATACTGGAGAACGACATTTTCTTCCATACAATGCTTCGAATGGAGCCATGCCAATACTTGCTTGATAACTGTTGTTGTAGGAAAACTCCACCAATGGTAAGAACTTGTCCCAACTTCCCTTGAAGTCAAAGACACAGAGTCTTAATAGATCTTCAAGAGTTTGAATAGTCCTCTCTGATTGTCCGTCCGTCTGAGGATGATATGCCGAACTAAATCGTAAATCTGTGCCCATAGCTTTTTGTAAACTAACCCAAAATCGTGAAGTGAATCTTGGGTCTCGATCAAAAACTATGGATACTGGCATACCATGCAGTCTTACAATCTCGTTTATGTACATACGAGCAAGACGTTCAAGTGTATAAGTTTCTCGTATCGGTAAGAAATGAGCAGACTTGGTCAATCTATCAACAATGACCCAAATCGCATCAATACCTTGAGAAACCCTAGGAAGACCGGTAACGAAATCCATGGTAATGTGCTCCCACTTCCATTCTGGAATTTCAAGTGGTTGCAATGGACCTTTTGGTACTTGATGCTCCGCTTTGACTCGTTGACAAGTTAGACACCTTGAGATAAACAACGCTATCTCTCTCTTCATATTGCTCCACCAAAATGTATGACGAAGATCATGATACATTTTGGTACTTCCAGGATGGATTGCAAACGGTGTGTTGTGCGCCTCCATCATGATTTCATACTTTAAATCAGGGTTGTTAGGAACACAAAGTCTGGAGTTGACTCGAAGTATTCCTTCTTCATCGATTCTTGCTTCCGGCATAGCACCTTCTTGCACTTTCTTCCTCATACGCATCAGCTCCAGGTCTGTAGCTTGAGCAGCTTTAACTTTATCGATTAAAGTCGGTTCTACTCGTATATTCGCCATCATCACATGGGTCCCTGGAGTCTTTAACTCTATCTCCATCCTTTGCAAATCACACAAAATGGGCCTTTGTGTTGACAATATCGCACTCGTACTTGCATATGATCTTCTACTCAATGCGTCAGCTACCACGTTCGCTTTTCCAGGATGGTATTGAATGGTATGATCATAATCTTTCAACAGTTCAAGCCAACGTCGTTGTCGCATGTTGAGTTCCTTTTGAGTGAAGAAATATTTGAGGCTTTTATGATCCGTAAAGATCTCCACCTTCTCCCCATACAAGTAATGCCTCCAAATTTTAAGTGCAAAGACAACAGCTGCCAACTCTAGATCATGAGTAGGATAATTCCTCTCATATTCCTTGAGTTGTCTTGATGCATAGGCTATGACTTTTCCATGTTGCATGAGAACGCATCCCAACCCTTTGCTCGAAGCATCACTGTAGATGACAAATCCCTCCGAGCCAGATGGTATTGTTAGAACAGGTGCTGAAATGAGTCTCCTCTTGAGTTCTTGAAAACTCTTCTCACATTCTTTGCTCCAACCAAACTTTGTATCTTTCCGAGTCAGCTGAGTTAATGGAGTAGCGATTCGAGAAAATCCTTCCACGAATCTCCGATAATAACCAGCTAAACCAAGAAAGCTACGTACTTCGGTCACTGATTTAGGTTGCTCCCAGCTTTGAATAGCTTCAATCTTTGTCGGGTCAACCGATATTCCACGACTTGATACTACGTGCCCAAGGAATGCTACCTCCTCCAACCAGAACTCGCATTTCTTCAACTTGGCATAAAGCTTGTATTCACGAAGCTTTTGGAGTACCAGCCTCAAGTGTTGCTCATGATCTTCACGGCTTTTGGAATAAATAAGGATGTCATCAATAAAGACGACCACAAAGTGATCCAAATATTCCTTGAATACCCGGTTCATCATATCCATGAAGGCAGCAGGAGCATTAGTCAATCCAAAGGACATGACTAGGAATTCATAATGCCCGTACCGAGTTCTAAAAGCAGTCTTTGGAATATCCTCAGTTCTAACCTTCAGCTGATGATATCCAGAACGAAGATCGATCTTTGAAAAGAATTGTGCTCCTTGCAACTGGTCAAACAGGTCATCAATACGTGGCAATGGGTACCTATTTTTGATGGTGACATGATTCAACTCCCGATAATCAATACAAAGTCGCATACTTCCATCTTTCTTCTTCACGAATAGAACAGGAGCACCCCAAGGAGAAGTACTAGGACGAATAAAGCCAATGTCTAACAATTCCTGCAGTTGGATCTTTAACTCCTGAAGTTCAATAGGAGCCATTCGATATGGGGCTTTGGAAATGGGTTTTGTACCGGGTTCAAGGTCGATACAAAATTCAATTTCACGCTCTGGGGGTAGGCCAGGAAGTTCTTCAGGGAATACGTCAGGGAATTTATTAACAATAGAAATATCATTCAAAACTGACGTATTTTTGTTTAGATCCGTGACATGAGCTAAGAAAGCTTGACATCCATTTTTCAATAAACGAATAGCTTTATGGCTTGAGATGACAGCGATTGATTTTAATGGTTTGGTTGCTTGAATTCGCATAATAGGTCGATTAGGAATATGAAAGCTAACAACCTTACGAAAACAATCAATTTTTGCATGATGAGTAGTTAACCAATCAATCCCTAGAATCACGTCAAATGCAAGTATTTTTAATGAAATAAGATCGACAGGTAATGTGTGGGTACCAACTTGAACCAAACAAGACTTATAAACTGTGGATGTAATGAAGGTTTCTCCCAATGGAGTTTCAACAGATAAGTCAAAGTCTAATTTCTCCGAAATCAAATTTAATCGATGAGCGCAAGTAGGAGAAATAAAAGAATGGGTAGAACCGGTATCAAATAAAGTATAGACTTCGTTAGAGTTTATGATAAGCTTACCCGTGATGACCTCATTCGGGTTCCTTGCTTTTTGGGAGGTCACAACAAACGCTCTCCCTTGCACTACCGGTTTTGACTTTTCTGGGACGGCCTTTGGTGTCTCCATCTTGGCTGAACTTGTTTTTGGTAAACGACAAAATCGAGCTAAATGACCTTCTCTTCCACAATTATAACATGCTTTAGACGGCATCGCGTAGTTTGGACTGATGTGCCCCTCCCCTCCGCATTTGAAACATATGATAGGTGGTCGTTCTCCTTCCTTAACAACAGGTGCTGGTGCTGACGTCTTTCCATCATTGTTGAATCTCCTCTTCTTGAAATGACCATTCTTATTGTTTTGGCCCTGATTACCACCGAAGTGGTTACCATTTCTGGCCTGTTGATTCCCTCCACGCTTGTTGTCACCGCTTCGATGACTGCTCTCACTGGTATTATCATTTTGCCAACTGCTCTCTTTTGGTTGCGTTGACTCGTTATCGCGCTCCACTAACTGAGCCCTATTCACAACATCTGAATACAAACACAGTTTATGAGAAATAAGATGTTGACGTATCTCAGGTTTCAAACCTCGCAAAAACATTCGCGTCATTCGCTCTTCATTATCCACCAAGTGGGACGCAAACCGGGACAACTCAGCAAATTTAGCCTCATACTGCGACACGGTCATATTATTCTGCTCCAATTTGATGAACTCCACCTCCTTCATGTGACGAACACTTTCGGGAAAGTATTTGTCATTGAACAGCTCTTGGAACTTCTCCCAAGACATCTTCAGTGCGGCAGGTTGAGTACGCTTAATCGATTCCCACCAGTAATCTGCCTCTCCTCGCAACATAAAGGCGGCAAAGGGAACCTTTTGCTCCTCGGAGCATCCCAAGACATCAAATATCTTGGTAATCTGTTTTATCCATGTTTCCGCTATAAGTGGTTTTGGCTCTCCCTTAAACTCTGGTGGTCCCAGCTCCTTGAACTGTTTAGCGGTGACCGTCCGAGAGTTTTCAGTGTTTCCACCTATATTTTGGACAGGAGCCGCTCTCTCCTGTTGTTGCATGAACTGCATAAAGTTTCTGAACATTCCATCATTCATCATCTGGTCAGTGTTGTTGTTTGCATGAGGATTGTCACCTTCCTGATGCACATTATCCTGATTATTGATATGTGGTGAATCAACAGTCGCCTGTGCTCCATTGCTATTCTCAACATTCTCAGATGCCATTTTCAGATACTGCCACAAAATAAAAGTTAATTGATATGTCATATATTATCCTTATATTATGACCGACCAATTAAATACCATGCAAATAAACTTAGGTAGGTCATACTAGCGAAGGAATTTCCCGTCTCTCCCCTCCTAGTTCTATTCTCACATCTTAGCCAGGGATCATATCCCTAAGCTCTGATACCAACTGTGACGCCCCCAAAATTAGGTATACATCACCCATCTTGGGTCGTCAGATACATAGTACAGAATACAAATACAACTTACTAATACAACTGTCGTGTACAATACGACAAAACATAAACTGTGAGTTTGAATACAAATATTATCTTCTAGAGAGTATTCATACTCAAAAGGAGTCCTCATTACATTTATTAACACACTATTACATAGAATAGTGAGGACTACTAACTAATACTATCATTCGGACCATCACTCCGTTCCCCGACTTGCCCCAGCTACGTTCTCATTTCCTGAAGAGAACAGTGAAAGAAAGGGTGAGCTCAACTAGCCCAGTAAGAAATATTATGACTAAGATAATGCAGAATAAATTATCATTAGCCTTCAACAATGTTAAACTGATAAAATATAATAGACATCAAGTTTAACTGCAGCGAAACAAGCAATCCATTAAAAGAGTCAAGTACAAAATAAATTCTACTATCTTTTATGATTTAAAAGGTTTTTCAACACTGTTATCGCTGGGACTCAGCTTATTAAAATAATCCACATCATTGAATCACCCATGCTCTACGGCCAAGGATATTCGTGTATTCATTAATGGTCATGATCATGCCAACAACTGTTCATCAATGCACTACGGGCCAATGAGGACTTTTATTTGTAACATTACGGTCATGATTATACTGAATAATCCCTGGTCATAATCATACCAAGTCCATCTATGCACTACAGGCCACATGTGACAACCCCAAAATAGGTCCATTCCATCCAACCTATTCTGAGTCGCCAAATACATGGTACAGAAAAAAACTACAACTTTATTACAACAATTATCGTGCAAAATATAACAACACATATGCTGTGAGTTTGGATACAAATATATACCAAATGTGACTCATGTTCCAATCGTGGACATCACCTCACAATGACACCTTACAAAAAGGTATAGTCAAAAACTGTTTTAGAAATTAGCATCTTTGGGAAGTGCTCAAGGAAACCTTCGTACATGGGAGGCCATGGGTCTAGGTTATGATAGATATCATATGGCCACAGAATTATCCTTGGTTGACCCAATAGACCCCAAAGAAAAACGAGAAGATTACTATCATATTCTTCCCAATGGTGAGTCTTCTATTGACATATCATTATCTCTACTGCCTCTAATTGAAAATTATACTTCAAACAAACACCAAGATTATATAGGTAGTGCTCGTATATATACTCAGCAAGTGGATGAGCACATCCCTGTCTTATGATGACATGAGGTTGTATGTCGTTAGACATCTTGTATGATAGTGGCAAAACACCCTTCCAACGTTAGGTACACCTTACCCTATTGGATTCACCAAATAAAACTACTAAATGAACTTTTCTATACTGCTTCGGGAGAACCTCCACAGCTAGAGACCACTGTTCTATTTCCCTGTTACCCTCGCTCGACCCAGCTACACTCTTATTAGCTGAAAGAAATTGTGAACAGAAGGGTGAGCACAACTAGCCCAATAAAGAATATCATGACTAAAGATAAATAAATTATCAATAGTCTTCATCATTAATAAATCAGAGATTTAGAACATATGGTAGATGATAAAAAATTTCAACCATAGTTGCAGCGGAACGAGCAATCCATTAGAAGAGTCAAATAGACCATAAAGTCTATTATCTTCTCCATGTTAAAAATCCACCAACAATGTTTTATCCCTGTAATATCACTCAACAGTTCCTTTCCACAATCATATGAATAACTCATAATCATAATTGTGATTCTAAATTCCTCTTCGTACCTAGGACGAAGATAATTTTCATCACATGTCTTTACCTGAAACATCAAAGATCATGGTTATACCAAATCACAATTCCTGTTCATAATCATACTAATAATTTCATCTTTGTGCTAACGGCCAAAGATATTCGTCAACAGTTCATCTTTGCACTACTGGCCAAAAATATTAAACAACAGTTCATCTTTGCACTACAGGCCAAAGATATTCAATAACATATCATCTTTGCACTACAGGCCAAAGATATTCATCAACAGTTCATATTTGTACTACAGGCCAAATATATTCATCAACCGTTCATATTTGCACTACATGCCAAATATATTAATATCTCAAAGAATTATAATTATTTAAGAATTTATATAAACAATAATTATAACCATGTTGATCAATTCACCTTTGCACTTAAGCTTAAGATATTCAATTATAAATTCAATGGTCATAATCATACCAGTCACAATTCAACTTTGCACTACAGGCCAAAGAGAACCCTAGTCATGATCATACCAATAATCTACCCATCTTTACACTCCAGTGAAAGAGAATTTCAACATCAAGGTTATAAAAATGTTATATATAATAGTAAAATCAATATAATCAAAACATCTAGATTTAATCTCAAGAGTAATATTCATAAATCAACTATAATTTAGTTAAAAAAAGAAACCAATTTTGTCGTGAAAAGTAACTCGTGAATAGTAACTCATGAATAGTAACTCGTGAATAATAACTCATGAATAGTAAACCCGACACAAAAAGGTAGAAATTTCACAATAAAATACATACCAATATTTCGGTATAATGAAATTGAAAGAATAATATTTCTTAAGCTTATAAACAATTTATTTTAATTGTTTACACTTTACTAAATAATGCATTTAATTATCCTGAAATGCCAAACTCATAAGATTTTATTACCAATAATCAAAACCCTCATCAAAAATCTGCATATACCTCATATAGGATTCTCAAGCCATAAAATCCTATTTTCTAATTTTCTTACTTCACATAACATATTTAATTCATTTACTCATAACTAGACCATTTTTATGAAAAAATACCAAATCAGTTCTAAAAATATTTCTTTTCTGGGATTTAGTATAATATAGTCCCATAGTGAACATATATTTTTCTCAGAATTTTTAAAAGTCATTTACTATTTTTCATATGACCAAAACAGCCGACTATTTAGACATTTATCAAAAATTGTACTTTTATCTAAAAATTCTGAAATTCACAGAGTATACTCCTATCATATACATGTACTCCCAATAAAAATTTCATCAATTTTGGAGTTAACCACAAGGAGTTATATGCGATTACTTTTAAAATAGTCTTTTCTCATAAAATTCATAACTCTCAATCTATAAATCCAAAAATTACCATTTTTGGACACAATCAAGAAAACTCATCAAAATATCATTTCAAATTTTTCCAAAATTTTTGATGGTCAGAAAAATTATGAAACTGGAAAATATAACAACCATTAAAATCTCTTACTATCCCTTACCTCAAAAGAGCAGTACTTCTGATCGGTATAAGGCTGAAGGAAACTTGCACTGATGAATAAAAACTCACAGAGTATCTAAATACTCACAAAATACACTAAATAATCTAGAGAGAGAAAGAGAGAAAACTTATGAATTCTGGTGTGATTTTCAATTCTAACTTAGCCCTCTATTTATAGGAAAATGTTAGCACGCCGAATCAGACTTAACCTGTAACCTGATGGCTTTACCTGCTACTATTCCCACCCACCACATTTGAATAAAAATCTCAGCACATTTCTTTACCAACCAAGAGTGGGGCCCACCAATTCTAGATTTTTTCACCAAAATGATTAACTCTAAAAATTCAACAATTTCTGAACCAGCCATCTCGTAAAATTCATAATAAATCATACGTTCATTTTTAACGGTTCAAAATTTGTGTACATATACTCAACTTATATATGTATAACATATCCAAAAATTACCACAATCCAACGGTCGGATTAAAAATTATAACCCCCGTAAAATATCTCAAAAACCCTAATTTAATTTTCAATACCTCCATTCCGACAAAAATACTGATAAAACACCTCAACATTAACTCCTTCATTTTTAACCACAAAATATATCCAACATTTATATTCACATAAAATAAATATTTCCTTATCATATGAATCAATAATTAATTATTCATAATTAATATTACAGAATCACATTTATGACAAGCAGGCCGTTCCCAGGAAAGAGGGGGCTTTCCAATAAGAATTTCTCCTTACTGGCGCATAATTAGGTGACCAAACCTCTCCTTAGACAGAACTTTCTAGACATTGCCACTAATGTTATCTAATAATATTATTCAGATAATATGAATTATTGATCTGATAATGGGAAATATTGTGCAGTGACAATTATTGAACAACAATAATATAAAATTTTAACGTAGCAATTATTAATTCAATAAAATAAAATATTGAACAGTAATTACTATGACAATTATTCAGTAGTGTCTTCTACGTAAGAATCAATAATTTTAAAAATACTGTGCAATATCGTGTGCTACTGTGCAATAACGCGTATTACTGTATTTTAACCACCGGGTATTCCAACAGTGTTAACGGTAACAACTACGCCGTTATTTGTAAAAACTCAAATTTATCGTTTTCTTCACCCGACAGTTATTCTGTTATGGGGCCTACAAATGGCTACACCGTCGTACGAATATTCCCCGATAATAATGAATATTTTATAGCCACTTGCGTATTTTGAAAAAAAATTCATATATCACCCTTAACTTTAACATTTATCAATTTAACCATTTACTGAATAGTAACTATAAGAAAAATTGAATACTTTTATTTCATAAAATTCGGGGTCTTACACCACAGATGACTTTTAACAGTTTATAAACATGAGGATGATGACAATGATATAAGAGTTCAATAAAACAAGTTCAAGAATTAATTTATCCAAGAATTAACAACGTCCAAATTGGCAACATGATACTGCTTTGTGGAGTAAAATTCAAGAATGCTTAGAAGAATATTTTCATGAAAAGATACTGGATGAAACGCAATTATCAAGGATATTCCACAAATTTCATGGAGTATAGAAGTCAAAACTTAACCAACTGAGTATAATAAAGAATGGAATAACAAAAGAAATCACCATGCATGCGATAGACCGCACAGACAGGTTATTCCAACAGAATAATAAATAATGGAACCAGGTCCGGCGTAAACGCACAGACAGGATATTCCGACAGAATAATAAATAATAGAACCAGGTCCGGTGTAAAACGCACAGATAGGATGTTCTAACAGAATAATAACAAGACGGAACCAGGTCCGGTGTAAAACGCACAGACAGGATGTTCCAACAGAATAATAATAAAGACGGAACCAGGTCCGGTATAAAACACACAGACAGGATGTTCCAATAGAATAATAAAGACGGAACTAGGTCAGGTGTAAAACACACAGACAGGATGTTCCAACAGAATAATAAAAGAATGTCACCAAGTATAGGGTAGACTGCGTATACAGGTTATTCCAACAGAATAATAAGAAATGGAATAACAACAGTTCTCATCATGAATAAGAAAGAATAACACCCCTTACCGTTTTAAAGAAGAGCTGAAATAAGGAAGTAGTTAAGTAGCAGAATACTCTTCTTCTCTCTCTCTATAGTTTCTCTCTCTAGAGTTCAGTGAATTCGTAAGAAATAATGAAGGAATGAGCTGCTATTTATAGAAAAATAGAATGCATAGTAACTAATCCATGAACGGTTCAGATTGATTACTTTAATCTGACGGTCCATATTTAAATAAAAATCTTTTAAATAAAATATAATATATTCTATTTATAGAATAACTTTAATAAAGTATTCTGTTTTATATAAAAAGATGTTTCTGTTTTATTACGTTAATAATACGAATAAAACAAAACGTCATTATCGCTAAATAATTCATATTATTAACTGACAATAATTGAATCAAACTGAGTGACTTCTCACATAAGTATTAATAATCAATACCGTGTGTTACTATGCAACCACACGTATTACTGTACTTTTACTACCGAGTAGTTCAACAGTAATAATGGTAAAACTTCCGCCGTTATTTTTAATAAAATATTTTTGTCGTTTTCTCAATCCGACAATAATTCCGTTGTGGGGTCCACCAATGATTGTGCCGTTGTACGAATATTCCCTGTTAAAACGAATATTCCCCGACCAATCGAATATTATATAACAACTTGCGTACTTTGTAAAATTTATAAATATTACCCACAACTATAACATTATATCAAATTAACTCCATAATATTCAAAAATGATATTTATAGAAAATTCATCTTTATTTATAAAAGTTGGGGTCTTACATGTTTACCATAACGTTTTTTTCTTTGATAAACCAGACTTTCATTACTATAATGATAATGGCAAACAAAACAACTTGAATGGTAATTACAAGTATAGAGGCAAATATAATATATTATTCACAGATATTCATTTCATATGTTGAGCTGTTAATAGAAAATGGGAGCATTGGTATTGGTGGTAATTATGTTCCAAATATTGTTTAAAAAGGCTATTAAGTTCCAATTTATAAAAGCCCTAGTTGCTGATTTATACTACTCTTCTCCCAAAGTGAAAGTTCAGCAAGTAAAATATATGTCGATTGTAACAAATCAATACCAATGGATATAGGCATAACTTATACCATCGCATATGGTTCAAAGTCAAATGTAATAAACTAATAAAGATAAAACCTACAGCCTCTTCGACATGGATGTAGATAATAAAGAAAGAGAACCTTATGCAAACATACAGCAACACAGTGACATTGTCATGAAATTTGGTTGGAAAGCTTTACCTTCTGGATTACTCGACAACCATACATCTGAAGGCTTAGTGTCAGTACATAGCCAATGAGCTTGTTAGCTAACTCTCTTCTCTGTGATGCCATTCCATACTCAAAGAACTAAAAACACGAAAGCAATAATTGAAAGCGTGAAATATAAGAGTATGCAACTGGAAAGTCGTGTGTGAACAAAAATACAAAGAATATGTATTATTGACAGGAATAGAATAATATATATACCTTTTGGACCACGTAATTACCAAACACATCAGTCATCAAAGTGAGGGCTTGGGGAAATATTTCTTGGTAAACCATGTTTTTCTCCTCTATTGTTGCAGTTTCAAGTTTCTGTTGAATAAATCGGCTCCCATACTGATCCACACTGATAATCATAGTGGGTGTTAAATCGGTAATAAGGATTCAACCACATGATTTATAAAAAAAATACCTGAACTCAACAATATGACCTGCAATTTTCGAAAGTTCAAACCATCTGGTTTTATTCCTCTTGAACTCTTCCAGCAATGATGAGGCAAAGCTATTGTCCATGTTACCAGCATCTAATTGCCAGGTTCCCATGACACCCCTAGCCAAGTTTCTCATTTCAGAAGGGAATCGGATATTGACATCACCGTGCCTGATTGGACTACCAGGTCCAATAGGAGAGTTTGGAATAACAGGACTTGCCAAGGGACTTCCAGGATATGAAAAGCCAACTCCAAATGCAGGATTCCATAGTAACCATGATGATTAGAACCACCAGTTTTACTACCTAACGGGACGCTATATTGTGATTTATGTGGTGATAGTAGAGATCCAAGATAAGCTCTCTGAAGTAAATTAATGTATGAATTACCTATGTAGTTCTTATCCAAAGAGGGATCATTAACAACAGCAGCTTGTGCTGCAGCGTACTCAGCAGTCCTGAAGTATTGAAGATATACTGGATCCACAAAAGATGCCTATAGAGCACCGCCGGCCATCTGATTCCTGATTCTGCTAAGATTTTGTGATTCTAATGCAGCATAACTCAGATTCAATTCAGACAAAAAATTTCCCCCTATCATTCTTGAGTCCATTCCGACGCCAGCCATGGCTAATGCTGCAACAACGTTTTTAAAGAGAGGTGGCATATTACCATTGCCAAGATGGCTTGAGATCATGGATAGAAGTGGTGAATTCATTGCATACCCACTTATACCGTAGTTTAGAAATGAAGAATTTGTACCATCAATATGCTGATAATGAGACGCTATGCCACCTCCACCATGAAGAGTAGAATGAGATCCTTTTAGGTAAGCATTATTGGAAGAGTTACCAAGTCTGTATCCATCACCACTGCTCATACCAGAATTAGAGTATGATAGATTTCTTGATTGAGAAGAAGGCATGTGTAACTGAGAATCAGATTTCTTTAGGTACGAGTGCTGCTTCACATTATTTTGACCACCTGGTATATATGCGAGATAATTCTCATGGTTATTAATGGTTTACTTAATCTGTGATTGCAAATGATTCTCATCATTCATCACACCATTCGACCAATTCATGCCGGATAAAGAAGCTACCAAATCTGCAGGCTCACTTATGTGAGAAGAGACAACATTAAATGAGTTTGAACTTATGCTTCACTTTTCTGAAGTACCTACTCTCCCTCCACCAATAGGAGTAGGGCGAGGACTAGGAGCCCTGGCAATGTGCTGTGGGTCAGGGGTTGTGCTTCTTGACAAGGAAGCACCCAATGCAGCAGCATAAGAATATGATGCAGGTGGGGTAACATGTTGCATGGCAGATGATGTAAGACCCCGAATTTTATGAAATAAATGTTTTCAATTTTTTTTATAATTACTATTCAGTAAATGGTTAAATTGATAAAAGTTAAAGTTAAGGGTGATATATGAAATTTTTTTCAAAATACGCAAGTGGTTATAAAATATTCATTGTTGTCGGGAAATATTCGTTTAGTCGTGGAATATTCTTTCTGTCGGGGAATATTAGTACGACGGCGCAGCCATTTGTGGGCCCCATAACAGAATAACTGTCGGATGAAAAAAATGACAAATTTGAGTTTTTACAAATAATGGCGTAGTTATTACCGTTAACACTGTTAGAATACTCGGTGGTTAAAATACAGTAATACGCGTTATTACACAATAGCACACGATATTGCATAGTATTTTTGAAATTATTGATTCTTACGTGAGAAGGCACTACTCAATAATTGTTACAGTAGTTACTGTTCAATATTTTATTTTATTGATTCAATAATTACTGCGTTGATATTTTATATTATTGTTATTTCAATAATTGTTGATGCACAGTATTTTTCATTATCAGATCAATAATTCATATTATTTAAATAATATTATTAGATAGCATTATTGGCAATGTCTAGAAAGTTCTGTCTAAAGAGAGGTTTGGTCATCTAATTGCGCGCTAGTAAGGAGAAATTCTTATTGGAAAGCCCCCTCTTTCTTGGGAACGGCCTAGTTGTCATAAATGTGATTCTGTAATATCATTTGTGAATAATTAATTATTGATTCATATGATAAGGAAATATTTATTTTATGTGGATATAAATGAGGGATATATTTTTGTGGTTAAAAATGAACGAGTTAATGTTGAGGTATTTTATCTGTATTTTTGTCGGTACGGAGGTATTGAAAATCAAATTAGGGTTTTTGAGATATTTTGCGAGGGTTATAATTTTTAATCCGACCGTTAGATCGTGGTAATATTTGGATATGTTATACATATATAAGTTAAGTATATGTCCACAAATTTTGAACCGTTAAAAATGAACGTATGATATATTATGAATTTTACGAGATGACTGGTTCAGAAATTATTGAATTTTTAGAGTTTATCATTTTGGTGAAAAATTTTTAGAATTGGTGGACCCCACTCTTGGTTGGTAAAGAAATGTGCTGAGATTTTTATTCAAATATGGTGGGTGAGAATAGTAGCAGAAAAAGCCATCAGGTTACAGGTTAAGTCTGATTCGGCGTGCTAACATTTTCCTATAAATAGAGGGCTAACTTAGAATTGAAAATCACACCAGAATTCATAAGTTTTCTCTCTTTCTCTCTCTAGATTATTGAGTGTATTTTGTGAGTATTTAGATACTTTGTGAGTTTCTATTCATCAGTGCACGTTTTCTTCAGCCTTATACCGATCAGAAGTACTGCTCCTTTGAGATAAGGGATAGTAAGGGCTTTTAAGGGTTGTTATATTTTCCAGTTTCATAATTTTTCTGACCTTCAAAAATTCTGGAAAAATTTGAAATGATATTTTGATGAGATTTCTTGATTGTGTCCAAAAATGGTGATTTTTGGATGTATAGATTGAGAGTTATGAATTTTATGAGAAAATACTATTTTAAAAGTAACCGCTTATAATTCCTTGTGGTTAACTCCAAAATTGATGAAATTTTTATTAGAAGTATATCTATATAATATCAGTGTACTCTGTGAATTTTGGAATTTTTGGATAAAAGTATAAATTTTGATAAATGTCTAAATATTCGGCAGTTTTGGCCATATGAAAAATAGTAAATGAATTTTAAAAATTCTGAAAAAAATATATGTTCAATATGGGACTATATTCTGCTAAATCCTAGAAAAGAAATATTTTTGGGACTGATTTGGTATTTTTCATGAAAATGGTCTAATTATGAGTAAATGAATTAAATATGTTATGTGAAGTAAGAAAATTAGAAAATATGATTTTATGGCTTGAGAATCATATATGAGTTATATGCAGATTTTTGATGAGGATTTTGGTTATTGGTGATGAAATCTTAAGAGTTGGCATTTTATGATGATTAAATGCATTAATTAGTAAAGTGTAAACAATTTAAATAAATTGTTTATAAGCTTAAGAAATATTATTCTTTCAATATCATTAAACCGAAATATTGGTATGGATTTTATTGTGGAATTTTTACCTTTTTCATGTCAGAGTTACTATTCATGAGTTACTATTCACGAGTTACTATTCACGAGTTACTATTCATGAGTTACTATTCACGAGTTACTATTCACAGAAAAATTAATTTCTTTTTCTGACCAAATTATAGTTGATTTATGAATATTGCTCTTGAGATTAAATCTATATGTTGATTATATTGATTTTATTATCATATATAACATTTTTATAACCCTAATGTTGAAATTCTCTTTCACTTGAGTGTAAAGATGGGTAGATTGTTGGTATGATCATGACTATGGGTTCTCTTTAGCCAGTAGTGCAAAGTTGAATTGTTGACTGGTATGATCATGACCATTAAATTTATAACTGAATATCTTTAGCTTAAGTGTAAAGGTGAATTGATCAACATGGTTATAATTATTATTTATATAATTCTGAAATGATTATATATTTTTTTGAGATATTAATATATTTGGCCTATAGTGCAAATATGAACTGTTGAAGAATATCTTTGGCCTGTAGTGCAAAGATGAATTATTGATGAATATCTTTGGCCTGTAGTGCAAAGATGAACTGTTGATGAATATCTTTTGGCCTGTAGTGCAAAGATGAATTATTGATGAATATCTTTGGCCTGTAGTGCGAAGATGAACTGTTGTTGAATATCTTTGGCATGTAGTGCAAAGATGACTTGTTGATGAATATCTTTGGGCCGTTGTGCAGAGATGAATTTATTAGTATGATTATGAACATGAACTGTGATTTGGTATAACCATGATGTTTGATGTTTCAGGTGATAAAAATTATCTTTATCCTGGATGAGAAAAGGAATTTAGAACTACAATTACGATTATGAGTTATATACGTGATTGTGGACAGGAATTATTGATTGATGTTACAGGGATAAAACATTGTTGGTGGACTTTTAACGTGGAGAAGATAATAGACTTTATAGTCTATTTGACTCTTCTAATGGATTGCTCGTTCCGCTGCAACTATGGTTGAAATTTTTATCATTTACCATATGTTCTAAATCTCTAATTTATTATTGATGAAGGCTATTGATAATTTAATTATCTTTAGTCATGATATTCTTTACTGAGCTAGTTGTGCTCACCCTTTTGCTTCACAATTTCTTTCAGGTAATAAGAGTGTAGTTGGGTCGAGCGAGGGTAACGGGGAAATAGAACGGTGGTCTCTAGCTGTGGATGTTCTCTCGAAGCAGTATAGAAATGTTTATTTAGTAGTTTTATTTGGTGAATCCAATAGGGTAAGGTGTACCCAACGTTGGAAGGGTGTTTTGCCACTATCATGCAAGATGTCTAACGACATACAACCTCGTGTCATCATAAGACAGGGTTGTGCTCATCCACTTGCTGAGTATCTTTACGAGCACTACCTATATAATCTTGGTATTTGTTTGAAGTATAATTTTCAATTAGAGACAGTGGAGATAATGATATGTCAAGAGAAGACTCACCATTGGGAAGAATATGATAGTAAACTTCTCGTTTTTCTTTAGGGTCTATTGGGTCAACCAAGGATAATTTTGTGGCCATATGATATCTATCATAACCTAGAAGAATGACCTCCCATGTACGAAGGTTTCCTTGAGCACATCCCAAAGATTTTAATTTTTAAAATAGTTTTTGACTATACCTTTATGTAAGGTACCTTTGTGAGGTGCTGACACATGATGGTGTCCAGTGTCACATTTAGTATATATTTGTATCCAAACTCACAGCGTATGTGTTGTTGTATTTTGTACGATAATTGTTGTAATAAAGTTGTAGTTATTTTTTGTACCATGTATTTGGCGACTCAGAATAGGTTGGATGGAATGGACCTGTTTTGGGGTTGTCACAGGTGGCATCATAGTTTAGGGATATGGTCTCTGGTGGAGATCGAAAAATAGAACTAGGAGGGGAGAGATGAGTACATCCTTCGCTAGTGTGTCCTACCTAAGCTTATTTGTTGGTTAGTCATAATATCGGGATATTATGTGATATGTTAATTTGTTAAATTAACCCTTATTTTGAAGCTGTATTCTAGAATGATATCTGAAATACAGGAGATTAACAATAGAGAAATCATGATGACAGGGAAGATGGAATCTGAAATGAAAGCAAGGTATTCTCAACTCTTTGAAATACCAGGTACGTAAATTTCGGGGACAAAATTTCATAAGGAGAGGAGATTGTAAGACCCCGAATTTTATGAAATAAAAGTTTTCAATTTTTTTTATAACTACTATTCAGTAAATGGTTAAATTGATAAAAGTTAAAGTTAAGGGTGATATATGAAATTTTTTTCAAAATACGCAAGTGGTTATAAAATATTCATTGTTGTCTGAGAATATTCGTTTAGTCGTGGAATATTCTTTCTGTCGGGGAATATTCGTACGATGACGCAGCCATTTATGGGACCCATAACAGAATAACTGTCGGATGAAGAAAATGACAAATTTGAGTTTTTACAAATAACGGCGTAGTTGTTACCGTTAACACTGTTGGAATACCCGGTGGTTAAAATACAGTAATACGCGTTATTGCACAGTAGCACACGGTATTGCATAGTATTTTTAAAATTATTGATTCTTACGTGAGAAGGCACTACTCAATAATTGTGACAGTAGTTACTGTTCAATATTTTATTTTATTGATTCAATAATTGCTGCGTTGATATTTTATATTATTATTGTTTCAATAATTGTTGCTGCACAGTATTTTCCATTATCAGATCAATAATTCATATTATTTAAATAATATTATTAGATAGAATTATTGGCAATGTCTAAAAAGTTCTGTCTAAGGAGAGGTTTGGTCATCTAATTACGCGCTAATAGGGAGAAATTCTTATTGGAAAGCCCCCTCTTTCCTAGAAACGGCCTGTTTGTCATAAATGTGATTCTGTAATATCATTTGTGAATAATTAATTAATGATTCATATAATAAGGAAATATTTATTTTATGTGGATATAAATGAGGGATATATTTTTGTGGTTAAAAATGAAGGAGTTAATGTTGAGGTGTTTTATCTGTATTTTTGTCGGAACGGAAGTATTAAAAATCAAATTAGGGTTTTTGAGATATTTTGCGAGGGTTATAATTTTTAATCCGACCGTTGGATCGTGGTAATATTTGGATATGTTATACATATATAAGTTAAGTATATGTCCACAAATTTTGAACCGTTAAAAATGAACGTATGATTTATTATGAATTTTACGAGATGACTGGTTCAGAAATTGTTGAATTTTCAGAGTTTATCAATTTGGTGGAAAATTCTAGAATTGGTGGGCCCCACTCTTGGTTGGTGAAGAAATGTGCTGAGATTTTTATTCAAATGTGGCGGGTGGGAATAGTAGCAGGTAAAGCCATCAGGTTACAGGTTAAGTCTGATTCGGCGTGCTAACATTTTCCTATAAATAGAGGGCTAACTTAGAATTGAAAATCACACCAGAATTCATAAGTTTTCTCTCTTTCTCTCTCTAGATTATTGAGTGTATTTTGTGAGTATTTAGATACTTTGTGAGTTTCTATTCATCAGTGCACGTTTCCTTCAGCCTTATACCGATCAGAAGTACTGCTCCTTTGAGATAAGGGATAGTAAGGGCTTTTAAGGGTTGTTATATTTTCCAGTTTCGTAATTTTTCTGACCTTCAAAAATTCTGGAAAAATTTGAAATGATATTTTGATGAGATTTCTTGATTGTGTCCAAAAATGGTGATTTTTGGATGTATAGATTGAGAGTTATGAATTTTATGAGAAAAGACTATTTTAAAAGTAACCGCTTATAATTCCTTGTGGTTAACTCCAAAATTGATGAAATTTTTATTGGAAGTATATCTATATAATATCAGTGTACCCTGTGAATTTTGAAATTTTTGGATAAAAGTACAATTTTTGATAAATATTTAAATATTCGGCGGTTTTGGCCATATGAAAAATAGTAAATGAATTTTGAAAATTCCGAGAAAAATATATGTTCAATATGGGACTATATTCTGCTAAATGCCAGAAAAGAAATATTTTTGGGACTGATTTGGTATTTTTCATGAAAATGGTCTTGTTATGAGTAAATGAATTAAATATGTTATGTGAAGTAAGAAAATTAGAAAATATGATTTTATGGCTTGAGAATCATATATGAGTTATATGCAGATTTTTGATGAGGATTTTGGTTATTGGTGATGAAATCTTAAGAGTTGGCATTTTATGATGATTAAATGCATTAATTAGTAAAGTGTAAACAATTTAAATAAATTGTTTATAAGCTTAAGAAATATTATTCTTTCAATATCATTAAATCGAAATATTGGTATGGATTTTATTATATAATTTCTACCTTTTTCATGTCAGAGTTACTATTCATGAGTTACTATTCACGAGTTACTATTCACGAGTTACTATTCACAGAAAAATTGATTTCTTTTTCTGACCAAATTATAGTTGATTTATGAATATTACTCTTGAGATTAAATCTATATGTTGATTATATTGATTTTATTATCATATATAACATTTTTATAACTCTAATGTTGAAATTCTCTTTCACTTGAGTGTAAAGATGGGTAGATTGTTGGTATGATCATGACTATGGGTTCTCTTTGGCCAGTAGTGCAAAGTTGAATTGTTGACTAGTATGATCATGACCATTGAATTTATAACTGAATATCTTTAACTTAAGTGTAAAGGTGAATTGATCAACATGGTTATAATTATTGTTTATATAATTCTGAAATGATTATATATTTCTTTGAGATATTAATATATTTGGCCTATAGTGCAAATATGAACTGTTGAAGAATATCTTTGGCCTGTAGTGCAAAGATGAATTATTGATGAATATCTTTGGCCTGTAGTGCAAAGATGAATTATTGATGAATATCTTTGGCCTGTAGTACGAAGATGAACTGTTGTTGAATATCTTTGGCATGTAGTGCAAAGATGACTTGTTGATGAATATCTTTGGGCCGTAGTGCAGAGATGAATTTATTAGTATGATTATGAACATGAACTGTGATTTGGTATAACCATGATATTTTGATGTTTCAGGTGATAAAAATTATTTTTGTCCTAGATGAGAAAAGGAATTTAGAACTACAATTACGGTTATGAGTTATAAACGTGATTGTGGACATGAATTGTTGATTGATGTTACAGGGATAAAATATTGTTGGTGAACTTTTAACGTGGAGAAGATAATGGACTTTATAGTCTATTTGACTCTTCTAATGGATTGCTCGTTCTGCTGCAACTATGGTTGAAATTTTTATCTACCATATGTTCTAAATCTCTGATTTATTACTGATGAAGACTATTGATAATTTATTTATCTTTAGTCATGATATTCTTTACTGAGCTAGTTGTGCTCACCCTTTTGCTTCACAATTCTTTTCAGGTAATAAGAGTGTAGCTGGGTCGAGCGAGGGTAACGGAGAAATAGAACGGTGGTCTCTAGCTGTGGATGTTCTCCCGAAGTAGTATAGAAAAGTTCATTTAATAGTTTTATTTGGTGAATCCAATAGGGTAAGGTGTACCCAACGTTGGAAGGGTGTTTTGTCACTATCATACAAGATGTCTAACGACATACAACCTCGTGTCATCATAAGACATGGTTGTGCTCATCCACTTGCTGAGTATCTTTACGAGCACTACCTATATAATCTTGGTGTTTGTTTGAAGTATAATTTTCAATTAGAGACAGTGGAGATAATGATATGTCAAGAGAAGACTCACCATTGGGAAGAATATGATAGTAAACTTCTCGTTTTTCTTTAGGGTCTATTGGGTCAACCAAGGATAATTCTGTGGCCATATGATATCTATCATAACCTAGAAGAATGGCCTCCCATGTACGAAGGTTTCCTTGAGCACTTCCCAAAGATTTTAATTTCTAAAACAGTTTTTAATTATACCTTTATGTAAGGTACCTTTGTGTCAACCCCAAAATAGGTCCATTCCATCCAACCTATTCTGAGTCGCCAAATACATGGTATAGAAAACAAATACAACTTTATTACAACAATTGTCGTGCAAAATACAACAACATATATTCTGTGAGTTTGGATACAAATATATACCAAATGTGACTCATGTCCCAACCGTAGACAGCACCTCACAATGACACCTTACATAAAGGTATAGTCAAAAACTGTTTTAGAAACTAGAATCTTTGGGAAGTGCTCAAGAAAACCTTCGTACATGGGAGGCCATGCTTCTAGGTTATGATAGATATCATATGGCCACAGAATTATCCTTGGTTGACCCAATAGACCCCAAAGAAAAACGAGAAGATTACTATCATATTCTTCCCAATGGTGAGTCTTCTCTTGACTTATCATTATCTCCACTGTCTCTAATTGAGAATTATACTTCAAACAAACACCAAGATTATATAGGTAGTGCTCGTATATATACTCAGCAAGTGGATGAGCACATCCCTGTCTTATGATGACACGAGGTTGTATGTCGTTAGACATCTTGTATGATAGTGACAAAACACCCTTCCAACGTTGGGTACACCTTACCCTATTGGGTTCACCAAATAAAACTACTAAATAAACTTTTCTATACTGCTTCGGGAGAACATCCACAGCTAGAGACCACAGTTCTATGTCCCCGTTACCCTCGCTCGACCCAGCTACACTCTTATTACCGAAAAGAATTGTGAAGCAAAAGGGTGAGCACAACTAGCTCAGTAAAGAATATCATGACTAAAGATAAATAAATTATCAATAGTCTTCATCAGTAATAAATCAGAGATTTAGAACATATGGTAGACAAAAATTTCAACCATAGTTGCAGCAGAACGAGCAATCCATTAGAAGAGTCAAATAGACTATAAAGTCCATTATCTTCTCCATTTTAAAAATCCACCAACAATGTTTTATCCCTGTAACATCAATCAACAGTTCTTTCCACAATCATATGAATATTTCATAATCATAATTGTGATTCTAAATTCCTCTTCGTACCCAGGACGAAGATAATTTTCATCACATGTCTTTACCTGAAACATCAAAGATCATGGTTATACCAAATCACATTTCCTGTTCATAATCATACTGATAAATTCATCTTTGCACTACGGGCCAAAGATATTCGTCAACAATTCATCTTTGCACTATAGGCCAAAGATATTCCTCAATAGTTCATATTTGCACTACAGGCCAAATATATTTATATCTCAAAGAAATATATAATCATTTTAGAATTTATATAAACAATAATTATAACCATGTTAATCAATTCATCTTTACACTTGAGCTAAAGATATTCAATTATAAATTCAATGGTCATGATCATACCAGTTAACAATTCATCTTTGCACTACTGGCCAAAGAGAACCCATAGTCATGATTATACCAACAATCTACCCATCTTTACACTCAAGTGAAAGAGAATTTCAACATCAAGGTTATAAAAATGTTATATATGATAATAAAAATATTATGATCAAAACATGGATTTAATTTCAAGAGCAATATTCATAAATCAATTATAATTTGGTTAGAAAAAGAAACCAATTTTGTCGTGAATAGTAACTCGTGAAATAGTAACTCGTGAATAGTAACTCGTAAATAGTAACTCATGAATAGTAACTCATGAATAGTAACCCCGACATGAAAAAGGTAAAAATTCCACAATAATATACATACCAATATTTAGGTATAATGATATTGAAAGAATAATATTTCTTAAGCTTATAAACAATTTATTTAAATTGTTTACACTTTACTAATTAATGCATTTAATCATTATAAAATGCCAGCTCTTAAGATTTCATCATCAATAACTAAAACCCTCATCAACAAAGTCTGCATATACCTCATATAGGATTCTCAAGCCATAAAATCCTATTTTCCAATTTTCTTACTTCACAGAACATATTTAATTCATTTTCTCATAACTAGTCCATTTTCATGAAAAATACCAAATCAGTTCCAAAAATATTTCTTTTTTGGAATTTAGCAGAATATAGTCCATATTGAATATATATTTTTCTCAGAAGTATTAAAACTCATTTACTATTTTTCATATGGCCAAAACCGCCGAATATTTAGGCATTTATCATAAATTGTACTTTTATCCAAAAATTCTAAAATTCACAGAGTACACTGATATTATATAGATATACTTCCAATAAAAATTTTACCAATTTTGGAGTTAACCACAAGGAGTTATAAGCGGTTACTTTTAAAATAGTCTTTTCCCGTAAAATTCATAACTCTTAATCTATACATCCAAAAATCACCATTTTTGGACACAATCAATAAAACTCATCAAAATATCATTTCAAATTTTTTTAGAATTTTCTGAAGATCAGAAGAATTACGAACTGAAAAACATAATAACCCTTAAAATCTCTTACTATCCCTTACCTCAAAAGAGCAGTACTTCTGATCGGTATAAGGCTGAAGGAAACTTGCACTGATGAATATAAACTCTCAAAGTATCTATATACTCCCAAAATATGCTTCATAATATAGAGAGAGAAAGAGAGAAAACTTATGAACTCTGGTGTGATTTTTAATTCTAACTTAGCCCTCTATTTATAGGAAAATATTAGCACGCCAAAGCAGACTTAACCTGTAACCTGATGGCTTTACCTGCTACTATTCAAGCCTACCACATTTGAATAAAAATCTCAGCACATTTCTTTACCAACCAAGAGTGGGGCCCACCAATTCTAAAATTTTCCACCAAAATAATAAATTCCGAAACTTCAACAATTTCTGAACCAGTCATCTCGTAAAATTCATAATAAATCATACGTTCATTTTTAACGGTTCAAAATTTGTGAACATATACTCAACTTATATATGTATAACATATCCAAAAATTATCACGATCCAACGGTCGGATTAAAATTTAAAACCCCCGCAAAATATCTCAAAAATCCTAATTTTTAATACCTCCATTCCGACAAAAATACTGATAAAAACCTCTACATTAACTCCTTTATTTTTAACCATAAAAATATATCCCTCATTTATATCCACATAAAATAAATATTTCCTTATCATATGAATCAATAATTAATTATTCACAAATAATATTACAGAATCACATTTATGACAATCAGGCCGTTCCTAGGAAAGAGGGGGCTTTCCAATAAGGATTTCTCCTTACTGACGCGCAATTAGATGATCAAACCTCTCCTTAGACAGAACTTTTTAGACATTGTCAATAATGTTATCTAATAATATTATTCAAATAATATGAATTATTGATCTGATAATGAGAAATATTGTGCAGCAACAATTATTGAAACAACAATAATATAAATTTTCAACGTAGCAATTATTGAATCAATAAAATATTGAACATTAATTACTGTAACAATTATTGAGTAGTGCCTTCTTACGTAAGAATCAATAATTCAAAAAAATACTGTGCAATAACGCGTATTACTGTATTTTAACCACCGGGTATTCTAACAGTGTTAACGGTAACAACTACGCCGTTAATTATAAAAACTCAATTTTTGTCGTTATCTTCATCCGACAGTTATTCTGTTATGGGGCCCACAAATGGCTGCGCCGTCGTACGAATATTCTCCGACAGAAAGAATATTTCATGACCAAACGAATATTCCCCGACAACAATGATTATTTTATAACCACTTGTTTATTTTGAAAATTTTTTACATTTCACCCATAACTTTAATTTTTTATCAATTTAACCATTTACTGAATTGTAATTATAAGAAAAATTGAATACTTTTATTTCACAAAATTTGGGGTCTTACAATCTCCTCTCCTTATGAAATTTCGTCTCCGAAATTTACGTACCTGGTATTTCAAAGAGTTGAGAATACCATTCTTTCATTTCAGATTCCATCATACATGTCATCATAATTTTTCCATTGCTCATCTCCTGTATTTCAAATATCATTCTAGAATTCAGCTTCAAAACAAGGGTTAATTTAACAAATTAACATATCACATAATATCTCGATATTATGACTGACCAACAAATAAGCTTAGGTAGGACACACTAGCGAAGGATTTACTCATCTCTCCCCTCCTAGTTATATTCCCCGATCTTCGCCATATATCATATCCCTAAGCTCTGATACCAACTGTGACAACCCCAAAATAGGTCCATTCCATCCAACCTATTCTGAGTCGCCAAATACATGGTACAGAAAATAAATACAACTTTATTACAACAATTGTCGTGCAAAATACAACAACATATATTCTGTGAGTTTTGATACAAATATATACCAAATGTGACTCATGTCCCAACCGTAGACAGCACCTCACAATGACACCTTACATAAAGGTATAGTCAAAAACTGTTTTAGAAACTAGAATCTTTGGGAAGTGCTCAAGAAAACCTTCGTACATGGGAGGCCATGCTTCTAGGTTATGATAGATATCATATGGCCACAGAATTATCCTTGGTTGACCCAATAGACCCCAAAGAAAAACGAGAAGATTACTATCATATTCTTCCCAATGGTGAGTCTTCTCTTGACTTATCATTATCTCCACTGTCTCTAATTGAGAATTATACTTCAAACAAACACCAAGATTATATAGGTAGTGCTCGTATATATACTCAGCAAGTGGATGAGCACATCCCTGTCTTATGATGACACGAGGTTGTATGTCGTTAGACATCTTGTATGATAGTGACAAAACACCCTTCCAACGTTGGGTACACCTTACCCTATTGGGTTCACCAAATAAAACTACTAAATAAACTTTTCTATACTGCTTCGGGAGAACATCCACAGCTAGAGACCACAGTTCTATGTCCCCGTTACCCTCGCTCGACCCAGCTACACTCTTATTACCGAAAAGAATTGTGAAGCAAAAGGGTGAGCACAACTAGCTCAGTAAAGAATATCATGACTAAAGATAAATAAATTATCAATAGTCTTCATCAGTAATAAATCAGAGATTTAGAACATATGGTAGACAAAAATTTCAACCATAGTTGCAGCAGAACGAGCAATCCATTAGAAGAGTCAAATAGACTATAAAGTCCATTATCTTCTCCATGTTAAAAATCCACCAACAATGTTTTATCCCTGTAACATCAATCAACAGTTCTTTCCACAATCATATGAATATTTCATAATCATAATTGTGATTCTAAATTCCTCTTCGTACCCAGGACGAAGATAATTTTCATCACATGTCTTTACCTGAAACATCAAAGATCATGGTTATACCAAATCACATTTCCTGTTCATAATCATACTGATAAATTCATCTTTGCACTACGGGCCAAAGATATTCGTCAACAATTCATCTTTGCACTACAGGCCAAAGATATTCCTCAATAGTTCATATTTGCACTACAGGCCAAATATATTTATATCTCAAAGAAATATATAATCATTTTAGAATTTATATAAACAATAATTATAACCATGTTAATCAATTCATCTTTACACTTGAGCTAAAGATATTCAATTATAAATTCAATGGTCATGATCATACCAGTTAACAATTCATCTTTGCACTACTGGCCAAAGAGAACCCATAGTCATGATTATACCAACAATCTACCCATCTTTACACTCAAGTGAAAGAGAATTTCAACATCAAGGTTATAAAAATGTTATATATGATAATAAAAATATTATGATCAAAACATGGATTTAATTTCAAGAGCAATATTCATAAATCAACTATAATTTGGTTAGAAAAAGAAACCAATTTTGTCGTGAATAGTAACTCATGAATTAGTAACTCGTGAATAGTAACTCGTAAATAGTAACTCATGAATAATAACTCATGAATAGTAACTCTGACATGAAAAAGGTAAAAATTCCACAATAATATACATACCAATATTTCGGTATAATGATATTGAAAGAATAATATTTCTTAAGCTTATAAACAATTTATTTAAATTGTTTACATTTTACTAATTAATGCATTTCATCATCATAAAATGCCAGCTCTTAAGATTTCATCATCAATAACCAAAACTCTCATCAACAAAGTCTGCATATACCTCATATAGGATTCTCAAGCCATAAAATCCTATTTTTCAATTTTCTTACTTCACATAACATATTTAATTCATTTTCTCATAACTAGTCTATTTTCATGAAAAATACCAAATCAGTTCCAAAAATATTTCTTTTCTGGAATTTAGCAGAATATAGTCCATATTGAATATATATTTTTCTCAGAAGTTTTAAAACTCATTTACTATTTTTCATATGGCCAAAACCGCCGAATATTTAGGCATTTATCATAAATTGTACTTTTATCCAAAAATTTTGAAATTCACAGAGTACACTGATATTATATAGATATACTTCCAATAAAAATTTTATTAATTTTGGAGTTAACCACAAGGAGTTATAAGCGGTTACTTTTAAAATAGTCTTTTCCCATAAAATTCATAACTCTTAATCTATACATCCAAAAATTACCATTTTTGGACACAATCAATAAAACTCATCAAAATATCATTTCAAATTTTTTTAGAATTTTCTGAAGATCAGAAGAATTACGAACTGAAAAACATAATAACCCTTAAAATCCCTTACTATCTCTTACCTCAAAAGAGCAGTACTTCTGATCGGTATAAGGCTGAAGGAAACTTGAACTGATGAATAGAAACTCTCAAAGTATCTAAATACTCCCAAAATATACTTCATAATATAGAGAGAGTAAGAGAGAAAACTTATGAATTCTGGTGTGATTTTCAATTCTAACTTAGCCCTCTATTTATAAGAAAATGTTAGCACGCCGAAGCAGACTTAACCTGCAACCTGATGGCTTTACCTGCTACTATTCAAGCCTACCACATTTGAATAAAAATCACAACACATTTCTTCACCAACCAAGAGTGGGGCCTACCAATTCTAAAATTTTCCACCAAAATAATAAATTCCGAAACTTCAACAATTTCTGAACCAGTCATCTCGTAAAATTCGTAATAAATCATACGGTCATTTTTAACGGTTCAAAATTTGTGGACATATACTCAACTTATATATGTATAACATATCCAAAAATTATCACGATCCAACGGTCGGATTAAAATGTATAACCCCCGCAAAATATCTCAAAAATCCTAATTTTTAATACCTCCATTCCGACAAAAATACTGATAAAAACCTCTACATTAACTCCTTTATTTTTAACCATAAAAATATATCCCTCATTTATATCCACATAAAATAAATATTTTCTTATCATATGAATCAATAATTAATTATTCACAAATAATATTACAGAATCACATTTATGACAACCAGGCCGTTCCCAGGAAAGAGGGGGCTTTCCAATAAGGATTTCTCCTTACTGACGCGCAATTAGATGACCAAACCTCTCCTTAGACAGAACTTTTTAGACATTGCCAATAATGTTATCTAATAATATTATTCAAATAATATGAATTATTGATCTAATAATGGGAAATACTGTGCAGCAACAATTATTGAAATAACAATAATATAAAATTTCAACGTAGCAATTATTGAATCAATAAAATAAAATATTGAACAGTAATTACTGTAACAATTATTGAATAGTGCCTTCTTACGTAAGAATCAATAATTCAAAAAAATACTGTGCAATAACGCGTATTACTGTATTTTAACCACCGGGTATTCCAACAGTGTTAACGGTAACAACTACGCCGTTAATTATAAAAACTCAATTTTTGTCGTTATCTTCATCCGACAGTTATTCTGTTATGGGGCCCACAAATGGCTGCGCCGTCGTACGAATATTCGCCGACAGAAAGAATATTCCACGACCAAACGAATATTTCCCGACAACAATGATTATTTTATAACCACTTGTTTATTTTGAAAAATTTTCACATTTCACCCATAACTTTAATTTTTTTTCAATTTAACCATTTACTGAATTGTAATTATAAAAAAAATTGAATACTTTTATTTCATAAAATTCGGGGTCTTACAACCTTTGTGAGGTGCTGACACATGATGGTGTCTAGTGTCACATTTGGTATATATTTGTATCCAAACTTACAGCGTATGTGTTGTTGTATTTTGTACGACAATTGTTGTAATAAAGTTGTAGTTATTTTCTGTACCATGTATTTGGCGACTCAGAATAGGTTGGATGGAATGGACCTGTTTTAGGGTTGTCACGGATGAACTATGAGCCTTGGTACCTGATTGTATGTTATTATCTGCAGAAGCCAAATCTTGATGTAGTTGAGCCAGCTCAGCTTGAGCTGACCCTAAGGTGTCAGAATGTTCATTAAAAGTATTGCGACTATGTGTGCGAGAAGGGTGCCCAGAAGGAGTTACATGGACTAAATCATCCTGCATAGATGCTAGATTATAAATATAATAAGAACACAACAAATGAAATTATCTGAAGCATAAAAGTGGACTGTGTTCCAATGTAACTTCATACAAAACAAGCATTACCCTAATTATTAATTCAATAAATCAATAATAACCAGTCAAGTAACTAATTCACACACACACACATATAGATATATGAATAATATAGAAGAAAAGTGTACCTGAATGGAATTATTTGGCGCCAACATAGTACTGATCAACGATTTTCAACCAGCCTACATAATCGTTGAAGGAGAAAGAACAAGCGAGTTTTTAAATGAGTAACATATATTCTAATTAAGAAAAATAAACATTCTGACTGTAATACCCAAACAATTAACATCCTGATTACAACCTAAACAACTAAAAGCAATTTTGGAACTCAGAAACTACACAATTAATTGCAACTGTTGAGACCTACACAATATCTAAAACTGAAAATCAAATACTCAATATTGAAGAATAAGGAAAGAGATTCAGATGCTTATGATTTAGGTTCAGCTCAAAATCCAATTGTGTTCTACACACGTATACACACCTTCTTCCCCAAACGATAACATAATCTAACCCAATTAATTCATAAGCACAATCACTGAATGTTGTCCCAAATACACATGACTACAAAATTAACCGATGCTACTGCATACAGGAAATTGATTGGATGTTCTTATTAATTTCATGAGTTTGACCTTGAGCATATGAAAACTTCTAATGTACTATAACAGTTTGACAGAGATGAAATTGGGGAAAAACGAATTCACATATAAACATGACTGCAAAAACCTAGATTTAACAAAACTAAGCTTACCAGATCGCGATTGAAGAGTGGATTAATAGCGCTTAGAAGCAGAACATAGATGGGAGCTCCACGAATTAGCTTCCATGTTTGAAATCGAAGCTCTTTTGGATCAAAGTAGGTTAGGGTTCCACCAAAGTAGAATTTGATATTTCAAGTTTTGGATTAAAACTCCTAAAAGATGAGAAAAATTATAGATTTGAAACCCAAATTGGTCTTGTTTCATGCCTAACTATTTTTTCAGACCACACGCACACTTCCTAAATTAGGGACTTTGTTAAAAAAAAGAGTTTGATAACATTTAAAAAGTGTTTTAGAAGTAATATTATATGTAAAATTATTTTTTCAAAAACTTAAAACATAAATCTAAATTTAAATTTTAAGATATCATAAATTAATAATAACAAACTGAAATATAAGTCTTTAGTAGAAAAAAATTAATATTTTAACATTTATAATTTTCTCCATAAAAAGTCATAATTATTATAATTTTGTTTATTATCAATTTACAATATTTTAAAATTTAAATTATTGTAACTTAATATTTTAATTAATACAATTAATATTGTGAATTACTAAAAAATTCTTATTAAGAATAAAATTTCTCTTAAAATATTAATTGCATTACAATTTGAGTTGTAGTATATTAAAAATTAAAGAACAAACTCAAACTTAACTGTTTCTGTTGAACATATGAATATTTGTTATTGACATTTATGTTATATTCTACAAAATAGCGTCACTATCTTTTTTTTTTCTTTTTTTGTCATGATCAATGTATAAAAATCATATGAATATTTGGCGTTGAATTTTTGGATTTTTTTTGCTAAAAATCAGAAAGGCAACAAACGTCACTTTAAAAAATATTTTTTAAAAAAAATGAATTAAAAAAATTATCTTAATTTTTTTTAAAATAATTTTATTTTTTAAAAGAAATTTGAAAAAGATAAAAATGTGATCCAATGCCAAACTAACCGGCATTGTAACTTTTTTAAAATTTTTTATAAAGCAAATTTGTAAAAAAGAAGAGTAAGATGTAACATCACTTTAACTGACGTTAGAATCTTTTTTTTTTAATTTCTTTAATCTCTTGTACTTGTTTACAAACATCAATATTTTTTTATGTTTATTCTCTGTCATCGACGTCGGAAATGAAGGAGTATATAAGACTTCAACTATAAAAAAATAAAAATAAAAATTCTAACGCCAATTAAAGTGACGTTTCATCTTACTCTTCTTTTTTACAAATTCATTATTTTAAAAAAAATTAAATAAAACAAGGATAAAATTGATATTACATTAATATGGGTCAAACTAACTTATTAGGAATGATTTATAAGTCATTTTAAATAACTTTATTCTGTTTTAGTTCATAAAACATAATAAATTTTTCTTCATCTTTTATGTTTTCTCTTAGAACTGATAGTATTATAATTTAATTTTATAATATATTTAGAAAAAAGGTAAAAGGAGAACTAGGAATAGCTAGGGGTATACTATTACTATTCTTTTTTTTATGTTTTATTTTTGGACTTAAAAATATGCTTATGTGTAAGACCCCAAATTATTAATAAATAAAATTTAATTTCCTCTATTTATTATTTTGAAATAGTAAGGGTTAAATTGATTAATGAGGTTAGTTATGGGTAAAATGCGTAAATATTTTAAATAAATAGATGGTTATAAAATATTCATTGTTGTCGGGGAATATTCGTTTGGTCGTGGAATATTCTTGCTGTCGGGGAATATTCGTACGACGGCGCAGTCTTTTGTGAGCCTCATAACGAAAAGCGATTGGATGAAGAAAACGATAAATATAAGTTGTTTATAAATAACGACGTAGTTGTTACCGTTAATACTGTTGGAATACCCGGTGGTTAAAACACAGTAATACGCGTTGTTGCACAGTAGCACACGGTATTGCACCAATTATTGATTCTTATGTAAGAAGGCACTACTCAATAATGGTTACAGTAATTATTGTTCAGTATTTTGTTTTATTGATTCAATAATTGCTGCGCTGATATTTTATATTACTGTTGTTTCAATAATTGTCACTACATAATGTTTTCTATTATCGAAGCAATAATTTATATTATCTGAATAATATTATTAGATAACATTATTGGCAATGTCTAGAAAGTTCTGTCTAATGAGAGGTTTGGTCACCTAATTGCGCGCTAGTAAGGAGAAATCCTTATTGGAAAGTCCCCTCTTTCCTGGGAACTGCCTGGTTGTCAGTATTGTGATTCTGTAATATTATTTGTGAATAATTAATTATTGATTTATATGATGAGAAAAATATTCATTTTATGTGGATATAGATGGAAAAAAATTTTAAAGTGACAATTGTTGAAAATCGATATTTTATCTTTTCTGATAAAATAATATTTTATTATATTATAATATAATAATGATGATATTTTTCCAATGAATGTGGGATATATGAGTATATAAGGAGAAAGAGTATTTTTGTTACAAAAGTTGTTTAAAACATGTTAAACATGTCTGTGGGCCCATTTCTTGACTGAAATTTGATTATAGCCTATAAAATCGTCCGTTTATGGATTTCGATCAATTTCTGTTTGGAATTTGGAAAAATTTTCTTCTACAAAGTTGTAGATAATGGAATTTCCTATGGAAAATTGCAAGTTTTGAATTTTTCTGAAAAAGGGCTATTTATTATGAATTATTGAAGTTTTCGAGCTCTAAAATAATTAATTTTTGAAGTTTTAAATATTTTTTTTACAAAAAACGTTTTTTTCATTGTTGGGACTCATTTAACATGTGATTAGGTGGCTGAATTCAGATGCTAGGTATGCGTAAGAATTTTTTTTTAAAATAATATTATTATATTAAAATTTCTACTTTGGTGTTCTAAGTATTTTCCTATAAATTGGGTGCTTAGGTTAGAATTAAAAATCACACCAGAAACACAATATTTCTCTCTCTTTCTCTCTCTATAATATCGAGCGTATTTTGTGAGTATTTTTATACTTTGAGTATTGTTATACGGTGCAAGTTTCCTTCAGCACTATATCCGGTAGTCCAGCCAGAAGTACTATTCTTTCGAGGTAAGGGATGTTATTTTATTTGAAAATGATATTATTTTTTCAATATCATTATGCCGAAATATTGATTGGAAATTTTTATCAAATTTGAAACTTTTCATGTCGGGGTTACTATTCATAAGTTACTATTCACGAGTTACTATTCACCGAAAAATAAAATTTTCTTCTTTTCGTCCAAAATATCTATTCTGGATACTAGCTTTGATTGTATCCATGTTTTGATCATTCTTGAATTTTACTCCACTATGATTGTTTATGAGGTATTTTTAGACATGGATAAACTGTAATACGAATCCCTAATATTTATTTTTTTGCTTCACTGGATTCATTTTTTTTAAAATATTTTTCATCATCCTCAGTCCTAAATAATGATATTAATGAATATCTTTGGCCTGTAGTGCAAAGATGAATGATTTCTGATGAATATCTTTGGCCCGTAGTGCAAAGATGAACAGGTGTTGAGATGAACATGACCAACTGATGAATATCTTTGGCTTGTAGTGCAAAGATGATTATTGATTGATGTTACAGGGATAAAATGTTGATGATGGACTTTTAAATTCATAGATAATCATAGATTTTATTCTCTACGTAACTCTTCTATGAATTATTATTTTCAGCTGCGAATATTGATTTAAAACTTGTTGTCTATTGTATTCTATAATATTTTTCCCTGTTGAAGACTAAGGATAATTTGTTGTATATTATCTTAGTCAAAATATTCTTTACTGGGCTAGTTGAGCTCACCCTTTTCCTTGTTGTTCCATTTTTTTCTCAGGAGGCGAGAATGTAGCGAGTACTAGTCAGGGTGTGGAATGATGGTTCAAGACAGTTGCTTTAGTAGTCCTCACTATTTTGTAAAATAGTGTATCAATAAGTATAATGAGGACTTAATTGAGTATGAATATTGTCTAGATGACAATATTTGTATTTAAACTCACAGTATATGTGTTGTCGTATTTTGCACGACAATTGTAATCATAAAGTTGTAGTTATTTTATGTACCATATATTTGGCGACTAAGAATGGGTTGGATGGATTGGACCTATTTTGGGGACGTCACAGTTGGTATCAGAGCTTAGGGATATGATCTCTGGCGGAGATCGGGGAATAGAACTAGGAGGGGAGAGACGAGTAAATCCTTCGCTAGTGTGTCCTACCTAAGCTTATTTGTTGGTTGGTCATTATATAGGGGTATTATGTGATTTGTTAATTTATTAAATTAACCCTTATTTTATGGCAGTATTTGAGAATATCGACTGAGAATGTTAACAATGGAATGAATGAGATCGTGGAGACACTTCTAATCACCAATCAGGTTAATGTGATGTCAGACGAAGAAGGAATTAGAGATATCCATGTGGTGAGTGAAGAATTAATAGTTGCACCCGAGATAGTCGCAGAGGTAGTAGCTGAGAGTGAGGAAGAAGAGGAAGAAGAGGAGAATTTATTAGAAGAATTTTATGATCGAAATTTCGAATTACAAAATCGTATTCATGAGTTAGAAGAGCAGGCTGAAGAACGGCAGGCGGTCGTGGAACAAAGAGATGTAATAATTCAAAATTGTGTTACCCGTTGTGCGATGCTCGAACAGAAGCACTCTTTGGCAGAGTATAAGATATTAAAGCTGGAATCTGAGAATATTATGATCAAAGTTCTGATGAAAGAAGAAGCAACCGAACAAATGAGAATGGAGGATGCATGGGTAAAAGCCGCACGACGCGTTGATATTGTAGAAAAAGACGTCCGATCCAATAAGGCCAAAATAGATGAAATGGATTTCTCTTTTTGGACAGCAATTGGGAGAATCCAACATCGAGTTCGAAATTACCCTATGAAGAGCGGTCAACCCCAATTCGATATGGATCGGAGAGTAATGATCCAAATCATGGATCAGGAATGCGACGAACTAATGAATGGTGGAATGCACTCTATTGCAAAGTTAAGTCCAGTTGGGACGGTGACACCAGAGGCGGATACGGACAAGTCAAAGTCAGCGGTTCTTGGAAGAGCGTTTGTCGTGACTGCTCAAAACGCGAGGAACCCGAACGAAGGTATCACGTGTTAGTTAATTATAAATTCTTGCGAAGTCTATACTTTATTAGATACCGGTTCTACCCATTCATTTATCTCTCCTACTTGTGCTCGACGTTTGAATTTGACTTCTGAGAAATTAGACTTTGACTTAACTGTTGAAACTTCGTTACATCCACTATTTATAAATCTTGTTTGATCCAAGTTGGCACTATCACATTACCTGTTGACCTTATCTCTTTAAAGATACTTGCTTTTGATGTGATTTTAGGAATTGATTGGTTAACTACTCATCATGCCAAAATTGATTGTTTTCGTAAGGTTGTTAGTTTCATATTCCTAAGCAACCTGTTATTCGAATTCAAACAACCAAACCATTGAAGTCAAACTCTTTCATATCAAGCCGTAAAGTCATTCGTTTATTGGAAAACGGATGTCAAGCTTTCTTAGCCATGTCATGGACTTGAACAAAAATACGTCAGATTTGAATGATATTTCTATTGTTAGTAAAATTTTTGACGTATTTCCTGAAGAATTAATTGGCTTACTTCCAGAGCGTGATATTGAATTTTGTATCGACTTTGAACCCGGTACAAAACTCATTCCTAAAATCTCATATCGAATGGCTTCTATTGAACTTCAGGAGTTAAAAACCCAACTATAGAAGTTGATAACCGAGCCTCTATCTGGTGACTTCCTTTGTGGAATGCACTGAAGCCAGACTCTCCGTAGGGGACGCCATATTCGTGTGGTAGTAAACTGATAGGTGTCATTGTGACGTGCTATCCAAGATTGGGATATAAGTCACAGTTGAGAGCAAACCTAAGTCAGTAATCGAAATACGTAGCTTTCTATGCTTAGCTAGTTATTATCAAAGATTTTGTGGAAAGATTTTCTCGAATTGCTACTCCATTAACTCAGTTGACTCATAGAGATAAAAAAATTCGAATGGAGCAAGGAATGTGGGAAGAGCTTTGAAGAACTCAAGAGGAAACTCAATTTGGTACATGTTCTGACCATACCATCCTGGAAAAGCGAACGTGGTAGCTGACGTGTTGATTAAAACATCGTATACGAGTACAAGTGTGATATTGTCAAAGGCCCATTTTTGTATAACTTACAAATAATAGAGATAGAGTTGAAGACTCTAGGTACCCATGTGATGATATACGAGTAGAATCGACTTTTATCGATAAAGTTAAAGTTGCTCAAGCCACAGACCCAGAGCTGATGCGTATGAAGAAGAAAGTGCAAGAATGTGATATTCCAGAAGCAAGAATCGATGAAGAAGGAATACTTCAAGTCCACTCCAGACTTTGTGTTCCTAACGATTCTGATTTGAAGTACAAAGATCATGATGGAGGAACACAATACACCATTTGTGATCCATCCTGGAAGTACCAAAATGTATCGTGATCTTCGACATACATTTTGGTGGAACAATATAAAGAGAGAGATTGCAAAGTTTATATCGATGTGTTTAACTTGTCAACGTGTAAAGGCGGAGCATCAAGTGCCAAAGGGTCTATTGCAACCACTTGAAATTTCGAAATGGAAGTGGGAACACATTACCATAGATTTCGTTACGGGTCTTCATACGGTTTCTCAAGGCATAAATGCTATTTGGGTGATTGTTGATAGATTAACCAAGTCTGCTCATTTCTTGCCGATACGGGAGACTTATTCCCTTAAACGTCTTGCTAGTATGTACGTGTATGAGATTGTGAGGTTGCATGGCATGCCAGTATCAATAGTTTCAGATCGTGACCCAAGATTCACTTCAAGATTTTGGGTTAGCTTGCAAAAAGCTATGGGTACGGACTTACGATTTAGTTCGGCTTACCATCCTAAAACGGACGGGCAATCAGAGAGGACTATTCAAACTCTTGAAGATCTATTAAGACTCTGTGTCCTAGACTTCAAAGGCAGTTGGGATAAGTATTTACCAGTGGTGGAATTCTCCTACAACAACAGTTATCAGACAAGTATAGGTGTGGCTCCATTTGAAGCATTATATGGATGAAAGTGTCGCTCTCCAATATGTTGGGATGATGAGGGAGAAGCAACGTTGTTGGGACTCGAGTTGGTACGTATGACTACGGAAAAGATCCAAATGATTCGACAACGTATACAAACGGTATAGGATCGACAAAAGAGTTATGCGGATCTTCATCGAAAAGACGTGGAATTTAGTATTGGGGATCATGTATTGTTGCGTGTGGCTCCATGGAAAGGAGTTACAAGATTTGGGAAGAGAGGAAAGCTTAATCCACGATTTATTGGTCCATTTCTGATTCTTGACCGAGTAGGAAATATGGCCTATAGACTCGCATTACCTCCAAGTATGTCTCGAGTTCATAATGTTTTTCACATATATGTGCTACGTAAATATGTGAAAGACCCAAACCACGTTATTGAGTTAGAACCGAACGAGATAGCCGAAGACTTAACGTACGAAGAGGTACCTGTCAAGATCTTGGATAGGAAGGAGCATGTCCTACGCACGAAGGTTATACCACAAGTTAAAATTTTGTGGAGAAACCATGCTATTGAGGAAATGACCTGGGAGTTGGAAACAGAAATGAAAGCGAGGTATCCTCATCTTTTCGAAACACCAGGTACGTACGTCAATTTTGAGGACGAAATTTCATAAGGAGGGGAGGTTGTAAGACTCCAAATTATTAATAAATAAAATTTAATTTCCTCTATTTATTATTTTGAAATAGTAAGGGTTAAATTGATTAATGAGGTTAGTTATGGGTAAAATGCGCAAATATTTCAAATAAGCAGATGGTTATAAAATATTCATTATTGTCGGGGAATATTCGTTTGGTCGTGGAATATTCTTGCTATCGGAGAATATTCGTACGACGGCGCAGTCTTTTGTGGGCCCCATAACGGAAAGCGATTGGATGAAGAAAACGACAAATATAAGTTGTTTATAAATAACGACGTAGTTGTTACCGTTAATACTGTTGGAATACCCGGTGGTTAAAACACAGTAATACGCGTTGTTGCACAGTAGCACACGGTATTGCACCAATTATTGATTCTTATGTAAGAAGACACTACTCAATAATGGTTACAGTAATTACTGTTCAGTATTTTGTTTTATTGATTCAATAATTGTTGCGTTGATATTTTATATTACTGTTGTTTCAATAATTGTCACTACACAATGTTTTCTATTATCGAAGCAATAATTCATATTATCTGAATAATATTATTAGATAACATTATTGGCAATGTCTAGAAAGTTCTGTCTAAGAAGATGTTTGGTCACCTAATTGCGCGCTAGTAAGGAGAAATCCTTATTGGAAAGCCCCCTCTTTCCTAGGAACTGCCTGGTTGTCAGTATTGTGATTCTGTAATATTATTTGTGAATAATTAATTATTAATTTATATGATGAGAAAAATATTTATTTTATGTGGATATAGATGGAGAAATTTTTTAAAGTAACAATTGTTGAAAATCGATATTTTATCTTTTCTGATAAAATAATATTTTATTATATTATAATATAATAATGATGATATTTTTACAATGAATGTGGGATATATGAGTATATAAGGAGAAAGAGTATTTTTGTTACAAAAGTTGTTTAAAACATGTTAAACATGTCTGTGGGGGTTCTTGACTAAAATTTGATTATAGCTTGTAAAATCATCCGTTTATGGATTTCGGTCAACTATTGTTTGAAATTTGGAAAAACTTTCTTCTGTAAAGTTGTAGATAATGGAATTTTCTATGGAAAGTCGCGGGTTTCAAATTTTTCTGACAAAAGGGCTATTTATTATGAATTATTGAAGTTTCGGAGTTCCAAAATAATTAATTTTTGAAGTTTTAAATATTTTTTTTACAAAAAACGTTTTTTTCATTGTTGGGACTCATTTAACATGTGATTAGGTGGCTGAATTCAGATGCTAGGTGTGCGTAAGAATTTTATTTAAAAATAATATTATTATATTACATTTTTTGCTTTGGTGTTCTAAGCATTTTCCTATAAATAGGGTGCTTAGGTTAGAATTGAAAATTACACCAGAAACACAAGATTTCTCTCTCTTTCTCTCTCTATAATATCGAGCGTATTTTGTGAGTATTTTTATACTTTGAATATTGCTATACGGTGCAAGTTTCCTTCAGCACTATATCCGGTAGTCCAGCCAGAAGTACTATTCTTTCGAGGTAAGGGATGCTATTTTATTCGAAAATGATATTATTTCTTCAATATCATTGTGCCGAAATATTGGTTGGAAATTTTTATCAAATTTGAAACTTTTTATGTCGGGGTTACTATTCATGAGTTACTATTCACGAGTTACTATTCACCGAAAAATAAAATTTTCTTCTTTTCGTCCAAAATATCTATTATAGATACTAGCTTTGATTGTATCCATGTTTTGATCATTCTTGAATTTTACTTCACTATGATTGTTTATGAGGTATTTTTGGACATGGAATAGCTGAAATACGAATCCTTAATATTTACTCTTTTGTTTCACTGGATTCGTTTTCTCTAACATATTTTTCATCATCCTCAGTCCTAAATGATGATGTTACTGAATATCTTTGGCCTGTAGTGCAAAGATTGATGATTTTATGATGAATATCTTTGGCCCGTAGTGCAAAGATGAACAGGTGTTGAGGTGAACATGACCAACTGATGAATATCTTTGGCTTGTTGTGACGCCCCCAAAATAGGTCCAATCCATCCAACCCATTCTGAGTCACCAAATACATGGTACAGAGAATAACTACAACTTTATTATTACAATTATCGTGCAAAATACGACAACACATATACTGTGAGTTTAAATACAAATATTGTCATCTAGACAGTATTCATACTCAACTAAGAACTCATTATACTTATTGATACACTATTTTACAAAATAGTGAGGACTACTAAAACAACTGTTTTGAACCATCATTCCACACCCCGACTAGTACTCGCTACATTCTCGCCTCCTGAGAAGAAAGATGGAACAACAAGGAAAAGGGTGAGCTCAACTAGCCCAGTAAAGAATATTATGACTAAAATAATATACAACAAATTATCCTTAGTCTTCAACAGGGAAAAATCTAATAGAATACAATAGACAACAAGTTTTAAATCAACAACTGCAGCGGAAACATCAATTCATTAGAAGAGTTAAGTAGAGAATGCAAACTACTATCTTCTATATATGAATTTAAAAGTTCATCGTCGATATTTTATCCCTGTAACATCAATCAATATATATCTGGAATCAAATATTCATCTTTGCACTACCGGCCAAAGATATTCATCAGTTAGTCATGTTCACCTCAACACCTGTTCATCTTTGCACTACGGGCCAAAGATATTCATCATAAAATCATCAATCTTTGCACTACAGGCCAAAGATATTCAGTAACATCATCATTTAGGACTGAGGATGATGAAAAATATGTTAGAGAAAACGAATCCAGTGAAACAAAAGAGTAAATATTAAGGATTCGTATTTCAGCTATTCCATGTCCAAAAATACCTCATAAACAATCATAGTGAAGTAAAATTCAAGAATGATCAAAACATGGATACAATCAAAGCTAGTATCCAGAATAGATATTTGGACAAAAAGAAGAAAATTTCATTTTTCGGTGAATAGTAACTCGTGAATAGTAACTCATGAATAGTAACTCATGAATAGTAACTCGTGAATAGTAACCCCGACATGAAAAGTTCCAAATTTGATAAAAAGTTCAGATCAATACTTCGGCATAATGATATTGAAGAAAATAATATCATTTAAGAAGAAATAACATCCCTTACCTCAGCAAAAATAGTACTTCTAGTTGAAACACCGGATATAGGTTATGACTTGAACTTGCACCGTATAGCAATACTCAAAGTATTAGAATACTCACAAGAATACGCTCACAAATATAGAGAGAGAAAGAGAGAGAAACTTGTGTTTCTGGTGTGATTTTCAATTCTAACCTAAGCACCCTATTTATAGGAAAATGCTTAGAACACCAAAGCAGAAAATTGAATATAATAATATTATATTTATAAAATTGTCAAGCCCACCTTGGGAGATCTGAATTCAGTCCATTCTTATCACATGTTAGCCCACTTAAATGCCAAAAAACGTTTTTCTTCAAAATAATAAATAAAACTTCCAAAAATCAATTATTTCGGAACTTCAGAACTTCAATAATTCATAATAAATAGCCTTTTATTCAGAAAATTCAAATCTCGCGAGTTTTTATAAGAAATTCAATTCTCTACAACTTTGCAGAAGAAAGTTTTTCTAAATTCTAAACAGAAATTGACCGAAATCCATAAACGGGTGATTTTACAGTCAATAATAAATTTTCGGTCAAGAATTGTGTCCACCAACACACAAAACATGTGTTAATCATTTAATCCAACAAAAATAATCTTCCTCCTCATTTATTCATATATCTCACATTCATTGTAAAAATATCACCATTAATATATTATTAAAATAATATATTTAAATGAATTATTTTATCAGAAAAAGATAAAATATTTATTTACAACAATTGTCACATTAAAAATTTTCTCCATCTATATCCACATAAAATCAATATTTTCCTTATCATATAAATTAATAATTAATTATTACAGAATCACAGTACTGGCAACAAGGCCGTTCTCAGGAAAGAGGGGGCTTTCCAATAAGGATCTCTTCCTTACTGGTGCGCAATTAGATGACCAAATCTCTCCTTAGACAGATGAATTATTGTTCCGATAATAGAAAATACTATGTAGTGACAACTATTAAAACAACAGTAATATAAAATATCAACGCAGCAATTATTGAATCAATAAAATACAATATTGAACAGTAATTACTGTAACAATTATTGAGTAGTGCCTTCTTACGTAAGAATCAATAATTGGTGCAATATCGTGTGCTACTGTGCAACAACGCGTATTACTGTGTTTTAACCACCGGGTATTCCAACAGTATTTATAAACAACTTATTTTTGTCGTTTTCTTCATCCAATCGCTTTCCGTTATGGGGTCCACACAAGATTGCGACGTCGTACGAATATTCTCCGACAGTAAGAATATTCCACGATCAAGCGAATATTCCCCGACAATAATGATCATTTTATAACCACTTGTGTATTTCGAAAAAAAAATTTATATATCACCCTTAACTTTAACATTTATCAATTTAACCATTTACTAAATAGAAAAATTGAATACTTTTATTTCATAAAATTCGGGGTCTTACACTTGTAGTGCAAAGATGATTATTGATTGATGTTACAGGGATAAAATGTTGATGATGGACTTTTAAATTCATAGATAATCGTAGATTTCATTTTCTACGTAACTCTTCTATGAATTATTATTTTTTACTGCGAATATTGATTTAAAACTTGTTGTCTATTGTATTCTATTATTTTTTTCCCTGTTGAAGACTAAAGATAATTTGGTGTATATTATCTTAGTCATAATATTCTTTACTGGGCTAGTTGAGCTCACCCTTTTCCTTGTTGTTCTATTTTCTTCTCAGGAGGCGAGAATGTAGCGAGTACTAGTCGGGATATGGAATGATGGTTCAAGACAGTTGTTTTAGTAGTCCTCACTATTTTGTAAAATAGTGTATCAATAAGTATAATGAGGATTTAATTGAGTATGAATACTATCTAGAAGACAATATTTGTATTTAAACTTACAGTATATGTGTTGTCGTATTTTGCACGACAATTGTAATCATAAAGTTGTAGTTATTTTCTGTACCATGTATTTGGCTACTCATAATGGGTTGGATGGATTGGACCTATTTTGGGGGCGTCACATTTTGATTTAAGTTACTCCCTCCGTCTAAGAATAAAATGTAAGACCCCAAATTTTATGAAATAAAAGTATTTAATTTTTCTATTTAGTAAATGGTTAAATTGATAAAAAGTTAAAGTTAAGGGTGATATATGAATATTTTTCAAAATAAGTAAGTGGTTATAAAATATTCATTTTGTCGGGGAATATTCGTTTAGTCGTGGAATATTCTTTCTGTCGGGGAATATTTGTACGACGGCGCAACTATTTGTGGGCCCCATAACGGAAATCGATTGGATGACGAAAACGACAAAATTGAGTTTTTATAAATAACGGCGTAGTTGTTACCGTTAATAATGTTGGAATACCTAGTGGTTAAAATACAGTAATACGCGTAGTTGCACAGTAGCACACGGTATTGCACAGTATTTTTTTTAATTATTGATTCTTACGTGAGAAGGCACTACTCAATAATTGTTACAGTAGTTACTGTTCAATATTTTATTTTATTGATTCAATAATTGTTGCGTTGATATTTTATATTATTGTTGTTTCAATAATTGTTGCTGCACAATATTTTTCATTATCAGATCAATAATTCATATTATTTAAATAATATTATTAGATAACATTATTGGCAATGTCTAGAAAGTTCTATCTAAGGAGTGGTTTGGTCATCTAATTGCGCGCTAGTAAGGAGAAATTCTTATTGGAAAGCCCCCTCTTTCTGGGAACAACCTGGTTGTCATAAATGTGATTCTGTAATATTAATTGTGAATAATTAATTATTGATTCATATGATAAGGAAATATTTATTTTATGTGAATATGAATGTTGGATATATTTTGTGGTTAAAAATGAAGGAGTTAATGTTGAGATGTTTTATCAGTATTTTTGTCGGAATAGAGGTATTAAAAATCAATTAGGATTTTTGAGATACATTACGGGGGTTATAATTTTTAATCCGCCCCTTGGATCGTTGTGATTTTTGGATATGTTATACATATATAAGTTGAGTATAAGTCCATAAATTTTGAACCGTTAAAAATGAACGTATAATTTGTTATGAATTTTACGAGATGACTGGTTCAGAAATTATTGAATTTTCGGAGTTAATGATTTTGGTGAAAAATTCTAGAATTGGTGGGCCCCACTCTTGGTTGGTAAAGAAATATGCTGAGATTTTTATTCAAATATGGTGGGTGGGAATAGTAGCAGGTAAAGCCATCAGGTTGCAGGTTAAGTCTGCTTCGGTGTGCTAACATTTTCCTATAAATAGAGGGCTAAGTTAGAATTGAAAATCACACCAGAAACATAAGCTTTCTCTCTTTGTCTCTCTATATTGTGAAGTATATTTTGTGAGTATTTAGATACTTTGAGAGTTACTATTCAGTGCAAGTTTCTTTCGGCTTTGCATTCCAGTTAGAAATACTGCACTGTTGAGGTAAGGGATAGTAAGGGATTTTAAGGGTTATTATGTTTTTCAGTTCGTACTTCTTCCGACCTTCAAAAAATTATGAAAAAATTTGAAATGATATTTTGATGAGTTTTATTGATTGTGTCCAAAAATGGTAATTTTTGGATTTATAGATTTAAGAGTTATGAATTTTACGGGAAAAGACTATTTTAAAAGTAACCGCTTATAACTCCTTGTGGTTAACTCCAAAATTGATAAAAATTTTATTGGAAGTATATCTATATAATATCAGTGTACTCTGTGAATTTCGGAAGTTTTGGATAAAAGTACAATTTATGATAAATGTCTAAATATTCGGCGGTTTTGGCCATGTGAAAAATAGTAAATGAGTTTTAAAAATTCTGAGAAAAATATATGTTCAATATGGGACTATATTCTGCTAAATCCCAGAAAAGAAATATTTTTGGAACTGATTTGGTTTTTTTCATGAAAATAGACTAGTTATGAGTAAATGAATTAAATATGTTATGTGAAGTAAGAAAATTGAAAAATAGGATTTTATGGCTTGAGAATCCTATACGAGGTATATGCAGATTTTTGATGAGGGTTTTTGGTTATTGGTGATGAAATCTTATGAGTTTGGCATTTTAGGATGGTTAAATGCATTATTTAATAAATTGTAAATAATTAAAATAAATTGTTTATAAGCTTAAGAAATGTTATTCTTTCAATATCATTATACCGAAATATTGGTATGGATTTTATTGTGGAATTTCTACCTTTTTCATGTCGAGTTACTATTCACGAGTTACTATTCACGAGTTACTATTTACGACAAAATTGGTTTCTTTTTCTGACCAAATTATAGTTAATTTATGAATATTACTCTTGAGATTAAATCTATATGTTGATTATATTGATTTTATTATCATATATAACATTTTTATAACCCTAATAATGCTATTCTCTTTCACTTGAGTGTAAAGATGGGTAGATTATTGGTATGATCATGACTAGGGTTCTCTTTGGCCAGTAGTGGAAAAGTTGAATTGTGACTGGTATGATCATGACCATTGAATTTATAATTGAATATTTTTAGCTTAAGTGCAAAGGTGAATTGATCAACATGGTTATAATTATTGTTTATATAAGTTCTAAAATGATTATATATTTCTTTGAGATATGAATATATTTGGCCTGTAGTGCAAATATGAACTGTTGAGGAATATCTTTGGCCTGTAGTGCAAAGATGAGTTGTTGATGAATATCTTTGGCTCGTAATACAAAGATGACCTATTGTTGAATATCTTTGGCATGTAGTGCCAAGATGACTTGTTGATGAATATCATTGGGCTGTAGTGCAAAGATGAATTTATTAGTATGATTATGAGCATGAACTGTGATTTGGTATAACAATGATGTTTGATGTTTCAGGTGATGAAAATTATCTTTGTCTTGGATGAGAAAATGAATTTAGAACTACAATTACGATTATGAGTTATACACGTAATTGTGGACATGAATTGTTGATTGATGTTACAGGGATAAAACATTATTAGTGAATTTTTAACGTGGAGAAGATAATAGACTTTATAGTCTATTTGACTCTTCTAATGGATTGCTCGTTCCGCTGCAACTATGGTTAAAATTTTTATCATCTACCATATGTTCTAAATCTCTGATTTAATTCTATTGAAGTCTATTGATAACTTATTTATCTTTAGTCATGATATTCTTTACTGGGCTAGTTGTGCTCACCCTTCTGTTTCACAATTCCTTTCAGGTAATAAGAGTGTAGCTGGGTCGAGCGGGGGTAACAGGGGAATAGAACGGTGGTCATCATTTAGTAGTTATATTTGGTGAATCATCTAGGGTGAAGCGAACCCAACGTTGGAAGAGTGTTTTGCCACTATCATACAAGATGTCTAATGACATACAACCTCATGTCATCATAAGAATATGTTATGTACATCCACTTGCTGAGTATATCTACGAGCACTACCTATATAATCTTGGTGTTTGTTTGAAGTATAATTCTCAATTAGAGATAGTGGAGATAATGATAAGTCAAGAGAAGACTCACCATTGGGAAGAATATGATAGTAATCTTCTCGTTTTTCTTTGGGGTCTATTGGGTCAACCTAGGATAATTATGTGGCCATATGATATCTATCATAACCTAGAAGCATGGCCTCCCATGTACAAAGGTTTCCTTGAACACTTCTCAAAAATTCTAATTTCTAAAACAGTTTTTGACTATACCTTTATGTAAGGTGTCATTGTGAGGTGCTGTCCACGGTTGGGACATGAGTCACATTTGGTATATATTTGTATCCAAACTCACAGCATATGTGTTGTTGTATTTTGCACGACAATTGTTGTAATAAAGTTCTAGTTATTTTCTGTACCATGTATTTGGCGACTCAGAATAGGTTGGATGGAATGGACCTATTTTGAGGTTGTCACATAAAAGTTCTTATTATTTTATGTAATCTTAAGTTAACTATTTACTTATATTAAATAATCTATTTTTTATAATAATTTGTGTGTAATATCCTTAAATGTCATATTTTTATTATTTATAAATATTTGTATAATATTAATAGTCATGTAGAAAAAAATATATGCAATTAGATGAGAATTTAAATATGAATAATTTTATCATTTGACATTTTTTTTTTAAATTCGCATAAAATCAATCATCACTTTCATTCTCGGAGTGAGGGAGTACTTGTAAGTATATATATATATATATATAAAGTTATAAACAAATATTCATATAAATTTATCTTTTAAATTTATAAACAAACATTTATTTATAAATTTATAAATATTCATCTAAAATTTATAAAATTTAGATATGAATAATTTTTATAAATATTTATATGAATATTTGTTTACATATATATATATATATATATATATATATATATATATATATATATTTATATATAAATTTAGTTTAATGTTGGGATTTGTTTAGTTAACTAATAAATTAGAATGGCTCAGTGGTAGCTTAATGGCCCAATAACCCATAGGTCGTAGGTTTGAAACCTAATTGTGATATTTTTGCTTCCTATGTTATATTTTTTGTGTATTAGATAAATTCTATTACCATCTATATATATACTCATCTTAAATCTCCACATTAAACTAAATATATATAAAGTAACTATGAATATTTATATAACGTAACTATGAATATTTTAATATATATATATATATATATATATATATATATATATATATATAAATTTATCTTTAAAATTTATAAACAAATATTATTTATAAATTTATAAATATTTCGTCTAAAATTTAGATATGAAATTAGTTATAAATATTTATATGAATATTTGTTTACATATATATAAAAATATTCATATATAGTTACTTTATATATATATATATATATATATATATATATATATATATATATATACACACACACACACACACACACACACACACACACACACACACACACATCATATGTGGACGGACTGATGTGGCGAATATTAAACTTTATCCCAAAAAATATGTCGATACACAGATTCGAACCAAAGACCTCTGGTTTGAAATATTGATCTAATGACCACCAGAGCACCTGGGCCTAGTTGCTAATATTTTGCAAGGATTAGTATTTAGTACTATTATTATTATTATTATTATTATTATTATTATTATTATTACTGTTATTGTTATTATTATTATTATTATTATTATTATTACTGTTATTGTTATTATTATTATTATTATTATTATTATTATCATCTTAATTTAAGGCAACATTTTAATAGTCGTTACAAAAAGTTGTACAAAATATGCAACGAAAATAAAAATTATTGCCAATGAATGTGGTCCATATTAGGCAACGAAACATAGCAACAAAAAAACTTTCGTTGCCCACGATGAGGAGAAATCAAGTGGTTAGAAATTTTACAACGAATTTTGTTTCCAAATTTTGCAACTACTTATGAATTTCGTTGCAAAAAGTGAAAGTTTGACACAATCTGCAATGAATGACAAGTTTAGTTGCTAAACATACATTTTTAGCAACGACTTAAAAAGTCGTTGTCTGAAAAATCGTTGCTCAAGCCCCATTTTTAGCAACAAAAAAACTTTTGTTGCCCACGATAACGGGAAAGCAAGTGGCCGAAAATTTTGCAACGAATTTCTAACGAAATTTTTTCCCGCCAATGAATTAGCAACAAAATTTTACAATGACTTATGAATTTCGTTGCAAAAAGTGAAAGCATGACACAATCTGCAATGAATGACAAATTTCGTTACTAAACATATACTTTTAGTAATGACTTATAAAGTCGTTACCCAAAAAATCGTTGCTAAAGGCCCATTTTTTTGTAGTGAATTTTTAAACATTTATTATAATTTATCACGAATTTTCAAACATCGGAATCATTATTAAATGATTTAAATATCAAACAATTTTATTATCATTAATATTTAATTACTATTAAACTATTAATGAAACCATTACCAAAAATATTAAGCTATTTCAAATAACTCAAAATATTTTTAAAACATTTATATTACCCTTAAATAATTTTTAAAACATTTAAAATCATTTTCAAATAATTACCATTAATATTTAAATATTAATGTATTATTTATCAAAATATTAAAAGTCATTAATTATAACTTAAAATATTTTTAATTCATTTATATCCTCTTTAAATGATTTTTAAATTAATAAAATCATTTTTAAACTATTTATTATTAAATAAATTTAATATCATCAATAATAAATTAATAATCATTAATATTAAATTATTAATGAAATTATCCTTTAAATATTAAAAGTTATATTTTATAACTTAAAATATCTTTAAACACTTTATTTTCATTTAAAATGATTTTTCAAATATTAAAATCATTTTTAAACTCAATTATTTAATATAATTATTAAATAATTTTAATTTCATTAATAATACTTAATTAATGAAATTTACCTTTAAATATTGAAAGTTATATTTTATAACTTATAATATTTTTAAATACCTTATTATTATTTAAAATCGTTTTTAATATAACAAAATCATTTTCAATTAATTTATTTAATTAATTTATTAAATAACTTAAATATCATTAATATTAATTTATTAATGAATTTCATCACAAAATATTAAAAGTCATTAAAAATAACTTAAAATATTTTATTATAGCATAATATAATTTTAAATGATTTTTCAAGTATTAAAATTATTTTTAAATACTTTATTTAATATTATAATTAAATAAATTAAATACCTTTAATATACCAAAAATATTAAATATTTATGAAATATATTCAAAATAATTAAAAACTAATTTTTAGAATTTAAAATAATTTTTAATAATTTATTTTGTATTTTTAATAATTAAAAACTAATTTTCTATAATTATTTAATATAAATATTATTTTTATAAATAATCTGTCGCTAAAGACCACCTATAGTGACAGAACTGTCGCTATAGGTGTTTTTCATGTTCTTGAGCATTCATAAGGCAGTTTCGTGGGTGCTACTTTGACCAAGAATCGTGCACGGTGTAATGTGTTTGTGGGCATGCTATTGATCAGATCGTGTACTGCTAGCGTAAGACTACAATATCCAACAACAACATGATCATAACAAAGCTTAACAAAGGAGATCAAAGCCTTCAAAGAAGGTGTCAGAGCTGTTTTTCATTTCTGGGTTACCCAGAAATGAAGAACAGTTCGACTGCCTTACTTTGGGCTTCAATAACTAGTGATTCTGGCAAAGGTTTAGTGATCTAAAGATTGAAGTGTGTAACCAACATGTACATGAAGAGATCCATTACCTAACATCACTATAAAAATAAAAGAATCGCTAGATATCGCACGGTCAAAGGACGTCAGACGACACGTTCATCTGTTTTCTGGGTTACCCAGAAAACAGAAAACGTGCTCGTGGTACCTACTTTGACCAGCCTCTGTGCTCATAATATTTGATGTTCAGGTGATCTTAAGGCATGATATTGTAGATCATATTACCCACTACAACATAGATGCAACACAAACAATAAATCGACATACAACTTGAAGATTAGAGCCCAAGAACATCTTGTCAGACGTTTCTGGGCACGATCTGGGTTTTCCAGAAATTCGATAGTCATGGTCGGTTAATGAGGTTTGACCACCCGTAACTTTCATTCTGTGCACGATCTGGGCTAGATTAAAGTTCCAGAATACAGACCACCTGACATACTATAATTACTAACGCTCAAAACCCAAAAACCAAACACAGAAATAGATCTACCAGGTCTGACATTAGTTGTCAGACAACACAAAAATTTTTCCCAAATTTTCTTAAAACTTAATTTTGGACACTTAGATGATATGGATCTGTATAATACCAATCCAGATCATCATAATAAACTACAAACAACAAGTTTTAACACAAAATCCTAACATCTAACATAACAACTGAGATCAGATTCTAGGGTTAGCTTTATACCTCACTTTAAGCAATTTTGATTCTGAGATTCTGATTTGTTTAAGGAATGCGTGGGGCTGGTCTTGTGAGCTGATATACTACTATATTTCTTAAAATAGAGAGAGAGAGAGAGAGAGTATTTGATGAATGTGGTGATCAAATGAGGCTTTAATGTAACATTTTCTCTCTCCCAATCTATATATATGGTAATATATTACACATGGCTGATACATGAATTGATTTGCTGGAGATTCTTAAGTCAAAAGAGTACATACATTTGGTCACCTACTTCATATATGGATAGATTTAAAAGCAAGCTCAATAAAAAATGTGCATAAGGGCTTTTTGGTCGTTTGCTATATAATTTTAATGGAAAAAGTTTAATCTTGACAAACCCTTAGGATTTGACCTTTAGGGTTTAACCCTAAGGTTTAGCACAAATAATTTGTAGGATGTCTAATTAGGGTTTGCGCAAATAAATTAATAAATTTTAGTTTCTAAAATTATAATTAGGGTTTATTAATTAGATTAAGTTTCTAATTAATTTATACAGGAGCATTAGGGTTTAATTATTTAATAATTATGGTTAACCTTGCTAATTTAGCAATTAAAATTTACAATTAGTAATTAGGTTTACTAATTTCTAATTAGGGTTACTAATTATAGAAATTAGGGTTTCTAGAAATTAATATTTCAAAATATTCATTAGGGTTTACCTAATTATTCATAAAATCATATAAAATCGTTACATAATAATCTCGAACTCATAATTGAGTTTCAAATTAGGGTTTAACATTTTAAAATTAGGTTTTTAATAACTTAGGGTTTTCTAAAAATTATTTAGGGTTTCTATATTTTAATTAGGGTTTACCTAATTAATCAATTAATGCACAACATAAAACATGTAACACAGTTATGTAACTGTCTTAAACTCGCAATTGATTTCCAAATTAGGGTTTTCCATAGTAAAACTAGGGTTTTGACATTAAACACCATAATTGACCAACCATCTTCAATACGTACATACAGTACATATTTATAGCACTGAAAAATCAAAATATGATTAATATTATATTATTATTCTCATTCCTTGTTAAAAATCTAAAATTAGGGTTTGGATTCCATATCTAATTTATTCTTCTATAATTAACCTTAATAATTAAGGTAAAATAAATAATTTAATAATCTGTACTAAAATTCATATAATAAAATAATTATTATAATTATTCTAAAAAATCACTCCATATATTATTTAAATAATATATAACTATATTTTCATGAAAATAATTAATAAAAACCTTTCTACCATCAAATTAATTATTATAAGAATATACTTTATAATAATCAATAATTCTAAAATAAAATTATTTGTAATTATTCGTGTAATAAATATATTTTTATTTATCACATAAATACATATACATCTTATCTTGTATAAATCCTCATCCTTAAAATATATAAAAAAAATTTATACGCAAAATTTCTGATTTATTTATATAGAAAATATCGGGTTGTTACATTCACCCTCCCTTATAAAGATTCCGTCCCCGGAATCACCGTTTTAAAACTCATACATACAGGGGTACATAGCATACACAATCATTGCAAGTAGATCTTGATCATAATTTGATCGAACTGATCTTTAACTATTCACATCAAGCTTGTCTTTCTGATTAAACGGAAATTTGATTTCTAAAAGAACTCAAATTCCTCCCTCAAAATTTCTTTAGAAATAATTTACTATATATAGGAAAATCATGTATAATAAAATAAAAGTTATACGAATAATACCTAGAGTTCCATTGCCAGCTGCCGCCGTATCCTGGACAGTCATGTTGTATACCCTTGCTGTTGATTTTGTTGGCTTGCTCAATGACGTAGGTCCCGTGATTGCTAAAGTTCCGCTGCCAGTGCCCGTGTTCACACTTAATCCAGTTTCTCGCAAAGAATTCGACGGATTAAGCAAACAGATTACAGATTTGGCTGTTCTACTAAAATAATTACACCAGTCTACACAGGGTCAGAAAATACCCGTACATGCTGAATCCTCCACACAAGGAGGAACCCAGGTCATTACAATACCTGAACTACAGTTGGATCCGACCAACAAAACTCATGATGCTGCCCATCCCACTGGAGACTAAGACACTGGTGACATCAAAAAGAAAGTCCTCCAAATGGAAGAGACTATTCGCACTATCAAAGGAATTGGAACACACGGGAGTGTTTCATATGTTGATTTGTGTATTTTCCCTGGTATTCATTATCCAGAAAAGTTTAAGACTCCTGACTTTGAAAAATATGACGGGTTAGGAGATCCTTACACACATCTAAATGTGTTTTTTAGAGAACTGGGATCTTATGCAGAGGATGAAAAACTCAAAATGCAACTGTTCCAAAAAAGTCTAACTGGAGAAGCCCGTTCGTGGTACACAAGATTAGACAATGCAAAGATCCATAGTTGGGAAGAGCTAGCACACGCTTTCCTCACCTAATAAAATTTTCAATCTCAAATGGCTCCTGATCGGTATCAAATTACCAAGATCAAGAAACAGTCTAATGAGTCTTTCAGAGAGTATGCTCAGAGGTAGAGACGCTTGGCTGCCCAAGTTAGTCCTTCCATGACAGAATCAGAGATAGTCATGACTTTCATAGACATACAAGAAGCACCTTTCCATGAAAGAGTTTTAGCTGGCATTGAAAAGCCATTTTCTGAAATGGTTAAACATGGGGAAATGGCTGAAATGGGATTGAAATCTGGAAAGATTCAAGACCTAGCTGCACTCAAAGCTGTTGCTGATCACATCCAATCTGGAAATTATGGGAACAACCCTCGGAGGGTCCATAAAAAGAAAGAGGAGGATGTTTCCCTGATACTACAGGGTCAAAAAGGCAATCAGAACATGCCTGTCCAGAGGAGAAATTACACTCCCTTTCAAGCACATTCTTTAAATCCTCCAGTACCAAAAGGTGGAGAAGCCAAACGCCCTCGAGTATTCACACCCTTAGGGGACACCCTCGAGAACATTCTCAATCTTCTAACAACACAGAAGAAAATCATGCATCTGCTTCCACCAGCCAGCCTTAATGGATGGGGTTTTAATGCTGCTCGGAAATGTGCTTATCATGCCGGGACACCTGGACATGATACTCAGGATTGTTGGGCCTTGAAACACAAAATCCAAGACCTGATAGACAACGATGAAATCGTGGTTGCCAAACCCGATCAGCCTCAGGTTCAAGATAACCCTCTTCCTTAACACAAGGAAGAAGAGGTCAACATGATCAATTGGAGCAGCGGACAGAGTTCCAATTTCAGCTGTGAATCCTCCCAGACCCCCAAAGATGGTGATGACAGATGGGATTATGCCAAGTTCTAATTCACAATAGAACGAAAGATAAAAGCTCTCTATAAACAAATTGAGCAGTCAGCATCAAGTGACTCGTCAGCTAATCAGCCAGGAGCGTGCCAGTCTCCTACCTATTGTCATGAATATTCCCTCTTCACTTTCAAAAAATGAAATGCTGGAAGACAAAGTGACGAAGAGAGCGAATGCTAAGGCCCATCGGGATTTTTCCAATAAAAGGGAATTCACACATTTGGGCCAACCTATGGAGGAAATCCTTCATTTGTTAATCAATGAAGGAAGGATTAGTTCCCTTCTACCTCCAATCATCCCCCGTTCAGGACGATACAACTCTGAGGGAGTATGTCAATATCATTCTCAATCTCGCGGTCACAGCACAGAAGAATACTGGGCACTCCGCCACCTTATTCAAAATTTAATCGACAGTGGCATATTGCGCCTGACAGATAACGACATTGTGTTACGGGCAAGTGAGGATTCGGGTCCTACTAAGTGGAAGAGTGTAGTAGCAGTCATATCCGCTAAAAATGATGGGGTTAACAAATTACTTGTCATGCCAGTAATTCAACTCAAGGGAATCAACAATCCTTTGAAAGTGGCCGCCCCCGACCCAATCAACTTGCCGTGTAGAGCACAATATCCTATTGTTAGCTTGCGCACAGTTCCTTGGAATTATGGAGAAGGTGAAGGATCCACCTCACATACAACTGCTGCAGTGTCGAAGGAGAATCCACTGTATCTTCCCCAACGGGTAATGAAGCCTGTCATTAAGTCTAAGGGGAAAGTACCCATTAAGAAGGTTGAAAATTTCCTCCGCACTATGAGTCATAACGAAGCCAAGGTGGTTTTAAGCTTGAAAGAAGCTCCACAACAGATATCAATCTTGGACTTGGTCTTGACTTCCGAGAATCACTGGAAGGTCTTGTTAAAGGTTTTAGAAGAAGCCTATCTACCGACATCAGTTGATACGGAAAAGTTTTAACATCTGGTTGATCACATTTTCAACAACAATGTGATATCCTTCACTGATGATGACATACCGCCCGAGGGGACCGGTCATTGCAAACCATTGCACATTGCGGTCTTATCCTCCGGATATATGGTGGCTGAAGTTTTAATAGATGGAGGTTCCTCTCTGAATATTTGCCCATACGCTACCTTGGTGAAGATGAATATCAATCCCAATCGAATTCGGAGTAGCCATACCATTATCAAAGCTTTTGATGGAGCCCGCCGTAACTCGATCGGAGTAGTTGAGCTGCCAATTGAGATTGGTCCTCATACATTCTACGTATCCTTCCATGTGCTCAAGATAGATTTGGGATACAACCTCCTCTTGGGACGACTATGGATTCACATGGCAGGGGCAGTCCCCTTCACTCTTCACCAACAGTTGAAATACATCATCAACAAAATAGCTTAGTCACAGTCAACGCTGAACCGAAGATTCCTCAGCACGGGGATATGCCGTTCATCAATGCCAATAAGGATGTTGAGCTAATTAGTTTTTATGCTTTGGAAATAAGAAATACCCAATACCATGCTATTGGAACGCCACTGCCCGAACCCCAAATTTCTGCCGAGGTAATGTCGGCCACTCAAGAAATGATGTCGTTGGGTCATAAACCGGGACAAGGGTTGGGTAAAGATTGCCAGGGTATCAAGTACCCTATTCGCTTAACCCAGTAAAATGGGACAACTGGACTAGGCTATTCTACCAGCTCTAGTCATAGGAATCCTCACAAGCATCAGCAGATTCCTTCAGCTTCAACCATGCGGCGTTTAGCTTCGCCTACAAGTTTTGAGTCCGCACAACCTCCCGTAAAGGTGCCAGCCAATGTAATGGCGATGTTATTTCCCAAGCCGGTACTGGTGAAGGAGAAAGAAATCTTTGTTCCAGATCCCACAGTGGAGGAAGAGGAACGAAGAATCAAGCAAGACGTCATGCGGATGATGTCCGGCATACGCATCATCGTTCATGATGAGCATACCAACAGATACACCCCATACGATGATTGCCCAGATGTAATGGCTATCATTAGGGATAGGGAAGATGATGATAATTCCTCTATCACTGCAGTTCACCTGGAATTTGCTCTTGCCAATTGAAACAACATTCCTTACATTGGTCATCAAGGGTAAAGCGGGCGAAAACTCTTTCTGCCCTGTAGATATAATAACTGCTTACTTTTCTGTACAGTATTAGCGGTTTATTTTGCCAGTATATGCTAACACTGTGTATGATCAACACATTTCATATATACTAAGTGAAAGCATATTTTGTTTTAGGACTCTGAATTTAGATGTGCCTGTACTTGCTGATACGGTGCCTCTTCTCCACAAGGATTGGACCTTTGATGTAGAGATGAATTCAGCCTTGGTGGATATACAGGATGACATTGAGGTGCCTCCAGAAATTCAAGAATGGGTCAAAGACAAACCCAAATCCAACCTTAATCAAACCACTCCTTTCAATCTTGGAACCTTAGAAAACCCTAAGTTAATCCAGATTGGTTCAGACCTTACCCCAAACTGACAGAATGACATGGTTACGCTACTAACCCAGTTCCAGGATGTGTTTGCATGGTCTCATGAGGATATGGTGGGTTTGTCCACTGACATTATCCTTCATTGCCTTCCCATTAAAGAGAGATTTAAGCTAGTCAAGCAAAAGCTCCAGCGATTGAAACCTGAATGGAGTTTAAAGGTGAAAGAAGAAATTGTGAAACAGTTTCAAACTGGCATCATAATGGTGTCTACATATCCTGAGTGGATATCCAACATCGTGCCCGTACCTAAACCTAGAGGGAAGGTGCGAGTTTATGTGGATTACCGGGACTTGAACAAGACTTGCTTAAAAGATAGCTTTCCCGTGCCATTTATCCACATTCTCATTGACAATACTGCATAATACGACATGTATTCCTTTGCAGATTGCTTTGCGAGGTATCATCAGATCATGGTTACCGAGGAAGATCGTGAGAAGACTACTTTCATCACTCCTTGGGGAACTTTTTGCTATAGACGGTTTTCATTCGGCCTCATCAATGCTGGAGCTACGTATCAACGAGCTATGATGGCTCTTTTCCACGACTTAATGGATAAGGAGATCGAGATCTACGTGGATGACATTATTGTCAAATCCCGGAAGGAGGATGACCATATAGACCATCTCAGGAAGTTGTTCAATAGGTTGCGTAAGTACAACTTGAAGTTGAATCAAGCTAAGTGCGCCTTTGGCATTAAATCAGGCAAGTTGCTAGGATTTCTAGTCAGCCACAAAGGGATAGAGCTGGATCCTGCCAAAATCCAAGCCATCACGAAAATGCCCATTCCTCAGACAGAAAAGGAAATACGGGGATTTTTGGGAAGAATCAACTTCATTAGCAGATTTATCTCTCAACTCACAGCAACCTGTGAGCCAATCTTCAAGCTATTTAGGAAGAACTACTCCATGAAATGGAATGAGGAGTGCCAGAATGCCTTCCTTACAATCAAGAAACAGCTGATCAAAGCTCCCGTCTTGGTACCACCTAGGGATGATGTTCCCCTATTTATGTATCTGTCCGTAAGTGACAATGCCATGGGCTGCATGCTGGGACAGAAGGACGATAGAGGCCTAGAACGAGCTATCTATTACCTCAGCAAAAGATTCAGCAGCAGTGAACACAAGTACAGTCTGATCGAAAAGACGTGTTGTGCTTTAGCATGGGCTTCCATGAGGTTACAACATTATCTCCATGGTCACACAACCCATCTCATATCCCGCATGGATCCTCTCAAGTACGTGTTCAACAAACCCATGTTAAATTGCCGGCTGTCCAGATGGCAGTTGATCCTACAATAATTTGACATCATATATGTAACTCAAAAGTCCATCAAAGGTCAAGGAATTGATGATCAACTGGCCGACGCACCATCAGGGATTTCAAACCATTGGAGACATATTTCCCCGATGAAGGATTAATGACAGTTCAGCAACACCATCAGTACGATACACGCCAAACGTGGAAGATGTATTTCGATGGAGCTGTTAATATGGAAGGTTCTGGAGCTTGAGCAGTTCTAGTATCTGATACGGGGAAGCAGTATCCCGTCATCGTCAAATTACAGTTTGTCAGCACCAACAATACGGCTGAGTATGAAGGCTGTCTTATGGGGCTAAAACTTGCCCATTCAATGGGCATCAGGCGGTTAACTGTCCTTGGAGATTCGGAGTTGGTAATTAGACAATCCACCGAAATCTATCAAACCAAGGAACTACATTCGCTGCCTTACCATCGGCAGGTTTTAAAGATGCCTTTGGGGTTCAAAGAAATATCCTTTCTACACATTCCTCGTAATAGGAATGATTTCACGGATGCGTTAGCAACTTTGGCCTCCTTGATCCGCATATCAGACAAGGAACACTTGCCAAGCGTAACAATTTCCCTACACAAGGCCTCAGCCTATGGGAATTACGTTGGAGAAGTATCGGATGAGCTACCTTCCATCCAACATCCTTGGTATCAGCATATCAAGGAATATCTGTGAGATGGATCGACACCCGCTGAGGCGAGCCCGACTTAGAAAAGGCGGATCCATCGATTTTCTATGAAATTCTAACTGAGTGGAGATGCGCTCTATAAAAGGGATGTAGGATTAGGTCTCCTCAGATGTTTAGACAAAGATCAAGCCCAAAGGCTTATGGATGAAATCCATGGCGGAGTCTGTGGCCCCCACATGAGTGGCCCCCTCCTTATCAAGAAAGTCCTAAGGACAGGATATTATTGGCTATCTCTTAAAGCTGATTGCAATGACCACGTCAGGAGATGCTATCAGTGCCAGATTCATGGGAATGCTATACACGCCCCTCCACGAGAACTTCACAATATGAGTTCAGCTTGGCCCTTCTCAATGTGGGGAATGGACGTTATCGGGCCCATTGAGCCTAAAGCCAGTAATGGTCATCGATTTATCTTCACCATGATCAACTACTTCACCAAGTGGGTAGAAACAGCCTCCTTCCCCAGGGTTACTAAAGAAGTCATCATTGCTTTCATCAGAAACAATGTCATTTATTGATATGGACAACTAGAGGTGATTGTGTCCGACAATGCAAAGAACCTCAACAACAAAATGATGGAGGAATTATGCAGTAAATTCCACATCAAACATCTCAACTCAGTCATCTATCGTCCGAAGATGAATGGTGCTGTTGAAGCGGCTAACAAGAACATCAAGATGATTATGCAAAAGATGTCCACCAATCACAAAAATTGGCCTGACCTATTGCCTCTAACTATGTTAGCCTATAGAACCTCAATGCGCACTTCCATTAGGGCAACCCCCTACGCATTAACCTATGGGATGGAAGCAGTACTCCCCATAGAAGTTGAGATGGAATCCCTCAGAGTATTGATAGATGCTCAGTTAGATGAAGACCAATGGGTACAAGATAGGTATCACCAATTGGCTTTAATAGACGAAAGGCGAACCGCGGCTATCTTCCATGGTCAGTTATATCAACAAAGGATCGCCAGATCCTACAATAAAAAAGTTCGGCTACGGCAATTCAGACAACATAACTTAGTTTGGAAGAAAATCTTTGACAACCAAGATCAGTCTAAGGGAAAATTTTCTCCTAATTGGGAAGTCCCATTTATTGTCAAGGAAGTATTGACAGGAGGCGCTCTCAGATTGCAAGAAATGGACGGCGATGAATTTCCACAACTCATCAACTCGGACACCGTGAAACGATACTATGTCTGAAGTTGCCATCAAGTAAACATCCTGGTGGTAGACCATCAGGTCACTAGTCATTCCGATTCTTTAAACCTTTACCACAAATAACTTTTCTACACTTCGCCCCTCAGGGAAACATACCTTTCAAGCCAGCAGCCTGGCTCTCCTTTGAGCTCATACAACTTAGGTCATCCCACCACGGATTGAACCTCTTGCGTATACAGTTTGGCTACCCATACGTGGGATCAAACTTTTCACCTGTAGTTTATCCTCAACGTAGGATTAAACTTTCTCTTCCCTGCACTTTGACCTGCACACGGGATTACGCTTTTCATCTCGCCCTGAGGGGCGAACTACGTCGACCTGATCTCCTCTTCAATAGGAGTACGTAGGCAACCATTTCATATGGCCCGGTCGCAATAAAATAAAAACAACAAAAACATTTCCACCCTTTTCCTTACAAAAACAAAAATTAAACAAACATTTCTACACCATTCGTGCCACATACAGCGTTGAACCTCTTACACCAGGTTCGAACTACGCAGACCTGATCTCCTCTTCAATAGGAGTACATAGGCAGCCATTCATGGTGCGGTCTCACCCCCTATTAAAACATAAACCCTTGTCAGTCGGTACTGGGATCATCCTTCAAACCACTACATTTCATTCGGCTTCAGACCAAAGGGATGGAATTACCTGAACTCCTCCCAACTAGGAGATTCGGCGACCATCTAAGCTGCGGTCATACCTTGAAGAGCAACACCAATCCATAAGAGATGGAATTAACTAGGCTTTTCCTAAACAGAAGTACTGGCGACCATCTGTGGTGCGGTTAATCTCAGAGAGGAAAGCCATACTCCTCTCCTCATTTCTATACAGAAACCAGTCTCAAGACAACAAAGATGGTAGGGATACATCCAGATCGATGATCCATTTTGAACTATCCAGAGACAACTCAATGTCTATCCACCCAGGAGAAATTCAGAATACATCAAGATCACAAGCCCTGAAGCAGCATGCAAAATATCAAGCAAGTAACAAAGCATATCTAAAAGGGAAGTGATCAAAAATATATTTCCCTATCATATATATAATGTTGTTTGATATACACAATGTAAATTGTACATGACAAAATGGCTAAGCTAGTCTGTGCAGAAAAATACAAGATCATCTACAAGTCAGGGTATATGCGAGCTAATAAGCCCAACATGGCGTCCCTCTCAGAAGATGGAGGTGAAGCTGTGGTCTCCTGTATGAGAATATCCACACGACCCAACAGATCTGCAGCCATCTACATGGTGACCATATGATCATCAATATATACGCTCATCTCTGTGATCATGCCAGTGGTAAGGGACCTCACTGCAATGCTATCTGTGACGGCTACATCCCGGGTAGATATGGCGATATCCCGCTCAACTATCACTGCATCTCCGTCTGATATAGCCTCATCCCGCTCAACGATGGCGACATCTCTACGAGACAATGCCTCGTCTTTCTCCAATAGAGCGGCCTCCCTCCCATCAAGAGCAGTCGACATCATAGATCGAATCTGATCTCTCTCCAAGGTCATCATATGAAGACTCTTCTCTAAGTACTGTGCCGAGTGCTGAATCACAACAGTACTGGTACTAGGAGAATCCAAAAGAAATGCTGGCAACCCAGCAGTGGACTCCTCCTCGATGTAGGTATCAATGTCCTCCATAGGCTCTACATCATCTAACTCATTCTCCGGTACTGCAAATATTGGCGCAGCCGATAATATCTCTGTCTCCATCCACGCGGAATATTCTGCTGAATAACCAGGATGACTGACAGAAAAAGCCGCTATCTCGCGCTGATCCCAGCAGGCGTATACCCGAGATAGGTCCTCTACTGAGAGGTACCGAGAAGCTGAACGCTAACCTGTCGCCCCCTCAAAAGGATGAAAATCTTGGAACTGGTCGAACTGCGACATCACGGCCAATGGGTGATAAGTGGTCATTCCCCTCAAACCAGCTAGAGGGAGATTGTCCATGCCCGGAGCATGAGTAATGAAGCTGTATGGTGAGCTAAGCCCCGAACACGGCAATATGCTGAATGGATCTCTGATATCTGCCAAGAATGTGGATCAAGACAGAGCATCTATACACTCTGATGGCTGAAAAGAGTATGACATAGCTACATCATGGGTGAAGCAGTACCCATGCCGTCTAAGAGTGCCAATCGGTCTCAAGTGTGACATGAACCACACATATAGCATGACTGAGCTACCTGTGAACACTCCTGTAGGATACGTGCAACAATATGATGCCGACCGCAGCGTCTCTACTACAATCATAGGAACAATGGTATGACCCTCCCTGAGAGCTCTCATGGCCATGATAATGCCTATATCTATCTCATCCATATATCGCGGCATATACACATATGACAATACACATAGCATCAGTACGTCAACTCTGGCCAAATGCCATTGATCCTCCGGTGCGGTGAAATCCCCAGAATGTCGTGAATAGCTATCCTCTGAGCCAAATCTGTCGTACAGAAAACGCTGGGATATCACGTGGCCAGATGTCATCTCATCTTGTACTACTCTGCGCCTCAATCCTGTGAGTCATGAATCATCTGCTCATGTCTCCCAAAGCCAGATGCACACAAGGTTTGTCTAAAGGCAGCATCATCAAACGTGCATACTCCTCTAGAGTAGGAGTCAACTCATGGGTGCCGAATCGGAATACCTGCCTATCCGGTAGCCAATGCTCTATCATCCCGTCCACAAATCCTGCGAGAACCTGAAAAGTCAAAAAGGTCATGGTATGCTGCAATAAATGATCTACAGTCACCCTGTCTAGTGGTGACATGCTATCATACCATGATCGTATACCCGACGCCACCACTGACAGTGGGGTATGATCAATACGGCTAACTGTCGAAGAAGACATCTGTGCGGGTCATGTCATAAGACCATCCAGGGGTCAATGCCGAATATCTCTGGACATACATATATTGCATGATACATGCATAACAGATAATAGATGGCAATATGATATAGGGAATGGAAATATTGTGCATACATTCCTAAGTATATCATCATCTAATACATCATCTCTGTACAGCTACAAATACAGGGAAATGGGGCACAGACACCCTACTACTAACAGAGGCCTATCAAAAGATATAGCGAGAATGAGGAATAGCCACCCAATATCTAACAGAAGCCTATCAAAAGATATAACGAGAATATACATCAGAAGAAGACCAGGGTCTCGATATCCACATCATCAATCCTGTCCACATGATGTAACTCCTCCTGAGTCACTGGATCTCTATCAACAGGGATGTTAGGCCTATAAAGAGGAGGATCTGCACTGGCAAAACCAAATGGGTCGTCCGAGGGGCCAGCGCCTGAGCTGGAAGGAACAAATGACTCCGCTTCTGCTGGATCTCTGCCCAAATGTCGGATAAATATATGTGCCCGATCTAACTGTCGGGTCAAGCCATCAATCTGGGTCATATGAGTTAGAGCTCGAACACAAGCTACCCAATCCGTCATCATCAAGGATCCTGAAATCATGTCCCCCATAAACTGTGTGGCGCGGGACTGGGCTCCAATAGTGCGAGGGAACCACCAACGCTGGAATATCTCCTAAGTACATGGACCCTCTGACAATGCAAATCCGTCAACCCCCAACAACGGGATATCAATGGCAGGTGACTGTGATACGAGCCAAGAACGCCTAACAGGAGGTAAGATCGCTATATAGATCTCCCCTGTGGTGCTCCTGATAGCACGCTCTCCTAGATAGAGCTCCTAGCCTCCATCCGTGAAGATAGGAACTCTCCTGGTGGAAATCGCATACTCGGCTCCTGTCGGGTATCCATCCTCAAAACCCACGGTCAGGTGTTCCCTGGAATAGGGAAGCCATGTGATGGTGTCGGCCGTCAGCAACTCCAGCTACATACGGCAATGAGTGAATCCCTCAGCTACAGGGACCTCTGGCAGAATCGAATGGCGTCGTTCTCGTGGATAGGTGTCTAAACCTAACACACTCACGGGACGCAAGCATAGAAGCCTCTAATAGGCCCAGAACTGCCAATACAATAAAAAAGTATATCTGCTATCAGTTAACACTCTTAACCTATAAAGAGGAAACGATATGAGAAATACTCACCAGCAGAAATGGGTAAAATCTTAGCCAAGCCTCAGTCAAATCCTGTGAGCGCATACGCATACCCCAGAGGAAATAGGCAAAGGTATAGGAGCCCCAATTATACTCTCCAATACGGTCTACATCACGTGTAGCACTGATCAAAGCGAAAGATACCGTGGAAGAGTTATCTGCTATGAAGCAGCCTCGAATGATCATCAGGAACAATCACCGCAGAACGCGATCCCTGATCCTGACATCATCAGACATGGGTTCACTCAATAGCCTGCTCATAACATCTACACTCAAAGGACCTGAACGGACAGTCCTACCTTTGAGCACCGCCCCGGAAATCCTAACAACGATCTAACAGCAGTAGGGGTAATATTTTCCATGCAAGGCACTGACTCCCCTCCAAACTCCATACCTATGATAAATCGCCAATCCATAGGCGTCATCATCACCTCTTAATCCAGCAGATGGAGTGACTGAGTCTGATGAAACCATCGCTCAGACAATGCCCTGAGATAACCCCAGGGACAACGATGGGGAAGGATGGAGAAAAATGCCCCAAATCCCCACTCATGCACTACCGCTCTATAGTCAGGATGAAGCACCTGGCACATGGAGTGAATGCTGAACCAGTTCCCTCGAGGCTGTGTAAAACCAGGGACCTGTATGAAATGCAGATCAACATCAAAACCCTTTAATCCTCATCAATAGGAAAGAAGGAAGATCAAAGACTAATGCCATACATCGTTAGCATGCAAATACATCGATGGATGTCTGCCCAAATCACCAAGCAACTCTGGGTTCACCACCTGAATGCTCAGAAGCTCCCTACGAGGGACATGTGTAGCAGGAGCGGGGTCCTCTATCGGAATATATGCCTCTGCGTCCTCAATGTCTGGAACATCTACCTGAACATGACGTATCACAGCCTCCACCAACTGACGAGGCTGTCTGACAGAACGAGGACAAGGCACTTTAGAAGCCATCCGCCGTATACCAGAAGTAGTCCTATAGGAACTGCTCGGCTGATTCGGATCCATAATATCTGGAGAACAAGTCTCCAAATCACCTCAGAAAGGGTGTGGCATTTCCTTACCTGGAACTTTCTAAAATACATTCTATGACTATATGCATGCATGCATTTACTTTAACATATAATAGAGTTAAAAATGCATGACTACCTAATGCCTACATTTGAAATTTTTTTGCCATAGTCCCCTTTGAAAATAGGACTATCCACATGCATACAAGCATGTCTAGGTGGCCATTTAGTAGCACACCTGCCCCAAAGTCATATACATAATATATGCATTAAAAATTAAAATCATCATGCATAAGGCCAACCTCAATACTAGGAGTACTTTGCCTTGCTACCTTATGCTCATTTGGACCTCAAATAGGACAAAAAATAGCAGAAAAAGGTGCCAATTTGACTGTCTCAAAAGTCAAATTTTTTAACATCGTTATGTTCAGCATGGTTTAATACTAACATTTACTATGTTGAATATTTTTTATCAAGTCATTTGTGCATACATAATCACTACTATGTGTTTAGATGCATTTCATGCGATAACTCAAAATCCAATGGACAGAAATGAGAGAAAATACAGGCATATGTTACCTGGATAGTGTAGAACACTTGTACGGTGACAGAATTTACAGAAAGCAGCCCGAACTCAGCAGATCTGAAGATGGCTCACTGTTTTCTCTATGCGAAGCAAGTTAAAAGTGACTTGTGAAGACCAACTTGCAGGATTTATGATCCACGGTTGGCCGCAGGCCCATCTACGACTACACCTGCGGCACCCCTATGTGGGACCCACCCCTCCGGCTCAGTCCAGTTTGAGTTACAAAGGAGTTCTTGTAGATTAGCAAAGTAAAATCGAAAATAAAAATGTCATGCGATTGAGCAAAACTGCATACAATCCTGGTCCTCTCAGATTAGACTTTGAATCTGTAAACCACTCATTGGTAGTCACCTGAGTACAAGGTATACCTTGCCAATGATCCCAGTTGTCACAAATCACAGACGACAATACCTTATACAGGTCTGATGCCACCAACTCTGGGTCATTACCATACGTGAAATCCCCGACGGGGGTTACAACGTGAGCTCCCCGGCGGGGGTTACAACGCATACTCATCCATTGACACATAAATTAACAAAGGTCAAGCAGCCTTGACGTTGTTTCAGCCGATGACAAGTAAACCCATCGAAGCATGGAAAGTTATTCAATCATTACGTACGTTTATATTCATCACTCCCCAGTGGATCCCCGATGGGGGTTACAATATGAAGTCACGGCAGGGGATTACCACGTACATGCAAGCCGTTGACACACATATCAACGAAGGTCAAGTAGCCTTGACATTATTATAGCCGATAGCTATTTAAACCTATCAGAGCTCTGGAGCTATTCAAGGTTTTCACACCCGACCGCTCGTATTCCCCAGCGGATCCCTGACGGGGGTCACAACGCACTGTTCTGGTGATCTACACGACAGTGGATGTCAAGCAACCTTGACAATCTACCCATAAAGTTTTAGCCGTTGATTCACACGTCGACGAAGGGAATGTCAATAAAGAGGATAGATAATTGAATATGTTATACACATCCTCAAATAGATCAAGCTTCATCCCCATAGATCTCTCACGCATAAGAGGTACATCTTTGGGATCAAGTCATAATCGAAGACACAGGACTTTGGTGATAACTCCAACATCAACATCCTAACAGATTCGAATTACACATCAAATCTGGTCATCGTTGCCAACCCCCAGTTGAAGCAACAGGGAGCCAGCAATCATCCCTAGCGTGTTGGGCTACAACCCCATACACATGCATCATACATTTTTATTATGTTGCTATCTATAGTACCATGTTCGTCTTGTTACGTTTCATGTGTCTAGGATTCTTTATCCTACCCATGCATCGCCATGCATGAGTAAGATAAAGAGGGGTATCTGTAGACACTCGAAATTTTCTGTACTACTATCACTAACATTGCAGCAGAGCAGATTCGTCTTTTAAGAGGGAACCCTGAAAGACGATCCATATCCGTACCAGATACTACCGGAAGTTCAGCATCAACCCCAGATCACAATCTGGGAGTAACAATTCCAATATCGGAGATAACCCCGAGGCATGCAGATCAATACCGGCACACACACAGGAGAAGACAGATTAATCTCAGAGATAACCCCGACGTATCCAGTCTCAGTCCCAACCATGGGAATAGCCACCAACCTTGGTGATAACCCCAAAGAATGCAATTTCGGTAATAACCCCGAAAATGCTTGTTACAAGTGCGACCAGCTTCAATCTCGGCGCTCACAATGAGATCCACTGTACCAGTCCGGCGATAACATCAGGAAGACAGGCACACCTCAAGGATAACAATGAGGACCTTTAACCAATGGCAGCAGTCCAATCCCAACGAAGCTGAGCAACGTCTACTTTATCAGCCCAATCCGGCAATAACACCGGGTGAAGGGCAACATCATTATCTGACCAACACGATGCCACACCACGTCGCCTCAACATATCTACGCAACAATGTCCTACAAGACTAATCAATCCCGAGTGACTATTGTATGGGGTAACGGATGAAAGTTAAAGCTTGAAGACCGGAGGGCACCGTCCCATCTTCAATGACTTCGTACAAACTCTAATCCCATGCCATCGTACAACTCTCGACAACGGCGGTCCGAAATAGGTCCTATATACCTCAAACGGATGCCCGGATTGTACTTCTAAAAATTTGAGTGGACATTATATTGCCCGAGTGCACGTACTTCGAGACGACCCAACCCTAAAAACTCAGGCTAACCCGGGTTGTCTCTGGTACACCTGCGGCTCAGCCGCAGGTACACTTGCGGCTCAGCCGCAGGTACACTTGTGGCTAATATGCCTATAAATAGAGGGCTTGGGGTGCTAATTTTTTAAGAGAAAATGACGAGGAAGCCCTGCCCAATTTGCTCTGAACTCATCCCATGCAGTGTACTTTCCCCTTTTAAACACCTGTGAGCTCATATATAGCCTCTTTTATACCCATAAAAGCCAGTGTTTACCCACTGTAAAGATATAGAAGCCTTTTTTAGCAGTCGGCTATAAGCCTTCTCACACACTTTAGAGTCTTTCTCTTCATCTTTGCACACACTCTTCTACACGTTGAGAGTCGTGTTACTTACTTTTACCCGGGCTTCGGTCCGTGGTTTCATTCCAGTCTATATATATATATATATATATATATATATATATATTAACTAACATTATTGAGTTATGCCTCGATTGAGCCTAGACTTCGGTTTGGAGCGTTTAATTGCTTTTGTATATATATACATTTATATATATGAACTGCGTGTCAAACTCTGTTCGATGAGCCTAGACTTATGTCTAGTGCATTTAATGGCTTTCTTATATATATAATTATATATATGAACTGCTATCGAACTCTGTTCGGTGAGCCTGGAATTCACATCCGGTGCGTTTACTGCTTTAATATATATATATATATATATATATATATATATATATATATATATATATATATATATACACTTATATATATTAATTGTTGTTGGACTCCGTCCGATGAGCCTAGATTTCATATCCGGTGCGTTTACTGCTTTGATATATATATATACATATATATACTAACTGTTGTTGGACTCCGTCCGATGAGCCTGGATTTCACATCCGGTGCGTTTACTGCTTTAATATATATATATATATATATATATATATATATATATATATACTTATATATATTAATTGTTGTTGGACTCCGTCCGACGAGCCTGGATTTCACATCCAGCGCGTTTACTGCTTTAATATATATATACTTATATATATTAACTATTGTTGGACTCCGTCTGATGAGCCTAGATTTCACATCTGGTGCGTTTACTGCTTTAATATATATATATATATATATATATATATATATATATATATATATATATATATATATATATATACTTATATATAGTAACTGTTGTTGGACTCCGTCCAATGAGCCTGGATTTTATATCCGGTGCGTTTATATGCGTTTATATGCATTTATATATATATATATATATATATATATATATATATATACATTTCGTCCCACCTGGAGTTTACTTCGTGGTGGTTGATCGTTTTTACAACTTTCTGTACATTTCATCCCGCCTGGAGTTTCCTCTGTGGCGGTTGATAGCTTTTATAGCTTTATTTATATTTTTGATCCCCCATGGATGTGCTTCGTGGTTGGTGATCATATATATATATATATATATATATATATATATATATATATATATATATATATATATTTACATCTTTTATATATATATACCTATTTACTGCGTTTATATCAATTGCGGCATCATGTGAGCCTAGGAATCATGTGATCACAGATTCAGTCCCCTGAATCTAGATTCGGTTCCCGTGATGGACCTTTTCAGCTATAAGCATCTTGTAAATTTATCTGTGATGTTTGGATTTCCTCAGATGGTTTTCGTACCCACGAGGAATTCAGCACCTTTTTGTATATTTATTTTTGTACGGATGCCTTGCATCTGTCAAATAAAATCAATCAAGCCGATCACTTAATAAAATGGGAGTGTAAAAGGTCTCAATTACTATTGAGCATCAGGGTTTGAAAAAATCTCTTTTATAAAACATCACTGCCATATCTTGCTTAAAATTGAATTTTTACATAAAATTCAAACCCTGTGTATATAGGTGCGAACGAGGCCTCACACTACTTTTAAATAACAGCACATTGACCCACACACACACATTCAGATAACAGTTTCTTGAAAAGAGGCGGTCATCGTGGTAACACGGATGTCGGGGGTGCCTAACACCTTCCCTCCGCATAACCAAGTCCTCGGACCCAAATGAATCTCGGTTTCACCGACCCGCTTAGCAGTGTCACATCACTGGGTCAATGTGTAAACCTTTTCTCGGTTGTGTTGGTACAACCATTTAAAAAACTAACTGGCGACTCTTAACAGTCCATCGTCGACATTATACATGTCGAACCTTTTTTACTTATTTTTTTAAAACAAATCTCACCTAAAATGAGAACACCAAAGAACAATTAACGGAAAGGGACATTTAAAAATCCTGACGTCGAAATGCTTATCACAATTGACTATTTAACAGCTTTTCTATTTCCCACAGCCTTTCTAGAGAAGAAACCTTGTTCCTCAGATCCTGCACCTCCGTTGATGCTTGATCATCATCAACTTTAGTGTCTGAATCACTATTTGTCAGCTCCATCATCTCTGAATCTGGTATTACGTTTTCTACAATAACCACATCGTCTGAGTTGTTTCCATTGTGAGCTTCTACTTCAGCTATTGGCTTCGATATTAGCTCGGGTGTATGGATTTGATCCTTCTTCATGCTATAAGCATATAACAAGCCTTTTCCACCTGACATCTACACATACAAGTTATCCTGATTAGCATATATTATATACACACAGCAAATAAAAGTTTTATATAAGTTATCTTTTATTTTATTTGACGATGAATTTATTCAATTAATCTCCCTTCTAAACTCTATATGCGTTATTTATATTTTCAATGTTTCCCTCTGTTCTAAGGTTATAGCCTAAGGTCTAGCCCACCTAAGGTTTTTAACCCCTAAGCTCTGATACCAACCTGTAAAGCCCCCAAATTTGGATACTTGAAACTCAAACTCGGTGCTTCACGATACCATTTCTATGAGCGGAATAATACTAATAATAATAACAATAATATAGATACCAACTTAATTTACATAATCATCAGAGTCTGAATCACAAGTATGTAACCTTTCAACATTCATTACAACCCAAGATAGATAATTAATATCATTGTCTTAATAGTAATATCAAACTATTACATAAACTACCATAAATCTTATTTGGTTAGCTTTCTTTTTCCTTTATTTCTGTATGAGCCTTCTGGTTCTTCACACTTAGCTGAAAATATTTAAATTAAGCAAGGATGAGCATTTGAGTGCCCATCAAGTAATAGCAATTATATATATAAGCTGAAAGAATTTTAAATATTTTCTTTGTACTACCCTTCTATAACAAGTCAATAGTTGTGAAGCAATCTGAACCGATAATAATAACATAACAACTCTCTATCAAATTTTTGAAACTACGTAATGACTATAACTAGGGTTAAGGTTACATGCTATGAACATTATTTTTATTTTCGAAAAGGTTAAACAGAAATTCATCTGCAAACCGTCATAACTTACGGGCACGGGGGTGATCAGCCCGTTGTACCCTGTATTGATCAATACTACATGCAAGAACGAGGGTATCGTTCACTTTGTCCGCCTTGGGCGCATAAAAGCTTTCCCGTGTAGGGATGTTCATACTTGTCTGGGTCCAAATCAAACGTTTTATCTTGTTCAACAATAATCTATAATTCAACATATATATATATATATATATATATATATATATATATATATATACACGGGTAATTGACAAAGGTGTATCAACATGTGATTAAATACAATGATTATCCAAGTGGGGACACTTGTGTAACAATTTATAGAAATTAACGAACAGAATATATATCTGAATTACCATATACTAACATGTTGATAATCAATGAGCGTATATAATATAGGGTTAATAATCTGTACATTATTAATATAATTTAGAAACATTCTTACTCATGTCCATTGCATAAAGAAAATGCAAAGGTAAGATACTTGCCTGATACGCTGCTTACAGTTTGTAACTTAGTTCTATCTTTTGAATAACAACATATCAGTAATAAGATCATTTTACTGATTAGAATAATATACTATAACACGTAGCACTGCTTATTGCAGGCAGCACATTATCTAATCACACTGTCACATAAGTTTAACAACCATTGAATCACAAATAAACACTTATACAGACAAATATCTAAGTCTAGATCAATTTCTGAAACATGTCGGTGTACCGACGGTTTTATCGGGTAATTATCGAGTCCAAGACTCTGTCCTGTTACTCAATATCCATAAGTATCAATCATATTATTTTTAAATGACTTATAATAATTTTTAAATATTTATTATAATTTATCATAAATTTTCAAACATCAAAATCATTATTAAATAATTTAAATATCAAACAATTCTATTATCATTAATATTTAATTACTATTAAACTATTAATGAAACCATTGCCAAAAATATTAAGTTATTTAAAATAACTCAAAATATTTTTAAAACATTTATATTACCCTTAAATAATTTTTAAAACATTTAAAATTATTTTTAAATAATTACCATTAATATTTAAATATTAATGTATTATTTATCAAAATATTAAAAGTCATTAATTATAACTTAAAATATATTTAATTCATTTATATCCTCTTTAAATGATTTTTATATTAATAAAATCATTTTTAAACTATTTATTATTAAATAAATTTAATATCATCAATAATAAATTAATAATTATTAATATTAAATTATTAATGAAATTATCCTTTAAATATTAAAAGTTATATTTTATAACTTAAAATATCTTTAAACACTTTATTTTCATTTAAAATAATTTTTCTAATATTAAAATCAATTTTAAACTCAATTATTAATATAATTATTAAATAATTTTAATATCATTAATAATAATTAATTAATGAAATTTACCTTTAAATATTGAAAGTTATATTTTATAACTTATAATATTTTTAAATACCTTATTATTATTTAAAATAATTTTTAATATAACAAAATAATTTTCAATTAATTAATTTAATTAATTTATTAAATAACTTAAATATCATTAATATTAATTTATTAATGAATTTCATCACAAAATATTAATAGTCATTAAAAATAACTTAAAATATTTTATTATAGCATAATATAATTTTAAATGATTTTTCAAGTATTAAAATAATTTTTAAATAATTTATTTAATATTATAATTAAATAAATTAAATACCTTTAATATTCCAAAAATATTAAATATTTATGAAATATATTCAAAATAATTAAAAACTAAATTTTAGAATTTAAAATAATTTTTAATAATTTATTTTGTATTTTTAATAATTAAAAACTAATTTTCTATAATGATTTAATATAAATATTATTTTTATAAATAAATTGTCGCTAAAGACCACCTATAGTGACAGAACTGTCGGTATAGGTGTTCTTCATGTTCTTGAGCATTCATAAGGTAGTTTCGTGGGTGCTACTTTGACCAAGAATCGTGCACGGTGTAATGTGTTTCTGGGCATGCTATTGATCAGATCGTGTAGTGCTAGTGTAAGACTACAATATCCAACAACAGCATGATCATAACAAAGCATAACAAAGGAGATCAAAGCCTTCAAAGAAGGTGTTAGAGCTGTTCTTCATTTCTGGGTTACCCAGAAATGAAGAACAGTTCGACTGCCTTACTTTGGGCTTCAATAACTAGTGATTCTGGTAAAGGTTTAGTGATCTAAAGATTGAAGTGTGTAACCAACATATACATGAAGAGATCCATTACCTAACATCACTATAAAAATAACAGAATCGCTAGATATCGCACGGTCAAAGGATGTCAGACGGCACGTTCATCTGTTTTCTGGGTTACCCAGAAAACAGAAAACGTGCTCGTGGTACCTACTTTGACCAGCCTCTGTGCTCATAATATTTGATGTTCAGGTGATCTTAAGGCATGATATTGTAGATCATATTACCCACTAAAACATAGATGCAACACAAATAATAAATCGACATACAACTTGAAGATCAGAGCCCAAGAACATCTTGTCAGACGTTTCTGGGCACGATCTGGGTTTTCCAAAAATTCGATAGTCATGGTCGGTCAATGAGGTTTGACCACCCGTAACTTTCATTCTGTGCACGATCTGGGTTAGATTAAAGTTCCAGAATACAGACCACCTGACATACTACAATTACCAACTCTCAAAACACAAAAACCAAACACAAAAATAGATCTACCGGGTCTGACATTAGTTGTCAGATAACACAAAATTTTTTCCCAGATTTTCTTAAAACTTAATTTTGGACACTTAGATGATATGGATCTGTATAATACCAACCCAGATCATCATAATAAACTACAAACAATAAGTTTTAACATAAAATCCTAACATTTAACATAGCAACTGAGATCAGATTCTTGGGTTAGCTTTATACCTCACTTTGAGCAATTTTGATTCTGAGATTCTGATTTGTTTAAGGGATTCGTGGGGCTGGTTTTGTGAGCTGATATACTACTATATTTCTTAAATTAGAGAGAGAGAGAGAGAGAGAGAGTATTTGATGAATGTGAGATCAAATGAGGCTTTAAAGTAAAATTTTCTCTCTCCCAATCTATATATATGATAATATATTACACATGGCTGATACATGAACTGATTTGCTGGAGATTTTTAAGTCAAAAGGGTAGATACATTTGGTCACCAACTCCATATATGGATAGATTTACAAGTAAGCTCAATAAAAAATGTGCGTAAGGGCTTTTTGGTCATTTGCTATATAATTTTAATGGCAAAAGTTTAATCTTGACAAACCCTTAGGGTTTGACCTTTAGGGTTTAACCCTAAGGTTTAGCACAAATAATTTATAGAATGTCTAATTAGGGTTTGCACAAATAAATTAATAAATTTTATTTTCTAAAATTGTAATTAGGGTTTATTAATTAGATTAAGTTTCTAATTAATTTATACAGGAGCATTAGGGTTTAATTATTTAATAATTATGGTTAACCTTGTTAATTTAGCAATTAGAATTTACAATTAGTAATTAGGTTTACTAATTTCTAATTAGGGTTACTAATTATAGAAATTAGGGTTTCTAGAAATTAATATTTCAAAATATTAATTAGGGTTTACCTAATTATTCATTAAATCATATAAGATTGTTACATAATAATCTCGAACTCATAATTGAGTTTCAAATTAGGGTTTAACATTTTAAAATTAGGGTTTTAATAACTTAGGGTTTTTTAAAAATTATTTAGGGTTTCTAGATTTTAATTAGGGTTTACCTAATTAATCAATTAATACACAACATAAAACATGTAACACAGTTATGCAACAGTCTTAAACCCGCAATTGATTTTCAAATTAGGGTTTCCCATAGTAAAACTAGGGTTTTGACATTAAACACCATAATTGACCAACCATCTTTAATACGTACATATAATACATATTTATAGCACTGAAAAATCAAAATATAATTAATATTATATTATTATTCTCATTCCTTGATAAAAACCCAAATTTAGGGTTTGAATTATTCTTTCATAATTAACCTTAATAATTAAGGTAAAATAAATAATTTAATAATATGTACTAAAATTTATATAATAAAATAATTATTATAATTATTCTAAAAAATCACTCCATATATTATTTAAATAATATATAACTATATTTTCATGGAAAATAATTAATAAAAACCTTTCTACCATAAAATTAATTATTATAAGAATATACTTTATAATAATCAATAATTCTAAAATAAATCTATTTGTAATTATTCATGTAATAAATATATTTTTATTTATCACATAAATACATATACATCTTATCTTGTACAAATCCTCATCCTTAAAATATATATATAAAAAATTTATACGCAAAATTTCTGATTTATTTATATAGAAAATATTGGGTTGTTACAGATGAACTCTACCTCTTTTATGTGATGAATACTTTCGAAAAAGTACTTGTCGTTGAATAGTTCTTAGAACTTTTCTCAAGACATCTTCAGTGCGGCAAGCTGGGTACGTTTTACAGATTCTCACCAATGATCTGCCTCTTCTCGCAACATGAACGTGGCAAAGGGAACCTTTTGCTCCTCGGAGCATCCCAAGATATCAAATATCTTGGTGATCTGCTTTATCCACGTCTCTGCCTTAAGTGGTTCTGGCTTTCCTAAAAATTTCGGTGGTCTCAGCTCCTTGAACTACTTAGTGGTGACCAACCGTGAGTTGCCAGTGTTTCCACCTGCATTTTGAACATGAGTCATTCTCGCCTGATGTTGTATGAATTGCATAAAGCCTTTGAATATCACATCGTTCATCATTTGGTCGGTGTTGTTATTCACACGAGGATTGTTGCCTTCCTGATGCAAATTATCTAGGTTATTGATCTGTGGTGACTCCACGGTCTCATGTGCTCCATTGCTTATCTCAACATTTTCAGATGTTATTTTCAAATACTGCCACAAAATAAGGGTTAATTGACATACCACATATTATCCCTATATTCTGACCAACTAATTAAATAACAAATAAACTTAGGTAGGTCATACTAGCGAAAGAATTACCCGTCTCTCCCCTCCTAGTTCTAGTCTCACATCTCAGCCAGGTATCATATCCCTAAGCTTTGATACCAACTGTGACGCCTCCAAAATAGGTATACATCACCTATCTTGGGTCGCCAGATGCATGGTACAGAATTTAAATACAAACTTAATTAATATAACTGTCGTGTAAAATACGACAAAACATAGTTGAGTTTTTACATGAATATTGTCTCATAGACAGTATCCAAACTCAAATTCAATCCTCATTACATTTATTATCACACTAAATAATGAGAACTACTAAAACAACCATCTCGGACCATCACTCCGTTCTCCCACTAGTCTTGGCTACGTTCTCATTTCTTGAAGAAAACAATGAAAGCAAAAGGGTGAGCTCAACTAGCCCAGTAAAAAAATATTATGACTAAGATAATGCAGAATAAATTATCGTTAGCCTTCAACAGTGTTAAACTGATAAAATACAATAAACATCAAGTTTAACTGCAGCGGAACAAGCAATCCATTAGAAGAGTCAAGTAGAGCATGATATCTACTATCTTCTACGATTTAAACAATTTATCATTAATTTTATCGTTGGGACTCAGTTTAATAAATAAACCACATCATCAAATCATCCCTGCACTACTGGCCAAGGATATTCATTAGTATCACGTCCACGAATTATCCCTGCACTACGGGGCAAGGATATTCATGTAATCATCAATGGTCATGATCATACCGAATAATCCCTGGTTATAATCATACCAATAACTGTCCATCAATGCACTACGGGCCAATGAAGACTTTTACCACATCATTTGTAACATTACGGGTCATGGTTATACCGAATGATCCCTGGTCATAATCATACCAATCAATAGTCTATCTATGCACTACGACCAAAGATGACTTTTATTACAATATAAGCATGAGGATGATGACAATGATATAAGCATTAATCAAACGAAATCAAGGATAAATATTAAAAACTTTAAATTTATCTAGAGTTTAAAAATATCTAAATTGTCAACATGATACTGCTTTGCGGAGTAAAATTCAAGAATAATATTCATGTATCAAAAATAATCTTGGACAGAAAAGAAATCAATTTTTGTTATGAATAGTACCCCGGGTGAATAGTACCCGAGTGAATATTACTTCGAGAATAGTACCCCTTGAATAGTACCCCGACATAAAAAATACCCCGAATACCCAAGTGAATTGTACTCAAGTGAATAGTAACCCGTGAGTAGTACCCCGGTATGAAAAGTACCCCGAATATCCGAGTGAATAATATTCGAGTGAATAGTAACTAAGTGAATAGTAACCCGTAAATAGTACCCCGGGTGAAAATATTGATATTTAATAAGAAAGTTCAGATCAATATTCCAATGAAACGATGCCGGATTAAGCGCAAAACTCAAGGATATTCCAATAATTTCAGGAATTATAGAAGCAATACTTACCATAGTAAGTTTAGATTTAAGAATATGAAAAGAAATAATATACGAAACTGCAAATGGATTTTCACCTGTCATGCGGTACGTAATCCGCATAGACAAGTTATTCCCATATATTAAAGGATGAATACAAAAAATAGTATTCCTTATGAATACGAAAGAAATAATACCCCTTACCATACGAAGATAACATCCCTTATGAATACAACAAATAATATCTCTTATGAATACAACAAATAATATCCCTTACCTTAGTAGAAGATTGGATACTACAATAGTGAAATATCATAATACTTTTCTTCTTTCTCTCTATAGTTTCTCTCTATAACTTCTCTTGTGAGTCTCAGTGAATTGGTGAGAATGAAAGAAGAATTAAGCTTCTATTTATAAGAGAATGGACTAAATAGTAACTGATTCACGAACGGTCCAGATTGATTTACTATTAGAACGGATGGTTCATATTGATTACTATTAAAACCACAACCGACGGTCCAGATTGATTTACTATTAAAACCACCACCGATGGTCCAGATTGATTTACTTTTAAAACCACCACCGACGGTCCAGATTGATTTACTATTAAAACCACCACCAACGGTCCATATTGATTTACTATTAAAACCACCATCGACGGTCCAAATTGATTTACTATTAAAACCACCATCGACGGTCCAGATTGATTTACTATTAAAACCATGACCGACGGTCCATAAAATTAGTAAATCATCCCATGGAATACTAAGTCAAACTTACAACAAATGCCTCATAACGAATCCCTATATTAATATCAAAAAATAAATAAATATTTACCACAAATCATTTATCTTTAATAAACATGTACATTTTTAATATTTCAACAATTATTCATCATTAATATTATAACTCACGATATTTAACAACTAGATCATTCCCATGAAAGAGAGGGCTTTCTGATAAGGATTTCTCCCTATTGGCGCGCAATTAGGTAACTAAACCTCTCCTCGACAGGACTTTCTAGACATTGTTAATATTACAAATAATAATATGAATAACTTTGTCGTCTCAATTATTGATTTAATAATAATAAATATTATGCAGATGAAACTGTGACAATAATTGAATCAATAATATGAGATATATTATGCAGCCACTACTATAGCAATAATTGATTAAATTGAGTGGCTTCCTACGTAAGTATCAATAATCAATATCGTGTGCTACTATGCAACCACGCGTATTACTGTACTTTTACCACCGGGTATATCAACAGTTTAACGGTAAAAATTTCGCCGTTATTTTTATAAAAAGATATTTTTGTCGTTTTCTAACTCCGACAGTTATTCCGTTATGGGGTCCACTAATGATGGTGTCGTCGTACGGATATTCCCTGACAAAAAGAATATTCCCCGACACAACAAATATTTTATATCAACTTACTTACTTTGCAAAATTTTCAAATATCACCCTTAACTTTAACCTTTTATCAATTTAACCATTTACTAACTAGAATAATAATTATAAGAAAATTTAATACTTTCATTTCATAAAATTCAGGGTCTTACAACCATTTTATATGGTCCGGTCACAATTAACAAAAACAACAAAAAACATTTCTATACCCTTCTCACTATAAAAACAACAAAAACAAAAACATCTCTACACCCTTTGTTACATACAGCATTGAACCTTTACATCAGGTTCGAACTACGCAGACATGATCTCCTCTTCAATCGGAGTTAGTAGGTAGCCATTCATGGTTTGGTCTTACCCCCTCCAAAACACATAAACTTGTCAACGGTACTGGGATCATCCTTCAATCCGCTACACTTCATTGACTTCAGACCAAAGGGATGGAACTACTTGACCTCCCCATTTAAACGGGAGAATCGACGACCATCTAAGCTGCAGTCAAGTCCTCAAAGAGAAATACCAATCCATAAGAGATGGAACTAACTGGGCTCCCCTATACAAAGGAGTACCGGTGACCATCTGTGGTGCGGTCAACCTCAGAGAAGAAAGCCACATTCCTCTCCACATCTACATACAGAAACTAGTCCCAAGACACCAAAGATGGTAGGGAATAAATACAGATCAACGATTCATTCTGAAATATCCTGAGACATCTCAATGTTCGTCCATCAAGGAGAAGTTCATGATACATCAAGATCACAAGCCCTAGTGAAACAAGTAAATATCAAGCAAGCAATAAGGCATAACTAAAAGGGAAGTGATCAAAATATGTTTCCCTGCTATATATAATGATGTTTAATATATACAATGTGTACTGTACATGACAAAATGGCTAAGCTAGTCTGTGCAGAAAAATATAAGCCCGTCTACAAGTTAGTGTGTATGTAGGCTACAAGAAGGGGGTAACGATGTGATCTCCTGCCCAAGGGTCTCTACACGAATCAACATATCTACAGCCAACTGCATGGTGGCACTATGCTCATCAATATACGTGTTCATCTCTATAATGATGCCAGAAGTAAGGGACCTCACTACAGTACTATCTGTAACAGCGATATCTCGGGCAAATATAGCTGTAAGACCCCAACTTATTAATAAATAAAATTAAATTTTCTCTATTTATTATTTTGAAATAGAAAGGGTTGATTTGATTAATGTGGTTAGTTATGGGTAAAATGCACAAATATTTCAAATAAGCAAGTAGTTATAAAATATTCATTTTTGGTCGGTGAATATTCATTTGGTCGTGGAATATTCTTGCTGTCGGGGAATATTCGTACGACGGCGCAGCCTTGTGTGGGCCCCATAACGGAAAGCGATTGGATGAAGAAAACGACAAGTATAAGTTGTTTATAATTAACGGCGTAGTTATTACCGTTAATATTGTTGGAATACCTGGTGGTTAAAATACAGTAGCACACGGTATTGCACCAATTATTGATTCTTACGAAAGAAGGCACTACTCAATAATTGTTACAGTAGTTACTGTTCAATATTTTATTTTATTAATTCAATAATTGCTGCATTGATATTTTATATTATTGTTGTTTTAATAATTGTCACTGCACAGTATTTTCCAATTTCAGATCAATAATTTATATTATTTGAATAATATTATTAGATAACATTATTGGCAATGTCTAGAAAATTCTGTCTAAGGAGAGGTTTGGTCATCTAATTACGCGCCAGTAAGGAGAAATTCTTATTGGAAAGCCCCCTCTTTCCTGGGAACGGCCTGGTTGTCATAAATGTGATTCTGTAATATTATTTGTGAATAATTAATTATTGATTCATATGATAAGAAAATACTTATTTTATGTGGATATAAATGAGGGATATATTTTTGTGGTTAAAAATGAAGGAGTTAATGTTGAGGTTTTTATCAGTATTTTTGTCGGGATAGAGGTATTAAAAATCAAGATTTTTGAGATATTTTGCGGGGGTTATAATTTTTAATCCGACCGTTGGATCGTGGTAATTTTTGGATATGTTATACATATATTAGTTGAGTATATGTCCACAAATTTTGAACCGTTAAAAATGAACGTATGATTTATTATGAATTTCACGAGATGACTGGTTCAGAAATTGTTGAATTTTCGGAGTTTATCATTTTGGTGGAAAATTCTAGAATTGGTGGGCCCTACTCTTGGTTGGTGAAGAAATGTGCTGAGATTTTTATTCAAATATGTTAGGCTTGAATAGTAACAGGTAAAGCCATCAGGTTGCAGGTTAAGTCTGCTTCGGCGTGCTAACATTTTCCTATAAATAGAGGGCTAAGTTAGAATTGAAAATCACACCAAAAACAAGTTTTCTCTCTTTCTCTCTCTAGATTATTGAGTGTATTTTGTGAGTATTTATATACTTTGAGAGTTTCTATTCATCAGAGCAAGTTTCTTTCAGCCTTATACCGGTATTCCGACCAAAAGTACTGATATTTTGAGGTAAGGGATATTATCTTCTTCTTAAATGATATTTTCTTCAATATCATTATGCCAAAATATTGATATGAATTTTTTATCAAATTTGAAACTTTTTGTGTCGGGGTTACTATTCACGAATACGACACTATTCACCGAAAAATAAAATTTTTTTCTTTTTGTCCAAGATATCTATTATGGTTACTATCTTTGATTGTATCCATGTTTTGATCTTTATTTTTGAATTCTTCTTCACAATTGATTATTATGAAGTATTATTGATCTTGGATAAACTGTTATACAAATCCCTACTATTTGTCCTTCTGTCTCACTGGATTCGTTTTCTTTAATATATTTTTCATTATCCTCAGTCCTAAATGATGATATTAGTGAATATCTTTGGCCTGTATTGCAAAGATGTATGATTACCTGATGAATATCTTTGGCCTGTAGTGCAAAGATGAATATTTGGTTAAAGATGATTATTAATTGATGTTACATGGATAAAATATTGATGATGGACTTTTAAATCTTAGAAGATAGTAGAATTCATTCTCTATTTGACTCTTCTAATGGTTTGCTGTTTCCACTGCAGTTGTTGATCTAAAACTTGTTGTCTATTATATTTAACCAGATTTTTCCCTATTGAATACTAATGATAATTTGTTGTATATTATCTTAGTCATAATATTTTTTACTGGGCTAGTTGAGCTCACCCTTTTCCTTTTTGTTCCATTTTTCTTCTCAGGAGGTGAGAACATAGCAGGATCTAGTCGGGGTATAGAGTGATGGTTCTAAAAAGATGTTTTAGCAGTCCTCACTATTTCTGTAAAATAGTGTTTGAATAATTGTAATGAGGACTTATTTGAGTGTAGATATTGTCTAGAAGACAATATTTGTATTTAAACTCACAGTATGTGTTGTCGTATTTTGCACGACAATTGTATTATTGAAGTTGTAGTTTGCTTTTTGTACCATGTATTTGGCGACTCAGAATGGGTGTTGTATACCTATTTTGGGGGCGTCACAGTTGGTATCAGAGCTTAGGGATATGATCCCTGGCTGAGATGTGAGACAAGAACTAGGAGGGGAGAGACAGAGAATTCCTTCGCTAGTATGACCTGAATAAGTTTATTTGGTAATTATTGGTCGGTCAGATATAGGGATAATATGTGACATGTCAATTAACCCTTGTTTTGTGGCAGTATTTGAGAATGACAGCAGAGAACGTTAATAATGGAGTAAATCAGACCGTGGAGACACCTTTAATCACCACCCAGGGGAACGTGCAATAGGAAGGCAATATTCCTCCTGTAAACAACGTTACCGAGCAAACGATGAATGATGGAATGTTTAGGAGCTTTTTGCAGTTCATGCAAAATTAGACGAGGGAGACTCATGTACCAAAATACAGGTGGAAGTGATAGCAACGCGCGGTCTGTCACAGCCAAGCAGTTCAAAGAGTTGGGACCACTAGAATTTAAGGGAAAGCCGGATCCGATCATGGCGGAAACGTGGGTCAAGCAAATTACCAAGATATTCGATGTCTTGGGATGCATGGAGGAACAGAAGGTTCCATTCGCCACCTTTATATTCCGCGGTGAGGCAGACTACTGGTGGGAGTCTGTGAAGCGTACCCAGCCGGACGCACTCAACATGTCCTGGGAAACGTTTCAGAAACTGTTTAATGACAAGTACTTTCCTAAAAGTACTCGTCATATGAAGGAGGTAGAGTTTATTAGACTGGAACAAAACAATCTGACGGTGTCCCAGTACGAGGCCAAGTTTACAGAGTTATCCAGGTTTGCACCTCATTTGGTCGAGAATGAGGAACGAATGACAAAGATATTTTTGAGAGGTTTAAAACCCGAGATTCGGCAATATCTTATCTCTCATAAATTTTCTTTATATTCAGATGTTGTAAACAGGGCTCAATTATTAGAGCGAGATAATGAGTATGTTCAACCGAGGGACCATAACCAGGGTCATACTGGTGACAGCAGTCATCGGAGCAATGAGAACCAGCGAGGAGGGAAAAATACAGACAAAAGTGGTAACCACTCTAGTGGTCATCGTGGCCATGATAATAGGAGAGGTGAGTCAATTGGAAATTTCAAGAAGAGAAGATTTAACAATGACAGGAAGACGTCGACAGCAGCACCAGCACCAGGAACAAATTCTAGGGGAGGAGAACGACCGCCAGTTAGATGTTACAGATGCGGAGAGGAGGGACATATAAGTCCAAACTGCCCACAACAGTTCAAGGTATGTTATAATTATGGAAAGAAAGGACATATCGCTCGAGATTATACTATAGTGAAATCAAGTCCAGCTGGGACGATGACACCAAAGGCGGATACGGACAAAATAAAGTCGGCGGTTTTTGGGAGATCGTTTATCGTGACTGCCCAAAACGCGAGGAACCCGAACGAAGGTATAACGGGTTAGTTAATTATAAATTCTTGCGAAGTCTATACCTTACTATATACCGGTTCTACCCATTCTTTTATCTCTCCTGCTTGTGCTCAACGTTTAAACTTGACTCTGGAGAAATTAGACTTTGACCTATCTGTGGAGACTCCGTTAGGAGAAACTTTCATTACATCTACAGTTTATAAATCTTGCTTAATCCAAGTTGGCACAATCACATTACCTGTTGACCTTATCTCTTTAAAGATACTTGCTTTTGATGTGATTTTAGGAATTGATTGGTTAACTACTCATCATGCCAAAATTGATTGTTTTCGTAAGGTTGTTAGTTTTTATATTCCTAACCAACCTGTTATGCGAGTTCAAGTAACCAAACCACTAAAATCAATCGCTGTCATACCAAGCAATAAAGCCATTCGTTTATTGAAAAACGGATGTCAAGCTTTCTTAGCCCATGTCATGGACTTGAACAAAAATACGTCAGATTTGAATGATATTTTTGTTGTTAGTGAATTTCTTAACGTATTTCCTCAAGAATTTCCTGGCCTAACCCAGAGTGTGATATTAAATTTTTGTATTGATCTTCAACCCGATACAAAACCCATTTCTAAAATCTCATATTGAATAGCTCCTATTGAACTTCAGGAGTTAAAAACCCAACTATAGAAGTTGGTACCCGAGCCTCTATCTGGTGACTTCCTTTGTGGAATGCACCAAAGCCAGACTCTCCGTAAGGGACTCTATGTTTGTGTGGTGGTAAAACAATAGGTGTCATTGTGACGTGATATCCAAGATTGGGATATGAATCACAATTGAGAGCAACCGAAGTCAGTGACCAAAGTACGTAGCTTTCTGGGCTTAACTGGTTACTATCAGAGATTCGTGGAAGGGTTTTCTCGAATCGCTACTCCATTAACTTAGCTGACTCAGAAAGATACAAAATCCGTATGGAGCGAGGAATGCGAGAAGATTTTCCAATAGCTCAAGAGGCAACTCATTCAGAACCTGTTCTGACCATACCATCCTGGAAAAACGAACGTGGTAGCTGACGTGTTGAGTAGAAGATTGTACACGAGTACAAGTGCGATATTGTTGAACACAAAGACCTATTTTGTATAATTTATAAATGATAGAGATAGAGTTAATGACTCTAGGGACCCACGTGATGATATACGAGTAAAATCGACTTTAATCGATAACGTTAAAGCCGCTCAAGCTATAGACCTGGAGCTGATGAATATAAAGAAGAAGGTGCAAGAATGTGTTATTCTAGAAGTAAGAGTCGATGAAGAGAAGAAAGCTCAAGCCTTCGATTTATTTGAAATCCTCGATCGAGTAGGAACTGTGGCCTATAGACTCGCCTTAACGCTAAGTATGTCGCGTGTTCATAACATTTTTCACATATCGATGTTACGTAATTATGTGGACGACTCAAATCATATTATTGCGTTAGAACCAGACGAGGTAGCCGAAGATTTAACGTACGAGGAGGTACCTGTTAAGATATTGGATAGGAAAGAACATGTCCTACGCACGAAGGTTATACCACAAGTTAAGGTTTTGTGGAGAAACCATGCTATTGAAGAAATGACCTGGGAGTTGGAATCAGAAATAAAAGCGAGGTATCCTCACCATTTCGAAACACCAGGTACGTACGTCAATTTCGAGGACGAAATTTTATAAGGAGGGGAGGTTGTAAGACCCCAACTTATTAATAAATGAAATTAAATTTCCTCTATTTATTATTTTGAAATAGAAAGGGTTGATTTGATTAATGTGGTTAGTTATGGGTAAAATGCGCAAATATTTCAAATAAGCAAGTGGTTATAAAATATTCATTTTTGGTCGGTGAATATTCGTTTGGTCGTGGAATATTCTTGCTGTCGGGGAATATTCGTACGACGGCGCAGCCTTGTGTGGGCCCCATAACGAAAAGCGATTGGATGAAGAAAACGACAAGTATAAGTTGTTTATAATTAACGACGTAGTTGTTACCGTTAATACTGTTGGAATACCTGGTGGTTAAAATACAGCAGCACACGGTATTGCACCAATTATTGATTCTTACGAAGGAAGACACTACTCAATAATTGTTACAGTAGTTACTGTTTAATATTTTATTTTATTGATTCAATAATTGCTGCATTGATATTTTATATTATTATTGTTTCAATAATTGTCACTGCACAGTATTTCCCATTATCAGATCAATAGTTCATATTATTTGAATAATATTATTAGATAACATTATTGGCAATGTCTAGAAAGTTCTGTCTAAGGAGAGGTTTGGTCATCTAATTGCGCGCCAGTAAGGAGAAATTCTTATTGGAAAGCCCCCTCTTTCCTGGGAACGGCCTGGTTGTCATAAATGTGATTCTGTAATATTATTTGTGAATAATTAATTATTGATTCATATGATAAGAAAATATTTATTTTATGTGGATATAAATGAGGGATAAATTTTTGTGGTTAAAAATGAAGGAGTTAATGTTGAGGTTTTTATCAGTATTTTTGTCGGGATAGAGGTATTAAAAATCAGGGTTTTTGAGATATTTTACGGGGGTTATAATTTTTAATCCGACCGTTGGATCGTGGTAATTTTTGGATATGTTATACATATATAAGTTGAGTATATGTCCACAAATTTTGAACCGTTAAAAATGAACGTATGATTTATTATGAATTTTACGAGATGACTGGTTCAGAAATTGTTGAATTTTCGGAGTTTATCATTTTGGTGGAAAATTCTAGAATTGGTGGGCCCTACTCTTGGTTGGTGAAGAAATGTGCTGAGATTTTTATTCAAATGTGGTAGGCTTGAATAGTAGCAGGTAAAGCCATCAGGTTGCAGGTTAAGTCTGCTTCGGCGTGCTAATATTTTCCTATAAATAGAGGGCTAAGTTAGAATTGAAAATCACACCAAAAACAAGTTTTCTCTCTTTCTCTCTCTAGATTATTGAGTGTATTTTGTGAGTTTATATACTTTGAGAGTTTCTATTCATCAGAGCAAGTTTCTTTCAGCCTTATACCGGTATTCCGACTAGAAGTACTGATATTTTGAGGTAAGGGATATTATTTTCTTCTTAAATGATATTTTCTTCAATATCATTATGCCGAAATATTCATATAAACTTTTTATCAAATTTGAAACTTAGTGTCGGGATTACTATTCACGTATACGGCACTATTCACGTATACGGCACTATTCACGAATACGGCACTATTCACCGAAAAATAAAAATTTTTTCTTTTTGTCCAAGATATCTATTATGGTTACTATCTTTGATTGTATCCATGTTTTGATCTTTATTTTTGAATTCTGCTTCACAATTGATTATTATGAAGTATTATTGATCTTAGATAAACTGTTATACGAATCCCTACTATTTGTCCTTCTGTCTCACTGGATTCGTTTTCTTTAAGATATTTTTCATCATCCTCAGTCCTAAATGATGATATTACTGAATATCTTTAGCCTGTATTGCAAAGATGTATGATTACCTGATGAATATTTTTGGCCTGTAGTGAAAAGATGAACAGGTGTTGAGATGAACATGACTGACTGGTGATACAAATGAATATCTTTGGCCTGTAGTGCAAAGATGAATATTTGGTTAAAGATGATTATTAATTGATGTTACATGGATAAAATATTGATGATGGACTTTTAAATCTTAGAAGATAGTAGAATTCATTCTCTATTTGACTCTTCTAATGGTTTGCTGTTTTCGCTGTAGTTGTTGATCTAAAACTTGTTGTCTATTATATTTAACCAGATTTTCCCCTATTGAATACTAATGATAATTTGTTGTATATTATCTTAGTCATAATATTTTTTACTGGGCTAGTTGAGCTCACCCTTTTCCTTTTTGTTCCATTTTTCTTCTCAGGAGGTGAGAACATAGTAGGATCTAGTCGGGGTATGGAGTGATGGTTCTAGAAAGATGTTTTAGCTGTCCTCACTATTTCTGTAAAATAGTGTTTGAATAATTGTAATGAGGACTTATTTGAGTGTGGATATTGTCTAGAAGACAATATTTGTATTTAAACTCATAGTATGTGTTGTCGTATTTTGTACGATAATTGTATTATTGAAGTTGTAGTTTGCTTTTTGTACCATGTATTTAGCGACTCAGAATGGGTGTTGTATACCTATTTTGGGGGCGTCACAATAGCGCTATCCAACTCCACAATCACTACATCTCTAGATGATCTGGCCTCATCTTGCTCAGCAACAGCGGTATCTCTATGAGTTAATGCTTCATCTCTCTCTAATAGAGCGACGTCTCTCCTATCAAGAGCTGTCAACATCAAGGCCCTAGCCTGATCTCTCTCAAAGGTCATCAGATGAAGACTCTGCTCTAAATACCGTGTTGAATGCTAGATCATAGTAGCACTCATACTGGGAGAATCTACAAGAGCTTTTGGAAACCCAGTGAATGGCTCTTCCTCGGTGTGAGAATCAATGTCCTCTATGGGCTCTCCACCATCTGAATCAATCCCCAACACTGTGGATACTGCCGCAGCCGATGCAGTCTCTGTCTCCATCCATGTAGAATACTCTGTCGAACAGCCCGGATGGCTAACAAAAAACTCAGCACTCTCACGCTGATCCCAATAGGCATACACCCTAGATATGTCCTCTACTGACAAATGGTAAGATGACAAGCACTGACGATATATATCCTGAAACTGGTCAAACTGTGACATCACAGCTAGTGGGTGATACATTGTCATGCCCCTCAAACTAACTAGAGGGAGATAATCCATGACCAGTGCATGAGTAATGAACTTGTAGGGTGAGCTGAGCCCTGTACACAGCATATTGTCAAATAAATCACCAATCCCTGCCAAAAACACTGACCAGGATGCAGCGTCTATACACTCCGCTGGTTGAAAGGAGTAAGACATAGCTATTTCATGGGAAAAACAATACCCATATCTTCAGAACATGCTAATCGGTCTTAGGTGTGACATGAAGCACACATACAATAAGACCGAGCTGCCTATAAACACCCCTGCAGGATAGGTGTGGCAATACGTGGCTGACCTCAGTGTCTCTGCCATAATCATCGGCATAATGGTATGACCCTCCCTGAGAGCTCTCACTGCCATGACAACACCGATGTCCAGCTCATCCATATACAGTGGCATGTACAAGTAAGCCACTACGCACATCTTAAGTACATCTACTCTAGTAACACGCCATTGATCCTCCGATATGGTGAAATCTCCGGAGTACTGTGCTTAACTGTCCACTGAGCCAAATCTGTCTATAAGAAAATGTTGGGACAATACATGGCCGGATGTAATCTCATCCTATGCCACTTTACGCCGTAACCCGGTGAGGGTCATGAACCAGCGCATATCTCTGACAGCCATCCGAGTGCATGGCATGTCTAAGGGCAAAGCCGTCAACCGCTCATACTCCTTGAAAGTAGGAGTCAACTTATGGGTCCCAAACCAGAAAACCTGCCTCTCCGGTACCCAATGCTCTACCATGCCATCTACGAAGCCTAATGGAACCTGGAACGTCAAGAGGGTCATAGAATGCTGCATTAGCTGATCTACAATCACCCTATTTGAAGGGGATACACTATCATACCACGATCTCAAGCATGAGGCCACCAATACTGGTGGGGTGTGATCAATACGGCTAACTGTCGAGGAAGACATCTGTGTGGGCCGTATCATAAGACCATCTACGGGTCAATGTTGAACATCTCTGGATATACATATGCATGACATAATACATGCATAACAAATAATAGATGGCAATATGATGTAGGGAATTGAAAACAGTACATACATTCCTAAGTACATCATCATCTAAATACATCATCTATGTATAGCTAAAAATACAGGGAAATGGAGCACAGACACCCTACAACTAATAGAGGCCTATCAAAAAGATATAACGAGAATGGGGCACAGCCACCCAGTATCTGACAGAGGCCTATCAAAAGATATAGCGAGACTACACATCAAAAGAAGACAATGGTGTCTATGACTACATCATCAATCTTGTCCACCTGATGTAACTCCTCCTGAGTCATTGGATCTCCCCCAACAGGGATGTCAGGCTTATACAAGGGAGGATTTGCACCGGTAAAGCCATATGGGTCATCTAAAAGGGCCAACCCCTGAGCTGGAAGGATCAAAAGTATCCGCTTCTGAAGGATCTCTGCCAAAATACCGGATAAAAAAGTGTGCCCAATCCAACTGCCGGGTCAAGCTGTCAATCTATGTTAAATGAGTTAGATCTCAAACACAGGCCATCCAATCCGTCATCATCACGGATCCAGGAACCATATCCCCCATGAACTGAGTGGCGCGGGTCTAGGCTCCGATGGTACGAGGGGACCACCAGTGGTATAATGCCTCTTGTGTAAACGGACCCTCTGACAAAGTAAAGCCGTCAACGCCCATCAATGGGATATCATTGACAGGCAACTGCAATACAGGCCAATAACGCCTAGCAGGAGGTAAGATTGGTACACGAATCTCTCCTGTGGTGCTCCTAATAGAACGCTCTCCTAAATATAGCTCCCATCCTCCATCTGTGAAGAGAGGAATCCGGCGGGTGGACATCATATACTCGACATCAGTCGGGTATCCCTCCTCAAAGTCGATTGTCAAATGTTCCCCAGAGTATGTAACCCAAGTGATTGCATCAGTTGTCAACAACTCCAACTATAAGCGACAATGGGTGAAACTCTCAGCTACAGGAACCTCCGCCAAAATGGAGTGATGTTATCGCCGTCCTCGTGGATAGGTATCTAAACCTAACACACTAATAGGACGCAAGCATGGAAGCCTCTCATAGGCCCAAAACTGCCAACATAAAGGCAAACATCTGCGGTCAGTCACTCTTAACCTGTACATGTGAAATCGAAAGAGAAATACTCACCAGCATAAATGGGTAAAATTCTAGCCAAGCCTCTGTCAAGCCTTGCGAACGCATACGCATTCCCCTGAGGAAATAGGCAAAGGTATAGGAGCCCCAATCATACTCCCCGATATGGTCCACCTCTCGAGTGGTACTGATCAAAGCGAATGACACCGTGGAAGAGTTATCAGCTATGAAATAACCCCTGATAATAACCAGGAACAATCGCCAAAGAATGTGATCCATAACTCTCACATCAGCGGGCATGGGCTCACTCAATAGCCCAGTCATAGCATCTACACTCAAAGGACCCATACGGACGGTCCTGCCCTTGAGAGCCTCAGCTGGAACTCCCAACAAGGATCTAACAGCAGTAGAGGAAATGTTCGTTGTACATGGCATTGGCACCCCTCCAAACTCTATACCGGTGATAAAGTGCCAATCCATCGGCGTCATCATCACCTCACAATCCAATAAATGGAGAGACTGAGTCTGGTGAAACCAGTGCTCAGATAATGCCCTGAGGTAACCCCAGGGACAACGACGGGGAAGAATGGAAAAGAATGCCCCAAAGCTCCAACCATGCACAATACCTCGGTAATCTGGATGTAGAGCCTAATACAGAGAGTGTATGCTGAACTAGTTCCCTCGAGGCTGTGTAAAGCCAGGAACCTACATCAAATACACAGCAATATCAGAATCCTTAATCCTCATCAATAGGAAAAAGGAAGATTTAAACCCAGCTTTTACCTCGTTTGCCTGCAAGTAAACCGAGGGGTGGCAACTCAAATCATCCAGAAGCTATAGAATCGCCACAACGATGCCGGGAAGATCCTTGCGGGGAATATGAGCAGTAAGAACTGGAGCCGCAACCGGTACATCCTCCTCCTCGTCCTCAACATTTGGTACATCAACCCAGACAGGACGAATCACTACCTCAGCCAAACGATAAGGTTGTCTGACTGAACGGGGTCGAGGCACTTCAGAAGCCCTCCTCTACACACCTGAAGTGGTCCTGTGGGAACTACTCGGCTGATCTGGATCCATAATATTTGGACACAAGTCTCCAAATCACCTCAGAAAGGGTATGGTAAATTCTAACCTGGAGCTTTTCAAATGCATTTTATGACTACATGCATGCATGCATTACTTTAACATACGCCTACAGTAGAGTTAAAAATGCATGTCTACCCAATGCTTAGGCTCATGAATTTTTTTTGCCAGAGTCTCCTTTGTAAACAGGACTATCCACATGCACATAGGCATGACTAGGTGGCCATTCAGTAGCACACCTACCCACAATCATAAACATCCAATAATGCATGAACATGTCAAAGTCATAATCCGTAAGGGTAGCCTAATTACCGGGATTACTTTGATTTACAACCTTTGCTCATTTGTCCTCAAATAGGATAAAAAATAGCAAAAAAGGTACCAATTTAACTATTTTAAAAGTCAAATTTTTTCACATCATTATGTTTAGCATGGTTTAATACTAACCTTTACTATATTGAATATTTTTTATCAAGTCATATGAGCATGCATATTCACTACTATGTGTTTAGACGCATTTTATGTGATAATTCATTTTCCAACGGACAAAAACCAGAAAAGAAGACATGTATACATTACCAGGATAGTGTAAAACACTTGTACGGTGACAAAATTTATAGAAAGACGCCCGAACTCAGTGATCTGAAGAATACCTCTTAGATTTCCTGTGTGGCGCAATATGAAAATGACTTGTGAAAGCAACAGACCATTTAAAAGCACTCACGGTTGGCCGCAGGTGTACCTACGACTACCCTAGATGGGTCCCACCCCTCCGGCTCAGTCTAATTCTAGTTGCAAAGGAGGTCTCACAAGTTAAAACAGGCAAATCAGGAGAAAAGATGCTACGCGATTGAGCAGAAAAGCCTGAAATCCTGGTTTTCACAGACCAAACTGCGGGTCTTTTTATCACTCATTGGTATCCGCCCATACACAGGGTTCACTATACCGATGATCACAATTGTTGCATACTATGATCGATAATACCTCACGAAGGTCTGATGCCGTCAATTCGGGGTCGTAACTCCAAAACACTTCTCCCCAGCGGGAATTTCATACAACTTCAGCCATTGGTAAGTAAATCCAACGAAGCGTCGGAATCCATTCGATGATTTCAGCCGTTGATGCACATGTCAGCAAGGTCAGGCAACCCTGACAAACACAAACTGTTGGCAGTAACTCCGACAGATCACTTGAAGGACCTGGCGATACAAATCAGGGAAAGCCATCCTCATCGGGGAGGACCGCTGATGGAATATGTTATACACAATCTTCATCAGACAAATGTGCATTCCCCCAAACATGAGAGGAACATCTATGGTGGAAAGTCTGTACCAAGGATAAAAAACTTTGATGATAACCCCAAAGTCATCATCCTAGAAGTTCCTGAGAACTTTGGAGCACACATCTAAGAAATTCATCAGAGTCATCAGTGGTAACTTCAATTCCCCGTCAAAAGTCATGGGAGCAAACAGTCATCACATCCCGTTAGAAAATAATATAACGAACCACATACATCATACATTTGCATCATGTTGTAGTACATTGTATCATGAATATCTTGTCATGTTTCAAGTGTCTAGGGTTCTTTATCCTATCCATGTCAGTACACTGGATGAATATGATAAAGGGGGGCATCTATAGACACTCAAAAATTTTGTATTCCTGTTACTAACCTTGCAGGAGGGCAAAATCGTCTTCCAGAGATAACCCTGAAAGTCAAAGCAGCACCGTCCCGGAGACAACCCCGGGATACTCAGTTTACCACCTCAGAGAAAACCCCGAGGAATGCAATTCAAGTTCCAGAGACAACCCCGAAATCCTCAGTTCCAACTTGAAGACAACCCTAAGATCTACAGTTCCAATCCTGGAGACAACCTTGGGAGATACAGTTCAAACCTCAGAGATAACCCCGAGGCATGTAGTTGCAGTTCTGGAGATAACCCCAAAAATGCTTGTTTCAAACATCCAGCGATCAGCTTCAATACTCGGTAATAGCCCCGAGGCACTCAGTTTTAAAAACTGGAGATAACCCCGGGAGGACAGGCACACCTCAGAGACAACCCTGAGGACATTCAGCACTTGCAGCAGTCCAATCTCAAAGATAACCCTGAGTAACGACTACTAAATCAGCCCAGAACTGGAGATAACCCCGGTGAGGGGCAAAATCGTCATTTTGCCACCTCGGTCCCACATTCACGCTATCTCAACATTTTAGAATATATGCTATACAGAAGTGTCATACAAGAACTAGAGCTCCAATCCCGAGTGACTAATACACAAGACAGCACACCGGATAGAATTTGAAGCCTAAAGACCTGGGCATGGACCCGTCTTCCTAGCTTCGTACAACCTCTTATCACATGTCTTTGTGTATCTCTCGACAACAGCATGCCGTAAATGGTCTTATACACCTCGATCGGATGCCCGGATTAAAGTTTTGAAGGTTCGAGTAGATAACACATTGCACGAGTACACGTACTTCGAGACGACGGGGCCCTTAGAGCCTAGGGCACCCCGGGCAGCCGCAGGTACATCTGCGGCTACAGCAGGTACACCTGTGACTCCCCCATCTATAAATAGAGGGCTTGGGGTGGCCATTTTGAAGAAAGAAAAGGCGAGGAAGCCCTGTTCAATTTGCTTTGTACACACTATAAATTGAGTGCTTTATCATTTCAAACACTTGTGAGTTTATATTTGGCAACTTTTTACCGGTGGGAACCGAGTGTTCATCCATTTAAAGCTATTGAATTCTTCTTTGGCAGTCCACTATAAGCCTTCTTATATTACTTCAAGCCTTTTCCACACTTCTTGCACACAATATTATTCACGTTGAGAGTCGCGTGTGTGTATACCCGGGCCATCGGCCCGTGGTTTATTGCTTTTATATATATGTAAATACTTATATATATATATATATATATATATATATATATATATGGTCCGGATCTTAAGCTCACCCCTTATTTAACTCATCCGAGCTCACCCCCTTTTAGCGACGTACCCGACGACGGTTCGGTCATACAACCGTCGTCTACACTTTTAGCGACGCTATATGTTGTCCATCGCTAAAAGTATAGACGGCGGTTGTATGACAGAACCGTCGTCGGGTCCGTCGCTAAAGGGGGTGAGCTCGGGTGAGTTGGATAAGGGATAAGCTTAATATCCGGACTCTCTCTCTCTCTCTCTATATATATATATATATATATATATTTACATTCCTGGCTGGCCTGGAGTCTACTTCGTGGCCATTTACTGTTTTCATTTACATTTCATCCCGCCTGGAGTTTACTTCGAGGCGGTTGATCGTTTATATATATATTTACAGTATTTATATATATATATATATATATATATATATAAATATTTACAGCTTTCATACAAATTGCTACATCATGTGAGCCTAGGAATCATGTGATCACAGATTCAGTCTACTGAATCTAGATTCGTTTCCCGTGATGGACATTTTCAGCTGTACATGGCTTGTAAATTATTCACGGGTTCGAATTTCCTTAGACGGCTCTCATGCGCACAAGGAATTCGGCACTGCTTTTATCTTCTTTTCTCGAAGATGCTTCGTATCTCGAAAATAAAAGCAATCAAGCCGAACGCATAATAAAATGGAAGTATCAAAGGCCTCAATTACTATTGAGCAGAAGGGTTTGAAAAACCTCTTGTTAAAATTGAATTTTTTTTACAAAATTCAAACCCTTTGTATATAGGTGCAAATGAAGCATAGCACTACTTCTAGATAATTGCACATTGATCTACACACACACACACATTCAGATAACAGTTTAATTGAAAAGTGGCGGTCACCGTGGTAACACGAATGTCAGGGTGTGCCTAACACATTCCCTCTGCATAATCAAGCCCACGGACCCTAACGAATCTCAGTTTCACAGACCAGTTAAATAGTGTCACATCACTAGGTCAATGTGTAAACCTTTTCTCGGTTGAGTTGGTGCAACCATTTAAAAATACCAATTGGCGACTCTTACAGTCCAATCGTCGACATATACATGTCGGACCTTTTCATAACTTGTTTTTTCAAACAAATCTCACCTAACATGAGAACACCAAAAGACAAGAACAGAAAAGGGACAAATAAAAATCCTGATGTCGACATATCCCATGGAGAATAAAAGACTAAAGACATCCGACAACAGTAGCAAGGTCACTTCAATGAAGAGGAAGGCAAGAGTAATAGAAAATGAGTCATCTCAATCTGATGACTTTGCACCCCTAGTGGCCACTCTAGCAAAGCCAACTAAGAAGAAAGCTAAGATCGTGAAGAAGTCTATAGAGGTTCCACCAAGCAGTCTCTCTACTGACAAAAAGAGATGTGAATTAAGAAGGGAAAAAGTATCAACAGATGCACCCCCAGGAAGGAGAAAGAATAACAGGATACTTCAAAGATCAAACTAAAAGAAAGAAGGAGGTTCTGCATCAAAAGGGATTGATCTCAGTGATAGTGATGATGATGATAAACTTGAGTCTACAAGAGAAGACATTAAAGGGAAAAAGAGGATGATTTCTAATAGCTATAGCAGTGAAAGTGAGGGGACTGCAAATGCAAATGAACCTAGGATATAAGAAGATGTTGAAAGTGAAAAGCAAGAATCCTTGAAGTTTAAAGAGCAAGAAATGACTATTGAGTCAGAAAGTTATGAGAAGAATACTACAGAAGAAACAAGTGATGAAAATCAGTTAGAAAGATATACTGATGAGTCAGTTGAAGAAAGTCTGCACCAATCTAACTCTAAGTTAGAACAAGAAGAAACTAAAGAAGACTCTAGTCATGAGAATGAGATGCCAGAAGATTTTCGTATCCCTTGTCCTATTCATTGCAAGAAAAGAATAGTGGTGGAAGTTGATGATGAACCACTAGATGTAATTCCAGGAAAATGGGTTAACCTTGGAAATGAAAGGCTAAATGTGGTGAAGATGACCACAACAAATATGCTCAACAATCTCAAGGCTATGAAGCTGGATACTTCAACTCTGATATATGAGCCCGAAATTAAGGATCATGCAATAAGGTGGTTTTATCCTCACATGCCATGGGCAAAGGTATCCATCGTTGATGATAACAACTACTTGTCATGGTGCTTCTCTCATATTCCCAACTTGAAGCCGGTGTCACAGAACTTCCCAATGGTAAAGAAATTTGCAACACAGCTGATCAAAAACTAGTCTCACTTCAAGGTCTATTGGCGTGCTAGCAACCACTACATTCCCTACGATTGTAGAGTAGGTTCGGATGGCTGAAGAATTATACCCAAGTCCATGATCGTAGAGTCCTTTCACTCTACCATTGAAGATGATCAAACTCAATTTGAGAAGCTCAATAGAAAGCAAAATTGTTTGATATTCCTTCGTCTTCCAACAGTGATTGGCACTCAACGATCTATCAGATTCTCACTACATCCGAAAGTATGTCCAAGAATGAGAATCATGGAGTCCAATCTGATGTTCAGCAGGAGTTTACTCAACCAAATGACCAAACTTCTGAGAAGTAAGAGTTACTGAAGAACTCTGACTAGTTGATTGAGAAGATATCTCTCATTGATGTAGAAGCTAAGATGTTGTCAGAAGAAGGAGATAGTGTGCTTTAAAATAGATTTCAGTCCACAATATCATATATATCTCTCAAGATCAAAGAGAGATATCATATCTATCTGAATTTCATCAATGATCAGAAGGAAGAAGCTCTGCAAGCTCAGAAGGATAATACAGATCAAATCATGTCCCTCTCTGACAAGATTGACTTCCTAAAGCAGTCTCTCTCCCTACAGTTGGAGCTAAGCCAACAAGAACTCAAGATTGAGGTCAGCAACTTATCTTATCTTATAGAGCAGCTTATGACAAATGTCCAACAGCTTTCCCAAGTGATTAATGACAAAAAGGGGGAGAAAAAGAGGTATTCAAGGAAGAGCAAGGAGAGAAGAATGAAGGTAGAAGAAAAGAGCAAGAGCAGAAAAGCAAAGAAGGAGAAAAAGGAGAAGAAGGTCAAAACAGCAGCAGCAAGTTTATCATCATCTGAGGGGGAGCCAAAGGATAATGACCCTATGGAAACAAAGTCTGAGGGGGAGCCATAACAAAAGAAAGACAAAGCAGAAGACAAAGAAGTAGAGCATGCATCTGAGCCAGAGGATCATGAAGATAAAGCAATGGAGCATGCATCTGAGGGGAAGCAGACTGGAGAGGAAAAGAAACCTGAGTAGCAAATCAACAGACATCCTGGAGACATACATAAAGTAAATGAAGCTGAAAAGGTATATTTTTATCTATATAGGTATGTTCTGGATCCAGGATGAAGAGTGTTATATAGTGTGTAAATTTTATATTATCATCAATGGCATTCATAATTATTTATTTTAGAAATACAGCTACTCACTATATATTAAGATTCATTCATCTCATACAGATGCACTTATTATTTATGTCATAATCAAATAGGGAGAGATTATTAGGAATAAGCATGAAAATGCTATTCCTATTTATATAAGATTTGATTATGATCTTAATGAATGAATATGCAAATATGTCTACATTGAAATAAGCTGTAAAGTCCTTAAATAGACAATAGGAATATATGTACAAGGACTTAGACTAAAATGATCAAATATGTTAGGTTGATTCTACATGAACAAAATAGCTTTGTAAAGTCCTTCAAAAGAACATGATGTACAAGGATTTAATACAGAAAGATCAAGCTTGTTAGGTTGATCTTATATGATATAATAGATTGGTCTATCTTATCGTCGAGCAATGCACCAGCCTTAAAAGTTTGCCAAAAGAGACAAGGAACTCGGAGACTATCAAGGCAGAATTGTAGTCTGTTAAGCCAGTCAAGAGATTGCAGAAGCCAAGGAAGAATCGTAGAGTATCGAGAAAGTTGCTACAGAATCGTAGTATGCCTTGGAGGGCCTCACTCAGAATCGTAGAGTTGGTCCAAGCACCTACCAAGCCAAGTCAAGAATTGTAGACCACACTTGAAGTCGTGGAGTCTACTGATCATAATAAAGACAGAAATCGTAGTCGAACTAGATCAGACAAGGACAACAAGTGTTAAGGCAGAAATCGTAGTCTGATGTATAATCTGCTCTCGGAGTCGTAGTGTCTGTAGAACCAAAGCTAGATCATAGTATTCAGAACAAAGTCTTCGACAAAGCCTATCAGTGCTCACAACGCCAAGGATGAATCATAGTGATAACACGATTCTCAACACATGAGCACTTCCAAAGCATCCAAAGAATGTAGCCTCTAGTCAGAACTATAAAGATGCAATCTTCCTGAAGGAAGCCAGAGAGCACTCACCAAATGGCTTGCAAGAAAATAGAAGATAGAAGCACCAATTCAATCAGCATCTTGATTGAGAAGTGAAGCCATTAGAGGAAGTCTTCCACAAGCAATAGTAAGAAGACTTCAGATAATATAACTGACAAAAGAAAGTCAACAATGCAGTAGCTATCAAGAAAAACAAAAGATGATGATCATGGGAATGACCAGGATCGTAGTGCTTGCCAGATGAGGAGCAGGAACTGGTGCAGTTTATAAAGCATAGATAGAGAAGATTAAACATGGGTCAGACCATTGATGATACGTAAATAGGAGATCACAAGGAGAAAGAGAGTTGAGCATGACAAATCAGATGAGTCTTAAAATTCAAGAGGGCCAAAGCATTCAAATAAGTTGTCAGTATCTATTGCAAATCAAAGGCAAGCAGAAGTGTTGAAGCACTACAAGAGTGAAGGAAGAGAGGTTCTACATTATAAATCTAAAGAACACTCTCAGAATAGTAGTTTTGTCTCAATCAGTCAACGACCAGTATTCAAAAGACTAGCTACGATCAAGTTCAAGGTCATCTGCATCAGAATCGTAGAGTTTAGTCATCTGAGTATTGAAGCCTTGGCAACGTCTCAATACAAAGACTGATATTCGAACATTGATGATTGAAAGCATCGTTGCAGAAGGACAACTGCTGATATTCTGATCAAGGAATCAGAAAGAAGAAATAAAGGTGACTACCAGCCTGACACGTTAAAGTGACATCTCTAATGTGGTAGGTGAAATAGTAGAATGCAGTGTCAGAAAAGTGAAGAAGGGGTTGTCACGTCACATTAACAGTCTGCACCAAATAACTCGAGATCTGCGAATCAATTCAAATAGATTCCAACGGCTATAGTCCAACGGAAAGCTCATGAAAGGATATTTAACAACTGAAGCTTGAATACAGAAGAGATGTTGGTTTTTGAGAAGTTGTTGACTTTATGAGTTCCACAGAGCTAAACAAAAAATATCTTAGTAGCAGTGAGACTACAAAAGTAGAAGTGAAGCAAGATAAGAGAAGAACTTTAGCAGAAAAAGGCTTCACTCAACAACAATGAGAATGCCATTAAGAATGTCAGGTAAGCTAAAAGCCGAGAAGGCCAAGAAGATAGCATTAAGAAGATTGGAAGATCAGATAGAAGATTTAAATAGTCATTCTACAAATCACCATGAACCACCATGAGCTGAAGAAGAATAGATATAGAACTAAATTTGTACACAAGCAAACCAAGGTTCAGGGGATGCTAAATGCCAGATGAAGTCTACCAAAAGTGTCAAACCCCAAGTGGTGAAGGTGTGCAAGCTGAGATCAGATAAAGATTAGCACCAACCACAAGATCAGCTACACCAAAGAAGAAGAGACAAACTGCTAAGTACTCAAAGAGATCGAGCTTTATGAATAACTTAGCAGTTCGTCCAATGGTGATCCAATCTCAATGCAGAATCCAAAGAGGATCACATCAAGCTGCTAAGTATCAAAGGATGAACAAGCTTAAAGTCATTTTAGCAGCTCAACACCAATAACAACATCAACAAGAAGCCAGGGCCTGAGGGGTCCTTGTCCTAGGGACTAAACAGAGTTCCAAGTCTGTTGGACTTGAAGAGTTCTTAGTGAACTAGAGTTTCAAGTCTGCTGGACTTGAAGAGTTCTTAGTGAACTAAAGTTCCAAGGCTGTTGGCCTTAAAGGAATCGTAGTAATTCAAAGATGTAAAGACTTCCTTAGTGGAATCCCTGCTTATTGAAGCAGAAAAGTAGATTAGGAGCTTGAGTCTCTGAACCACTTAAATTCCCTTATGTCTTTTACATACTATCATTTACATTATGAACCTATAACTACTATAACTGCTATGAATATGATAACTACTTACCTCTAAACTAACTCTAGAAAAATGGTCAACAAAATATCTATGAAGGGGAACCTTAACTTATTCCGTTGTGTTTGAAATAATTCTTAAGTTTATCATCTGCTAATTACTTAGCAATGTAAACTAAAATGGAAAAGATATTTGAAAATGAAAAGGATCTATTTAACCCCTCCCCCTTCTAGATCTATTATGTGCCCTCTGGGAACTAACTCTTTCAATATCAATTTAATTAGTTCAGTTTTAGTTAAACATTATTCTTTTTGTTTTTGTTATTTCTTGTTTCAGGTTCTCTGACTTAGTGCATCCAAACTCGGTCAAAGAAACCAGACTTGCTTCCTTACGAGGACGACATCAAGAAAAGGTTTCAGAGACTTAGTAAGTAGATTAAAAAGACTCGAGAGAACTTTGATAAATAGGAAGAAACTATGGCTGCAGAGGATCAGAAAGTATTGAGGCATAATGTTACTCCTACAGTCACTGAGATTTAGTTAAGTATTACCAGGCCTTTGATAGCTGTAAATCACTTTGAGATCAAGCCTGGGACAATTCAAATGATACAAAATTTAGTACAGTTTTGGGGATTAGCCAACGATAATCCAAATGAGCACCTCATAAGCTTTTTGGAGATTTATGACACTTTTAAGTACAACGGGGTAACTGATGATACGGTTAGACTTCGATTTTTTTCGTTCACATTGCGAGACAAGGTAAAAAGTTTGTTACACCACTCACTTTCGTCAAGGTCGATTACTATATGGGACGACCTTGCTTAAAAATTTTTGGCCAAATTTTTCCCACTAGCGAAGACTACTAAGATGAGGAATGAGATCACTATGTTTGAGCAGTAGCATGGGGAGTCTCTGTACGAAGCTTGGGAGAGGTACAAGGAACTACTAAGAAAGTACCCATATCACGGACTACCCAAGTGGCTACAGATGAACACTTTCTATAATGGGCTTAATGGAAATATCTATACTAGCATTGATGCAGCTTCTGGGGGAGCGTTCATGGCTAAGAATTTTGAGGAAGCATATGAATTGATTGAGACTATGGCGGCCAACAACTACCAGTGGCCCACAACGAGAATGACACAGCGTAAGGCTGCGTAGGTGTTAGAAGTAGATGGGGTGACACCACTAGCGGCACAAATTTTAACATTGTCAAAGAAGATGGATGCTCTTACGGGTGCACAGGCTCAGTAGGTAGCATTTGTTTATGAGTTGTGTGTTAGGGAACATCCAGCGGAGCAGTGTGCCATTAATCCTGCAGCGGTTCAGTTTATAGGCATTTATAACAGAATACCACAAAATCCTTACTAGAATTCCTACAATCTAGGGGCTAGGAACATCCCAACTTTTCATGGAGTAATAACCAAAATTAACAGGCTCCACGACCATCTTATCCCCCTGGATTTCAAAATCAGCACCAACAGCAAGCTCCACATCATAAGAAAAAGTCAGATTTGAAAGAGCAATTGTTGAAGTATATATCAGGTAATGAGGCAGCGATGAAAATGCAAGCGGCGATGATTAAGAATTTACAAAATCAAATGGGACAGCTTGCATTAGCGTTAAATAATAGGCCTCAAGGGACTCTACCTAGTGACAGTGAAAAAGAATTCAAGGGGAAATCATGAAGAGTGTCAAGCAATTACTTTGAGAAGTGGAAAACATATTGAGGGACAAAATGTGGAAAATTTATTAAAGAAAGATGTCAAAGATAGTGAAGAAAAGATGGTAGATGAGAAACAGGGTGAAGAAAGGAAATTGGACAAGAAGCAGGCAGATGTTGAGCCAGTTGTCTATCCTCCACCACCATTTCAGTAGAGAGTGCATAAGCAGAAATTGGATAAGCAGTTCTCTAAGTTTTTGGAAGTCTTCAAGAAATTACAGATCAACATTCCATTCGCAGAAGCCCTAGAGCAAATGCCAAGCTACGCAAAGTTTATAAAGGGTATTCTGTTAAGGAAGAAGAAGTTAGAGGACTATGAAACTGTGGCATTGACGGAGGAATGCAGTGTAGTATTACAGAGAAAGTTACCTCAGAAGTTAAAGGATCCGGGGAGTTTTACTATTCCTTGCACAATTGGGAATATGGCCTTCAACAAGTGTTTATGTGATTTAGGGGCAAGTGTGAACCTCATGCCATTGTTAGTATATACTCAATTGGGTTTGCCAGCTCCGAAACCCATAAATATATCACTACAGCTAGTGGATTGATTGGTAACTTATCTAAGAGGGATTGTTGAAGACATTTTAGTTAAGGTGGATAAGTTCATATTTCCATCAGACTTTATTATTTTGGATTATGAAGAGGACAGAAATATCCCAATCATCTTAGGGAGGCCATGTTTGGCTACTGGGAGGACTCTCATTGACGTTCAGAAAGGGGAGTTAACAATGAGGGTACAAGACCAAGAAGTTAAATTCAATGTGTTCAAAGCTATGAAGTTCCTTATAGATGAGGAAGTGTGTTTTCGATTGGATGTGATAGACAAAATGGTTAATGAAGACTTGATCAGAGGTTTAGTTAGGGATCCGTTAGAAAACATGCTACTGGGAGATGATGATTTGGATGATCCAGAATTCGTAGACTACTTACATAGGTTGGATGCTTTGCCTAGAGTTAGCAAGTTCAAGGTACCATCCGAGCCACTACTTGAGGAGCCACCCACTCTTGAGCTTAAGCCTCTTCCTAAACACCTCAGGTATGCGTTTTTGGGTAATTCTAATACTTTACCTGTTATTATTGCATCTGTGCTTAACGAATTGCAGGAAAGTAAGTTGCTGAGGGAGCTTAGAGAGTACAAGTCTTCAATAGGATGGACAATCGCTGATATCAAGGGAATAAGCCATTCATTTTGCATGCACAAGGTACTCCTAGAAGAAGACTCAAAGCTGATAGTGGAACAACAGAGAAGATTAAATCCAATCATAAAAGAAGTGGTGAAGAATTTTTTTTTGAAGTGGTTGGATGCTGGGATAATATACCCGATTTCAGACAGTTCTTGGGTAAGTCCAGTTCAGTGTGTTACGAAGAAGGGTGGAATGACTGTTGTGACAAATGATGATAATGAACTAATTCCAATGAGGACAATGATCGGATGGAGGGTATGTATGGATTACATGAAGCTTAATAAGGCAACCCAGAAGGATCACTTTCCTCTACCCTTTATCGATCAAATGTTGGACCATTTAGCTGGGCATGAATACAATTACTTATTGGATGGATATTTGGGGAACAATCAGATCGACATTGCTCCTGAGGATCAAGAAAAGACTACCTTTACGTGCCCATATGACACCTTTACTTTTAGAAGGATGTCTTCTGGGTTGTGTAACGCACCGGCGACCTTCCAAAGGTGTATGATGGCCATATTTTTAGATATGATGGAGAGGAATGCTAAAGTTTTAATGGACAACTTCTCTGTCTATGGGAACACTTTTGATATCTGTCTTAAAAATCTGGTCATGGTTCTAAAATGTTACGTGGAAACCAACCTTGTGCTGAATTAGGAAAAGTGCCACTTTATGGTCGAAGAGGGAATTATTCTTGGGCACAAAGTATCTGTGAAAGGTTTGGAAGTTGACAGGGCAAAGCTGAACACAATCGAGAATCTTCCATCGCCGACCTCAGTTAAGGGAATCCGCAATTTTCTTGGGCATGCCGGATTCTACCACAAGTTTATTAAGGATTTCTCTAAGATTGCTAAACCATTATGCAGTCTATTAGAGAAAGATGCAGTTTTAAGTTTTGATGAGGAATGTATGACAGCGTTTGAGTAGTTGAAAAAAAAATTGACTAAAAACCCATGATTGTAGCACCGGATTGGACAATGTCATTTGAGTTGATGTGTGATGCTAGCGATTATGCGGTAGGGGCTGTTTTGGGTCAACGCCGAGAAAAGATCTTTCATGCCATATAGTATGTAAGTAAAACCCTCATGAATGCTCAATTGAACTATACAACCATCGAGAAGGAGTTACTTATAGTCGTGTACGCCTTTGATAAATTCAGAGCATATTTAATAGGAACAAAGGTGGTTGTATACATGGATCACTCGACGATTCATTATCTGATCTAAAAGAAAGATGCTCAGTCTAGGCTTATTGGATGGATTCTACTCCTTCCAGAGTTTGACTTGGAAATAAAGGATAGGAAGAGGACAGAAAATCAAGTGGAAGATCATCTTTCGAGAATAGAAAATTTGGATAAGGACATGGCAGATAAGTGTTGATCAACGAGTCATTTATGGATGAGTAGTTATTTGGAGTAAACACTGAATTTCCATGGTATGCGAATTTTGTTAATTACTTAGTGAGCAAGATCCTTCCCCCTGATTTGACACACCAGTAAAAAAAGATGTTCCTACATGATGTCAAGTGGTACATGTGGGATTAGCCCTATCTCTTCAGATAGTGTGCAGACAAGATGATTCGTAGATGTGTGCCTTACATTGAAATGAAGAATATCTTGCACAAATGTCACGAATCTACATATGGGGGACACTATGGGAGTGAGCAGACAACGACTAAGGTTCTTCAGGCAGGATTCTATTAGCCTACTATGTTCAAGAATACCCATCAGTTTGTGAAAAACTGTGATAGATGCCAAAGGGTGGGCAATATTTCAAAAAGGAATGAGATGTCGCTCAACATGATTATGGAAGTTGAGATTTTTTATGTATGGGGGATGGACTTCATAGGACCTTTTTCGCCTTCATACAATAACTTATACATCTTGTTAGCTGTGGATTACGTATCCAAGTGGGTTGAAGCTTTGGCACTCCCTACGAATGATGCCAAAGTTGTTTTGAAGTTTCTACAGAAAAATATCTTCGCAAGATTTGGCACGCCATGAGCAATTATAAGTGACGAGGGAAGTCACTTCTGCAATAGGTCCTTTACAGCTCTCTTGGTGAAATATGGAGTTAATCACAGGGTTGCAACAACTTATTATCCCAAAATAGTGGCCAAGCTGAGGTTTCCAATTGAGAGGTGAAGCAAATTTTAGAGAAGGTGGTTAATCTGGACAGAAAAGACTGGTCTCTAAAGTTAGACGACGCATTATGGGTATATCAGACAGCATACAAGACACCAATTGGGATGTCTCCGTATCAACTGGTTTACGAGAAAGTGTGTCATCTCCTAGTGGAACTCTAACACAAAGCGTATTGGGCCATTCAAAAGCTGATCTTTGATCAAAGAGTTGCAGAAGAGAAGGGATTACTGCAATTGAATGAACTGAATGAGTTTCGACTGTAAGCTTACGAGAAATCGAAGCTGTACAAGGAAAAGGTTAAAAAGTTACACGATCAAAAAATTTTCTAGAGAAAGTTCGAACCGGGTCAATATGTCTTATTATACAACTCACGATTGAGGTTATTTTCGAAAAAGCTCAAATCGCGATGGTCGGGGACATTTACGATCAATACAGTCTACCCACATGGTGTCATTGAACTCTACAGTAGGAATTCACTCGAAACATTTAAAGTCAACGGTCAACATCCAAAGCATTACTGGGGTGGTGACATCGACAATGAAGCCACCACAATCACACTTGCCGATGCGCTATGAGCAGGGAGTAGTCAAACTGAAAGACTCAAAAATAAGCGCTCATTAGGAGGCAAACGAATTCTTGTGTCATTTATAGTATTTGTGTTTCTTGTTATTCAATCCATAGCTTAGTATATAATTTAGTATTACTTAGTTCATTTCGATAAAATTCGTAGTTAGTTAGTTAATGATTTTTAGTAATTTTCATCATTCTTGCTCAAACTGTATTCTTTTATCATATATTTTGTGTTTCAATGAATTTTAGATATAAATGGTAAAGTTAGACAAGTTTATGGGGCAAAGTAACTAAAAAAGTCAAGTGTTGCAAAATCAGGACCCATGCCCCGGTGGGCTTATTCCTCACCCGTCACACCCGCCCCGACAAGGGGAGTTCTCCAGAATAGCCCACCCCGACGGGCCTTTGTAGTTCATTTACCCCCACCCTGGCGGGGGTATGGGGAAACTAAAATTTTTTAAACGCTACAAGACTTGGTATTTCCCACTTTTCATCTGTTGAACACAAGCTGTGACGCCCCCAAATTCGGGTATCTTCCAACTCGATAAATGGTGCTACACGGTGCTACAGTTCACACACACATTCAATTGAAATACCTCAAAAGAGTGAATATGTATTCTATATATTCTAAAATAATATTTCCCTTCCTAGGTTCTTTGTAACCATTACATGTGCTTTTGTCATAATATCAAATAATTACAACATTCATACTATACTATTACAAAGGCAACTTATTTGTTCGCCTTAGCCTTCCCTTTATCTTTACTAGATCCTTCGATTCGTTCGGTCTTAGCTGCATTCATATGATTCAAACAAGAGTGAGCATAACTAGCTCAGCAAGTATGACAATTTCATTTAAGCAGCAGGGTTGAATCATATGAATCGTATATCTTCAATAACTAAATCAATAGTTATGAAGTACTATAGATAATTCAAAATAGCACTTCTCTTTTCTTTTAAATGTTTCACAACAAACAACATTCGTTAAACATAAATTTGGGTCCAAGACCTTGAGCATTTCATTCTTTCTTTGAAAAGGATAACTCGGCACCATGTCCGTAAGTTCGGCATATCTTACGAGCACGTCTAGGTGACCAGCCTACAGTACTCTATGTTGTACAACACTACTTCTTTAAAAGTATCTATGTTTAAGTTTTGGCAACCTCACGTGCCTGTCATTTGACGATAAAATATTTGTTTATTCATACTCAGTCTTTCTTTGAAATCAATACAAAAATAGTTTGGCAAAAGATAGCAACATTGACAATATTTTGATAGATTATCAGGAAATCCACAAAACACATTAAGTCTAGCTGAAGGAATTGGCTTCGACTTCATTATACATTAATTCGTACGTAAGATACATGAATTACAAAGCTTGTCTAAGAGAACATAGACAAGGGTTAGAATACTTGCCTTCAGCGTCTTCTAAAGTTAATATACTTTTCCTTTGAGTCTTTAAGGATTCTACAATACATGATCACATAACATACCGCATTAGGTCATAAACAATCATGTATGGTCACTAATCTATCTTGCCCTTCTTCTCAATCTAATCATTCATTAGATTGGTTAACATTTGTTACGGTTTATCGTATTACCTTATATTTACGTTCAAGTAATCTTCGTCAACCTTTAGTTGTAATTCTTAAGGTTATATCCATCCTTAAGGATGTTACTTCAAGTTAATTAAAGTTATAATTTACTTTTAATTAACTTCTATATGCATTACATTCATGTTAAATTCTTCAATGACTTTCTCCTAGTGCTGGCGCAGCGGCGCCGGGTTTCTACACAGGTCTCGCGCTGCGGCGCGAGTTAACAATTCTTATATCTTGGTCTCGGCGCTGCGGTGCCAAAGTCCTATACTATAGCCGTGCTGTGGTGCCACTTCACAATGGGTTGGGGTTCCGGTCTGACGCTACGGCACCAAGGTTAGGTACTTGGGTGGCGCTGCGGCGCCGGCCCTGAACCTCGGAGAAATTTCACATATTATTTTCTCTGTAATTTCTTTCGGGCTCATAACATACTCATTATAAGTCGGAATAGGCTTGTTCAAAAGTCGTTAGCTCTCATATCACATGTACTATGATTTCATTAGAAAATCTTACATTTTTGAATCCGTTAACATGGAATTCACTGATTAAGTTCTTTATTGAGCATTCGTTAAACGTTCGTGAACGTTCAAAACTCATTTCTTCGTTCTACGTCAGAATTTGACCATTTTTGAGTCCGCAACTCTAAAATTCAAACTTAGACTATTCTCTATCAAAAACCAATGTTTCCAAGTTAAACGGTGACTATTGACTTTCATTCCGAGAATTTCACGATTTCAACGATGGTTTTAAACTTATCCATCAACAACAATTATGACAATTCTTTAATATTCTTCATTAGTTTATAACTTCTATGATTATGATTCACTTGTAACATGGCTTATTAAAGTTTAAGTCCTCTAATAACCATCCCTGTTACTTCTTATCATACATGCTCCACCAATAATCACTTATCTATCAAACTAATAATGAAGAGACACTAGTACAAAGTACCAAATAGACAACACTTAAACCACAACGTTTTTATAAAAAACGTTGTGGTATTTTTTTTACAATATTTTTTTAACAAAACGTTGTAGATATATATGAAAAAAGTTATCTATATAAATGAGCATATTTTTGTTTTAAAATAGATAACGTTTTTTTCTTAAATCATTATCTATCTACAAAAACACGAGCAAAAATAATGGCGCTCAAGTGAAAACTTAAAATTAAAAAGATACTATTTCTCAGTGCTTTCACAATGGCCCCGACTATCATTTTTTCTCTGCTATCTCCGATTCAGACCTGCCCGCCCAAATGCAGCAACCTCTTCCCTTTCCAATTGGCAACTCTAATCTTTTTCTTTCTAGTTGGATTTCTCAGTCATGCTCTTTTCTTCCCATCGTTATTGGTTGTAACCCTAGAAAATTGGGCTTTCTTCTCAACTGATAAGGAATTATTTCTCTCTCTTTTTGGCCCCTCACATCTCAGCCCCTCTTTTCCTGGTGGCGGTTGGGAGGAAAATGGGGGACGTGATAAGGCAGTACGTGAAGAAAGAAGCGAAAGCGATAGTGGTGTTAAGTTTCGGTGGGACGGTTTTAGGCGTACGGCCGTCACTGGTGGTAGCGGCGTTTAGCTCGAGGGGGCCCAATATGGTGATGCCGCAGAACTTGAAGCCAGATGTGATTGGGACTGGAGTAAACATCTTGGCCAGATGGTCTGAGGTTGTTGGACCCATTGGGTTGGATTCAGACAGTAGGAAGACTGAGTACAACATCATGTTAGGTAACCCCTAATTCCTCCATTATCAACACACATTCCAATTTCCATCGGAGTATTTTATTGTCACTTAAATTTCTGGTTTCCATCTTTGATCTTCTATTCCTATAAAGGGTCTTGCTTGTTTTATTGAGATTTGAACCAATTTAGCACCATTTTTTTCTGAGGTATGTGTTCTTGTATTTGTTCGTGTATACATATTTTTACTGTGTTTGGAATTTATGCTTGATATTCTTTGCTTCTGGATGTTTTAAATTTGTGGGTTTTATTTTCCTGTAATTTTAAACTTTGTATGAATTTGAGGTTTTGTAGTCATTTTTATTGTGTTATGGGTATGGTTATTGGTTGCAGTTGAAGATAAGGGATGGTTTAGTTCTCTATAATTTGTAAAATTTTTGTTGGATAATTGTGGATCTAAGTAACATGTGAGCGAACATTTGAACAATGGAAGATTGATTATGAGATTTTTAAGGGTTTTTTTTGTCAAATTTTGAGGTCAATCAATAGGAGACAATATAACTAGCAATGAAAAGAAAAGTTTTCTTAAGATGTTACCCTTATCTGTGTGTTAAATCAGTGCATGTATTGAAACAGCTTCCTACACTCTATCTTTCTCTCATTATCTTTCTCTCATTATAATTATATGTGTGAGTTATTCTAACTATATTTTTTTACTCTGTTGCCTATGAAGATACATGGAGATTTTATTCTTATCAGTGGAGATATTGTGAGCAACATGTCACTTACTGAAGCACTTCAAGAGCATAAGGAGAGACGTAGAAAGGATAGAAATTTTGTAATAATCATGGTTATAAAACAGTCAAAGCCTTCTCCAATCACTCACCAATCTAGACTTGGAACTGATGAGCTGATTATGGTGATTGGTCCTGATACAAAGCAGCTCCTTTATTATGAGGATAAGGCAGAATCTCTCAAAGGGATTATATCTCTTGATAAGGCACTGCTTTATGAGAATCCTTCCATTTCCGTATACAATGACAAGCAGGTTTAGAGTTCTTCTTTAAGTTGTTTCTTGTACATTGCTTACAACTCTGTTAACATAATCAATTTTACTGTGATGCTTGTGCTTATGTTTGCTGCCCATTTCTTTGTCGTTCTGCGAAACTGGGTAATATTAGAGAGGATGTACAGCTCATAATTTTACTGTTATGAGCTGATTATGGTGATTGGTCCTGATACAAAGCAGCTCCTTTATTATGAGGATAAGGCAGAATCTCTCAAAGGGATTATATCTCTTGATAAGGCACTGCTTTATGAGAATCCTTCCATTTCCGTATACAATGACAAGCAGGTTTAGAGTTCTTCTTTAAGTTGTTTCTTGTACATTGCTTACAACTCTGTTAACATAATCAATTTTACTGTGATGCTTGTGCTTATGTTTGCTGCCCATTTCTTTGTCGTTCTGCGAAACTGGGTAATATTAGAGAGGATGTACAGTTGTACAAAAAATAGTTGAGAAAGGGATTACTCCAACTGTAGTCACTTTCAATTCTCTAATTTATGGGTCCTGCAGAGCTAGACAAGTAGCTGACGCTAGAAGGTGGTTGGGTACCATCAAAGTACGTGGATTAATACCTAGTGTAGTAACTTACACCACTTTAATGAACGCTTTCTGTGAAGTGGGAAATGTGAAGGCCATGTATGAATTGCTTGGAGAAATGGAAGCCAGAGATGTTTTACCAACTCATGTTACATACACAGTGATTATAAAGGGACTTTGCAAACAAAGAAAATTGATAGAATCTGTGAGATTACTTAAGAATATATTTTCTAAGGGTCTGCGACCAGATCAAATCTCATACAAACTATTATTCAGTCTTTCTGCAAAGCTAAATACATGAAAATAGCCTTTTTGTTACACAACCAGATGTGACTGCATAATCTTAAGCCTGATTGTGTTATATATAACATTCTCATTAACGGTTTATGTATATATGAGGACCTAAAGGATGCTGATGTACTATTATCTTTCCTTCAAGATCAAAATGTTCGATTGGCTAAATTAGCTTATACCACACTAATCAAAGCGCTATGTTTAAAGGGTGATGTACGCAAGGCAATGACGCTTATTCTATATTATTTTTGATACTTATTGGTAATCTGTTATTCGGAATGAATTTAATTTTGCAATGCAAAAGCAATAATTTGCATATTATTAAATAATTATTGTGTGTGTGGGTAATAAGGTTTTTGTTTTGCAGGTGGAGATTATAGTTGAGTATTATATCAATGCTTTCAAGTCCAAATGACGAGTCTCCTGCAAATGTGGAAGCTGTGGTAATGTCTTTGTCCATTCTCTATATTTTTATAATTTGATGGTCATTCTATATTTCCTATTTTGGTAGCGCCATGGCAGCAAAGATGCTCTTCCCTCCATGAGCACCCTCATTTAATTCTGGAGGTTCTCCTAATGCGGAAGCAATTCCGAGCTTATATGGATTTTGGATTTCCAGATATTTTCATCTCTCGAGAGGTAACCAAGCTGAAATTATTTGACTTCCAATCATTTTGGTGTTATGTGTTTGTTATGAGATTGTGTCTGTTTTTTGGTTCTGATTATGAAGTTTGGGAAGGGATATATCAGTTTTCTCTATATTTTTCAGGTTATAAAGTGTGTAGAATGTAGAAGTTTTTATACTATTATTTCAAATAATGATTTTATATGGCTGTTCTTGATTTCAATGGCTAACATACTCAACAGTTGGAGTAAGTTGTAGTTGTAGGGACATCATAAATGTTTACATGTTGTATATCTGTGTTTGTGTGTAATTAGCATATTAGAATTACCAACGACCAGAAATTGGAATAGGATTCTTGCAGTATACCTTGTGTTGTCATACTAATTAATTATAAAGTTTCTGATTCGTTTATTTATTTGTTGTGGCTTCAATATCCTTCTCTATTTCTTAACAGAAAACTTCGTGCAGGTGCTGAATTTATATATAGAGCACAAGATTGTGTGAGATCATTAACTTATCTGATGATGGTTTGAAAGTACTTGTTAAGTTAGCACCTGCACAATGTTCTATAAATTTGGGTCAGTGTTCTCTCCTCACATCTGTTGAAAATTTTGCTTTTCTAGTTGCATACTTTTATAACAAGAACAACTTTTTGCTTTTGTTGTAGATTTTTGAGAAGAACCCTACCACAATCAAGAACTACGACATTTGGCTGCGATTCTAGAGTAGGACTGGATATCACAACATGTACAAGGAGTACCGTGACACCACTTTGAATGGTGCTGTTGAGCAGATGTACACTGAGATGGCTTCTTGCCACAGAGTCCGCCATCACTGCATCCAGATCATTAAGACAGATACCATCTCTACCAAGGTCTGCAAGAGGGAGAGCACCAAGCAGTTGCACAACTCCAAAATCAAGTTCCCATTAGTGTTTAAGAAGGTTAGGCCACCAACTAGAAAGCTGAAGACAACCTACAAGGCATCTAGGCCCAACTTGTTTGTGTAATTCTTGTTGGAGTGGTTATGGAATTTTGTTGCTCAAGTGAAACATAGCATTGTCATTTACTTGCGGTTGGATGTTTTTTTAAAATTTGATATTATGGTTTGGAAGTTTAGGATTGGACAAAATATTATCTTTTTATTGGATTTTGAGCACTGTTGTTCTATTCAAGTGTTGGAAGTTGCATTACTCCTTGTGCTCCTTTTAGCTATATATTATGGCATTAGCATATTGCAGGTGCATTGGTAATGTAGGTGAAACACAATTTTTTTTTTCTTTTTTTTAATCTACAACATTTTAAAAATGTTGTGTAAATGTGCCTAAACGTTGTCTGATATACTAAATAATAACATTTTTATCAAAAAAACGTTGTGGAATCATACCTTCTACAACGTTTTTAAGCATCTGCTAATTTTTGAAAAACAAATCTACAACGTTTTTTCCCTAAAAAACGTTGTGTATTTTGCTTAACTACAACATTTTAAAAATGTTGTGTAAGGGTGTCAAATAGATAACACCCTTAACCACGACATTTTTCTGACTGAAATCACAACGTTTTTTTCGCGTTGTCTATTTACTGTTTTGTAGTAGTGAGATGAAGATTGATGGTCTAGAGGTTCATTACCTTTAGTGATCAAGCTTTCTTTCTTCTTCTTGAGTTAGGAAAGTCTAGCTCTTACTTCTCTCAATATAAGCTAAGATGTTGGTGGAAATTAACAAGGCAAATGACAATCCAAGCTCTCTTATTTATAGGATTTCGAAGTGAGGGTATAATGGTTATAAAGCCATCCCACCTCCACACTTTTCCACCTCCTTACTATTCCTTACTTACTAATCACAACTCTTATCCTTTGCTTGGCCACCAAGTGGCTAGCCATGACTCACCTATGGGGCCCACATGGGTTACCCCATTGGTTTTTCTCACCCGATTATCCATTGGTTCGATCCATGGGTTCGGTTCTTGGTTCGGGCTTAAATTTAATTACTTTGGGCCTAACGTTGGGCTTGCATTATTAATCTTTGGGCTTTAACATAATTCCAATTGGGCTTGCAAAAATTCCTAAACAAATCCTACAAGTTCGTTGTAATAGGATTAAAGCGTTTAACGTATAATCATCGTATTCTTTACATATACTAGTTTGTATAATCATTCGTTATATACGTTATGCTATATTTTGTATATACTTGTTCGATACTTCGTATCATACTCGTATTCATTGCTTCGTATAATACTTGCTTATTATACGATCATCATTTATTCAATCTTTACTTTCCTTAACATTCTCAAACTTAATACGTAGGCAAAAAACTGTGTTTGTCATAACTGAATTATTATTACATAATCCATCCTCCCTTATTATTCTATCGTTACGTATTTCCCAGAAATTCAAAAATAATTCCCAAGCAGAAATGGATGAATAGTATTTTTCAGAAAATTTCTCGAAATTTTTAATTTTCGTCTTGAAAATTTAAACACTTTTATTCTAACGCGTAGCCAGAATACTACGACATTACACTACTTTTAGGTTATAGAACAATCATCATCTTGCTTACTCAATATAATAACATATATTATAATTTTATTCAATATTTAATCAAATAAATTTATTTTACAAATAATCCGATTTTCTCGGTCGTTACATAAGCCACATCTAAATCCATGAAATACCCCCCATTACCCTTGTAATACCCAAGAATTTCGAAATATTATTAATAAATAAATCAATGAAAGTCAAGTACTTACTTGAGTATAAATAAGAATTGTTGTGGTATGAGTTGTAAAACCTCGATTCAATTAAATAATATTGAGATCTATATAATAACGAAGCAATGGGATGAGACTAATAAAGATCTTATCATGAGAATTGCCTAGTGTGGCATAATGAGGAACGAAGAAAATTCACTAAGTGAATTAGAAGAAAAATAGTTAATAAGAGGAAGATTAATTATGTGTAAGTATATAATTTCATAGACTCTTTAGTTAGTAATATTACCAATATGGAAGTTCATTCATGTCATGTAAAACTAGTATGGTGATAGAGGTCAGAACTGGCTTAGAGCTACACCAGTTTTGCACTGCCAGGGACCGGCGCAGCTGCGCCCTCTCTGCAGTACAAACTGGCACAGCTGCGCCAGTGGCCAGTCTGGGGAAGGTTGGTTATTACTGTAGAAATTAAATGGAACATTATTGTAATGTGTGACATTATTAAAAGCATCTGATAAGAATAAATTTTAATGACATGAGGTACTAATTAGTACAATGAAATCATATGTGACATTTGAATACAGAAATAATTAATTAACTGTGTATTCCAGAAATTTGGAAAGCGATTAAATGTTTAAAATGGACATTTAATATTGAATAATGTCATAATGAAGTTATGTGAGTAGTAAAAATATCTATGAGGAATACCCGGACAATATACCTAACTGCGTCATTTTATCTACATTAAATATTAAATTGTGTAGACCCAATGTACATGGATTATATGACATAGATATATATTAAATCCCTAATTTTTCATATTTTGGTAACAATTGTACATTAAAATTATATTTTTGGGAATTAAAGAAATCAAACTAAGCATTATTAACCAAATTGCTAAGTATTAGAACCATTGTTCCAAACTCAGTTGCACAAACAGTGTCCAAATTCCCTTTACGTGACCAGTTGGCTATGGAAATGGCTGGCAAATGGTGGTTGAGCAACCCTTGATATCCATTATATTCTTCTTCTACACTTTGGTTTCAAACCTTAATGTAAACTCATTGGCCAGTCCATCATTGTTCTATATAAGGACAGCTTCATTCTCATTTCCCGTTACTACAAAAATTGTCTGTGAAATCCTAAGAATTAGAGTGTGAGTGTTTGTGGTTCAAAGAGAAGTCTAGCACTTTCAGAAGGAAAAAACTAAGTAAACTAAGCTTCAAAAGGAATAAATTATAATTTTATGTTCTTAATCTTGGGTTTGTCAAATTCTTATAATTCTCATGAATTCTCTGTCAATTAACATGAATTAACATGCTATCACGTGTTATGAAGTTTGTATACATATATAGAACCTCTAAGAATGAGTTTAAGTATGCTTGATTGAAAGAAATTCGAAGTGGGTTGATACTTGTTGCGTAAAATCTAATTACGCACAGCACGCAAGTATACGTGGTCAACGAGTAATATAGTAGTAAGTAGAGTATCGTTCCCTCAGAGACTTTAATAAGAAATTAACTCTCACAATTACCAATTTTCTATTAATCCTAATTAAACTAATCAACTTCCAGTTTGTAAGTAAAAGTATTAAAAATATTAAAATCACCAAACAACCAACAAATCCTAAAAACTAAATTTTCAAACAAATAATGGAGAATTAGGGTCTCGACTTCACTCTAAGCATCATTCTGATTATTACACCTTTATTCCAGTTTAATTCACTATCCCAGTTTGTAAATCAAGAACACGAAAGTAGAACTAGCCACCTCTCGATGTACTAATACCGTATTAACTTAAATTCACAATTTAGATATAATCAAGTTAAACACCTTAATTAACTTACTCACTATATCTCTATATGAATTACAATTAAAGAAGGTTTAAGTTCAAGCTCTTTATATGATTACATGCGATGTCAAGCATATCTCTACCATAACATTCATCAAGATTCTGTTCATTCACAAAATTCAAGAACACATGTTTATACTAACTAAGTCTAAACTTGTATTTCATCTCTCGAATTCATACAAGTCCACACAGAATTGTTAATCAGGCAATTCATAAATTTAAGCTCAAATTAATATAGATAAACTGGATAACAACTTATTAAACTAAATTCAAAGTTACATAATCATCGTTCCTCTTAAAGATCCGTCAAAAGCCTAAAAAGTATTTAGTTCATCATAAATGAAATAATAATTGAATAAATTAAAGATATCATCCTTTCCATTACAAATATAAAACTAAAGAAGAAGAATAATGTAGAACACCCTTCACTTTAGTCTTAATCCGCAATCAATATGAACGTTCCTTCAAAATCTTCACTCCAATGCTCAATATGGAAATCTGTCCTTAAACTCTGTTAATTGTCTCGTGTGATTCTGATCTTGTTGTTTTATGTTCAATATATATCCAACACATGAATTCTGGTCGAAATCCCATGTCATTTAGAGTCCAAAAGCCATCCAATCACTAAAACTCATGTCCCAGCAGTGTTAGAAGTAAGATAGGACAGTCCAGATTCGGCACCCTCCGCCCCAACGGGGGTATTGACATAGAAAACGCCCGCCCCGGCGGGCTAGGCTCCTGCTAGTTGCTGTTGAAGACCCCCCCCGCCCCGGCGGGGGTGTAAGGCTTAATAATGCCTGCCCCGGCGGGCTAGGCTACTGTCTACTGATGTTCTGTTTTACCCATTTGAATGCCATAATGTGCCATAACTCCACCCTTTTCGATCAATTAGCAACACCACTAAACCTACACAATAGAATAACACTAAATAACTAAAAAAACATAAAAGCTAGGAATTAACATCGATTAAGCTTGAATTAGGAACCGATTCGCGGGTATAAAACCCACTTATCAAAATCCCCTAAACTTAAAGCGTGCTAGTTCTCGAGCACAAAACATACTAATATGCTATGAAATGCAATGCAATGATATGTGATGCATCTAATCTATATGTCTATGAATCCAACAGTATCATAGAATCAACATTATTCCTTCGGCCTCAGAGAAATCAAGTAAAAACTACAACACATCATATCAAAACCACTCAATAACTCCTTATCAATCCTCGAATCTTAAACCGTTATTACTGGTATAGTGTGTGTATGATTAACATTCATGCTAATTGATGCTGATTGTGAAAAATCGTGCCTCCTTTCCGACCATTGATCATGTAGTTCCCAGTTTAGTCATGTCCTTTAGAATAGCCTCAAAATCTGGATCGTTGTCACGTAAGTGAGCATACTGGCAATGTCTCGGTACTCTCAACTGGTATTATATGTTGATGGCATTGGCACTGAGTGGGACCAATCTACCCTGCACAAAAGCGTTGAAAGGGGCCTTATCTTCGGCGTTTGCATAGAATTCTTTGACCACACATACAACGGCGGCCTCGGGTTCCTCCGTGAACTTGTTCCACCCTTTCTGATATATATCTGTTGCATCATTTCATCGTTGACGTGGTCCAGTGCCAACCCCCACTCTGGTGTAAGTGCTTTTGTCACCATGTAGTCATATCGGTGGGCGACGGTGGCACTTTTGATTTTTCGGCGGTCGAAGGTTCGTGATGGTGGCGTGGTGCCGGAACTCTCTCCCCGTTGCCTCTTTGAAGTGAGTTTAGATGCCATTGAATTCAGGAAGCCTTAACACAAATATTTTCCCCCAAACTTGATTCACACAATCTGTCAAATACTTGGTGTGCACACTGATTTCTTCCCCCAAACTTGATGATTGTGTGGCAGTTATGGTGATAGAAGATGAAGAAATGTGACTCACTCTCTATTTCTATACACTTACCTCAATAATGTGCTTAATTCGTAGGTTTGGAGATGGAGTTGAAAGCATGTGGTGAATTTAGGTTATGAGGGACTGAATTTATAGAGATGGTATGATGGGTAGGAATAGGAGTAATGGATGGCAGTAATGTGTGTGTGTGTGTAATGAAGTGGGATTATGGCTTGCTAAAACGTGGGATGTAGGTGTGGTGGGATTTGGAGTAGTGGGGAAAGAGAAGTAGTGGACTGAACTGATGAGGAGTGGGTTTAGGAAGATGCAACTACCGAAAATTGTCTGCTCAAATTCTAGGACCCCCGCCCTGGCTGGGGGTAATAAGCCTTATAGGCCCGCCCCGACGGGCATGCATACTGTAAACTGAATTGAGAGACCCCCGCCCCGGCGGGGGTATTAGGCATGTAAGGGCCCGCCCTGGCGGGGGTATGGTCTGTTAACTGGGTCTGTTATACTTATTTCTTCCCTTCAACTCCAAACCATGAGCATTTTAAGATCCTGCAAGACCATGAAGCATGAATACGAGTCAATTTGTAGCAATTTTAAACATGATGGGGAGATTATCAAGAACATGCAACTTAACTAATTAATAAATAAAATTATTTTATATTACGAATTATTCTAAGCTATAATTTGACGGGTATGAATAAAAATATGAAAAATAAAAGTACGATTGGGTTGCCTCCTAATTAGCGCTTGATTTTAAGTCATTCAGCCTAACTACTCCCTGTTTATGGTACGTCGGATAATGTGATTGCGATGACTTCCCAATTTGACTCGCCACCCCAATAATGCTTCAACCATTAACAGTTAACCTTGAAAGTAACGGCACCATATGAGAAAACTCTTTTGATGGTAAACGGACCCAACCATCGTGATTTTAGCTTCCTAGGGAACAACCTCAACCTTGAGTTGAGCAGTAGTACTGATTGCCCCAGCTCGAATTTTCTTTGCATGATTTTCTGGTCTTGCCATTTCTTGACCTTTTCATTGTATAATTTCAAGTTCTCATAAGCTTGAAGTCAGAATTCATCGAGCTCACTTAACTGAAGAAGTCTCTTTTCACCCACAACTGCTTGATCAAAGTTAAGTTTCTGAATAGCCCAGTAGGCTTTGTGTTGTAACTCCATAGGCAAGTGACATGCTTTCCCGTATAGTAATTGATATGGTGACATACCAATCGATGTTTTATACGCAATCCGGTATGCCCATAGTGCATCGTCCAACCTAAGAGACCAATCCTTTCGAAACCTCAGCTTGCCCACTTGTTTGGGGATGATATGCTATAGCTACCTTATGGTTGACCTCATACTTTGCCAAGAGAGCTGTAAACGATCTGTTGCAAAAGTGACTACCTTCATCACTTATTATAGCTCTTGGCGTGCCAAATCTTGTAAAAATATTCTTCTCCAAGAATTTGAGAACCACTTTGGTATCATTAGTTTAGAGTGCTACGGCTTCAACCCATTTTGATATATAGTCCACCGTAAGCAATATATACTGATTACTGAACGACGATGGAAATGGCCCCATAAAATCAATGCCCCAAACGTCAAAAATTTTAACTTCCAAGATTATTTATAGTGGCATCTCATTCCTTTTCGATATGTTTCCCACCCTTTGACATCTATCACAAATTTTAACAAACTGGTGGGCATCCTTAAATAGTGTAGGCCAATAAAACCCGACTTGAAGCACTTTTGCCGTTGTTCTCTCACTACCATAATGTCCCCCATATGCCGATGAGTGACATTCGTGCAATATGTTATTCACTTCACTGTAGGGCACACACCTTCTAATCATATTGTCGGCGCACTGTTTGAATAAGTAAGGCTCATCCCACATGTACCACTTGACGTCATGTAGGAATTTCTTTTTCTGCTGGCGTGTAAGATCTGGTGGAAGGATGTTGGTCACTAGATAATTCGCGAAGTCCGCGTACCATGGAAATTCTGTATTGATCCCAAACAGTTGCTCATCCGGGAATGACTCATTAATTATACATCTATCCTCTTCCTTCTTACCCTAATTTTCTAGCCTCGATAAATGATCTGCAACTTGATTCTCCCTCCCCTTTCTATCTTTTATTTCCAAATCAAATTCTTGTAGAAGGAGTATCCATCTGATAAGGTGTGGCTTAACATCTTTTTTTGAGATTAAGTACCAAATGGCTGAGTGATCCTTATAAACTACAACCTTTGTTCCGATCAAATATGCCCGAAATTTATCGAACACATATACCACTGCAAGTAATTCCTTTTCTGTAGCTGTGTAGTTAATTTGGGTCTTCGTAAGTGTTTTACTTGCATAGTATATGGCATCGAATACCTTCTCTTGGCATTGGCCCAAGACAACCCCAACCGCATAGTCGCTTGCATCACACATTAACTCGAAGGGCATATTCCAATCCGGTGCGACGATTACGGGAGCTGTAGTCAATTTCTTCTTCAGTAACTCGAATATCGATTTACACTCCTCATCAAACTTAAAAATCGAATCCTTCTCTAAAAGATTGCATAAAGGTTTTTCAATTTTGGAGAAGTCTTTTATAAATCTCCTATAGAACCCGGCATGTCCCAAAAAGCTTCGAATTTCCTGAACTAAACTTGGTGGAGTAAGTTTTTCAATCGTTTCCAGTTTTGCTTTATCAACCTTTAATCCTTTAGCTGAAACATTATGATCCAAAATTATTCCTTCCTCAACCATGAAATGACACTTTTCCAAATTAAGTACCAGATTCGTGTTTGTACATCTCTGTAAAACCATCATCAAATTCTCTAGACAGGCATCAAAATTATCCCCATAGACAGAAAAGTCTTCCATGAAGACTTCCACATTTTTCTCCACCATGTCCGAGAAGATGGCCATCATACACCTTTGGAAGGTAGCGGGTGCATTACACAAGCCGAATGACATTCTCCTGAAGGCAAACTTGCCGTATGGGCACGTGAAAGTAGTCTTCTCTTGATCTTCAAGAGCGATGACGATCTAATTATAACCCAAATATCCATCCAATAAGCAGTAGTACTCATGTCCCGCTAATTTGTCCAACATCTGATCGATAAATGGCAAAGGAAAGTGATCTTTGCGGGTCGCCTAATTTAATTTCATGTAGTCCATGCAAACCCTCCAACCAATCATTGTCCTTGTCAGAATTAGTTCATTATCATCGTTTTGTACCATGGTCATTCCTCCCTTTTTCGGTACACATTGAACCGGACTGACCCACTTACTGTCAGAAATTGGGTAGATGATACCCGCGCCCAACCATTTCAATATTTCTTTCTTCACAACTTCCTTCATAATTGGGTTGAGCCGTCTTTGTTGCTCCACTATCGGTTTTGCATCGTCTTCCATTAGAATTTTGTGCATGCAAAAGGATGGGATGATTCCCTTGATATCCGTAATTGTCCATCCTGTGGCCAATTTGTGGTCTCTAAGCACTCTTAGCAACTTTTCTTCCTGCAATTCATTAAGTGCAGCAGAAATAATAACAGGTAAAGAATTAGAATTGCCTAAAAATGCATACCTAAGGTGTTTAGGGAGTGGCTTAAGTTCAAGAGTAGGTGACTCCTCCAGTAATGGTTTCATCCTTGTTGTGACTCTTTCCTCCATGAGCAATGGTTCAAAGGGTGCTTTGAATCTGCTAACTCGTGGCAGCGAGTCTAGCATCTGTAAGTAATCCACAAATTCTGGATCATCTAATTCTTCATCTCCCAATAATGTCGTTTCCAATGGATCGTTAACCAAACATTTTCCCATGTCTTCGCTGATTATCTGATCAATGATATCCATCCTGAAACACTCTTCTTCATCCGTAGGAAATTTCATGGCCTTGAAAACATTAAACATCACTTCTTGATCTTGGACCCTCATTGTTAGTTCTCCTTTTTGTATTTCGATGAACGTCCTTCCCGTAGCCAAGAAAGCTCTCCCTAGGATAATTGGGATGTTTTTATCTTCCTCAAAATCCAGAATTATGATCCATAGGGAATATAAACTTGTCAACCTTGACCAAAATGTCCTCTACAATGCCTCTCGGGTATGTGACTGACCTATCCGCCAACTGCAATGAGATGTTCGTAGGCTTTGGAGCTGGCAAACCCAGTTCTGTATAAACTAACAACGACATAAGGTTCACACTTGCCCCCATATCACATAGACATTTGTTGAACGCCATGTTCTCAATCATGCACGGAATGGTAAAACTCTCGGATCTTTCAACTTTGGTGGCAACTTTCGTTGTAAAACCGTACTACAATCCTCTGTTAATGCTACTATTTCAAAATCTTCCAACTTCTTTTTCCTAGACAAAATCCCTTCCATGAATTTCGCATAACTTGGCATCTGCTCTGGAGCTTCTGCGTAAGGGATGCTAATCTGAAGTTTCTTGAAAACTTCCAAAAAGTTTGCGAATTACTTATCTAATTTCTGCTTTTGGACTCTCTGCTGAAACGGCAGTGGAGGATACATAACTGGCTTGTCATCCAACTTTGTTTGCTCAACTTGCTTATCCTCACACTGTTTTTTGTCAACCACTTTGTTCTCATCAACTTTTTCATCATTTCTAATTCTGCACTTTTCCCATCTAGATGTTTTCCACTTCTCAATGTGATTGCCTGACACTGTTCATGATTTCCCTTCAGATTTTTTTCGGTGTCACTTGGCAGAGTCCCTTTCGATCTATTGTTCAACGCTAGAGCAATTTGTCCCATCTTATTTTCCAAATTCTTGATGGCTAACTCTTGTGATTTCATAACCATTGCTTGTTTTTTCATAGCTGCTTCGTTGCTTGTTATATACTTTGACAACAATTCCTCTAAATCTGATTTCCTCTATTGATATTGAGCTGGTTGTTGTAGTTGATTCTAAAATCCTGGGGGATAAGATGGGCGTGGAGCCTGCTGATGCTGATTATTGCTCCACGAAAAGTTAGGATGATTCCTATTCCCCGGATTGTATGTATTCTGGTACGTATTCTATGTAATTCTGTTGTAGCTACCCACAAATTGCACTGACGCTGGGTTGATTACACATTGATCTGTAGGATGTTCACCAGCACACAATTCACAAATAACTGCAATTTATTGTGTTTGTACCCCTGACCAAGCATCGAACTTCTTAGCGAGCGCTGAAATCTGTGATGTTATTGTCGTCACTCCATTTACCTCTAGCACTCCAGCTACCGTCGGTTATGTCATTCTTGCCGTCGGCCACTGATAGTTGTTAGCTACCATTGTCTCTATCAACCGATACGCATCCTCATAATTCTTTGCAATAAAAGCTCCACCCGAAGCTGCATCAGTACTAGTCCTGAGATTCCCATGTAATCCATTGTAGAATGTGTTCAACTGCAACCACTTAGGCAATTCGTGATGTGGGCATTTTCTGAGCAAATCTTTGTATCTCTCCCATGACTCGTATAATGACTCCCCATGTTACTGATCAAACGTAGTAATCTCGTTTCTCATCTTTGAAGTCTTCGCTGGAGGGAAAAAATTTGTTAGAAACTTTTAAGCTAGGTCATCCCATGTAGTTATTGAACCCGATGGTAGATAGTGTAACCAACTTTTTGCATTGTCCCGCAGAGTGAATGGAAACAAGCAAAGTCTGACTGCTTCATCCGACACCCCATTGTATTTGAAAGTGTCGCATATTTCCAGAAAGCTGATCAAATGTTCATTCAGATCATCATTCGCTAATCCCCAAACTGAACCAAGTTTTGGATCATCTGAATAGTCCCAGGCTTAATCTCGAATGTATTTGCAGTTATAGCAGGCCTGGTGATACTCGACTACAGCTCAGTCACCTTGGGTATAGCAAAGTCCCTCAACACTTTCTGCTCTTCGACAGCCATTGCTTCTTCTTTTTTAGAATTTTTGAAGTCGTCCCATGTTTCCTTAATCCATTTACTTAGCCTTTGAAAGCGTCTTTCAATGTCGTCCTCAAAAGGAGATAAGTCTGGATTTTTGGATCGAGTTTGCATAAATCACTTCAAAAACCTGAAATAAGACGAACAAAACAACAAATAAAAATGTTTAAGTAAAACTGGACTAATTAAACTAATTTTGCAAAATATTAAAATATTAATTAATATCCTCGGCAATGGCGCCAAAAATTTATTGGGTAAAATCTAATTACGCACAGCACGCAAGTATACGTGGTCAACAAGTAATATAATAGTATGTAGAGTATCGTTTCCTCAAATACTTTAATAAGAAATTAACTCTCACAATTAACAATTTTATATTAATCCTAATTTTATTAAACTAATCTTATTAAACTAATCAAGTTCCAGTTTGTAAGTAAAAGTATTAAAAATATTAAAATCACTAATCAACCAACAAATCCTAAAAACTGAATTTTCAAACAAATAATGGAGAATTTGATGAGTAGGTTTTCGACCTACGATTTATGTTCGTTTAGATTGTTATATTGTTAGTTTTTAGTACTTTCTTGTTACTTTTGATGGGTTTTAAGCTTGTTATAGGATAATCTATGTGCCTATCAGAATGCTAGCATTGGAAAAAGATTTCAAGTAATTTTTGGACTTTCTGACTACATAGCGCGGACCGCACTGTGATGTGTAGTGGAGTAGCACGGGGCGCGCTGGTTTGTGGAATTCCTGGTGCAATAGCGCAGGCCGCGCTGTCAAAGAGTACTACATAACGCGGGGTGCGCTGTGTTGGCATCAGTTCTGTGCGAAAAGTAATTTTGTGCTGGAAGTTGGGTAGTGTTAGGAGCTATTAATTCTCTATGTAATGTGATCATAATAGGATTATGGGATGGTTGTTAGTTCATTTTTGTGGGAGTCTTTGACTAATAACTTGTTGGTGTTGAAATGGATTTAGATTCCTATTTGACTTTCTTTGAGTGGAGTTAGAGTTGGATTATGATTGCTGGAATTGATCTTTGTATTAAGCCTTGTGTGCTTTAATATCTCCCTTTCTCTCTCCCACACTTAGCATAAAAATGGCCTCCACTTAGCTCCATACCACCAATCCTAATCCAACTCTAACTCCTCTCAAAGAAAGTCAAATAGGAATCTAAATACATTTCAACACCAACAAGTCATTAGTCAAAGACTCCCACAAAAATGAACTAACAACCATGCCACAATCCTATATGATCACATTACATAGAGAATTAATAGCTCCCAACACTACCCAACTTCTAGCACAAAATTACTTTTCACCCAGAACTGATGCCGACACAACGCGCCCCGCGCTATGCAATACTCTTTGACAGCGTGGCTCGCACTACTGCACCAGGGGAATTGCACGAACCAGCGTGCCCCGCGCTACTCCACTATGCATCACAACGCGGTTTGCGCTATGTAGTCAGAAAGTCCAAAAATTGCTTGAAATCTCCTTCCAATGCTAGCATTCTGATAGCCACATAGATTATCCTATAACAAGCACAAAACCCATCAAAAGTAACAAGAAAGTACTAAAAATTAACAATATAACAAGCTAAACGAACATAAATTGTAGGTCAAAAACCTACTCATCAAATTCCCCCAAACTTAAACATTGCTTGTCCTCAAGCAAAATGCAGTGCCATGTACTAACAACTAAAAACTACGAATCCAGTATTAAGATAGTAAAGATAGCTTACTCATACGGCCTCAGAAAAATTACATAAACATGTCAAACTTCATATCAAAACCAATTCGCAATTCCTTATCAATCCTTGCATCTTAAACTGTTATCACTAGTATAGTGCGTGTGTGCTCCACAACAATGTTAACTGATATAAAATCAAATTTAACACATAATAAGTCTCTTCGAAGGCATCATACAGTGTAAACTCAAGAAATCCATAAACAAGCTAGATCCAACTAAAATCAAATAATTATCAATATCGAGGGTCAACATGGGATACTTATACTTTGTTTTTCATCTACGGTGGCTTTTTGCTCTTATTTCCCATTTTATTCATTTTTTTTCTTTTGGTTTATATACACATAGCTATGCAATGTCTTATTCCCTTAGGCTTTTCAATGCTACCTTAACGAGCTTTCGACCAATGACTCCCAGACCATTAAGATCTTAGGGCGCTAGGTGTAAAGACAATCCCATCGGGCTTACTTACTCAAGTAACAAAGGCTGTAAAACTAGACAAGCACGCCACGATGTTTATTCATACTTTTTTTTTCTTTTTTTATAGCTTATATACCCCAAATATTCCCCTAAACTTAGGTTCTTATCTAACTTTAGCCATCACTACTTATTTTTATCATTCTTTCATTCAAACTAGCATTATCCTTTAGAATCCCATTATGTATCAATTTAAACTCAATCAATCAACAAGTTATTTTTACTGTGCTATCCTTATTATACCAGTTTCAAATAGAAAAAGATCCAAATCATAACAGAAACTACATCAATGTTCGCATACTTAGTAATGTACTTGTCTACATAATTTCAATTTCATCATTGGCCAAGAATCAACGTATACGATCTAATAACTGGATTCATGCAAACTACATGCAAAATATTTTTGTTGTTTTTTTTATAGATAAACAATTATAAAGAGTCAACAATTTATTATCTACACTATCTAACACGATTCTTGAAAATTTTCACTAATTAACCAAGCAGAAACATAATCCCCCAAACTTAACCCAAGTAATGTCCTTATTACATCAAAATAAATCAAATAAAAGTATGAGGACTTCCCTGAGAAAGAGTTACTACTCGTCGTCGTCTGACGAAGGATATGCAGGCAGGTTAGGAGGAATGGGCATGACCACCAAAGGTGCAGTTGGATTGCAGCGAGAAAATGCATCAGCAAGCATGTTGAATGCATTGGCATTGTGCTGATGCATTAGATCTTGACGTTGGGCCAACCACATAAATTGATTCTGTGAAGCCCGAGGTGGTTGCTCTTGCCTGGGTTTCGCTCCAACTGGTGGTGAGGGTTGCCGGATCATAATATAGTCTTCTCCACGTGGATGTGATCTCACCCCATCCCATGCCTTGCACCTCTCAATTGTGGCATGATCAATAATAGCCATCAGTTATTGGATAGGCTCGGAAGGTTGCCATTGCACTCCAACTTTACGGCACAGATCAGTGATTAAGAACCCATGCAGCAAACCTCCTATAGTATTCCCTCGTAACACCCGGTCAATGGACTCTTGAATACAATCCCCCACATCGACATTGTAGAATGCAATAGAGTTGTTCACACGGAAATGGTGATGAACAATCACATACAATAGCCGAGCCTGTGCCTTAGTTACATCGTTTTGGTGGCGAGTGGGCATTAAACGTGCACACATAAATGCATACCAAGCTTTTCCATACCGACTAAGTGCGGAGTGGGGAAAACTTATCTTTTCATTCGTTCAGGCTTGAATTACCCATTGCGTTCCTAGTTTTCATAATCTGACAATCAACTCATTTAACTCGGGCAAACCATCTTCATATCGGTCAGTGTGTGATGCCTCTAACCCAAAATACTCATTGATAGCATCGGCATGAAATGCCACCAGTTTACCGTAAACCATGACGACGTGATTGACATGTTCCATGGCATTAGCGTAGAATTCTTTCACTATATTAATCGCCGTTGGAAATGGTTGCTCGACTAATTGAAACCAATTACGTTCAATAATTTGCAATGCCATGTCGCCATCCAAATTGGCATCCGGCTTCAATCCACATTCGAGCACCAAAGTTTTCTTGTCAATGGATGAATTGAATCGTTCTGCTGCCCTTTCACTAACAAACCTTGTATGATCATATTGAGGCCGAGTAGTGGAGGTGGATGGGCATTGTCTTTTATGAGAACACATGGTGATTTTGATGGTGTGTTGGCTTGAAACTTGATTCATGAATTTTATCAAACAGTTGGCGGACAGACTGAGTACTTCCACCAAAATTGGTTGCTTGGTGTTATCTTGCTAGCAAAATTATGAAATCAAACATACACTCCCTGGGCACCTAATATCCAAGGTATTCTACTCACTCGCTATCAAGAAAAGAGAAGAAGATTGAGGAAGAAGTGAGTTGTGCTAACCTTGAACAAATTTATGTTTTCCTCGTTGTAAAGAATCCCAAACTGAATAAAGTTGTGAAAGAATGAATTAGATTTAGGATTGGAGTGTAGTGTGTGTATCTGATATGAATTGGATTATATGGGAATTCTATGGGTTTAATGTGAATAGAAGTTAAAAAGGAGAAGGAGTGATGGGGTAGTGGCATTAGTCTATGAGTTATGGAGTTATGGGGTTATGGAAGTGTAAAGGGTGTAGGAGAAATAGGAAAGTTGAGTATATCAAGGAAAGGAGAAACAATTATAGCCTAAGACACGGAAATAAAATGGTTCAACGTCTGAGTTATCCGAGCAACGCGGCCCGCGCCGTGGGTAAGCTAGAGGTAACGTGCCCCACGCTAGGAGGTCAGGAAGTGCTGGCGTACTAGCGCGCCCCGCGCTATGTATATGTCTTGGGTAGCGAGGTCCGCGCTTGGGGGTCAGTGGCGAGATGAAAGGTAGCGTGCCCCGCGCTGTGTATGGCGCACCCCGCTCTATGAGATTTGCAAAGTGGCGCGGTCCACGCTGGCATGGCAGGAAGGGACTGGGGTTGTAGCGCGCCCTGCGCTAGGCCTGTGCCTTAGGCAGCGCAGCCCGTGCTATGGGGTTAGTGACTTCTTGGCTCTATTTTCCTTATTCTACCTGCGAATCATCCAGAAATGAAGTCAAAATTCTATAGAAGCTTCATAATTACTACATTATAAACTATAATATAAAGACATATTAAAAGAGAAAGAGTATAGAGCTTGGGTTGCCTCCCAAGTAGCGCATTTTTTTAATGTCGCTAGCCCGACGGTGCCTCTTATATCACTGTGCATCGGCGAGGGTAATGTTGACGGCATCCCAGTTTGAATCTCCACCCCAGTAATGCTTTATCTATTGACCATTAACCTTGAACGTCTCCAATGGATTTCGACTGTATAGTTCGATGGCTCCATGTGGGAACACTATTTTGATGGTGAATGGTCCCGACCATCTTGACTTAAGCTTTTATGGGAACAACCTCAATCGTGAGTTGAACAACAGGACTGATTGCCTCGGCTCGAAAGTTTGGTGCCTAATTTTCTTGTCGTGTCATTTCTTGACTTTTTCCTTGTATAGTTTAGCATTCTCGTATACATGAAGTTGGAATTCATCAAGCTCATTTAGTTGGATTAGCCTTTCTTCGCCCACAGCTGCTTGATCAAAATTCAGTTTCTGAATGGCCCAGTAAGCCTTGTGATGTATCTCTATAGGTATGTGACACGCTTTCCCGTATAGTAATTGGTATGGTGACATCCCAATTAGTGTTTTATACGTAGTCTAGTATGCCCATAGTGCATCATCCAACCTAAGAGACCAATCCTTTCGATTCGGATTGACTACTTTTTCCAGAATTTTCTTCACCTCCCAATTCGAAACCTCAGCTTGCCCATTGGTTTGGGGATGATACGCAGTAGCTATCTTATGGTTGACCCCATACTTTGCCAAGAGAGCTATAAATGATTTGTTATAGAAGTGACTACCTTCATCACTTATGATAGCTCTTGGCGTGCCAAACCTCATAAAAATATACTTTTGCAAAAACTTGTGAACCACCTTGGCATCATTAGTCGGGAGTGCTACGGCTTCCACCCACTTTGATACATAGTCCACTGCGAGCAAAATGTACTAATTATTGAATGATGAAGGGAATGGCCCCATGAAATCAATGCCCCATACATCGAAAATTTCAACTTCTAGAATTGTTTGTAGAGGCATCTCGTTCCGTTTCAATATGTTTTTTTACCCTTTGACATCGATCACATGTTTTAACAAATTGGTGGGCGTCTTTGAAAAATGTAGGCCAATAAAACCCGGCTTGAAGCATTTTTGCCGCTGTTCTCTCACTACCATAGTGTCCTCCATACGCCGATGAGTGGGACTCATGCAGTATGTTCTTCACTTCAATGTAGGGCACGCACCTTCTAATCATTTTGTCGGTGCACTTCTTAAATAAATAAGGTTCGTCTCACATGTACTATTTTACGTCATGAAGAAACTTCTTTTTCTATTGTCTTGTGAGATCGGGTGGAAGAACGTTTCTCACTAGATAATTCGTATAATCCGCATACCAAGGAAATTCTACATTTATCCCAAACAATTGCTCATTTGGGAATGATTCGTTGATTTCACACTTGTCCTCTTTCAATTTCCCTTGATTTTCTAGCCTAGACAAGTGATCGACGACTTGATTCTCCCATCCCCTTTCTATCCTTTATTTCTAGATCAAACTCTTAAAGAAGAAGAATCCATCGGATAAGGCGTGGTTTAGCTTCTTTAATCACAATTAGATACTGAATAGTCAAATGATCCGTGTAGACTATCACCTTAGTCCCGATCAAGTTTGCTCGGAATTTGTCAAATGCATACACCACTGCAAGAAATTCCTTTTTCGTAGTTGTATAATTCATTTGAGTCTCCATGAGTGTCTTGCTTGCATAATATATGGCGTGAAACACCTTCTCTCGGCGTTGACCCAAAACAGCCCCAACTGCATAGTCACTTGCGTCACACATTAGCTCAAAAGGTATATTCCAATCCGGTGCGACGATCACGGGGGCAGTAGTTAACTTCTTCTTTAACAACTCGAAAGCCAACTTACATTCCTCATCAAAATTAAAAACAGAGTCCTTCTCTAAAAGACTGCACAAAGGTTTTGTAATCTTAGAGAAGTCCTTTATGAATCTTCTATAGAAACCAGCATGCCCTAGAAAACTTCTAATTCCCTTTACTGAGCTTGGGGGAGGCAGTTTCTCGATTATTTCCAGCTTAGCTTTGTCAACCTCTAGTTCTTGAGCCGATACCTTGTGGCCTAAAATTATGCCCTCCTCAACCATGAAGTGGCATTTTTCCTAGTTAAGTACAAGGTTTGTATCTTTGCATCACTGTAACATCATTACCAAATTCCTTAGGCAGGTATCAAAATTGTCTCAATAGACAGAAAAGTCGTCCGTGAAGACTTCCACGTTTTTCTCCACCATGTCTAAGAAGATGGCCATCATACACCGCTGAAAGGTAGCAGGTGCATTACATAACCCGAATGACATTTTCCTGAATGCGAATGTGCTATAAGGGCATGTAAATGTAGTCTTCTCTTTATCCTCAAGAGCGATGATGATCTGGTTATAGCCCGAGTATCCATCCAATAAACATTAGTATTCATGTCCTGCCAATCTGTCTAACATTTGATCGATAAATAGCAGTGGAAAATGATCTTTTCGGGTTGACTTATTTAACTTCCTATAATCCATGCAAACCCTCCAACCTGTCACTGTTCTTGTAGGTATTAACTCATTATCCTCATTCTGTACCACAGTCATTCCTCCCTTTTTAGGCACACACTGAACCGGACTAACCCACTTGCTGTCGAAATTGGGTAGATGATACCGGCATCCAACAATTTCACAATTTCCTTCTTTACAACTTCTTTCATAATGGGGTTAAGTCGTCGTTGTTGCTCCACTATCGGTTTTGCACCGTCTTCCATCAGAATCTTGTGCATGCAAAATGAAGTTTTGATTCCCTTGATATCAGCTATCGTCTATCCTATCGCTGATTTATGTTCCTTAAGTACCCTCAGCAACTTTTCTTCCTACAAATCGTTAAGTGCAGTAGAAATAATCACAGGAAAAGAATTTAAATTGCCCAAATATGCATACCTGAGGTGTTTAAGGAGTGGCTTTAGTTCTAGAGTTAGTGGCTCCTCTAATGATGGTTTCATCCGTGTTATGGCTTTCTCATCCGTATGCAATGGTTCAAATGGTGCTCTGAAGCGGCTAACTCGTGGCAATGAATCTAACATCTGTAAGTAGTCCACCAATTCTGGATCATCGAACTCTTCATCCCCCAATAATGTTGTTTCCAATGGATCGTTGACCAAACTCTTACCCATATCTTCACTGATAATCTGCTCAATTCTATCCATCCTAAAACATTCTTCCTCATCCGTAGGGAATTTCATGACCTTAAACATGTTAAATTTGATTTCCTGATGTTGGACCCTTATAGTAAGTTCACCTTTTTGTACGTCGATAAGTGTCCTACCCGTAGCCAAGAAAGGTCTCCCTAGGATAATCGGGATGTTCTTGTCTTCCTCAATATCCAGAATAATAAAATATGCGGGGAATATAAACTTATCTACTTTAACCAATATGTCCTCTACTATTCCTCTCGAATATTTGACTGACCTATCCACCAACTGCAATGAAATATTCGTAGGCTTTGGTGTGGGCAAAACCCAATTCTATGTATAATGACAATGGTATAAGGTTCACACTCGCCCCAAAATCACATAAACACTTATTAAACGACATGTTCCCGATCGTGCATGGAATAGTGAAAACTCCTCGAGTCTTTCAGCTTTGGTGTCAACTTCTGCTGTAACACCGCACTACACTCCTCTGTTAATGCCACTATTTTAAAGTCTTCCCATTTCTTTTTCCTTGACAGAATCCCTTTCATGAACTTCGCATAACTCGGCATCTGCTGTAGGGCTTCTGCAAATGGGATGTTAATCTGAAGTTTCTTAAAAACTTCCAAAAACTTTGCAAACTACTTATCTAATTTCTGTTTTTGAACTCTCTGTTGAAACGGTGGTGGAGGATAAACAACTGGCTTGTCGTCTAACTTTGTTTTCTCACTTTGCTTTTCCTCACCCTTGTTTCCTTCAACCACTTTACTGTTATCAACTTTTTCATCCGTTATCGCTGAATTTTCTGCATCTTTACCAACAAGATGTTTTCCACTCCTCAACGTAATTGCCTGACACTGTTCGTGGTTTCCCTTTGAGTTTCTCTCAGTATCACTCGGTAGGGTCCCTTGTGGCCTGTTATTTAATGCTAAGGCAATTTGCCCCATCTGATTTTCCAAATTCTTGATGGCTATTGCTTGGTTTTTCATCACTGCCTCATTGCTAGTTATGTATTTTGATAACAACTCCTCTAAATCTGATTTCTTTTCCTGATGTTGAGCCGGTTGTTGGTGATTCTAAAAACATGGGGGATATGATGGTCGTGGAGCTTGATGTTGCTAATTATTGCTCCATGAGAAATTTGGTGATTCCTATTCCCTTGGTTGTAATTATTCTGGTCTAAATTTTGTGGAATCCTATTGTAGCTACCCACGAATTGCACTAACGCTGGGTTGATTGCGCATTAATCTGTAGGATGCTCACCCGTTCACAATTCACATACGACTGCAACCTGCTGTACCTGTGTATGTGTCTATGTCCCCGACATAGCATCCAACTTCTTAGGCAGTGCTGAAATCTGCGCTTGTATTGCCGTTACACCATCTACTTCTAACACTCTAGCTGCCTTTGCCTGTGTCATTCTTGCTGTGGGCCACTGGTAGTTGTTACCCGCCACGGTCTCAATCAAATTGTAGGCCTCCTCATAACTCTTAGCCATGACTGCTCCACCCGACGCTGTATTAATACTAGTCCTTATATTCCCATGTAGTCCGTTATAAAAAGTATTCATTTGCAACCACTTAGGCAATCCATGATGCAGGCACTTTTTGAGTAACTCCTTGTATCTCTCCCATGCCTCATATAGCGACTCCCCGTGTTGCTGCTCAAACATTGTTATCTCATTCCTCATTTTTGCAATTTTCGCCGGTGGGAAAAATTTGGCTAGGAATTTCTGAGCTAAGTCTTCCCACGTAGTTATCGATCCCGACAATAGAGAGTGTAACCAACTCTTCGCCTTGTCCCATAAGGTGAATGGGAACAAGCGAAGTCTTATCGCATCATCTGACACCCCATTATACCTGAAGGTTCGCAAATCTCCAAAAAGCTGACTAGATGTTCATTTGGATCGTCATTTGCCAATCCCCCAAACTGAACTAAATTCTGGATCATCTGAATCGTCTCAGGCTTGATTTCGAACGTATTTGCAGCAATTGCGGGCCTGGTGATGCTTGACTGCAGTTCAGTCACCTTGGGTATGGCAAAGTCCCTTAACGCTTTCTGATCGTCAGTTGCCATTGCCTCTTCTTTTTCAGAATTTTTAAAGTCTTCCCTTGCTTCCTTGATCCACTTACTTAACCACTGAAACCGTCTCTCAATGTCGTCCTCAAAAGGAAGCAAGTCTGGATTTTTGGACCGAGTTTGCATAAACTACTTCAAAAACCTGAAATAAGATGAACAAAATGAAAATAAAAATTGTTTAAGTAAAACTGGACTAATTAAACTGATATTGTAAAAATATTAAGATCTATACTAAATTATCCCCGACAACGGCGCCAAAAACTTGTTGGGTTAAATCTATATACCCACAACACGCAAGTATACGTGGTCAACAAGTAATATAGTAATGAGTAGAGTATCGTTCCCACAGAGACAAATTAGTAAGAAACTTAACCTTACAATTACCAATTTCCTATTAATCCTAATTTTATTAAACTATTCAATTCAATGATTCAAATTATAGAAACTAAACTCAGAAATAAATAACTTACCACAAAACAATCACAAATATCAAAATCTGGAATTTCAAACAATTAATGGATAATTAGACTCATGATTTCACCCTAAGCTTCACTCTGATTTTCCAACACCTTTATTCCAATTCAATTCACTATCCCGGTTCATAAATCAAGAACACGAATGTAGTACTTGCCACGTCTCGATGCACTAATACCGTAATAACTTAAATCCACAAATTAGATAGAAACAAGTTAAACACCTTAATCAACTAACTCACTATATCTCTATGTGAATTATAATTAAAGAAGGTTTAAGATTAAGTTCTCTATCCGATTACATGCAATGTCAAGCATATCTCTACCTTAACATTCATCAAGAATCTACTATTCACAAAATTCATGAACACATGATATATTAACTAAGTCTAGATTCAGATATCCTCTCTCGATTCCATACAAATCCACAAAGAATTGTTGATCAGGCAATTCATAAATTTAAGCTCAAATTAATATAGATAAACTGGACAATAGCTTATTGAACTGGAAATCAAAGTTATAAAAATCATCGTTCCACTTAAGGATTCACCATAAGCCTAAAAATTGAATTAGTTCATAAAGAGTGAAATAAAAATAGAATAATTTAAAGGAAACATCTTGTCAATTACAAATATAGAACTAAGATGAAGAATAGTGTAAGACACCCTTCACGTAGCTTTAATCTGCAATCGTCGCGAAAATCTCTTCAAATTATTCCTCAAAAGCTTGCTATAAAAAATTGGAATTGATCTTCGTATTATTCCTTGTGTGTTTTTATATCTCCCTTTCTCTCTCCCACACTTAGCATAAAAATGGCCTCCACTCAGCTCAATACCACCAATCCTAATCCAATTCTAACTCCTCTCAAAAAAAGTTAAATAGGAATCTAAATCCATTTCAACACCAACAAGTTATTAGTCAAAGACTCCCACAAAAATGAACTAACAACCATCCCACAATCCTATTATGATCATATTACATAGAGAATTAATAGCTCCCAACACTACCCAACTTCCAGCACAAAATTACCTTTCGCCCAGAATTGACGCCGACACAGCGTGCCCCGCGCTATGCAGTACTCTTTGACAGCACGGCCCACGCTACTGCACCAGGAGAATTCCACGAACCAGCGCGCCCCGTGCTACTCCACTATGCATCACAGCGCGGTCTGCGCTATGTAGTCAGAAAGTCCATTAATTGTTTAAAATTCCAGATTTTGATATTTGTGATTGTTTTGTGGTAAGTTATTTGTTTCTGAGTTTAGTTTCTATAATTTGAATCGTTGAATTGAATAGTTAAATAAAATTAGGATTAATAGAAAATTGATAATTGTAAGGTTAAGTTTCTTACTAATTTGTCTCCGAGGGAACGATACTCTACTCATTACTATATTACTTGTTGACCACATATATTTGCGTCTTGTGCGTATATAGATTTAACCCAACAAGTTTTCGGTGTCGTTGCCGGGGATTAGAGTTGGATTAGGATTGGTGGTATGGAGCTGAGTAGAGGCCATTTTTATGCTAATTGTGGGAGAGAGAAAGGGATATATAAAAACACACAAGGCATAATACGAAGATCAATTCCAGTTTTTTATAGCAAGCTTTGGAGGAGTATTTTGAAGAGATTTTCGTGACGATTGCAGATTAAGGCTACGTGAAGGGTGTCCTGCACTATTCTTCATCTTAGTTCTATATTTATAATTCACTGGATGTTTCCTTTAAATTATTCAGTTTTTATTTCATTCTTTATGAACTAATTCACTTTTTAGGCTTATGGTGGATCCTTAAGTGGAGCAATGATTTTGATAACTTTGATTTCCAGTTCAATAAGTTATTGTCCAGTTTATCTATATTTATTTGAGCTTAAATTTATGAATTGCCTAATCAATAATTCTTTGTGGATTTGTATGGAATCGAGAGAGGATATATGAATCTAGACTTAGTTAATATAGCATGTGTTCATGAATTTTGTGAATAACCGATTCTTGATAAATGTTAAGGTAGAGATATGCTTGACATTGCATGTAATTGGATAGAGAACTTATTCTTAAACCTTCTTTAATTATTATAATTCATATAGAGATATAGTGAGTTAGTTGATTAAGGTGTTTAACTTGTTTCTATTTAATTTGTGGATTTAAGTTAATGCGGTATTAGTGCATCGAGAGGTGGCTAGTACTACATTCATGTTCTTGATTTATGAACTGGGATAGTGAATTGAATTGGAATAAAGGTGTTGGAAAATCAGAGTGAAGCTTAGGGTTAAATCGTGAGTCTAATTCTCCATTAATTGTTTGAAATTCCTGATTTTGATATTTGTGATTGTTTTGTGGTAAGTTATTTGTTTCTGAGTTTAGTTTCTATAATTTGAATCTTTGAATTGAATAGTTTAATAAAATTAGGATTAATAGGAAATTAGTAATTGTAAGGTTAAGTTTCTTACTAATTTGTCTCTGTGGGAACGATACTCTACTCATTACTATATTACTTGTTGACCACGTATACTTGCATGTTGTGCGTATATAGATTTAACCCAACAAAATTAGGCTTTCGACTTCACTCTAAGCATCATTCTGATTATTTCACCTTTATTCCAGTTTAATTCACTATCCCAGTTTATAAATCTAGAACATGAAAGTAGAACTAGCCACCTCCAGATGTACTAATACCGTATTAACTTAAATCCACAATTTAGATGGAATCAAGTTAAACACCTTAATTACCTAACTCACTATATCTCTATGTGAATTACAATTAATGAAGGTTTAAGTTCAAGCTCTTTATATGATTACATGCGATGTCAATTATATTTCTACCTTAACATTCATCATGATTCTGTTCATTCAAAAAATTCAAGAACACATACTATACTAACGAAGTCTAAACTTGTATTTCATCTCTCAAATTCATACAAGTCCACATAGAATTGTTAATCAGGCAATTCATAAATTTAAGCTCAAATAAATATAGATAAACTGGATAATATCTTATTAAACTGAATTCAAAGTTACATAATCATCATTCCTCTTAAAGATCCTTCATAAGCCTAAAAAGTATTTAGTTCATCATAAATGAAATAATAACTGAATAAATTAAAGATATCATCCTTTCCATTACAAATATAAAACTAAAGAAGAAGATAATGTAGAACACCCTTCACTTTAACCTTAATCCACAATCGATATGAACGTTCCTCCAAAATCTTCACTCCAATGCTCAATATGGAAATCTGTCCTTAATCTTTTTTAATTGCCACGCGTGATTCTGATCGTGTTGTTTTATGTTCAATATATATCCAACACATGAATTCTGGTCGAAATCCCATGTTATTTAGAGTCCAAAAGCCATCCAATCACTAAAATTCATGTCCTAGCAGTGTTAGAAGCGAGTTAGGACAGTCCAGATTTGGCACCCCCCGCCCCGGCGGGGGTATTAACTTGGAAAACACCCGCCCCGGTGGGCTAGGCTCCTGCTAGTTGTTGTTAAAGACCTGGTGGGGGCGTAAGGCTTAATAATGCCCTCCCCGGTGGGCTACGCTACTGTCCACTGATATTGTGTTTTGCCCATTTGTATGCCACAATGTACCATAACTCCACCCTTTTCGATCAATTAGCCACACCACCAAACCTACACAATAGAATAACACTAAACAACTAAAAACAACATAAAAACTAGGAATTAACATCGATTAAGCTTGAATTAGGAACCGATTTGCAGGTATAAAAACCACTTATCAATACTCTGCGGAACAGAGTATCTTACTGGTGCTGGTCCAGGAACGGCGCAGCTGCGCCCAGTTTATACTAGGGTGCAGCGTAGCTACGCCGGTCCCCAGAACTAGATTCTGGTTTCTGTTGGGCTGTGTTGTTTCTAACTTGATATTAAAACCTATACATGCATGAAAAGAAGTATATCATGTTGTATAAAGCTTTCTTATGAGATAGGAAATGACCAACATGATTTAGTTGAGGATTTATAACAAAAACTCAATGTTTTGAAAATGAACTTTAATGAAAGTAATGTTCTACAAATTTTAAGCTTGATAGTATACACACATAACTGATTTCTGAACATAAATGAGCATGTGTTATGATGTATAGTTCCTTTGTTCATGACCAAGTTGTCAGGCTTTGAGCTATATGACTTTTTCAAACAAAAACTTGACATATTGAAGCTAATATCCATGAATACTACATGGAGTATGTTTGGACCTTGTGAAGATGCTAACATGACTTAACTACACATGAAAGGAGTTTTAAAGATGTTTTGTATATGTCAATTTGCATTGTTCAAGTTAAAATGATTTCAAAAGCAAACTCGGATATATTTTCAAACTAAGTTACATTAGTGTGATTAGTTAAGTTTTGAAGATTTAAGATGGCATGTTTATGTTCATTATGTCTCTAAACATGATTCTTATATGTTAAACGTAAGGAAAGTAAATTAAGCATAAGAGTAAGCATGTTTTAAAGTAATAAATAATGCTAGTTATGAATAAATGATGTGAACACTTATGAGCATGTGTAGTACAGATTATGTAATCTCTTTGTGCGAACTTGTGGCTAATTAGTATGCATTGTGATTACTTGACCCTATTTGGCCTTAATTCCTTAGAAATCCCAAACTAAAGTCCCTAACATGTAAAGTTGATCTTGAAGTGGTCATACAAGTATGTAAAGTCCTCAAACATGTGTGCATGATAATTGTTAATGACTTAATATGAAAAAGATTTGACTGGAACTAGGAGAACAGAAGCTCAACTCTGGTCAGGCTAGAGGGCAGCACAGCTGTGCTGTCCCTAAGCCTAACCAGGGCACAGCTGCGCCATCCTGCAGAGTTGCCTGTCTAATCTGCTTGTAATCTGAGGTGTAATGCATGTTTATATTGTTGTCTAAATCTGTAATACATGTTTAATTATAGTATTTGAAGTATCTATAAGCATGCTAATAATAAAGATCATATATTGGATATGTGTTTATAAACTTTAGAATGTTAAATTCAAAGGATGATTACGAATTATGATTTTTGACTTCATAGAGTCTTACAAACTGGTTTGGTACATAATAATGTATGTATGGGATTATAAGATAAAGTTTACAAAGAGATGAGGATATAATATGATAATGATATGATAAAAAGTGAAACTTAAATTATATGCTCAATGATTAAGCGTGAGTGGGATTGGTTTGTTTGTATCATGAATATATGACTAACATGTATTTATAAATAGGATAATATAGCTCGTTGGGTGCTAGTAAGCTATAAGTTGGTAATCAACGTGAAAGGCAAGTACTTGAACCCTACTCTTTATTGAGCATTACTTGATCTTGTGCTATTATTGATCGTGCAAGCAAATCTTTGAAAGTATAATTCATATCTTATGACTTACTACTTCGTAGTTTAGAGATGAAATTACTTACAATTTTCAAACCTTGATTTCGGATGATAATTGCTCGTGTATATACATTAAAACGAAAGTTTTCTAAGCCATTGATTCGGCTAGACTATTGATATATGATCAAAAGCTATCCAAACCAAATTAACTTGGTGCGGACTCTTATAAATCACTGAGATGAACAACCCTCTTGAAAGGGGAGATATATATTTATCGGGAGACTGACGTGCGCACATGAGTATGATTAAATGTTATGCATGACATAGGGTACTATGGGCTGATCACCTGTTGTACTCGTTTTATTGGATTATCAGTCTATTGCTATTAATTCTAGTAGAAGTTCATAGTCCTTAGTGACTTCTCAGTAATCATTACTTTGAAATCTTGAATTGAATAGTCATTGAATCTTATTGATATCTTTCAGTCCGTAGTGACTTCCATTGAGAATCGTTGATAATTCGTGGATTATTATTCACTGTCATACCTTTGAAGATTGAACTTTATATATTATTGTTCCTTATTGTGATATTACTTGCTGGGCAAAATTGTTGCTCATCCTTGCTTTCCTTAAAACTTTCAGTTAAGGCAGAACGTGGTGAACCTTCTGGTAAGGACAAGGGTAAAGAGAAGACTTTGGTGAAATTAGTTTCGTAGTACTAGGAATGTACTATTATTCTGTTGTAGAAGAACTTATTTGCTATGATATATTAAGCTATGTTTAATTTATGTTGTATTGTACTAGCAACGGTTGTGAGACCTTGGGACGAGAATAATTATATTATAACAATGTAATTTATTCTATGATTTCCGTTGTGTGAGATTTTGATTTATTTATTAGAATTAGTACGTGACGAACCAAATTCGAGATATGAGTGTCTGAATTTGGGGGCATCACAGGTTGGTATCAAAGTTGTAGTTATAAATCTTAGGAGCAAGAGTCCTTAGATTATAACTTAGGAGAACTTAGAAGATAAAGAGGGACTTAGTGTGATTGGAATATAATTTCATTCTATATAATGAACTTATGTTTATTTAACATTCTAATGGAGTTGTTGTTTGCATGTCTTGTGTTTGTGGTTGTAGGATGACTGACATGGGAGGACCTAGCCGAGTAGTAGAGGAGAAGCCGTGTGACATACATGTGGTATATGAGGCACCATTGATAGCGGAGCCCATATCGGTAGTGGCCCCCTATCGATGATGATGAGGAGGAGGAGGAGATGGAGCCATTTCCCAAAGAGTCTAATCCAGAGGAGGAGCCTATGGAGGAGGAGCCTATGGGGGATGAGCCCATGGAGGACTCCGACGAGGCTACATTCGAGGATCGGATGTTAGAGGAATATGAGGAGCAGATTTTGGAGTTAGGATGTAGAGTCGAGGAGTTAGAGGCTGAGGCTATAGAAAGGGAGTTTGAGTTCCAGAAACTGAGGGACGAGGACCATCAGAGAAACTTAGTGATGCAAGATGTTGGGAGATTACATATTTAAATTTGATGTTGAAAGTAAATATTCATGATTATATGCAAAGTTCTTCAAGGAACATATGTACAAGGACTTAGTAGTAGATCAAAGTTGTTAGGTTGATCTGAGCTATTAATGTTTATCATTCTGTAAATGAATGTATAGATGAAGAGATCAAAGCTGTTAAGTTGATCTATATCCTAAGATGTAATAGATAGGCTTCTATGAAATCATAGTCTATTGAGCTGATCAAGAGATTGTAAAAGCCAAGGCAGAATCGTAGAGAATCAAGAATCTTAGTGTGTCTGATTTGGAGGGTCTCTCCCGGAATCATAGAGTGGTCCAAACGCTTGCTGAGCCAACTCAAAGAACGTAGTGTGCTCTCGGAAGCGTAGAGTCTGCAAATCAAGCAAGTGAAGATCGTAGTGTGCCAGTACTTAAGAGAAACGTAGTGTTCTCGTTTGCTAGTATAAGATCAAGCACCAAGGTGGCTAGACACCACGATCAGAATCGTAGAGCATCATCTGCCTTTATCAGAAACATCGAGCCTTGTCCATTCATTTAAAGATAAATCACAACAAATATGGAATGGATTATAAACGTTGAAGTCCTCAGGAGCCTCAATGTCACAACAGCCATCCTTAATATATAATAAATAAAAATATTGAAGAAGCTAAGGAAAGTACTATAGGTCAGCAGAAAACACCTTTCAGGTGTTAGGTGAGACAGCAGTTTACTGTGTCAGTGTGTCAGACTGCAAATCAGAAGTTGTGCAAAAAGTCTCCATCAAAGTTCAGAAATGTCAAATATATTTAATGCTTCAACGGATGTCTTCAACGGATAAATTTCAAAGGCATCATATATACAAAACATTAGCAGAAGAAGATGACTAAGCAAGCACTGAACAAAAACGCTAAAGAACACTAAACCCTCAACTCTACAATCTGAAAAAGAAAGCTTGCTTAGCTACTTAGTTCTTTCGAACACAAGCTTAACGGCAACTGAGTAGCACCACACAAGAACTCAACTACTATCAAGTGAAGTAAGAAGTTCCAAGTCAGAAGGACTTGAAGAGTTCTAAGTAAATTGAGAAGTACCAAGCCTGCTGGACTTGAAGAGTTCAAAAGTGAACTAAGAAGTTCCAAGACTGCTGGTCTTGAAGGAATCTGTGAGATTCAGAGATTATAAAGATATCCTTAGTGGATTTCTTACTCGAGGAGTTTAAGAGTGGACTAAGAGCTTTAAGTGCTCTGAACCACTTAAAAACATTGTGTCACCTATATTCTTGCTATAATTGTTATAACTGCTATAACTGTCACAACTGCTTAACTCCTATTAACTCGTTATATCTTAAAGGGAAAATAAACAAATTACAATTCCGATGTGTTTAAGTCATTATCAAAACCAACAAGTATTTTGAAAAGATTTTAAAATATCTATTCAAACCCCATTCTAGATAACTATTGTGCCTCTAGGAACTAACAATTGGTATCAGAGTAGGTTCTATCAAATAGCCTACAAAGCTTAAGTAGATCCAATGGCACATCTGATAAGCGAATCAAAGACTGGAGTAGGCAGCAAGCCACCTATGTGCAACAAAGACAAATTCGCCAACTGGAAAGTTCGTACGCAAGCCTACATGGACTCAATAGATGAAGATCTATTTGAAAATGTTCAGAATGGGCCCTAAGTTCCTACAAAGCTTGCACCAACTCTAGACGACCCAAACAGAATTCAGATCAAGGTTAAAAAAGAATGGACTGAGAATGAAAAGAAAGTTGTCCAACTCGACAAAAAAAGCCAAGAATATTTTGTTCCACTCTTTAGAAGATGACCCGTTTGAGAATGTGGTCAGTAGCAAAACAGCAAAGGAAGTGTGGGAAGCATTGCTCATCATGCATGAAGGAACAAAAGAAGTCAGAGAAAACAGGCAATCTCTCCTGACTCAACAATATGAAATGTTTGCACACGTTCAAGGAGAAAATGTCACTTCCACCTATGAAAGATTCAATGCACTACTCAACTCTCTCCGAGCCTATGGAAAGATCTATCCAAATAAAGATCTAATCATAAAGCTCATGTGAGCTTTACCTAGCAAGTGGGATGCCAAAACCACTGCCATCAGAGAGTCAAAGAATATCCAAGAAATAATTGTTCAACAGTTATATGGCAACCTTCTCACGTATGAACTGGAGCTGACTCAATGAGCAGAAACTCTATCTGAAGGAAGAAAGAAGGACAAAGGGGTTGCTCGTAAAGCAACAAATAACATCTCCAAAGCCAACACTGAAAATGACTCTACCTATGACGAAGATGATGATGAGGACTTTGCAATGCTGCTAAGAAGACTCAAAAGGTTCATGCGTCAAGGTAGAATAAGCAAACTAAAGAAAGTCAATGCCAGGAGCAGATAAATGACTTATGCTACAACTGTAAGAAGTCTGGCCACTTCATTGCAAGCTGCAACAAACCTCTTAGAGAAGAACTGAAGAGGAAATCAAATTCCAAGAAAGAATTCAAAGGCAACAAAAGGCCTCAAAAGAAAAACAAAGGCCTAGTGGCCGGAGGATCGTGGAGTGACTCAGACAATAACTCAACTCCCGAATCTAGAGATGATGAAGATCATCAAATGGTAAATCTTTGTCTGATGGCCAAACATGCAAAGGATAAGAAGAGCTCTGACATTAATGAAGTAAGTATAGATGAGGTATTTGACTATAATTCTCCTGATGTAGACATTGATGATTGAAGAACTGCACTACATGGCATAACATCTGATCTGCATCAATACATGAAATGATTCAGAGTTCTGTCCAAATATTATTCTCTTCTTCAAAAAGAGAACGAGAAAGTTCAAGAAAAATTGGAAAAAGCTCTTCTAAGTACTAACTGTCTCTCTAAACTTGAAGCTGAGAATAAGCTCTTAAAACAGACAAATGAACTTAATGCACAAAGAGAGTCAAGTCTAACCTCTAAAATTGAGGAACTAGAAAGGACAATCTCTACATGGAATAAATCCTCTTCTTCCATGGACTCCCTGATCTCCAGTTAGAGAAGTGCATCTGACAAAATAGGTTTAGGTTTTGGGGAATTCACCTCAGAACCATATGTGGAAAAGATAAAAGAAATTAGCTCTACTAATGTTTTAAGTTTTGGTAGAAGCATTACATTTGTAAAATCTTCACAGAAGGAAGAACCAGTTCAACCTTCCTCTTCTTATCCAATCTATGTTCCAAGGAATAAAGGATCTTATGCTGGCCTAGGTTTTAGAAAAGAGAAGATTAACTCAGTCACTACTCTCCAACCTCGAAGGGTCTTAGAATCGAGTAAAATCAACTCCACGAACCAAATGGGAAGGAACAGTAGAGTTAAGCCTCACTTCTCACAAATCATGAAACACAAGGACACATGGAAAAAAGAGAATCAATATAAAGGAAGGATTGCTGAGAACCCACATAAGTCCAAATGGAGGAAGAATCCAAACACACACACAAGCATTCATCATATTAGATGCTTTATGTGTAATAAGATTGGTTATAAGGCTACAATATGCTACCATAATCCCATGCATGAGAGACCCAAAATTAAGCAAATTTGGGTTCCCAATGGTACTAACAAAGTAGGACCCATGCAAGTATGGGTACCAAAATGAGAGTTTAATCTTACCACATGAATAGGGCTCCACGATCACAACCTGGTATCTGGACAGTGGATGCTCAAGGCATATGACCGGGAATAAAGCCCTCATGTATAACTTCATAGAGAAGGATGGTCCGTCAGTTATCTTTAGAGACAATGGCTCTTTCAAGACAAGAGGATATGACTCAGCTGGAAATGGTGTAGTGTCCTTCAGTAAAGTAGCCTATGTGGAAGGATTACAACGCAATCTTCTGAGCATAAGCCAACTCTGCGACAAGGGTCATCAAGTCACCTTACTCAACAATCAATGTCAAGTCAGAGATCTAAAGACATCCTCTATAAAGCTGACCGGAACAAGAGAAGGAAATGCCTACACTGTTAATCTTGGTCAACTAAGCTCGGACGAGACGATATGCTTTCTGGCTAAAGCATCTGAAGAAATGAGTTGGTTATGGCATAGAAGATTGTCTCATCTCAACTTCAAAAGCATGTCTAAACGGCCTCCAAGGATCTAGTAGCAGGCTTACCCAAGTTCAGCTTTGTCAAAGAAAGGCCATGCAATGCTTGTTAACTTGGAAAACAGACTAAAAGCTCATTCAAGAGCAAAACTGTCAACTCAATTGACAAGCCTCTGCAGCTGCTTCACATGGATTTATTTGGGCCAATTCCAACAACAAGCCTTGGAGGGAAGAGATACTCATTGGTCATAGTAGATGAATACACCAGATTCATATGGGTGTTCTTTCTAAACTCAAAAGATGAAACAAGCTCCCAACTAATCAAAATGTTCAGACTGGTGATGAAGGAGAAAGGGGAGAAAATCAAGGCTATAAGGAGTGATCATGGCAGAGAATTTGACTTCTCTGAGATGGACCAGTTCTGCACAAACAATGGCATCAGTCACAACTCCTCAACTCCACGAACTCCTCAACAAAACAGAGTAGCTGAGAGAAAGAATAGAACGTTGACAGAGGTTGGAAGAACTCTACTAGCAGCAGCCCATCTGCATGAATACTTCTGGACAGAAGCTGTCAACACTGCATGCTACACTCAGAACAGATTGTTCATACACTCTACGATAAAGAAGACTCCCTATGAACTGTGGAAAAGAAGAAAGCCAAGTGTCAGCAACTTTGATGCATTCGGTTGTACATGCTACATTCTCAATAATGGGAAATAGTATCTAACAAAGTTCCAACCCAAGTCAGACGAAGGAATCTTTCACGAATATGCTACAGACAGCAAGGCCTATAGGGTGTTCATCAAGGAGACACTGAGTGTTGAAGTCTCGATTCACATCATCTTTGACAAAATAGACTTGGACAAAATAGTGTCTCAAGACACTACGAATGATGATTCATACACTACGAACGAGGTCGTTGAGCTCAACACCACGATCGTAGACGCAGAAAATGAAATCGTCGAGCATGGAGAGGAGATCGTAGAGTGAACTACGTAAGACAACGACTCTCAAAATCAAGAAGCAGAAATTAATCTTGAAGGTCTCAGACAAGAAGGCATCAGGACAGACGTTCTATCAGGAAATAGATGGGCAAAAGATCACACTCAAGACTTAATTATTGGAGATCCAAATGCAAGAGTCAAGACAAGAGCTGCCACCCAGAATGAGTGTTTCTATCTAAGCTTTCTATCACAAATGGAACCCAAGAAAATAGAAGATGCTATGGAATACTCAAGTTGGATAGAAGCCATGCAAGAAGAACTAAATCCGTTTGAAAGAAGCAAAGCATGGAGATTAGTTCCAAGACCAAGAAGTCATCTAGTCATTGGCACCAAATGGGTCTTCAGAAACAAGATGGATGAAGATGGAGTAATAACAAGGAATAAAGCAAGACTAGTGGCCAAAGGTTACGCTTAAGAAGAAGGCATTGACTACGATGAGACCTTTACACCTATTGCTAGAGTAGAAGCCATCAGAATATTCCTTGCCTTTGCTGCTCACATGAAATTCAAAGTATTTCAGGTGGATGTCAAAAATGCATTCCTGAATGGTGAACTTCAAGAAGAAGTATACGTGGAGCAAACTCCAGGTTTCATCAATCCAACTCTCTCTAATTATGTCTATAGATTAGACAAAGCCTTATATGGTCTTAAACAAGCACCTAGAGCATGGTATGAAACATTAACTAACTTTCATATTGAAAATGGTTTCACTAGAGGTAGAGTAGATACCACATTATTTCTTAGAAAGCATAAAGGCAAAGTCTTATTAGTTCAAATATATGTTGATGACATTATCTTTGGCTCTACTGATGAAAAATTATGTAAGAGATTTGCCAAGCTTATGCAGAGCAAGTTTGAAATGAGCATGATAGGTGAGCTGAACTTCTTTCTTGGATTGCAAGTAAAGCAGACTGATGAAGGAATCTTCATAAACCAAGCCAAGTACATTAAAGACCTACTTAAAAAGTATGGCATGGAATCAGCCTCTCCCATGAAAACCCCAATTGCTCTAGCAACCAAGCTTGACAAAGATGAAAAAGGTAAAAGTATTGATATAACTCAACACAAAGGTATAATAGGCTCTCTTCTATATCTAACTGCCAGTAGACCAGACATAATGTTTGCAACATGCATATGTGATATATTTCAAGCTAATCCTAAGGAATCACACTTAACTGCTGTAAAAAGAATTTTTAGGTATCTTAAAGGCACACCTTACTTGGGCCTTTGGTATCCCAAGGAGTCCTCCTTTGAATTAATAGGATATACAGATGTTAATTTTACAGGTTGCAAAATAGATAGAAAAAGTACAAGTGGCACATATCAGTTGCTAAGAAATAGACTTGTGTCATGGTTTAGTAAGAAGCAAAACTCAGTATCTACTTTAACTGCAGAAGCTGAATACATTGTTGTTGGCAGCTGTTGTGCTCAAATCTTATGGATGAAAAATTAACCAGCAGACTATGGGTTTGATTTCAAATCTATACATGTTCATTGTGATAACACAAGTGCCATAGCAATAACACACAATCATGTCATGCATTCTAGGACTAAGCATATAGAAATAAGATATCATTTTATTAGGGATCACGTTCAAAATGGAACCATATCTTTACAATAAATCCCTACTAAAAATCAACTTGTTGATGTCTTTACAAACCCTCTAGATGAATCCAGATTTAATAAATTAATAAGCGAGTTAGGCATGCTAAATATACAACCATAAAATCTATGCTCTAATTTATGCTAACCATGCAGATATAAAGGCTAAGTTCAAAATCGTAGAGATGACTAAAGAAAGTCCACGATCGTAGAACTTCCTTGACACGACAAAGAAGCATTCTGTGATGACAGCATCTCCAACAAATCCAAGCAATCTCTCTGTCAAGCACCTCAGGGACAAACCTGATCCTTAGTTCATTCTAAGAGATTGGCCCTTCTTAAGCTACCTTGATTCAGAAGGAATGCCAAGTCAAAATTCACCACAAGGACTAGGGCAGACAACGTTTGTAGAGCAGACTCAGCAGTGGACTCAACGATCGTAGTGCAAACTCAACGATCGTAAAGACTACCTCAACGACCGTAATGCTACCTTGACAATAGTAGTCCTCCCAAAGGATGCATTGTCTTAGGAGGAGCTAAGGGCAAATCAGTATATTCCACATAAGTTAAAATCGTGGAACCAAATAGAACGTGACACATGCCCCACTAAGTTGATAGAGATGAGGGAAGTTAAAAGTACAGTTTGAAAATATCTTTTTAAAAATTCATCTTAGAAGTTCAAAAAGCCTATTCCTCTCTCTCTCTCTCTCTATATATATATATATATATATATATATATATATATATATATATAAACAGGACCCATAGCCTTCTGAAAAGCTCAATCAACCTTAGTGCAAAGGAATCAATGGCGGCTTCAAATGTTATCTCACTTGTTAAAGACTCTACTTCGACGAGTTCAAGACAACTGACCCTCAATTCCATAAGTTTTGTCACTATTAAAGAAAGCTAGTCTTGAAGAATCTCTAGGTACCAGCACGTGGATCTACCCTAAACTGGTGAAAGAGTTCTACAGAAATGGAGCGTTTGATGACGATGTTATAACCACAAAAGTTAAGGGAATGGAAATCAAACTCAAATCTGAATATATAAACCTAGCCCTAGGTTTCAAATCAAAAGGACTTCCATCTATAGAGGTCATCGACTTCCATGAAGGACTGAAGAAGATACATCATAAGAAGTTTCAGACCGTTAAGGGGTACAAGAAGAAAAAGTTTTCCCAAAGGTATGAGTTTTTGGCTGATATTGTTACGAAATGCATATGCTGTAAGAGCTCTGACCATGACTCTATGAACGAAGTGCAACTTAAGCTCATGACAGCAATCTGCTTCGGGGTTCAACTCAACTATGGAGCCCTACTTATCGACTGGATTGGGAAGTGGATTCTCAATTCGAAGAAATTAAAGAGCTCTAGAAAGATGCTCTACGGGCGGTTTATAAGCATCATCCTGCAGTCAGCACTAGGTGACAAAATTGGGGATAATGAAAGAGAATCCATCAATCCCAATAGAAGGATGACCCAACAGCTACTTGAAAACTGGAAAAGACATCTAGTAGAAAATGTCAGGATGATGTCTGAATCCAGTGGAAGAACTGGTGATGCAAAGGAGTCCGGGGAACCAGGAAACATGTCAGTTGTAAAGGAAATTGAAGAAGAAGAAGAAGAAGAAGTCAACAAGGAGGAACCCATTGCTTTAATCAGAAAAAGTAAGGGTACGAGAAAAATAAAGGCTCCAATGGCAGAGGAGCCTCAAGGTTCAACTACTAATGCACCTCAAGAGAGTTTAGGCACTGAAACTCTGAAGAAATTGAAGAGGATAGAACAACAGTCTGATGAAGAAGAAGACAGAGCTACCATCTCTCAGTTGCTTAAGAAAGAAAAACACAGCCACAAGTCAAAAAAGCCCTCTTTCTCTTCGATCGTAGAGTCTCTACCGATCGTAGAGTCCAAACTTGACACCACTCCCGAAGAGGATGCTACAATAACTTCTCCGTCTGATCAACCTTTCAAAGCTGAAGCTGAGAAAGTGTTGAGGATGTGGCTCAGCCTAAAAAGTTAAAGAGAAAACTGGTCAAGAAGTACATCCTTGTTAATGAAGGAGTGTTAAAAGAGGAAGATGGAAAGATAGCTGTTGAGAAAGGGCTACCCAAAGCTAGTAAGGAGAATACAGCTCAAGTTGAGGGGGAGCTTCCTGAAGTTCTTACATTAGAGAATGCTCCAGCTGAGGGGGAGCTGTTTAAAATTCAAATGGATGATCAAGTTGAGGGGGAGCCTCACGAAGTCCCTATGTCAGAAAAGGCTGCAGCTGAGGAGGGATTTCCAAGAGATCATCATGAATCTTCCTCGGTCCCTCAAGAGATTCTAGCTTCAAAAACTGTAGAAATGGAAAGGATTGAAGCTTTGGAGGATGAGAGAGCAGAAGAACAAAGAAGTCAAGTGGAGATAATTGATGTAGTAGAAACTTCAAATGAAGATAGAAAAGAAGAAGAGGATGACGAAGTTGAGATCATTACGGTGGGTTGTGATGGACATAGGAAAGCCAACTACAATCAACTATTCTCCTATCTACCTATGATGTCATTTTACAGAGCCCAAATCCTCAACTTCTGGGATTACATGTTTTGGACCTTCAAAGCCTATCCAGTAATCTCGGTGCTAGCTCATGGATTCCCAGGCAACCTCAACTTTGTCCGAAAGCTGATCACCAACAGCCCCTCTTCTGAAAATGGGCATGAGGTAAAAACTATTCCCATCTTTTTCAGGGTTAGTCACTGTCCACCAACATTTTTCAAACAATTCTATGAATTACCAAGATGGTTGGAAGTGATACTTCATCCACTCTATCAATTTCAGTTTTAGAATCCCAACATTCTGTAATTGATGAACCAAATTTGCCTAACTTTGTGTTGATCCAGTCTCCTATCATCTCTCACTCTACGATTACTGATCCAAATAAAATCGTAGAGTCACATTCTTAATTCGTAGAGTCCCCTCCTCCTGAAGCTCAACCCCATACACTAGCCCCTCCATCAGATATCCCTTCCTCATTAACAAATGAGTATTTTAATCTTGATCTTTCTCTCTACACTATGCAAGATCAATACACAAGAGCCAATCCTCCTAATAATCATCAACTCCTTAGGCTCATATCAGATCTTCCCACCAAAATAGAGTTGTCTGAAGCATCCAAGAAGGTGACCAAGGACATACAAGAAGACCTTGAAGTTCACTCAGACCATGTTCACCTAAGGCTGACACATTTAATCCTCCAAGGAACAAAAGGCAAAAGAAATAGAGATAAGTTGAACTCAATTCCTATTGATGTAACTAAGATTAATTGTAATACCTGTCTTTACAAACATCAATAAATTCATGCTTATTCTTTAGAAATTTCAATTGATCACTGAAACATAAAGTCATATTTACTTTTTAGTAACTGCATCTAGAAATTGATAATCATGACACAAATCTCCTTGGTTATGTCAACATCAAATAGGGGGAGATTGTTGGGAGATTACATATTTAAATTTGATGTTGAAAGTATGTATTCATGATTATATGTAAAGTCCTTCAAGGAACATATGTACAAGGACTTAGCGGTAGATCAAAGCTGTTAGGTTAATCTAAGCTATTAATGTTTATCATTCTGTAAATAAATGTATAGATGAGGAGATCAAAGCTGTTAGGTTGATCTATATCTTAAGATGTAATAGATAGGCTTCAATGGAAGCATAGTCTATCGAGCTGATCAAGAGATTGCAGAAGCCTAGGCAGAATCGTAGTGTGTCTGCTTTGGAGGGTCTCTCCCAGAATCGTAGAGTGGTCCAAACGCTTACCAAGCCAACTCAGAGAACGTAGTGTGCTCTCGAAAACGTAGGGTCTGCAAGTCAAGCAAGTGAAGATCGTAGTGTGCCAGTACTTAAGAGAAATCGTAGTGTTCTCATTTTCTAGTATTAGATCAAGCACCAAGGTGGCTAGACACCACGATTAGAATCGTAGAGCATCATCTTCCTTCATTCGTCTAATGATAAATCACAACAAATATGGAATAGATTATAAGCGTTGAAGTCCTCGGGAGCCTCATTGTCACAATAGTCATCCTTAGTATATAACAAAGAAACGTATTGAATAAGCTAAGAAAAGTACTATGGGTCAGCAGAAAACACCTTTCAGGTGTTAGGTGAGACAACAGTCTGCTGTGTCAGTGGGCAAGACTGCAAATCAGAAGTTGTGAAAAAAGTCTCCATCAAAAGTTTAGAAATGTCAAATGCATTTAATGCTTCAACGGATGTCTTCAACGGATACATTTCAAAGGCATCATATATACAAAACATCAGCAGAAGAAGATGACTAAGCAAGCACTGAACAAAATGCTGAAGAACACTCAACGCTCAACTCTACGATCTGAAAAAGAAGGCATGCTCAGCTACTCAGTTCTTTCGAACACAAGCTTAACGACAACTGAGTAACACCACACAAGAACTTAACTACTATCAAGTGAAGTAAGAAGTTCTAAGTCAGAAGGACTTGAAGAGTTCTAAGTGAATTGAGAAGTACCAAGTCTGCTGGTCTTGAAGAGTTCTAAGATAACTGAAAAGTACCAAGTCTGCTGGACTTGAAGGAATCTGTGAGATTCAGAGATTGTAAAGATATCCTTAGTGAATTTCCTACTCGAGGAGTAGAAGAGTGGACTAGGAGCTTTAAGTGCTCTGAACCACTTAAAGACATTGTGTCACCTATATTTTTTTATAACTGTTATAACTGCTATAACTGTCATAACTGCTTAACTCCTATTAACTCGTTATATCTTAAAGGGAAAATAAACAAATCACAATTCCACTGTATTTAAGTCATTATCAAAACCAACAAGTATTTTGAAAAGAATTTAAAATATCTATTCAACCCCCCTTCTAGATAACTATTGTGCCTCTAGGAACTAACAATTGGTATTAGAGCAGATGCTATCAAATAGCCTACAAAGCTTAAGTAGATCCAATGGCACATCTGATAAGCGAATCAAAGACTAGAGTAGGCAGCAAGCCACCTATGTGCAACAAAGACAAATTCGCCAACAAAAAAGTTCGTATGCAAGCCTACATGGACTGAATAGATGAAGATCTATTTAAAACTATTCAGAATGGGCCCTATGTTCCTATAAAGCTTGAGAAAGCCCCGAATCCAGGTCCCAAATCACCTCTGATCCGATTCGATCATTCTATACAACTATTACTATTTGCGGAAGATATAAACATAAATTGTTTATACATTAAACTTACATACTTTTTCCCAAGGTCGAGTAACCTTAACTTAATACATAATTCATAACTATCTAACACATAACATTATTATCAAACTATACTATTACAAAACTAATCGCGCACATTAACTTTAAGCTGGAACTGTCTTTAACATTTCCTTGTATCAGACGCATTCGCCTTAATCTGCAATGTTTTATCATGATATAGCAAGGGTGAGCATGAAAGTTGCCCATCAAGTTTAAATTCAATAATATAATAATATATCATGATTAAAAGAGTCAGAATAATAAGTTGGCTATAATTCAACAATATAATTGTGAACTAGCAGGAATAAATTTTTGACTGAACAAGTATTATAAATGAACAAATATATCTGAACCAACTAGTAATGAAGGTGATCAATCTTTCATACCTGACTTATACATACAATATGTACAGAGTACAATTCGTGGCAACCAGCAATGATAAACCATAAGCTTATCCGACTGAAACAACTCTTAGTAGAGTTAAGTAAAAACAAACTTGCCTGAACCGTTGATTACCGCTACGCAATTTATACGCTTTATCCGAAGACCTAATATTAGTAATATAGATCTCCAATATTAGAATAATATCATCACAATATAATACTACTATATATATAAACATAGAATAATCTAAACACATAACAAGCAACCCTATCATTCTATAACACATATAGGACTCGGTATCAAGTCAAACTTTTGCAGTCTGAGTTGAACCTGACACAAAACTGACATCCCGACGGTTTAGTCGAACTTTTATCGAGTCTAAGCTCAATTAAACTCTGCCTAACACTTAACAATTATCTCAGATAATTTCAATAACAGTTGAAATAATTAAAAACTATTTTTCAGACTTTAAACTAATGTTTCGGAATTTATTTTATATTTTTAATAATTAAAAACCATTTTTCTCTATTTTTAATTAATTTCTGAAAAATCAGAAATTAAATTAATTAGAAACTGTCGCTATAGGGACATTAGGCGACAAAAAGCGTCGTTGAATGTGTTCTTGGTGTTCTTGGCCAATTTCTAGAAACTCATGTCAGAGTTCATGCTACCTTGTTTGACTGTTCATAATTTCTTGGATAAGTCGTTTCTGGATTTACTAAGGTGTTATAATTATATTTCTCATGTAATATTACAAGTAGAAGCAAGTATCATGGTCATACAATATCAGATCTGAGAGATCTAAGCTTCTAAACCTTCTGACAACACTGTTCTTCATTTCTGGGTTTTCCAGAAAATGAAGAACAGTCGAGGGTACAAGTTTTCGATCCTCATATCTTCGATCCTTTAACTTGTTTGGGTAAAATATTTGCTCAATACTGTAGACAACATGTCAGGGTACAATCTTATAGCAACCGATCATCATAACAACAAAGAAATCAACAGATTAGGGCTGGTCAAACCATACTAAAAATCTCGGCTCTTGAAGGTTCTGGGTTTCCTAGAAACCTTCTTATGGTGAATCGGTCAACGCACTTTGACCTTGATTATAAACGATTCTGTTATGGATTTGAGTGAACTAAAAGCTTTAGTATGTAGTCTTAATGTCAGGCTATAACAAATAATCGACAACACGACTAAAACACGTAACAGAAGCAAGATCAATGACCCTAAATATCTTGTCAGACCGGTTCTGGGTTTCTGGGCTGCCCAGAACCCAGTTTGCGTGCATGGTCAACGTACTTTGACTGACCATTTCTTGCAATCTAATGTGATTTGAGCTTTAATCAAGTGTCAGATTAAAGACCAAACAACAAGGACCAAATATATTAACATCAAACACCACAAAACATTAACACAGAACGATCTATAGGGCCTGACATTCGACTGTCAGGTCACTTTTTAAACTATTTTCCAGATTTTCTAAAATGCTTGATTCGTGCATCTAAGTGTTATAGATCCGTGATCTATCAACCCAGATCACTTATAGACACCATATTACACATATCTAACTAATCAACTGCAACATCTAACAACAAATCATGAGATTTCGAAATTTAGGGTTCATATACCTTTTGAGCTTTGATTCTAATTTCTGATCTTTGAGGATCTGTTCTTGGTTGCTATAAAATGATTCTAACTTTTTTTATAACTCCTCTCTCACTCAAAAACCCGAAATATAGAGAGAGAGTGGCTTGGACAAAATGAAAAAAATAAAGTGAGATTTTTCTCTTTCTTAATCTATTTAAATGGCATGATTCAATGTACTTGGTTGCAATAGATGGCTGATTTTGGACACATGGCTAGGGCTAGGGCTAGGGTAGTTCACCAACCATTTATCTTTGGCAAGATTTGCACTCCACCCATTAAAGAATGTGACAAAGGGTATTTTAGTCATTTCCATTTAATTTTTAATGGCATTTTGGATATTGGCCAAGCCCTTAGGGTTTAGGGTTTAGGGTTTAAAACTCTTAGGGTTTGCAAATTAAATGTCTAAAATTTCCAAATTAGGTTTTCAAAAATAAAAATTAATATTTCTAAATTATAATTAGAATTTTCTAATTATATTAAAATTTCTTAATCATAATTTAAATCTTGCTAATTAGGATTAGTATTTCCTAATTAAACTCGCTAATTAAGCAATCGGGGTCAACATCATATATTAGGGTTTATAACCCAAAAATTAGGGTTTCTAATAAAAATTAATTTTCTAATTTAGAAATTAGATTTCGTAATTAGATTAAGGTTTGCTAATTACTTAAGTTTTACCCTAAATAATCTTATAATTATTTACACTTACGCCATTAAGATCCCAATTTAGGATTTTATACATCGAATTAGGGTTTTGAATTCTCAAAACTGAAATTAGGGTTTCCAGAACCGGTTTCTTATTAATCGCTAGGGTTTTCTAGCCGAACGTTGACATTCTTAATATATACTTAGGGTTTGTTACAGATATCGTTTATCTGGTCAACCCTTGACCCTTAACCACATCATGCACACATATACACAGAACATAAACGCTTATTCCCTTAATCCTGAATAATTCACCTAAATCCTTCACAAATATTTGAAATCCTCAAAATTCCTTCTTAAAAATCTCAAACACATACATTTATTTTCTGTCTAGGTTCTAATTTTGAACCTTAAATCAATTAATAAAAAATGTTTAAATTCTCGGGTTGTCACATTCACCCCTTCTTCTAAAAATTTCGTCCCCGAAATTTACCTTACACCATACTCCATACACCATACTGTTTACACCATTCACACACATTATCACATGCTACCCAATACACCACTCACAAGAGTAAAAGTTTTCAAATTGTGTTGAAGGGTCATATAGACCATGAACTATTGAGGTTTATAGGTATTACTACCTGCTACATATTTCAATTAAGAAAAAGGTACTCTACCCCTTACAAAGGTTAACAGTATGTTTACAATCACGAAGAAGGTAAACTACCGTTGTTAGTACTTTAGGTGATCAGCCTATCGTACCATTACGTCATGCATAACATATTAATCATGTATAGCGAATATTTACGCTACTAGATTGGATTATTTATCCAAACAACTTAGTTCACCTCAGTCTTATCATAGGATTCCGCACCAAAATAATTTGGTTCGGAAAATTTCTTTCAATGAACACTTAGAGTTTTCATAAACTTTAGTCTAGCTGAATCGAATAGATTAGACTCATATCAATAATTCAATTCAATCGAATTATTTAGGTGTAGCCAAACCCCGTTGACAAATTAAAAATTTGAAAACATTTTCGAGAATAACGTCATGATGCCGTACTATATTAACAATCCGTTTGAGGATGCCGTCATTGTATGACTTTGTCACAACACATCATACAATAGTGGAACAATAACTTTAGATAAAATTCAAACTAAGTATTCATGTATTTACAACTCCATCAAATTTTTATCATCTCTGCACCAGGTTACATGGTCCCTGAGTGATAATTAAAATAAATTTTGATAATTCAAATCATTTGCGTCTAGCTGAAATAAGTAGCATAGACTATACTTTTAACCGTTTCAAAAATGATTACGAGTCTACATATTTTTTTTAAAAGCATATAGTGCGTATTTAGTTTGATGTCAATCATTTTGAAGTCTAGCGCGGCTAGGAGTTTTGGAAAACTTATGTCTCCCCTAATAATCATTTGCTTAACAATCTATCTGTTCCTATAATCCTCAATATTCTGTTTACACACAACTATACTCAGTTCGTCAAACCACACTTATGAGTTCATTTACTTGCCACAATCATATGAGTTTAAGAACTTTTTCTAGTCAGACCTTTGGCGTCCATTCTCTGAGGGGTTCATAAACATTTCATATAACTATGAATCAAGAATGTCACATAAGTATGAATTTTAAGAACTCGTACTTAACCTGATATTTTTTACCTATGACCTATGTATCTGTTATACACATGAGAAAAGAATCACCCTCTTAACATGCATATAGCAAATAGCGCAACACAAACATTTCAATGATTATCATTGCCAGAACTAAGTAGTTTTTACATCAAGTAAAAGTCCCTGCCCATACAAGGAATCATACAACTCAGCTACTGACATGAGTCCTCAATTGAATCCCCACCTAACCTTAACACTCTTCTCAATACGAATTTCATTCAACTCGTATTCATAATCCTTTCCTGAATCTGTACCATTTCATAGTACAACTGTCACCCAGCAAACTTGCTGTAACTTTTCAATCATTCGCTTGATCCTTCTCCATACTATAACCTTATCTGATCACGGAGTGATCTCATCATATACATTACGATTCATTTCTATATCTAGATCGTTTTGTTTTACGATCTCCTATCACTGCACTTTCAGTCTTTTAGACTCTATCTATTTCTCACTACTATTCAACTTTTATTATCAGAGTTAGGGAACTCTGTATCTTATAACTCGCGGAGATTCGTCTTTGAATCTTACCGACCAACTTACTCTATGTGAGTTAGATATTATCCTAATCACTACACTTATTAGTCTCAGGTATTCCTACCTAAGGTTCATAACCTACAGCTCTGATACCAACTGTAAGGGCCCCGAATCCGAGGTCCCAAATCACCTCGGATCCGGTTCGATCATTCTATACAACTATTACTATTTGCGGAAGATATAAACATAAATTGTTTATACATTAAACTTACATACTTTTCCCCAAGGTCGAGTAACCTTAACTTAATACACAATTCATAACTATCTAACACATAACATTATTATCAAACTATACTATTACAAAACTAATCGCGCACATTAACTTTAAGCTGTAACTATCTTTAACCTTTCCTTGTATCCGACGCATTCGCCTTAATCTGCAATGTTTTATCATGATATAGCAAGGGTGAGCATGAAAATTTCCCAGCAAGTTTAAATTCAATAATATAACAATATATCATGATTGAAAGAGTCAGAATAATAAGCTGGCTATAATTCAATAATATAATTGTGAACTAGCAGGAACAAATTTTTAACTGAACAAGTATTATATATGAACAAATATATCTGAACCAACTGGTAATGAAGGTGATCAGCCTTTCATACCTGACTTATACATACAATATGTACAGAGTACAATTCATGGCAACCAGCAATGATTAACCATAAGCTTATCCGAATGAAACAACTCTTAGTAGAGTTAAGTAAAAATAAACTTGCCTGAACCGTTGATTACCGTTACGCAATTTATACGATTTATCCGAAGACCTAATATTAGTAATATTGATCTCTAATATTAGAATAATATCATCACAATATAATACTACTATATATATAAGCATAGAATAACCTAAACACATAACACACAACCCTATCATTCTATAACACACATAGGACTCGGTATCAAGTCAAACTTTTGCAGTCTGAGTTGAACCTGACACAAAACTGACATCCCGACAGTCTAGTCGAACTTTTATCGAGTCTAAGTTCAATTAAACTTTGCCTAACACTTAACAATTATCTTAGATAATTTCAATAACAGTCGAAATAATTAAAAACTATTTTTCAGACTTTAAACTAATTTTTAGGAATTTATTTTGTATTTTTAATAATTAAAAACAATTTTTCTCTATTTTTAATTAATTTTCAGAAAATCAAAAATTAAATTAATTAGAGACTGTCGCTATAGGGACATTAGGCGACAAAAAGCGTCGCTGAATGTGTTCTTGGTGTTCTTGGCCAATTTCCAGAAACTCATGTCAGAGTTCATGCTACCTTGTTTGACCGTTCATAATTTCTTGGATAAGTCGTTTTTGGATTTACTAAGGTGTTATAATTATATTTCTCATGTAATATTACAAGTTGAAGCAAGTATCATGGTCATACAATATCAGATCTGAGAGATCTAAGCTTCTAAACCTTCTGACAACACTGTTCTTCATTTATGGGTTTTCTAGAAAATGAACAACATTCGAGGGTACTAATTTTCGATCCTCATATCTTGGATCCTGTAACTTGTTTGGGTAAAATATTGGCTCAATACTGTAGACAACATGTCAGGGTACAATATTATAGCAACCGATCATCATAACAACAAAGAAATCAACAGATTAGGGCTGGTCAAACCATACTAAAAATCTCGGCTCTTGAAGGTTCTGGGTTTCCCAGAAACCTTCTTAAGGTGAATCGGTCAACGCACTTTGACCTTGATTATAAACAATACTGTTATGGATTTGAGTGAACTAAAAGCTTTAGTATGTAGTCTTAATGTTAGGCTATAACAAACAATCGACAACACGGCTAAAACACGTAACAGAAGCAAAATCAATGACCCTAAATATCTTGTCAGACCGGTTCTGGGTTTCTGGGCTGCCTAGAACCCAGTTTGCGTGCATGGTCAACGTACTTTGACTGACTATTTCTTGCAATCTACATGTGATCTGAGCTTTATTCAAGAGTCAGATTAAAGACCATACAACAAGGAACAAATATTTAACATCAAACACCACAAAACATTAACACAGAACGATCTATAGGGCCTGACATTCAACTGTCAGGTAACTTTTTAAACTCTTTTCCAGATTTTCTAAAATGCTTGATTTGTGCATCTAAGTGTTATAGATCCATGATTTATCAACCCAGATCACTTATAAACACCATATTACACATATCTAACTAATCAACTGCAAATCTAACAACAAATCATGAGATTTCGAAATTTAGGGTTCATATACCTTTTGAGCTTTGATTCTGATTTCTGATCTTTGAGGATCTGTTCTTGGTTGCTATGAACTGATTCTAACTTTGTTTATCACTCCTCTCTCACTCAAAAACCCGAAATATAGAGAGAGAGTGGCTTGGACAAAATGAAAAAAATAAAGTGAGATTTTTCTCTTTCTTAATCTATTTAAATGGCATGATTTAATGTACTTGATTGCAATAGATGGCTGATTTTGGACACATGGCTAGGGCTAGGGTTAGGGTAGTTCACCAACCATTTATCTCTGGCAAGATTTGCACTCCACCCATTAAAGAATGTGACAAAGAGTATTTTAGTCATTTCCATTTAATTTTTAATAGCATTTTGGACATTGGCCAAACCCTTAGGGTTTAGTGTTTGGTTAGGGTTTGAAACCCTTAGGGTTTGCAAATTAAATGTCTAAAATTTCCAAATTAGGTTTTCAAAAATAGAAAATTAATATTTCTAAATTACAATTAGAGTTTTCTAATTATATTAAAATTTCTTAATCATAATTTAAATATTGCAAATTAGGATTAGTATTTCCTAATTAAACTCGATAATTAAGCAATCGGGGTCAACATCATATATTAGGGTTTATAACTTAAAAATTAGGGTTTCTAATAAAAATTAATTTTCTAATTTAGAAATTAGAATTCGTAATTAGATTAGGGTTTGCTAATTACTTAAGCTTTACCCTAAATAATCTTATAATTATTTATACTTACGCCATTGAGTTCCTAATTTAGGATTTAATACACCGAATTAGGGTTTCAAATTTCCGAAACTGAAATTAGGGTTTCTAAAACCGGTTTCTAGGGTTTCTTATTAATCGCTAGGGTTTTCTAGCTGAACGTTGACGTTCTTAATATATACTTAGGGTTTGTTACAGATATCGTTTATCTGGTAAACCCTTGACCCTTAACCACATCATGCACACATATACACAGATCATAAACGCTTATTCCCTTAATCCTGAATAGTTCACCTAAATCCTTCACAAAATTTTGAAATCCCCTTCTTAAAAATCTCAAACGCATACACTTATTTTCTATCTAGGTTCTAATTTTGAACCTTAAATCAATTAATAAAAATTTTCTAAATTCTCGGGTTGTCACAAAGCTTGCTCCAACTCTAGATGACCCAAACAAAATTTAGATCAAGGTTAAAGAAGAATGGACTAACAACGAAAAGAAAGTTGTCCAACTCGACAAAAAGGCCAATAATATTTTGTTCCAATCTTAGAAGATGACCTGTTTAAGAATGTGGTCAGCAGCAAAACAGCAAAGGAAGTATGTGAAGCATTGCTCGTCATACTTGAAGGAATAGAAGAAGTCAGAGAAAACAAGCAATCTCTCCTCACTCAACAATATGAAATGTTTGCACACGTTCAAGGAGAAAATGTCACTTCCACCTACGAAAGATTCAATGTACTATTCAACTCTCTTCGAGCTTATGGAAAGATCTATCAAAATAAAGATCTAATCATAAAGTTCATTAGAGCTTTACCTAGCAAGTGGGATGCCAAAACCACTTCCATCAGAGAGTCAAAGAATCTCCATGAAACAATTATTCAACAGTTATATGGCAACCTTCTCACGTATGAACTGAAGCTGACTCAACGAGCAGAAACTATATCTGAAGGAAGAATGAAGGACAAAGGGCTTGCTCTCAAAGCAACAGATAACATCTCCAAAGCCAACACTGAAAATAACTCTGACTATAACGAAGATGATGATGAGGACTTTGCAATGTTGGTAAGAAGACTTAAAAGGTTCATGCGTCAAGGTAGAATAAGTAAACCAAAGAAAGTCAATAACTACAGCAGCTAGGAGCAAATAAATGACTTATGCTATAATTGCAAGAAGCCTGGCCACTTCATTGCAAACTGCAAAAAACCTCTTAGAGAAGAACTGAAGAGGAAATCAAATTCAGAGAAAGAATTCAAAGGCAACAAAAGGCCTCAAAAGAAAGACAAAGGTCTAGTGGCCAGAGGATCGTGGAGTGACTCAGACAATGACTCAATCTGGAGATGATGAAGATCCTCAAATGGCAAATCTTTGTCTGATGGCCAAACATACAAAGGATAAGAAGATCTCTGACATTAATGAAGAATGTGTAGATACGGTATTTAACTTTAACTCTCCTGATGTAGACATTGATGATTTAAGAACTGCACTACATGGCATAACATCTGATCTGCATCAATACATGAAATGATTCAGAGTTCTGTCCAAAGATTATTCTCCTCTTCAAAAAGAGAACGAGAAAGTTTAGGAAGAACTGGAAATAGCTCTTCTAGGTACTAACTCTCTCCCTAAACTTGAAGCTGAGAATAAGCTCTTAAAATAGACAAATGAACTTAATGCACTAAGAGAGTCAAGTTTAACCTCTAAAATTGAGGAACTAGAAAGGACAATCTCTATATGGAATAAATCCTCTTCTTTCATGGACTCCTTGATCTCCAGTTAGAAAAGTGCATCTGACAAAACAGGTTTAGGTTTTGGGGAATCAACCTCAGAACCATATGTGAAAAAGATAAAGGAAACTAGTTCTAGTAATGTTTCAAGTTTTAGTAGAAGTATTACATTTGTGAAATCTTCACAGATGAAAGAACCAGTTCAACCTTCCTCTTCTGATCTAATCTATGTTCCAAGGAATAAAGGATCTCATGTTGGCCTAGGTTGTAGAAAAGAGAAGAGTAACTCAGTCACTACTCTCCAACCTCGAAGGGTCGTAGAGTCGAGTAAAATTAACTCCACGAACCAACTGGGAAGGAACAGTAGAGTTAAGCCTCACTTCTCACAAATCATGAAACACAAGGACACATGAAAAAAGGAGAATCAGTATAAAGGAAGGATTGCTGAGAACCCACATAAGTCCAAATGGAGGAAGAATCCACACACACACACACACAAGCACGCATCATATTAGATGCTTTGTATGTTAGAAAACTAGTCATAAGGCTGCAATATGATACCATAATCCCATTCATGAGAGACCCAAAATTAAGCAAATTTGGGTTCCCAAGGGTACTAACAAAGTCGGACCCATGCAAGTATGGGTACTAAAATGAGAGTTTAATCATACTATAGGAACAGGGCTCCACGATCATAACCTGGTATCTGGACAGTGGATGCTCAGGGCACATGATCGGGAATAAAGCCCTCCTGTCTAACTTCATAGAAAAGGACATTCCGTCAGTTATCTTCATAGACAATGGCTCTAGCAAGACAAGAGGATATGGCTCAGCTGGGAATGGTGTAGTGTCCTTCAGTAAAGTAGCCTATGTGGAAGGATTACAACACAATCTTCTGAGCATAAGCCAACTCTGCGACAAGGGTCATCAAGTCACCTTACTCAACAACCAATGTCAAGTCAGAGATCTAAAGACGTCCTCTATAAAGCTGACCGAAATAAGAGAAGAAAATGTTTACACTGTTAATCTTGGTCAACTGAGCTCCGACGAGACGATATGCTTTCTGGCTAAAGCATCTGAAGAAATGAGTTGGTTATGGCTTACAAGACTGTCTCATCTCAACTTCAAAAGCATGTCTAAACTGGCCTTCAAGGATCTAGTAGCAAGCTTACCCAAATTCAGCTTCATCAAAGAAAGGCCATGCAATGCTTGTCAACTTGAAAGCAGACTAGAAGCTTATTCAAGAGCAAAACTGTCAACTCAATTGACAAGCCTCTGCAGCTGCTTCACATTGATTTATTTGGGCCAATTCAAATAACAAGCCTTGGAGGGAAGAGATACTCATTGGTCATAATAGAATACTACAATAGATTCGCATGGGTATTCTTTCTAAACTCAAAAGATAAAACAAGCTCTCAACTAATAAAAATGTTCAAACTGGTGATGAATGAGAAAGGGGAGAAAATCAAGCCTATAAAGAGTGGTCATGGCAGAGAATTTGACTTCTCCGAGATGAACCAGTTCTGCACAGACAATGGCATCAGTCACAACTCCTCAACTCCACGAACTCCTCAACAAAACGGAGTAGCTGAGAGAAAGAATAGAACGTTGATAGAGGTTGTAAGAACTCTACTAGCGACGGCCCATCTGCTTGAATACTTCTGGGCAGAAGCTGTCATCACTGCATGCTACACTCAGAACAGATCGTTCATACACTCTACGATTAAGAAGACTCCCTACGAACTTTGGAAAGGAAGAAAGACAAGTGTCAGCTACTTTCATGTATTCGATTGCGAATGCTACATTCTCAACAATGGTAAATAGTATCTAACAAAGTTCTAACCCAAGTCAGACAAAGGAATCTTTCTCAGATATGCTACAGACAGCAAGGCTTATAGGGTGTTCAAGAAGACAGTGAGTGTTGAAGTCTCGATTCAAATCATCTTCGACGAAATAGACTTGGACCAAACAGTGTCGTAAGACACTACGAATGATAATTCAGACACTACGAACGAGGTTGTCGAGCTCAATACCACGATCGTAGACCTAAAAAATGAAATCGCCGAGCAAGGAGAGGAGATCGTAGAGAGAACTATGCAAGACAACGACTCTCAAAAAGAAGAAGTAAAAATTAATCTTGAAGGTCTTAGACAAGAAGGCATCAGGACAGACGTTCCAACAGGAAATAGATGGGCAAAAGATCACACTCAAGATTTAATTATTGGAGATCCAAATGCAAGAGTCAAGACAAGAGCTACCACCCAGAATGAGTGTTTATATCTAAGCTTTCTGTCACAAATAGAACCCAAGAAAATAGAAGATGCTATAGAAGACTCAAGTTGGATAGAAGTCATGCTAGAAGAACTAAATCAGTTTGAAAGAAGCAAAGTATAGAGATTAGTTCCAAGACCAAGAAGCCATCTAGTCATCGGCGCCAAGTGGGTCTTCAAAAACAAGATGGATGAAGATGGAGTAATAATAAGGAATAAAGCAAGACTAGTGGCCAAAGGTTACTCTTAAGAAGAATGCATTGACTACGATGAGACCTTTGCACCTATTGCCAGATTAGAAGCCATCAGAATATTCCTTGCCTTTGTTGCTCACATGAAATTCAAATTATTTCAGGTGGATGTCAAAAATGCATTCCTGAATGGTGAACTTCAAGAAGAAGTATACGTGGAGCAACCTCCAGGTTTCATCAATCCAACTCTCTCTAATTATGTCTATAGATTAGACAAAGCCTTATATGGTCTTAAACAAGCACTTAGAGTATGGTATGAAACATTAACTAACTTTCTTATTGAAAATGATTTCGCATGAGGTAGAGTAGATACCATATTATTTCTTAGAAAGCATAAAGACAAAGTCTTATTAGTTCAAATATATGTTGATGACGTTATCTTTGGCTCTACTGATGAAAAATTATGTAAGAGATTTGCCAAGCTTATACAGAGCAAGTTTGAAATGAGCATGATGGGTGAGCTGAACTTCTTTCTTAGATTGCAAGTAAAGCAGACTGATGAAAGAATCTTCATAAACCAAACCAAGTACAATAAAGACTTACTTAAAAAGTATGGCATGGAATCAGCCTATCCCATGAAAACCCCAATTGCTCCAACAACCAAGCTTGACAAAGATGAGAAAGGTAAAAGTATTGATATAACTCAATATAGAGGTATGTTAGGCTCTCTTCTATATCTAACTGCCAGTAGACCAGACATAATATTTGCAACATGCATATGTGCTAGATTTCAAGCTAATCCTAAGGAATCACACTTAACTGCCGTAAAAAGAATTTTCAGGTATCTCAAAGGTACACTTTACTTGGGCCTTTGTTATCCCAAGGAGTCCTCCTTTGAATTAACAGGATATACAGATGCTGATTGTGCAGGTTGCAAAATAGATAGAAAAAGTACAAGTGGCACCTGTCAGTTGCTAGGAAACAGACTTGTGTCCTGGTTTAGCAAGAAGCAAAACTCAGTATCTACTTCAACTGTAGAAGTTGAATACATTGCTGCTGGCAGCTATTGTGCTCAAATCCTATGGATGAAAAATTAGCTAGCAAACTATGGGTTTGATTTCAAATCTATATATGTTTATTTTGATAACATAAGTGTTATAGCAATAACACACAATCATGCCATGCATTCTAGGACTAAGCATATAGAAATAAGGTATCATTTTATTAGGGATCATGTTCAAAATGGAACCATATCTTTGAAATACATCATTACTGAAAATTAACTTGCTGATGTCTTTATAAAGCCTCTAGATGAATCCAGATTTAATAAATTAATAAGCGAGTTAGGCATGCTAAATCTATAACCATAAAATTTATTCTCTAGTTTATGCTAACCATGCAGATATAAAGGCTAAGTTCAAAATCGTAGAGATGACTAAAGAAAGTCCACGATCGTAGAGCTTCCCTGACATTACAAATAAGCATTCTGTGATGACAACATCTCCAACAAATCTAAGCAATCTCTCTGTCAAGTGCCTCAGGGACAAACCTGATCCTTAGTTCATTCTAAGAGATTTCCCCTTCCTGAGCTACCTTGATTCAGAAGGAATGCCAAGTCAAAATTCATCATAAGGACCAGGGCAGACAACGTTCGTAGAGCAGACTCAGCAGTGGACTCAACGATCGTAGTGCAAACTCAACGATCGTAAAGACTACCTCAACAACCGTAGTGCTACCTCGACAATCGTAGTCCTCCCAAAGGATACATTAGCTCAGGAGGAGCTAAGGGCAAATCAGTATATTCTACATCAGTTAAAATCGTGGAGCCAAATGGAACGTGATGCATGCCCCACTAAGCAGATAGAGAGGAGGGAAGTTAAAAGTATAATTTGAAAATATCTTTTTGAAAATTCATCTTCGAAGTTTAAAAAGCATATTCCTCTTTCTTTCTCTCTCTATCTCTCTATAAGCAGAAACCCTAGCCTTCTGAAAAGCTCAACCAACCTCAGTGCAAAGGAATCTGTAAGACCCCAACTTATTAATGAATAAAATCAAATTTTCTCTAAATCTTATTGTGAATAATAAGGTGTTAATTTGATATAATACTTTGGTTATGGGTGAAATGTGCAAATTTTACAAAATAAGCAAGTGGTTATAAAATATTTATTTTGCCGGGGAATATTCGTTTGGTCGTCGAATATTCTTGCTATCAGGGAATATTCGTACGAGGGCGTAGCCTTGTGTGGGCCCCATAACGGAAAGCGATTGGATAAAAAAAATGACAAGTATAAGTTGTTTATAAATAACGACATAGTTGTTACCGTTAATACTGTTAGAATACCCGGTGGTTAAAATACAGTAGCACACGGTATTACACCAATTATTGATCCTTACGTAAGAAGGCACTACTCAATAATTGTTATAGTAATTATTGTTCAATATTTTATTTTATTGATTCAACAATTGCTACGTTGATATTTTATATTATTGTTGTTTCAATAATTGTCGCTGCACAGTATTTTCCATTATCAGATCAATAATTCATATTATTTGAATAATATTATTAGATAATATTATTGGCAATGTCTAGAAAGTTCTATCTAAGGAGAGGTTTGGTCATCTAATTGCGCGTCAGTAAGGAGAAATCCTTATTGGAAAGCCCCCTCTTTCTTGGGAATGACCTGGTTATCATAATTGTGATTCTGTGATATTATTTGTGAATAATTAATTATTGATTTATATGATAAGAAAATATTTTTTTTTTTGTGGATATAATTGAGGGATATATTTTTGTGGTTATAAATGAAGGAATTAATGCTGAGTTGTTTTATTAGTATTTTTGTCATAATGGAGGTATTAAAAATCAAACCAGTGTTTTTGAGTTATATTGTGTGAGTTGTAATTTTTAATCCGACTGTTGGATCGTTTTGATTTTTGGTTATGTTATACATATATAAGTTGGGTATATGTCCACAAATTTTGAACCATTAAAAATGAACGTATGATTTGTTATGAATTTTAAGAGATGACTGGTTAAGAAATTGTCGAAGTTTCGGAATTTATCATTTTTGGTAGAAAATTCTAAAATTGGTGGGCCTCACTTTTGGTTGGTGAGAATTGTGCTAAAATTTTTATTAAAATGTGGTGGGTGGGAATAGTAGCAGGTAAAGCCATCAGGTTGCAGGTCAAGTCTGCTTCGTCGTGCTAACATTTTCCTATAAATAGAGGGCTAAGTTAGAATTGAAAATTACACCAGAATTCATAAGTCTTCTCTCTTTCTCTCTCTATATTCTCGAGCGTATTATGTGAGTATTTTGAAACTTTGAGAGTTGCTATTCAGCACAAGTTTCATTCAGCCTCATATACGATATTCTGATCAGAAGTACTGTTCATTTGAGGTAAGGAATATTATTTTCTTCTTAAATGATATTATTTTCTTCAATATCATTATGCTGAAATATTGATATGAACTTTTTATCAAATTTAGAACTTTTTGTGTCGGGATTACTATTCACATATACGACACTATTCACGTATACGGCACTATTCACGAATACGACACTATTCACCGAAAAATAAAAATTTTTCTTTTTGTCCAAGATGTCTACTATGGTTACTATCTTTGATTGTATCCATGTTTTGATCTTTATTTTTGAATTCTTCTTCATAATTGGTCATTATGGAGTATTATTACACTTCAGAGTCACAATAGTTATCTAGAAGGGGGGTTGAACAGATATTTTAAATTCTTTTTGAAATACTTGTTGGTTTTGATAATGACTTACACACAGCGGAATTGTGATTTTTTTTTCCTTTAAGATATAACGAGTTAATAGGAGTTAAGCATTTATGACAGTTATAACAGTTGTAACAATTATAGCAAGAATATAGGTGACACAATGTTTTTAAGTGGTTCAGAGCACTTAAAGCTCCTAGTCCACTATTCTACTCCTCGAGTAGAAAATCTACTAAGGATATCTTTACAATCTCTGAATTTCACATATTCCTTCAAGACCAGCAATCTTGGAACTTCTTAGTTCACTTTTGAACTCTTCAAGTCCAGTAGACTTGGTACTTCTTAGTTCACTTAGAACTCTTCAAGTCCTTCTGACTTGGAACTTCTTACTTCACTTGATAATAGTTGAGTTCTTGTATGGTGCTACTCAGTTGCCGTTAAACTTGTGTTCAAAAGAATGAGTAGCCAAGCAAGCTTTCTTTTTCAGATCGTAGAGTTGAGAGTTGAGTGTTCTTCAACATTTTTATTCAGTGCTTGCTTAGTCATCTTCTTCTGCTGATGATTTGTATATATGATGCCTTTAAAATGTATCCGTTGAAGACATCCGTTGAAGCATTAAATGCATTTGACATTTCTGAACTTTGATGAAGACTTTTTGCACAACTTCTGATTTGTAGTCTGGCCCACTGACACAGCAGACTGCTGTCTCACCTAACACCTGAAAATATAATTTCTGCTGTCCAATAGTATTTTCCTTAGCTTCTTCACTTCCAAACATCTTGGTAATTAATAGAATTGGTTGAAAAATGATGGTGGACATTGACCAACCCCGAAAGAGATGGGAATAATTTGTATCTCATGCCCATTTTCAGAAGAGGGGCTGTTAGTGATCAGCTTTCAGGCAAAGTTGAGGTTGCCTAGGAATCCATGAGCTAGCACCGAGATTGCTGGATAGGCTATGAAGGTCCAGAACATATGATCCCAGGAGTTGAGGATTTGGGCTCTGTGAAATGGCATTATAGGTAGATAGGAGAATAGTTGATTATAGTTGGCTTTCCTATGTCCATCACAGCCCATCGCAATGATCTCAACTTCGTCATCCTCTTCTTCTTTTCTATCTTCATTTGAAGTTTCTACTACATCAATTATCTCCACTTGACTTCTTTGTTCTTCTGCTCTCTCATCCTCCATAGCTTCAATCCTTTCCATTACTACAATTTTTGAATCTAGAATCTCTTGAGGGACTGAGGAAGAATCATGATGATCTCTTGGCAATTCCTCCTCAGCTGCAGCCTTTTCTGACATAGGGACTTCGTGAGGCTCCCCCTCAACTTGGTCATCCATTTTAATTTCAAACAGCTCCCCCTCAGCTGAAGCATTCTCTAGTGTAAGAACTTTAGGAAGCTCCCCCTCAGCTTGAGCTATATTCTCCTTACTAGCTTCGGGTAGCCCTTTCTCAGTAGCTATCCTTATGTCTTCCTCTTTTAACACTCCTTCATTGATAAGGATGTACTTCTTGACCAATTTTCTCTTTAACTTTTTAGGCTGAGCCACAACCTCAACACTTTCTTCAGCTTCAGCTCTGAAAGGTTGATCAGGCTGAGAAGTTGTTATAGCATCCTCTTCGGGAGTGGTGTCAAGTCTGGACTCTACAATCGGTAGAGATTCTACGATCAAAGAGAAAGAGGGCTTCTTTGACTTGTGGCTGTGATTTTCTTTCTTAAGCAACTAAGAGATGGTAACTCTGCCTTCTTCTTCTTCATCAGACTTCTGTTCTTTCCTCTTCAATTTCTTCAGAGGTTCAGTGTCTGAACTCTCTTGAGGTGCATCAGTAGTTGAACCTTGGGGCTCCTCTGCCATTGGAGCCTTCATTTTTCTTTTACCCTTAGTTTTTCTGATTAAAGCAGTGGGTTCCTCCTTGTTGATTTCTTCTTCTTCTACTTCAGTTTCCTTTACAATTGATATGTTTCCTGGTACCCCAGACTCCTTTGCATCACCAGTTCTTCCACTGGATTCAGACATCATCCTGACATTTTTTACTGGATTTCTTTTCCAGTTTTCAAATAGCTGCTGGGTCATCCTTCTATTGGGATTGATGGATTCTCCTTCATTATCTCCAATTTTGTCACCAAGTTCTGACTATAGGATGATGCTTATAAACTGCCCGTAGAGCATCTTTCCAGAGCTCTTTAATTTCTTCGAATTAAGAATCCACTTCCCAATCCAATCGATGAGTATGGCTTCATAGTTGAGTTGAACCCCGAAGCAGATTATTGTCATGAGCTTAAGTTGCACTTCATTCACAGAGTCATGGCCAGAGCTCTAGCAGCATATGCATTTCCTAATAATGTCAGCCAAAAACTCATACCACTGGGGAAATTCTTTCTTCTTGTACCCCTTGACGGTTTGAAACTTCTTGTGATGCATCTTCTTCAGTCATTCATGGAAGTCAATGACCTCCAAAGATGGAAGTCCTTTCGATTTGAAACCTAGGGCTAGGTTTATATCTTCAGCTTTGAGTTTGATTTTCACGCCTTTAACTCTTGTGGTTATAACATCGTCATTAAACACTCCATTTCTGTATAACTCTTTAACCAGCTTAGGGTAGATCCACATGTTGGTACCCAGAGCTTCTTCAAGACCAGCTTTCTTTAATAGTGACAAAATCTTGTGGAATTGAGCGTTGTCTTGAACTCGTCGAAGTAGAGTTTGTAACCAGTGATAACGTTTGAAGCCGCCATTGATTCTGTGACGCCCCCAAAATAGGTATACATCACCCATTTTGAGTCGCCAAATACATGGTATAGAAACAAATACAACTTCATTATAATAACTGCCGTGCAAAATACGACAACACAAATACTGTGAGTTTAAATAAAAATATTGTCTTCTAAACAATATCCACACTCAAATAAGTCCTCATTACAATTATTGAAACACTATTTTACAAAATAATGAGGACTGCTAACACAACTGACCGGAAAACATCACTCCACACCCCGACTAGTTCCCGATATATTCTCTCCTCCTGAGAAAAATGGAACAAAAAGGAAAAAGGTGAGCTCAACTAGCCCAGTAAAGAATATTATGACTAAGATAATAAACAACAACTTATCATTAGTATTCAACAGGGAAAAATCTGATAAAATATAATAGACAACAAGTTTTAGATCAACAATTGCAACGAAAACAACAAACCATTAGAAGAGTCAAGTAGAGAATGAATTCTACTATCTTCTAAGATTAAAAAGTCCATCAACGATATTTTATCCCTGTAACATCAATCAATAACCATCTTTAATCAAATATTCATCTTTGCACTACAGGCCAAAGATATTCATTTGTAACACCAGTCGGTCATGTTCATCTCAACACCTGTTCATCTTTGCACTACGTGCCAAAGATATTCATCAGTTAATCATTCATCTTTGCACTACAGGCCAAAGATATTCAGTAATATCATCATTTAGGACTGAGGATGATGAAAAACTATCTTAAAGAAAACGAATCCAATGAGACAGAAGGACAAATATTAGGGATTCGTATTATAGTTTATCCAAGTGTAATAATACTCCATAATAACCAATTGTGAAGGAGAATTCAAAAATAAAGATCAAAACATGGATACAATCAAAGATAGTAACCATAATAGACATCTTGGACAAAAAGAAAAATTTTTATTTTTCAGTTAATAGTGCCGTATTCGTGAATAGTGCCGTATACGTGAATAGTGCCGTATATGTGAATAGTAATCCCGACACAAAAATTTCTAAATTTGATAAAAAGTTTATATCAATATTTCAGCATAATGATATTGAAGAAAATAATATCATTTAAGAAGAAAATAATATCCCTTACCTCAAACGAACAGTACTTCTGATCAGAATATCGTATATGAGGCTGAATGAAACTTGTGCTGAATAGCAACTCTCAAAGTATCAAAATACTCACCAAATACACTCGAGAATATAGAGAGAGAAAGAAAGAAGACTTATGAATTCTGGTGTAATTTTCAATTCTAACTTTGCCATCTATTTATAGGAAAATGTTAGCACGCCGAAGCAGACTTGACCTGCAACCTGATGGCTTTACTTGCTACTATTCCCACCCACCACATTTGAATAAAAATTTCAGCACAATTCTCACCAACAAAAAGTGGGGCCCATCAATTCTAGAATTTTCTACCAAAAATGATAAATTCCGAAACTTCATCAATTTCTAAACCAGTCATCTCTGAAAATTCATAACAAATCATACGTTCATTTTTAACGGTACAAAATTTGTGGACATATACCCAACTTTTATATGCATAACATATCCAAAAATCACAACGATCTAACGATCAGATTAAAAATTATAACTCACGCAATATAACTCAAAAACACTGGTTTGATTTTTAATACCTCCATTCCGATAAAAATACTGATAAAATAACTCAGCATTAATTCTTTCATTTATAACTACAAAAATATATCCGTCATTTATATCCACAAAAAAATATATTTTCTTATCATATAAATCAATAATTAATTATTCACAAATAATATCACAGAATCACAATTATGACAACCAGGCCGTTCCTAGGAAAGATGGGGCTTTCAAATAAGGATTTCTCCTTACTAGCGCACAATTAGATGACCAAACCTCTCCTTAGACAGAACTTTCTAGACATTACCAATAATGTTATCTAATAATATTATTCAAATAATATGAATTATTAATCTGATAATGGAAACTACTGTGCAGCGACAATTATTGAAACAACAATAATATAAAATATCAACGTAACAATTATTGAATCAATAAAATAAAATATTGAACAGTAATTACTGTAACAGTTATTGAGTAGTGCCTTCTTACGTAAGGATCAATAATTGGTGCAATACCGTGTGCTACTGTATTTTAACCATCGGGTATTTCAACAGTATTAACAGTAACAACTATGCCGTTATTTATAAACAACTTATACTTGTCGTTTTCTTCATCCAATCGCTTTCCATTATGGGGCCCACACAAGGCTGCGCCGTCGTACGAATATTCTCCGACAGCAAGAATTTTTCACGACCAGACGAATATTCTCTGACAAAATGAATATTTTATAACCACTTGCTTATTTTATAAAATTTGAACATTTCACCCATAACTAAAGTATTATATCAAATTAACACCTTATTATTCACAATAATATTCAGAGAAAATTTGATTTTATTCATTAATAAGTCGGGGTCTTACAACCTCCCCTCCTTATGAAATTTCGTCCTCGAAATTGACGTATGTACCTGGTGTTTCGAAAAGGTGAGGATACCTCGCTTTCATTTTTGATTCCAACTCCCATGTCATTTCTTCAATAGCATGGTTTCTCCATAAAACCTTAAATTGTGGTATAACCTTCGTGCGTAGAACATGTTCTTTCCTATCCAAGATCTTAACAGGTACCTCCTCGTTCTAACTCAATTATGTGGTTTGGGTCTTTCACATATTTACGAAGCACAGATACGTGAACAACATTATGAACACGAGACATGCTTGGAGGTAATACAAGTCGATATGCCACATTTCCTATTCGGTCAAGAATTTCAAATGGACCAACAAATCGTGGATTGAGCTTTCCTTTCTTCCCAAATCATATAACTCCTTTCCATGGTGCAACACGTAACAATACATGATCCCCAATACTAAATTCTACATCCTTTCGATGAAGATCTGCATAACTCTTTTGTCGATCCTATGCCGTTTTTATACATTGTCGAATCATTTGGATCTTCTCTGTAGTTATGCGTACCAATTCTGGTCCCAACAATGTTGCTACTCCCACCTCGTCCCAGCATACTGGAGAACGACACTTTCATCCATACAAGGCTTCAAATGGAGCCATACCTATACTTGCCTGATAACTGTTGTTATAGGAGAATTCCACCAGTGGCAAGTACTTATCCCAACTTCCTTTGAAATCTAGAACACAGAGTCTGAATAGATCTTCAAGGGTTTGAATAGTCCTCTTTGATTGCCCATCCGTTTGAGGATGGTATGCTGAACTGAATCGTAAATCCGTGCTCATAGCTTTCTGCAAGCTAACCCAAAATCGTGAAGTGAATCTTGGGTCACGATCCGAAACTATGGATACTGGCATGCCATGCAATCTCATAATCTCATTCACGTACATACTAGCAAGACGTTCAAGGGAATAAGTCTCACGTATAGGCAAGAAATGGGCAGACTTGGTTAATCTATCAATAATGACCCAAATCGCATCTAAACCTTGAGAAACCTTGGGAAGACGCATAACGAAATCCATAGTAATGTGTTCCCACTTCCATTTCGGAATCTCAAGTGGTTGCAATGGATCCTTTGGTACTTGATGCTCCGCTTTTACACATTGACAAGTTAAACACCTCGAGATAAACTCCGCGATCTCTCTTTTCATATTGCTCCACCAATATGTATGTCGAAGATCATGATACATTTTGATACTCCCAGGATTAATTGCAAATGGTGTGTTGTGTGCTTCCATCATGATTCTATGCTTCAAGTAAAAATCGTTTGGAACACAAAGTCTGGAGATGACTCGGAGTATTCCTTCTTCATCGATTCTTGCTTCTGGAATAGCACCTTCTTGTACTTTCTTATTCATACGCATCAGCTCCATATCCGTAGCTTGAGCAGCTTTAACTTTATCGATTAAAGTCGGTTCTACTCGTATATTTGATATCATCATGTTGGTACTTGGAGCCTTCATCTCTATCTCCATCCTTTGTAAATCATACAAAATGGGCCTTTGCATTAACAACATTGCACTCATACCCGTATATGATCTTCTACTCAATGCATCAGCTACTGCGCTCACTTTTCCAGGATGATATTGGATGGTATGATCATATTCTTTCAACAGCTTGAGCCAACGTCGTTGTCAAATGTTGAGTTCCTTTTGGGTGAAGAAATATTTGAGGCTTTTATGATCTGTATAGATCTCCACTTTCTCCCCATACAGGTAGTGTCTCCAGATCTTCAACGCAAAAACGACTGCTGCCAACTCCAAATCATGAGTAGGATAATTCCTCTCAAATTCTTTAAGTTGTCGAGAGGCATAGGCTATGACTTTCCCATGTTGCATGAGAACACATCCTAACCCTTTGCCTGAAGCATCGCTGTAGATAACAAATCCATCCGAACCAGATGGTATTGTCAGAACAGGTGCCGAAATGAGTCTCCTCTTGAGTTCTTGGAAACTCTTCTCGCATTCCTCACTCCATACGAATTTTGTATCTTTTCGAGTCAGCTGAATTAATGGAGTAGCGATTCGAGAAAATTCTTCCATAAATCTCCGATAATAACCAGCTAAGCCCAGAAAGCTACGTACTTCCGTTACCGACTTCGGTTGCTCCCAACTTTGTATGGCTTCAATCTTCGCCGGGTCAACAGATATTCCATGTTTTGACACCATGTGCCCAAGGAATGCTACTTTCTCAAGCCAGAACTCGCATTTCTTTAGTTTGGCATATAACTTATTTTCACGAAGCCTTTGCAATATCAGCTTCAAATGGCGCTCATGATCTTCATGGCTTTTGGAATAGATGAGGATGTCATCAATAAAGACAACAACGAACTGATCTAAATATTCTTTGAACACACGGTTCATCATATCCATGAAGGCAGGAGGAGCATTAGTCAATTCAAAAGACATGACTAAGAATTCATAATGCCCGTACCGAGTTCTAAAGGCAGTCTTTGGAATATCCTAAGTTTTAATCTTCAGCTGATGATATCCAGAACGAAGATCGATCTTTGAAAAGAATTGTGCTCCTTGCAATTGATCAAACAGGTCATCAATACGAGGTAGCGGATACCTATTCTTGATGGTGACGTGGTTCAATTCTTGATAGTCAATACAAAGTCGCATACTCCCGTCTTTCTTCTTTACGAATAAAACAGGAGCACCCCAAGGAGACATACTAGGACGAATGAAACCGATGTCTAACAATTCCTGTAATTGGACTTTTAACTCCTGAAGTTCAATAGGAGCCATTCGATATGGGGTTTTAGAAATGGGCTTTGTACCGGGTTCAAGGTCAATGAAGAATTCAACTTCACGTTCTGGGGGTAGACCAGAAATTTCTTCAGGAAATACGTCAGGAAATTCATTAACAATAGAAATATTATTCAAATCTGACGTGTTTTTGTTCAAGTCCATATCATGGGCTAAGAAAGGTTGACATCCATTTTTCAATAAACGAATGGCTTTATGGCTTGATATAACAGCGATTGATTTTAATGGTTTGGTTGCTTGAATTCGCATAACAAGTTGGTTAGGAATATGAAAACTAACAACCTTACAAAAATAATCAATTTTGGCATGATGAGTAGTTAACCAATCAATTCCTAAAATCACATCAAAAGCAAGTATCTTTAAAGAGATAAGATCAACATGTAATGTGATTGTGCCAACTTGGATTAAGCAAGATTTACAAACTGTAGATGTAATGAAAGTTTCTCCTAACGGAGTCTCCACAGATAGGTCAAAGTCTAATTTCTCAGAAGTCAAGTTTAAACGTTGAGCACAAGCAGGAGAGATAAAAGAACGGGTAGAACTGGTATCTAGTAAAGTATAAACTTCGCAAGAATTCAAGATTAGCTTACCCGTGATCACCTCGTTCGGGTTTCTCACGTTTTGGCCAGTCACGACTAACGCCCTTCCAAGAACAGCTGATTTCGACTTATCCGGGGCAACTTTTGGAGTCACCATCCCCGTTGAACTTGGTTTTGCTACAGAACACTCTTGAGCTATATGACCCTCCTTTTCACAGTTATAACATACCTTGGATTGTTGTAGGCAGTTTGGGCTGATATGTCCCTCTTTCCCGCATTTGTAACAAATGACCGGTGCTCGTTCTCCTCCCCTAGAAACAGTTCATGTTTGTGCTGACGTTTTCACGTTATCATTATTGTACCTTTTCTTTTTGAAATCTCCTCCCGACTCGCTCCTTCTATTATCACGGTCACGATTTCTACCAGAGTGGTTACCGTTTTTGTCCGAATGTTTTCCTCTTTGCTGGTTTTCATTGGTCCGATGACCGCTGTCACCGGTATTACCTTGGTTGTGTTCCCTTGGTTGAATATACTCATTATCTCGCTTTAATAATTGAGCCTTGTTTACAACATTTGAATATAAAAAAAATTTATGAGAGATAAGATATTGCCGAATCTCGGGTTTTAAACCTCTCAGAAACATCCTTGTCATTCGTTCCTCATTCTCGACCAAATGAGTTGCAAACCTGGATAACTCTGCAAACTTCGCCTCGTACTGGGACACCGTCATGTTATTTTGTTCCAGTCTAATAAACTCTACCTCCTTCATATGACGAATACTTTCAGAAAAGTACTTGTCATTAAATAGTTTTTGAAATGTTTCCCAGGACATGTTGAGTGCGTCAGGCTGGGTACGCTTCACAGACTCCCACCAGTAGTCTGCCTCACTGTGGAACATAACGGTGGTGAATGGAACCTTCTGTTCCTCCGTGCATCCCAAGACATCGAATATCTTGGTAATTTGCTTGACCCATGTTTCCGCCTTGATCGGATCTGGCTTTCCCTGAAAGTCTGGTGGTCCCAACTCTTTAAACTGCTTAGCCGTGACAAATCGCTCGTTGTTATCATTTTCACCCGTATTCTGCACACGAGTCTCCCTCGTCTGATTTTGCATGAACTGCAAAAAGCTCCTAAGCATTCCATGATTCATCGTTTGCTCGGTAACGTTGTTTACAGGAGGAATATTGCCAGTCTGTTGCACATTCTCCTGATTGATAACTAAAGGTGTTTCCACGGTCTCATACACTCCATTGTTAACGTTCTCAGCAACCATTCCTCAATACTGCCATAAAACAAGGGTTAATTAAATAAATTAACATATCACATAATATCCCTATATTATGACCAACCAACAAATAAGCTTAGGTAGGACACACTAGAGAGGGATTTACTTGTCTCTCCCCTACTAGTTCTATTCCCCGATCTCCGCCAGAGAACATATCCCTAAGCTCTGATACCAACGGTGACGCCCCCAAAATAGGTATACATCACCCATTCTGAGTCGCCAAATACATGGTACAGAAAAAAATACAACTTCATTATAATAATTGTCGTGCAAAATACGACAACACAAATACTGTGAGTTTAAATAAAAATATTGTCTTCTAGACAATATCCACACTAAAATAAGTCCTCATTACAATTACTGAAACACTATTTTACAAAATAATGAGGACTGCTAACACAACTGACCGGAAACATCACTCCACACCCCGACTAGTTCCCGATATATTCTCTCCTCCTGAGAAAAATGGAACAAAAAGGAAAAAGGTGAGCTCAACTAGCCCAGTAAAGAATATTATGACTAAGATAATAAACAACAACTTATCATTAGTATTCAACAGGGAAAAATCTGATAAAATATAATAGACAACGAGTTTTAGATCAACAATTGCAGCGAAAACAACAAACCATTAGAAGTGTCAAGTAGATAATGAATTCTACTATCTTCTAAGATTAAAAAGTCCATCAACGATATTTTATCCCTGTAACATCAATCAATAACCATCTTTAATCAAATATTCATCTTTGCACTACAGGCCAAAGATATTCATTTGTAACACCAGTCGGTCATGTTCATCTCAACACCTGTTCATCTTTGCACTACGGGCCAAAGATATTCATCAGTTAATCATTCATCTTTGCACTACAGGCTAAATATATTCAGTAATATCATCATTTAGGACTGAGGATGATGAAAAACTATCTTAAAGAAAATGAATCCAATGAGACAGAAGGACAAATATTAGGGATTCGTATTATAGTTTATCCTTTTAACATTAAAGGAATTAATTCATGTATTTATCTCTGTCTTATAGATGCTAGATTTTTAAATTATCATCCGAGTATTATTGGCATAATGGAATCAAGTTTGCACAATGGTCTTGTCCATTTCAATTGCTTTCCTGATTTCATATTAAGCATCAGTGGTCATAATTTATTGAAAGCTTTAACATTAAATATTTAAACTGCTGGTGAGATTACTCAGATGATTGAGAGATCTCAACCTATTGCCTTAATTTATAGGATTTATTACAAAACAATGAAAACAAATTTAAATGTTCATGCCCTTAATAGAAGTCCTAAGGACCATACTGTTTTGATTCAAAGTTCTACTAGTGACGCTAATGTTCAGATCCCGAGAACCATCATCTGGAAGGACATTACCTTACCTAGTCAATGGACTTTAACTAGTGAAATACCACAACAACCTGTAGTTAACACATTATTGAATATTGAAAATATTAAGCAATTCTCTGATAGAACTGTTAAAATAAGTTTTGAACGCACTAGAACTCCAGTTATTATAGAAGACTTTTGTAGTTCTTCAGCACCTTCAGTTATTCATACTCGAAGGGATACTGAAGTGCTTAGTAACCCTTCTATTAAAGACGTCAAATTAAAAGGTATTCTTAATCAAGGTCAAGCCAGTCACCCCTGTTATACTCAAAAGGATCCTGTTGATGAAGAAGGCTCATCTTCCCCAACATCTTCTGAGTATCCTACTCAATCTAATTTTAATGCACCTATTAATAATCAATTAAGAGTCATTAAGAAAGAATTTGTGTTAGATTGGGATAATCTAGTTAAAGACTTTAATTCAAAGTCTAATAAAGAAAAACGTCATTTATTCAGATCTAATCACCCTATTGAGAAAGAACGTGATAAGATAGTTAATAGATTGAAGTGATTTATTAAAAATAATGAATTAAACATTACTTTTTACGATTGGTATAAATAATATCAAAGTAAATGTATTGTTATTACTAAAACTCAATGGATTAAAGAAGATAAATCTAAGATTTCCTCTAGTCATCCTCCCTTAGAAATAGTTATAATTCCAGTTAAAAACACTTCGGTCATTACTAGTCCATTTAAAATCTCCGATGGCATTAAAGATGATAAAAAAATTATTGAACAAATTAATTACACAAATCAATACCTAGCAACCATAGGTAAACAGTTAGATAAGATTGAAGAAAAATTTGAAGAATCAGTTGTTAAAAAACCAGATTCAAAAATTGAACAACCTTTATTAAAATTACCAGAGAATAGATACAAATTAGGTTTACCTAATAAATATAATGAACTTACTCAAACAATTGATAAGTTATTGAAAAAAATTAAATAATGAAACAAGTTCAAGTGGTACTATAGCTCAAATTGATCAGATCCAGTCATCTGATGATGAGAGCGACAGTGCTTCAGATTCCGATCGGTCTGATATAGTTCCCGATGTTGGTAACCATAGTATTGCCAAAAATTGGTTTTCTAGACCTACTCCTCCGGATCTACAGTTCGAAGAGAGAAATCTAGATAAACAATTTTTTCTCCTCTATTAAGATTTATGAATGGAATGTTGATGGTTTTAGTGAACAAAATTTTTTAAATAAATTAAATCATATGTCTATGGTAGCCAACAGCTACATCACTAAATTCAATAACTTGTCTCAACCAGACATTGTTGAATTGTTTGCTAGTGGATTTACTGGTATTCTCAGATCTTGGTGGAAAAAATATCTCACAGAAGATTCTAGGACATCAATAATCTATGATATCCAATTAGACGATGACGGCAATCCCATCTTTGATGAAGATGTTGGTATTGGTCCACCTGTTGGAGTTAATACGTTAATATTCACAATAATTAAGCACTTTGTAGGAACTCCTAGTAACATCACAAGAAGAATACATGATCAGATCAGTAACCTCACTTGTCCCACCCTAAGTGATTTTAGGTGGTATAAAAATGTATTTACTTCCCGAGTTATGATGCGCAATGATAGTAATAAACCATTCTGGAAAGAAAATTTTTTGAATGGTTTACCATCGTTATTCGCTCACAAAGTCCGTGAAGAACTTAGTAAAGATTTAGGTTATATTGATTATGATAATTTAACCTACGGTGATATCATTAGTAATATTCAAAAAATTGGATTAAAAATGTGTATTGATTTAAAGTTAGCTAAGCAAGCCGGTAAAGATAAGAATAAAGCTAAGTATGAGTTAGGCACAGTTTGCGAACAGTATGGTTTACCCCCTGTTGCTCCCTCTAGAAGAAAGCACGTGCATAAACATATTGAGCCTCGCAAAAGTCATAAACGTCAGAAAAGAAAGCTTAGTCATGATAAAAATAAAAATCAAGACAATTACTATAGTAAGTTGAAGTCACATAATAAAAAATCAACTAAAAAATCAAAGAAATTTGATAAAAGTAAAATAGTTTGCCACAATTGTAGGCAGAAAGGACATTACAAGAGTGAGTGCAGAGTTAAGCAGAAGTTAGCCCAGTTGAATATTTCAGCTGAAGACACTGAACAGTTATTAGAGTTTATGAGAATATAAAATAATAGCAGTAGTAATGGAGCATCTGATGTGCCAGATACTTCAAGCAGTAACACTTGTAACGATGAGTCATATAGTGATAATGAAGTTACTCTATGCACAGATAATTGTATCAATAATTGTTGTGTCAAAATAGTCAATGCAATTACCAAAGAAGATGAAGAAAGCTCTTTGCTAATTGATCTTATTAGTAAGATTTATGATCCTGAGTTAAAGATTCAGTATATCAAACAGTTAAAAGACTTGTTAACTAAAGATAAAGGAGTTAAAGACAAGATAATTAGAGCCAAAGAAAAGCCTATTTTTAGTCATAATAAAACTCTTGAAAGATTTAAAATCCTAGTCAAAGAAATTACTCTCCCAGAACTAAATCAAGAAGTTAATAAACTTAAAAAGGAAATTTATAATTTAAAGTTAGATATTTCTAATTTAAGGAAAGAAATTGAAGATAAAAAATCAGATCTTCAGGTTCATGATTCCTCTTCCAGTGACGAAAGTCAGGACGAGCCCGAATCATCAGATACCAAAGAAGAACCTGATCTTTTTATTCAAGGTCTCTCTCTTAAAAGAGTTAAAGATATCACCATCCAAAAATGGTATATCTCCGTTAATTTAGTTATTGATAAAACTTTCTCTATACAGCTTTCTACTCTAGTTGATACTGGTACAGATTTGAACTGTATTCAAGAAGGTCTTATCCCTACCAGGTATTATAAAAAGACTAGTGAAAAACTTAATTCAGCTAACGGTAGTCAAATGAAAATAAAATATAAATTGCCTAAAGTTCATATCTGCAAAGATAATATATGTTTTAAGATTTTATTTGTTTTAATTCGCAATCTTACAGATAAGATCATCTTAGGATTACCATTTATATATTTATTGTATCTATTTAGTACTAGTAATAAAGGATTAAGCTGTGAATACTTAGGAAAAATAATAACATTTAAGTTTATTATTAAACCTAAAGAACGAGATTTAAAATTTATTCAAGAAGAATCTATTTTTAAGTCACTAAATCTATTAAATTGCAAATCTAGTCATTTAAAATTCCTCAAAGAAGAAATTAAATACAAACAAGTAGAAGAACAACTTAAGAGTAATTGGGTTCAAGATAAGATAAAAAAATTAAAAATTTACTTAAAAGAAAACATTTGTTCTGACTCGCCTAATGCCTTTTGGCATCGAAAGAAGCATGTAGTCAGGCTTCCTTATGCTAAGGAATTTAAAGAACATTTAATTCCCCTAAGGCCAGGCATATTCAAATGAGTCATGAACAAATGGAGTTATGCAAAAAGGAAATTAACGATATGTTAATTAAGGGTTTAATTAGACATAGTAAATCCCCTTGGTCTTGCCCAGCTTTCTATGTCAACAATGAAGCTGAAAAAGAAAGAGGTATACCCCGTCTAGTTATTAGCTATAAACCTTTGAATAAGGTTTTAGAATGGATTAGGTGTCCTTTACCCAATAAGGAAGATCTCCTTAGCAGGTTAAGTCATGCCACAATCTTTAGTAAATTTGACCTAAAGTCCGATTTCTGGCAAGTTGCCATCCATCCTGATGATAGGTACAAAACAATATTCACCACTCCATTTGGTCATTACGAATGGAATGTTCAGTCATTTGGATTGAAAAATGCCCCCAGTGAATTCCAGAATATTCTTAACGATATTTTGAATCCCTTCAGTCATTTCATTATTGTCTACATAGACGACATTCTTGTTTTTTCCAAGACAATTAAAGAACACTTCAAACATTTGAATTCGTTCTTTCATACTGTAAAGACCAATGGTCTTGTCCTGTCTCCTTCCAAGTGCAGCTTGTTTCTGTCTAAAGTCAGGTTCCTTGGTCTGATCCTCTATCACGGACTCACTCGACCTATTGACAGAGCTATTCATTTTGTCGACCGATTTCCAGATAAGATCACCAACCGAACACAACTGCAAAGATTCTTGGGCTCGCTCAATTATATTTACAAGTTCTTCCAAGATCTCAGGAAGATTTGCAAACCTCTATTTCAGCGTTTGCAAAACAATCCTCCACCATGGACTGACATTCATACTTCTGTCGTCCAACAAGTTAAAAAATATGTTAAGGTTTTGCCTTGCCTTGGCATCTCAAATGATTCAATGTTCAAAATTGTTGAAACTGACGCCTCAGACATTGGTTTCGGAGGTATCCTTAAACAAAAATTAACTCCCACTTCATCAGAACAAATCGTCAGATTTCATTATGGCACATGGAATACTACACAGTTAAATTACAGTACTATTAAAAAAGAAATTTTACCTTTAGTATTATGTATTAATAAATTTCAAAGTGACTTACTTAATCAAAAGTTCCTTGTTAGGATAGACTGTAAATTAGTAAAATTTATTCTTGAAAAGGACGTTCAGAATGTCGCCTCTAAGCATTCGTTCGCTAGATGGCAAGCTCTCTTAAGCGTTTTTGATTTTGATATTGAATATATTAAAGGTAGTCAGAATTCAATCCCAGATTTTCTTACTCGTGAATTTATTAACACAAGCACCATTGCCGCATTATGTGTGTAAAGAGAAATCCTCATTCCCGTAGACAGGGCTGTCCTCTAGGCCCAAGTAATCAGTTAATGGGAGCCTTGGTTCCTCACCCAGTTAACCCAGTTACGAAACCAGATGTAGTCAATAGGTTTCAGGTTCTTGGGACTGTTCCCAAGCCCTATTCATCAGTTCTTGCTAGTCAACCACCACCTATTGATCCTTTTACTAATTAAACGGGGGTAACCTCATCAAAACCCAGTCATTCAGTGTCTGAGTACCAAGTTAAGTATGATCAGTATTTATTTCATATTGAGCCATTTATGAAACCGAAAGATGATCCAGTCAAGCTCGCCGCTCAGTATTTTCCTACTGGCTGGCATTTTCTTCCATGGGCTCCTTATAAATCCCTTGCCTATTATAAGGATATCCTTATCGAAACAGAGTCAGTTTTCATTAAGCCTATTTTTGCTAATGATGATAAGTCCAAACTTCTCTATCATTCGCTCTACATTAAACAAATAATCAATTTTTTCGATTGGGGATGTCATCCTTCTAGTCTCCGGTCTCTTTCTAATCATTCTAGTTCATATTGCTATTATGATTATATTGAGGCTTGGAATAAAATCCTTCTTCATCAAAATGAAGATCATAGTCATTCGTGGTTTTTACAGTTTGACCATAAATTCAAGAGTCAGTTTCCTATATAGTTCACCCTTTGGTGGACTAGGTTAGGTCTGTGTTATGAGATTCTTCCCGACCCTCTCAAAGCACAGCTTCATCATTTTAGTAATCATGGTAAATATAATCCGAAGTACAAAGGCATCTCTGTCGCCCTTCAATTTATCAGTAAATATAAAATCCCTTGGATTTTTAAATGACAATATGAAATTCTATCACCAATTGAGGTCACTGTATTTCAGTCTCCGACATCTTCTCCATCGTCGACGACTATTTCTTCTCCTATTTCTTATGTCTCTCGCCGTTTTTATATCAAATGGTGGGGGATAAATTTGGTGTCGATAGGATAATAGGTCAAGTTCAAAAAGAATTTCCTTCATCTCCTATCTTTGCTATTCCAGCTACTCCGATCCCTAAAAAAGGATCGTCCAGTAAATCAAAAGTCGGTTCAGAGGCCCCTCCCGAGCCTTTTGATGTTACTAATGTCCTAAGTTATTCAACAGGACAATTGAGACTCCTTGCCAATGCCATTCATAATCGCATTAACCAGTTACACAGAGAGGTGTCAGAATCTGTCTCCTCTAATCACTCCAGTCAGTATGAAGAAGAAGAAGAAGAAGAGGGAGACAATAATGACCCCTATGGTACTATTAGTCTCCAAGAAGCTCAGGACCCATTCGCCTTACATCTTAGTCATTCGAGCCTGCTCCAGCAGCCGTCCCAGTCAAAAGCTGCTCTTTCACAGTGAGCAGTCCTGTCACGCGCCCAGGCGCCCTATTCAGTCACGCGCCAACGCGTCCATGGCCTTGACACACGCCCATGGCCTAGTCACGCGCCCACGCACCCATGTCCAGCCACGCGCCTACGCGCCCTATTCAGTCACGTGCCCAGGCGGCGTCCTTTAGTCAAAAGATTCAGTTTTCCACCAAAAGTGTAGTCACATACATTGGGCCCCACCTGCTCCCCACTGTAGCCATTAGTCAAAAGAAGACGTCTACTTTTCCACCGAAAGTAGACTCTTACTTTTACTTTTACTTTTCTTTTACTTTCACTTTACTTTAGTAAATGTAACATGTTTCCTACTTTACCCTCAGTAAATGTAATAGTTTTATCCTTGATCTATATAAGGATTCAGAATTCATTTCAGTTTCAAGTTTTAGTTTTTCAGAGCTTTAGAAAGACTCATAGCTCCTTCTTTGACTAATCTTTAGGCTCTACCCATTAGCATCTCTTCACCTCTTCTAATGTTCTAGTTAATTGTAAGTCATTTTATTTTCTATACTTCTACATATATTTTCAGTTATCAATACAAATTTATGATTTTAGTAAAATAATTGTGTTTGTATGCGCCTATCTTGTTCTTCTTCTCTCTTTAAAATTATTTCTTGCTTCCGCCCCAAATGGTGTGTATATATATATATATATATATATATATATATATATATATATATATATATATATATATATATATATCTTCTATATTCACACGTAAGCTCTTCACACCAAATCACGTATTTCAAATTATATAACAAATATGTTTAATTACTCAATCTCAAAACATCTCATAATAAGAACTTTATTTATTAAATTCTTATTTTAATAATTACTGAAAAATCTTGGTTGTCACATCCTTCCTCCTTATAAGGATTCCGTCCTCGGAATCAACGAAACCTCTCTTACTTGGTTTTCACCAAATTTCTTTTCAAATTTTATCTTTGAACCACTTAACACATTATCTTAATATAGGTTTTATATTTCCTACTACATTTGCTTTTTACAACAAACTCGTATAGACTTTATTTCACAACCTTTGCTATATTTGAGTATTATATATTTTTTAACCCATTCATTAACTTTTTCTAAGGATCATTATCATATACTTAATTCTTAAACTCTCGGGACATTACATTTACCCATTCTTCTAAGAATTTCATCCTCGAAATTTTTATTTACTAATCTTCATTCATTTAATTAATCAAAATAGATTTCACGTTAATCTTTATTCACCCATTGGGTTCTATGACCAAATTCCTCCTCTAAGGATCTATCATAGCATACTTCACATCTTTCTCTTCCACGAATATCACGTTTTTTTTAGATAACTTCATCCATTCTCTTTTTAGAATTTTATTTCTTACTTGGAACTATTATAGTTTTCTCAATTTACTCATCATCATATGTCGTGTTTCCACAAATTACTCTTTTCTAAGAAATAATCTCCTTCCCACATTCAACCTTCAGAATAACAAGAATCTTTCACAATTGTTCAATAATTGGGAAGCAACATGAATAATTCAGGAATTTAAAACATTCTCAAATCTTGCTGAGGGGTCACAAGACCTTGAACTATATCCCCAGGTTATCAAGTATCTCGACTTGAACCTTTAACAGTCATAAGACTATATGGATCTTTCTTCTCATTGTGACGCCCCAAAAATAGGTATACATCACCCATTCTGAGTCGCCTAATACATGGTAGCGAATTTAAATACAAACTTCTTTTATACAGTACGACTAAAGTGTAGCTCAGAGTTTTTACACAAATATTATCTTCTAGACAGTATTCAAACTCAAATGGAGTTCTTATTATATTTATTATCACACTATTTCATAGAATAGTGGGGACTATTATAGCCACCATCTCGGACCATCACTCCGTTCCCCGACTAGTCCCGGTTACGTTCTCATTTCCTGAAGAGAACAATGAAAGCAAAAGGGTGAGCTCAACTAGCCCAGTAAGAAATATTTTGACTAAGATAATGCACAATAAATTATCTTTAGCCTTCAACAGTGTTAAACTGATAATAAATAACAAGTTTAACTGCAGCGGAACAATTGATAAGTAGATTTTATACCTACTTATCCGGTATCTGATACTTGAATTAGTTGTTTAAACTCATGTTTCTTAGTTACTTTTTATACATTTTTATATTCATTTTGTAGATTATATGCTTGGGAGCTGTGTGAGCGACTATTGGTTTGAAATCGCAAAGAATTGGTATGAAATTGCAAAGAATTGGTATGAAATCGAAAAGAAAAGCAATCCGGACATCGTTTGGGCTTTCATGTTTATTTCATGTTTTTGACTTGGAACTTGGATTATATTTTAGAGCTTCTTCTTATCTTTCCGGAACATGTTGAATCATTCCGATCGGAGTTCGGATGCAATAATTATGACATTTGTACCAACGGACGTTGAGCTTCACTGTTTTGGGTGGCCATTTGCATAGCAGTCACTTCCAACCCAATTTTGACCTTTACCCGTCTGTTATTTCTCAATTCTCAAATACTAAAAGTTGTAGAGTTCGTCGAGATCTACGATTTGATAGGTGGCAGGCCTCGTAACTCATCCCGGATAAAAAGTTATTATCATTTTATCAGAGGACAATGCAGCAGAAAAAGGATGCCCGCTGGGGCGGGCATTTTGCATACAAAACCCCCGTCGGGGCGGGGGTACAAGCTAAAAAATAGTAAAGACCATAGCCGGGGCGGGCCTATCAGTGCACAAAATCCCGTCGGGGAGGGGGTACGCACACAAAAAGCAATTTTTGTCCGAATTTGAGTTTGAGAAGGATTGGTTAGATCCGATTGATTCAAGGACTTCCAAGAGGACTTAAAGACATATAAAAAGGCATATAAAAGGAGGAAAATCACAAGGATTAAAAGAGAAAGGATTCCATTAGATTAGATTATAGTAGATTATGACCAAAACCCTAGTTCTAATGAGTTTTGGAGAATGAAGCGACTTGGAAACCATTGAAGATCAAAAGCATGAGCTTGAGAAAGAGGGAGATTTGCTGATAACAGATTTATTCTTCACTTTAATCTTATTCTTATCTTTTAATGTGTATTCAAGTGTGGATTCTTAGTTTTAATTTAATGAACTAATTCTTTGTTTGAGATTACAATGGATCTTATTGTGTAGTTTATTTTAATATGCTTCGCTATCAATTATTATGTTCTATTGTGAGGATTGTCTATTGTGATTTGGACTTAATTGTTTAATTTATTGGCCATCAATTACAGTGATAATCTATATGAAATCAGAAGAGGAGTATAGATTTAGATCTTATCATGATAGCATTTGTTTGTGATTTCTGCATAGATGGAATTCATGATTTGTGTTTAGGATAGAGATATGCCTTTACGCCATATGTAATATTATAGAGAACTTGTGCTTAACAACCTTTTTAATTGTAATTCTCATAGAGATATAGTGGATTAGTTAAATAGGGTGTCTTGCTTAATTCTATCATCTGTGGATTTAAGTAAGTATGAGTATTATGCATCGAGAGGTGATTTTATCTGCTTTAGTGTTCTTGATTAACAATTCAGGATAAAGAATAATGGATGAAAAGTTTGTTAACTTAAAAGAAGCAATAAGTGAAGTTATGATTTTAAATCTTTGTAATCTTAATTTAACTAGTGGAATTTAATAGTAGTTTAATTATATAATTTGAAATTCAATCATTTAAATAAGATTGAGTTGGTTATGAGTTAGTACTTGGTGATTTTTATTAAACAATTCCTCATGGGAACGATACTCTACTTACACCTTATTACTTGTTGACCATGTATACTTGCGTATGTGCGTAACTAGAATTTACGCAACAACAAGCAATCCATTAGAAGATTCAAGTAGAGTATGATATCTACTATCTTCTATGATTTAAAAAGTTTATCATCAACTTTATCGCTGAGACTCAGCTCAATAAATAATTCACATCACTTAATTATCCATGCACTTCGGGCCAAGGATATTCATTAGTATCACGTCCACTAATTATCCATGCACTACGGGCCAAGGATATTCGTGTAATCACCAATGGTTATGATCATGCCAACAACTGTCTATCAATACACTACGGGCCAATGAGGACTTTTATCACATCATTTGTAACATTACAGGTCATGATTATACCGAATAATCCGTGGTCATAATATTATCAATCAAGCATCCATCTATGCACTACGGGCCAAAGATGACTTTTATCACAACATAAGCATGAGGATGATGGCAATAATATAAGAATTCAATTAAATGAAAGCAGGGATAAATTTTAAAGATTTATAATTCAATTTAACCAGAATTCAAAAATGTCCAAATTGTCAACATGATACTGCTTTGTGGAGTAAAATTCAAGAATAATATTGTATCAAAAATAATTTGGACAAAAAAGAAATCAATTTTTGTCATTAATAGTACCCCGGATGAATAGTACCTGAGTGAATAGTACCCCATGAATAATACTTCATGAATAGTACTTCGTGAATAGTACTTTGGGAATAATACCCCGTAAATAGTACTTTATGAATAGTATCCCGTGAATAGTACTTCGTGAATAGTATCCCGTAAATAGTACTTTTGTGAATAGTACTCCGGCATGAAAAGCTTAAAATTTAACAAGAATGTTCAGAAATATATCCTTGTGAAACGATACTAGATGAAGCGCAAATCTCAAGGATGTTCTGCTACTTTCACGGAGTATAGAAGCAAAATCTTTAACAAAATGAGTGTAGAATTAGAAATACGAAACGAAATAATATTATTTACATTGTACAGAGTATGAAAGAAATTATTATTTCATACGAATATTGAACAAAAAAAATATCTCTTACCTTAATAGAAGACTAGATACTGAAATAGTGAAGTAGTAAAATACTCTTCTTCTTCCTCTCTATAGTTTCTCTCTCTATAATTGCTCTTGTGAGTCTTAGTGAATTGGTGAGAATGAAAGAAGAAATGAGCTTCTATTTATAGGGAAACATAGTTTCGATAATTGCACGTTTAGGGGCTCGAATTATTACAATATAGTACATTCATCTTTACCTCAATTTTTATTTTAGTCCTGCAAGTATTATCAATCTTGCATCACCTCCCCTAATAGTACATGCATATGAACAAATAGTTCCATACATGTGAACCAACAATAATTTGCATGTGAACCAATAGCAATTAATTGCTCATTTATCCGATTAATTGCTCATTTGGTCAATTATAACAAAACCAGCCAATCACAGAAATACCTCCTCTGAGGGTAATTGGGTTACAGAAGAATTAAAGAAAACTAAATGAACAACATATTTCACTCATGAATATTATTCTTATCTTTAATCAACACGAACTTATTCACCATTAATATTATAACTCGCAATATTAACAACCAGATCATTTTCAGGAAAAAAGGGGCTTTTCGATAAGGATTTCTCCCTATTGGCGTGCAATTAGGTGACCAAACCCCTTTCCTCGACAGAACTTTCTAGTCATCATCAATAATGCAAATAATAATATGAATAATTTTGTCGTTTCAATTATTTATTTAATAATATAAAATATTGTGCAGATGATACTGTGACAATAATAGAATAAATAATGTGAGATACTATGCAACAATTACTATAGCAATAATTGAGTATAACTGAGTGACTTCTCATGTAAGCATCAATACAGTGTGCTACAATGCAACCACACGTATTACTGTACTTTTATCACCGGGTATTTCAACAGTTAACAGTAAAACTTTCGTCATTATTTTTATAAAAAGATATTTCTGTCGTTTTCTAACTCCTATAATAATTCTGTTGTGGGGTCCACCAATTATTATGCCGTCGTACGAATATTCCCTGTTAAAACGAATATTTCCCGACCAATCGAATATTTTATAACAACTAGCTTACTTTGAAAACTTTATAAATATTACACATAACTATAATATTATATCACCTCCACACCGTAATATTCAAAAATATATTTTGAGAAAAATTAATCATTATTCATAAAAGTTGGGGACTTACACTTGTACTCAGGGGGATTAGCCCTTCGTACAATGTTTTATACGCAAATATTTTAACGCTTTCATGTAATATAATCCCCTATAAAAGGGTTGTTCACCTCAGCTTCTCAACATTTGAATCCGCACCAAAATATTTTGGTTTGGGATAACTTCTCAAGAAACACTTGAACTGCATAAACAACATTAAATATTTGTCTAGCTGAATCAAATAGCATAGAATTCTAATAACAATTCGGCCATCAATCGAAATAGTTTTAGCCAATTCATGTGGCATATCTTTCTTAGTTTAAAGAAAGCCAAAAATCATTTTTATGATGGTCAAGATACCATACTATTTTAATTGTACGTTGAGGATTCAGTCATTATATGACTTCGTCATGCTACATCATACCATAGTGGGCTGACGATCCTATAATCACATCCAACTATAGACACTCAAAAATTTTGCATTCCTGTTACTAACCTTCCATGAGAGCCCCTGGAAGTTAATTCAGCCCAGTCCTGGAGACAACCCCGGGATACTCAATCTTTTCCTTCTCGGAGACAACCCCGAGATATTCAGGTCCAGTCCTAGAGACAACCCCGGGAATTTCAGTTTCCAACCTCGGAGACAACCCCGAGGAGTGCAAATTCTAGTTTCAGAGATAACATCGGAGAAGTCTTTTTCATCTCGGAGACAACCCCGAGATACGCAGTTCCAACCCTGGAGATAACCGCGGGAGTTTTAGTACAAACATTGGAGACAACCTCGAGAGATGCGATTGCAGTTCCAGAGATAACATCATCGATGCTTATTTCAACCCCCAATAATTAGCTTCAACCTCAGTGATAGCCCCGAGGTACTCAGTCCCAAAGCCGGAGATAACCCCGGGAGGTCAGGCACACCTCAGAGATAACCCTAAGGATATTCTGCACTTGCAGCAGCCCAATCTCGAAGATAACCCTGAGCAACGACTGCGAAATCAGCCTAGAGCCGGAGATAACCCGGGTGAGGGGAAAAATCATTATTTCGCCACATCGATACCACATTCACGCCATCTTAACAACATTTAAACCTACATGCTACACAAAAGTGTCCTACAAGAACCATAGCTCCAATCCCGAGTGACTAGTAAATAAGACAGCACATCAGATAGAATTTGAAGACTTGAAGACCTGGGCATGGACCCATCTTCCTGACTTCATCCAACCTCTTATCCCATGTCATTGTGTAGCTCTCGACAACAGCATGCCGGAAAAGGTCTTATACACCTCAATTGGATGCCCAGATTGAAAGTTTGAAGGTTCGAGCAAAAAATATGTTGCACGAGTGCACGTACTTCGAGACTGCAGGGCCCACGAAGCCTGGGGCATGCCGAGCAGCCGCATATACATCTGCGGCTGCTGCAGGTATACCTGCAGCTCCCCCCCTCTATAAATAGAGAGCTTGGGGTGGCCATTTGTAATAGAAAAAAGGCGAGGAAGCCATGTCCTTTTTGCTCTGTACACACTATAAATTGAGTGCTTTCTCATTTCAAACATTTGTGAGCTTATATAATGCTACATTTTACTGGTGGGAACCGAGTGTTCATCCATATAAACCTATTTGAAGTCTTATTTGGCAACCCACTATAAGCCTTCTTACATTTCTTAAAGCCTTTTCTCCACTTTTGTGCACACACTATTATTCACGTTGAGAGTCGTGTATGTGTGTATGCCCGGACCGTCGGTCTGTGGCTTTTATTGCTTATATATATATATATATATATATATATATATATATATATGTAAGTATTTATATATATAAAAGCAATAAATACTCCAGATATAAAATTCAAGCTTAATCAAACAGGATATATATATATATATATATATATATATATATATACATTCTTGTCAGGCATGGAGTTTACTTCGTGGCCATTTACTACTTTCATTTACATTTAGTCCTGCTTGGAGTTCACTTCGTGGCGGTTGATCGTCTCTCTATATATATTTACAGCTTTTATATATTTGCATTCAGTCCCGTCTGGAGTTTACTTCGTGGTGGTGGCACGGATGTCGAGGGGTGCCTAACATCTTCCCTCCGCATAATCAAGCTCCCGGACCCTAACAAATCTCGGTTTCACAGACCAGCCAAATAGTGTCACATCACTAGGTTAATGTGCAAACCTTTTCTCGGTTGAGTTGGTGCAACCATTTAAAAATACCAACTGGTGACTCTTACAGTCCCAATCGTCGACATATATATATCGGACCTTTTCACAACTTATTTTTTCAAACAAATCTTACCTAACATGAGAACACCAAAAGACATGAACAGAAAAGGGACAAATAAAAATCCCCACGTCGACACCAACACCATGTTCAATTGCATTAATGACTTCCTCGTTTGTCATATCAGCATCATGTTTAGTGATGCCTTAATGACTATGAAAAATAAATACATTTTGAAATTTTTAAATCTTTTTTGTCTAGCCAAAATAGTTAGTATAGATATACGAATAACAATATTGTTTTCAAAACTCATTGGTTTCATCATTTGATCCAATGTTTTTCTAGAAAACAGAAGTTCAAACATCAACATGAAGTCAATAAAGTTCAAGAATCTAGTAAAGCTAGAAGATTTGGAATATCTAATACTCTCCATCAACTTTAATCTTTACTCCACTGCTTCATTACTTAATCATTCTATCTATCTTCAGTACCATCAATGCTCACTATACCAAAAATTCGTAATTCTTACCTCAGAATTTTTCTATACCCAATATAGTTCATCAAACTTATCACACTTTGGAAGCTCAAGAACTTGCCATAATAATATGAGTTTAAGAACTCATCCTAGTAAGACCATAGGCGTCCATTCGATGACGAGTTCAAAACTTATCATATGATTATGAGTCACGAACTTTCCATATGCATTAAATTTAAGAACTGTACCAAATCTTAATATCATATAACCTAATCTTAAAAGCCTTTCTCTATCAAACATACACATGAGAAAAGAATCACCTTTCCACCACGTATACATTGATAGTGCGACACTAACATTTCCAATGATTATCAATGTGATAAACCAAGTACATGCACAAAACCTCTGCCCATACAAAGATTTGTACAACTTAGTCACCATATGAGTCCTCAATTGAAATCCCACCTAACATTACCTTACACTTAACTTATTCTTAACTTGCCCTTAACTTGCTCAATACGAATTTCTCGTATCACATTATCTATAAATTCCCATGAGTTTATCTTGTACTATATCATAATACATTATCTTCATAGCATCAAGCTATAATTATTCAAACATTACAGACCATCTTTCTTTTATAACTTGAACAGATCACGTCGTGGTCTTATTCTATAATCATCTCCCTTAAAATTATTTTCTTAACTCGTGATCGTTTTATTTTACGATCCTCTTTCTTTCTAATGATGTTGTCTTTTCATTATTCAACTCAAATGTTCCCTACTATTTTGGCTTTTCAGGTTCTTCTTTGAACCTATTCATATTATCTTAACTTATTTCATAAGCATTCTTTGAATTTTTATCAATGAAACTCTATTTGGGTTCATTCTTATTATCTTAATTATCTTCATCTTCTAGACATCGTCTATTTAATAACACTTAACATTTTATTACTGGAGTCAGGTAACTCAATATTCATATCTTTGAAATACCTCAAGATTCTTATTTGAATCTTCTCATATATATTTTAATCTCTTCTCTATACGTGTGTTAAATGTATCTCTTATTGTTCAACTCTATTCGAGTTTATTCTTTTTAATCTTCACATTTCTTCTCTAAGGTTATAGCCGAAGGTACTCCTACCTAAGGTTTATAACCTACAGTTTTGAAACCAACTGTAATGACCCCAAAATTCATACAATTCAACTATCGACTTCGGTAGTTAATAATACGTCTAATTTCTGATTATATATCATTATTCGATGTCAACTTAATAAAATGCGGAATAATTTAAAGTACGAAGATAATAAAGTTTAAATTATTCTGCATTTTATTAAATTAACAAATGTTAACAGATCTAATGAATGATTAGATTGAGAAGAAGGGGAAGATAGATTAGTAATCATACTTGATTGTTTATGACCTAATGTGGTATATTATGTACTTACGTATTGTAGAATCCTTAAAGACTCAAAAGAAAAGTGTATTAAATGTAGAAGATGCTAAAGGCAAATGTTCTAAACCCTTGTCTAAGTTCTTTCTGGACAAACTGTAACGACCCCAAAATTCATACAATTCAACTATCGGCTTCGATCATTAATAATACGTCTAATTTCTGATTGTATATCATTATTCGATGTTAAACTTAATAAAATGCGGAATAATTAAAACTTTTTTGTCTTCTTACTTTAATTTCCTGAATCAAAAACATTATCATTTACAAATCTTTGAATCAATTTTATTTTATGATTCGCTTCATCACAGTTATTATATAAAATTTCACATTTTAATTCGATAACCTTTACATATCAGATAACTCAAACTTGACAGTTTACCATTACATAATCATTGTTATTTATCAACTACATTTCTCAAAACCTTTATCTTTACATATCTTTGATCCATACTTAATTTATTACTCACTTTATCGAAATTAGTAGATTAAACTTACGTCTAGGTTCAATATCCTTTATACAACAGAAAAAACTTAAACTTTATAGCTCAACATCTATTAAACATCATACATTATCCGGAACCTTAAACATGATTCAAATAATTACAACTTAGCTAAGGCATATAAATCTCCATTCATTACATCTGATTCATGTCTTTCAAGTAGCACATAGCGTTACCTTAAATCCTTAACCTGCAAAAGTGGTTATTTGTAAGGTTGAGCTCGACAGTCCAGTAAAATCTAACAGTTTTCATGCATCACGTAGCACATAATAACATGCTCAACATATATCTCATAAACATTAGACTAACATAACATACGTGATGCAGTTCATATAACAAGTATAAAGATTGAGTTCCTTACTCAATCAATATATGCATAAATTGACTTTAACATTTCATAGTTTCAACATATATAACACATCATGCTCTTTATAATAATGATTTAAAATAATTCATCATCAAGTTCACATAGCAAATAGGAACTAAAAGACTTGCCTTAATCGTTGTTTACCAATAACAGTTTAACAACTTACAGATATCTACACTTCACGTGCCCTACACAATCATATAATCATGCACATCAACTATTAGTCACATAGCAATGCATAGTAGTTGTAATGTAAACTTTACTCTATATCTCATAACCCATCCAATTAACAGTACAGAATGTTCAATTTGATTGTGTTAACTTTCGACTTACATCTCACTATATTTTATACTCGAAGTTCATTCAAGTGTTTAAGTCTTGTTAGGAATCATTATTGGTTTTATATTAACCTTATTTCATATCTTATAATATTTATTTCAATTGACTTAAAATACTTTTTACGTTCATTAACACTTGTCACGACGTTTCGACGTTCATTCGTTACACGCCCGTTTCGTCTCTCTTGTGTGTTCTTAGTATGCTTTTACAACTTATCTAATACATCACTTATTAATGTTAAGCATCATTATATTTACAAATCTTCATATTTTATAACTTAGGACAACATCTTTTATCGTTAGAAGCACTACACTTGCATACGTGCATGCCCTACGCCATCCGATTGCCTCCTAATACGTATTATTCTCAAAGATGACCATTTTGATCCCTGTTCCAGACCTCAAATTGAAACACTTAAAGAAAGCAAGGTGTAGGTCTACTCGTCCTCGTTTTGGATCATCTTGAATCACCTCAATCAGACTCCGTATGAAAAAGTTGTGGCTATTTTAGTACAACAGGTCAAAACTTTTCGGCCCTGACTACTATTCCAGCGCTGCAGCGCCCCTTAACAGTAAGGTACACGATTTTTTTCCCAATTTTACAGTTCTTACAAATTTTTGACCATTTCTCCTTCCAACCTTCATAGCTTGAGTTATACACACCCAAATCAGTCCGTTTTCGACTTTATGTTATTCGTAATTCATAGAACTACAACATACCAAATAATTAACAATTTAAAGGAACATTAATTAACCCAAATTCTTGACCCAAAACTCATGTTCATACTAAATTTTCATGTTTTAACATGTTTAGCGAATTTATTCACTACAAATTCGTTTCTTAACCAAATTGATTCATTCATTTTGCGTTCTTTTCATTTTTAAACGTTTTAACAACATCCATCATCAATTGAAGGTTTTCATCATAATTTCATAACTAATATTAGTCTCAAAATTGACCAAAACTTATATGTATTTCAACAAAACTCTAATTTCTTATCTTTAACATGTTCTCATAATTTTGATAATCCCAAAACCAATTATAGATTACTCATAACAAATTATATTTATAATAACATATATAACCAGCACAATCAAATTTCCTAACATAACATTCAGAGAAAACTTACAAAAACCAAGAAAACTCAAATAAGGGTTTGTACCTTTTAATTTCTTCTTGGACTAGTTAGAAGATAGGAATTGCTTGATTAATCATCTTCTTCTCATTTGAATTCTCAAAGTTTCTCTCCAACGTCATAGAGAACTCTCACCCTCCCTCAATTTATCTCTCCCTCTCTCTTCTCTGTTTTCTTAGACTTAAGGAAAAAGAACGTAAGAATAAAGCTGATAAGGAGAGTTACGCACAATAAAACCTTCAGTTTAAAAAAAACCAAAGAGTCTCATCAGTTACAATATCAAAGGTCACTAAGCCATGTTTGGCTAGCACCCAAAAACTCCTTTTTAATTTATTTTTATAACTTCCTTATTATATAGTAAATCATTGTCACACTTTCTTTAATTAAATTATAATCCTTATTTGACAAACCATAATCCCTTTAATTAAATTATTAATTAAATTAGAACATTACCATTCCTTTAGTGTAACAAAGTACACGCCAATTATAAAATTATTTAATCCCTTAATAACTTTCCATCAAATATTTATTTTAAATTCCATAAATATTCTAACTAAAATATTTATTTTATTTGATAAATATTTTAGCTATTTACGAAACTCACAATCAAATTACATTTATATGTAACATAAATTACTCTCTCAATTTATTAAAACACGTCATAATAAGAATTTTTATTCATTAAATTCTTATTTTAATTACTTTACATTAATTCACTATTTTAATTAAGTGAATTACTGACATTATTTATGAAATTTAATTCATAATAAATTCATTGCCACAAGGCATAATAATCAAATTATATTATTCCATAATATAATTTTTAACTTAATTAAATTAACTAATATTATTTAGTTAATTTTCTTTTCATAATAATTTCATTTAATTTTCTCAATAATTAAATTAACCATTACACCTCACTTTCCCAATATATATATATATATATATATATATATATATATATATATATATATATATATATCTTCTATATTCGCACATAATCTCTTCACACCAAATAACTTATTTCAAATTATATAACAAATATGTTTAATTACTCAATCTCAAAACCGCTCATAATCAAATTATATAATAAATATGTTTAATTACTAAATCGCAAAACATCTCATAATAAGAATTTTATATATTAAATTCTTATTTTAATAATTACTAAAAAATATGGGTTGCCACACAAGCTTTGTGATTCATGTATCTTACACATTAATTGATGTATAATGAAGTCGAAGCTAATTCCTTCAGCTAGACTTAATGTGTTTTGTGGATTTTCTTATAATCTATCAAAATATTATCAATGTTTTTATCTTTTGCTAACTGTTTTGGTATGGATTTTAAAGAAAGATTGAGTATGAATAAACAAAAGTTTTGACGTCAAACGACAGGCACGTGAGGTTGCCAAAACTTAAACGTAGATAAGTTTAATAAAGTAGTGTTGTACAACATAGAGTACTATAGGCTGATCACCTAGACGTGCTCGTAAGATATACCAGACTTATGGACTTGGTGTCGGGTTGTCCTTTTTAAAGAAAGAATGAAATACTCAAGGTCTTGGACCAAAATTTATGTTTAACGAATGTTGTTCATTGTGAAACGTTTTAAGAAAAAAAGAAGTGCTATTATGAATTATCTATAGTACTTCATAACTATTGATTCAGTTATAGAAGATATACGATTCATATGATTCAAACCTATTGCTTAAATGAAATTGTCATACTTGCTGAGCTAGTTATGCTCACTCTTGCTTTAACCATATGAATGCAGCGAAGACTAAACAGACTGAAGGATCTAGTAAAGATAAAGGGAAGGATAAGGCGGACCAATAGTTGTCTTGTAATAGCATAGTATGAACTTTGTTTTTATTTGATATTATGACAAAGAACATATGTAATGGTTACAAAGAACCTGGGAAGGGAAATATTAATTTGTAATATATAGAAGACATATTCACTATTTTCAGGCATTTCAATTGAATGTATGTGTAAACTGTAGCGCCATATAGCACCATCTGTCGGGTTAGAAGATACCCAGATTTAGGGGCGTCACAAGTGGACTCAAGAACAAACACATTTTGAGTTCAGATGATATAATTACGGACGAACGAATGAACGAACGAAGAGCGTTAATAACGTAAAATAAACAAAAGATGAAATTTGAATAGAGTGAAAGCCTTGTTAACGGATTCAGAAAAATATTATGTCCTGTGGAAATCGTTGTATGTAGTGAAAACAAGAAAATGTCTTTGGAACGAACTCGTTCGGAGTTATAACGAAGAAGTTACGAGATTGCAAATAGGAGATTCGTACGTAGAAGAAAAATGCAGAAAAATTGCAAAAATTTTTAAAGGAGCAGGGGCGGTGTCGCAGCGTCGCATATGCCTAATAAGGAAACGCTATATCGCCTTACCGGGAACCTAGTTCTGCTAATTGGTGTCGCAGCGCCAGTTTTGTAAGGGAGGAGAGGCGCCGCAGCGCCGCAGCGCCGGTATAGGGAAAAACCCAGAAATGAGCTTTTAACTACTCAATTCTTGGGGAAAGTGTACGGAAAGATTATGAATATAAAGTTCATGTAATGTTACACTTATAAGTGATTTAAGCCTTAAGTAAAAGTTGAATGGAAGTTTAAAAGATGAACAATGTGAACGTAAAACATGTAAACCGACGAAGGCGGTTCGTGTACTGTTGGTTGTATTTCACAATCAATATATCCATGCAAGTATACACGGTTAAAAAGTAATAAAGAATAAGTAGAGTATCGTTCCCTCCGAGAATTATCTAACAAGCATTACCAAACAATAACCCGTAACCAACTTAATCTTATTTAAACGATCGATTTAAAATTCTATACTTAAAAATAACTAATTAAACTAATGTTAAATACCACTAGAATGAAACTAGATAAAGAAGACATGAGACTACAATTTCCCCAATTGTTTCATTTAAGTCAATACACCTCATGTTAAGCTCTCAATTAATTATAATGGATTGTTAATCAACAATACGATGGCAAAATATGGCAATCTCTCGATGCACCATACTTATATAAACTTAAATCCACAACAGATATAATGAATGTGAACACCCTAATTAACTAAACCACTATATCTCTATCTAAATTACAATTAAAGACGGTTTAAGTACAAGTTATTATCGGATTACATGCGGTGCCTCGGTATATCTCTATCCTAGGCACGAATCTTGAAGTCCATCGTCATGTAGAAATCACAAACAAATGCTATTATGACCAGATATAAACCCATAATTTGTTTCTTAATTTCATATGGATTATCACAGTAATTGTTAGCTAGGCAATTAAGCAAATAAACACAAACCATAATAGAAAATTCAATAATAATTAATTAAACTAACAAGGAAGCATATCAAAGTAAATTACACAACAATATCCATTGTAATCTCAAAATGGAATTTAATTCATGAGTGAAGTGAAGTCCATAATCTACAATTGATTATACATTGAGAAATAGATATAGAAGTAAAGTGAAGTTAGGGTTTTAGGAATGCAAATGTTACAATCCAAAATTTTATTTGAAATTTTAAATATTTATTGAATTAAATAAATATTTTAATTGATGGGTTTGTTGTTAAGTAAATATTTGTTGGAATATTTATTAGTGAAATAAATAATTCACGAGTTCTATAAATTAACTTAATTAAGATAAAAGAGTGATGAATTAAATTTATGAGATAATATTCTAGTTTAATTTAATAATTAAATTAGAGAATTGATAAGAATTATATGAATTGCTATAATGTTGTTTTAATTTAATAATTAAAGTGATGTGTTAATTTATTAAATAAAAATATTAAAAAAATTATAATTTTGTGGTAATTGGTTAAGTGAAAAATTGATTTAATAAGATGTAATTGGTTTTTATTTAATTAAGATTGTATATAAAAATCCAAGTAAATAATGTGGAACAATAAACTATAGTATAGATGATTTATTAAAATAAATTAAAGGTGTTTTAAATGGGTTTACCAAACAAGGCTTAAAATGGGTTAACCAAACAAGGCTTAGGGAATATTAAGTCCTTATTTTTAAAAGTTTTTTGCCAAACAAGGCCTTATGACTTTTGAATTTTTTTAAAAAATGCAACTGATACATAATTAGTAGAGTTATTATTATGACAATTTTATACATTTTATTTTTTTTCTTGCGTCTATTTTATTTTACGTGAGAAGTTTTGGCTTAAGCCTAAGAACAGAAGAGAGGAAGAACATAGAAGAAATAGAGGGAAAAGAGAGAAAGAAAAAGAGAGAAACTTGTGAGTTTGAAGGAAGAAGTTTGAGGAATCAAAGCTAATCATTCTTATGGGTTAAACAAGCGAATTGAAGGTATAATATCTAAAGTTTTAGTTTTACGTATATGAAAAGTTTTATGTTCTTGAGTTTCTTTATAAAATAATAAAATTGTTTTCCAACTTTTTGTAATGCAATTTTGATGAACTTTTGATATATAAAGTGATTGATTGTGTTTATTTGTAATTGTGATGTTATAACAAGGATTTGGGATATTAATTTAGGAGAATTACGTTCAAGAAGAAGAGAAATTGTTTACAGTGAGTGTGTGATTGAATATGGCTTGTTGGAGTCCAAAATTGATAGTTAATTTATGAACTAAATTATAAATTGATTCTTGAATGTGTTAATTCATTAAGAAACGACAATTTGAATGAATTAATTTGGTGTAGTAACGAAGTTTCAGTGATGATTTTTGCTAAAGATATCAAAAATAAAGTTTTGGCAAAAATATGGAATTCAAATGACTTAATTTGATTGTAGTTGTTGTTTAATTGTTCAAAATCAGTATACATGTGATGAGTAATGTTTATATGAAGTCTATATCATTTAGGTGTGTGTAAATTGCTGCTTAATTGATGAAGTTCGTGATAATTGGGTCTGAACAGAGTAAGCAAACTGTCAGCGTAGTTTCTATCTGCACACCAGTGCAGCTGCGCTGGTGTCAAAGGCAGAAACGGCGCAGCTGCGCTGGTTCTAAAGCTATAAACGGCGTAACTACGCTCTAGTCAAAACAGTGGCAGTGATGTCTGTTGATTGTGCAAACTTTAAAAACTCATTTTTAACCTAGTCTAATGGAAATGTTAATGTGGTGAGCATGTAATAAAGATACTATAACAGATTTGTATCATGTATGTGATAGTTTTAAAATTGTAAAATTAGTAAGTTGTGAAAACTTTACGTTGTGATTTATTAAAATCTTGAGTTGGTGACTAAGTGTTATAATTCTAAAACTTGTGATTCTGAATTGTATATGGTATTAGTGATTGGAACTTGTACTAAAATAACAAGTTCAACTAAAATGGGATTTAACTTGGAAAGTGGGTGTTAATATATCTAATAGATGTTGTGATTCTAATAATGTGTGTAGGTGAAGGTGAGTTATAATTTAATAGCTTACGCACGAGGCAAGTTTCTGAACTCTAATCTTTGTTTGAGTTACCCTAATTTGTTTACAATTAAGCAAGTTTTCCTAGTCTCATTCTCTTTATATTGAATGCAAGTTCCTGAACTCTAATCTCTAATTGAGTTGTTCTCATTTACTTTACTCAAGTTCCTAATCTTACTTATATAACTTCGTTATATTCATGCAAGCTCTTTAACTTGACTCTTATTTGATGAAGGTTTCCTATTTTTAATTTGTTTTGTATTATGCAAATTTTTGAATTTTGTTATTCATACAATGAGCAAGGTTTGTTCTCAGCTTATTATCAATTAATGCATGATTAATAATTTAATTCTTTTATTAGACATGATTATTGCCTTAACTCAAAACTGTTCAAGTAAGGTTTATTATATTACTCAATATTTATGCTTTCTAGTTTATTTCTAAGCATAACTTCGATATATAATGTTGATTCACCTATGATTAATGATTATTCCACGTTATGTTGTTATTGATCATTTCAAATGATATTGAACTTTATTGATTAAACTAATCCTTAGTTGATGATCATTAAACCCTATATCACCCTTGTGTAGTAGTGATGAACCGATGGATTGACGAATTTTGTTGCATCTAGCATATCACGACTATTACCCTCACCATCAGTACTACTACTGGACGAAGAAGAGGGGGTACGAACTTGTTTTGGTGCCATTACAATAGAACTGTGGTTGGGAGTGATCCTTGATGTGCTAGGTTCCTTTTCTGATCACTGTACTTATTGTTCCCCATACTTGCACAACAGACCTGAAGCCAATTAGTTGGAGTGCATCCTCTTCTAGTCCCTAAACTTGTACTAAAGGTCAGCCCTGTTATGCCTAATTGTATACGCAATTTACTGTTTAGGCTTTCTGTCAATAACTTGGTGGATACTCTACTCCGAAGCCCCAAATTTAACTCTATCTCTGCTGTAAGATATGGTTTTGTGTGTAATGGATTGGTGTTTAGTGTTTGTATACAATTAGGGATGAGAGTAGACAGGCTAGTAGTTGATTGAGTGGTGTTTCAATAAAAGGGAAATAGGTTTGACTATGGCTGATGGTTAGGGCTCAGTGTGAATGGAGAGATAATGTAGTTTGGGGATGGAGGTGTGGGTAAATATGTATTGGGAGTGAGGGTGCAAAAGATAGAGATTGGAGTATGAGATGAGTGGGGGAAGACTATTCGTATAAGGATAGAGGGAGCTCTATCTTTGCCGAATTTGATTGGAATGAAGAAATAAGACAAGCCGCATGCTTGGGTTATAACGACCCCAAAATTTAAATAATTTAATTCTTGACTTCGGTCGTTAATAATACATTTAACCTCTAATTTTACATCATTAAACAATAATACAACCATTGAAATTTGAGGAATAATTAAAATTTATATTGCAAACTATCTTCGTTCCCAAAACATTCAATATTTACATCTAAATATCTCAGAATTATTTTAATACTACAAGAGTTTACATCGCAAAACGATATTACAATTCAACATTAATACATTATTCGAAACATTAAACATGGTTCAAATAATAATAACTCAACCAAAGTGTATGAATCTTCAAGTATCACATTTGATTCATGTATTTCAAGTAGCACATAACTTTACCTTGAATCTTTAACCTACAAAAGTGGTTATTTGCAAGGTTGAGCTCGACAACCTAGCAAAATGTAACAGTTTTCATGCATCACAGAGCACATAATAACATGCTCAACATACATCTCATAAACATTGGACTAACATAACATACATGTTGTAGTTCATATAACAAGTATAAAGATCGAGTTCTTTACTCAATCAACATTCATTATTCAATCAACGTAGTCATAAAATGACTTTACTGTTTCATACTTTAAATATATATAGAACACATCATGCTCTTTGCAACAAAGATTTAAAACAGTTCATCATCAAGTTCACATAGCAAATAGGAACTGAAAGACTTGCCTTGATCATTATTTACCAAAAACAGTTTAACAGCTTACAGCTATCTGCACTTCACGTGCCCTAAATAATTATATAATCAGTCACATTAACTATTGGTCACATAGCAATGCATAGTAGCTGTAATGTAAACTTTACTCTATATCTGATAACCTTTTCTATCATCAATACACAATGTTCAATTTGATTGTGTTAACTTTTGACTTACATCTCACTTTATTACTTCTTAGGTCATACTCGAAGTTCATTCAAGTGTTTAAGTCATGCTAGGACTACTTATTGGTTTTATATTAACCCCATTCAATATCTTATAATATTCATTTCTTTTGATTTAAAACACTTTTTATGTTCATTAACACTTGTCACGGCGTTTCGACGTTCATTCGTCACACGCCCGATTTGTCTCTCTTGTTTATGCTTAGTATACTTATACAACTTATCTAATACATCATTTGTTAATGTTAAGCATCATTATACTTCATAATATTCATGTTCTATAACTTAGAACAACATCTTTTATTGTCAAAAGCAATACACTTGCATATGTGCATGCCCGACGCCCTCCGATTGTCCCCAAAAACAAAATAGTCCTAAACATGACCATTTTGACCCTTTTTCCCGACCTCTAATGAAAAACCTTAAAGACTAAAAGTTGTAGGTCAATTCTTCCTCGTTCCGGATCATCTTGAATCTCCTCAATCGGAATTTGTATGAAAAAGTTATGGCTTTTTTTACTACAGGAGGTCAAAATAGTCACACTAGAGAAACCGATAGCGCAGCTGCGCCCAATTAAGCCTTGGACATAGCGTACCTTAGAGGGCAGTTGCGCCCTAGAGGGTAGCTGTACCCTAAAAGGCTTAGGGCATAGCGCAGCTACGCCCGTTAGCAGAACCGGGACTTACAGTTTATTGTTCTTGCGATTTTTGACTATTTTCTGCTACTAATCTTCATAACTTGAGTTATATATATCCAAATTAGTCCATTTTTGATTCTATGGATTCGTAATTCATAGAACTGCAACATAATAAAATTATAACAATTTGCATAAACATTAACCAACATAAATCTTGACCCAAAACACATGTTCAGACTCTATTTAACTTTGTGTTTTAACATGTTTAGCGAATTCATTCACTACGAATTTGTTTCTTAACCAAATTGATTCATTCAACTTGCGTTCTTTTCGTTTCTTATAGTATTAACACAATGTATCACCAATTTTACAATTATAGCATACACTCCTAACCAATTTTAGTTTCAAAACAGATAAAAAATACATATATTAAACAAAACTCATATTATTCATCTTTAACACGTTCTCATGAGTTTGATTACTCTAAAACCACTTTTAAATGATATAGAATGGATTATACAAACCCATTAACATCAACAACCATTTTCTTAAGAAATCGAATTTATCAATAAAGAACTCAAGAAATAAAACTTAAGGGTTTAGAATTGATTCTTACCTCTTGATTCTTCCTAATCTTAGTTTAGTGATGAAGAACAATTGCTTAATCTCCTCCTTACTTCTCTTTGACTCTTCATCCTTCTTCTCAAATTATCTCTAAACTCTCTCTTTTCCTCTATATTTTCACATAAGCTTTCTAATTGATGAAACACGTAACGTGTTTTTTATTTATCCTTCAGTTATACAAATACCATCAGTTACAAATACAAAGTGCCATTAGGCCATGTTTAGCTAGCTCTCTAAAATCCCTTTTTAACTTATTTTTATTACTTCCTTATTATATGATATATCTTCTTTTCTCTAAATGTCACACTTTAACTATGTTGCTAAATTATTTAGTTAACTACACTGAATAATTATACAATTATAATTTGTATAATTATTACACTTATACATTATGAAATTATATTCATAAACACCTCCATTTAAAATAATAAACATTTTCATTAAAATATTTAATATTTATTCTATAATTATTTTAATTAACTCAAATAAATTATACAATTATTATATATAATCATTTCATTCCTTTTTCTCAAATAAATTTTCTCAATACAATTTATTTAATCAATACATCTAATCACCACTCAATTAATAATTCAATTTATTAATCTCTAACCAATAATTATTTATAGGAATATTGATTTTTCTTCTCTCACCATCAATTTGTATTTTATTAACATCATTCAAGATACTAAACCTTTTCATATATCACCATGACATGTAATATATATTAAGAATACCAAATTAAATTAGCAAAACTCATATATTAACTCACTATTTTAATTAAGTAAATTTACTCTTTTATCCACTTTATTACAACATCACTACCAAGTAAAGCTTAAATATTCAAATATTATTATTCCATAATATAGTTTCAAGTTAATTTAAATTACCCAATATTTATAGGGTTAATTTCCCTTGCCACCAAATTCCTTATCGTCACTAATTTATTTTATTTCCTTTAATAGTTTAATCAACTATTAAATTTCATAAAAAATTAATGTCTTTACACCAAAACACACAATTCAAATTTATTCACACCAAAACACATAATTCAAAATATATACATCTCATAATAAGAATTTTAATTATTAAATTTTTATTTTAATAACTTATAAAAATTTGAATTGTCACATCCTTCCCGCTTTATAAGGATTCCGTCCTCGGAATCAACGAAACTTCCTTTACTCAATTTTCACCAAATCTCTTTTTCAAAGTTTATCGTTGAATAACTTCAGCACATTACCTTAATATATGTTTTATATTTCCTACTACATTTACTTCTTCAACAAATTCTAGTTTTTATTTCATAACTTTTACTTGAACTCAATTATATTTTGAGTATTATATATTCTTTAACCTATTCATTTCCTTTTATAAGGATTGTTATCATATATTCAACTCATAAACACTCGGGATATTACATTCACTATTTCTTCTAAGAATTTCGTCCTCGAAATTTTATTTAATAATCTTCATTCATTCAATCTATCAAAATAGATTTTACTTTAATACTTTATTCATTCATTGGTTCTGTGACGAACGAGAATTTTGTAAATTATTTTAAATATTTATTGAGTTAAATAAATATTTTTTGATGATTTAATTATTAGATTTAATAATTAATTGATGCAATGGTGGTAGATTAATTTAATTATGTGTTACATTTATTAAATTAATGTAGAGAATTTTTATTATTCGAGTATGTGATTGTGTGAGCTTATTGAATTAAATGAAATATTTAATTAAGCATGATGTTATTTAATTAATGTAATTATTAATTAGAGATTTAATAAATTATTATTATTTATTAAAGAGATAATTAATATTGTGACTACGTGAATTTATGAGAAATTATTATATTTTATTTAAAGTAAATTAAATAAAATATTAGATTTATCTTATAAGAGTGTGACATTAATTAAACTATATTGTAAAGGTGTTATTAAAATAAAGAGTTTTAACTTAGTTGCTAGCCAAACATGACACTAAGAGAGGTTAGGGTCAGTTAACCCATGACTGGGTAACTGACCACCAACGCGCATCTGATCCTTCCTAATTGATTACGACGCCTTCTCTTTTCATTTTGTTCTAAGTCTGATAAAAATCACAGAGAGAATTCAGAGAGAAAACTTGAGAGTTCAGAGATTTTGAGAGTTAGGAAGAAATTGGAGAAGGTTTCAATACTACTAATCTACGTTTGGGTAATCTCTTCAACCCAATTTTTATTATTACGCTCTTTAAAAGTTTCACGAATATAAGTTTCAAAGTTTTGGTTTAACCTCTGTAATTGAGTTAGGAGTAGTGATTATGAGTTGTATATGTGTTATGTTATATCACACCGTATTTAATTATATATTGTTGCAAACCATAACATCAGTATTGTGAAAACATGTCGTACATATGTTATTTCAAAATAAACAGAGTACGTGATATGGCCATATGGCCATATATGTGATAATTGATGTATTAATTATATATTATCCCTAAATTTTACACCCTTACATTATTGAGCATGTCGATACGGAGAGATTGGAGTTTAAATGAACGGATTCGGTGTTATAACGAATCCGTAGGGAGAATTTTCATATAAAGTTTTCTAAACTTCACGAACATCAAAGTCAGTAATTTTGTTAGGCTTTAAATCTGTTAATAAGTGTTTAAAATTGGTTTTGTCAGTATATAAATGTTGGGTAATGATTATATATAAATTGTGACACCCGCAAATCCCGGAACTTCATTTCCTCAAGATTAGGTGTTCACGTAATCAAAACATTCATTACTAACTACCCATTTGATAAAATTGAATAAATAAAACCTGCCCATACAGGATTAAACTTAAATAAAAATCTCCCAGGTTATCTAACCTTTACAAACATTCATTCATGCGGAAATTAAATTAATATAAACTTCTTTACAATCTTTAAACAAAGTATAAAAAAATAAACTGTCTAACTATTACAGGTCTTCAGCATTGCTTAATCTTTCCTTTCCCTTTACTGGTGCTAGGTATATCACCAGTTTCAACCTTAGCTGTAAGAATGTTTACAGGCAAGAGTGAGCAAACAAGGCCCACTTGAAATAATAATAAATAAATCAGTTAACTTTACATCATGTACCAACATTAGGTTTAATAGAACTGAACAATAAGTTCTATTACTTTCTAAAAACTTTAATCAATTACTAAGGGTCTAATGACCACGAATCATGTCCACAGTTATAAGTAATTTTTCAACTTAAACTTTAACAGTCATAAGACTATAAGGACTTCACGTACTTAGGGGGATCAACCCTTCGTACAATGTATTGTTCACAATCATTTCAACGCTAAGCGTAACCTCTTATAAAAGAGTTGTTCTTCTCAGTATTTAGAATACAAGTCCGTACCAAAGTGAGTTTGGTTTGGATACATCATGGGGTAATTTAGAATTCAACGGTAATCAACTAAGGGTTAGTTGATTACAAACAACATAACTGTATACTATGGAATAATCATAGTTGAATGGATATTTATAAACTAACAGCATGCTTTAGGAATAATTTAATAGCATAATCATGGAATAATCATAACATGCATCCTCGTAAACCAATAGATACACGAGCTTAATCAACAATAAACAATCTAACTCTACGAAAGTGTAAAGTTAGCCATTTGTACAATTGAAATGGAATTAAAGCAATAATGTGTTTAACGAATTCAATCTTGTACAATGAAGTTCTAGTATTAGATAAAACTTGCTTAATATCAAAAGATAAGATTTATAAAACTTGCATACAACGAAACAAGTTAAAGACAATAATAACTTGTTCAATATCAAAAGATAAGGTTTAGAAAACTTGCTCAGTTATAAAAATAGAGTTAAGGAAACTTGCACAATGAAGTTTTGAGTTAGAGAACTTGCATAAGTATAACATAACAGTGAAAAGTAACCTTGCTGAATAATAAAGTAGAAAAGGTTAGGGAACTTGCCTCGTGTGTAGGTTAAATAATTACTATTCACGTTCACCACAAGTCCTACACATACCATATGCATTGACAATACACATTAGTTACACTGTTATTAGATCAAAACTCCATGGTTGACAAATAAAAATACAGTGAACTGAAATTCTACGGCTATCAACCAAATTTGATTCCTTTGAAATACAAGTATGCCAACATATAAATCAATTCACATGTGTAGTTCAATTTCTCAGTATTAGTTCACAATTTGCATAATCACATACCAATTTTGTTATTTTGCAAATATACGATTCATACATGTTTTTCACAGTGAAAACCAATTTCTCAGTTACGTAATTTAGCATACCATCATATTTATATATTAAACATACAATTATATATAAATGCTGACAATTGAATAACAGTTTATATATAAACACGTAATTACCTAACCAATTATACCAACATAGCTTTTACATAAATTTTGGTAAAACTCTTATACACAGTGAAAAACCAGAAAACAGAGACTACCAAGTTCATAGGAAAATGGCTTAAAACATATCTACGTACATATATTAAGGTTTTAGGAACCTACCTTTTTGTTTCTCAGAAAACTTGTCAATCAAAACTTGTTTTGGACAATCTTGCACTTGGTTTCTTCTCAAACTCTCTGACCTTTTCCTTTCTCTTTTCTTACTTCTCTCAATAATAAACTAGGTACTAACAATGAGCGTAAACCAAAACTGATACACGTAGAATAAAACTGATATGGCAATAATAAGCCTACTTATTATTATCAGTTACCAAACATATAACGTATAATCTTATAAATATATATTTTATTTATATACTTGTTTTATTTATTTTATTAATAATTTAAAAATCAAAAGAAATCTAAAAGCCATAGGATTTGTTTGGCAACCATTAAAAATTAAATGATTAAAATACTTACACCTTGTTTGGCAAAAACTAAATTAAAATTACTTTAATTTATTTTAATAACTCTTTATAACATAGTTATTTGTTATACTTTATTTAATAACAATTTATTAAATAAATTACTTAATCACATAATTCAATACACATAACACATTAATTATTTAACAAATAAATAATTAACTAATCACATTAATTATTTAGTAAATAAATAATTAACTAAATAAACTCAATCAAATTGAACAATTACTTATTCAATAATAAACATATCCAATAAATATTTATATAAATTAATAAATATTTATAACTTACATTTAAAAAATATGAAATGTTACATAAATTATAGCATATGGGTATGTTTAATTTCGAGTAGAACTTTAAGAAATTTGGAGAAATTGGCAAGTTCTGCGATTTTCGCGAACTGCCATTTTTGTACCTGGTACGCCGCGCCGCAGCGCCGGCTGCCTGTTCATTTCCCGCGCCGCAGCGCCACCGTGCCGTAGCGCCATGACTCGAGCCACGGCGCCACAGCGCCGCAACGCCAAGGTCCCGGCCACAGCGCTACGGCGCCGCAGCGCGAATCCTTAGTTCAATAGTGGCGCCGCAGCGCCACTCCCCAGAAAATTCAAAAATGTATTTTTAAAAAAATGATTAAGTCTAACAATGTGTTAGTGGATTATTGTAATGAACATGTAAACATGTTAGAAGAATAATGTGATGATAAAATAGATGTTTAACATGTAAATAACATAATTACATGTGATTTGAATTATTAAATTTCATAATTAGTTTGGTAATTCACGAAGTACAAATGATGTGACAAAGTGAAAATTGATTAAGTATAGTCAATAATCAAAGTAGACAACGAGAATGAGTTTATATTGATTAGTTAATTTATAATTAACTGATATTGTGTATATGAATGGTATGTAGGATTTAATTCAAAGAACGTGCTTAGTTAAAGCGTAATCTACGCACGAGGCAAGTATCCTATCCCTAACTCCATTCTATTGAGCAAGTTTATTTAAACTTAAACGTTACTTTTATGTCGAGCAAGTTTCCCTAACCCCACTTGTCATTATTGTTCAAGTTTATTATTTACCTTGAATAAATTATCCTTGTTATTATTCAAGTTCAATCATGATATTAAAGATTAATTATCTTTCCAAAGCATGATTCAGTTATACAATAATTGTCCTATTGTATACTTTTGAGATAATTATTCTAATCAAATATCAATTATTGTTGAACCTTATTAGACTAGTGAACCTTATTGATTCAACTAGTCCATAGTTGATGAGCGTCCTAAATTTCAGAACCCTTGATGAAAGTATCCAAACCAAACTTCCTTTGGTGCGGACTCGAATGTCAAACTGAGATGAACAACCCTGTATAGGGGATTAATTACGCTTTAGCGTTAAGATATTGTGCACAGTATGGTACTAAGGGCTGATCCCCCTAAGTACGAGAAGAATGTCCATAGTCTTATGACTGTTAAATGTTTCAAGTATATTTCTTGTTAACCTAGGACATAGTTCAAGGTCTTATGACCCTCAGAATTCTTTTGATTCTTGTTATTCATTCTCGATTAAAAAGTTGAGCTTTTATTCAGATGTCTTTGATTTATTCGCATGTTATTATAATGTTATTTCATTATTATACTTGTGGGCATTGTGCTCACTCTTGCTTAATAATAACATTGCAGTTAAGAATGAAAGAAGCGATGAACCCTCCACTAGTAAGGGCAAGGGCAAAGTTAGCAAGTGATGAAGACTTGTTATTTTAATTGATGATGTATTTATGTTTAAGACTTATGTTGTTGTTTAAGACTTTTTTGTTTAGAATTCCGCACAGATGTTTTAAGGTTAGAGTAACCTGGGATTTATTTATGATTCAGTTGATGTAACCCTTAAGGGAAGAGATTTTATTATGATTTCTATCTATTGTATGGTTTGATATTATTTATGGGTAGATAGATAGATGATGCTTGTACAGTGAACACCAAATCACGTGGAATCGAAGTACCCGGAATTGGGGGTGTCACAGGTTGGTATCAGAGCTGTAGGTTATGAACCTTAGGTGGGGGAACAACTTTAGGTAGTAACCTTATAGAAAGAAGATAGTAAAGGAAAACTCTTATCGAGTTTTAAGAAATGAATTTTTGGTAATTCATTGAAGATAATAAAATACATTATGTGTCTATGTGTTAATTTATGTGCTCGTTAGTACGACTTAGTAACTAAAACTTAAAATTTTTTTGTCAGGATGACGAATGTTGGAGAAGCTAGTCAAGCTGAGGAGGGACCCCATTTACCTATAGTACCTACTGAGGAGGGATCTCGTGTACTTGTAGGACCGACTGAGGAGGAGCCCCGAGACATTCATGTCGTTAGGGAGCAGCTGGTGCAGAGGGTTTCATCTCCATTGATCACCGTTGTTGGTCAGGAGCATGAACCTGAGATTGATCCTGAGGAGGGTCCTGAGGAGGAGTTTGATGTGGAGGAAGAAGATGAGGAGCTATCACGGTACACTGTTGATGCTGAGATGTATGACACACTATATGATCGTAACGTGGAGTTACAAGACGAGGTTCAGGAATTGACTGAGCGAGCGACTGTTCAGCAGTCTACTTTAGATGAGAATGATAGAGAGATTGTGACCCTTCATACACGTTTAGGAAACGTGGAGTGGGATCTGGTTCATGAGAAGGGTCAAACCGAAGATAAGACTAAGGAGATAGAGAAGCTGAAGAAGGAACTGAAAGAAACCTCCGGAAGACTAAAAATAGCAGAGGAAGGATGGGTAAGAGAATCACATCGAGCAGATCGTGCAGAAAATGATAGTCGTGCAAAGAAGGCAAAGCTTGAAGACACGTACGCCACACTTAATCATGCGATGGATGAGGTTCAAGAGTGAGTGTTAAGGTACCCCATCCAGTTTGAAGGACTTCCATCGTATATGTTGGATCGCAGGACGATGTCTCATATCATGAATGAGGAGCGTGGCAAGGCTATTGAGCACCTTGGAAGACAGGAATAGAATTTGTTTATTTATGTGAAAGACTTATATAGTTTTATGTAAATTTTGATGTGTTTATGAACTAAGGAATATCTTAATATTTGAATGTTTTAAATCCCGTGGATTCTTTATTCTAGGATAGATGATGTAAATAGCAGTATGCTATAGTTTAATGTTAAAACTTTTTATTTGAATGAAGAGATATCAAGTTGTTTGAGATGATGTGTTAAGTGATATGCTAAATTGTTGAGTAATGTCTTAACTATGTAGAGAAATAAATAAAGTTCTAATAAACGTTTACTTAACAGAAAAATGCCGCCAAGGAGAAGACAACAACGTCAACCGACTCAGGAAGAGTCAACCAATAATAACAATATTGCCAACGTTAATCCAGTTCAACAGCTAGTTAATTTACTAACTGGAGTCATGAATAACCAACCGCAAGCTCCACCTAGCACAACGTTTAAAGATTTTAAGGCGGTGGGACCGCCAGAGTTCAAAGGTTCCAGAAACCCGATCGAGGCTCAAACGTGGGTGATGGAAATGGAGAAGGTTTTCGACGTTGCTAGGGTTCAAGAAGATCAGAAGACCGTTTTTGCGACATTTATGCTGAAGTCTGAGGCTAGCTACTAGTGGCAGGCAACAAGATGCGAGGTGGTGAAGGTGTAATTACGTGGGAGAGATTCAAAGAGATGTTTTTCGAAATGTATTTCCCAGCTAGTTCACAGAATCAAATGGAGGTGCAATTTCTGGAACTAAAACAGGGAAACATGAGCGTTCCTGAATACGCGGCTAAATTCGATGAGTTGGCAAGGTTTGCCCCGTATCAAGTTCACACTAACGAGTGGAAAGCCAGACGATTCGAACAAGGACTGAAGCCTTGGGTATACATCAAGGTATCAATGTTTCAACTTAACACGTTTGCGGGAGTTTTGGAAAAGGCCATTCTCGCGGAAGGAGGAAGTGATGCAGTGACTAAGTACAACCAAGAACAGAAAAAGAAAAAGAGTGAGAATGAAGGTAATAACAAGACTGGTGGAAGTTATATTGGGAATAATAATAATCAGAAGAGGAAGTAGACGGATAACTCGACAGAAAAAGAAGATAGAAGCATGTCCGACTTGCGGCAAGGCACATCTAGGAGTTTGTTTGAAGGGAAAGAGAGTGTGCTACAATTGTGGTCAGGAAGGCCACATAGCACCAAATTGTCCAAACCCGAAGAAGGGTGCTTGTTTCAACTGTGGTTCGAAAGTTCATTTAGCAAGAGACTGTCCCAAGAAGGGATCGGGAGGATCAGGACAAGGAGGAAACCGGGGAAATAGCAGTGGAAATACCTTAACCATCACTGGACCACCTGTAACAAATCGACCAACCGCTAGAACTTTCAATATGACGGTGCAGGATGCAATCCAGTCTCGTGAGGTGGTGTCATGTATCATTCCGATCAATGAAATTAATGCTTACATTTTATTTGATTCGGGTGCTACTTGTTCCTTTATATCCGATGACTTTGCTAATAGTTTAGATTTGCTTAAGGATGAATTAGAATATCCCATGATTATAGAAATTGCGAATAGAGAGATAATTCCTGTTAAGCATGTGTATAAGAATTGTAGAGTGGATATTAAGGGTAATATCATGAACGTAGATCTTATCCCTATTCGATTGGGGGAATTCGACGTTATATTGGGTATGGATTGACTATCCAATTATGGGGCTGTAATTGACTGCCAAAAGAAGCGTATTAACCTTATGACTCCGTCAAAGGTTGTGTTTTATGGTAGCAAGTCGCCTAGACAAGCGAGTTGTCTGACGATGTTGCAGGCCAGGAAGTTATTAAGACAAGGCTGTGTAGGATATTTAGCTTACATAGTCGATAATCGAAAAGAGAACTCGAAGGTAGAGGATATACCGATTGTGAGGGACTTCGTCGATGTATTTCCAGACGATTTGCCAGGACTTCCACCAGATAGAGAAGTAGACTTTGTGATTGATTTGGCGCCCGGAACTGCTCTAATATCGAAGGCACCATACCGAATGGCGCCAGTAGAGATGAAGGAATTAATGGTACAACTACAAGAATTGTTGGACAAAAAGTACATTCAACCGAGTGTATTACCGTGGGGAGCGCCGGTGTTGTTCGTGAAAAAGAAGGACGGATCGATGAGGCTCTGCATTGACTACAGAGAATTAAATAAGGTCACGATTAAGAACAGATATCCATTACCGAGGATCGATGATCTGTTTGATCAGTTAAAGGGAGCAAAATACTTTTCCAAGATTGACTTGAGGAGTGGTTATCACCAACTGAAGGTGAGGCCAGAAGATGTACCGAAGACAGCGTTCCGAACGCGATATGGTCATTATGAGTTTTTAGTAATATCGTTTGGTCTTGCGAATGCTCCTGCAGCATTTATGGGACTAATGAATGGTGTATTCAAGCCGTTTTTGGACAAATTCGATGTGGTATTTATAGACGACATTTTGGTATATTCCAAAACCAAAGAGGAACATGAAGAACACTTGAGGTTAACAATGGAAGTATTGAGAAGGGAGAAGTTGTATGTTAAATTTTCGAAATGCGAATTCTGGATCGAGAGAGTACAATTTCTTGGTCACGTAATCGATAAAGATGGAATTTCGGTAGATCCACCCAAAGTAGAAGCTGTGATTAACTGGGATCAGCCGAGAATGCCATCAGAAGTAAGAAGTTTTCTTGGATTAGCAGGATATTATAGAAGATTCATACAAGATTTTTCTAAGATCGCAACTCCGTTAACGAATTTAACTCGAAAAGCTGTGAAATTTGTTTGGACGGAGAAGTGTGAGGAGAGTTTTCAAGAATTAAAGAAGAGGTTGAGTACAGCGCCTGTGTTATCTCTTCCGGATGATACAGGAAATTTTGTTATTTTTAGCGATGCGTCGCATAAAGGACTTGGCTGTGTGCTGATGCAAAATGGCAAAGTCATTGCGTATGCATCACGACAGTTGAAGGATTACGAGAAGGGTTACCCAACCCATGATTTGGAGTTAGCTGCAGTTGTTTTTGCTTTGAAAATTTGGAGGCACTATCTATTCGGGGAGAAGTGTGAAATATATACGGACCACAAGAGTCTGAAATATATTTTTACACAGAAAGATTTGAATATGCGTCAAAGAAGATGGTTGGAATTAATCAAGGATTATGACTGTGAGATTTTATACCATCCGGGTAAGGCTAATGTGGTTGCCGACGCCTTAAGTAGAAAGGGTCGTGAAAAATTGATGATGTTGACTGCTCAGCAGGAGCTAATTACAGATATGGAGAAACTGGAGTTAGAAGTGAAGTATCCTATGGAGATTGATGAGAAGCTATTTCAGATGCAATCTGGTACAACTCTACTAGATAGAGTGAAGGAGGCTCAGCTTCAAGATGATGAATGCAAAAAGGTAACATCGAAGATATCTGAAGGAACCGAACCAAGATTTAAGATGGATAAGGAAGGAATATTGAGATTTGAAAGTAGAATTTGGGTTCCGCCAGTACAAGAAATTAAGGAAGAAATTTTGAGTGAGGCTCATAGTTCAAGATATTCGATTCACCCTGGTAGTACAAAAATGTACCAAAATCTTCGACAACATTTTTGGTGGCCGAATTTGAATCGTGATGTTGCAGAATATGTTGCAAAATGCCTGACATGTCAGAAAGTTAAAGCAAAACATCAGAGACCGAGTGGATTGCTACAACCGTTGGAGTCCCAGAATGGAAATGGGAACATATTTAGATGGACTTCGTGGTTGGCCTTCTGAAGACTCAGAAAGGCTACGACACAGTATGGGTTATCGTTGACCGACTGACGAAATCCGCGCACTTCCTTCCTATCAAAATAAGATTTAACTTAGATCAGTTGGCAAGATTATATGTGAAAGAGATTGTTTCGAGGCACGGAGTACCGGTTTCTATTGTTTCCGATAGGGATCCGCGCTTCACATCAAATTTCTGGAAACGTCTTCAGGAATGCATGGGTACACAACTGCGAATGAGTACAGCTTACCACCCTCAAACAGACGGACAGAGCGAACGAACGATTCAAACACTGGAAGATATGTTACGAGCCTGTGTAATGGACTTTGAAGGAAATTGGGATGATCACCTACCGTTAATAGAGTTTGGCTACAACAACAGTTACCACGCTAGTATTGGTATGCCACCTTACGAAGCGTTATACGGCAGAAAGTGCAGAACTCCGCTTTATTGGGATGAAGTTGGTGAAAGACAATTGCTAGGGCCAGAATTGGTACAGCAGACGGCAGAAATAGTCAAAGTGATCCGAGCACGACTGATAGCAGCTCAAGATCGACAGAAGAAATACGCTGATCCACATCGTAAAAATATCGAGTTTGAACCAGGTAGTTATGTTTTCTTGAAGGTCTCTCCCTGGAAGGGAAAGATCAGGTTCGGAAAGAAAGAAAAATTGAGCCCAAGATTTATTGGACCCTTTGAGGTACTGCGAAGAATTGGAGAAGTTGCGTACGAGGTAGCCTTACCTCCAGCACTCGAGAATATCCACAACGTCTTCCATGTTTCTGTGTTACGACCTTACAAACCTGATTACAAGCATGTAATTGAATACGAACCCCTGCATTTTGAGAAAGACTTATCTTACGAAGAAATTCCTGTCCAGATTGTCGGCCAAAAAGAACAAGTTCTGAGAAATAAAGTTATACCTTCTGTTAAGGTAATTTGGAGGAACCACAACGCTGAAGAAGCTACGTGGGAACTCGAAGAGAATATGATGAAGAATTACCTTCATTTATTTACTTAATTATTTGTAAGCGATTCTGGGGACATAATCTTTGTAAGGGGGGAGAATGTAACGGGTCGAATTTATTGAGTCGTGATTCTGGGGACAGAATCCTTTTAAGGGGGGAAAGATGCGACGAACGAGAATTTTGTAAATTATTTTAAATATTTATTGAGTTAAATAAATATTTTTCGATGATTTAATTATTAGATTTAATAATTAATTGATGCAATGGTGGTAGATTAATTTAATTATGTGTTACATTTATTAAATTAATGTAGAAAATTTTTATTATTCGAGTATGTGATTGTGTGAGCTTATTGAATTAAATGAAATATTTAATTAAGCATGATGTTATTTAATTAATGTAATTATTAATTAGAGATTTAATAAATTATTATTATTTATTAAAGAGATAATTAATATTGTGACTACGTGAATTTATGAGAAATTATTATATTTTATTTAAAGTAAATAAAATAAAATATTAGATTTATCTTATAAGAGTGTGACATTAATTAAACTATATTGTAAAGGTGTTATTAAAATAAAGAGTTTTAACTTAGTTGCTAGCCAAACATGGCACTAAGAGAGGTTAGGGTCAGTTAACCCATGACTGGGTAACTGACCACCAACGCGCATCTGATCCTTCCTAATTGATTACGACGCCTTCTCTTTTCATTTTGTTCTAAGTCTGATAAAAATCACAGAGAGAATTCAGAGAGAAAACTTGAGAGTTCAGAGATTTTGAGAGTTAGGAAGAAATTGGAGAAGGTTTCAATACTACTAATCTACGTTTGGGTAATCTCTTCAACCCAATTTTTATTATTACGCTCTTTAAAAGTTTCACGAATATAAGTTTCAAAGTTTTGGTTTAACCTCTGTAATTGAGTTAGGAGTAGTGATTATGAGTTGTATATGTGTTATGTTATATCACACCGTATTTAATTATATATTGTTGCAAACCATAACATCAGTATTGTGAAAACATGTCGTACATATGTTATTTCAAAATAAACAGAGTACGTGATATGGCCATATGGCCATATATGTGATAATTGATGTATTGATTATATATTATCCCTAAATTTTACACCCTTACATTATTGAGCATGTCGATACGGAGAGATTGGAGTTTAAATGAACGGATTCGGTGTTATAACGAATCCGTAGGGAGAATTTTCATATAAAGTTATCTAAACTTCACGAACATCAAAGTCAGTAATTTTGTTAGGCTTTAAATCTGTTAATAAGTGTTTAAAATTGGTTTTGTCGGTATATAAATGTTGGGTAATGATTATATATAAATTATAGCATATGGGTATGTTTAATTTCGAGTAGAACTTTAAGAAATTTGGAGAAATTGGCAAGTTCTGCGATTTTCGCGAACTGTCATTTCTGTACCTGGTACGCCGCGCCGCAGCGCCGGCTGCCTGTTCATTTCCCACGCCGCAGCGCCACCGTGTCGTAGCGCCATGACTCGAGCCATGGCGCCACAGCGCCGCAGCGCCAAGGGCCCGGCCACAGCGCCACGGCGCCGCAGCGCGAATCCTTAGTTCAATAGTGGCGCCGCAGCGCCACTCCCCAGAAAATTCAAAAATGTATTTTTAAAAAAATGATTAAGTCTAACAATGTGTTAGTGGATTATTGTAATGAACATGTAAACATGTTAGAAGAATAATGTGATGATAAAATAGATGTTTAACATGTAAATAACATAATTACATGTGATTTGAATTATTAAATTTCATAATTAGTTTGGTAATTCACGAAGTACAAATGATGTGACAAAGTGAAAATTGATTAAGTATAGTCAATAATCAAAGTAGACAACGAGAATGAGTTTATATTGATTAGTTAATTTATAACTAACTGGTATTGTGTATATGAATGGTATGTAGGATTTAATTCAAAGAACGTGCTTAGTTAAAGCGTAATCTATGCACGAGGCAAGTATCCTATCCCTAACTCCATTCTATTGAGCAAGTTTATTTAAACTTAAACGTTACTTTTATGTCGAGCAAGTTTCCCTAACCCCACTTGTCATTATTGTTCAAGTTTATTATTTACCTTGAATAAATTATCCTTGTTATTATTCAAGTTCAATCATGATATTAAAGATTAATTATCTTTCCAAAGCATGATTCAGTTATACAATAATTGTCCTATTGTATACTTTTGAGATTATTATTCTAATCAAATATCAATTATTGTTGAACCTTATTAGACTAGTGAACCTTATTGATTCAACTAGTCCATAGTTGATGAGCGTTCTAAATTTCAGAACCCTTGATGAAAGTATCCAAACCAAACTTCCTTTGGTGCAGACTCGAATGTCAAACTGAGATGAACAACCCTGTATAGGGGATTAATTACGCTTTAGCGTTAAGATATTGTGCACAGTATGGTACTAAGGGCTGATCCCCCTAAGTACGAGAAGAAGGTCCATAGTCTTATGACTGTTAAAGGTTTCAAGTATATTTCTTGTTAACCTAGGACATAGTTCAAGGTCTTATGACCCTCAGAATTCTTTTGATTCTTGTTATTCATTCTCGATTCAAAAGTTGAGCTTTTATTCAGAAGTCTTTAATTTATTCGCATGTTATTATAATGTTATTTCATTATTATACTTGTGGGCATTGTGCTCACTCTTGCTTAATATTAACATTGCAGTTAAGAATGAAAGAAGCGATGAACCCTCCACTAGTAAGGGCAAGGGCAAAGTTAGCATGTGATGAAGACTTGTTATTTTAATTGATGATGTATTTATGTTTAAGACTTATGTTGTTGTTTAAGACTTTTTTGTTTAGAATTCCGCACAGATGTTTTAAGGTTAGAGTAACCTGGGATTTATTTATGATTCAGTTGATGTAACCCTTAAGAGAAGAGATTTTATTATGATTTCTATCTATTGTATGGTTTGATATTATTTATGGGTAGATAGATAGATGATGCTTGTACGGTGAATACCAAATCCCGTGGAATCGAAGTACCCGGATTTGGGGGTGTCACAGGTTCTATAACCACTTTCTTTTCACAATGATCTTTCTACAATTATTAACTTTTCTATCAAAAGTTTTTCATTATTCTTTGATAACTCATCTCATTCTCATTTCAAAATTTCTTTTCTCACTTATTCAATATACTCATCATTCAGTGTCGCATTCTACGACTTACTTCTTTCTAAGGAATATCATCCTTACCACATTTGCGTTTTAGAATAACAAGAATCTTCCATAATTGGTCAATATTTGGGAAGCAGTATGAATAACTCATAAATTTAAAAGATTCTCGAATCATCTTGAGGGTTCACAAGACCTTGAACTTCGTCCAATATTATATGTATTTCTTTCAACTTAAACCTAAACAGTCATTAGACTGTAAGGACTCCTGCACTTAGGGTGTTAAGCCCTTTCGTACGATATATTGTGCACTATGTCCAAGGTTATAAGTATTTATTCAACTTAAACCTAAACAATCATTAGATTGTAGGGACTTCCATACTTAGGGTGATCAGCCCTTCGTACCATATATTGTGCATAAACATCTAAACGCTTTCGCGTAATCCCCTATAAAAGGGTTGTTCATCTCAGCTTTTCAACATCTGAATCCACACCAAAATAATTTGGTCTGACATAACTTCTCAAGAAATGCTTGAACAACATAAACATCTTTCAACATTTGTTTAGCTAAATCAAATAGCATAGACTTCTAACAACAACTCGAACATCAATCGAAATAGTTTTAGCTAATTCATGTGGCACATCTTTCTTAGTTTAAAGAAAACCAAAAGTCATTTTTAGGATGATCAAGATACCGTACTATTTTAATATTACGTTGAGGATTCAGTTACTACATGACTTCGTAATGCTACATCACACCATAGTGGGCTGACGATCCTGTGATCACATCCAACACCAAGTTTAATTGCTTTGATGACTTTCTCGTTTGTCATATCAGTATCATATTTAGTGATGCTTTAATGACTACGGAAAAACAAAATACATTTTGATATTTTTAAATTATTTTTGTCTAGCCGAAACAATTAGCATATACATACGAATAACGTATTGTTTTTAAAACTTATTGGTTCCATCATTTGATCCAATATTTTTCAAGAATGGCATAACAGGACTTATAGCGATCTTAGATGTTTTACAGCAAGTTAGGCGATTTAAAGTGGAGCAAAAGAAATAAAAGTTTGAATAAACATTTAAAAACAAGATCTAACTGTTTTTAATCAAAACCACCAACAGAACCAAGAACCAACCGTGTGGCTTTGATACCATTTAATAGCGGATAAGTTTCTTAACAAAATTTAAACATAAAGAAGAAACTTAAAGAAGATGACCGGTGAATCGGTAAAGTAATCTCTTTCTTTTATTTATAAACAGTTGAGGAAGGGATTACATCTTACCTAGATAAACTGTAAAATGAGAAGAGAGAAGTATGAAGAACTTCTTCTTCATTGTACTGGAAGAAGGAAGCAACAAGTTTATTCTTCGGTTACTAGAGAGAATGTGGAGAGGACCTCAGGTGAGGTTTTCTTACAAAAAGAAAAGCTTGTAAGAAAAGCCTGAGTAACTCTAAACACTTCGAGTTACTTAAATAGAAAACTGAAAAGTAAATTACTACTGAATGACACAGGATTCACTATTACATTTATCAGAGCCAGGTTGTGTTGTTGTTTCTAATTGCTGGGTAAGACATTTTTAATCAACTACTATTTCCCTCTTTCAAAACTTTCTTCTTTTCATTGTTCGGAAGTCACCTAGCTTACTGTAGTCCACCTTGTTCGTGTCCAACCTTTGTAAGTGTCAAGGGTGAGCAGTGTCTGGTTGTAGAGCATATGTATGAGTCTACTTAAGGTAAGAAGGGTATGCATGGAAGAACTATGAGTAAGAATTATTTTTGAAAATTTGTAAAGATGAGTCGATTATTAAATCTAGCTCCTCAGTTAGTAACCGGTCAACTTTGCCTCCTGTTCCTGACATAGTTAACCAGGAAGAACACAATTATGAAAACATTAGTCAAGTTTTACATAATTGGAATATACCTAAAGTTTCTCCTACAGAAATTTATCAGTCAACCTTTTTGGATAACTTCAAAACAGATTACAATGTTAAAATAGTTGAAAAAGTTTATGCCATTAACAAAGAATATGAAAATTACAGCTTCTTATCTCCTGATATTATTAAAAAACATAGGAAGAAAGGTTATAATTTTATTCATATAGGACTTGTTCAAGTTGCTGTCAAACCACTTAATATTAAAGGGATTAATTCAAGTATCTACCTCTGTCTCAAAGATGCTAGATTTCTGAATTATCACCCTAGTGTTATATGCATAATAGAATCAAGTCTACATAATGGTCCGATCCCTTTCAATTGCTTTCCCGATTTCTAATTAATCCTAATTGATCACAATCTATTACTCAGATGATTGAGGGATCTTAGCCTTTAGCTTTGATTTATAGGATATATTATAAGACCATGAAAAATAACTTGAATGCTCGTGCTCTTAATAAAAGTCCTAAAGATCAAACCTTGTTAATTCACAGTTCAACTACTGATGCTAATGTTCAAATCCTGAGAACAATTCTCTAGAAGGACATTACATTACCTAGTCAATGGAGTTTACCCATTGAAATACCTTAACAACCAGTTAATAACAATTTATTAAATGTTGAAAATATTAGACAATTTTCTGATGGTACGGTCAAAATAAGTTTTAAACGCACTAGAAGACCAGTTATACTTAATCAAGGTCAGGCTAGTCATCCTTGTTATACTCATAATGATCCTGTTGACGAAGAAGGTTCTTCTTCTCCAACATCTTCTGAGTTTCCCACTCAATCTGATTTTGAAGCTACTATTAATAAGCAATTAAGAGTCATTAAAAAGGAATTCATACCTAATTGGGATAATCTCGTTAAAGATTTTAATTCCAAATCTAATAAAGATAAAAGACATTTATTTCGCTCATATCACCCTACTGATAGAGAATGAGATAAAGTTATTAATAGATGGAAGCGATTTATTAAAAATGAAATGATAAACATTACTTTTTACGATTGGTATAAGCAATATCCAGGTAAATGTAATCTTTTATCCAAAACTCAATGGGTTAAAGAAGACAAATCAAAGCTTTCCTCTAGTCATTCTCCCTTAGAGATTGCTCTTATTCCAGTTAAAAACACTTTAGTTATTGCCAGTTCTTTCAAAATTTGTGATGGCAATAAAAATGATAAAAAATTATTGAACAAAACAATTTTGCAAATAAATATCTAGCAACCCTAGGTAAACAACTTGATAAAATCGAAGAAAAATTAGAAGAATCAGTTGTCAAAAAGTAAGATTCAAAAATTGAACATCCTTTACTAAAATTACCAGAAAATAGAAGTAAATTGGGCTTACCTAATAAGGACGGTGAACTTACCCAAGTTATTGACAAGTTATTTACAAAACTAAAAACTGAAGCTAGTACAAGCGGCACCATTGCTCTTATGGAACCGGTTAAATCTGATAATGAAAGTGATTGTCCTTCTGATCAGTCTGATACAACTTCAAATCTCAATGATCAACTAAAAAAATTAACTGTTAATAACTCTAGTATTACCAGGAATTGATATTCTATACCTACTCCTCTGAATTTACAGTTCAAAGAGAGAAATATAGATAAACAATTCTCTGTTTCATCTAATCAAATTTATGAATAGAATATTGATGGTTATAGTGAACAAGAAATTTTAAATAAGTTAAATCACATGTCAATGGTAGCTAATAGCTATATTACTAAATTCAACAATCTGACTCAGCCAGATATTGTCGAATTAATAGCTAGTGGATTCACTGGTATTCTTAGATCTTGGTGGGAAAAACATCTCACGGAAGACTCTAGGTTATCAATAATCCATGCTGTCCAGTTAGATGAAGAAGGCAATCCCATTTTTGATGAAGATGTTGCTATTGGTCCACCTGATTGTGTTAATACTTTAATATTCACAATTATTAAACACTTAGTTGGAACTCCTAGTAATATTACTGAGAGAATTCACGATCAGTTAAGTAACCTTACTTTTCCCACTCTAAGTGACTTTAGATGGTACAAAGATGTGTTTACTTCCCGAGTTATTTTGCGTAATGATAGCAATAAACCATTTTGGAAAGAAAAATTCGTTAATGGCTTACCCTCATTATTTGCTCACAATGTTTGTGAAGAATTAAGTAAGAATTTAGGTTATATTGATTATGATAATCTTACCTATGGTGACATTATAAGTTATATTCAAAAGATTGGTTTAAAAATGTGTATTAATTTCAAATTAGCTAAACAAGCTAGTAAAGATAAGAAAAAAAGCTAAATATGTGTTACGGACTTTCTGCGAACAATATGGTTTATCCCCAGTTGCTCCCTCTAGAAGAAACCACATGCATAGACATATTGAGTCTCGTAAAGGCCACAAACATCATAAAAGAAAATATAGTAAAAAAAAAATCAAGACAACTATTATACTAAGCCAAAGACATCTAGTAAAAATCCAAGTAAAAAACCGAAGAAGTTTGATAAAAGTAAAATTGTTTGCCACAATTGTGGGCAGAAAGGGCATTACAAAAGTGAGTGCAAAATAAAACAAAAGTTATCTCAGCTTAATGTCTCTGTTGAAGATACTAAACAACTATTAGAATTAATGAGAATAGAGAACAACGTTAGTAATGATGAGGGTTCTGATCTTCCTTATTCTTCTAATAACGGTACTTGCAACGATGAATCAAATAGTGACAATGAAGTTACTCTATGTACTAAGAATTGTAATGAAAACTGTTGTGTTAAAAGATTAAATGCAATTACCAAAGATGACGAAGAGAGGTCTTTGTTAATCGATTTAATTAGTAAAATTACTGACCCTGAGTTAAGAGTTCAGTACACAAAACAGTTAAAAACTTTATTAACAAATGATAATAAAGACAAGATTATTAAAGCCAAAGAAAAGCCTATATTCAGCCTTAATAAAACTCTTGAAATATTTAAATCTCCAGTTAAAGAAATTACCCATCCTGAATTAAATCAAGAGGTTAATAAACTCAAAAGAGAAATCTATAATTAAAAATCAGATGTTTCTAACTTAAGAAAAGAGATTGAAGATAAAAAATCTTACCTTTAAGCACATGATTCTTCTTCTAGTGATGAAAATCATGATGAACCAGAAGCATCAGGTACTAAAGAAGAGCCTGATCTTTTTATTTAAGGTCTCTCACTGAAACGTATTAAAGATATCACCATTCAAAAATGGTATATCTTTGTTAATTTAGTTATCGATAAAACTTTGTCAATACAACTCCCTGCCTTAGTTGATACTGGTACAGATCTGAATTGTATTCAGGAAGGTCTTATCCCTACAAAGTATTATAAGAAAACTAGTGAAAAACTAAATTCTGCTAACGGTAGTCAGATGGAAACAAAATATAAATTGCCTAAAGTTTATATTTGTCAACATAATATGTGTTTTAAAACTTCATTTGTTTTAATTCACAATCTTACAAATAAGATCATCTTAGGATTACCATTTATATATTTATTATATCCATTTACTACCAGTAATAAAGGGTTAAGCTATGAACATCTAGGTAAAAAGATAACATTTAAATTTCTAATTAAGCCTAAAGAAAGGGATTTGAGATTTATCCAAGATGAATCTATTTCCAATTCATTAAATCTTTTAAATTGCAAGTCTGCTTATTTAAACTTCTTAAAGGAAGAAATTAAATATAACCAGATTGAAGAACAGCTTAAGAATAAAAAAGTTCAAGGGAAGATTACTGATTTATAAACTTATTTAAGTGAAAATCTGTGTTCTGATTCTCCTAATGCGTTCTGGCATCGGAAGAAACATGTAGTCAGGCTCTCCTATGCAAAAGAATTTAAAGAACATTTAATTCCTCCAAAGGCTAGGCCTATCAAGATGAGTCATGAACAAATGGAGTCGTGCAAGAAAGAAATCAATGATCTCCTTAATAAAGGATTAATTAGACATAGTAAATCCCCTTGGTCCTGTTCTGCCTTTTATGTCAATAATGAAGTAGAAACGGAAAGAGGTGTCCCTCGTCTAGTCATTAATTACAAGCCACTAAATAACGTTCTTGAGTGGATTAGGTATCCCTTACCCAATAAGGAATATCTCCTTAATAGATTAACTTATGCCACCATTTTCAGTAAATTTGACCTAAAATTAGGATTATGTCAAGTTGTCATCCACCTAGATGATAGGTACAAAACCGCATTCACTACCCCATTTGGTCATTACGAGTGGAACGTTCAGTCATTTGGTTTGAAAAATGCCCATATTGAATTTCAGAATATCCTCAATGATATTTTGAATCCCTTCAGTCATTTCATCATTGTTTATATCGATGATATCCTTATTTTCTCCAAAACCATTGAAGAACATTTAAGCATTTGAATTCATTTTTAAAAATAGTTAAGACCAATGGTCTTGTTCTTTCTCCTTCTAAATGCAGTCTATTTCAAACTAAAGTTAGGTTTCTTGGTCTGAATATTTATCACCGACTTATTCGCCCTATTGATAGAGCTATTCAATTTGCAGACAAATTTCCTGACAAAATTACCAACAAAACTCAACTACAGAGATTTTTGGTCTCGCTCAATAACATTGGCAAGTTCTATGAAAATCTCAAAAAAATTTGCAAACCCCTCTTTCAGCGTTTGCAAAATAATCCTCCCCCTTGGACCAACGTTCATACTTCTGTCGTCCAGCAAGTTAAAAAATATGGAAAGGTTTTGCCTTGCCTTGGCATTTCTAATGATTCAGCTTTTAAAATCGTCAAAACAGATGCCCTGACATAGGATTCGGAGGTATTCTCAAACAAAAGTTAACTTATACCGCTTCGGAACAAATTGTCCGATTTTATTCTAGCGCTTGGAATTCTACACAGTTAAATTACAGTACTATCAAAAAAGAAATTCTTTATTTAGTTTTATGTATTAATAAATTTCAAAGTGACTTGCAAAACCAAAAGTTTCTAGTTAAGACAGATTATAAATATGCAAAATTTATTTTAGAAAAGGACGTTGAGAATTTGGCCTCTAAGAAGTCTTTTGCTAGATGGTAGGCTCTGTTAAGCATTTTTAATTTTGAGATTGAATACATTAAAGGAAGCAACAATTCAATTCCAGATTTTCTTACTCGCGAATTTATTAATATAGGTACCATATTATCACTATGAGTGTGCGAGGAGGTTCTTCTTCTCGAGGTTAGGGCCGCCCTTCAGGCCCAAGTAATTCATTGAAAGGAACTTTAGTTCCTCATCTAGTCAGCCCAGTTCCTTAGCCCAACCCAGTCAGTAAAATTCAGGTCCTTGGTACAGTCCCCAAGCCTTATTCATTTGTCTTAGCTAGTAACCCTAAACCAGTTGATCCTTTCTGCAATCAAATGAGGGCTTCTTCCTCAAATCCCAATAACCCCTCTTCCAAATACCTACTTAAATGGGAGCATCACTTGTTTCATAATGAACCCCATATGAAGCCAAAAGATGACCCAATTAAGCTTGTCGCCCAATATTTTCCTTCTGGATGGCATTTTGTTCCTTGGGCTCCTTACAAATCCCTTGTATATTATAAGGATATCATTCTAGAAACCGAGTCAATCTTCATCAAGCATATTTAAATTAGGGACGATGAATCCAAAATTCTATATTATTCACTCTATATTAAACAAGTCATTCATATCACCGATTGGGGAAATCATTCTTCTGATCTTAGGCAGCTCTCTAGTCAAGGTAACTCGTATTGTTACTACGATTATATAGAAGACTGGAATAAGATCTTCTTCTATCAAAATGGAGCACATAGTCACTCGTGGTTTTTACAATTTGACCACAAATTCAAAAGTCAAATTCCCTTCTGGTTTATTCTTCGGTGGTCGTGATTTGGGTCTTCTTTCGACCTTCTCCTTGACCTTCTTAAGGCTCAGCTTAGTCATTTTTATAACCATAATAAATATCAATCAAAGTTTGAAGGAATTCAAGTTTTTCTTCTATTCGTTAGTAAATATAAGATTCCTTGGATCTATAAATGGCAGTATGCCATTCTATCTCCTTTAGAAGTTACCACTTTTCAATCTCCATCGTTAGGTAATCCGACTACTCAAACCACCCTTTCTCCCATTACTGATGTTTCCCGTCAATGCTTTGTCAAATGGTAGGATAAATTTGATGTAAATAGAATTGTAGGTAAAGTTCAAATGGAATTTCCTTCTATTCCTAATTCTGTTCTTCCAGTCACCACATTCCCTGCAAAGGGATCTTCTAGTAAATCAAAACCAGCAGAACCTAGCTCAACAGGTTCTTCATGTCCTATTGATATTACCAATGTCAATAAATGTTCAACATTAGATTTAAAAATTCTGGCTGATGCTATCCATAAAAGTATTGACAAGTAACATGAAGAAGTCGAAGCTTTAGAGTATTCTTCTTCCTCTTCAAGACGCACTGGGTCTAATGAAGATGATGAAGATAGCAATGATCCTTACAGAACAATCAATCTTCAAGATGCTTATGACCTATTTGCCTGACATCTCAGTCGCATGCACCTGCTCCTGCAGCCACATAGTCAAAAGATGCTCAGGACCCATTTGCCTGACATCTCAGTCACATACACCTGCCCCTGTAGCCACATAGTCAAAAGAGGTTCATGCTTTTCCACCGAAAGAAAGTAATTATTATCTAGTAATTATTAGTCAAAAGTCGCCGAAAGCGTCCATGTATAGTAAAAAGTCAGCACTGTTTTACTGTTCATCAATAGTAATTATTTTCTGTAATCATTTACTTTTTATAATAGTAAATTTGTAATAGTTCTTTCCTTATTCTATAAAAGGAACTTGAACTTAGTTAGGAAGGTAGACTTAAAAAGACTCAGAGTTCCTTCTCTGACGAATCTTTAGACTCTCTCCCTTCTCTCTTCATCTACCCTTCAAATGTTTTAAGTAAACTTGTAAGTTGTAAGTCACTTTTATTTTCTGTACTTGTAAATAATTTTCATTTATTATCAATTAAACTTTATAATTTTAGTAATTCAATTGTGTTTGTATGCGCGCCTCATTTTTTTTTCCTCAACTTAATCTGCTTCCGCCCCAAATGGCATATATATATATATATATATATATATATATATATATATATATATATATATATGGGTCCCCATCCGTGGCAACCGGTTGCCACAGATACTATTCAGCAACCATGATCTTAACTCTTGATCTCGATATTGAATGGCCACATTTAATAACAATTTCTCCATACCGCTAGAGCCTCTAGTAGCAGTAATATTCCTTAAATCAGTACGAAAAAATACCAAAAATACCCCTGATAGGCCTCATGCCACACTACATAATCTCAAATTAAATTAACATTTAAAAAAAAATTTAATAATCTCAAATTGAGATAATGAATTTTTAAAAAATTAAAAATATGAATTGGGAATTTGATGAATTCATAAAAATTTTAAACTCTAAAAAAAATTAATAATCTCAAATTGAGATAATGAATTCATCAAAATTTACAATTCAATTATGAAAATTATAAATTATTTGAAAAATGTTAATTAAATCATAAATTTATATTTTTTTTAAAAATTAAAAATAAATTACATGAATTTTAAATCTAAAAATAATTTATATACATATTATAATTCAAACTTATCTTATTTTTGGAATAGAAGGTGTACCCATGTATACATAATATAAGTGGGTTTTGAATCAATCTCATTTAGTCAGTTTATTAAAATAGCCAAGATAGCGAAATAGCCACACTGCCCGCCACAGCTTGTAGCGACAGGCAATGTGACATGAGGCCTATCAGGGGTATTTTTGGTATTTTATCGTGCTGATTTAAGGAATATTACTGCCGCTAGAGACTCTAACGACAGGGAGAAATTGTGATTAAATTGGGCCATTTAATATCGAGATCAAGGGTTAAGATCATGGTTACTGAACCTTATATATATATATATATATATATATATATATATATATAAGCAGTAAACGCACCGGATGTACATCCTGGCTCCATTGAACAAAGTTCGATAACAAAATATATATAAGTATTTATATAAATATATATAAAAGCTGTAAATGCTCCGAATATTATATTCGGGCTCAATCGAAGCATAGTTCGATAATAATATATATTTAAGTATTTATATATATATATATATATATATATATATATATATATATATGCAGTAAAAAGCCACGGATTGACGATCCGAGCATACCCACACGACGTGACTTTTAACGTGAGTAGATATATATATATATATATATATATATATATATATATATACAGAAGTGATAAAAAGCTTAAAAATCTAAAAATTTTATAGTGGGTTGCCAAGAAGACTTCAGATAGCTTTTGAAGCCTGAAAACTCGATTTCCACCGGTTAAATTTTGGTATGTAGCAAAACACGAGCTTACAAGTGTTTAGAAAGAAGAATCACTCAATTTAGAGCACTCTAGAAGTGTGTATTAGTTGAAATGGACAGGGTTTCCTTTATCTTTTTTTGTTCAAATGGCCAACCTAAGGCCTTTATTTATAGACCAGATGGCCGCGGGTTTACCCGTGGCAGTTGCAGGTCTACCTTCGACTGCCCGGGTTGCCTCGGGTCATGTGCTTCCCACCATCTCAAAGAACGTGCACTAGTGTAACGCGCTATTCACTCCAACCTTTATAACTTTCAATCCATGCATTTAAGGGTGGCGTGCTATACCTTTCCGAAATGTTGTTGCCGAGAACTACACAATGACATAGGATAAGAAGTTGTACGAAGCCGGGAAGATGGGTCCATGACTAGATCTTCAAGTCTTCAAATTCTATCCGGTGTGCTGTCTTGTTTAGTAGTCACTCGAGATTTTGAGCTATGGTTCTTGTGGGACACTTCTATATGAAATGTAGGTTGAAATGATGTTGAGACGACGTGAATGTAATATCGAGCTGGCAAAATGACAATTTTGCCCCTCACCGGGGTTATCTCCGTCCTTGTGAAGATGTAGTAGTCGTTGCTTAGGGTTATCTCTAAGATTGGGCTTCTGTGACTATTGAATGTCCTAAGGGTTATCTCTAAGATTGAGTTGACCTCTCGGGGTTATCTCTGGGGTTGGAACTGAGTGTCTCGGGGTTATCTCCAAAATTGGAGCCGCTTCCCTCGGGGTTATCTTCGGTGTTGGAACTGAGCATCTCGGGGTTGTCTCCGAGACTAGAACGGAATATCTCGGGGTTGTCTCTAAGATTAAAAATTGAGTATCCTAAGGTTGTCTCCGGGATTGAGCTGATTTAACTTCCAAAGTTGTCTCTAGAAGATGATTTTGCCCTCCTGCATGGTTAGTAACAAGAATGCAAAATTTTGAGTGTCTACAGATGCCCCTCTTTATCATATTCATGCAATGCAATGGCATGGATATGATAAAGATTACTAGACACTTGAAATGTGATAAGATAAAAATTATGCAATGTAATGCAGCATGATGCAAATGTAGGTTGAATGCATGGAATGGAGGCTACTCCATAAAATGAGACCAGAGGATGTTGAGCGCCCCGTCCGATGAATATTTGTATAATAGATTCCATCATCGGTCCTCCCCGATGAGGATGGTTTTTCCTGGTTTGTATCGCCAGGTTTTTCCAGCGCTCTGTTGGAGTTACTGCCAACAATTTGTGTTTTCAAGGCTACCTAACCTTCGTTAAAATGTGCTTCAACATCTAATATCATCGGACCATCTCCGATGCTTCGTTGGATTTACTTGCCAACGTCTAAAAATGTCAAGGCTGCTTGACCTTCATTAAAATGTGCATCAATGGTAGAAATATCATCCGACCATCTCCAATGCTTCACTAGATTTACTTGCATACAGCTGAAAGCGTCAAGGCTGCTTGACCTTCGCTGAAATGTACTTCAACGACTAAAATATCACCGGACCATCTTCAATGCTTCGCTGAGTTTAATTGCCAACGGCTGAAAGTGTCAAGGTTTCTTAACCTTCGCTGAAATGTACTTCATTGGCTGAAATATCATCGGACCATCTCCAATGCTTCGTTGGGTTTAATTGCCAACAACTAAAAATGTCAAGGTTGCTTAACCTTCGCTAAAATGTACTTCAACGGCTGAAATATCATTGGACCATCTCCAACGCTTCGCTAGTTTTAATTGCCAATGGCTAAAAATGTCAAGGCTGCTTCACCATCGTTGAAATGTGCTTCAACGAATGAATCATCATCGACCCATCTCCAATGCTTCGTTGGATTTAATTGTCAATGGCTGAAAACGTCAAGGCTGCTTGACCTTCGTTTATTATGTTCTTGAGTTTTCCCATCAAAATATTTTTTTAGTTTTTTATAATTGAAATTTTATGAGCAATTGCTAAAAAGTTATTTATAAATTGTTAATATTAATGAATAAATTAATATGTGAATTTATAAACAATTTTTAGGTGAATTAATTCATGAAATTTGGTTAGAAATGGAGTTTTGAGTTTATAGTGACATATATGATTTTGAAGTCAAAATCTGAGTTTTGGTTGATGATTTTTACAATAATGGATGTTTAACTTGTCAGATAGATATAATATGTTATATGTGGGTTCGAAATGATTTTTGGTATGAATTGATTCATGAAATCATGTTTTACAAAAGAAGTTTGAGTTTTGTTATAAAAAGTACAAAAATGCTGATTTTAGAACTAAAATTAGTGTTCAATCCATGTTGTAATCTGTAAAGTGATGATTGATTGTGTTAATATGTTTAAATATGAAAACAATGCATGTTATACGAACTGATTTGATCAAGAAACGAATCTGTGGTGAGATGATTCGCTAAGGATGTCTAAAATGAAGTTTTTAACAAGAACATGAATTTAAAGGGGTTAAATCTGATGAATATTATTGTTTTGTTGTTTAAAATCGATGTATGTATGCTTGGTAACAATTATGTGTAGTCTATGTCTTTTGGGTTTGTTAAATCTACTGATTATATGTGAAATTCACGAATTTTGGTTTGACGAACAGTGCAGTAGCGAACTGTAGAAACTATATATGGGTGACCCTGCTTCAGCGGGCGTTACCAGGACTAATTTCCCCAGCCCCACCGGGCATCCCGCCCTAGCATCCTTCAATATAAAACCCCACCCCGACATGGGTATCAAAAGTGGGCTGTTTTAGCCTTCTTTGTGTACAGTCCATTGCAAGCTATTCTAACCTAGTCTAATGAACATGATAATGTATTGGACATGTAATAAGATGTCATATCAGATTATTAACATACATATGACAAAATTGCATGATAATTTGATAGGTTGTATAAGGGCTAAACGTGATGTCCATGAGAAGATGTAATGATGTTCAAACTTAAGATGTGAGACTTTAGTCCTGTATATAAGATTGATGGTAATGAGCAGAACTTAAACTAACTTAACAAGTAGTACTAAAAGAGGGAACTAAACCTATAAGGTTAATATGAATGTAACTAATTAATAAATGTTGCGATTGCATATGGAATGTGTGTAGGACTTGTTGTGAACGTGATTAATAATCATTTAGCTTACGTATGAGGCAAGTTTCTGAACCTGACTCTTATTTTAAGCAAGTTTCCAAACCCTAACTTTAAATTGAGCAAAATTCTTATTCTATATTATGTTATGATTGAGCAAGTTTTCTAATTCTAAACTTCCATTGAGCAAGTTATTAAACTTTATTATCGTTAAGAAAACATCGTATTCTTGTTTCGAATTGTTCAAAACTTAATCATTCAATTTCATGAATCCAAATGGAATGTTCTAACTCTTTTAAAGTATTGCTCTTGTTATACAATGTTCATTCAATTGTATAGAGTTGAGATTTAATCTTTGAATTGAATAATGATTTCATTATTGCATTAAATCCTTGAACAGATAGTGAATCCTTATTGATTCAACTAATCTTTAGTTAATGATTATGGAACTCTAAATTACCATTGAGATCAATCCAAACCAAACTTCTTTTGGTGCAGACTCTAATGTCAAAGCTGAGATGAACAACCCTGCTACATGGGATTATATTACGCGATAGTGTTAAGATGTTGTGCACATGTATTGTACTAAGGGTTGATCCCCCTAAGTACGAGAAGTAAGGTTCATATAGTCTTATGACTGTTAAAGGTTTAGAGTAGAAATACTAGATAACTTGGGATATAGTTCATGGTCTTGTGACCCTTAGATGTACTTTTGATTCGTGTTCTAATCTTGATTCAAAAGCCAAGCTTTTTTTGTTAGTATCCATTGTTTACTCGCATGTTATTATTATAGCTATTGTTAAACTTGTGGGCAATTGTTGTAATGCCCCCAAAATAGGTATACACATCCCATTCTGATTCGCCAGATACACGTTACATAATTCAAATACAAACTTCATTTATACAACTGTTGAACTGTCGTGTCAAATACGACAACACAAAAGCTATGAGTTTTAATTCAATATTATCTCGTAGACAGTATCCAAACTCAAATTATTACAATGCCATATAAAATACAGCAGCAAATATTTCAAGACCCCAAAGAAAAACGAGAAGATTACTATCTTGTTCATTCTAATGAGGTGCACTTTTGACGCTTTCAAATTCGGGTTCTCATCACCTTACTATTGTTCACCAAAATCAATTATTAAGTGACGTGTAATATATGATACACCCATCTTAGGTCCTCAATACAATTATATATTGCATGTCATGTAGTTTTATAATGTATTGAGAAACTTCCATAGTCTCGGACCATCACACTATTCCCTTGTTATACCCGCTCAACCCACCTACACTCTTAAAACCTGAAAGGAAATATGAAGCAAAAGGGTGCGCACAAATAGAGCAGTAGAGAATATTATGAGTAAGATAATTAATTTATCAATAGCCTTCATCAATACTAAATTAGATGTTTAGAACATATGATAGATAATAGAAGTTTTCAACTATAATTGCAGCAGAATCAACAATTCATTAGAAGAGTCAAGTAGAACATAACATCTAATATCTTCTCCAAATTAAAATTCCATCGTTAATATTTCATTCCTGTAATACTCATCAACAGTTCTTTATTGTACCCAAGACAAAGAGAACTCTCATCACCTGTCTGCACCTGAACCACCAAAGTTTATAGTTAAATTCGCAATTCATATTTATAATCAGGTAAATCAACAGTCCATGTTTGCACTACGAGCCAAAGATATACAACTGTAAAATCAATAATCAACAATCCATCTTTGCACGTAAGCCAAGGAGGATTTTTACCACATCAATATTTTATCTTTATAACACATTTCAATAAATAATCCACATCACCGAATTACCCATGCACTACGGCCAAGGATATTCGTTAGTATCACATTCATGAATTATCCATGCACTACGGGCCAAGGATATTCATTAGTATCACATCCACGAATTATCCATGCACTACGGGCCAAGGATATTCGTTATTATCACATCCATGAATTATCCATGCACTACAGGCCAAGGATATTCATTATTATCACATCCACGAATTATCCATGCACTACGGGCCAATGATATTTGTTATTATCACATCCATGAATTATTCATGCACTACGGGCCAAGGATATTCATTATTAATACATCCACGAATTATCCATGCAATACGGACCAAAGATATTCGTTATTATCACATCTATGAATTATCCATTCACTACGGCCCAAGGATATTCATTATTTTCACCAGTGGTCATGATCATGTCAAACAACAATTAATCTTTGCACCATTGGCCAAAGAGAACACATAGTCATGATCATTCCAACAATTATCCATTAATGCACTACGGGCCAATGAGGACTTCATCACAATATAAGCACGAAGATGATGACAATGATATAAGCATCAATAAAACGAAATCAAGGATAAATATTAAATATTTTTAATTTATCAAGAGTTTAAAAATGTTCAAATTGTTAACATGATAACTACTTTGTGGAGTAAAATTTAATAATAATATTAACGTATCAAAAATAATCTGGACAGAAAAGAATCAATTTTTCATCTTGAGTAGTACCCCGTAAATAGTTCTTCGTGAATAGTATCCCGTGAATAGTACTTTATGAATAGTACCCCGTGAATAGTGTCGTACGTATGAATAGTACCCATGAATAGTACTTCGGCATGAAAAGCTTAAAATTTAATAGGAATGTTCAGAAAAATATTTCTGTGAAACGATATTAGATGAATCGCAAATTTCAAGGATATTCTACTAATTTCAAGGAGGATAAAAGCAATGCTTAACAAAATAAGTGTAGAATTTAGGAATATGAAACGAAATAATATTACTTACATACTACAAAGTATGGAAGAAAATATTATTTCTTACGAATATTGAACAAAAATAATATCTCTTGCAACTGTTGAACGAAAATAATATTTCTACGAATATTGAACGAAAATAATACTCCTTACGAATATTGAACGAAAATAATATTCCTTACGAATATTGAACGAAAATAAAATTCCTTACGAATATGAAAAATAATATTGTAAGCGAATATGAAATAAATAATACTCCTTACCATAATAATGATATCCCTTACCTTAAAAGGAGAGTAATTCTGACTTGTATAGCGGAGATATTCTTGAAGAAAACTTGCACTATTTTCTACACTCAAAGCTTCCTTAAACTCAAAAGAAATACGCTCAATATTATAGAAGCAGAATTCTCTGATTCTAGTGTGATTTTTATTTCTAAACTAAGCACCCTATTTATAGGAGAAAACCATGATATTATTTAGGAAAAAAAATCAAGGACTGCACAGTGAATTTCAGACAATTTCACGAGCGAAGAATTCTGATTTTTTTTTTATTTTACTATGCAATACTATGCAACACTATGCATAATAAAATATAATATATTCTATTTTATATAAAAAACAAAACTAATAATATATATATATATATCTATATATATATATAGAGAGAGAGAGAGAGAGCAAGGATCATAAGCTCACCCTCACCCTGAGCTCACCCTGCCTTTTTTTTAAAAAAAAAAACTTAACTAATAAAAAATGTATAATAATTTTTGGAATTGAAAGTTTTTTAAAAAAAAGAATTTTAGGTGTGATTTGGGTACATATAACAAAACAGTGTTATACAATCTGTACAACACTGTTTTGTTATATGTACCCAAATCACACACAAAATACTTTTTTTAAAAAAAACTTTCAATTCTAAAAATTATTATACATTTTTTATTAGTTATATTTTTTTTATAAAAAAAAGGCAGGGTGAGCTCGGAGTGAGCTCAATAAGGGTGAGCTTAAGAAATGGACTGTATATATATATATATATATATATATATATATATATATATATATATATATATATATACACACACACACACACACTAATATACTTTATAACTTTCTACCGATTATTTTAAAAAATTAGTAAGTGGGGGTGTGACGCCCCTAAATCCGGGTCCCTTCGAACCCCGGATCTAGTCCGCCACGATACTGCTATCGTCAAACTATTTATATATTTTATTATAACTTAATGAATATAAATTTTCTTATTACAATTTATAAAATAAATTCTTTCCATTTCCAAGATCTGATAATGACCCCAAACTTTTATACGTTTCAAATATTGGTCATTTACCATCCCCGTCTTACATAATATTCGATGCTATAAAAATATGCGGAATAATTTAAACTTTTCAACCTCTTTTGAAAAATCTTTTATTGATTTCCTAACTTGAATCGATTACAAATCCTTAAATAAAATTATGCTATGATTCATTCTATTCAATTAATGTATAAATTTTTACATCTCGATTCAGATTCCTCTATGTACCGCATAATACATCTTTATAACTTAACATGTATTACACATCGTAAACTACTATCATGTACATCTCCTAGAACCTAAACATGGTTCAAAAGTATGTATTTAAATAAATGAATCAATCTCCTTTGATACTATTGAACTCTATCAATCAAGTAGCACGTAATCTTTAATGTGAGTCCTTCACCTGCAAAAGTGGTTATTTGCAAGGGTGAGCACGACAACCCAGCAATTCTAACAGTTTTCATGCATCACATATCATATAATAACATACTCATTTCATGCATTCATAATCAATTAATATTTACTTCGCATGTTACTTCTGACATAACAGGCATAGAAATTTACTTCATAAGAATATCATCAAAGATCAACTTTAAAATTTGAAACATATCTCATATGCATTTTATATATATGCATCAACATTCTCATAGCATTATATAGCTCAACTAACAGTTATAGAATTCATATATCAAATAGGAACTGAAAGACTTGCCTGATTCATAGTTTATCAACTACGACTTAACCGCTTAAAGCTTATCTGCACTGCGTGTATCCCCACACAGTTATATAATCATGGATTCATATCCATTAGTCACATATTTTATACATTCTTTGCGATAACCCAGGATTTCGAATAATTCGAATGTTTGCGAATAATTTTTTTTTTAATATTGAAATGGATTATCAATATTAAGCTGAGAATCTGTGATAAGAGTTTAGAGAATGAGTCAATTTGTGTATTGACTGAGAAAATAAGAGTGGAGTTGTGCTTAATTGAGAATATAAACCCTAACCCTAAGTCCGGATAGGGATTCGATAGAAAATACAGTTATTATAACTGTATCGTTGAGTACGTGTTTGTACTATATATAATTTTGATCAGTGATTGATCGGGTAGGGTATAACATTAATAAACCCTAATGAGGGATTAGAAATCCTAATCTCAGATTTAGAAACCCTAACGCACAGTTAGGAACCCTAATCAAATGCCGGAAAATCCTAATTTTAAATTTGGGAACCCTAAATCCTAATTAGGAAACCTTAATTGAGATTACCAAACCCTAACGGTGAGAATTAAGAGAAGTAATGTTAAATGACCAGAATACCCTAAAATTTGTAAGGGAAATTACGAAAATACCTTTTTAGGGGCGAAAATACTAAAATACCCCTTTACTTAAATTATAAGTAAAGAGATATGGCAAATCTAGTGAGTCATCACTTAAGGCTTATCCCATGTGCTACAAATCCATACCAAATCTGATCCATATATGCCACCTAGCAAGTATAGAAACATTGAATCAAAGATATATGTGTTGGAAGAGAGAGAAAGTTCACAAAAGTTGCCCATTTTCTCTCTAACTCTCAACAAACCTTTTCTCTCTCCAAACCCACGAATTTGCTAAGTGTTTCAGTCACTAGTAAAGCTCAAAACCCATCAAAATCAGTTGAGGAGAGCTAGGATCAAAGATTGGACTAGAAAGGTATAAACCTAAACTCACTTTTTGATCGTGTGTGCTAAGAAAAAATTTGTGCTTATGTGTTTAGAATCATGCTAGAAGGTGTTTTAAGATGATCTATGATGATCCATCATAGATCCATGGCATCAAAAGGCTTTAAAATGGAGTTTTTGAAAAATTGTCCATGAACATTAAAAATGCTCTAACAACCATATGTCAATGGCTCTAGATTCTTCCTTGTTCATGATTTTTGTAGTTTGATGTTTTAGATCTGTAGTCTAACATGAGGACTGTGATTTGGAAGGGGAATCATAGCTATTCCATGTACAGATTGTAAGCTATTCATGGTCAAAATCCGTTGACCGAGCTTGACCAAGGAGTTTCTTGGTAACCCAGAAACTCATAAATCGAGTCTGACAAGACTTTGCCAAGCCAAGAACTGTTAGGACTTATGTGTTTTGATGATGTGTTTGTAGCCAATTTGTAGCTTGTAATATGAACTCTAGGTCTATGTCTTTAGATCCTTTAAATAATCAACAGATTGTAAGTAAGAGATGGTAAAAGTAGCCATCCGAGCCTGACTTAGAATTTCTGGAAAACCCAGAAACCGTATGAACAAGTTTTCTGACAGCCTTTGACCGGATTGAATCTAGAGATTATGATGTTGTTGGACTGAGATCACGGTATATAAATGTTCCTTGACATGAGTACTACATGCTTAGACCCTGAGAACATCAATTTGATGGCCGTAATATAGAGATAATCGAGCCTTAAAATGGCACCTTGAAACTGTCTGGGTTTCTGGGTTACCCAGAAAACTCAAAACAGCCCTGACAACATATTTGGAGACTTAGATCTTGCATCTGAGTGATTGTTTGACCTAGATGAAGGCTGGATCATGTAGTATTACATCAATACTACATGATCAATGTCTAAGATGGCCCAGAACACTCATGGACTGAGAATTAAGGCTAGTCAAAGTTGACCCCTTGAACACAGACTATCAGTGTTCTTGAAGCTTAAGAACACCAACAGCGACGGATTGTGTCACTTTAGCCTATAGCGACATTTTTAAAGAATTTAATTATTCTAATTTTCTGAAAAATGTTTAAAAATAGTAAATAATTTCTAAAAATTAAAAAAATAGTTTTAAAAATTATTTTAAGTTATGAAAAATAACTTTTGATAATTTGGGATATTTTTCATTAATATTTATAATTATTTGAATATTAATGGCATTTAATTTATTTAATTAGTATATTAAATAAATTAGAGAAAAATAATTTTAATATTATAAAAATTATTTTAAATGAGAATAAAGTGCTTAAAAATATTTTAAGTTATAAAATATAACTTTTAATATTTTTTGAGAATTTTCATTAATGAATTAATATTAATGATATTAGATTTATTTAATTATTAAATTAAATAAATGAGTTAAAAATGGTTTTATTAATTTAAAAATTATTTAAAAATGAGAAAAGTGATTTTAAAATATTTTAAGTTATAATTAATGACTTTTAATATTTTGATGAGAATTTTATTAATATTTTAATATTAATGGTGATGGTTTAAAAATGATTTTTATTATTTTAAAAATTATTTAAAGAGAATATTGTGAAATTAAAAATATTTTAAGTTATTATTAATAACTTTAATATTTTGACAAGTATGCCATTATTATTTTAATATTATTAAATATTAATGATGGTGATATTATACAGTATTTAAATCATTTAAAAATGATTCCGGTGTGTGAAAAATTATTATAAATTATAATCATTGTTAGAAAATTATTAAAAAATTTTGAAAAATATTATGAACGATATCTGACTTATCTAAAATAATATTAAAGCTTTGAGACCGAATTTAAGTGGCATTAAATGTGTTAATTGTCGAATAAGGTGACCAGTACACCGAGAATAGACTGAAGTCCAACCAGACCGAACTAGTTAGACTTTATGAGTGCTTATATAGGTTATAAACACTGATGTGACTATGTGTTGATTTGTTTAGGAGAATGACTGACAGTAAATTATAGTGATACACATTGTGAAATATTGTGCTAATTGTAAGACCGATATTATTCATTATAGGTCTTTCAAATGCAGATAAGTATATTGTGTAACAGTAATCAACGGAGAAGGCAAGTTTCCTAATTCAACCTTGAGTTACATCTGTTTAAATATTATGGTGGTTAATTATTGTTTATTAGACCACATCCAATAAATTATTGTTGATTATTCGCAGTTAGTGAATGTTTATTAATTCAAACTGAATTAATGATTCTGAGAATATACTTAAAGAATAATTGTTATTGTACACTCACATCCGTAGAAGCTATTAGTGATTGCAAATAGTATAGATAATTCATGTCTATTGTTGAATCGTGTTGAGAAATATCTTAGCTAATTGTTCTGGCTAGACGAACATTTGTTAGAACTTGATAGGTTCGAGAAAAGAAGAGGAGAGAAGAGAATTTAATTATTATTGCTAGATCTATGCCAATTGTTTCGACTAGATCGAAAAAAGAAAACCTGATAGGTTTGAGAAGAGATGAGAAGGGATTAGATATTAAAATCATTGTATTTCGTTGTTAAATCAAATTTTTATTCAAAGACTTAGAAGAACAACCTTTTATATAATGAAAACATATTTGGTCATATATTCGGCCTTTGCGCGCGTTTGAATATTATGCATAATATAGGGTATAATGAAGCTGATCACTTTATATACTTGCAGAGGGGTATGATTTAATCTTTATGGTTATGTTATACACCTGGGTATATCAAAGTAAATCTTTGATAGTTACTCGAGAAGAGAAGTTCTAGATCCTTTGTGATCACTTAGCTTAAACTCTGGAAAATATTTCCAACCTGTTATTTAGGTATATCAGAGTAAATCTTTGATAGTTACTCGAGAAGAGAATTTCAAGATCTTGTAAGATCATTCATCATAAACTCTGGAGAGTATTTCTAAATTGTTATTCAATAGAATATCGTAGAAACTTTGAAACCATTGTATCCTTTCGTTAATGTGTTGCTTAGGTTGCGAGAAGATTGGTTAGAGAAGAATGAATTGTTCAGCTATTTTAAAGTTCTCTGAACTTTAGAGTTATTCTATCGAATTAGATAGTATGTTATTCGGATTCTTATACATTCATTGTATATTTTAACTTGTGGGGAAAATTTGTTTCTCACCCTTGCTAAATAAAATATTTCAGCTAGGAACGAAGTTATTGGAGGTGCTGAGAAGAACAAAGGCAAAGGCGTATTACTGAAATAGTGTAATGAAACATTATTAATATGTTGTATTTTTTAAACCCTTTTTGTATATCTAAAGGGTATGTTTGTGATATAAATGTTAGATAACCGGGGATGAATGTATTAACTATATCAGTTAATGTGGTGTAAATTCCTATTCATAATTAATGGGTAGTTAAATGTTATTTATATTGTGGATCGTGAGCACCAAACTCGGGAGTCAGGTAACCCGAATTTGGGGCGTCACATTCTTAATATAATAATAATGTTACATTATTTTCTAACTACGTTTATAAAACCTAGATTTCACTTTCTCATCATACTCTTAGAATAGCTAGGTATGTATAGGTATGCGTTAACCACTCGTACTTGACATCAACATTCATATATATATATATATATATATATATATATATATATATATATATATATATATCACACACTTGACTCGTTATGTGTTCACCACATATTTAAAACTCATAGATGCATGATTCACATAATTCTTGCATTTTGCAAACCTTAATAAAATTTTAATAAATTTGGTTTTTATATAACCATCATACCAATGAATATTTAAAACAGCATTAAGACTCTGTCTTATAGCTCATAATAGTACTATAAGTAAGTTGCCAAAATCAAAAAACAAATAAAATGTCTAGACCAATCTGTCCTGCAGCACATCTGCGCTGAGGTTAGGCTTGGGACTGGGGCAGCTGTGCTGTCTCCTGGCCAGACCAAACTTGAGCTTTTATCTTCTGGGTTTCATTCCACTTTTTAGTATACCAGAATATTAACACATAGCAAGCATACATTTTAAGAGATCTTGAACTTTCTTTAAGTCATATCAAGTCCACTTTTACAATATGTCTCTAGTTGGAAATTTCTATAAAGTTAAGGCCAACTAAATTTATGAAATCATGACGTTAACTATATTATCCATCTATTTATGTGAGAAGGTCATATAATGCATTCTCACAAGTATTCACATCATTAATACATAACTAGTTTCGTCCATCACTTTAAACTCTTTTAAAATCATGTTCCAATAACTTACATTATGTCAAACTATGTGTTTGCACTTATAGGCCATGTTTCAAGACCCAAAAGATACTAGTATGCCATCCTACAAGTTCAGAAGTTTAGACAACACAATGCTCACGAATAATGTTTTCAAAATGTCTAAGTTTGTTTTCGTCAAATCCATGTCATGCCAACCTAATCATGTAAGGTAACTTTGAATCATATGTCATATTTATTTGTGCATGTTTCTACACATTCTAACAAGGTCGAAATGTAGGCGACACCATGCTCATGATTATTAGTTTTTAAAACTTGAATTTCTCTTTGAAAACATATATTATCCAAGCTATAAAAGTTATTTTATACGAGGTAACTTAAGATCACATTTTATGCTCGCATGACTCCACCATATACTTATACTACAAAGTCAGAACTCAAATGACTTAAAGGTCGTCAAGGTTTGCTTTTGAAATTATCAAGTTTCTTTTCAAAACACGTACTAAGTCATGCTAAAGCATTCCATTATGAGTAAGGCAATCTTATATGTCATGTCTATTATCATGCATATTTATGTTTTATCACTTAGAATAATATATTCCATCGTCGGGAGCACTATGCTTGTGTATGTGCTCGTTCAACGCCCTCTGATTATCTCCAAATACGTAATAGTCACAAAGATGATTGTTTTAACTCCTTCTAACGACCTCAAATTGCAAAACGTAAAGAATAAAGGTTGTAGGTCTATTCATCCTCGTTCAGGATCATCTTAAATCATCTAAATCAGAGTTCGTATGAAAACGTTATGCCTAATTTACTACAGTAGGTCAAGGCAATCCACCAAACACTGATGTTTGGCGCAGCTGCGCCCCAAATGATATTGGGGGCAGCGCAGTTGCGGCTCAAGTCGCAGAAAGTCTATACATACTCTGTTCTTCGTGATTTATCAGACCCATACTACTTTCGATTTTTATAACATGAGTTATACTCATCCAAATTAGTCCATTTTCGATTCTATAGGTTTGTAACTCATATAACTACAACATATCAAATACCCAACAATTAACATAAGCATTAACTAACCCAAATATTAATTCAAACTCATGTTCATACTAAATGTTCATGTTTTGACAAATTTAGCAAATTCGTTCACTACAAATTGGTTTCTCAACCAAATTGGTCCATTTAACTTCCGTTATTTTCGCATATGACTATATTATCAGTATCTAGCAACAATTCATGGACTATAACAAACCTTAGCCATCAATTTTGTGATGTAAAAGCTACTTTTTCTTATACTTTTATAGTAATTCAGAACTTAGGAATTCAAGAGCATTTAAGTTAGCATTATTACCTTTTGAATACTTAGTTTACTTAATTTCTCCCTTTTGAGATTGCTAAACTCCTCCTTAATATCCAGCAACTCTCACTCTTAAACTCAATTTTTGACAGACAATTCATCTAACGGGACTTGAGAAGGAGAAGGCTCTATTTATAGCAAATTTAATGCTCAGTTAATAGTATTGCACAAGAAATTAATCCAAGGGGAGGAAGTGGAATCTAGTAGATGTTAGAGAGTGGGTTACTAACTACTCCCCATCCATTCTTATAGAAATCATCAGAGCTACTTCTTAATAATGAAGGAATAGGATAGGCCAATGGCATATTCATATGGCAGTTATATAAAAGTGACATTGATTTTGGGACACGGTTTAAGTCCAACAATAAAGCTTAGTTTGGTTCCTTTAATTTCCAAAAATGTAATTTTTATGTGTACAATTGTTACTATAATATGAAAATTAGGGATCTAATATATTCCCATTTCATATAATTCATGTACATTTGGGCTAGTCCAAATAATATTTTAATTGGGCTGAATATAAATTAGTTGGGTACTTTCAACCCATTATCACATCACAACGATTAATTAATATTAATCATTTATCTTTCAAATACTAACCCTTCTATATATTACAATACTATGTAATATATTTAAAATATCGAATTAAAATATCAAATTAACATATTTCTTTCATACTCTTATGTTAAACACATATATTAATTTACCGTCTTATGTAAGTGAATTAATCATTTCTATTCAATTTAATATCATGCCACTACCACATAAAGCTTCATACTATAATATTCTATAATATGACATAATTAACCACTATTTATTCTGGGTTAATTAATCAATTCTTATTCGAGTCATGTTTTGCTAACTTAATTCCTTCATGAACAATTTAGTCACCATTTATGACCCTTATAAGAGTTATTAGTATATATGTCTTTGAAATCAAATTTTCGTAAACTTACTCAGAACTTTCTACAGACCGGCGCAGCTGCGCTGGTCATAGGCTTGGAAATGGAGTAGATGCGCCATACCAAGTTCAGAGGCAGACAAGTTTTGCTTGAGCAGAACCTTAGCTTCAATTCTTGAATACTTCACACTTTTAAATTACTAACTTGTTATACCAGTTACTAACATCTATCATAACCTTCTTCAATGATTTAGAGATTAACTTCAAGTTCAAACTCTATTTCCCTTAATAGTTTAACCAACTATGAAATCTCCTTTACGAAATTCTCACCACAAAACTCAAATATAAAGCACCCACTATAATCACATATTCACTATTTACTTAAGTGATTCTTAAACCCCTTCAAAATATATTATTCCATAATATAACTTCCACTTTAATATAAATTAACTAATATTTCTACTTGTTAGTTAATTCTCATAATTAACTAATTTATGCTTTACTATCTCAATCTATCCATGGATAGCTTAAGCACTAACTAAAACTCGTATTACATTATATTAGTTACTAGTATATATATTCAAGAAAATGATGATTCTCCATCAAAGAGATTTAATGTCACCACCTCACTATGATAAAAATAATTCTATAAATTATTTAATGTCGATAGATAAATTTTTACCCATCTTTTTTACTAATTCATCTCTATAATTTATAACAAATATATAATAATGATATATATTTATTAAACACAACATCACATTGCTCATATTACCCTATGTAACACAATACTACATACCTCGTAACACAATTATATATTCTTGTTCGAACCCATCTTATGCCTTAAAGATTTTTATTTACTAAATTCTTATTTTAATAATTTTTGAAAATTCGGGTTCTTATAGGGGGTCCATGTAATAAGCAAAATTTACAACAAATACTTCATAAAATACCCCTATATTTATATCAATTCACTTGGCTTCACTGAACACATTTTTTAATAATATTTTTTCATCGTTAGTATTATAACTTACAATATTAACAACCACATATTTTCCAAGAAAAAGGGGGCTTTCCGATAAGGACTTCTCCTTATTGGCGCGTAATTACGTGACCAAACCATTTTCCTCAATAGAACTTTCTAGACATCGTCAATAACACAAATAATAATATAGATAACTTTGTCGTCTTAATTATTGATTTAATAATATAAATTATTGTGACAATAATTGAATAAAATTGAGTGACTTCTCATGTAAGCATTAATAATCAATGATACTGTGCAATACTGATAAGTGGGTTTTATACCCACGAATCGGTTCCTAATTCAAACTTAGTTGGTGTTAATTCAGTAATTTTATTTGTTTATTTTTACTTTTTTATTGTTATTTTATGTGTAGGTATGGTGGTGTGGCAAGTGATCAAGAAGGGTGAAATTTTGGTGAAAACTAAGCAAGTTTGGAGCATTACATGATCAGCAGTCAGAAGCCTAGCCCACCGGGGCGGGCCTTTTTATGCTTTACACCCCCGCCGGGGCGGGGGGTACAAACCCAGAACACAGTGTTCATGCTCGCCGGGGCGGGCCATTTTCAAGCTAATACCCCCGCCGGGGCAGGGGGTACGGGACATAGAAGTCTCCTAGTTGTTCTATAATGCTGCAAATGTGGAGTTTGAGTGATGGTAGAGGATTGAGATTCATATTGGCATGGAATTATAATCAGATGACATGTCTAATCATTTAATTAACAACAAGGAACAAGATCAAAGCATACAACACAAGGAATTAGCAGAGCTAGAAGACAGATCTTTGGAGCAAGCATTGGATTGAAGATAATTAATGAATTTTCGTATCAATTGCGAATTGGGCTGAAGAAAAGGGTGGTTCTAGATTTATTCTTTTCATTTAGTTTATATTTGTAATTGGAAGGATGTTATCTTTGATTAATTCAGTTTTTAATTTCATGATGATGCACTAAATTACTTTTTAGGCTTATGACGGATCTTTAAGTGGAACAATGATAATGTAGATTTGATTTTCAGTTTAATAAGTTATTCCTCAGTTTATCTATATTAATTTATGCTTGAATTTATGAATTGCCTGATCAATAATTCTTTGTGGCCTTGTATGGATTCGAGAGAGGAAGTACAAGTCTAGACTTAGTTAATATAACATGTGTTCTTGAATTTTGTGAATGAACAGAATCTTGATGAATGTTAGGGTAGAGATATGCTTGACATCACATAGAGATATAGTGAGTTAGTTGATTAAGGTGTTTAACTTGATTCTATCTAATTTATGGATTTGAGTTAATACGGTATTAGTGCATCGAGAGGTGGCTAGTTCTACTTATGTGTTCTTGATTAATAAACTAGAATAGTGAATTAAACTGGAATAAGGTGTAGTAATCAGAGTGATGCTTAGAGTGAAGTCGTAAGCCTAATTCTCTAATATTTGTTTGAAAATTCAGGTTTTAGGGTTTGTTGGTTGTTTGGTAATTTTAATATTTTTAATACTTTTAGTTACAAACTTGAAACTGGTTAGTTTAATAAAATTTGGATTAATAGGAAATTGGTAATTGTGAGAGTTAATTTCTTGCTAGTCTCTGTGGGAATGATACTTAACTTATCACTTTATTACTTGTTGACCATATATACTTACGTACTGTGTGGAATTAGATTTTAACCAACAAGGTTTTGGCACCGTTACCGGGGACTTAGCATAGATATTAATATTTTACAATATCAATTTAATTAGTCCAGTTTTACTTACAAATTTTTATTTTTTATTTTTCGTCTTATTTCATGTTTTTGAAGTTGGGTTATGCAAACTCGATCTAAAAATCCAGACTTGCTTCCTTTTGAGGGCGACATTGAGAGATGCTTTCGAAGGCTAAGTAAGTGGATCAAGGAGACAAGGGAAGACTTCAGAAGCTCTGAAATAGAAGAAGCAATGGCTACCGAAGACCAGAAAGCGTTGAGGGACTTTTCTACACCCAAGGTGACTGAGCTGCAGTCAAGTATCACCAGGCCTGTTATGGCTACGAACACATTTGAGATTAAGCATGGGACTATTCAGATGATCCAAAACTCGGTTCAGTTTAGGGGACTTGCAAATGATGATCCGAATGAATATTTGATCAGCTTTTTGGAGATATGCGACATTTTCAAGTATAATGGGGTGTCGGATGACGCAGTCAGACTTCACTTGTTCCCATTCAGTCTGCGGGACAAGGCGAAGAGTTGGTTACACTCTCTACCATCGGGTTCAATAACTAATTGGGATGATCTAGCTCAAAAATTTCTAGCAATTTTTTTTTCGCCAGCGAAGACTGCAAAGATGAGAAACGAGATTACTATGTTTAAATAGCAACATGGGGAATCATTGTACGAGGAATGGGAGAGATACAAAGAGTTGCTCATAAAATGCCCACATCATAGATTGCCTAAGTTCTTGCAGATGAACACATTTTACAATGGATTACATGGGAATCTCAGGACCAGTATTAATGCAACTTCAGGTGGAGCTTTTATGGCAAAAAATTGTGATGAGACGTATCAATTGATAGAGACAATGGCAACTAACAATTATTAGTGGCCCACAGTAAGAATGACACAACCTACGGTAGCTGGAGTGTTAAAGGTAGCTGGAGTGACAGAAATAACAACGCAGATTTTAGCGCTATCTAAGAAGATTAATTTTTGGTCAGGGGTACAGACACAGCAAGTTACAGTTATTTGTGAATTGTGCGTGGGTGAACATCCTACAGATCAATGTGCAATCAACCCAGCATCAGTGCAATTTTTGGGTAGCTACAACAGAATTCCACAAAATACGTACCTGAATACTTACAATCCGGGGAATAGGAATCATCCTAACTTTTCGTGGAGTAATAATAAGCATCAGCAAGCTCCATGACCATCTTATCCCTCAGGATTTCAGAATCAACAACAACAACCAGCTCAACATCAAGAAAGGAAATCATATTTAGAGGAGTGGTTATCAAAGTACATAACAAGCAACGAGGCAGCCATGAAAAACCATGCAATCGCCATAAAATCGCAAGAAATAGCCATCAATAATTTAGAAAATCATATGGGACAGATAGCTCTTGCATTGAATAACAGGCTTCAAGGAACATTACCAAGTAATACAGAGAAAAATCTGAAAGGTAATCACGAGCAATGTCAGGAAATTATGTTGAGAAGTGGAAAACAGCTTGAGGGTCAGAAAACAAAAAAATTGGCTGCAAAAGATGATGATAAAGAAAATGAAAATAAAGTGGTTGAGGAAAGACAAGGGGAAGAAAAGCAAGTGGAAAAGAGTAAGACAGTTAACTAACCGGTTGTGTATCCTCCCCTACCTTTTCAGCAAAGAGTTTAAAAACTGAAATTGGATAAGCAATTCACTAAATTTTTAGAAGTTTTTAAGAAACTTAATATTAATATTCCATTCGCTGAAGCCCTTGAGCAGATGCCAAGGTATGCTAAATTCATGAATGGGATTTTGTCAAGGAAAAAGAAATTGGAAGATTTTGAAACGGTGGCATTAACTAAGGAGTGTAGTGCAGTTGTACAGCGAAAGTTGCCACCAAAGTTGAAAGATTCGGGGAGTTTTATCATTCCGTGCACAATTGGGAACATGGTGTTCAACAAGTGTTTATGTGATTTGGGAGAAAGTGTGAACCTTATGCCATTCTCAGTGTATACATAATTAGGTTTGCTAGTTCCAAAGCCTACAAACATTTCATTATAGTTGGCAGATAGGTCAGTTACGTACCCAAAAGGTATTGTGCAGGATATTTTGGTCAAGGTTGACAAATTTATATTCCCCTCGGACTTCATAATTCTTGATTTTGAGGAAGATAAGAACATCCCAATCATTCTAGGGAGACCGTTCTTGGCTACGGGAAAGACTCTCATTGATGTGCACAAAGGTGAACTAATTATGAGGGTCCAAGATCATGAAGTAAAGTTCAATGTTTTCAAAGACATGAAAATCCCCACAGATGAAGAGGAGTGTTTCAGGATGGATGCCATTAATCAGATAATCAACGAAGAAATGGGTAAAAGTTTGGCTAATGATCCATTGGAAACAACATTATTGGGAGATGAAGATTTAGATGATCCAAAATTTGTGGATTACTTGCCACAAGTTAGCAGATTCAAAGCACTCTTAGAACCATTGCACGCGGAGGAAAGAGCCACAACATGGATGAAACCTTCATTGGAGGAGCCACCTACTCTTGAGCTTAGGCCACTCCCTAAACACCTCAGGTATGCATATTTAGGCAATTCTAATTCTTTATCTATTATTATTTCTGCTGTACTTAATGAATTGCAGGAAGAAAAGTCGCTAAGAGTGGTTAGAGACCACAAATTGGCTATAGGATGGACAATTGCAGATATCAAAGGAATTAGCCCATCTTTTGCATGTAAAAAATTCTGATGGAAAAAGATGCAAAGCCGACAGTGAAGCAATAGAGACACCTCAACCCAATCATGAAAGAAGTAGTGAAGAAAGAAATCCTAAAATGGTTGGATACGGGAATCTTCTACCCAATTTCAGACTGTAAGTGGGCCAGTCCGGTCCAATGTATGACGAAAAGGGGAGGAATGACTGTGGTACAAAATGTTGACAATGAGCTAATTCTAACGAGGACAGTGACTGGTTGGAGGGTTTGTATGGATTACAGGAAGTTGAATAAGGCGACCCGCAAGGATCATTTTCCTTTGCCTTTTATTGACCAAATGTTGGATATATTGGCAGGCCACGAATTTTACTGCTTATTGGATGGGTATTCGGGATATAATCAGATAGTCATTGCTCCTGAAGATCAAGAGAAGACTACTTTCACGTGCCCATATGACACATTCGCATTCAGTGGAATGTCATTCGGCTTGTGTAATGCACCCGCTACCTTCCAACATTGTATGATGGCCATCTTCTTGGACATGGAGGAGAAAAATGTGGAAGTTTTCATGGATGACTTTTCTGTCTATGGGGATGATTTTGATCCTTGTCTAGAGAATTTGGTGATGGTTTTACCGAGATGCACATAAACAAATTTGGTACTTAACTGGGAAAAGTGACATTTCATGGTTGAAGAAGGAATAATTTTGGGTCACAAGGTCTCGGCTAAAGGATTAGACGTTGATAAAGCAAAGCTGAAAACGATTGAAAAGCTTCCACTACCAATTTTAGTAAAGGTAATCCGAAGCTTTTTGGGACATGCTGGGTTCTACAGGAGATTTAAAAAAGACTTCTTTAAAATTGCAAAACCATTGTGTAGTTTTTTAGAGAATGATTCAATTTTTAAGTTTGATGAGGATTGTAAGTTGGCATTCGAGCTATTGAAGAAGAAATTGACTATAGCTCTAGTTATCGTCGAACCAGATTGAAATATGCCTTTCGAGTTATTGTGTGATGCAAGCGACTATGCGGTTGGGGATGTCTTGGGTCAATGCCGAGAGAATGTATTCCACGCCATATACTATGCAAGTAAGACAGACACGGAGACCCAAATGAATTACACAACTACAGAAAAGGAATTACTTGCAGTAGTATATGCTTTCTATAAATTTTGGGCATATTTGATCGGAACAAAGGTAGTAGTTTATACAGACCACTCGACCATTCGATACTTAATCTCAAAGAAAGATGCTAAGCCACGACTTATCAGATGGATACTTCTCCTACAAAAATTTGATTTGGAAATAAAAGATAGAAAGGGTACGAAAAATCAAGTAGCAGATCATTTATCGAGGCTGGAAAGGTAGGGGAAAGAGGAAGAGGACAGATGTGTAATTAATGAATCATTTCCAGGCAAGCAGATGTTTGGGATCAATACAAAATTTCCATGGTACGCGGATTTCGCTAATTATCTAGTGAGCAACATCCTTCTACTAGATCTTACATGACAGCAAAAAAAGAAATTCCTACATGACGTCAAGTGGTACATGTGGGATGAGCCATACCTATTTAATCAGTGGGCTGACAAGATGATTAGAAGGTGTGTACCCTACAGTGAAGTGAAGAACATATTGCACGAATGTCATTCGTCTGCATATGGGGGATATTATGGAAGTGAGAGAACAGCTGCTAAAGTTCTTCAAGCAGGGTTCTATTAGCCTAGAATATTTAAAGATGCCCACCAGTTCGTCAAAAGTTGTAATAGGTGTCAAAGGGTGGTTAATATATCGAAAAGGAATGAGATGCCATTACAACCTATTTTGGAAGCTAAACTTTTTGATGTATGAGGCATAGATTTTATGGGGCCATTTCCTTCATCATTCAATAATCAGTATATCTTGCTTGCGGTTGACTATGTATCAAAATGGATTGAAGTCGTAGCACTCCCCACTAACGATGCCAAAGTGGTTCTTAAGTTCTTGCACAAGAATATTTTTACAAGATTTGGCATGCCAAGAGCTATTATAAGTGATGTGGGAAGTCACTTATGCAACAAATCGTTCACAGCTCTTTTGGCAAAATATGGAGTCAACCATAAAGTAGCTACAACATATCATCCCCAAACAAGTGGGCAAGCTGAGGTTTCAAACAGGGAGGTAAAGAAAATCTTAGAGAAGGTTGTAAACACGAACATAAAAGACTGGGCTCTCAGATTGGATGATGCATTTTGGGCGTACAAAACTACTTACAAGACACCAATTGGGATGTCACCATATCAGTTTCTATACGGGAAAACATGTCACCTATTTCTTAAGTTACAACATAACGCCTATTGGGGAATTCAGAAACTCAACTTCGATCAAGCAACAGTAGGTGAAAAGAGGCTACTTCAGTTAAATGAGCTCGATGAATTTCGACTTCAAGCTTACGAGAACTCTAAGTTATACAAAGAAAAAGTCAAGAAATGGCACGACAAAAAAATCATGTAAATAACGTTCGAGCCCGGGCAATCAGTACTATTGTTCAACTCAAGGTTGAGGTTGTTCCTAAGAAAGCTAAAATCGAGGTGGTCAGGTCCATTTACCATCAACAGAGTTTTCTCACATGGCACCATTGAACTCTATAGTAGAAATCCATTAGAGACTTTCAAGGTTAACGGTCAACGATTGAAGCATTATTGGGGTGGCGAGTCCAATTGGGACATCATCACAATCACACTTGCCGACGCGCCATAAATAGGGAGTAGTCGGGCTGAATGACTTAAAATCAAGCGCTCATTGGGAGGCAACCCAATTTTACTTTTAATTCTTAGTAATTTTATTCATGCTAGTTAGATTATAGTTTAAACTAATTAGGATATAATTAAGAAGTTATTAGGTTGTATTTGTTCTTGATAATCTCTCCACAATGCTTAAAATGCTCAAAATTTACTCACAATTATGTTTAATGGTATTTCAGGTACTTTACAATATCATGGAGTGGAATTGGGTGGAAGGAATAAACAAAACAGGGCTTTTTAGCATACCACACCCCTGCCAGGGCGGGCTCCCTATGCTCTATACCCCCCGCCAGGGTGGGGGTCTTCAAATCCAGTTAACAGAACCTATGCTCGCCGGTGCGGGGGTCCACAATATGAACCAGTGAATTCGGCAGTTACATCACGTTTCCAACTCTCCTATTTCTTCCCCAATTGAAACCTTACTCCCATACATCTTCAACCCATTATCTACCCATATTTTGGCAACTACATCTCCATCACTCCACTATAATAACATACTTGCCCACTACTTCACCCCACAACTTTGTACCTTATATCATCTCTATAAAAGCTTCCTCTTATAACCCAAGTTAACCACTTACATTCCAACCAAGTCAGAGAGTCAAGGGTCAGAGTTTGAGCAAAAATTTTCAGCCAATTTGGAGATACACTTAGAGTGAGTAAGTTGTCTACCAATTCATCACTTTCAATCACCATAGTTGAAGCCAAATCACTAAGTTTGGGGGTAAAACTCATATTGTACACCAAGTGTTCGATAATTTGCTTAAGCAAAGTTTGGGAGAATTCGTTGTTACAGTTCTCTAAATTCAATTCAATGGCATCGAAACCTGCATCAAAACGACAAAGGGGAGAAAGTTCAGGGTCCGCGCAACCAACACAAACCTTTGACAGATGCAAATTTGCAAGTGTCGTCGCCGCCACCGACCAGTACGACTACCTTGAGCTGCTATCAGTCGTGCTCGGATCACTTTGACTATTTCTGTCGTCTGCTGTACCAATTCTGGCCCTAGCAATTGTCTTTCACCAACTTCATCCCAATAAAGCGGAGTTCTGCACTTTCTGCCGTATAACGCTTCGTAAGGCGGCATACCAATACTAGCGTGGTAACTGTTGTTGTAGCCGAACTCTACCAACGGTAGGTGATCATCCCAATTTTCTTTGAAGTCCATTACACAGGCTCGTAACATATCTTCTAGTGTTTGAATCGTTTGTTCGCTCTGTCCGTCTGTTTGAGGGTGGTAGGCTGTATTCATTCGCAGTTGTGTACCCATGCATTCCTGAAGACGTTTCTAGAAATTTGATGTGAAGCGAGGATCCCTATCAGAAACAATAGGCACTAGCACTCCGTGCCTCGAAATAATCTCTTTCACATATAATATTGCCAACTGATCTAAGTTAAATCTGATTTTGATAGGAAGGAAGTGCGCGGATTTCGTCAGTCGGTCAACGATAACCCATACTGCGTCGTAGCCTTTCTGGGTCATCGGAAGGCCAACCACGAAGTCCATCGTAACATGTTCCCATTTCCATTCTGGGATCTCCAACGGTTGCAGCAATCCACTTGGTCTCTGATGTTCTGCTTTAACTTTCTGACATGTCAGGCATTTGGCAACACATTCTGCAACCTCACGTTTCAAATTTGGCCACCAGAAATGTTGTCGAAGATCTTGGTACATTTTTGTACTACCAGGGTGAATCGAATATCTTGAACTATGAGCCTCACTCAAAATTTCTTCCTTAATTTCTTGTACTGGCGGAACCCAAATTCTGCTTTCAAATCTCAATATTCCTTCCTTATCCATCTTAAATCTTGGTTCGGTTCCTTCAGATATCTTCTTTGTCACCTTTTTACATTCTTCATTCTGAAGCTGAGCCTCCTTCACTCTATCCAGTAGAGTTGTACCAGATTGCATTTGAAATAGCTTATCATCAATCTCGATAGGATACTTCACTTCTAACTACAGTTTTTCCATATCTGTAATTAGCTCTTGCTGAGCAGTCAACATCATCAATTTCTCATGACCCTTTCTACGTAAGGCGTCGGCAACCACATTAGCCTTACCCGGATGGTATAAAATCTCACAGTCATAATTCTTGATTAATTCCAACCATCTTCTTTGACGCATATTCAAATCTTTCTGTGTAAAAATATATTTCAGACTCTTGTGGTCCGTATATATTTCACACTTCTCCCCGTATAGATAGTGCCTCCAAATTTTCAAAGCAAAAACAACTGCAGCTAACTCCAAATCATGGGTTGGGTAACCCTTCTCGTAATCCTTCAACTGCCGTGATGCATACGCAATGACTTTGCCGTTTTGCATCAGCACACAGCCAAGTCCTTTATGCGACGCATCGCTAAAAACAACAAAATTTCCTGTATCAATCGGAAGAGATAACACAGGCGTTGTACTCAACCTCTTCTTTAATTCTTGAAAACTCTCCTCACACTTCTCCGTCCAAACAAATTTCACAGCTTTTCGAGTTAAATTCGTTAACAGAGTTGCGATCTTAAAAAAATCATGTATGAATCTTCTATAATATCCTGCTAATCTAAGAAAACTTCTTACTTCTGACGGCGTTCTCGGCTGATCCCAGTTAATCACAGCTTCTACTTTCGATGGATCTACCGAAATTCTATCTTTATCGATTACGTGACCAAGAAATTGTACTCTCTCGATCCAGAATTCGCATTTCAAAAATTTAGCATACAACTTCTCCCTTCTCAATACTTCCAATGTTAACCTCAAGTGTTCTTCATGTTCCTCTTTGGTTTTGGAATATACCAAAATGTCGTCTATAAATACCACCACGAATTTGTCCAAAAACGGCTTGAATACACCATTCATTAGTCCCATAAATGCTGCAGGAGCATTTGTAAGACCAAACGACATTACTAAAAACTCAAAATGACCATATCGCATTCGGAACGCTGTCTTCGGTACATCCTCTGGCCTCACCTTCAGTTGGTGATAACCACTCCTCAAGTCAATCTTGGAAAAGTATTTTGCTCCCTTCAATTGATCAAACAGATCATCAATCCTCGGTAATGGATATATGTTCTTAATCGTGACCTTATTTAATTCTTTGTAGTCAATGCAGAGCCAAATCGATCCGTCCTTCTTTTTCACGAACAATACCGGCGCTCCCCACGGCGATACGCTCGGTTGAATGTACTTTTTGTCCAACAATTCTTGTAGTTGTGCCATTAATTCCTTCATCTCTACTGGCGCCATTCGGTATGGTGCCTTTGATATTGGAGCAGTTCCGGGCGCCAAATCAATCACAAAGTCTACTTCTCTATCTGCTGGAAGTCCTGGCAAATCGTCTGGAAATACATCGACGAAGTCCCTCACAATCGGTATCTCCTCTACCTTCGGGTTCTCTTTTCGACTGTCAACTATGTAAGCTAAATATCCTACACAGCCTTGTCTTAATAACTTCCTGGCCTGCAACATCGTCAGACAACTCGCTTGTCTAGGCGACTTGCTACCATAAAACACAACCTTTGACGGAGTCATAAGGTTAATACGCTTCTTTTGGCAGTCAATTGCAGCCCCATAATTGGATAGCCAATCCATACCCAATATAACGTCGAATTCCCCCAATCGAATAGGGATAAGATCTACATTCATGATATTACCCTTAATATCCACCCTACAGTTCTTAAACACGTACTTAACTGGGATTATTTCTCTATTCGCAATTTCTATGTTCATGGGGTAATCCAATTCATCCATAAGCAAATCTAAACTATTAGCAAAGTCTTCGGATATAAAGGAACAAGTAGCACCCGAATCAAATAAAATGTAAGCATTAATTTCATTGATCGAAATGATACTTGACACCACCTCACGAGACTGGATTGCATCATGCACCATCATATTGAAAGTTCTGGCGGTTGGTCGGTTTGTTGCAGGTGGCCCGGTGATGGTTAAGGTATTTCCACTGCTATTTCCCCGGTTTCCTCCTTGTCCTGATCCTCCCGATCCCTTCTTGGGACAGTCTCTTGCTAAATGATCTTTCGAACCACAGTTGAAACAAGCACCCTTCTTTGGGTTTGGACAATTTGGTGCTATGTGGCCTTCCTGACCACAATTGTAGCACACTCTCTTTCCCTTCAAACAAACTCCTAGATGTGCCTTGCCGCAAGTCGGACATGCTTCTATCTTCTTTTTCTGCCCTCCGTGTTAACTTCCAGCTGACGAGTTATCCGTCCACTTCATTTTCTGATTATTATTATTCCCAGTATTACTTCCACCAGTCTTGTTATTACCTTCATTCTCACTCTTTTTCTTTTTTTGTTCTTGGTTGTACTTAGTCACTGCATCACTTCCTCCTTCCGCGAGAATGGCCTTTTCCAAAACTCCCGCAAACGTGTTAAGTTGAAACATTGATGCTTTGCTGTATACCCAAGGCTTCAGTCCTTGTTCGAATCGTCTGGCTTTCCTCTCGTCAGTATGTACTTGATACGGGGCAAACGTTGCCAACTCATCGAATTTAGCCGCGTATTCAGGCACGCTCATGTTTCCCTGTTTCAGTTCCAGAAATTGCACCTCCATCTGATTCTGCGAACTAGCTGGGAAATACATTTCGAAAAACATCTCTTCGAATCTCTCCCACATAATTACACATTCACCTCCTCGCATCTTGTTTGCCTGCCACCAGTAGCTAGCCTCAGACTTCAGCATAAATGTCGTAAAAACGGTCTTCTGATCTTCTTGAACCCTAGCAACGTCAAAAACCTTCTCCATTTCCATCACCCACGTTTGAGCCTCGATCGGATTTCTGGAACCTTTGAACTCTGGCGGTCCCACCGCCTTAAAATCTTTAAACGTTGTGCTAGGTGGAGCTTGCGGTTGGTTATTCATGACTCCAGTTAGTAAATTAACTAGCTGTTGAACTGGATTAACGTTGGCATTATTGTTATTGTTGGTTGACTCTTCCTGAGCCGGTTGACGTTGTTGTCTTCTCCTTGGCGGCATTTTTTTGTTAAATAAACGTTTATTAGAACTTTATTTATTTCTCTACATAGTTAAGACATTACTCAACAATTTAACATATCACTTAACACATCATCTCAAATAACTTGATATCTTTTCATTCAAATAAAAAGTTTTAACATTAAACTATAGCATACTGCTATTTACATCATCTATCCTGGAATAAAGAATCCACAGGATTTAAAGCATTCAAATATTAACATATTCCTTAGTTCATAAACACATCGGAATTTACATAAAACTATATAAGTCTTTCACATAAATAAACAGATTCTATTCCTGTCTTCCAAGGTGCTCAATAGCCTTGCCACGCTCCTCATTCATGATACGAAACATCGTCCTGCGATCCAACATATACGATGGAAGTCCTTCAAACTGGATGGGGTACCTTAACACTCGCTCTTGAACCTCATCCATCGCATGATTAAGTGTGACGTACGTGTCTTTAAGCTTTGCCTTCTTTGCACGACTATCATCTTCTGCACGATCAGCTCGACATGATACTCTTACCCATCCTTCCTCTGCTATTTTCAGTCTTCCGGAGGTTTCCTTCAGTTCCTTCTTCAACTTCTCTATCTCCTCGATCTTATCTTTGGTTTGACCCTTCTCATGGACCAATTCCCATTCTACATTTCCTAGTCGTGAGTGAAGAGTCGAAATCTCCCTCTCCTTCTCCTCTAGAGTAGACTGCTGAACAGTCGCTCGCTCGGTCAATTCCTGAACCTCATCTTGTAACTCAACATTACGGTCATATAGTGCATCATACATCTCAGCATCAATCGTGTACCGTGGTAATTCCTCTTCTTCCTCTTCCTCATCAAACTCCTCCTCAGGATCCTCCTCAGGATCAGTCTCAGGCTCATGCTCCTGACCAACAACAGTGATCAATGGAGATGGCTCCCTCTGAATCAACTGCTCCCTGACAACATGAATGTCTCGGGACTCCTCCTCCGAAGGTACTCGAGGTTCCACCTCTCCAGGTCGACTAGCTCCTCCAACATCCGACATCCTGACAACCAAAATTTTAAGTTTCAGTTACTAATCCGTGCTAGCGAACACATACATTAGCACATAAGCACAAAAAGTCTTTTATTATCTTCAATGAATTCAAAAATTCATATCTTAGAACTCGATAAGAGTTTCCCTTCACTAAGTTCTTTCTATAAGGCTACTACCTAAGATTGTTCCCCACCTAAGGTTCATAACCTACAGCTCTGATACCAACCTGTGACACCCCCAAATCCGGGTACTTCGATTCCACAGGATTTGGTGTTCACTGTACAAGCATCATCTATCTATCTACCCATAAATAATATCAAACCATACAATAGATATAAATCATAATAAAATCTCTTCCCTTAAGGGTTACATCAACTGAATCATAAATAAATCCCAGGTTACTCTAACCTTAAAACATCTGTGCGGAATTCTAAACAAATAAGTCTTAAACAACAACATAAGTCTTAAACATAAATACATCATCAATTTAAGAAAATAACAAGTCTTCATCACTTGCTAACTTTGCCCTTGCCCTTACTAGTGGAAGGTTCATCACTTCTTTCGTTCTTAACTGTAATGTTATTATTAAACAATAGTGAGCACAAATGCCCACAAGTATAATAATGAAATAACAGTATAATAACATGCGAATAAATCAAAGACGTCTGAATAAGAGCTCAACTTTTGAATCAAGAGTGAATAACAAGAATCAAAAGAATTCTGAGGGTCATAAGACCTTGAACTATGTCCTAGGTTAACAAGGGTTATACTTGAAACCTTTAACAGTCATAAGACTATGGACCTTCTTCTCGTACTTAGGGGGATCAGCCCTTAGTACCATACTGTGCACAATATCTTAACGCTAAAGCGTAATTAATCCCCTATACAGGGTTGTTCATCTTAGTTTGACATTCGAGTCCGCACCAAAGGAAGTTTGGTTTGGATAACTTCATCAAGGGTTCTGACATTTAGAACGCTCATCAACTATGGACTAGTTGAATCAATAAGGTTCACTAGTCTAATAAGGTACAACAATAATTGATATTTGATTAGAATAATAATCTCAAAAGTATACAATAGGACAATTATTGTATAACTGAATCATGCTTTAGAAAGATAATTAATCTTTAATATCATTCTTGAACTTGAATAATAACAAGGATAATTTATTCAAGGTAAATAATAAACTTGAACAATAATGACAAGTAGGGTTAGGGAAACTTGCTCGACATAAAAGTAACGTTTAAGTTTAAATAAACTTGCTCAATAGAATGGAGTTAGGGATAGGATACTTGCTTAATGTAAAAGTAAAGTTGAGAAACTTGCCTCGTGCGTAGATTACACTTTAACTAAGCACGTTCTTTGATTTAAATCCTACATACCATTCACATTTACAATACTAGTTAATTACAACTTAACTAATCAACATAAACCCATTCTCTTTGTTTACTTGATTTATTGACTATACTTAATCACTTTATCACATTTACTGCCACATAAAACCACTTCATAAATAATATTCTAATTATGAAATCAATAATTTAATCCAAATGTAATTATGTTATTTACATGTTATACAACTATCTTATCATCACATTATTCTTCTAACATGTTTATATGTTCATTACAATAATCCACTAACACATTGTTAGACTTAAACATTTTTTAAAAATCTCATTTCTGAGTTTTCTGGGGAGTGGCGCTGCGGCGCCACTATTGGACTAAGGATTCGCGCTGCGGCGCCGTGGCGCTGTGGCCGGGCCCTTGGCGCTGCGGCACTGTGGCGCCGTGGCTCGAGACATGGCGCTACGGCAGGGTGGCGCCGCGGCGCGGGAAATGAACTGGTAGCCGGCGCTGCGGCGCGGCATACCAGACACAGAAATGGCAGTTCGCGAAAATCGCAGAACTTGCCAATTTCTCCCAATTTCTTAAAGTTCTACTTGAAATTAAACATACCCATATGTTATAATTTATATATAATCATTACCCAACATTTATATACTGACAAAACCAATTTTAAACACTTATTAACAGATTTAAAGCCTAACAAAATTACTGACTTTGATGTTCGTGAAGTTTAGAAAACTTTATATGAAAATTCTCCCTACGGATTCGTTATAACACCGAATCCGTTCATTTAAACTTCGATCTCTCCGTATCGACATTCTCAATAATGTAAGGGAGTAAATTTTAGGGATAATATATAATCCATACGTCAATTATCACATATATGGCCATATGGCCATATCACGTACTCTGTTATTTTGAAAAACATACGTACGACATGTTTTCACAACACTGCTGTTATGGTTTGCAACATATACATAATTAAATATGATTTGATACAACGTAACACACATATAAACTTATAATCATATCATATTCCAATCTACAAGGATTTACAGAAAACTGTGAAGCCATTTTATGAAAACTAAAAAGACGTAACTTGAAATTGGGTTGGAGAGAATTACCCAGAGTTATAAATAATGGAAGAAATGATTAGATGATCCTTTCTCAACAACCTGTTAATCACACACTCAAATTTCTCTCAGACTTCTAAATTTTCTCTTTGTGCTTTATCAGACTTAGGAAAAAAAATGAAGAAGGAGAAGACGTCGACTAGTTAATAAACTGAGCGTCTAGAGGTCAGTTGGCCCAATCATGGGCAACTGCTAGAAACCACTACTAAGGCCATGTTTGGCTAGCAATTAAGTTCAAAGCTCATTATTTTAATAAAAAAATTTATCATATAGTTTAATTCATGTCACACCCAATTCAAATATCTTATTTAATTTAATATAAATAAAATATGATAATTCCTCATAAATTCACATAGTCACATAATTAAATATCTCATTAATAAATAATATCAATTTATTAAATTTCTAATTAATTATTACATTAATTAAAATAACATAGCTTATTAAATATTTCTTTTAATACAATAAGCTCACATAATCACAACTTTGATCATAAAAATTCTCTACATTAATTTAATAAATGTAACACATATAATTAAATTAATCTACCACAATTGCATCAATTAATTATTAAATCTAATAATTAAATCATCGAAAAATATTTATTTAACTCAATAAATATTTAAAATAATTTACAAAATTCTCGTTCGTCACACTTGTCATCGTCAAGAATAGGTATCTGTTACCTCGCATTGATGACCTATTCGACCAATTACAAGGAGCACAATTCTTTTCAAAGATCGATCTTCGTTCTAGATATCATTAGCTGAAGATTAAAACTGAGGATATTCCGAAGACTGCCTTCAGAACACTGTACGGGCATTATGAATTCTTAGTCATGTCTTTTGGATTGACTAATGCTCCTGCTGCTTTCATGGATATGATGAACCATGTATTCAAGTAATATTTGGATCAGTTCGTTGTTGTCTTTATTGATGACATCCTTATCTATTCCAAAAGCCGTGAAGATCTTGAGCGTCATTTGAAACTGGTACTTCAAAGGCTTCGTGATAACAAACTGTATGCCAAGCTAAAGAAATGCGAGTTCTGGCTTTAGGAAGTAGCATTTCTTGGGCACGTGGTGTCAAAACATGGAGTATCTGTTGACCCGGCGAAGATTGAAACAATATAAAGTTAGGAGCAACCGAAGTCGGTGACCGATGTACGTAGCTTTTTGGGCTTAGTTGGTTATTATCGGAGATTCGTGGAAGGATTTTCTCGAATCGTTACTCCGTTAACTCAGCTGACTCGTAAAGATACAAAATTCAGTTGGAGCGAGATTGTGAGAAGAGTTTTCAAGAACTCAAGAGAAGACTCATTTCGGCACCTATTCTGACAATACTATCTGGTTTGGACGGATTTGTTATCTACTGCGATGCTTCAGGCAAAGGGTTAGGATGTGTTCTCATGCAACATGGGAAAATCATAGCCTATGCCTCGCGACAACTTAAAGAATATGAGAGGAATTATCCTACTCATGATCTGGAGTTGGCAGCAGTCGTTTTTGCATTAAAGATCTGGAGACACTACCTGTTTGGGGAGAAAGTGGAGATCTATACAGATCATAAAAGCCTTAAATATTTCTTCATCCAAAAGGAACTCAACATGCGGTAACGACGTTAGTTTGAGTTGTTGAAAGATCACGACCATACCATCCAATATCATTCTTAAAAAGCAAACGTGGTAGCTGACGCATTTAGTAGAAGATCATATGCGGATACGAGTGTGATATTGTCAACGCAAAGGCCCATTTTGTATGACTTGCAAAGGATGGAGATAGAGGTAAAGGCTCCAAGTACCCACGTGATGATATCAAATATACGAGTAGAACCGACTTTAATCGATAAAGTTAAAGTTGCTCAAACTACGGACCTAGAGCTGATGCGTATGAAGAAGAAAGTGCAAGAAGGTGTTATTCTTGAAGCAAGAATCGATGAAGAAGGATACTTTGAGTTAACTCCAGACTTTGCATTGCTAATGATTCTTACTTAAAGCATAGAATCATGATGGAGGCGCACAACACACCGTTTGCAATCCATCTTGGGAGTACCAAAATGTATCATGATCTTTGACATACATTTTGGTGGAGCAATATGAAGACAGAGATCGCAGAGTTTATCTCGAGGTGTTTAAATTGTCAACGTGTAAAGGCGGAGCATCAAGTGCCAAAAGGTCTATTGTAACCACTTGAGATTCTGAAATGGAAGTGGAAACACATTACTACAGATTTTGTTACGGGTCTTCCCAAGGTTTCTCTAGGCATAGATGTGATTTGGGTTATTGTTGATAGATTAACCAAGTCTACCCATTTCTTGCCTATACGGGAGTCTTATTCTCTTGAACGTCTTGCTCGTATATACGTGAATAAGATTGTGAGATTGCATGGCATGCCAGTATCCATAGTTTCAGATCGTGACCCAAGATTCACTTCACGATTTTGGGTTAGCTTGAAGAAAGATATGGGCATGAATTTATAATTCAGTTCGGCATACCATCCTCAAACGGACGGGCAATCAAAAAGGACTATTAAAACTCTTAAAGATCTATTAAGACTCTGTGTCCTATATTTTAAAGGAAATTGGGATAAGTACCTGTCATTGGTGGAATTCTCTTGCAACAATAGTTATCAGGAAAGTATAGGTGTGGCTCCATTTGAAGTATTGTATGGACGAAAGTATCGCCCTCCAGTATACTGGGATGAGGTGGGAGAAGCAACATTGTTGGGACCAGAATTAGTACGCATAACTATAGAAAAGATCCAAATGATCCGATAACGTATACAAACGGCACAGGATCAACAAAAGAGCTATGCGGATCTTCAACGAAAGGACGTGGAATTTAATATTTGGGATCATATATTATTACGTATTGCTCCATGGAAGGGAGTTACAAGATTTGGGAAGAGAGGAAAGCTCAATCCACGATTTGTTGGTCCATTTGAAATTCTTGACCGAATAGGAAATGTGGCCTATCGACTCGCATTACCTCCAAGCATGTCTCGTGTTCATAATGTTTTTTATGTATCTGTGCTTTGTAAATATGTTAAAGGCCTAAACCACATTATTGAGTTAGAACAAGACGAGATACCTGTTAAGATCTTGGATATGAAAGAGCATGTCCTACGCACCAAGGTTATACCACAAGTTAAGATTTTGTAGAGGAAACATGCTATTGAAGAAACGACCTGGGAGTTGGAGTCAGAAATGAAAGTGAGGTATCCTCACCTTTTTGAAACACCGCTACATACGTCAATTTAGAGGACGAAATTTCATAAGGAGGGGAGGTTGTAAGACCCCGGCTTATTATAAATAAAATCGAATTTTCTCTAATTATTATTTTGAATAATAGGGTGTTAATTTGATATAATGCTTTGGTTATGGGTAAAATGTGCAAATTTTGCAAAATAAGCAAGTGGTTATAAAGTATTCATTGTTGTCGGAGAATATTTGTTTGGTCGTGGAATATTCTTGTTGTCGGAGAATATTCGTACGATGGCGTAGCCATTGTGGGCCCCATAACGGAAAATGGTCGGATGAAGAAAATGACAAGTTTGAGTTTTTGTAAATAACGGTGTAGTTATTACCGTTAACACTGTTGGAATATCCTGCGGTTAAAATACAGTAATACGCGTGGTTGCACAGTAGCGTACGATATTGCACAGTATTGATGAATTATTGATCCTTACGTAAGAAGGCATTACTCAATAATTGTTACGGTAATTACTGTTCAATATGTTATTTTATTAATTCAATAATTGCTACGTTGATATTTTATATTATTGTTGTTTCAATAATTGTCACTGCACAGTATTTCTCATTATCAGATCAATAATTCATATCATTCGAATAATATTATTAGATAGCATTATTGGTAATGTCTAAGGAATTTTTGTCTAAGGAGAGGTTTGGTCACCTAATTGCGCGCTAAAAAGGAGAAATTCTTATCGGAAAGCCCCCTATTTCCTAGAAACGACCTGCTTATCATAATTGTGATTTTATAATATTATTTATGAATAATTAATTATTGATTTATATGATAAGAAAATATTTATTTTATGTGGATATAAATGATGGATATGTTTATTTTTGTGGACATAAATGAAGGATTTAATTTTGAGGTGTTTATCAGTATTTTGTCGGAATTGATGTATTAAAAATCGTCCGTATCTGGATTTCGGGCATTTTCTGTTTGGAATTTGGAAAAACTTTCTTCTACAAAATTGTAGAGAATTAAATTTTCTATGGAAAGGACATGAGATTTGAATTTTTTTGATAAAAGAGTTATTTATTATAAATTATTAAAATTTTAGAAATTAAATGTTTTTATTAAAATTGTAAGACCCCAATTTTTATAAATAAAGATGAATTTTCTATAAATATCATTTTTGAATATTATGGAGTTAATTTGATATAATGTTATAGTTGTGGGTAATATTTATAAATTTTGCAAAGTAAGCAAGTTGTTATAAAATATTCGTTTGGTCGGAGAATATTCTTTTTGTCGGGGAATATTCGTACGACGGCACAATCATTGGTGGACCCCACAACGGAATTATTGTCGGATTGAGAAAACGACAGAATTATCTTTCTATAAAAATAACGGCTGAGGTGTTACCGTTAAAACCGTTAAAACTGTTGAACTACTCGGTAGTAAAAGTACAGTAATACGCGTGGTTGCATAGTAGCACACGGTATTGATTATTGATGCTTACGTGAGAAGTCACTCAGCTATACTCAATTATTGCTACAGTAATTGCTGCATCATATCTCTTAAATTATTGTCATAGTATCATCTGTATAATATGTTATATTATTGAGACGTTGTGGTAAGTTTGGTTATTTTATGGGGGGCCATATGTCATCATCTAAGAGTCTCTTCGTCAATAGTAATTACTGTCGTCAATAGTAATTACCGTCGTCAATAGTATTTACCTTGGTCAATAGTAATTACCTTCGTCAATAGTATTTACCTTGGTCAATAGTAATTACCTTCGTCAATAGTATTTACCTTGGTCAATAGTAATTACCTTCGTCAATAGTATTTACCTTGGTCAATAGTAATTACTTTCGTCAATAGTAGTTGTCCCTTCAATATTACCAAGAGTCATTTGACCCTTCGTTAAGACCAAGAGTCATTTGACCCTTCGTTAAGACCAAGAGCCACCCTCAGTTTTTCTATAAATAGAGGCCTAGGGCTTCATTATTTTTCATGAATTCATTCAAGCTATAGAGAGAGAAAGTATAGAGAGAATAAGAGAGAGAGAATAAAAGTATTCTGCTACAACACTTTTCCAATATCCAGTTCTTTTAAGGTAGGGAATATTATTTCTTTTATATTCATGAAGCGAACTTCTGTTATTCCATTCGTTATTATTCTGTTGGAATAACCAGTATACGCGGTCTACCCTATACTTGGTGACATTCTTCTATTATTCTGTTGGAACATCCTGTCTGTGTGTTTTACACCGGACCTGGTTCCGTTTATTATTCTGTTGGAACATCCTGTCTGTGTGTTTTACACCGGACCTGGTTCCGTTTTTATTATTATTCTGTTGGAACATCCTGTCTGTGTGTTTTACACCGGAACTGGTTTCATTATTTATTATTCTGTCGGAATATCCTGTCTGTGCGTTTACGCCGGACCTGGTTCCATTATTTATTATTCTGTTGGAATAACCTGTCTGTGCGGTCTATCGCATGCATGGTGATTTCTTTTGTTATTCCATTCTTTATTATACTCAGTTGGTTAAGTTTTGACTTCTATACTCCATGAAATTTGTGGAATATCCTTGATAGTTGCGTTTCATCCAGTATCTTTTCAAGAAAATATTCTTCTAAGTATTCTTGAATTTTACTCCACAATGCAGTATCATGTTGACAATTTGGACGTTGTTAATTCCTGGATAAATTAATTCTTGAACTTGTTTTATTGAATTCTTATATCATTGTCATCATCCTCATGTTTATAAAATGTTGAAAGTCATCTGTGGCCTGTAGTGCATAGATGGACTTGGTATGATTATGACCAGGGATTATTCGGTATAATCATGACCGTAATGTTACAAATGATGTGGTAAAAGTCCTCATTGGCCCGTAGTGCATTGATGGACAGTTGTTGGCATGATCATGACCATTAATGAATACACGAATATCCTTGGCCGTAGTGCAGGGGTGATTCGATGATGTGGATTATTTTATTAAGCTGAGTCTCAGCGATTACAGTGTTGAAAAACTTTTTAAATCATAAAAGATAGTAGAGTTTATTTTCTACTTGACTCTTTTAATGGATTGCTTGTTCCGCTACAGTTAAACTTGATGTCTATTATATTTTATCAGTTTAACATTGTTGAAGGCTAATGATAATTTATTCTGCATTATCTTAGTCATAATATTTCTTACTGGGCTAGTTGAGCTCACCCTTTCTTTCACTGTTCTCTTCAGGAAATGAGAACGTAGCTGGGGCAAGTCGGGGAACGGAGTGATGGTCCGAAGAATAGTATTAGTTAGTAGTCCTCACTATTCTATGTAATGGTGTGTTAATAAATGTAATGAGGACTCCTTTTGAGTATGAATACTCTCTAGAAGATAATATTTGTATTCAAACTCACAGTTTATGTTTTGTCGTATTGTACACGACAGTTGTATTATTAAGTTGTATTTGTATTCTGTACTATGTATCTGACGACTCAAGATGGGTGATGTATACCTAATTTTGGGGGCGTCACAGTTGGTATCAGAGCTTAGGGATATGATCCCTGGCTAAGATGTGAGAATAGAACTAGGAGGGGAGAGACGGGGAATTCCTTCGCTAGTATGACATACCTAAGTTTATTTGCATGGTATTTAATTGGTCGGTCATAATATAAGGATAATATATGACATATCAATTAATTTTTATTTTGTGGCAGTATCTGAAAATGGCATCTGAGAACGTTGAGAATAGCAATGGAGCACAGACGACTGTTGATTCACCACATATCAATAATCAGGATAATGTGCATCAGGAAGGTGTCAATCCTCATGCAAACAACAACACTGACCAAATGATGAATGATCAAATGTTCAGAGGCTTTATGCAATTCATGCAACAACAGGTGAAAGCGGCTCCTGTCCACAACGTAGGTGGAAATACTGGAAACTCTCAGGCGGTCACCGCTAAACAGTTTAAGGAGCTGGGACCACCGGAGTTTAAGGGAGAACCCAAACCACTTGTAGCTGAAACATGGATAAAGCAGATCACCAAGATATTTGATGTCTTGGGTTGCTCCGAGGAGCAAAAGGTTCCCTTTGCCGCCTTTATGTTGCGAGGAGAGGCAGATTACTGGTGGGAATCGATAAAGCGTACTCAACCTGCCGCACTGAAGATGTCCTGGGAGAAGTTCCAAGAGCTGTTTAACGACAAATACTTTCCCGAGAGTATTCGTCACATGAAGGAGGTGGAGTTCATCAAATTGGAGCAGAATAATATGACCGTGTCGCAGTACGAGGCAAAATTTGCGGAGTTATCCCGGTTTGCGTCCCACCTGGTGGATAATGAAGAAAGAATGACGCGGATGTTTTTAAGAGGTTTGAAGCCGGAGATACGTCAACATCTTGTTTCTCATAAACTGTGTTTGTATTCAGATGTTGTAAATAGGGCTCAGTTGGTGGAGCGCGATAACGAGATAACGCAACCAAAAGAGAGCAGCCGGCAAAATGATAATACCAGTGAGAGCAGTCATCGAAGCGGTGACAACAAGCGTGGAGGGAATCAACAGGCCAGAAATGGTAACCACTTCGGTGGTAATCAGGGCCAAAACAATAAGAATGGACATTTCAAGAAGAGGAGATTCAACAATGATGGAAAGACGTCAGCACCAGCACCTGTCGTTAAGGAAGGAGAACGACCACCTATCATATGTTTCAAATGCGGAGGGGAGGGGCACATCAGTCCAAACTGCGCGATGCCGTCCAAAGCATGTTATAATTGTGGAAGAGAAGGTCATTTAGCCCGATTTTGTCGTTTACCGAAGACAAATTCAGCTAGGATGGAGGCACCAAAAGCCGTCCCAGAAAAGTCAAAACCGGTTGTGCAAGGGAGAGCGTTTGTTGTGAACTCCCAGAGAGCAAGGAACCCGAATGAGGTCATCACGGGTAAGCTTATTATAAACTCTAAAGAAGTTTATACTTTATTTGATACCGGTTCAACCCATTCTTTTATTTCTCCTACTTGCGCTCATCGATTAAATTTGATTCCGGAGAAATTAGACTTTGACTTATCTGTGGAAACTCCGTTGGGAGAAACCTTCATTACCTCCACTGTTTATAAGTCTTGTTTGGTTCAAGTTGGTACCCACACATTACCTATCGATCTGATTTCATTAAAAATACTTGCATTTGACGTGATTCTAGGGATTGATTGGTTAACTACTCATTATGCAAAAATTGATTGTTTTCGTAAGGTTGTTAGCTTTCATATTCCTAATCGACCTATTATGCGAATTCAAGCAACCAAACCATTAAAATCAATCGCTGTCATCTCAAGCCATAAAGCTATTCGTTTATTGAAAAACGGATGTCAAGCTTTCTTAGCTCATGTCACAGATCTAAACAAAAATACGTCAGCTTTGAATGATATTTCTGTTGTTAATAAATTTCCTGACGTATTTCCCGAAGAACTTCCTGGCCTACCCCCAGAGCGTGAAATTGAATTTTGTATCGACCTTGAACCCGGTACAAAACCCATTTCCAAAGCCCCATATCGAATGGCTCCTATTGAACTTCAGGAGTTAAAGACCCAACTGCAGGAATTGTTAGACATTGGTTTTATTCGTCCTAGTACTTCTCCTTGGGGTGCTCCTGTTCTGTTCGTGAAGAAGAAAGATGGGAGTATGCGACTTTGTATTGATTATCGGGAGTTGAATCATGTCACCATCAAAAATAGGTACCCATTGCCACGTATTGATGACCTGTTTGACCAGTTGCAAGGAGCACAATTCTTTTCAAAGATCGATCTTCGTTCTGGATATCATCAGCTGAAGGTTAGAACTGAGGATATTCCAAAGACTGCCTTCAGAACTCGGTATGGGCATTATGAATTCTTAGTTATGTCTTTTGGATTGACTAATGCTCCTGCTGCCTTCATGGATATGATGAACAGGGTATTCAAGGAATATTTGGATCACTTTGTGGTCGTCTTTATCGATGACATCCTTGTTTATTCCAAAAGCCGTGAAGATCATGAGCAACACTTGAGGCTGGTACTCCAAAAGCTTCGTGAATACAAACTTTATGCCAAGTTGAAGAAATGCGAGTTCTGGCTGGAGGAGGTAGCATTCCTTGGGCACGTAGTATCAAGTCGTGGAATATCGGTTGACCCGGCAAAGATTGAAGCTATTCAAAGCTGGGAGCAACCTAAATCAGTGACCGAAGTACGTAGCTTTCTTGGTTTAGCTGGTTATTATCGGAGATTCGTGGAAGGATTTTCTCGAATCGCTACTCCATTAACTCAGCTGACTCGAAAAGATACAAAGTTCGGTTGGAGCGAAGAATGTGAGCAGAGTTTTCAAGAACTCAAGAGGAGACTCATTTCAGCACCTGTTCTAACAATACCATCTGGCTCGGAGGGATTTGTCATCTACAGTGATGCTTCGAGCAAAGGGTTGGGATGCGTTCTCATGCAACATGGAAAAGTCATAGCCTATGCATCAAGACAACTCAAGGAATATGAGAGGAATTATCCTACTCATGATCTAGAGTTGGCAGCTGTTGTCTTTGCACTTAAAATTTGGAGGCATTACTTGTATGGGGAGAAAGTGGAGATCTTTACGGATCATAAAAGCCTCAAATATTTCTTCACTCAAAAGGAACTCAACATGCGACAACGACGTTGGCTTGAACTGTTGAAAGATTATGATCATACCATTCAATACCATCCTGGAAAAGCGAACGTGGTAGCTGACGCATTGAGTAGAAGATCATATGCGGGTACAAGTGCAATATTAACAACGCAAAGGCCCATTTTGTGTGACTTGCAAAGGATGGAGATAGAGTTAAAGACTCCAGGGACCCATGTGATGATGGCGAATATACGAGTAGAACCGACTTTAATCGATAAAGTTAAAGCTGCTCAAGCTACAGACCTGGAGCTGATGCGTATGAGGAAGAAAGTGCAAGAAGGTTCTATGCCGGAAGCAAGAATCGATGAAGAAGGAATACTTCGAGTCAACTCCAGACTTTGTGTTCCTAACAACCCTGATTTAAAGTATGAAATCATGATGGAGGCGCACAACACACCGTTTGCAATCCATCCTGGAAGTACCAAAATGTATCATGATCTTCGTCATACATTTTGGTGGAGCAATATGAAGAGAGAGATAGCGTTGTTTATCTCAAGGTGTCTAACTTGTCAACGAGTCAAAGCGGAGCATCAAGTACCAAAAGGTCCATTGCAACCACTTGAAATTCCAGAATGGAAGTGGGAGCACATTACCATGGATTTCGTTACCGGTCTTCCTAGGGTTTCTCAAGGTATTGATGCGATTTGGGTCATTGTTGATAGATTGACCAAGTCTGCTCATTTCTTACCGATACGAGAAACTTATACACTTGAACGTCTTGCTCGTATGTACATAAACGAGATTGTAAGACTGCATGGTATGCCAGTATCCATAGTTTCTGACCGAGACCCAAGATTCACTTCACGATTTTGGGTTAGTTTACAAAAAGCTATGGGCACGGAGTTACGATTTAGTTCAGCATATCATCCTCAGACGGACGGACAATCAGAGAGGACTATTCAAACTCTTGAAGATCTATTAAGACTCTGTGTCTTTGACTTCAAAGGAAGTTGGGACAAGTTCTTACCATTGGTGGAGTTTTCCTACAACAACAGTTATCAAGCAAGTATTGGCATGGCTCCATTCGAAGCATTGTATGGAAGAAAATGTCGTTCTCCAGTATGCTGGGATGAGGTGGGCGAAGCAACGTTGTTGGGACCGGAGTTGGTACGTATGACTACAGAAAAGATTCAAACGATCCGACAACGTATAAAAACCTCACAAGATCGACAAAAGAGTTATGCTGATCTTCATCGAAAGGACGTGAAATTTGATGTAGGAGATCATGTGTTCTTACGTGTTGCTCCATGGAAAGGAGTTACGAGATTTGGAAAGAGAGGAAAGCTAAATCCTCGATTCATCGGTCCATTTTTAATCCTCGATCGAGTAGGAACTGTGGCTTATAGACTCGCTTTACCGCCAAGTATGTCTCGTGTTCATAACGTTTTCCACATATCCATGTTACGCAAATATGTGGAAGACCCGAACCACATTATTGAGTTAGAACCGGACGAAATAGCGGAGGATTTGACGTATGAAGAAGTTCCTGTTCAAATCTTGGATAAGAAGGAACATATTCTACGCTCCAAGGTTATACCTCAAGTCAAAGTTTTGTGGAGAAACCACGATGTTGAGGAAATGACTTGGGAGTTAGAATCAGAAATGAAATCAAGGTATCCTTACCTCTTCGACATACCAGGTACGTACCCTAATTTCGAGGGCGAAATTTCATAAGAAGGGGAGGTTGTAAGACCCCAATTTTTATAAATAAAGATGAATTTTCTATAAATATCATTTTTGAATATTATGGAGTTAATTTGATATAATGTTATAGTTGTGGGTAATATTTATAAATTTTGCAAAGTAAGCAAGTTGTTATAAAATATTCGTTTGGTCGGAGAATATTCTTTTTGTCGGGGAATATTCGTACGACGGCACAATCATTGGTGGACCCCACAACGGAATTATTGTCGGATTGAGAAAACGACAGAATTATCTTTCTATAAAAATAACGGCTGAGGTGTTACCGTTAAAACCGTTAAAACTGTTGAACTACTCGGTAGTAAAAGTACAGTAATACGCGTGGTTGCATAGTAGCACACGGTATTGATTATTGATGCTTACGTGAGAAGTCACTCAACTATACTCAATTATTGCTACAGTAATTGCTGCATCATATCTCTTAAATTATTGTCATAGTATCATCTGTATAATATGTTATATTATTGAGACGTTGTGGTAAGTTTGGTTATTTTATGGGGGGCCATATGTCATCATCTAAGAGTCTCTTCGTCAATAGTAATTACCGTCGTCAATAGTAATTACCGTCGTCAATAGTATTTACCTTGGTCAATAGTAATTACCTTCGTCAATAGTATTTACCTTGGTCAATAGTAATTACCTTCGTCAATAGTATTTACCTTGGTCAATAGTAATTACTTTCGTCAATAGTAGTTGTCCCTTCAATATTACCAAGAGTCATTTGACCCTTCGTTAAGACCAAGAGTCATTTGACCCTTCGTTAAGACCAAGAGCCACCCTCAGTTTTTCTATAAATAGAGGCCTAGGGCTTCATTATTTTTCACGAATTCATTCAAGCTATAGAGAGAGAAAGTATAGAGAGAATAAGAGAGAGAGAATAAAAGTATTCTGCTACAACACTTTTCCAATATCCAGTTCTTTTAAGGTAGGGAATATTATTTCTTTTATATTCATGAAGAGAACTTCTGTTATTCCATTCGTTATTATTCTGTTGGAATAACCAGTATACGCGGTCTACCCTATACTTGGTGACATTCTTCTATTATTCTGTTGGAACATCCTGTCTGTGTGTTTTACACCGGACCTGGTTCCGTTTATTATTCTGTTTGAACATCCTGTCTGTGTGTTTTACACCGGACCTGGTTCCGTTTTTATTATTATTCTGTTGGAACATCCTGTCTGTGTGTTTTACACCGGACCTGGTTCCATTATTTATTATTCTGTCGGAATATCCTGTCTGTGCGTTTACGCCGGACCTGGTTCCATTATTTATTATTCTGTTGGAATAACCTGTCTATGCGGTCTATCGCATGCATGGTGATTTCTTTTGTTATTCCATTCTTTATTATACTCAGTTGGTTAAGTTTTGACTTCTATACTCCATGAAATTTGTGGAATATCCTTGATAGTTGCGTTTCATCCAGTATCTTTTCAAGAAAATATTCTTCTAAGCATTCTTGAATTTTACTCCACAATGCAGTATCATGTTGACAATTTGGACGTTGTTAATTCCTGGATAAATTAATTCTTGAACTTGTTTTATTGAATTCTTATATCATTGTCATCATCCTCATGTTTATAAAATGTTGAAAGTCATCTGTGGCCTGTAGTGCATAGATGGACTTGGTATGATTATGACCAGGGATTATTCGGTATAATCATGACCGTAATGTTACAAATGATGTGGTAAAAGTCCTCATTGGCCCGTAGTGCATTGATGGACAGTTGTTGGCATGATCATGACCATTAATGAATACACGAATATCCTTGGCCGTAGTGCAGGGGTGATTCGATGATGTGGATTATTTTATTAAGCTGAGTCTCAGCGATTACAGTGTTGAAAAACTTTTTAAATCATAAAAGATAGTAGAGTTTATTTTCTACTTGACTCTTTTAATGGATTGCTTGTTCCGCTACAGTTAAACTTGATGTCTATTATATTTTATCAGTTTAACATTGTTGAAGGCTAATGATAATTTATTCTGCATTATCTTAGTCATAATATTTCTAACTGGGCTAGTTGAGCTCACCCTTTCTTTCACTGTTCTCTTCAGGAAATGAGAACGTAGCTGGGGCAAGTCGGGGAACGGAGTGATGGTCCGAAGAATAGTATTAGTTAGTAGTCCTCACTATTCTATATAATGGTGTGTTAATAAATGTAATGAGGACTCCTTTTGAGTATGAATACTCTCTAGAAGATAATATTTGTATTCAAACTCACAGTTTATATTTTGTCGTATTGTACACGACAGTTGTATTATTAAGTTGTATTTGTATTTTGTACTATGTATCTGACGACTCAAGATGGGTGATGTATACCTAATTTTGGGGGCGTCACAAAAATTATTGGTGGGACCCACTTTTGTTTGGTGTAGAAAACATGTGCTGAATTAGTCTTTCAGTTGCGGTGGGCCGAATTGTGTTCAAAGGTGGCGTGGAAGATAAGAAAATAATAATATTATTTTATTATTTAGTCTCAAATGGCGTTCTAGCATTTTCCTATAAATAGGGTGCTTAGTTAGAATAGAAAATTACACTAGAAACAAGTTTTCTCTCTCTCTCTCTCTCTCTATATATATATATATATATATATATATATATATATATTATTGAGCGTATTTTTTGAGTATTTAGATACTTTGAGAGTAGTTATTCAGTGCAAGTTTCCTTCGGCTTTATATTCGATATTCCAGTCAGAAATACTGTTCTTTTGAGGTAAGGGATGTTATCTTCTTCATAAATGATATTATTTTTTTCAATATCATTATGCTGAAAGATTGATATGAATTTTATTGTAGAATTTTTACCTTTTTGTGTCGGGGTTACTATTCACTTATACGACACTATTCACGAATACGGCACTATTAACTGAAAAATAAATTTTTTTTCTTTTTTGTCCAAGATGTCTATTATGGTTACTATCTTTGATTGTATATATGTTTTGATCTTTATATTTGAATTCTGCTTCACAATTAGTTATTATGGAGTATTATTGAGCTTGGATAAACAATAATATGAATCCCTAATATTTGTCCTTTTGTCTCACTGGATTCGTTTTCTTTAAGATATTTTTCATCATCCTCGGTCCTAAATGATGATATTACTGAATATCTTTGGTATGTAGTGAAAAGATGAATGATTAACTGATGAATATCTTTGGCCCGTAGTGCAAAGATGAACATGTGTTGAGATGATCATGACCAACTGGTGATACAAATGAATATCTTTGGCCTGTAGTGCAAAGAAGAATATTTGATTCAAGATGTATATTGATTGATGTTACAGGGATAAAATATTGATGATGGACTTTTAAATCTTAGAAGATAGTAGAATTCATTATCTACTTGACTCTTCTAATGGATTTTTGTTTCTGCTGCAATTGTTGATTTAAAACTTGTTGTCTATTATATTCTATCAGATTTTTCCCTGTTGTAGACTAATGATAATTTGTTGTATATTATCTTAGTCATAATATTCTTTACCGGGCTAGTTGAGCTCACCCTTTTTCATTTTATTCCATTTTTCTTCTTAGGAGGTGAGAACATAGCACGAACTAGCCGGGGTATGGAGTGATTATTCTAGAAAGTTGTTTTACCAGTCCTCACTATTTTTATAAAATAGTGTATCAATAGTTGTAATGAGGACTCCTTTTGAGTTTGAATACTGTCTATTAGACAATATTTGTATTTAAACTCACAGTGTATGTGTTGTCGTATTTTTCACGACATTTGTTGTAATGATGTTGTAGTTGTTTCTGTACCATGTATTTGGCGACTCAGAATAGGTGATGTATACCTATTTTGAGGGCGTCACAAACATTTTGTCTAAAAAGTGGAAAATGAGGGATTATAAGATAGTTGCTCTGACAGAGGAATTTAATGCCATCTTACAGAACAAGGTTCTGCCAAAATTGAAAGATCCTGGGAGTTTCACTATACCACACACAATAGGGGATCAATTCATTGGCAAAACATTGTGTGATTTGGGGGCTAGTATAAATCTGATGCCTCTGTCAATCTATAAAAAGCTGGGATTGAATGAAGCAAAACCCACAAGTGTAACCCTATAATTGGCTGATAGATCTCTTACTTACCCAAAGGGGATTGTAGAGGATGTGCTTGTAAAGGTGGACAAGTTCATTTTCCCAGCAGATTTTATTGTCTTAGATTTCGAGGAAGACAGGGAGGTCCCGATTATACTAGGCAGACCAATCCTGACAACTAGGAGAACCCTTATAGATGTGCAAAAAGGGGAGTTGACGATGAGAGTACAGGACCAGGAGGTCACATTCAATGTGTTCAGGTCCATGAAATATCCTAATGATCCAGAAGACTACTTCTAGATTAAAGTGGTTGAAAATTCGGTGAGGGAATTATTTTCTGAAACCTCCATATTAAACCCGCTTTAGGCTACACTGACATGTGCTTGTACTATGGAAGAGCCCACTCATCTTGAATATGCTAAGTGGTTGGATGCACCTAGAGACTAAAATCATTCCACCGACAATTTGAATCTCTGAATGATCAATAAGCATCCACTTCCATGGCACATCCATCAATCGTTGAACTGAATGTCCTCGACCTCAAGCCCTTGTCTAATCATTTGAGGTATGCATATTTAGGGGAGTCATTCACCTTGCCTATTATCATTACTGCATTTTTAGATGAGTGCCAGGAAGAGAAGCTACTTCTAGTGCTCAAACAGTATATAACGGCCTTGGGGTGGTTGATTGCGGATATTAAAGGGATCAGTCCATCTCTATGCATGCATAAAATCCTACTTGAGGATGGTCTAACCCGACCATTGAACATCAGAGGCGGTTGAAACCCATAATAAAAGAGGTGGTCCGAAAAGAAATTATCAAGTTGCTAGATGCGGGCATTATCTACCCCATCTCAGACAGTCCCTGGGGCAGTCCCGTTCAGTGTGTGCCAAAAAAGGGCAACATAACGGTAGTGTCCATTGAGAATAACGAGCTTATTCCCACTAGAACGGTTATTGGATGGAGGGCATGTATGGACTACAAAAAGTTAAACAAGTTCACCTGTAAGGATCATTTCCTTCTACCACTTATTGATCAGATGCTTGACAGACTTTCCGGGCATGAATTCTATTATCTACTTAACGGTTATTCTGGCTAAAATCAAATCTCTATAGCTCCCGAAGATCAGGAGAAAATAATGTTCACATGCCCCTATGGGACCTTTGCCTTTAGGAAAATGTCTTTTGGGCTGTGTAACGCTCCTGCAACATTCCAGTGTTGCATGATGTCCATCTTCTTAGATATGGTTGAAAAAACCCTCGAGGTCTTCATGGATGATTTTTTTGTATTCGGGAGCTCCTTTGAAATTATCTAGCAAATCTGACTGCCGTCCTAAAAAGATGTGTAGAAACAAATCTGGTGTTGAATTGGAAGAAGTGCCACTTCATGGTAAGAGAGGGCATTATTCTGGGGCACAGAGTATCTGTTGGCGATATTGAAGTAGATAGGGCCAAAATTGATGTTATCAATAATATACCTCCATCTATATTAGTGAAATGGGTCAGAAGCTTTCTAGGGCATGCGGGATTCTATAGACGGTTTATCCAGGACTTTTCAAAAATAACCAAGCCGTTCTGTACCTTATTGGAAAAGGTCATGCCTTTCCAATTTTACGAAGCCTGCCTTAGAGCATCTAAATTATTGAAGGAAAGACTTATCTCGGTTCCTATAGTGGTGGCTCCTGACTGGACCTTTCCATTTGAGCTTATGTGTGATGCAAGTGACTTTACAATTAGGGCAGTGTTGGGCCAAAGAAGGGACAAAGTGTTCCACACGATATACTATGCCAGCAAGACATTGACTGATGCTCAACTAAATTATACCACAACTGAGAAAGAACTGCTGGTAGTGGTTTATGCTTTTGATAAGTTATGTTCCTATCTCATCAGAACTAAAGTGATCGTGTACACTAACCACTCAGCCATCAAATACCTTATAAAAAAGACAAATGTGAAGCCTAGGCTGATTAGGTGGGTCCTTCTCCTCCAGGAATTCGATCTGGAGATCTACGATAAAAAAAGGACTGAAAACCAAGTCGCGGATCATTTATCGAGGTTGGAAAACCCTCCTCATTCGGGAGATGCAGAAACATATATAAATGATTTCTTCCCGGATGAACAACTGTTTGTTGTTCAAAGCAAAGCCCCATGGTATGCTGATATTGTTAATTTTATCGCTTTTCATGTGCTTCCTCCCAACATGAGCTATCAACAGAGGAAGAAATTCCTAAACAATGTGAAGCGGTATCTGAGGGATGAGCCTTTCCTATTCAAATAATGTGCAGACCAAATTTTGCGAAGATGTCTACCGGAGGAAGAAATTAAGGGTGTGCTCAATCATTGTCATTCCTCGAACTGCGGAGGACATTTTGGTGGATAAAGAACTGCTGCAAAGGTACTCTAATCTGGTTTCTACTGGCCTACCTTGTTCAAAGATGCTCATATATATGTATCGCATTGTGGTAATTGCCAAAGGGTAGGAACCATTTCCAAAAGGTATGAAATGCCTCTGCAAAATATCCTTGAAGTGGAACTATTTGATGTCTGGGTGATCATGGGCCCATTTCTATCTTCCTACAATAATCTTTGTATCCTAGTTGCGGTAGATTATGTGTCCAAGTGGGTAGAAGTAGTTGCCCTGCCTACAAATGATGATAAAGTGGTGCTAAATTTTTTATGAATGAATATATTCACTCGTTTTGGCACACCTCGAGTAATAATCAGTGACAAAGGGTCACATTTCTGCAATAAATATTTCGAAGCCCTTCTTGCTAAGTATGAGGTGTCCCATAAAATAGCCACTACCTATCATCCGCAGACAAGTGGCCAAGCAGAGATATCCAATAGAGAGGTCAAGCACATCCTAGAAAAGATTGTTAACCCGAATAGGAAGGATTGGTCCAAGAACCTAGATGATGCCTTATGGGCATACCGCACTGAATATAAGATGCCTACCAGAATGTCTTCGTATAGGCTTGTTTATGGCAAGGCATGTCATCTACCGGTTGAATTGGAGCATAGCGCATATTGGGTAATTCAAAAGCTCAATTTTGATTTGGATGCAGCAGGTGAATAGAGATTGCTACAACTCAATGAATCAAACGAGTTTCGTCTGCAAGTGTATGAAAATGCTAAGTTGTACAAAGAAAAGACGAAGTGGTGGCATGACAAGAAAATAGTCCAAAGAGATTTCGAACAAGGCCAGAAAGTGCTTCTATTCAACTCCCGATTGAAACTATTCCCTGAGAAGTTGAAGTCGCAATGGTTAGGACCATTCATTATAGCCAAGGTGTATCCTCACGGTGCTATTGAGGTCGAAAACCCTAATTCGGATAAAACCATTAAGGTCAATGGACAATGCCTGAAACACTACTGGGGCGGCGAGGTAGACCGGTAGAAAACCTCCATCATATTAGGTGACCCGGTGTAAGGCGGGGGAAAAAGTCAAGCCGACGACTGTAAATCAAGCACTTGGTGGGGAGGCAACCCCATCGCAGTATCAAAATTTCCTCTTCCTCTTAACTTATGTCTAGTTTTCATTCATTCTGTTTTCCTTAGTTTGATAGCATAGGTTTCAACTTGTTATTTCCATGTTACTTAGTATGTTGCTAATGTTTATATAGTTTATGATAGGATGTTTAGTTAATATGTTGTTAAAATGTGTATAGTAGTTAGTGCGTTGTTATTGCATGTTTTTATAGTTTTGTTTGTGTTCTAAAAAGTTTTACTTATCTGGGACTTGGCTTGTGTAGGAACCAAATTAGGAAACTGCTATACAGAAGTCGCGATGCAGTGCCAATATTGGTGTCGAGAGCCGCGCTACAGCGCAAAGCCCCATCCAACAGACTGGAAACTCGCGTTGTAGCGCCGACCTTAGTACTACAATCTGCACTGTAGTGCCAAGACATGTTATGCTATACTGCAAACTCGCGCTGCAGTGTCGACTTCAACGTTGTAAGTCGTGCTGCAGTGCCACAGTGCTCTATTCTATACTGGAAAACCACGCTGCAGTGCCAAGAAATACACTCAGGCTCGCGCTGCAGTGCCAACCGAAGCTGAGCATACTGGAAACTCACACTGCAGCGCCGGGTTTTGAACTGACTCTTGCGCTGCATCGCTAAGTTAAAATCTGGACTTTTAGACTCATGTTGTAGCGCCTAATAACAAAGGCAGGCACGCGCTGTAGCGCCACCAACAAAATTTTCTGTCTTAAAGAGGGCTGTTCGTTTCATTCTCTGTAGTTATCACAGTAATTATTCTCAATCCTCTCAGCAGTCACAATTTCTCCCCTTCTCTTAACCATTCGTTCTCTCTTCCAGCCGCGCCCCAGCCTATTTAAAGCGTGCCAAAGACTTAAATCTGCACAAGGTAAGGGACTTGTTGTGTCTATTAAAGGGTACTTCTTCCTTCATTGTAGATTTTTGGCAATTTTGGCCATTCCTTTTGTTAAGTACAATAGTTTCTCTATGGGTCGTACTTTGTTGTCTGAAAAATAAGAATAGGGCACTCTCTTGTTATCTTTTGGGTGTTGGATTTTGTTGTATTGACTAATTGGTAAAACTAGGGTTTGGTCATTCCCTGTTCAAAGTTTTGGGTTATTGGTGTTGGATTACGTTTCCCTTTTGTGCTAGAACTTGCAAGTGTTGTCATGGCATCAAAGCGCCCCCGTACTAGCATTGGCCCCCCTTCACCGACACCGAGAGCTCCTCCTCCAAGATGGGACACTGCCAAATTTATTAGTGAGGAGGCGTGTAAGCGTTACACATAAATATTGGCCAAGCAAAATTTGGTGCTTGAGAGGGGTCTTAGGCCAGACGATAAGACTGATGGTGATATGATAACAATGATACTGGCAATGAAATGGGTTCACTTTATAAAGCAGTCAGAGTATGCTATTATTTCTTTGGTCAGAGAATTTTACGCCAATGTGAGTGCAGATGGCCTTGCGGTAGTGCCTATTCATGGTAAACTGATCCCCTTTGACATCCAATCCATCAACACTGTATTTGGGACTCCTAATTATGATGGGCACGACTACTTGAGCCTGGACTGTGGAGCTACAACGCCGTTGAGATAGTAGTAAAGCTCTGCAAGCCCGAAACTACCTGGAAAACAAATGAATTCCATGGCGAGAATACTTCTTTCCCACAACAAGCTCTAAGTCGCTACGACAAGGCTTGGTACGCCTTTATCAGCTCCAATATCATGTCAACCCACCATCTCAATGATGTCATAAGAGAAAGGGTTATCCTACTTTATGCCATTGTCATGGGACTGAAAGTGGACGTAGGGGTTCTCATCTAGGAGTCCATCAAGAAGGCTATATGGAGTAACACAATATCAGGACTCCCTCACCCATCCCTAATAACCCGACTCTACAAATGGGCAGGTGTGCGGTGGGAGAACGATGACGTCACTCATACGCCCATGGCAGTCATAGATCATCATGTCATCGCCCAATTTTGAGTGTGTGAAGGAGTGCAGGCTCACCCGCGGGGCGAGGGTTAGTTATCGGCTCCATAGCCGCCACCCTCAACTGAGGTCGAACCATCCACGCAGGCACTCGAGCCCCCATCTGGGTCTAGTCCACCTGTGACCCTAGCTGAGATTATTGGCAGCCTAAACTTCCTACATAGCAAGGTGGACACTGTAGCTCTGTGGCATAGCTAGTTCCTGCACTACCACGCGAAGTTTCCCAACACAATTTGTATTATCTATGCGGCCCAAGGTGGGGATGACACTGAGTGCATGCCGTTCCAGTTTTTAGAGCCTCCGACTTTCACTTCCTATCCACCACCATCCCCCCCTAGGGATGAGGGCCGCGATGACGAGTCAGAGGATGATGGTGCTGAATGAATCTGCAGCAAGGAGGCCAATGAGGGTATTGGGGAAGTCAAGTCTTGGGGAGATTTATATTTAATTTTATTTATATGAATTACTATGTTTGAATTGCGAGAGCATCTTTTGGGCTGTAATAGCCTTAGACTTTTGGTTATGTTTGGGTTAGACTAGTTATGATGGTTTTATTTTGGGATGATGCATAATAAATTCTGTTTCTCGTTATGAATGTTTTTATAAATAACATCATATTTTGTTCATAATCATATTTTTGGATTATTATGGATGTTTTTATAATTAGACTCTTGTATGTTTTTTTTATAGCCATATATTGGGATTTCCACAGATTGGTATACTTGATGCCATGTGTTATGGCTTAACCCTATTTTGAGCTAGTATTAGTGTGATGGTACTTTAACTCGTATCATTTTTTGCTATAATTTTTTATTAACCCTATCCCCCGATATGTAACTGTTCCTATGTTGGGTATGGGTCTTATAGCATTTTTTTATTGTGGCTAATGACAAGTGCCAAGTGATTATGTCTATCTCTTAGAGTCATGTCAAGCAGGTGTGAGCTAGGGGTGTGTTAAATTGATAATTCGAGACTGTTATTGATCTGTCCTTCCTAGCAAGGACTGACCAATTATTTTAACTATTTATTTTTTCGGATATAGCTTGTTTGTTTATTGTATTGAGAATATGTACACTCTGTTAAAATTTTCTTAATTACAAGGTAATAAAAGACTTAGACACTTTTACATTTTTGGATCTTGAGTTCTGGCATATATATATAAAAAAAATAATCTAAAGTCTTGCACTCGCCCATACGCAGACTTGAGCGAGTTGGAGCATAAAATGAACTCGCCTAATAATCTTCGGATTTCGTAAAGTCTAATTTAGCTTAAGTTGATTACGCGGTCTTTGCTGCTCGAGTTATTAGATTCATAGGAGTGTTCTACACCTAGTGCCCTAAAGTCGTCTGGCATGAGAGTCATTGATCAAAAGCTCATTAATGGGTAGCTCTGAATAGACTAAGGTAATTAAACATTGTCCAAGTCAGATTTTACTGTCTTCATGCTAGAGCCTTTTGATCCTTTCTTGTATTTGTGTCTTGTTCTTATTGCTTGTTAATTGTTCGAGTTGCAGAGTGAGCATATTGGTTATCACAATCGACTGTGTAAACTTAATTTGAGCTATGATTACTTGGGATGGTTGATCATCACACACACACACATAGAATGGATCGAGTACATTCTTATGATTAAAAATTGATAATAAACCCTCATTCATATTTGTTGATGTTCAGATAGTTTACTTGAGGACAAGCAAAAGCTTAAGTTTGGGGGTATTTGATGAGTGATATTTATATCCGCGAATCAGATCCTTTGTGGCTTAAGAAGCTACCTGTTCTCCATTATTTATTTAGCCTTTGTATATATTTTGTTATTACTTTGCTTAATCTTTGTGTTGCAGGACTTATTAGGTCATTTCCAGCTTTAAGGGCCAAAAATGCCAAAAAATACACACTGGCACTGCAGCGCCAATGCCAGGCTTTAACTTGGCACTGGCGCCAATGACATGCTTTAACCTGGCGCTGCATCCTGCCTTTTGGGTCATTGATTATGTCAGTTTGGCGCTACAGCACCCTAGTTACTTAATAAAATGGTGTTGCAATGCGAGCTCCGATTTTTTTGTGCTGATGTGGTGCTACAACGCCATTCCAAGCTTTACTCTCCGCGCCGCAGCACCACCTCTGGTGCCCAGGCAGAGACTAGGTATGACCTAAAAAGCTGGGGATTCATTATCTTTTATCAGAAGCAACAACCACCATTTATTACAGAGCATAGAATATGAGTTTTTCAATTTATTTAGTTTAGAAGAGAAAGAAGTTGTTCCTTAAGGAAGAAAAGTCCATTGCATCCTTCACAGATCAGACTCTACACGAAAAAAGAAGACTTTAAGCCAGAAAACTTCACAAAAGGAGTTTTCTTTATCCAAATCTTGCATTCATTAGTGTATTAATAAGTAGGTTGAATACTTTAAAAATGTGTATTAGTACCGTGGTTATGAACTAATTCTATTTTTAGGATTGCAATGTAACCTATTATTTAGCTTAGTTAACTTTCTCTCCTATTTATATTAATGAATCATTTTGGATTGGGTTGTTGTATTTAATGCTTATTGATTGATTGCTTGACAAAGAAATTGATATTGATATTAATGGATATTAAAAAATGGATATTAATATCTAACCTTGAAATACAAGAATACTTGTTATGACCATGCTTATGGGAATGTGTGCATAAATTGCGTAATAGGATAGACATAGCTCTATTTGCCTTGTGTAGCCTTAAGATTAAGCTTAATGACCCTAGTCTAGTTATTTTCACCATAGAAATATTGTGATTCATCTAGCTAGGGATGTGCATTTGACTTTCAAAAGAGGATTATGTGTAGTATTGTTCTCGATTCACCATTCCTTGATCCGTTTGAATTGTGGGGAGTTAGGAGATTAGGCAAAGCATTAGGAGAATTGTAATCCTAGCTTGACTTCCTTGTACAACTCAATCTCTTATTCCTATAATTTTTAATCATATAGCTTAACACACCATCTCCAATTACTTGTTTAGATAAGACTGTATTGAACATATTTTAGTACTTGACTAGCACCTAACACTTCGTCCTCGTAGGTACGCCACTCTACTTATCATATATTACTTGTTGACCACGTATATTTGCGCATATTTTATTGATTGTGAAAACGACCAACAACACGGTATTACACAATAGCACACGGTATTGCACATTAATTCATATTATCAATTTTTACGTAAGAAGTCACTCAGTCTATCATTCAACAATTGTCATAGTAGTTATTGCACAATAACTCATATTATTTGATATGATGTAATTATACTAGTTGGAAGTATTGTGAGTATATGTTAATAATTGTGAATAATTGTTGAAATATTGAAAATGTGTAAATAATTGATGAATAAAAGGTGTTGATTAAAGATAAGTATGATATGCAGATGTTTGTTCAATTATTTTCTTTTTACAAAAGTAATTATGGCATGACTTGTCGACACTCTACTTTTTCTAAAGTAGTCTGGACCACAACTCAATTATTTTTAAAACATGTACAAGTTGGTTTAATTTTCTCTATGGGACCATAAATTCCACTGCCATTATTTTATGCGGCTCATTTGGTTATTTTGTCTAAGCGTATGTGCTAATTGTTTCCTCAATTTTTAGTATAAATAGGTTGCTCGGTTGAGAACTAAAGACACACCATCACTACACTAAAAATATAAAATTCTTTTACTACAATATTGTGAGTATTTTTGTTGAGTGTAAGGTTAATTACTCCAAGTGTAGATATGGAATCCAAGCATTGTTTAAGTTGATCAATTTCACAGAAAGTAGAATCAAGTCACATGCTCAGGTAAGGGGTATCATTTTTTAATGGTAAAGGGATATCATTTTCTTTCATACTCCATATTATGGTAAGATATTATTATTCGTTTCTTCAGCTTATCATTAAATGGCGAAAAGTCCTGAAATGATTAGACTATCCTTAATAGTTTGTGCTTCATCTAATATCTTGACCTGAATCTTTCTATTCAGTTTTAAGTTATTATATTTGATCCGGGAACTTTACATTTACTTGAACTTTATATTCTATCAGGAATTCTAATCAATTTTCTGGATATTATGTTGGCAATTTGGACTCTGGACAATTAAGTTGAAAATGACTAAGATTTATTTTATCTTATTATTCTAATTATTTCTGTCCATTCATTATATATATCATTATTATCATCCTCATGCTTATATTATGTTGAAAGTCACCTGTGGCCCGTAGTGCAAAGATGGACTGTTTATTATTGGTTTTACAGTTGTATATCTTTGGCCCGTAGTGAAAAGATGGACTGTTGGTTATTGGTTATACAGTTGTATATCTTTGGCCCGTAGTGCAAAGATGGAGTGTTGATTATTGGTTTTACATTTGTATATCTTTAGTTGTAGTGCAAAGATGGACTATTGATTATTGGTTCAAAGCTGTATATCTTTGGCTCGTAGTGCAAAGATGGACATTTGATTATTGGTTTTACAGTTGTATATCTTTGGCCCGTAGTGCAAAGATGGACTGTTGATTATTGGTTTTAAAGTTGTATATCTTTGGCCCATAGTGCAAAGATGAACTATTAATTATTGATTTTACAGTTATATATCTTTGGCTCGTAGTGTAAAGATAGACTGTTGATTATTGGTTTTATAGTTGAATATCTTTAACTGGAGTGCAAAGATGAATTTAATGGCATAATTATAAACATAAGCTGTGAATTGGTATAACCATGATCTTTGGTGTTTCAGGTAAAGATATGTGCTGAAAGTTCTCATTGTCTTGGGTACAACGAAGAACTGTTGATTGGTGTTACAGGAAAAAAAAAATTGATGATATACTTTTAAATTGAAGAAGATAATAGACTTTATGTTCTACTTGACTCTTCTAATGGATTGTTGATTCCGCTGCAATTATGGTTAAAAACTTTTATCATCTACCATATGTTCTAAATATCTGATTTATTATTGATGAAGGCTATTGATAATTTAATTATCTTAAGTCATGATATTCTTTACAAGGCTATTTGTGCTCACCATTTTGCTTCACAACTCCTTTCATGTAATAAAAGTGTAGCTGGGATTAGTAGAGAGAACATGGGTATAAAGTGGTGTTTCAAATTAGTCGCAATCCTAATCAAGTTAGGGAATAGTGTGGCATAATAATTGTACTCAGAACTTAAAATGTTTATGTCATATTTTATATGTCATTTAATATTTAATTTTGGTGAACAACAATATGTTGAGATGAACTCGAATTTGGAAGCATAAAAAATGCACTCCATTAGAATGAGGAGAACATAAATCTTCTCGTGTTCCTTGGGAACTTTAAATATTTGCTGTTGTATTTTATATGGCATTGTAATAATTTGAGTATGAATATTGTCGTAATATATACGTTACAATATTTGTATTCAAACTCAGAGTATATGTGTCATCGTATTTTGCACAATAGTTCAATAGTTGTAATAGAAATGTTCACGTCAGTAGTGTTATTTCTGGTGACCCAAGATGTGTTGTGTGGACCTATTTTGGGGGCTTCACAGTTGGGATATGTATACGGTCCAAAATTGACGGTGCATTGATGACTTGAATGATTACCAACACAATAATTACAAACTACTGCTATGCTTCGAATTTGTTGGGCAGTAAGAACATCCAACGTCTTCGAAAGTGTTTCAAGTTATGTTGACAATGCAGAAATTACATTAAGTCCATCAATCCACGTGTCCCTTGGCTGAGTCAAACTCATATATGGCCAATGACAATTAAATTCAGCCATGATACCTGAAAATAGAGAAAAATAGGAAAAGAATTAAAATAAAAACAAAAATTTTAAATTAAGACCAATTTGATTGAAATTAATGATGGCAAAATTATTAAAATAATTCATCGACAACGACGACAAAAACTTTTTGGTCGTATTTCACGATCAATATATGCGTGCAAGTATACACGGTCAACTAGTAATAAAGAATAAGTAGAGTATCGTTCCCAGAGAGAATTATCTAAAAAATATTACGAAGCACTAACCCGTAACCAACTTAATCTTATTTAAGCGATCAATTTAGAATTTTATACTTAAAAATAACTAATTAAACTAATGTTAAGTACCTATAGAATGAAACTAGATAAAGAAGACATGAGACTACAATTTCACCTATTGTTTTATTTAAGTCAATATATTTTCTGTTAAGCTCAATTAATTATATCGGATTGTTAATTAAGAACACGATGGAAAAATATGGCCATCTCTCGATGCACCATACCCATATCAGACTAAATCCACAGCTGATAGAATGAATGTGAACACCCTAATTAACTAATCCACTATATCTCTTTGTGAATTACAAGTAAAAAAAGTTTAAGCACAAGTTCTTATCGAATTACATGCGGTGCGTTGGTATATCTCTGTCCTAGGCACGAATCATGAAGTCCATTGCCATGTAGAAATCACAAACACATGCTATTATGATTATATCTAAATTCAATAATTCGTTAATCAATTTCATATGGATTATCACGGTAATTGTTAGCTAGGCATATAAGCAATTAAACGCAAACCATAACAGAAAATCCAAGAATAATTAATTAAACTAACAAAGAAGCATATCTAAGTAAATTACACAACAAGATCCATTATAATCTCAAAATGAAATTTAATTCATGAGTGAAGTGAAGTCCATAATCCAAAATTGATTATATATTGAGAAATAGAGATAGATGTAAAGAGAAGTTAGGGATTTAGGAATACAAATCTGATCTCTCTTACTCCAAATCTGAATCTCCAATGATCTTTAATTACTTCAATCTTCAGATCTAATCTAAACTAGGGTTTTAATAATCTACTCTAATCTAAACTACAAAATATAGAAAAGAGCAAATATAATCTAATGATCCCAAAGGATGGAATCCATATTTACAAACTGATATTTCTTCTATATATAAGCCCTAATTGACCCCTTGTCCAAGATACAACTCAATTGGTCAATTAAATGAAAGTCAAATTGAAAGTAGTATACACACTAGCCAATCATGTTAATGATAAAGCATGTACTTTATAATAATCTTATTCGTTTATTAATAAAAATATTTATTTACTAAAGACTTTAATTTATCTACATGGTGTTGTTTTAAAAATATGTAATAAACTCATAGTTTTAAGCAATGCTTTTAGAATCATGATGAGATCATGCTAATGGGATCTAAATTCTTAGATAGCTTAAAAACTGAAATATTCCCAATCGATTGATTACTAAAAAAGGGATTAGTTAATTCGGATAGATTGGTACATACGTTACTTGGTCATTTGATGAGGATGATTGATCTTATGATCATTTGTGTGGAGACACTAAAGCAAGTATGTATGTGCTTATTGGAGAAGAAGTTCACTGAACGTGACTCGCTAAGGAATACCTAATGGAGTTTTACTTGCATGTCAACAAGAATTACTGTAGTGATAGTAGTACAAGTGATCCTTGGACTTGAGATCATCATAGTATCTTGTGCATGATGACTTATACTTTGACTTATTCCTTAAGACCCTTAGGGTATATCAAAGGGTATGCTTGGGTATAATAAGTTGTGCATAGAGGCAATGTATGATCAATAAAGAATCTACTGCTTCTAGTAAAAGAAAAAAAATGTCGTTTGTGATTCGATAGATGACAACCCAAGAGTCCTTGGCCAAGGCAGAATGAAATTAGAAATGAATTTTTAATTTGCATTATTTGGAGTTGTGCATTTAAGAATCGAAATACATATAATTAAATAAAATATGACTTGACAATAATTCCATGTCTTATATTTAATTGAGACATTGTATGTTAGAAGGATTGAATTGTACGGTAACTATTTACTTAAATATTATTTTATGATTAATGTTAAAATCTATATTATCTGAAAAGTTGTTAATCAATAGGGGGGCTTATCCCTATTGTAGAATAAATATTATTTATTTAAATAAATTAATAGTTTAATTTATTTTTTTAATTAAGATTAGAATTATTCTAATTGATTTATTCACAACCGGTTTAATATTGAGAACCTAAAAAGTCACACCATAAAACGAAGAATATTTATTTAAGAAGCAAATGTCATAATCGTAATAGTAAATTAAGTGTATTTAATTTAATCTATGGTGATAGAATAAATTAAATAGCTTAATATTTATTATTTAATATTTTTGAAATATTAAATATAAATTAATAAGAGGAGTCTTATGATTATTATTACTATTATCATTATTTAATTTCTAAAGGAGTTTTGAAATTAATTAATAAAAATACTCTCATATACCCTAATAAGATTAGGAGGTTAATTAATTAAAAGAGTTTAATTAATTTTTCCTAATAAGATTGGGAACCTAATTAATTAAAGGAGTTTAATTAATTAAAAATAAAAACTCAATTCCTTAATTTTTAAGAAAGGTTGTCTACATCTATAAATAAGAGGAGTCTTATTATGGGTGATGGTGGACGCTTTCACAATACACGTGAATGATTTTTCCAAGAGTTGGGAGAGTACATATTTCTATAGAGAAAAAAAGACTAGGGTTTTGCCAAACATCAATCTTCTTGAATATTTGTTCTTCCTTACTGGATCACCTCTAGAGGCCAAACACTTAGGTGACTAATGTTGATCAAAGGAATGAATCAAACCCAGTGGATTCAAGTTGAATGTGAAAAGAAATTGGAGGTGAACTCATACCCGAGGAAGCTGGTTTCTATAAGGGTATAAATCTGTTCTTCATCTCTTTTCTATTGATTAATAATTATGCACAAAGTATGATCATGACGATGGGTTTGTATGAAAATTTTAAATTTCTATTTTATTGCGCGTCTACACCTTTTGTGTAATTTGATTGCATGATCGCGCTATACACAAACCCAAACATAAATTGGTGGTCATACCCGAACCTGTCCGGCCACGCAACCCACATGGTCAAATTGGGCGCGACTGTGCAGCAGGGCAACTTTGGACAGAGACTGGAACGGCCGCGCCTCACTGCAGTTTTGGTTTTTGATGTTCTGCTGCTGTAGTTGCAAACTCTTCAAGTCTTGATCACTACAACATTCCAATACATTCATTTTGTCTTTAAATGCTACCACGAGGATCGAATCTAGATTCAGAAACTGAATATGTGATCACAGGATTCATAGGCTCACATGAAAAAGAAATATGTACAAAATCTAGAAAAAGAACTAGATTTGAGTAAATCCAAACCATTCTAGCTTCAACGGTTCCAGTCTAGTCACTATAAACCGGTTAAAGTTAGAAATAACCAAATTTAGACAAATCTAGCCCGCAGGCTGAAAGATTAAATATTTACATTATGAAAGTAGTAAAATAGATATTTATATAAAAGTAGTAAATATATATATATATATATATATATATATAGGTAGTAGAAAGCTTAAAAATTTGAAATATGTTACAATGGGCCGCCAAGAAGACTTTAGATAGCTTTTGATACCGGTTAAACTTCAGTATGTTTCAAAACACGAGCTTACAAGTGTTTAGAAAAAAAAATCACCCAGTTTGGAGCACTCTAGAAGAGGTTACAGGCTGAAATGGACAGAGTTTTCTCTCTTTTATTCCTTTTTCTCTTACATTTAATGGCTGGTGGGGAGTCTATTTATAAACCAAAAGTGTCGTGGGTTCACTCGCGATAATAACTGGTTTACCTGCGGCTGCCCGAGCTGCCCCGGGCTTTGTGGATCCCATCATCTCTAAGTACGTGCATTAGGACGATACGTTGTCTGCTCGAACCTTTAAAACTTTCAATTCGAGAGTCTGATGGAAGTATGACATACCATTATAGAAAACTCTTTCTGAGTGCTACGAAATAACATAGGGCTTGCCCTCATTTCGAATCCGAGAAGATGGGTCCATAACCTAAATGGCATGTACGGGTCTCCACATGTAGTCCGTTGAGCTGTTTTGCATAGTTTGTGCTAGAAATTTAAGATGTGGTTCTTATCGGACTTCTTTTGAAGTAGTTTGAGTTGAAATAAGTGTATTTTATTTGAGTTGAAGTTGAGTTGGAAAAATAACCATTTTTCCCCTCCCGGTGTTATCCTCGGCTTTGGCGCAATTGTAGCATTCTTTTCCCAGGGTTATCTTTGAGATTGGCCTACTGTTGAATCTGAATGTCCTCAGGGTTATCCATGAGCCTGGCTTGATCACGTAGGGTTATCTCCGGGGTTGGAATTAACTTTCTCGGGGTTATCTCGAAGGTTGGAAACTGATCTCCCGGGATTATCTCCGGGGTTGGAAACTTGATCTCCTGGGGTTATCTTTGGGGTTGGAAACTTAATCTCCTAGGGTTATCGCTGGGGTTGGAACTGATGTTCTGGTCCTCCAAGGTTATATTTGATGTGTGAAAAAGATGTTTTTGTCCTTCTGCGTAGTTAGTAACAGTAAAACGAAATTTCGAGTGTCTACAGATGCCCCTCTTTATCATATTCATGCAATGCAATGGCATGAACATGATAAATAGTACTAGACACTTGAAATATGACAAAGTATATTTAATGATGCAAATCAGAATGTAATGATTGTTTATGATGAATGTTAAAATGCTTTCGCAAATCGCAGTTCCTAAATTGCACATCGCTTCATAACTCGCACATCGCATTTCACAAATTGCAAATCGTACTTTGCACATAACAAATCACTTTACTATTACCAGTTGATGCCTATGCTGGTGTTAACTCCAACGGTTTGGCTTTTTATTGGTGTTGTTCATGGTTGTTTGATGAAGATAAATTGAGATGTTTTCTACATCTCCGTTGGGGATGGCATTCTGAAATCATCAAAACTTCCCGATGTATACGTTGGTAGTTTGACAACGGTGCCTACCCTTCTGGTAGTTTGGCAACGAATCCTACCCTGCTGGTAGTTGACTACTCTAACATCACCAAACTATTTTAATTCCCATTTGAACAGTGATATGAAAAGCTTTCATCACTGACCTATCTTGATGTTACGCTGAATTAATGCCAATGGTTTAGAATACCGGATCTTCCAATACCTTCGCTGAAGTAATATTCAACGGCTTACTTCACCAGACTCCGCTTGATGTTACGTTGGATTGATGCCAACCAAATGATGTTTACGACAAAAAATTTCTCTGATCTAGGCATTTAATGTGCATGCATATTTTAAATATACTAAAGATGCATGTAAAACCTTAATGGAGATGTACACTGATGTAGCGCATTTGTACTTATGAAAATCATGCATGATGTGATGATCTAGATTTATCCTTAGGAGTCTATTGTCCTAGGTTTATGCACATTTTAAATTGTCTGAAGTAGAAACTCACATCACCCTTTCTGAGGCGATTTGGAGTTTATTTTCGCTGTTGGGTTATTGTGCCCCATTCCCTTGTGTTTTTGATTCATAACCCGGCTGGACTGATGACCTGAGTGCCGCTGACATCCCTGGAGGGTGTGGCTATTTCTTTCATTGCCCAACTTTAAACTTCGGTTTAGAGGCCTCAACTTGTGAGTACTTGACTCATGTTTATATGTTTGATGGTGTAGATTTCATTTGCTAGATCTTTCATCATTGGCCTTCTACTCTTGAGTTAAGAACTTTTTTGAGAATTTTCCCCTTCTTCTATAGGGGTAAACTTATGTCACCATAATTTCTTTTAGAAGTTTTCCCCTTTTTTTTATAAGAGGCTTGATCCCTCCTTAAACTCCTCCCATTTCTTGGAATTGGAAAATGCCCCAGTCCTTTCGGATGCTGATGTCGGGGATTCATATGAGAAATTCTCTTTGTTAAGGAGATCGTAAGTGAGCAATATCATGCACATCAAAAGAACATAATGCACCAAAAGCTTGACGGCTTGGCTATCAGGATTAGTACACTCTTGCGAATAAGGCATTTGAAGTAAAAGTTTATGAAATTGAATGAGTTATGAAATCGCAAGTAAATTTTGAAGCATCCATTGTCATTATTCATGGGTAGGATTGGATTTAAAAGATTTATCTCCCTATATAAGAGATACATCATCTTCGCTCTATATGTTCTGCTTCGTAGATTAGATTTCATATGACACATGTACAATGAGTGACAAAACTCTTAGTAGGGGTTTCATTTCTATGCTTTCACAAATTTTCTTGATTCTTGCTCTTTTTCCTCTCGCCTAACTTATCTTGTTTTCTGAGGCTATTCAGAATTACCCATGTAACAAGTTTTGGACCAATGACTCCCAAATTAGAGGACTTTAGGGCATTAGGTGTTAAGACACTCCTTCGAGTTTACTGGCTCAAGTAATAAAGGCCACACTTTAAGATGAGTCGGGCGATCACCCTATTCACTTCTTTGCCTGAGCTTGATAGGTCTGTTTTCTTAGGCTCTAAGTCGCCCATATAGGGAGCATTGGGCCGGTGACTCCCAACCCAGATGGCTTTAGGGCACTAGGTGTAAAGACACCCCTCGGGCTTAATTACTTGAATAACCTATGCCACAATTCGGATCTGCTCAGGTTTAGTCTTTCCTTTTTCAATGCTCGTTTTCTTAGGTGCTAAGTTAACCATGTAAGGAGCGTTGGGCCGATAACTCCCACACCAGCTGGCTTTAGGGTACTAGGTGTAAAGACACCCCTCAGGCTTAATAACTCGAGCAACCGAGGCCATGATTCGAAACATTAGGTTGGCGACTTATCTTTTATCTTTTTATTAATTGCCATTATTTTTGCCATAGATTCATACCCCACAACTAAGAGTAAAGGAAATCGAAAAGTGCAGACATGCATATAAGGTCAAATCTGTTCCAAAAAGTGCTTTGAACTATGATGTCGTTCCCAATCAAAATTCTCTAATCATTCACGTGATTCTTTCCCCACGGACGCTTATTAGAATTAATCCCATTCATAACAAGTTAAGCAAAAACCTTTTTCTAAGAATACTTAACATGTATATTATCGCTAATGCATGTAAATAGAGACTGAAAGCTCATAGAGAGGTGAAAGAGTCATACCTCACATGTGGATTATTCATTCTGAGAATAGTTTGATTGGAAAAGACCAAATGATCATACCTAATCGCAATGAGTTGATATGAGGGAAGCTCTGATGATGATGGACCATGTTGATTGTGTTAGCCGATGCATTTTCCTCTTTAGGATGGTTGATAAATTCCCAATGTTAAGTTTTCACTGCTTTTGACATTGCCCTAGTCTTGTTGTAAGGGTCCCAATAGTGGGTTGTCACCAATTTTGAAATGCCCCAGCCTTGCTTGTTGTCTGGGATCGTTGCTTTGACAGGTGGGCTGATAAGATGGCGATATTGCAAGAGGCTTTTACCTCTGTACCATATGGTGAATATGTAGTGGATTTGGGCTTTGATGCCCTCAATCATTATTCCTAACTTGTTTGTGCAATCGGCCTTAATGATTTTCTTTTGATTTAACAATGACTTGTGATTGAGGGTGTCAGCTCTTTGAAGGTCCTCACTGCTTGTCATGCTTCATATATCGTTGTGTTGTTGTTACAACTTTGATGATTTATATCGAGAGGCGTTCAGACTCCACTAAATTGGCCTAATGATCTCAGCTTGGTTGGTGATGACTTCTCCCAAGTTTGATTTGATCTGCAAAGTTTGATTTGTTGCCTTGGGATTGATGTTTGGATTTGAATATTTCTTTTGAGGGTCAGACCGCACCACTGATGGTTGCCTACGTACTCCCATTACTGAAGGGAGATCTGGTCTACGTAGTTCCTGCTTGATGAGCTGAATCGTTTGAGAAGTGTTTATTTGGGTTTTTTGGGTTTTTGTTTGGTTTGCTGGCACCATAAATGGCCTTCTACATACTCCCATTGATGAGGGGAGATCAGATCTTTTGTAGTTCAGGCTCTTGGTTGAGACCTGACTAACTTGATTTTTATTTTATTTTATTTTATTGATTTTTTTAATTTTTTAACTTTTTCAATATTTACATGCATAGAAAATAAAAGTCATATTGCGAAGAAAGTGATACCGTCTCAACATCTCCTAGAACTCTCAACTTTATCCTCTAGATCTACATCTTCTTGGCTAGCTGAGGCCTGATAGTCCAGTTGTCAGTGGTTATGTTGTCTTCAAGGCTCGTGATAGAGGTTACCTATTGGTTATGAATATCTTTATTCATCGCCATAACTTGATCGCTTCCTGATTCAGTATATTCCTCGGGGACGCTAGAATTGGACCCATCGCAAAAATGTATGAACTCTTGATTCTTCGATGGGTTGGTTTCCCCAATAATCTCACCATTTTTCCTTCATCTGTTCATTCACCTTTTTCCTGGGTTTGAGAGGATTTGACTATTAAATCTCCCTCGAACTGTTGTGGCATTTCTTGCAAGGAACTGTCCTTTTTAGCTTTTTCTTCCTTGGAAAGGATTAGTATTTCCTCCTCATCATCCAAGATGATAAAATCAGGAATGTGGTTGCTATTTGTGGGCCACAGGATGTTGGATGTTGGCAGAGGAATCTCCTTTAAAGATTCTCTTGTCTCCTCTGGCATTCCCTGCATTAGGATCAGTCCACCTTGTGTTCTATCAGGATTGGTACTCACAGCCTTCACCTCCTTTGAACTGCCTGTCTCGAGTGGACATCTTAAGCTTTTTATTTCCTTTTCGCCTTTTTTGGTCATAAGGGATTCTATCTTCAGCTCTCCATTTTCAATGAGATCCTGTATTTTATGTCGCAAAAACCAACATCCCTTAGTCGCATGTCCAGGTGAGTTAGAATGGTAGAGACATATCTTGGTGGAATCATAACTCTTTATCTTGAGATTTATAGGAGGCAGCAACTCAGTAATCCTTCCTTCACTTATCAGGAAGTGTAGCATTTCTTCATTTGATTTGCTTAGAGTGGTGAATTGTTGGCCTCTTTTGGAGGTCGTTTGATCTTTCTTCTTTGAGAATTTGCATTCCCCCGAGCGATTTTTCCATTGTCGAAATCTTCTAGTAATTTTATCATTCCATTTTTCTTGTCCTTTAAGACAGCTTTGATCTTCTTCATTTAGCTGGCTCATCCTGGATAGATATGGGCTTGCATTATGGTTAACCTCTTTTTTCTCTTGGCTTTCTAATAGTTGAGTGAAAAACTGCCTCATATCCTGATGTTGGCGCACTATCAGCTTAGCTAGCAGATTTACTTAATTCTGGATCGTCTCTAATTTTTGCATTACTGTCATACCTCCTCCTAGTTTTCCCACTCTAGGACATTTTTTCCGGGCCTTTGGGGGTATTCCTCCATCCTTCGTATATACTTATGATTTGGATACATTTTAGCTCTTCCTGACCCGATTTTGTTTACTCCCTCCGTATCATGCTGCTACGAAAGGTTGGTGTTGACATTTTGTTTGTCAGGTTGTTGGACCAAAATACTCCTACTTTCGACCAGATTTTGAATTTTATGTTTTGAGGACCAACAATCTTGTGTATCGTGTCCTGGAGACCCTGAGTGGTAAGTACATCTCTGGCTTGGATTGTATCTTTTGCTCCCTGGTTCCAGAGGTGGAGCCTGTTCGATAATTTTCTTGTGATCCATTAACATCGCCAATACATTTTCAAGGGAATCGCCCAATGGAGTGAACACCCGATTTTCTGTTCTTTCAAATTTTTTCTTTTTATCCTGGCATTGGTTGAATGCAGCCTATTGTTACAATGGCAGATTTTCTTGCCTTTTCCAAATATTGGGACTGTAGGTTGGTCTCCTAGCTTGCCCCTGTAAAACGAGGGATACATCTTCATTGCATTTATCTGGTACCCTCTTGGGATCGCTCGCATACTTGCCAGTCTATAAATGATTGGTGACAGCTTCCAAAGCAGTGGAGTCTATAATCTTGCTTGCCTTCAGGCCCATCTCTGCTATTCCATCGTGTTTAATCATCTCTGAGAATGGCTTTCCTATTCCAGCTAGGATTCTTTCATAGTAAGGTGCATTTTGAATGTCTATGAAAGTAATCACCATTTCAATTTCTATCATTGATGGAATGACTTGCGCTACCAGACGTCTCCACCTTTGGGCATATTATCGGAAAGACTCAATACTCTGCTTTTTGACTTTAGTCACTTGGTATCGATCTAGTGCCATTTATGACTGAAAACTATACTGATTTAGAAAGGCATGGGAAAATTCTTCCCAGTTGTGGATTTTGGCATTGTTAAGTCGAGCATGCCAGGCTTTAGCCTTTCCAATGAGACTCTTTTAGAAAAGTTACATTCTGAGGCTTTCATCTTCAACATAAGACCCTATCATACCAATGTATACTTTTCGGTGCATATTGATGAGTGGGATTTATACCCGTGAATCAGATCCTTTATTGCTTAAAAAGTTGCTTGATCATCGTAGATTTTATATGATTTTAGTAGTATTTTGCTAAACTGATGTGTTTCAGGGCTTATTAGGTCTTTTCAAGCTTTCAGGGGGAAAAACTATCGATTTTCCTACACTGGCGCTGCAACGCCAATGCCAGGCTTAAACCTGGTGCTGCAGCTCCCCAACCTGGTCAAAGGTGACGTCAACATGGCGCTAAAGCGCCCTAGTTCTTGTATTAAACTGGCGTTGCGGCGCGAGCTCTGGTCTTTTTGTGCTGACGTGGTGCTGCAGCGCCGTTCCAAGCCTTTTCTCTTCTTCTCGTGTTGAGTATATAGAAAAACTCTCATTGGGTTAAGATGTAACCTTATATTGCAGCAAAAACTGATATTCAAACTAATTCGGATAGGAATAATTTGGATCATGATACTGCTCTTAACTGTAGTCCTAAGAGTTTGGATAACCCTGACAGTTTTGATGATAGTAAATCGGTTCAATGTCAGCTCATTCCTGACAGTAGGCAGTCTGAGTGGACTGACACTCAAGATTGTCTGAAAACCTCAAGAGATTTCAAATTTGATCTTGCAATCGCTCAAGTCCTTCTTCCGATCTTGGTTGTGTCGTCCTCTCAAAAGGCCATTGATAACAATGATCGTCCATAACCTGTAGGCTTAAAAACAAAAAGGAAGATCAAACAAATAAAATAAATATACATACGTTCAAATTAAGTCTAAATTGATTGAAATCAATATTGGACAACATTAGAAAAATAGTTCCCCGGCAACGGCGCCAAAAACTTGTTGGTTGAAAAATCGATCACTAAACACGGGCAAGTATATGCGGTCTAACAAGTAATACATTGATAAGGAAAATGTCGTACCCACGAGGAACTATCACTATTATTTACTAAATACTGGCTTTGTATAACTTAAGTCTTATTCGAACAACAGAATAACAGAAGTGTGATTAATCTAGTTGTATCTAATTATCAAAGCAAGTAGGTGGAAAATGAATGGTATCAAATGTGCTCAAGCTAAGGTCATAACTTCACCCCACACTGGCATTTTGTCAAACACCTGGTGTGCTATGTTTCATGAAACTTCCTACCCTTCTCTCTTCAGTCTTAGTGGTCACGATAGTTTGTCGACCGAGAATACACAAGTGCTCATACACCTCTTTCAAGGTATGTACAAACATATCCTCTCTAAATCCACCCGATATAGAATAGAACAGAAAGGAACATCCAAGATATGCAATGATCCTACCCATGTCTATGTGAATTAACCATAACAAGGATTTAAAGCTTAAGTTCTCAATGAGGTCACACATGGTGCACATATATTGTAACGAATGAGAATTTTGTAATTTATTTTAAATATTTATTGAATTAAATAAATATTTTAATTGATTTATTTATTGAGATAAATAAATAATTGATGAAATGGTGGTGTAATAATTTAGTTAAGTGTGTATATTAACTAAATTAATGAATGATAATTTTATTATTTGAAGATTTAATTTAATGAAATAATTAAATTAAATAAATTCTTTAATATTTAAGGAAATAATTAAATTTAAATAAAATGACGCTCTACTTTAATTTAATAATTAAATTAGATATATAATAATTTATTAATCATAAGTATAATTATAATTATTATAATTATAATTGTAAGTTATTGAAATTAATTAAATAATAGTGTGACAAAAAAAACTATATAATAAAATTAATATAATAATAAACTAAAAACCTAATCTAAGTTATAGCCAAACATGGCCATATGGCCTTTGGCATATTACAACTGACGAAAGCTTTTTGGATTTCTTACCTAACATACGTGGGAAGCATTCAGTTTATATCTTACGCATATTATTTCTATCCTAAGGCTAAGCTAGAAACACAGTGTTAGAGAGAAACAGAGGAAGCAATTGAGAGAGAGAGAGTTGGAGAGGAAATTGAGAAAGTGAAGAAGAATTAGAGTATCAAGGGAGAAGGGGAAACATTAGCAAGCAATCCTCTATCATTGTGTGTACAGTAATCAAGGATTGAAGATATAAAAACCTAAACTTATGTTCTTAATTTCTAATATAGAATTTTATGAATTTGAATTATAATTGTTAATTAGTTTATGTAATCAATTGGTTATCATCTATAAATGGTTTTTAGTAAGATAATTCATGAAAATCATGGTTGTGTTCTTGAGTTTTATTTGGAAAGAGGGAAAATTGGGTTGATGATTTGTTAGAGTAGTTGGTATTTGTGTTAAAGATTGTTTATAATCTATTATATGTTGCTTTCAAACGATTTTGGAGTACCAAATTCATGGAAAAATGGGTTGAAGAAGAAATTGTGAGTTAAAAGTGTTTTGTGTGTACAAAATGGCTTAATTGAGCCCAAAAGTTTATGCTTAATCCTTGTAGTAATCTTTAAATTGATTATAGATTGTGTTAATACATTAGGAAATGAAAACAACGAAATTGAAATGGTGTAATTTGGTTGAGAAATAAGGATTTGGCGATTAAATTCGCTAAATATGTTGAAAATGGAGAAAATAACAAAAACATGATTTTAATTCTTTAAATTTGGTTATATAAGTTGTTTTAGGTGTTAGAATGCTTGATTGTATATGTTATGCGGCTTTAGTTAATTTTGTAGCGTGTGGGTTTTTCCATGTTACCGTGAAATTGGAATTTTTGGCTTAGAACATAGTCTAAGTTCGTGTTCTGCAAAACTGACTCTAGTGCCAAGTTCAGGCGCGCTACCTCTTGGCGCGGGCGCGCTGCCACGCGGGCACATTGGATTCAAAGGTAGACATGGTGCGGCCGCGCCAGTGGTCAGTCAGACCCAGTAATGAACTGTTAAAAGCAGAGCTTGGAGAACGTTTACTTAGCATAATTTAATGATTGTAAAAGGACCTAAAACATGTTATAAGACGTAATAACATATTGTAATCACAATGTTGAAACTAAAGATTATGAATTAGTAAGTTGTGAAAGTTCGTAACATGATGTCATGAGAATTTGTATTGATATGCAATCACCATGTCGGGTACTGTTATATAATTAGGAGTGCAGATTCATGGTACATGAATGATTAAAATAATTAGGTCTTAAGCTAGAGACTATAGACTTAACTAAAATGAGAAGTGAACCCATGGATTTAATGTTAACATAACTAATTGGTATTGTGATTCTAATGGTATATGTAGAGTATTTGGCGAACCTTTGTAGTAATTGTGTAGCCTACACACGAGGCAAGTTTCCTAAACCTTAATCTTATGTTGAGCAAATTTCTTGGTTCTACCATGTTTAAGATTATGCAAGCTTTTTTATTCTATGTCTTTTACATAGAGCAAGTTTCATATTTCTAATGTGATATTGTAATGCAAGTTTCCTAAACCTTGTATTTACGTTGAACAAGTTTCATGTTCCTAGCTTGACATCGTTATGCATATTTCTAAAACTCCAATCTTTTATTCAGCAAGTTCCTATTGTTCTTTCCATTCGAAGCATGAACTATTCAACTTCATTGTTTCAAATGAGATTTTCTAACTATTCTTGATACAATGTTTATTCAATTGTATATTATTGATATTCAATCTTCGACTTAATTATTGTTGTTCAATCTTATATTATTGAGTTAAACCCTAGAATAGCAAATAAACCATTGTTGGTTGGACTAATCCATAGTTGATGAGTGTTCTAAAATTCTAGAACCACTGATAAGCTAGTTCCAAACTAAACATTCTTTAGTGCAGAAAATCCGAAAGTCAAACTGAGATGAACAACCCTAACCTAGGGGATTATGTACGCGTTAACGTTTAGATGTTTGTGCACAATATATGGTACGAAGGGTTGATCCCCCTAAGTACCAACGTAAAAGTCTATATAGTCTAATGACTATTAGAGGTTGAAGTAAAAATACTTAATAACCTTGCGACATAGTTCATGGTCTTAAATACCCTCAGATATAAACCTCAAACTTGTTTACTAATTTTGACTCAAAGAACAAGTTCTTAATTATTCAGTATTCATTGCTTACTCTTATGTTAATGCTATTATCACTCTTTATATCAGTGAGCAATCATTTGCTCACTCTTCCATTTAACACTACAACTACAGTTGAGAAATTTGACGAGCCATCTTCTAGCAAAGGAAAGGGCATGATGTCTAAGTGATGAAGAGTTATTTGAATTTTACTCAACTAAATTAATGTTATAAGACTTATTTAATTATGTGATGTATTCCGCAGACTTATGTAATAATTATAGGTTAGATTACCTGGGAATGTTTTAAGTTGATGTAACCCTTTAATGGGGAAGATATTTATTTAAGTTATGTCTTTATCCTTGTTTATGGGTAGTTAGATGTAAATATTTTGGAAAGTGAGCACCAAATCCTATGAGAATGAAGTACCCTCATTTGGGAGTGTCACAGGTTGGTATCAAAGCTTTAGGTTATGAACCTTAGGTGGGGAAAACCTTAGGAAGTAACCTTTAAGGAGATAGAAAACATAGTGGTGATAAACTCTTATCGAATTCTAAGGAATTCATTGAAGAAAAAACGAAACAATAAAAGACTTTATGTGTTATATGTTAATAACTTATGTACTCGCGAGTATCGAAGAGTGTCACATAATAAATGAAACATAAAAGTATTTTGGTGTCAAGATGTCTAACGTTGAAGGATTCAGTTAAGCAAGGGAAGAGATACCTTAGGTACCTAGGGATGAGGAGCCTCGAGATGTTCATGTTGTTCGGGAGCAATTGATCCAAAGGGAGCCTTCTCTGTTGCTTGCTGAGGAAGGACAGGATAATGAGCCTGTGTCTGATCTAGAGGAGGATGAGGAAGAGGATCCTGAGGAGTTTCCACCAAACTCTATATCAGCTGAGATGTATGATGCATTGTATGACCGAAACATAGAATGACAGGATACTATTAAGGAGCTGAAGGAGTTGGCTGACATGCGTCAGGATACTATAGAGCAGAAGGATGCAGAGATTCAGGAACTCGACTCACGACTTGGGAACACGAAATGGAACCTAGTTCACAAAGAGGGACATCAAGAGGAGCTGTTAGCTGAGAATGAGAAGATGAAGATAGAAGTTTGAAAGTTAAAAGACGACTTGAAGGAGGAGTCAACTAAGCGTGCGAGAGCAGAAGTCGCTTGGATGAAGGCTACTTAGCGTGCAAATCGTGCTAAAGCCAAGGTTTAAAACGAGGAAGGCTAAGATGAATGAAATGGATTATGCCTTTCATTATGCGATTGATAGGGCCCATGATCGAGTCTTTTATTACCCACCTCATTTTGAAGACTTACTATGGTACATGATGGATCGTAGGACGACATATTGTATTATGGAAGAAGAGCGTAGAGAAGCCTCTCGACACCTTAACATGCCAAGATAGGAAGAATAATAATAATATGTGGTTAAATATGTGATTAAATATATTGTAAATCCCTTATTTTGAGATAAATAAAGGGATAGGATGAATATGTGATCCTGAAACTTGCCTAGTTCAGGAAAGTTGATGTTTATAGCAGAGATGCTATCTTGAGTATGTTTTGAAAACTATGAATAAATAAAATATCAAAGTTTATTGAAAGGTTGTGTGTTAAGCTTTAATTTTAGCGTGCATAAAGTTAAACTTTAAGACATTCAAAAAATTGAGTAATGAACTAATAAGCGTATATTTTAAATAGAAGATGCCTCCTAGAAGAAGACAACCACATTAACAACCACCTCCTGAGGGGTCTACTAATAACAATAACGAGGCCAACGCTAATCCGGTTCAGCAGTTAGTGACTTTGTTAATGGGAGCACTTGCGAATCAGCCGCAAGCTCAAGCTACGACTTTAAAGGACTTCAAAGCGGTTGGACCGCCAGAGTTTCAAGGATCTATGAATTTAGTTGAAGCCCAAACCTGGATCATGGAAATGGAGAAGGTTTTCGATATGGCTAGAGTCAATGATGATCAGAAAACTACTTTTGTGGCGTTTATGTTGAAATCTGAAGCTAGCTATTGGTTTTGTGGGGGTCTGGGAGTAATAGCAGGGGGTAGGTTTAAAGAGATGTTATTTGAGATGTATTTTTTGACGAGTTCTCAGAACCAGATGGAAGTTCGATTCTTAGAATTGAAGTAAGGAACCATTACTGCACCAAAGTATGCTGCAAAGTTTAACGAGCTGGCGAGGTTTGCTCCCTACCAAGTCAATGCCGATGAGCGTAAGGCAAGAAGGTTCGAACAAGGGTTGAAGCCTTAGTTGTATGGTAAGGTTTTGATGTTTCAAATAAATACATTTGCGACAATGCTGGAGAAGGCAATTATCGCGAAAGGTCGAAGCAATGCCTTAACCAAATATAATCAAGAGCAGAAGAAGAGAAAGAATGAGAATGAAAACATGGCTGGTGGAAGCAATGGTGGAGGTAACAACCAGAAAAGGAAATGGAATGAAAATTTAAATATGGGAGGACAACAAAGAAGTTCAACAAAAGAAGAAGTTTGAAGCTTGTGGTACTTGTGGAAAGAACCACACGGGGGTGTGTCTGAAGGGTAAGCGAGTGTGTTTCAACTATGGCTAGGAGGGTCACATTGCGATAAATTATTTTTGTCCGAAGAAGGGAGGATCCTGTTTCACTTGTAGGTCAAAGGATCATATGGCTCGTGATTGCCCTAAGAAGACAACGAGAAGTGTAAGCGGAGATAATGGAAACAAAAGTGGTGGTACATTAACTATCATCGGGCCAGTGCAATCAAATCGACCCACTGCCAGAACTTTCAATATGATAGTGTAAGATGCTGTGCAATCAAAGGATGTGGTGTCAGGTATCATTCTGATTAATGGTATCAATGCTTATGTGCTATATGATTCGGGTGCTACTTGTTCATTTATATCCGATGATTTTTCTCAGAACATAGATTTGCGTCGGGAATAATTAGATTTCCCTTTAAACATAGAAATTACGAACATGGAAATGATTCCTGTTAGGTTTATAAATAAGAATTATAGCGTGGATATAAAAGGTCACGAGATGATGGTAGATTTGATACCATTTAAACATAGGGAATTTGATGTTATACTGTGAATGGACATGTTATTCAATTACGGGGCAGTAATTGTGATGCCACCAAATTTGGGTACTTGAAACCCGAACTCGATGCTTCACGATACCATTTCTATAAGCTGAATAATACTAATAATAATAAAAATAATATAAAATTCAAACTTAATTTACATATGCATCAAAGTTTACTCCCAGGTACAAGACCTTTAAACATTCATTACATCATAGATAATAAGTAACATTATCTTAATAAACTATAACTATTACACAACATATTAGAAATCTCATTCGAACAGCTTTCCTTTCCCCTTGTTCTTGCCTGAGCCTTCAGGTTGATCATAATTAACTAAAAATATTTAATTTAAGCAAGAGTGAGCATTTAATTGCCCAGCAAGTAATAACAATTATAAATATTAGCTGAGAGGGTTAAATATTTTCTTTGTACTACCCTTCTACAACAAGTCAATAGTTGTGAAGTAATCTGAACCGATAATAATAACATAACAACTCTCTATCAAATTTTTGAAACTACGTAATGACTATAATTGGGTTTTAGGTGACATACTATGAATATTGTTTTTAATTTTCGAATAGGTTTAGCAGAAATTCATCTGCAAACCGTCATAACTTACGGGCACGGGGGGTGATCAGCCCGTTATGCCCTGTATTGATCAATACTACATACAAGAACAATAGTATCGTTCACTCTATCCACATTGGGTGCATCAAAAGTTTTTCCGTTTACGGAATGTTCATACTTGTCGGGTTTCAAACCAAAAGTTTTATCTTGTTCAACAATAATCTATAATTCAACACATATATATATATATATATATATATATATATATATATATATATATATATATATATATTCTGTTTGTTAATTTCTATAAATGGTTATACAAGTGTCACCACTTGGATAATCATTGTATTTAATCTCATGTTGATACACCTTTGTTAATTACCCGTATATATATATATATATATATATATATATATATATATATATATATATATATATATATATATATATATATATATATATATATATATATATATATATTTGAATTACCATATACTAACATGCTGATAATCAATGAGCGTATATAGTATAGAGTTAATAATTTGTACAGTCAGAATATAATTCTGAAACATTCTTACTCATGCCCATTGGATAAAGAAAATGCAAAGGTAGGATACTTGGCTGAGCTACTGCTTACAATAACGCAACTTATATTAATCTTTTATACAGCGACCTATCAGTAATAAGATCATTCGTTCGATTAGAATAATATATCGTAACACATAGCACTGCTTATTACAGTCCGCACATTATCTAATCACATTGTCACATATGTTTAACAATCATTGAATCACAAATAAACACTTATCAAGTCAAATTATCTAAGTTCAAATCAATTTCTGAAATATTTTTGTGTACCGACGACTTTATCGGGTATTTATCGAGTCTAAGACTCTGTCCTTTAGTTCAATAACTAAAAATATCAGTCATATTATTTTTAAAATGACTTATAACAATTTTTAAACATTTATTATAATTTATCATGAATTTTCAAACATCGAAATCATTATTAAATGATTTAAATATTAACTAATTCTGTTATCATTAATATTAAACTATTAATCAAACTATTGCCAAAATATTAAAGTTATTTACAATAACTCAAAATATTTTTAAAGTATCAATATTACCCTTAAATACTTTTTAAAACATTTAAAATTATTTTTAAATAATTACCATTAATATTAGACTATTAATTTATTCTTTATCAAAATATTAAAAGTCATTGATTATAACTTAAAATATTTTTAATTCATTTATTTCCTTTTTAAATGATTTTTAAATAATTAAAACCATTTTAAAACTATTTATTTAATTTAATTATTAAATAATTTTAATATCTTTAATGTTAAATTAATATTATTAATATTAAATTATTAATAAAATTATCCTTTAAATATTAAAAGTTATATTTTATAACTTAAAATACCTTTAAACATTTTATTTTCATTTAAAATGATTTTTATAATAATAAAATCATTTTTAAACTAAATTATTTAATATATTTATTAAATAACTAATTATCATTAATATTAATTTATTAATAAAATTTATCACAAAATATTAAAAGTCATTAAAATAACTTCAAATATTTTTCTTATATCATAATATATTTTTAAATGATTTTTTATGTATTAAAATCATTTTTAAATAATTTATTTAATATTATACTTAAATTAATTAAATACCTTTTATATTTCAAAAATATTAAATATATATGAAATATATTTAAAATAATTAAAAAACTAATTTTCTGACTTTAATATAATTTTTAATAATTTATTATGTATTTTCCATAATTAAAAGTAATTTTTTTCTAATTATTTAATAAAATAATTATTTTAGTAATTAATCTGTCATTAAAGACCACCTATAGCGATAGAACCGTCGCTATAGGTGTTCTTCATGTTCATCATGAAAACCCAGAAAATCAAGTTAGATACCGAGTGGCCTCCTTTAACCAAGAATCGTACTTCACACAAAGTGTTTCTGGACTTGTTGTTGAGTAGATCATGTAGTACAAATTCACCACTACAAGACCCAACAACAAACATGATCAAAACATACACCAACAGAAAGATCTAAGGGCCTAAAGTAGCAGTCAGAGGCTATTCTTCACATTTTTGGGCTGCCTAGAAATTTTAGTCATGGCCGGTCAACGGTATTGATGGCCTTATAAAATTAATTATGTTCATGTTATGGCTGGTCTACACGTCGAGATGTGTAGAGTAACTAACAAGGTATCAATTTTTATTATTAAGAAAGTCAAAACATCAACAACAAGAATGATCAAAGCCATCAAACTCACTGTCAGAGTGCTTCGGGGTTTTCCCAGAAACCCAGCGATCCGAGTAGCCACTTTCTAGTATAATTTTCTATACGTTCTAGTCATGCTTAATGTAATATAATGGTTCAAGTATGAAGTCCTTATGTCAAGGAACAATAAAATAACATACGATTATCATAACTTCAACACAAGAAAAATATATGGGCCGATCAAGGTAGTGCCCAGAAACTGTTCTTGAAGATTTCTGGGTTTTCCAGAAATGTACTTGAGCAGTTTCGTCAACCCTAGTTTGACCAACTCTCAATTCGATTCTGTTACGTATTTGGGTAACATAAAAATATATATATGTAGTACTCATGTCAGTCTACAAGTATATAACAAGAACATGTCCATACTATAACGGATCAGCAAGAACAGAAGTTCTAAAAATGACTGTCAGAAATTTTGTGTTGATTTTGGGCTTCAAGAACAGCCGGTCAATATCGGTCAATCCACTTTGACCTTAAATAACTTTTAATCTACAACAGATATGGCTCTGATTCAAGTTGCAAAATAAAGATCTCCTAACGGACTACAAATACAAACTTTCAAAACACAAAAACACATAACAAATCAAGATTGATGGGGACTGACATTCGCTGTCAGACCCCTATTTTTTTTATTTTCTAGATTTTTTAAAAACTTAATTTTGAGCACTTTGATGCTATGGATCTAACAAATATCAACCCATATCAACTATATGGACTCCAAATAATATGTTTTAACAATAAATTATAACATCTAACACAAGACCAAAAGTCAAATTTCTAAATTAGGGCTTACCTCTTTATGATCAAATTCTGATTTCTATGTTTCTGATTTGATGTTGGTGTTCGTGGGGCTTGATTGGGGACTGATCTAGCAAGGAAATTTCGGAGGTTTGGTCTTGAGAGAATATGGCTACATATTAGCGAATAAATTAGGCTAAAAATGAGCACTTTCTCTCTCTTAAATCTAGCAAATCATGTATGCCATGTATGGGATGGCTGATCATGTGATGTGTTATAGATTGTAGGCTCATATGTAGGTCTAGGGTAGGGTGGCTGCATATTTTGCAAGGATTTGCTAGCAATAATTCACAAATAAGATAAAAGGGTACTTTAGTAATTTTATTTTAATCTCAAGGGTATTCTTGTCCAAGGTGCTTGAATCTAGGGTTTAATCACTAGATTTTACATCTTAAAGTTTCTCAAATAATTTCTAGGGTCTGAAAAATTAAAATTAAAGTGTAATAAAATATTAATTAAAACACGCTAATTTAAAATTAGGGTTCCTTAATACTAATAGGGTTCCCAAATTAATAATTAGGGTTTCCTAATTATCATTATAATTTACAAAAATAATAATTAGGGTTTCTAATTTTAGCAAATTAGGGTTTTCAAATAGTAATTAGGGTTTGTCCTAATTACAGAAATTTTATAATACATAGTAAAATTCATATAACACAATTACTGCTCAGTCTTAAACTCATAACTGAGTTTAACAATTAGGGTTTACTAACATGATATAAGGGTTATGACATAATTTACCATAATTGACCAACCATTATTAGTCTACATATATACAGTACATATTTATAGTACTGACAAATCAAAATATAATTAATATTATATTATTATTCTCATCCCTTGAACAAAAATCCAAATTTAGGGTTTGAATTCTATATCTGATTTATCTTTCATATACAACATCAATAATTAAGCTAAAATAATTAACTTAAATATTCTGAACACATTCATATAATAAAATATTTATTATTATAATTCTAATAATCATTTCATATATTATTTAAATAATATAAAATCATGTTTTTATGGAAAATAAATAATAAAGATATTTATGCTATAGAAATTTAATTATGATAAGAATATAATTTGTAGTGATTAATAATTCTAAAATTATTTATATGTAATAAATATATTTGCATTTATCATACATTACTTGACACATATATATTCTCATCATTAAAATAAAAAAAAAAATTATATGAAAAATTTCTTATTTATTTTATATTGTAATTATCGGGTTATTACATTCACCCTCCCTTATAAGGATTTCGTCCCTTAATCAAAGTTTTAAAACTCATACATACAAGGATACATAGTATACACAATCATTGCAAATAGATCTCGATCATAATTGATCGAACAAATCTTTAACCATTCAACATAAAGCTTGTCTGTCTACTTAAACGAAAGTTTGATTTTTAAAAGAACTTAAATTCCTCCCTCAAAATTTCTTTATAACATAATTTCCTATATATAGGAAAATCAAATATATACACAAAAATAAAAGTAATTCAAAAAAATACCTGGAGTTCCATTCCCAACTGCCACAGTATCCTGGACCATAATATTGAAGACTCTCGCGGTTGGTTTGTTGGTTGAAGTCGGTCCTGTGATTGCCAGAGTCTCACTGCCTTTTCCCGTGGTTACACTCCTTGCCTCCATTTTTCTATTTAGACAATCCTTCACCTTATGTTCAGTTGATCCACATAGAAAACACCCACTGTTCATCCTTGGGTTGGGGCAGTTGGGAGAGATATAGCCCTACTGCCCGCATTTGTAACATACAAACTTACCCTTCAGACACTCACTAGAGTGATTCTTCCCGCAATTCTTACATTGCACAGTCTGTTTCTTCACACCTTCTTGTTTCACCCAAACATTCCCGAAATAATCTCCTTTTCTCTTTTCACCCCTATTCCCACTATTAGCTTCCACCTTCACAACTCCTCCTGCCTTGCCTTTGTTCTTTTTCTCTTTGTTGTAGAGGCTCATGTCCTCACTTCCCTCCTCAGCTATGATAGCATTTTCCATGAGTACTGCAAAAGTATTGATTTGCAACACTACCACCTTGTTGTAGAGCCAGGGTTTTAAGCCCTACTCAAACCTCATTGCCTTCCTACCCTCCGTATTAACTTGATGCGGAGCAAACCTAGCCAACTCATTAAACTTTGCGACATACTCTGCAACAGTTATGTTATCCTGGTTCATCTCTAGAAATTTTACCTCCATCCTAGCCTACATGCTAGCTGAGAGGTAGTTTTCGAAAAACAAAGTCTTAAACTTAGTCCAAGTAACTACTACTTCTCCTGCCCTAGCTTGATTTGCCTCCCACCAAAAGTTAGCCTCTCCCTTCATCATATAAGTGGAAAAAGTGGTCTTTCGCCCCTCATCTACCCCAGCAATTATGAATGCCTTTTCTATCTCGTTAACCCATATCTGGGCTTCTATAGGGTCAGCTGATCCCCTAAATTCTGGTGGTCCTACTGCCTTGAAGTCTTTAAATTTTGCCAAGCGATTGTCTGGCTGGTTCCCTACGGCTGGTATTCCCTGCTGCATAGCCTGAGCTACCATGTTCGCAAAGTTTTGCATCGGGTCTTACTGTTGTCCCTCAGTGTTGTTGACAGATTCTTCTGCCCTTTGATTTCGTGTTCGACGTCTTGGCGGCATTATCTGATTAAATAAAATCATAAATTTAATTCACATTCTAAACCTTGTCATATAAGTTTAATATATTAAACTTGGTTCATTACTAAAACATAGATTCATATTTATTAATTCCAAGTACTTGACATAACGCATCACATACTGCTATCCCTACAAAAGTCGGGATTTACAGCCTTGACTAATACAAAAGTTGGGAACATTACATTACACATGTACATTATCAAACATACATAATCAACTACTAATCCTACTTATTTTCTAAGTTACGATCTTTTCTCTTTCTTTTCCCTTCTTGCTCGAAGCTGTACATGGTATGTTGCTTGTGGCTCCCATATGATCAATTTGGATTTTAAGCTTATCTTGTTCTTCCATTGTTTCTATTAACGCCACAATTGACTATTTAGCAGCTTTTCTATTTCCCACAGCTTTTCTAGAGAAGAAACCTTATTCCTCAAATCCTGCACTTCCATTGATGCTTGATCAGCTTCAACTTTAGTGTCCGTATGACTATCTATCAACTCTAACATCTTCGAATCTGGTACTACGTTTTCCAATACCACTACCTCATCCGAGTTGGTTTTATTGTGAGCCTCTATATCAGCTATTAGCTTCGATATCAGCTCGGGTGTATGGATTTGATCCTCCTTCGTGCTATAAGCATATAACAAGCCTTTTCCACCAGACATCTGCACACATAAATTATCCTAATTAGCATATAGTATATACACATAACAAACAATAGTTTTATAAAAGTTATCTTTTATTTTGTTTAATGATGAATTTATTCAATTCATCTCCTTTTAAACTCTATCTGAGTTACTTATATTTTCAACGTTTTCCCCTGTCTTAAGGTTATAGCCTAAGGTCGATCCCACCTAAGGTTTCTAACCTTAAAGCTCTGATACCAACTTGTGACGTCCGCAAATTTGGGTACTTGAAACCCGAATTCGATGCTTCACGATACCATTTCTATAAGCTGAATAATACTAATAATAATAACAATAATATAAAATTCAAATTTAATTTACATATGCATCAAAGTTTACTCCCAGGTACGAGACCTTTAAACATTCATTACATCATAGATAATAAGTAACATTATCTTAATAAACTATAACTATTACACAACATATTAGAAATCCCATTCGAACAACTTTCCTTTCCCCTTGTTTTGGGCTGAGCCTTCGGGTTGGTCATAATTAACTGAAAACATTTAATTTAAGCAAAAGTGAGCATTTAATTGCCCAGCAAATAATAACAATTAAAAATATTAGCTGAGAGGGTTAAATGTTTTCTTTGTACTACCCTTCTACAACAATTCAATAGTTGTGAAGTAATCTGAACCGATAATAATAACATAACAAATATCTATCAAATTTTTGAAACTACGTAATGACTATAATTAAGGTTTAGGTGACATACTATGAACATTGTTTTCAATTTTCGAATAGGTTTAGCAAAAATTCATCTGCAAACCGTCATAACTTATGGGCACGGGGGGTGATCACCCCATTATGCCCCGTATTGATCAATACTACATGCAAGAACGATAGTATCGTTCACTCTGTCCACCTTGGGTGCATAAAAAGTTTTTCTATTTATGGGATGTTCATACTTGTCGGGTTCCAAACCAAAAGTTTTATCTTGTTCAACAATAATCTATAATTCAACATATATATATATATATATATATATATATATATATATATATATATATATATATATATACGGGTAATTAACAAAGGTGTATCAAAATGTGATTAAATATAATGATTATCCAAGTGGGGACACTTGTATAACCATTTATAGAAATTAACAAACAGAATATATATATATCTGAATTACCATATACTAATATGCTGATAATCAATAAGCGTATATAGTATAGAGTTAATAATCTGTATAGTAATAATATAATTCTGAAACATTCTTACTCATGCCCATTGCATAAAGGAAATGCAAAGGTAGGATACTTGCCTGAGCTGCTGCTTACAATAACGCAACTTAGATTAATTTTTTATACAGCGACCTATCAGTAATAAGATCATTCGTTCGATTAGAATAATATATCGTAACACATAGCACTGCTTATTACAGTCCACACATTATCTAATCACATTGTCACATATGTTTAACAACCATTTAATCACAAATAAACGCTTATCAAGTCAAATTGTCTAAGTTCAGATCAATTTTTGAAATATTTCTGTGTACCGACGGCTTTATCGGGTATTTATCGAGTCTAAGACTGTGTCCTATAGTTCAATAACTGAAAATATCAGTCATATTATTTTTAAAATGACTTATAATAATTTTTAAACGTTTATTATAATTTATCATGAATTTTCAAACATCGAAATCATTATTAAATGATTTAAATATTAACTAATTTTGTTATCATTAATATTAAACTATTAATGAAACTATTGCCAGAATATTAAAGTTATTTACAATAACTCAAAATATTTTAAAAGTATTAATATTACCCTTAAATAATTTTTAAAACATTTAAAATTATTTTTAAATAATTACCATTAATATTAGAATATTAATTTATTATTTTTCAAAATATTAAAAGTCATTGATTATAACTTAAAATATTTTTAATTCATTTATTTCCTTTTTAAATGATTTTTAAATAATTAAAACCATTTTAAAACTATTTATTTAATATAATTATTAATTAATTTTAATATCATTAATGTTAAATCAATATCATTAATATTAAATTATTAATGAAATTATCCTTTAAATATTAAAAGTTATATTTTATAACTTAAAATACCTTTAAACATTTTATTTTCATTTAAAACGATTTTTATAATAATAAAATCATTTTTAAACTAAATTATTTAATATATTTATTAAATAACTAATTATCATTAATATTAATTTATTAATAAAATTTATCACAAAATATTAAAAGTCATTAAAATAACTTCAAATATTTTTCCTATACCATAATATATTTTTAAATGATTTTTCATACATTAAAATCATTTTTAAATAATTTATTTAATATTATTCTTAAATAAATTAAATACCTTTTATATTTCAAAAATATTAAATATATATGAAATATATTTAAACTAATTAAAAAAACTAATTTTCTGACTTTAATATAATTTTTAATAATTTATTATGTATTTTCCATAATTAAAAGTTATTTTTTTCTAATTATTTAATAAAATAATTATTTTAGTAATTAACAAGTCGTTAAAGACTACCAATAGCGACAGAACCGTCGCTATAGGTGTTCTTCATGTTCATCATGAAAACCCAAAAAATCAAGTTAGATACCGAGTGGCCTCCTTTGACCAAGAATCGTTCATCACACAAAATGTTTCTGGACTTGTTGTTGAGTAGATCACGTAGTACAAATTCACCACTACAAGACCCAACAACAAACATGATCAAAACATACACCAACAGAAAGATCTAAGGGCCTAAAGTAGCTGTCAGAGGCTATTCTTCACATTTCTGGGCTGCCCAGAAATTTTAGTCATGGTCGGTCAACGATATTGATAGCCTTATAAAATTAATTTTGTTCATGTTATGGCTGGTCTACACGTCGAGATATGTAGAGTAACTAACAGGGTATCAATTTTTATCATTGAGAAAGTCCAAACATCAACAACAAGAATGATCTAAGCCATCAAACACACTGTCAGAGTGCTTCTGGGTTTTCCCAGAAACCCAGCGATCCGAGTAGCCACTTTCTAGTTTAATTTTCTATACGTTCTAGTCATGCTTAATGTAATATAATGGTTCAAGTATGAAGTCCTTATGTTAAGGAAAAATAAAATAACATACGATTATCATAACATCAACACACAAAAAATCTATGGGCCGGTCAAGGTAGTCCCCAGAAACTGTTCTTGAACATTTCTGGGTTTTTTAGAAATGTTCTTGAGCAGTTTCGTCAACCCTAGTTTAACAAACTCTCAATTCGATTCTGTTACGTATTTGGGTAATATAAAAATATATATAAGTAGTACTCATGTCAGTCTACAAGTATATAACAAGAACATGTCCATACTATAACGGATCAGCAAGAACAAAAGCTCTAAAAATGACTATCAAAAATTTGGGCTTATTCTGGGCTTCAAGAACAGCCAGTCAATGCCGTTCAACCCACTTTGACCTTAAATAACTTTTAATCTACAACAGATATGGCCCTGATTCAAGTTACAAATTAAATATCTCCTAACGGACTACAAGTACAAACTTTCAAAACACAAAAACACATAACAGATCAAGATTGATGGGGACTGACATTCGCTGTCAGATCCCTATTTTTTTAATTTTTAGATTTTTTAAAAACTTAATTTTGAGCATTTTGATGTTATGGATCTAACAAATACCAACCCAGATCAGCTATATAAACACAAATAACATGATTTAACAATAATTCATTACATCTAACATAAGACCAAAAGTCAAATTTCTAAATTAGGGTTTACCTCTTTATGATCAAATTTTGATTTCTATGTTTCTGATTTGATGTTGGTGTTCGTGGGGCTTGATTGATGACTGATCTAGCAAGGAAATTTCGGAGGTTTGGTCTTGAGAGAATATGGCTATGTATTTGTGAACAAATTACGCCAAAAATGAGCACTTTCTCTCTCTTAAATCTAGCAAATCATGTATGCCATGTATGGGATGGCTGATCATGCGATGTGTTATAGATTGTATGCTCATAGGTAGGTCTAGGGTAGGGTGGCTGCAGATTTTACAAGGATTTACTAGTAATAATTCACAAATAAGACAAAAGGGTACTTTAGTAATTTTATTTTTATCTCAAGGGTATTCTTGTCCAAGGTACTTGAATCTAGGGTTTAATCACTAGATTTTACATCTTAAAGTTTTCCAAATAATTTCTAGGGTCTGAAAAATTAAAATTAAAGTGTAATAAAATATTAATTAAAATACACTAATTTGAAATTAGGATTTTTAATAGAAAATTAGGGTTTTTAAATTAGGGTTCCTTAATACTAATAGGGTTCCCAAATTAATAATTAGGGTTTCCTAATTATCATTATAATGTACAAAAATAATAATTAGAGTTTCTAATTTTAACAAATTAGGGTTTTCAAATAATAATTAGGATTTCTCGTAATTACAGAAATTCTATAATACACAGTAAAATTCATATAACACAATTACTGCTCAATCTTAAACTCATAATTGAGTTTAACAATTAGGGTTTATTAACATGATATAAGGGTTATAACATAATTTACCATAATTGACCAACCATTATCAATCTACACATATATAGTACATATTTATAGCACTGAAAAATCAAAATATAATTAATATTATATTATTATTCTCATCCCTTGAACAAAAATCCAAATTTAGGTTTGGATTCCATATCTGATTTATCTTTCATATACAACATCAATAATTAAGCTAAAATAATTAACTTAAATATTTTGAACACATTCATATAATAAAATATTTAATATTATAATTCTAATAATCATTTCATATATTATTTAAATAATATAAAATCATGTTTTTATGGGAAATAAATAATAAAGACATTTCTGCTACAGAAATTTAATTGCGATAAGAATATAATTTGTAGTGATTTATAATTCTAAAATTATTTATAGGTAATAAATATATTTGCATTTATCATACATTACTTGACACATATTCTCATCATTAAAATAAAAAAAAATTATATGAAAAATTTCTTATTTATTTTATATTGTAATTATCGGGTTATTACAGTAATTAATTACCAAAAGAAATGTGTTAAACGTATGACTCCGTCAAAGGTAGTATTTTATGGCAGTAAGTCACTTCGACAAGCAAGTTATCTGACAGTGATGCAAGCTGTTGGGTAAAATCTATATACGCACAACACGCAAGTATACGTGGTCAACAAGTAATATAATAACAAGTAGAGTATCGTTCCCACGAGAATTTTTTTAATAAAAATCATCAAGTACTAACACATAACCAACTCAATCTTATTTAAACGAATGGATTTCAAATTATATAAATTAAATTATTTAACTAAACTAATTTTAATTACACTAATTAAAAATTAGATTATGGATATTTAAGATCACAACTTCACTTATTGCTTTATTTAAGTTAACACACTTCTCATCAATTATTTTCTGTCATGAATTGTTAATCAAGAACACTAAAGCAGATAAAACCACATCTCGATGCATAATACCCATACTCAATTAAATCCACATATGATAGAATTAAGCAAGACACCCTTATTAACTAATCCACTATATCTCTATGTGAATTACAATTAAAAAGGATTTAAAGTACAACTTCTATATAAGATTACATATGGCGTAAAGACATATCTCTATCCTAAACACGAATTATGAATTCCATCTATGCATAAATCACAAATACATGCTATCATGATCAGATCTAAATCTATATTTCATCTCTCGAGTTCATATAGATTATCACGGTAATTGATGGCCAATCAATTAAACAATTAAGTCCAAATCACAATAGACAATCCTCACAATAGAACATAATAATTAATAGCGAAGCATATTAAAATAAACTACACAATAAGATCCATTGTAATCTCAAACAAAGAATTAGTTCATTAAATTAAAACTAAGAATCCACACTTAAATCAACAATAAAAGACAAAGATAGAAGAAGATGATAACATAGAATCTATTGTCTATAGATTTGACGCACTCTCCTTGCTCCTACTTTGAATCTTCAATGATCTCCAAGTCACTTCTATCTCCAAATATAACAAGAACTAGTGTTTTGATCTACTCTACTCTAATCTAATCTATTGGAATCCTCTCTCTAGTCTAATCTCCCCTCTAATCCTTCTGATTCTCCTCCATTTATAAGCCTCTTCATATGTCTTTATGTCCTCTTGGAAGTCCTTGAGTCAATCGGATCAAAACAGTCCTTCTCGGACTCAAATTTTACCAAACTTCATCTTTTCTGTGTGTACCCCCACCCCGGCGGGGGTCTAGGGTTGCAAAGGGCCCACCCCGACGGGCTATGGGTCTGTTTTGCAGCTGGTATGCCCGCCCAGACGGGGGTCTTGTGAAGGAAAAGCCTGCCCCGGTGGGGGTACCTTTTTAACTATGACGTCCTTTGGAAAAAACGGCCATAACGTTTGATCCAGGAAGAGTTACGAAGCCTGGTACCTATCACATCGAAGATAGCGACGAGATCTACAACTTTCATTCTTTGAGAATTAACAGATTCAGATTGGATGAAGGTCGAAATTGAGCTTGAAGTAGATGCTATGTAAATGGCCACCCAAAACAGTGACGTTCGACGTCCGTTGGTACAAAGATCATAACTCTTGCATCCGAACTCTGATTGGAATGATTCAAGATGTTCCAAAAAGCTAAGAAGAAGCTTTACAATGTAATCCAAGTTCCAAGCCAAGAACATGAGATGAACATGAAAGCCCAAACGATGTCCGGATTGGTTTTCTTTGCGATTTCATACCAATTCTTTGCGATCTAAGCTCCCAATCATAAAATCTACAAAATGAACTCAAAATGCATGAAAAGTAACTAAGAATTATGAGATTAAGCAACTAATTCAAGTAACAGATATCAGATAAGTAGGTATAAAACCTACTTATCAAATACCCCCAAACTTAACCTTTGCTTGTCATCAAGCAAAAACACAAAACAACAATGCTATGCAATGCAACTAATCTACATGCCTACGAATCCAACAGTAATGATAGAAACAAGTCTATTTAACCGATCTTAAAGAAAAATCAAGCAAACATGATAATACATCATATCAAAAACAAATCAATAATTTTCCAATCAATCATCAAATGTTAGACTATTACACTAATATAGTGTGTGTGTGCTCCACAACAATGTTAACTGATATAAAATTAAATTTAACACATAACAAGTCTCTTCAAAGGTATCATACAGTGTAAAGTCAAGAAATCCAAAAACAAGCTAGATCCAACTAACATCAAATAATTACCAATATTGAGGGTCAACATGGGATACTTATGCTTTATTTTTCATCTACGGGTGCTTTTTACTCTTATTTCCCGTTTTATTCATATTTTTTTTCTTTTTTTTATATACACATAGCTATGCAATGTCTTATTCCCTTTGGCTTTTCAATGCTACCTTAACGAGCTTTCGACCAACGACTCCCAGACCATTAAGACCTTAGGGCGCTAGGTGTAAAGACAATCCCCTCGGGCTTACTTACTCAACTAACAAAGGCCACAAAAATAGACAAGCACGCCACGGTGTTTATTCATACTTTTTTTTTCATTTTTTTCTCTTTTTTTTCTTTATAACTTATATACCCCAAATATTCTCCCAAACTTAGGTTCTTGTCTAACTTTAGCCTTCACTACTTATTCTTGTCATTCTTTCATTCAAACTAGCATTATCCTTTAGAATTCCATTATGTATCAATTTAAACTCAATCAACAAGTTATTTTTACTGTGCTATCCTTATTAAACTAGTTTTAAATAGAAAAAGATTCACTTCAGAACAAGAAATCGCATCAAAGCTCTAATAGTCAGTACTATACTTGTCTACCTAATTTTAATCTCATCATTGGCCAAAACAAACTGTAAATATCAAACAGCTGGACTCATGCAAGATGTACTAAATGCTATATATACATAGTAAACTGACTACTAATTTTTCAAATTTTCAAAAAAAAATTATTTCAAGAAACTGAATGCAAAAATTAATGTAACTATACGAACTACAATGTAAGTAACTAACTATATGAAATATGACACTAAAATGCATGTAAATAACTAACTATATACACTACGACACTAAAATGCCCTCAAACTTAAACTAGACATTGTCCTCAATAGCTGAAATAGAAAAAAGTAAAGCAGAGGACTTCCTTGAAAATATAGCAATCCTCATCCTTGTCCGCTAAGTTTGGATAATAGTTTAGGTACATGGAACAAATTGGGCACCATGTGACGCCCCCAAATCCGGGTCCCAAGAACCTCGGACTTGGTACGTCACAGATTGGTATCAGAGCTGTAGGTTATAAACCTTAGGTAGGTGTACCTTAGGTTATAACCGCGGAGATGATGATAAGGAATAAACTCAGATCGAGTTTAAGGGATAATAGAGGAATTTAAGAAATTCATCATTAAAGTAAAGATAAAGATAAAGAAGATTCAAAGAAGAATCTTGAAGAGCTATAAGGATAAGAATCCGGAGTTACCTGACTCCAGTAATAGAGATTAAAAGTGATAATAAATAGAGTATGTCTATAAGATGAGAAATGTTAATAAAATCATAATATAATATGATTAAAGAGAAGAATAAGAAGATCGTAAAATAAAGCGATCGTATGTATAATGAGAAATGATTACCAAATAAGATCACTACGTGATCAGATTAAATCATTTAATAACATATGATATGTTAAGTGATTGGTATGATATAGCTTGACGCTATAAAGGGAAGGTACTATGAAATGGTAAAATGTAAACTCAGAAAAGAGTGGTAAATGTTAAGATGCGGATTAAAAAAAATTCGTATTAAGAAAATAGAAAGTTAGAATGGTGTGGGATTTCAATTGAGGACTCAGGTCAGCAGCTGAGTTGTATGATTTCTTGTATGGGCGGGGAATTTGTACTCGGTTTTAGAATCACTTAGCCTCCTGGTCGATATAGTGGTTAGGTTGACAAATTCTTTGTATGGGCAGGGAATTGTTCGCTTAGCTTCCTATATTGATTAGTGGCCGAGTTTAATTTGACAACCACTTAGTTTCTGGTATTGATAATCATTGGAATCTAATGTCGCGCTATTTGCTATATGCATGTTGATAAGGTGATTCTTTTCTCATGTGTATAATGAATAGATAGAGAATATAAGGTTAGTTACGAGTTCTTAAAACTCATACTTATGGTAAGTTTATGACTCATAATCATATGGTATGTTTTTGAACCCCTCAGTGAATGGACGCCTATGGTCTGACTAGGATAAGTTCTGAAACTCATATAATTGTGGAAAGTTCCTGAACTCATAATGTGTGGTAAGTTTGATGAACTAGGGTATGAGAAAGTTGTGAATGGAGAATTGAGGATGATAGAAATAGATAGACTTATTAAGTAATGGATCAGTAGAGAAATTAAAATTGATGGTGGAAGCATAGGTATTCCAAATCTTCTAGCTACGCTAGACTTCGAAGTTTTTGACATCAAGCTAAATTCGCACTGATGTGCCTTTAAAAATGAATTTTTGTTATCAGCAACACAGGGTTACAATTGTGTAGAAGTGGGCTTCGTACCACTAACACATCGTTACCTGTTGCGACATGATAGCATCAAAAAAATGATTTTCGATGGTTTTGAGCTGTTTAAAGAAGAGTCTACACTAATTTTTTCGGCTAGACGAAAATGATTTGAATGATCAAAATGTATTTTTATATCATTAATGCATCATGCAACCTGGTACAAATATGATAAAAATGATGGAGTTATCAATGCAGAATTACTTAGTGTCGGATGTGATCTAAAGATCGTCAGTCCACTATAGTATGATGTAGTATGACAAAGTCACAAAATGACGGAATCCTCAAACGGACTGTAAATACAGTGCGGTATCATGACGTCATAAAATGATTTTATGAATTTTGAAGATAAATTATTGCCAACTAAATTTGGCCAACAATGTTTCGATTGAAATTCGAATTGTTGATATGTGTCTAAGCTATTTGATTCAGCTAGACAAATGTTTATGAAATTCAAAGTATTCTTTGAAAGCTTATGCCGAACCAGATTGTTTTGGTACGGAATCTTATGATGAGTCTAAGGTGAATAACCCTAAAAATGGGAATATTCTAATTGGATAAAATATTCCAATCTAAGAACGCATATAGTCGTTCCGATTACTAAGGTACAACAGTCTGATCATCTAAAGTACCCGCATCGGTAGTTTACCTTCTTTGTGATTGTAAACATACCAAATATAAAATATTTCAGACGTAGAGTACATTTCTTTCGTAATTGAAAGAGGTAGCAGGTAGAAATACCCCTAAACCTCAAAGTTCATGGTTTTTATGATCCCTCAAACAGATATGAAATGTTTTTAAACTCTTCAGAGTAATGTTGTTGTAGTATGTGATTATGGATATGAAATAGTGTGAACTCGTTGTGTACGAGTAGAATCTGAGAAGATTAAATAAAGGTTATTATGACAACCTAGTTTTGATAAATGTTTAGAAGATGTAAACTCCTAGTGAGTAGTTATCGTGAAATGTGATAATAGATGAGAAATCCTCAAAGGAGGAAATTGTAAAGGTTAAGTTAAAAACCTAGTTTTGATCAAGAGAATAAGCAGAGTTTAGTATGCTTTAATTTCGGGGACGAAATTCTTAGAAGAATGGGTGAATGTGACAACCCGAGAATTTAGATAATTATTAAAATCCAAAATGATGGATTAAAGGTTATAAGATGAACCTAGGCAGAAAATAAGTGTATGGAATTGACGTTTCTGTGAAGGAATTTTAAAATTTCAAAATTTTTAAGAAGAACCTATATGGTTTCTTAATTGAATGAGAATAAAGAAATATGGGTTACAAAATTTCAAAACCCTAGAAATGAATTAATATGTACTTGAAGGAATATCAAGAATAAGGTATTATGATACCTGTAAAATTTGATGTGAATTGAATAAGTATAAAGTCGTTAGTTAATACGATTAGCAATAAGAATGGAGTAATTTAAAACTCAAAATTTGAGTTAGAGATAGTGTGACACTCCCAAATCTGGTACTTTCATTTCCACAGAATTTGGTGTTCACAATACAAATATCATCTTTCTATCTACCCATAATAAATGCAACCATGCATTAAATAGAAATAAAATCTTTCCCTTAAGTGTTACAACATCTGAATAATAATACAATCCCAGGTTAAACTAACCTTAAACATCCGTGCGGAATTATAAATAAATAAGTCTTAAACAACATCTTTAACTTAAGTCTTAAACAAATACATCATATAAAATAACAAGTCATATCAAATAACAAGTCTCCATCATTTGCTAACTTTGCCCTTGCCCTTACTAGTGGAAGGTTCGTCAGCTCTTTCGTTCTTAACTGCAATGTTATTATTATGCAAGTGTGAGCACAAATGCCCACAAGTATAAAAATAAAATAACAGTATAATAACATGCGAATAAATCAAAGACATTTGAATAAAAGCTCAACTTTTGTAACAAGAATCAAAAGAATTCTGAGGGTCATAAGACCTTGAACTATGTCCTAGGTTAACAAGGGTTTTACTTGAAACCTTTAACAGTCATAAGACTATGGACCTTCTTCTCGTACTTAGGGGGATCAGCCCTTAGTACCATACTGTGCACAATATCTTAACGCTAAGCGTAAATAATCCCCTATACAGGGTTGTTCATCTCAGTTTGACATTCGAGTCCGCACCAAAGGAAGTTTGGTTTGGATAATTCATCAAGGGTTCTGAAATTTAGAACGCTCATCAACTACGGACTAGTTGAATCGTTAAGGTTTCACTAGTCTAATAAGATTCAACAATAATGATATTCAATTTGAACAATAATCTCAAGAAGTATACAATAGAACAATTATTGTATAACTGAATCATGCTTTGAAAAGATAATAAATCTTTAATATAACATTTGAACTTTAATAATACTAATGATAATTTACTCAAGATAAATAATAAGCTTGAACAATAATGACAAGTAGGGTTAGGGAACTTGCTTAAATTTAAGAGTTTAAGTTTAGGAAACTTGCCTCGTGCAGGTTACACTTTAACTAAACTCGTTCTTTGAATTAAATCCTACATACCATTCACATACACAATACCAGTTAATTATAACTTAATTAATCACCATAAACTCTTTCTTTTTGTCTAATTTAATTATTGACTATACTTAATAAATTTATCAAATTAACTGTCACATAATATCACTTCATAAATAATCAAGCTAATTATATATTTAATAATTCAATTCACATGTAATTATGTTATTTACATGTTACACAACTATGTCATCATTTCATTATATTTCTAACATGTTTACATGTTCAATACATTAATCCACTAACACATTGTTAGACTTAAACATTTTTAATATCTCATTTCTGAATTTTCTGGGGAGTGGCGCTGCGGCGCCACATTTTTACTGGCTCTTGGCGCTACGGCGCCGTGGCGTTGCGGTCTGATACTTGGCGCTGCGGCGCGGTGGCGCTGCGGCGCTGCGGCGCGGGACTTCAGTTCTGGAGTTGGCGCCGCGGCGCGAGACTCCAGAATTCGATTCCCTGTTCGCGAAGAACACAGAGTTCAGCGAAAAGGACGCCAAATAATCATTAATTTCACTAATTTAACATACCCACATGTTAATATTCACATATAATCATTACCCAACATCTGTAAAGTAATTCTAACCCATTAAAACACATAATCACATAATTAAAACATAAAAATTTCCACTGTTCTTGATGTTCTTGAAGTATTGAACATAAATTCCTAAAATTCAACGCCACGGATTCATTATAAAGCCAAATCCGTTCATTTAAAGCTTGGTCTCTTCGTATTAACATGCATAACAACATACAAGTGTAAAATTTAGGGATACTATATGATCAATACATAAAATATCACATATAAGGCCATATGGCCAAAACCCAAACTCTGTAATTTTGCAGCAATCATATACGACGTAAAATTATGAATTGATGATAAGGAATTATATACAATATATATTAAAATACATTAAAATGACATCTTAACACATATATGCACATAACTCTCACAATTTCAATTACAGAGACTTTACAGAAGACTTAGGAGTCATATTCATGGAAACTTTAAATGACGTAAATAAAAACTTGGTTAAATAGATTACCCAAGTGTAGATAAAGTAATAGGAGATGAACTCCTTTTGATTCTTCCTGACTCACACAAACCTCTTAGCAATCTCTTAGATTTTCTCTCTGTTTTAAGCCAGACTTAGCCAAACAATGACAAGGGAGGAAAGGAAAGACGTATAAAAGAATTGAAGACGCAATAGAGATCAGTTACCCGATCATGGGTAACTGCTAACAACTCCATTTTGGGTCTTGCTTGGTTGGCAAGAATTGGTTTCAAAATCAATTAATTTAATAACACCTTATCATATAGTTTAAAATGTCGCACTTCTTATAAAATTTCTTATAAAATAAATCCAATATTTTATTTAATTTATTTTAAATAAAATATAATAATTTCTCAAAAATTCACATAGTCACATAATTAAATTTCTCATTAATAAATAATGTCAAATTATTAACTCTCTAATTAATAATTGCATTAATTAAAATAACATGGCTTATTAAATATTTCTTTTAATACAATAAGCTCACATAATCACATACTTCGAATAATAAAATTCTCCACATTAATTTAATAAATGTAACACATATAATTAAATTAATCTACCACAATTGCATCAAATAATTATTTAATCCAATAATTAAATAATTGAAAAAAATATTTATTTAATTCAATAAATATTTGAATAAATTACAAAATTCTCGTTCGTCACATCTTTCCCCCCTTAAAATGATTATGTCCCCAGAATCACGACTCAATAAATTCGACCCGTTACATTCTTCCCCCCCCTACAAAGATTTTGTCCCCAGAATCGCATACACATAATTAAGTAAATAAATGAGTATAATTCTTCAACATATTCTCTTCGAGTTCCCACGTAGCTTCTTCAGCGTTGTGGTTCCTCCAAATTACCTTAACAGAAGGTATTACTTTATTTCTCAGAACTTGTTCTTTTCGGTCAACAATTTGGACAGAGATTTCTTCGTAAGATAAGTCTTTCTCAAAATGTAGGGGTTCATATTCAATTACATGCTTGTAATCGGGTTTGTAGGGTCGTAACACAGAAACATGGAAAATGTTGTGGATATTCTCGAGTGCTGGAGGTAAGGCTACCTCATACGCAACTTCTCCGATTCTTTTCAGTACTTCAAAGGGTCCAATGAATCTTGGGCTCAATTTCCCTTTCTTTTCGAATCTGATATTTCCTTTCCAAGGAGAGACCTTCAAGAAAATATAACTACCTGATTCAAACTCGATATTTTTACGATGTGGGTCAGCGTATTTCTTTTGTCGATCTTGAGCCGCTACCAGTCATGCTCAGATCACTTTGACTATTTCTGCTGTCTGCTGTACCAATTCTGGCCCTAGCAATTGTCTCTCACCAACTTCATCCCAGTAAAGCGGAGTTCTGCACTTTCTGCCGTATAACGGTTCGTAAGGCGGCATGCCAATACTAGCGTGGTAACTGTTGTTGTAGCCTAACTCTACTAATGGTAGGTGATCATCCCAATTTCCTTTAAAGTCCATCACACAGGCTCTTAGCATATCTTCTAATTTCTGAATCGTTCTCTCACTCTGTTCGTCTGTTTGAGGGTGGTAAGATGTACTCATTCGCAATTGCGTACCCATGCATTCCTGAAGACGTTTCCAGAAATTTGATGTGAAGCGCGGATCCCTATCTGAAACAATTGATACCGAAACTTCGTGCCTCGAAACAATCTCTTTTACGTATAGCTTGGCCAACTGATCTAAGTTGAATCTTATTTCAATTGGAAGGAAGTGTCAGATTTCGCCAGTCGGTCAATAATAACCCATACTGCGTCGTAGCCTTTCTGAGTCGTCGAAAGGCCAACCACGAAATCCATTGTAATATGTTCCCATTTCCATTCTGGGATTTCCAACGGTTAAAGCAATCCACTTGGTCTCTGATGTTCTGCTTTTACTTTCTGACAGGTCAGACACTTGGCAACACATTCTGCAACATCACGCTTCAAATTCGGCCACCAAAAATGTTGTCGAAGATCTTGGTACATTTTGGTACTACCAGGGTGAATCGAATATCGTGAACTATGAGCCTCGCCTAAAATATCTTCCTTAATCTCTTGTACCGGCGGTACCCAAATTCTACTCTCAAATCTCAGTATTCCTTCCTTATCCATCTTAAATCTCGGTTCAGTCCCTTCGGATATCTTCTTTGCCACCTTTTTGCATTCATCATCCTGAAGCTGAGCCTCCTTCACTTTATCTAGTAAAGTTGTACTAGATTGCATATGAAATAGCTTCTCATCAATCTCCATTGGATACTTCACTTCCAATTCCAGTTTCTCTATTTCCACAATTAGCTCTTCCTGAGCAGTCAACATCATCAATTTCTCACGACCTTTTCTACTTAAGGCGTCGGCAACTACATTCTCTTTACCCGGATGGTATAAAATCTCACAGTCGTAATCCTTAATTAATTCTAACCATCTTCTTTAACGCATATTCAAATCCTTCTGTGTGAAAATATATTTCAAACTCTTGTGGTCCGTATATATCTCACACTTCTCCCCGTAGAGATAGTGCCTCCAAATTTTTAAAGTAAAAACCACTGCAGCTAACTCCAAATCATGAGTCGGGTATCCCTTCTCGTAATCCTTTAACTGTCGTGATGCATACGCGATGACTTTACCGTTTTGCATTAGCACACAGCCAAGTCCTTTATGCGACGCATCACTAAAAACAACAAAATTGCCTGTATCATCCGGAAGAGATAACTCAGGTGCCATACTCAACCTCTTCTTTAATTCTTGAAAGCTTTCCTCACACTTCTCCGTCCAAACAAATTTCACAGCTTTTCGAGTTAAATTCGTTAACGGAGTTGCGATCTTGGAAAAATCTTAAATGAATCTTCTATAATATCCCGCCAATTCAAGAAAACTTCTTACTTCTGACGGTGTTCTCGGCTGTTCCCAGTTAATTACGACTTCTACTTTGGATGGATCTACCGAAATTTCGTTTTTATCGATCACGTGACCAAGAAATTGTACTCGCTCGATCCAGAATTCGCATTTCAAAAATTTAGCGTACAACTTCTCCCTTCTCAATACTTCCAACGTTAACCTCAAATGTTCTTCGTGTTCTTCTTTGGTTTTGGAATATACCAGAATGTCGTCTATAAATACCACCACAAATTTGTCCAAAAATGGCTTGAACACATTATTCATTAGTCCCATAAATGCTGCAGGAGCATTCGTTAAACCAAACGACATTACTAAAAATTTGTAGTGACCGTATCGCGTTCTGAATACTGTCTTCGGTACATCCTCTGGCCTCACCTTCAGTTGGTGATAACCACTCCTCAAGTATATCTTGGAAAAGTATCTTGCTCCCTTTAATTGATCAAACAGATCGTCGATTCTTGGTAATGGATATCTATTCTTAATCGTGACCTTGTTCAGTTCTCTGTAGTCAATGCAGAGTCGCATCGATCCATCCTTCTTTTTCACGAATAATATCGGCGCTCCCCACGGCGATACGCTCGGTTGAATGTACTTCCTGTCCAGTAATTCTTGTAGTTGGACCATCAGTTCTTTCATCTCTACTGGTGCCATTCGGTATGGTGCCTTCGATATTGGAGCGGTTCCAGTGCCAAATCGATCACGAAATATACCTTTATATCTGGTGGAAGTCCTGGCAAATCGTCTGGAAATACATCGACGAAGTCCCTCACAATCGGTATTTCTTCTACCTTCAGATTCTCTTTTCGACTGTCGACTATGTAAGCTAGATATCCTACACAGCCTTGTCTTAACAACCTCCTGGCCTGCATCACCGTCAGACAACTCGCTTGTCTAGGTGACTTGCTACCATAAAACACAACCTTTGACGGAGTCATAAGGTTAATACGCTTCTTCTGGCAGTCAATTACCGCCCCATAATTGGATAACCAATCCATACCCAAAATAACGTCAAATTCCCCAAACCGAATAGGGATAAGATCTACGTTCATGACATTACCCTTAATATCAACCCTACAGTTCTTAAACACGTACTTAACAGGAATTATCTCTCTATTCGCAATTTCTATATTCATGGGATATTCCAACTCATCCATAAGCAAATCTAAATTATTAGCAAAGTCTTCGGATATAAAGGAACAAGTAGCACCCGAATCAAATAAAATATAAGCATTAATTTCATTGATCGGAATGATACCTGACACCACCTCACGAGACTGGATTGCGTCCTGCACTGTCATATTAAAAGTTCTAGCGGTCGGTCAGTTTGTTGCAGGTGGTCCAGTAATGGTTAAGGTATTTCCACTGCTATTTCCACGGTTACCTCCTTGCACTGCTCCTCCTGAACCCTTCTTGGGGCAATCTCTTGCTAGATGATCCTTAGAACCACAATTAAAACAAGCACCCTTCTTTGGGTTTGGACAGTTTGGTGCTATGTGGCATTCCTGACCACAATTGTAGCACACTCGCTTCCCTTTCATGCAATCTCCCAGATGAACTTTTCCACAGTTTGAGCACGCTTCAATTTTCTTCTTCTGCCCACCTTGTTGACTTCTAGCTGACGAATTATTCGTCCACTTCCTCTTCTGATTATGAGTACCCCCAATGTTACTCCCACCAGTCTTGTTATTTCCTTTACCTTCACTCTTCTTCTTCTTCTGCTCTTGATTGTACTTGGTCACTGCATCGCTCCCACCTTCAGCGAGGATGGCCTTTTCCAGTACTCCGACAAATGTGTTTATCTGAAACATTGACACCTTACTGTAAACCCAAGGCTGTAGTCCTTGTTCAAATCTTCTGGCCTTTCTTTCGTCAGTGTGTACTTGGTACGGGGCAAACCTTGTCAACTCATCGAATTTAGCTGCGTATTCAGGTACGCTCATGTTTCCTTGCTTCAGTTCCATAAATTGAATTTCCATCTGATTCTGCGAACTAGTTAGGAAGTACATTTTGAAAAACATTTCTTTAAATCTCTCCCACGTAATTACACATTCACCTCCTCGCACTTTGTTTGCTTGCCACAAGTAGCTGGCCTCAGACTTCAGCATAAACGTTGCGAAAGCGATCTTCTGGTCTTCTCTAACCCTAGCAACGTCGAATACTTTCTCCATTTCCATGACCCACGTTTGAGCCTCGATTGGGTTCCTGGAACCTTTGAACTCTAAACGTTGTGTTTAGTGGAGCTTGAGGTTGATTGTTCATTGCTCTAGTCAGTAAGTTCACCAACTGCTGAACAGGATTAGCGTTGGCGTTATTGTTATTATTGGTTGACTCTTCCTGACCGGTTGACGTTGTTGTCTTCTCCTTGGCAGCATATTTCTGATAAAATAAACGTTTATTAGAACTCTATTTATTTCTCTAAATAGTTAAGGCATTACTCAATAATTTAACACATCATCTCAAACAACTTAATATATTTAATTCAACTCAAAGTTTTAACATCAAACTATAGCATAACTGCTATTTACATCAACTATCCTGGAATAAAGAATCCACAGGATTTAAAATATTAACATATTTCTTCGTTCATAAACACATCGGAATTTACATATAAAAACTAATTAAGTCTTTCACATAATTAAACAGATTCTACTCCTGTCTATCAAGGTGCTGAATAGCCTTGCCGCGCTCCTCATCCATGATACGAGACATAGTCCTGTGATTCAGCATATACGACAGAAGTCCTTCGAACTGGATGGGGTATCTCAAAACTCGTTCCTGAGCCTCCTCCATTACATGATTAAGTGTGGAGTATGTCTCTTAGAGCTTTGCCTTCTTTGCACGACTATCATCTTCTGCACGATCAGCTCGACGTGATTCTCTTACCCATCCTTCCTCTGCTATTTTCAGTCTTCCGGAGGTTTCTTTCAGTTCCTTTTTCAACTTCTCTATCTCCTCGGTCTTATCTTCGGTTTAACCCTTCTCATGGACCAAATTCCATTCCATATTTCCCAATCGTGAGTGAAGAGTCAAAATCTCCCTCTCCTTCTGCTCGAGAGTAGACTGCTGAACAGTCACTCACTCAGTCAAAACCTGAACCTCGTCTTGTAATTCTACGTTACGATCGTATAACGTGTCATACATCTCTGCATCAACGGTGTACCGTGGTAACTCCTCTTCTTCTTCTTTCTCATCAAACTCCTCCTCAGGATCCTCCTCAGGATCAGTCTCGGGCTCATGCTCCTGACCAACAACGGTGATCAATGGAGATGACTCCCTTTGAACTAACTGTTCCCTAACAACATGTATGTCTCGGGGCTCCTCATCTGTAGGTACTATAGGTAATCGGGGTTCTTCCTCCCCAGCTTGACTAGCTTCTCCAACATTCGTCATCCTGACAACAAAATTTTAAGTTTTAGTTACTAAGTCGTACTAACGAGCACATAAATTAACACATAAACAAATAATATATTTTATTATCTTCAATGAATTACCCAAAAATTCATTTCTTAAGACTCGATAAGAGTTTTCCTTTACTATCTTCTTTCTATAAGGTTACTACCTAAGGTTGATCCCCCACCTAAGGTTCATAACCTACAGCTCCGATACCAACCCGTGACACCCCCAAATCTGGTACTTCTATTTCCACAGATTTGGTGTTCACGATACAAATATCATCTTTCTATCTACCCATAATAAATGCAACCATGCATTAAATAGAAATAAAATCTTTCCCTTAAGGGTTACAACATCTGAATAACAATACAATTCCAGGTTAAACTAACCTTAAACATCTGTGCGGAATTATAAATAAACAAGTCTTAAACAACATCTTTAACTTAAGTCTTAAACAAATACATCATATAAAATTACAAGTCATATCAAATAACAAGTCTCCATTGTGACAACCCCAAAATAGGTCCATTCCATCCAACCTATTCTGAGTCGCCAAATACATGGTACAGAAAACAACTACAACTTTATTACAACAATTGTCGTGCAAAATACAACAACACATATGCTGTGAGTTTGGATACAAATATATACCAAATGTAACTCTTGTTCAAACCGTGGACATCACCTCACAATGACACCTTACATAAAGGTATAGTCAAAAACTGTTTTAGAAATTAGAATCTTTGGGAAGTGCTGAAGGTAACCTTCGTACATGGGAGGCCATGCGTCTAGGTTATGATAGATATCATATGGCCACAGAATTATCCTTGGTTGACCCAATAGACCCCAAAGAAAAACGAGAAGATTACTATCATATTCTTCCCAATGGTGAGTCTTCTCTTGACATATCATTATCTCTACTGTCTCTAATTGAGAATTATACTTCAAACAAACACCAAGATTATATAGGTAGTGCTCGTATATATACTCGGCAAGTGGATGAGCACATCCCTGTCTTATGATGACACGAGGTTGTATGTCGTTAGACATCTTGTATGATAGTGGCAAAACACCCTTCCAACGTTGGGTACACCTTACCCTATTGGATTCACCAAATAAAACTACTAAATGAACTTTTCTATACTGCTTCGGGAGAACATCCACAGCTAGAGACCACCGTTCTATTTCTCCGTTACCCTCGCTCGACCCAGCTACACTCTTATTACCTAAAAGGAATTGTGAAGTAAAAGGGTGAGCACAACTAGCTCAGTAAAAAGAATATCATGATTAAAGATAATTAAATTATCAATAGCCTTCATCAATAATAAATCAGAGATTTAGAACATATGGTAAATGATAAAAAATTCAACCATAGTTGCAGCGGAACGAGCAATCCATTAGAAGAGTCAAATAAACTACAAAGTCAATTATCTTCTCCATGTTTAAAATCCACCAACAATGTTTTATCCCTGTAACATCAATCAACAATTCTGGTCCACAATCATATGAATAACTCATAATCATAATTGTAGTTCTAAATTCCTCTTCGTACCCAGGACGAATATAATTTTTATCACATGTCTTTACCTGAAACATCAAAGATCATGGTTATACCAAATTACAGTTCCTGTTTATAATCATACTAACAATTTCATCTTTACACTACGGGCCAAAGATATTCATCAACAGACCATCTTTGCACTACAGGCCAAAGATATTCAACAACAGGTCATCTTTACACTACGGGCCAAAGATATTCATCAATAATTCATCTTTGCACTACAGGCCAAAGATATTCCTCAATAGTTCATATTTGTACTACAGGCCAAATATATTCATATCTCAAAGAAATATATAATCATTTTAGAACTTATATAAACAATAATTATAACCATGTTGATCAATTCACCTTTGCACTTAAGCTAAAGATATTCAATTATAAATTCAATGGTCATGATCATACCAGTCACAATTCAACTTTTTCACTACTAGCCAAAGAGAACCCTAGTCATGATTATACCAATAATCTACCCATCTTTACACTCAAGTGAAAGAGAATATCATCATTAGGGTTATAAAAATGTTATATATGATAATAAAAATAATATAATCAATATATTGTTTTAATCTCCAGAGTCATATTCATAAATCAACTATAATTTGGTTAGAAAAAGAAACCAATTTTTATCGTGAATAGTACCTGTGAATAGTAACTCATGAATAGTAACTCGTGAATAGTAATTCATGAATAGTAACTCGACATGAAAAAGGTAGAAATTCCACAATAAAATCCATACCAATATTTTGGTATAATGATATTGAAACAATAATATTTCTTAAGCTTATAAATAATTTATTTTAATTGTTTACATTTTACTAAATAATGCATTTATTCATCCTAAAATGCCAAACTCATAAGATTTCATTACCAATAACCAAAACTCTCATCAAAAATCTGCACATACCTCATATAGGATTCTCAAGCCATAAAATCCTATTTTCCAATTTTCTTACTTCACATAACATATTTAATTTATTTACTCATAACTAGTCTATTTTCATGAAGAATACCAAATCAGTTCCAAAAAAATTTCTTTTCTGGAATTTAGTAGAATATAGTCCCATATTGAACATATATTTTTCTCAAAATTTTTAAAACTCATTTACTATTTTTCATATAGCCAAAACTGGCAAATATTTAGACATTTATCATAAATTGTACTTTTATCCAAAAATTTCAAAATTCACAGAGTACACTGATATCATATAGATATACTTCCAATAAAATTTTTATCAATTTTGGAGTTAACCACAAGGAGTTATAAGCGGTTACTTTTTAAAATAGTCTTTTCTCATAAAATTCATAACTCTTAATCTATACATCCAAAAATCACCATTTTTGGACACAATCTATATCATTTCAAATTTTTTCAGAATTTTTGAAGGTCAGAAAAATTATAAAACTGAAAAACATAACTACCCTTAAAATCCCTTACTATCCCTTACCTCAAAAGAGCAGTACTTCTGATCGGTATAAGGCTGAAGGAAACTTCTACTGATGAATAGAAACTAACAGAGTATCTAAATACTCACAAAATACACTCAATAATCTAGAGAGAGAAAGAGAGAAAACTTATGAATTCTGGTGTGATTTTCAATTCTAAGTTAGCCCTCTATTTATAGGGAAATGTTAGCATGCCGAATCAGACTTAACCTGTAACCTGATGGCTTTACATGCTACTATTTCCACCCACCACATTTGAATAAAAATCTCAGCACATTTCTTCACCAACCAAGAGTGGGGCCCACCAATTCTAGAATTTTCCACCAAAAAGATTAATTCTGAAAATTCAACAATTTCTGAACTAGTCATCTCTTAAAATTCATAACATATCATACGTTCATTTTTAAAGGTTCAAAATTTGTGGACATATACTCAACTTATATATGTATAACATATCCAAATATTACCACGATCCAACGGTCGGATTAAAAATTATAACCCTCGCAAAATATCTTAAAAACCCTAATTTGATTTTCAATACCTCCGTTCTGACAAAAATACAGATAAAACACCTCAACATTAACTCCTTCATTTTTAATCACAAAAATATATCCCTTATTTATATCCACATAAAATAAATATTTCTTTATCATATGAATCAATAATTAATTATTCACAAATAATATTACAGAATCACATTTATGACAACCAGGCCGTTCCCAAGAAAGAGGGGGCTTTCCAATAAGAATTTCTCCTTACTGGCGCGCAATTAGGTGACCAAACCTCTCCTTAGACAGAACTTTCTAGACATTGCCAATAATGTTATCTAATAATATTATTCAAATAATATGAATTATTGATTTGATAATGGGAAATACTGTGCAGTGACAATTATTGAACAACAATAATATAAAATTTCAACGTAGCAATTATTGAATCAATAAAATAAAATATTGAACAGTAATTACTGTAACAATTATTGAGTAGTGCCTTCTTACGTAAGAATCAATAATTTCAAAAATACTATGTAATACCGTGTGCTACTGTGCAATAACGCGTATTACTGTATTTTAACCATCGGGTATTCCAACAGTGTTAACGGTAACAACTACGTCGTTATTTGTAAAAACTCAAATTTGTCGTTTTCTTCACCCGACAGTTATTCTGTTATGGGGCCCAAAAATGGCTGCGTCGTCGTACGAATATTCCCCGACAGAAAGAATATTCAACGACCAAACGAATATTCCCCGACAACAATGAATATTTTATAACCACTTGTGTATTTTGAAAAAAAAAATTATATGTCACCCTTAACTTTAACATTTATCAATTTAACCATTTACTGAATAGTAATTATAAAAAAAATTGAATACTTTTATTTCATAAAATTCGGGGTCTTACATCCATCATTTACTAACTTTGCCCTTGCCCTTACTAGTGGAAGGTTTGTCAGCTCTTTCGTTCTTAACTGCAATGTTATTATTATGCAAGAGTGAGCACAAATGTCCACAAGTATAAAAATGAAATAACAGTATAATAACATGCGAATAAATCAAAGACATCTGAATAAAAGCTCAACTTTTGAATCAAGAGTGAATAACAAGAATTAAAAGAATTCTGAGGGTCATAAGACCTTGAACTATGTCCCAGGTTAACAAGGGTTTTACTTGAAACCTTTAACAGTTATAAGACTATGGACCTTCTTCTCGTACTTAGGGGGATCAGCCCTTAGTACCATACTGTGCACAATATCTTAACGCTAAGCGTAAATAATCTCCTATACAGGGTTGTTCATCTCAGTTTGACATTCGAGTCCGCACCGAAGGAAGTTTGGTTTGGATAATTCATCAAGGGTTCTTAAATTTAGAACGCTCATCAACTATGGACTAGTTGAATCGTTAAGGTTTCACTAGTCTAATAAGATTCAATAATAATGATATTCAATTTGAACAATAATCTCAAGAAGTATACAATAGAACAATTATTGTATAACTGAATCATGCTTTCAAAAGATAATAAATCTTTAATATAACATTTGAACTTTAATAATAGTAATGATAATTTACTCAAGATAAATAATAAGCTTGAACAATAATGACAAGTAGGGTTAGGAAACTTGCTCAAATTTAAGAGTTTAAGTTTAGGAAACTTGCCTCGTGCGTAGATTATACTTTAACTAAACTCGTTCTTTGAATTAAATCCTACATACCATTCACATACACAATACCAGTTAATTATAACTCAATTAATCATCATAAACTCTTTCTTTTTGTCTAATTTAATTATTGACTATATTTAATCAATTTATCACATTAACTGTCACATAATATCACTTCATAAATAATCAAGCTAATTATGTATTCAATAATTTAATTCACATGTAATTATGTTATTTACATGTTACACAACTATGTCATCATTTTATTATATTTCTAACAGGTTTACATATTCAATACATTAATCCACTAACACATTGTTAGACTTAAACATTTTTAATATCTCATTTCTGAATTTTCTGGGGAGTGGCGCTGCGGCGCCACGTTTGTACTGGCTCTTGGCGCTACGGCGCCGTGGCGCTGCGATTTGATACTTGGCGCTGTGGCGCGGTGGCGCTGCCGCGCGGAACTTCAGTTATGGAGTTGGCGCCGCGGCGCGAGACTCCTGAATTCGATTCCCAGTTCGCGAAGAACACAGAGTTCAGCGAAAAGGACACCAAATAATCATTAATTTCACTAATTTAACATACCCACATGTTAATATTCACATATAATCTGTGACGCCCCCAAAATTAGGTATACATCATCCATCTTGGGTCGTCAGATACATAGTACAGAATACAAATACAACTTAATAATACAACTGTCGTGTACAATACGACAAAACATAAACTGTGAGTTTGAATACAAATATTATCTTCTAGAGAGTATTCATACTCAAAAGGAGTCCTCATTACATTTATTAACACACCATTACATAGAATAGTGAGGACTACTAACTAATACTATCATTCGGACCATCACTCCGTACCCCGACTTGTCCCAGCTACGTTCTCATTTCCTGAAGAGAACAGTGAAAGAAAGGGTGAGCTCAACTAGCCCAATAAGAAATATTATGACTAAGATAATGCAGAATAAATTATCATTAGCCTTCAACAATGTTAAACTGATAAAATATAATAGACATCAAGTTTAACTGTAGCGGAACAAGCAATCCATTAAAAGAGTCAAGTAGAAAATAAACTCTACTATCTTTTATGATTTAAAAGGTTTTTCAACACTGCGATCGCTGAGACTCAGCTTAATAAAATAATCCACATCATCGAATCACCCCTGCACTACGGCCAAGGATATTCGTGTATTCATTAATGGTCATGATCATGCCAACAACTGTCCATCAATGCACTACGGGCCAATGAGGACTTTTACCACATCATTTGTAACATTACGGTCATGATTATACCGAATAATCCCTGGTCATAATCATACCAAGTCCATCTATGCACTACAGGCCACAGATGACTTTCAACATTTTATAAACATGAGGATGATGACAATGATATAAGAATTCAATAAAACAAGTTCAAGAATTAATTTATCCAGGAATTAACAACGTCCAAATTGTCAACATGATACTGCATTGTGGAGTAAAATTCAAGAATGCTTAGAAGAATATTTTCTTGAAAAGATACTGGATGAAACGCAACTATCAAGGATATTCCACAAATTTCATGGAGTATAGAAGTCAAAACTTAACCAACTGAGTACAATAAAGAATGGAATAACAAAAGAAATCACCATGCATGCGATAGACCGCACAGACAGGTTATTCCAATAGAATAATAAATAATGGAACCAGGTCCGGCGTAAACGCACAGACAGGATATTCCGACAGAATAATAAATAATGGAACCAGGTCCGGTGTAAAACACACAGACAGGATATTCCAACAGAATAATAATAAAACGGAACCAGGTCCGGTGTAAAACACACAGACAGGATGTTCCAACAGAATAATAAACGGAACCAGGTCCGGTGTAAAACACACAGACAGGATGTTCCAACAGAATAATAAAGAATGTCACCAAGTATAGGGTAGACCGCGTATACTGGTTATTCCAACAGAATAATAACAAATGGAATAACAGAAGTTCTCTTCATGAATATAAAAGAAATAATATTCCCTACCTTAAAAGAACTGGATATTGGAAAAGTGATGTAGCAGAATACTTTTATTCTCTCTCTCTTATTCTCTCTATACTTTCTCTCTCTATAGCTTGAATGAATTCGTGAAAAATAATGAAGCCCTAGGCCTCTATTTATAGAAAACTGAGGGTGGCTCTTGGTCTTAACGAAGGGTCAAATGACTCTTGGTCTTAACGAAGGGTCAAATGACTCTTGGTAATATTGAAGGGACAACTACTATTGACGAAAGTAATTACTATTGACCAAGGTAAATACTATTGACGAAGGTAATTACTATTGACCAAGGTAAATACTATTGACCAAGGTAAATACTATTGACGAAGGTAATTACTATTGACGACGGTAATTACTATTGACGAATAGACTCTTAGATAATGACATATGGCCCCCATAAAATAACCAAACTTACCACAACGTCTCAATTATTGATTTAATAATATAACATATTATACAGATGATACTATGACAATAATTTAAGAGATATGATGCAGCAATTACTGTAGCAATAATTGAGTATAGCTGAGTGACTTCTCACGTAAGCATCAATAATCAATACCGTGTGCTACTATGCAACCACGCGTATTACTGTACTTTTACTACCGAGTAGTTCAACAGTTTTAACGGTTTTAACGGTACACTTCAGCCGTTATATAAAATATTTTTGTCGTTTTCTCAATCCGACAATAATTCCGTTGTGGGGTCCACCAATGATTGTGCCGTCGTACGAATATTCCTCGACAAAAAGAATATTCTCCGACCAAACGAATATTTTATAACAACTTGCTTACTTTGCAAAATTTATAAATATTACCCACAACTATAACATTATATCAAATTAACTCCATAATATTCAAAAATGATATTTATAGAAAATTCATCTTTATTTATAAAAATTGGGGTCTTACAACCTCCCCTTCTTATGAAATTTCGCCCTCGAAATTAGGGTACGTACCTGGTATGTCGAAGAGGTAAGGATACCTTGATTTCATTTCTGATTCTAACTCCCAAGTCATTTCCTCAACATCGTGGTTTCTCCACAAAACTTTAACTTGAGGTATAACCTTGGAGCGTAGAATATGTTCCTTCTTATCCAAGATTTGAACAGGAACTTCTTCATACGTCAAATCCTCCGCTATTTCGTCCGGTTCTAACTCAATAATGTGGTTCGGGTCTTCCACATATTTGCGTAACATGGATATGTGAAAAACGTTATGAACACGAGACATACTTGGCGGTAAAGCGAGTCTATAAGCCACAGTTCCTACTCGATCGAGGATTAAAAATGGACCGATGAATCGAGGATTTAGCTTTCCTCTCTTTCCAAATCTCGTAACTCCTTTCCATGGAGCAACACGTAAGAACACATGATCTCCTACATCAAATTCCACGTCCTTTCGATGAAGATCAGCATAACTCTTTTGTCGATCTTGTGAGGTTTTTATACGTTGTCGGATCGTTTGAATCTTTTCTGTAGTCATACGTACCAACTCCGGTCCCAACAACGTTGCTTCGCCCACCTCATCCCAGCATACTGGAGAACGACATTTTCTTCCATACAATGCTTCGAATGGAGCCATGCCAATACTTGCTTGATAACTGTTGTTGTAGGAAAACTCCACCAATGGTAAGAACTTGTCCCAACTTCCTTTGAAGTCAAAGACACAGAGTCTTAATAGATCTTCAAGAGTTTGAATAGTCCTCTCTGATTGTCCGTCCGTCTGAGGATGATATGCTGAACTAAATCGTAACTCCGTGCCCATAGCTTTTTGTAAACTAACCCAAAATCGTGAAGTGAATCTTGGGTCTCGATCAGAAACTATGGATACTGGCATACCATGCAGTCTTACAATCTCGTTTATGTACATACGAGCAAGACGTTCAAGTGTATAAGTTTCTCGTATCGGTAAGAAATGAGCAGACTTGGTCAATCTATCAACAATGACCCAAATCGCATCAATACCTTGAGAAACCCTAGGAAGACCGGTAACGAAATCCATGGTAATGTGCTCCCACTTCCATTCTGGAATTTCAAGTGGTTGCAATGGACCTTTTGGTACTTGATGCTCCGCTTTGACTCGTTGACAAGTTAGACACCTTGAGATAAACAACGCTATCTCTCTCTTCATATTGCTCCACCAAAATGTATGACGAAGATCATGATACATTTTGGTACTTCCAGGATGGATTGCAAACGGTGTGTTGTGCGCCTCCATCATGATTTCATACTTTAAATCAGGGTTGTTAGGAACACAAAGTCTGGAGTTGACTCGAAGTATTCCTTCTTCATCGATTCTTGCTTCCGGCATAGAACCTTCTTGCACTTTCTTCCTCATACGCATCAGCTCCAGGTCTGTAGCTTGAGCAGCTTTAACTTTATCGATTAAAGTCGGTTCTACTCGTATATTCGCCATCATCACATGGGTCCCTGGAGTCTTCAACTCTATCTCCATCCTTTGCAAGTCACACAAAATGGGCCTTTGCGTTGTTAATATTGCACTTGTACCCGCATATGATCTTCTACTCAATGCGTCAGCTACCACGTTCGCTTTTCCAGGATGGTATTGAATGGTATGATCATAATCTTTCAACAGTTCAAGCCAACGTCGTTGTCGCATGTTGAGTTCCTTTTGAGTGAAGAAATATTTGAGGCTTTTATGATCCGTAAAGATCTCCACCTTCTCCCCATACAAGTAATGCCTCCAAATTTTAAGTGCAAAGACAACAGCTGCCAACTCTAGATCATGAGTAGGATAATTCCTCTCATATTCCTTGAGTTGTCTTGATGCATAGGCTATGACTTTTCCATGTTGCATGAGAACGCATCCCAACCCTTTGCTCGAAGCATCACTGTAGATGACAAATCCCTCCGAGCCAGATGGTATTGTTAGAACAGGTGCTGAAATGAGTCTCCTCTTGAGTTCTTGAAAACTCTGCTCACATTCTTCGCTCCAACCAAACTTTGTATCTTTCCGAGTCAGCTGAGTTAATGGAGTAGCGATTCGAGAAAATCCTTCCACGAATCTCCGATAATAACCAGCTAAACCAAGAAAGCTACGTACCTCGGTCACTGATTTAGGTTGCTCCCAGCTTTGAATAGCTTCAATCTTTGCCGGGTCAACCGATATTCCACGACTTGATACTACGTGCCCAAGGAATGCTACCTCCTCCAGCCAGAACTCGCATTTCTTCAACTTGGCATAAAGCTTGTATTCACGAAGCTTTTGGAGTACCAGCCTCAAGTGTTGCTCATGATCTTCACGGCTTTTGGAATAAATAAGGATGTCATCAATAAAGACGACCACAAAGTGATCCAAATATTCCTTGAATACCCGGTTCATCATATCCATGAAGGCAGCAGGAGCATTAGTCAATCCAAAGGACATGACTAGGAATTCATAATGCCCGTACCGAGTTCTAAAAGCCGTCTTTGGAATATCCTCAGTTCTAACCTTCAGCTGATGATATCCAGAACGAAGATCGATCTTTGAAAAGAATTGTGCTCCTTGCAACTGGTCAAACAGGTCATCAATACGTGGCAATGGGTACCTGTTTTTGATGGTGACATGATTCAACTCCCGATAATCAATACAAAGTCGCATACTTCCATCTTTCTTCTTCACGAATAGAACAGGAGCACCCCAAGGAGAAGTACTAGGACGAATAAAGCCAATGTCTAACAATTCCTGCAGTTGGATCTTTAACTCCTGAAGTTCAATAGGAGCCATTCGATATGGGGCTTTGGAAATGGGTTTTGTACCGGGTTCAAGGTCGATACAAAATTCAATTTCACGCTCTGGGGGTAGGCCAGGAAGTTCTTCAGGGAATACGTCAGGGAATTTATTAACAATAGAAATATCATTCAAAACTGACGTATTTTTGTTTAGATCTGTGACATGAGCTAAGAAAGCTTGACATCCGTTTTTCAATAAACGAATAGCTTTATGGCTTGAGATGACAGCGATTGATTTTAATGGTTTGGTTGCTTGAATTCGCATAATAGGTCGATTAGGAATATGAAAACTAACAACCTTACGAAAACAATCAATTTTTGCATAATGAGTAGTTAACCAATCAATCCCTAGAATCACGTCAAATGCAAGTATTTTTAATGAAATCAGATCGATAGGTAATGTGTGGGTACCAACTTGAACCAAACAAGACTTATAAACAGTGGAGGTAATGAAGGTTTCTCCCAACGGAGTTTCCACAGATAAGTCAAAGTCTAATTTCTCCGGAATCAAATTTAATCGATGAGCGCAAGTAGGAGAAATAAAAGAATGGGTTGAACCGGTATCAAATAAAGTATAAACTTCTTTAGAGTTTATGATAAGCTTACCCGTGATGACCTCATTCGGGTTCCTTGCTCTCTGGGAGTTCACAACAAACGCTCTCCCTTGCACAACCGGTTTTGACTTTTCTGGGACGGCTTTTGGTGCCTCCATCCTAGCTGAATTTGTTTTCGGTAAACGACAAAATCGGGCTAAATGACCTTCTCTTCCACAATTATAACATGCTTTGGACGGCATCGCGCAGTTTGGACTGATGTGCCCCTCCCCTCCGCATTTGAAACATATGATAGGTGGTCGTTCTCCTTCCTTAACGACAGGTGCTGGTGCTGACGTCTTTCCATCATTGTTGAATCTCCTCTTCTTGAAATGTCCATTCTTATTGTTTTGGCCCTGATTACCACCGAAGTGGTTACCATTTCTGGCCTGTTGATTCCCTCCACGCTTGTTGTCACCGCTTCGATGACTGCTCTCACTGGTATTATCATTTTGCCGGCTGCTCTCTTTTGGTTGCGTTGTCTCGTTATCGCGCTCCACCAACTGAGCCCTATTTACAACATCTGAATACAAACACAGTTTATGAGAAACAAGATGTTGACGTATCTCCGGCTTCAAACCTCTTAAAAACATCCGCGTCATTCTTTCTTCATTATCCACCAGGTGGGACGCAAACCGGGATAACTCCGCAAATTTTGCCTCGTACTGCGACACGGTCATATTATTCTGCTCCAATTTGATGAACTCCACCTCCTTCATGTGACGAATACTCTCGGGAAAGTATTTGTCGTTAAACAGCTCTTGGAACTTCTCCCAGGACATCTTCAGTGCGGCAGGTTGAGTACGCTTTATCGATTCCCACCAGTAATCTGCCTCTCCTCGCAACATAAAGGCGGCAAAGGGAACCTTTTGCTCCTCGGAGCAACCCAAGACATCAAATATCTTGGTGATCTGCTTTATCCATGTTTCAGCTACAAGTGGTTTGGGTTCTCCCTTAAACTCCGGTGGTCCCAGCTCCTTAAACTGTTTAGCGGTGACCGCCTGAGAGTTTCCAGTATTTCCACCTACGTTGTGGACAGGAGCCGCTTTCACCTGTTGTTGCATGAATTGCATAAAGCCTCTGAACATTTGATCATTCATCATTTGGTCAGTGTTGTTGTTTGCATGAGGATTGACACCTTCCTGATGCACATTATCCTGATTATTGATATGTGGTGAATCAACAGTCGTCTGTGCTCCATTGCTATTCTCAACATTCTCAGATGCCATTTTCAGATACTGCCACAAAATAAAAATTAATTGATATGTCATATATTATCCTTATATTATGACCGACCAATTAAATACCATGCAAATAAACTTAGGTATGTCATACTAGCGAAGGAATTCCCCGTCTCTCCCCTCCTAGTTCTATTCTCACATCTTAGCCAGGGATCATATCCCTAAGCTCTGATACCAACTGTGACGCCCCCAAAATTAGGTATACATCACCCATCTTGGGTCGTCAGATACATAGTACAGAATACAAATACAACTTAATAATACAACTGTCGTGTACAATACGACAAAACATAAACTGTGAGTTTGAATACAAATATTATCTTCTAGAGAGTATTCATACTCAAAAGGAGTCCTCATTACATTTATTAACACACCATTACATAGAATAGTGAGGACTACTAACTAATACTATCATTCGGACCATCACTCCGTACCCCGACTTGTCCCAGCTACGTTCTCATTTCCTGAAGAGAACAGTGAAAGAAAGGGTGAGCTCAACTAGCCCAGTAAGAAATATTATGACTAAGATAATGCAGAATAAATTATCATTAGCCTTCAACAATGTTAAACTGATAAAATATAATAGACATCAAGTTTAACTGTAGCGGAACAAGCAATCCATTAAAAGAGTCAAGTAGAAAATAAACTCTACTATCTTTTATGATTTAAAAGGTTTTTCAACACTGCGATCGCTGAGACTCAGCTTAATAAAATAATCCACATCATCGAATCACCCCTGCACTACGGCCAAGGATATTCGTGTATTCATTAATGGTCATGATCATGCCAACAACTGTCCATCAATGCACTACGGGCCAATGAGGACTTTTACCACATCATTTGTAACATTACGGTCATGATTATACCGAATAATCCCTGGTCATAATCATACCAAGTCCATCTATGCACTACAGGCCACAGATGACTTTCAACATTTTATAAACATGAGGATGATGACAATGATATAAGAATTCAATAAAACAAGTTCAAGAATTAATTTATCCAGGAATTAACAACGTCCAAATTGTCAACATGATACTGCATTGTGGAGTAAAATTCAAGAATGCTTAGAAGAATATTTTCTTGAAAAGATACTGGATGAAACGCAACTATCAAGGATATTCCACAAATTTCATGGAGTATAGAAGTCAAAACTTAACCAACTGAGTACAATAAAGAATGGAATAACAAAAGAAATCACCATGCATGCGATAGACCGCACAGACAGGTTATTCCAATAGAATAATAAATAATGGAACCAGGTCCGGCGTAAACGCACAGACAGGATATTCCGACAGAATAATAAATAATGGAACCAGGTCCGGTGTAAAACACACAGACAGGATATTCCAACAGAATAATAATAAAACGGAACCAGGTCCGGTGTAAAACACACAGACAGGATGTTCCAACAGAATAATAAACGGAACCAGGTCCGGTGTAAAACACACAGACAGGATGTTCCAACAGAATAATAAAGAATGTCACCAAGTATAGGGTAGACCGCGTATACTGGTTATTCCAACAGAATAATAACAAATGGAATAACAGAAGTTCTCTTCATGAATATAAAAGAAATAATATTCCCTACCTTAAAAGAACTGGATATTGGAAAAGTGATGTAGCAGAATACTTTTATTCTCTCTCTCTTATTCTCTCTATACTTTCTCTCTCTATAGCTTGAATGAATTCGTGAAAAATAATGAAGCCCTAGGCCTCTATTTATAGAAAACTGAGGGTGGCTCTTGGTCTTAACGAAGGGTCAAATGACTCTTGGTCTTAACGAAGGGTCAAATGACTCTTGGTAATATTGAAGGGACAACTACTATTGACGAAAGTAATTACTATTGACCAAGGTAAATACTATTGACGAAGGTAATTACTATTGACCAAGGTAAATACTATTGACCAAGGTAAATACTATTGACGAAGGTAATTACTATTGACGACGGTAATTACTATTGACGAATAGACTCTTAGATAATGACATATGGCTCCCCATAAAATAACCAAACTTACCACAACGTCTCAATTATTGATTTAATAATATAACATATTATACAGATGATACTATGACAATAATTTAAGAGATATGATGCAGCAATTACTGTAGCAATAATTGTGTATAGCTGAGTGACTTCTTACGTAAGCATCAATAATCAATACCGTGTGCTACTATGCAACCACGCGTATTACTGTACTTTTACTACCGAGTAGTTCAACAGTTTTAACGGTTTTAACGGTACACTTCAGCCGTTATATAAAATATTTTTGTCGTTTTCTCAATCCGACAATAATTCCGTTGTGGGGTCCACCAATGATTGTGCCGTCGTACGAATATTCCTCGACAAAAAGAATATTCTCCGACCAAACGAATCTTTTATAACAACTTGCTTACTTTGTAAAATTTATAAATATTACCCACAACTATAACATTATATCAAATTAACTCCATAATATTCAAAAATGATATTTATAGAAAATTCATCTTTATTTATAAAAATTGGGGTCTTACATAATCATTACCCAACATCTGTAAAGTAATTTTAACCCATTAAAACACATAATCACATAATTAAAACATAAAAATTTCTACTGTTCTTGATGTTCTTGAAGTATTGAACATAAATTCCTAAAATTCAACGCCACAGATTCGTTATAAAGCCAAATCTGTTCATTTAAAGCTTGGTCTCTTCGTATTAACATGCATAACAACATACAAGAGTAAAATTTAGGGATACTATATGATCAATACATAAAATATCACGTATAAGGTCGTATGGCCAAAACCCAAACTCTGTAATTTTGCAGCAATCATATACGACGTAAAATTATGAATTGATGATAAGGAATTATATACAATATATATTAAAACACATTAAAATGACATCTTAACACATATATGCACATAACTCTCACAATTTCAATTACAGAGACTTTATAGAAGACTTAGGAGTCATATTCACGGAAACTTTAAATGACGTAAATAAAAACTTGGTTAAAGAGATTACCCAAGCGTAGATAAAGTAATAGGAGATGAACTCCTTTTGATTCTTCCTGACTCACACAAACCTCTTAGCAATCTCTTAGATTTTCTCTCTGTTTTAAGCCAGACTTAGCCAAACAATGACAAGGGAGGAAAGGAAAGACGTATAAAAGAATTAAAGACGCAATAGAGATCAGTTACCCGATCATGGGTAACTGCTAACAACTCCCTTTTGGGTCTTGTTTGGTTGGCAAGAATTGGTTTCAAAACCAATTAATTTAATAACACCTTATCATATAGTTTAAAATGTCGCACTTCTTATAAAAATTTTTATAAAATAAATCTAATATTTTATTTAATTTATTTTAAATAAAATATAATAATTTCTTAAAAATTCACATAGTCACATAATTAAATTTCTCATTAATAAATAATATCAAATTATTAACTCTCTGATTAATAATTATATTAATTAAAATAACATGGCTTATTAAATATTTCTTTTAATACAATAAGCTCACATAATCACATACTTCGAATAATAAAACTCTCCACATTAATTTAATAAATATAACACATATAATTAAATTAATCTACCACAATTGCATCAAATAATTATTTAATCCAATAATGAAATCATCGAATTTTTTTTTATTTAATTCAATAAATATTAGAATAAATTACAAAATTCTCGTTCGTCACAGATAGAATTTTGAAGCATGGACTGCTCGGTTGCATCCGGAACGTCATGTTAGTCTGATTGGACAGTAAATACAAAATGTGTAAATGTTAACTTTTCGTCAAAGTTAAAAGTTGACTTTTTATGGAGAAAAGTCAAAGCTAGTGTGAGAAGTGAAATATGTTATATGAATAATGGTATAATATTTAATCTAATACCAAAGGAGGTAAAGCAAAAATACAAGATGAGATCCAATATGTAGATATGAATATTGGTATCAAAGTAGTTAGTAAATTAAATTCATATTTGAATAAATGATTGAATATATTAAATTATATATTTGATATATAAATAAATTGTTTGAAAATAATTTATGAAGAGGAAGAGGAAATTAAATTTAATTATACAATATAAATTGTATAACTTAAATAAGTTATTAAAACATAGTATGAGATTTAAATGACCTAAACGGTTACTTGTATTTAGTGGTCATAGAATTAATTCAAGTGAATTAAGAATTAAGTTATGTAAACCTAATATATATATTAGGTGTGGTAATTAAATAACCTAAGAAGTTATAATATGGGAGAATATTAGTATATAAATATATATATACTAACATTAAGAGATTTATTTTATATATCTCAGTTAATTAATTTTATAACCTAGTTATAGCAAGTTTAATTGGGTTAAGGAAAGAAAAGGCATAAGTAATGAATTTATTTTCTAGTGTGAGAAATAAAAAATCCTAATTAAATGATTAGGGTAAAATAGAATTAAAAGTAATGGACTATAATAATGTCATAGCCCAATAAATTATTTACAGTTCAAGAGAATTGGATTTAATGGGTTAAGGATGTAATATTATTTAAACAAGCCCAATTAATTAATTAAGCATTGGACTTGTAGATAAAGTGACTAAGGGTGATTAAATTATTTAATCTAGCCCAATATACTATGTATGAAACAAGTATTATATTGACCCAATTTAATTAGAGTTGAAAGCCTAAGTTGGTTGTTGTTAGTAAGTAAAACAAGTAAATTTGTTAGCTCAATGGAATTAATTAAGGGCCCAAACTAGGCCCACTTGTGGGAGAACAATAATATTGAAAATTATATTAAGTTAATAGATATATTTTTTATTATCTCAAGTTATTAATTTTATAACTTAATTAAAACAAGTTTAATTGGGTTATAGAATTTAATATGCTAAGGTGAGGATTTAAATTCTATATATATGGAATGGATACCCTAATTAAATATTTAGTGTGGGATAAGATGGAAAGGAGTGGACTATATAAATATTATATGGCCCAAAGATTTAATTTGAAAGTTCAAAAGATTAAATAAATTGTTGGCCCAAATTTTTTACCCAAATTAAAGAAGGGCATATTGGATAATTGTATATTAGAAATAATAATAATAACAAAATGTGGCCATAAGAAGGCCACATGTGCCGAATTTGTAAGGAGGAAAAAAAACGGATATGATAGAGATAATAAGAGAAAGAGAGAAGGAGAAAAAGGAAAAAAAAAGAAAGAGAAAGGGAGAAGAAAGAAGATCGGGAGATAGAGGGAGAAGAAGACGTGGCCGAAGCCATGGAAGGAGAAGAGGGGAGAGGCGGCAGCCCCCCTTGAGGGAGAAAGGAGGAGAAGGAAAGACCATCCATGGAAGAAGGAAGAAGGAAGAAGAAGAAAGGTATAAAAAAAAATTTCTTCCTAAACTTTTCTTTCTTTCTTTATTTTTGTGATTTGATAAAAGGGGGATTTTTGATTTGGAAAGTTCAAACCCTATAATCCATGTCTTTTTCATAGATTCAAGTATGAATTTACCCAATTTGGGTGTTGATTTGGTGGAACCCAAAAGGAAAAGAAAAATAAATTTTCTAGTTTTGAAAATCGAAATTTCTATATACTTTGAAATTTTTCCGTTTTAAATCTATAACTCCTTTTTACGATCCGTCAAAGAGGGGTGCTAGATATATGTGTTTACTAGTTTACCCAAGTGGTAGAACTCAAAAATCACGTTTCTAAAAGTCGTTGTGTGGATTTTTGTTAAAACAGTCCCAATTTTTTTAGGTACTGTTTTGGGGCAGTCTGGAACGGGGGCAATTGCGTCCAGTTTTTATGCTCGAAAATTTTTTGAAAATTTTGGGGTGTTAAAAACAGAAGATATGCAGGTTGTGTAAAAATTTGAGAATTTTTGGCCATTCGATTTGAGAGTTATGGATTTTACGGTGGAGGACTATTTTTGTGAAGTCACCCGAATAACTCTCTGTGTATAAGTCCAAATATTACAAGATTTTTACTGGAAGTACATGGTTATAGCAGGATCATACTGTGTAAATTTCAGAATTTTTGGAGTTAATCTCGATTTATGAAAAATCGGGGAATATTTGGCTATTATGGACTATTTAAATATAGTAAATATATTTTAAAAATTCTGGGAAAAATATATGTTCAATATAGAACTATATTCTATCAAATCACAGAAAAGAAATATTTTTGGAACTGATTTGATATTTTTTATCTAAATAATGAGAAATGGATAAATGGATTTAATTATATATATGATGTTCAAAAATATGAAAAATACGATTTTATGACTTGAGACCCTTGAGCATGGTTTATGAAGATTTTGATGAAGTTTTGGGTCGGGTGTGAAGTATTGTGATGTTTATGGTATTTTAGAATGATTTAATGCATTATTTGATAATGTGTAAACAATTATAATAAATTGTTTATAAGTTTAGTAAATGATTAAAATATTATTAAAATATTAATAATATTAGATTATGATATTCTTAAGTGATTGATAACATCGAAATTAAAGTGTTATTAAATCATTAATTTAAAATATTATTTAATGATTAATAATTATTATTTAATATGTGCGAAGGATTTAGAATCTTGCTTGCTGGATTGAAGGATTTTAAGAATCTAGCTTACTAGATTGAAGGATTTTTAGGATCCAGCTTGCGGGATTGAAGGATGTAGAATCCAGCTTGCTGGATTAAAGAAATTATGAATCCAGGCTTGCTAGATTAGAAATATGTTGAATCCAGCTTGCTGGATTGCAATGTAGTTGCTGGATTGCAGTTTGGCTTGCTGGATTAGAAATTTGTTGAATCCAGGTCGCTGGATTTGGAATCCAGTTTGCTGGATTAGAATTTTGATTGCTATAATTAAAATCCAGGTTGCTGAATTAGTATTTGACTTATTAGAGTATAAAGAATAACTTATAATGTATAAGATTGGAGTGTTAAATCATAATGAATATGATATAATAATTAAAGAATTATCAACGGACGATAATAGTAATGATGTGAAGGTGTTATCTAATATTTGATTTTTGTGATGAAGTGTTAGATAATCCTACGGATAAAGTAGTTGTATTATTAGATTAAATGTTTTATACTAATGAAAAGATCAATCTTATAATTGATAGGTCTTTCATGAGAGATTAAATTAGATTGCTTAGCAGTAAACAGCGGTACATGCAAGTTTTTCCTAACTCAAACTTGAGTTGTATGTTCATAGCATGTTAATGAATAATTGTTGTTGATTATTCACGTCTATATTGATTATTGATTCGCACGTTGTGCATATTGTAAATGTTCATCAGGTATGAAAGGCTGATCACCTTCATTACCATTTGGTTGAGTTAATCTGTCCATGTTTATGCATGACCATTCATTTTTATTGACTTGGTCGTTCAGCTAAGAAAATTTGTTCATGCTCTTTCACAATGTTTATATTGTTGAAAGTTAGCTAGCTTATTATTCAATTCTTTCAATCATTATATATCTTTATTGAATTTAAACTTGCTGGGCAAATTTGATGCTCACCCTTGCTATGTCATGATAAAAAATTTCAGATTAAGATGAAAGCTCGAGTAAAGACAAAGGCAAAGGCAAAGTCCAAGATTAAGCTATTATGCAGTTAGAACTATTAAATTTGCTAATGCAAATATTAATGTAAATCTTCTAAGATATTGAAGGTATGTATTAAGTTAAGGGTGTAGACCTTGGGGTTTATGTTGTAAAAGTTTAATGTATAAACAATTTATGTTTATATCTTCCGTAATAGTTGTAGAAATAGTATACCAGATCCTTGGTGATTAGGACCGGGATTTGGGGATGCTACACACCACGCTTGAATTGGACTTGAATAACCTTTTCATAATCTTTTGCATATCCATTGAACCTCCAATACCTGCAATGAAGAAAGATAACATGGATTAGAATAGCACTTGGATTTGTAAGAAAACTTAATAAGCAAATTAATTCCTATCTAATAAATAAACTAGTAAAGCATATAAATATAAAAATTCATGGGTTGCCTCCCAGTTAGCGCTTGAATTACAGTCTTTCAGTCTGACTTTGTCTGGTCAACGCTATCCAATTCCTCTTCGATAATTGAGGAACCTCCATCCATCGAAAATAATATAGCTTTTGGTAGGTTCCCATTTGTGACGACCAATGCATCAAAGTCACATAGCATGCTCTGATTTGGTATGATCTCAATCAAGAACGTCCCATAGCTAGGTGTTTTCTCCATTGTGTATGTGATCACTTTGGGGCATGGAAGCTTGTCATACACAATGGGCTCTTCGTCTATCTTCCCTTTCTCGTCCCACCATGGATTCAAAATTATACTCGCTGTTATGTCATCAAGAGCTTCGCCGACGATGTAAGACCCCAACTTTTATGAATAAATATTAATTTCTCTCGAAATATATTTTTGAATATTATGGTGTGGATATAATATAATGTTATAGTTGTGGATAATATTTACAAATTTTGTAAAGTAAGCAAGTGGTTAAATAATATTCGATTGGTCGGGAAATATTCGTTTTAACAGGGAATATTCGATTGACGGCACGATCATTGGTGGACCCCACAACGGAAGTATTATCGTAGTAAGAAAACGACAGAATTATATTTTTATAAAAATAACGGCGGAAGTGTTGCCGTTAAAACTGTTGAACTATCCGGTAGTAAAAGTACAGTAATACGCGTGGTTGCATAGTAGCACACGGTATTGGTTATTGATGCTTGCATGAAAAGTCACTCAGTAATACTCAATTATTGCTGCAGCAACTGCTGCATCATATCTCTCATATTATTGATTCAATTATTATCACAGTATCATCTGCATAATATGTTATATTATTAAATTAATAATTGAGAAGACAAAGTTATTCATATTATTAAATTGCAATATTTACAATGTCTAAAAGTTCTGTCAATGAGAGGTTTGGTCACCTAATTGCGCGCCAATAAGGAGAAATCTTTATTGGAAAGCCCCCTCTTTCCTGGGAATGACCTAGTTGTTAAATATTGTGAGTTATAATATTAATGATGAATAAGTTCGTGTTGATTAAAGATAAATTTGATAGTTCCATTGTGTTGAAATTATTTGTGTTAGTGGAAATCGACATTTATTTCGATAATAATTGATGTCTAGAGGTTATATTGTTCAATCGAGTATTCGGAGCACTTTTCATGTCAGAGTACTATTCACGAGTTACTATTTACAGGATACTATTCACTCGAAAAATATATTTCTTTTCGGTCCAAATCATTTTGGGTACAATATTATTCTATGAGGAGATGTGCTAATTTTTCAGACCGTTGGTTGAAATTATAATAGTAAATCAATATGGATCGTTGATTTAAAGTTTTAATAGTAACTTGTCCCTTCAGTTTTCCAAGAGTTATTTGTCCCTTCAGTTTTTCAAGAGTTATTTTTCCCTTCGGTGTTTCAAGAGTTAATTGCCCCTTCGTAAATAGTAGTTGTCTCTTCAATATTACCAAGAGTCATTTTGACCCTTCGTTAAGACCAAGAGCTACTTTCAGTTCTTCTATAAATAGAAGCTCATTCCTTCATTATTTCTTACGAATTCACTGAAACTCTAGAGAGAGAAACTATAGAGAGAAAGAAGAAAAGTATTCTGCTACTTCACTTTTTCAATATCCAGTTTTTTCTAAGGTAAGGGGTATTATTTCTTTCGTATTCATGAAGAGAACTTCTATTATTCCATTCTTATTATTCTGTTGGAATAACCTGTATACGTGGACTACCGTATACATGATGAAATTCTTCTGTTATTCCATTCCTCATTATTATGTTAGATAACCTGTTTATGCGAAGTACCGCATACATGGTAAAATTCTTCTGTTATTTCATTCCTCATTATTATGTTGGAATAACCTATTTATGTGAAGTTCCGCATACATGGTAAATTTTTTCTATTATTCCGTTCTTTATTATTCTGTCGGAATATCCTGTTTGTGCGTTTACGCCGGACCTGGTTTCATTATTTATTATTCTGTCGGAATATCCTGTCTGTGCGTTTACGCCGGACCTGGTTTCATTATTTATTATTCTGTCGGAATATCCTGTCTGTGCGTTTACGCCGGACCTAGTTCCATTATTTATTATTCTGTCGGAATATCTTGTCTATGCGTTTACGCCGGACCTGGTTCCATTATTTATTATTTTGTCAGAATATCCTGTCTATGCGTTACGCATGACCTGGTTCCATTATTTATTATCCTGTTGGGAATAACCTGTCTGTGCAGTCTATTGCACGCATGGTGAATCCTTCTGTTATTCCATTCTTTATTATTCTATTGGAATAACATGTCTATGTGGATTACCACATGCATGGTGAATGATCCTTTGTATTCATTCCTTATTAAATTGTAGAAATGATTTGTATACGTGGATTACAGCATGGCGGGTGAAAATCTATTTGTAGTTTCATACATTCTATTATACTCAGTTGGTTAAAGTTTTGGCTTATATATTCCATGAAATTAGTGAAATATCCTGGATATTTGTGCTTCATCCAGTATCTTTTCGTGAAAATATTCTTTTGAGCATTCTTGAATTTTACACCATAAAACCGTATCGTGTTGACAATTTGGACGTTATTGAGTTCTGGATAAATTAACTTATTAATCTTTAAAATTTATTCTTGAACTTATTTTATTGAATTATTATGTCATTGTCATCATCCTAATGCTTATATTGTAATGAAAGTCATCTTTTGCTTACGTGCATAGATGGACTTAGTATGATTATGACCAAGGATCATTCGGTATAATCATGACCTGTAATGTTATAAATGATGTGGTAAAAGTCCTTTGTGGCCTGTAATGCATTGATGGACAGTTTTTGTATTATTATGACCAGGTATTATTCAATATAGTCATGACCGTTGATGATTTAATGAATATCCTTGGCCCGTAATACATGGATGATTAGATGATGTGGTTTATTTATTAAGCTGAGTCTCAGCGATAAAAATTGATGAAACATTTTAAATCATAGAAGATAGTAGATATCATACTCTACTTGACTCTTCTAATGGATTTCTTATTCCGCTGCAGTTAAACTTGATGTCTATTATATTTTATCAGTTTAACATTGTTGAAGACTATTGATAATTTATTCTGCATTATCTTAGTCATAATATTTCTTACTGGGCTAGTTGAGCTCACCCTTTCTTTCACTGTTCTCTTCAAGAAAGGAGAATATAGCTGGGACGAGTCGGGGAAAGGAGTAACGATCTAGATGATAGCATTAGTTGTCCTCACTATTCTGTTAAATAGAGTGACAATAAATGTAATGAGGACTCCTTTGAGTGTGGATATTGTCTAGATGACAATATTCCTATTAAAACTCTCAGTTTATGTATTGTCGTATATTACACGACGGTTGTATAATTAAGTTTGTATTTATATTATGTACCATGTATTTGGCAACTCAATATGGGAAATGTATACCTATTTTGGGGGCGTCACAATTGGTATCAAAGCTTAGGGATATGATCCCTAGCTGAGATGTGAGACAAGAACTAGGAGGGGAGAAACGGGGAATTCCTTCGCTAGTATGACCTACCTAAGTTTCTTTGGTATTTAATTGGTCGGTCAGAGTATAGGGATAATATGTGATATGTTAATTAACCCTTGTTTTGTTGCAGTATTTGAAATAGCATCCGAAAATATTGAGATAAGCAATGAAGCACATGAGACCATTGAGTCACCAACGATCAATGCCCAAGGTAATGTGCAACAAGAAGACAATAATCCTCATATAAATAATAACACCGATGATAATGGAGAATGATGGGATGGTCAGAGGCTTTATCCAATTCATGTAACATCAGGCGAAGGCGGCTCCTGTCCAAAATACAGGTGGAAACACTGACAACTCTCGAACGGTCACCGCTAAGCAGTTCAAGGAGCTGGGACCATCGAAGTTTTTTTGAGAGCTAAAACTACTTAAGGCAGAGACGTGGATAAAGCAGATCAACAAGATATTTGATGTCTTAGGATGCTCCGAGGAGCAAAAGGTTCCCTTTGCCACCTTCATGTTGCGTACAAAGGCAGATTACTAGTGGGAATCTTTAAAGCGTACTCAACATGTCGCACTGAAGATGTCTTGGGAGAAGTTTCAAGAGCTGTTCAATGACAAGTACTTTCCTGAAAGTATTCGTCACATGAAGGAGGTAGAGTTCATCAAGCTTGAGCAAAATAATATGACCGTGGCGCAGTACGAAGCTAAGTTTATCGAGTTGTGTCAGTTTGTGTCCCACTTGGTTGATAATGAGGAAAGAATGATGCGGATGTTTCTAAGAGGTTTAAAATCTGAGATACGTCAATATCTGATTTCTCATAAACTGTGTTTGAATTCAGATGTTGTAAATAGGGCTCAGTTATTGAAATGCGATAACGAGTCGACCCAATCAAGAGAAAGCAACCGACAAAATGATAATTCCAATGGTAGCAGTCATCAAAGCGGTGACAACAAGCGTGGAGGGAATCAACATGCCAGAAATGATAACCACTTCGGTGGTAATCATGGCCAATACAATTGGAGTTGAAAGTTCAAGAAGAGAAGGTTCAGCAAAGATGGAAAGATGTCAGTACCAGCACCCGCTGTTAAGGAAGGAGAACGACCGCCGGTCGTATGTTACAAATGTGGAGAGGAGGGACATATCAGTTGTGACGCCCCCAAAATTAGGTATACATCACCCATCTTGGGTCGTCAGATACATAGTACAAAATACAAATACAACTTACTAATACAACTGTCGTGTACAATACGACAAAACATAAACTGTGAGTTTGAATACAAATATTATCTTCTAGAGAGTATTCATACTCAAAAGGAGTCCTCATTACATTTATTAACACACCATTACATAGAATAGTGAGGACTACTAACTAATACTATCATTCGGACCATCACTCCGTTCCCCGACTTGCCCCAGCTACGTTCTCATTTCCTGAAGAGAACAGTGAAAGAAAGGGTGAGCTCAACTAGCCCAGTAAGAAATATTATGACTAAGATAATGCAGAATAAATTATCATTAGCCTTCAACAATGTTAAACTGATAAAATATAATAGACATCAAGTTTAACTGCAGCGGAACAAGCAATCCATTAAAAGAGTCAAGTAGAAAATAAACTCTACTATCTTTTATGATTTAAAAGATTTTCCAACACTGTGATCGCTGAGACTCAGCTTAATAAAATAATCCACATCATCGAATCACCCCTGCACTACGGCCAAGGATATTCGTATATTCATTAATGGTCATGATCATGCCAACAACTGTCCATCAATGCACTACGGGCCAATGAGGACTTTTACCACATCATTTGTAACATTACGGTCATGATTATACCGAATAATCCCTGGTCATAATCATACCAAGTCCATCTATGCACTACAGGCCACAGATGACTTTCAACATTTTATAAACATGAGGATGATGACAATGATATAAGAATTCAATAAAACAAGTTCAAGAATTAATTTATCCAAGAATTAACAACGTCCAAATTGTCAACATGATACTGCTTTGTGGAGTAAAATTCAAGAATGCTTAGAAGAATATTTTCATGAAAAGATACTGGATGAAACGCAATTATCAAGGATATTCCACAAATTTCATGGAGTATAGAAGTCAAAACTTAACCAACTGAGTACAATAAAGAATGGAATAACAAAAGAAATCACCATGCATGCGATAGACCGCACAAACAGGTTATTCCAACAGAATAATAAATAATGGAACCAGGTCCGGCGTAAACGCACAGACAGGATATTCCGACAGAATAATAAATAATGGAACCAGGTCCGGTGTAAAACACACAGACAGGATATTCCGACAGAATAATAAATAATGGAACCAGGTCCGGTGTAAAACACACAGACAGGATGTTCCAACAGAATAATAATAAAAACGGAACCAGGTCCGGTGTAAAACACACAGACAGGATGTTCCAACAGAATAATAATAAAAACGGAACCAGGTCCGGTGTAAAACACACAGACAGGATGTTCCAACAGAATAATAGAAGAATGTCACCAAGTATAGGGTAGACCGTATACAGGTTATTCCAACAGAATAATAAGAAATGGAATAACAACAGTTCTCTTCATGAATAAGAAAGAATAACACCCCTTACCGTTTTAAAGAAGAGCTGAAATAAGGAAGTAGTTAAGTAGCAGAATACTCTTCTTCTCTCTCTCTATAGTTTCTCTCTATAGTTTCTCTCTCTAGAGTTCAGTGAATTCGTAAGAAATAATGAAGGAATGAGCTGCTATTTATAGAAAAATAGAATGCATAGTAACTAATCCATGAACGGTCCAGATTGATTACTTTAATCTGACGGTCCATATTTAAAGAAAAATCTTTTAAATAAAATATAATATATTCTATTTATAGAATAACTTTAATAAAGTATTCTGTTTTATATAAAAAGATGTTTCTGTTTTATTACGTTAATAATACGAATAAAACAAAACGTCATTATCGCTAAATAATTCATATTATTAACTGACAATAATTGAATCAAACTGAGTGACTTCTCACATAAGCATTAATAATCAATACCGTGTGCTACTATGCAACCACACGTATTACTGTACTTTTACTACCGAGTAGTTCAACAGTAACAATGGTAAAAATTCCGCCGTTATTTTTAATAAAATATTTTTGTCGTTTTCTCAATCCGACAATAATTCCGTTGTGGGGTCCACCAATGATTGTGTCGTTGTACGAATATTCCCTGTTAAAACGAATATTCCCCGACCAATCGAATATTATATAACAACTTGCGTACTTTGCAAAATTTATAAATATTACCCACAACTATAACATTATATCAAATTAACTCCATAATATTCAAAAATGATATTTATAGAAAATTCATCTTTATTTATAAAAGTTGGGGTCTTACAACCTCCCTTCTTATGAAATTTCGCCCTCGAAATTAGGGTACGTACCTGGTATGTCGAAGAGGTAAGGATACCTTGATTTCATTTCAGATTCTAACTCCCAAGTCATTTCCTCAACATCGTGGTTTCTCCACAAAACTTTGACTTGAGGTATAACCTTGGAGCGTAGAATATGTTCCTTCTTATCCAAGATTTGAACAGGAACTTCTTCATACGTCAAATCTTCCGCTATTTCGTCCGGTTCTAACTCAATAATGTGGTTCGGGTCTTCCACATATTTGCGTAACATGGATATGTGAAAAACGTTATGAACACGAGACATACTTGGCGGTAAAGCGAGTCTATAAGCCACAGTTCCTACTCGATCGAGGATTAAAAATGGACCGATGAATCGAGGATTGAGCTTTCCTCTCTTTCCAAATCTCGTAACTCCTTTCCATGGAGCAACACGTAAGAACACATGATCTCCTACATCAAATTCCACGTCCTTTCGATGAAGATCAGCATAACTCTTTTGTCGATCTTGTGAGGTTTTTATACGTTGTCGGATCGTTTGAATCTTTTCTGTAGTCATACGTACCAACTCCGGTCCCAACAACGTTGCTTCACCCACCTCATCCCAGCATACTGGAGAACGACATTTTCTTCCATACAATGCTTCGAATGGAGCCATGCCAATACTTGCTTGATAACTGTTGTTGTAGGAAAACTCCACCAATGGTAAGAACTTGTCCCAACTTCCCTTGAAGTCAAAGACACAGAGTCTTAATAGATCTTCAAGAGTTTGAATAGTCCTCTCTGATTGTCCGTCCGTCTGAGGATGATATGCTGAACTAAATCGTAACTCCGTGCCCATAGCTTTTTGTAAACTAACCCAAAATCGTGAAGTGAATCTTGGGTCTCGGTCAGAAACTATGGATACTGGCATACCATGCAGTCTTACAATCTCGTTTATGTACATACGAGCAAGACGTTCAAGTGTATAAGTTTCTCGTATCGGTAAGAAATGAGCAGACTTGGTCAATCTATCAACAATGACCCAAATCGCATCAATACCTTGAGAAACCCTAGGAAGACCGGTAACGAAATCCATGGTAATGTGCTCCCACTTCCATTCTGGAATTTCAAGTGGTTGCAATGGACCTTTTGGTACTTGATGCTCCGCTTTGACTCGTTGACAAGTTAGACACCTTGAGATAAACAACGCTATCTCTCTCTTCATATTGCTCCACCAAAATGTATGACGAAGATCATGATACATTTTGGTACTTCCAGGATGGATTGCAAACGGTGTGTTGTGCGCCTCCATCATGATTTCATACTTTAAATCAGGGTTGTTAGGAACACAAAGTCTGGAGTTGACTCGAAGTATTCCTTCTTCATCGATTCTTGCTTCCGGCATAGCACCTTCTTGCACTTTCTTCTTCATACGCATCAGCTCCAGGTCTGTAGCTTGAGCAGCTTTAACTTTATCGATTAAAGTCGGTTCTACTCGTATATTCGCCATCATCACATGGGTCCCTGGAGTCTTTAACTCTATCTCCATCCTTTGCAAATCACACAAAATGGGCCTTTGTGTTGACAATATCGCACTCGTACTTGCATATGATCTTCTACTCAATGCGTCAGCTACCACGTTCGCTTTTCCAGGATGGTATTGAATGGTATGATCATAATCTTTCAACAGTTCAAGCCAACGTCGTTGTCGCATGTTGAGTTCCTTTTGAGTGAAGAAATATTTGAGGCTTTTATGATCCGTAAAGATCTCCACCTTCTCCCCATACAAGTAATGCCTCCAAATTTTAAGTGCAAAGACAACAGCTGCCAACTCTAGATCATGAGTAGGATAATTCCTCTCATATTCCTTGAGTTGTCTTGATGCATAGGCTATGACTTTTCCATGTTGCATGAGAACGCATCCCAACCCTTTGCTCGAAGCATCACTGTAGATGACAAATCCCTCCGAGCCAGATGGTATTGTTAGAACAGGTGCTGAAATGAGTCTCCTCTTGAGTTCTTGAAAACTCTGCTCACATTCTTCGCTCCAACCGAACTTTGTATCTTTCCGAGTCAGCTGAGTTAATGGAGTAGCGATTCGAGAAAATCCTTCCACGAATCTCCGATAATAACCAGCTAAACCAAGAAAGCTACGTACTTCGGTCACTGATTTAGGTTGCTCCCAGCTTTGAATAGCTTCAATCTTTGCCGGGTCAACAGATATTCCACGACTTGATACTACGTGCCCAAGGAATGCTACCTCTTCCAGCCAGAACTCGCATTTCTTCAACTTGGCATAAAGTTTGTATTCACGAAGCTTTTGGAGTACCAGCCTCAAGTGTTGCTCATGATCTTCACGGCTTTTGGAATAAACAAGGATGTCATCGATAAAGACGACCACAAAGTGATCCAAATATTCCTTGAATACCCTGTTCATCATATCCATGAAGGCAGCAGGAGCATTAGTCAATCCAAAAGACATAACTAAGAATTCATAATGCCCATACCGAGTTCTGAAAGCCGTCTTTGGAATATCCTCAGTTCTAACCTTCAGCTGATGATATCCAGAACGAAGATCGATCTTTGAAAAGAATTGTGCTCCTTGCAACTGGTCAAACAGGTCATCAATACGTGGCAATGGGTACCTATTTTTGATGGTGACATGATTCAACTCCCGATAATCAATACAAAGTCGCATACTCCCATCTTTCTTCTTCACGAACAGAACAGGAGCACCCCAAGGAGAAGTACTAGGACGAATAAAACCAATGTCTAACAATTCCTGCAGTTGGGTCTTTAACTCCTGAAGTTCAATAGGAGCCATTCGATATGGGGCTTTGGAAATGGGTTTTGTACCGGGTTCAAGGTCGATACAAAATTCAATTTCACGCTCTGGGGGTAGGCCAGGAAGTTCTTCGGGAAATACGTCAGGAAATTTATTAACAACAGAAATATCATTCAAAGCTGACGTATTTTTGTTTAGATCTGTGACATGAGCTAAGAAAGCTTGACATCCGTTTTTCAATAAACGAATAGCTTTATGGCTTGAGATGACAGGGATTGATTTTAATGGTTTGGTTGCTTGAATTCGCATAATAGGTCGATTAGGAATATGAAAGCTAACAACCTTACGAAAACAATCAATTTTTGCATGATGAGTAGTTAACCAATCAATCCCTAGAATCACGTCAAATGCAAGTATTTTTAATGAAATAAGATCGACAGGTAATGTGTGGGTACCAACTTGAACCAAACAAGACTTATAAACCGTGGATGTAATGAAGGTTTCTCCCAATGGAGTTTCAACTGCTAAGTCAAAGTCTAATTTCTCCGGAATCAAATTTAATCGATGAGCGCAAGTAGGAGAAATAAAAGAATGGGTAGAACCGGTATCAAATAAAGTATAGACTTCGTTAGAGTTTATGATAAGCTTACCCGTGATGACCTCATTCGGGTTCCTTGCTTTCTGGGAGTTCACAACAAACGCTCTCCCTTGCACAACCGTTTTTGACTTTTCTGGGACGGCCTTTGGTGCCTCCATCCTAGCTGAATTTGTCTTCGGTAAACGACAAAATCGGGCTAAATGACCTTCTCTTCCACAATTATAACATGCTTTGGACGGCATCGCGCAGTTTGGACTGATGTGCCCCTCCCCTCCGCATTTGAAACATATGATAGGTGGTCGTTCTCCTTCCTTAACGACAGGTGCTGGTGCTGACGTCTTTCCATCATTGTTGAATCTCCTCTTCTTGAAATGCCCATTCTTATTATTTTGGCCCTGATTACCACCGAAGTGGTTACCATTTCTGGCCTGTTGATTCCCTCCACGCTTGTTGTCACCGCTTCGATGACTGCTTTCACTAGTATTATCATTTTGCCGGCTACTCTCTTTTGGTTGCGTTGTCTCGTTATCGCGCTCCACCAACTGAGCCTATTTACAACATCTGAATACAAACACAATTTATGAGAAACAAGATGTTGACGTATCTCCGGCTTCAAACCTCTTAAAAACATCTGCGTCATTCTTTCTTCATTATCCACCAGGTGGGACGCAAACCGGGATAACTCCGCAAATTTTGCCTCGTACTGCGACACGGTCATATTATTCTGCTCCAATTTGATGAACTCCACCTCCTTCATGTGACGAATACTCTCGGGAAAGTATTTGTCGTTAAACAGCTCTTGGAACTTCTCCCAAAACATCTTCAGTGTGGCAGGTTGAGTACGCTTTATCGATTCCCACCAGTAATCTGCCTTTCCTCGCAACATAAAGGCGGCAAAGGGAACCTTTTGCTCCTCGGAGCAACCCAAGACATCAAATATCTTGGTGATCTGCTTTATCCATGTTTCAGCTACAAGTGGTTTGGGTTCTCCCTTAAACTCCGGTGGTTCCAGCTCCTTAAACTGTTTAGCGGTGACCGCTTTAGAGTTTCCAGTATTTCCACCTACGTTGTGGACAGGAGCCGCTTTCACCTGTTGTTGCATGAATTGCATAAAACCTCTGAACATTCCATCATTCATCATCTGGTCAGTGTTGTTGTTTGCATGAGGATTGTCACCTTCCTGATGAACATTATCCTGATTATTGATATGTGGTGAATCAATAATCGTCTGTGCTCCATTGCTATTCTCAACATTCTCAGATGTCATTTTCAGATACTGTCACAAAATAAAAGTTAATTGATATGTCATATATTATCCTTATATTATGACCGACCAATTAAATATCATGCAAATAACTTAGGTAGGTCATACTAACGAGGAATTCCTCGTCTCTCCCCTCCTAGTTCTATTCTCACATCTTAGCCAGGGATCATATCCCTAAGCTCTGATACCAACTGTGACGTCCCCAAAATTAGGTATACATCACCCATCTTGGGTCGTCAGATACATAGTACAAAATACAAATACAACTTACTAATACAACTGTCGTGTACAATACGACAAAACATAAACTGTGAGTTTGAATACAAATATTATCTTCTAGAGAGTATTCATACTCAAAAGGAGTCCTCATTACATTTATTAACACACCATTACATAGAATAGTGAGGACTACTAACTAATACTATCATTCGGACCATCACTCCGTTCCCCGACTTGCCCCAGCTACGTTCTCATTTCCTGAAGAGAACAGTGAAAGAAAGGGTGAGCTCAACTAGCCCAGTAAGAAATATTATGATTAAGATAATGCAGAATAAATTATCATTAGCCTTCAACAATGTTAAACTGATAAAATATAATAGACATCAAGTTTAACTGCAGCGGAACAAGCAATCCATTAAAAGAGTCAAGTAGAAAATAAACTCTACTATCTTTTATGATTTAAAAGATTTTCTAACACTGCGATCGCTGAGACTCAGCTTAATAAAATAATTCACATCATCGAATCACCCCTGCACTACGGCCAAGTATATTCGTATATTCATTAATGGTCATGATCATGCCAATAACTGTCCATCAATGCACTACAGGCCAATGAGGACTTTTACCACATCATTTGTAACATTACGGTCATGATCATACCGAATAATCCCTGGTCATAATCATACCAAGTCCATCTATGCACTACAGGCCACAGATGACTTTCAACATTTTATAAACATGAGGATGATGACAATGATATAAGAATTCAATAAAACAAGTTCAAGAATTAATTTATCCAAGAATTAACAACGTCCAAATTGTCAACATGATACTGCTTTGTGGAGTAAAATTCACAAATACTTAGAAGAATATTTTCATGAAAAGATACTGGATGAAACGCAATTATCAAGGATATTCCACAAATTTCATGGAGTATAGAAGTCAAAACTTAACCAATTGAGTACAATAAAGAATGGAATAACAAAAGAAATCACCATGCATGCGATAGACCGCACAAACAGGTTATTCCAACAGAATAATAAATAATGGAACCAGGTCCGGCGTAAACGCACAGACAGGATATTCCGACAGAATAATAAATAATGGAACCAGGTCCGGTGTAAAACACACAGACAGGATATTCCGACAGAATAATAAATAATGGAACCAGGTCCGGTGTAAAACACACAGACAAGATGTTCCAACAGAATAATAATAAAAACGGAACCAGGTCCGGTGTAAAACACACAGACAGGATGTTCCAACAGAATAATAATAAAAACGGAACCAGGTCCGGTGTAAAACACACAGACAGGATGTTCCAACAGAATAATAGAAGAATGTCACCAAGTATAGGGTAGACCGCGTATACAGGTTATTCCAACAGAATAATAAGAAATGGAATAACAACAGTTCTCTTCATGAATAAGAAAGAATAACACCCCTTACTGTTTTAAAGACGAGCTGAAATAAGGAAGTAGTTAAGTAGCAGAATACTCTTATTCTCTCTCTCTATAGTTTCTCTCTATAGTTTCTCTCTCTAGAGTTCAGTGAATTCGTAAGAAATAATGAAGGAATGAGCTGCTATTTATAGAAAAATAGAACGCATAGTAACTAATCCATGAACGGTCCAGATTGATTACTTTAATCTGACGGTCCATATTTAAAGAAAAATCTTTTAAATAAAATATAATATATTCTATTTATAGAATAACTTTAATAAAGTATTCTGTTTTATATAAAAAGATGTTTCTGTTTTATTACGTTAATAATACGAATAAAACAAAACGTCATTATCGCTAGATAATTCATATTATTAACTGACAATAATTGAATCAACTGAGTGACTTCTCACATAAGCATTAATAATCAATACTGTGTGCTACTATGCAACCACACGTATTACTGTACTTTTACTACCGAGTAGTTCAACAGTAACAATGGTAAAATTTCTGCCGTTATTTTTAATAAAATATATTTGTCGTTTTCTCAATCCGACAATAATTCCGTTGTGGGTTCCACCAATGATTGTGTCGTTGTACGAATATTCCCTGTTAAAACGAATATTCCCCGACCAATCGAATATTATATAACAACTTGCGTACTTTGCAAAATTTATAAATATTATCCACAACTATAATATTATATCAAATTAACTCCATTATATTCAAAAATGATATTTATAGAAAATTCTTCTTTATTTATAAAAGTTGGGGTCTTACATCAGTCCAAACTACGTGATGCAGTCCAAAGCGTGTTACAATTATGGAAAAGAAGGTCACCTAGCCCGATTTTGTCGTGCACCAAAGTCAAGTCCAGCTGGGATGGAGGCATCAAAGGGTGTCCCAGATAAAACAAAACCGGTAGTTCAAGGGAGAGCATTTGTCGTAACCTCCCAAAAAGCAAGGAATCCGAATGAGGTGATCACGGGTAAGCTAACCATAAACTCTAGCAAAGTTTATACTTTATTTGATACCGGTTCTACCCATTCATTTATTTCTCCTACTTGCGCTCAACGTTTAAATTTGACTATGGAGAAATTAGACTTTGATTTATCTGTTGAAACTCCGTTGGGAGAAACCTTTATTACATCCACAGTTTATAAGTCTTGTTTGATTCAAATCGGTAACCGCACGTTACCTGTCGATGTTATTTCTTTGAAAATACTTGCATTTGATGTGATTTTAGGGATTGATTGGTGAAAGTAGTATGCACACAAGCCAATCAAGTTTGATGATAAAGCATATACTTTGTAACAATCTTATTCATTTATGAATAAAAAGTATTAATTAATTAAAAGCTTTTAATTATTTACATGATGCTGTTTTATAATATGTGATAAACTCATAGTTTTAAGCAATGCTTTTAGAATAATGATGATGATCATTCTAATGAGATCTAAACTCTTAGAAAGCTTAAAACTAATATAGTTCCTAATAGTTAGATTACTAAATTGGGGATTAGTGAATCCGGATAGATTGGTACATACGTTGCTTATTTATTGGATGAGGATGATTGATCCTATGATCATTTGTGTGGAGACACTAAAGCAAGTATGTAGGTGCTTATTAGAGAATAAGTTCACTGAACATGGCTCGCTAAGGAATACCTAATGTAGTTTTACTTGCTTGTCAATAGGAATTCTTGTAGTGATAGTAGTACAAGTGATCCTTGGACTTGAGATCATCATAGTATATTGTGTATGATGAGTTATACTTTGACTTATTCCTTAAGACCCTTAGGGTACATCAAAGGGTATGATTGGGTATAATAAGTTGTACATGGAGATAATGTATGATCAATAAAGAATCTATAACTTCTAGTAAAAGAAGATAAATGTCCTATGTGATTCAATAAATGACAACCCAGTAGTCCTTGGCCAAGGCAGAATGAAATTAGAAAGGACTTTCTAATTTGCATTATTTGGTGTTGTGCATTTAAGAGACGAAATACATATAATTAAATAAAATAAGACTTGACAGTAATTCTATGTCTTATATTTAATTGGGACATTGTATGGTGGAAGGATTGAATTGTACGGTAACTATTTATTCAAATGTTCTTTTATGATTAATGTTAAAATCTATATTATCTGAAAAGTCGTTGATCGCTAGGGCGGCTTATCCCTATTGTATAATAAATATTATTTATTTAAATAAATTAATAGTTTAATTTATTTATTTAAATAAGATTTAGAATTGTTCTAATTGATTTATTCACAACCAGTTTAATATGGAGAACCTAAAGGGTCACACTATAAAAGGAAAAAGTAATTATTTAAGAAGTTAATGGCATAATCGTAATAATAAGTTAAGTATATTTAATTTAATCTATGGTGATAGAATAAATTAAATAGCTTAATATTTATTATTTAATATTTTGAAAAATTAAATATAAATTAATAAGAGGAGTCTTATTATTATTATTACTATTATTATTATTTAATTCCTAAAGGAGTTTGGGAATTAATTAATAAATATAGTCTCATTTATTCCTAATAAGATTAGGAGGTTAAATTAATTAAAAGAGTTTAATTAATTATCCCTAATAAGATTAGGGAGCTTAATTAATTAAAGAAATTTAATTAATTAAATAATATCCTATTTTCTAATTAGATTAGAATGATTAAATGATATCTTTATAAGAGGAGTCTTATATCAGATATCACAATACGTAATTCCAATAGTTGGGAGAGTACGGTCTTTTTCTATGAGAGATAGAAAAATAAGATTTAGCCAACCACCCTTCTTCTTGAATACTTCTTCTTCCTTTGTGGATTACCTCTAGAGGTCAAACACTTGGGTGGCTAACGTTGATCAAAGGAAGGAACCCAACCCGGTGGATTCAAGTTGAACACAAAAAAGATTTAGAGGTTAACTTGTACCTGAGGAAGCTCGGATCTTCAAGGGTATGATTCTTGTCCTTTATTTTTCGTTTAATTAATAATTGTGCATAAAGGATGATCCGGGTATATGGTTTATAAAATTTTTAAACTCTGATTTTTACACGTTTTCGTTTATTTGTGCAATTTGATTGCGTTCATGAATATTACAAACCTAACAGTGGCATCAGAGTCAAACCTTTACGCGAATTATTAATTGTCAAATTTGATATGTATATTGATGTGTTTAGAACAATTTAATTGGGCATAATTTTGTTGAATAAAATTTATTAAAAAAAAAGGATCGTGAATATATATATATATATATATATATATATATATATATATATATATATATATATATATATATATATATATATATATATATATATATATATAAAAGTTATATATGTATACTAATATAGTAATGCTTCTTGGCGTGAATCACTTATTCACTTTTGTTTTCTTATCCGTGGCTGATTTAAAAAAAAAACGTTAACCATATAATAGTTACCATGTAATACTTGAATCACATGAAAGCTACAGGAAACTTCATATATATATAATCTAAGGTATGTTTACCGAATATATATATACTCCTGGTAAGTTATATTATATGGTGGCCACGAAAATGATTCACGTGTATCCTGCAAGGAAGGAAATATTATATATATATTATTTTTAATTATTTTATAATTAAAATAAAAGATTTATTTTAATATTAAAATAAAAAAGTTTATTTTAATTTTAAAAATAGTTTTCATGCTAACTAATTAGAGTTGGAATTCGATTCCATGATAACTAATTAGAGTTCAAATTGGATTCCATATTTTCTAAAATAAAGGAGTTTATTTGTGAATAGGAAAGTGAATCCATGTTTCCTTAAATAAATGAGTTTATTTAGATATGAAATAAGATTTCATGTTATTCAAAATAAAGGAGTTTATTTGTCAATAAGAAAGAAAATCCGTGTTTCCTTTAAATAAATGAGTTTTATTTTTTATTTTTTTTTACTTGGAATTGGATTCCATAATTAATTAAAATAAATAAGTTTATTTTGATTAAAGATTTTGATTAAAATAAAATAATTTATTTTATTTAAAATTGGATAAATTAAAATAAAAGAAATTTATTTTGATTTAAATTTGGATTAAAATAAAGGAGTTTATTTTGATTCAAAATTAAATTTTATACTAACTAAATTTGTCCATTAAATGATATCAATATATATATATATATATATATATATATATATATATATATAAATATATATAATTGAATGTTTATTATTTATGAGATGAATGTTATTTATTGATGCATATAGTGATGTGTATGATAATAAATGGGATTGATTATGGACTATTGACCAATGTGATTGAATTTTATTTTAGTTAGATGCATGAATGAATGTGTTTTATTAAATAGGGTCTGCGTATCTCGTCTTCTCTAATTTTTTCTTAATATAAATTCTATGTCACTCCTATGTACTTCCCCTTAACTTTTGATCAAGGTTTCTATTTATTTTAAATAGTTTTGTAATAGGAATAGTTAGAATTAATTTTGAAGAATTGGAGATCTAGAAGTAAGGAGCGCTTGAAGATCCGTTTGTAACGGAGCCCGGGTTTAAATGTAATAGTTATATTTAAATATTAATTCTTGCACTCCTAGGGTTTGACCTTTTGGGTCACTTGGTGGCTCTAGTAAACTAAACTAGAATAAAAGTTCATAATCAATCCAAGTAGAATATAGTATTCTATATGTGCATGCTTATACTATATATATTATATATTATGCAAACTTGCTTCGCATGTTAATTAATATGATGCACATTTTATATATATGTGTGCATGCGCGCTAAACAAGATGAGACTAATTAATAACAAACCCCTCAAATGTTTTATATTAAGTTGTAACGTTCAAAGATATTTGGAATATCGAACGTCGCCTTCTAGCATGATAAAAACGATAGAGTATTGAATATTTAATATGAGTTTGTTGTGCACACACAAGGCAAGTATTAAATATTTAAGATGTTTTTATTACATATGATGTTTATACGGAATTGAACATTACTGCTATGTTGTGCACACACAAGGGCTGTAGTTTTCTCTTCACTTATATGGAAATGCTAGGTTTGACTTAACTTAAATTATTTTAGTTCGGATGTGCACACACTTGACCATTATGATTTAAGAGGTAAAATACAAGGAGTTACATAGTTGATGTAATTGACAAGAGTTGTCTACCTATTTATTTATATATAGTCTGTTGTGCACACACAAGGCTATATACATTTAAAATGGGATCCTTATTCTCACTAGCATATCTTTAATTAGATAGTGCCGAACTATATATATTGAGGGTAATATAGTTTGAAGAAAATAGTGGGAGATACCAATTTAAAACAAGACCTAATTTATTTTTGTAATTAATAAAAGAATGTATGCTAAAATGTTGTTACGAACAAATTCATTTACAGAATTTTACAATGTCTAAATTACTATCACTGCGAAACATATTAGATGTTAATTAACCGGACTGAATTACTTGGATTGGTTAAGGAATTTGAGAATAGTTCTCATGGCTTAAAAGCTATCTTATGTCCTTAATACGCCTATCCCTGCAATGGTTGCAGACAATGCCTCTGAGGAAGAGATTGCTACTTTTAGAAAATGGAAAGATGATGCACAGTTGGCTAAATGCATCATGCTCGCATCCATGAGTAACGAGCTTCAGCGTCAGCATGAAACTATGGATGCTCTTACTATATTCATGCACATCAAGTAGTTGATGGTGAAGAAAGTAGGACTAATAGATATCAGATATCTAAAAAGCTCTTTCGATCTAGAATGACCGATGACACTACAGTACAGATAAAAGTCCTTAACATAATCAATTTAATTGATCAATTAGGACAACGAGTTTGGTCATGGATGGAGAGTTAAGCCAAGATTTGATCTTGCACTCACTCCCAGACTCCTTTCACAATTGATGTGAATTTTTCATATGAACAAGCTAGATATCAGCTTCGCTGATTTGCTTAACATGTTGAAAAATATTGAGAGTCACTTTCCAACCAAGAAAGACCAAGTATTATTGGTAGGGGCTAAAGGATCTTCTGAAAAGATGAACGATTCAAATAAGGTAAATAGAAAGGCAAAAATAAAGGATAATAAGAACAAAACTGATACAGATAGCAAAAGAGTTTGCTTCCACTGCAAGAAGCATCTTGCAGAGGATAACCAAAGAAGCTTAGTGAAGTTCCGGTTACAAATATAAATTTGTTCATGATTTAAAATAAATTTTTCTTTAAGTCAATGTTCTACTTGGGTATTGGATGCCAACTTTGGTTATCATAAATATAGATTTATGAAGAGACCAAATAGAAGTAGAAAGCTAAACAAAGATAAGTAATCCTATGTCTGGTAAATGAAGCAAAGGTTGTTACATTAGCCATAGGAACTTATTGTTTAGCATTGCCTATGAGCAAATCTATTAAGTCAATAAGTTGTTATTGTATTTCAGTTCTCGTTGGAAACATCATTTCTATTTTATTATTGGACAATGAAATCTTTGGTATTATATTTAAGAACAATTGTTGTTCTATTTATAATAATAATATTTTGTATAGAACTGGAATATTATTTAAAGGATTTTGTAAACTTGACTTACGTAAAAAAATATTTTGCAAATTGAACAAACTACTATAAGAAAAGGAGATGATCATTTAAATAGTTGAATGTGTGTATTTGCTGAAATACAAGTGTGAATTATTTGAAAGGTTCAAAGAATTCATAAGTGAAACAAATTGGCACAGTATTAGGGTTCTTTGATCGGATCAAGGAAGGAATACTTGTGCAATGAGATTCTAGATCATCTCAAATGGTTTTCTCATAATGGACGCCTCTTGATACGTAATAATTGATTAATGTATCTAAAAGAAAAAATCATACCTTGTTGGACATGGTGCAGTCCATAATGATTTTACTGACATTCTAGTATCCTTCTAGGATAATGTCCTAAAAATTGTTGCATATCTACGAAAAGGTAACCTCAAAAATCCGGCCCCAAGACTCCATAAAAGTTATGGACAAGGAGGATTCCTAATCTTAAGTATGTTAAGATAAGGGTTATCCAACTTATGTGAAAAAGTTTCAAAAGGATAAGCTTGGGACAAAATTTGACAAGTACATATTTTTGGGACATCCTAAAGTAAGTTTAGGGTATATGTTCTATAATCCTACTTAGCAAAAAGTGCTTGTCGCGAAACATGCTACCTTCTAAGATGAATGTGTTTATCATTGAAGGGGATAGTGGGAGGATAATAGATCTTGAAGAGTTCAAGAACCACAAAGTACTATAAGTCAAATAAGAGGAACCTATAGATAGACCTATTGTACCACAACTAAATCGTAAATCTGAAATAGTACCGAAGATACCTGGGAGGTATGGATTCATCATGGATGATGATGATGAGGTACGTATCATAGAAGATGATGATCCAGTTACATACGGTGAGATAAGAGTTGTAGACACTCAGAGAAATGGATTGAAGCAAGCTTCTCAAAAATGGAACACTCGTTTTGATGTAACAATCAAAAGAGTTTGATTTTTTCAAAATAAGAATGAACCTAGTGTGTACAAAAGGGTCAGTGGGAGCGCCTTGACATTCCTAGTATTATATGTTGATAGACTACGAATAAGGAATGACATACTAATGATACAATCAGTAAAGATAAATTTGTCCAAACATTCATCCATGAATGATTTGGGAAGAGTATCTTAATTAGGGAAACAAATCTATATAGATAGATTTAATAAGATGCTCGACTTAACCCAAGGAACGTATATTCATTTGATGCTAAAGTCGTTTAGCATGGCAAACTCTAAGAGATGTCTCATGTTGATGAGCCCTGGAGTGTATCTCTCTTAATAGTCCCCATTGACTCATAAAAGAGAGATTGCATGAGTAACAATCATGTATGCAATGAAATGTACGAGACCTGATGTTGATCAGTTATATTCTGGAGAAGTTCACTATGAGTTAGTGAAAAATATCTTAAAGTACTTAACCAGAACTAAGGATGTGATCATATTCATGGTGGGTCTAAATTAAAACTAGAGGGCTTAACAGACTCAAGTTTTCATATAGACCAAGATGACAGAAAATCTACTTTAAGGTAAAGCGTTACCTTGAACGGTGGTGCAATAAATTATAAAGGTTCCAAACAACAAAGAGTTATTGGTTTAGTGATAAAGACAAAGTATATAGCTGTAAATGAAGCTACAAGTCGATTGTTTGGATAAAAAGTTCATTACAAAACTAGGAATAGTTCTTAAGTCTCATCTTGGATCTGAACATGTGTTGTGGCACTTTCATTTGATTATATAAATCATTGAAAGATGGAAAATCACTATAGAGATAGTGGACTCTCAAGAACAACATTACATATTTATTAACAAAAACTTATTCAATAGCAGGATAATCGTCACTTAGAGAAGAAGGGTATGAGATACCATGGCGATTGACTTTAGTGCAAGTGGGAGATTGAAAGTAGTATGCACACAAGCCAATCATGTTTGATGATAAAGTATATACTTTGTAACAATCCTATTCATTTATGAATAAAAAGTATTAATTAATTAAAAGCTTTTAATTATCTACATGATGTTGTTTTATAGTATGTGATAAACTCATAGTTTTAAACAATACTTTTAGAATAATGATGATGATCATTCTAGTGTGATCTAAACTCTTAGAAAGCTTAAAACTAAAATAGTTTCCAATCGTTGGATTACTAAATTGGGGATTAGTGAATCCGGATAGATTGGTACATATGTTGCTTGCTTATTAGACGAGGACGATTGATCTCATGATCATTTGTGTGGAGACACTAAAGTAAGTATGCAGGTGCTTATTAGAGAATAAGTTCACTGAACGTGGCTCGCTAAGGAATACTTAATGGAGTTTTACTTGCCTGTCAATAGGAATTACTGTAGTGATAGTAGTACAAGTGATCCTTGGACTTGAGATCATCATAGTATCTTGTGTATGATGAGTTATACTTTGACTTATTCCTTAAGACCTTTAGGGTACATCAAAAGGTATGCTTGGGTATAATAAGTTGTACATAGAGATAATGTATGATTAATAAATAGTCTACCACTTCTAGTAAAAGAAGAGAAATATCCTATGTGATTCGATAAATGACAATCCAGTAGTCATTGGCCATGGCATAATAAAATTAGAAAGGAGTTTCTAATTTGCATTATTTGGTGTTGTGCATTTAAGAGTCGAAATACATATAATTAAATAAAATAAGACTTGACAGTAATTCCATGTCTTATATTTAATTGGGACATTGTGTGGTGGAAGGATTGAATTGTACGGTAACTATTTACTCAAAGGTTCTTTTATGATTAATGTTAAAATGTATATTATCTGAAAAGTCGTTGATCGCTATGGAGGCTTATCCCTATTGTAGAATAAATATTATTTATTTAAATAAATTAGTAGTTTAATTTATTTATTTAAATAAGATTAAAATTGTTCTAATTGATTTATTCACAACCGGTTTAATATGGAGAACCTAAAGGGTCACACCACAAAAGGAATAATAATTATTTAAGAAGTTAATGGCATAATCATAATAATAAGTTAAGTATATTTAATTTAATCTATGGTGATAGAATAAATTAAATAGCTTAATATTTATTATTTAATATTTTAAAAATATTAAATATAAATTAATAAGAGGAGTCTTATTATTATTATTACTATTATTATTATTTAATTCCTAAAGGAGTTTAGGAATTATTTAATAAATGTACTCTCATTTATTCCTAATAAGATTAGGAGTTAAATTAATTAAAAGAGTTTAATTAATTATCCCTAATAAAATTAAGGAGCTTAATTAATTAAAGAAATTTAATTAATTAAATAATATCCTATTTTCTAATTAGATTAGAATGGTTAACTGATATCTTTATAAGAGGAGTCTTATATCAGATATCACGATATGAAATTCTAATAGTTGGGAGAGTACGCTCTTTTTTTATGAGAGACAGAAAAATAGGGTTTAGCCAACCATCCTTCTTCTTGAATACTTCTTCTTCCTTCGTGGATCACCTCTAGAGGCCAAACACTTGGGTGGCTAACGTTGATCAAAGGACGGAACCCAACCCGGTGGATTTAAGTTGAACACGAAAAAGATTTGGAGGTGAACTTGTACCTGAGGAAGCTCAGATCTTCAAGGGTATGATTCTCGTCTTTTATTTTTCGTTTAGTTAATAATTGTGCATAAAGGATGATCCGAGTATATGGTTTGTAAAATTTTTAAACTCTAATTTTTACACGTTTCCGCTTATTTGTGCAATTCGATTGCGTTCATGAATATTACAAACCTAACAGTTGGTTAACTACTCATCATGCTAAAATTGATTATTTTCGTAAGGTTGTTAGCTTTTATATTCCTAACCAACCTATTATACGAATTCAAGCGGCCAAACCACTAAAATCAATCACTGTCATATCAAGTCATAAAGCTATTCGTTTATTGAAAATGGATGTCACAGATCTAAACAAAAATACGTCAGTTTTGAATGATATTTCTATTGTTAATAAATTTCCTGACGTATTCCCTGAAGAACTTCCTGGCCTAACCCCAGAGCGTGAAATTGAATTTTGTATCGACCTTAAATCCGGTACAAAACCCATTTCTAAAGCCCCATATCGAATGGCTCCTATTGAACTTTAGGAGTTAAAAACCCAACTACATGAATTGTTAGACATTGGTTTCATTCATCCTAGTACGTCTCCTTGGGGTGCTCCTATTGTAAGACCCCAGCTTATTAATGAATAAAATTAAATTTTCTCTAAATATTATTGTGAATAATAAGGGGTTAATTTGATATAATACTTTGGTTATGGGTGAAATGTGCAAATTTTACAAAATAAGCAAGTGGTTATAAAATATTCATTTTGTCGGGGAGTATTCATTTGGTCGGGGAATATTCGTACGACGGCACAGCCTTGTGTGGGCCCCATAACGGAAAGCGATTGGATAAGAAAACGACAAGTATAAGTTGTTTATAAATAACGGCGTAGTTGTTACCGTTAATACATGGAAAATACCCGGTGGTTAAAATACAGTAGCACACGGTATGCACCAATTATTGATTCTTACGTAAGAAGGCACTACTCAATAATTGTTACAGTAGTTATTATTCAATATTTTATTTTATTGATTCAATAATTATTGCGTTGATATTTTATATTATTGTTGTTTCAATAATTATTGCTACACAGTATTTTCCTTTATCAGATCAATAATTCATATTATTTGAATAATATTTTAGTAGATAACATTATTGGAAATGTCTAGAAAGTTCTGTCTAGGGAGAGGTTTGGTCATCTAATTGCGCGTCAGTAAGGAGAAATCCTTATTGGAAAGCCTCCTCTTTCATGGGAACGGCCTGGTTGTCATAAATGTGATTCTGTAATATTATTTGTGAATAATTAATTATTGATTCATATGATAAGGAAATATTTATTTTATGTGGATATAAATGAGGGATATATTTTTGTGGTTAAAAATGAAGGAGTTAATGTTGAGGTTTTTATCAGTATTTTTGTCGGAATGGGGGTATTAAAAATTAGGGGTTTTGAGATATTTTGCGGGGGTTATAATTTTTAATCCGACCGTTGGATCGTGGTAATTTTTGGATATGTTATACATATATAAGTGGAGTATATGTCAACAAATTTTGAACCGTTAAAAATGAACGTATAATTTATTATGAATTTTACTAGATGACTGGTACATAAATTGTTGAATTTTTGGAGTTAATCATTTTGGTGAAAAATTCTAGAATTGGTGGGCCCACTCTTGGTTGGTGAAAAAATGTACTGAGATTTTTATTCAAATGTGGTGGGTGGGAATAGTAGCAGGTAAAGCCATCAGGTTGCAGGTTAAGTCTGCTTCGGCGTGCTAACATTTTTCTATAAATAGAGGGCTAAGTTAGAATTAAAAATCACACCAGAAACAAGTTTTCTCTCTTTCTCTCTCTATATTATTGAGTGTTTTTTATGAGTATTTAGATACTTTGAGAGTTTCTATTCATCAGAGAAAGTTTCTTTCAGTTATACCGGTATTCCGACCAGAAGTACTGATATTTTGAGGTAAGGGATATTATTTTCTTCTTAAATGATATTATTTTCTTCAATATCGTTATGCTGAAATATTAACATGAGTTTTTATAAAATTTTGAACTTTTTGTGTCGGGGTTACTATTTACGTATACATTACTATTCACGTATACGGCACTATTCACGAATACGGCACTATTCACCGAGAAATAAAATTTTTTCTTTTTGTCCAAGATTTCTATTGTGGTTACTATCTTTGATTGTATCCATGTTTTGATCTTTATTTTTGAATTCTGCTTAACAATTGATTATTATGAAGTATTATTGATCTTGGATAAACTGTTATACGAATCCCTACTATTTGTCCTTCCGTCTCACTTGATTCGTTCTCTTTAAGATATTTTTCATCATCCTCAGTCCTAAATGATGATATTACTGAATATCTTTGGCCTGTAGTGCAAAAATGTATGATTACTTGATGAATATCTTTGGCCTGTAGTGCAAAGATGTATGATTACTTGATGAATATCTTTGGCCTGTAGTGCAAAGATGAACAGGTGTTGAGATGAACATGACTGGCAGGTGATACAAATGAATATCTTTGGCCTGTAGTGCAAAGATTAATATTTGGATAAAGATAATTATTAATTGATGTTCAGGGATAAAATATTGGTGATAGAATTTTAAATCTTAGAAGATAGTAGAATTCATTCTCTACTTGACTCTTCTAATGGTTTGCTGTTTCCGCTGCAGTTGTTGATCCAAAACTTGTTGTCGATTATATTCTATCAGATTTTTTCCCTGTTGAATACTAATGATAATTTGTTGTATATTATCTTAGTCATAATATTCTTTACTGGGCTAGTTGAGCTCACCCTTTTCCTTTTTTGTTCCATTTTTCTTCTCAGGAGGTGAGAAAAATAGTAGGATCTAGTCGGGGTATGGAGTGATGGTTCTAGAAAGATGTTTTAGCAATCCTCACTATTTCTGTAAAAATAGTGTTTGAATAATTGTATTGAGGACTTATTTGAGTGTGGATATTATCTAGAAGACAATATTTGTATTTAAACTCACAGTTTGTGTTGTCGTATTTTGCACGACAATTGTATTATTGAAGTTGTAGTTTGCTTTCTGTACCATATATTTGGCGACTCAGAATGGGTGTTGTATACCTATTTTGGGGGCGTCACAATTGGTATCAGAGCTTAGGAATATGATCCCTGGCTGAGATGTGAGACAAGAACTAGGAGAAGAGAGACGGGGAATTCCTTCGCTAGTATGACCTGACTAAGTTTATTTGGTGTTTATTTGGTCGGTCAAAGTATAGGGATAATATATGACATGACTATTAACCGTTATTTTATGGCAGTATTTAAGAATGGCAGCTGAGAACGTTAATAATGGAGTAAATCAGACCATGGAGACACCTTTGATCACCACCCAGGGGAACAAGCAAAAGGAAGGCAATATTCCTCCTGTAAACAACGTTACTGAGCAAACGATGAATGATGGAATGTTTAGGAGCTTTTTGCAGTTCATGCAAAATCATACGAGGGAGACTCGTGTGCAGAATACAGGTGGAAATGATAACAACGCGCGGTTTGTCACAGCCAAGCAGTTCAAAGCATTGGGACCACTAGAATTTAAGGGAAAGCCGGATCCGATCATGGCGGAAACGTGGGTCAAGCAAATTATCAAGATATTCGATGTCTTGAGATGCACGGAGGAACAAAAGGTTCCATTCGCGACTTTTATGTTCCGCGGTGAGGCGGACTACTTGTGGGAGTCTGTGAAGCATACCCAGCCTGACGAACTCAACATGTCCTGGGAAACATTTCAAAAACTGTTCAATGACAAGTACTTTCCTGAAAGTATTCGTCATATGAAGGAGGTAGAGTTTATCAGACTGGAACAAAACAACATGACGGTGTCCCAGTACAAGGTGAAGTTTGCAGAGTTATCCAGGTTTGCACCTCATTTGGTCGAAAATGAGGAACGAATGACAAGAATGTTTCTGAGAGGTCTAAAACCCGAGATTCGACAATATCTGATCTCTCATAAATTTTCTTTATATTCAGATGTTGTAAACAGGGCTCAATTATTAGAGCGAGATAATGAGTATGTGCAACCGAGGGACCACAACTAGGGTCATACCGGTGGCGGCAGTCATCGAAGCAATGAAAACCAGCAGGGAGGAAAATATTCGGACAAAAGCGGTAACCACTCTAGTGGTAATCGTGGTCGTGATAATAAAAGGAGCGAGTCGGGAGGAGATTTCAAGAAGAGAAGGTACAACAATGATAATGTGAAGACGTCAGCACAAACATCAACTATTTCTAGGGGAGGAGAACGACCACCGGTCGTATATTACAAATGTGGGAAAGAGGGACATATCAGCCCAAACTGCCCACAACAATCTAAGGTATGTTATAACTGTGGAAAGGAGGGTCATATAGCTCGAGAGTGTTCTGTAGCAAAACCAAGTTCAGCGGGGATGGTGACTCCAAAAGCTGTCCTGGATAAGTCAAAATCAGTGGTTCCTGGAAGAGCGTTTGTCGTGACTGGCCAAAACGCGAGAAACCCGAACGAGGTGATCACGGGTAAGCTAATCATAAACTCTTGCGAAGTTTATACCTTATTAGATACCGGTTCTACCCATTCTTTTATCTCTCCTACTTGTGCTTAACGTTTAAACTTAACTCCGGAGAAATTGGACTTTGACTTGTCTGTTGAAAATCCGTTGGGTGAAACCTTCGTTACATCTACAGTTTATAAATCTTGCATGGTCCAAGTTGGCACTATCACATTACCTGTTGATCTTATCTCTTTAAATATACTTGCTTTTGATGTGATTTTAGGAACTGATTGGTTAACCACTCATCATGCTAAAATTGATTGTTTTCGTAAGGTTGTTAGTTTTCATATTCCTAACCAACCTGTCATACAAATTCAAACTACTAAACCACTAAAATCAGTCACTGTCATATCAAGCCACAAAGTTATTCATTTATTAAAAAATGGATGTCAAGCTTTCTTAGCCCATGTTATGGATTTGAACAAAGACAAGTCAGATTTGAATAATATTTCTATTGTTAGAGAATTTTCCGATGTATTTCCTGAAGAACTTCCTGGTCTACCCCCAGAACGTGATGTTGAATTCTTTATTGACCTTGAATCGGATACAAAACCCATTTCTAAAACTCCATATCGAATGGCTCCTATTGAACTTCAGGAGTTAAAAGTCCAACTACATGAGTTATTAGACATCGGTTTCATTCGTCCTAGTACATCTCCTTGGGGTGCTCCTATTTTATTCGTAAAGAAGAAAGACGGGAGTATGCGACTTTGTATCGACTATAGGGAATTGAACCATGTCACCATCAAGAATAGGCATCCGCTACCTCGCATTGATGACCTGTTCGACCAGTTACAAGGAGCACAATTCTTTTCAAAGATCGACCTTCGTTCTGGATATCCTCAGCTGAAGATTAAAACTGAGGATATTCCAAAGACTGCCTTCAGAACTCGGTACGGCATTATGAATTCTTAGTCATGTCTTTTGGATTGACTAATGCTCCTGCTGCCTTCATGGATATGATGAACCGTGTATTCAAAGAATATTTAGATCAGTTCATTGTTGTCTTTATTGATGACATCCTCATCTATTTCAAAAGCCGTGAAGATCATGAGCGCCATTTGAAGCTGGTACTACGAAGGCTTTGTGAAAATAAGCTATATGCCAAACTGAAGAAATGCGAGTTCTGGCTTGAGGAAGTAGCATTCCTTGGGCACGTGGTGTCAAAACATGAAGTATCTGTCGACCCGGCGAAGATTGAAGCCATACAAAGTTGGGAGCAACCGAAGTCGGTAACCGAAGTACGTAGCTTTCTGGGCTTAGCTGGTTATTATCGGAGATTTGTGGAAAGATTTTCTCGAATCGCTGCTCCGTTAACTCAGCTGACTCGGAAAGATACAAAATTCGTATGGAGTGAGGAATGCGAGAAGAGTTTCCAAGAACTCAAGAGGAGACTCATTTCGGCACCTGTTCTGACAATACCATCTGGTTCGGATGAATTTCTTATCTACAGCGATGCTTCAGGCAAAGGGTTAGGATGTGTTCTCATGCAACATGGGAAAGTCATAGCCTATGCCTCGCGACAACTCAAAGAATATGAGAGGAATTATCCTACTCATGATTTGGAGTTGGCAGCAGTCGTTTTCGCGTTGAAGATTTTGAGACACTACCTGTATGGGGAGAAAGTGGAGATCTATACGGATCATAAAAGCCTCAAATATTTCTTCACCCAAAAGGAACTCAACATGCGGCAACGACGTTGGCTTGAGCTATTGAAAGATTATGATCATACCATCCAATATCATCCTAGAAAAGCGAACGTAATAGTTAACGCATTGAGTAGAAGATCATACGCGGGTACGAGTGCAATGTTGTTAACACAAAGGCCCATTTTGTATGACTTGTAAAGGATGGAGATAGAGATGAATGCTCCAAGTACCCACATGATAATATCAAATATACGAGTAGAACCGACTTTAATCGATAAAGTTAAAGCTGCTCAAGCTACGGACATAGAGCTGATGCGTATGAAGAAAAAAGTGCAAGAATGTGTTATTCCAGAAGCAAGAATCGATGAAGAAGGAATACTTCGAGTCAACTCCAGACTTTGTGTTCCTAACGATTTTGACTTGAAGCATAGAATAATGATGGAGGCACACAACACACCGTTTGCAATCCATCTTGGGAGTACCAAAATGTATCACGATCTTCGACACACATTTTGGTGGAGCAATATGAAAAGAGAGATCGCGGAGTTTATCTCGAGGTGTTTAACTTGTCAATGTGTAAAGGCAGAGCATCAAGTGCCAAAGGGTCCATTGCAACCACCTGAGATCCCGAAATGGAAGTGGGAACACATTACCATGGATTTCGTTACAGGTCTTCCCAAGGTTTCTCAAGGCATAGATACGATTTGGGTTATTGTTGATAGATTAACCAAGTCTGCTCATTTCTTATCGATACGTGAGACTTATTCCCTTGAACGTCTTGGTAGTATATATGTGAAAGAGATTGTGAGATTGCATGACATTCCAGTATCCATAGTTTCAGATCGTGACCCAATATTCACTTCACGATTTTGGGTTAGCTTGCAGAAAGTTATGGGCACGGATTTACGATTCAGTTCGGCATACCATCCTCAAACGGACGGACAATCAGAGAGGACTATTTAAACTCTTGAAGATCTATTAAGACTCTGTGTCCTAGATCTCAAAGGGAATTGGGATAAGTACCTACCATTGGTGGAATTCTCTTACAACAACAGTTATCAGGCGAGCATAGGTGTGGCTCCATTCGAGGTGTTGTATGGAAGAAAATGTCGTTCTCCAGTATGCTGGGACGAGGTGGGTGAAGCAACATTGTTGGGACCAGAGTTGGTATGCATGACTACAGAGAAGATCCAAACGATTCGACAATGTATACAAACGGCACAGGATCGACAAAAGAGTTATGCGGATCTTCATCGGAAGGACGTGGAATTTAATATTGGGGATCATGTATTGTTACGTGTTGCACCATGTAAGGGAGTTACAAGATTTGGAAAGAGAGGAAAGCTCAATCCAAGATTTGTTGGTCCATTTGAGATTCTTGAGCGAATAGGAAATGTGACATATAGACTCGCATTACCTCCAAGCATGTCTCATGTTCAAAATGTTTTTCACATATCTATGCTTCGTAAATATGTTAAAGACCCGAACCACATTATTGAGTTAGAACCAGACGAGATAGCTGAAGATTTAACGTACGAGGAGGTACCTGTTAAGATCTTGGATAGGAAAGAGCATGTCCTACGGACAAAGGTTATACCACAAGTTAAGGTTTTGTGGAGAAACTATGCTATTGAAGAAATGACCTGGGAGTTGAAATCAGAAATGAAAGCGAGGTATCCTCACCTTTTCGTAATATCAGGTACGTACGTCAATTTTGAGGAAGAAATTTCATAAGGAGGGGAGGTTGTAAGACCCCAGCTTATTAATGAATCAAATCAAATTTTCTCTAAATATTATTGTGAATAAGAAGGGGTTAATTTGATATAATACTTTGGTTATGGGTGAAATGTGCAAATTTTACAAAATAAGCAAGTGGTTATAAAATATTCATTTTATCGGGGAATATTCGTTTGGTCGTGGAATATTCTTGCTGTCGGGGAGTATTCGTACGACGGTGTAGCCTTGTGTGGGCCCCATAACAGAAAGCGATTGGATGAAGAAAACGACAAGTATAAGTTGTTTATAAATAACGGCGTAGTTTTTACCGTTAATACTGTTGGAATACCCGGTGGTTAAAATACAGTAGCACACGGTATTGCACCAATTATTGATTCTTACGTAAGAAGGCACTACTCAATAATTGTTACAGTAGTTATTATTCAATATTTTATTTTATTGATTCAATAATTGATGCGTTGATATTTTATATTATTGTTGTTTCAATAATTGTTGCTGCACAATATTTTCCTTTATCAGATCAATAATTCATATTATTTAAATAATATTATTAGATAACATTATTGGTAATGTCTAGAAAGTTCTGTCTAAGGAGAGGTTTTTATCAGTATTTTTGTGGTTAAAAATGAAGGAGTTAATGTTGAGGTTTTTATCAGTATTTTTGTCGGAATGGAGGTATTAAAAATCAGGATTTTTGAGATATTTTGCGGGGGTTATAATTTTTAATTCGACCGTTGGATCATGATAATTTTTGGATATGTTATACATATACAAGTTGAGTATATGTCCACAAATTTTGAACCGTTAAAAATGAACGTATGATTTATTATGAATTTTACGAGATGACTGGTTCAGAAATTGTTGAATTTTTGGAGTTAATCATTTTGGTGGAAAATTCTAGAATTGGTGGGCCCCACTCTTGGTTGGTGAAGAAATGTGTTAAGATTTTCATTCAAATATGGTGGGGGGGAATAGTAGCAGGTAAAGCCACTAGGTTGCAGGTTATGTCTGCTTCGGCGTGCTAACATTTTCCTATAAATAGAGGGCTAAGTTAGAATTGAAATTCACACCAGAAACAAGTTTTCTCTCTTTCTCTCTCTAGATTATTGAGTGTATTTTGTGAGTATTTAGATACTTTGAGAGTTTCTATTCATCAGAGCAAGTTTCTTTCAGTCTTATACCGGTATTCCGACCAGAAGTACTGATATTTTGAGGTAAGGGATATTATTTTCTTCTTAAATGATATTATTTTCTTCAATATCATTATGCTAAAATATTAACACGAGTTTTTATCAAATTTGGAACTTTTTGTGTCGGGGTTACTATTCGCGTATACGTTACTATTCACGTATACGGCACTATTCACCAAAAAATAAAATTTTCTCTTTTTGTCCAAGATGTCTATTATGGTTACTATCTTTGATTGTATCCATGTTTTGATCTTTATTTTTGAATTCTGCTTCACAATTGATTATTATAAAGTATTATTGATCTTGGATAAACTGTTATACGAATCCCTACTATTTGTCATTCTGTCTCACTAGATTCGTTCTCTTTAAGATATTTTTCATCATCCTCAGTCCTAAATGATGATATTACTGAATATCTTTGGCCTGTAGTGCAAAGATGTATGATTACTTGATGAATATATTTGGCTTGTAGTGCAAAGATGAACAGGTGTTGAGATGAACATGACTGACAGGTGATACAAATGAATATCTTTGGCCTGTAGTGCAAAGATGAATATTTGGATAAAGATGATTATTAATTGATGTTCAGGGATAAAATATTGATGATGGACTTTTAAATCTTAGAAGATAGTAGAATTCATTCTCTACTTGACTCTTCTAATGGTTTGCTGTTTCCGTTGCAGTTGTTGATCCAAAACTTGTTGTCGATTATATTCTATCAGATTTTTCCCTATTGAATACTAATGATAATTTGTTGTATATTATCTTAGTCATAATATTCTTTACTGGGCTAGTTGAGCTCACCCTTTTTCTTTTTGTTCCATTTTTCTTCTTAGGAGGTGAGAACATAGCAGGATCTAGTCGGGGTATGGAGTGATGGTTCTAGAAAGATGTTTTAGCAGTCCTCACTATTTCTGTAAAATAGTATTTGAATAATTGTATTGATGACTTATTTGAGTGTGGATATTGTCTAGAAGACAATATTTGTATTTAAACTCATAGTATATGTTGTCGTATTTTGCACAACAATTGTATTATTGAAGTTGTAGTTTGCTTTCTGTACCATGTATTTGGCGACTCAGAATGGGTGTTGTATACCTATTTTGGGGGCGTCACAATTGTTATCAGAGCTTAGGGTTATGATTCATGGCTGAGATGTGAAACAAGAACTAGGAGGGGAGAGACGGGGAATTCCTTCGCTAGTATGACCTGACTAAGTTTATTTGGTGTTTATTTGGTCGGTCAGAGTATAGGGATAATATATGACATGACTATTAACCCTTGTTTTATGGCAGTATTTAAGAATGGCAGCTAAGAACGTTAATAATGGAGTAAATCAGACCGTGGAGACACCTTTGATCACCACCTAGGGGAATGTGCAACTGAAAGGCAATATTCCTCCTGTAAACAACGTTACCGAGCAAACGATGAATGATGGAATGTTTAGGAGCTTTTTGCAGTTCATAAAAAATCAGACGAGGGAGACTCGTGTGCAGAATACAGGTGAAAATGATAACAACGCGCGGTTTGTCACAGCCAAGCAGTTCAAAGAATTGGGACCACCAGAATTTAAGGGAAAGCCGAATCCGATCATGGCAGAAACGTGGGTCAAGCAAATTACCAAGATATTCGATGTCTTGGGATGCACGGAGGAACAAAAGGTTCCATTCGCCACTTTTATGTTCCGCGGTGAGGCAGACTACTGGTGAGAGTCTGTGAAGCGTACCAAGCCTGACGCACTCAACATGTCCTGGGAAACATTTTAAAAACTGTTCAATGGCAAGTACTTTCCTGAAAGTATTCGTCATATGAAGGAGGTGGAGTTTATTAGACTGGAACAAAACAACATGACGGTGTCCCAGTACGAGGCGAAGTTTGCAGAGTTATCCAGGTTTGCACCTCATTTGGTCGAAAATGAGGAACGAATGACAAGGACGTTTCTGAGAGGTCTAAAACCCGAGATTCGACAATATATCTTATCTCTCATAAATTTTCTTTATATTCAGATGTTGTAAACAGGGCTCAATTATTAGAGCGAGATAATGAGTATGTGCAACCGAGGGACCACAACTAGGGTCATACTGGTGGCGGCAGTCATCGAAGCAATGAAAACCAGCAGGGAGGAAAACATTCGGACAAAAGCAGTAACCACTCTAGTGGTAATCGTGGTCGTGATAATAAAAGGAGCGAGTCGGGAGGAGATTTCAAAAAGAGAAGGTACAACAATGATAATGTGAAGACGTCAGCACAAACATCAACTGTTTCTAGGGGAGGAGAACGACCACCGGTCGTATGTTACAAATGTGGGAAAGAGGGACATATCAGCCCAAGCTGCCCACAACAATCTAAGGTATGTTACAACTGTGGAAAGGAGGGTCATATAGCTCGAGAGTGTTCTGTAGCAAAACCAAGTTCAGCGGGGATGGTGACTCCAAAAGCTGTCCCGGATAAGTCAAAATCAGCGGTTCCTGGAAAAGCGTTTGTCGTGACTGGCCAAAATGCGAGAAACCCGAACGAGGTGATCACGGGTAAGCTAATCATAAACTCTTGCGAAGTTTATACCTTATTAGATACCGGTTCTACTCATTCTTTTATCTCTCCTGCTTGTGCTCAACGTTTAAACTTGACTCCGGAGAAATTGGACTTTGACTTGTCTGTTGAAACTCCGTTGGGTGAAACCTTCGTTACATCTACAGTTTATAAATCTTGCATGATTCAAGTTGGCACTATCACATTACCTGTTGATCTTATCTCTTTAAAGATACTTGCTTTTGATGTGATTTTAGGAACTGATTGGTTAACCACTCATCATGCTAAAATTGATTGTTTTCGTAAGGTTGTTAGTTTTCATATTCCTAACCAACCTGTCATACGAATTCAAACTACTAAACCACTAAAATCAGTCACTGTCATATCAAGCCACAAAGCTATTCGTTTATTGAAAAATGGATGTCAAACTTTCTTAGCCCATGTTATGGATTTGAACAAAGACAAGTCAGATTTGAATAATATTTCTATTGTTAGAGAATTTCCCGATGTATTTTACTGAAGAATTTCCTAGTCTACCCCCAGAATGTGATGTTGAATTCTTTATTGACCTTGAACTGGGTACAAAACCCATTTCTAGAACCCCATATCGAATGGCTCCTATTGAACTTCAGGAGTTAAAAGTCCAACTACAGGAGTTATTAGACATCGGTTTCATTCATCCTAGTACATCTCCTTGGGGTGCTCCTATTTTATTCGTAAAGAAGAAAGATGGGAGTATGCAACTTTGTATCGACTATAGGGAATTGAACCATGTCACCATCAAGAATAGGTATCCGCTACCTCGCATTGATGACCTGTTCGACCAGTTACAAGGAGCACAATTCTTTTAAAAGATCGACCTTCGTTCTGGATATCATCAGTTGAAGATTAAAACTGAGGATATTCCAAAGACTGCCTTCAGAACTCGGTACGGGCATTATGAATTCTTAGTCATGTCTTTTGGATTGACTAATGCTCCTGCTGCCTTCATGGATATGATAACCCGTATATTCAAAGAATATTTAGATCAGTTCGTTGTTGTCTTTATTGATGACATCCTCATCTATTCCAAAAGTCGTGAAGATCATGATCGCCATTTGAAGCTGGTACTACAAAGGCTTCGTGAAAATAAGCTATATGCCAAACTAAAGAAATGCGAGTTCTGGCTTGAGGAAGTAGCATTCCTTGGGCACGTGGTGTCAAAACATGGAGTATCTGTCGACCCGGCGAAGATTGAAGCCATACAAAGTTGGGAGCAACCGAAGTCGGTAATCGAAGTACGTAGCTTTCTGGGCTTAGCTTGTTATTATCAGAGATTTGTGGAAAGATTTTCTCGAATCGCTACTCCGTTAACTCAGCTGACTCGGAAAGATACAAAATTTGTATGGAGTGAGGAATGCGAGAAGAGTTTCCAAGAACTCAAGAGGAGACTCATTTCGGCACCTGTTCTGACAATACCATCTGGTTCGGATGAATTTCTTATCTACAGCGATGCTTCAGGCAAAGGGTTAGGATGTGTTCTCATGCAACATGGGAAAGTCATAGCCTATGCCTCGCAACAACTCAAAGAATATGAGAGGAATTATCCTACTCATGATTTGGAGTTGGCAGCAGTCATTTTCGCGTTGAAGATTTGGAGACACTACCTGTATGGGGAGAAAGTGGAGATCTATACGGATCATAAAAGTCTCAAATATTTCTTCACCCAAAAGGAACTCAACATGCAGCAACGACGTTGGCTTGAGCTGTTGAAAGATTACGATCATACCATCCAATATCATCCTGGAAAAGCGAACGTAGTAGCTGACGCATCGAGTAGAAGATCATATGCGGGTACGAGTGCAATGTTGTTAACACAAAGGCCCATTTTGTATGACTTGCAAAGGATGGAGATAGAGATTAAGGCTCCAAGTACCCACATGATAATATCAAATATACGAGTAGAACCGACTTTAATCGATAAAGTTAAAGCTACTCAAGCTACGGACATAGAGCTGATGCGTATGAAAAAGAAAGTACAAGAAGGTGTTATTCCAGAAGCAAGAATCGATGAAGAAGGAATACTTCGAGTCAACTCCAGACTTTGTGTTCCTAACGATTTTGACTTGAAGCATAGAATAATGATGGAGGCACACAACACACCGTTTGCATTCCATCCTAGGAGTACCAAAATGTATCACGATCTTCGACACACATTTTGGTGGAGCAATATGAAAAGAGAGATCGCGGAGTTTATCTCGAGGTGTTTAATTTGTCAACGTGTAAAGGCGGAGCATCAAGTGCCAAAGGGTCCATTGCAACCACTTGAGATCCTGAAATAGAAGTGGGAATACATTACCATGGATTTCGTTACAGGTCTTCCTAAGGTTTCTCAAGGCATAGATGCGATTTGGGTTATTGTTGATAGATTAACCAACTCTGCTCATTTCTTACCGATACGTGAGACTTATTCCCTTGAACGTCTTGCTAGTATGTATGTGAACGAGATTATGAGATTACATGGCATGCCAGTATCCATAGTTTCGGATCGTGACCCAAGATTCACTTCACGATTTTGGGTTAGCTTGCAGAAAGCTATGGGCACGGATTTACGATTCAGTTCGGCATACCATCCTCAAACGGACGGACAATCAGAGAGGACTATTTAAACTCTTGAAGATCTATTAAGACTCTGTGTCCTAGATCTCAAAGGGAATTGGGATAAGTACCTACCATTGGTGGAATTCTCTTACAACAACAGTTATCAGGCGAGCATAGGTGTGGCTCCATTCGAGGCGTTGTATGGAAGAAAATGTCGTTCTCCAGTATGCTGGGACGAGGTGGGTGAAGCAACATTGTTGGGACCAGAGTTGGTACGCATGACTACAGAGAAGATCCAAACGATTCGACAATGTATACAAACGGCACAGGATCGACAAAAGAGTTATGCGGATCTTCATCGGAAGGACGTGGAATTTAATATTGGGGATCATGTATTGTTACGTGTTGCACCATAGAAGGGAGTTACAAGATTTGAGAAGAGAAAAAAAGCTCAATACAAGATTTATTGGTCCATTTGAGATTCTTGAGCGAATAGGAAATGTGGCATATAGACTCGCATTACCTCCAAGCATGTCTCGTGTTCGTAATGTTTTTCACATATTTATGCTTCGTAAATATGTTAAAGACCCGAACCACATTATTGTGTTAGAACCAGACGAGATAGCTGAAGATTTAACGTACGAGGAGGTACCTGTTAAGATCATGGATAGGAAAGAGCATGTCCTACGCACAAAGGTTATACCACAAGTTAAGGTTTTGTGGAGAAACCATGCTATTGAAGAAATGACCTGGGAGTTGGAATCAGAAATGAAAGCGAGGTATCCTCACCTTTTCGAAATATCAGGTACGTACGTCAATTTCGAGGACGAAATTTCATAAGGAGGGGAGGTTGTAAGACCCCGGCTTATTAATGAATAAAATCAAATTTTCTCTAAATATTATTGTGAATAATAAGGGGTTAATTTGATATAATACTTTGGTTATGGGTGAAATATGCAAATTTTGCAAAATAAGCAAGTGGTTATAAAATATTCATTTTGTCGGGGAATATTCGTTTGGTCGTGAAATATTCTTGCTGTCGGAGAATATTCGTACGATGGCGCAGCCTTGTGTGGGCCCCATAACGGAAAATAATTGGATGAAGAAAACGACAAGTATAAGTTATTTATAAATAACGGCGTAGTTGTTCCGTTAATACTATTTGAATACCCGGTGGTTAAAATACAGTAGCACACGGTATTGCACCAATTATTGATTCTTACGTAAGAAGGCACTACTCAATAATTGTTACAGTAGTTATTATTCAATATTTTATTTTATTGATTCAATAATTATTGCGTTGATATTTTATATTATTGTTGTTTCAATAATTATTGCTACACAGTATTTTCCTTTATCAGATCAATAATTCATATTATTTGAATAATATTATTAGATAACATTATTGGCAATGTCTAGAAAGTTCTATCTAAGGAGAGGTTTGGTCATCTAATTGCGCGCCAGTAAGGAGAAATCCTTATTGAAAAGCCCCCTCTTTCCTGGGAATGGTCTGGTTGTCATAAATGTGATTTTGTAATATTATTTGTGAATAATTAATTATTGATTCATGTGATAAGGAAATATTTATTTTATGTGGATATAAATGAGGGATATATTTTTGTGGTTAAAAATGAAGGAGTTAATGTTGAGATTTTTATCAGTATTTTTGTCGGAATGGAGGTATTAAAAATCAGGATTTTTGAGATATTTTGCGGGGGTTATAATTTTTAATCCGACCGTTGGATCGTGGTAATTTTTGGATATGTTATACATATATAAGTTGAGTATATGTCCACAAATTTTGAACCGTTAAAAATGAACGTATGATTTATTATGAATTTTACGAGATGACTGGTTCAGAAATTGTTGAATTTTCGGAGTTAATTATTTTGGTGGAAAATTCTAGAATTGGTGGGCCCCACTCTTGGTTGGTGAAAAAATATGCTGAGATTTTTATTCAAATGTGGTGGGTGGGAATAGTAGCAGGTAAAGCCATCAGGCTGCAGGTTAAGTCTGCTTCGGCGTGCTAACATTTTCCTATAAATAGAGGGTTAAGTTAGAATTAAAAATCACACCAGAAATAAGTTTTCTCTCTTTCTCTCTCTCGATTATTGAGTGTATTTTGTGAGTATTTAGATACTTTGAGAGTTTCTATTTATCAGAGCAAGTTCTTTCAGCCTTATACCGGTATTTCGACCAGAAGTACTGATATTTTGAGGTAAGGGATATTATTTTCTTCTTAAATGATATTATTTTTTTCAATATCATTATGCTGAAATATTAACATGAGTTTTTATCAAATTTGGAACTTTTTGTGTCTAGGTTACTATTCACGTATACGTTACTATTCACGTATACGGCACTATTCACCGAAAAATAAAATTTTACCTTTTTGTCCAAGATGTCTATTATGGTTACTATCTTTGATTGTATCCATGTTTTGATCTTTATTTTTGAATTCTGCTTTACAATTGATTATTATGAAGTATTATTGATCTTGGATAAACTGTTATACGAATCCCTACTATTTGTCCTTCTGTCTCACTGGATTCGTTCTCTTTAAGATATTTTTCATCATCCTCAGTCCTAAATGATGATATTACTGAATATCTTTGGTCTGTAGTGCAAAGATGTATGATTACTTGATGAATATCTTTGGCCTGTAGTGCAAAGATGAACAGGTGTTGAGATGAACATGACTGACAGGTGATACAAATGAATATCTTTGGCATGTAGTGCAAAGATGAATATTTGGATAAAGATGATTATTAATTGATGTTCCGGGATAAAATATTGATGATGGACTTTTAAATCTTAGAAGATAGTAGAATTCATTCTCTACTTGACTCTTCTAATGGTTTGCTATTTCCGCTGCAGTTGTTGATCCAAAACTTGTTGTCGATTATATTCTATCAGATTTTTCTCTATTGAATACTAATGACAATTTGTTGTATATTATCTTAGTCGTAATATTCTTTACTGGGCTAGTTGAGCTCACCCTTTTCCTTTTTGTTCCATTTTTCTTCTCAGGAGGTGAGAACATTGCAGGATCTAGTCGAGGTATGGATTGATGGTTCTAGAAAGATGTTTTAGCAGTCGTCACTATTTTTGTAAAATAGTGTTTGAATAATTGTATCGAGGACTTATTTGAGTGTGGATATTGTTTAGAAGACAATATTTGTATTTAAACTCACAGTATGTATTATTGTATTTTGCACGATAATTGTATTATTGAAGTTGTAGTTTGCTTTCTGTACCATGTATTTGGCGACTCAGAATGAGTGTTGTATACCTATTTTGGGGGCGTCACACCTGTTCTATTAATGAAGAAGAAAGATGGAAGTATGCGACTTTGTATTGATTATCGGGAGTTGAATCATGTCACCATCAAAAATAGGTACCCGTTACCTCGTATTGATGATCTGTTTGACCAGTTGCAAGGCACCAAATTCTTTTCAAAGATCGATCTTCATTCTGGATATCATCAGTTGAAGATTAAAACTGATGACATTCCAAAGACTACTTTCAGAACTCGGTACGGGCATTATGAATTCATAGTCATGTCTTTTGAATTGACTAATGCTCCTGCTGCATTCATGGACATGATGAACTGAGTATTCAAGGAATATTTGGATCACTTTGTGGTCGTCTTTATTGATGACATCCTCATATACTCCAAAACTCGTGAAGACCATGAGCAACACTTGAGGCTGGTACTTCAAAAGTTTCGTGAAAACAAGCTATATGCCAAGTTAAAGACATGCTAGTTCTGGCTTGAGGAAGTAGCATTCCTTGGGCACGTAGCATCAAGTCATGGAATATCTGTTGACCTAGCAAAGATTGAAGCAATTCAAAGCTGGGAGCAACCTAAGTCGGTGACTGAGGTACGTAGCTTTCTCGGCTTAGCTGGTTATTATCGGAGATTCGTAGAAAGGTTTTCTTGAATCACTACTCTATTAATGCAGCTAACTCTAAAAGATACAAAATTCGTTTGGAGCTAGGAATGTGAGAAGAGTTTTCAAGAACTCAAGAGTAGACTCATTTCAGCACCTGTTATGACAATACCATCTGGCACGGAGGGATTTGTCATTTATAGTGATGCTTTAGGTAAAGGGTTAGGATGTGTTCTCATGCAACATGGGAAAGTTATAGCCTATGCCTCACGATAACTCAAAGAATATGAGAGAAATTATCCTACTCATGATCTAGAGTTGGCCGCTGTCGTTTTTACGCTTAAGATTTGGAGGCATTACCTGTATGGAGAGAAGGTGGAGATCTATACGGATCATAAAAGCCTCAAATATTTCTTCACTCAGAAGAAACTCAACATGCGGCGACGACGTTGGCTTGAGCTGTTGAAAGATTATGATCATACCATCCAATACCATCCTGGAAAAGCAAACGTAGTAGCTGACGCGTTTAGTAGAAGATCATATGCGGGCACAAGTACATTATTGTCAATGCAAGGGCCCATTGTATATGACTTACGAAGGATTAAAATAGAGTTAAAGACTCCAGGGACCCATATGATGATGGCGAATATACGAGTAGAATCAACTTTAATCGATAAAGCTAAAGTCGCTCAAGCTACATACTTGGAGCTGATGCATATGAAGAAGAAAGTGGAAGAAGATGCTATTTCGGAAGCAAGAATCGATGAAGAAGGAATACTTTGAGTAAACTCCAGACTTTGTGTTCCTAACAATTCTGACATGAAGTATTAAATCATGATGGAGGCGCACAACACACCATTTGCAATCCATCATGGGAGTATCAAATTGTATCGTGATTTTTGTCATACATTTTGGTGGAACAATATGAAGAGAGAGATAGCGTTGTTTATCTCAAGGTGTCTAACTTGTCAACAAGTCAAGGCGGAGCATCAAGTGCCAAAAGGTCCATTGCAACCACTTGAAATTCTAGAATGGAAGTGGGAGCATATTACCATAGATTTCGTTACTGGTGTTCCCAAGGTTTCTCAAGGCATAGATGCAATTTGGGTCATTATTGATAGATTGACCAAGTCTGCTCATTTATTACCGATACGAGAAACTAATACACATGAACGTCTTGCTAATATTTATATAAACGAGATTGTAATTTTTTATGGTATGCCAGTATCTATAGTTTCTGATCGAGACCCAAGATTCACTTCAAGATTTTGGGTTAGTTTGCAAAAATCTATGGGCACGGATTTATAATTTAGTTCGGCATATCATCCTCAGACGGACGGACAATTAGAGAGGAATATTCAAACTCTTGAAGATTTATTAAGACTCTGTGTCCTTGACTTCAAGGGAAGTTAGGACAAGTTCTTATCATTGGTGGAGTTTTCCCACAACAATAGTTATCAAACAAGTATTGACATGGCTCTATTTGAGGCGTTGTATGGAAGAAAGTGTCATTCGCCAGTATGCTGGGATGAGGTGGGTGAAGCAACATTGTGGGGACCGGATTTGGTACGTATGACTACGAAAAAGATTCAAATGATCCGACAACGTATAAAAATCTCACAAGATCGACAAATGAGTTATGCTGATCTTCATCAAAAGGACGTGAAATTCGATATTGGAGATCATGTGTTGTTACGTGTTACTCCATAGAAAGGAGTTACGAGATTTGGAAAGAGAGGAAAGATTAATCCTCGATTCATTGACCCATTTATAATCCTCGAACGAGTAGGAACTGTAGCCTATAGACTCGCCTTACCGCCAAGTATGTCTCGTGTTCATAACATTTTTCATATATCTATGTTACGTAAATATGTGAAAGACCCGAACCACATTATTAAATTAGAACCAGACGAGATAGAGGAAGATTTAACGTATGAAGAGTTACCTATTAAAATCTTGGATAAGAAGGATCATATTCTACGTTCTAAAGTTATACCTCAAGTTAAAGTTTTGTGGAGAAACCACGATGTGGAGGAAATGACCTAGGAGTTAGAATCTGAGATGAAGTCAAGATGTCCTCACCTCTTCGATATACCAGGTACGCACCCTAATTTTGAGGACGAAATTTCATAAGAAGTGGAGGTTGTAAGACCCCAACTTTTATGAATAAAGATTAATTTCTCTCGAAAATTATTTTTAATTATTATGGTGTGAATATAATAAAATGTTATAGTTGTGGGTAATATTTACAAATTTTGCAAAGTAAGCGAGTGGTTATATAATATTCGATTGGTTGCAAAATATTCGTTTTAACAGTGAATATTCGTACGACGACACAATCAATGGTGGACCCCACAACGGAAGTATTGTCGTAGTAAGAAAATGACAGAATTATCTTTTTATAAAAATAACGGCGAAAGTGTTACCGTTAAAACTGTTGAACTACCCGGTAGTAAAAGTAAATTATACGCGTGGTTGCATAGTAGCACACGGTATTGGTTATTGATGCTTACGTGAGAAGTCACTCAATAATACTCAATTATTGCAACAACAATTATTGCATCATATCTCTCATATTATTGATTCGATTATTGTCACAGTATCATCTGCATGATATGCTATATTATTAAATCAATAATTGAGACGACAAAGTTATTCATATTATTAAATTAAAATATTTATAATGTCTAGAAGTTTTGTCAAGGAGATGTTTGGTCACCTAATTGCGCGCCAATAGGGAGAAATCCTTATTGGAAAGCCCCCTCTTTCCTAGGAATGACCTGGTTGTTAAATATTATGAGTTATAATATTAATGATGAATAAGTTCGTATTGATTAAAGATGAATTTGATAGTTCCATTGTGTTGAAATTATTTGTGTTAGTAGAAATCGATATTTATTTCAATAATAACTGATGTCTGAGGTTATATTGTTCAATCGGGTATTCGGAGCACTTTTCGTGTCAGAGTACTATTCACGAGTTACTATTCATGAGTTACTATTCACGAGTTATTATTCTCACCCGAAAAATATATTTCTTTTTGGTCCGAATCATTTTGGGTACAATATTATTCTATGAGGAGATATTCTAATTTTTCAGACCGTTGGTCGAAATTATAATAGTAAATCATTATGGATCGTTGATTTAAAGTTTTAATAGTATGTCGTCCCTTCAATTTTTCATGAGTTATTTGTCCCTTCGGTGTTTCAAGAGTTAATTGCCCATTCGCAAATAGTAGTTATCTCTTCAATATTAGCAAGAGTCATTTTGATCCTTCGTTAAGACCAAGAGCCACTTTCAGTTCTTCTATAAATAGAAGCTCATTCCTTCATTATTTCTTACAAATTCACTGAAACTCTAGAGAGAGAAAGAAAAAAAGTATTCTGCTACTTCACTTTTCCAATATCTAGTTTCTTCTAAGGTAAGGGATATTATTTCTTTTGTATTCATGAAGAGAACTTCTATTATTCTATTCTTATTATTCTGTTGGAATAACCTGTATACGTGGACTACCGTATACATGGTGAAATTCTTCTGTTATTCCATTCCTCGTTATTATGTTGGAATAACCTATTTATGCGAAGTAGCGCATACATGGTGAAATTCTCCTGTTATTCCATTCCTCGTTATTATGTTGGAATAACATGTTTATGTGAAGTACCGCATACATGGTAAAATTCTTCTATTATTTCGTTCTTTATTATTCTGTCGGAATATCCTGTTTGTGCATTTACGCCGGACCTGGTTCCATTATTTATTATTCTGTCGGAATATCATGTCTGTGCGTTTACGCCGGACGTGGTTCCATTATTTATTATTCTGTCGGAATATCCTGTCTATGCATTTACGCCGGACCTGGTTCCATTATTTATTATTTTGTCAGAATATCATGTCTATGCATTACGCATGACCTGGTTCCATTATTTATTATTCTGTTGGGAATAACATGTCTGTGCAGTCTATCGCACGCATGGTGAATCCTTCTGTTATTCCATTCTTTATTATTCTGTTGGAATAACCTGTCTATGTGGATTACCACATGCATGGTGAATGATCCTTTGTATTCATTCCTTATTAAATTGTGGAAATGATCTATATACGTGGATTACCGCATGGCGGGTGAAAATCCATTTGCAGTTTCATACATTCTATTATACTCAGTTGGTTAATGTGTTGGCTTCTATATTCCTTGAAATTAGCGGAATATCCTGGATATTTGCACTTCATCCAGTATCTTTTCGTGGAAATATTCTTTTGAGCATTCTTGAATTTTAGTCCACAAAGTAGTATCATGTTGACAATTTGGACATTATTGGGTTTAGGATAAATTAACTTATTAATCTTTAAAATTTATTCTGGAACTTGTTTTATTGAATTATTATGTCATTGTCATCATCCTCATGCTTATATTGTAATGAAAGTCATCTTTGGCTTACGTGCATAGATGGACTTAGTATGATTATGATCAGGGATCATTCGGTATAATCATAACCTGTAATGTTATAAATGATGTGGTAAAAGTCTTCGGTGGCCTGTAATGCATTGATGGACAATTTTTGGTATGATTATAACTAGGGATTATTCGGTATAGTCATGATCGTTGATGATTTAATGAATATCCTTGGCCCGTAATACATGGATGATTAGATGATGTGGTTTATTTATTAAGCCGAGTCTCAGCAATAAAAATTGATGAAAACATTTTAAATCATAGAAGATAGTAGATATCATGCTCTACTTGACTCTTCTAATGGATTTCTTATTCTGCTGCAGTTAAACTTGATGTCTATTGTATTTTATCTATTTAACATTGTTGAAGACTATTGATAATTTATTCTGCATTATCTTAGTCATAATATTTCTTACTGGGCTAGTTGAGCACACCCTTTCTTTCACTGTTCTCTTCAGGAAATGAGAATATAGCTGGGATGAGTCGGGAAAAGGAGTGACGGTCCAGATGATAGCAATTGTAGTCCTCACTATTCTTTTAAATAGTGTGACAATAAATGTAATGAGGACTCCTTTGAGTGTGGATATTATCTAGATGACAATATTCCTATTAAAATTCTCAGTTTATGTATTGTCGTATATTACACGATGATTGTATAATTAAGTTTATATTTATATTCTGTACCATGTATTTGGCGACTCAAGATGGGTGATGTATACCTATTTTGGGGGCGTCACAGACGACATGACTACCAAGTGGGCATGGTTTTGCAAATCTGACTAACTCTTTGATCTTTGGTGGAGACCTATTTAGATCATCGACGACCTCTATTTCATTTTTCCCAATTGTCTCCATACTTTCGATATCTTGTGGTTCATCCAATCGCAGATTTGGTTCGGGTTCTCTGCCAATTTCATCATCCATGTCATAAAGCCAAGTGTTTGAAGGAATGTTGCTTACGGCTTTGGTCATTTGCTCTATTTGATCCGTAAGATTTTGAATTGACATCGCTTGATTACGCATCTTCTCCTCGTCTGCTATGAACTTGGACAATAATTCCCCTAGCCTTGAATTTTCTATTTCAGTCTCTGAAGCCATGTATTGAGGACCATTGGTTGAGGTAGTGACGAATTGTTCCATCCGATTATTAAAATTTTGGGTTGACAACTCTTGGCTAATCCTCATATACTCTAGGTTTGCTATGCCCTTCAATATTACATCCCTCAGATTTGGCTTTTCTTCTTGTGGCAATGGAGGTGGACATGAATATTCCGGTGTGTATGATGGATTTTAAGCGTAATATTGGTCATCATAATTATAGCTCCATAAAAAATCCGGGTGATACCCCCAATCTTGGTGATAGTTAGGATCAACATAGTTGTTGAGGTAAGCACCACTATATTGTACCGGTTTAAAACTGAAGGTGCATTGATGACTTTGATGGTTGCCAGCACAATAGTCACACGTAACTGCCATCCTTCGACTCCTTTAGGCTGTACTAAAGTCCAACGTCCTCGAAAGTTCTTCAATCTGTGCTGATATTGCGGAAAATGCATTAAGTCCATCAATCCATGTTTCCCTTGGTTGAGTCATGTTTGCCATCCTTCGACTCCGTTGGGCTGCGATAACCTCCAAGGTCTTCGAATTTGCCTCAATTTGTACTGACTCTACAGAAAATGTATTAAGTCCATCAATCCCTATTTCCCTTGGTTGAGTCATGTTCGTGTATGGCCATTGATACGCAAAGTTATCCATGGTACCTGAAAAGAGAGAAATATAGGAAGAGAATTAAAAATAAAAATAAAAATGTATAAATTAAAACTAATTTGATTGAAATTAATATTGGTAAAAAATATTAAACTAATTCCTCGACAACAACGCCAAAAACTTGTTGGGTAAAATCTATATACGCACAACATGCAAGAATACGTGGTCAACAAGTAATATAATAGTAAGTAGAGTATCGTTTCGACGAGAAATTTTTTAATAAAAATCACCAAGTACTAACCCGTAACCAACTCAATCTTATTTAAACGAATGATTTTCAAATTATATAAATTAAATTATTTAACTAAACTAATTCTAATTACCACTAATTAAAAATTAGATTATGGAGATTTAAGATCACAAGTTCACTTATTGCTTCATTTAAGTTAACACACTTCTCATCGATTATTTTCTATCATGAATTGTTAATCAAGAACACTAAAGTAGATAAAACCACCTCTTGATGCATAATACCCATACTCACTTAAATCCATAGATGATAGAATTAACCAAGACACCCTAATTAACTAATCCACTATATCTCTATGTGAATTACAATTAAAAAGGATTTAAAGTACAAGTTCTCTATAATATTACATATGGCGTAAAGGCATATCTCTCTTAAACACGAATCATGAATTCCATCTATGCAGAAATCACAAACACATGATATCATGATCAGATCTAAATCTATACTTCATCTCTCGAGTTCATATAGATTATCATGGTAATTGATGGCCAATCAATTAAACAATTAAGTCCAAATCACAATAGACAATCCTCACAATAGAACATAATAATTGATAGTGAAGTATATTAAAATAAACTACACAATAAGATCCATTGTAATCTCAAACAAAGAATTAGTTCATTGAATTAAAACTAAGAATCCATACTTGAATCAACAATAAAAGACAGAGATAGAAGAAGATGAGAAAATAGAATCTATTGTCTGTAGATTTGATGCTCTATCCTTGCTCCTACTTTGAATCTTCAATGATCTCCAAGTCGCTTTAATCTCTAAATCTAACAAGAACTAGTGTTTTGATCTAATCTACTCTAATCTAATCTATTGGAATCCTCTCTCTAGTCTAATCTCTCCTCTAATCCTTCTGATTCTCCTTTATTTATAGGCCTCTTCATATGTCTTTAAGTCCTCTTGGAAGTCCTTGAGTCAATCGGATCGAAACAATCCTTTCTGGACTAAAATTTGACCAAAATTCGTCTTTTCTGCCCGTACCCCCGCCCCGACAGGAGTCTAGGCTTGTAAAGGACCCGTCCCGACGGGCTAGGGGCCTATTTTGTAGCTGGTATGCCCGCCCCGGCGGGAGTCTTGTGAAGGAAAAGCCCGCCCCGGCGTGGGTACCTTTTCTGCTTTGCTATCATTCGGGAAAACAACCATAACTTTTGATCCAAGAAGAGTTACGAAGCTTGGCACCTATCAAATCGAAGATATCGACGAGATCTACAACTTTCATTCTTTGAGAATATAATGATTCAGATTGGATGAAGGTCGAAATTGAGCTTGAAGTAGATGCTATGTATATGGCCACCCAAAACAGTGACGTTCGACCTCCGTTGGTATAAAGATCATAACTCTTGCACCCGAAGTCCGATTGGAATGATTCAAGATGTTTCGGAAAGCTAAGAAGAAGCTCTACAATGTAATCCAAGTTCCAAGTCAAGAACATGAGATAAACATGAAAGCCCAACCGATGTCCGAATTGCTTTTCTTTGCGATTTTATACCAATTCTTGTGATCTAAGCTCCCAATCATAAAATCTACAAAATGAACTCAAAATGTATGAAAAGTAACTAAGAAATATGAGATTAAGCAACTAATTCAAGTAGCAGATACCGAATAAGTAGGTAAAAAACATAATTATCACAAGACAAGAAATTACTGAGACAAGGATGTGTAGGATACTTAGCCTGCATCGTTGATACACAGAAGAAAAGTGCGAAGTTAGAAGAGATACCGATCATTCGAGATTTTGTAGATATATTTCTAGAAGATTTGCCTGGATTACCACCGGATAGAGAGATTGAGTTCGTGATTGATTTAGTGCCAGGAACGGCCCCGATATCTAAAGCCCCATATAGAATGGCCCCAGTAGAGATGAAAGAGTTGATGGTGCAGTTGCAAGAATTACTCGACAAGAAGTATATTCAGCCGAGCGTATCGTCACGGGGAGCGCCGGTGTTTTTTGTTAAGAAGAAAGATGGATCGATGCGGCTCTGCATTAATTACCGATAATTGAATAAGGTCACGATTAAAAATAAGTATCCATTACTGAGAATCGATGACTTGTTTGACCAACTAAAGGGAGCGATATATTTCCCAAAGATAGACCTGAGGAATGGCTATCATCAGCTAAAGGTGAGGCCATAGGATGTACCGAAAATGACATTTAGAACTCGATATGGTCATTACGAGTTTCTAGTTATGTCATTTGGTTTAACAAATGCACCTGCAGCGTTCATGGATTTGATGAATAAGGTGTTTAAATAATTTTTAGATAAATTTGTAGTGGTGTTTATTGATGATATATTGGTATATTCTAAGACCAAGGATGAGCATGTTGAACACTTAAGAGTGACATTGGAAACATTGAGGAGAGCGAAGTTATACACTAAATTCTCGAAATGTGAGTTTTGGCTGAAACGTGTACAGTTTCTTGGGCACGTCATTGACAAGGACAAAATCTCGGTAGATCCATCGAAAGTTGAAGAAGTAACAAACTAGGATTAACCGAAGACGCTGTCTGAGGTAAGAAGTTTTTTGGGATTGGCAGGTTACTATATGCGTTTTATTCAAGAATTTTCCAAGATCGTAACTCCGCTGACAAATTTGACTAGGAAGGCAGTTAAGTTTGTGTGGATAGAGAAGTATGAGGAAAGTTTCCAAAAATTAAAGAAAATGTTGAGTTCAGCACCTGTGTTGTCATTGCCTGATAATACAGGGAATTTTGTGGTATATAGTGATGCATCGCATAAAGGACTAGGCTGTGTGCTTATGCAGAATGGCAGATTTATTACGTATGCATCACGTCAATTGAAGGATTATGAGAAAGGATATCCGACTCATGACTTGGAATTTGCTGCAGTAGTGTTTGTTCTGAAGATTTGGAGACATTATCTATACGGAGAGTGGTGTGAGATATATACAGACCATAAAAGTCTGAAGTATATCTTTACAAAAAAAGATTTGAATATACGACAGAGGAGATGACTGGAGTTGATTAAAGATTACGATTGCGAGATTCTTTATCATCCTGGAAAGGCGAATGTTGTTATGATGCCTTAAGTAGAAACGGTCGGGGGAAATTAATGATATTGACTGCTCAGGAAAAGCTTGTACCAGAGATGACCAAGATGGAGTTGTAATTTAAATATCCGACAGAATCAGACGAAAAATTATTTTAGGTGGAAAGAAGTTCAATATTTGTGGATAAAGTAAGAAATACATAACTTCAAGATAAAAACTGTGAAAAGATAATGACAAAAGTGCCTAAGGGTGAGGAGGACAAATTTAAAGTTGACTCGGAAGGGTTACTTCGGTTCGAAGGGAGAATTTGGGTACCGTCAGTACCGAAAGTTAAAGAGGAAATTTTGAGCGAGGCTCATAACTCATGATACTCGATTCACCCTGGAAGTAAGAAAATGTACCAGGATCTCAGACATCATTTTTGGTGGTCGAATATGAAAAAGGATGTTGGTGAATGTGTGGTGAAATACCTAACATCAAAGGCCAAGCGGATTATTGCAATCGTTAGAAATACAAGAATTGAAATAGGAACATATCACAATGTATTTTGTGGTAGGTATTCTAACGACTCAGCAAGGTTACGATGTAATCTGGGTGATTGTCGATCGATTGACGAAGTCGACACACTTTTTGCCAATCAAGATTAGATTTAACCTAGATCGGTTGGCAAAACTATACGTGAAGGAAATTATCTCAAGACACGGGGTCCCGATGTCAGTTGTATCAGATAGAGATCCACGTTTCACATCAAATTTTAGGAAACGACTATAGGAATGCTTGGGGAGGCAGTTGAGAATGAGCACAGCGTATCATCCTCAAACTGACGGACAAAGTGAGAGGACCATCCAGACATTGGAGGATATGCTCAGAGCATGTATTATGGATTTTAAAGGGAATTGGGATGACCATCTGTCATTGGTTGAATTTGCTTATAATAACAGTTATCACGCGAGTATTGGCATGCTTCCTTATGAAGCGTTGTACGATAGGAAATGCATAACTCCGTTATGTTGGGACGAGATTGGAGAGCATCAACTATTGGGTCCAGAATTGGTACAACAAACTATCGAGATCATCAAGATAATTCGGGCAAGATTGATAGCTGCATAGGATAGGCAGAAGAAATATTCCGATCAACACTGACAAAATCGGGAATTTGATGTCTGTAGTTTTGTTTTCTTAAAAGTGTCTCCCTAGAAAGGGAAAATCAAGTTTGGTAAAAAGGGAAAACTGAGCCCTAGGTTTATAGGACATTTTGAAGTGCTATGACGAGTTGGTGAAGTGGCATATAAGGTAGCTCTACCTCCGAAATTAGAACACATTCAAAAAAATTTCTATGTTTCAGTATTAAGGCCATATAAGTCCGATTATAAACATGTTATAGAATATGAACCATTACAGTTTGACAAAGATTTGTCTTATGAAGAAGTCCCTATTCAGATTATTGACAGTAAAGAGAAAGTACTAAGGAATAAAATAATACCTTCTGTTAAGGTTATTTGGAGAAACCACAATGCTAAAGAAGCTACATGGGAACTTGAAGATGTTATGGTGAAAAATTATCCTCAGTTATTTGCTTAACCTTGTATAGTGATTCTGCGGACATAATTCTGTTAAGGAGGGAAGAATGTGACGAATGAATTTATCGAGTCGTGATTCTAGGGACAAAATCCTTTTAAGGAGGGAAGGATGTAACGAATGAGAATTTTGTAATTTATTTTAAATATTTATTGAATTAAATAAATATTTTAATTGATTTATTTATTGAGATAAATATATAATTGATGAAATTGTGGTGTAATAATTTAGTTAAGTGTGTATATTAACTAAATTAATGAATGATAATTTTATTATTTAAAGATTTAATTTAATGAAATAATTAAATTAAATAAATTCTTTAATATTTCAGGAAATAATTAAATTTAAATAAAATGATGCTATAATTTAATTTATTAATTAAATTAGATATATAATAATTTATTAAGCATAAGTATAATTATAATGAAAATTATAATTATTATAATTATAATTGTAAGTTATTGAAATTAATTAAATAATAGCGTGACAAAAGGAACTATATAATAAAAGTAATATAAAAATAAACTAAAAACCTAATCTAAGTTGTAGCCAAACATGGCCTTGTGGCCTTTGGCATATTACAACTGATGAAAGCTTTTTGGGTTTCTTACTTAACGTAAGTGGGAAGCCTTCAGTTTATATCTTACGCGTATTATTTATATCCTAAGGCTAAGCTAGAAACACAGTGTTAGAGAGAAACAGAGGAAGCAATTGAGAGAGAGAGTTGGGGAGGAAATTGAGAAAGTGAAGAAGAATTGGAGTATCAAGGGAGAAGGGGAAAACATTAACAAGAAATCCTCTATCATTGTGTGTACAATAATCAAGGATTGAAGGTATAAAAACCTAAATTTATGTTCTAAATTTCTAATATAGAATTGTGTGAATTTGAATTATAATTGTTAATTAGTTTATGTAATCAATTGGTTATCACCTATGAATTCATGAAAATCATGGTTGTGTTCTTGAGTTTTATTGGGAAATAGGGAAAATTGGGTTGATGATTTGTTAGAGTAGTTGGTATTTGTGTTGAAGATGGTTTATAATCTGTTATATGTTTCTTTCAAACGATTTTGGAGTATCAAATTCATGGAAAAATGGGTTGAAGAAGAAATTGTGAGTTAACAGTGTTTTGTGTGTACAAAATGGCTTAGGTGAGTCCAAAAGTTTATGTTTAATCTTTGTTGTAATCTATAAATTGATAATAGATTGTGTTAATACACTCAGAAACGAAAAAAACGAAATTGAAATGGTGTAATTTGGTTGAGAAACAAGGATTTGGCGATTGAATTCGCTAAATGTGTTGAAAATGGAGAAAACAACAAAAATATGATTTTAATCCTTTAAATTTGGTTATATAAGTTATTTTAGGTGTTAGAATGCTTGATTGTATATGTTATGAGGATTTTAGTTAAGTTTGTAATGTGTGGGTTTATCCATGTTACCGTGAAATTGGAATTTTTGGCTTAGAACAGAGTCTGAGTTCGTGTTCTGCAAAATTGATTCTAGTGCCGAGTGCGGGTGTGCTGCCTCTGGGCGCGGGCACGCTGCCACGCGAGTGCATCGGATTTAAAGGTAGACATGGCGCGGCTGCGCCAGTGGTCAATCAGACCCAGTAATGAACTGTTACCAGCATAGCTTGGAGAATGTTAACTTAACATATTTTTAATGATCTTAAAAGGACCTAAAACATGTTATAAAACATAATAACATATTGTAATCACAATGTTGAAACTAAAGATTATGAATTAGTAAGTTGTGAAAGTTCATAACGTGATGTCATGAGAATTTGTATTGATATGCAATCACCATGTCGGGTATTGTTATATAATTAGGAGTGTAGATTCATGGTACACGAATGATTAAAATAATCAGGTCTTAAGCTAGAGAATATAGACTTGAATAAAATGGAAAGTGAACCCATGGATTTAATGTTAACATAACTAATTAGTATTGTGATTCTAATGGTATTGTGATTCTAATGGTATATGTAGGGTATTTGGTGAACGTTTGTAGTAATTGTGTAGCTTACGCACGAGACAAGTTTCCTAAACCTTAATCTTGTGTTTAGCAAATTTCTTGGTTCTACCATGTTTACGATTATGCAAGCTTCTGTATTCTAATTCTTTTACATCGAGAAAGTTTCATATTTCTAATGTGATATTGTAATGCAAGTTTCCTAAACCTGATATTTACGTTGAGCAAGTTTCTTGTTCCTAACTTGACACCGTTATGCATATTTCTAAAACTCTAATATTTTATTGAGCAAGTTCCTAATAATTATTCTTTCCATTCAAAGCATAAACTGTTCAAGTTCATTGTGTCAAATGAAATTTTCTAACTCTTCTAGATATAGCACTTTGTATATACAATGTTTATTCAATTGTATATTGTTGGTATTCAATCTTTGACTTAATTATTGTTGTTCAATCTTATACTATTGAGTTAAACCCTCGAATAGCAAATAAACCTTTATTGGTTGGACTAATCCATAATTGATGAGTGATCTAAAATTCTAGAACCACTGATAAGCTAGTTCCAAACTAAACTTTCTTTAGTGCAGAAAATCCTAAAGTCAAACTAAGATATGAACAACCCTAACCTAGGGGATTGTATACGCGTTAGCGTTTAGATGTTTATGCACAATATATGGTACGAAGGGTTGATCCCCCTAGGTACCAAAGTAAAAGTCTGTATAGTCTAATGACTGTTAAAGATTGAAGTAGAAATACTTAATAACCTTGGGACATAGTTCATGGTCTTAAAGACCCTCAGATATAAACCTCGAACTTGTTTACTAATTCTGACTCGAAGAACAAGTTCTTAATTATTCAGTATTCATTGCTTACTCTTATGTTACTGTTATTATCACTCTTTATATCAGTGAGCAATTGTTTTCTCACTCTTGCATTTAACACTGCAGCTAAAGTTGAGAAATTTGATGAGTCGTCTTCTAGCAAAGGACAGGGCAAGATGTCCAAGTGATGAAGAGTTATTTGAATTTTACTCAACTGAATTTATGTTATAAGACTTATTTAATTATGTGATGTATTCTGTAGACGTATGTAATAATTAAAGGTTAAATTACCTAGGAATGTTTTAAGTTGTTGTAACCCTTTAATGGGGAAGATATTTATTTAAGTTATGTCTTTATCCTTGTTTATGGGTAGTTAGATGTAAATATTTTCGAAAGTAAGCACCAAATCATGTGGGAATGAAGTACCCGGATTTGGGGATATCATAGATATATGTCTATTCTATACATAAATTAGGTCGTCGAATCAAGTCGACAACTCATAATCACATGCCAATATATTATGGTGTAAATCCAAAATCCTTCTTTTAATATCATGTAGATTACCAAAATCATCACTAATTTCTTAGCAAGAATCATAAAGTATGAATATATTGAACCAAACCATAAGCTGCCAACTAAAGAGATAAGACATTCAATTCAAATTAACAAAGGGTTCTATTATAACCTTAGAGCCAATAATTAGTTCATAGCTCTTGAATAAAATATAAGTAACAAAAAAGACAACATTTATGAATTACAAAATCAAAGGAAACAAATGGATAAGAATAAACTCTGTCAAAGCTCTTCAGTCTCCCAGAATTCCATTCAAGCTTTCCAATCCATGTTGTTCACTGCCTTTGAGCTCCAAGAAATCCCAAGCATCTCCCTAATCTGGCTAAACTATATTACAAGCATTACCTAAGAGGAAATAGGAAAGAAATTACAATAGAAAGGGAGAGACTATACCAGAGGGGGATATATTCGATAAAATTCCTTTATAAGGAGGCTATCCCTTACATATATATCAGTCTCCTCTTTAAGCAAGGTTAAATCTAGCTCTGTACTATCTAGGAAACGGAGGTGGTGCTGCGGCGCGGAGAGTAAGGCTTGGAATGGCGCCACAGCGCCACGTCAGCATAACTTTATAGAGAGAAATGAGGTTCGAATGGCGAACCAAGACACCTCATTTCAGAGCCTCAAAAGTTAAAAGGGACAACTCGTCAATGCCATCACAAATTCACTGCAAGGCAATCTACCCGTCATAATTAATCTCAAGGATGAAGGATTAGAGCATTGCACGGTGGATACGCAAGGAGAAGGCGATAAGTCTCACAAAGTTGTTGAGGGAGATGCCAGAGTGCCAATTGACCAACCTGTGGAGTCTGAAGAAGGAGAAGAGAGGATCAAGAGTGGTTGTATTGTAAAGACTAATGAAAACTTGGAAACCACGCTCACAGTTGTGGAAACCTTGGAAGTCCCACTAGCGCACAAAGAACGCTTTTAGATTGATGAAATAGGCATATTAGTGGACAATTCTAGTGGTGAAAGATTCTTCGTGCCGATGGATGTAGAAAAGGGGGATGACCAATCATCCATTTCTGCCATAAATTTAAAGGAGCTGACAAATAGGCGGCATGAAATGGTTGTTTTCGCATAGGAGCCGGATTGAACGACAATGGAATAGTCAAGCCGACGACTTTAAAACAAGCGCTTGGTGGGGAGGCTACCCCATCTCAGTATCAATTTCTCTATTTTTCTGTACTTCTGTCTAGTTCTATACTGCATCTACTCTATATTGTTCATTATCATAGATTTCAGTATGTTTTTACTGTATTTTTTTATCTAGTATGCATGTTTATGTGTATATAATCGTTAGAGTTAAAATAGTTATTATGTGGTTTTTAATAATTTATGCTTGCCTTTGTAGTGTATTATCTTATCCTTAACTTAGCATGTGCAGAAAACCAGGTAGAAAACATTTATGCAAGGCCGGCACTGCAATGCCAGATTTTGTACTGAAGGCGCGCTGCATCGCCAAGACTCTTTTAAGTCACTGGACAGTCACGCTGCAGTGCCAGCAGTTGCACTAAAACTCGTACTGCAGCGCCAAGAAGCAAAGAAAATATCACGATGCAGTGCCACCATATAGCCCAACCTACTGCTTTCTCGCGCTGCAGCGCCATCGATATTGCCTATGACTCGTGCTGCAGTGCCACTTAAAATTCCAATATTGAAGCATGGCGTTACAGCGCCTCTTAACAAAGGAAAATTCGCGTCGCAGCGCCGTTAGCGCGTCCCAATTGATTAAATAAGCTGTTTAGTTTCTTCTGCCTTATGTTAGCCAGTCTCTAATTAGTGCATCCCTTTTTCTCAACAAACACCCCCCCTCTACCCAGCACGACCCCTAATTCCTTACAGAATCAGATTTGCTCCAAGCTCACAACCCATCGACTTAGGTTACAAATCACTTACATAACTAGGGTCTTTCAAGAGGATTGCTAAATTCTTTAATTCCAGGTATTGGGTATTACAGTCCAATTGTTTTTGTTGGGGTTTCAATGTTCATTGGCTGTTTGGCCTGGGAAAATTCTTGCCTACTTCTGATTGTTGGGCTATTGTTATTATCGTTATTACACTTGGGTTTGAGGATTCAGAACAGTACTAGAAAACTTGGGTTAGGGTTGCGCACGACAAGTGTTTGATTTATTGTCTGAGTAAGCTTTACTTGAACTTTGCTGCTGTTGTGGAATAATTGGGCTTGTGATTTCTACACTAAGGTGTTGGAACCAGTTAATTAAGGCTCAATTGACTGTTTATTATTTGGGTTTCCTTTGCATTGTGTGTAATAACCTAATATTTTCAATATAATTAAATAAGAAATTTTGCGTATAATTTTTTTAAAAAAAAAAGTAAAGGTGGGAATATGGACAAGGTAAAGTGTATGTATATCTATGTGATAAATAAAATTTATTTATTACATTAATTATTGTAAATAATTTTTTTTGTAAGAATTTTTTATCATTATAAATTATATTTTTGTAATAAAAATACTTGATTATTTATTTTACATGAAAATGTGATTATTAAATTATTTAAATAATATATGAAATGATTATTAGAATTATTAGAATAAGTATTTTATTATGTAAATTTATTCAGATTAGTTAAGTTAATTATTTTAACTTAATTAATAATGTTATATATGCAAGATAAATCAAATATGGAATCCAAACCCTAATTCTTGATTTTGAACAAGGAATGAGAATAATAATATAATAACAATTATATTTTAGTGCTATAAATTTACATAGTATGTGTGTAATGTTAATTTGTAGAACAGTAGAAAACCCTAGTATTAAACTATTAAAACCCTAATTTGAAACTCAAGCCGGAGTTAAAGATCAATAAGAGATTGTGTTATATGAATAATGACATGTATTATAACCTTAAAATCATAATTAGGGAAATCCTAATTATTGGAAACCCTAATTAATATTTAGAAACCCTAATTTCTAAATTAGGAACCCTAACTGCTAAATTAGTAACCCTAATCACGAAATTGGAAAGCTAACTATAATTAGTAAATTCCTAAACCTAATTTGTAATTTCTAAGTAATTAGAAGACCTAAACTAATTAAGTAACCTTAATTTATAATTTTTAGAAACTAAATTTCTATTTTTGGCCTAATTAGAAATCCTAGAAAAAAATATTAAAATTTGTGTGACCTTAGGGTTAAACCCTAAGGGCCAAATCCTAAGGGTTTTACAATATTACTAACATGCAATTAAAATTTCAAGCCAAATGACCAAAATACCCCTCTTGCATTATTAGTAGATAACTTATAGATCTTGCTCTATTTGGAGTTGTTGGCCAACCCTACACTAGGCATGTGCTACAAATCTCAGCAACTCAGCCATTTCACCATCCAAATACATTGCATCCAAGTAATATATATTGATCAAGAGAGAGATAGTTCATTATTTAGCTCATTTGATCAACATAAACTCCATCAAGACTCTCTCTCTCTCTCTCTAACCCACGAAAATCTTAAACATTTTCAGTCCCTAAATCAAGTCCCTACCATCTTAATATCAGGTTAGGAGCTTAGATTCAAGCATAGTTCATAGAAAGGTATAACCTTTAACAAAAACTTCAATCTTGTATGCTATGTTAGATTTGATGATTAAATGTTTAAATATGTTATATGGTGTGTAACTAAGTGATCTGAGTTGGTAAATGTTAAATATATAACATTTATAGGTACGAATTTGATGATTTTCAAAATCTGGAAAAAGTTTGAAATGTTGTCTGACAACGAATGTCAGGTTTCCTAGATCTCTTTCTATTTATTGTTTTGGTGTTTTAAAGGTTTGAAGTTGTTGTCTGTAATGTTGTTAGTATTCTAAAAGTGGATTAACGATCATTGAATGTTTATATCCAAAGTTATTCACGGTCAAAGTTCGTTGACCGAACATGAAATCAGTTTTTTGGGAAACCTAGAAAACTGAAGAACGTGTTCTGTCAGTGACTTTAACCAGCTTTGATCTTGTTTCTGACAAGCTTTTAGGATGTATAATGGTATCTATATTATAGTAAGCCATGAAATATACAAGAATAAGGAATTTTCAAACCTTAGAAAGCAACAGATCGATTGTAGTAATCGGTCAAAAGTCATTGACCGTCAAGCTTTACTTTCTGGGTAACCCAGAAAGTTGAGACAGTGGTCTTACAAGTACTTTAGGGGCTTAGATCTTGTAACTTAATGATACCTGGACATTCTAAATGCTACAAGATACCCTGTTAGTTACTCTACAAGGCCCGACGTCTAACACAACTATAACATGAATAGATTTCATGCTAGAAGGCCATGAATATCGTTGACCGGCCATGACTTCATGTTTCTGGTCAGCCCAGAACAAGAAGAACACTTCTGACAACTAGTTTGTTGGCTTATAACTTGCATTTATGATGTTATTTGACCATGATTGTTGTTAGATCATGTAGTGTTATATTAGTACTAAAAAATCTAACCATTAGCATGTCTAGAAATAATTTAGACAGTGAATTATTTATGGTCAAACATAGCCACTCGAAACTGGTTCTTGAACCTCAAGAACACCTAAGGTGACACTTACTGTCGCCAAAGGCTTTAACGACAAACTTTTTAGTTTTAATTATTTTATTTTTCAAAAATCATTTAAAAATAGAAATTAATTTTTGAAAATTAAAAAAATTATTTTAAAAATTATTTGAAGTTATAAAAATTAACTTTTAATAATTTGACATATTTTCATAAATATTAGTATTTATTTGAATATTATTGATATTTAATAAATGTATTAAACAAATTAATTAAAAATAATTTTATTATATTACAGATCATTTTAAATGATAATAAGGTATTTAAAAATATTTTTTATAAAATATAACTTTTATTATTTTAAAACAAATTTCATTAATTATTTGATATTAATGATATTAGATTTATTTAATAATTATATTAAATAAATTAGTGTAAAAATAATTTTAATATTATAAAAATCATTTTAAATGAAAATAATGAGTTTAAAAATATTTTAAGTTATAAAATATAATTTTTAATATTTAAAGGTAAATTTCATTAATAATTTAATATTAATGATATTAAATTTATTTAATAATTATATTAAAAAAATAGTTCAAAAATATTTTTATTAATTTAAAAATCATTTAAAAAGGATATAAATGGTTTAAAAATATTTTAAAGTTATAATAAATGACTTTTAATATTTTGATAAATAGTACATTAATATTTAAATATTAATGAAAATTATTTAAAAATAATTTTAAATGTTTTAAAAAGCATTTAAGGGTAATAAAGATGTTTTATTAATATTTTGAGTTATTATAAATAACTTTAATATTTTGGCAATAGTTTCATTAATAATTTAATATTAATTTAAATATTAATGATAATAGAATTATTTAATATTTAAATTATTTTATAATGATTCCGGTGTTTGAAAAATCATGATAAATTATAATAATTATTTAAAAATTATTATAAGTCTATATGACTGATATTTAAAATATCCAAAATAATATTGAACTACACGTCAGAGTTTTAGACTCGATAATTACCCAATAAAGACCGAAATGTTTCAGTAATTGATCTAGACTTAGATAATTTGAGTAGATAGGTGATTGTTTGTGATCCAATGACTGATATAACTATGTGATAATATTTTTAAGTTATGTGATGACTGCAAATAGCAGTACTATGTGTTACGATATGTTATTCTAATCGATAAAATGGTCTTATTAATGATAGGTAGCGGTATAAAAGATAAAAATAAGTTGTGTAAGCAGCAGATCATGCAAGTATTCTATCTTTGCATTTACTTTATGCAATGGACACGCGTAAGCGAATATCGGAACTATTCTTTTTCATTGTTCAAATATCTCAACCTTTGTATATACTTACGCAATGATTCTATATAAGTAAGTTATTAGATTATAATATATTGTACAAGTTCTTTAATTCTGTTATTATAGATCAAGATATATATTTTGTTCGTTAATTTCTAAACATAGTTATAAAAGTGATCTCACTTGGATAATTATTGTATTTAATCACATGTTGATACATACCTATTGATTTCCGGTATGTATACATTAATTAAAAGTCGTATAAGTTATTTGACTAAGCTAGACAAAGATTTAGAAATATCGTTGAATATGATAGAACTTTATTATATCCAATCAAATGATTTTGGTTCGGATTCCCAACTAAGTATGAACATCCCGAATATGGGAAAACTTTTGTGTGCCTAAGGCGGATAAAATGAACTAAAATATTGTTCTTGTATGTAGTATTGATCAATGCATGGCACATTGGGATGATCACCCTCGTGACTGTAAGTTATGGCGGTTTGCGGATGAAGTTCTGCTAAACCTTATCGAAAATTAAAAATAAAGTTCATATTCTGTCGACTGATCTTCATTTATAGTCAGTGTGTAGTTTCAAAATTTGATATAGAATTGATATTTTGTTATTATTGGTTCAGTTTACTTCGCAACTGTTGATTCATTATAGAAGTGTCATTCAAAGAAAATATTTAATCCTTTCAGCTAATATTTATTGTTGCTATTACTTGCTGGGCAATCAAATGCTCATTCTTGCTTTAAATTTAAATATTTTCAGCTAATCAGGATCAACCTGAAGGTTCAGGAAAGAACAAAGGAAAAGAAAAGCAAACAGAATAAATTTAATGGTATCTTATGTAATAGTTAGACTTTATTAAGATTTTGATATTTAATAATTATCATGTAATTAATGTTTAAAGGTCGCATACCTGGGATTAGTGTGACGCCCCCAAAATAGGTCCATTCCACCCAACCCATTCTGAGTCGCCAAATACATGGTACAAAAAATAACTATAACTTTATTATTATAATTGTCGTGTAAAATACGACAACACAAATATTGTCATCTAGACAGTATTAAAACTCAAATGGAGTCCTCATTATAATTATTGATACACTATCTTACAAAACAGTGGGGACTACTAAAATAACTATCTTGAACAATCATTCCATACCCCGACTAGTTCCCGCTATATTCTCGCCTCCTGAGAAGAAAAACGAAAAAAAAGAAAAAGGGTGAGCTCAACTAGCCCAGTAAAGAATATTATGACTAAGATAATGTACAACAAATTATCCTTAGTCTTCAACAGGGAAAAATCTGGCAGAATATAATAGACAACAAGTTTTAGATCAACAACTGCAGCGGAAACAAAAATTCATTTGAAAAGTTAAGGAGAGAATGAAATCTACTATCATCTATGAATTTAAAAGTTCATCATCAATATTTTATCCCTCTAACATCAATCATAAAAAATATTCATCTTTGCACTACGAGTCAAAGGTATTCATTTGTATCACCAGTTGGTCATGTTCATCTCAACACATGTCCGTCTTTGCACTACGGGCCAAAGATATTCTTCAAAAAATCATTCATCTTTGCACTACAGGCCAAAGATATTCAATTATATCACCATTTAGGACTGAGGATGATAACAATATTTTCAAGAAAACGAATCCAGTGAGATAAAAGGACAAAGATTAGGGATTCATATTTTAGTTAATCCAAGTTCAAAAATACTCCATAATAATCAATTATGGAGTAGAAATCAAAAATGAAGATCAAAACATAGATCCAATCAAAGATAGGGACCATAACAAATAAACTTGGACACAAAAAAGAAAATTTAATTTTTCTGTGAATAGTGTCGTATTCGTGAATAGTGTCGTATACGTGAATAGTAATCCCTATACTGAAAGGTAGAAATTCCACAAGAAAAATCAACATACTTCGTGAATAGTACTCGTGAATAGTAACTCATAAATAGTAACTCATGAATAGTAACTCCGACATGAAAAGGTAAAAATTTCATAATAAAATTCATACCAATATTCCAGTATAATGATATTAAAAGAAATAATATCATACACGAAAAAAATAACATCTCTTACCTCAAAAGAACAGTACTTCTGACTAGAATATCGGATATAATGCTGAAGGAAACTTGCACCGTATAGCAACACTCAGGATATCTAAATACTCACAAAAATATGCTCGGTAATATAGAGAGAGAAAACTTCATATTCTGATGTGATTTTCAATTCTAACCTAAGCACCCTATTTATAGGAAAATGCTTAGAATACCAAAGCAGAAAATTTAATAAAATAATATTATTTACATATAATTTACCTACGCCCACTTCGACAATCTGAATTCAGCATTTTGCAACATCAAGTAGGGCCCACCAACATGAAAAACATGTTTTAAACAATGTTTGTAACAAAATCAATTCAGACCCAATATCCTGGAACTTCAATAATTCATAATAAATAGCCCTTTTATCAGAAAAATTCAAATCTTATGTCCATTTCGTAGGAAATTTAATTCTCTACAACTTTATATAAGAAAGTTTTTTCAAATTCCAAACGAAAAATGACCGAAATCCACATACGGATGATCTTGCAGGCTATAATCAAATTTCAGTCAAAAATTGGGCCCATCAACATTTTTAACATGAGTTTAGCATTTATTGTAACAAAAATACTATTCCTCCACATTTATTCATATATCATACATTCATTGTAAAAATATCACCATTATTATGCCATTATATTATCACATTATATATTTATAATGTAATATAATAATATATTTGAATGAATTATTTTATCAGAAAAAATAAAATATTAATTTTCAACCATTGTCACTTTTCTAAAAATTCCTCCATTTATATCCACATAAAATAAATATTTTTCTTATCATATATATCAATAATTAATTATCCACAAATAATATTATAGAATCACAATAATGGCAACCAGATCATTCCCAAGAAAGAGGGGTCCTTCTGGTAAAGATTTCTTGTAACAACCCGATATTTTCTATATAAATAAATGAGAAATTTTGCGTATAATTTTTTTTTTATATTTTAAGGATTAAGATTTATACAAGATAATGTGTATATGTAATTATGTGATAAATAAAAGTATATTTATTACATAAATATTTACAAATAAATTTATTTTAGAATTATTAATTTTTATAAAGTATATTCTTAAAATAATTAATTTATAGTAGAAATATTTTTATTAATTATTTTCTATGAAAATATAATCATATATTATTTAAATAATATATGGAGTGATTTTTAGAATAAATATAATAATTATTTTATTATAGGAGTTTTAGTACAGATTATTAAGTTAATTATTTTACCTTAATTATTAAGATTAAATATGAAGAATAAATCAGATATGGAACTCAAACCCTAATTTTTTGATTATTGTCAAGGTATGAGAATAATAATATAATATTAATCATATTTTGATTTTTTAGTGCTATGAATATGTACTGTATGTACGTGTTGGTGATGATTGGTCAATTATGGTGTTTAATTTCAAAACTTTTTATTAATTGATTAAACCCAAATTTTACTGGGGGAAACCCTAATTGGAAAATCAACTGTGAGTTTAACACTGTTATATAACTGTGTTATATATTTTATGTTGTGTATTAAGTGATTGATTAGGTAAACCCTAATTAAAATTCTAGAAACCCTAAATAATTTTTTTGAAAACCCTAATTATTTAAAAACCCTAAATTTTAATTAGTAAGTTCTAATTAAAATTTTATTGAACTTTAAACTTAAATTTTTAAACCCTAGAAATTATTTGGGAAACCTTAAGGTTTAAGATCTATTGATTTTAACCTTGATTCAAATGTCATGGACAAGAATACCCTTAAAATGTTTTGTTAGTTTACTAAAATAGCCTTTTTGACATTTATTTAATGAGCTAGAATGCAACTCACCGCTCTAGATTTATAGCACATGCCTAAAACTCATTCAAACTTATCTTTATTGACACCTTGCATGTTAGATACATTGAATCTAAGTCATATAAATAGATTAAGAGAGAGAAAATGTCACTTGCTAGCTCATTTGTTCACAATAACCATCCAAGACCCTCTCTCTCTAAAACCTACGAAATCCTTTACTAAATTCAGTCACAAGACCAGCCCCACGATCACCTTGAACAGATTCAGAAGCTAGAATCAAAACTTGTTCATATAAGGTATAAACATAATTTGAAAAATCTGATCTTAGTTGCTATGTTAGATGTTATATTTGAGTGTTAGAATATGTTGTTAGTAGTGTCTATTGGTGATCTGGGTTGCTAGATGTTAAATCCATAACATCTAGAGGCTCTGATTTAGCATTTTACAAAATCTGGAAAAATTTTATTTTGTGGTATGACATCAAATGTCAGAGGCTGTAAATCTCAGCCTGTTTATGATTTTTGTGCTTCGAAGGTTTATACTTGTAGTATGTAATGTGGTCTAGGATCTAGAACTTGAATCAGGGTCGTATCAATCATATATTGCAAGATATTTATGGTCAAAATGCGTTGACTGGTCTTGACTGGGTGTTTCTGGGTAACCCAGAAACAGCCCAGAACCGGTCTGACAACATTTTTAACCGTCTTGATCTGTCAGTGTATTGGAGTTTTGTTGTTGTTTTGTTATCTAAGTTGTAGTATGTAGTTTAAACTATATGTTTATGCCTTAAAATCTCCTAAATACAAAACTGGATGATTACAGTGGATGGTCAAACTAGGACAGATGAACATGGAAGCTGTTTTCTGTGTAACCCAGAAAACGCTTGACCATGTCGTCTGACATGGTTTGACCGGCTTTGTTATGCTTGATCTGTTGATGATTATGATAATGTTTGGTGTTAGATCTATAATACTACATGTGTTCTACAACCTGGACCTCTTAAATCACTAAAACATCACCTAGATCACAAGTTGTGGAAGCCCAAAGTAGGCTACATGAACTGTTCTTCATTTCTGGGTAACCCAGAAATGAAGAACAGCCTCTGACAGCTACTTTGCTGGGTTAGATCTCTTTGGTTATGTGTGGTATGAACTTGATTGTTGTTGGATCTTGTAGTCTTGTATTAGTACTACATGATCTGACAAACAACATCTCCAGAAACACAACACACACGAAATTAGACCTGGTCAAACCTGCTCACTCGGTAATGGGCTTGATGTTCTGAGTTTCATGAAGAACACCTAAAGAACACCTATAGCGACAGTTTCGTCGCTATAGGGCCCTTTAGCGACAGTTTCCTTATAAAATTAATTAATTATATTAAATAAATAGAAAAAAATAATTTTTAATTATTAAAAATACCAAATAAATTATTAAAAATTATTTTGAGGTCCGAAAATTAGTATTTAAATATTTTGAATATATTTCATAAATATTTAATATTTTTAAAATATTAAAAGTATTTAATTTTTTTAATTATTATATTAAATAAACTATTTAAAAATAATTTTAATACATGAAAAATCATTTAAAATTATATTATGATATAAGAAAATATTTTAAGTTATTTTTAATGACTTTTAATATTTTGTAATGAAATTCATTAATAAATTAATATTAATGATAATTAAGTTATTCACTAAATGAATTAAATAAAATATTTAAAAATGATTTTATTATATTAAAAATTATTTTAAATAATAATAAGGTATTTAAAAATATTTTAAGTTATAAAATATAACTTTTAATATTTAAAGGCAAAATTTTATTAATTAATTATTATTAATGATATTAAGGTTATTTAATAATTATATTAAATAAATTAGTTTAAAAATGATTTTAATATAATATAAATCATTTTAAATGTAAATAAAGTGTTTAAAGATATTTTAAGTTATAAAATATAACTTTTAATATTTAAAGAATAATTTCATTAATAATTTAATATTAACGATATTAATTTAATACTAAATGATATTAAATTTATTTAATAATTATATTAAATAAATAGTTTAAAATGATTTTATTAATTTAAAAATGATTTAAAAAGGATATAAATGAATTAAAAATATTTTAAGTTATACTTAATGACTTTTAATATTTGGATAAATAAAGCATTAATACTTTAATATTAATGGTAATTAATTAAGAATGATTTTAAATGTTTTAAAAAAATCATTTAAGGGAAATATTAATACTTTAAAAATATTTTAAGTTATTATAAATAACTTTAATATTTTGAAAATGATTTCATTAATAGTTTGATATTAATTAAATATTAATGATAATAGAATTGATTAATATTTAAATCATTTAATAATGATTTCGATGTTTAAAAATTCATGATAAATTATAATAGATGTTTTAAAATTATATTAAGTCATTTAAAAATAATATGACTGATATGGGGTTACAGAATAGAGTCTTAGACTCGATAATTACCCAATAAAGCTGTTGATACACCGACATGTTTCGAAAATTGATCTGGACTTAGATATTTTGATTAGATATATATTTATTTATGATTCAATGGTTATTAAACATGGATAATAATGTGATTAGGTTATGTGCTGACTGCGAAATGCAGTACTATGTGTTGATATATGTTATTCTAATCAGTAAAACGATCTTATTAATGATAGGTCGTGAGATAAAAGATAAAACTAAGTTACAATTATTAAGCAGCGCATCAGGCAAGTATCTTACATTTGCATTTTCTTTATGCAATGGACATGAGTAAGAATATTTATGAATTATATTATTACTGTACAGATTATTAACTTTAATATTATATACGCTCATTGATTATCAACATGTTAGTATATGATAATTCAGATTTATATTCTGTTCGTTAATTTCTATAAATGGTTATTCAAGTGTCCCTACTTGGATAATCATTGTATTTAATCACATGTTGATATACCTTTGTCAATTACCCGTATATATATATATATATATATATATATATATATATATATATATATATATATATATATATATATATATATATATATATATGTTGAATTATAGATTATTGTTGAACAAGATAAAATCTTTGATTTAGAACCCAGACAAGTGTGAACATCCCTACACGGGAAAACTTTTATGCGCCCAAGGCGGACAGAGTGAACGATACCCTCGTTCTTGCATGTAGTATTGATCAATGCAGGGTACAACGGGCTGATCACCCCCGTGCCCGTAAGTTATGACGGTTTGCAGATGAATTTCTGTTTAACCTTTTCGAAAATAAAAATAATGTTCATAGTATGTCAATTAAACCCTATTTATAGTCATTACGTAGTTTTAAAAATTTAAAAGAGGGTTGTTATGTTATTATCGGTATAGATACTTCACAACTATTGATCTATTGTAGAAGGAAAGTATTAAGAGAACATTTAAATTCTTTCAGCTTATATATATAATTGCTATTACTTGCTGGGCACTCAAATGCTCATCCTTGCTTAATTTAAATATTTTCAGCTAAGTGTGAAGAACCAGAAAGCTCACACAGAAACAAAGGGAAATGAAAGCTAACCAAATAAGATTTGTGGTAGTTTATGTATTAGTTTGATATTATTAAGACAAGTATGATATTAATTATCTATCATGGGTTGTAATGAATGTTTAAAGGTTACGTACTTGGGATTCAGACTCTGATGAATATGTAAATTAAGTTGATTTTTATATTATTGTTATTATTATAAGTATTATTTCGCTCATAGAAATGGTATCGTGAAGCACCGAGTTTGGGTTTCAAGTACCCGAATTTGGGGGCGTCACATTTCTTCTTATTGGCGCACAATTAAATAACCTCTCCTAGACAGAACTTCCTTAGGCATTTCCAATAATGTTATCTAATAATATTATTCAAATAATATAAATTATTGATCTGATAATTTAAAATATTGTGCAGTGACAATTATTGAATCAACAATATAAAATATCAATGCAACAATTATTGAATCAATAAAATAAAATATTAAACAGTAATTACTGTAACAATTATTGAGTAGTGACTTCTTACGTAAGAATCAATAATTGGTGCAATACCGTGTGCTACTGTGCAACTCCGCGTATTACTGTATTTTAACCACAGGTTATTTCAACAGTGTTAACGGTAACAACTACGTCGTTATTTATAAAAATACATACTTGTCATTTTCTTCATCCAATCGCTTTCCGTAATGGGGCCCACAAACAGCTGCGTCGTCGTACGAATATTCTCCGACAAAAAGAATATTTCACGACCAAATAAATATTCCCCGACAGTTGTGAATATTTTATAATCACTTGCTTATTTAAAATAATTATGCATTTTACCCATAACTAACCATATTAACCAAATCAACCCCTTACTATTTCAAAAAAATAGAGAAAATTTAATTTTATTTATAAAAAATTGGGGTCTTACAACTTCCCCTCCTTATGAAATTTCGTCCTCGAAATTGACGTAAGTACCTAGTATGTCGAAGAGGTGAGGATACCTTATTTTCGTATCAGATTCTAACTCCCTGGTCATTTCCTCAATAGCACGGTTTCTCTACAAAATCTTAACTTGTGCTATAACCTTTGTGCGTAGGATATGCTCCTTCGTATCCAAGATCTTGACAGGTACCTCTTCGTATGTTAAGTCTTCAGCTATCTCATCTGGTTCTAACTCAATAATGTGGTTCAGGTCTTTCACATATTTACGTACCGTGGATATACGAAAAACACTATAAACAGGAGACACACTTGGCGGTCAAGCGAGTTTGTAGGCCACATTTCCTACGCAATTGAGAATTTCAAATGGACCAACAAATCGAGGGTTGAGGTTTCTTCTCTTCATCGACTCTTACTTCTAGAATAACACCTTCTTGCACCTTCTTCTTTATATTCATCAACTCCGGTGTGTAGCTTGAGCGGTTTTAACTTTATCGATTAAAGTTAAATCTAATCGTATATTTATTCTCTTTACGTAGGTTCTTAGAGTCTTTAACTATATCTCCATCATTTGTAAGTCGTACGAAATGGGTCTTTGTGTTAACAATATTGCACTCGTAAACGCATACGATCTTCTACTCAACGCGTCAGCTACCACGATCATTTTTTAAGGATGGTATTGGATGGTATGATCGTAATCTTTCTACAGCTCGAGCCAATGTCGTTGTCGCATGTTGAGTTCTTGGAAGCTCTTCTCACATTCCTCGCTCCATTCAAATTTTGTATCTTTTCGAGACAGCTGAGTTAATGGAGTAGTGATTCGAGAAAATCTTTTCATGAACCTTTGATAGTAACCAGTTAAGCCTAGAAAACTACGTATTTCAATAACTGACTTAGGTTGCTCTCAACTGTGACTCATATCCCAATCTTGGATATCACGTTATAATGGCACCTATCGTTTTACCACCACACAAATATAGCGTCCCCTACAGAGAGTCTGGCTTCGGTGCATTCCACAAGGGAAGTAACCAGATAGAGGCTAGGGTACCAACTCCTGTAGTTGGGTTTTTAACTCCTGAAGTTCACTAGGAGCCATTCAATATGAGATTTTAGAAATGGATTTTGTACCGGGTTTAAAGTCGATACAAAATTCAATATCATGCTCTGGGGGTAGGCCTAGAAGTTCTTCGGGAAATACATTAGGAAATTTATTAACAACAGAAATATCATTCAAATCTGACATATTTTTGTTTAAATTAATGAAATGGGCTAAAAAAGCTTGACATCCATTTTTCAATAAACGAATGACTTTATGGCTTGATATGACAGTGATTGACTTTAATGGTTTGGTTACTTGAATTCGTACAACAGATTGGTTAGGAATATGAAAACTAACAACCTTACGAAAATAATCAATTTTAGCATGATGAGTGATTAACCACTCAATCCCTAATATCACATCAAATGCAAGTATTTTCAAAGAAATGAGATCACATGTAATGTGATGGTGCCAACCTAAATCAAGCAAGATTTATAAACAGTAGATGTAATGAAAGTTTCTCCGAATAGAGTTTCAACAGATAAGTCAAAGTCTAATTTCTCAAGAGTCAAGTTCAAACGTTGAGCACAAGCAGGAGATATAAAAGAATGGGTAGAACTGGTATCTAATAAGGTATAGATTTCGCAAGAATTTATAATTAACTAACCCGTGATAACTTCGTTCAATTCCTCGTCACGAAAAATGCTTTCCCTTAAACTACCGACTTTATTTTGTCTGTATCCGCCTTTGGTGCCACCGTCCTAGCTGAACTTGACTTCGCTACAGGATAAAATCGAGCTATATGACCGTCTTTTCCATAACTAAAACATACCTTGGAAGGTTGTGAACAGTTTGGACTTATGTGTCCCTCCTCTCCGCATCTATATCATCTAACTAGAGGTCGTTCTCCTCCCCTAGAATTTATTGCTGGTGCTGGTGCTGGTGCCAATGTCTTCCTGTCATCGTTAAATCTTCTCTTCTTGAAATTTCCACTTGAATCATTTCTTCTATTATCTTTGCCATGATTACACTGAAGTGGCTACCATTTCTAGCATGATAATTTTCTTAACGATGGTTATCATTGTTCTGATGACTGTTGCCACCGGTACGATTATTATTATGTTGTTGGTCATTAACTTTTGGTTGGGCTGACTCATTATCGATCTCCAATAACTGAGTCATATTCACAACATTTGAATATAAATAAAGTTTGTGAGAAATAAGGTATTGGCGTATTTCGGGTTTCAAACCTCGCAAAAACATTCGCGTCATTCGCTCCTCGTTGTCTACCAAATGGGATGCAAACTGGGATAGCTCAGCAAACTTAGCTTCGTACTACAACACGGCTATATTGTTTTGCTCCATTGCTCATCTCAAAATTTTTAGATGTCATTCTCAAATACTGTCACAAAACAAGGGTTAATTAAAGAAAATGACATACCACATAATATCCCTATATCCTGACCGACTAATAAATAAGCTTAGGTAGGACACATTAGTAAAGGATTTATTTGTCTCTCCCTTCCTAGTTCTATTCCCCGATCTCTGCTAGGGACCATATCCCTAAGCTCTGATACAAACTGTAATGCCCCCAAAATAGGTCCATTCCACCCAACCCATTCTGAGTCACCAAACACACGGTACAGAAAACAACTATAACTTTATTATTACAATTGTCGTGCAAAATACGAAACATAAATATTGTTATCAAACTTAAATAGAGTCCTCATTACAATTATTGATACACTATCTTACAAAATATTGAGAACTGCTAAAACAACTATCTTGAACCATCATTCCATACCCCGACTAGTTCTCGCTATATCCTCGCCTCCTGAGAAAAAAAATGGAATAAAAAAGAAAAGGGTGAGCTCAACTAGCCCAATAAAAAATATTATGACTAAGTTAATGTACAACAAATTATCCTTAGTCTTCAATAGGAAAAAATCTGACAGAATATAATAGACAACAAGTTTTAGATTAACAACTGCAGCGAAAACAACAATTCATTAGAAGAGTTAAGTAGAGAATGAAATCTACTATCATCTATGAATTTAAAAGTTCATCATCAATATTTTATCCTTGTAACATCAATCATCAAAAATATTCATCTTTGCACTACGGGCCAAAGATATTCATTTGTATCACCAGTTGGTCATGTTCATCTCAACACCTGTCCGTTTTTGCACTACGGGCCAAAGATATTCATCAAATAATCATTCATCTTTGCACTACCGGTCAAAGATATTCAGTTATATCACCATTTTAAGACTGAGGATGATAACAATATTTTCAAGAAAACGAATCCAGTGAGATAAAAGAACAAAGATTAGGGATTCGTACTTTAGTTTATCCAAGTTCAAAAATACTACATAATAATCAATTATGGAGCATAAATTAAAAATGAAGATCAAAACATAGATTCAATCAAAGATAGGGACCATAAAAAATAATCTTGGACACAAAAAAGAAAATTTAATTTTTCTGTGAATAGTGTCGTATTCGTGAATAGTGTTGTATACGTGAATAGCGTCGTATATGTAAGAACCCAGCTTATTAATGAATAAAATCAAATTTTCTCTAAATATTATTGTGAATAATAAGGGGTTAATTTGATATAATACTTTGGTTATAGGTGAAATGTGCAAATTTTATAAAATAAGCAAGTGGTTATAAAATATTCATTTTGTCGGGGAATATTCGTTTGGCCGTGGAATATTCTTGCTGTCAGGAAATATTCGTACGATGGCGCAGCCTTGTGTGGGTCCCATAATGGAAAGCGATTGGATGAAAAAAACGACAAGTATAAGTTGTTTATAAATAACGGCGTAGTTGTTACCGTTAATACTGTTGGAATACCCGGTGGTTAAAATACAGTAGCACACGATATTGCACCAATTATTGATTCTTACGTAAGAAGGCACTACTCAATAATTGTTACAGTAGTTATTATTCAATATTTTATTTTATTGATTCAATAATTGCTACGTTGATATTTTATATTATTGTTGTTTCAATAATTATTGCTACACAGTATTTTCCTTTATCAGATCAATAATTCATATTATTTGAATAATATTATTAGATAACATTATTGACAATGTCTAGAAAGTTCTGTCTAAGGAAAGGTTTGGTCATCTAATTGCGCGCCAGTAAGGAGAAATCCTTATTAGAAAGCCCCCTCTTTCTCGAGAACGGCCTGGTTGTCATAAATGTGATTCTGTAATATTATTTGTGAATAATTAATTATTGATTCATATGATAAGAAAATATTTATTTTATGTGGATATAAATGAGGGATATATTTTTGTGGTTAAAAATAAAGGAGTTAATGTTGAGATTTTTATCAGTATTTTTGTCGGAATGGACGTATTAAAAATCAGGATTTTTGAGATATTTTCCAGGGGTTATAATTTTTAATCCGACCGTTGGATCGTGGTAATTTTTGGATATGTTATACATATATAAGTTGAGTATATGTCCACAAATTTTGAACCGTTAAAAATGAACGTATGATTTATTATGAATTTTACGAGATGACTGGTTCAGAAATTGTTGAATTTTCGGAGTTAATCATTTTGGTGAAAAATTCTAGAATTGGTAGGCCCCACTCTTGGTTGGTGAAGAAATGTGCTGAGATTTTTATTCAAATATGGTGGGTGGGAATAATAGCAGGTAAAGCCATCAGGTAGCAGGTTAAGTCTGCTTCGGCGTGCTAACATTTTCCTATAATAGAGGGCTAAGTTAGAATTGAAAATCACACCAGAAACAAGTTTTCTCTCTTTCTCTCTATAGATTATTGAGTGTATTTTGTGAGTATTTAGATACTTTGAGAGTTTTTATTCATCAGAGTAAGTTTTTTTCAGCCTTATACCGGTATTCCGACCAGAAGTACTGATATTTTGAGGTAAGGGATATTATTTTCTTCTTAATGATATTATTTTCTTCAATATCATTATGCTGAAATATCAACATGAGTTTTTATCAAATTTAGAACTTTTTGTGTCGGGGTTACTATTCACGTATACGTTACTATTTACGTATACGACACTATTCATGAATACGACACTATTCACCGAAAAAATAAAATTTTTTCCTTTTTGTCCAAGATGTCTATTATGGTTACTATCTTTGATTGTATCCATGTTTTGATCTTTATTTTTGAATTCTGCTTCACAATTGATTATTATGAAGTATTATTGATCTTGAATAAACTGTTATACGAATCCCTACTATTTGTCCTTTTGTCTCACTGGATTCGTTCTCTTTAAGATATTTTTCATCATTCTCAGTCCTAAATGATGATATTACTAAATATCTTTGGCCTGTAGTGCAAAGATGTATGATTACTTGATGAATATCTTTGGCCTGTAGTGCAAAAATGAACAGGTGTTGAGATGAACATGACTGACATGTGATACAAATGAATATCTTTGGCCTGTAGTGCAAAGATGAATATTTGGATAAAGATGATTATTAATTGATGTTACAGGGATAAAATATTGATGATGAACTTTTAAATCTTAGAAGATAATATCATTCATTCTCTACTTGACTCTTCTAATGGTTTGCTGTTTTCGCTGTAGTTGTTGATCTAAAACTTGTTGTCGATTATATTCTATCAGATTTTTCCCTGTTGAATACTAATGATAATTTGTTGTATATTATCTTAGTCATAATATTCTTTACTCGGCTAGTTGAGCTCACTCTTTTTCTTTTTGTTCCATTTTTCTTCTCAGGAGGTGAGAACATAGCAGGATCTAGTCGGGGTATGGAGTGATGGTTCTAGAAAAATGTTTTAGCAGTCCTCACTATTTCTGTAAAATAGTGTTTGAATAATTGTTTTGAGGACTTATTTGAGTATGGATATTGTCTAGAAGACAATATTTATATTTAAACTCACAGTATGTGTTGTCGTATTTTGCACAACAATTGTATTATTGAAGTTGTAATTTGCTTTCTGTACCATGTATTTGGCCACTCAGAATGGGTGTTGTATACCAATTTTGGGGGCGTCATGGTTGGTATAAGAGCTTAGGGATATGATCCCTGGCTGAGATGTGAGACAAGAACTAGGAGGGGAGAGACGGGGAATTCCTTCGCTAGTATGACCTGACTAAGTTTATTTGGTGTTTATTTGGTCGGTCAGAGTATAGGGATAATATATGACATGACTATTAACCCTTGTTTTATGGCAGTATTTAAGAATGACAGCTGAGAATGTTAATAATGGAGTAAATCAGACCGTGGAGACACATTTGATCACCACACAGGGGAACGTGCAATAGGAAGGCAATATTCCTCATGTAAACAACGTTACCGAGCAAACGATGAATGATGGAATGTTTAGGAGCTTTTTGCAGTTCATGCAAAATCAGACGAGGGAGACTCGTGTGCAGAATACAGGTGGAAATGATAACAACGCATGGTTTGTCACAGCCAAGCAGTTCAAAGAATTGGGACCACCAGAATTTAAGGGAAAGCCAGATCCGATCATGGCGGAAACGTGGGTGAAGCAAATTACCAAGATATTCGATCTCTTGGGATGCACGGAGGAACAGAAAGTTCCATTCGCCACCTTTATGTTCCGCGGTGAGGCAGACTACTGGTGGGAGTCTGTGAAGCGTACCCAGCCTGACGCACTCAACATGTCCTGTGAAACATTTCAAAAACTGTTCAATGGCAAGTACTTTCCTGAAATTATTCGTCATATGAAGGAGGTGGAGTTTATCAGAATGGAACAAAATAACATGACGGTGTCCCAGTACGAGGCGAAGTTTACAGAGTTATCCAGGTTTGTACCTCATTTGGTCGAAAATGAGGAACGAATGACAAGGATGTTTTTGAGAGGTCTAAAACCCGAGATTCGACAATATCTTATCTCTCATAATTTTTTTTTATATTCAGATGTTGTAAACAGGGCTCAATTATTAGAGCGAGATAATGAGTATGTGCAACCGAGGGACCACAACCAGGGTCATACTGGTGGCGGCAGTCATCGAAGCAATGAAAACCAGCAGGGAGAAAAACATTCGGACAAAAGCGGTAACCACTCTGGCGGTAATCGTGGTCGTGATAATAAAAGGAGTGAGTCGAGAGGAGATTTCAAGAAGAGAAGGTACAACAATGATAACGTGAAGACGTCAGCATAAACATCAACTGTTTCTAGGGGAGGAGAACGACCACCGATCGTATGTTACAAATGTGGGAAAGAGGGACATATCAGCCCAAACTGCCCACAACAATCCAAGGTATGTTATAAATGTGGAAATGAGGGTCATATAGCTCGAGAGTGTTCTGTAGCAAAACTAAATTCAGCGGGGATAGTGACTCCAAAAGTTGTCCCGGATAAGTTAAAATCAGCGGTTCCTAGAAGAGCGTTTGTCGTGACTGGCCAAAATGCGAGAAACCCGAATGAGGTGATCACGGGTAAGCTAATCTTGAATTCTTGCGAAGTTTATACTTTACTAGATACCGGTTCTATCAATTCTTTTATCTCTCATGCTTGTGCTCAACGTTTAAACTTGACTCCGGAGAAATTGACCTTTGACTTATCTGTTGAAACTCCGTTGGGTGAAACCTTTGTTACATCTACAGTTTATAAATCTTGCTTAATCCAAGTTGGCACTATCACATTACCTGTTGATCTTATCTCTTTAAAGATACTTGCTTTTGATGTGATTTTTAGAATTAATTGGTTAACCACTTATCATGCTAAAATTGATTGTTTTCGTAAGGTTGTTAGTTTTCATATTCCTAACTAACCTGTCAGACGAATTCAAACTACTAAACCACTAAAATCAGTCACTGTCATATCAAGCCACAAAGCTATTCGTTTATTGAAAAATGGATGTCAAGCTTTCTTAGCCCATGTTATGGATTTGAACAAAGACAAGTCAGATTTGAATAATATTTCTATTGTTAGAGAATTTCCCGATGTATTTCCTGAAGAACTTCCTGGTCTACCCCCAGAACGTGAAGTTGAATTCTTTATTGACCTTGAACCTGGTACAAAGCCCATTTCTAAAATCCCATATCGAATGGCTCCTATTGAACTTCAGGAGTTAAAAGTCCAACTACAGGAGTTGTTGGACATCGGTTTTATTCGTCCTAGTACATCTCCTTGGGGTGCTCCTGTGTTATTCGTAATGAAGAAAGACGGGAGTATGCGACTTTGTATCGACTATCGAGAATTGAATCATGTCACTATCAAGAATAGGTATCCGCTACCTCGCATTGATGACCTTTTTGATCAGTTGCAAGGAGCACAATTCTTTTCAAAGATCGATCTTCGTTATGGGTATCATCAGCTAAAGATTAAAACTGAGAATATTCCAAAGACTGCCTTCAGAACTCAGTACGGGCATTATGAATTTTTAGTCATGTCTTTTGGATTGACTAATGCTCCTGCTGCCTTCATGGATATGATGAACCGTGTATTCAAAGAATATTTGGATCAGTTCGTTGTTGTCTTTATTGATGACATCCTCATCTATTCCAAAAGCCGTGAAGATCATGAGCGTTATTTGAAGCTGATATTGCAAAGGCTTCGTAAAAACAAGCTATATGCCAAACTGAAGAAATGCGAGTTCTGGCTTGAGGAAGTAGCATTCCTTGGGCACGTGGTGTCAAAACATGGAGTATCTGTCGACCCGGTGAAGATTGAAGCCATACAAAGTTGGGAGCAACCGAAGTCGGTAACCGAAGTACGTAGCTTTATGGGCTTAGGTGGTTATTATCGGAGATTTGTGGAAGGATTTTCTCGAATCGCTACTCCGTTAACTTAGCTGACTCGAAAAGATACAAAATTCGTATGGAGTGAGGAATGCGAGAAGAGTTTCCAAGAACTCAAGAGGAGACTCATTTCGGCACCTGTTCTGACAATACCATCTGGTTCGGATGGATTTGTTATCTACAGCGATGCTTCAGGCAAAGGGTTAGGATGTGTTCTCATGCAACATGGGAAAGTCATAGCCTATGCCTCGCGACAACTCAAAGAATATGAGAGAAATTATCCTACTCATGATTTGGAGTTGGCAGCAGTCGTTTTCGCGTTGAAGATTTGGAGACACTACCTGTATGGGGAGAAAGTGGAGATCTATACAGATCATAAAAGCCTCAAATATTTCTTCACCCAAAAGGAACTCAACATGCGACAGCGACGTTGGCTCGAGCTGTTGAAAGATTACGATCATACCATCCAATATCATCTTGGAAAAACAAACGTACTAGCTGACGCATTGAGTAGAAGATCATATGCGGGTACGAGTGCAATGTTGTTAACACAAAGGCCCATTTTGTATGACTTACAAAGGATGGAGATAGAGATGAAGGCTCCAAGTACCCACATGATGATATCAAATATACGAGTAGAACTGACTTTAATCGATAAAGTTAAAGCTGCTCAAGCTACAGACATAGAACTGATGCGTATAAAGAAGAAAGTGCAAGAAGGTGCTATTCCAGAAGCAAGAATCGATGAAGAAGGAATACTTCGAGTCAACTCCAGACTTTGTGTTCCTAACGATTTTGACTTGAAGCATAGAATAATGATGGAGGCACACAATACACCGTTTGTAATCCATCCTGGGAGTACCAAAATATATCACGATCTTCGACACACATTTTGGTGGGGCAATATGAAAAGAGAGATCGCGGAGTTTATCTCGAGGTGTTTAACTTGTCAACATGTAAAGGCGGAGAATCAAGTGCTAAAGGGTCCATTGCAACCACTTGAGATCCCGAAATGGAAGTGGGAACACATTACCATGGATTTCGTTATAGGTCTTCCCAAGGTTTCTCAAGGCATAGATGCGATTTGGGTTATTGTTGATAGATTAACCAAGTCTGCTCATTTCTTACCGATACGTGAGACTTATTCCCTTGAACGTCTTGCTAGTATGTATGTGAACGAGATTGTGAGATTGCATGGCATGCCAATATCCATAGTTTCAGATCGTGACCCAAGATTCACTTCACAATTTTGGGTTAGCTTGCAGAAAGCTATGGGCACGGATTTACGATTCAGTTCGGCATACCATCCTCAAACGGACAGACAATCAGAGACGACTATTCAAACTCTTAAAGATCTATTAAGACTGTATGTCCTAGATCTCAAAGAGAGTTGGGATAAGTACCTACCATTGGTGGAATTCTCCCACAATAACAGTTATCAGGCGAGCATAGGTGTGGCTCCATTCGAGGCGTTGTATGGAAGAAAATGTCGTTCTCCAGTATGTTAGGACGAGGTGGGTAAAGCAACATTGTTGGGACCAGAGTTGGTACGCATGACTACAGAGAAAATCCAAACGATTCTACAACGTATACAAATGGCACAGGATCGACAAAAGAGTTATGCGGATCTTCATCGGAAGGACGTGGAATTTAATATTGGGGATCATGTATTGTTACGTGTTGCACCATGGAAGGGAGTTACAAGATTTGGGAAGAGAGGAAAGCTCAATCCAAGATTTGTTGGTCCATTTAAGATTCTTGAGCGAATAGGAAATGTGGCATATAGACTCGCATTACCTCTAAGCATGTCTCGTGTTCATAATATTTTTCACATATCTATGCTTCGTAAATATGTTAAAGACCCGAACCACATTATTGAGTTAGAACCAGACGAGATAGCTGAAGATTTAACGTACGAGAAAGTACCTGTTAAGATCTTGGATAGGAAAGAGCATGTCCTACGCACAAAGGTTATACCACAAGTTAAGGTTTTGTGGAGAAACCATGCTATTGAAGAAATGACCTGGGAGTTGGAATCAGAAATGAAAGCGAGGTATCCTCACCTTTTCTAAATATCAGGTACGTACGTCAATTTCGAGGACGAAATTTCATAAGGAGGGGAGGTTGTAAGACCCCAGCTTATTAGTGAATAAAATCAAATTTTCTCTAAATATTATTGTGAATAATAGGGGGTTAATTTGATATAATACTTTGCTTATGGGTGAAATGTGCAAATTTTGCAAAATAAGCAAGTGGTTATAAAATATTCATTTTATCGGGGAATATTCGTTTGGTCGTGGAATATTCTTGCTGTCGGGGAATACTCGTACGACGGCGCAGCCTTGTGTGGGCCCCATAACGAAAAGCGATTGGATGAAGAAAACGACAAGTATAAGTTGTTTATAAATAACGGCGTAGTTGTTACCGTTAATACTGTTGGAATACCCGGTGGTTAAAATACAATAGCACACGGTATTGCACCAATTATTGATTCTTACGTAAGAAGGCACTACTCAATAATTGTTACAGTAGTTATTATTAAATATTTTATTTTATTGATTCAATAATTGCTGCGTTGATATTTTATATTATTGTTGTTTCAATAATTGTTGTTGCACAGTATTTTCCTTTATCAGATCAATAATTCATATTATTTGAATAATATTATTAGATAACATTATTGGCAATGTCTAGAAAGTTCTGTCTAAAGAGAGGTTTGGTCATCTAATTGCGCGCCAGTAAGAAGAAATCCTTATTGGAAAGTCCCCTCTTTCCTGGGAACGGTCTGGTTGTCATAAATGTGATTCTGTAATATTATTTGTGAATAATTAATTATTGATTCATATGATAAGAAAATATTTATTTTATGTGGATATAAATGAGGGATATATTTTTGTGGTTAAAAATAAAGGAGTTATTGTTGAGATTTTTATCAGTATTTTTGTCGAAATGGAGGTATTAAAAATTAGGATTTTTGAGATATTTTGCGGGGGTTATAATTTTTAATCTGACCGTTGGATCGTGATAATTTTTGGATATGTTATACATATATAAGTTGAGTATATGTCCACAATTTTTGAACCGATAAAAATGAACGTTGATTTATTATGAATTTTACGAGATGACTGGTTCAGAAATTGTTGAATTTTCGGAGTTAATCATTTTGGTGGAGAATTCTAGAATTGGTGGGCCCCACTCTTGATTGGTGAAGAAATGTGCTAAGATTTTTATTCAAATGTGGTGGGTGGGAATAGTAGCAGGTAAAGCCATCAGGTTGCAGGTTAAGTCTGCTTCGGCGTGCTAACATTTTTCTATAAATAGAGGGCTAAGTTAGAATTAAAAATCACACCAGAAACAAGTTTTCTCTCTTTCTCTCTCTAGATTATTGAGTGTATTTTGTGAGTATTTAGATACTTTGAGAGTTTCTATTTATCAGAGCAAGTTTCTTTCAGTCTTATACCGGTATTCCGACCAGAAGTACTGATGTTTTGAGGTAAGGGATATTATTTTCTTCTTAATGATATTATTTTCTTCAATATCATTATGCTGAAATATCAACATGAGTTTTTATCAAATTTGGAACTTTTTGTGTCGGGATTACTATTCACGTATACGTTACTATTCACGTATATGGTTACTATCTAAGATGTCTATTATGGTTACTATCTTTGATTGTATCCATGTTTTTATCTTTATTTTTGAATTCTGCTTCACAATTGATTATTATGAAGTATTATTGATCTTGGATAAAATGTTATACAAATCCCTACTATTTGTCCTTCTGTCTCACTGGATTTGTTCTCTTTAAGATATTTTTCATCATTCTCAGTCCTAAATGATGATATTACTAAATATCTTTGGCCTGTAGTGCAAAGATGTATGATTACTTGATGAATATCTTTGGCCTGTAGTGCAAAAATGAATAGGTGTTGAGATGAACATGACTGACATGTGATACAAATGAATATCTTTGGCCTGTAGTGCAAAGATGAATATTTGGGTAAAGATGATTATTAATTGATGTTACAGGGATAAAATATTGATGATGGACTTTTAAATCTTAGAAGATAATAGAATTCATTCTCTATTTGACTCTTCTAATGGTTTGCTGTTTCCGCTGCAGTTGTTGATCTAAAACTTGTTGTCGATTATATTCTATCAGATTTTTCCCTGTTGAATACTAATGCTAATTTGTTGTATATTATCTTAGTCATAATATTCTTTACTGGGCTAGTTGAGCTCACCCTTTTCCTTTTTGTTCCATATTTCTTCTCAGGAGGTGAGAACATAGCATGATCTAGTCGGGGGTATGGAGTGATGGTTCTAGAAAGACGTTTTAGCAGTCCTCACTATTTCTGTAAAATAGTGTTTGAATAATTGTATTGAGAACTTATTTGAGTGTGGATATTGTCTAAAAGACAATATTTGTATTTAAACTCACAGTATGTGTTGTCGTATTTTGCACGACAATTGTATTATTGAAGTTGTAGTTTGCTTTCTGTACCATATATTTGGCGACTCAGAATGGGTTTTGTATACCTATTTTGGGGGCGTCACAGTATACGTGAATAGTAATCCCTATACTGAAAGGTAGAAATTTCACAAGAAAAATCATCATAATTCGTGAATAGTACTCGTGAATAGTAACTCATGAATAGTAATCCCGGCATGAAAAGGAAAAAATTTCATAATAAAATTCATAACAACATTCTGGTACAATGATAATGAAAGAAATAATATCATTTACGAAAAAAATAACATCCATTACCTCAAAAAAATAGTACTTCTGACTGGAATATCGGATATAATACTGAAAGAAACTTGTACCGCATAGCAACACTCAATATATCTAAATACTCATAAAAATACGCTCGATAATATAGAAAGAGAAAACTTCAGATTCTGGTGTGATTTTCAATTCTAACCTAAGCACCTTATTTATAGGAAAATGCTTAGAACACAAAAGTAGAAAATTTAATAAAATAATATTATTTATATAAAATTTTTCTACGACCACTTTGACAATCTGAATTTAGCATTTTGCAACATCAAGTGGGGCCCACCAACATGAAAAACATGTTTTAAAATTTTTTTGTAATAAAATAATTCAGACCCAATATCCTGAAACTTTAATAATTCACAATAAATAGCCCTTTTATCAGAAAAATTCAAATCTTATGTCTATTCCACAGGAAATTTAATTCTCTACAATTTTGTAGAAGAAAGTTTTTCTAAATTCCAAACAAAAAATGACCGAAATCCACATACGGATGATCTTGCAGGCTATAATCAAATTTCAGTCAAAATTTGGGCCCATCAACATGTTTAACATGAGTTTAACATTTATTGTAACAAAAATACTATTTCTCCTCATTTATTCAAATATCATACATTCATTGTAAAAATATCACCATTATTATATCATTATATTATCACATTATACATTTATAATGTAATATAATAATATATTTGAATGAATTATTTTATCAAAAAAGATAAAATATTAATTTTCAACAATTGTCACTTTTCTAAAAATTCCTCCATTTATATCCACATAAAATAAATATTTTCCTTATCATATTTACCAATAATTAATTATCCACAAATAATATTACAGAATCACAATAATGACAACCAGATCATTTCCAAGAAAGAGAGGGCCTTCCTGTAAAGATTTTTCTTTATTGGCGCGCAATTAAATAACCTCTCCTAGACAAAACTTTCTTAGACATTGCCAATAATGCTATCTAATAATATTATTCAAATAATATAAATTATTGATCTGATAATTTAAAATACTGTGCAATGACAATTATTGAATCAACAATATAAAATTTCAACGCAACAATTATTAAATTAATAAAATAAAATATTGAACAGTAATTACTGTAACAATTATTGAGTAGTGACTTCTTACGTAAGAATCAATAATTGGTGCAATACCGTGTGCTACTGTGTAACACCGCGTATTACTGTAGTTTAACCACCGAATATTCTAACAGTGTTAACGGTAACAACTACGCTCTTATTTATAAAAACAAATACTTGTCATTTTCTTCATCCAACCGCTTTCCGTAATGGGGCCCACAAATAGCTGCGCCGTCGTACGAATATTCCCCGACAACAAGAATATTTCACGACCAAACGAATATTCTCTGACAACAATGAATATTTTATAACCACTTGCTTATTTAAAATATTTGAACATTTTAGCCATAACTAACCATATTAATCAAATCAACCCCTTACTATTTAAAAAAAATAGAGAAAATTCAATTTTATTTATAAAAAGTTGGGGTCTTACAATTATACTCTGATATATATGTAAATTAAATTTGATATTTATATTATTGTTATTATTCCGCTCAAAGAAACGGTATCGTGAAGCACCGAGTTCGGGTTTTAAGTACCTAAATTTGGGGTGTGTCACAAGTTGGTATCAGAGCTTTAGGTTAGAAACCTTAGGTGGGATAGACCTTAGCCTATAACCTTTAGGATAGAGGGAAACGTTGAAAATATAAGTAACTCAACTAACGTTTAAAAGGAGATGAATTGAATAAATTCATCGTAAAATAAAATAAAAGTTAACTTATATAAAACTATTATTTGTTGTGTATATATTATTTGTTAGTCAAGATAATTTATGTATAGATGTCAGATGGAAAAGGATTAGGATACTCTCAGATTGTAAAGAAGGAGCCAATCTCCATAACCGAGCCAATATCAAAGCCAATAGCTGAAATAGAGTCTCACCTTGAAAGCAACCCTAATGAGGTGATTATACTGGAAAATGTCGTACCGGACCCATTAACAGTAGTATAACTGATAGGTAAAGTATAGTTAGAGAATATAAGGTTAAATACGAGTTCTAAAAACTCATACTTATGGTAAGTTCATGACTCATAATTATATGACATTTTTGAACCCCTCAGCGAATGAACGCCAAAGGTCTGACTAGGATAAGTTCTTAAACTTATATGATTGTGGTAAGTTCTTGAACTCATAATGTGTGGTAAGTTTGAAGAACTGGGTATAGTTATGTGTGTGAATGGATTATTGAAGATAATAGAAATATATTGAATACTAAGCAATTGATCCTTAGTGAAGGCGTAAACATTAAGTAGTATTAGTATTACTTAAATATGTGTGTTTTATGATGTGTATATGATAAGTATGTCTGTATAATATAATATTCTCAACTTTTGTATAAGTTATTGCAGCGATCCCCAACTTTTATGTCCCAAACGGATAACGGATGTTTAAAGAAGTATGTGATATGCTATATGGTGTAAAGTACTATGAATTAGTTGGATGAACATGATTTTATTTAATCAGATAATGACGCCAAGACGAAAACGAAACCAAAGGGCATAAGAACCTGTCAACAAAGCTGGAGGACAACCAGACCCGATACAGAATTTTGCGAATATGGTGGCTCAAGCTATGCAGAATGGAATTCCAGCCGCGAGAAATCAGCCAGATAATCGACTGGCGAACTTCAAAGACTTCAAGACAGTCGGACCGTCAGGATTTAAAGGATCAACTAACCTTGTAGAAGCATTTGTGATAGATAGGGTAACGGAGGGGCAAAAGATAGCTTTTGCCACCTATATGATGAAAGGGGAGGCGAATTTTTGGTGGGAGACAAATCAAGCTAGAGCCGGAGAAGGGAGTAGTGGTGGTAGGACTGAAAAAAGGAAAGGATATAATTTCGAGAATACCAAAAATAGGCTAGGAGGTGAAAAGAAACAGGTTATGCAGTGCGGGAATTGCGAAAAGAATCACTCGGGAGAGTGTCTTAAAGGTAAGTTTGTGTGTTATAAGTGTGGGCAGGAGGGACATATCTCTGCCTCAATCTTAGGATGAACAGTGGGTGTTTCAGGTGTGGATCAACGGAGCAAAAGGTGAAAAACTGTCCAAAAGGGAGAAAGGCGGCAGGGAGTGCGAATACGGGGAAAAGTAGCGGGACGCTGGCAATAACTGGACCAACTTCAACAAGCAACTCAACAAAATCAACTGCAAGAGTCTTCAACATGACCGTTCAGGATACTGTAGCAGTAGGTGAAGGAACTCCAAGTATTATTCAAATAAATTTTATTTCCTTATATATAATTTTCTTATATATAGTAAATTATTTTATAAAGAAATTTTGAAAGAGAAATTTGAGTTCTATTAGAAATCAAATTTTCGTTTAATCAGATAGACACGCTTTATGTTGAATAATTAAAGATCAATTCGATCGAATCCGATCGAGATCTACTTGCAATGACTGCGTATGTTATTTACCCTTGTATATACAAGTTTTTAAATGGTGATTCCGGGGATGGAATCTTTATAAGGGATGATGAATGTAATAACCCAATATTTTTAATAGAATTAAATAAGAAATTTTGGGTATAGTTTTTTTAAAAAAAAAAGTAAAGGTGGGAATATGGACAAGGTAAAGTGTATGTATATATATGTAATAAATAAAATTTATTTATTACATTAATTATTGTAAATAATTTTTTTGTAAGAAGTTTTGATCATTATAAATTATATTTTTGAAATAAAAATATTTGATTATTTATTTTCTATGAAAATATGATGATTATATTATTTAAATAATATATGAAATGATTATTAGAATTATTAGAATTATTAGAATAACTATTTTATTATGTGGATTTATTCAGATTAGTTAAGTTAATTATTTGAACTTAATTAATAATGTTATATATGCAAGATAAATCAAATATGGAATCCAAACCCTAATTCTGGATTTTTAACAAAGAATGAGAATAATAATATAATAATAATTATATTTCAGTGCTATAAATATGCATGGTATGTGTGTAATGTTAATTTGTAGAACAATTATAGTAGAATAGTAGAAAACCCTAGTATTAAACTATTAAAACCCTAATTTGAAATTCAAGCCAGAGTTTAAGATTGATAAGAGATTGTGTTATATGAATAATGACATGTATTGTTAGTTTATAATCGTAATTAGGAAACCCTAATTAATATTTAGAAACCCTAATTTCTAAATTAGGAACCCTAACCGTTAAATTTGTAACCCTAATCGCGAAATTAGAAAGCTAACATTAATTAGTAAATTCCTAAACCTAATTTGTAATTTCTAAGTAATTAGAAGACCTAAACTAATTAAGTAGCCCTAATTTTTAATTTTTAGAAACTAAATTTCCATTTTTGGCCTAATTAGAAATCTTAGAAAAAAAATTAAAATTTGTGAGACCTTAGGGTTAAACCCTAAGGGTTTGCCAAGATTACTAACATGCCATTAAAATTTCAAGCTAATTGACTAAAATACCCCTCTTGCATTATTAGTAGATAACTTGTAGATCTTGCTCTATTTGGAGTTGTTGGCCAACCCTACACTAGCCATGTGCTATAAATCTCAGCAACTCAGCCATTTCACCACCCAAATACATTGCATCCAAGTAATATGTATTGATCAAGAGAGAGAAAGTTCATCATTTAGCTCATTTGATTAACATACACTCCACCAAGACTCTCTCTCTTTAACCCACGAAAATCTTAAACATTTTCAGTCCCTAAATCAAGTCCCTACCATCTTCATATCAGATCAGGAGCTTAGATTCAAGCATAGTTCATAGAAAGGTATAACCTTTAACCAAAACTTCAGTCTTGTATGCTATGTTGGATTTTATGATTGAATGTTTAAATATGTTATATGGTGTGTAACTAAGTGATCTGGGTTAGTAAATGTTAGATCCATAACATTTATAGGCACGGATTTGATGATTTTCAACATCTGGAAAAAGTTTGAAAATGTTGTCTGACAACGAATGTCAGGTCTCCTAGATCTCTTTCTGTTTATTGTTTTGGTGTTTTAAAGGTTTGAAGTTGTTAGTATTCTAAAAGTGGATTCATGATCATGGAATGTGTTTATCAAAAGTTATTCACGGTCAAAGTTCGTTGACCGAACACGAAATCAGTTTTCTGGGTTTCCTAGAAAACTGAAGAACGTGTTCTGTCAGTGACTTTGACCAACATTGATCTCATTTATGACAAGCTTTTAGGATGTATAATGGTATCTAGATTATAGTATGCCATGAAATCTACAAGTACATGGCATTTTCAAACCTTAGAAAGCAATAGATCGATCATAGTAATCGGTCAAACATCGTTGATCGTTAAGCTTTACTTTTTGGGCAACCCAAAAAATTGAGACAGTGGTCTGACAAGTACTTTAGGGGCTTAGATCTTGTAACTTAATGATATTTGGACACTCTAAATGCTTAAACAAGATACCCTGTTAGTTACTCTACAAGGCCCGACGTCTAAAACAATTATAACATGAACAGATTTCATGCTAGAAGGCGATGAATATCGTTGACCGGCCATGACTTCATGTTTCTGGGCAACCCAGAACATGAAGAACACTTCTGACAACTAGTTTGATGGCTTATAACTTGCATTTGTGATGTTGTTTGACTATGATTGTTTTTAGATCATGTAGTGTTACATTAGTACTACAAAATGTAAACATTAACATGTCCAGAAACAATTTTGACTGTGAACTATTGATGGTCAAATATAGCCACTCGAAACTGGTTCTTGAACCTCAAGAACACCTAAGGCGACACTTATTGTCGCCAAAGGCTTTAACGACAGACTTTTTAGTTTTAATTATTTTATTTTCCAAAAATCATTTAAAAATAGAAATTAATTTTTGAAATTTACAAAAATTATTTTTAAAATTATTTGAAGTTATAAAAATTAACTTTTAATAAATTGACAAATTTTTTTCATAAATATTAGTATTTATTTGAATATTATTGATATTTAATTTATTTTATAAATGCATTAAATAAATAAATTAAAAATTATTTTATTATATTAAAAATCATTTTAAATGATAATAAGGTATTTAAAAATATTTTAAGTTATAAAATATAACTTTTAATATTTTAAAGCAAATTTTATTAATTATTTAATATTAATGATATTAGATTTATTTAATAATTATATTAAATAAATTATTTTTAAAATGATTTTAATATTATAAAAGTAATTTTAAATGAAAATAAAGAGCTTAAAAATATTTTAAGTTATAAAATATAACTTTCAATATTTAAAGGTAAATTTTATTAATAATTTAATATTAATGATATTAAATTTATTTAATAATTATAATAAATAAATAGTTTAAAATTTATTTTATTAATTTAAAAATCATTTAAGAAGGATATAAATGATTTAAAAATATTTGTAAGTTATAATAAATGACTTTTAATATTTTGATAAATAGTACATTAATATTTAAATATTAATAGAAATTATTTAAAAATAATTTTAAATGTTTTAAAAATTATTTAAGGGTAATAAAAATATTTTAAAAATATTTTGAGTTATTATAAATAACTTTAATATTTTGGCAATGGTTTCATTAATAATTTAATATTAATTTAAATATTAATAATAATAGAATTATTTAATATTTAAATTATTTTATAATGATTCCAGTGTTTGAAAAATCATGATAAATTATAATAATTATTTAAAAATTATTATAAGTCTATGAAAAATAATATGACTGATATTTAAAATATCCAAAATAATATTGAACTACACGTCAGAGTTTTAGACTCGATAATTACCCGATAAAGTTGTCGGTACATAGAAATATTTCAGAAATTGATCTGGACTTAGATAATTTGACTAGATAGGTGATTGTTTGTGATCCAATGACTGATATAACTATGTGATAATGTGTTTATGTTATGTGCTGACTGCAAATAGCAGTACTATGTGTTACGATATGTTATTCTAATCAATAGAATGATCTTATTAATGATAGGTAGCGGTATAAAAGATTAAACTAAGTTGTGTAAGCAGCAGATCAGGCAAGTATCCTATCTTTGCATTTACTTTATGTAATGGGCATGCGTAAGCGAATATCGAAACTATTCTTTTTCATTATTCAAATATCTCAACCTTTGTATATACTTATGTAATGATTCTGTATAAGTAAGTTATTAGATTATAATCTGTTGTACAAGTTCTTTAATTCTGTTATTATAGATCAAGATATATATTATGTTCGTTAATTTCTAAGCGTGGTTATACAAGTGACCTCACTTGGATAATTATTGTATTTAATCACATGTTCATACATACCTATTGATTTCCGGTATGTATACATTAATTAAAAGCCGTCTAAGCTATTTGACCCAGCTAGACACAGATTTAGAAATATCGTTGAACATGATAGAACATTATTATATCCAATCAAATTATTTTGGTTCAGATTCCCGACTAAGTATGAACATCCTGAACATGAAAAAACTTTTGTGCGCCTAAGACGAATAAGATGAATGAAAATATCATTCTTGTATATAGTATTGATCAATACATGGCACATTGGGATGATCACCCTCGTGCCTGTAAGTTATGACGGTTTGCGGATGAAGTTCTGCTAAACCTTATCGAAAATTGAAAATAAAGTTCATAGTCTGTCGACTGCTCTTCATTTATAGTCAGTATGTAGTTTTAAAATTTGATATAGAATTGATATGTTATTATTGTTGGTTCAGTTTACTTCACAACTGTTGATTCGTTAAAGAAGTGTCATTCAAAGAAAATATTTAATCCTTTCAGCTAATATTTATTGTTGTTATTACTTGCTGGGCAATCAAATGCTTATTCTTGCTTTAAATTTAAATGTTTTCAGCTAATCAGGATCAACTTGAAGGTTTAGACAAGAACAAAGGAAAAGGAAAGCAAACAGAATAAGTTTAGTGCTATCTTATGTAATAGTTAGACTTTATTAATATTTTTATATTAAATAATTATCATGTAATAAAGGTTTAACGGTCGCATACCTGGGATTAGACTCTGATATATATGTAAATGAAGTTTGATATTTATATTATTGTTATTATTACGCTCAAAGAAATGGTAACGTGAAGCACCGAGTTCTGGTTTCAAGTACCTGAATTTAGAGCCATCACATTGTGGTATATTGTTGACTATGAATTCTGAAATGGCCACAAAGAGGCAACGGCTTAGCGTCGGTGGCTCCTCATTCGCAGCACCTCAAAGTTGGGACAATGCCAAATTCACTAGCGAAGAAGCATGGAAACGGTACAAACACTCCTTTGCTAAACATAACTTGGTTCCTAAACAAGATTTACGGCCATATCAAACAAAGGATGGCGAGCTGGCGGCCATGATCCTTGGACGCAAGTGGGTACATTTCATAAAGCCACCTGAGTCGGCTATCGTATTTGTGGTCCGTGAGTTCTATGTAAATGCTAGTGTCGATGGTCCTGCTGTTGTTCAAGTTTGGGGGCGATCAGTAGCGTTTGGCAGCCAAGCCATCAATGCACTTTTCACGACACCTAACTATGATGGCAAGGACTACTTGGAGTAGGGGCTTCGCATCTATGACTTGGACGATATTGTTAGGAGGCTCTGCAAGCCCAGGACAACATGGAAAACCAATGACACAATGGGTGAGAAGACCAATTTCTTGCATCATGCACTCAGTTACTATGGGAAGGTGTGGTACAGTTTTGTATGTGCCAACATGATCCCTACTCGTCACCTTAGCGACATGACTAATGATCGAGTGATCCTATTATTAGCAATTATCACGGGTCTGGATGTGGATATCAGAGTTCTCATTCAGGAGTCCATCCTGAAGGTGATCAAGAGTACCACCTCTGGCGGACTTCCACATCCATCCTTGATCACCTGATTGTGTAAGCGGGCCGATATTCATTGAGGTATAGAAGAGATAGCTTTGCCACCCATGTCAGCCATCAACCATCAAGTCATCTCACGCATCAGTGTATGGGACTGGGTGACCTCACATGTCAGAGCCGCCTCCTACATCAGAGGTCGGACACTCGCAGCCACCAGAGTCAGACTCATCTTCACAAGGGCTATTGGCAGAGATTATGGCATCCCTCACCCTACTACATCATAACCAAAACACCAATGCTCAAAGGCAGTAGAGGCACATAGTAGTGGTTTCGCAAAGGAAGGACATAGCGATGCAGTATCAAGTTGAACTGGTCAACACTATACAGAGCATCTACACTCTCTATAGTGGCGAGGATGTTGATTTTACACCTTTTTAGTTCCTGGATCCTTTTGTTTTCCCACCATACCTTCCACTATCACCACTCGCAGAAGCTGACGAGGATAATGATGATGCCGAGTGATCAGACTTTAGGGAATCCCTCTTGTATTGATTTATATATGCTTAGCAATGAGGGCATTGCTCATCTTAAGTTTGGGGGTATTATAAGTTATCTATTTTATTCTATCTATTGCCATGATAAGTTATCATATCTTAGTATTTTGCTTATATTTTATCAGTATTGTAGTGTAGTCATGTATGAACTGTATTTTTGACATCATTTTGGGCTTTATTAGCCTTTTGTTTATTATCTTTGGGTATTATTATGGATGGATGCCATGAACAATTTTTATTATTATGGATGGATGCTTTGATTATTATCATCATGTATATTTGGTTTATAGCCTTCTTTTGGGGCTTATACAGATTTGTATGCTTGTGCCATGTTAATTGCTTCATTACCCTATTTTGAGTTGTTATTATGCAAGGGTTTTACATAAATTATTAATTTTTTATTGTGGCTAATGATAAGAGCCAAGTGATTATGTCTATCACTTAGAGTCGTGTCAAGCATGTGTGAGCTAGTGGTGTGTTCAATCGATAGGTTGATACTGTTATTGATCCGTCCTTATTTGCAAGCACCGACCAACTATTTTAACTAGTTATATTTTGAATTTAGTTTGCATATTTATTGTCTATCTCTTAGAGTCGTGTCAACTGTTTTAAACTATCATGATTACAAGGAAATAAAAGACTTAGATGCTTATACAATTTCGGATCTTAGATTCTGGCATGTTGTTATATAAAAAAAATATAAAAAAAATAGAAAAATAAAAAATAAATATTGAAAGTCGTGCGGTAGGTCGAGATGGAGCGTGAAATGCACTCGCCCATAAACGCAGACCGATGTTGAGATGGAGAATAAAATATACTCACCTAATAATCTTCAGATTTCGTATAGTCTAATTTGGCTTAAGTTGATTACGTGGCATTTGCTGCTCGAGTTATTTGATTCATAGGGGTGTTTTACACCTAGTATCCTAAAGTCATCTGGCTTGGGAGTCATTGATCAAAAGCTCGTTAATGGGTAGCTCTGAATAGCCTAAGGTAATTAAGGACTGTCCGAGTCAGATTTTACTATCTTCATGCTAGAACCTTTTGATCCTTTCCTACATTTGCGTCTTATTCTTAATGCTTGTTGATTGTTCAACTTGCAGAGTGACCATATTAGTATTCACAGTCTACTGTGTGAACTTAATTTGAGCTATGATTAGTTAGGATGGTTGGTCTTCATACACACATATAGAATGGATCGAATACAATCTTATACTTGAAATTGATTGAACCTTTATTCATATCTATGTTTGTCCTGTTCTCTGGGAGTATCTATGATTGAGCTTAGAAGCAATGATGCTAGTATATAGTTTTATACTTCATTCGTGTGTTATTTTACTGTTGTTATTTTTGTGTTAGATAGTTTACTCGAGAACAAGCAAAGACTTAAGTTTGGAGGTATTTGATGAGTGAGGTTTATACCCGCAAATTGAATCCGTTATTGCTTAAAAGGTTGCTAGATCTTCGTAGATTTTTTATAGCTTTTATATGATTTTAGTAGTATTTTGCTTAACCGATGTGTTGCAGGGCTTATTAGGTCTTTTCCAGCTTTTAGGGGGAAAAATTATCAATTTTCCTATACTGGCACTGTAGTGCCAATTCAAGGCTTAAACCTGGCGCTACAGCGCCCCAACCTGGTCAACGGTGACGTCAGCATTCCTATATTAAACTGGTGCTGTTGCGCGAGCTCTGGTCTTTTTGTACTGATGTAGCGCTGCAGCACCATTCCAAGCCTTACTCTCCGCGCCGCAGTGCCACCTCCAGTTTCCAGACAGTACAAATCTGGATTTGACCTAACTTAAAGAGGAGATTGATATATATATGTAAGGGATAACCTACTTACAAAGGAATTTTATCGGACACATCCCCCTCTGGGATAGTCTCTCCCTCTCCCTTTTAATTTCTTTCCCATTTTCTATTAGGTAATGCTTGTAAATATAGTTTAGCTAGATTAGGGAGATGCTTGGGATTTCTTGGAGCTTAAGGGCAGTGAGCAACATGTATTAGAAAGCTTGAATGGAATTCTTGGAGACTGAAGAGATTTGACAAAGTTTATTCTTATCCATTCATTTCCTTGGATTTTGTAATCCATAAATATTATCTTTATTGCTACTTATAGTTTGTTCAAGAGCTATGAACTAATTATTGGCTCTAAGGTTATAATGGAACCCTTTGTTAATTTGAATTGAATGTCTTATCTCTTTGGTTGACACCTTATGGTTTGGTTCAATATATTCATGCTTAATGATTCTTAACTAAAAAATTAGTGATGATTTTGGTAATCTACATGATATTGAAAGAAGGATTTTAGATTTACATCTTAATATATTGGCATGTGATTATGAGTTGTCAACTTGATTTGAATGCCTAATTTGTGTATAGAATACACATATATCTGTGCACCATGTATGACCTCATTGAGAACTTAAGTTTTAAATCCTTGTTATGGTTAATTCGCATAGACATGTGTAGGATCATTGCATAGCTTGGATGTTCCTTTCTATTCTATTCCCTATTGGGTGGATTTAGAGAGGATATATTTGTATATACCTCGGAAGAGGTGTATGAGCACTTGTGTGCTCTCGGTCGACAAACTATCATTACCACTAAGACCAAAGAGAGAAGGGTAGGAAGTTTGATGAAACATAGCACACCAGGTGTTTGACAAAATGCCAGTGTGGGGTGAAGCTATGACCTTAGGTTGTAGCACCTTTGATACAATTCATTTTCCATCTACTTGCTTTGATAATTAGATACAACTAGATTAATCACACTTCTGTTATTCTGCTGTTCGAATAAGACTTAAGCGATACAAAGTCAGTATTTGATAAATATTAGTGATAGTTCCTCGTGGGTACGACACTTTCCTTATCACTATATTACTTGTTAGACCGCGTATACTTACACGTGTTTAGTGATCAATTTTTTGACCAACACATATATGGATTGCCTGCCCCATTGAACTTTTCAAACTTTTGGACTTGGAATTTGTCTGGATATCGAGCCCTTAGGAATATGCAGAGATCTGAATTGGTGACACTTCCATAGTTTCCAGTCCCTTCGATTGACCGAATGGTTTCCTCCATTTGTTGGACTTTCTTTCTTATATCCCCAATTTCTCGATCATCCCTAAGTTTTGTGATTTAAAAGGTTTTATTGGTTCCTTTATTGGAATGAGGTTTAGGTATCTGGGTTTCCATCTTTTTATTAATACCCTGACTGCCCCCTCGAGTGAATGACTCTAGTTGAGTAGGCATTGTTTGGCCCCCAAGTGTTTTTATTTTGTTCTTTTAGAAAGACAACCAATTCTGCGATTTGATTTCTTAGTCCCTCAAACTCCTCTCGGTAAACAAGAGTAGGTTCAGGCCGGGCACTTGTAGCCATGTTTGGAAGTGGGCTTAGTACCTTTTTGGGCTTTAAACGGGTAACGTGATTAATTGTTTCCCTATAAAAAGTCTATGTAGTTTAGTCTGGGAAAATGTGGAAATGTTACATGCTATGCAATGTGTCTATTTTTTTAAGAGTGTTTTAATGTTCTCCTGCAAAACAGATGTCAGTCGTTTTGATGACAGGTCTTGATATGAAAAAAGGAATGCATATTTACATACTTCTTTATATTTTCCATTACATTGATATTGGCATGGAATTGAAATTACAAGTAATTGAAATTATAGGTAATTGAAAGGGGGAAGGTATGAAGAGACTTCCTTTCGCATTTGGTTTATGAAAGACAAACCTATATTAGGTTACTCTTGCGGCTTTTTGGCATTAAGGTCCCCAGATCATCGCAATTTACTAGATGGAAAGGTAATCCAATCTTTTAATTGGAGCGAATCTGGGTGGTGCCTTTCCTGAGCCTCGTGGAATTAGTCTTTCGATGAGTCCAGTAATCAAAAATCGACGGGTTAGCCTGCTGGTGGAGGAATCACACAATATACATTCACATACATCGCGTCTCACCGTATGGAAATGATGACATGTGCGAAGCACTAATATCACATGCAGATATGGTGTGAAGCACTAAAGTACATTAAATAAAGCATTAGTACACATCCATTCAATATAAATGTAGTATTCACACATAAGAAGGTAAAAGTTTTGAAAAGCTTGAATATCGGCTTAAGCCCTCTTACTGGAGTCCCCAGCAGAGTCGTCGCGTGTTGACGTTGGGATTTTTATTTGTCCCTTTCTGTTCTTGTCTTTTGGTGTTCTCATTTTAGGTGAAATTTGTTTGAAAAAGAAAAGTTTGAAAAGGTCTGACATGTATGTCGACGATTTGACTGTAAAAGTCGTCAGTTAGTATTTTAAAATAGTTGCACCAACTCAACCGCGAAAAGATTTGTACAAATACCCGTGTATTTGACACTATTTAAATGGTCTGAGAAACCGAAATTCATTAGGTTCTAGGGGCTTGATTAAGCAGAGGGAAGGTGTTAGGCACCCCCCGACTTCCGTGATAACACGGTTACTGCAACTTTTCATTTAAACTTTTATCTATGTATGTGTGTGTGTAGGGCTTATGTGCAGTTATTTGGAAGTAGTTCTATGCCTCGTTTGCACCTATATACAAAGGGTTTGAGTTTTGTATAAAAGTTCAATTTTAACAAGATATAGTAGTGAAGTTTTGAAAAATAGATTTTTCAAACCCTTGTGCTCAATAGTAATTGAGGCCTTTGATACTTCCATTTTATTAGGTGTTCAGCTTGATTGCTTTTATTTTCGAGATGCTAGGCATCTTCGAGAAAATAAGATACATAGCAATGTCGAATTCCTTATGGGAGTGAGAGTAATCTAAGGAAATCCAGACACCGTAGATAATTTACAAGCTGGTTGCAGCTGCAAAATGTCCATAAGGGGAACCGAATCTATATATTCAGTAGCTGAATCTGTGATCACATGATTCCTAGGCTCACATGAAAAAGCAATATGCACAAAATTTAGAAAAAGAACTAGATTTGAGTAAATCTAAACCATTCAAGCTTCAACGGTTCCAATTTAGTCACTATGAACTGGTTAAAGTTAGAAATAGCCAGATTGAGGCAAATCTAGCCCGTACGATGAAATATTAAATATCTACTTTATGAAAGTAGTAAAGCAGATATTTATATAAAAGTCGTAAATATATAGGCATGATATTTGAATATATATATATATATATATATATATATATGTATATATATATATGTGTGTGTGTGTGTGTGTGTGTGTGTGTGTGTGTGTGTGTGTGTGTGTGTGTGTGTGTGTGTATGTAGATACTCAAATTTTGCGTTCCTATTACTAACCTTACAGGAGGGCAACATCATCTTCCATAGACAACCCTAGAAGTCAAATCAGCTCAATCTTGGAGATAACCCCGAGATACTCAATTTTCAATCTCAGAGAAAACCCTGAGATATTTAGTTATAGTCTCAGAGACAACCCCAAGATGCTCAGTTCCAACCCCAGAGATAACCCAGAAGGAAGCAGTTCCAGTTCCGGAGATAACCCCAAAATAGTCATTTTCAACCCATGACACAACCCCGGGACACTCAGTTCCAACCCCGAAGATTACCCCGGGAAGTCAAGACAACCTTAGAGATAACCCTGAGGACATTCAGTACTCACAACAGCCCAATCTCAGAGATCACCCTAAGCAACGACTGCTACATCTGCACAAAGCCAGAGATAGCCCCGTTGAGGGGTAAAATTGTTATTTTGTCATCTCAATACTACATTCACGTCTCCTCAACATCATTTCAACCCACATTTCATACAGAAGTGTCCCACAAGAACCATAGCTCAAAATCCTGAGTGATTACTACACAAGATAGCACACCGAATATATTTTGAAGACTTGAATATCTGGTCATGGACCTATCTTCCCGGCTTCGTACAACCTCTTATCCCATGTCATTGTATAGCTCTCGCCAACAACATTCCTGAAAGGTATAGCACGCCTCCATCGGATGCCCGGATTGAAAGTTAAGAAGGTTAGAGCGGGCAGCGCGTTGCACGAGTGCACGTTCTTCGAGATGGTAGGACCCACATAGCCAGGGGAAACCCGCCAGCCGTATGTAGACCCTGTCCATTTCAACTCATACACACTTCTGGTCTATAAATAAAGACCTTGGATTGGCCATTTGAACAAGAGAAGAAAGGGGAAATCATGTCCATTTCAACTCATACACACTTCTAGAGTGCTCTAAATTAAGTGATTCTTCTTTCTAAAAACTTGTAAATTTAACTGGTGAAAATCGAGTTTTCAAGCATCAAAAGCTATCTGAAGTCTTCTTGGTAGCCCACTATATATATATATATATATATATATATATATATATATATATATATTTACACTTCAGTCAGGATTGTAAATTAATTATATAAAAGAGGTAAATGGCCACGAAGTGATCTCCAATCCTGACTGAAATGTAAATATAAAAAAATATATATATATATATATATATATATATATTTATTAGCATGCGGGCTAGATTTGTCTAAATCTTGCTATTTCTCACTTTGACTGGTTCATGGTGACTAAATTGGAACCGTTGAAGTTGGAATGGTTTAGATTTATTCAAATCTAATTCTTTTTCTAGCTTTTATTAGCATGCTGGCTAGATTTTGCTAAATCTGGCTATTTCTCACTTTGATCGGTTCATGTGACTAAACTAGAACCGTTGAAGCTAGAAAGCTCAGATTTACTCAAATCTAGTTCATTTTCTAGTTGTTGTACATAGTGCTTTGTCATATGAGCCTAGGAATCATGTGATCACAGATTCAGTTCTTGAATCTAGTTCTGGTTCCCGTGATGGACATTATTAGCTGCAGCCAGCTTGTAAATTATTCCAAGTGTTTGAATTTCCTTAGATGGTTCTCATGCCCACAAGGAGTTCGACACTGCTATGTATCTTATTTTTTCGAAGATGCTTCGCATCTCGAAAATAAAAGCAATCAAATTGAACCCATAATAAAAATGGAAGTATCAAAAGCCTCAATTACTTTTGAGCACAAGGGTTTGAAAAAACCTATTTTACAAAATATCACTGCTATATCTTGTTAAAATTAAACTTTTATACAAAAGTCAAACCCTTTGTATATAAGTTCAAACGACGCAAAACACTACTTCTAAATAACTGCACATAGACCTAATTCACACACACGTTCAGATAAAAGTTTAAATTGGAAAGTGACGGTAACCGTGTTAACACGAAAGTCGGGGGGGGGGTTTTCTAACACCTTCCCTCCGCTTAATCAACCCCTCGGACCATAACGAATTTTGGTTTTGCAGACCAGTTACACAGTGTCACATCTGTGATGCCCCCAAATTCGGTACTTTTTACCTCAGATCTGGTACATCATTTCTATAAGTATTGCGGAAGATATAAATATAAATTGTTTATACATTAAACTTTTACACATCATTCCCAAAGTCTACAACCTTAACTAAATACATACCTTCAATATCTAAAAAGGTTTACAATGTTATTTTCGTCAGAAAATTTAATAGATCTAACTCCACCATAATTTAATCTTGCACTTTGCCTTTGCTTCTGTCTTTACTCGAGCTTTCTTAATCTGAATTTTTTTTATAATGATATAGCAAGGGTGAGCAACAAATTTACCCAACAAGTTTTAAATACAATTAAGATATATTATGATTGAAAAGAATGAATAAGCTTTCAAGTTTTTAACAATATAATAATTGTGAAATAACATGAATCAAGTTTTGATAATTACATGACTGAATCAATAATGTTTGAAAGTCAACAATGACCATGAACAATTTAGCTTAACCTTATGGTAATGAAGGTGATCGGCCTTTCATACCTGATAAACATATGTAACACGCACTAAATGCAAATCAATAATCAGTATAGACGTGAATAATCAACAACAATTATTCACTAACATGCTTTGAACATACAACTCAAGTTTGAGTTAGGAAAACTTGCCTGTACCGCTGATTACCGCTAAGCAATCTAATTTTATCTCTCATGAAAGACCTTGATTTTTGGGCTACTCTTCTTTCTCTTCCAAACTAGAAGATGAATTTATGGAGCATTAATGGTAGATCTCCTTCCTCTTTCTATCTTCCTCTCCACCGAATTCTATCTCTCTCTTGCCTCTCTCTATTTCCTTTCCTTTTTGCTTAGCTAAACTAGGAATGAGATGAAAGAGAAGTATGATCTAAGTGTTGGAAAAAAATCTATAGATATATTTGGTATATCTCAACACAATCTACCAACATATCTCCTCTCTCTCTCTTAACTATGCAATGTTACTTACAAGATTAGCCAAATGATGTGGCTCCATACTAAAGATGACACCTAGCCAACCTTGTACATATCTTTAGAAAATGTTGAGCATGAAACGATGATACACATCCCCCCTTTTATCTCTTTATCATGGCCGGCCATGTGGCCATATTATCCTTCAAAAATTGATTTCTTTTTAATTCTTATTTAGCATACCAAATGTCCAATATGCCCCTCCTTAATTGGGCTTAAAGGTGGGCCACCAGTTTCATCTTTTGGGCTTTCAATTACATTCTTTGGGCCAAGGAAAATTAATCTTTTCCAAGGCCTTTCTTTTTATCTTACCCTAATTATATAATTAGAATTTTCATGTACTCAATTTAAATACAAATTCTTACTCAAGTATATTTAATTTCTTAACACAATTAAACTTACCTTAATTAGGTTATAAAAGTAATTAATTGAGATATATAAAATAAATCTATTTGAATTAGTATATATTATAAATACTATTATTTCTGTCATCCATAACCCTTAAGTTATTTAATTCTTCATTCCTAATATATAATTAGGATTACATTAGTTTCTTTTATTTGTTTATATAATAAATAAATATAAACAAATCACATAATATTCTTATTCATTTACTCACATATTCATACAAAATAATTTAATAAATTGTGACATGTTCCACAATTTTCTTAGATTAAATCACTAGTATATAAATAAAATATTAGGACAACTAAATAACGATAACCATTTAGGTTATTTAATTCTCGTGTCTAATTTAAATGACACATTTAAATTATACAATTTATATTGCATAATTAAATTTAATTTCCTCCTCCTCTCCATAAATTATTTTCAAACAATTTATTTATATATAAATAAATAATTTAATATATTCAATCATTTATTCAAATATGAATTTAATTTACTAACCAGTTGATACCAATATACATATTTACATGTTGGATATCATCTCATATTTTTACCTTACATCCTTTGGTATAATATTAAATATTATACCATTATCCATATAACCTAATATCATATATCAAATTATTTTCTTTCCTTTCTATAAATTGTCTTCACAATTTATTTAACTGTAGTAAATATATTAATATATTCACCCCATTAAATACATGCATACATTACACTCAATAAGGTAATATATGATTTCTTAAATAAAATAGTGGCTATACATGAAGTATATTTAATGCCATCAATTTACCACATTAAAATAATTTAATATTATAAATTATTTTAATTTTTTTAACCATCTAATTTCCTTTAATAATTTACTCCTACACCTTACTTACATATAATAAATATATAATTCTAATATATTTATTATACACCACATCACCTATTGCATGTCACATATTCCTTTGTGCACTACAATATCACATAAAATATCATATAATAAGAATTTTTTTTATTTAAATCTTATTTTAATATTACCCAAAAATTTGGGTTATCACATTCACCCCTTCTTCTATGAATTTCGTCCTCGAAATTAAAGCATACTAATCTTTGCTTATTCTCTTGATCAAAACTAGGTTTTTTAACTTAACCTTTACAATTTCCTCCTTTGATGATTTCTCATCTATTATCACATTTCACCATAACTACTCACTAGGAGTTTATATCTTCTAAACATTCACCAAAACTAAGTTGTCATAATAACCTTTATTCAATCATCTCAGATTCTACTCGTATGCAACGAGTCCACACTATTTCATATCCATCATCACATACTTCCACAACATTACTCTAAAGAGTTTCAAATTTTCATATATGTCTGAGGGATCATAAAAACTATGAACTTTGAGGTTTAGGGGTATTTCTACCTGCTACCTCTTTCAATTACGAAAGAAAGGTACTCTACCTCTGAAATATTTTATATTTAGTATGTTTACAATCACAAAGAAGGTAAACTACCGGTGCGGGTACTTTAGATGATCAGTTTGTTATACCTTAGTAATCGAAATGACTATATGCGTTCTTAGATTGGAATATTTTATCCAATTAGTATATCCCCATTTTCAGGGTTGTTCACCTCAGACTTATCATAAGATTCCGTACCAAAACAATTTAGTTCGACTTAAGCTTTCAAAGAATACTTTGAATTCCATAAACATTTGTCTAGCTGAATCAAATAGCTTAGACACATATTAAATAATTCAAATTTCAATTGAAACATTTGTCTGGCCAAATTCAATTGACAATAATTTACCTTTAAAATTATTAAAAATTATTTTATAACGTCATGATACCGCACTGTATTTACAGTCCGTTTGAGGATTCCGCCATTCTGTGATTTTGTCATACTACATCATACTATAGTGGGCTAACGATCTTTAGATCGCATCCGACACTAAGTAACTGCATTGATAACTCCATCATTTTTTTATTATCTTTGCACCAGGTTGCATGATGCATTAATGATATAAAAATACATTTTGATAATTTAAATCATTTTCATCTAGCCAAATCAATTAGCATAGACTCTTCTTTAAACAATTCAAAACCATTGAAAATCATCTTTGGTGTCATCATGCCACAACAGGTAACGATGTGTTAGTGGCTCGAAGTCCACACCTACACACTTGTCACCATGTGTTGAGGATAACAAAAATTCATTTTTAAAGGCACATCAGTGCGAAATTAGCTTGATGTTAAAAACTTTAAAGTCTAACATAGCTAGAAGATTTGGAATACTTATGCTTCCATCATCAACTTCACTTTCTCTAATGATCCATTGCTTAATAAATCTATCTATTCCTATAATCCTCAATGCTCCATTCATAACTTTCCTATACCCAGTTCATCAAACTTACCACACATTATGAGTTCAGTAACTTTTCACAATCATATGAGTTTCAGAACTTATCCTAGTCAGACCATAGGCGTCCATTCACTGAGGGGTTCAAAACATACCATATGATTATGAGTCATGAACTTACCATAAGTATGAGTTTTAAAAACTCAAAACTATTCCTTATATTCTTTACCTATTCATTATACACATGAGAAGAGAACCATCTTATCAACATGCATATAGAAAATTGCACGACATCAGGTTCCAATGATTATCAATGTAAGAAACTAAGTGGTTGTCAAACCAAACTCAGCCACTAATCAATATAGGAAGTTAAGCGGACAATTCTCCGCCCATACAAAGAATTGGTCAACCTAACCACTATATCGACCAGGAATCTAAGTGATTATTAAACCAAGTACAAATTCCCCGCCCATACAAGGAATCATACAACTCAGCTGCTGACATGAGTCCTCAGTTGAAATCCCCCACCATTCTTACTTTCTCTTTTCTTAATACGAATTTTTTTATTTCGCATCTTAACATTTACCACTTTTTTCTGAGTTTACATCGTACCATTTCATAGTACCTTCTCCTTATAACGTCAAGATATATCATTCCAATCACTTAACATATCATATGTTATTCAATAATTTAATCTGATCACGTCGTGATCTTATTTTTGTAAAAAATTTTCCTTATACTTACGATCGTTTTATATTACGATCTTCTTATTCTTCTCTTTAATCATCTCATATCGTGATTTTATTAACACTATTCATCTTATAGACCTTGTCTATTTATTATTATTTTTCATCTTCATCATCAAAGTTAAGTAACTCTGTATTTTTACAACTTTTCAAGATTCTTCTTTGAATCTTATTTATCTTCTTCTTTACTTAATAATGAATTTCTATAAATTCATCTCATCGTTTAAACTCTATTCGAGTTTATTTCTTATCATCATCTTCGCGGTTATAGCCTAAGGTACACCTACCTAAGGTTTATAACCTATGGCTTTGACACCAACCTATGACGCCCCCAAATTCGGTACTTTTTACCTCAGATCTGGTACATCATTTCTATAACAATTGCGGAAGATATAAACATAACTTATTTATACATTAAACTTTTACACATCATTCCCAAAGTCTACAACCTTAACTAAATACACACCTTCAGTATCTAAAAAGGATTACAATGCTATTTTCGTCAGAAAATTTAATTGATCTAACTGCACCATAATTTAATCTTGCACTATGCCTTTGCTTCTGTCTTTACTCGAGCTTTCATCTTAGTCTGAAATTTTTATCATGATATAGCAAGGGTGAGCAACAAATTTGCAGAGCAAGTTATAAATACAATGAAGATATATAATGATTGAAAAGAATGAATAAGCTTTCAAGTTTTCAACAATATAATAATTGTGAAATAACATGAATTAAGTTTCGATAATTGCATGACTGAATCAATAATGTTTGAAGGTCAACAATGACCATGAACAATTTAACTGAACCTTAAGGTAATAAAGGTGATCAACCTTTCATACCTGATGAACATATGCAACATGCACTAAGTGCGAATCAATAAGAAGTATAGACGTGAATAATCAACAACAATTATTCACTAACATGCTTTGAACATACAACTTAAGTTTGAGTTAGGAAAACTTGCATGTACCACTGATTACCACTAAACAATCTAATTTTATTTCTCACGAAAGACCTTAATTTTTAGGCTACTCTTCTTTCTCTTCCAAAGTAGAAGATGAATTTATGGAGCATCAATGGTAGATCTCCTTCCTCTTTCTCTCTTCCTCTCCACCGAATTCTATCTCTCTCTTGCCTCTCTCTATTTCCTTTCCTTTTTGGTTAGCTAAACTAGGAATGAGATGAAAGAGAAATATGATCTAAGTGTTGGAAAAAAAATCTATAGATATATTTGGTATATATCAACACAATCTACCAACATATGTCCTCTCTCTCTCTCTCTCTCTTAATTATGCAATGTTACTTACAAGATTAGCCAAATGTTGTGGCTCTATACTAAAAATGACACCTATCCAATCTTGTACATATCTTAAGAAAATGTGGAGCATGAAATGATGATACACATCCCCCCCTTTTATCTCTTTATAATGGCTGGCCATGTGGCCGTATTATCCTTCAAAAATTGATTTCTTGTTAATTCTTATTTAGCATACCAAATGTCCAATTTGCCCCTCCTTAATTGGGTTTAAAGTTAGGCCACCAATTTCATCTTTTGAGCTTTCAATTACATTATTTGGGCCAAGGAAAATTAATCTTTTCCAATGTCTTTCTTTTTATCTTACCCTAATTATTTAATTATAGTTTTCATATACTCAATTTAAATATAAATTCTTACTCAAGTACATTTAATTTTTTAACACAATTAAACTTACCTTAATTAGGTTATAAAATTAATTAATTGAGATATATAAAATAAATCTCTTAGAATTAATATATATTATAAAAACTATTATTTCTCTCATCCCTTAACCCTTAAGTTATTTAATTCTTCATTCCTAATATATAATTAGGATTACATTTGTTTCTTTTATTTGTTTATATAATAAACAAATATAAACAAATCACATAATATTCCTATTCCTTTACTCACATATTCATACAAAATAATTTAATAAATTGTGATATGTTCCACAATTCTCTTAGATTAGGTCACTAGTATATAAATAAAATATTAGGACCACTAAATAACGATAACCATTTAGATTATTTAATTCTCATGTCTAATTTAAATGACTTTTTTAAATTATACAATTTATATTGTATAATTAAATTTAATTTCCTCCTCATCTCCATAAATTATTTTCAAACAATTTATTTATATATAAATATATAATTTAATATATTCAATCATTTATTCAAATATGAATTTAATTTATTAACTAGTTGATACCAATATACATATTCACATATTGGATCTCATCTCATATTTTTACCTTACATCATTTGGTATAATATTAAATTTTATACCATTATTCATTTAACCTAATATCATATATCCAATTATTTTTATTCATTTCTATAAATTGTATTCACAATTGATTTAACTATAGTAAATATATTAATATATTAACCCCATTAAATACATGCATACATTACACGTAATAAGGTAATATATGATTTCTTAAATAAAATAGTGGGTATGCATGAAGTATATTTAATGCCACCAATTTACTACATTAAAATAATTTAATATTATAAATTATTTTAATTTTTTATCCATCTTATTTCCTTTAATAATTTACTCCTACACCTTACTTACATATAATAAATATATAATTTGAATATATTTATTATACACCACATCACCTATTGCATGACACAAATTCCTTTGTGCACTACAATATCACATAAAATATCATATAATGAGATTTTTTTTTAAATCTTATTTTAATATTTCCCAAAAATTTGGGTTATCACAACATCACTAGGTCTTTGTGCAAACCTTTTATCGGTTGAGTTGGTGCAACAATTTAAAAATACCAATTGGAGACTCTTACAGTCAAATCGTAGACATATACATGGCGGGCCTTTTCAAACTTATTTTTTCAAGCAAATCTCACCTAACATGAGAACACCAAAAGACAACAACAGAAAGAGACAAATAAAAATCCCGACATCAACAAGTGGCGACTCTGCTGGGGACACCAATAAGAGGGCTTAAGCCGCTATTCAAGCTTTTCAAAAAGTTTTACCTGTTTGTGTATGGATGTTGCATTTATATTTAAATAAATGTGTACTAATGCTTTATTTACTGTACTTAGTGCTTCGCACCATATCTGCCTATGATATTAGTGCTTCGCACATGTCATTATTTCCATACGGTGAGACGCGACATATGTGAATGTATGTTGTGTGGTCCCTCCACCAAGAGGCTATCATGTCGGTGTTTAATTACTGGACTCGTTGGGAGACTAATTCCACGAGGCTCAGGAAAGGCACCACTCAAATTCGCTCCAGTTAAAAGATCGGATTAACTTCCCATCAAGTAAATTGCGATGATCTGGGGACCTTCATGCCAAAAAGCCACGAGAGTAGCCTAAGATAAGTCAGCCTCTGATAAACCAAACACGGAAGGAAGTCTCTTTATACCTTCCTATTTCAATTACTTGTAATTTCATTTCCATGTCAATCTCAATGTAGTGAAAAAATATAATGCAATATGTGAACGCGCATATTAAAACCTGTCATGCTATCCTGTCATTAAAACTACTGACATCCGTTTTGCAGTATAATACTCCTAAAAAATGGACACATTACATAGTATGTGACATTACTACGTTTTCCCAAGCTAAACTACATAAGTCTTTTTGTAGGGAAATGATTTGTCCCATTACCCGTTCAAAGTCCAAGAAGGTAATAAGCTTACAACCAAACATGGCTACATCTGGCCAGCCTAATCCATTACTAGAAAAATAAGAATACATGACTGAAATTTGTGACAATTTTTAAAAACAATCACAAAAGATAGTAATTTGTGATGGACTTTTTAAGCAATCACAAAATAATAGTATATATGATGACTCTTAGTGATGACTAATCTTGCCATCAATGTATTATAATTGTGATGGCCATGTCAATCACACCAATTTTTTTACACAAAATATTTTTTTTTGTGACGCACTAAATCATCATTTATAAATATACTCTTTTTGTGATTGCATTTAAGCTATCACTAATATTTTAATGTAAAAAATAATCAAAACAATATTTTACGATGGTCGTGACAATCATTAAAAAAGGTAGATTTTTGTGACGACTTTTATTTGCAATTACAAAAAGAAGGTATTTTGTGATGGAATTTTCAAGCCATCACAAAATAATAAAATATATGATGCCTCTTAGTGATGACTAATTTTACCATTATTATAGAGTATTTTTGACTGCCATTGCAATCACCAAATCTTATGTGGAAGTAATTTTGTTTAGTAAGTCAACTCGCATATGTTTCCTTTATATTTTGTTTTAAAATTGTAACCATGATCTAAACTTTGGTGTAGTGGTAATACTCGTTATTTAGTTTGCAAATGGGAGAAGGGTTCGAATCCTACAAGTACCATTTGATACAATTAATATAGATACAATTAATACAGTGAAATAAATTATATGTAAATAGAGATTCACGTTCTTACATTTGATCCCTAAAGTCTTATTTTTTTTTGTGATGACTTTGACAATCACAATATATTACGTGCTAATGTGATTGTATTAATCATCAAAAAAGCACTAAGCATTTGCGTGATTGCCAAAACCATCACGTAAAATCTTTCATGATGGGCGTATACAAGACGACCATTGTGATGCTTAAAGCCATCACGTAAACCTTTCGTGATGGTTTTTCTACTTTTTGTGATGGATTTTGGCCATCACAAATGACCATTTTTTTAGTAGTGATCCTACTCATGTCTCTCGCGAGGAGTTCCAAGGATTTAACAATCAAATCATAGAGTTGGCTATCCTGCTCAAAGAATTACAGAAGTCAACTCAGGGTCCACAAATACCTATGCACATGGAACCCTCTGCACATGGAGGAATACAAGGTCCGGACAGAGAAGTTGAGCACCTGAGTCTCAGTCTGATAAGACCAACAAAACCCCTGAAATCACCCTTCTTAAAGAAGATTAAGACATCGGTGATATTCAAAAGAAGGTTCTACAAATGGAAGAGACCATTCGGTCCATCAAAGGGATTGAAACACATGGAAGTGTTTCTTATTCAGACCTTTGCATCTTCCCCGAGGTTCACTATCCAGAAAAATTCAAGAATCTCGATTTTGAGAAATGTGACGGATTGGGAGATCCTTATACCTACTTAAAAGTGTTCATTGGAGAGCTCAGATCCTATACCGAGAATGAAAAGCTCAGAATGCAGCTATTTCAGAAAAGTCTGACTGGAGAAGCCAGAACATGGTACAACAGATTGGATAACTCAAAAGTTCGTAGCTGGGAGGAGTTAGCCCATGCTTTCCTCAGTTAAACAGCTTTCAAAATCAGATGGCTCCAGACTGGTATCAAATTACCAAAGTCAAGAAAGAAGTCAATGAGTCATTTAGAGAGTATGCCAAAAGATAGAGGCGTCTGGCTGCTCAAGTTATCCCATCTATGACAGGGTCTAAAATGGGGATGACCTTCATAGATATTCAAGAAGCTCCATTTTATGAGAGGGTCCTAGCTGGAATAGGAAAGCCATTCTCAAAAATGATTAAGCGCGAAGAAATGGCAGAAAATGGATTAAAGTATAGGAAGATTTAAGACCTCGTCGCATTAAAAATCATAGCTGAGCATATCCAATCTGGAAGTTATGGGAGCAACCCCTGAGGGTCCATTAGAAGAAAAAGGAGGATGTTTCCCTTATACTTTAAGGACAAAAAGGTAATCAAAACTTGCCTATTTAGAAGAGAAACTATTACCCTTTTCAAGGACAGTCTTCAAACCCTTCCTTGCCAAAAGGTGGAGAAGTCAGACGTACAAGAGTGTTCTCACCCTTAAGGGATTCACTTGAAAACATTCTCAAACTTCTGACAGATCAGAAGAAAATCACTCATCTCCTTCCACCAGCCAACCCGAGTGGAAAAGGTTTTAACACAAACAAGAAGTGTACTTACCGTGCTGGAGCTCCAGGCCATGACACTCAGGAATATTGGGCCCTTAAGCATATGATCCAGGACTTAATTGACAATGGTGAGATCGTGGTGACCAAGCCCGACCAACCACATGTTTAAGAGGATGTTAAATGATCAACATGGCCAGTGGAGAGAGCTCCATATACCTCAAATATATGGGTGGTTCAAACCAAATCAACAAGGATAATTCTGACAAATGGGATTATTCACAATTCTAGTTTATGATGGAACTGGAGTTAAAGTCTCTTGGCGAACAAGTCAATCAATTGGAAGAACTGCTGATTCATCAACACCAAGTCACATGTCAGTTGTTTAGTCATGAGCATGCTAGCCTCTTTTCTCTCATTGCAATTACTCCCCCACTTACTCCAGAAAGTGAAACATTGGAGGAAAAACTTGCTAGAAAAGCAAAGGCTAAAGCCCGTCGGGAGTTCGCCAACAAAAGGAAGTTCACCTATTTTGGCCAACTGATGGAAGAGATATTGCAGATGCTGATCAATGAGGGACAAATCATAGCACTGCTACCTCACGTCAATCCATGCTCAAAACAGTTTGATACTACTGATGTATGTCAATACCACTCCCACTCTCGCGGTCATAACACTGAGGAATGTTGGGCACTCCACCATCTTATTCAAAACACGATTGACAACTGTGACCTACAAATAGCAAACAATGATGCTGTATCATCTGAGAGCAGGGATATATTTCCTCCAGGAAAGAAGGAAGTCATAGTAATTATATCCTATGAAGGAGATTTGGATAGCACACCACTTACAATCGAACCAATTCAGCTCAAATGAGTTGAAAACCCTTTGAAAGTGGCTGCACCAAAGCCAATCATATTGCCATTCAGGTCATAATATCATATCATCAGCCTTAAGAAATTGCCATGGAATTATGAAGAGGTTGAAGGATCAACATCAAACACAACTGCTACATTGTCTAAAGAAAATCCATTGTATCTCCCTCAACGAGTGATGGAGCTTATCATCATATCTAAAGGGAAAGTGCCCAAGGAGAAGATTAAAGAATTCCTCTGGTAGATGGGACACAAATAAAGCTAAGGTGGTTCAAAGCTTAAAGGAAGCTCCACAACATATCTCTGTTTTGGACTTGGTTTTATCTTCAGAAGATCACCGAAAGGTCTTGCTGAAAATATTAGAAGAAGCCCACTTGCCAAAGACAGTGGATCACCGAAAGGTCTGGTAGATCACATCTTCAATATCAATGTGATATCCTTCACTGATGAAGACATACCTCCCGAAGGGACGGGTCATTGCAAATCGTTGCACATAGCGGTTATGTCTTCTGGATATGTGGTTGAAGGAGTGCTAATTGATGAGGATCATCCCTAAACATCTGCCCCTATGCCACATTGGAAAAAATGAACATTAATGTAAGACCTCGACTTTTATGAATAAAGATTAATTTTTTTCAAAATATATTTTTAAATATTATGGTGTGGATTTGATATAATGTTATAGTTGTGAGTAATATTTAAAAATTTTGCAAAGTAAGCAAGTTGTTATAAAATATTCGATTGGTCGGGGAATATTCGTTTTAACAGGGAATATTTTTACGACGGCACAATAATTAGTGGACCCCACAATGAAATTATTGTCGGAGTAAGAAACGATAAAAAATATCTTTTTATAAAAATAACGGCAAAAGTTTTATCGTTAAATTGTTGGTTCATATGTACGGAACTATTGATTCACATGCATGTACTATTAGGGGAGGTGGTGCAAGATTGGTAATACTTGAGTGACTAAATTAAAAATATAAGTATAGACGAAGGTACTATACTTTAATAATTCAAGCTCCTAATCATGCAAGTATCGAAACTATATTTTCCTACAAATAGAAGTGTAGACACTCAAAATTTTCTGCATACCTGTTAGTAACATTGCAGGAGGGCAGAATCGTCTTTCAGAGATAACCTTGGAAGACATCTCAGTTCAATCCCAGAGACAACTATGGGATATTCAGTATTACCATCTAGGAGATAACCCCGAGATATCCAGCTCAGACCCGAAAAATACCACAGGAAGTTTCAACCTCAACCCCAGAAATAACACCGGGAGTTTCAGCGTCAACCTCAGAGATAACCCCGAGGAATGCAGTTTAAATACCGAAAATCACACCGGAGAAGACCGTGTCATCTCGGAGATAACCCCTAGATACTCAGTCTCTGTCCTAAAAATCACACCAGGAAAGACAGCAGCAACCTCAGAGACAACCCTGAGGAATGCAGTTGTAGTTCCAAAGATAACCCCGAAAATGCTTGTTTCAAACCCATGTAATCAACTTCAAACACTCGACAATGGCCCCTAGGCACTCATTTACAAAGTCCAAAGATAACCTCGGGAAGTCAGGCACATCTCAGAAACAACACTAAGGATGGTCAACACCTGCAGCAGTCCAATCTCAGAGATAATCCTGAGCAAATACTGCTAAATCAGCTCAAGCCGGAGATAACCCTGGTGAAGGGCAGAACCAACATCTTGCCATCCCACTTCGCGTTGTCTCAACATTCATATATATACATACACAACAATGTCCTACAAGAATCAAAGAACGCCAATCCTAAGTGACTACTCCACAAGATAACACACTAGATATAATTTGAAGCTTGAAGACTAAGGGCATTGTCCCATCTTCCTGACATTTAATAAAAGCAATCTAGCCGAACATTTAATAAAAATGGAAGTGTAAAAATGTCTCAATTACTATTGAGCATAAGGATTTGAAAAACCTCTTTTACAAAATATCACTGCTATATCTTGTTTAAAACTGAATTTTTATTTAAATTTAAACCCTGTGTATATAGGTGCGAACGAGGCCTCACACTACTTCCAAATAATTGTACATTGATCTGCACACACACACATTCATATAACAGTTTCTTGAAAAGTGGAGGTAACCGTGGCAACACAGATATCGGGGGGTGCCTAACACCTTCCCTCTACATAAGAAAGTCCCCAGATCTTAATGAATCTCGGTTTCGCAGACCCATTTAGCAACGTCGCATCACTAGATCAATGTGCAAACCTTTTCTCAGTTTTGTTGGTACAACTAGTCAAAAAACCAACTGGCGACTCTTAGAGTCAAATCGTCGACATATAAATGTCGGACCTTTTCACAACTTATTTTTTCAAACAACTCTCACCTAACATGAGAACCCCAAAGAACAAGAACAAAAAAGGGACAAATAAAATTCCGACGTCGACAGGTGGCGACTCTACTGGAGAAACTTATGACACCCCCAAAATAGGTATACATCACCCATCTTGAGTCGCCAAATATATGGAACAAAATTCAAATACAACTTAATAATACAACTTTCGTGTAAAATACGACAAAACATAAACTGAGAGTTTTAAAACGAATATTGTCTTTTAAACAGTATTCAACTCAAATGGTGTCCTTAATACAATTATTATCACACTATTTCATAGAATAGTGAGGACTACTAATGCTATCATCTCGACCGTCACTCCATTCTCTGACTAGTCCTGACTATGTTCTCATTTCCTGAAGAGGACAATGAAAGCAAAAAGGGTAAGCTCAACTAGTCTAGTAAAAAATATTATGACTAAGATAATGCAGAATATTTTATCGTTAGCCTTCAACAGTGTTAAACTGATAAAATATAACAAATATCAAGTTTAACTGCAGCGGAACAAGCAATCCATTGGAAGAGTCAAGTACAAAATAAATCTACTATATTCAATGATTTAAAAAGGTTTTTCATCACTTTTATCGCTGAGACTCAACTTAATAAATAATTCACATCATCCTTGCACTACGGCCAATGATATTCATTAGTATCACGACGGGTTAAATGCTTTGTAAGTCACTGTACTATATGCCAACTTACAACTGGGTCACTGAACTTTTTTTTCTTACAGTCAACTCACTAAACTCGATTTTACAAACAAAAACTTAAAAAAACCGTTAAGTCACAGTGGCAGTGATGATGTGGATTTGGAGGAAATTTTTTATTAAAAAATGGAAAAAAATATTTTAAAGTATAATACAAATTATAAAAATTAGCCAAATAAATAAATAAATAAATAAATTAATAAATTAAAATGCATTTTTTTAATAAAAAAAAGCGCACTTTTTTTTAATAATTTTTTTTATTAAAAAATTTTTAAAACGCTATTTTATTTAATTAAAATAATTGTTAAAAATTCAGTTTTTTTAATTAAAATAACTGTTAAAAATATATTTTTTTTAATACAAATTAAAAATACATTATTTTTAATTTTTATTCATAAAACTTCATTTTATTAAAAAAAATTGTATTTTTTTTATTAAAAAAACACGATTTTTTATTATAAAAAAAACGCAATTGCAGTTATTAAAAAAACGCAATTTTTAAAAAAATGCAGTTTTATTAATAAAAATAAAATTTTTTTTTTTAATAAAAATGCAGTTTTAATAAAATGCATTTTTAATGTAGTTTTAATAAAAATGCAGTTTTAATAAAATGCATTTTTTAATAAAAATGTATTTTTTAATAAAATACAGTTTTAATAAATTGCTTTTTTTTAATAATAAAACATTTGCATTTTTTTAATAAAAATAAAAAATGCAGTTTTTTTTAATAAAATGCAGTTTTATTAATAAAAATAAAAAATGTGTTTTTTTATAATAAAAAAACTATTTTTTTAAATAAAAATAATTGAAAACGCAGTTTTTTTTAATAAAAAAAATTTATTTTTTAAAACATATCTGTTAATAAAAAATTGTGTTTTTTTAATAAAAAAAATTATGCTTTTTTTTATAAAAATAAAAAATATAGTTTTTTTAATAAAATGCAGTTTTATTAATAAAAATAAAAAATTGTGTTTTTCTTATATTAATTTTTAATTTTTATTAAAAAAAACTTCATTTTTAACAAGTATTTTTGTTAAAAAAACAGCGTTTTAATTTTTTATTTAAAAAAACTGCATTTTTAATTTTTATTAAAAAAATTGCATTTTTAACAATTATTTTTATTAAAAAAAACTGCATTTTTAACAACTATTTTAATAAAAAAAAACTGCGTTTGAAAATTTTTTTAATAAAAAAAATTCTTAAAAAAAGCTGTGCTTTTTTTTATTAAAAAAATGCTTTTTAATTTTTTTTTAATAAAAAATAAAAAAAACTGCCTTTTTTTAATTTTTATTAAAAATAATTATTTTTATTTATTTTTTTGTTTTTTGGCTAATTTTTATAATTTATATTATACTTTAAATTTTTTTTTTCCATTTTTTCATAAAAATTTTCCTCCAAATCCACATCATCACTGCCACGTCGCATACTAACTACCACATAGGCTTTATTTAAGACAAGTCAGCTGCCACGTGGCGATTTTCGTTAAGTCAACTGTGACTTAACGGTTTTTTTAATTTCTGTTAGTAAAATCGAGTTTAGTGAGTTGACTGTAAGAAAAAAAAAAAGTTCAGTGACCCAGTTGTAAGTTGACATATAGTACATTAACTTAGAAAGCATTTAACCCGTATCACGACCACAAGTTATCCATGCACTACGGGCCAAGGATATTCGTGTATTCATCAATGGTCATGATCATGTCAACAACTGTTCATTAATGCACTACGGGTCAATGAGGACTTTTACCACATCATTTGTAACATTACGGTCATGATTATATCGAATAAACCCTGGTCATTATCATACCAAGTCCATCTATGCACTACAGGCCACAGATGACTTTCAACATAATATAAACATGAGGATGATGACAATAATATAAGAATTCGATAAAACAAGTTCAAGGATAAAGTTTTAAAGATTTATAATTTAATTTATCCAAAAATCAATAACGTCCAAATTGTCAACATGATACTACTTTGTGGCATAAAATTCAAGAATGATTTTGTACCAAAGATAATTTGGACCGAAAAAGAATCAATTTTTTTATCATGAATAGCACCTCAGGTGAATAGTACTCGAGTGAATAGTATCCTGTGAATAGTACTTCAGGAATAGTAATCCCGTGAATAGTACTTCGGCATGAAATAGTGAAAACTTATCAAGAATGTTCAGAATATTATTTCCATAAAAAGATACTGGATGAAGCGCAAATATCAAGGATATTCTACTAATTTCATGGAGTATAGAAGCCAAAAATTTAACAAACGAATATAGAATTTAAAATTTGAAACGAAATAATATTACTTACATACTACAGAGTATGGAAGAAAATATCATTTCAAGCGAATATTGAACAATAATAACATCTCTTACCTTGAAAAGAAGAGTATTCCAATTGGTATAGCGGGGATATTCATGAAGAAAAATTTTACTATTTTTCATGCTCAAAGCTTTCTAAAACTCTAAAGAAATATGCTCAAGATTATAGAAGAAGAATTCTCTGATTCTGGTGTGATTTTCAATTCTAACTTAAGCGCCTATTTATAGGAAAACGCTAGAACGCCATAGTAGACTAAATTAATAAAATAATATTTATTTTTTTTTTCTTGTCTACGCCCAAATTTGTTGAACAAGATGAGGAGCCACCATTGGAAAAAATTTAGCACATGCTTTTACAAAAAAATAAAAGTGGGTCCCGCCCAATTTTAATAAAAATTATTTTATTTTCTGAAACTTCAGTAATTCATAATAAATAGCCCTTTTATCAGAAAAATAGGAATTTTTTGTCCATTCCACACGAAATTAAATTCTCTACAACTTTGCAGAAGAAAGTTTTTCCAAATTTCAAACAAAAAATATCCGAATTTCACAAACGGACAATTTTCAACACCTCTTAAAATTCATAAAAAATCATACGTTAACTTTTAACGATTCAAAATTTGTGAACATATACTCAACTTATATATGCATAACATATCCAAAAATCACAATGATCTAACGGTCGGATTAAAATTATAACTCACGCAATAGAGCTTTAAGAACACCGATTTGATTTTTTAATATTTTCAATCCGACAAAATACTGATAAAACACCTCAACATTAATTCATTCATTTATAACCACATAAAATAAGTATTTTTCTTATCATATAAATCAATAATTAATTATTCACAAATAATATAAAAGAATCACAATTATGGCAACCATGTCGTTCTCAGGAAATAGGGGGCTTTCCGATAAGGATTACTCCTTATTGGCGCGCAATTAGGTGACCAAACCTATCCTTAGACAGAACTTCCTTAGACATTGCCAATAATGTTATCTAACAATATTATTCAAATAATATGAATTATTGATCTGATAATAAAAATAATGTTTAGTAACAATTATTGAAATAACAATAATATAAAATATCAACGTAACAATTAATAAATCAGTAAAATAAAATATTGAACAGTAATTACTGTAACAATTATTGAGTAGAGCCTTCTTTCGTAAGAATTAATAATTCAAAAATACTGTGCAATACCGTGTGCTACTATGCAACCCCGCGTATTACTATATTTTAACCATCGGGTATTCTAACAGTTAACGGTAAAACTTTCGCCGTTATTTTATAAAAGATATTTTTGTCATTTTCTCAATCCGATAATAATTCTATTGTGGGGTCTACCAATGATTGTGCCGTGGTACGAATATTTTCTGTTAAAACGAATATTCTCCTACCAATCGAATATTATATAACAACTTGTGTACTTTACAAAATTTATAAATATTACCCACAACTATAACATTATATCAAATTCACTCCATAATATTCAAAAATGATATTTATAGAAAATTTATCTTTATTCATAAAAGTTGGGGTCTTACAACCTCCCCTTCTTATGAAATTTCGCCCTCGAAATTAGGGTACATTCTTGGTATGTCGAAGAGGTAAGCATACCTTGATTTTATTTCAGATTCTAACTCCCAGGTCATTTCCTCAACATCGTGGTTTCTCCACAAAATTTTGACTTGAGGTATAACCTTAGAGCGTAAAATATGCTCCTTCTTATCCAAGATTTTAACAGTAACCTCTTCATACGTTAAATCTTCCGCTATTTCGTCCGATTCTAACTCAATAATGTGGTTCAGGTCTTTCACATATTTACGTAACATAGATATATGAAAAACGTTACGAACACGAGACATACTTGGCGGTAAGGCGAGTCTATAGGCCACAATTTCTACTCGTTCGAGGATTAAAAATGGGCCAATGAATCGAGGATTGAGTTTTTCTCTCTCTAAATCTCGTAACTTCTTTCCATGGAGCAACACGTAACAACACATGTTCTCCAATATTAAATTCTACGTCCTTTTGATGAAGATCAACATAACTCTTTTGTCGGTCTTGTGAGGTTTTTATACATTGTCGGATCGTTTGAATCTTTTTCTGTAGTCATACGTACCAACTCCGGTCCCAACAACGTTGCTTCACCCACCTTATCCTAGCATACTGGAGAACGACACTTTCTTCTATACAACGCCTCGAATAGAGCCATGCCAATACTTGCTTGATAACTGTTGTTTTAGGAAAACTCCACCAATGGTAAGAACTTGTCCCAACTTTCCTTGAAGTCAAGGACATAGAGTCTTAATAGATCTTCAAGAGTTTGAATAGTCCACTCTGACTGCCCGACCGTTTGAGGATGATAAGCCGAACTAAATCGTAAATCTTTGCCCATAGCTTTTTGCAAACTAACCCAAAATCTTGAAGTGAATCTTGGGTCTCGATCAGAAACTATGGATACTGGTATACCATGCAATCTTACAATCTCGTTTATGTACATACGAGCAAGACGTTCAAGTGTATAAGTTTCCTGTATAGGTAAAAAAAGAGCCGACTTGGTCAATCTATCAATAATGACCCAAATCGCATCCATGCCTTGAGAAATCTTGGGAAGACTAGTAACGAAATCTATGGTAATGTACCCCCACTTCCATTCTAGAATTTTAAGTGGTTGCAATGGAACTTTGGTACTTGATGCTCCACCTTGACTAATTGACAAGTTAGACACCTTGAGATAAACTCTGCGATCTCTCTCTTCATATTGCTCCACCAAAATGTATGTCGAAGATCATGATACATTTTGGTACTCCCAGGATGGATTACAAAAGGTGTGTTGTGCGCCTCCATTATGATTTTATACTTTAAGTCAGAATCGTTAGGAGCACAAAGTCTGGAGTTGACTCGAAGTATTCCTTCTTCATATATTCTTGCTTCCGGCATAGCACCTTCTTGCACTTTCTTCCTCATACGCATCAGCTCTAGGTCTGTAGCTTGAGTAGCTTTAACTTTATCGATTAAAGTCGGTTCAACTCGTATGTTAGCCATCATCACGTGGGTCCTTAGAGTCTTTAACTATATCTCCATCCTTTGGAAGTCATATAAAATGGGCCTTTGCGTTGACAATATCGTACTCGTACCCACATATGATCTTCTACTCAATGCGTCAGCTACTACGTTCACTTTTTCCAGGATGGTATTGAATGGTATGATCATAATCTTTCAACAGTTCAAGCTAACGTCGTTGCCTCATGTTGAGTTCCTTTTGGGTGAAGAAATATTTGAGGCTTTTATGATCCGTAAAGATCTCCACTTTCTCCGCATACAAGTAATGCCTCTAAAAGTGCGAAGACAACAGCTGCCAACTCTAGATCATGAGTTGGATAATTCCTCTCATATTCTTTGAGTTGCCGAGAAGCATAGGCTATGACTTTCCCATGTTGTATGAGAACACATCCTAACCCTTACCCGAAGCATCACTGTAGATGACAAATCCCTCCGAGCCAGATGGTATTGTCAAAACAGGTGCTAAAATGAGTCACCTCTTGAGTTCTTGAAAACTCTTCTCACATTCCATGCTCTAACCAAATTTTGTATCTTTCCGAGTCAGCTGAGTTAATGGAGTAGCGAATCGAGAAAACCCTTCTACGATTCTCCGATAATAACCAACTAAGCCGAGAAAGCTACATACTTCGGTCACTGATTTAGGTTGCTCCCAGTTTTGAATAGCTTCAATCTTTGTTGGGTCAACAGATATTCTATGAATTGATACTACGTGCCCAAGGAATGCTACTTCCTCAAGGCAGAACTCATATTTCTTCAACTTGGCATAAAGCTTGTTTTCACGAAGCTTTTGGAGTATCAGTCTCAACTGTTGCTCATGATCTTCAAGGCTTTTTGAATATATGAAGATGCCATCAATAAAAACGACCACAAAGTTATTCAAATATTCCTTGAATGCTCGGTTCATCATATCCATGAAGGCAGCAGGAGCATTAGTCAATCCAAAAGACATGACTAGGAATTCATAATGCACGTACCGAGTTCTGAAAGCCGTCTTTGGAATGTCATCGGTTCTAACCTTTAATTGATGATATCCAGAACGAAGATTGATCCTTGAAAAGAATTTGGCACCTTGCAACTGGTCAAATAGGTCATCAATACGTGGCAATGGGTACCTATTCTTGTTGGTGACATGATTCAACTCCCGATAATCAATATAAAGTCGCATACTCCCATCTTTCTTCTTCACGAATAGAACAGGAGCACCCCAATGAGACGTACTAGGACGAATGAAACCGATGTCTAACAATTCCTGCAATTGGGTCTTTAACTCCTGAAGTTCAATAGGAGCCATCCGATATGGGGCTTTGGAAATAGATTTTGTACCAGGCTCAAGGTCGATACAAAATTCAATTTCTCACTCTTGGGGTAGGCCAGGAAGTTCTTCAGGGAATACGTCAGGAAGTTTATTAACAATAGAAATATCATTCAAAATTGACGTTTTTTTGTTTAAATCCGTGACATGAGATAAGAAAGCTTGACATCCATTTTTCAATAAACGAATAGCTTTATGGCTTGAGATGACAGTGATTGATTTTAATGGTTTTGTTGATTGAATTCGCATAATAGGTTGGTTAGGAATATGAAAGCTAACAACCTTACGGAAACAATTAATTTTTGAATGATGAGTAGTTAACCAATCAATCCTTAGAATTACGTCAAATACAAGTATTTTCAATGAAATAAGATCGACATGTAATGTGAGGGTACCGATTTGAACCAAACAAGACTTATTAAAAGTGGATGTAATGAAGGTTTCTCCCAACAGAGTTTCAACAGATAAGTCAAAGTCTAATTTCTCTGGAGTCAAATTTAAACGTTGAGCGCAAGTAGCAGTAATAAGAGAATGAGTAGAACTGGTATCAAATAAAGTATAGACTTCGCTAGAGTTTATGATAAGCTTACTCGTGATGACCTCGTTCGGGGTTCCTTATTTTTTGGGAGATCACGACAAATGCTCTCCCTTGAACTACCGACTTTGACTTTTCTGGGACGGCCTTTGGTGCCTCTATCCCAACTGGACTTGTCTTCGGTGCATGACAAAATTGGGCTAGGTGACCTTCTGTCAAATTTTACGAATAAAATTTAATTTTCTCGAAATAAATTTTTTTTTATATTATGGTGTGGATTTGATATAATGCTATAGTTGTGGGTGGTATTTATAAATTTTGCAAAGTATGTAAGTGGTCATATTATATTCGATTGGTCGGGGAATATTCATTTTATCAGGAAATATTCGTACAACGACACAATCATTGGTGGACCCCGCAACAAAATTATTTTTGGATTGAGAAAAAGACTATTGATAATAACGGCGGAAGTTGTTAACTGCACTCGGTGTTAAAAGTACAGTAATACGCGTGGTCACATAGTAGCACACGGTATTGATTATTGATGCTTAAGTGATAAGTCACTCATTTTTGTTTTATTGATATTATTAATGTAATAAAACAGAAAAACTTCTTATATAAAACAAAATACTTTTATAAAGTTATTCTATAAATAGAATATATTTTATTCTATTATGCATAGTATTTTACATAGTAAAATCTTTTAATATAAAACAGAATACTTTTACAAAGTTATTCTATAAATAGAATATATTATATTTTATTATGCATAGTATTGCATAGTGTCTGCATAGTGTTTTGCATAGTAAAATCTTTTTATATAAAACATAATAATTTTATAAAGTTATTCGTTTTATTAGATTATAAATAGAATATATTATATTTTATTTAAAAAATTTTACTTTAAATATGGACCGTCCGAATAAAAGTAAATTAATCTGGACCGTTCATGAATTAGTTACTATTCAGTCCATTCTTCTATAAATAGAAGCTCATTCCTTCACTATTTCTTATGAATTCACTGAAACTCTAGAGGGAGAAACTATAGAGAGAAAGAAGAAAAGTGTTCTGCTACTTCACTACTCCTATATGTGACGCCCCAAAATCCAGGTTCTCTAACCTCAGATTCGGTGCTCACGATCTATCATCATCATAAGCATTCTATAACTATTACGAAATAATAAACATACATTGTTCATTATAATAAAGTTTCCATAGCATGGTCCCAAGGTCTTCTTAACCTTAATTTAAACACACCATTCATATTACAAAAGGTTTACATAAGAACTTCCATTAGATAATAATAATTAATATTCATTCCAAACTATTCCTGGATCTTGCCCTTGCCTTTGTCCTTCGTATTGGATCCTTCAGGCTTACCTGAAATAAATGTCATGACATAGCAAGGGTAAGCAACTAATTTGCTTAGCAAGTTTATATACAAGGGAGATATATCATGACTAGAAAGAAGTTTTGCTTTCAATGTTCAACAATAATATATGGTTGTGAAGGAACATGAATTAATAATCAACAATTGAATATTCGAATAATTGAATAATATGAACTGAGTGGTTTTGAGATAACCATGAACATTTGCCAAGGTTCTCAGTAATTTAAACTAGACCTCTTAATAAGTTTTAGTATTCAAGGGGATCAGCCTTTCATACCCCGTGATTTATGCATAAACACTTAATATTCCGGCATCGATATCATGCCTTAATCAAATTCGTCCTTTTCTCAGTCAAGAGTTCTTATCATATCAATTTAATAAGAACAACTTTTTAAAATACATTTGATTTAACAAATTTAAACATGCTTGATCTAGCTGATACAATTAGCATAGATCTATCTCATAAATAGTTCATAAATGAAAGAACTTTAATTTAATTCACAGTTCAATAATAATAGAACAGGAATTCAATTGAACAAAGTACGAATTTCAATAATCAATATAGATGTGAATAATCATCAATAATTATTCACTAACATGCTTTAAAAATAATAACTCGAGTTTGAGTTAGGACACTTGCCTCGTCTGTAGATTACGGCTACGCAATTAATTTATATCCACTATGCAGTTAAATTATCTTCCTTTGAAAGACCTATAGTTAATCTTTCAATTAGTCATAGTATACATTAAATTATGTAATCACATAAATATTATGCATTATATTTAGTTCTTATAAACATTATCATGTCTTGATAATGTTACTATAACCACATAATATTATTGATCTTGATAATATTTAATTCACCTCTTAGTATTATTAGTTCCCTAATAATATTTTCATTTGCTTACTAATATTATTAACATCTTAATAATATTTTAATACATTAATAATATTATTAATCCTCTTAATAATATTTTAATTAATATTATTACTTTAATAATATCTTACTTATGCTTTAGTATCATTAATCATTTAATATTATTAATCATTTAATAATATTTTATTCATTTACTAATATTATTAATCATTTAATAATATCTTATTCTATTACTAATATTATTAATTATTTAATAATACTTTAATCATTTATCAATGCTTAAATCAAATATTATTAACCATTTAATAATATTTTAAAGAAATTTTATTCTTAATATTTTTATTTACTTATCAATATCATATTCTAATATTATTAATATCATAATAATATTCTAATAATTTATTGGATTAATAAATAATTTATTCTAATTGTTCATCATTTATTAAACCTCTTATTTAATATCCATAAAAGGTCATAAATAATATTTATTATCATAAATTACCAAAATGCTCTAAGATAGTCATGATATGATATATTATGAGTATTCAAGCATAAAAATCACCTTTTTCTTATTAAAGACATCATTTAACTATTTATTTCCTTTTATTCATAACTTAACTATTTTTTAGGAAAAATAGTAAACTTACTCCAAAAATTCTCAGCTTTTGTACTTTGACACAATATGAACCTACAAGGATCCCCAAATTTTTCTGGAATTTTAGAAAATGATCTACTATTTTTAAAGTTCCCAAAACACTCGGATCTTGCTTTATTTTTAATAAATTGAGTTTTGCTCAGAAAATCTGAAATTTTCAGGTATGTTCTTCTAACATATATGAACCTACTGTAAAAATTTCAGAATTTTCCAGTGTATACACAGTGAGATATTCGACGGTAAAGTTTTAGGAGTCCTTTACGGAAATAGTCATTACGCACAATCTATAACTCGAAACGTGTCCGTTCTTTTTCCTACACGTAGATAACTTCTCAAGGTACCTCTGTGAATTTTCCCAGATTTTTAAGGGACATGAAACTGTCCGAAACAGACCCAAGAAAAATAGGACAGAAACTATTTTAGGGTTTTTGAACCCTTAACATTCTAAGTGCGCTGTTTTGGGGAAATCAGCTCCAAAGGATTCAAAACTTGTTAGATTTGTGTTCTATCACTTGGGTTTACTAGATAACTCATGTATCTAGCACCCCCCTTCGACGGATCACAAATCTAAGTTGGAAAACTTGAGTTACACAAGATTTAGTGGAAGAAAACAAGAGTTTTTACCCTTGGAGAACATATGCTCATATTCTTCCTCTAAGCCTTTGATCTAACACTCAAAATACTTAGTTCTATACATGATGATATGTAGGACTAGGGTATCTTGAGTATTTGTTCATAACCCCAACAAAACTCAAGCTAAAGAAAAAAAAAACAAAGTAGAAGAAGAAAATGAAGGTTAGGTTATACCTTGATTTAATGGCAACCTTCCTTGATTTACCAAAGTAAGTGATGAACTTTGGATGCATTAACAAACTAGCACTCCTCTCTCTCTATATATATGGCCAAACCTCTCTCTCCTTTCTCTCTCTAGAAGTGGCTAGCTTGGGAGAAATTATAAGAGGAAGAATGAGAGAAGAAATGAAATGAAATGAAAAGATGAAGTAAAAGGATACTTACAAAAAATATAGATACACTTAGTGTATCTAGCTATTATCCCCCATACTTTCTTTAACCAATGGATAGAAGCTTTGCCTTATCACTTTAATTAGTCTAATCATGATTAAGGATGCTTAATAAAGTGGCAACCAATGGGAGCTTGACAACCATGTCCTTTTGTGTAAGAGTTACTACAAATGGACCTTGCTTAGCTTAATTAGTTGCCTTAAAAGGCTAATGTGGCCAGCCATATTTATGCCCACTAACTCCTTCATTTAGCTTTTATTTTAATGCATAAATTAGATAAATCAAATGTCTAAAATACCCTTAATCAAGTGGGCTAAGTTTGGGCTTGCATTTTATTTCTTTTGGGCTTCTCCTTTAATTGTTTTGGGCTATGTAATAAATATAGTCTAGCAATTTTAATATATGTTACCCAATTTAATTATTTAGGGTTTCCATTCCTAATCTTATGAAATTTAATTACCTATACATGTGACTTTAGCTCATAACCTAATTAGGTTCACAAGAATTAGGTTTAAAATTATTAGTCACTTGAAATAATAAGATTATCCACTTAAGTTAGTATACATATTAAATACTAACATCTCCTTATTACCATAATCCTTAGATTATTTAATTGACTCACCTAATTTATAATTAGGTTACGAGGCTTTCATTTTTAATGAAACCTATAAATGTATATATCCATAACTATAACATACATGTTAATTGACCCATGCACCATTTCACATATGTTGTCACATATTAAATCACTGTATAACACAAAGTTTTTAAATATTAATAATGTATATACATATATAGTGACTTAAAATTCACGGTTATTACATCCTCCCCCCTTATAAGAATTCCGTCCCCGGAATTACTTACAGGTTTACTCAAAAATATGTGGATAACTTTCCCTCATCGTTTCTTCGAGTTCCCACGTAGCTTTTTCAGCATTGTGGTTCCTCCAAAGAACCTTTACAGAATGTATAACCTTATTTCGTAATTTCTGTTCTTTTCTATCTAAAATTTCAACTGGAATTTCCTCATACGATAAATCCTTTTCGACCTGAATTGGCTCGTACGATATCACGTGCTTGTAATCAGGCTTGTATGGTCGTAGCACTGACACATGAAACACATTATGAATATGTTCCAGTTCAGGAGGTAGAGCTACCTCGTACGCCACTTCGCCTATCTTTCTTAAGATCTCAAAAGGTCCAATAAATCTCGGACTCAGTTTACCTTTCTTTCCAAACCTTATCTTCCCTTTCCAGGGAGATACTTTCAAAAATGCATGGCTTCCCACCTCAAAATCTCTCTTCTGGCGATGTAAGTCTGCATACTTCTTCTGGCGATCTTGAGCTGCTACCAATCGGGCTCTTATCACCTTGATGATCTCTATAGTTTGCTGTACCAGTTCTGGTCCCAACAATCGACGTTCACCCACTTCATCCCAGCATAAGGGCGTTCTACATTTCCTTCCATACAGTGCTTCGTACGGCGGCATTCCGATGCTGGCGTGATAACTATTGTTGTATGCGAACTCTACTAATGGAAGATGATCCTCCCAGCTACCCTTGAAGTCCATCACACAAGCTCTGAGCATGTCTTCAAGTGTTTGAATTGTTCTCTCGCTTTGCCCATCGGTCTGCAGATGATACGCGGTGCTCATCCGTAGTTACGTCCCCATTCTTTCCTGAAGGCTCTTCCAAAAGTTTGACGTGAATCGCGGATCTCTATCTGACACAATAGATACCGGTACGCCATGCCTCGAGATAATTTCTTTGATATACAATTTGGCTAGCTGGTCCAAATTATACCTGATCTTGATCGGCAAAAAGTGAGCTGACTTCGTAAGACGATCTATAATCACCCATATGGCGTCGTGTCCTTTTTGCGTTGCTGGAAGTCCCACCACAAAATCCATCGTGATGTGCTCCCACTTCCACTCTGGAATCTCTAAAGGCTGTAGTAATCCACTCGGTCGTTGATGCTCTGCCTTGACTCTCTGACAAGTTAGACATCTGCTGACGCATTCTGCAACCTCTCTCTTCATGTTTGGCCACCAAAAGTGTTGACGCAAGTCTTGATACATTTTTGTGCTTCCTGGGTGTATCGAGCACCTCGTACTATGCACTTCTCGCAAAATCTCTTTTCTTAGTTCTGGTACTAGCGGTACCCAAATTCGCCCTTCGAATCTCAGCAGTCCGGTGCCATCAATCTTGTATTTCAATTCATCCCCTTCAGCTAACCGCTTCTTGATGTTGTCGCAATCTTCGTCCTTCTCTTGAGCCTCTTTAACCTTATCTAATAAAGTCGGGCTCGCTGCTACTGTAAATAATTTCTCGTTGGTCTCCATCGAATACTTAACTTCTAAGTCAAGTCGTTCGAAATCTTTCACCAATTCCTCTTGAATGGTCAACTTCAGTAACTTCTCTCTGCCTTTTCTGCTCAGGGCATCTGCCACTACATTTGCTTTTCCTGGATGGTACAGAATCTCACAATCATAATCCTTGATCAATTCTAGCCATCGGCGCTGCCTCATATTTAGCTCTTTCTGCGTGAAGATATACTTCAGACTCTTGTGATCTGTATATATCTCACACTTCTCGCCATACAAATAGTGCCTCCAAATCTTCAAGGCAAAAACTACTGCTGCTAATTCCAGGTCATGAGTCGGATAACCCTTCTCATAGTCCTTCAGCTGACGTGAAGCGTACGCAATGACCTTGCCATGCTGCATCAGTACACAACCAAGACCCTTGTGTGACGCATCACTATACACTACAAATCCGTTCGTGTTGTCTGGTAAAGTCAACACAGTTGCCTGACTGAGCCTCTTCTTCAATTCCATGAAACTCTCTTCACATTTCTCCGTCCAAATGAACTTCACTGTCTTTCTGGTAAGGTTGGTCAACGGTGATGCTATCTTTGAAAAATCTTGGATGAATCTCCGATAGTATCCTGCTAATCCCAAGAAACTCCTAATTTCTGTCGGCGTCTTTGGCTGTTCCCAGTTGATAACCGCTTCTACCTTTACTGGATCCACCGAAACACCATCCGTGTCGATAACATGACCCAAAAACTGCACTCTCCGCAACCAAAACTCACACTTAGAGAACTTTGCATACAACTTCTCCCTCCTTAACGTCTCCAATACTATCCTTAGATGTTCAGCGTGCTCTTCCTCTGTCTCTGAATATACCAGAATGTCATCGATGAACACGACAACAAACTTATCCAAATACAGTTTAAACACTCTGTTCATCAAGTCTATGAATGCTGCTGGCGCATTCGTCAACCCAAAAGACATTACCAGAAACTCAAAGTGTCCATACCGAGTTCTGAATGCCGTCTTTGGAACATCCTCCTGCCTCACCTTCAGTTGGTGATAACCGGTCCTCAAGTCGATTTTTGAAAAATATTTCGCCCCCTTCAACTGATCAAACAAATCGTCGATCCTGGGCAACGGGTACTTGTTCTTAATGGTGACCTTGTTCAACTCCCGGTAGTCGATACAAAGCCTTAATGACCCATCCTTCTTTTTTACGAATAAGACTGGTGCTCCCCACGGTGATACGCTCGGTCGAATGTATCCCTTATCTAACAATTTTTGTAGTTGAATCATCAGTTCCTTCATTTCTACCGGAGCCATACGATACGGCGCTTTGTATATCGGTGATGTCCCTGGTGCCAAATCGATAACAAACTCTATCTCTCTATCTGGTGGCAATCCCGAAATCTCATCTGGGAAGACATCAACGAATTCCCTTACAATAGGTATCTGACCCAGTTCACCCTCGACTCTGCGGGTATCCACAATGTGAGCCAAATAACCTATACAACCTTTCCTAAGCAACTTCTTTGCTTGCATCATCGTCAGACAACAAGATTGTCTCGGCGATTTACTGCCATAAAATACCACCTTTGACTTATTCGGAGTCTTTAGGTGTACGCACTTTTTCTTACAGTCAATGATCGCTCTGTGACTTGATAACCAATCCATCCCGAGGATTACATCAAACTCTCCAAGACGAATCGGTATCAAATCCACGTTAAGCTTAAACCCTCGTACATCAGCACAACAGTTCCTATGTATGTAGTCTACAGGAATAATTTCTTTGTTTGCTACTTCTACATTCATTGGGTGTTCTAATAGTTCACGAGGTAAACTTAATCTTTGAGCAAATTCATCAGATACAAAAGAACATGAAGCTCCCGAATCGAATAACACATGGGCATTTATATCGTTGATCAGAATTATACCTGACACCACCTCCCTGGATGCCACGGCATCTTGCACTGTCATATTGAATGTCCTCGCTGTCGGCTTGTTTGGCTGGATTGGTCCTCCACTGGTTTTCTTAGTGTTATTGCCCCTATTGCCGTTTCCGCCATCTGTGCTTTTCTTCTTTGGGCAATCCTTGATCCGATGTCCCAATTCACCACAGTTAAAACAACCTCCCTTCTTCACCTTAGAACAATTAGGTGAGGTATGCCTTTCTTGTCCACATGTATAACATACCGTTTTTCCTTTCAAGCACTCTCCCGAGTGACCCTTTCCACAGTTTCCACACACTGACTTCTTTTGTTGGACACTTCCTTGCTGAATCTCCAAATTACTACCCCCACTGCTCCATTTCCGCTTCTTGTTGTTGCTACTGCCACCGCTAACATTCTGATTTCCACCTTCTACTTTCTTCTTGTTCTTCTCCCGATTGTACTTTGAGACTGCTTCGCTTCCACCATCTGCTATGAGAGCTTTCTCCAACAGAGTTGAGAATGACGTGATTTGTAGAACCGCTACCTTACTATAAATCCACGGCTTTAGTCCATTTTTGAACCTTCTTGCTTTCCTCACCTCCGTGTCTACCTGATGTGGAGCGAATCTGGCCAATTCATTAAACTTTGCAGCGTACTCTAACATTGACATATTCTCCTGCTTCAATTCCAAAAATTTGATCTCCATTCTCGCTTGTGTACTCTCAGGGAAGTAGTTCTCAAAGAACAACTTCTTAAACGCTTCCCAAGTCACGATTCCAGTCCCGACTTTGTTCTGGTTGGCCTCCCACCAATAGTTAGCCTCACCCTTCATTAAGTAGGTAGCAAAAATTATTTTCTGTTCTTCTGCTACTCTAGCAATAATGAAGGCCTTCTCAATCTCCTTCATCCACGTCTGGGCCTCTAACGGGTTTGCTGTTCCTCTAAACTCCGGTGGTCCTACGGCCTTGAAGTCCTTAAAGTTGGCTAATTGGTTTCTCGCCTGATTTCCTGCAGGTTGAGCTTGATTCCTTATAGCTTCAGTCATCATGGTGATAAAGTCTTGCATTGGGTTTGGTTGAGCTCCCGCTACATTATTAACTAACTCTTCGATCTCTTGGTTCCTTAGTACACGTTTGGGCGGCATTATCTAGTGGAACAAAATTCTAACACGTTACTCGGGTTTTATTATCATATAAGTACTTAGCATGTAACACGCTACTATATTCAACAATCATATGATCATTATGGGAGAGTTTTAAATTACCAAGATTTTGGAAGTCTTTCTCCCTAATTAGTGGGTTAAGTTTGTTTTTAAAGAAAATTTTCCAAATCAGTCTACTAGACTCACATAACATTAAATAGACAATTTACTATTTAAAATTTTCCAACACATATCATAATAATAATGCATTTATATTCATATACCAATCTTTAGTGTCTCACATGATTAATACAGGTATATTCTTATAAATACTACTATCCCATTTTAAACACAAAAGATGGGATTAACTCAAAATGATACTTCCCTACAAACACAAATAGGGATACTACCTAACTACCTACTACCTCACACCTGCTGAGGTTTACATCAACATAAAACCCTATTACACAAAAGGGGTACTAATGCCTCTATCTACAACTAGTCCATAGCATAATCATCACTAGTGGCCCTGCTGGGTCACCTGAACACGCTCCGGGGGAAACTACCCCTCCATAGCTCTACGTCGAATGGATCGACTTGACTCTCCTATCTCGAACTGCGCCCTCCTAGTCCCACTGCGCTGGCCCTCATACGCTGTGTCTAGCGCCAGTCCTAAAGTCTCGGCCCTGACCTTCATGGCCTGCAGTTCTAACTCCAATTGGTCCACCCGCTGGGCTGACTCATAAAATGCCTCCTCCACGCGAATCTTGTCTGCAATCTCCATGTCAAACTCGCCCCGCATCGCCAGATGCTCTATGCTCAGCTCTCCGAACTTTGCCTTTTCATGCTCTAGCTGTACCCTCAGCATCTCAACTTGCAACTGGGACTCATCCAACTTTCCCTTCTGCTCGACTACCTCCATATGGGCTTGATAAGCCGCCTCCTTGTATTGACCTTCTGTGAACTAAAGTGTGTGGTTTTCAACCTCCAGTTCTCCCACCCTGCCTTCCAATTGATTGATTCTCCTCAACAAATCCCCTATAAGAGGACCCTGAGGAGCTTCTTCCGTAACCTCACGCTCAATGACCTCCTGATCTACTGAGTGATTGTCCTGGCGCTCGTCAGACATCCTACAATCACCATAAATAAAACCAACATCAGTACCATAATAAAATATATTCATTGATAAAATGAAATAATATTTTATTAAGTACAACACAAACTCGATAAATTTCCACAATCCATCTCCTAACATACTCTATAAGAGTTTTTTACTAAGGTTATAACCTAGATTTCGCATTCCTAATGTTTATAACCTACAGCTTTGATACCAACCTGTGACGCCCCCAAATCCAGGTTCTCTAACCTCAGATTCGGTGCTCACGATCTATCATCATCATAAGCATTCTATAACTATTACGAAATAATAAACATACATTGTTCATTATAATAAAGTTTCCATAGCATGGTCCCAAGGTCTTCTTAACCTTAACTTAAACACACCATTCATATTACAAAAGGTTTACATAAGAACTTCCATTAGATAATAATAATTAATATTCATTCCAAACTATTCCTGGATCTTGCCCTTGCCTTTGTCCTTCGTATTGGATCCTTCAGGCTTAGCTGAAATAAATGTCATGATATAGCAAGGGTAAGCAACTAATTTGCTTAACAAGTTTATATACAAGGGAGATATATCATGACTAGAAAGAAGTTTTGCTTTCAATGTTCAACAATAATATATGGTTGTGAAGGAACATGAATTAATAATCAACAATTGAATATTCGAATAATTGAATAATATGAACTGAGTGGTTTTGAGATAACCATGAACATTTGCCAAGGTTCTCAGTAATTTAAACTGGACCTCTTAATAAGTTTTAGTATTCAAGGGGATCAGCCTTTCATACCCCGTGATTTATGCATAAACACTTAATATTCCGGCATCGATATCATGCCTTAATCAAATTCGTCCTTTTCTCAGTCAAGAGTTCTTATCATATCAATTTAATAAGAACAACTTTTTAAAATACATTTGATTTAACAAATTTAAACATGCTTGATCTAGCTGATACAATTAACATAGATCTATCTCATAAATAGTTCATAAATGAAAGAACTTTAATTTAATTCACAGTTCAATAATAATAGAACAGGAATTCAATTGAACAAAGTACGAATTTCAATAATCAATATAGATGTGAATAATCATCAATAATTATTCACTAACATGCTTTGAAAATAATAACTCGAGTTTGAGTTAGGACACTTGTCTCGTCTGTAGATTACGGCTACGCAATTAATTTATATCCACTATGCAGTTAAATTATCTTCCTTTGAGAGACCTATAGTTAATCTTTCAATTAGTCATAGTATACATTAGATTATGTAATCACATAAATATTATGCATTATATTTAGTTCTTATAAACATTATCATGTCTTGATAATGTTACTATAACCACATAATATTATTGATCTTGATAATATTTAATTCACCTCTTAGTATTATTAGTTCCCTAATAATATTTTCATTTGCTTACTAATATTATTAACATCTTAATAATATTTTAATACATTACTAATATTATTAATCCTCTTAATAATATTTTAATTAATATTATTACTTTAATAATATCTTACTTATGCTTTAGTATCATTAATCATTTAATATTATTAACCATTTAATAATATTTTATTCATTTACTAATATTATTAATCATTTAATAATATCTTATTCTATTACTAATATTATTAATTATTTAATAATACTTTAATCATTTATCAATGCTTAAATCAAATATTATTAACCATTTAATAATACTTTAAAGAAATTTTATTCTTAATATTTTTATTTACTTATCAATATCATATTCTAATATTATTAATATCATAATAATATTCTAATAATTTATTGGATTAATAAATAATTTATTCTAATTGTTCATCATTTATTAAACCTCTTATTTAATATCCATAAAAGGTCATAAATAATATTTATTATCATAAATAACAAAATGCTCTAAGATAGTCATGATATGATATATTATGAGTATTCAAGCATAAAAATCACCTTTTTCTTATTAAAGACATCATTTAACTATTTATTTCCTTTTATTCATAACTTAACTATTTTTAGGAAAAATAGTAAACTTACTCCAAAAATTCTCAGCTTCTGTACTTTGACACAATATGAACCTACAAGGATCCCCAAATTTTTCTGGAATTTTAGAAAATGATCTACTATTTTTAAAGTTCCCAAAACACTCGGATCTTGCTTTATTTTTAATAAATTGAGTTTTGCTCAGAAATATCTGAAATTTTCAGGTTATGTTCTTCTAACATATATGAACCTACTGTAAAAATTTCAGAATTTTCCAGTGTATACACAGTGAGATATTCGACGGTAAAGTTTTAGGAGTCCTTTACGGAAATAGTCATTACGCACAATCTATAACTCGAAACGTGCCCGTTCTTTTTCCTACACGTAGATAACTTCTCAAGGTACCTCCGTGAATTTTCCCAGATTTTTAAGGGACATTAAACTGTCCGAAACAGACCCACGAAAAATAGGATAGAAACTATTTTATGGTTTTTGAACCCTTAACATTCTAAGTGCGCTGTTTTGGGGAAATCAGCTCCAAAGGATTCAAAACTTGTTAGATTTGTGTTCTATCACTTGGGTTTACTAGATAACTCATGTATCTAGCACCCCCCTTCGACGGATCACAAATCTAAGTTGGAAAACTTGAGTTACACAAGATTTAGTGGAAGAAAACAAGAGTTTTTACCCTTGGAGAACATATGCTCATATTCTTCCTCTAAGCCTTTGATCTAACACTCAAAATACTTAGTTCTATACATGATGATATGTAGGACTAGGGTATCTTGAGTATTTGTTCATAACCCCAACAAAACTCAAGCTAAAGAAAAAAAAACAAAGTAGAAGAAGAAAATGAAGGTTAGGTTATACCTTGATTTAATGGCAACCTTCCTTGATTTACCCAAGTAAGTGATGAACTTTGGATGCATTAACAAACTAGCACTCCTCTCTCTCTATATATATGGCCAAACCTCTCTCTCCTTTCTCTCTCTAGAAGTGGCTAGCTTGGGAGAAATTATAAGAGGAAGAATGAGAGAAGAAATGAAATGAAATGAAAAGATGAAGTAAAAGAATACTTACAAAAAAATATAGATACACTTAGTGTATCTAGCTATTATCCCCCATACTTTCTTTAACCAATGGATAGAAGCTTTGCCTTATCACTTTAATTAGTCTAATCATGATTAAGGATGCTTAATAAAGTGACAACCAATGGGAGCTTGACAACCATGTCCTTTTGTGTAAAAGTTACTACAAATGGACCTTGCTTAGCTTAATTAGTTGCCTTAAAAGGCTAATGTGGCCAGCCATATTTATGCCCACTAACTCCTTCATTTAGCTTTTATTTTAATGCATAAATTAGATAAATCAAATGTCTAAAATACCCTTAATCAAGTGGGCTAAGTTTGGGCTTGTATTTTATTTCTTTTGGGCTTCTCCTTTAATTGTTTTGGGCTATGTAATAAATATAGTCTAGCAATTTTAATATATGTTACCCAATTTAATTATTTAGGGTTTCCGTTCCTAATCTTATGAAATTTAATTACCTATACATGTGACTTTAGCTCATAACCTAATTAGGTTCACAAGAATTAGGTTTAAAATTATTAGTCACTTGAAATAATAAGATTATCCACTTAAGTTAGTATACATATTAAATACTAACATCTCCTTATTACCATAACCCTTAGATTATTTAATTGACTCACCTAATTTATAATTAGGTTACGAGGCTTTCATTTTTAATGAAACCTATAAATATATATATCCATAACTATAACATACATGTTAATTGACCCATGCACCATTTCACATATGTTGTCACATATTAAATCACTGTATAACACAAAGTTTTTAAATATTAATAATGTATATACATATATTGTGACTTAAAATTCACGGTTATTATACTATATCCAGTACTCCTCTTTCTAAGATAAGGGATATTATTTGTTGTACCCGTAAGGGGTATTATTTCTTTTGAACTTCTATTATTTCATTCTTTATTATTCTGTTGGAATAACCTGTATACGCAGACTACCCTATACTTGGTAAAATTCTTCTGTTATTCCATTCTTTATTATTATGTTAGAATAACCTGTTTATGCTAAGTACCGCATACATGGTGAAATTCTTCTATTATTCCGTTCTTTATTATTCTATCAGAATATCCTGTCTGTGCGTTTACGCATGACCTGGTTGTATTCTTTATTATTCTATTAGGAATAACCTGTCTGTGCAGTTTATCGCACGCATGGTGAATCCTTCTATTATTCCATTCTTTATTATTTTGTTGAAATAACCTATCTATGTGGATTACCACATGCATGATGAATGATCCTTTGTATTCATTCCTTATTAAATTGTGAATATGATCTGTCTAAGTGGATTACCGCATGGAGGCGAAAATCTATTTGTAGTTTCATATATTCTATTATACTCAGTTGGTTAAAGTTTTGGCTTCTATACTCTATGAAATTAGTGGAATATCCTTGATATTTGCGTTTCATCCAGTATCTTTTCATGAAAATATTCTTTTGAGCATTCTTGAATTTTACTCTACAAAGAAGTATTATGTTAACAATTTGGACGTTATTGGTTTATGGATAAATTAATTCTTCAACTTGTTTTATTGAATTATTATGTCATTGTCATCATCCTCATGTTTATATTATGTTGAAAGTCATCTGTGACATGTAGTACATAGATGGACTTGGTATGATTATGACCAGGGATTATTCGGTATAATCATGACCGTAATGTTACAAATGATGTGGAAAAAGTCCTCATTGGCCCGTAATGCATTGATGGACAGTTTTTGGTATGATTATGGCTATGGATTCTCTTCGGCCTAGGGTGCAAAGATGAATTATTTTATGGCATGATCAGGAGCGTTGATGAAAACAAAATTATCTTTGGCCCATAGTGCATGGATAATTTGTGGTCATAATACTAAAGAATATCCTTGGCCTGTAGTTAAACTTGACTCTTCTAATGGATTATTTGTTCCGCTGCAGTTAAACTTGATGTTTGTTATATTGTATCAGTTTAACACTATTGAAGGCTAACGATAATTTATTTTGCATTATCTTAGTCATAATATTTCTTACTGGGCTAATTGAGCTCACCCTTTTTTTCATTGTTCTCTTCAGGAAATGAGAACGTAGCTGGGGCTATTCGGGGAACAGAGTGATGGTCCTAGATGGTGCATTAGTAGTCCTCACTATTATGTGAAATAGTGTAATAATAAATGTAATGAGTACTCCATTGAGTGTGGATATTGTCTAGATGATAATATTTGTATTAAAACTCACGGCATATATTTTGTCGTATTTTACACGATTGTTATATAATTAGTTTGTATTTGTATTCTGTACCATATATCTGGCGACCCAAGATGGGTGATATATACCTATTTTTAGGGACGTCACAATTGGTATCAAAGCTTATGGATATAATCCCTGGCTTAGATGTGAGATAAGAACTGGGAGGGGAGAGACAGAGAATTCCTTCGTTAGTATGACCTACCTAAGTTTACTTGTTATTTAATTGGTCGGTCAGAGTATAGAGATAATATGTGATATGTTAATTAACCCTTGTTTTGTGGCAGTATTTGAAAATAGCATCTAAAAATGTTGAGATAAGCAATGGAGCACAAGAGACCGTTGAGTCTCCACAGATCAATAATCAGGACAATGTGCAACAGGATGGCGATAATCCTCTTGTAAACAACAACACTGATCAATTGACGAACGACGGTACATTTAGGAGTTTTTTAGAATTCATGCAATATCAGGCGAATGTGGCTCCTGTTCATAATGCAGGTAAAAATAATGGCAACCCACTGTTGTTCACCGTTAAGCAGTTCAAGGAGCTGGGACTACCAGAGTTTTTGCGAAAGCCAGAACCACTTAATGCAGAGACATGGTTAAAGTAGATCACCAAGATATTTGATATCTTGGGATGCTCAGAGGAGAAAAAGGTTCCCTTAGCCACCTTTATGTTGCGTGAAGAGGCAGATTACTGGTGGAAATTTGTAAAACGTACCCAGCCTGACACACTCAAGAGGCAGATGTACTTTCTCGAAAGCTTTCGTCACATGAAGGAGGTATAATTTATCAAGTTGGAGCAAAATAACATGACCGTGTCGCAGTACGAAGCCAAGTTTGTCGAGTTACGTCCCATTTGGTTGATAATGAGGAGAGTATGACGCGAATGTTTCTAAGAGGTTTAAAACCTGAGATACGTCAATATCTTATCTCTCATAAACTGTGTTTGTATTCAGATGTTGTTAACAGGGTTCAGTTATTGGACCGCGATAACGAGTCAACCCAACCAAAAGAGAGCAGTCGATAAAATGATAATACCGGTGAGAACAGTCATAAAAGAGGTGACAGTAAGCATGGAGGGAATCAACATGTCAGAAATGGTAACTACTTCGGTGGTAATCATGGCCAAAACAATAAGAATGAACATTTCAAGAAGAGAAGGTTCAACAATGACGTGAAGACGTCGGCACCAGCACCCGTTTCAAAGGAAGAAGAACGACCACCGGTCGTATGTTTCAAATGCAGACAGGAGGGACACATCCATCCAAACTGTACGCAGCAATCCAAAGCGTGTTTTAATTACGGAAGAGAAGGTCACCTAGCTCGATTTTGTTGTATGGTGAAGTCAAGTCCAGCTGGGATAGTGATGCCAAAGGATGTCCCAGATAAGCAAAAACCGGTAGTTTAAAAGAGAGCGTTTTTTTTCGTGACTAGGAACCTGAATAAAATTATCACGGGTATGTTAGTCATAAACTCTTTTGAAGTCTATACCATGTTAGATATTGGTTCTACTCACTCTTTTTTTCACCTAGTTGTGTTCAATGTTTGAACTTAACTCCAGAGAAGTTAGACTTTGATTTATCTGCTGAAATTTTGTTGGGAGAAACCTTCGTTACCTCCACTATTTATAAATCTTGTTTGACTTAAATTAACAATTTCACGTTACCTGTCAATCGTATCTCTTTAAAAATACTTGCCTTTGATGTGATTTTAGGAATCGATTGGTTAACTACTCATCATGTTTTTTTGTAAGGTTGTTAGCTTTCATACTCCTAACCAACCTGTTATGCGAATTCAAAGTAACCAAACCACTAAAGTCATTGTCATATCAAGCTATAAGTAAAGAGCCCTGAGCCTTTATCTAGTGACTTCCTTGTGTGGAATGCACCGAAGCCAGACTTTCTGTAGGCTACGTCGTGAATGACGATGGCAAGTTGATAGGTATCAATGTGACGTGCTATCCAAATCTTGGATGAGGGTCACAGTTTTGAACGATATTTCTATTGTTAATAAATTTCCTGACGTATTCTTGAAGACTTCTTAGCCTTCCCCAGAGCGTGAAATCGAATTTTGTATTGACCCCAGTACAAAACCCATTTCTTAAACCTTCAAATATTTCTTCAACTAAAACGAACGTATTATGCGCCAAAGACGTTGGCTCGAGCTATTGAAGATTACGATCGTACCATTCAATATCATTGTGGAAGTGCGAACGTGGTAGCTGACGCGTTGAGTAGAAGATCGTATGCGAGTGAGATGTTGTTAATACAAAGACCCATTTCGTATAACTTATAAATGATGAAGATAGAGTTGAAGACTCTAGGGACCCACGTGAAGATGACGAATATACGATTAGAATCGACATTAATCGACAAAGTTAAAGTCGCTCAAGCTACATACTCAGAGCTGATGAATGTGAAGAAGAAGGTTCAAGAGGGCGTTATTCTAGAAGCAAGAATCGATGAAGAGAGGAAATCTCAACCCTCGATTTAATTGACCCATTTAAAATCCTCGATCGAGTAGGAACTGTGGCTTATAGAATCGTTTTACCACTAAGTATGTCGCGTATTCATAACATTTTTAACGTATCGACGTTACGTAAATATGTGGATGACCCGAACCACATTATTAATTTAGAACCGGACTAGATAGCGGATGATTTAACGTATGAGGAGACACGTGTTAAAATCTTGGATAAGAAGGATTATATTCGACACTCAAAGGTTATACCTCAAGAGTTAGAATATGAAATGAAGTCAAGGTATCCTCACCTGTTCGGCATACTAGGTACATACGTAAATTTCGAGGGCGAAATTTCATAAGGAGGGGAGATTGTAAAACCCCAAATTTTACGAATAAGATTTAATTTTCTTGAAATATTTTTTTTAATATTATGGTGTGGATTTGATATAATGTTATAGTTGTGGGTAGTATTTATAAATTTTGCAAAGTATGCAAGTGGTCATATTATATTCGATTGGTCGGGGAATATTCATTTTATCAGGGAATATTCGTACAACGACACAATCATTGCTGGACCCCGCAACAGAATTATTGTTGGATTGAGAAAACGATAAAAATATTTTATAAAAATAACGATGAAAGTTTTACCGTTAACTGTTGAAACACTCAGTGTTAAAAGTACAGTAATATGCGTGGTTGCATAGTAGCACACGGTATTGATTATTGATTCTTAACTGATAAGTCACTCAGTTTTGTTTTATTGGTATTATTAATGTAATAAAACAGAAAAACTTTTTATATAAAACAGAATACTTTTATAAAGTTAATCTATAAATAAAATATATTATATTCTATTACGCATAGTATTTTGCATAGTAAAATATTTTTATATAAAACAGAATACTTTTATAAAGTTATTCTATAAATAGAATATGTTATATTTTATTATGCATAGTGTTGCATAGTGTCTGCATAGTATTTTGCATAGTAAAATCTTTTTATATAAAATAAAATACTTTTATAAAGTTATTCGTTTTATTAGATTATAAATAGAATATATTATATTTTATTTAAAAGATTTTGCTTTAAATATGGACCATCCGATTAAAAGTAAATCAATATAGACCGTTCATGAATTAGTTACTATGCAGTCCATTCTTCTATAAATAGAAGCTCATTCCTTCATTATTTATTACGAATTCACTGAAACTATAGAGAGAGAAACTATAGAGAGAAAGAAGAAAAGTATTCTGCTACTTCACTACTCCTATATCCAGTACTCCTCTTTCTAAGGTAAGGGATATTATTTGTTGTATCCGTAAGGGGTATTATTTCTTTTGTATATATGAAGAGAACTTCTGTTATTCCATTCTTTATTATTTTGTTAGAATAACCTGTATACACGGACTACCCTATACTTGGTGAAATTCTTCTGTTATTCCATTCTTTATTATTATGTTGGAATAACCTGTTTATGCGAAGTACCGCATACATGGTGAAATTCTTCTATTATTCCGTTCTTTATTATTCTATCGGAATATCCTGTCTGTGCGTTTATGCATGACCTGGTTCCATTATTTATTATTATGTTAGGACTAACCTGTCTGTGCAGTCTATCGTACGCATAGTGAATCTTTTTGTTATTCCATTCTTTATTATTCTGTTGAAATAACCTATCTGTGTGGATTATCATATGCATGGTGAATGATCCTTTGTATTCATTCCTTATTAAACTGTGAATATGATATGTCTAAGTGGATTACCGCATGGCGGCGAAAATCCATTTGCAGTTTCATATATTCTATTATACTCAGTTGGTTAAAGTTTTGGCTTCTATACTCCATGAAATTAGTGGAATATCCTTGATATTTGTGTTTCATCTAGTATCTTTTCATGGAAATAATCTTCTGAGCATTCTTGAATTTTACCCTACGAAAAAGTATCATGTTAACAATTTGGACGTTATTGGTTCCTGGATAAATTAATTCTTGAACATGTTTTATTGAATTATTATGTCATTGTCATCATCCTCATGTTTATATTATGTTGAAAGTTATCTGTGGCCTGTAGTGCATAGATGGACTTGGTTGATTATGACCAGGGATTATTCGATATAATCATGACCGTAATGTTACAAATGATGTGGAAAAAGTCCTCATTGGCTCGTAATGCATTGATGGACAGTTTTTGGTATGATTATGGCTATGGATTCTCTTCGGCCAAGGGTGCAAAGATGAATTATTTTATGGCATGATCAGGACCGTTGATGAAAACACAATTATCTTTGGCCCGTAGTGCATGGATATTTCGTGGTCATAATACTAAAGAATATCTTTGGCCTGTAGTGCAGGGATGATCTAATGATGTGGATTATTTATTGAGCTGAGTCTCAACGATAAAAAATGATGAAAATATTTTATATCATATAAGATAGTAGATTTTATTCTCTACTTGACTCTTCTAATGGATTGTTTGTTCCGCTGCAGTTAAACTTGATGTTTGTTATATTGTATCAGTTTAACACTGTTGAAGGCTAACGATAATTTATTCTGCATTATCTTAGTCATAATATTTCTTACTGGGCTAATTGAGCTCACCCTTTCTTTCATTGTTCTCTTCAGGAAATAAGAACGTAGCTGGGGCTAGTCGGGGAACAGAGTGATGGTTCTAGATGGTGCATTAGTAGTCCTCACTATTATGTGAAATAATATAATAATAAATGTAATGAGTACTCCATTGAGTGTGGATATTGTCTAGATGACAATATTTGTATTACAGCATATGTTTTTTCGTATTTTACACGATTGTTATATAATTAGTTTGTATTTGTATTCTGTACCATGTATCTGGCGACCCAAGATGGGTGATGTATACCTATTTTTGGGGGCGTCACAATTATAACACGCTTTGGACTGCATCGCGCAGTTTGGACTGATGTGCCCTTTCCCTTCGCATTTGAAGCATAAGATAGGTGGTCGTTCTCCTTCTTTAACAAAAGGTGCTGGTGCTGACGTCTTTCCATCATTGTTGAATCTCCTCTTCATGAAATGTCCACTCTTATTGTCTTGGCCATGATTACCACTGAAGTGGTTACCATTTTTGGCATGTTGATTCCATCCATGTTTGTTGTCACCGCTTCGATGACTGCTGCCACTGGTATTATCATTTTGCCAACTGCTCTCTCTTTATTGGGTTGACTCATTATTACGTTCTAATATCTGAGTCCTATTTACAACATCTGAATACAAACACAGTTTATGAGAAATTAGGTATTGACGTATCTAAGGTTTTAAACCTCTTAGAAACATGTGCGTCATTCTCTCCTCATTATCAACCAAGTGTAACGCAAACTGGGACAACTCGGCAAACTTAGCTTCGTACTGCAACAATGTCATATTGTTCTGCTCTAGCTTGATGAACTCTACCTCCTTCATGTGACGAATATTTTCGGGAAAGTACTTGTCGTTAAACAGTTCTTGGAACTTCTCCCAAGACATCTTCAATGCGGCAGGTTGAGTACGCTTTACAGATTCCCACCAGTAATCTACTTCTGCCCGCAACATGAAGGTGGCAAAGGGAACCTTTTGCTCCTCGGAGCATCCCAAGACATTAAATATCTTGTTGATCTGCTTTATCCACGTCTCCGCCTTAAGTGGTTTTGGCTCTCCAAAAAACTCCGGTGGTCCCAACTCCTTGAACTATTTAGCAGTGATCGTCCGAGAGTTGCCAGTGTTTCCACCTGTATTTTAGACAGGAGTCTCTCTTTCCTGATGTTGCATGAATTGTAGAAAGCCTCTGAACATTCCATCGTTCATCATTTCATCAGTGCTGTTGTTTGAATAAGGATTGTCACCTTCCTGATGCACATTATCCTGATTATTGATCTGTGGAGACTCAACGGTCTCCTGTGCACCATTACTATTCTCAACATTCTCGGATGTCATTTTCAAATACTGCCACAAAAAAAGGGTTAATTGACATGTCACATGTTATCCCTATACTCTAACCGACCAATTAAATACCAAATAAACTTAGGTAGGTCATACTAGCAAAGGAATTTCTCGTCTCTCCCCTCCTAGTTCTTGTCTCACATCTCAGCCAGGGATCATATCCCTAAGCTTTGATACCAACTGTGACGCCCCCAAAATAGGTATACATCACCCATCTTCAGTCGCCAAATACATGGTATAAAATTCAAATACAACTTAATGATACAACTTTCGTGCAAAATACGACAAAACATAAACTAAAAGTTTTAAAACGAATATTGTCTTCTAAACTATATTCAACTCAAATGGTGTCCTCAATATAATTATTATCACACTATTTCACAGAATAGTGAGGACTACTAATGCTATCATCTGGACCGTCACTCTGTTCCCCGACTAGTCCCGGCTACGTTCTCATTTCCTGAAGAGGACAATGAAAGCAAAAGGGTTAGCTCAACTAGCCCAATAAGAAATATTATGACTAAGATAATGCAAAATAATTTATTGTTAGCCTTTAACAGTGTTAAACTGATAAAATATAACAAACATCAAGTTTAACTCCAGCGGAACAAGCAATCCATTCGAAGAGTCAAGTAGAGAATAAAATCTTCTATCCTCTATGATTTAAAAAGATTTTTCATCACTTTTATCGCTGAGACTCAACTTAATAAATAATACATATCATCCCTGCACTACGTCCAAGGATATTCATTAGTATCACGACCATAAATTATCTATGCACTACGGGCCAAGGATATTCGTGTATTCATCAATGGTCATGATCATGCCAACAACTGTCCATCAATGCACTACGGGCCAATGAGGACTTTTACCACATCATTTATAACATTATGGTCATGATTATATCGAATAAATCCTGGTCATAATCATACAAAGTCCATCTATGTACTACAGGCCACAGATAACTTTCAACATAATATAAACATGAGGATGATGACAATGATATAAGAATTCAATAAAACAAGTTCAAGGATAAATTTTTAAAGATTTATAATTTAATTTATCCCGAAATCAATAACGTCCAAATTGTCAATATGATACTGCTTTGTGGAGTAAAATTCAAGAATAATATTGTACCAAAAATAATTTAAACTGAAAACGAATTAATTTTTTATCATGAATAGTACCCCGGGTGAATAGTACTCGAGTGAATAGTATTCCATGAATAGTACTTCGAGAATAGTAACCCCATGAATAGTACTTCGGCATGAAAAAGTTAAAACTTATCAAGAATGCTCAGAATAATATTTCTATGAAAAGATACTGGATGAAGCGCAAATATCAAGGATATTCTACTAATTTTATGGAGTATAGAAGCCAAAATTTTAACAAACGAGTATAGAATTTGAAATCTAAAATGAAATAATATTACTTACATACTATAGAGTATGGAAGAAAATATTATTTCAAGCGAATATTGAACAAAAATAACATCCCTTACCTTGAAAAGAAGAGTATTCCAACTGGTAAAGCGGACATATTCTTGAAGAAAACTTTCACTATTTTTCTACGCTCAAAGCTTTCTAAAACTCTAAAGAAATACACTAAAAGAAGAATTCTCTGATTCTGGTGTGATTTTTAATTCTAACTTAAGCGCCTATTTATAGAAAAATGCTAGAACGTCATAGGAGACTTAATTAATAAAATAATATTTATTTTTTCTTTCTTCTCTATGCCCAAATTTGTTGAACAAGGCGAGCAGCCACCATTGAAAAAAATTCAGCACATGCTTTTACAAAAAAATAAATGTGGGTCCCACCCAATTTTAATAAAAATTATTTTATTTTCTGAAACTTCACTAATTCATAATAAATAGCCCTTTTTTCAGAAAAATACGAATTTTATGTCCATTCCACACGCAATTGAATTCTCTACAACTTTGCAGAAGAAAGTTTTTTTTAATTCCAAACAGAAAATATCCGAATTTCACAAACAGACAATTTTCAACACATCTTAAAATTCATAACAAATCATACGTTAACTTTTAACGGTTCAAAATTTGTGGACATATACTCAGCTTATATATGCATAACATATCCAAAAATCACAATGATCCAACGGTCGAATTAAAATTATAACTCACGCAATAGAGCTTTAAGAACATCGATTTGATTTTTTAATACTTCCAATCCGACAAAATACTGTTAAAACACCTCAACATTAATTTCTTCATTTATAACCACATAAAATAAATATTTTTCTTATCATATAAATCAATAATTAATTATTCACAAATAATATTAAAGAATCACAATTATGGCAACCAGGTCGTTCACAAGAAAGAGGAGACTTTTCGATAAGGATTTCTCATTACTGGCGCGCAATTAGGTGACCAAACCTCTCTTTAGACATAACTTTCTTAGACATTACCATTAATGTTATCTAACAATATTATTCCAATAATATGAATTATTGATCTGATATTAGAAATAGTGTGTTGTGATAATTATTGAAACAATAATAATATAAAATATCAATGTAGCAATTATTGAATCAATAAAATAAAATATTGAACAATAATTACTGTAACAATGATTGAGTAAAGCCTTCTTACGTAAGAATCATAATTCACAAATACTGTGAAATACCGTGTGCTACTGTGCAACCCCGCATATTATTATATTTTAACCACCGAGTATTCTAACAGTTAACGGTAAAACTTTTGCCGTTATTTTATAAAAAGTTATTTTTGTCGTTTTCTCAATCCGACAATAATTCCGTTGTGAGGTCAACCAATGATTGTGTCGTCGTACGAATATTCCCTGTTATAATGAATATTCCCCGACCAATCGAATATTATATAACAACCTGCGTACTTTGCAAAATTTATAAATATTACCCACAACTATAACATTATATCAAATTCACTCCATAATATTCAAAAATGATATTTATAGAAAATTCATCTTTATTCATAAAAGTTGGGGTCTTACAAAATTTGCCAGTAAGAGGACTTAAGCCGCTATTACAAGCTTTTCAAAACTGTTATATGCTTGTGTGTGGATGTTTCATTTACATTTGATGGATGTGTATGAATGCATTTACTTATTGTACTTAATGCTTTACACTATATCTGCTTGTGATAATAGTGCTTCACACATGTCATCATTTTCATAAACGGTGAGACATGTTGTATGCAAATGTATGTTGTGTGGTTCCTCCATCAGGAGGCTATCCTGTCGGTGTTTGATTACTAGACTCGTAGGAAAACTAATTCCAACGAGGCTCAGGAAAGACACCACCCAAATTCGCTCCAGTTGAAAGGCCGGATTAATTTCCCGTCGAGTAAATTACGATGATTTGGGAACCTTCATGCCAAAAAGCCGCGAGAGTGGCCTAAGATAGGTTAGCCTCTGATAAACCAAACGCGTAGGAAAGTCTCTTCATCCATTTTCAATTACTCGTAATTTCATTCCATATTAATCTCCATGTATTGAGAAGTATGAAGAAATATGTGCACACGCATATTTACAAAGTATTAACATGCTATCCTGTATTACAAACAACTAACATCCGTGTTGCAGGATAATACTCCTAAAATGGATACATCATATAGCATGTAAACATTTATACGTTCCCTAAAACTAAACTACGTTAGTTTTTCGCAGGGAAGCAATCTAACCTATTACTCAGTAAAAGTCCAAGAAGGACACGAGCCTACAACCAATTATGTCTTCATCTGACCAGGCTAATCTTAATCCTGTCTCCTGCGAGGAATTCGACGGATTATGTAAACAAATTACCGATTTGGCTGTTCTGCTTCAAGAAGTACAACAATTTACTCAGGGTACAAGGATACCCATACATGCTGAATCCTCTACACAAGGAGGAACCCAAGGTTCAGATAAAGCCATCCTAGTACCTGAGCTCTAGTTGGATACGACCAACAAAATTCATGATACCACCCACCTCAAAGAAGATCTAGACACCGGTGATATCAGAAAAAAGGTCCTTCAAATGGAAGAGTCCATCCGTTCTATCAAAGGGATTGAAGCACATGTGAGTGTTTCATATATCGACCTTTGTATATTCCCTGGTGTGCATTATACAGAGAAGTTCAAGACTCCTGACTTTGAAAAGTATGACGGGTTAAGAGATCTGTAAGATCCCAAATTTTATGAAATGAAAGTATTCAATTTTCTTATAATTATTATTTTATTTAATAAATGATGAAATTGATAAAAGTTTAAAGTTAAGGGTGATATGTGAAATTTTTTTAAAGTAAGCAAGTTGATATAAAATATTCTTTTTATCGGAGAATATCCGTACGAGGACACCATCATTGGTGGACTCCACAACAGAATAACTGTCGAAATTAGAAAACGACAGAAATATCTTTTTATAAAATAACGGCGAAAGTTTTACCGTTAAACTGTTGAAATACCCGGTGGTAAAAGTATAGTAATACGCGTGGTTACATAGTAGCACACGGTATTGATTATTAATGCTTACGTAAGAAGTCACTTAGTTATACTCAATTATTGCTACAATAATTGCTACATAGTATCTCACGTTATTTGATTATATTATTGTCACAGTATCATCTGCATAATATTTTATATTACTAAATCAATAATTGAGATGACAAAGTTATTCATATTATTATTTGCAATATTAACGATGTCTAGAAAGTTCTGTCGATGAGAGGTTTGGTCACCTAATTGCATGCCAATATGGAGAGATCCTTATCGGAAAGCCCCCTCTTTCTTGAGAATAATCTGGTTGTTAAATATTGTGAGTTATAATATTAATGATGAATAGTTGTTAATAGATTAAAATGTGTTTATTAAAGATAAGTGATTTGTGGTAAATATTATTCAATTTTTGATATAAATATAGGGGTTTGTTATGGGATGTTTGTTATAAGTTTGGCTTATTATTCTATGAGGAGATATGCTAATTTTTCAGACCGTTGGTTGAAGATATAATAGTAAATCAATATGAACCGCTGGTGGAAAGTTATAAAAGTAAATCAATATGGATCGTTGGTTTAATATTTTAATAGTAAATAAGTATGGACCGTTGCTTTAAGTTTTAATAGTAAACAAATATGGACCGTCCGTTTAAAAGTAAATTAATTTGGGCCTTTCATGAATTAGTTACTATTCAGTCCTTTTTCCTATATATAGAAGCTCATTCCTTCATTATTTTTTAAGAATTCACTGAAGCTTCAGAGAGAGAGAAACTATAGGGAGAAAGAAGAGGAGTATTCTGCTACTACCCTACTTTAGTATTGAATCTTCTACTAAGTTAAGGGGTGTTATTTATTTCATATTCACTTAAAATATTATTTTGTATATTTGTAAGAAATATTATCTTCATTCAATATTCGTAAGGGATATTATTTGTTGTATTCGTAAATGGTGTTATTTATTTCATATTCACTTACGATATTAATTTTCGTATTCGTAAGGAATATTATATTCGTTCAATACTCGTAAGGGGTATTATTTCTTTCGTATTCATGAAGAGAGTTATTTTTTTTAATACTCGTAAGGGTTGTTATTCTATTCTTTATTACTCTGTTAGAATAACATATCTACGCGGATTACCGCATGCATGGTGAAATCCTTTTGTTATTCCATTCTTTATTATTCTATTGGAATAACCTGTCTACGCGGACTACCGCATGCATGGTGAAATTCTTATGTTATTCTATTATTTATTATTCTGTTGAAATAACTTGTCTACGCGGACTACCACATGCCTGGTGAATAACCATTCGTATTCAATTGTTATTAAATTGTGAAAATGATCTGTCTACGCGGACTACTGCATGACATGTAAAAATCCATTTCCAGTTTCGTATATTATTTCTTTTCATATTCTTAAATCTAAACTTACTATGGTATGTATTGCTTCTATTATTCCTGAAATTAGTGGAATATCCTTGAGTTTTGCGTTTCATCCAGTATCGTTTCATTGGAATATTGATATGAACTTTCGTATTAAATATCAATATTTTCACCCGGGATACTATTCACGGGTTATTATTCACCGGTTACTATTCACTCGAATATTATTCACTCGGGTATTCGGGACACTTTTCATGTCGGGGTACTATTCACTTGAGTACTATTCACCTGGAGTACTATTTACGATAAAAATTGATTTCTTTTATGTCCAAAATTATTTTTGATACATGAATATTATTCTTGAATTTTACTCCACAAAGCAGTATTATGTTGACAATTTGGATATTTTTAAACTCTGGATAAATTTAAAGTCTTTAATATTTATCCTTGATCTCGTTTGATTGAATTCTTATATCATTGTCATCATCCTCATGCTTATATTGTGATAAAAGTCATCTGTGGCTTACGTGTATAGATGTACTTTTGATTGGTAAGATTATAACCAGGGATTATTCAGTATAATCATGACCGTAATGTTACAAATGATGTGGTAAAAGTCCTCATTGACTCGTAGTGCATTGATGGACAGTTGTTGATTTGATCATGACCATTGATGATTACATGAATATCCTTGGCCCGTAGTGCAGGGATGATTCGATGATGTGGTTTGTTTTTTAAGCTGAGTCTCAGCAATAAAGTTGATGATAAACTTTTTAAATCATAGAAGATAGTAGATATCATGTTCTACTTGACTCTTCTAATAGATTACTTGTTCTGCTGTAGTTAAACTTGATGTTTATTGTATTTTATCAGTTTAACACTGTTGAAGGCTAACGATAATTTATTCTGCATTATCTTAGTCATAATATTTCTTACTGGGCTAGTTGAGCTCACCCTTTTACTTTCATTGTTCTCTTTAGGAAATGAGAATATAGCTGGGGCTAGTCAAGGAACAAAGTGATGGTCCGAGATGGTGCATTAGTAATCCTCGCTATTATGTGAAATAGTGTGATACAAATTGTAATGAGGACTCCATTGAGTGTGGATATTGTCTAGAAGGCAATATTCTTGTTTAAACTCTCAGCTATGTTTTGTCGTATTTTACACGACAATTGTATAATTAAGTTTGTAGTTATATTTTGTACCATGTATTTGGTGACTCAGAATGGGTGATGTATTCCTATTATGGGGGCGTCAAAAGATCCTTACGGACGGTCCTTCCCTTAAGCACCTCAGTCGGGACTCCCAACAAGGATCTAATAGCAATCGGGATAATATCTGCCGTACATGGCACTGGCGCCCCGCCAAAGTCCATATCGGTGATAAATCGCCAATCCATAGGCATCATCATCACCTCACAGTCTAACCAATGGAGAGTCTGAGTCTGGTGACTCAGACAATGCCCTGAGGAAACCCCAGGGACAACGGCGGGGAAGAATGGAAAAGAACGCCCCAAAGCCCCAATCGTGCACAATACCTCGGTAATCTGGATGCAGAGCCTGATACAGGGAGTGTATGCTGAACCAGTTCCCCGAGGTTATGTAAAGCCGAGAACCTACATCGCCTACAAATCAATGTCAAAATCCTTGCTCCTCCTCAATAGGAAAAAGGAAGATCAAATCCAACTTTTACCTCATTTGCATGCAAGTAAACTGAGGGGTGGTGACTCAAATCACCCAGAAGATATGGGATAGCCACCTGAATGCCTAGGAAATCCCTATGGGGAATATGAGCAGCAGGAGTTAGAGCCGCTACCGGTACGTCCTCCTCCTCGTCCTCGACATCCGGTACATCAACTCGGATAAGACGAATCACCGCCTCCGCTAGAGGACGAGGTTGTCTAACTGAACGGGGTTGAGGCACTTCAGAAGCCCTCCTCCGTACACCTGAAGTGGTCCTGTGGGACCCGCTCGACTGATTTGGATCCATAATGTTTGGACACAAGTCTCCAAATCACCTCATAAAGGGTGTTGTATTTTCTAAACTTGGAGCTTTTCAAAATGCATTTAATGACTATATGCATGCATGCATTATTTTAACATACGCCTACAGTAGAGTTAAAAATGCATGACTACCCAATGCCTACATATTGATTTTTTTTGCCATAAGTTCCTCTATAAATAGGATTATCCACATGCACATAGGCATGACTAGGTGGACATTCAGTAGCACACCTGCCCACAGTCATACACAAATTATTTGCATTAAAAAGTCAAAGTCATCAATCTATAAGGGTAGCCGAATTACCAGAATTACTTTGCTTTATTAGCTTTGCTCATTTGTCCTCAAATAGGATAAGAGATAGCAGAAAAAGGTGCCAATTTGACTGTTTTAAAAGTCAAATTTATTTACATCATTATGTTCAGCATGGTTTAATACTAACATTTACTATGTTGAATATTTTTTATCAAGACATATGAGTATGCATATTCACTACTATGTGTTTAAACACATTTCATATAAAAAGTCATTTTCCAACGGATAAAAACTGGAAAAAAGGACATACATACGTTACCAGGACAGTGTAGAACACTTGCACGGTGACAGAATTTGCAGAAGGACGCCCGAACTCAGCAAAACTAAAGAAGAGCTCTCGGATTTCCTGTGCGGCGCAACTTGAAAATGACTTGTGAAGGCAACCCGTCCATTTAAGGACATCCACGGTTGGCTGTAGGTCCACCTGCAGCTGCTGCAGATGTACCTGTAGCTCCCATACATGGGTACCACCCCTCCGGCTCGGTCCAATTCGAGTTACAAAGGAGTTCTCACAAGCTAAAAAGGCTAAATCTGGGATAAAAATGCTATGCGATTGAGCATAATAGCCTAAAATCCTTGTTTTCCTGGGCCCGACTGTGGCTTTCATATCATTCATTGGTATTCGCCCAAACACAGGGTATACTATACCGATGATCTCAGCAGTTGCAGATCACATTTGGCAATACCACACAAAGGTCCAATGCCGTCAGTTTGGGATCATCATTCTCAAGAAGAACCCCGGTGAGGGTATCACGCATCTGTATTTGTTGATGCACAATCCCCGACGGGGGCATTACGCATAATCTGCAGTTAAACTTATTGTTTATTATTAGTTTATCACTGTTGAAGGCTAAAAATAATTTATTATGCATTATCTTAGTCATAATATTTCTTATTTGGCTAGTTGAGCTCACCCTTTTGCTTTTATTGTTCTTTTTAGGAAATGAGAACGTAGCCAGGACTAGTCGGGGAACGGAGTGATGGTCCGAGATGGTGGCTATAGTAGTCCTCACTATTCAATGAAATAGTGTGATAATAAATGTAATAAGGACTCCATTTGAGTTTGGATACTGTCTAGAAGACAATATTTGTGTAAAAACTCTCAGCTACGCTTTTATCGTATTGTATAACAGAAGTTTGTATTGAAATTTGGTACCATGTATTTGGCGACTGACATTGGGTGATGTATACATATTTTGGGGGCGTCACAGTTAATCTTAACAGGATTCGAAGTAGTCATATAATAATCAAAGCTTTTGATGGATCTCGACGGAATACTATCGGATAGATTGAGTTACCCGTGGAAATCGATCCACATACATTCTACATATCCTTCCAAGTGCTCAAGATCACTACAGGATACAATTTACTATTGGGAAGACCTTGGACTCATATGGCGGGAGCTATCTCATCCACTCTTCATCAACAACTCAATTATATCGATAACAGTGATCTGGTCATTATCAATGCCGAGCCAGAATGTCCTGTTCAAAGTGATATACCACTTGTCAGTTTCAATGAAGAAGTTGAGCATGTCAGCTTCCAGGCCCTTGAGGTGAGCAACACTCACTATCATCCCGTTGGTGCTCCATTTTTCTAAAATCTAGAGTTTCTGCTGAGGTAATGTCGGGAAGTCAACAGATGATATCATTGGGTTTTTAACCTAAACAAGGGTTAGGAAAGGATCATCAGGGAATCAAATGCCCAATTTAAGTTCCCAGCCAGACAGGGACAATAGGACTGAGATACTCCTTTGGCTCCTGTCACAGGAACCCACACAAGCATCCTCCGGTTCCTTTACCTACAAGGCTATTTCCTAAACCTATAGGAGCTAATCCTGTACAGCCTCTACGGAGAGTTCCTTGCCCCTGCGGTAGCTACATTGTTTCCTAAGCTGATACCGATTAAAGGAAAGGAAGTCTGGATTCCTAAACCAAATGAGGAGGAATGGAATCAAAGGTGTAAACAAGATATTAAGAGGCGATTATCAAAGATGTACTTCTTGGCACATACTGAGGATATGAACAAGGATATCTTAGATGACGACTGTCCAGACATCATGGTCATCATTCATGAGAAGGAGGACGATAACAACCTCTTCATCATAGCTGTCCACCAGGAATTGACCCTTGACAATTGGAGCAGCACTCCTTGCATTTGCTGACACGGGTAAAAAAAGGCAGAAACTCCCTCCACCCTGTAAATAGCAATAACTCTTACTTTTACTGCATATTATTAACAGTTACTTTTGTCATTTCATGCTAACACTTTGTATGATTGAACAGTTTCATATATTAAGTGAAAGCATTTTGTTTCAGAACTCTAAAGTTTGATATGCCTAAACTGTAAGAACCCAGATTTTTAGAATTATTAAAATAAGGATTTAGTAAATAAAATTTTTAAGACGTGAGAAGGGTTCAAATATATATATATATATATATATATATATATATATTGTAAGACCCCAACTATTTGTGAATAAAATTAAATTTTTTCTATTTATTATTTTGTTATAGTAAGGGGTCGGGGAGGACCGATGATGGAATATGTTATACATATCCTCAACAGACAGAACGCATCCCCACAGAGTCTCTTGTACATGAGAGATACATCTTCAGTGGAGGTCTGTACCAAGGATTAAGGACTATGGTGACAATACCAACGTCAACATCCCGGAAGTTCGTGGTCACTTTGGATCATACATCCAAACGGTTTACCAGAGTGGTCATGAATAACCCATATCCTGGTAGAAGTCAAGGGGAGCTGACAATCATCCCACCATATTGGAGAACAATCCAACAAACCACATACATTTGTATCATGTTGTTGTACATTGCATCATGATTATCTTACCGTATTTCAAGTGTCTAGTATTCTTTATCCTATCCATGCCATTGCATTGCATGAATATGATAAAAAGGGGCATCTGTAGACACTCAAAATTTTTTGCATACCTGTTAGTACATTACAGGAGGGCAGAATTATCTTTCAGAGATAACCCTAGAAGACAACTCAGTTCAATCCCAGAGACAACATTGGGATTTTCAGTATTACCATCTAGGAGATAACCCCAAGATATCCAGCTCAAACTTTGAAATACCACCAGAAGTTTCAACCTCAACCTCGGAAACAACACCAGGAGTTTTAGCGTCAACCTCGGAGATATCCCCGAGGAATGCAGTTCAAATACCAAAAATCACACCGTAGAAGATCGTGTCATCTCAGAGATAACCACTAGATACTTAGTCTCAGTCCCAAAAATCACACCGGGAAAGACAGCGTCAACCTCGAAGACAACCCCGAGGTATGCAGTTGCAGTTCCGGAGATAACCCCGAAAATGCTTGTTTCAAACCCATGCAATCTGCTTCAAAACACTCCGCAATGGCCCCGTGGCACTCATTTCCAAAGTTCAGAGATAACCCTGGGAAGTTAGGCATATCTCAGAAACAACACTAAAGACGGTCAACACCTGCAGCAGTCCAATCTCAAAGATAACCTTGAGCAACAACTGCTTAATCAGCTCAACCCGGACAAAACCATGGTGAAGGGAAGAACCGTTATCTTGCCATCCCACTTTGCATCGTCTCAATATTTATACATATATACACAGTAATGTTCTACAAGAATCAAAGAACGCGAATCCCGAGTGACTACTGCACAAGACAGCACACTAGATATAATTTGAAGCTTGAAGACCAAGGGTATGGTCCCATCTTCCTGACTTCGTACAAATTTTAATCCCATGTCATTGTGTAGCTCTTGACAACAGCATACCGAAAACGGTCTTATACACCTCAATCGGATGCCCATATTGAAGTTCTGAAAGTTCGAGAGGACATCACGTTGCACGCGTGCACGTACCTCGAGACGGCGGGACCAGCGAAACTTGGGCCACCCCGGGCAGCCGTAGGTACATCTGAGGCTATCGCAGGTACACCTGCGGCTCCCCCCTCTATAAATATAGGGCTTGGGGTAGCCATTTTGAAAGGAGAAAAGGCAGGAAACCTTGTCCAATTTACTCTGTACACCCTATAAACTGAGTGATTTCTCATTTTAAACACATATGAGCTCATATATTGTTATATTTTTAATGGAAGGAGCCTAGTGTTCATACCTTTAAAGCTATTGAAGTCTTATTTGGCAGTCCACTGAAAGCCTTCTTACACACTTTAAAGCATTTCTCCACTACTATGCACACACAGTTCTTCACGTTGAGAGTCGTGTAGCGTGTGTATACCCGGACTTCGGTTCTTGTCATTTATATATATATGAGCTCTCAGAGTTGCATTCCTCGGGGTTATCTCCGAGGTTGAGACTGAAACTCCCAGAGTTGTTTTCGGGACTGAGCTGGATATCTCAGGGTTATTTTTTAGATGGTGATAACTGAATATCCTAGGGCTGCCTTCGGGATTGAACTGAGTTGTCTTCCAGGGTTATCTCTAAAAGATAATTATGTCCTCCTGCAATGTTAGTAACAGGTATGAAGAAAAATTTTGAGTCTCTACAAGTGGTAAGCACATTTCTGGCTGGGATTGTATCTTTTGCTCCCTGGTTCCAGAGGTGGAGCCAGTTCGATAAAATTTTTTATGATCCATTAATATCGCCAATACATTTTTAAGGGAATCGCCTAATGGAGTGAACACCCGATTTTCCGTTCTTTCAAAATTTCTTTTTCTATCTTGGAATTGGTTGAATGCAGTCTGTTGTTGAGATAGCATATTGTCTTACTTTTTCCAAATGGAGGGACTATAGTTTGGTCTCCTAGCTTGCCCCTGTACAATAAGGGATACATCTTCATTACCTTTGTCGGGTACCCCCTTGGGATCGCTCGTATACTTAGCAGTCTTTATATGTTTAGTAACTGCTTCCAAAACAGTGAAGTCTTTAATCTTTCCTGCCTTCAGGCCCATCTCTGCCATTTCATCGTGTTTGATCATTTCTGTGAATGGCTTTCTTATGCCTGCTAGGATCCTCTCATAGTAAAGAGCTTCTTGGATATCAATAAACGTCATTACCATCTCAGTTTCTATCATTGATGGAATAACTTGCGCTGCTAGATGTCACCATCTTTGGGCATATTCTCGGAAGGACTCAATACTTTGCTTTTTGACTATAGTCACTTGGTATCGATCCGATGCCATTTGTGACAAAAAACTGATTGATTGAGAAAGGCGTGGGCCAATTCTTCCCAGTTGTGGATTTTAGCATTGTCAAGTCAGGCATACCAGGCTTTAGCCTCTCTAGTGAGACTCTTTTGAAAAAGTTACATTCTAAGGCTTTCATTTTTAGCATAAGACCCCACCCAGTTCGTCAATGTACACTTTTAGGTGCGTATATGGATCGCCTACCTCATTATACTTTTCAAACTCTTGGATTTTGAATTTATCAAGATATCGAGCCCCTATAAATATGCAGAGATATGAATAGGTGACACTTCCATAGTTTCCAGTCCATTTGATTGACCGGATGGTTTCTTCCATTTATTGGACTTTCTTTCTTATATCCCAAGTTTCTCGATTATCCTTGAGTTTTGTGATTTTAGGGGTTTTATTGGTTCCTTTAATGGAATGGGGTTCAGGTATCTGGGTTTCCAACTTTTTACCAATACCTTGATTGCCCCTTGGGGTGAAAGACTCTAGTTGAGTAGGCATTGTTTGGTCCTGAGTGTTTTTACTTTGTTCTTTTAGAAAGACAACCAATTCTATTATTTGATTCTTTAATCCTTCGAACTCCTCACGGGAAACACGAGTAGGATCAGGCTGGGCACTTCTAGCCATGTCTGACGGTGGGCTTAGTGCCTTTTTGGATTTTGAACGGGCGACGGGATCAATTGCTTCCCAACAAAAAAGACTTATGTAGTCTAGTTTTGTAGGAAATGTTACATGCTATATAATTTGTCTGTTTAGGAGTATTATCCTGTAACACGGATGCCAGTTGTTTTAATTACAATATAGCATAATAGGTTTTTATATGAAAGGGACTGCATGTACACATATTCCTTTATTTCTTTCCATTACATTAAAATTGACATAGAAATGAAATTACAAGTAATTAAATTTTCAAGTAATTGAAATGGGAAGGTATGAAGAGACTTCCCTTTGTGTGTGGTTTATCAGAGGCTGACATACCTTAGGCTACTCTCGCGGCTTGTCGACATGAAGGTTCCCATATCATCGCAATTTACTCGACAGAAAGTTAATCCGGTCTTTAAACTGGATCGAATCTGGGTGGTACCTTTCCTTAGCCTCGCTGGAATTATTCTCCCTACGAGTCCAGTAATCAAACACCGGCAGGATAGCCTCCTGGTGGAGGGACCACATAACATTCATTCACATGCATCGCGTCTCACCGTATGGAAATGATGACATATGCGAAGCACTAATATTACGAGCAGATATGGTGTGAAGCACTAAGTGCAGTAAGTAAATGCATTCGTACACATTTATTCTAATGTAAATGCAACAACCATACACAAGCATATAATAGTTTTGAAAAGTTTGTAGTAGCAACTTAAGCCCTCTTACTAGAAGTCCCCAGCAGAGTCGCCACATGTCGACGTCGGGATTTTTATTTGCCCATTTTCTGTTCTTGTCTTTTGGTGTTTTCATCTTAGGTGAGATTTGTTTGAAAAAATAAGTTGTGAAAAGGTTCGACATGCATATGTCGATAATTGGACTGTAAGAGTCGCTAGTTGGTATTTTTAGATGGTTGCACCAACTCAACCGAGAAAAGATTTGCACATTGACCTAGTGATGTTACACTATTTAACTGGTCTATGAAACCGAGATTCGTTCGAGTCCGGGGGCATGATTATGCGGAGGGAAGGTGTTAGGCACCCCCCGACATCTGTGTTACCACGGTGATAGTCACTTTTCAATGAAACTGTTTTATGAATGTGTGTGTGTGTGTGTGGGTTAATGTGCAATTATCTAGAAGTAGTGCTATGCCTCGTTTGCACCTATATACAAAGGGTTTGAATTTTGTATAAAAGTTCAGTTTTAACAAGATATAGCTGTGATGTTTTTAAAAGAGGTTTTTCAAACCCTTATGCTCAATAGTAATTGAGGCCTTTGATACTTCTATTTTATTATGTGCTTGGCTTAATTGGTTTTATTTTTGAGATGTGAGGCATCTTCGATAAAATAAAATACATAGCAGTGCCGAACTCCTTGTGGGCATGGGAGTTGTCTAAGGAAATTCAACTACCATGAATAATTTACAAGCCCTGTACAGCTGAAAATGTCCATCACGGGAACCGAATCTAGATTCAGGAGACTGAATCTATGAACACATGATTCATAGGCTCACATGATATGCAGTTTGTATGAAAGCTGCAAACAATTATATATATATATAAGCTGTAAATATATATATATATATATATATATATATATATATATATATATATATATATATAGATGATCAACTGCTACGAAGTAAACTCTAGGCGGGACTTAATGTAAATATATAAAAGATGTAAGTATATATATATATATATATATATATATATATATATCAGTAAACGCTTCGGATATAAAATATAGGCTCAATCAAAAAATGTTTGATGATAATAATATATATAAGTATTTATATATATAAAAGTAGTAAACGCTCCGGATTTAAAATCCAGGCTCACCGAACAGAGTTCGATAACAATTTATATATATATATATATATATATATATATATATATATATATATATATATATATATATACATAAAGCCACGGACCGAAGTCCGGGCATACACGCGTAACATGAATCTCAACGTGAATAACTGTGTGTTTAAGAAGTAGAGAAAAGGCTTAAAGTAATGTAAGAAGGCTTACAGTGGACTACCAAAGAAGACTTCAATAGCTTTAAATGGATGAACACTCGGTTCCCACCAGTAAAAAGTAGCCAAATATAAGCTCACAAGTGTTTGAAATGAATAAAGACTAAATTTATAATATGTACAGAGCAAATTGGACAGAGATTCCTCGCCTTTTTCTATTACAAAATGGCACTCCAAGACCTCTATTTATAGAGGGGGAGTCGCAGGTGTACATGGGGCAGTAGCAGGTGTGCCTGTAGTTGCCTAGGGTTCCCCGGGCAATCTGTGTCCTATCGTCTCGAAGTACGTGCACTCGGACAACGCACTGTTCACTCGAACCTTCATAACTTTCAATCCATGGGTCTAATGGAAATGTGCCATACCATTCCTAAAAGGTCTTTCTGAAGGCTATGTAATAACATAGGATTTGCCCTTTTTTGAATCCGGGAAGATGGGTCCATGATCGAAATTACATTTCCTGGTTTCCGTTAGGCAGTCCGTTGAGCCATTTTGTATAGTTTGCGCTCAGAAGTTAAGATATGATTCTTGTGGGACATCTTTTGAAGCAATTTGAGTTGAAATTAGTATATTTGATTGGAGTTGAAGTTGAGTTGGCAAAATAACCATTTTGCCCCTCCTGGGGTTATCTCCGATTTTCGCGCAGTTGTAGCAGTCTTTTCTCAGAGTTAACTCTGAGGTTGACCCGATGTTGACTTTGATTGTCCTCAAACTTATCTCTGAGGTTGGCTTGACCTCCTAGGGTTATCTTCAGTATTTAAACTTGATCGCCCGGGGTTATCTCTAGGGTTGAAACTAACTTTCCCGGGGTTATCTCCGAGGTTGGAAACTGGTTTCCCGTGGTTTCCTCTGGGGTTGGAAACTGGATCTCTCGGGGCTATCTCCGGGGTTGGAATTGATGTTGTGGTTCTCCAAGGTTATCTCTGGAGTGTGAAAAAGATGTTTTTGTCCTCGTGCATAGTTAGCAATAGGGAAACAAAATTTCGAGTGTCTATAATTGTTACAGTAATTACTGTTCAATATTTTATTTTATTGATTCAATAATTGTTACGTTGATATTTTATATTATTGTTATTTCAATAATTATCACTGCATAGTATTTCCCATTATCAGATCAATAATTCATATTATTTGAATAATATTATTAGATAACATTATTGGCAATGTCTAAGGAAGTTCTATCTAGGAAAGGGGTTTGGTCACCTAATTGCGCGCTAGTAAGGAGAAATCCTTATCGGAAAGCCCTCTTTTTCCTGGGAACGACATGGTTGTCATTATTGTGATTCTGTAGTATTATTTGTGAATAATTAATTATTAATTTATATGATAAAAAAATATTTATTTTATGTGAATATAAATGAAGGAATTAATGCTGAGGTGTTTTATCAGTATTTTGTCAAAATGGATGTATTAAAATCATTCGTATGTGGATTTCAGTCATTTTCTGTTTGGAAAAGCTTTCTTTTACAGAGTTATAGAGAATTAAATTTTATATGGAATGGACATAAGGTTCATATTTTTCTTATAAAAAGCTATTTATTATGAATTATTAAAGTTTCAGAAATAAATATATTTATTAAAAACATGGGTGGGCCCCACTTTTGTTTTTTTGGTAGAAAAATGCTGAAGTTTCAATTATGGTGTGCGTTAGTGGTAGATGGTAGAGGCACCAGTAGCAGGTTAGTCTGCTTTGACGTTCTAGTATTTTTCTATAAATAGTGTGCTTAGTTAAAATTGAAAATTCCACTAGAATCGGAAGTTTTCTCTCTCTATAATATCGAGCATATTTTTGTGAGTATTTAGATACTTTGAGAGTTGATAAGCAGTGAAAGTTTTCTTTAGCATTATATCTGATATTTCAGTCAGAAGTACTATTATTTTGAGGTAAGGGATGTTATTTTCTTCGTAAATGATGTTATTTCTTTTATTATCATTATACCGAAATATTGGTATGAATTTTATTATAAAATTTTTACCTTTTCATTTCGAGGTTACTATTTATGTATACGGCACTATTCACGTATGTGGCACTATTCACGAATATGGTTGTAGACACTCGAAATTTTCTATACACCTGTCACTAACATTCGTCTTTTAAGAGGGAACCTTGAAAGACGATCTATATCCATGCCGGATACTACCGGAAGTTCAGCATCAATCCCAGATCGCAATCTGGGAGTAACAATTCTAATCTCAGAGATAACCCCGAGGCATGCATATACAATACCGGAACACACACCGGAGAAGACCGATTAATCTCGGAGATAACCCCGAGGTATCCGATCTCAGTCCCAACCATGGGAATAGCCACCAACCTTAGTGATAACCCCATGGAATGCAATTTCGGCGATAACCCCGGAAATGCTTATTACAAATGCAACCAGCTTCAATTTTGGTGCTCACAACGAGATCCACTGTACCAGCCAAGCGATAACATTGGGAAGATAGACACATCTCAAAGATGACAATGAGGACCTTCAACAAATTGCAGCATTCCAATCTCAGCGAAGCTGAGCAACGCCTGCATTATAAGCCCAATCCGGCAATAACACCGGTGAGGGGCAACATTGTCATCTGACCAGCACGATGTCACACCACGTCGTCTCAACATAGCTACGCAACAATGTCCGATAAGACTAACCAATCCCGAGTGACTATTATGCGGGGTAACGGAAGAAATTTGAAGCTTGAAGACCAGAGGGCACCATCCCATCTTCAATGACTTCTCACAAACTCTAATCCCATGCAATCGTACATCTCATGACAACGACGGTCTGAAATAGGTCCTGTATACCTCAAACGGATGCCCGAATTGCACTTCTGAAAGTTCGAGTGGACATTACAGTGCTCGAGTGCACGTACTTCGAGACGACCTGAGCCGAAAAACCCGAGCCCACCCGGGTTGCCTCTGGTACACCTGCGGCTCCACCCTCTATAAATTGAGGGCTTGGGGTGGCCATTTTGTAAGAGAAAACGGCGAGGAAGCCCTACCCAATTTGCTCTGCACTCATCCCAGGCAGTGTACTTTTCCCTTTTAAACACCTGTGAGCTCATATATAGCCCTTTTGTACCTACAAAAGTCAGTGTTTACTCACTCTAAAGATATAGAAGTCTTCTTTGGCAGCCCACTGTAAACCTTCTTACACACTTTAGAGTTCTTTCTCTTCATCTTTGCACACACCCTTTCACACGTTGAGAGTCGTGTTGCATATTTTGCCCGGACTTCGGTCTGTGGTTTATTTTTAGTTTGTATATACATATATATATATATATATATATATATATATATATATTTTATATATATGAACTTTGTTCGATGAGCCTAGACTTCGGTCTGGAGCGTTTACTGCTTTAATATATATATACTTATATATATTAACTGTGTGTCGAACTTTGTTCGATGAGCCTAAACTTCGGTTTGGTGCGTTTACTTGCTTTCCTATATATATATATATATATATATATATATACTTATATATATTAACTGTGTGTCGAACTCTGTTCGATGAGCCTGTATTTTACATCCGGTGCGCTTATATATATATATATATATATATATATATATATATATATATATATATATATATATATATATATATATATATATATTTACATTTCGTCCCACCTGGAGTTTACTTCGTGGTGGTTGACCGTTTTTATAACTTTCTGTATATTTCGTCCCACTTGGAGTTTACTTCTTGGTGGTTGATCGTTTTTACAGCTTTCTGTACATTCTGTCCCGCCTAGAGTTTCCTCCGTGGCGATTGATAGCTTTTACAGCTTTTTTTACATTTCTGATCCCCCATGGAGGTACTTCGTGGTTGGCGATTATGTCTGTATATATATATATATTTACAGCTTTTATATATACCTGCTTACTGCATTTATATCAATTGCGGCATCATGTGAGCCTAGGAATCATGTGATCACAGATTCATCCCATTGGATCTAGATTCGGTTCCCGTGATGGACATTTTCAGCTATAAGCAGCTTGTAAATTATATCTGTGATGTTTGGATTCCCTCAGATGGTTTTCATACCCACGAGGGATCCAGCACCTTTTTGTACATTATTTTCGTACGGATGCCTCGCATCCATCAAATAAAATCAATCTAGCCGAATACGGAATAAAATGGGAGTGTAAAAGGTCTCAATTACTATTGAGCATCAGGGTTTGAAACCTCTTTTATAAAACATCACTGCCATATCTTACTAAAATTGAATTTTTATATAAATTCAAACCCTGTGTATATAGGTGCGAACGAGGCCTCGCACTACTTCCAAATAACAGCACATTGACCCCCACACACACACACATTCAGATAACAGTTTCTTGAAAATAGGCGATCACCGTGGTAACACGGATGTCGGGGGTGCCTAACACCTTCCCTCCGCATAACCAAGTCCCCGGACCCTAATGAATCTCGGTTTCACCGGCCCGTTTAGCAGTGTCACATCACTAGGTCAATGTGCAAACCTTTTCTCGGTTGTGTTGGTACAACCATTTAAAAAACCAACTGACGACTCTTAACAGTCCATCGTCGACATTATACATGTCGGACCTTTTTCACTTGTTTTTTTCAAACAAATCTCACCTAAAATGAGAACACCAAAGAACAAGTAATGGAAAGGGACAATTAAAAATCCCGACGTTGACAGGTGGCGACTCTGCTGGGGACTCCAGTAAGAGGACTTAAGCCGCTATTACAATTTTTTCAAAATTGTTATCTACTTGTGTGTGGATGTTGCATTTACATTTTGTGATGAATGTGTACGAATGCATTTCCTTAGTTAGTGCTTCGCACTATAAACTGCTTGTGATATTAGTGATTCACACTATAAAATTGCATGTGATATTAGTGTTTCGCACTATAAACTGCTTGTGATATTAGTGCTTCGCACATGTCATCATTTTCGTTCGGTAAGATGTGATGTATGTGAATGTATGTTGTGTGGTCCCTCCACCAGGAGGCTATCCCATCGGTGTTTGATTACTGGACTCGTGAGAAGACTAATTCTCCGAGGCTCATGAAAGGCGCCACCCAAATTCGCTCCGGTTGAAAGACCAGATTAACTTCCCGTCAAGTAGATTGCGATGATTTGAAAACCTTCATGCCAAAAAGCCGCGAGAGTAACCTAAGATAGGTCAGCCTCTGATAAACCCAAAACAGAGGAAAGTCTCTTCATGCTCTCATTTCAAATTACTTGTAAAGCACAATTACTTGTAATTATCTTCCATATCTATCTCCATGTAATGTGAAATATGAAGAAATGTGTACACATACATGCTATAAACAGCTGACATCTGTTTTGTAGGATAAAATTCCTAAACTGGACACATCATAGCATGGTATTATCCACCCTAAAGACTAAACTATGTAAGTCTTTTGCAGGGAATCAATCGAACCTACCACCCGTTCAAAGTCCAAAAAGGCAACAGGCCTACAATTAATCATGTCGTCATCCGACCAGACTGAACTTAATCCAATTTCTCGCAAAGAATTCGATGGATTAAGCAAACAGATTACAGATTTGGCTATTCTACTAAAAGAATTACACCAGTCTACGTAGGGTCAGAAAATACCCGTACATGCTGAATCCTCCACACAAGGAGGAACCCAGGTCATTACAATACCTGAACTGCAGTTGGATCCGACCAACAAAACTCATGATGCTGCCCATCCCACTGGAGACCCAGACACAGGTGACATCAAAAAGAAAGTCCTCCAAATGGAAGAGACTCTTCGTACTATCAAAGGAATTGGAACACACGGAAGTGTTTCATATGCTGATTTGTGTATTTTTCCTGGTATTCATTATCCAGAAAAGTTTAAGACTCCTGACTTTGAAAAATATGACGGGTTAGGAGATCCTTACACACATCTAAAGGTATTTATTAGAGAACTTGGATCTTATGCAGAGGATGAAAAACTCAGAATGCAACTGTTCCAAAAAAGTCTAACTGGAGAAGCCCGTTCGTGGTAAACAAGATTTGACAATTCAAAGATCCATAGTTGGGAAGAGCTAGCACACGCTTTCCTCACCCAATACAACTTTCAATCTCAAATGACTCCTGATCGATATCAAATTACCAAGATCAAGAAACAATCTAATGAGTCTTTCAGAGAGTATGCTCAGAGGTGGAGACGTCTGGCTACCCAAGTTAGTCCTTCCATGACAAAATCAGAGATGGTTATGACTTTCATAGACATACAAGAAACACCTTTCTATGAAAAGAGTTTTAGCCGGCATCGGCAAACCATTTTCTGAAATGGTCAAACATGGGGAGATGGCTGAAATGGGATTGAAATCCGGAAAGATTCAAGACCTAGTTACACTCAAAGCGGTTGTTGATCACATCAAATCTGGAAATTATGGGAAAACCCCCCGGAGGGTGTAGCATCCCCAGATCCCGGTCCTAATCACCAAGGATCTGGTATACTATTTCTACAACTATTGCAGAAGATATAAACATAAATTGTTTATACATTAAACTTTTACAACATAACCCCCAAGGTCTACAACCTTAACTTAATACATACCTTCAATATCTTAGAATACTTACATTAATATTTGCATTAGCAAATTTAACAGTTCTAACTGCATAATAGCTTAATCTTGGACTTTGCCTTTGCCTTTGTCTTTACTCGAGCTTTCATCTTAATCTGAAATTTTTTATCATGATATAGCAAGGGTGAGCATCAAATTTGCCCAACAAGTTTAAATTCAATAAAGATATATCATGATTGAAAGATTTGAACAATAAGCTAGCTAACTTTCAACAATATAAACATTGTGAAAGAGCATGAACAAATTTTCTTAGCTGAACGACCAAGTCAATAAAAATGAATGGTCATGCATAAACATGAACAGATTAACTGAACCAAATGGTAATGAAGGTGATCAGCCTTTCATTCCCGATGAACATTTACAATATGCACATTGTGCGAATCAATAATCAATATAGACGTGAATAATCAACAACAATTATTCATTAACATGCTTTGAACATACAACTCAAGTTTGAGTTAAGGAAAAACTTACCTGTACCGCTGATTACTGCTAAGCAATCTAATTTAATCTCTCACGAAAGACCTATCCGTTATAAGATTGATCTTTTAATTAGCATAACATACATGTTAGCTCATAATACCATTACTTAATAAATCAATTATCTAACAATTAATCACATATTAGATAACATCCTAACACATCGGAATTATTGTCATTCTTGGATAATTCTTCAATCACTGTATCATATTCATTATGATTAAACACTTAATCTTTCATATTATAAGTTCTTTTCTATATTCTAGTAGACCAAATACTAATATTATAATCTGGATTATTTAATCATAACAACCCAGCAACCTACATTGAAACTATTCTTCAATTCATCAACCTGACATCAAACTAACTTATAATCCAGCAAACTGTTTATAATTCAGCAATCAAAATTCTAATCCAGCAAACTGGATTCCCAATCCAGCGACCTGGATTCAGCATATTTCCAATCCAACAAGCCTGGATTCATAAGTCCTTTAATCCAGCAAGCTGGATTCTTAAAATTCTTCAATCTAGCAAGCTGGATTCTAAATCCTTCGCACATAATAAATAATTATTATTAATCATTAAATAAAATTTTAAATCAATGATTTAATAACACTTTCAATCCCAATGTTATCAATCACTTAAAAATATCATAATCTAATATTATTAATATTTTAATAATATTTTAATCATTTACTAAACTTATAAACAATTTATTATAATTGTTTACACATTACCAAATAATGTATTAAATCATTTTAAAATGCCATAAACATCACAATACTTCACATCCGGCCCAAAACTTCATCAAAATCTTCATAAACCATGCTCAAGGGTCTCAAGTCATAAAATCGTATTTTTCATATTTTTGAACATCATATATATAATTAAATCCATTAATCAATTTCTCATTATTTAGATGAAAAATATCAAATCAGTTCCAAAAATATTTCTTTTCTGGGATTTGATAGAATATAGTTCTATATTGAACATATATTTTTCCCGAAATTTTTAAAATATATTTACTATATTTAAATAGTCTATAATAGCCAAATATTCCCCGATTTTTCATAAATCGAGATTAACTCCACAAATTCTTAAATTTACACAGTATGATCCTGCTATAACCATGTACTTCCAGTAAAAATTTTGTAATTTTTGGACTTATACACAGAGAGTTATTCGGGTGACTTCACAAAAATAGTCATCCACCATAAAATCTATAACTCTCAAACCGTATGGCAAAAAATTCTCAAATTTTTACACAACCTTCATATCTTCTGATATTAACACTCCAAAATTTTTCAGAATTTTTCAAGCACAAAAAGTGGACGAAAATGCCCCCGTTTTGACTGGTCCAAAACAGTACCTAAAAATCGGGACTGTTTTAACAAAAATTCACACGACGACTTTTAGAAATTTGAATTTTGAGTTCTACCACTTGGGTAAACTAGTAAACACATATATCTAGCACCCCTCTTTGACGGATCGTAAAAAGGAGTTGTATATTTAAAACAGTGGATTTTCAAAATAAATAGAAATTTAGGATTTCTAAACTAGAAAAAATTAATTTTTCTTTTCCTTTGGTTTCCAACCAAATCAATACCCAAAATAGGTATATCCATACTTGAATCCGTGGAAAACACAGAGATCTTAGGGATTTGAACATCTAAATCAAAAACCCCTTTCATCAAATAAAAAAAAAATAAAGAGAATCAAGCTTAGGAAGAAAGAATCAATTTATTGATATACCTTTGCTTCTTTATCTACTTCCATCCATGGAGGATCTTCCCTCTCCTCCCCATCTCCTCCAAGGGCTACTGCCCTCTTCCCCTCTTCTCCTTCCACGGTTTTGCCGTTCTTCTTTCTTCTCTTTCTCTTTTACATTTTTTTCCCTTTTTCTCTCTCTCATTCCTTATCTTTCTTTTCTTCTTATCTCTTATCTTTTTTCCTCTCTTATCCGTTCCTTCTCTTTTTTTTTAATTGCTGAACATTGGCTTTCTTTTGGCCGTATACAATTATTATTTCTAATATAGCAATTGTCCAATATGTACCTCTTTAATTGGGATACTAGTTTAATCTTTTGGGCTTTCAAATTAATCCTTTGGGCCATGTAAAATTAACATAGTCCAATCCTTTCCATCTTATCCCAACCTAAATATTTAATTAGGGCATCCATTCCAAATAAATAGAATTTAAATCATCACTGTAGCACATTAAATTCTATAACCCAATTAAACTTGTTTTAATTAAGTTATAAAATTAATAACTCGAGATAATAAAAATATATCTCTTAACTTAATATAATTTTTAATATTATTGTTCTCCCACAAGTAGGCCTAGCTCGGGCTCTTAATTAATTCCATTGAGCTAACAAATTTATTTGTTTTACTTACTAACTACTTTGATACCAATATTCATATCTACATATTGGATCTCATCTCATATTTTAGCTTTACCTTATTTGGTATAATATTAAATATTATACTATTATTCATGCAACATATTTCACTTCTCACACTAATTTTGACTTTTCTTCATAAAAAGTCAACTGCTGACTTTGACCAAAAGTCAACTGCTGACTTTGACCAAAAGTCAACCTTTACACATTTTGTATTTACTGTCCATTCTGACTAATCTTGACGTTCCGGATGCAACCGAGCAGTCCATGCTTCAAAATTCTATCTCTAACTCAAATTTTGAGTTTTAAATTACTCTCTTCTTATTGCTAATCGTAATAACTAACGACTTTAAACTTATTTATCTTCTTATTTGCCATTCAAGGCCAACGTTCAAGCTATGTTAACTACTAACATAGTTTTATCTTGATCCTTCACAGAAACGTCAATTTCATACACTTATTTTCGGTCTAGGTTCATCTTATAACATTTAATCCATCATTTTAGGATTTTAATAATTATCTAAATTCTCGGATTGTCACATTCACCCCTTCTTCTAAGAATTTCGTCCCCAAAATTAAAGCATACTAATCTCTGCTTATTCTCTTGATCAAAACTAGGTTTTTAACTTAACCTTTACAATTTCCTCCTTTGAGGATTTCTCATCTATTATTACATTTCACCATAACTACTCACTAGGAGTTTACATCTTCTAAACATTTAGCAAAACTAGGTTGTCATAATAACCTTTACTCAATCATCTCAGATTCTACTCGTACGCAACGAGTTCACAATATTTCATATCCATCATCACATACTACCACAACATTACTCTAGAGAGTTTAAAAAAAATTCATATCTGTCTGAGGGATCATAAAAACCATGAACTTTGAGGTTCAGGGATATTTCTACCTGCTACCTCTTTCAATTACGAAAGAAAGGCACTCTACCTCTGAAATATTTTATATTTGATATGTTTACAATCACGAAGAAGGTAAACTATCCGTGCGGGTACTTTAGAGGATCAGTCTGCTGTACCTTAGTAATCGGAACGACTATATGCGTTCTTAGATTGGAGTATTTTATCCAATTAATATATCCCCATTTTTAGGGTTGTTCACCTCAGACTTATCATAAGATTTCGCACCAGAACAATTTGGTTCGGCATAAGCTTTCAAAGAATACTTTGAATTTCATAAACATTTGTCTAGCTGAATCAAATAACTTAGACGCATATCAAATAATTCGAATTTCAATCAAAACATTGCTAGCCAAATTTAGTTGGCAATAATTTATCTTTAAAATTCCTAAAATCATTTTATGACGTCATGATACCGCACTGTATTTACAGTCCGTTTGAGGATTCCGTCATTTTGTGACTTTGTCATACTACATCATACTATAGTGGGCTGACGATCTTTAGATCACATCCGACACTAAGTAATTCTGCATTGATAACTCCATCATTTTTATCATCTTTGCACCAGGTTGCATGATGGATTAATGATATAAAAATATATTTTGATCATTCAAATCATTTTCGTCTAGCCAAAAAAATTAGCGTAGACTCTTCTTTAAACAGTTCAAAACCATCAAAAATCATTTTTTTGATGCTATCATGCCGCAATAGGTAACGATGTGTTAGTGGTACGAAGTTCACATCTACACACTTGTCACCATGTGTTGAGGATAACAAAAATTCATTTTATTTCGAAAGGCACATCAGTGCGAATTTAGCTTGATGTCAAAAACTTTGAAGTCTAGCATAGCTAGAAGATTTGGAATACCTATGCTTCCACCATCAACTTTAATTTCTCTAATGATTCATTGTTTAATAAATCTTTCTATTCTATCATCTTCAATGCTCCAATCTCAACATCACTATACCAGTTCGTCAAACTTACCACACATTATGAGTTCAGGAACTTTCTATATTCATATGGGTTTAAGAACTTGTCCTAGTCAGACCTTTGGCGTCCATTCGCTGAGGGGTTCATAAACATTTCATATAATTATGAGTCACGAACGTACCATAAGTATGAGTTTTAAGAACTCGTACTTAACCTTATATTCTTTACCTATTCGTTATACACATGAGAAAAGAATCACCTTATCCACATGCATATAACAAATAGCGCGACATTAGGTTCCAATGATTATCAATACCAGAAACTAAGTGGTTGTCAAAACAAACTCGGCCACTAATCAATATAGGAAGCTAAGCGAACAATTCCCTGCCCATACAAAGAATTAGTCAACCTAACCACTATATCGACCAGGACGCTAAGTGATTCTAAAACCAAGTACAAATTCCCCGCCCATACAAGGAATCATACAACTCAGCTGCTGACATGAGTCCTCAATTAAAATTCTACACAATTCTAACTTTCTCTTTTCTTAATACAAATTTTTTTAATCCGTATCTTAACATTTACCACTCTTTTCTGAGTTTACATTGTACCATTTCATAGTACATTATCTTTATAGCGTCAAGTTATATCATTCCAATCACTTAACATATCATATGTTATTCAACGATTTAATCTGATCACATCGTGATCTTATTTGGTAACCATTTCTCCTTATACATACGATCGCTTTATTTTACGATCTCCTTATTCTTCTCTTTAATCATATTATATTATGATTTTATTAAAACTTTTCATCTTATACACATAGTCTATTTATTATCACTTTTCATCTCTATTGCTGGAGTCAGGTAACTCCGGATTCTTATCCTTATAGCTCTTCAAGATTCTTATTTGAATCTTATTTATCTTTCTCTTTACTTTAATGAGAAATTTCTTAAATTCATCTCTTATCCCTTAAACTCGATCTGAGTTTATTCCTTATCATCTTCTCCGCGATTATAGCCTAAGGTACTCCTACCTAAGGTTTATAACCTACGGCTCTGATACCAACTGTAGCATCCCCAGATCCCGGTCCTAATCACCAAGGATCTGGTATACTATTTCTACAACTATTGCAGAAGATATAAACATAAATTGTTTATACATTAAACTTTTACAACATAACCCCCAAGGTCTACAACCTTAACTTAATACATACCTTCAATATCTTAGAATATTTACATTAATATTTGCATTAGCAAATTTAATAGTTCTAACTGCATAATAGCTTAATCTTGGACTTTGCCTTTGCCTTTGTCTTTACTCGAGCTTTAATCTTAATCTGAAATTTTTTATCATGATATAGCAAGGGTGAGCATCAAATTTGCCCAACAAGTTTAAATTCAATAAAGATATATCATGATTGAAAGATTTGAACAATAAGCTAGCTAACTTTCAACAATATAAACATTGTGAAAGAGCATGAACAAATTTTCTTAGCTGAACGACCAAGTCAATAAAAATGAATGGTCATGCATAAACATGAACAGATTAACTGAACCAAATGGTAATGAAGGTGATCAGCCTTTCATACCCGATGAACATTTACAATATGCACATTGTGCGAATCAATAATCAATATAGACGTGAATAATCAACAACAATTGTTCATTAACATGCTTTGAACATACAACTCAAGTTTGAGTTAAGGAAAAACTTACCTGTACCGCTGATTACTGCTAAGCAATCTAATTTAATCTCTCACGAAAGACCTATCCGTTATAAGATTGATCTTTTAATTAGCATAACATACATGTTAGCTCATAATACCATTACTTAATAAATCAATTATCTAACACCTAATCACATATTAGATAACATCCTAACACATCGGAATTATTGTCATTCTTGGATAATTCTTCAATCACTGTATCATATTCATTATGATTAAACACTTAATCTTTCATATTATAAGTTCTTTTCTATATTCTAGTAGACCAAATACTAATATTATAATCTGGATTATTTAATCATAACAACCCAGCAACCTACATTGAAACTATTCTTCAATTCATCAACCTGACATCAAACTAACTTATAATCCAGCAAACTGTTTATAATTCAGCAATCAAAATTCTAATCCAGCAAACTGGATTCCCAATCCAGCGACCTGGATTCAGCATATTTCCAATCCAACAAGCCTGGATTCATAAGTCCTTTAATCCAGCAAGCTGGATTCTTAAAATTCTTCAATCTAGCAAGCTGGATTCTAAATCCTTCGCACATAATAAATAATTATTATTAATCATTAAATAAAATTTTAAATCAATGATTTAATAACACTTTCAATCCCAATGTTATCAATCACTTAAAAATATCATAATCTAATATTATTAATATTTTAATAATATTTTAATCATTTACTAAACTTATAAACAATTTATTATAATTGTTTACACATTACCAAATAATGTATTAAATCATTTTAAAATGCCATAAACATCACAATACTTCACATCCGGCCCAAAACTTCATCAAAATCTCCATAAACCATGCTCAAGGGTCTCAAGTCATAAAATCGTATTTTTCATATTTTTGAACATCATATATATAATTAAATCCATTAATCAATTTCTCATTATTTAGATGAAAAATATCAAATCAGTTCCAAAAATATTTCTTTTCTGGGATTTGATAGAATATAGTTCTATATTGAACATATATTTTTCCCGAAATTTTTAAAATATATTTACTATATTTAAATAGTCTATAATAGCCAAATATTCCCCGATTTTTCATAAATCGAGATTAACTCCACAAATTCTTAAATTTACACAGTATGATCCTGCTATAACCATGTACTTCCAGTAAAAATTTTGTAATTTTTGGACTTATACACAGAGAGTTATTCGGGTGACTTCACAAAAATAGTCATCCACCATAAAATCTATAACTCTCAAACCGTATGGCAAAAAATTCTCAAATTTTTACACAACCTTCATATCTTCTGATATTAACACTCCAAAATTTTTCAGAATTTTTCAAGCACAAAAAGTGGACGAAAATGCCCCCGTTTTGACTGGTCCAAAACAGTACCTAAAAATCGGGACTGTTTTAACAAAAATTCACACGACGACTTTTAGAAATTTGAATTTTGAGTTCTACCACTTGGGTAAACTAGTAAACACATATATCTAGCACCCCTCTTTGACGGATCGTAAAAAGGAGTTGTATATTTAAAACAGTGGATTTTCAAAATAAATAGAAATTTAGGATTTCTAAACTAGAAAAAATTAATTTTTCTTTTCCTTTGGTTTCCAACCAAATCAATACCCAAAATAGGTATATCCATACTTGAATCTGTGGAAAACACAGAGATCTTAGGGATTTGAACATCTAAATCAAAAACCCCTTTCATCAAATAAAAAAAAAATAAAGAGAATCAAGCTTAGGAAGAAAGAATCAATTTATTGATATACCTTTGCTTCTTTATCTACTTCCATCCATGGAGGATCTTCCCTCTCCTCCCCATCTCCTCCAAGGGCTACCGCCCTCTTCCCCTCTTCTCCTTCCACGGTTTTGCCGTTCTTCTTTCTTCTCTTTCTCTTTTACATTTTTTTCCCTTTTTCTCTCTCTCATTCCTTATCTTTCTTTTCTTCTTATCTCTTATCTTTTTTCCTCTCTTATCCGTTCCTTCTCTTTTTTTTAATTGCTGAACATTGGCTTTCTTTTGGCCGTATACAATTATTATTTCTAATATAGCAATTGTCCAATATGTACCTCTTTAATTGGGATACTAGTTTAATCTTTTGGGCTTTCAAATTAATCCTTTGGGCCATGTAAAATTAACATAGTCCAATCCTTTCCATCTTATCCCAACCTAAATATTTAATTAGGGCATCCATTCCAAATAAATAGAATTTAAATCATCACTGTAGCACATTAAATTCTATAACCCAATTAAACTTGTTTTAATTAAGTTATAAAATTAATAACTCGAGATAATAAAAATATATCTCTTAACTTAATATAATTTTTAATATTATTGTTCTCCCACAAGTAGGCCTAGCTCGGGCTCTTAATTAATTCCATTGAGCTAACAAATTTATTTGTTTTACTTACTAACTACTTTGATACCAATATTCATATCTACATATTGGATCTCATCTCATATTTTAGCTTTACCTTATTTGGTATAATATTAAATATTATACTATTATTCATGCAACATATTTCACTTCTCACACTAATTTTGACTTTTCTTCATAAAAAGTCAACTGCTGACTTTGACCAAAAGTCAACCTTTACACATTTTGTATTTACTGTCCATTCTAACTAATCTTGACGTTCCGGATGCAACCGAGCAGTCCATGCTTCAAAATTCTATCTCTAACTCAAATTTTGAGTTTTAAATTACTCTCTTCTTATTGCTAATCGTAATAACTAACGACTTTAAACTTATTTATCTTCTTATTTGCCATTCAAGGCCAACGTTCAAGCTATGTTAACTACTAACATAGTTTTATCTTGATCCTTCACAGAAACGTCAATTTCATACACTTATTTTCGGTCTAGGTTCATCTTATAACATTTAATCCATCATTTTAGGATTTTAATAATTATCTAAATTCTCGGATTGTCACATTCACCCCTTCTTCTAAGAATTTCGTCCCCAAAATTAAAGCATACTAATCTCTGCTTATTCTCTTGATCAAAACTAGGTTTTTAACTTAACCTTTACAATTTCCTCCTTTGAGGATTTCTCATCTATTATTACATTTCACCATAACTACTCACTAGGAGTTTACATCTTCTAAACATTCAGCAAAACTAGGTTGTCATAATAACCTTTACTCAATCATCTCAGATTCTACTCGTACGCAACGAGTTCACAATATTTCATATCCATCATCACATACTACCACAACATTACTCTAGAGAGTTTAAAAAAAATTCATATCTGTCTGAGGGATCATAAAAACCATGAACTTTGAGGTTCAGGGATATTTCTACCTGCTACCTCTTTCAATTACGAAAGAAAGGTACTCTACCTCTGAAATATTTTATATTTGATATGTTTACAATCACGAAGAAGGTAAACTATCCGTGCGGGTACTTTAGAGGATCAGTCTGCTGTACCTTAGTAATCGGAACGACTATATGCGTTCTTAGATTGGAGTATTTTATCCAATTAATATATCCCCATTTTTAGGGTTGTTCACCTCAGACTTATCATAAGATTTCGCACCAAAACAATTTGGTTCGGCATAAGCTTTCAAAGAATACTTTGAATTTCATAAACATTTGTCTAGCTGAATCAAATAACTTAGACGCATATCAAATAATTCGAATTTCAATCAAAACATTGCTAGCCAAATTTAGTTGGCAATAATTTATCTTTAAAATTCCTAAAATCATTTTATGACGTCATGATACCGCACTGTATTTACAGTCCGTTTGAGGATTCCGTCATTTTGTGACTTTGTCATACTACATCATACTATAGTGGGCTGACGATCTTTAGATCACATCCGACACTAAGTAATTCTGCATTGATAACTCCATCATTTTTATCATCTTTGCACCAGGTTGCATGATGGATTAATGATATAAAAATATATTTTGATCATTCAAATCATTTTCGTCTAGCCAAAAAAATTAGCGTAGACTCTTCTTTAAACAGTTCAAAACCATCAAAAATCATTTTTTTGATGCTATCATGCCGCAATAGGTAACGATGTGTTAGTGGTACGAAGTTCACATCTACACACTTGTCACCATGTGTTGAGGATAACAAAAATTCATTTTATTTCGAAAGGCACATCAGTGCGAATTTAGCTTGATGTCAAAAACTTTGAAGTCTAGCATAGCTAGAAGATTTGGAATACCTATGCTTCCACCATCAACTTTAATTTCTCTAATGATTCATTGTTTAATAAATCTTTCTATTCTATCATCTTCAATGCTCCAATCTCAACATCACTATACCAGTTCGTCAAACTTACCACACATTATGAGTTCAGGAACTTTCTATATTCATATGGGTTTAAGAACTTGTCCTAGTCAGACCTTTGGCGTCCATTCGCTGAGGGGTTCATAAACATTTCATATAATTATGAGTCACGAACGTACCATAAGTATGAGTTTTAAGAACTCGTACTTAACCTTATATTCTTTACCTATTCATTATACACATGAGAAAAGAATCACCTTATCCACATGCATATAACAAATAGCGCGACATTAGGTTCCAATGATTATCAATACCAGAAACTAAGTGGTTGTCAAAACAAACTCGGCCACTAATCAATATAGGAAGCTAAGCGAACAATTCCCTGCCCATACAAAGAATTAGTCAACCTAACCACTATATCGACCAGGACGCTAAGTGATTCTAAAACCAAGTACAAATTCCCCGCCCATACAAGGAATCATACAACTCAGCTGCTGACATGAGTCCTCAATTAAAATTCTACACAATTCTAACTTTCTCATTTCTTAATACAAATTTTTTTAATCCGTATCTTAACATTTACCACTCTTTTCTGAGTTTACATTGTACCATTTCATAGTACATTATCTTTATAGCGTCAAGCTATATCATTCCAATCACTTAACATATCATATGCTATTCAACGATTTAATCTGATCACATCGTGATCTTATTTGGTAATCATTTCTCCTTATACATACGATCGCTTTATTTTACGATCTCCTTATTCTTCTCTTTAATCATATTATATTATGATTTTATTAACACTTTTCATCTTATACACATAGTCTATTTATTATCACTTTTCATCTCTATTGCTGGAGTCAGGTAACTCCGGATTCTTATCCTTATAGCTCTTCAAGATTCTTATTTGAATCTTATTTATCTTTCTCTTTACTTTAATGAGGAATTTCTTAAATTCATCTCTTATCCCTTAAACTCGATCTGAGTTTATTCCTTATCATCTTCTCCGCGATTATAGCCTAAGGTACTCCTACCTAAGGTTTATAACCTACGGCTCTGATACCAACTGTAGCATCCCCAGATCCCGGTCCTAATCACCAAGGATCTGGTATACTATTTCTACAACTATTGCAGAAGATATAAACATAAATTGTTTATACATTAAACTTTTACAACATAACCCCCAAGGTCTACAACCTTAACTTAATACATACCTTCAATATCTTAGAATATTTACATTAATATTTGCATTAGCAAATTTAATAGTTCTAACTGCATAATAGCTTAATCTTGGACTTTGCCTTTGCCTTTGTCTTTACTCGAGCTTTAATCTTAATCTGAAATTTTTTATCATGATATAGCAAGGGTGAGCATCAAATTTGCCCAACAAGTTTAAATTCAATAAAGATATATCATGATTGAAAGATTTGAACAATAAGCTAGCTAACTTTCAACAATATAAACATTGTGAAAGAGCATGAACAAATTTTCTTAGCTGAACGACCAAGTCAATAAAAATGAATGGTCATGCATAAACATGAACAGATTAACTGAACCAAATGGTAATGAAGGTGATCAGCCTTTCATACCCGATGAACATTTACAATATGCACATTGTTCGAATCAATAATCAATATAGACGTGAATAATCAACAACAATTGTTCATTAACATGCTTTGAACATACAACTCAAGTTTGAGTTAAGGAAAAACTTACCTGTACCGCTGATTACTGCTAAGCAATCTAATTTAATCTCTCACGAAAGACCTATCCGTTATAAGATTGATCTTTTAATTAGCATAACATACATGTTAGCTCATAATACCATTACTTAATAAATCAATTATCTAACACTTAATCACATATTAGATAACATCCTAACACATTGGTATTATTATCATTCTTGGATAATTCTTCAATCACTGTATCATATTCATTATGATTAAACACTTAATCTTTCATATTATAAGTTCTTTTCTATATTCTAGTAGACCAAATACTATTATTATAATCTGGATTATTTAATCATAACAACCCAGCAACCTACATTGAAACTATTCCTCAATTCATCAACCTGACATCAAACTAACTTATAATCCAGCAAACTGTTTATAATTCAGGAATCAAAATTCTAATCCAGCAAACTGGATTCCCAATCCAGCGACCTGGATTCAACATATTTCTAATTCAACAAGCCTGGATTCATAAGTTCTTTAATCCAGCAAGTTGGATTCTTAAAATTCTTCAATCTAGCAAGCTGGATTCTAAATCCTTCGCACATATTAAATAATTATTATTAATCATTAAATAAAATTTTAAATCAATGATTTAATAACACTTTTTAATCCCAATGTTATCAATCACTTAAAAATATCATAATCTAATATTATTAATATTTTAAAATATTTTAATCATTTACTAAACTTATAAACAATTTATTATAATTGTTTACACATTACCAAATAATGTATTAAATCATTTTAAAATGCCATAAACATCACAATACTTCACATCCGGCCCAAAACTTCATCAAAATCTTCATAAACCATGCTCAAGGGTCTCAAGTCATAAAATCGTATTTTTCATATTTTTGAACATCATATATATAATTAAATCCATTTATCAATTTCTCATTATTTAGATGAAAAATATCAAATCAGTTCAAAAAATATTTCTTTTATGGGATTTGATAGAATATAGTTCTATATTGAACATATATTTTTCCCGAAATTTTTAAAATATATTTACTATATTTAAATAGTCCATAACAGCCAAATATTCCCTGATTTTTCATAAATCGAGATTAACTCCAAAAATTCTAAAATTTACACAGTATGATCCTGCTATAACCATGTACTTCCAGTAAAAATTTTGTAATTTTTGGACTTATACACAGAGAGTTATTCGGGTGACTTCACAAAAATAGTTCTCCACCGTAAAATCCATAACTCTCAAACCGTATGGCCAAAAATTCTCAAATTTTTACAGAACCTTCATATCTTCTGATATTAACACTCCAAAAATTTTCAGAATTTTTCAAGCAAAAAAGTGGACAAAAATGCCCCCGTTTTTGACTGGTCCAAAACAGTACCTAAAAATCGGGACTATTTTAACAAAAATTCACACGATGACTTTTTGAAACGTGATTTTTGAGTTCTACCACTTGGGTAAACTAGTAAACACATATATCTAGCACCCCTCTTTGACGGATCGTAAAAATGAGTTGTATATTTAAAACGGTGGATTTTCAAAGTAAATAGAAATTTAGGAGTTCTAAACTAGAAAAAATTAATTTTTCTTTTCTTTTGGTTTCCAACCAAATCAACACCCAAAATAGGTAGATCCATACTTGAATCCATGGAAAACACAAAGATCTTAGGGATTTGAACATCTAAATCAAAAACCCCTTTCATGAAATAAAAAAAAAAAGAGAATCAAGCTTAGGAAGAAAGAATCAATTTATTGATATACCTTTGCTTCTTTTTCTACTTCCATCCATGGAGGATCTTCCCTCTCCTCCCCATCTCCTCCAAGGGCTACCGCCCTCTTCCCCTCTTCTCCTTCCACGGTTTTGCCGTTCTTCTTTCTTCTCTTTCTCTTTTACGTTTTTTTCCCTTTTTCTCTCTCTCCTTCCTTATCTTTCTTTTCTTCTTATCTCTTATCTTTTTTCCTCTCTTATCCGTTCCTTCTCTTTTTTTTTAATTGCTGAACATTGGCTTTCTTTTGGCCGTATACAATTATTATTTCTAATATAGCAATTGTCCAATATGTACCTCTTTAATTGGGATACTAGTTTAATCTTTTGGGCTTTCAAATTAATCCTTTGGGCCATGTAAAATTAACATAGTCCATTCCTTTCCATCTTATCCCAACCTAAATATTTAATTAGGGCATCCATTCCAAATAAATAGAATTTAAATCATCACTGTAGCACATTAAATTCTATAACCCAATTAAACTTGTTTTAATTAAGTTATAAAATTAATAACTCGAGATAATAAAAATATATCTCTTAACTTAATATAATTTTTAATATTATTGTTCTCCCACAAGTAGGCCTAGCTCGGGCTCTTAATTAATTCCATTGAGCTAACAAATTTACTTATTTTACTTACTAACTACTTTGATACCAATATTCATATCTACATATTGGATCTCATCTCATATTTTAGCTTGACCTTATTTGGTATAATATTAAATATTATACTATTATTCAAGCAACATATTTCACTTCTCACACTAATTTTGATTTTTCTTCATAAAAAGTTAACTGTTGATTTTGACCAAAAGTCAACCTTTACACATTTTGTATTTACTGTCCATTCTGACTAATCTTGACGTTCCGGACGCAACCAAGCAGTCCATGCTTCAAAATTCAATCTCTAACTCAAATTTTGAGTTTTAAATTACTCCATTCTTATTGCTCATCGTAATAACTAACGACTTTAAACTTATTTATCTTCTTATTTGCCAGTCAAGGCCAACGTTCAAGCTATGTTAACTACTAACATAGTTTTATCTTGATCCTTCACAGAAACGTCAATTTCATACACTTATTTTGTATTTAGGTTCATCTTATAACCTTTAATACATCATTTTAGGATTTTAATAATTATCTAAATTCTCAGGTTGTCACAGAGGATCCATAAAAAGAAAGAAGAGGATGTTTCCCTGATACTACAGGGTCAAAAAGGCTGTCAAAACATGCCTATTAAGAGGAGAAATTACACTCCCTTTCAAGCACAGTCTTCAAACTCTCCAGTACCAAAAGGTGGAGAAGCCAAATGTCCTCGAGTATTCACACCCTTAGGGGACACCCTCGAGAACATTCTCAATCTTCTATCAATGCAGAAGAAAATCACGCATCTTCTTCCACCAGCCAGCCCTAATGGACGGGGTTTTAATGCTGCTCAGAAATGTGCTTATCATGCCGGGGCACCTGGACATGATACTCAAGATTGTTGGGCCTTTAAACACAAAATCCAAGACCTGGTAGACAACGAGGAAATCGTGGTCACCAAACCCGATCAACCTCACGTTCAAGATAACCCTCTTCCTCAACACATGGAAGAAGAGGTCAACATGATCAATTGGAGCAGTGGACAAAGTTCCAATTTCAGCTGTGAATCCTCCCAGACCCCCAAAGATGGTGATGACAGATGGGATTATGCCAAGTTCCAATTCACAATGGAACAAAGATGAAAGTTCTTTGCAAACAAATTGAGCAATTGGCAGAACTGGTGACTTATCAGCATCAAGTGACTCTTCAGCTAATCAGCCAGGAGCATGCCAGTCTCCTACCTATTGTCATGAATATTCCCTCTTCGCTTTTAGAAAATGAAATGCTGGAAGACAAAGTAACGAAGAGAGCGAATGCTAAGGCCCGTCGGGATTTTGCCAACAAAAGGGAATTCACATATTTGGGCCAACCTATGGAGGAAATCCTTCATATGTTAATCAATGAAGGAAGGATTAGTTCCTTTCTACCTCCAATCAATCCCGGTTCGGGACGAAACAACTCTGAGGGAGTATGTCAATATCATTCCCAATCTCGCGATCACAGCACAGAAGAATGCTGGGCACTCCGCCACCTTATTCAAACTTTAATCGATAGTGGCGTACTGCGTCTGGCAGATAATGACACTGTGTTACGGGCAAGTGAGGACTCGTGTCCTACTAAGTGGAAGAGAGTAGTAGCAGTTATATCCACTGAAAGTGATGGGGTTAACAAATCACTTGTCATGCTAGTAATTCAACTCAAGGGAATCAACAATCCTTTGAAAGTGGCCGCTCCCGAGCCAATCAACTTGCCGTGCAGAGCACAATATCCTATTGTTAGCTTGCGCGCAGTTCCGTGAAATTATGGAGAAGGTGAAGGATCTACCTCACATACAACTGCTGTAGTGTCGAAGGAAAATCCACTGTATATTCCCCAACGGGTAATAAAGTCTGTCATTAAGTCTAAGGGGAAAGTACCCATTGAGAAGATTGAAAATTTCCTCCGCACTATGGGTCATAGCGAAGCTAAGGTGATTTTAAGCTAAGAAGCTCCACAACAGATATCAATCTTGGACTTGGTCTTGACTTCCGAGAATCACCGGAAGGTCTTATTAAAGGTTTTGGAAAAAGCCTATCTACCGACATCAGTTGATATGGAAAAGTTTTAACATCTAGCTGATCACATTTTCAACAACAATGTGATATCCTTCACTGATGATGACATACCGCCCGAAGGGACCGGTTATTGCAAACCGTTGCACATTGCGGTCTTGTCCTTCGGATATATGGTGGCGGGAGTTTTAATAGATTGAGGTTCCTCTCTAAATATCTACCCATACGCTACCTTGGTGAAGATGAATATCAATCCCAATCGAATTCGGAGTAACCATACCATCATCAAAGCTTTTGATGGAGCCCGCCGTAACTCGATCGGAGTAGTTGAGCTGCCAATTGAGATTGGTCCTCATACATTCTGTGTATCCTTCCATGTGCTCAAGCGAGATTCGGGATACAACCTGCTCTTGGGACGACCATGGATTCACATGGCAGGGGCAGTCCCCTCCACTCTTCACCAACAGTTGAAATACATCATCAACAATAGCCTGGTCACAGTCAATGCTGAACCAGAGATTCCTCAGCATAGGGACATGCCGCTCATCAATGCCAATAAGGATGTTGAGCCAATTAGTTTTCATGCTTTGGAAATAAGCAATACCCAATACCATGCTATTGTAACGCCATTGCCCGAACCCCAGATTTCTGCCGAGGTAATGTCGGCCAGGCAAAAAATGATGTCGTTGGGTCATAAACCGGGACAAGGGTTGGGTAAAGATTGCCAAGGTGTCAAATATCCTATTCGCTTAACCTAGCAAATTGGGACAGCTGGACTAGGCTATTCTGCCAGCTCTAGTCACAGGAATCCTCAAAAGCATCAGCAGATTCCTGCATCTTTAACCATGCGGCGTTTAGCTTCGCCTTTGATCTCTGAGTCCGCACAACCTCCAATAAAGGTGCCAGCCAATATAATGGCGTTGTTATTTCCCAAGCGGGTATCGGTGAAGGAGAAAGAAATCTTTGATCCAGATCCCGCAGTGGAGGAAGAGGAACGAAGAATCAAGCAAGACGTCATCAGGATGTTGTTCGGCATACGCATCATCGTTCATGATGAGCATACTAATAGATACACCCCAGACGATGATTGCCCAGACGTAATAGCTATCATTCGGGACATCGAGGATGATGATAATCCCTTTATCACTACGGTTCACCCGAAATTTGCTCTTGCCAATTGGAACAGCATTCCTTGCATTGGTCGTCAAGGGTAAAGCGGGCAGAAACTCTTTCTGCCCTGTAGATATAATAACTGCTTACTTTTTAGTACAATATTAGCGATTTATTTTGCCAGTATATGCTAACACTGTGTATGATCAACACATTTCATATATACTAAGTGAAAGCATATTTTGTTTTAGGACTCTGAATTTAGATGTGCCTGTGCTTGCTGATACGGTGCCTCTTCTCCACAAGGATTGTACCTTTGATGTAGAGATGAATTCAGCTTTGGTGGATATACCGGATGACATTTAGGTGCCTCCAGAAATTCAAGAATGGGTCAAAAACAAACCCAAACCCAACCTTGATCAAACCACTCCTTTCAATCTTGGAACCTTAGAAAACCCTAAGTTAATCCAAATTGGTTCAGACCTTACCCCAAACCAACGGAATGACATGGTTATGCTACTAACCCAGTTCCAGGATGTGTTTGCATGGTCTCATGAAGATATGGTGGGTTTGTCCACTGACATTATCCTTCATCGTATTCCCATTAAAGAGGAATTCAAGCCAGTCAAGTAAAAGCTCAGACGATTGGAACCTGAATGGAGTTTAAAGGTGAAAGAAAAAATTGTGAAACAATTTCAAGCTGGCATCATAATGGTGTCTATGTATCCTGAGTGGATATCCAACATCGTGCCCGTACCTGAACCTGGAGGAAAGGTGCGAGTTTGTGTGGACTACCGGGACTTGAACAAAGCTTGCTTAAAGGATAGCTTTCCCGTGCCATTTATCTACATTCTCATTGACAATACTGCGCAATACCACATGTACTCCTTTGCAGATTGCTTTACGGGGTATCATCAGATCATGGTTGCTGAGGAAGATCGTGAAAAAACTGCTTTCATCACTCCTTGGGAAACTTTTTGCTATAGACGGTTGTCATTCGGCCTCATCAATGCTGGAGCTACCTATCAACGAGCTATGAAGGCTCTTTTCCACGACTTAATACATAAAGAGATCGAGGTCTATGTGGATGACATTATTGTCAAATCCCAGAAGGAGGATGACCATATAGACCATCTCAGAAAGTTGTTCAACAGGTTGCGTAAGTACAACTTGAAGTTGAATCCAACTAAGTGCGCCTTTGGCGTTAAATCAGGCAAGTTTCTAGGATTTCTAGTCAGCCACAAAGGGATAGAGCTGGATCCTGCCAAAATCCAAGCCATCACTGAAATGCCCATTCCTCAGACAGAAACGGAAATACAGGGATTTTTGGGAAGAATCAACTTCATTAGCAGGTTTATCTCTCAACTCACAGCAACATGTGAGCCAATCTTCAAGCTATTAAGGAAGAACTCCTCCATGAAATGGAATGAGGAGTGCCAGAATGCTTTCCTTACAATCAAGAAACAGCTAATCAAAGCTACCATCTTGGTTCCACCCAGGGATGATGTTCCTCTGTTTATGTATCTGTCCGTAAGTGACAATGCCATGGGCTGCATGCTGGGACAGAAGGACGATAGAAGCCTAGAACGAGCTATCTATTACCTCAACAAAAGATTCAACAGCAGTGAACACAAGTACACTCTGATAGAAAAGATGTGTTGTGCTTTAGCATGGGCTGCCATGAGGTGACAACATTTCCTCCATGGTCACACAACCCATCTCATATCCCGCGTGGATCCTCTCAAGTACGTGTTCAGTAAACCCATACTGAATTGTCGACTGTCCAGATGGCAATTGATCCTACAACAATTTGACATCGTATATGTGACTCAAAAGTCCATCAAAGGTCAAGAAATTGCGGATCAACTGGCCATCGCACCATCAGGGGATTTCAAACCCTCGGAGACATATTTACCCGATGAAGGAGTAATGACAATTCAGCAACACCATCAGTATGATACATGCCAAACGTGGAAGATGTATTTCGATGGAGCTGTTAATATGGAAGGTTCTGGAGCTGGAGCAGTTCTAGTATATGATACGGGGGAGCAGCATCCCGTCGCCGTCAAATTATAGTTTATCAGCACCAACAATACGGTTGAGTATGAAGGCTGTCTTATGGGGCTAAAACATGTCCATTCAATGGGCATCAGGCGGTTAAATGTCCTTAGAGATTCGGAGTTGGTAATCAGACAATCCACCAGAATTTATCAAACCAAGGAACTACATTTGCTGCCTTACCATCGGCAGGTTTTAAAAGATGGCTTTGGTATTCGAAGATATATCCTTTCTCCACATTCCTCGTAATAGGAATGATTTCGCAGATGCGTTAGCAACTTTGGCATCCTTGATTCGCATATCAGACAAGGAACACTTGCCAAACGTCACAATTTCCCTGCACAAGGCCCCAACCTACGGGAATTATGTTGGAGAAGTATCGGATGCGCTACCTCCAATCCAACAACCTTTGTATCAGCATATCAAGGAATATATGCGAGATGGATCTACACCCGCTGAGGTGAGCCCGACTGAACAAAGGCGGATCCACCGACTGGCTATGAAATTCTACCTGAGTGGAGATGCGATCTACAAAAGAGATGCAGGATTAGGTCTCCTCAGATGTTTAGACAAAGATCAAGCCCAAAGGCTTATGGATGAAATCCATGGCGGAGTCTGTGGCCCCCACATGAGTGGCCCCCTCCTTGTTAAGAAAGTCCTCAGGACGGGACATTATTCGCTATCTCTCAAAGCTGATTGCAATAACCACGTCAGGAGATGCTATCAGTGCCAGATTCATGGGAATTCTATACACACCCCTCCACGGGAACTTCACAATATGAGTTCACCTTGGCCCTTCTCAATGTGGGGAATGGACGTTATCTGGCCCATTGAGCCTAAAGCCAGTAATGGTCATCGATTTATCTTCACCATGATCAACTACTTCACCAAGTGGGTAGAAGCAGCCTCCTTCTCCAGGGTTACTAAAAAAGTCATCATTGCTTTCATCAGAAACAATGTCATTTGTCGATATAGACAACCAGAAGTGATTGTGTCCGACAATGCCAAGAACCTCAACAACAAAATGATGGGGGATTATGCAGTAAATTCCACATCAAACATCTCAACTCAGTCATCTATCGTCCGAAGATGAATGGTTCCGTTGAAGCGGCTAACAAAAACATCAAGAAGATTATGCAAAAGATGTCTGCCAATCATAAAAAAATGGCCTGACCAATTGCCTCTGACTCTGTTAGCCTACAGAACCTCAATGCGCACTTCCACTGGGGCAACCCCCTACGCCTTAACCTATGGGATGGAAGCAGTGCTCCCCATAGAAGTTGAGATGGAATCCCTCAGAGTATTGATAGACGCTCAGTTGGATGAAGACCAATGGGTACAAGATAGGTATCACCAATTGTCTCTAATAGACGAAAGGCGAACCGCGGCTATCTTTCATGGTCAGTTATATCAGCAAAGGATCGCCCGATCCTACAATAAAAAAGTCTGACTACAGCAATTCAGACAACATGACTTGGTTTTGAAGAAAATACTGGAAAACCAAGATCAGTCTAAGGGAAAATTCGCTCCTAACTGGGAAGGCCCGTTTATTGTCAAGGAAGTATTGATAGGAGGCGCTCTCAGATTGCAAGAAATGGACGGCGATTAATTTTTGCAACTCATCAACTCAGACGCCGTGAAATGGTACTATGTCTGAAGTTACCCTCAAGTATGCATCCTGGTAGTAGACCATCAGGTCACCAGTCATTCCGATTCTTTAAACCTTTACCACAAATAACTTTTCTACACTTTGCCCCTCAGGGAAATATACCTTTAAAGCCAGTAGCCTGGCTTTCTCCTTTGCGTTCCTACAACTTAGGTCATCCCACCGTGGATTGAACCTCTTGCGTATACAGTTTGGCTACCCATACATGGTATCAAACTATTCACCTGCAGTTTATCCTCAACCTAGGATTAAACTCTCTCCTCCCTGCACTCTGACCAACACATGGGATTACGCTTTTCATCTCGCCCTGAGGGGTGAACTACGTCGACCTGATCTCCTCTTCAATAGGAGTACGTAGGCAACCATTTCATATGGTCCGGTCGAAATAAAACAAAAACAACAAAAACATTCCTACACCATTCCTGCCACATACAGCGTTGAACCTCTTACACCAGGTTTGAACTACGCAGACCTGATCTCCTCTTCAATAGGAGTACGTAGGCAGCCATTCATGGTGCGGTCTCAACCCCTACCAAAATACAAACACTTGTCAGTTGATACTGGGATCATCCTTCAATCCACTACATTTCATTTGGCTTCAGACCAAATGGATGGAATTACCTGAACTCCTCCCAAATAGGAGATTCGGCGACCTTCTAAGTTGTGGTCATACCTCGAAGAGCAACACCAATCCATAAGAGATGGAATTAAGTAGGCTTCTCCTGAATAGAAGTGCTGGTGACCATCTATGGTGCGGTCAATCTTAGAGAGGAAAGCCACACTCCTCCCCTCATTTCCATACAGAAACCAGTCCCAAGACACCGAGATATGGTAGGGATACATACATATCAATGATCCATTATGAATTATCCAGAGACAACTTAATGTCCATCCACCGAGAAGGAATTCAGAATACATCACGATCACAAGCCCTTAAGCAGCAGGCAAAATATCAAGCAAGTAGCAAGGCATATCTAAAAGGGACGTGACCAAAAATATATATTTCCCTGTCATATATATAATGTTGTTTGATATACACAATGTAAACTGTACATGACAAAATGGCTAAGCTAGTCTGTGCAGGAAAATACAAGATCATTTACAAGTCAGGGTATATGCGAGCTAACAAGCCCAACATGGCATCCCTCTCAGAAGATGGAGGTAAAGTTGTGGTCTCCCGTATGAGAATATCTATACGGCTCAACAGATCTGTAGACATCTGCATGGTGACCATATGATCATCAATATATGTGCTCATCTTTACGATCATGCCAGTGGTAAGGGACCTCACTGCAGTACTATCTGTGACGGCTACATCCCGGCAGATATGGAAATATCCCGCTCAACTATCACTGCATCTCTGGCTGATATAGCCTCATCCCGCTCAACGACGGCGGCATCTCTACGAGCCAAGGCATCGTCTCTCTCCAATAGAGCGGCCTCCCTCCCATCAAGAGCAGTCGACATTATAGATCGAATCTAATCTCTCTCAAAGGTCATCAGATGAAGACTCTGCTCTAAGTACTGTGCCGAGTGCTGAATCACAACAGTACTGGTACTAGGAGAATCCAAAAGAAATTATGGCAACCCAGCATTGGGCTCCTCGTCAATGTAGGTATCAATGTCCTTCATAGGCTCTACATCATCTAACTCGCTCTCCGGTACTGCAAATACTGCTGCAACTGATAAAATCTCTGTCTCCATCCACGCGGAGTACTCTGCGCAATAACCAGGATGACTGACAGAAAAAACAGCTATCTCGCGATGATCCCAGTAGGTGTACACCCGAGATCGATCCTCTGCTGAGAGATACTGAGAAGCTGAACGCTGACCTATCACCCCCTCAAAAGGATAAAAATCCTGAAACTGGTCGAACTGCGACATCACGGCCAATGGGTGATAAGTGGTCACTCCCCTTAAACCAGCTAGAGGGAGATAGTCCATGCCCGGAGCATGAGTAATGAAGCTGTATGGTGAGCTAAGCCCTGAACACGGCAATATGCTAAATGGATCTCTGATATCTGCCAAGAATGTGGACCAGGACAGAGCATCTATACACTCTGATGGCTGAAAAGAGTATGACGTAGCTACATCATGGGTAAAGCAGTACCCATGCCGTCTAAAAGTGTCAATCGGTCTCAAGTGTGACATGAACCACACATATAGCATGACTGAACTCCCAATGAACACTCATGTAGGATACGTGCAACAATATGATGCCGACCGCAGGGTCTCTGCTACAATCATAGGTACAATGGTACGACCCTCCCTGAGAGCTCTCACGACCATGATAACGCCTATATCTATCTCATCCATATACCGCGACATATACACATATGACAATATACATAGCATCAATACGTCAACTCTGGCCAAGCGTCAATGAGCCTCCGGTGTGGTGAAATCCCTGAAATGTCGTGAATAGCTATCCTCTAAGCCAAATCTGTCGTCCAAAAAATGCTGGGATATCATGTGGCCAGATGTCAACTCATCCTGTACCACTCTGCGCCTCAATCCTGTGAGAGTCATGAATCGTTTGCTCATGTCTCCCAAAGCCAAATGCACGCAAGGTCTGTCTAGAGGCATCATCGTTAATCGTGCATACTCCTCCAGAGTAGGAGTCAACTGATAGGTGCCGAATCGGAATACCTGCCTATCCGGTAGCCAATGCTCTATCATCCCGTCCACAAATCCTACGGGAACCTAAAAAGTCAAAAAGGCCATGGTACGTTACAATAAATGATCTACAGTCACCCTATCTGGTGGTGACATGCTATCATACCACGATCTCATACCCGATGCCACCACTAACGGTGGGGTATGATCTATGCGGCTAACTGTCGAAGAAGACATCCGTGTGGGCCGTGTCATAAGACCATCCAGGGGTCAATACCAAATATCTCTGAACATACATACATATGCATAACATGATAGTGCATACATTCCTAAGTATATCATCATCTAATACATCATCTCTGTACAACTACAAATACAGGGAAATGGGGCACAGCCACCCAATAGCTAACAAAGGCCTATCGAAAGATATAACGAGAATGGGGCACAACCACCCAATATCTAACAGAGGCCTATCAAAAGATATAATGAGAATATACATCAGAAGAAGACAATGGTGTCGATGTCCACATCATCAATCCTGTCCACCTGATATAACTCCTCCTGAGTAACTGGATCTCTAGCAACAGGGATGTCAGGCCTATATAAAGGAGGATCTACGCTGGCAAAACTGAATGGGTCACCTGAGGGGCCAGCTCCTGAGCTGGAAGGATCAAATGAAGCTGCCTCTGTCGGGTGTCTGCCCAAATGCCGAATAAATATATGTGTCTGGTCCAACTGCCGGGTCAAACTATCAATCTGGGTCATATGAGTCAGATCTCGGACACAAGATATCCAATCCGTCATCATCAAAGATCCTGGAACCATATCCCCTATAAAATGTGTGGTGCGGGACTGAGCTCCAATAGTGCGAAGGAACCACCACCGATGGAATGTCTCCTGAGTACATGGACCCTCTGACAATGCAAAACCGTTTACCCCCAACAATGGGATATCAGTGACGGGTGACTGCAATACAGTCCAATAACGCCTGGTAGGAGGCAAGATCGGTATACAAATCTCCCATGTGGTGCTCCTAATAGCACGCTCTCCTAAATAGAGCTCACAGCCTCCATCTGTGAAGAGAGGAACTCTCCTGGTGGAAATCACATACTCGACTCCAGTCGGGTATCCATCCTCAAAACCCATGGTCAGGTGTTCCCCGGAATAGGGAAGCCATGTGATGGTATCAGCCGTCAGCAACTCCAGCTGCATACGACAATGAGTGAATCCCTCTGCTAGAGGGACCTCTGGCAGAATCGAGTGATGCCATTGTCGTCCTCGTGGATAGGTGTCTAAACCTAACACACTCACAGAACGCAAGCATGGAAGCCTCTCATAGGCCCAAAACTGCCAACACAAAGGCAAACATCTGTTGTCAGTTAACACTCTTAACCTATACATGGTAAATGACAAGAGAAATACTCACCAGCAGAAATGGGTAAAATCCTAGCCAAGCCTCGGTCAAACTATCCAATACGGTCCAAATCACGTGTAGCGCTGATCAAAGCGAAAGATACCATAGAAGAGTTGTCTGCTATGAAGCAGCCTCGAATGATCATCAGGAACAATCGCCGCAGAACGCAATCCCTGATTCTGACATCATCAGGCATAGGCTCACTCAATAGCCCGCTCATAGCATCTACGCTCAAAGGACCTGAACGGACAGTTCTACCTTTGACTGCCGTCGCCGGAACTCCTAATAAGGATCTAACGGTTGTAGGGGTAATATTTGCCATGCAAGGCACCGGCTCCCCTCCAAACTCCATACTCGTGATAAATCACCAATACATAGGCGTCATCATCACCTCGCAATCTAGCAGATGGAGTGACTAAGTTTGATGGAACCATCACTTAGATAATGCCATGAGGTAACCCTAGGGACAACGACGGGAAAGGATGGAGAAAAATGCCCCAAATCCCCACTCATGCACTACCGCTCTATTGTTAGGATGAAGCACCTGATACATGGAGTGAATGCTAAACCAGTTCCCTCGAGGCTGTGTAAAATCAGGAACCTGCATGAAATGCAGATCAACATCAAAACCCTTTAATCCTCATCAATAGGAAAGAAGGAAGATCAATGTCTAACGCCATACCTCGTTAGCATAAAAATACATCGATTGATGTCTGCCCAAATCACCAAGCAATTATGGGTTCACCACCTGAATGCTTAGAAGCTCCTTGCGAAGGATATGTGCAGAAGGAGCGGGATCCTCTATAGGAATATCCGCTTCCTCATCCTCAACGTCAGGAACATCTACCTGGACAGGACGTATCACGACCTCCACCAACCGTCAAGGCCGTGTGACAGAACGGGGACGAGGTACTTCAGAAGCCCTCCGCTGTACACCAGAAGTGGTCCTATAGGAACTGCTCGGCTGATCTGGATCCATAGTATCTAGACAACAAGTCTCCAAAGCATCTCAAAAAGGGTGTGGTATTTCCTTACATGGAGCTTTCTAGAATGCATTTTATGACTATATGTATGCATGCATTTACTTTAACGTACAATAGAGTTAAAATGCATGACTACCCAATGCCTACATTTGAAAAAGTTTTGCCATAGTCCCCTTTGAAAATGGGACTATCCACATGTATACAGGCATGTCTAGGTGGCCATTCAGTAGCACACCTGCCCCAAAGTCATATACATAATATATGCATTAAAAATTAAAATCATCATGCATCAGGCCAACCTCAATATCAGGAGTATTTTGCCTTACTACCTTATGCTCATTGGACCTCAAATAGGACAAAAAAAATAGCAGAAAAAGGTGCAAATTTGACTATCTTAAAAGTCAAATTTTTTCACATCATTATGTTCAGCATGGTTTAATACTAACATTTACTATGTTGAATATTTTCTATCTAGTCGTTTGTGCATACATAATCACTACTGTGTGTTTAGATGCATCTCATACGATAACTCAAGATCCAACGGACAGAAATGAGAGAAAATACAGGCATATGTTACCAGGATAGTGTAGAACACTCGTACGGTAACAGAATTTGCAAAAAGTAGCCCGAACTCAGTAGATCTGAAGATGGCTCACATATTTTCCTTCGTACAACAAGTTAAAAGTAACTTGTGAGACCAACCTGCTGGAATTTATCATCCACGGTTGGCCGCAGGCCCATCTGTGGCTGCAGTAGGTGCACCTGTGGCACCAACATGTGGGTCCCACCCCTCCGACTCGGTCCAGTTCGAGTTGCAAAGGAGTTCTTACAAGCTGAAAAGGCCAAACCCGGGATAAAAACGCTACGCGATTGAGCAGAATAGCCTGAAACCTTGGTTTTCTGGATCCAACTGTGGCTTTCTTTTCATCCATTGCTATTCGACCGAACACAGGGTTTACTATACTGATGATTCAAGTTTTTGCGTAGCACATGCGGTGATACCGTACAGAGGTCCGATGCTGTCAGCGTAAGGTTGTCACCCCAATCTTTTCACATAAGCTAATCCTCGACGGGGGTTACAACGTGAAATCCCCGACGGGGGTTACAACACATGATCATCTGTTAACACACAAATCAATGAAGGTCAAGCAACCTTGACGTTGTTTCAGCCGATGGCAAGTAAACCCATCGAAGCATGGAAAGTTTTCCAATCATTGCGTACGTTTGTATTCATCACTCTCCAGTGGATCCCCGACGGGGGTTACAACGTGAAAGCCCCAACGGGGGTTACAACGCATGCTCATCCGTTGACATACAAATCAATGAAGGTCAAGCACCCTTGGCATTATTACAGCCGATAGCGATTTAAACTATCAGAGCTCTGGAGCTATTCGAGGTTTTCACACCCGACCACTCAGATCCCCGGCGGGGATCACAACGTAATGTTCCGATGATCTACACGACAGTGGAGGTCAAGCAGCCTTGACAGTATATCCTACAGGATTTTTCAGTCGTTGATTCACATGTTGGTGAAGTACACGTCAACGAAGGTCAGGCATCCCTGACACCATTTTCTGTTGGAAGTAAACCCAACAGAATCTTGGCATATTCTGGTGATACTAACCAGGAGAGGTCAACGTCATCAAAGGGGATAGATGATGTAATATGTTATACACATCCTCAAATAGATCAAGCTTTATCCCAAGAGATCTCTTACACTAAAGAGGTGCATCTGTAGGATCAAGTCATTATCCAGGAATTTTGTGATAACTCCAACATCAACATCCTAACAGATTCAGATTACACATCAAATCTGGTCATCGTTGCCAACCCCCAGTTGAAGCAACATGGAGCCAGCAATCATCCCCAGCGTGTTGGGCCACATCCCCGTACACATGCATCATTGCATTTGTATCATGTTGCTATCCATAGTATCATGTTTATCTTGTTGCATTTCAAGTGTATAAGATTATTTATCCTACCCATGCATCGCCATGCATGAGTATGATATAGAGGGGCATCTGTAGACACTCGAATTTTTCTGTACACCTGTCACTAACATTCGTCTTTTAAGAGGGAACCCTAAAAGACGATCTATATCCATGCCAGATACTACTGGAAGTTCAACATCAACCCCAGATCGCAATTTGGGAGTAACAATTCCAATCTCGGTGATAACCCCGAGGCATGCAGATACAATACCAGAACACACACCGGATAAGACCGATTAATCTCAGAGATAACCTCGAGGTATCCAGTCTCAGTCCCAACCATGGGAATAGCCACCAACCTTGGTGATAACCCCAAGGAATGTAATTTCGACGATAACCCCAAAAATGTTTGTTACAAATGTAACCAGCTTCAATCTCAGCGCTCACAACGAGATCCACTGTACCAGCCCGGCGATAACATTGGGAAGATAGACACACCTCAACGATGACAATGAGGACCTTCAACAAATTGTAGCAGTCCAATCTCAGCGAAGCTGAGCAACGCCTGCTTTATCAGCCCAATCTGACGATAACACCGGTGAGGGGCAACATAGTCATCTGACCAACACGATGTCACACCACGTCGTCTCAACATAGCTACACAACAATGTCCCATAAGACTAACCAATCCCGAGTGACTATTATACGGGGTAACAGATGAAAGTTGAATCTTGAAGACTGGAGGGCACCGTCCCATCTTCAATGACTTCTCACAAACTCTAATCCCATGCCATCGTACAACTCTCAACAACGGCGGTCCGAAATAGGTCTTGTATACCTCAAACGAATGCCCGAATTGTACTTCTAAAAGTTCGAGTGGACATTACAGTGTTTGAGTGAACGTACTTCGAGACGACCCAATCCGAAAAACTCGAGCCCACCCGGGTTGCCTCTGGTACACATGCGGCTCCACCCTCTATAAATAGAGGGCTTGGGGTGGCCATTTTGTAAGAGAAAACAGCGAGGAAGCCCTGCCTAATTTGCTCTGCACTCATCCCAGGCAGTGTATTTTTCCCTTTTAAACACCCGTGAGCTCATATATAGCCCTTTTGTACCTACAAAAGTCTGTGTTTACTCACTCTAAAGATATAGAAGTCTTCTTTGGCAGCCCAATGTAAGCCTTTTCATACACTTTAGAGTTCTTTCTATTCATCTTTGCACACACCCTTCCACACGTTAAGAGTCGTGTTGTATATTTTACCCGGACTTCGGTCCGTGATTTATTTTTAGTTTGTATATACATATATATATATATATATATATATATATATATATATATATGGACTAACATTATATAGTTATGCCTCGATTGAGCCTAGACTTCGGTCTGGAGCGTTTATTTGATTTCCTATATATATATTTATATATATGAACTGCGTGTCGAACTTTGTTCGATGAGCTTAGACTTCGGTCTGGAGCGTTTACTGCTTTAATATATATATATATATATATATATATATATATATATATATATATATATATACATATATATACTTATATATATTAACTGGGTGTCGAACTTTGTTCGATGAGCCTAAACCTCGGTTTGGTGCATTTACTTGCTTTCCTATATATATATACTTATATATATTACCTGTGTGTCGAACTCTGTTCGATGAGCTTGTATTTTACATCCGGTGCGTTTATATGCTTATATATATATATATATATATATATATATATATATATATATATATATATATATATATATATATATTTTTACATTTCGTCCCACTTGGAGTTTACTTCGTGGTGGTTGACCGGTACATTTTGTCCCACTTGGAGTTTACTTCGTGGTGGTTGATCGTTTTTACAGCTTTCTGTACATTTTGTCCCGCCTGGAGTTTCCCCCGTGGCGGTTGATAGCTTTTACAACTTTATTTACATTTCTGATCCCCCATGGAGGTACTTCGTGGTTTGCGATCATGTCTGTATACTTACAGCTTTTATATATATACCTGTTTACTGCATTTATATCATCATGTGAGCCTAGGAATCATGTGATCACAGATTCATCCCATTGGATCTAGATTTGGTTCCCGTGAAGGACATTTTCAGCTGTAAGCAGCTTGTAAATTATATCTGTGATGTTTGGATTCCCTCAGATGGTTTTCATACCCACGAGGGATCCAGCACCTTTTTGTACATTATTTTCATACGGATGCCTCACATCTGTCAAATAAAATCAATCCAGCCGAATACGGAATAAAATGAGAGTGTAAAAGGTCTCAATTACTATTGAGCACCAGGGTTTGAAACCTCTTTTATAAAACATCACTGCCATATCTTGCTAAAATTGAATTTTTACATAAATTAAAACCCTGTGTATATAGGTGCGAACGAGGCCTCGCACTACTTCCAAATAACAGCACATTAACACACACACACACACACACATTCAGATAACATTTTCTTGAAAAGAGGCGGTCACCGTGGTAACACGGATGTCAGGGGGTGCCTAACACCTTCCCTCCGCATAACCAAGTCTCCGGACCCTAATGAATCTCGGTTTCACCGACCCGTTTAGTAGTGTCACATCACTGGGTCAATGTGCAAACCTTTTCTCGATTATGTTGGTACAACCATTTAAAAAATCAACTGGCGACTCTTAACAGTCCATCGTCGACATTATACATGTCGGACCTTTTTCACTTGTTTTTTCAAACAAATCTCACCTAAAATGAGAACACCAAATAACAAGTAACGGAAAGGGATAATTAAAAATCCTGACGTCGATAACGGTACTATTCACGAAGTATGAGTTTTATTGTGAAATTGTTACCTTTTTGTGTTGGGGTTAGTATTCACGTATACGGTACTATTCACGTATACGACACTATTCACAAATACGGTACTATTCACAAAATAAAATTAAATTTTCTTTTCTTTGTCCAAGTGGTCTATTATGGTTACTTTCTTTGATTGTATCCATATTTTGATCTTCATTCTTGAATTTTGCTCTACAATTAATTATTATGGAGTATTTTTAAACTTGGATAAACTAAAGTATAAATCCCTAATCGTTGTTTTTTTATCTCACTGGATTCGTTTCTTTAAAATAATTTTCATCATCCTCAGTCCTAAATAATGATATAACTGAATATCTTTGGTCTGTAGTGCAAAGATGAATGATTACTTGATTAATATCTTTGGCCCATAGTGCAAAGATGGACATGTGTTGAGATGAACATGACCAACTAGTGACATAAATGAATATCTTTACCCCTAGAGCAAATATGAATATTTGGTTCAAAGATGCATATTGATTGATGTTACACGGATAAAGTATATACGATGGACTTTTAAATCATATAAGATAGTAGACTTCATTTCCTACTTAACTCTTCTAATGAATTGTTATTTCTGCTACGAATATTGATCTAAAACTTGTTGTCCATTATATTGTATCTGATCTGTTGAAGGCTAACGATAATTTATTTTTCATTATCTTAGTCATAATATTCTTTACTAGGCTAGTTGAGCTCACCCTTCTCTTTTTTGTTCCATTTTTCTTCTCAAGAGGCTAGAATATAGTGGAAACTAGTCAGGGGTGTGGAGTGATGTTTCAAGTCAGTTATTTTAGTAGTCCTCACTATTTTGTAAAATAGTGTATCAATAATTATAATGAGGACTTATTTGAGTTTGGATATTGTCTAGAAGACAATATTTGTATTTAAACTCACAGCAGATGTGTTGTCGTATTTTACACGACAATTGTAATAATAAAGTTGAAGTTATTTTCTATACCATGTATTTGGCGACTCAGAATGGGTTGTGTGGACCTATTTTTGGGGGAGTCACAGTTGGTATCAGAGCTTAAGGATATGGTCTCTGGCGGAGATCGGAGAATAGATCTAGGGGGGAGAGACGAGTAAATTCTTCGCTAGTGTGTCCTACCTAAGCTTATTTGGTATTTAATTAGTCGGTCAAAATATAGGGATAATATGTGGTATGTCAATTTCTTTAACTAACCTTTGTTTTATGACAGTATTTGAGAATGATAGCTGAAAATGTTAACAATGGAGTGAATGAGACCGTGGAGACACCTTTAATCACCAACCAGGAGAACGTTTAACATGACGGTAACGTTCCTTTTGTAAACAAAACCACCGATCAAATGATGAATGATGTAATGTTTAGAAGCTTTTTCCAGTTCATGCAAAATCATAAGAGGGAGACTCGTGTACAAAATATGGGTGGAAGTAATAGCAACGCGCGACTTTTCACAGCCAAGCAGTTCAAAGAGTTAGGATGACCAGAGTTTTTGAAAAAGCCGGATCAGATTAAGGCGGAAACGTGGGTTAAGCAAATTACCAAAATATTAGATGTCTTAGGATGCACGGAGGAACAGAAGGTTCTATTCGCCATATTTATGTTCCGTGGAAAGATATATTACTGGTGAGAATCTGTGAAGCATACCCAGCCAACCGAACTAAATATGTAAGACCCCAAATTTTATGAATAAAGATTAATTTTTTCTCGAATTATATTTTTGAATATTATGGTGTGGATTGGATATAATATTATAGTTGTGGGTAATATTTATAAACTTTGCAAAGTAAGTAAGTGGTTTTAAAATATTCGATTGGTCGGGAAATATTCATTTTAATAGGGAATATTCGTACAACGACACAATAATTAGTGGACCCCACAACAGAAGTATTGTCGTAGTTATAAAATGACAGAATTATCTTTTTATAAAAATAACGGCGAAAGTTTTACCGTAAAACTGTTGAAATACCAGGTGGTAAAAGAACAGTAATACGCGTGGTTGCATAGTAGCACATAGTATTGATTATTGATGCTTACGTGAGAAGTCACTCAGTTATACTCAATTATTGCTACAGTAATTGCTATATAGTATCTCATGTTATTTGATTCAATTATTGTCACAATATCATCTGCATAATATTTTATATTACTAAATCAATAATTGAGATGACAAAGTTATTCATAGTATTATTTACAATATTAACGATGTCTAGAAAGTTCTATCGAGGAGAGGTTTGGTCACCTAATTGCGAACTAATAGAAAGAAATTCTTATCGGAAAGCCCCCTCTTTCTTGGGAATGATCTGGTTGTTAAATATTGTGAGTTATAATATTAACGATGAATAATTGTTAATAGATTAAAAATGTGTTTATTAAAGATAAGTGATTTGTGGTAAATATTTATTCAATTTTTTATATAAATAGAGGGGTTCGTTATGAGGTATTTGTTATAAGTTTGGCTTATTATTCCATGAGGAGATGTGCTAATTTTTCAGACCGTTGGTTGAAGTTACAATAGTAAAATAATATGGATAGTTGGTTTAAAGTTTTAATAGTAAATCAGTATGGACCGTTGCTTTAAGTTTTAATAGTAAATCAATATGGACCGTCCGTTTAAAAGTGAATTAATCTAGGCCGTTCATGAATTAGTTACTATTCAATCCTTTTTCCTATAAATAGAAGCTCATTCCTTCATTATTTCTTACGAATTCACTGAAACTCTAGAGAGAGAAACTATAGAGAGCAAGAAGAAGAGTATTTTGCTACTACCCTACTTCAGTATTAACTCTTCTATTAAGGTAAGGGGTATTATTTATTTCGTATTCATGGAGAGAGTTATTTTCTTTCAATACTCGTAAGGGTTATTATTACATTCTTTATTATTCTGTCGGAATAACCTGTCTACGCGGACTACCGCATGCATGGTGAAATCTTTTCGTTATTCCATTCTTTATTATTTTGTTGGAATAACCTGTCTACGTGAACTACCGCATGCATGGTGAATTCCTTTTGTTATTCCATTCTTTATTATTCTGTGGAATAACCTGTCTACGCGGACTACCACATGCATGGTGAATAACCCTTCGTATTCAATTGTTATTAAATTGTAGAAATGATCTGTCTACGCGGACTACCGCATGATAGGTAAAAATCCATTTGCAGTTTCGTATATTATTTCTTTTCATATTCTTAAATCTAAACTTACTATGGCAAGTATTGCTTCTATAATTCCTGAAATTAGTGTAATATCCTTTAGTTATGCGCTTCATCCAGTATTGTTTCATAGGAATATTGATATGAACTTTCTTATTAAATATCAATATTTTCACCTGGGGGTACTATTCACTCGGTTACTATTCACTCAAATATTATTCACCCGAGGATTCGGAGTACTTTTTATACCGAGATACTATTCACGGGTTACTATTCACTCAAAGTACTATTTATGACAAAATTTGATTTCTTTTCAGTCCAAATCATTTTTGATACAATATTATTCTTGAATTTTACTCTTTAAAGCAGTATCATGTTGATAAATTTGGACATTATTGAATTCTGGATAAATTAAATTATAAATATTTAAAATTTTACCATTTGCTTCCTTTTAATTGAATTCTTAAATCATTGTCATCATCCTCATGCTTATATTGTGATAAAAGTTATCTATGGCTTATGTGCATAGATGTACTATTGATTGGTATGATTATGACCAGAGATTATTCTGTATAATCATGACCGTAATGTTACAAATGATGTTGTAAAAGTCTTCATTGGCCCGTAGTGCATTGATGGACAGTTGTTGGTATGATCATGACCATTGATGATTACATGAATATACTTGGCCCATAGTGCAGGGATGATTCGATGATGTGGTTTATTTATTAAGTTGAGTCTTAGAGATAAAGTTGATGAAAAACATTTTAAATCATAGAAGATAGTAGATATCAAGCTCTACTTGACTCTTCTAATGGATTGGTTGTTCCGATGCAGTTATACTTGATGTTTATTATATTTTATCAGTTTAACACTATTGAAGGCTAACGCTAATTTATTCTGCATTATCTTAGTCATAATATTTTTTACTGGGCTAGTTGAGCTCACCCTTTGCTTTCATTATTCTCTTCAGGAAATGAGAATATAGCTAGGACTAGTCAGAGAATGGAGTGACGATCCAGATGTTTGCATTAGTAGTCCTCACTATTCTATGAAATAGTGTGATAATAATTGTATTAAAGACTTATTTTTGAGTTTGAATACTATCTAGAAGACAATATTTGTATTAAAACTCACAACTTATATTTTGTCGTATTCTACATGACGCTTATCAGTTGTATAAATTAAGTTTGTATTTGATTTATGTACCATGTATTTGGCGACCCAAGATGGGTGATGTATACCTATTTTGGGGGTGTCACACAATATGTCTTGGGAAACGTTTCATAAATGTTCAATGACAAGTACTTTTCTGAAAGTATTCATAATATGAAGGATGTAGAGTTTATTAAACTAGAACAGAACAACATGACTATGTCCCAGTACGAGGCTAAGTTCACGAAGTTATCCAGGTTTGCACCTTATTTAGTAGAGAATGAGGAACGTATGACGCGGATGTTTCTAAGAGATTTGAAACTAGAAATTCGTCAATACCTTATCTCTCACAAATTTTCTCTATATTCAGATGTTGTGAACAGGGCTTAATTATTAGATCAAGATAATAAGTCTGTTCAACCGAGGGACCACAACTAGGGTTATACTAGTGGCAGTAGTCATTTGAGCAATGACAACCAGAGGGGAGGAAAATATCCGGACAAAAGCGGTAACCACTCTGGTGGTAATCGTGGCCATGATAGTAGAAGAAGCGAGTCAAGGGGAGATTTCAAAAAGAGAAGGTACAACAATGACAACGTGAAGACGTCAGCACCATCATCAACTGTTTTTAGGGAGGGAGAACGACCATCGGTCGTATGTTATAAATGTGGGAAAGAAGGACACATCAGCCCAAACTGCCCACAATAATTCAAGGTGTGTTATAACTGTAGAAAGGAAGGTCATATATCTCGAGATTGTCCTGTAGCGAAACTAAGTCTAGCGGGGATGGTGACTCCAAAGGCTGTCCCATACAAGTCAAAGTCGGTGGTTCCTGAAATAGCGTTTGTCGTGACTTCCCAAAACCTAAGGAACCCGAACGAGGTGATCACAGGTAACCTAATTATAAACTCTTGCGAAGTTTATACCTTATTATATACCGGTTCTACCCATTCTTTTATATCTCCTACTTGTGCTCAACATTTGAACTTGACCCATGAGAAATTAGACTTTGACTTATCTGTTGAAACTTCGTTAGGAGAAACTTTCGTTACATCCACGGTTTATAAATCTTGCTTGATTTAAGTTGAGACCATCACATTACCTGTCGATCTTATTTCTTTAAAAATACTTGCATTTGATGTGATTTTACGGATTGATTAGCTAACTACTCATCATGCCACAATTGATTGTTTTCGTAAGTTTGTTAGTTTTTATATTCCTAACCAACCTGTTATGCGAATTCAAGCAACCAAACCACTAAAGTTAATCATTGTCATATCAAGCCAAAAAGCCATTCGTTTATTAAAAAACGGATGTCAAGCTTTCTTATCCCATGTCATGGACTTGAACAAAAATACGTCAGATTTGAATAATATTTCTGTTGTTAGTGAATTTCTTGACGTATTTCCTGAAGAACTTTTCGGTCTATCCCTAGAACGTGAAGTTGAATTTTTTATTGACCTTAAACCTGGTACAAAACCCATTTCTAAAACCTTATATCGAATAGCTCCTATTGAACTTTGGGAGTTAAAGGACCAACTACATGAGTTGTTAGACATCGGTTTCATTCGTCCTAGTACACATCCTTAGGGTGCTCCTACTTTGTTCATAAAGAAGAAAGATGGGAGTATGCAACTTTGTATTAACTACCAAGAATTGAACCATGTCACCATCAAGAATAGGTATCCGCTACCTCACATTGATGACTTGTTCGACCATTTGCAAGGAGCATAATTCTTTTCAAAGATCAATCTTCTTTCTGGATATCATCAGCTGAAGATTAAAACTAAGGATATTTTGAAAACTGCCTTCAGAACTCGGTACGGGCATTATGAATTCTTAGTCATGTCTTTTGGATTGACTAATGCTCTTGTTATTTTCATGGATATGATGAACCGTGTGTTCAAGGAATATTTGGATCAGTTCGTGGTTGTCTTTATTGATGACATCTTCATCTATTCCAAAAGCTGTGAAGATCATGAGCACCATTTGAAGCTGGTACTTCAAAGGCTCCGTGATAACAAGCTATATGTCAAGCAAAAGAAATGTGAGTTCTGGCTTGAGGAAGTAACATTCCTTGGGCACGTGGGGTCAAAACATAGAGTATCTGTTGACCTGGTGAAGATTGAAGTAATACAAAGTTGGGATCAACCTAAGTCGGTGATCGAAGTGCGTAGCTTTCTGCATTTAGCTGGTTATTATCGGAGATTCGTGGAAGGATTTTCTCGAATCACTACTCCGGTAACTCATCTAATTTAGAAAGATACAAAATTCTTATGGAGCGAGGAATGTGAGAAGAGTTTCTATGAGCTCAAGAGGAGACTCATGTTGGCACCTGTTCTTACAATACCATTTGGTTCGGATGGATTTGTTATCTATAGCGATGCTTCGGGCAAAGGGTTAGGATGTGTTCTCATGCAATATGGAAAAGTCATAGCCTATGCCTCGCGACAACTCAAAGAATATGAGAGGAATTATCCTACTCATGATCTATAGTTGGCAGCAGTCGTTTTCGCTTTGAAGATCTGGAGACACTACCTATATGGGGAGAAAGTGGAGATTTATACGGATCACAAAAGCCTCAAATATTTCTTTACCCAAAAGGAACTCAACATACAGAAATTATGTTGGCTCAAGCTGTTGAAAGATTACGACCATACCATTCAATATCATCCTGGATAAGTAAACGTGGTAGCTGACGCATTGAGTAGAAGATCGTATGCGGATACGAGTGCGATGTTGTTAACACAAAGACCTATTTTATACGACTTACAAAGGATGAAGATAGAGTTAAAGGCTCCAAGTACCCACGTGATGATATCCAACATACGAGTATAACCGACTTTAATCGATAAAGTTAAAGCTGCTCATACCACAGACCTAGAGATGATGCATATGAAGAAGAAAGTACGAGAAGGTGTTATTCCAGAAGTAAGAATCTATGAAGAAGGAATATTTTGAGTCAGCTCCAGACTTTGCATTCCTAACGATTCTGACTTGAAGCATAGAATAATGATGGAGGCACACAACACACCGTTTGCAATCCATCCTGGGAGTACCAAAATGTATCATGATCTTCGACATACATTTTGGTGGAGCAATATGAAGAGAGAGATCGCGGAGTTTATCTCGAGGTGTTTAACTTGTCAACGTGTAAAGGCGAAGCATCAAGTGCCAAACGGTCCATTGCAACCACTTGAGATTCCGAAATGGAAGTGGGAACACATTACCATGGATTTTGTTATTGGTCTTCCCAAGCTTTCTCAAGGCATAGATGTAATTTAGGTTATTTTTGATAGGTTAATCAAGTCTGCTCATTTCTAGCCGATACGGGAGACTTATTCCCTTGAACGTCTTACTCGTATGTACGTGAATGAGATTACGAGGTTGCATGGCATGCTAGTATCCATAGTTTCGGATCATGACCTAAGATTCACTTCATAATTTTGGGTTAGCTTGCAAAAAGCTATGGGCACGGATTTACGATTCAGTTCGACATATCATCCTCAAACGGATGGGCAATTAGAAAGAACTATTCAAACTCTTGAAGATCTATTAAGACCCTGTGTCCTAGATTTCAAAGAAAGTTGGTATAAGTACTTACCATTGGTGGAATTCTCCTACAATAATAATTATTAGGCAAGTATAGGTGTGGCTCCATTCAAAGCATTGTATGGACGAAAATGTCATTCTCAAGTATGTTGGGATGAGGTGGGAGAAGTAACATTCTTGGGACCAGAGTTGGTACGTATGACTACAGAGAAGATCCAAATGATCCGACAACGTATACAAACGACACATGATCGACAAAAGAGTTATGTTGATCTTCATCGAAAGGATGTGGAATTTAATGTTGGGGATCATGTATTGTTACGTGTTGCTCCATGGAAGGGAGTTACAAGATTCGGGAAGAGAGGAAAGCTCAATCCACGATTTGTTGGTCCATTTAAAATTTTTGACCAAGTAAGAAATGTGGCTATAGACTCACATTACCTCCAAGCATGTCTCGTGTTCATAATATTTTTCACATAACTGTGCTTCGTAAATATGTGAAAGACCCAAACCACATTATTGAGTAAGATCCAGACGAGATAACCGAAGATTTAACGTACAAGGAGGTACCTGTCAAGATCTTGGATAGGAAAGAACATGTTCTAAGCGCAAAGATTATACCACAAGTCAACGTTTTATGGAGGAACCATGCTATTGAGGAAATGACCTGGGAGTTAGAATCAGAAATGAAAGTGAGGTATCCTCACCTTTTCGAAACACCGGTACGTACGTCAATTTCGAGGACGAAATTTCATAAGGCGGGGAGGTTGTAAGACCCTAACTTTTTATGAATAAAATTGAATTTTCTCTATTTATTTTTTTGTTATAGTAAGGGGTTGATTTGATTAATGTGGTTAGTTATGAGTAAAATGAACAAATATTTTAAGTAAGCAAGTGGTTATAAAATATTCATTATTGTCGGGAAATATTCGTTTGATCATGGAATATTCTTTCTGTCAGGGAATATTCATATGATGGCGCAACCATTTGTGGGCCCCATAACAGAAAACTGTCGAATGAAGAAAATGACAAGTTTGAGTTTTTATAAATAACGGCGTAGTTGTTACTGTTAACACTGTTGGAATACCTAGTTGTTAAAGTACAGTAATACACGTGGTTGCACAGTAGCACACGGTATTGCACAATATTTTTTTTGGATTATTGATTCTTACGTAAGAATACACTAATCAATAATTGTTACAGTAATTACTATTCAATATTTTATTTTATTGATTCAATAATTGCTACGTTGATATTTTATATTATTATTGTTTCAATAATTGTCACTGCACAATATTTCCTATTATCATATCAATAATTCATAGTATTTAAATAATATTATTAGATAGTATTATTAGCAATGTCTAAGAAAGTTCTGTCTAGGAAATGAGTTTGGTCACCTAATTGCGCGCCAGTAAATAGAAATCCTTATCGAAAATCCACCTCTTTCCTATGAACGACCTGGTTGTCATTATTGTATTTTTATAATATTATTTGTGAATAATTAATTATTGATTTATATGATAAGAAAATATTTATTGTATGTGGATATAAATGAAGGAATTAATGTTAAGGTGTTTTATTAGTATTTTGTCGGAATGGAGGTATTAAAATCATACGTATATGGATTTCGGTCATTTTCTATTTGGAATTTGGAAAAATTTTCTTCTACAAAGTTGTAGAGAATTAAATTTTTATATGGAATGGACATAAGGTTCATATTTTTTTGATAAAAGGACTATTTATTATGAATTATTGAAGTTTTAGAAATAAATGTTTTTATTAAAAACATGGGTGAGCCCCACTTTTGTTTTTTTGGTGGAAAAATGTTGAAGTTTCAATTGTGGTGTGCATGAATGGTAGAGGGTAGAGCCACCAATAGCAGCTTAGTCTAATTTAGCGTTCTGGCATTTTTTAATAAATAGGGTACTTAGTTAGAATTGAAAATCAACCAGAATTAGAAGTTTTCTCTCTCTATAATATTAAGCGTATTTTTGTGAGTATTTAGATACTTTGAGAGTTTATAAGTAGTGTAAGTTTTTTTCAGCATTATATCCGATATTTAAAGCAGAAGTACTATTCTTTTGAGGTATGAGATGTTATTTTCTTCGTAAATGATGTTATTTTTTTTAATATCATTATACCAAAATATTGGTATGAATTTTATTATGAAATTTTTACCTTTTCATTTTAAGGTTACTATTCACGTATACGGCACTATTCACGTATACGATACTATTCACGAATAATGTACTATTCACGAGTACTATTCACGAAGTATGTTTTTTATTGTGAAATTGTTACCTTTTCCTATCGGGGTTTCTATTCAGGTATACGACACTATTCACAGGAAAAAAAATTACATTTTGTTTTCTTTGTCCAAGTGGTCTATTATGGTTACTATATTTGATTGTATCCATGTTTTGATCTTCATTCTTGAATTTTGCTCCACAATTGATTATTATGGAGTATTTTTGAACATGGATAAAATGAAGTATGTATCCCTAATCGTTGTTCTTTTATCTCAGTGGATTCGTTTTATTAAAATATTTTTTATCATCCTCAGTCCTAAATGATGATATAACTGAATATTTTTGGCCTATAGTGCAACGATGAATGATTACCTGATGAATATCTTTGGCCCGTGGTGCAAAGATGAACATGTGTTGAGATGAACATGACCAACTGGTGATACAAATAAATATCTTTGGCTCGTAGAGCAAAGATGAATATTTAGTTCAAAAATGTATACTGATTGCTGTTACATAAATAAAATATTGATGATGGACTTTTAAATCATAAAAGATAGTAGACGTCATTCTCTACTTAACTCTTTAATGAATTGTTATTTCTGCTGTGAATATTGATCCTAAACTTGCTGTTTATTATATTTTATCTGATCTGTTGAAGGCTAACGATAATTTATTTTTCATTATCTTAGTCATAATATTTTTTACTGGGCTAGTTGAGCTCACCCTTTTCCTTTTTGTTCTATTTTTCTTATTAGGAGGCGAGAATATAACGGGAACTAGTCGGGGTATGGAGTGATGTTTCAAGTCAGTTATTTTAGCAGTCCTCAATATTTTGTAAAACAGTGTATCAATAATTGTAATGCGGACTTATTTGAGTTTTGATATTGTCTAGAAGATAATATTTGTATTTAAACTCACAACAGATGTGTTATCGTATTTTGCACGACAATTGTAATAATGAAGTTGAAGTTATTTACTATACCATGTATTTGGCTACTCATAATGGGTTATGTGGACGTATTTTGGGGGCGTCACATATATGCGTTGGGAGGTATGTGGTATGATGTTGCATGAGTTAATATAAACTATACAATAAGTGATTTCTGTGTTTAATAAATGTATTATTATTATATATTTGTTATTTATTGAAGACGCGAGTTATTTGAAGTAAAGAAGATGGATAGAAATTTATCTATCGATATTAAATAATTTATGTGAAATTATTTTATCATAGTAAGTTGGTGACATCAAATATATTTGATAATCACCAATTTCTTGAGTATATGTACGAGTAAGTTTCAAGTCTAAGACAGTGCGACCGTACCTTTAATAGTGGATACATAGGAGCTAGGTGAAACGTTCCTTCAAAGAGCGGAGGTATATATGAATTAGTAACCGATCTAACTCGCTGTGAAAATAGTGTAGACTAGACGAAAACAAATTATTTGGTTTTTGTGGGAAACCACTCAGTGTATTATATTGAATACTATTAAAGACTCGATGTGTGCTACGTTTAGACTTGTATATATGTACGTTGTTGACGAGAGAAGAAAATTGATATACCTTTAAATTGGTTACAGAATTATTAAGTAATTTGATACACGACGAGAAGTGAAGATTAACAGAATGTATATATGTGTTATATTTTGAATTTTGTGTTATTGGTGGAAAGAAATACTATAAATGAGATTTTATAGTTGAGAAAAGTAGAGATTTAAAACTCGAAGTTTGATATTTGGCTGCTATGTGATAACTATGTAATGTCTATCATGGAGGTCATAGCAATAATATTATGTTAGTACAAAATATTTGTTTGTAATGCTTGGTGTATAGAGTTCTTCATATATAATGACAATATAGTTGCACGAAAATATATAATATATACATGATGTTAGTCACGGGTGGGTGACTATATATATAATATATAATGTATACATGATGTTAGTCACGGGTGGGTGACTATATATATAATATATAATATATACATGATGTTAGTCACGGGTGGGTGACTATATATATATATATAGAATATATTATATTTTATTTAAAGTTTTCATTTTATTAAAATATTTTATTGCATAGTGTTGCATAGTAAATTAAATTTTCAGAAATTTCGGCCGAAGGAATCGTCCGTGAAGAATTCGTATGAATTCTACTATGCGTCCGTGATTAAAAATTTCTAAATAGTATCCTTCCATTCTCCTATAAATAGTATGCTTAGTTAGGATTGAAAATCACACCAGAATCAGAGAATTCTTCTTCTATAATATTGAGCGTATTTATTTCGAGTTTTAGAAAGTTTTGAGCGTAGAAAACAGTGAAAGTTTTCTTCAAGAATATCACCGCTATACCAGTTAGAATACTCTTCTTTTCATGGTAAGGGATATTATTTTTGTTCAGTATTAATATGAAATAATATTTTCTTCCATACTCTGTAGTATGTAAGTAATATTATTTTGTTTCAGATTCCGAATTCTATCATCATTTTGTTAAAGTTTTCGCTTCTATACTCCATGAAATTAGTAGAATATTCTTGATATTTGAGCTTCATCTAGTATTTTTCTTGGAAATATTTTTCTGAGCATTCTTGATAAGTTTTAACTTTTTTATGTCGGAGTACTATTCACGGGGTTACTATTCCCGAAGTACTATTCATGGGGTACTATTCACCCGGGGTACTATTCATGATAAAAATTGATTTCTTTTTTGTCCAAATCATTTTTGATACAATATTATTCTTGAATTTTACTCCACAAAGCAGTATCATGTTGACTATTTGGATATTATTGAATTCGGGATAAGTTAAATTATAAATCTTTAAAAATTTATCTTTTACTTTCTTTTAATTGAATTCTTATATCATTGTCATCATCCTCATGTTTATATTTTTATGAAAGTCATCTTTGGTCCGTAGTGCATAGATGGACTTGGTATGATTATAACCAGGGATTATTCGATATAATCATGACCGTAATGTTACAAATGATGTGGTAAAAGTCCTCATTGGCCCGTAGTGCATTGATGGACAGTTGTTGGCATGATCATGACCATTGATGAAAACACGAATATCTTTGGCCCGTAGTGCATGGACAATTTGTGGTCGTGATACTAAAGAATATCTTTGGCCATAGTGCAGGGATGATTCGATGATGTGAATTATTTATTAAGCTGATTTTCAGCGATAAAACTTTTGATAAACTTTTTAAATCATAGAAGATAGTAGATATCATGCTCTACATAACTCTTCTAATGGATTGTTTGTTCCGCTGCAGTTAAACTTGATGTCTATTGTATTTTATCAGTTTAACACTGTTGAAGGCTAACGATAATTTATTCTGCATTATCTTAGTCATAATATTTCTTACTAGGCTAGTTGATTTCACCCTTTGCTTTCATTGTTCTCTTCAGGAAATGAGAATATAGCTGGGACTAGTAGGGGAACGGAGTGATGGTCCAGATGTTTGCATTAGTAGTCCTCACTATTTTGTGAAATAATGTAATAATAAATGTATTGAGGACTTATTTTGAGTTTGAATATTGTCTATAAGACATTATTTATATTAAAACTCACAGCTCATGTTATATATTTAAGTTTGTATTTATATTCTGTACCATGTATTTGGCGACTCAGAATGGGTGATGTATACCTATTTTGGGGGCGTCATAGTTGGTATCAAAGCTTAGGGATATGATCCCTAACTGAGATGTGAGATAAGAACTAGGAGGGGAGAGACGGGGAATTCCTTCGCTAGTATGACACACCTAAGTTTATTTTTTATTTAATTGGACGGTCAGAATATAGGGATAATATGTTGTATGTCAATTAACCCTTATTTTGTGGCGGTATTTGAAAATGACATCCGAGAATGTTGAGAATAGCAATGGATCACATGATACCGTTGAATCACCAACGATCAATACCCAGGATAATGTGCATCAAGAAGGCAATAATCCTCAGGAAAATAATAACACCGACCAAACGATGAATGATGAGATATTCAGAGGCTTTATGCAATTCATGCAACATCAAGCGAGAACTACTCCTGTCCAAAATGTAGGTGAAAACACTTGCGACTCTCGAACAGTCACCGCTAAATAATTCAAGGAGCTGGAATCGCCGGAGTTTATTAGAGAGCCAAAACCACTTAAGATTGAGGTGTGAACAAACCAGATCATAAAGGTATTTGATGTTTTGGGATGCTCCGAGGAGCAAAAGGTTCCCTTTGCCACCTTTATGTTGCGAGGAGAGACAGATTACTGGTGGGAATCGGTAAAACGTACTCAACCTGCCGCACTGAAGATGTCTTGGGAGAAGTTCCAAGAACTATTCAACGACAAGTACTTTCCTAAAAGTATTCGTGACATGAAGGAGGTAGAGTTCATTAAGCTGGAGCAGAACAATATGACCGTGTCGCTGTACGAAGCTAAGTTTGCTGAGTTGTCTCAGTTTGAATCCCACTTGGTTGATAATGAGGAGAGAATGACGCGGATGTTTCTAAAAGGTTTGAAACCCGAGATACGTTAATACTTAATTTCTCACAAACTGTGTTTGTATTTTGATGTTGTAAATAGGGCTCAGTTATTGGAACGTGATAATGAGTCAACCCATTCAAGAGATAGTAGCCGGCAAAGCGATACTACCAGCGGAAGCAGTCATTAAAGCGGTCACAACAAACGTGGAAGAAGTCAACATGCCAGAAATGGTAACCACTTTGGTGATAATCATGGCCAAGTCAATAAAAGTGGAAATTTCAAGAAGAGGAGATTCAATAACGATAGAAAGACGTCAGCACCAGCACCCGTTGTTAAAGAAGGAGAACGGTCAACGATCGTATGCTACAAATGTGGAGGGGAGGGACATATCAGTCCAAATTGTACGCAGCAGTCCAAAACATGTTATAATTGCGGAAGAGAAGGTCACCTAGCTCAATTTTATCGTATAGTGAAGCCAAGCTCAGCTGGGATGGAGGCACCAAAGGTTGTTCCAGAGAAGTCAAAACCAGTAGTTCAAGGGAGAGCATTTGTCGTGACCTCCCAGAAAGCAAGGAACCTGAACGAGGTCATCACGGGTAAGCTAATCATAAACTCTAACGGAGTCTATACCTTATTTGATACCGGTTCTATCTATTCTTTTATTTCTCCTACTTCCGCTCAACATTTAAATTTGACTACGGAGAAATTAAACTTTGACTTATCTGTTGAAACTTCATTGGGAGAAACCTTCATTACATCTACTGTTTATAAGTCTTGTTTGGTTCAAATCGGTACCCTCACATTACTTGTCGATCTTATTTCATTGAAAATACTTGCATTTAACGTAATTCTAGGGATTGATTGGTTAACTACTCATCATGCTAAAATTGATTATTTTCGTAGGGTTGTTAGCTTTCATATTTCTAACCAACCTATTATGCGAATTCAAGCGACCAAACCATTAAAATCAATCACTGTCATCTCAAGCCATAAAGCTATTAATTTATTAAAAAACGGATGTCAAGCTTTCTTAGCTCATGTCACGGATTTAAACAAAAATACGTCAGTTTTGGTTCTATTGTTAATAAATTTCCTTACGTATTCCCTGAAGAACTTCCTGGCCTACCCCAAGAGCGTGAAATTGAATTTTGTATCGACTTTGAACCTGATACAAAACCCATTTCCAAAGCCCCATATCGAATGACTCCTATTGAACTTTAGGAGTAAAAAATCCAACTACAAGAATTGTTAGACATCAGTTTCATTAGTCCTAGTACGTCCCCTTGGGGTGCTTCGGTTATATTCGTGAAGAAGAAAGATGGGAGTATGTGACTTTGTATTAATTATCGAGAGTTGAATCATGTCACTATTAAAAATAGACACCCGTTGCCTCGCATTGATGACTTGTTTGACCCGTTATAAGGCGCCAAATTCTTTTCAAAGATTGATCTTTATTTCAGATATCACCAATTGAAGATTAAAACCGATGACATTCCAAAGACGGCTTTCAGAACTCGGTACGGGCATTATGAATTCCTAGTTATGTCTTTTAGATTGACTAATGCTCCTGTTGCCTCCATGGATATGATGAACCGAGTATTCAAGGAGTATTTGGATCATTTTGTGGTTGTCTTTATTGATAACATCCTCATATACTCCAAAAGCCGTGAAGATCATGAGCAACACTTGAGGCTGATACTCCAAAAGCTTCGTGAAAATAAGCTTTATGCCAAGTTGAAGAAATGTGAGTTCTGGCTTAAGAAAGTAGCATTCCTTGGGCACGTAATATCAAGTTGTTGGGTAAAATCTAGTTACGAACAACACGCAAGTATACGTGGTCAATAAATAATAGAGTAAAAGTAGAGTATCGTTCCCACATAGAATTAGTTAACAAGAATGACCAAGTACTAACCTATAACCAATTTAATCTTATTTAAACGAATGATTTAATAATTTAATTTAAAATAATTAATTAAACAATTACTAACTATCCCTGGAATGAAACAAGATAATGAAGACTCGAGATTACAATTTCACTCATTGTTTTATTTAAGTCAACACACTTCCTTTTAAGCCAAGTTATTTATATTAGATTGTTAATCAAGAACACGAAAGTAAAATATGGTCATCTCTCAACGCACCATACTCATATCAAATCAAATCCACACATGATAGAATCAAATTGAACACCCTAATTAACTAACCCACTATATCTCTATGTGAATTACAATTAAAAAGAGTTTAAGCACAAGTTCATATTAGACTACATATGGCGTAAAGGCATATCTCTATCCTAAACCCGAATCATGAATTCCATCTATGCAAAAATCTGAAACATATTCTATCATGATCAGATCTAAATCTATATTTCATCTCTCGAGTTCATATAGATTATCACGGTAATTGTTAGCTAGGCAATTAAGCAGTTAAGTCCAAATCATAATAGATAATCCAAATATAGCTAATAAGACTAACAAAAAAGCATATCAAAGTAAACTACACAATAAGATCCATAGTAATATCAAAATAGAGTTCAATTCATAACGAAACTAGAATCCATCATCCACAATTGATTAAGCATTAAAAGATACAAATAGATAAGAAAAGAAATTAGAATTGAGATAAACAAATATGTATTCTCTTGCTTCCAATCTGTTTCTCCAATGATGATCAATAGCTTATATCTTCAATTCTAATCTAATCTAGAGTTCTTAATCTACTATAATCTAATCCAATGGAATTCTTCTTCTCTTCTAATCTAAATCTCTCCTCTAATCCTTGTGATTCTCCTCCTTTTATTAACCTTTTTGTCTATCTTTAAGTCCTCTTGGAAGTCCTTGAGTCAATCGGATCGAAACAATCATTGTCCAACTCAAATTCGGGCAAAAAATGGCTTTTCTGCGCATACCCCCACCCTGGTTGGGGTTTATACACTAAAAGCGCCCACCCCGGCTGGGGTCCATTCTGTTGTTGTGACACTCCCAAATCCGGGTACTTCAATTTCACAGATTTGGTGTTCACTATCCAATTAAATCATGACTAACTACCCATAAATAAAGGATATAATTAAACTCAAAAGCTTAAATAATAAATCTCCCATCAAGGTTTACATAATCTCAAGATAAATCTTAGGTCATCTAACCTTTAATACAATCATCAACGGAAATTAAAACATGATCATAATTAAATCTAGTACATAAGCTTCGTAAATAAAAGATAAATTAGGCGTTATCGTCTAATTAAGCACTTTGTCCTTGCCCTTGCTTGTTGAAAGCTCCTCAATCTTTTTAACTTGATATGCACTATTTTGTGTAAGAGTGAGCAAACAATTGCCCACAAGAAGGATAATATACAATAACGGTGTATAAATGACAATTATATGAGTTTTCAATGGTAAAGTATTCTTTCCGGAACAATAACCTTTAATTCAACAACTATGAGTTCAAATGAATAAGAACGTTAAGTTAATAATAGATATCAACATCAAAGAATACACTGAGGGTCACAAGACCACGAACTATACTCTAGGTTTCAAGTATTTCTATTTAACAGACTAAAAGACTATAATCATCCTCTTCGTCCTAGGTTAACAGGTATTTCTACTGTAACCTTTAACAGCCTAAACGATTATATGGACCATCATCCCATACTCCAGGTTATCAGCCCTTTGTACTATGTATTGCGCAAACATTTTAATGCTATTGCGTAGTTCTAAAATAATCCCCTAATATAGGGTTGTTCTTCTCAGCTTAGATTATCGGGTTACAAACCAAATGAAGTTTGGTTGGGAATTTACTTCAAAGGAATTCTTGATCTTTAGAATGCTCATCAACCAAGTACTGGTTGAATCTTATAGAGACCAATAACTATTCAAGAGTTGTTTATAATATCTTCATGAACAAGGTATAATGATGAATCAATAAGAGATAGAGTATTAACAGTTTCTAAATTGAACAAACGTTATCATCGACAACATGCTTTCAAAATTGTGTGAGTACATAAGCAAACCAACGAAAGTTTAGTTTGGGTTGACTTCAAGGGTAATTTAGAGTTTAGAACATTCATCAATTAAGGATTAGTTGAATTAATAAAGAATTGCTAGGCAACTTAGAGTTTGGTACAATAATGTAAGATAGTACAATGACTTTGGAGAACGAAGATTAAACAACAGTTATTAGTAGATGAATAAACACATTTCATACAACAACGTTGCGGACTTTGAATAACCAAAGTAATCTCGTTTTGAATAAAGAAATAAAGATTAACTAACTTGCTTCAACAATAAATGAGGGTTAAAGAATTCGCATGACAATAAATCGTTAAACAAAAGATTAGGTTTAGAGAATTTGCATAAGTATAACGTAATAGTGAAAAGTAATCTTGCTGAATAATAAAGTAGCAAAGGTTAGGGAACTTGAACAATGTAATAAATTAACTAGCTCAACGAAAGTGTAGAGTTAGAAAACTTGCCTCGAGCGTAAGCTAAAATATTACAACTCACGTTCACTTATACACAGTATTAAAACCACAATATCTATTAGACATACTAATATTCACTTTTCAATATAAAACGCATTACTAGCTAAACTTGTTATTTTAGCACAAGTCTTAAGCTACCATTTACATTTCAGGATTCCCAAGTGTTAATCATCAAAACACATAACTAACATTCATTGTATAAACTAGGTTATTACATAACGCGTTTTTGATTTACTAATCATTTTTGTAACTTTGAATTCATAATACATATAACACAACTCTGTATTAGCCTTGTTGTTATATGTTGGACACATTACAATAACCTTTAGCTAAGCCATAAAGAACGACCAAAGTTTGTAGAATAACCTTTAGAATTAGGGCGAGTTTTGTACTGGGAGGCCCCGTGCCCGCGCGGCAGCTGCGCGCCCGCGCGACGCATAAAACTAAGTTTTGCAGAACAGAGCTTCGACACTTTTCTTAAACCAACTAACACAAATTTGACCGACAAAACAGAGATAATAACACATAAAATAAATATACAACTATCATAGACATGATTGCTAACATATTCAACCATTTAGCATAATTTAACAATCACTAAAACTATTTTAATTTCTCAATTTTCATGTTTTGCATAAAAACTCAATTTTCTTGACATTCATCCTAAAAATCATTACTGTGAATTCAATACATGATCAAATCATCTAATTCAAATTATGTTATGTTCGTAACTCAATGAATAAACATATACAAGCTTCAATTTACACCTTCCCATGCAAATTAGCCACTAGAATTGATGCTTACATAGCTACACATGAAAACATATATATATTGACAAAAAATTTCTACTATTAACTGTAATTAGCATGAATTTCTCATTTAAACACAACCTCCAATCATCATATACTCACATAATCACAAGTAATCCCATTATACAACAACAATTCAACAAATTTGAAATTGACAGATTATATAAAAGTTTTCCGTAGCCTCATATATACATATACATATATATACATGATACTAATGTTGTGTAAAAACAATACCTTGAAATTGCTTGCAATCCTTGTTAAACTCACTCGAATCGTCACTATAAAATTCTCAGGTTTCCTCTGAATCCTCTCTCAATACTCTCAAGCTTTGCAAACAAGAATGCGTATAAACAAGAGCTAAGCCAAAAAAATCAACTGATAGTCGGCGTAGGAAATAAACTGATTTTCTTAATACGTCGACTTAAGTCTAATGGCAGTTACACACTAACGTATATAATATAAATATATTATATTTATTATTTTATTTGTTTTATTTATATTATTTATTTTATTTATAATTCAAATATTAAAAGAAATCGAAAAGCCATAAGGCTTTGTTTGGCAAAAAGTCTTTAAAATAAAGACTTAATATATTTAAGTCTTGTTTGGTCACAACAAAATTAACTGCTTTAATTTTATTTTAATAAACAATTTAGTTTATAATCCATAATCACATACTATATTTTAAATAAATATTCCACTTAAACACATTTCACAAAATTATATTCTCATTATAATTTTATTTAATAAATTAATATACCATCTTAATTTATCACATCACAACAACAATATAACATCTCATGTTAGCTTACAACATAATAACTATAAATTAAATTAATTTAGAATATTATCTAATAAATAAAATTTATAAATATTTACTAATAAAAATTACATATTCATTTAATTTAAGAAATATTTTAAATTACAAAACAACAACTTCATCAATAGAATATTTATTTAATTTAATAAATATTTTAAATTACAAATAAAATCTTGGATTGTTACATCATTCCCTCCTTATAAGGATTCTGTCTCCAGAATCACAACTCAAACAATCAAATCGTCACATTCTTCCCTCCTTAAAAAGATTCTGTCCCTAGAATCGAAGACACAGACAAAACAAATAACTCAATGCGTATTCCTAGCATGACATTATCGAAAACTTCTCGTGTGCTTAGCACGCCTTTCGATGTTTGGACTTCCTTTTACTTTGGCAATCAATTTGCGAACGATATGACAAACCTATTTCTAATTACGTTCTAGACGTTCTTGCAAACCCTTTTGAAAATTCGATGTAAATTGTGAATCTCGGTTTGACACAATTGAAACAGAAACATCGTGTCTTGAAATGATTTCATAACTTCACACGCTACTCGATATGTAATACGTTAACTTTGACAGACCAAAAATCTACTGCCACATCTTGCCACCAATAGTAATATCAAAGGCAAACCTAGTTTCTTCCTTCTATTTTCAACTATCCTTCAGTATCGATTTTGAGTTGACACCTTCATCTCAATGCTACTCTTCTTTTACTCTATCCAATAAAGTTATACGGTTTTCCATCTGAAAATCTTCTCCTCCGAATTTTTTTTTTCTATTTTACACTATTTCCCAAAAATAACACCTCTAAATCCTCAGAGCAACCACTAATACCTCTAACTCCGAATCGTGAGTTGGACACCCTTTCACATAAAAATTTTAACTGACGCGATGCGTATAAAATGACCATGTCGCTCTGCCTAAACACACTACCTAATACATTGTATGATGCGTTGCTATACAACACAAAGTTTTTTGTACTATATGGTAGAGACAACATAGGTGCCATACTAAATTCTTCTTCAATTCTTGAAAATTCGCTCTATAATTTCCTGCCCAAATAACTTCCACCTACTTCCTCGTCAATTTAGCTAACTAAGTAACTATCTTGATCTTCACATAACCCACAAATTATTTTCTTAATAACTTTTACAACATCGATAAATAACTCTACCGTACAGACGTCTTGTAACTAAAAGTATAAAAATACTACCTTTGACTTCCTCAGAGTCTTAAGGTTTATGCGCTTTCTTTGACAATAACTTATCACCACATGGTTTAACACGTGACCTTTAATACAACACGAAATTTATACACACCAACGTAAAAGGAATCATTATTCACACTTTCTATATTTAGGAAATAGTCTAACTCTTCCCGAAGCGAATCTAGTTTCTAAATGAATTCATCAGACATAACTTAACAAGTGGTGGTTAAATTAAATAACACGCAGCCATATAGATAGCTAATCGAAATTATACCTTGCATTGCGTTCTGGATCTTCATGTTGGATGATTGTTGAGCTGGTCAACTCGGTGGAGTTGACTCTACAATAACCAGTTTGCCACTGTCCCCTTTGTTTCCACTTACTTTTCCTACCGCTTTCTTTGGGCAACCTTGAGCCAAGTGCTCCTTCGAACCACACGTGAAGCATGCTCTCTTCCTCGGTCTTGAACATTTTGGTGCAATGTGATCCTTCGATCCACAATTAAAGTATACCCTTTTTCCCCTTAAACAAACACCTACATGTTTCTTTCCGCAGTTGCTACACGCCTCCACCTTCTTCTTTTCCTTCCCTTGCTGATTTTCAGTGTTACTATTATTGTCTCCCTTTCTTTTTCGAGCGTTACTGGTATGACTATCACCCACCTTATCATCTTCACTCTTCTTTCCCATCTGCTCTTGATTGTATGCCAGCGTATTACCTTCCCCGTTTACATCAATCGTTCTCTCCAACCCTGTTGTAAACGAATTTGGTTGGAACATTGAGATTTGATTATATAGCCAGAAATTCAGTTGATTTGCCAGTGCTCCCACCAGCAAATTCACCAATTGTGGCACTAGATTTGTGTTAACTTCCTTATAGAATGCATATTCTTTAGGGCTCTGTTGATGTTGTTGTCTTTTTCTAGGCGGCATCGTACTGTTAAAAACTTGAACTATTAGATCACCGTTCATCCACACATTAACATTTTCAAACTTATCTTAAGCACTTATAGATAATATTTCTTAATAAACAATGATAATACTTTATTCATTTATTACATCACCACATCACAAAATAGCCACACTGCTATTTATATTATTTATCCCAAAATAATAAATTTCTTGGATTACTTTATCACATCCCACTATTTAATTCAAAAGTTAGGATCCACATCTATTAATTTTTATTATAATTTAAATATCAACTTATTATTTTTCTCGCAATCTACAAGAACATTCCACATTGTACAACTTCATTGAGCTCTTGCTCCACGATATGAATCGTCAGGAGATTGGAAGATTGAACTCTAAGTTTCATCATTCGCTTGGTGCTCTTTGACTTGTCTTCAGCACGATCTATGCATTTAGAAGCCTTCACCCATGCGTCTTCAGCTCTCGCACGCTTTGCTGACTTCTTTCCCCAGTCTTTCCTACGCAATCTTATTCCCAGCTAATAACTATCCTCTTTAATATTCTGACCGTTTTGACTGAGCTAATATTCGCTCTATATCAACAAATGGTGCAGAAGGTCTTGAGTCGCGACATCTTCTTGTGCTAACGTGGCTTGGTTCTTTACGGCTAGACCTTCGAATTTCTCGATCTTCTTTTATAACTCACTGTTCTGACCACACACCTATTTGGAGGAATTCTTCCTCCTCGTTCTCATCCTTCACCTTTATCACTCCAACTTTATCCTCTTGTTCAAACTCAAGCCTATACCCAAGGTCTACAACAGAAATCAACGGGTATAGCTCTCCCAGTACCAACCATACTCAGACTATACAACTTCTAAGGCTCCTAATCCTTATCATCCTTCGTCAGTCATTCTGACAACGAAGTTTTAACAACCCCGAAACTTGATATATTTAATACATGCTAATCCTAAGTACTCACAAGCACATAAGTCATTAACACATAAGCACATAAAGTCTTTTATCATTTTATCTTCAATGAATTTCCTTAATTCATTCCTTAGAACTCGATAAGAGTTTATCACCTCTATGTTTTTGATCTCCTAGAAGGTTATAGCCTAAGGTTTCCCCACCTCAAGTTCATAACCTAAAGCTTTGATACCAACTTGTGACACCCCCAAATTCGGGTACTTCAATTCCACAGATTTGGTGTTCACTGTCCAATTAAATCATAACTAACTACCCATAAACAAATGATATATTTAAACTCAAAAGCTAAAATAATAAATCTTCCATCAAGGTTTACATAATCTCAAGATATATCCCAGGTCATCTAACCTTTAATACAATCATCAATAGAAATTAAAACATTATCATAATTAAATCTAGTACATAAGCTTCATAAATAAAAGATAAATTAAACGTTATCGTCTAATTAAGCACTTTGTCCTTGCTGTAAGACCCCAAATTATTAATAAAATGAAATTTAATTTTCTCTATTTATTATTTTGAAATAGTAAAGGTTGAATTGATTAATGAGGTTAGTTATGGGTAAAATGCGCAAATATTTTAAATAAGCAAGTGGTTATAAAATATTTATTGTTGTCGGGAAATATTCGTTTGGTCGTGGAATATTCTTGCTGTCGGGAAAAATTCGTACGACGGCGCAGCTTTTTGTGGGCCCCATAACGAAAAGCGATTGGATGAAGAAAATGACAAGTATAAGTTGTTTATAAATAACGGCGTAGTTGTTACCGTTTATACTGTTGGAATACCTGGTGGTTAAAACATAGTAATACGCGTTGTTGCACAGTAGCACACGGTATTGTACCAATTATTGATTCTTACGTAAGAAGGCACTACTCAATAATTGTTACAGTAATTACTGTTTAGTATTTTATTTTATTGATTCAATAATTGAAACGTTAATATTTTATATTACTGTTGTTTCAATAATTGTCACTACATAATAGTTTCCATTATCGGAGCAATAATTCATATTATCTAAATAATATTATTAGATAATATTATTGGCAATGTCCAGAAAGTTCTGTCTAAGGAGAGGTTTGGTCACCTAATTGCGCGCCAGTAAGGAGAAATCCTTATTGGAAAGCCCCTTCTTTCTTGGGAACGGCCTGGTTGCTAGTACTGTGATTTAATAATATTATTTATGAATAATTAATTATTGATTTATATGATGAGGAAAATATTGATTTTATGTGGATATAGATGGACAAATTTTTAAAGTGGCAATTGTTAAAAAAATTGATATTTTATCTTTTCTAATAAAATAATATTTTATTATATTATATAATAATAATGATATTTTTTTACAATGAATGTGGGATATATAAGTATACGAGGAGAAAGAGCATTTTTGTTGCATTAAATAATTAACACATGTTTTGTGTGTCGGTGGACCTCATTTCTTGACTGAAATTTGATTATAGCCTGTAAAATCGCACGTACGTGGATTTCGGTCAATTTATGTTTGAAATTTGGAAAAACCTTCTTCTGCAAAGTTGTAGAGAATCGAATTTCCTATAAAAAGTTGTGAGATTTGAATTTTTTGACAAAAGGATTATTTATTATGAATTATTGAACTTCCGAAGTTCCGAAATAATTGATTTTTGGAAGTTTTAATTATTTTTATTAAGAAAAACATTTTTTTCCATTTGAGTGGCACATGTTAATGGTTGAAATCAGCTGATGTGGTGTGCTAAGAAAATTAAGAAAATTATATTATTAATTTATTAAATTTTCTGCTTTGGTGTTCTAAGCAATTTCCTATAAATAAGGTGCTTAGGTTAGAATTGAAAAGGGTTATATACACTTTCCCCCACTGTACTAGGGGTCAGTTTACAAATGCATCATTGAACTAATTTTTTTTTCATTTGACTCATTAAACTACAATTTTTTTACAACCCGTTACAAATTCTGTTAAATTATTTGACTTTGGACGGAAAAAGTACATAGGCTGCCACGTGAGAGAGAGAAAATTTACACGTCAGACCTTTTTCTTTCTAGCATGCTTAGATGAAAACTTCATAAATTTAATGCTAAATTAATCTAAAATAAAATAAATAAAATAAAATAATGCATTCAAAATAAAAGAAATAAAAATAATTTTTAAAATTTTATTTTAATCATTAATATTTGTACAATTTTAAATAAATTACATATAATTATATTATTTTCTTTTAATTTAAATAACTCATAAATAAATTCAAACTTCATAAATATAACTAAAATTTTGAAAATTAATTATTATTTTTATTTTTGAAAACTAATATAATTATTAAAATCAAATAAATAAATTAAAATAATGCATTCAAAATAAAAGGTACAATAAAAATAATTTTTTAAATTTTTTTTAATCATTAATATTTGTACAATTTTAAATAGATTATATAAATTACATATAATTATATAATTTTCTTTTAAATTAAATAATTCATAAATAAATTCAAACTTCATAAATATAACTAAAATTTTGAAAATAATTTTTTTTATTTTTAAAAACTAATAGAATTATTATTTATATTATGAAATTATTAAATAAATATTAAATATTAAATATATTAACAAATAATTAAAACAGAGGATCAAAACAGTCCTAATTAAATGGTGAAATTGAGGAGAAAACAAAAGTTCATCAATGGAGAAATCGAGGAGAAAACAGAAGGTCATCTTGGCAAAATCAGTGGAGAAATCGGTGAAAATCAAAAGTTCAGATCTAGATCTGAATAGTCCTAATTAAAAAAAGCCTCTCCCTTTGATCCGTTCTTCAAATCATTCTTCTAAAATCCACTCCTCAAAGCATTGAGTTCATCAATGGCGTTCGAGTAGGAAAGAGAAAAAATATAATGAAAAAATATGGCAACAAAATACATTAATAAAAATAATTTATGCCACCACCAAAAGCTTCTTTTTCTTCTTGAACCGAACAAAACATCAATGACATACTAAGGTAGTAGTGAATGTGTAATGTGTCCGGCCTTTAATTTCTGATCTGGTTGTGTTCGGTAGTGTGTTCCGATCTGGGTGTTCTGATATGGAGCAGATATTTGTGCATTTAATTTCTGATTTGGGTTGTGTTCGGTAGTGTGTTCCTTTAATTTGATTTGGGTTGTGTTCGGTAGTGTGTTCCTTTAATTTTGTGTTCTGATTATGGTGAATTGGCTTTATTAGTTCTGATCTGGGTGTTTTGAATGATTTTGTTTCTCTTACCTTCATGTGTTTTGATATGATTGGATAATATGTTCCTTAATTTTTTTTTCTTTTTGTTTGATTTTAATTTCTTTGTAATTTTGGTAGTAATTTAGTTTTAAATATCATTCACAACTTGTTATAAAATTTAAATTAATTTGTTTTGTAAAATATAATGATTATTTTGGTAGAAATTTATTTTTAAATATTATAATAATAATCTTTTATTTCAAAATGTTAGATAATTTTATATTTTTAAAATGAACAAAAATATTTAAAAATTAAAAAAATAATATGAATTCATTAATTTTATATAATTACATTTGTTAAAATTATATATTAATATATTTATTATTATTTTATTTTATTATTATTTCAGTTAATTAATTTAATTATTTTTTATTTTAAAAAAAAGAGAGAGTGCAAGTTTGAAAACTGAAAAAATTAAATTAAAGTTATTTTGTTATTATTATTAAAAAAAATAATCCAAGTGGGTCTTATATTTCCACGTAAGCATGACCATGTCATGTAGATTTTCTGTTAAGTTTTTAACAGAATAGACGGATTTTAAAATTTTTGTAAAAAAATTATAGTTCAATGAGTTGACCGTAAAAAATTTCAATTCAGTGATGTATTTGTAAACCGATGTCGAGTATAGTGGGTAAAAGTGTATTTAACCGAATTGAAAATCACACCAGAAACTGAAATCTTCTCTCTCTTTCTCTCTCGATATATTGAGCGTATTCTTGTGAGTATTTTGATACTTTGAGTGTTGTTATACGGTGCAAGTTCCCTTCTGTACTATATCAAGTATTCTAGTCAAAAGTACTGTCTTTTCGAGGTAAGAGATGTTATTTTATTCGAAAATGATATTATTTCTTCAATATCATTATGCCGAAATATTGGTTGGAAATTTTTATCAAATTTGAAACTTTTCATGTTGGGATTACTATTCATGAGTTACTATTCACGAGTTACTATTCATGAGTTACTATTCATGAGTTACTATTCACGAGTACTATTCACGAAGCATGATGATGTTTTTTTATGAAATTTCTATCTTTTAGTGTCGGAGTCACTATTCACGTATACGACACTATTCACAAAAAAATTTAATTTTTGTTTTTCGTCCAAAATATCTATTTTGGATACGAGCTTTGATTGTATCCATGTTTTGATCATTCTTGAATTTTACTCCACTCTAGTTATTTATGAAGTATTTTTGAACTTAGATTATTTAAAGTACGAATCCTTAATATTTGTTCTTTTGTTTCACTGGATTCGTTTTCTATAATATATTTTTCATCATCCTCAGTCCTAAATGATAATATAACTGAATATCTTTGACCTGTAGTGCAAAGATGAATGATTTTTGATAAATATTTTTGGCCCGTAGTGTAAAGATGAACATGTGTTTAGATGAACATGACCAACTGATGAATATCTTTAGCATGTAGTGCAAAGATGAATATTTGATTCCAGATATATATTGATTGATGTTATAGGGATAAAATGTTGACGATGAGCTTTTAAATTCATATATAGAAGATAGTAGATTTCATTTTCTACTTAACTCTTCTAATGAATTATTATTTCCGCTTCGAATGTTGATTTAAAACTTGTTTTCTATTGTATTCTATTATATTTTTCCCTGTTGAGGACTAACGATAATTTGTTCTATATTATCTTAGTCATAATGTTCTTTACTGGGCTAGTTGAGCTCACCCTTTTTCTTTTTGTTCTATTTTCCTTCTCAAGAGGCGAGAATGTAGTAAGCACTAGTCGGGGTATGGAATGATGGTTCAAGATAGTTGTTTTAGTAGTCCTCACTATTTTGTAAAATAGTGTATCAATAAATGTAATGGGGACTTATTTGAGTGTGGATATTGTCTAGATGACAATATTTGTATTTAAACTCACGGTTTAAGTGTTGTCGTATTTTGCACGACAATTGTATTAATAAAGTTGTAGTTATTTCTGTACCATATATTTGGCGACTCAGAATAGGTTGGGTAGAATGGACCTATTTTGGGGGCATCACAATTGGTATCTGAGCTTAGGGATATGATCTCTAGCGGAGATCGGGGAATAGAACTAGGAGGGGAAAGACGAATAAATCCTTTGCTAGTGTGTCCTACCTAAGCTTATTTGTTGGTCGGTCATAATATAGGGGTATTATGTGACATGTTAATTTCTTTAATTAACCCTTGTTTTGTGGCAGTAATTGAGAATGGCAACTGAGAATGTTAACAGTGGAGTAAATGAGACCATGGAGACACCTTTGCTCACCAACGAGGAGAATGTGCAACAGGCCGATAATGTTCCACTTGTGAACAACACCACTGATCAGACGATGAACGATGAGATGTTTAGAAGCTTTTTGCAGTTCATACAAAATCAGACGAGAGAGACTCGTGTACAAAATACCGGTGAAAATGATAGCAACGCACGGTTTGTCACAGCCAAACAGTTCAAAGAGTTGGGACAACCAAAATTCTGGGGAAAGCCGAATCCGATTAAGGCGGAGACGTGGGTCAAGCAAATTACCAAGATATTCGATGTCTTGGGATGCACGGAGGAACAGAAGGTTCCATTCACCACTTTTATGTTTCGTAACGAGGCAGATTACTGGTGGGAATCTGTGAAGCGTACCCAGCCAGCCGCACTCAATATGTCTTAGGAAAAGTTTTAGAAATTGTTCAATGACAAGTACTTTCCTGAAAGTATTCCTCATATGAAGGAGGTAGATTTTATTAGAGTAGAACAGAACAATATGATGGTGTCCCAGTACGAGGCGAAGTTCGCAAAGTTATCCAGGTTTGCACCTCATTTGGTGGAAAATGAGGAACGTATGACGCGGATGTTTCTGAGAGGTCTGAAACCCGAGATTCGGCAATATCTTATTTCGCACAAATTTTCTCTGTATTCAGATGTTGTCAATATGGCTCAATTATTGGAGCGCGATATTGAGTCAGCTCAATCGAAGAATAACGACCTACAACTCGATGATAATCGTACCGATGGCAACGGTCATCAGAACAAGGATAACCATCGTAGTGAAAATTATCGTGCCAGAAATGGTAACCACTTCGGTGGTAATCATGGCCAAGATACTAGAAGAAATAACTCAAGTGAAAATTTCAAGAAGAGAAGATTTAACGATGACGGGAAGACATCGGCAGTAGCACCAGTAACAAATTCTAGGGGAGGAGAACGAACGCCAGTTAGATGCTACAAATGCGGAGAGGAGGGACACATAAGTCCAAACTATCCACAATCTTCCAAGTTATGTTTTAGTTGTGGAAAAGACGGTCACATAACTCAATTTTGTCCTATAGTGAAATCAAGTCCGAATGGGACGGTGGCACCAAAGGCGGATACGGACAAAACAAAGTCGATGGTTTCAGGAAAAGCATTTGTCGTGACTGGCCAAAACGCGAGCAACCCGAACGAAGTTATCATGGGTTAGTTAATCATAAAGTATTCTTGTGAAGTCTATACCTTATTAGATACCAGTTCTACCCATTCTTTTATCTCTCCAACTTGTGCTCAATGTTTGAACTTGACTTCTGAGAAATTAGAATTTGACTTATCTGTTGAAACTCTGTTAGAGAAACTTTCGTTACATCCACTATTTATAAATCTTGTTTGATCCAAGTTGGCACCATCACATTACCTGTTGATCTTATCTCTTTAAAGATACTTGCTTTTAATGTGATTTTAGGGATTGATTGATTAACTACTCATAATGCCAAAATTGATTGCTTTCGTAAGGTTGTTAGTTTTCATATTCCTAAGCAACCTGTTATTCGAATTCAAGCAACCAAACCATTGAAGTCAAACACTGTCATATCAAGCCATAAAGCCATTCGTTTATTGAAAAACGGATTTCAAGTTTTCTTAGCCCATGTTATGGACTTGAACAAAAATACGTTAGATTTGAATAATATTTCTATTGTTAGTAAATTTCCTGATGTATTTCCTGAAGAATTTCTTGGCTTACTCCCAAAGTGTGATATTGAATTTTGTATTGACTTTGAACCCGGTACAGAACCCATTTCTAAAATCTCATACTAAATGGCTCCTATTAAACTTCAGGAGTTAAAAATTGAACTATAGAATTTGGTACCCGAGCCTTTATCTGGTGACTTCCTTTGTGGAATACACCGAAGTCAGACTCTCTGTAGGGGACGCCATATTTGTGTGGTAGTAAACTAATAGGTGTCATTGTGACGTGCTATCCAAGATTGAGATATGAGTCACAGTTGAGAGTAACCTAAGTCAGTAATCGAAATACGTAGCTTTCTAGGCTTAGCTGGTTACTATCGGAGATTCGTGGAAGGATTTTTCTCGAATCGCTACTCCATTAACTTAGCTGACTCGTAAAGATACAAAATTCGAATGGAGTGAGGAATGTGAGAAGAGCTTCCAAGAACTCAACATGCGGCAACGATGTTGGCTCAAGCTGTTGAAAGATTACGATCATACCATCCAATACCATCCTAGAAAAATGAACGTGGTAGATGACGTGTTGAGTAGAAAATTTTATGTGGTTACGAGTGCGATATTATTAACACAAAGACCCATTTCGTACGACTTACAGAAGACGGAGATAGAGTTAAAGATTCCAAGAATCTATGTGAAGATAACGAATATACGATTAGAATCGACTTTAATCGATAAAGTTAAAACCTCTCAAGCCACACACTGGAGCTGATGAATATAAAGAAGAAGGTGCAAGAAGGCGTTATTCTAGAAGTAAGAGTTGATGAAGAGAAAAAATCTCAACCTTTGATTTATTAGTCCATTTAAAATCCTCGATCAAATAGGAACTGTGGCCTGTAGACTCATTTTACCGCCAAGTATGTCGCGTGTTCATAACGTTTTTCACGTATCGAAGTTACGAAATTATGTGGACGACCCGAACCACGTTATTGAGTTAGAACCAAATGAAATAACCGAAGATTTAACGTATGAGGAGGTACCAGTCAAGATCTTGGATAGGAAGGAGCATGTCCTACACACGAAGGTCATACCACAAGTTAAAGTTTTGTGGAGAAACCATGCTATTGAGGAAATGACCTTGGAGTTTGAAACGAAAATGAAAGCAAGGTATCCTCATCTTTTCAAAAAACCAGGTACGTACGTCAATTTTGAGGACGAAATTTTATAAGGAGGGGAGGTTGTAAGACCCCAAATTATTAATAAATAAAATTTAATTTCCTCTATTTATTAATTTGAAATAGTAAGGGTTGAATTGATTAATGAGGTTAGTTATGTGTAAAATGCGTAAATATTTTAAATAAGCAAGTGGTTATAAAATATTTATTGTTGTCGGAAAATATTCGTTTGGTCGTGAAATATTCTTGCTGTTGGGGAATATTCGTACGACGGCGCAGCCTTTTATGGGCCCCATAACAAAAAGCGATTGGATGAAGAAAACGACAAGTATAAGTTGTTTATAAATAACGACATAGTTGTTACCGTTTATACTATTGGAATACTCAGTGGTTAAAACAAAGTAATACGCGTTGTTGTATAGTAGCACACGGTATTGCACCAATTATTGATTCTTACGTAAGAAGGCACTACTCAATAATTGTTATAGTAATTACTGTTCAGTATTTTATTTTATTGATTCAATAATTGCTACGTTGATATTTTATATTACTGTTGTTTCAATAATTGTCACTACACAATATTTTCTATTATCGGAGCAATAATTCATATTATCTGAATAATATTATTAGATAACATTATTGGCAATGTCTAGAAAGTTTTGTCTGTGGAGAGTTTTGGTCACCTAATTGCGCGCCAGTAAGGAGAAATCTTTATTAAAAAGCCCCCTCTTTCCTAGGAACGACCTGGTTACCAGTACTGTGATTCTGTAATATTATTTGTGAATAATTAATTATTGATTTATATGATGAGGAAAATATTGATTTTATGTGGATATAGATGGAGAAATTTTTAAAGTGACAATTGTTTAAAAAATTGATATTTTATCTTTTCTGATAAAATAATATTTTCTTATACTATATAATAATGATGATATTTTTTATAGTGAATGTGGGATATATGAGTATATGAGGAGAAATAGTATTTTTGTTGCATAAAATGATTAACACATGTTTTGTGTGTCGGTGGACCCCATTTCTTGACTGAAATTTGATTATAGCCTGTAAAATCGCCCGTATGTGGATTTCGGTCAATTTATATTTGGAATTTGGAAAAATTTTCTTCTGCAAAGTTGTAGAGAATTGAATTTTCTATAAAAAAACGAGAGATTCAAATTTTCTGACAAAAGGGCTATTTATTATAAATTATTGAAGTTTCGAAATAATTAATTTTTGGAAGTTTTAATTATTTTTAGTAAGAAAAATGGTTTTTTTCCATTTGAGTGGCATATGTTAATGGTTGAAATCAGCTGATGTGGTGTGCTAAGAAAATTAAGAAAATTATATTTATTTAAATTTCTGCTTTGGTGTTCTAAGCAATTTCCTATAAATAGAGTGCTTAGGTTAGAATTGAAAATTACACCAGAAACTGAAATCTTCTCTCTCTTTCTCTCTCGATATATTAAGCGTATTCTTGTGAGTATTTTGATACTTTGAGTGTTGTTATACGGTGCAAGTATCCTTCAGCACTATATCCAGTATTCCAGTCAGAAGTACTGTCTTTTCGAGGTAAGGGATATTATTTTATTCGAAAATGATATTATTTCTTCAATATCATTATGCCGAAATATTGGTTGGAAATTTTTATCAAATTTGAAACTTTTCATGTCAGAGCTACTATTCATGAGTTACTATTCACGAGTACTATTCACGAAGCATGATGATATTTTTTTGTGAAATTTCTATCTTTTAGTGTCGGAGTCACTATTCACGTATACGGCACTATTCACGTATACGGCACTATTCAGGAATACGACACTATTCACAGAAAAATTAAATTTTTATCTTTCGTCCAAAATATCTATTCTGGATACTAACTTTGATTGTATCCATGTTTTGATCATTCTTGAATTTTACTCCACTCTGGTTATTTATGAAGTATTTTTGAACTTGGATTGTTTAAAGTACAAATCCTTAATATTTGTTATTTTGTTTCAGTGGATTCGTTTTCTTTAAAATATTTTTCATCATCCTCAGTCCTAAATGATGATATAACTGAATATCTTTGGCCTGTAGTGCAAAGATGAATGATTTCTGATGAATATCTTTGGCCCGTAGTGCAAAGTTGAACAGGTGTTTAGATGAACATGACTAACTGATGAATACCTTTGGCATGTAGTGCAAAGATGAATATTTGATTCTAGATATATATTGATTGATGTTACATGGATAAAATATTGACGATAAGCTTTTAAATTCATATATATAAGATAGTAGATTTCATTTTCTACTTAACTCTTCTAATGAATAATTATTTCCGCTGCGAATGTTGATTTAAAATTTGTTGTCTATTGTATTCTATTATATTTTTCCCTGTTGAGGACTAACCATAATTTGTTCTATATTATCTTAGTCATAATGTTCTTTACTGGGCTAGTTGAGCTCACCCTTTTCTTTTTTTTTTCATTTTTCTTCTCAGGAGGCGAGAATGTAGCAAGCATTAGTCGGCGTATGGAATGATGGTTCAAGATAGTTGTTTTAGTAGTCCTCACTATTTTGTAAAATAGTGTATCAATAATTGTAATGAGGACTTATTTGAGTGTGGATATTATCTAGATGACAATATTTGTATTTAAACTCACAGTTTAAGTGTTGTCGTATTTTGCACGACAATTGTATTAATAAAGTTGTAATTGTTTCTGTACCATGTATTTGACGACTTAGAATAGGTTGGGTAGAATAGACCTATTTTGGGGGCGTCACACTTGCCCTTGCTTGTAGAAAGCTCTTCAAACTTCTTAACTTCATCTGCATTATTTTGTGCAAGAGTGAGCAAACAATTTCTCACGAGAAGGATAATATACAATAACGGTTTATAAATGACAATTATCTAAGTTTTCAATGGTAAAGTATTCTTCCCGGAACAATAAACTTTAATTCAACAACTATGAGTTCAAATGAATAATGAACGTTAAGTTAACAATAGATATCAACATCAAAGAATACACTGAGGGTCACAAGACCACGAACTATACTCTAGGTTTCAAGTATTTCTACTTTAACCTTTAACAGTCTAAAAGACTATAATCATCATCTTCGTCCTAGGTTAACAGGTATTTCTATTGTAACCTTTAACAGTCTAAACAACTATATGGACCTTCATCCCGTACTCCAGGTGATCAGCCCTTTGTACTATTTATTGCGCAAACATTTTAACGCTATTGCGTAGTTCTAAAATAATCCCCTAATATAGGGTTGTTCATCTCAACTTATATTATTAGGTTCCGAACCAAATGAAGTTTGGTTGGGAATTTATTTAAAAGGAATTCTAGATCTTTAGAATGCTCATCAACCAAGTACTGGTTGAATCTGATAGAGACCAATAACTATTTAAGAGTTGATTATAATATCTTCATGAACAAGGTATATCAATGAATCAATAAGAGATAGAGTATTAACAGTTTCTAAATTGAACAAACATTATCATCAACAACATGTTTTCAAAATTGTGTGAGTACATAACCAAACCAACGGAAGTTTGGTTTGGGTTGGCTTCAAGGGTAATTTAGAGTTTAGAACATTCATCAACTAAGGATTAGTTGAATTAATAAAGAATCGCTAGGCAACTTAGAGTTTGATACAATAATGTAAGATAGTACAATGACATTGGAGAATGAAGATTAAACAACAGTTATTAGTAAATGAATAAAAACATTTCATACAACAACGTTGCAGACTTTGAATAACCAAAGTAATCTCGTTTGGAATAAAGAAATAAAGATTAACTAACTTACTTCAACAATAAATGAGGGTTAAAGAATTCGCATGATAATAAATCATTAAACAAAAGATTAGAGTTAGAGAATTTGCATAAGTATAAAGTAATAGTGAAAAGTAATCTTGTTGAATAATAAAGTAGCAAAGGTTAGGGAACTTGCACAATGTAATAAATGAACTAGCTCAACGAAAGTGTAGAGTTAGAAAACTTGTCTCGAGCGTAAGCTAAAACATTACAACTCATGTTCACCTATACACAGTATTAAAACCACAATATCTATTAGACATACTAATATTCACTATTCAATATAAAACGCATTACTAGCTAAACTTGTTGTTTTAGCACAAGTCTTAAGCTACCATTTACATTTCAGGATTCCCAAGTGTTAATCATCACAACACGTAACTAACATTCATTGTATATACTAGGTTATTACATAACGCGTTTTTGATTTACTAATCATTTTTGCAACTTTGAATTCATAATACATATAACACAACTCTGTATTAGCCTTGTTGTTACATGTTGGACACATTACCATAACCTTTAGCTAAGCCACAAAGAACGACCAAAGTTGGCAAAATTAACAGACTTCAGTGTCTGGAAATGGGCACTCGCGCGGCTGTGCGAGTTTTGTACTGGGACGCGGCGCGTCCGCACCTAAGAGCTGCGCGCTTGCGCGACGCACAGAACTCAGCTTTGCAGAACAGAGCTTCGACACTTTTCTTAAGCCAACTAACATGAATTTCACCCACCAAACAGTGATAATAACACGTAAAATAAATATACAACTATCATAGACATGATTGCTAACATATTCAACAACTTAGCACAATTTAACAATCACTAAAACTATTTTAATTTCTCAATTTTCATGTTTTGCATAAAAACTCAATTTTCTTGGCATTCATCCTAAAAATCATCACTGTGAATTCAATATATAATTAAATCATCTCATTCAAATTACGTTATGTTCGTAACTCAATGAATTAACATATACAAGCTTCAATTTATACCTTCCCATACAAATTAGCCATTAGAATTGATGCTTACATAGCTACACATGAAAACATATATATGCGGACAAATTTTTTCTACTATTAACTGTAATTAGCATGAATTTCTCGTTTAAACACAACATCCAATCATCTTATACTCACATAATCACAAGTAATCCCATTATACAACAACAATTCAACAAATTTGAAATTGAAAGATTATATAAAAGTTTTCCGTAGCCTCATATATACATATACATATATATACATGATATTAATGTTGTGTAAAAACAATACCTTGAATTTGCTTGCAATCCTTGTTAAACTCACTGGAATCGTCGCTATGAAATTCTCAAGTTTCCTCTGATTCCTCTCTCAATACTCTCAAGCTTTGCAAACAAGAATGCGTATAAACAAGAGCTAAGCCAAAAAAATCAACTGATAGCCAGCGTAGGAAATAAACTGATATTCTTAATACGCCGACTTAAGTCTAATGGCAGGCTTTGTTTGGCAAAAGTCTTTAAAATAAAGACTTAATATATTTAAGTCTTGTTTGGTCACAACTAAATTAAACTACTTTAATTTTATTTTAATAAACAATTTAGTTTATAATTCATAATCACATACTATATTTTAAATAAATATTCCACTTAAACACATATCACAAAATTATATTCTCATTATAATTTTATTTAATACATTAATGTACCATCTTAATTTATTATATCACAACAACAATATAACATCCCATGTTATCTTACAACATAATAACAATAAATTAAATTAATTTAGAATATTATCTAATAAATATAATTTATAAATATTTACTAACAAAAATTACATATTCATTTAATTTAAGAAATATTTTAAATTACAAAACAACAACTTCATCAATAGAATATTTATTTTATTTAATAAATATTTTAAATTACAAATAAAATCTTGGATTGTTACAGTTTTCCAGCTGCTATGCCCGCCCTGGAGGGGGTCCATTTCCTGCCACAGTGTCCTCTGGTAAAACAGTCATAACTTTTGATCCACGTGGAGTTACGGGGCCTGCCACCTATCAAATCGAAGCTATCGACGAGCTTTACAACTTTCATTCTTTGAGATTTGACATATTCGGATTGGATTAAGGTTGAAATTGGGCTGAAAGTGACTGCTATGCAAATGACCACCCAAAACAGTGAAGTTCAACGTCCGTTGGTACAAAGATCATAACTCTTGCATCCGAACTCCGATTGGAAAGATTCAAGATGTTCTGGAAAGCTAAAAAGAAGCTCTACAATATAATCCAAGTTCCAAGCCAAGAACATGAAACAAACATGAAAGCCTAAACGATGTCCGGATTGCTTTTCTTTGCGATTTCATACCAATTCTTTGCAATCACAGCTCCCACGCATGTTATCTACAAAACAAACACAAAATGCTTGAAAAGTAACTAAGAAACATGAGATTAAGCAACTAATTCAAGTAAAAGATACCGGATAAGTAGGTATAAAACCTACTTATCAAATACCCCCACACTTAAACCTTTACTTGTCCTCAAGCAAAAACACAAAACAACAATGTTATGCAATGCAACTAATCTACATGTTTACGAATCCAGCAGCAATGACATAAACAATTCTATTCAACCGACCTTAGAGAAATCAAGTAAACTTGATAATACTTCATATAAAAATCAATCAGTAATTTCTTAGTCCTTCATCAAGTCTTAAACTGTTATTACTGGTATAGTGCGTGTGTGCTCCACAACAATGTTAACTGATATAAAATCGAATTTGACACATAACAAGTCTCTTTGAAGGCATCATACAGTGTAAACTCAAGAAATCTAAAAACAAGCTAGATCTAACTAAAATCAAACAATTACCGATATCGAGGGTCAACATAGGATACTTATGCTTTATTTTTCATCTACGGGGGATTTTTGCTCTTATTTCCCGTTTTATTCATATTTTTTCTTTTGGTTTATACACACATAGCTATGCAATATTTTTTTCCCTTATGCTTTTTAATGCTACCTTAACGAGCTTTCGACCAACGACTCCCAGACCATTAAGACCTTAAGGCGCTAGGTGTAAAGATAATTTCCTCGGGCTTACTTACTCAAGTAACAAAGGCCACAAAACTAGACAAGCACGCCAGGGTGTTTATTCATACTTTTTTCTTTCTTTTCTTTTCTTTTCTCTTTTTTTTTCTACAGCTTATATACCTCAAATATTCCCCCAAACTTAGGTTCTTGTCTAACTTTAGCAATCACTACTTATTATTGTCATTCTTTCATTCAAACTAGCATTATCCTTTAGAGTCCTATTATGTATCAATTTAAACTCAATCAATCAACAAGTTGTTTTTACTGTGCTATCCTTATTATACCAGTTTCAAACAGAAAAAGACTCAATTCCTAACAAGAAATATCATCAAAGCTCTAATAGTCAGTACTATACTTGTCTACCCAATTCCAATCTCATTATTGGCCAAAATAAACTTAAACTATCTAACAATTGGATTCATGCAAATGAACATAGTAACTAACTAATATTTTTGAATTTTTTAATTTTTTGATTTTTTTTAACAAGAAACTGAATATAATGCTATTCAAACTATACTACTATGCAACTACTTATGCAGTTGTACTACATGAATGCAAACATAATGAACCTAAACTAAATTAACAACATGTGCAAAATAACATAACATAAACATGAAACTAAACATGCAATAATGAACTAAACTAAACTCCCCCAAACATATCAATTATAATGTCCTCATTGTAAGAATATAGCAGTAAGTAGAAGAGAACTTCCCTGTAATTAGCTAAGCATGTGGTGATGGTGGCGATGGCGGCGACGATCATTTTCCTATCCATTGAACCTCCAATACCTACAATGAAGAGAGACAACATGGATTAGAATAGAAGATAACTTAATAAGCAAATTAACTCCTAAATTTTTGATGAACTAACATCACTAATTAAACTAGTAAAACATATAAAAATAAAAATTCATTGGTTGCCTCCCAGTCAGTGCTTGATTTACAGTCTTTCAGCCTGACTTTGTCTGGTCAATGCTATCCAATTCCTCTTCAAAAGTTGAGGAACCCTCCATCCATCAAAAATAATATAGCTTTTGGTAGGTTCCCATTTGTGATAGCCATTGGATTAAAGTCACCTAGCATGCTTTGTTTAGATAAGATTACATTTGAGAATGTTGAACATCTAGGTGTTTTCTCCATTGTGTCTGCGAATATATTCTGACATTGAAGCTTGTCAGACACAACAACCTCTTCTTTTATCTTCTCCAGCTCATCGCACCATGGCTTCGAAGTTGTACTCACTTTTACGTCACAAGGAGTATTGCCGATGACATAACTACTTAGCAGATAAGATTTTGCAAATCTAACCGGATCCTGTAACTTCGGTGGACAAGGCATTTGAGGCATTAATAACATCGGCTCATCCTCGTAAGTATTCATAGTTAGTTCATCCTCACTTGTCTCCTCCTTTTCAATATCTCGTGTCTCATCCAGTTGTAGATTTGGTTCGGGCACTTTATCAATCTTGGAATCCTCGTCATAACACCAATTATTTTGAGGACAGTTGTTCAAGGCTTTGAGCAGTTGATCCATTTGGTTCTGCAGATTTTGAATTGACTTCTCTTTATTAATCCATCTCTCCTCATTTGATGCTATGAACTTGGACAATAATTCCTCCAATCTCGAATTATCTATCTCAATTTTGAAATCCATGTATTGAGGACCATGAGTTGAAGTGGTGATGAGTTGTTCTATCTGGTGCTGAAAATTGTGGCTCGATATTTCTTGAGTCACCATCCTCTCCTCTTGGTTTGCTATGACCTTTGACAGTAATTCCTCCAACTTTGACTTTTCTTCTTTTGGGAATGGAGGTTTACGTGAAAATTCTGGTGTGTATGTTGGATTTTGAGCGTAGTATTGATCTTGATAATTATAGCTCCATGAAGAATCCGGGTGATACCCCCAAACTTGATGATAACTAGGATAAGAATAGTTGTTGATGTAGTTACCACCATACTGTACCGTTCCAAGGCTGATGGTGCATTGATTAATCGGGTGACTGCCAGCACAATAATTGCAAGTAACTGCTATCCTTCGATTACGTTGGGCTACAACAACGTCCAACCTCCTCGAAAGTGTCTCAAGTTGTGCTGATAAAGCAGAAAATACATTGAGTCCATCAATCCCTGCTCCCCTTGGTTGAGTCATACTAGAATATGGCCTTTGATAATTGCATCCAACCATGGTACCTGAAACGAGAGAAAAATAAGAAGATAATAAAATAAAATAAAAATAAAGAAAGAAAAAAAAAGTTTAAATTAAGACTAATTTAATTGAAGCTAATATTGGAAAAAATGTATTAAACTAACTCCCCGGCAACGGCGCCAAAAACTTGTTAGGTAAAATCTAGTTACGCACAACACGTAAGTATACATGGTAAACAAGTAATAAAGTGAAAGTAGAGTATCGTTCCCACAGAGAATTACTTAACAAGAATTATCAAGTACTAACCTATAACCAATTTAATCTTATTTAAACGAATAATTTAATATTTTAATTTAAAATAATTAATTAAACTATTACTAACTATCCCTAGAATGAAACAAGATAATGAAGACTGGAGATTACAATTTCACTTATTGTTTCATTTAAGTCAACACACTTCCTTTTAAGTCAAGTTATTTATACTGGATTGTTAATCAAGAACATGAAAGTAAAATATGGTCATCTCTCAACGCTCCATACTCATATCAAATCAAATCCACATATGATAGAATCAAATTGAGCACCATAATTAACTAGCCCAATGTATCTTTATGTGAATTACAATTAAAAAGGGTTTAAGCACAAGTTCTTATTAGACTACATACGGCATAAAGGTATATCTCTATCCCAAACACGAATCATGAATTCCATCTATGCAGAAATTACAAACATATGTTATCATGATCAGATCTAAATCTTTACTTCATCTCTCGAGTTCATATAGATTATCACGGTAATTGTTAGCTAGGCAATTAAGCAATTAAGTCCAAATCATAATAGATAATCCAAATATAGTTAATAAGACTAATATAGAAGCATATCAAAGTAAACTACACAATAAGATCCATAGTAATCTCAAAATAGAGTTTAATTCATAACGGAACTAGAATCCATCATCCACAATTGACTAAGCATTAAAAGATACAAATATATAAGAAAAGAAATTAGAATTCAGATAAACAAATCTGCATTCTCTTGCTTCCAATTTGTTTCTCCAATGATGATCAATAGCTTCAATCTTCAATTCTAATATAATCTAGAGTTCCCAATCTACTATAATCTAATCCAATGGAATTCTTCTTCTCTTTTTGTCTAAATATCTCATATAATCCTTGTGATTCTCTTCCTTTTATAAGCCTTTTCATTTGTCTTTAAGTCCCCTTGGAAGTCCTTCAGTCAATCGGATCGAAACAATCCTTCTCCAACTCAAATTCGGGCAAAAAATGGCTTTTCTGCGTATACCCCCGCCCCGGAAGGCGGTTTATACACTAAAAGGGCCTGCCCCCGCCGGGGTCCATTCTATTTTCCAGCTGCTATGCCCGCCCCGGCGGGGGTCCATTTCCTACCACAGTGTCCTCTGGTAAAATGGCCATAACTTTTGATCCACGTGGAGTTACGGGGCCTGCCACCTATCAAATCGAAGCTATTGACGAGCTCTACAACTTTCATTCTTTGAGAATTGATAGATTCGGATTGGATGAAGGTTAAAATTGGGCTGGAAGTGACTGATATGAAAATGACCACCCAAAAATAGTGAAGTTCAACGTCCATTGGTACAAAGATCATAACTCTTGCATCCAAACTCCGATTAGAATGATTCAAGATATTTCAGAAAGCTAAAAAGAAGCTCTACAATATAATCCAAGTTCCAAGCCAAGAACATGAAATAAACATGAAAGCCCAAACGATGTCTGGATTGCTTTTCTTTGCGATTTCATACCAATTCTTTGCAATCACAGCTCCCACACATGTAATCTACAAAACAAACACAAAATGCATGAAAAGTAACTAAGAAATATGAGATTAAGTAACTAATTCAAGTAAAAGATACCGAATAAGCTGGTATAAAACCTACATATCACAAGTCATAGAATATCTGTTGACCCGGCAAAGATTGAAGTAATTCAAAGATTGGAGCAACCTAAATCAGTTACCGAAGTACGTAGCTTTCTCGACTTAGCTGGTTATTATCGGAGATTCGTAGAAGGATTTTCTCGAATCGCTACTCCATTAACTTAGCTGACTCGGAAAGATACAAAATTTGGGTAGAGCGAGGAATGTGAGAAGAGTTTTCAAGAACTCAAGAGGAGACTCAATTTAGCACCTGTTCTAACAATACCATCTGGCTCTGAGGGATTTGTCATCTACAGTGACGCTTCAGGCAAAGGGTTAGTATGTGTTCTCATGTAACATGGAAAAGTCATAGCCTATGCCTCTCGACAACTCAAAAAATATGAGAGGAATTATCCTACTCATGATCTAGAGTTGGCAGCTGCCATTTTCGTACTAAAGATCTGGAGGCATTACCTGTATGGGGAGAAAGTGGAGATCTATACGGATCATAAAAGCCTCAAATATTTCTTCACCCAAAAGGAGCTTAATATGCGGCAAAGACGTTGGCTCAAACTGTTGAAAGATTATGATCATACTATTCAATACCATCCACAAAAAGTAAATATGCTAGCTAACGTATTGAGTAGAAGATCATCTGCATGTACGAGTGCGTTATTATCAATGCAAAGGACCATTTTGTATGACTTGCAAAGGATGGAGATAGAGTTAAAGACTCTAGGGACCCACGTAATGATGGCAAACATACGAGTAGAACTAACTTTAATCGATAAATTTAAAGTTACTCAAGTTAAAGACCTGGAGCTGATGCATATGAGGATGAAAGTGCAAGAAGGTGCTATTCCGAAAGTAATAATCGATGAAGAAGGAATACTATGAGTCAACTCTAGACTTTGTGTTCCTAACGACCCTAATTTAAAGTATAAGATCATGATGGAGGTGTGCAATACACCGTTTGTTATCCATCATGGGAGTACCAAAATGTATCGTGATCTTCGAGATACATTTTGGTGGAGCAATATGAAGAGAGAGATCGCAGAGTTTATCTCAAGGTGTTTAACTTGTCAACGAGTCAAGGCGGAGCATTAAGTGCCAAAAGGTCCATTGCAACCACTTGAAATTCCAGAATCAAAGTGGGAGCACATTACCATGGATTTCGTTACTGGTCTTACCAAGGTTTCTCAAGGTATAAATGCAATTTGGGTCATTGTTGATAGATTGACCAAATCTGCTCATTTCTTACCTGTACAAGAAACTTATTCACTTGAACATCTTGCTCATATGTACATACACGAGATTGTAAGACTGCATGGTATGCCAGTATCCATAGTTTCTGATCGAGACCCAAGATTCACTTCACAATTGTGGGCTAGTTTACAAAATGCTATGGACACAGATTTACGATTTAGTTGGCATATCATCCTCAAATGGACGGACAGTCAGAGAGACTATTCAAACTCTTGAGGATCTATTAAGACTCTGTGTCCTTGACTTCAAGGGAAGTTTGGACAAATTCTTACCATTGGTGGAATTTTCCTACAACAAAAGTTATCAAGAAAGCATCGACATGGCTCCATTTGAGGCATTGTATGGACGCAAGTATCGTTCTCCAGTATGTTGGGCTAAGGTGGGTGAAGCAACATTGTTGGGACCAGAATTGGTACGTATAACTACGGAGAAGATTTAAATGATCTGATAACGTATAAAAAGCTCACAAGATCAACAAAAGAGTTATGCTGATCTTCATCGGAAGGACATGGAATTTAATGTTGGAGAACATGTGTGGTTATGTGTTGCCCCATGGAAAGGAGTTACGAGATTAAAAAGAGAGAAAAGCTCAATCCTTGATTCATTGGCCCATTTAAAATCCTTGACCGAATAGGAAATGTGGCCTATAAACTCGCTTTACCGCCAAGTATGTCTCGTGTTCATAACGTTTTTCACAAATCCATATTATGTAAATATGTGGAAGACCAGAACCACATTATTGAGTTAGAACCGGACGAAATAGCGGAAGATTTAACGTATGAAGAGGTTCCTGTTAAAATCTTGGATAAGAAGGAACATATTTTATGCTCCAAGATTATACCTCAAGTCAAAGTTTTGTGGAGAAACCACGATGTTGAGGAAATAACATAGGAGTTAGAATCTTAGATGAAATCAAGGTATCCTCACCTCTTCAACATACCAGGTACGTACCCTAATTTTGAGGGCAAAATTTCATAAGAAGGGGATGTTGTAAGACGCCAACTTTTATGAATAAAGATAAATTTTTTATAAATATCATTTTTAAATATTAAGGAGTGAATTTGATATAATGTTATAGTTGTGGGTAATATTTATAAATTTTACAAAGTACGCAAGTGGTTATATTATATTCGATTGGTCGGGGAATATTCGTTTTAACAGGGAATATTCATACGACGGCACAATCATTGGTAGACCCCACAATAGAATTATTGTCAAAATAAGAAAACGACAAAAATATTTTTTTTAACGGCGAAAGTTTTACCGTTAACTGTAAAAATACCCAGTTGTAAAAGTACAGTAATACGCGTGGTTGCATAGTAGCACACGATATTGATTATTGATGCTTACGTGAGAAGTCACTCAGTTTTATTCAATTATTGCTACAGTAATTGCTGCATAGTATATCAAGTTATTTTATTCAATTATTGTCAATATTTTATGTATTATTAAATCAATAATTGAGATGATACAGTTATGCATATTATTATTTATAATATTGACGATGTCTAGAAAGTTCTGTCGAGTAGAGGTTTGGTCACCTAATTGCGCGCCAATATGGAGAAATCCTTATTAGAAAGCCCCCTCTTTCCTGGGAATGATCTGGTTTTAAAATATTGTTGATAATTATAATAATGAATAAATGTTGTTGAAAATATTGAGGAGAATTTTTATGAAGTATGTGTTGTAAATTTTGCTTATTATATGGACCCCCATTTACCCATTTTTCAAAATAATCCGTAGAAAGTTATTCAATGTGTGTGTGTGTGTGTGTATATATATATATATATATATATATATATATATATATATATATATAATGGTAGGAGGACATAAACCTTGCTAATACTACGTGAGTGAACATGGATGAAGGTGTTATTTATGGAAGGCCAATTTGTTTGAACTTTGTAAAGATATTTGGCTGCTATGTGATAACTATGTAATGTCTATCATAGAGGTCATAACAATAATATTATGTTAGTACAAAATATTTGTTTGTAATGCTTGGTGTACAGAGTTCTTCATATATAATGACAATATAGTGGCACGAAAATGTATAATATATACATGATGTTAGTCATGGGTGGGTGACTATATATATAATATATTTTATAAGTTTTGTTTTATTTGATTATAAATAGAATATGTTATATTTTATTTAAAGTTTTCGTTTTATTAGAATAATTTATTGCATAGTGTTGCATAGTAAATCAAATTTTTAGAAATTTCGGCCGAAGGAATCGTCCGTGAAGAATTCGTAAGAATTCTACTGTGCGTCCGTGATTAAAATTTTCTAACTAGTATCCTTTCATTCTCCTATAAATAGGATGCTTAGTTAGAATTGAAAATCACACCAGAATCAGAGAATTCTTCTTTTATAATATTGAGCATATTTCTGTCGAGTTTTAGAAAGCTTTGAGCGTAGAAAACAGTGAAGGTTTTCTTCAAGAATATCCCCGCTATACCAGTTAGAATACTCTTCTTTTCAAGGTAAGGAATATTATTTTTGTTCAGTATTCATATGAAATAATATTTTCTTCCATACTCTGTAGTATGTAAGTAATATTACTTCGTTTCAGATTCCGAATTCTATCATCATTTTGTTAAAGTTTTGGCTTCTATACTCCATGTAATTAATAGAATATCCTTGATATTTGCGCTTCATCAAGTATCTTTTCATGGAAATATTATTCTGAGTATTCTTGATAAGTTTTAACTTTTTCATGCCGGAGTACTATTCACAGGGTTACTATTCCTGAAATACTATTCACGGGATACTATTCACTCAATTACTATTTATCGGGGTACTATTCATGATAAAAATTGATTTCTTTTTGGTCCAAATCATTTTTGATACAATATTCTTGTTGAATTTTACTCCGCAAAAAAGTATCATGTTGATAATTTGGACATTATTGAATTCGGGATAAGTTAAACTATAAATCTTTAAAAATTTATCTTTAACTTTCTTTTAATTGAATTCTTATATCATTGTCATCATCCTCATGTTTATATTGTTATGAAAGTCATCTTTGGCCCGTAGTGCATAGATGGACTTGGTATGATTATGACCATGGATTATTCGGTATAATCACGACCGTAATGTTACAAATAATGTGGTAAAAGTCCTCACTGGCCCGTAGTGCATTGATGGACAGTTGTTGGCATGACCATGACTGTGACACCCCCAAATTCGGTACTAAAATTTTCACATGATTTGGTGTCCACTATTCAAATATCACATATCTACCTACCCATAAAAAATGAAAACATTAATAGATAGAAATCAATCCTCTCCTTAAGGAGTTACATTATCAGAATTAAATACTTCAATCCCAGATCATACTAACCTTAAATATTAACTGCAGAAATATAAACAATTTATAGTCTTACAAAACATCAATATAAGTCTTAACACATAAGTTCAACATCACATAAAACAACAAGTCTTCATCACTTGTTAATCTTTCCCTTGCCCTTGCTAGTAGAAGGCTCGTCGGATCTTTCGTTCTTAACTGTAATGTTATTATTACGCAAGAGTGAACACGATTGCCCACAAGTATAACAATGAAATAACAATATAATAACATGCGAGTAAATCAAAGACTTCTGAAATAAAACTCAACTTTTGAATCAAGAATGAATAACAAGAATCAAAAGAATTCTGATGGTCATAAGACCTTGAACTATGTCCTAGTTATCAAGGGTTATACTTGAAACCTTTAACAGTCATGAGACTATAAACTCTTCTTCTCATACTTAGGGGGATCAGCCCTTAGTACCATACTGTGCACAATATCTTAACGCTAACATATAAGTAATCCCTATATAGGGTTATTCATCTCAATTTGACATTACAGTCCGCACCAAAGGAAGTTTGGTTTGGATAAATCAATAAGAGTTCTGAAATTTAGAACGTTCATCAACTATGGACTAGTCGAATCAAATAAGGTTCACTAGTCTAATATGGTTCAACAATAAATGATATTTATATGGAATAACAATCTCGAGAGGTATACAATAGAACAAGTATTGTATAACAGAATCATACTTTGAAAAAATAAATAATCCTCAATATAACAATTTGAACTTGATTTAATAATAATGAGAATTTAATCGGTGAAATTTATAAACTTGAATAATGATACAAGTAAGGTTAGGAAACTTGCCTCGTGCGTAGATTACACGTTAATTATAAACGTTCCTTGATTTAATCCTACATACTATTCATATTCACAATACTAGTTAATTATAATGTAACTAATCATCACAAATTCATTCTTTTTGTCTAACTCGGATTATGACTATACTTAGTCAATTTATCAAACTTATTGTCACACAATTTCACCTCACGAATAATAAGCTAACTATGTATTCAATAATTTAATTCACACTTAAAAGCATTATTGACATTTTAAGAATCTATTTGAACATCTCATTATACTTCTAACATATTTTTATGTTCATTAATTTAGGTTAATATCTCATTCATGAACTTGAACACTTTAAAATTTTTGTTTCTGAACATTATGGAGAGTGACGCTGCGGCGCCACTCTTGTGCTTGCTTTCAGCGCTGCGGCGCGGCCCACGCTGCGGCCAGGTTACTGGCGCTGCGGCGTGGCTCGTGCTGCGGCGCGGTTCTTATGTCTGTAGCCGACGCTGTGGCGCGGCGAACCAGACTAGAACCTCAGTTCACGAAAATCGCAGAACATGCCAATTTTTACCAATTTCTTGAATCAATACATGAAATTAAGCATAACTAGACGTTATTTTCTACTCATAACTATTACTTACCCTTTTAGCATGATTTTAACATGTTATTACACATAATTTGCAGAATTAACATATGTAATTTATTGTTCTTAGTATTTTTGAAAGTTTTGAATACAGAATATGAAAATCAACATTACGAATTCGTTATAACACCGAATCCATTCATTTGAAGTTTGGTCTCTTTGTTTTAATATACATAATTATATACAAGAATAAAATTTATGACACAATATTTGTTTGATGTATTAAATTTACGAGTAAGGGCAATATGGCCATATTTCTATACTCTGAAATTTTGTAGAAATTATATACGACATGTTTTTATGAACTGATGATATGGTTTATGCAATATGTATAATAAAACACGATATGATAACATTTATCACATAATTAACACATAATCGTTACTCCTTTTTCCACTACAGAGCTTTTATAGAACATAAAAGCCATTTTCTTAAAAAAACTTAAACAACGTAAATATAATTGGTTATAGGAATTACCCAGAGTATAGATTAGAAGAGATGATCCTTTCACAGATACTTGTTTGATTACACACTCACAATTTTCATTCAGACTTCTCAATCTCTATCTGAATTTTCCTTTTCTAAACTTAGCCAAATGAAGAAGAAGATGTCGTACTTTATAAATTAACTGAGCGTAGAGTGGTCAGTTAACCCAATCATGGGCTAACTGCTATTAACTCCCCATAAGGCTTCGTTTGGTTAATCTTAAATGGCACAAATCCATTTAATTTAATAAATCTTTTATCCTATAGTTTAATAATGTCACATCTAATTATAAAATAAATCAAATATCTTATTTAATTTAATTTGAATAAAATATAATAATTTCTCATTAATTCACATAGTCATATAATTAATTTTCTCATTAATTATAAAATAATATTAGGTTTATTAAATATTTCTTTTAATTCAATAAACTCACATAATGACATACTTTAAATAATAAAATTCTCCATATTAATTTAATAAATATAACACATATAATTAAATTAATCTATCACAATTGTATCAATTAATTATTTAATCTAATAATTAAATCATCGAAAATATTTATTTAATTCAATAAATATTAAAATTAAATTATAAAATCTCGTTTGTCACATCTTTCCCCCGTTAAAAGGATTCTGTCCCCAGAATCATGACTCAATAATTTCGACCCGTTATATTCTCCCCCATTTACAAAGATTTTGTCCCCAGAATCGCTTACACATAATTTAAGTAAATAAATGAGGGTAATTCTTCATCATATTCTCTTCGAGTTCCCACGTAGCTTTTTCAGCGTTGTGGTTTCTCCAAATTACCTTAACAGAAGGTATTACTTTATTTCTGAGAACTTGTTCTTTTTTTGTCGACGATTTGAACAGGAATTTCTTCGTAAGATAAGTCTTTTTCAAAATATAGGGATTTGTATTCAATTACATGCTTGTAATCGGGTTTGTAGGGTCGTAATACAGAAACATGGAAGACATTGTGGACATTCTCGAGTGGTGGAGGTAGGGCTACCTCCTACGCAACTTCTCCGATTCTTCGCAGTACTTCAAATGGTCCAATGAATCTTGGGCTTAATTTTCCTTTCTTTCCGAACCTGTTCTTTCCCTTCCAAGGCGAGACCTTCAAGAATACACAACTACTCGATTCAAACTCAACATTTTTACGATGTGGATCAGCATATTTCTTCTGCCTATCTTGAGCTGCTACCAGTCTTGTTCGGATCACTTTGACTATTTCTGCTGTCTGCTGTACTATTTCTGGGCCTAGTAATTGTCTTTCGCCAACTTCATCCCAGTATAGTGGAGTTCTGCACTTTTTGTTGTATAACGCTTCATAAGGCGGCATGCCAATACTAGCGTGGTAACTGTTGTTATAGCCGAACTCTACGAGCGGTAGGTGATCATCCCAATTACCTTTAAAGTCCATTACACAAGCTCTTAACATATCTTCTAATGTCTGAATCGTTCTTTCACTCTGCCCATCAGTCTGAGGGTGATAAGCCGTACTCATCCTCAACTGTATACCCATGCATTCCTGTAGACGTTTCCAAAAGTTTGATGTAAAGCGCGGATCCCTATCAGAAACAATTGACACCAGAACTTCGTTTCGCGAAATAATCTCTTTAACATACAACCTCGCTAACTGATCTAAGTTGAATCAGATTTTGATCGGAAGGAAGTGTGCATATTTCATCAGTCGGTCAACGATAACCCATATTGCGTCATAGCCTTTCTGAGTCGTCGGAAGGCCAACCACAAAGTCCATTGTAATATGTTCCCATTTCCATTATGGAATCTCCAGCGGTTGTAGCAACCCACTCGATCTCTGATGTTCTGCTTACACTTTCTGACAGGTTAGACATTTGGCAACACACTCTGCAACATCTCGTTTCAGATTAGGCCACCAGAAATGTTGTCGAAGATCATGGTACATCTTGGTACTACCAGGGTGAATCGAATATCGTGAGCTCTGAGCCTCGCTCAAAATGTCTTCCTTAATCTCTGGTACTGGCGGTACCTAAATTCTACTCTCAAATCTTAGTATTCCTTCCTTGTCCATCTTAAATCTCGATTTAGTTCCTTCAGATATCTTCCTTATCACCTTTTTGCATTCATCGTCCTCAAGTTGAGCCTCCTTAACTTTATCCAGTAGGGTTGTACCAGATTGCATCTGAAATAGTTTCTCATCTATTTCCATAGGATAATTCACTTCTAACTCCAACTTCTCTATTGCTGAAATCAATTCCTTCTGAGAGGTCAACATCATCAATTTCTCCCGACACTTTCTACTTAAGGCGTCGACAACCACATTTGCCTTAGCTGAATGGTATAAAATCTCAAAGTCATAGTCCTTAATTAGTTCAAACCACCTTTTCTGGCGCATATTCAAGTCTTTCTGTGCAAAAATATATTTCAAACTCTTATGGTCAGTATATATTTCACACTTCTCCCTATAGAGATAGTGCCTCCAGATTTTCAAAGCAAAAACCACTACAGCTAACTCTAAGTCATGGGTCGGATACCCCTTCTCATAATCCTTTAACTGTCGTGATGCATACGCAATGACTCTGCCATTTTGCATAAGCACACAGCCAAGTCCTTTATGCGACGCATCACTATAAACAACAAAATTTTTTGTATCATCCAGAAGAGATAACACAGGTGTTGTACTTAACCTCTTCTTTAGTTCCTGAAAGCTTTCCTCACACTTCTCCGTCCAAACAAATTTCACAGCTTTTTGAGTCAAATTTGTTAACGGATTTTCGATCTTGGAAAAGTCTTGAATAAATCTTCTGTAATACCCTGCCAATCCAAGAAAACTTCGTACTTTCGACGGTGTTCTCGGCTGATCCCAGTTTATCATGGCTTCGACTTTTGATGGATCCACCAAAATTCCTTCTTTATCAATCACATGCCCAAGAAATTATACCCGCTTGATCCAAAATTCGCATTTCAAAAACTTGGCATACAACTTCTCCCTTCTTAAAGTCTCTAACGTTAACTTCAAATGCTCTTCATGTTCTTCCTTGGTCTTTGAATATACCAAAATGTCATCTGTAAATACCACTACGAATTTGTCCAAAAATGACTTGAACACACCATTCATTAAGCCCATAAATGATGCAAGAGCATTCGTTAGACCAAGTGACATTACCAAAAATTCGTAGTGGCCATATCGTGTTCTAAACGCTGTCTTCGGTACATGCTCTAGTCTCGCCTTCAGTTGATGATAACCACTCCTCAAGTCTATCTTTGAAAAGTATCTTGCTCCCTTCAATTGATCGAACAGGTCGTCGATCCTCGGTAATGGATATCTATTCTTAATTGTGACCTTATTCAGTTCTCTATAATCGATGCAAAGCCGCATCGTCCCATCCTTCTTCTTCATAAACAACATCGGCGCTCCCCACGACGATACGCTTGGTTGAATGTACTTCTTGTCCAGTAATTCTTGTAGTTGTACCATCAATTCTTTCATCTCAACTGGTGCCATTCGATACGGTGCCTTCGATATTGGAGCCATTCCTGGAGCCAAATCGATTACAAATTTGACCTCTCTATCTAGCGAAAGTCCCGGAAAATCATCCGGGAATACGTCTGTGAAGTCCCTCACTACTGGTATCTCCTCTACTTTCGGGTTCTCTTTACGACTGTCGACTATATAAGCTAGATATCCTACACAACCTTGTCTTAACAACTTCCTGCCCTGCATCATCATCAGAAAACTCGCTTGTCTAGGGTACTTGCTACCATAAAACACAACCTTTGACGGAGTCATAAGATTAATACCCTTCTTCTGGTAATCAATTACAGCCCCATAATTGAATAACCAGTCCATACCCAAAATAACGTCAAATTCCCCAAGTCGAATAGGGATAAGATCTACGTTCATGGTATTTCCCTTAATGTCCACTCTACAGTTCTTATGCACGTAGTTAACAAAGATTATTTCTCTACTCGTGATTTCTATGTTCATGGGGTGTTATAACTCATCCTTAGGCAATTCTAAATTCTTAGCAAAGTCATCGGATAAAAATGAACAAGTAGCACCCGAATCAAATAATATATAAGCATTAACTCTATTGATCGAAATGATACCTGACACCACATCACACGACTGCTCTGTATCCTGCACCGTCATATTAAAAGTCCTGGCGGTCAGTCGGTTGGTTGCTGTTGGTCCTATGATGGTCAGAGCACTTCCACCGCTATTTCCCCGGTTTCCTCCTGATCCTGCCCCTCCAGATCCCTTCTTAGGATAGTCCCTTGCAAGATGATCCTTTGATCCATAAGTGAAGCAGACACCTTTCTTTGGGTTAGGACAGTTAGGTGCTATGTGGCCTTCCTGACCACAATTATAGCACACTCATTTACCTTTCATACAAACTCCCAAATGAGCTTTCCCACAGGTCGGGCATGCTTCGATCCTTTTCTTCTGACCTCCTTGTTGATTTTCAGATGATGAGTTGTTAGACCACTTTCTCTTCTGATTATTACTACCTCCTGTGTTGCTTCCACTAGCCTTGTTGATTCCTTCACTTTCATTCTTCTTCTTCTTATGATCCTGATTATATTTGGTTACCGCATCGCTTCCACCTTCAACAAGTATGGCTTTCTCTGGTACTCCGACGAATGTCTTCAACTGAAACATCGCACCTTACTATACAACCACGGCTTTAGTCCTTGTTCGAACCTTCTTGCTTTCCTCTCATCCGTGTGCACTTGATATGTGGCAAACCTAGCCAACTCATTGAATCTTGCCTCATAGTCTGGTACGGACATATTCCCCTATTTCAACTCTAGAAACTGGACCTCCATTTAGTTCTGCGAACTGGTTAGGAAATACATCTCGAAAAACATTTCCTTGAACCTCTCCCATGTAATCACACCTTCACCTCCACGAATCTTATTTGCTTGCCACCAATAACTGGCTTCGAATTTCAGTTTGAATGTTGGAAAAGCGGTCTTCTGGTCCTCTTTGACTCTAGCGACATCAAAAACCTTCTCCATCTCCATAACCCAAGTCTGAGCTTCTATCGGGTTCATGGAGCCTTGAAACTCTGGCGGTCCCACTGCCTTAAAATCCTTAAATGTCTTGTTTGGTGGAGCTTGAGGTTGATTATTCATCGCTCCAGCTAGTAAGTTCACCAATTGCTGAACGGGGTTAGCATTGGCGTTGTTGTTGTTATTCGTTGATTCTTCCTGAGCCGGTTGACGGTTTTGTCTTCTTCTCGGTGGCATATTTTTGTTAAAATATACGCTTATTAGATCTTTATTAAATTCTCTAAATAGTTAAGGCTTAACTCAAGAATTTAATATAATTACTTAACACATTATCTCAAACAACTTGATATATTTATTCAAATCGAAAGTTTTAACATCAAACGATAGCATCACTGCTATTTACATCAACTATCCCGAGATAAATAATCTACAGGATTTAAAACATTAAAATATTCTTTTGTTTATAAACACATCAGAATTTACATCTAAATACCATATAAGTTTTCACATAATTAAACAAATCCTATCACTGCTTGTTAAGGCACCGAATAGCCTTAATACGTTCCTCTTCCATGATGCGAGACATCATCCTGCGATCTAGCATGTACGATGGTAGTCCTTCAAACTGAATTGGGTATCTCATAACTCGATCTTGGGCCTCATCCATTGTATTTTGTAATGTAGAGTACGTCTCCCCAAGCTTAGCCTTCTTCACAAGACAATCATCTTCTGCAAGATCAGCACGACGTGATTCTCTTACCCAGCCCTCCTCTGCTATGATCAGCCTTTCTGAGCTTTCCTTCAGTTCCTTCTTTAACTTCTCTATCTCCTCAGTCTTCTCCTCGGTTTGACCGTTCTCGTGGACCAAATCCCATTCTACATTTCCCAGACATGTGTGAAGAGTCACAACCTCCCTATCCTTCTACTCGATGGTAATCTGCTGAATAATCGTCCGCTCAGTCAGATCCTGGACAGTGTCACTTAACTCTACGTTACGGTCATATAGCTCATCGTACATCTCAGCATCGATGGAGTTCAGTGGGAACTCCTCTTCTTCCTCTTCCTCCTCAAGATCCTCCTCTGGATCAATCTCAGACTCATGCTCCTGACCAACAACAGTGATCAATGGAGATGGCTCTCTCTGTGTTAACTACTCCCTAACAACATGAATGTCTCGAGGCTCCTCCTTAGTAGGTACTCGGGGTTCCTCCTCCCCACCTCGACTAGCTCCTCCAACATCTGACATCTTGACAGCATAGTTTCAAGTTTTAGTTAGTAAGTCGTACTAGTGAGCACATAATTTAAAACATAAAGTCTTTTATTATCTTCAATGAATTAAGAAATTCATCTCTTAGAACTCGATAAGAGTTTTCCATCATTATGTTCTTCCTATAAGGCTACTACCTGAGGTTGTTCTCCCACCTAAGGTTCATAACCTACAACTCTGCTACCAACTTGTGACACCCCCAAATCCGGCACTTAAATTTCCACATGATTTGGTGTTCACTATTTAAATATCACATATCTATCTACCCATAACAAATGAAAATATTAATAGATAAAAATCAATCCTCTCCTTAAAGAGTTACATCATCTGAATTAAATACATCAATCCCAGGTCATACTAACCTTAAATATTAACTGCGAAAACATAAACAATTTATAGGCTTACACAACATGAACATAAGTCTTAACACATAAGTTCAACATCACATAAAACAACAAGTCTTCAGCACTTGTTAATCTTTCCCTTGCCCTTACTAGTAGAAGGCTCGTCGGATCTTTCGTTCTCAACTGCAATGTTATTATTACGCAAGAGTGAGCACGATTGCCCATAAGTATAACAATGAAATAACAATATAATAACATGCGAGTGAAACAAAGACTTCTGAAATAAAACTCAACTTTTGAATCAAGAATGAATAACAAGAATTAAAAGAATTCTGAGGGTCATAAGATTTTGAATTATGTCCTAGGTATCAAGGGTTATACTTGGAACCTTTAATAGTAATAAGACTATGGACTCTTCTTCTCGTACTTAGGGGGATCAGCCCTTAGTACCATACTGTGCACAATATGTTAACGCTAACGCATAAGTAATCCCTATACAGGATTGTTCATCCCATTTTGACATTAGAGTCCGCACCAAAGGAAGTTTGGTTTGGATAAATAAATAAGAGTTCTGAAATTTAGAACGTTCATCAACTATGGACTAGTCGAATCAAATAAGGTTCACTAGTCTAATATGGTTCAACAATAACTGATATTTAAATTTAAATATGGAATAAGAATCTCAAGAGGTATACAATAAAACAAGTATTGTATAACAGAATCATACTTTGAAAAGATAAATAATCTTCAGTATAACAATTTGAACTTGATTTAATAATAACGAAAATTTACTTAGTAAAATTTATATACTTGAATAATGATACAAGTAAAGTTAGGAAACTTGCCTCGTGCGTAAATTACACGTTAATTATACACGTTCCTTGATTTAATCCTACATACCATTCATATTCACAGTACTAGTTAATTATAATGTAACTAATCATCACAAATTCATTCTTTTTGTCTAACTCGGATTATGACTATACTTAGTCAATTTATCAAACTTATTGTCACACGATTTACACCTCACGAATAATAAGCTAACTATGCATTCAATAATTCAATTCACACTTAAATTCATTATTGACATGTTAAGAATCTATTTTAACATCTCATTATACTTCTAACATATTTTTATGTTCATTAATTTGGGTTAATATCTCATTCATGGACTTGACCACTTCAATAACTTGAAAGGGATGAAAACTTGGCTCCCGTCGGTAGAAAATTAGCTATATATGAGCTTACAAGTGTTTAAAATGAGAAAGCACTCAGTTTAGGGTGTGTACAGAGCAAATTTGACAGGGCTTCCTCGCCTTTTTCTCTCCTAAAATGGCCACCCCAAGTCCTCTATTTATAGAGGGGAGAGCCGCAGATGTACCTGCGGCTACTTGGGGTGCCTCGGGCTCTGCGGGTCACACCGTCTCGAAGTACGTGCACACGAGAAACGCAATATCTATTCGAACTTTTAGAACTTCAATCTGGGCATCCGATCGAGGTGTACAAAACCTTTTTCGGCATGCTATTGTCAACAGCTATACAATGACATATGATTAGAGGCTATAAAAAGTCAGGAAGATGGGACCATTCCCTATCTCTTCAAGCTTCAAATTCTATTCAGTTTGTTGTCATGTGCAGTAGTCACTCAGGATTGGCGTTCCTTGGTTCTTGTAGGACATTGATGTGTAGAATATATGTATGTTGTTGTTTAGACGGCGCGATGTGGCATTGGGATGACAAAATAATAGTCATGCCCTTCACCGGGGTTATCTCCAGTTTGAGATGTGTTAGCGGTCGTTGCTCAGGGTTATCGCTGATATTGAACTGTTGCAGGTATTGACCATCCTCATGGTTATTTCTGAGATGTGCCTGACTTCCCGGGGTTATCTCCAGGTTTGTGGAATGAGTGCCTTGGGGCTTTTGCCTAGTGTTCTGAAGCTGTTTGCATGTATTTGAAACAAGCATTTTCGGGATTATCTTTAGAACTGCAACTGCATTTCTCGGGGTTATCTCCGAGGTTAAAATCGAAACTCCCGGTGTTGTCGCTGGGGTTGAGGTTGAAACTTCCGGTGGTATCTAGGTCTAAGCTAGATGTCTCGGGGTTGTCTCCGAAATGGTAATACTGAGTATCCCAGGATTATCTCTGGGATTGAATTGAGATGTCTTCCAGGGTTATCTCTGAAAGACGACTCTACCCTCCTACAATGTTAGTAACAGGTATGCAAAAAATTTTAAGTGTCTACAAATGCCCCTCGTTATCATATTCATGCAATGCAATGGCATGTATAGGATAAAGAATTATAGACACTTGAATTGTAACAAGTTAAACATGATGACATGTACAACGACATGATGAAAATATACGTGGTTTGTTAGATTGTTCTCTAACATGGTGGGATGATTGTTGGCTTCCCTTGACTTCTACCGGGATCAAATGTATCTCTCATGTACAAGAGATTCTATGGGGATGCATTTTGCATTTTGAGGATGTGTATAACATATTCCATCATCAGTCCTCCCCGATGAGGATTCTCTGTTGGAGTTACTGCCAACAGTATGTGCTTGTCAGGGTTGCCTGACCTTTGTTGGATTGTACATCAATGGATGAAATCCCTGTTAGGGATAAATGCCAAGGCTGCTTGACCTTTTTTGATGTGTGTATCAACTGGTGCAATCACCAGATGGCTTCCGACGCGTCGTTGGGTTTACTTGCCAACGACTGAACTGATGTCAAGGTTGCTTGACCTTCGTTGATATGTACATCACCGGATAATATCCCTGTTGGGTAAACTGTCAAGGTTGTTTGACCTTCGTTGACTTGTACGACAACGGAACATGCGTGACACCCCCACCGGGGATATGTACTTCGACATATGAAAGCGCGTGATGCCCCAGCAGGGAAACTACTTGAGAATACGTGTTGCCCCCGCCGGGGATGTGTACTGTAGAATGCATGATGCCCCTGCTGGGGAATCTGTATTTGGACAAATGATCATGCGTGATACCCCCGCCAGGGACTCTCAAAAGGAATAGAGTGACGACCCTGAATTGGCGGCATTGGACCTGCGTAAGGTATTACCGAGGGTGACTTGTAATAGCTGAGATCATCAGCATAGTGTACCTTGTGTTCGGGCGAATACCAATGAATGATATGTAGACTCACTGTTCGGTCTGAGAAAATCGGGATTCTAAGCTATTCCGCTCAATCGCGTAGCGTTTTTACCCCTGATTTGGCCATTTTAGCTTGTGAGAAATCCTTTGCAACTCGAACTGGACCGAGCCGGAGGGGTGGGACGCACGTGGAGGAGCCACATGTACACCTACAATAGCCGTAGGTGGACCTGCAGCCAACCGTGGATGTCCTTAAATGGACTGGTTGCTTTCCCAAGTCATTTTTAAGTCGCGCCGCGAAGGAAATCTGAGAGCTCTTCTTCAGATCTGCTGAGTTCGGACAACTTTCTGCAAAATTTGTCACCGTACAAGTGTGCTACACTGTCCTGGTAACGTATGCATGTTTTCTTTTCCAGTTTTTATCTGTTGGAAAATGACTTTTTATATGAAATACATCCAACCACATAGTAGCGAATATGCATGCTCATATGACTTGATAAAAAATATTCAACATAGTAAATGTTAGTATTAAACCATGTTGAACATAATGATGTGGAAAAATTAACTTTTGAAATAGTCAATTCGACACCTTTTTCTGCTATTTCTTATCTTATCTGAGGACAAATGAGCAAGAGGTAAAAATGCAAAGTAATCCTGGTAACTAAGCTACCCTTATGGATTGATAACTTTGACATTTAGATGCATATAGTATGTATATGACTGTGGGCAGGTGTGCTACTGAATGGCCACCTAGTCATGCCTATGTGCATGTGGATAATCCTATTTATAAAGGGGACTATGGCAAAAAATTTCAAAAATGTAGGCATTGAGTAGTCATGCATTTTTAAGTCTACTATAGATGTATGTTAAAGTAATTCATGCATGCATGTAGTCATAAAATGCATTTTTGAAAAGAAAGCTCTAGGTTAAAAATTACCACACCCTTTCTGAGGTGATTTGGAGACTTTTGTCCAGATATTACGGATCCGGATCAGCCGAGTAGTTCCCGCAAGACCACTTCTGGTGTACGGAGGAGGTCTTCTGAAGTGTCTCGACTCCGTTCTGTTAGACAGCCTCGTCGTTTGGTGGAGACGGTGATACGTCCAGTCCGGCTTGATGTGCCGGATGTCGAGGACGAGGAGGAGAATGTTCCAGTTGTGGATCCGCTCCTGCTGCACATTTTCCCCGTAGAGATTTACCAAGCATTCAGGTGCCGAACCCAGAGCTTCTGGGTGATTTGAGTCGACACCCCTCAATTTACCTGCACGCAAACGAGGTATAAAGTTAGACCTTAATCTTCCTTCTTTTCTATTAATGAGGGGTAAAAGATTTTGATGTCGATCTGTATTTCATGTAGGTTCCCAGCTTTACACAGCCAAGAGGGAATTGGTTTAGCATTCACTCTATGTACTAGGCTCTACATCCTGACTATAGAGCAATTGTGCATGATTGGGGATTTAGGGCGTTCTTTTCCATCCTACCCAGACGTTGTCCCTAGGGTTACCTCAAGGCATTGTCTGAGCGCTGGTTTCACCAGACTCAGTCACTCTATTTGCTGGACTATGAGGTGATGATGACGCCGATGGATTATCGATTTATCACCAGCATGGAGTTTGGCGGAGCACCCGCGCCATGTATAGCGGATATTAGCCCGACTGTCGTCAGATCCTTGTTGGGAGTCCCGACTGAGGACCTCAAGGGTAGGACCTTCCGTACGGGTCATTTGAGTGTAGATGTTATGAGTGGGCTGTTGAGTGAGCTAATGCCTGCTGATGTGAAAGTCAGGGATCGCATTCTTCGGCAAGTGTTCCTGATGATCATTAGGGGTTATTTCATAACAGACTACTCTTCTACGGTGTCATTCGCTTTGATCAGTACCACACGTGAGGTGGACCATATCAGAGAGTATGATTGGGGCTCCTACACCTTTGCTATTTCCTTGGAGGGGATGTGCATGCGTTCGCAAAGCTTGGCTAGGATTTTACCCGTTTCTGCTGGTGCGTATTTCTCTTTTAATTTCCCATGTACAGGTTAAGATTGTTAACTGACAGCAGATGTTTTTGCCTTTGTGTTGGTAGTTTTGGGCCTATGAGAGGCTCCCATGCTTGCGTCCTGTGAGTGTGTTGAGATTGGATACCTATCCACGAGGATAGCGATGGCATCATTCCATACTGGCGGAGGTCCCTATAGCTGAGGGCTTCACTCATAGTCGCCTGTAGCAGAAGTTATTGACAGCTGATGTCATCACATATATTCCTTATTCTGGGGAGCACTTGGCCATTGGATTTGAGGATGGGTACCCGACTGCTATTGAGTATGTGATTTCCACCCGTAAGATTTATCTCTTCACAGATGGAGGATGGGAGATCTATTTAGGAGAGCGTGCTATTAGGAGCACCACAGGAGAAATCCGTATACCGATCTTGCCTCCTGCCAGGTGTTATTGGTCTATGTCGCAGTCACCCGTCATTGATATCCCATTATTGGGTGTTGACGGTTTTGTACTGTCAGAGGGTCCCTTCACTCAGGAGATATTCCAGCATTGGTGGTCCCCTCGTACCATTGGAGCCCAGACCTGCGCCACTCAATTCATGGAGGATATGGTTCCTGGATCCGTGATGATGACGGACTGGCTAGCCTGTGTATGAGATCGGACTCATTTGACACAGATTGACAGTTTGACCCAGCGACTAGACTAGGCATATTTCTTTATCCGGTATTGGGCAGAGATCCGACAGAGGCAAATACTTTTGATCCTTCCAACTCAGGCGCTGGCCCCTCAGATGACCCATTTGGCTTTGCCGATACAGATCCTCCACTGTATAGGTCTAACATCCCTGTTGATAGAGATCTAGTGACTCAAGAGGAGTTACATAAGGTGGACAGGACTGATGATGTAGATATTGACACCATTGTCTTCTTCTGATGTGTATTCTCGTTATCTCTTTTGATAACCCTCTGTTAGATAATGGGTGGCTGTGTCCCATTCTCGCTATATCTTTTGATAGGCCTCTGTTAGTAGTAGGGCGCCTGTGCCCCATTTCCCTGTATTTTTAGCTGTACGGAGATAATATATCAGATGATGATATACTTAGGAATGTATGTACAGTTTTTCATTCCATATATCATATTGCCATCTATTATCTGTAATGCATGTATCATGGTATGCATATGTATATATGTCCAGAGATATTCAGCATTGACCCCTGGATGGTCTTATGATACGGCCTACACGGATGTCTTCTTCGACAGTCAGCCGCATAGATCATACCCTACGAGTGTTGATAGCCTCCCGTCTGAGGTCGTGGTATGATAGTATGTCACCTACAGATAGGGTGATCGTAGATCAGCTATTACTGTATTCTATGACCCTCTTGATGTTTTAGGTTACCTCAGGATTTGTGGAGGGCATGCTGGAGCATTAGACACTGGAGAGACAAGTTTTCCGATTTGGTACCCAGGAGTTGACTCCTACATTGGAGGAGTACGAGCGGTTGACAGCTTTGCCCTAAGACAGACCTTACCCTCGTATGGCTGTCTGAGATATGCGCCGGCAGTTCATGACCCTCGCCGAGTTACGGCGTAGAGTAGTAGAGGATGAGATTACATCCGGCCATGTATTACCTCAGCCTTTCCTGATAGATAGATTTGGCTCATTAAACAGCTATGCTCGATACTCCGAGGATTTTACGACACCAGAGAATCAGCGGCACTTAGCCAGAGTGGATGTACTCGTGATGTGCATAGTAGCGTATGTATACATGCTACGGTATATGGATGAGATGGACATAGTTGTCATCATGGCAGTGAGAACTATCAGGGATGGTCATACCTTCATCCCGATGATCATGGTAGAGACGTTGAGGTCAGCCACATTTTGCAGTACCTACCCTGTAGGGGTCTTTACAGGTAGTTCGGCCATGTTATACGTGTGGTTTATGTCACACTTGAGACCGATCGGCACTTTTTGCTGACACGGGTACTGTTTTACCCATCATATAGCTATATTTTACTCCTTTCAGCCATCGGAGTGTACATGCGTAATGTCTTGGTCGGTATTCTTGGCAGGGATCAGAGATTCGTTTGTCATCCTGTCGTGTTCAGGGCTTAGCTCACCCTATAGCTTCATTACTCATGCTCCTGGCATGGATTTTCTCCCTCTGGCTAGTTTGAGGGGCATGACTACCTACCACCCACTGGTCGTGATGTCACAATTTGACTAGTTCCAGGACTTTCATCCTTTTGATGGGGTGTTAGGTCAGTGTTTAGCTTCTCGTCACTTGTCAGCAGAGGACCGATCCCAGGTGTATGCTTGTTGGGATCAGCGCGAGATAGCTAATTTTTTTGTTAGCCATAGGGGCTGTTCGTCAGAGTATTCTGCATGGATGGAGACAAAGATTTCATCGGCTGCGACAGTATCCACAGTGTCGGGTATTGATTCTAATGATGGGGAGCCTATAGATGACATTGATTCTCCCACCGAGGAGGGGCCAGTCACTGGATTGCCAGCAGCTCTTGTAGATTCTCCCAGTTTTAGTACTATCATCATCCAACATTCAGCACAGTACTTCGAGCAGAGTCTCCATCTGATGACTTTCAAGAGAGATCAAGCTAAGGCTTGATATTGACAGCCCTTGATGGGAAAGATGTCGCTCTATTAGAGAGAGACAATGCATTAGCACATAGAGATGCCGCTGTTGTTGAGCGGGACGAGGCCAGATCAGCCAGAGATGCAGTGATAGTCAAGAGGAATAGCGCCATATCTTCCCGAGATGTAGCCATCACAGATAATACCATAGTGAGGTCCCTTACCACTGGCACGATTGTAGAGATGAGCACGTACATTGATGAGCATAACGTCATCCGACAGATGGCTGTAGATCTGTTATCTCATGTGGATACCCTTGTACAGGAGACCACAACTTTACCTCCTTCTTCGAAGAGAGATGCCATGTTGGGCTTGATAACTCGTAAATACACTGATTTGTAGATGGGCTTATATTTTCCTGCACAGACTAGCTTAGCTATTTTGTCATGTACAGTTTATATTGTATATATCAAACAACATTATATATAGCAGAGAAATATATTTTTGATCACTTTCCTTTTAGTTATGCATTGTTGCTTGCTTGATATTTGCATGTTTCTTCAGGGCTTGGGATTTTGATGTATTCTGAAATCTTCCTTGATGGATGGATATTGAAATGTCTACAGATCTTTTAAAATGGATTTTGATCTGTGTGTACTCCCTACCATCTTTGGTGTCTTGAGACTGGCACTAGTACAAAACTATAAAAAGACAACACTTAAAAGATGACGTTTTTATAAAAAATATTGTGGTTTTTTTTACAACATTTTTTAACAAAACGTTGTAGATACATATGAAAAAAAATTATGTATTTATAAAGACAATTTTTGATTTTAAATAGATAACTTTTTTAAAAAAAAAACGTTATCTATGTAAAAAACACGGAGCAAAAAAAAAATAGGCGGAAATGAAAATTTGAAATTACAACAAGGATTCGAAACAACTTGGCACAATTATTCTGTTTCCTTGATTCAAAACCTTCGGCTACCACTGTATTCTGTTTCCTCCGAGCTATTCTTTCTTCTAAAGCCCTAAACCCCCATTCACCAGATTCAGATCTTCTTCGTCAAAAACCCACTTCTCGCAAGTCGCCTCACCGGAAGGTGAGGAACCCCGGCTATGCTATCCCCCTATGTTCCTCTTCATCATTATTACATCAACCTATGCTATCCAATCCCCCTCCAAATCGGTTCCCTTGCCCGTCGTCGACCCTAGCCTGCCCATGGCCCATTTTTCTCCTTTCCTTTAATTGATTGATCAATAGAAATTAAGAAGAAGATAACTAGCTACATATATATTCATGACGAGACAAATCGTTCTCCGTTCGTCTCCAGTGAACCACTGCCAACCTTTTCTAGGGGACCGGGACTCGTCCTCGCGTGGAGGAAAATGTGACACCCCCAAATTTGGGTTACCTGACCCCCCGAGTTTGGTGTTCACGATCCATAATATAATACCATTTAACTACCCATTCATATATAAATAGGAATACATAAGTCATTAACATAAGTCCCAGGTTTGCTAACATTAAATTTACAAACATACCCCTTAGCTAAACAAAAAGGGTTTACAATACAATATAACATAATAATAGTGTTCATTATAACTACTCCAACATCTTGCCTTTGCCTTTGATCTTCTTTGACCCGCTGGCCTCTTCGTTCCCAGCTAAAATTTTTTATTTATAGCAAGGGTGAGCAACAAGTTTGCCCCACAAGTTAAGACATGCAATAAATGTATACGAATCAATAAGAACAGACTATCTATTTTGATAGAATGAAACCAAAGTTCGAGGAACATTGAAATAGCTGAACAAGTTGTTATTCAATAACAAGTCTTCTCGTATTCTAGGCAACGCAATAATCTGATAATGAAAGAGTACAACGCTTTCAAAGTTTCTACGATATTCTATGGAATAATCAAGAATTAATTCTACGCAATAGCAAAGTGGAATGTTTTCCAAATTTATGCTGAATGATCACATTAGATCTAGAACTTCTCTTCTCGAGTAACTATCAAAGATTGGACTTTGATATACCCAGGTGTATCAGATAACCATAAAGATTAAATCATACCCGTCTGCAAGTACTTAGAGCCGACCAACTCCTTGTACCCTATATTATGCATAATACTTAACAGCGCAATGCTCGAATATATGACCTACAATGTTCCCTTTTTATTTAAAAGGTTGTTCTTCTCAGTCTCATAATCAAGATTTTGATTTAACAACGAAATACTGTGATTTTAAATTCTATTTACTTATCGATCTAGCCGAAACAATTGACATCGATCTATCAATAACAACTGATTTCTCTTCTCGTATTCATCAAGTTCTAACAAATGTTTGTCTAGCCAGAATAATTAGCTAAGACATTTCTCAATATAATTTGACAATAAACAGGAATTATCTGTACTGTCAATATTAGTTTCTGCAGATATAAATATCCAACCACAGTAATTCTACGAATATATATATTTTCCGAATCAGTAATTCAATTTTAATTTTAATCATGCACTAACTGTGAATAATCAACAATAAATTCCCTAGACATGGTACAATTATCAATAATTAACCATTAAAATAATTGAATGAATATAACTCAAGGTTGAGTTAGGAAACTAGCCTAATTTTCCGGAAATTCAGAAAATAAATAAATAGGAACCGTCGCTAAAGCCTTTAGCGACACTTGTCTATAGCCTTAGGTGTTCTTGGTTCAAGAACACTGTCAGACTCATGTTCGAGACCCTTACTTTGACCGAATTTTAAACTTGGTTTACAATTGTTTATGGGCAATCTTAAAGTTCAATCATGTACTACTCATGTAGTACTACCATTAACAATCAATATCCAAGTTATACAACATCAAAATAAGCAGATCAATGCCTTCAAACTTATGGTCAGACGGTTTCTGGGTTTTCCAGAAACCCAGGCAGTACGACTTGGTACTTTCCAGCCCAAAATAATCAAGGTTCTGGCACTTGTTTTTGTGGTTTTATGATTCATACATGTAGTATTGATGTCAAGGAACAACGAGATGTCAAGTTCTTAGTCCAAAAATAACATATCCAAAAGTTATGACACGGTCAAACTATGTCAGAACGTGTGTTCATACCGTTTCTGGAAATTCCCAGAAATACAAATCAATGCTAGGGGCTTACTTTGACCACTATCTACGATCGAAATGTTGATGTTTTTATGGTATCATAAGGCATGGTTCTACAGTACATATTACAGGCTACAACTACGTTACAAAAACATCAACTAACAATCATAAAATCTGTCAGATCTGGGCCGTGCAAAAGTTGTCAGAAGCTGTTCATGGCCTTTCTGGGTTACCCAGATTTGGCTCGGTCATGCCCGGTCAACGGGTTTTAACCGTTAATAACTTCCAATCCAGACCTCTAATGACTCTGATTTCTTTTGCAGCTTAAAGCCAACATTACAAGCTACAGATCGAAACAATAAAACATCAAAAATCTTAAATACAGAAAGATCTAGAGCTGCTGACATTTCTTGTCAGACCACTAAAAACGCTCAAGAATAGATTTTGAAAAACATCTTTTTAAAGCCATTTGATGCTATGAATCCATCATGGATTAACATAGATCAACTAAAAATAACTTCTAACACTGATTTAAACACTTTAAACAAAAAAAATTTCTTAGCATGAAAGATCAAACTCAAGTTAGGGTTTTTACCTTTTCTTGCCAAATCTTTGATCTTAATCCTCCTTAGTTGTTCTTAGTGATCTAGGGACTGATATTGGGACTAATTCGCTTATGATTTTCGTGGGTTTAGGAGAGAGAGAGAGAGTTGGTGAGAGCTTAATAGCAAAATAGCCAAATACATGCATTTTCTCTCTCTTTAATCTCTTATAAACACATGGTGCAATGAATGATCTGATGTGCTAGCTAGTTTGCTGGCAATAAAGGACTGATTTGGTAAGATTTTTATGCCACAAAGTCAAGTGAGTGGTTTACCAACTAAAGGTTTAGCCATTTCTACAAGTTAGCTTATTAAAAATATAAAAAGGCATTTTGGTCATTAGCAGAATTGATTTTAATGGCAATCTTGGAATTGGTACAAACCCTTAGGGTTTAAGTTAGGGTTTAAGATTTGGACCCTTTAGGGTTTAGGGTTTAAACCCCTTTAGATTTGCAATTTAATTTCCAAAATTTTCAAATTTCGGTTTCCAAAATAAAAAATTAATTTTCCAAAATTATAATTAGGATTCAGTAAATATATTAATATTTCCTAATCATAAAATTCAATCTTGCTAATTAGGATTAATATTCCTAATTAAAATTGCTTAAATTATGAATTAGGGTCAAAATGGTCATTAGGGTTTATAATCCACGAATTAGGGTTTTAATAAAAAAAATAAATTTTCTAAATTACAATTAGGGTTTGTAAAATAGAAATTAATATGACAAAAATATAATTAGGATTTTCTAATCATATTTAAGTTTAATACACACATTAGGCTTGCCAATTAGGATTAGGGTTTCCTAAATTACGGTTTAGGATTCCCGAATTTAAAATTAGGGTTTCCCGGCTTTCGATTAGGGTTTCCAACGGTATGTTAGAGTTTCTGATCCTGAGATTAGAGTTTCTAATCTCTTATTAGATTTTATTAATTCAAACCTTATCCGATCAAAAATTCTATACATTACAAACACGAACTCATTAAAATAATTATTTTAATTATATTTTCTGTCGAATCCCTATCCAGATAGGGTTTCTAATCTTGTTAAGCACAACTCTACTCTAAATTTAGTAGTCAATACACAAATTGACTTTCTCGAGACTCGTATCACCGATACTTGTCACAAAATTGATAATTAATATTAATATTAATAAAAAAAAATTTATTCGCAAATTTTTGATTATTCAAAATCTCGGGTTATCACATTCACCCCTCCTTAAAACGATTCCGTCCTCAGAATCACTGCTTTCTTACTCTCTACAATCTTTTAAAGTTGTATCATCAATTCATTTTTATCAACATAATATTAATTTATGTTTCAAATTCTAACATGTGACTTGAATCTATAAAAGAAAACGGTCCACAGAAATATCTGACTCAATATACTCGCGTAATAAAAAATTCTAACCGAAATCATTTCCTGCTGCGACCTCCTGAGTAGCCATAGTGTCCTGCGCCGTCATGTTGAATGTACGGGCTGTTGGTCTTCCTGGCTGAGCAGGTCCTCTAGTTGCCAAGGTTCCGCCACCGGGTCCCTTGTTGACACTTTCCTTTTCTGCATTCTTCCTCGGACAGTTCCGAACGATATGATAGTCGATCCGGATCCTAAGCAACCTTGAATTTTCTTTGGACTGGGGCAATTGGGTGACATATGCCCCTCTTGCCCACAATTATAGCAAACTCCCTTCTTCTTCAGGAAAACTCCAGCATAGTTCTTCCCACAATTTGCACATGGCTCCCTTCCTTTCCTATTATCTTCTGTCTTGCCTCCTGATTGGGTACTCTCACTCCATTTCCTTTTATTAGGGTTACTTCCACCACTGCTTCCTCCGTCATTGGTCTTCTTCTTCTTTTCCTGATGGAATCGAGATGCAGCTTCGCTTCCTCCTTCAGCAATTAATGCTTTCTCCATCAAGGCCGCGAATGTGTTAATCTGCAATGCTGCTACCTTGTTGTATATTCTCGGCTTCAATCCATTCTCGAATCTTCTCGCCTTTCTCACCTCTGTGTCCACCTGATGAGGTCCAAATCTTGCTAATTCGTTGAATTTAGCAGCGTATTCAGAAACAGACATATTCTCCTGCTTTAGTTCTAAGAATTTAACTTCCATTCTGGATTGCATACTCGGCGAGAAGTAGTTTTCAAAGAATAACTCCTTGAATCTTGTCCACAACACCACTTCTGTACCAGCTCTCGCTTGGTTTGTCTCCCACCATAATTAGCTTCTCCCTTCAACAGATAAGTTGCAAAAGCTGTCTTTTGCTCTTCCGCTACTCGCGTAACGATGAATGCTTTCTCCATCTCCTTCACCCAAGTTTGGGCTTCAATAGGATCTGTGGTCCCTTTGAATTCAGGCGGTCTCACTTCTTTAAAGTCTTTAAAATTTGCTAATCTTTCAGCTGGCTGATTCCTCGCTCTTCCTCTTGCAGCTGGAACTCTATTCTCCATAGCTTCGGCTATCATATTTGCAAAGTTTTGCATCGGGTCAACTTGACCTCCTACATTATTCACCGACTGTTCTTCTCGTTGGTTTCGATTCTGTCGTCTAGGCGGCATGATCTGATTTAAATAAAAATCTTATATTAATTCTCTTTCTTTCCATAAATTCTTAACACAATAAGAATTCAACACATAATTCTCATATAATTGCATATTTATTCAAATAGCACATAGTACTTACCATATATTACTATCCCTTTTTAAATCATATCAGGATTAACAATACAACTTTACACAAAAAGTTGTTATTCTCTATTTTTACACAGTTATTACCAGTTCGTCAAACTTACCACACTTATGAGTTCAGGAACTTGCCACAATTGTATGAGTGTATGAACTTATCCTAGTTAGACCTTTGGCATCCATTCGCTGAGGGGTTCAAAACATTTCATATAATTATGAGTCATTAACCTACCATAAGTATGAGTTTTAAGAACACAGAAATTAATCTTAATCTTATATTCATATAGAAAATAAGGATTTCATCCATAAAACATATATATGTACATATGCTTAAAATCGTTCTCGATATTACTACACTTAATATCATAAACTTCTACCCAAAAGATACTATTACATATATCTAAGTTATCTACCGACCACTCCCTTCACCAGTCTTCTTCTTAATGGGACACTTGCTGAATCCGTGACCCGTCTGCCCACATAAAAAATATTTCCTCAAATTTAGCTTAGGACAATGCAGAGAAATATGTCCTTCCTGCTTGTAGTTGAAACAGACATTCTTCCACATAATGCATTCTCCCGCGTGAGTCTTCCCACACTTACTACATGCTTGCTTCTTCTTCGGGCTTGATTTTTCAGATTTTGGGCTGTCTTTTTCCCTCTTTATCTTCTTCTTGTCCTTCTTGCTGGTTCCTTCAGATGATCCACCATCTTCAGCCTTCATTTTGTCCACCTGCGCCTTGAGCTCGTTCCTTTCTTCAGTCATTTCGCGTAATGCGCGCTCCGTCTTCCACAGCTCCTCTTGAAGAAACACTTTTCTCCGGAGTTCTTGAACCTCTGCAGATTCGTGATCTTGTTCTCCAACTTTGGTCTTATTCTTTAACTCCACCTTAGCTGGCTCAGACACTGCCTCCTAATCTTCACTCAGATACATCTCGGGATAATCATCATGATCGCTCCCCAGATTGACCATTGTTTCATCTTCTCCCACCTTCTCCCCTGATTCGCTTTGCGCTGGCACCTCGGCTTCTGGCACCGGTGCAACAACCGCTAGTAACTCCGCACTCTTTTGATCTTCTCCAAACATCCTACAATCAGTTTAAATAACTTGATTAGTACTACACCAGTACAAAATTCTCAAACTATGTGACCACTTATCTCACTATTGATATACTTCGGCAAACTCTCACTTAGAACTCTAAATGAGTTTTCTCTATCTCGCGTATGGTTATAATCCTAGGGTTTTCCCCCACCCCACTTAAAGTTTATAACCTACAGCTCTTCTACTAGCTAGTGACACCTTGGTCACTACAGCTCTGATACCAACCTGTGACACCCCCAAATCCGGGTTACCTGACCCCCCGAGTTTGGTGTTCACAATCCATAATATAATACCATTTAACTACCCATTCATATATAAATAGGAATACATAAGTCATTAACATAAGTTGTTAATACATAAGTCCCAGGTTTGCTAACCTTAAATTTACAAACATACCCCTTAGCTAAATAAAAAGGGTTTACAATACAATATAACATAATAATATTATTCATTATAACTACTCTAACATCTTGCCTTTGCCTTTGATCTTTTTTGACCCGCTGGCCTCTTCGTTCACAGCTGAAATGTTTTATTTATAGCAAGGGTGAGCAACAAGTTTGACCCGCAAGTTAAGACATACAATAAATGTATACGAATCAATAAGAACAGACTATCTATTTTGATAGAATGAAACCAAAGTTCGGGAAACTTTGAAATAGCTAAACAAGTCGTTATTCAATAACAAGTCTTCTCGTATTCTAGGCAACACAATAATCTGATAATGAAAGAGTACAACGTTTTCAAAGTTTCTACGATATTCTATGGAATAATCAAGAATTAATTCTACGCAATAGCAAAGTGGAATATTTTCCAGATTTATGCTGAGTGATCACATTAGATCTAGAACTTCTCTTCTCGAGGAACTATCAAAGATTGGACTTTGATATACCCAGGTGTATCAGATAACCATAAAGATTAAATCATACCCCTCTGTAAGTACTTAGAGACAGCCATCTCCTTGTACCCTATATTATGCATAATACTTAACAGCGCGCAATGGTTGAATATACGACCTACAATGTTCCCTTTTTATTTAAAAGGTTATTCTTCTCAGTCTCAGAATCAAGATTTTGATTTAACAACGAAATACTGTGATTTCAAATTCTATTTACTTATCGATCTAGCCGAAACAATTGGCATCGATCTATCAATAACAATTGATTTCTCTTCTCGTATTCATCAAGTTCTAACAAATGTTTGTCTAGCCAGAATAATTAGCTAAGACATTTCTCAATATAATTTGACAATAAACAGGAATTATCTATACTGTCAGTATTAGTTTCTGCAGATACAAATATCTAACCACAGTAATTCTACGAATATATATATTTTCTGAATCAGTAATTCAATTTGAATTTTAATCATGCACTAACTGCAAATAATCAACAATAAATTCCCTGGACATGGTACAATTATCAATAATTAACCATTAAAATAATTGAATGAATATAACTCAAGGTTGAGTTAGGAAACTTGTCTTTCGTGTTGATTACAGCTACACAATGAACTTATCTGCTTTTGTAAGACCTATAACCAATAATATCGGTCTCACAATTAGCACAATTATTTATAACATGTAACACTGTATTCTACCGTCAAGCTTCTCCTAGGCATATTTCCACATAACCACATCAGTGTTTATAACCTATATAAACACTTATCAAGTCTAACTATTTCGGTCTGGTTGGACATCGGTCTATTCTCGGTGTTCTGGTCACCCTATCCGACAATTAACACATTGATTATCAATTAAACTTGGTCTCTAAGCTTCAATATTATTTTAGATAAATCAAATATCGTTTATAATATTTTCCGGAAGCTTTTAATAATTTATAAACAATTATTATAATTTATAATAATTTTTCAAACACTTAAATCGTTTTTAAATGATTTAATTATCAAATAATCTTATCATTATTAATATTTAATAATATAAAAATATTAATAACATACTTGTCAAAATATTAAAGTTATTGATAATAACTTAAAATATTTTTAAATCATCAATATTCTACTTAAATGATTTTTAAAGTAAATAAAATTATTTTTAAATCATCACCATTAATATTTAAATATTAATGAAAATATTATCCAAATATTAAAAGTCATTAATTCTAACTTAAAATATTTTTAAAACATTTTCCTCACTTTTAAATGATTTTTAAATCAATAAAATCATATTTAATTCATTTATTTAATATCATTAATATTAATTTATTAATGAGGATTCTCTAAAAATATTGAAAATTATATTTTATAATTTAAAATATTTGTTTAACACTTTATTCTTATTTAAAATGATTTTTAAATCATTAAAATCATTTTTATCTTATTTATTTAATTTAATAATTAAATAAATCTAATATCATTAATCTTAAATTATTAATAAAAATTCTCTAAAAATATTAAAAGTCACATTTTATAACTCAAAATATTTTTAAATACATTATTCTTTTTTAAAATGATTTTTCATAATATTAAATCATTTTTCTCTAATTTATTTAATACATTAATTAAATAAATTAAATAATTTTAATATTTATATAATTATAAATATTAAAGAAAAATATTCCAATTGGTCAAAAATTATTTTTCATATTTTAAAATTATTTTTGGCAATTTTTAGAATTTATTTTTAATTTTTAATCATTTTCCAAAAATTCAGAAAATAAATAAATAGGAACCGTCGCTAAAGCCTTTAGCGACACTTGTCTACAGCCTTAGGTGTTATTGGTTCAAGAACACTGTCAGACTCATGTTCGAGACCCTTACTTTGACAGAATTTTAATCTTGGTTTACAATTATTTCTGGGCAATCTTAAAGTTCAATCATGTACTACTCATGTAGTACTACCATTAACAATCAATATCCAAGTTATACAACATCAAAATAAGCAGATCAGTGCCTTCAAAGTTATGGTCAGACGGTTTCTGGGTTTTCCAGAAACCCAGGCAGTACGACTTGGTACTTTCCAGCCCAAAATAATCAAGGTTCTGGCACTTGTTTTTGTGGTTTTATGATTCATACATGTAGTATTGATGTCAAGGAACAACGAGATGTCAAGTTCTTAGTCCAAAAATAACATATCCAAAAGTTATGACACGGTCAAACTATACCAGAACGTGTGTTCATACCGTTTCTGGAAATTCCCAGAAATGCAAATCAGTGCTAGGGGCTTACTTTGACCACTATCTACGATCAACATGTTGATGTTTTTATGGTATCATAAGGCATGGTTCTACAGTACATGCAAAAGTTGTCAGAAGCTGTTCATGGCCTTTCTGGGTTACCCATATTTGGCCCGGTCATGCCCGGTCAACGGGTTTTGACCGTTAATAACTTCCAATCCAGACCTCTAATGACTCTGATTTCTTTTGCAGCTTAAAGCCAACATTACAAGCTACAGATCGAAACAATAAAACATCAAAAATCTTAAACACAGAAAGATCTAGAGCGGCTGACATTTCTTGTCAAACCACTAAAAACGCTCAAGAACAGATTTTGAAAAACATCTTTTTAAAGCCATTTGATGCTATGGATCCATCATGGATCAACATAGATCAACTAAAAACAACTTCTAACACTGATTTAAACACTTTAAACAAAAAAAATTTCTTAGCATGAAAGATCAAACTCAAGTTAGGGTTTTTACCTTTTCTTGCCAAATCTTTGATCTTAATCCTCCTTAGTTGTTCTTAGTGATCTAGGGCCTGATATTGGGACTAATTCACTTATGATTTTTGTGGGTTTAGGAGAGAGAGAGAGTTGGTGAGAGCTTAATAGCAAAATAGCCAAATACATGCATTTTCTCTCTCTTTAATCTCTTATAAACATATGGTGCAATGAATGATCTGATGTGCTGGCTAGTTTGCTAGCAATAAAGGACTGATTTGGTAAGATTTTTATGACACAAAGTCAAGTGAGTGATTTACCAACTAAAGGTTTAGCCATTTCTACAAGTTAGCTTATTAAAAATGTAAAAAGGCATTTTGGTCATTAGCAAAATTGATTTTAATGGCAATCTTGGAATTGGTAAAAACCCTTAGGGTTTAGGTTAGGGTTTAAGATTTGGACCCTTTAGGGTTTAGGGTTTAAACCCCTTTAGATTTGCAACTTAATTTCCAAAATTTTTAAATTTCGGTTTCCAAAATGGAAAATTAATTTTTCAAAATTATAATTAGAATTTAATAAATATATTAATATTTCCTAATCATAAAATTCAATCTTGCTAATTAGGATTAATATTCCTAATTAAAATTTCTTAAATTAGCAATTAGGGTCAAAATGGTCATTAGGGTTTATAATCCACGAATTAGGGTTTTAATAAAAAAAAATTCTAAATTACAATTAGGGTTTGTAAAATAGAAATTAATATAACAAAAATATAATTAGGGTTTTTAATCATATTTAAGTTTAATACACACATTAGGCTTGCCAATTAGGATTAGGGTTTCCTAATTTACGGTTTAGGATTCCCGAATTTAAAATTAGGATTTTCCGGCTTTCGATTAGGATTTTCAACGGTACGTTAGAGTTTCTGATCCTGAGATTAGAGTTTCTAATCTCTTATTAGATTTTATTAATTCAAACCTTATCCGATCAAAAATTCTATACATTACAAACACGAACTCATTAAAATAATTATTTTAATTATATTTTCTGTCGAATCCCTATCCAGAAATTAGGGTTAGGGTTTCTAATCTTGTAAAGCACAACTCTACTCTAAATTTATTAGTCAATACACAAATTGACTTTCTCGAGACTCGTATCACCGATACTTATCACAAAATTGATAATTAATATTATTATTAATAAAAAAAATTATTCGCAAATTTTTGATTATTCGAAATCTCGGGTTATCACAGCAAACGCTTCGCTGAGGTGGCTGGCGACACTACGGCTGAGTGCGCCGTAATTTGCTGCTATTGCCCCTGTGGAATCGCCGACTTAGAATAGTTTCTGTTTATCTTTCTCTCTTAGTCCTCAACATGTAATTAAAAATCTTAATTTCAATTTAAGTTTCTGTTTATTATTAAATGTCTTTACTTTCCATTTCAGTGATTTTTATTGCCCTACTTGGCAAAAGTGGAATGGGACTAGAACCACTATTGGAAATTTTTACTTTGCAAGTCCTGTAATATGAAATTTCGTGCCTGTTACTTTCTTTCAGGAGGTTGAAAGTTGTGCTATAGAATGGAGTTGAATACTATTAAGGATGCATTTGATCGAGTAGCTAAGAAGCAAAAATTGTCTTCTTCTAAATCAGAAGAAGTTCCTCTATGTTTGTTAACTAGTCTTGTGTGATCGTTTTAGCATTGGGTAATACCGGAAGAATATTTTTTGGTGATATCAGAGCAGAAGCTGATCTTTTAGTTGCCAGGATGAAGTTCATGAAACTTGGATCCAAACCTGATTCCTTTTAGATTGATGGGAACAATGTCAGGTATGATCTTTTCAAGGGCCTGAATAATTTTGCCTCCTTCTCAACTTGGTGATGCATACAAGTTTGCTTAGTGGAATCCTGTTACTAATATTTTCAAGGGCATGAATAATTTTGCTTCCTTCTCAACTTGGTGATGCATACAAGTCTTCTCCTATTTTTAAAATAACTTTGGTGTTGCCTGTTTCGAAGATCCTCAAATCTTGATTAAGATTTAAGGGCTTTGTTTGCGGACTTTATGCTCAAGAGTCATAGAATTCTGGAAGAATAATGCTACTGTATTGTATTGATAGCACTAATCAGTCACATCATATGTTTTCCTTGATTGGTAACTCAAAGAAATTCAGAGGAAAGAATATACTTGCAAAATTTTCAAATCCTAAATACTTTACAATTAGGAAAAACTCTGGTATGCACTTTGAAGTCATTCACATTGTATACTGTTTCTACAATTTTTTGATCATTACTAGAATTGTCGGTAGTTTCTTAAAGGCTAAAACCGAATGTCCTCAATAATGCTCTGTAAGCTCTTTCTAGGAGAACAACTTATTATGAAAATAGAAAGCTGGTTTGTATCTTACCCAAAGGTTACACCTTGATGCAGGAGAGTTGGCAACAGCAAGAGCAGCATCAGCTGCTGGCATAATCATGGTTAGTTTCTCACCTTTATTTATTTTATTTCTATTTTGTTTATGATCTCAGAATTTTCTATCCATAAGATTGGAATCAAGTCTGAAGCTATGTTTACTTGTGGCAATCAACAGTCTTACTTTTAAACACTATTTTATCTGTATTTGGTATTTGCTTATGCCTACAAGCTTCTTTCAGACGTTGTCTTCCTGAGCTACTTCCAGTGTTGAAGAGGTAGATTCAATCGGACCTGACATTCACTTTTTCTAGCACTATGTGAGTTTGAGAGTCGTCTACATCCTTTAGTTGTTCATGGCAGTTGATCCTTTGAAAGTATTAAAACATTTTTTTAAAAATTCTTCCAAGGACAAGCTGTGTTATGCACTAAACAAGTGATCCCAAATAATAGGAGCACAGTCACCGATGATGCACACAACTGCTAATAATCTTTAAAGCTTATTGAACCATCAATAAACTATAATTATCTGGGCATTGCCTCCCCAACGAATGCTTCTCTTACTCATAGCCACCTCAACTTTTATATTTCCCTTCAAACTTTCCCTATACTATTTTTATTGCTCAAATGAGCTTCTCTTTCTATCACCTATCTCTGATCGTGAATTTTCTTCTTACCATTCAGGTGTACAAAGACAGGAACATTGTTATACAGCTAGTAAAATGAGCTGAAAGGGCTGGCTTCAAGGCAATCGCCCTTACTGTGGATACTTCTAGGCTTGGGAGAAGGGAAGCTGATATCAAAAACAGGTGAAGTGGGACAAACAAACATACATGAAAGACTTTGCTAAGTTGTTTTGCTACTCGATATTTTCATTGGGAAAATCCTTTTTTTTTTGTTGACAAGTTCCTTGGTAGAATCCTGTCGCTATTTGAAGCTTAACCCTTTTTCTGCTTTAAAATAAACTTTTTAATGGGACGTCCTATCAGATTTACTTTGCCACCATATTTGACACTAAAGAACTTTAAGGGATTAGTGGAATCAATAAGTCTATTACCATTTTTTGCATTGTGATTAAAAGATTCTTTTCGACAGTTTCTTCCATGTAAGACTTGGTGACACGCATGACCTATACAGTTATACTCATTCAGCATGATAATCTTTTAAGTTGAACTGTTACTTCAGTATCTATGAAGTAATTATTGAGTAATATATCTTCCAGAATTTGATATGGTATCTTGAGTTACTTATAACTCAGTGCAAAAGCAGGGAGACAACAATATAGGATAACCTGCTCAGCTTGAACCAACCCTCGATTTTGAAAGTGCTAATGATTCAAGTGTAAAACTTAGCATGGTTCTCTCTGATTAGTGCTTAAAATATATTTAAAAATATTAAACAGGTAAACATTAACTTACTAAGAAATTATAGATTATTAATTATAAAACAACATGTATTATTTCATTTCATGCATTGATGAATGTTAGTTTCAAGTAAACCATTAATAAGATGGGAAGGAAATTCAAACTGTATTGGTCCCTAAGTGAAATTCAAGTTGCAATCTCAAACAAAGAAAGATCGACTTACATACTAGCTGATTTTCTATATTTGTTCTCATGATGAGCATAGTCTTCAGTGCTGAACTGCTGATGGACTAAAATATTGGTTTTGCAGTTTCCTCTTTTGTCTAAGAGTGCCTGCTTGCAAAAGTTGGTTGCGAATTCAAATGAAGGGAACTGAGGAACTGAAGTTATGTTTCAGACTACAAATTCCCTATTACCTTTGTCTGAGGAACTGAAGTTTGTCAGCCACTGCATTGATTCTATAGCTTCGAAGGCCTCATGTATTAGCACCTTAATTTTATGGGTAGTTTGGTTTATTTTGTGGGTGTAATCAAATTCACAATTCATTATAGTAGTAATTTATATTGAAAAGTGAATTTGAGATGTATATATGGATAGTTTGGTATATATTTTGTGGATGTAGTAATTTGAAACTGTAAACGAATTGTATTATTGGAATGTATTTTGAATGGTTGATACATTTTGGCTTTAATTTTAAATGAGAATTTAGACTTTTTTAGCTATATAGCATGACATTATCAGATTGCAGGTGTACTTGTAATATAGGTGAACGTTATATAAATTTGTCTAAATAGATGACACATTCTAAACGTTGTGTAAATGTGTCTAACCGTTGTCTGATATATTAAACTACAACATTTTTAGGCAGAAAACGTTGTGGAATCATACCATCTATAACGTTTTCAAGCATCTAATAATTTTTGGACAATAAATCTACAACGTTTTTTAGAAAAAAAAACGTTGTATAATGTGTCAAACTACAACATTTTAAAAACATTGTATAAAGGGTGTCAAATAGATGACACCCTTAACCACAACGTTTCTGGAATAGCAACCACAACGTTTTTTACGCGTTATCTATTTACTGTTTTGTAGTAGTGTGGTTTCTATATGGAAATATGGAGAGGAATGTGGCTTTTCCTTTCTGAGATTGACTGCACCACAGATGGTCACCAGTACTCCTATTTAGGAGGAGCCTAGATAAATGTGACAACCTGAGAATTTAGAGAATTATTTAACTATTAAAATATTGAATTAAGGTTAAATAATAAACCTAGGTAGAAAATAAGTGAATGGATTTGACATTTCTGGTAAAGAATTTTCTGAATTTTAAATTTCTTTTGGTGAATTATTCAGGATTAAGGATGTAAGTGAATATGTTCTGCGTATATGGTATTATATGTGTACAGTGTGTGGTTAGTGGTCAAGGGTTGACCAGATAACCTATGTCAGTGGCAAACCCTAATAATATATTAAGAACATCGACGTTCAGCTAGAAAACTTTTACGAATTACAAGAAACCCTAAAACCGGTTCTGAAAACCCTAATTTCAGTTCTGAGAATTCGAAACCCTAATTCAGAAGTTGGAAACCCTAATTTGGAAATGCAAATGCTAGTACAAGATTTAAACGTTATTAATAATAACCTAATTAGGGATAACCCTAATTGATTTAAAAAACCCTAATTTCGGGATTAAAAATCCTAATTTATAATTAGGGAAAACCTAATTGTTAATTTAATAATTTTAATGTTAAATAGGAAACATTAATCATAATTTTCAAGTTCTAAGTAATTAGAAAACCTTAATCTAATTAGGAAACCTAATTTCTAAATTAGAAAGATTATTTTTCTATTTAAAACCCTAATTCTTGGGTTATAAACCCTAATGTACAATTATGACCCAAATTGCTAAATTAGCCATTTTAATTAGGAAATGTTAGTCCTAATTAGCCAGCTTGAATTATGAATAGGAAATTTTAATATAATTAGAAAACCATAATTATAATTTAGAAATATTAATTTTTCTATTTTCGAAACCTAATTTGGAAATCCTAGAATTTATTTTTTAAAACCTAAAGGGTTAAACCCAAAAGCCTAATGTTACGTTTGGATTGAAGGAATGGAATAGAGTAGGGAATGGAATAGATGAGGGAATGGAATAAGGAAGGGAATGGAATGATTTTTTAATATTCCATGTACATGTTTGGTTGATGTTAGGAATGCATCTAAGAATAAAATAAATAATTAGAAAGTGACTTAAATACGCCCAAATGTTCAAATTTAACTTAAATTCATTTTATATTAAAAAATTTAACCCCTAAGGGTTAGGGCAATTGACTGCCATTAAAATAAAAATTGAAATGACCAAAATACCCTTATTGCATTATTTACGAGATAGCTTGCAAATCTTGGCAAATTGAGCATTGTTCACCAACTCTAACAACTCCATGTGCTAAATATCACAGCCATCAGCCACCTTGTCAACCAAAATACATCGCACCAATTTATATATACAGAATTAGAGAGAGAAAAATCACATTTTTAGCCCATTTGTTTACAAGCACTCAACTAACACTTTCTCTCTCTAGACCCACGAAATGTCTAAGTAATTCAGTCCTTAGCATAATCTCCAGCAAGCCAAGAACAAATATCAAGGATCAGGATCAGGATCAGAATAAGAATTAAAGTCTAAAGAGGTATAAACCCTAAAAGTTTCAAAATCAGTGATCTTGTCTTATATGTTGAAATTGGTTGGTTAAAGTTGAGTATTAAGGTGTCTTTGAGTGATCTGGGTTGATAGATCATGGATCTATAGCATCAAGATGCATGAAAATTAAAATTTTGGAATTGATCTATGAATCCTAAAACATGCCCTGACAGCCGAATGTCAGGGCTCATAGATCCCTTACCTGTTAACTGTTTTTGTGTTTTAAAAGTTTGTACTTGTAGTATGTTGTAAGTGCTTTTATCTGGAACTTGTATCAAGTCCCGAACATATGTAGATTTAAAGATATATGCGGTCAAAAAGGTGTTGACCAAGCACGAAACTACTTTCTAGGCAGCCCAGAAATTCCCAGAATTTATGATAAGATATTTGAGGCCTCTGATCTTACTGATCTTTGATGGTTAGGCCATGTTGTTGTAATAGACCTGTAGAATGACATATTAACTATCGATTCATGCTTTTAAAATACTTAGACCCGTAACAGAATAAAAGTTGTGGGTGGTCAAACTAGGGTTAACCACCAGCCTTTAGAATTTCTAGAAAAGCCCAGATTCATGAAGAACACGTTTTCAGACATACGTTGACCATCCTTGATCTCTTCCCTGTGATGTTTTTTAGTTGCTTTAGGGTTATATACTTGTACACTGACATCTATACTACATATTTAAACCTTTATATCACACAAAGAAAGCTCAGGATACACGTTACAAGGATCGAAAAGTAGGTATCACGGCTGTTCTTCATTTCTGGGTAACCAAGAAAATGAAGAACATGCATGACATGATTTTTGGAGGTCTTTATATCTCTGTTGTGTTATGTTATGGCCGTGGAACTTGTTTGTGATTGTTGTATTACACTAATACTACAGTCATTGCCCATTAACAAACCCAGAAACGTAAGGATCAAAGAGTTATAGCCGGTCAAACTACCCACCTTGCTAACTGACTTGAGTTTCTGGGCAGGCTCAAGAACAGCCCAAGAACACTTAATTTCGAAAAATGAATTATTTTATATAATAATTAGAAAAAATTAGCTTTTAATTATTAAAAATACAAAATAAATTCCTAAAAATCATTATAAAGCCTGAAAATTAGTTTTTTTGTATTATTTTAGATATATTCCATTAATATTTAATATTTTTGGAATAATAATGGTATTTAATTATAATGTTAAATAAATTATTTAAAAATGATTTTAATACATAAAAAATTATATTATAGTATAAGAAAATATTTTAAGTTATTTTTAGTGACTTTTAAAATTTTGTGACGAATTTCATTAATAAATTAATATTAATGGTAATTAATTTATTTACTAAATGTATTAAATAAATTATGGAAAAATAGATTTAATGATTTATAAATCATATAAAAATGATTTAAGTGCTATAAAAATATTTTAAGTTATAAAATGTAACTTTTGATATTTTGTCATGAAAATAATAATATTTTATTATTAATAGCAATTATCGGATAATGAATTTAACGGTTTAAAAATCATATAAATATGATTTTAAGGTATTAAAAATACTTTGATATATTATAATATTATGTTATGATTTTTATTAATATTTAGTATTAAATAAATATTATTGATAAAGGAATTACGTGATACTTAATTCATTTAATTACGATATTAATGATTGAAAAATCATTTTAAATGATGATTGTGACAACCCGAGAATTTTGAATATTTTTAAAAAATTTATTTATTGATTTAAGGTTCAAAATTAGAACCTAGACAGAAAAATAGTGTATGCGTGTGATATTTTTAAGATGAATTTTTGAGGATTTCAAATTTCTGTGAATAATTTAGGTGAATTATTCAGGATTAAGAAATACGTAAATATGTTCTGTGTATATGTGTACAATATGTGGTTAAGGGTCAAGGGTTGACCAGATAATCGATATCTGTAACAAAACCCTAAGTATATATTAAGAACGTCAACGTTCGGTTAGAAAACCCTAGTGTTTAATAAAAAACCCTAAAACTGGTTCTGGAAACCCTAATTTCAGTTCCGGAAATTCAAAACCCTAATTCGGTGCATGAAACCCTAAATCGGGAACTTAATGGCGTAAGTGGAAATAATTAAAAGATTGATTAGGGTTAATCTTAACAAATTGGTTAAAAACCCTAATTCCTAATTTGAAATCCTAATTTCGGTATTAAAAACCATAATTTTATAATTAGGGAAAACTAAGTGTTAATTTAGTAATTTCATGTTAATTAGGAAACCTTAATCCTAATTTTCAAGTTACAGTGATTAGAAAGCCCTAATCTAATTACGAAAATCTAATTTCTATTTTAGAAAAATTAATTTTCTATTAGAAACCCTAATTCATGGGTTATAAACCCTAATGACCGATTTGACCTTAATTGCCGAATTAGTGATTTTAATTAGGAAATACTAATACTAATTAGCAAGATTTAATTTGTGATTAAGAAATTTTAATATAATTAGAAAATTCTAATTATATTTTAGAAATATTAATTTTCTATTTTTGAAAATCTAAATTTGGAAATTTTAGAAAATTAAATTGCAAAGTTAAGGGTTAAACCTTAAACCCTAATCAAACCCTAAACCCTAAGGGTTTGGCAAATGTCTAAAATGCCATTAAAAATAAATGCCAAATGACCAAAATAGCCTTCTAGCATTATTTATAAGGTTACTTGTAAGTTATGTCCTATGTGGGTTGTTCACTAACCCTAAGCCTAGGCATGTGACTTATGTCTCACAAATCAGCAGCAATCAGTCACCAAAGGCCAGCTATATACATTAACTTGTAAGATATAGATTAGAGAGAAAAGAAATATCACTTTACTTCTCATACATGCCAATTTTTTTCTCTCTAGCCCAAATCCGAATTTTTAGAGTGATAAAGTGAGAAAAGTTAAACTAAGATCAGGTGTTAGATCTCCAAGAACAAACATCAAGGATCAGAAATCAGAAATCAGGTGTTAAAAGTTTGGTCTGATGGTCATATGTCAAGACCTTTAGATCCGTGTGTGTTACGTGTTTATGTGTTTTATGTTATGAATCTATAGTATGCCATGTGGTCTTTGTTCTGAAAGTTGAATCAAGGTCATAGCAAGTCTAGATTGTATGATACAAGCTGTCAAAAGGTGTTGACCGACCACGGCTATGCTTTCTGGGCAGCCTAGAAAATTTCCAAAAATCTGACAGTGATTTTCTAGGCCCTTGATCTTGCTTCTGGTAATAGTTTATGATATGATGTTAGTTTGATGTTGTGGACTGGTATGTGATGTACACATATAAGTCATTAGAACACCTAGAACCATTACATAATTAAAATTAATCGCGGTCAAATATGCGTTGACCAACTGCCTTGGACAAATTCTGGAAAATCCAAAATTCGTTGAAGAACAGTCTTTGATCCCTTGTTTGACCGGCCCAGATCTTGCGTATCGGATGTTGTTATGTTGTCATGATGTTTATGAGGTTGTACTCTGACATCAAGACTATAATTTTGAACCCTTATATTACACAAAGCTGGCTTTAACAACAAAGATTCAAAGGCCCTAAAGTAGCACATCGACTGTTCTTCAATTTCTGAGAAACCCAGAATTGAAGAACAGTGTCTAACAACGACTTCTGTAGCTTACATCTCACGACTGTGTTATGATTTGGCCAGGAAACTTGTTTAATGTTGTAGTACTACATTAGTGCTACAAGATTAACTCAATTACAAGCCCAGAATACATTAGGAACTTAGATAACATCATGGTCAAACTTGCTAGCCGGTGAACTGACATGAAGCTCAATAACATGCTCAAGAACACCTATAGCGACGGTTCTGTCGCTATAGGGCTCTTTAGTGACAGTTTTATTTTCTATTTTCCGGAAATTAATTAAAAATTGAGAAAAATAGTTTTTAATTATTAAAAAATACTAAATAAATTCTGAAAAATTATTTTAAATTATGAAAAATAGTTTTTAATTATTTTAGGTATATTTTATAAATATTTAATATTTTTGGAATATAAATGGTATTTAATTTATTTAATTAAAAAATTAAATAAATTATTTAAAAATGGTTTTAATTCATGAAAAATTATATTATGGTATTAAAAAATATTTTAAGTGACTTTTAATATTTTGTGATGAAATTCATTAATAAATTATTATTAATGGTAATTAGTTTATTTAATGAATATATTAAATAAATTATGAAAAAATAGAATAAATGGTTTATAAATCATATAAAAATGATTTAAGTGTTATAAAAAATATTTTAAGTTATAAAATATAACTTTTGATATTTTATCATGAAAATATTAAAAATTTAATATTAATAGCAATTATCGGATAATAGATTTAACTATTTAAAAATCATATAAAGGTGATTTTAAAGTATTAAAAATACTTTGTGATATTATAAATATATTATAATATTATGACATGTATTTCATTAATATTTGATAATAATAAATATTAATGATAAAAGAATTATGTGGTATTTATATTATATAAATACGATTTTAATGATTAAAAATTTGCGATTAATAGTAATAATTATTTAAAAATTATTACAAGTCTGTGAAAAATATTTTGACTTATATTAAAATTATCTAAGTTAATTGTTAAGTATTAGGCAGAGTTTAATTGAACTTAAACTCGAAGTTTTGTCCGACTAGACCGTTGGGATGTCAGATTTGTGTCAGGTTCAACTCAGACTTCAATAGTTTGACTTGATACCGAGTCCTATGTGTGTTATAGACTGATAGAGTTATGTGTTATGTGTTTAGATTATTATGTGTATATATATATTATAGTATTATATTGTGATGATATTATTATAATATTGGAGATCTATATTACTAATATTAGCTCTTCGGATAAAGCGTTATAAATTGTGTTGCGGTAATCAACGGTTCAGGCAAGTTTGTATTTATTTAACTCTACTAAGGGTGTTTTGTTCGGATAAGCTTATGGTTAATCATTGCTGATTGCCATATATAATTGTACTCTGTACATATTGCATGTATAAGTCATGTATGAAAGACTGATCACCTTCATTACCCTTCTGTAAGACCCCAAATTATTAATAAATAAAATTTAATTTCCTCTATTTATTATTCTGAAATCGTAAGGGTTGATTTGATTAATGTGGTCAGTTATGGGTAAAATACGCAAATATTTTATATAAGCAAGTGGTTATAGAATATTCATTGTTGTCGGAGAATATTCGCTTGGTCGTGGAATATTCTTACTGTTGGAGAATATTCGTACGACGACGCAGTCTTTTGTAGGCCCCATAACGGAAAGCGATTGGATGAAGAAAATGACAAAAACAAGTTGTTTATAAATAACAGCATAGTTGTTACCGTTAATACTGTTGGAATACCCGGTGGTTAAAACACAGTAATACGCGTTGTTGCACAGTAGCACACGATATTGCACCAATTATTGATTCTTACGTAAGAAGGCACTACTCAATAATTGTTACAGTAATTACTGTTCAATATTGTATTTTATTGATTCAATAATTGCTGCGTTGATATTTTATATTACTGTTGTTTTAATAATTGTCACTACACAGTATTTTCTATTATCGGAACAATAATTCATATTATCTGAATAATATTATTAGATAACATTATTGGCAATGTCTAGAAAGTTCTGTCTAAGGAGAGGTTTGGTCATCTAATTGCGCGCCAGTAAGGAGAGATCCTTATTGGAAAGCCCCCTCTTTCCTGGGAACGGCCTGGTTGCCAGTACTGTGGTTCTGTAATATTATTTGTGTATAATTAATTATTGATTTACATGATGAGGAAAATATTGATTTTATGTGGATATAGATGGAGAAAATTTTTAATGTGACAATTGTTAAAAATTAATATTTTATCTTTCTCTGATAAAATAATTCTTTTAAATATATTATTTTAATAATATATTGATGATGATATTTTTACAATGAATGTGGGATATATGAGTATATGAGGAGGAAGAGTATTTTTGTGGCATTAAATGATTAACACATGTTTTGTGTGTTGGTGGACACAATTCTTGACCGAAAATTTATTATTGACTATAAAATCGCCCGTTTGTGGATTTCGGTCAATTTTTGTTTGGAATTTGGAAAAAATTTCTTCTGCAAAGTTGTAGAGAATTGAATTTCCTATAAAAACTCGATAGATTTGAATTTTCTAAATAAAGGGCTATTTTTTATGAATTATTGAAGTTCTGAAGTTCCGAAATAATTGATTTTTGGAAGTTTTAATTATTTTTATTAAGAAAAATGTTTTTGACATTTGAGTGGCACATGTTAATGGTGGAAATCAGCTGATGTGGTGTGCTGAGGAAATTAAGAAAATTATATTATTAATTTATTCAATTTTCTGCTTTGGTGTTCTAAGCATTTTTCTATAAATAGGGTGCTTAGGTTAGAATTGAAAATCACACCAGAAACACAAGTTTCTCTCTATTTCTCTCTCTATATCGAGCGTATTCTTGTGAGTATTTGATACTTTGAGTGTTGCTATACGGTGCAAGTTTTCTTCAGCACTATATCTAGTATTCTAGTCAGAAGTACCGTCTTTTCGAGGTAAGGGATGTTATTTCTTCTTAAATGATATTATTTTTTTCAATATCATTATGCCGAAGTATTGATCTGAATTTTTTATCAAATTTGGAACTTTTCATGTCGGGGTTACTATTCATGAGTTACTATTCACGAGTTACTATTCACCGAAAAATGAAAATTTCTTCTTTTTGTCCAAATATCTATTCTGGATACTAGCTTTGATTGTATCCATATTTTGATCATTCTTGAATTTTACTTCACTATGATTGTTTATGAGGTATTTTTGGACATGGAATAGCTGAAATACGAATCCTTAATATTTACTCTTTTGTTTCACTGGATTCGTTTTCTCTAAAATATTTTTCATCATCCTCAGTCCTAAATGATGATGTTACTGAATATCTTTGGCCTGTAGTACAAAGATTGATGATTTTATGATGAATATCTTTGGCCTGTAGTGCAAAGATGAATAGGTGTTGAGGTGAACATGACCAACTGATGAATATCTTTGGCCTGTAGTGCAAAGATGAATATTTGATTCCAGATATATATTGATTGATGTTACAGGGATAAAATATCGACGATGAACTTTTAAATTCATATATAGAAGATAGTAGTTTGCATTCTCTACTTAACTCTTCTAATGAATTGATGTTTCCGCTGCAGTTGTTGATTTAAAACTTGTTGTCTATTGTATTCTATTAGATTTTTCCCTGTTGAAGACTAAGGATAATTTGTTGTACATTATCTTAGTCATAATATTCTTTATTGGGCTAGTTGAGCTCACCCTTTTCCTTGTTGTTCCATTTTCTTCTCAGGAGGCGAGAATGTAGCGAGTACTAGTCGGGGTATGGAATGATGGTTCAAGACAGTTATTTTTGTAGTCCTCCCTATTTTGTAAAATAGTGTATCAATAAGTATAATGAGAACTTATTTGAGTGTGGATATTGTCTAGATGACAATATTTATATTTACACTCACAGTTTTTATGTTGTATTAATAAAGTTGTAGTTGTTTCTGTACCATGTATTTGACGACTCAAAATAGGTTGGATGGAATGGACCTGTTTTGGGGGCGTCACAGTTGGTATCAGAGCTATAAGTAAAGAGCCCCGAGCCTCTCGCTGGTGACTTTCTATTGATGGGGGATGCACCGAAGCCAGACTCTCCGTAGGGGACGCCGTTCTGCGGTGGCAAACTGATAGGTATCAATGTAAGGTGCTGACATAGGTTGGTGTCCAGAGTTACAGTTGGTATCAGAGCTTAGGGATATGATCTCTGGCGGAGATCGGGGAATAGAACTAGGAGGGGAGAGACGAGTAAATCCTTCTCTAGTGTGTCCTACCTAAGCTTATTTGTTGGTCGGTCATAATATAGGGATATTATGTGATATGTTAATTTGTTAAATTAACATTTGTTCTATGGCAGTATTTTAGAATGTCGATTGAGAATGTTAACAATTTACTGAATGAGATCGTGGAGACACCTCTAATCGCCAACCAGGATAATGTGATATCAGGCGAAGAAGGAATTAGAGATATACATGTGGTGAGTGAAGAATTGATAGTTGCACCCGAGATAGTCGCAGAGGTAACAGCTGAGAGTGAGGAAGAAGAGGAAGAAGAGGTACCTGAGGAGAGTTTATTAGAGGTATTTTATGATCAAAATGTAGAATTGCAAAATCGTATTCATGAGTTAGAAGAGCAGGCTGAAGAATTGCAGGCAGTCGTGGAGCAAAAGGATGCAACGATTCAAGCTTGTGTTACCCGATATATGATGCTTGAACAGAAGCACTCTTTGGTAGAGTATAAGATGATAAAGCTAGAATCTGAGCTGAAAGAAGAAATAGTTGAACGAGTAAGAATGAGTGATGCATGGGTAAAAGCTACACGACGTGTTGATATTATGGAAAGAGATGTCCAATCTAAGAAGAGAAGATTTAACGATGACGGGAAGACATCGGCAGCAGCATCAGCACCAGCAACAAATTTTAGGGGAAGAGAACAATTGCTAGTTAGATGCTACAGATGCGGAGAGGAGGGACATATAAGGTCAAACTGTTCAAAGCCTTCGAAGGTATGTTATAATTGTGGAAAGGAAGGACATATCGCTCGAGATTGCACTGTAGCAAAACCAAGTCCAACGGGTGTGGTGACTCAAAAAGTTATCCCAGAAAAGTCAAAGCCAACGGTTCCTGGAAGAGCATTTTTCGTGACTGGTCAGAATGCGAGGAACCCGAACGAAGTTAGCACGGGTTAGTTAATTATAAATTTTTGCGAAGTCTATATCTTATTAGATACCGGTTCTACCCATTCATTTATCTCTTGCTTGCGTTCAACGTTTAAACTTGACTCCGGAGAAATTAGACTTTGACTTATCTGTTGAAACTCTGTTAGGAGAAACTTTCATCACATCCACTGTTTATAAATCTTGTTTGATCCAAGTTAGCACCATCACATTACCTGTTGACCTTATCTCTTCAAAGATACTTGCTTTTGATGTGATTTTAGAAATTGATTGGTTAACTACTCATCATGCCAAAATTGATTGCTTTCGTAAGGTTGTTAGTCTTCATATTCCTAAGCAACCTGTTATTCAAATTCAAGCAACCAAACCATTGAAGTCAAACTCTTTCATATCAAGCCGTAAAGTCATTCGTTTATTGAAAAACGGATGTCAAGCTTTCTTAGCTATGTTATGGACTTGAACAAAATACGTCAGATTTGAATGATATTTCTATTGTTAGTAAATCCCTGACGTATTTCCTGAAGAATCTCTTGGCCTACGTGTGATATTGAATTTTGTATCATCTTTGAATCTGGTACAAAACTCACGTCTAAAATCTCATATCGAATGGCTCCTATTGAACTTCAGGAGTTAAAAACCTAACTGTAGAAGTTTGTACCCGAGCCTTTATCTGGTGACTTCCTTTGTGGAATGCACTGAATCCAGACTCTCCGTAGGGGATGCCATATTCGTGCGATAGTAAACTGATAGGTGTCATTGTGACGTGCTATCCAAGATTGGTATATGAGTCACAGTTGAGAGCAACCTAAGTCAGTAATCGAAATACATAGCTTTCTAGGCTTAGCTGGTTATTATCGGAGATTTGTAAAATGATTTTCTCAAATCGCTACTCCATTAACTCAGCTGACTCGAAAAGATACAAACTTCGAATGGATCGAGGAATACGAGAAGAGATTCCAAGAATTCAACATGCGACACCGACGTTGGCTCGAGCTGTTGAAAGATTTCGATCATACTATCCAATACCATCCTGAAAAAAGCGAACGTGGTAGCTGACGCATTGATCGTATGCGAGTACGAGTGCGATATTGTTGAACACAAAGACCTATTTTGTATAATTTATAAATGATAGAGATAGAGTTAATGACTCCTGGGACCCACGTGATGATATACGAGTAAAATCGACTTTAATCGATAACGTTAAAGCCGCTCAAGCTACAGACCTGGAACTGATGAATATAAAGAAGAAGGTGCAAGAATGTGTTATTCTAGAAGTAAGAGTCGATGAATAGAAGAAAGCTCAAGCCTTCGATTTATTTGAAATCCTCGATCGAGTAGGAACTGTGGCCTATAGACTCGCCTTAACGCTATGTATGTCACGTGTTCATAACGTTATTCACGTATCGATGTTACGTAAATATGTGAACGACCCGAACCGCGTTATTGAGTTAGAACCGAACGAGATAGCCGAAGACTTAACGTACGAGGAGGTACCTGTCAAGATCTTGGATAGGAAGGAGCATGTCCTACGCACGAAGGTTATACCACAAGTTAAAGATTTGTGGAGAAACCATGCTATTGAGGAAATGACCTGGGAGTTAGAAACGGAAATGAAAGCGAGATATCCTCATCTTTTCGAAACACCAGGTACGTATGTCAATTTCGAGGACGAAATTTCATAAGGAGGGGAGGTTGTAAGACCCCAAATTATTAATAAATAAAATTTAATTTCCTCTATTTATTATTCTGAAATAGTAAGGGTTGATTTGATTAATGTGGTCAGTTATGGGTAAAATGCGCAAATATTTTAAATAAGCAAGTGGTTATAGAATATTCATTGTTGTCGGGGAATATTCGCTTGGTCGTGGAATATTCTTACTGTTGGAGAATATTCGTACGACGGCGCAGTCTTTTGTGGGCCCCATAACGGAAAGCGATTGGATGAAGAAAACGACAAAAACAAGTTGTTTATAAATAACGGCATAGTTGTTACCGTTAATATTGTTGGAATACCCGGTGGTTAAAACACAGTAATACGCGTTGTTGCACAGTAGCACACGATATTGCACCAATTATTAATTCTTACGTAAGAAGGCACTACTCAATAATTGTTACAGTAATTACTGTTCAATATTGTATTTTATTGATTCAATAATTGCTGCGTTGATATTTTATATTACTGTTATTTTAATAATTGTCACTACAAAGTATTTTCTATTATCGGAACAATAATTCATATTATTTGAATAATATTATTAGATAACATTATTGGCAATGTCTAGAAAGTTTTGTCTAAGGAGAGGTTTGGTCATCTAATTGCGCGCCAGTAAGGAGAGATCCTTATTGGAAAGCCCCCTCTTTCCTGGGAACGGCCTGGTTGCCAGTACTGTGGTTCTGTAATATTATTTGTGTATAATTAATTATTGATTTATATGATGAGGAAAATATTTATTTTATGTGGATATAGATGGAGAAAATTTTTAATGTGACAATTGTTGAAAATTAATATTTTATCTTTTTCTGATAAAATAATTCATTTAAATATATTATTTTAATAATATATCGATGATGATATTTTTACAATGAATGTGGGATATATGAGTATATGAGGAGGAAGAGTATTTTTGTCGCATTAAATGATTAACACATGTTTTGTGTGTTGGTGGACACAATTCTTGACCGAAAATTTTTATTATTGACTGTAAAATCGCCCGTTTATGGATTTCGGTCAATTTTTGTTTGGAATTTGGAAAAACTTTCTTCTGCAAAGTTGTAGAGAATTGAATTTCCTATAAAAACTCGATAGATTTGAATTTTCTAAATAAAGGGCTATTTTTTATGAATTATTGAAGTTCTGAAGTTCCGAAATAATTGATTTTTGGAAGTTTTAATTATTTTTATTAAGAAAAACGTTTTTGACATTTGAGTGGCACATGTTAATGGTGGAAATTAGCTGATGTGGTGTGCTGAGGAAATTAAGAAAATTATATTATTAATTTATTCAATTTTCTGCTTTGGTGTTCTAAGCATTTTTTTATAAATAGGGTGCTTAGGTTAGAATTGAAAATCACACCAGAAACACAAGTTTCTCTCTATTTCTCTCTCTATATCGAGCGTATTCTTGTGAGTATTTGATACTTTGAGTGTTGCTATACGGTGCAAGTTTTCTTCAGCACTATATCTAGTATTCTAGTCAGAAGTACCGTCTTTTCGAGGTAAGGGATGTTATTTCTTCTTAAATGATATTATTTTCTTCAATATCATTATGCCGAAGTATTGATCTGAACTTTTTATCAAATTTGGAACTTTTCATGTCGGGGTTACTATTCATGAGTTAGTATTCATGAGTTACTATTCACGAGTTACTATTCACCGAAAAATGAAAATTTCTTCTTTTTGTCCAAATATCTATTCTGGATACTAGCTTTGATTGTATCCATGTTTTGATCATTCTTGAATTTTACTTCACTATGATTGTTTATGAGGTATTTTTGGACATGGAATAGCTGAAATACGAATCCTTAATATTTACTCTTTTGTTTCACTGGATTCGTTTTCTCTAAAATATTTTTCATCATCCTCAGTCCTAAATGATGATGTTACTGAATATCTTTGGCCTGTAGTGCAAAGATTGATGATTTTATGATGAATATCTTTGGCTTGTAGTGCAAAGATGAACAGGTGTTGAGGTGAACATGACCAACTGATGAATATCTTTGGCCTGTAGTGCAAAGATGAATATTTGATTCCAGATATATATTGATTGATGTTACAGGGATAAAATATCGACGATGAACTTTTAAATTCATATATAGAAGATAGTAGTTTGCATTCTGTACTTAACTCTTCTAATGAATTGATGTTTCCGCTGCAGTTGTTGATTTAAAACTTGTTGTCTATTGTATTCTATTAGATTTTTCCCTGTTGAAGACTAAGGATAATTTGTTGTACATTATCTTAGTCATAATATTCTTTACTGGGCTAGTTGAGCTCACCCTTTTCCTTGTTGTTCCATTTTCTTCTCAGGAGGCGAGAATGTAGCGAGTACTTGTCGGGGTATGGAATGATGGTTCAAGACAGTTATTTTAGTAGTCCTCCCTATTTTGTAAAATAGTGTATCAATAAGTATAATGAGAACTTATTTGAGTGTGGATATTGTCTAGATGACAATATTTATATTTACACTCACAGTTTTTATGTTGTATTAATAAAGTTGTAGTTGTTTCTGTACCATGTATTTGACGACTCAAAATAGGTTGGATGGAATGGACCTGTTTTGGGGGCGTCACACCTTCGGTTCAGAAATATTTGTTCATGTTATATACTTGTTCAGTCATAAACTTGTTCCTGCTAGTTCCCAATTATATTGTTGAATTATAGCCAGCTTATTATTCAAACTCTTCAATCATGATATATCGTTATATTGTTGAATTTAAACTTGCTGGGCAACCCTTATGCTCACCCTTGCTATATCATGATAAAACATTGCAGATTAAGGCGAATGTGTCGGATACAAGGAAAGGTTAAATAAAGTTCCAGCGTTAAGATATGTGTGCAGCTAAATTGTATAAGTATTGTATGTTAATAATGTTATATGTTAGAAAAGTTATGAATGTGATTAAGTTAAGGTTACTCGACCTTGGAAAAAAGTATGTAAGTTTATTGTATAAACAATTTATGTTTATATCTTCCGCAAATGGTAATAGTTGTATAGAATGATCGAACCGGATCTGAGGTGATTTAGGACCTGGATTCGGGCCCTCACAGTTGGTATCAGAGCTATTGGTTATGAAGCTTAGGTAGGAATACTTGAGATTAATAACCGCAGTGATTAGGATAAGATCTAACTCACATAGAGTTAGTTTGTCGGTAAGATTCAAAGATGAATCTCGAGTTATAAGATACAGGGTTCCCTAACTCTGATAATAAAGTTGAACAGTAATGGTGAATAGATAGAGTCTAAAAGACTGAAAGTGCAGTGATAGAAGATTGTAAAACAAAACGATCAAGACATAGAAATGAATTGTAATATATACGATGTGATCACCCCGTGATCTGATAAGGTGATAACAGGAAGAAGAGTCAATCTAATGATTGAAAAGTTACAGCAAAGTTTGCTGTGTGGCAGTTGTACAATGAAATTATACTATGAAAACTCATAAAAGAGTTATGGATTATGAATACGGATTAAATGAAATTCGTATTGAGAATGGTGTTAAGGTTAGGCGGGGATTCAATTGAGGACTCATGTCAGCAGCTGAGTTGTATGATTCCTTGTATGGGCGGGGAATTGTACTTGGTGTAAAAACTACTTAGTTTCTGGCATTGATAATCATTGAAATGTTGTGTCGCGCTATTTGCTATATGCATGTTAAGAGGGTGATTCCTTTCTCATGTGTATACCAGATAGATAGGTCATAGGTAGAGGATATAAGGTTAAGTATGAGTTCTTAAAACTCATACTTATGTTACATTCTTGACTTATAGTTATATGAACTGTTTATGAACCCCTCAGTGAATGGACGCCAAAGGTCTGACTAGGACAAGTTCTTAAACTCATATGATTGTGGCAAGTAAATGAACCCATAAGTGTGGTGTGACGAACTGGGTATAGTTGTGTGTAAACAGAATATTGAGGATAATAGGAACAGATAGATTGTTAAGCAAATGATTACTAGTGAAGAAATAAGTTTTTCGAAACTCCTAGCTATGCTAGACTTTGAAATTTTGACATCAAGCTAAATACGCACTATGTGCCTTTAAAATAAAATATGTAGACTCGTAATCATTTTTGAAACGGTTTAAAGTCTAGTCTATGCTACTTATTTCAGCTATACGGAAATGATTTGAAATATCAAAATATATTTTATTTATCACTCAGGTACAATGTAACATTGTGCAGAGATGATAAAAATTTGATGGAGTTGTAAATACAGGAATACTTAGTATGAATTTGATCTAAAATCGTTGTTCCACTATTGTATGATGTGTTATGACAAAGTCATACAATGACGGCATCCTCAAACGGACTGTTAATACAATATGGCATCATGACGTCATTTTCGAAAATATTTTCAAAAGATTTTTAATTTGCCAACGGGGTTTGGCTACACATAAATAGCTCGATTGAATTGAATTATTGATATGAGTCGATGCTATTCGATTCAGCTAGACTAATGTTATGAAAACTCTAAGTGTTCATTGAAAGAAATTTCCCGACCCAAATTGTTTTGGTGCGGAATCCTATGATAAGTCTGAGGTGAACAACCCTGAAAATGGGGATATACTAATTGGATAAAATATTCCAATCTAAGAACGCATATAGTTGTTCCGATTACTAAGGTACAATAGATTAATCATCTAAAGTACCCGCATCGGTAGTTTACCTTCTTTGTGATTGTAAACATACTGTTAACCTTTGTACGGGGTAGAGTACCCCTTTTTCTTAATTGAAATAGGTAGCAGGTAGTAATACGTATAAACCTCAGTAGTTTATGGTCTATATGACCCCTCAGCACAATTTGAAAATTTTTACTCTTATGAGAGATGTATTGGGTAGCATGTGATGCTGTGTATGTATGGTGTATGGTGTATAGAGTAAGGTGTAAGGTGTAAGGTAAATTTCGGGGACGAAATTTTTAGAAGAAGGGGTGAATGTGGCAACCCGAGAATTTTGAATATTTTTAAAATTTTTATTTATTGATTTAGGTTCAAAAGTAGAACCTAGACAGAAAAATAGTGTATGCGTGTGATATTTTTAAGATTGAATTTTGAGGATTTCAAAATTCTGTGAATAATTTAGGTGAATTATTCAGGATCAAGAAATACGTAAATATGTTCTGTGTATATGTGTACAGTATGTGGTTAAGGGTCAAGGCTTGACCAGATAATCGATATCTGTAACAAACCCTAAGTATACATTAAGAACGTCAACGTTCGGTTAGAAAACCCTAGTGTTTAATAAGAAACCCTAAAACTGGTTGTAAAAACCCTAATTTCAGTTTCGGAAATCTGAAACCCTAATTCGGTGCATGAAACCCTAAATCGGAAACTTAATGGCGTAAGTGGAAATAATTAAAAGATTAATTAGGGTTAATCTTAACAAATTGGTTAAAAACCCTAATTCCTAATTTGAAACCCTAATTTCGGTATTAAAAACCCTAATTTTATAATTAGGGAAAACTAAGTGTTAATTTAGTAATTTCATGTTAATTAGGAAACGTTAATCCTAATTTTCAAGTTATAGTAATTAGAAAGCCCTAATCTAATTACGAAAATCTAATTTCTATTTTAGAAAAATTAATTTTCTATTAGAAACCCTAATTCGTGGGTTATAAACCCTAATAACCGATTTGACCTTAATTGCCGAATTAGTAATTTTAATTAGGAAATACTAATCCTAATTAGCAAGATTTAATTTGTGATTAAGAAGCTTTAATATAATTAGAAAATTCTAATTATAATTTAGAAATATTAATTTTCTATTTTTAAAAATCTAAATTTGGAAATTTTAGAAAATTAAATTACAAAGTTAAGGGTTAAACCCTAAACCCTAACCAAACCCTAAACCCTAAGGGTTTGGCAAATGTCTAAAATGCCATTAAAAATAAATGCCAAATGACCAAAATAGCCTTCTAGCATTATTTATAAGGTTACTTGTAAGTTATGTCCTATGTGGGTTGTTCACTAACCCTAAGCCTAGGCATGTGACTTATGTCTCACAAATCAGCAGCAATCAGTCACCAAAGGCCAGCTATATACATTAACTTGTAAGATATAGATTAGAGAGAAAAGAAATATCACTTTACTTCTCATACATGCCAAATTTTTTCTCTCTAGCCAAAATCCGAATTTTTAGAGTGATAAAGTAAGAAAAGTTAAACTAAGATCAGGTGTTAGATCTCCAAGAACAAACATCAAGGATCAGAAATCAAACTCAAAGCTAGAAATGGTAAGAACCCTAAAATTTAGAAATCCTCTGATCTTGTGTTAGATGTTATAATTTGTTGGTTAAAGTTGTGTATTAGGGTGTTAGTAAGTGATCTGGGTTAGATCAAGGATCTATAACATCTAAATGCACGATTTTGATGATTTTTGAAATCTGGAAAAAATTTAAAAGTTTGGTCTGACGGTCATATGTCAGGACCTTTAGATCCGTGTGTGTTACGTGTTTTATGTTATGAATCTATAGTATGCCATGTGGTCTTTGTTCTGAAACTTGAATCAAGGTCATAGCAAGTCTAGATTGTATGATACAAGCGGTCAAAAGGCATTGACCGACCACGGCTATGCTTTCTGGGCAGCCTAGAAAATTTCCAGAAATCTGACAGTGATTTTCTAGGCCCTTGATCTTGCTTCTGGTAATAGTTTATGATATGATGTTAGTTTGATGTTGTGGACTGGTATGTGATGTACACATATACGTCATTAGAACACCTAGAACCATTACAGAATTAAAATTAACCGCGGTCAAATATGCGTTGACCAACTGCCTTGGACAAATTCTGGAAAACCCAGAATTCGTTGAAGAACAGTCTTTGATCCCTTGTTTGACCGGCCCAGATCTTGCGTATCGGATGTTGTTATGTTGTCATGATGTTATGAGGTTGTACTCTGACATCAAGACTATAATTTTGAACCCTTATATTACACAAAGCTGGCTTTAACAACAAAGATTCAAAGGCCCTAAAGTAGCACATCGAATGTTCTTCAATTTCTGGGAAACCCAGAATTGAAGAACAGTGTCTGACAACGACTTCTGTAGCTTAGATCTCACGACTGTGTTATGATTTGGACAGGAAACTTGTTTAATGTTGCAGTACTGCATTAGTGCTACAAGATTAACTCAATTACAAGCCCAGAATACATTAGGAACTTAGATAACATCATGGTCAAACTTGCTAGCCGGTGAACTGACATGAAACTCAAGAACATGCTCAAGAACACCTATAGCGACGGTTCTGTCGCTATAGGGCACTTTAGTGACAGTTTTATTTTCTATTTTCCGGAAATAAATTAAAAATAGAGAAAAATGGTTTTTAATTATTAAAAAATACTAAATAAATTCTAAAAAATTATTTTAAATTCTAAAAAATAGTTTTTAATTATTTTAGGTATATTCATAAATATTTAATATTTTTGGAATATAAATAATATTTAATTTATTTAATTACAAAATTAAATAAATTATTTAAAAATGGTTTTAATTCATGAAAAATCATGAAAAATTATATTATGGTATTAGAAAATATTTTAAGTGACTTTTAATATTTTGAGATAAAATTTATTAATAAATTATTATTAATGGTAATTAGTTTATTTAATGAATATATTAAATAAATTATGGAAAAATAGAATAAATGGTTTATAAATCATATAAAAATGATTTAAGTGTTATAAAAATATTTTAAGTTATAAAATATAAATTTTGATATTTTGTCATGAAAATATTAATAATTTAATATTAATAGCAATTATCGGATAATGGATTTAACTGTTTAAAAATCATATAAAGGTGATTTTAAAGTATTAAAAATACTTTGTGATATTATATATATATATATATATATATATATATATATATATATATATATATATATATATATTATAATATTATGACATGTATTTCATTAATATTTGATAATAATAAATATTAATGATAAAAGAATTATGTGATATTTATATTATATAAATACGATTTTAATGATTAAAAATTTGCGATAAATAGTAATAATTATTTAAAAATTATTACAAGTCTGTGAAAAATATTTTGACTAATATTAAAATTATCTGAGTTAATTGTTAAGTATTAGGCAGAGTTTAATTGAACTTAAACTCGAAGTTTTGTCCGACTAGACCGTCGGGATGTCAGATTTGTGTCAGGTTCAACTCAGACTTCAATTGTTTGACTTGGTACCGAGTCCTATGTGTGTTATAGACTGATAGAGTTATGTGTTATGTGTTTAGGTTATTATGTGTATATATATTATAGTATTATATTGTGATGATATTATTCTAATATTAGAGATCTATATTACTAATATTAGGTCTTCGGATAAAGCGTTATAAATTGTGTTACGGTAATCAACGGTTCAGGCAAGTTTGTATTTATTTAACTCTACTAAGAGTGTTTTGTTCGGATTAGCTTATGGCTAATCATTGCTGATTACCGTGTATAATTGTACTCTGTACATATTGCATGTATAAGTCAGGTATGAAAGGCTGATCACCTTCATTACCCTTCGATTCAGATATATTTGTTCATGTTATATACTTGTTCAGTCATAAACTTGTTCCTGCTAGTTCACAATTATATTGTTGAATTACAGCCAGCTTATTATTCAAACTCTTCAATCATGATATATCGTTATATTGTTGAATTTAAACTTGCTAGGAAATCCTTATGCTCACCCTTGCTATATCATGATAAAACATTGCAGATTAAGGCGAATGTGTCGGATACAAGGAAAGGTTAAATACAGTTCCAGCGTTAAGATATGTGTGCAGCTAAATTGTATAAGTATTGTATGTTAATAATGTTATATGTTAGAAAAGTTATGAATGTGATTAAGTTAAGGTTACTCGACCTTAGGAAAAAGTATGTAAGTTTATTATATAAACAATTTATGTTTATATCTTCCGCAAATAGTAATAGTTGTATAGAATGATCGAACCGGATCCAAGGTGATTTAGGACCTAGATTCGGGGCCCTCACGATAATAATTATTTAAAAATTATTACGAGCTTATGAAAATTATTTTGATGGATAATATAATTATCTAAGGTAATTGTTAAGCGACAAGATAGAGTTTAATTAAACTTAATCTCGACGATTATCCGACTAGACCATCAGGATGTTAGAATTATACCAAACTCGACTCAGACTGTAAAAGTTTGACTTGAGATTAAGTCTTATGTGTGTTGTAGACAGATAGGATTATGTGATAATGTATTTAGGTTATTTTAAATATTGTGATGATATTATTCTAATGTATAGATCAGTATTATTTATATTAGGTTTTCAGACAAAGCTAGATAATTTGTGTAACAATAATCAACGATTCAGGCAAGTTTTCTTTAACTCAATCCTGAGTTATAATTTTGCGTATATGCTTGTGAATAATTATTCATGATTATCACGTCTATGATTTGTTAAATCGTACTATATGTACATTGCATGTATTCTTCAAGTATGAAAGGCTGATCACCTTCATTACCATTCGGTTCAGATATATTTATTCATGTTCAATGTTCGCTCAGTTATAAAAATTTGTTCATGCTAATTCACAACTATATTGTTGAATTATAGCTAGCTTATTATTCAAATTCTTTCAATCATGATATATCCTTAAATAAACTTATACTTGCTGGGCAAACTTATGGTCACCCTTGCTATATCATGATTAACATTTCAAATTAAGACGAATACGTCGGATACAAGAAAAGGCCAAAGGCAGATCCAGCTTTAGTATACGTGTGCATTTAAATTTGTAACAGTATTGTATATTAATGTTATTGTAAGTCAAATAAGTTATGAATTGTGTATTAAGTGAAGGTTACTCGACCTTAGGGAATAGTGTGTAAAGTTTATTGTATAAATAATTTATGTTTATATCTTCCGCAATAGTTGTAGAATGATTGTACCAGATCCGTGGTGATTTAGGACCCATATTTGAGGCTCTCACAGTTGGTATCAAAGTTGTAGGTTATAAACTTTAGGTAGGGTTACCTGAGACTAATAACCGCAGTGATTAGGATAAGATCTAACTTACATAGAGTTAGTTGGTCGGTAAGATTCAAAGACGAATCTTGGCGAGTTGTAAAGATACAGAGTTCCCTAACTCTGATAATAAAGTTGAATAGTAGTGGTGAATAGATAGAGTCTAAAAGACTAAAAGTTCAGTGATATAAGATCGAAAAGCAAAATGATCAAGATATAGAAATGAATCGTAATATATATGATGAGATCACCCCGTGATCCGATAAGGTTATAGTATGGAGAAGGATCAAGGGAATTATTCAAAAGTTTACGGCAAGAATGTTGTGTGAAAGTTATACTATGAATTGGTACAAATTCAGGAAAGGATTATGAATACGGATTAAATGAAATTCGTATTGAGAATGGAGTTAAGAATTAGGTGGGGATTTTAATTGAGGACACATGTCAGCAGCTAAGTTGTATGATTCTTCGTATGGGAGCTGAATTGTACTTGTTGTAAAAAACCACTTAGTTTCCGGCACTGATAATCTTTGAAATATCTGTGTCGCGCTATTTGCTATATATATATATATATATATATATATATATATATTGAGAATGTGATTCTTTTCTCATTTGTATACCATATAGATAGGGTATAGGTAGAGAATACAAGGTTAAGTACGAGTTCTTAAAACTCATACTTATGGTACGTTCGTGACTCATGATTATATGAAATGTTTATGAACCTCTCAGCGAATGGACGCCAAAGGTCTGACTAGGACAAGTTCTTAAGCTTATATGATTGTGGAAAGTTCTTGAACTCATGAGTGTGGTTTGACGAACTGGGAATAGTTTTGAGTATTGAAGAATAATAGGAATAGATAGACTGTTTAAGCAATTGCTCATTAGTGGAGACATAAGTTTTTCAAAACTCCTAGCTATGCTAGACTTCAAAAATTTTTGGACATCAAGCTAAATACGCACTATGTGCTTTTGAAAAATGAAGTTTTTTTCTCAACACTTGGTAACCATTGTGTATGCGTGGACTTCGGGCCACTAATACATCGTTACCTGTTGAGATGATAAAACAGATTGGAAATGAATTTTTGATCGGTTTAAAGAATAGTCTATGCTATTTGCTTCGGCTAGACGATAATGATTTAAAATATCAAAATATATTTTTATTTATCACTTATGTACCGTGTAAACTAGTGTAGAGATTATAAAAAGTTGATGGAGTTGTAAATGCAGGAATACTTAGTGTTGAATTTGATCTAAAATCGTTGTTCCACTATTGTATGATGTGTTATAACAAAGTCACTAGATGACGACATCCTCAAACGGGTTGTTAATACAAAACGGTATCATGACGACATTTTCAAACAATTTTCAAAATTTTAATTTGCCAACGGGGTTTGGCTACACACATTCGTAATAAAATTGAAGTTGATTATTGATATGAGTCTAAGCTATTTGATTCGGCTAGACCAACGTTTATGAAAACTCTAAGCGTTCTTTGAAAATTTTTCCGAACCAAATTATTTTTGGTGTGGATTCCGATAAGACTTAGGTAAAATTTTTGTGCCTATGGCAGTGATAAGAAACAAATCAGACTAGCAATACTTAATAAGTACAGGGCATACCAGGCTAATTACCCACTATGTCCATAAATTATGACAGTTTGCGAATGAATTTCCATAAAACCTTTGCGAAAATGACAGACAATAGTCTATATAACTCCTCAGTACAATTTCAAAATTTTAACTCTTGTGAGGAATGTATTGGGTAGCATGTGATACAGTGTATGAATGGTGTATGGTGCGTGGTGTAAGGTGTAAGGTAAATTTCGGGGATGAAATTTTTAGAAGAAGGGGTGAATGTGACAACCCGAGAATTTAGAGAATTATTTAAATATTAAAATATTGAATTAAGGTTAAATAATAAACCTAGACAGAAAATAAGTGAATGGATTTGAGATTTCTGGTAAGGAATTTTGTGAATTTAAAATTTCTTTTGGTGAATTATTCATGATTAAGGATGTAAGTGAATATGTTCTGTGTATATGGTATTATATGTGTAAAGTGTGCGGTTAAGGTTCAAGGGTTGACCAGATAAACTATATCAGTGGCAAACCCTAATATTATATTAAGAACATCGACGTTCAGCTAGAAATTTTTTACGAATTATAAGAAACCCTAAAATCGGTTCTGAAACAAATAACTTCAGTTCTAGGAATTCGAAACCCTAATTCAGAAGTTGGAAACCCTAATTTCTAGATTAGAAAACGTAATTTATAATTAGGAAAAACCTAATTGTTAATTTAATAATTTTAATGTTAATTAGGAAACATTAATCCTAATTTTCAAGTTTTAAGTAATTAGAAAACCCTAATCTAATTAGGAAACCTAATTTCAAAATTAGAAAGATTATTTTTCTATTTATAACCCTAATTCTTGGGTTATAAATCCTAATGTACAATTATGACCATAATTGTTAGATTAACAATTTTAATTAGGAAATGTTAATGCTAATTAGCAAGTTTGAATTATGATTAGGAAATTTTAATATAATTAGAAAACACTAATTATAATTTAGAAATATTAATTTTTCTATTTTGGAAACCTAATTTGGAAATCCTAGAATTTATTTTTTTAAACCTAAAGGGTTAAATCCTAAACCCTAAGGGTTAGACCCTAAACCAGGGTTAGGGAAATTGACTAGTATGCCATTAAAATAAAAATCAAAATGACCAAAATACCCTTACTGCATTATTTATGATATAGCTTGCAAATCTTGGCAAATTGAGAGTTGTTCACCAACTCTAACCACTCCATGTGCTAAATATCACAGCCATCAGCCACCTTATCAGCCAAAATACATTGCACCAATTTATATATATAGAATTAGAGAGAAAAAAATTACATTTTTAGCCCATTTGTTCACAAGCACTGAAATAACACTTTCTCTCTCTAGACCCACGAAATGTCTAAGTAATTCAGTCCCTAGCATAATCTCTAGCCAGTCAAGAACAAACATCAAGGATCAGAATCAGAATCAAAGTCTAAAGAGGTATAAACCCAAAAAGTTTCAAAATCAGTGATCTTATGTTATATGTTGAAATTGTTTGGTTAAAGTTGTGTATTATGGTGTCTTTGAGTGATCTGGGTTGATAGATCATGGATCTATAACATCTAGATGCATGAAAATTAAAATTTTGGAACTGATCTATGAACCTTAAAACATGGCCTGATAGCCGAATGTCAGGGCTCATAGATCCTTACTTGTGAATTGTTTTTCTGTTTTAAAAGTTTGTTCTTGTAGTATGTTGTAAGGGCTTTGATCTGGAACTTATATCAAGTTTCGACCATGTGTTGATTGAAAGATATATGCGGTCAAAAGGCGTTGACCAAGCACGAAACTACTTTCTGGGCCACCCAGAAATTCCCAGAATTTCTGACAAGATATTTGAGGCCTCTGATCTTACTGATCTTTGATGGTTAGGCCATGTTGTTGTAATAGACCTGTAGAATGACATATTGACTATCGATTCATGCTTTTAAAATACTTTGACCCTTAACAGAATAAAAGTTGTGGGTGATCAAACTAGGGTTGACCACCAGCTTTTAGAATTTCTGGAAAAACCCAGATTCATGAAGAACACGTTTTCTGACATAGGTTGGCCATCCTTGACCTTTTCCCTATGATGTTTTTAAGTTGATTTAGGGTTATATACTTGTACACTGACATCTATACTACATATTTGAACCTTCATATCACACAAAGAAAGCTCAAGATACACGCTACAATGATCAAAAAGTAGGTATCACAGTTGTTCTTCATTTCTGGGTAACCTAGAAAATGAAAAACATGCCTGACATGATTTTTGGAGGTCTTTATATCTCTGTTGTGTTATGTTATGGCCATGAAAGTTGTTTGTGATTGTAGTATTACACTAATACTACAATCTTTACCCATTAACAAACCTAGAAACATAAGGATCAAAGAGGTATAGCCGGTCAAACTACCCACCTTGCTAATTGACTTGAGTTTCTGGGCAGGCTCAAGAACAGCCCAAGAACACCATTAGCAACGGTTTTGTCGCCTATGGTACATTTAGCGACACTTAATTTCGAAAAATGAATTATTTTATTTAATAATTAGAGAAAATTAGTTTTTAATTATTAAAAATACAAAATAAATTCTTAAAAATTATTATAAAGCTTGAAAATTAGTTTTTTTTATTTTAGATATATTCCATTAATATTTAATATTTTTGGAATAATAATGGTATTTAATTTATTTAATTATAATATTAAATAAATTATTTAAAAATGATTTTAATACATGAAAAACTATGAAAAATTATATTATGGTATAAGAAAATATTTTAAGTTATTTTATTGACTTTTAATATTTTGTGATGAATTTCATTAATAAATTAATATTAATGGTAATTAATTTATTTACTAAATGTATTAAATAAATTATGGAAAAATAGACTTAATTATTTATAATTCATATAAAAATGATTTAAGTGTTATAAAAATATTTTAAGTTATAAAATATAACTTTTGTTATTTTTTCATGAAAATATTAATATTTAAAATTAATAGCAATTACCGGATAATGAATTTAACGGTTTAAAAATCATATAAATTTGATTTTAAGGTATTAAAAATATTTTAATATATTATAATATTATGTTATAATTTTTATTAATATCTATTATTAAATAAATATTAATGATAAAGGAATTAAGTGATATTTAATTCATTTAATTACGATATTAATGATTGAAAAATTATTTTAAATGATAATAATTATTTAAAAATTATTACGAGCTTATGAAAATTAGTTTGATGGATAATATAATTATCTAAGGTAATTGTTAAGCGATTAGACAGAGTTTAATTGAACTTGAACTCGACAATTATCCGACTAGATTGTCGGGATGTTAGAATTATACCAAACTCGACTCAGACTGTAAAAGTTTGACTTGAGGTTAAGTCTTATGTGTGTTGTAGACGGATAGGATTATATGATAATGTGTTTAGGTTATTTTAAATACTGTGATGATAGTATTCTAATATGTAGATCGGTATTATTTATATTAGGTTTACAGATAAAGTTATATAATTTGCGTAACAATAATCAACGGTTTAGGCAAGTTTTCTTTAACTCAACCATGAGTTATAATTTTGCGTATATGCTTGTGAATAATCATTCATGATTATCACGTCTATGATTTATTGAATCGTACTATATGTACATTGCATGTATTCTTCAGGTATGAAAGGCTGATCACCTGCATTACCATTCGGTCCAAATATATTTATTCATGTTCAATGTTCGCTCGGTTATAAAAATTTGTTCATGCTAATTCACAACTATATTGTTGAATTATAGCCAGCATATTATTCAATTTCTTTCAATAATGATATATCCTTAAATAAACTTATACTTACTGGGCAAACTTATGCTCACCCTTGCTTTATCATGATTAACATTACAGATTAAGACGAATACGTCGGATACAAGGAAAGGTCAAATACAGTTCCAACTTTAGTATACGTGTGCATTTAAATTTGTAACAGTATTGTATATTAATGTTATTGTAAGTCAAATAAGTTATGAATTGTGTATTAAGTGAAAGTTACTCGACCTTGGCGAATAGTGTGTAAAGTTTATTGTATAAATAATTTATGTTTATATTTTCCGCAATAGTTATAGAATGATTGTACCAGATCCGTGGTGATTTAGGACCCGAATTTGGGACTCTCACATTAATTCCATCTCTTATGGATTGGTATTGCTCTTCGAGGAGCAACCACAACTAAGATGGTCGTCGAGTCTTCCGTTTACATGGGGAGGTCAGGTAATTCCATCCCTATGGTCTGAAGCCGAATGAAATGTGGTGGATTGAAGTTTAATCCCAGTACCAGATGACAAGTTTTTATGTTTTGGTAGGGGGCTAGACGAACCATAAATGGCTTCCTACGTACTCTTGTTGAAGAGGAGATCAGGTTTGCGTAGTTCAAACCTGGTGTAAGAGGTTCTGTCGACGTCGAGATTTTTACTTGTCCCTTTTCAATTCTTTTTCTTTTGTGTTATCATGTTAGGTGAGATTTGTTCGAAAAAATAAGTTGTGAAAAGGTCCGACATGTATAATGTGGACGATTGGACTATAAGAGTCGCCAGTTAGTTTTTTAACTGGTTATACCAACACAACCGAAAAAAGGCTTGCACATTGACCTAGTGATGTGACACTGCAAAACGGGTCTGTGAAACCGAGATTCATTAGGGTCCGGGGACTTGCTTGTGCGGAGGGAAGGTGTTAGGCACCCCCCGACATCTGTATTGCCACGGTGACCTCCACTTTTCAAGAAACTATTATATGAATGTGTGTGTATATGTGGGTCAGTGTGCTATTATTTGAAATTAGTGTTATGCCTCGTTCGCACCTATATACACAAGGTTTGAATTGTGTAAAAATTCAGTTTTAAACAAGATATAGTAGTGATATTTTATGAAAGAGGTTTTTTGAAACCCTTGTGCTCAATAGTAATTGAGGCCTTTGATACTTCTATATTTATTATTAGGTGTTCGGCTTGATTACTTTTATTTCCGAGATGCGAAGCATCTTTGAGAAAAATAATGTACAAAGCGATGCCGAACTCCTCGTCGGCATGAAAACCATCTGAGGAAATTCGAACACCGTAAATAAATTTACAAGCTGCTTAGAGCTGAAAATATCCATCACAGGAACCGAATCTAGATTCAGTAGACTGAATCTGTGATCACATGATTCATAGGCTCACATGATGCTGCAATTGATATGAACACAGTATGCAGTTATATATATATATATATTGACATTATCAACCACCATGAAGCACCTCCATGGGGGATCAGAAATGTAAATAAAGTTGTAAAAGCGATCAACCGCCATAGAGAAAACTCCAGGCGGGACGAAATGTACAAAAAGCTGTAAAAACATTCAACCGCCACGAAGTAAACTCCAGGCTGGACGAAATGTAAAGAAAGCTGTAAAAACGGTCAACCGCAATGAAGTAAACTCTAGGCGGGACGAAATATATATATATATATATATATATATATATATATAAGCAAGTAAACGATCCGAATATAAATCCAGGCTCATCGAACAAAGTTCGACCACAATTTATATAAAAGTATATATACATAAAAAAGCAAATAAACTCTCCGGACGTGAGTCCAAGCTCAATCGAGGCATAACTCGATAATGTTAGACCATATATATATATATATATATATATATATATATATATATATATACAAAAGAAATAAAAGCCACAGACCGAACTCCGGGAAACACACTCAACACGACTCTCAACGCGAAGAACAGTGCGTGCACAGATGAAGAGAAAGGCTTTAAAGTGTGTAAGATGGCTTACAATTGACTGCCAAAGAAAACTTCAATAGCTTTAACTTGATGAACACTCGGCTCCCACCGGTAGAAAAGTAGCTATATATGAGCTTACAAGTATTTAGAGCGAGAAAACACCCAGTTTATAGTGTGTACAGAGTAAATTAGACAGGGCTTCCTTGCCTTTTGTCTTGCTAAAATGGATGCCCCAAGCCCTTTATTTATATAGGGGGGAGCCGCAGGTGTACCTGCGGTAGTAGCAGGTGTACCTACAGTTACCCGGGGTGCCCCGGGTAGTGTGGGTCTCGTTGTCTCGAAGTACGTGCACTCGAACAACGCGTTGTTCACTTGAACCTTTATAACTTTCAATCTGGGAGTCTGATGGAAGCGTGCCATACCATTTCGAAAAGCTCTTTCCGAGAGCTACACAATGACATATGATTTGCCTTTTTTTGATTCTTGGAAGATGAGTCCATGATCGAAATGGCATTTTTGGGTTTCTGTTAGGCAGTTCGTTGAGTCGTTCTGCGTAGTTTGCACTCCAAAGTTAAGATATAGTTCTTGAGGGACTTCTATTGAAGTATTTTGAGTGTAAATGAGTTGATTTGATTTGAATTGAGTTTTTTTTGGTAAAATGACCATTTTGCCCTTCCCGGTGTTGTTTCTGACTTTGTCGCAATTGTAGCGGTCTTTTCCCAGGGTTATCTATAATATTATCATGTTGTTGAATCTGGATGTCCTCAGGGCTATCTACAAGGTTGGCTTGACCACTTGGGGTTATCTCAAGTCTTTGAACTTGATCCCCCAAGGTTATCTTTGAGGTTAAAATAGACTTTCCCGGGGTTATCTTCGGGGTTAGAAACTGATTTCCCGAGATTATCTCTGGGGTTGGAAATAGGATCTTTCGGGGCTATCTCCGAGGTTGGAATTGATGTTGTGGTCCTCCAGGGTTATCTCTGGAGTGTAAAACAGATGATTTTTCCCTCCTGCATAGTTAGTAACAAGAAAAGAAAATTTTGAGTGTCTACAAATGCTCCTCTTTATCATGTTCATGCAATGCAATGGAATGGACATGATAAAGATTAGTAGACACTTGAAATATGACAAGGTATTTTTAATGATGCAAATCGCAATGTAATGAATGTCATGATGAATGTTAAAAATATTTTTGCAAATCGCAGTTCTCAAAGCGTACATTGCAAATCGCATTTCGCATATCGCATATTGCATATCGCATATCGCATATTGCATATCGCATATCACAAATCACAAATAGCAAATCGCACATCGCATATCGCAAAGCGCCTATCGCAAATCGTAAATTGCAAATCGCAAATCGCAATGTAATGAATGTTATGATGAATGTTAAAATGCTTTCGTAAATCACTTTACCTTTACCGATCATTGCTAATGCCTATGCTGGTGTTGACTCCAACGATTTGGCTTTTTGTTGTTGTCGCTAACGCTTGTTTGATGAAGATAAGTTGAGATATTTTCTACATCTTTATTAGGTATGACATTCGAAAATCATTGGACCTTCCTGATGTATACGCTGGTAGTTTGTAACGGTGCCTACCCTACTGATCGCTAAACTATTTCGATTCCCACTCGAATGGTGCTATACGAAGCTTCCATCACTGAACTGTTTTGATGTTGCACTGAATTGATGGTAATGGTTTTAGAATACTGGATCATCTGATACCTTCACTGAAGTAATATTCAACGTTTTGCTTCGCCAGACTCCGCTTGATGTTACGCTCACCCTTTTTGAGGTGATTTGGAGTTTTCTTTTGCTGTTGGGTGCCTGTTTCCCATTTCCTTGAGCATTTGATTCGTAACCCGGCTAAACTTATGACCTGAATGCCGCTGCAATCCTTGGAGGTTGCAACTCATTCTTTCGCTGCCCAACTTTGAACTTTGGTGTAGAGGCCTCAACTGATGAGGATTTAACACAGGTTAACATGTTTGATGGTGTAGATTTCCTTCACTAGACCTTTCGTCGTTGGCCTTCTGCTCCTGAGTTAAGAACTTTTTGAGAATTTTTCCCTTCTTTCGTAGGGGTACGCTTATGTCGCCATGATTTCTTTCAAGAGTTCTCCCCTATCTTTTGATGAGAGTCTTGATCTCATCATAAGCTCCTCCATTTCTTGGAATTTGATAATGCCCCAGTCATTTCTCATATTGATGATGAGGATTCATATGAGAAACTCTCTTTGTTGACCAAGTCGCGAGTGAATAATATCTGAATCGCAATTGAGATGATGATGGACCATGCTGATTGTGTTGACTGATGCATTATCCACTTTAGGATGGTTAATAAATGCCCTAGTGTTGAGTTGTTGCTGCTTTCGAGATTGCCCTAATTTTGTTGTAAGGGACCCAATATCCGGTTGTCGCCAATTTTGAAATTGCCCCAACCATGCTTGTTGTCTGGGGTAGTTGCTTTGACAGATGGGCAGATAAGATTCCGATACCGTGAGAGGCTTTTACCTATGTACCATATTATGAATGGCCAATGGATGTGGGCTTTGTTGTTGACAGCTTTTTCTGGCAGAGATGTCGCTCTAGTTGAGAGAGATGATGCTCTAACTCATAAAGATATCGCTGTTGTTGAGCGGGATGATGCCAGATCATCCAAGGATGCAGTGATTGTTGAGTGGGATAACGCTATATCTGCCCGAGATATCGTATGTAGTTGGCGGTGGATCTGTTGGCTCGTGTAGAAACCATTGGCCAGGAGATCACAATGTTACTTCCTTATTTTAAGAGGGAATCCATGTTGGACTTGGTGGCTCGTTTATCCACTGGTTTGTAGATTAGCTTGGATTTTCCAGCATAGACTAGCTTAGCCATTTTTGTCATGTACATGACATATTGTATATATCAAACAGTATTATATGGCAGGGAAATATGTTTTGATTCACTTCCCTTTTAGTTATGCCTTGTTACTTGCTTGATAGTTGCTTGTCCTCCAGGGCTTGTGATCTTTATGTATTCACATATATTGATTCTCACCATATGGAAATGATGACATGTGCGAAGCACTAATATCACAGGTAGATATGGTGCGAAGCACTAAGTGCACTAAGTAAATGCATTAGTACACATTCATTCAAATGTAAATGCAACATCCACACACAAGCAGATAACAGTTTTGAAAAGTTTGTAATAGAGGCTTAAGTCCTCTTACTGGAGTCCCCAGCAGAGTCGCCACCTGTCGACGTCGGGATTTTTACTTGTCCCTTTTCTATTCTTGTTCTTTTGTGTTCTCATGTTAGGTGAGATTTGTTTGAAAAAACAAGTTGTGAAAAGGTCTGACATGTATAATGTCGACCATTGGACTGTAAGAGTTGCCAGTTAGTTTTTTAACTGGCTGTACCAACACAACCGAGAAAAGGTTTGCACATTGACCTAGTGATGTTACACTGCTAAATGGGTTTGTGAAATCGAGATTCATTAGGGTCTGGAGACTTGCTTATACGGAGGGAAGGTGTAAGGCACCCCCCGACATCCGTGTTGCCACGATGACCGCCACTTATCAAGAAACTGTTATATGAATGTGTGTGTGTATGGGTCAATGTGCTATTATTTGAAAGTAGTGATATGCCTCGTTCGCACCTATATACACAGGGTATGCATTTGTGTAAAAATTCAGTTTTAAACAAGATATAGCAGTGATGTTTTATAAAAAAGGTTTTTTCAAACCCTTATGCTCAATAGTAATTGAGGCCTTTGATACTTCCATTTTATTATTAGGTGTTCGGCTTGATTGCTTTTATTTCTGAGATGCGAAGCATCTTTGAGAAAAATAATGTACAAAGCGATGCCGAACTCCTAGTGGGCATGAAAACCATCTGAGGAAATTCGAACACCGTAAATAAATTTACAAGCTGCTTATAGCTAAAAATGTCCATCACGGGAACCGAATCTAGATTAAGTAGACTGAATCTGTGATCACATGCTTCCCAGGCTCATATGCTGCCGCAATTGATATGAACGCAGTAAGTAGTTATATATATATATATATAAAAGCTATAAATATATACATACAGACATGATCAACCACCACCAAGCACCTCCATGGTGGATCAGAAATTTAAATATGTAAAAGCGGTAAATATATATATATATATATATATATATATATATATATATATATATATATATATATATATATATATATATATATATATAAGCACCTCCATGAGGGATCAAAAATGTAAATAAAGCTATAAAAGCGATCAACCGCCACGGTGGAAACTCGTGGCGGGACGAAATATAAAGAAAGCAGTAAAAATAGTCAACCGCCACGAAGTAAACTCCAGGCGGGACGAAATGTAAAGAAAGCAGTAAAAACGGTCAACCGCAACGAAGTAAACTCTAGGCGGGATGAAATATAAATATATATATATATATATATATATATATATATATATATATATATAAAAGCAGGTAAACGCACCAGATATAAAACCTAGGCTCATTGAACAGAGTTTGACGCATAGTTCATATATATAAGTATATATACATATATATAAAAGCAAGTAAACGCTCCAGATATAAATCCAGGCTCATCGAACAAAGTTCGACCACAATTTATATATATATATATATATATATATATATATATATAAGCAAGTAAACGCTCCGGATGTAAATCCAGGCTTATCGAAACAAAGTTCAACCACAGTTTATATATAAGTATATATATAAAAGCAAATAAATGCTCCGGACGTGAGTTCAGGCTCAATCGAGGCATAACGCGATAATGTTAGTATATATATATATATATATATATATATATATATATATATATATATATATATATATAATATACAAAAGAAATAAAAGCGTGAAGAACGGTGTGTGCATAGATGAAGAGAAAGGCTTTAAAGTGTGTAAGAAGGCTTACAATGCACTGCCAAAGAAGACTTCAATAGCTTTAAATGGATGAAAACTCAGCTCCCGCCGATAGAAAAGTAGCTATATATGAGCTTACAAGTATTTAAAATGAGAAAGCCCTCAGTTTATAGTGTCTACAGAGCAAATTGAACGGGACTTCCTCGCCTTTTCTCATGCTAAAATGGCTGCCCCAAGCCCTCTATTAATAGAGGGGGGAGCCACAGGTGTACCTGCGGCTACCCGGGGTGCCCCGGGCAGTGTGGGTCCCACTGTCTCAAAGTACGTGCACTCGAACAACGCACTGTTCGCTTGAACCTTCATAACTTTCAATCCGGGAGTCCGATGGAAGCGTGCCATACCATTCCGGAAAGCGCTTTTTGAGAGCTACGCAATGACATATGATTTGCCTTTTTTTGATTCCGATAAGATGGGTCCATGACCGAAATGGCATTTATGTGTTTCCGTCAGGCAGTCCGTTGAGCCGTTTTGCGTAGTTTGCGCTCCGAAGTTAAGATATGGTTCTTGAGGGACTTCTATTGAAGTATTTTTAGTGGAAATTAGTTGACTTGATTTGAATTGAGTTTAATTTGGCAAAATAACCATTTTGCCCCTCCTAGGGTTGTTTTTGACTTTGTCGCAATTGTAGCGGTCTTTTCCCAGAGTTATCTATGAGATTGTCATGTTGTTGACTCTGGATGTCCTCAGGGCTTTTTCTGAGGTTGGCTTGACCTCCTGGGGTTATCTCCAGGCTTTAAACTTGATCCCCCAAGATTATCTCCGAGGTTGAAACAGACTTTCCCGGGATTATCTTCGGGGTTGGAAACTGATTTCCCGGGGTTATCTCCGGGGTTGGAAACTGGATATCCCGGGGCTATCTCCGAGGTTGGAATTGATATTATGGTCCTCCAGGGTTATCTCTGGAGTGTGAAACAGATGTTTTTTCCCTTCTACATAGTTAGTAACAGGAAAATAAAATTTCAAGTGTCTACAGGTTCAACAGTATATGTGGCAAAAAGGGTGTAAAGAAGGGTGTAGAAATGTTTTTGTTGTTTTTGTAATGAAAAAAGTGTAGAAATATTTTTGTTATTTTTGTTTTATTGCGATCGAGCCATATAAAATGGTTGCCTACGTACTCCCGGGTATCGGGGAGATCAGGTCGACGTAGTTCGTCCCTCATGACGATTTGTAGCCGATGAAAAGTTTGATCTCATGTGCAGGACAAACTGCGGGGGGAAAAAAAGTTTGATCCTAAGTTCAGGATAAACTGCAAGTGTGAAAAAATTTGATCCCATTTTTGGGACAAACTGCAAGTGTGGAAAGTTCAATCCCTAGTGGGATTACCGAAGTTGTATGAAAAGTTTAAAATGGAGTGAAGCGAGGCTGTTGGCTTGAAGAGTATGTTTCCCTAAGGGGTAAAGTGTGAAGAAGAGTTGTATGTGGTGAAGGGTTAAAGAACCGGAACGACTGGTGATCTGATGATCTAAAACCAGGATGCTTGCTTGATGGTAACCTCAGACATAGTACCGTTTTACGGTGTCCAAGTTGATGAGTTACGGAAATTCATCGCCGTCCATTTCCTGTAATCTAAGAGCGCCTCCTGTCAATACCTCCTTGACAATAAACGACCCCTCCTAATTTGGAGCAAATTTTCCCTTGGACTGATCTTGGTTGTCAATGATCTTCTTTAAAACCAAGTCATGTTGTTTAAACTACCGTAGCCGAACTTTTTGATTGTAGGATCTGACGATCCTTTGTTGATATAACTGACCATGGAAGATAGTCGCGGTTCGCCTTTCGTCTATTAGAGACAATAGGTGATACTTGTCTTGTACCCACTGGTCTTCATCCAGTTGAGCGTCTATTAACACTCTGAGGGATTCCATTTCCACTTCTAAAGGTAGCACTGCTTCCATCCCATAGGTCAATACGTAGGGGGTTTCCCGAGTGGAAGTGTGCATTGATGTTCTGTAGGCTAACAAAGTAAGAGGCAATAAGTCAGGCCATCCCTTGTGGTTGGCAGACATCTTTTGCATGATCTTCTTGATATTTTTGTTAGCCACTTCACTAGCACCATTCATCTTTGGACGGTAGATGACGGAGTTGAGATGTTAGATGTGGAATTTGCTGCATAACTCCTCCACCATTTTGTTATTGAGGTTCTTAGTATTGTCTTACACAATGACCTCTGGTTGTCCATATCGACAGATGACATTATTTTTGATGAAAGATATGATGACTTCTTTGGTAACCTTGGGGAAGGAGGCTGCTTCTACCCATTTGGTGAAGTAGTCGATTATGGTGATTATAAATCGATGCCCATTGCTGGCTTTAGGCTCGATGGGCCCGATCACGTCCATTCCCCACATTGAGAAGGGCCAGGGCGAACTCATGTTGTGGAGCTCCCTTGGAGGGGCGTGGATAGCATTCCCATGAATTTGGCATTGGTAGCACCTCCTAACGTGGTCATCACAGTCAGCCTTGAGGGTAAGCCAGTAATATCTTGTTCTGAGGATCTTCTTAACAAGTAGAGGGCTGCTCATGCGTGGGCCACATACTCTACCATGGACCTCATCCATGAGTTTATGAGCTTGGTCCTTGTCCAGACATCTAAGGAGCCCTAGTCCAGCATGTGACACCCCCAAATCCGGATACTTCGATTCCACGGGATTTGGTGTTCACTGTACAAATATCATCTATCTATCTACCCATAATAAATGCAAACCATGCAATAGATAGAAATAAAATCCTCCCTTTATAGGGTTACAACATCTGAATAATAATACAATCCCAGGTTAAACTAACCTTAAACATCTGTGCGGAATTATAAATAAATAAGTCTTAAACAATGCATCATAAAAAATAACAAGTCATATCAAATAACAAGTCTCCATCATTTGCTAACTTTGCCCTTGCCCTTACTAGTGGAAGGTTCGTCAGCTCTTTCGTTCTTAACTGCAATGTTATTATTAAGCAAGAGTGAGCACAAATGCCCACAAATATAACAATGAAATAACAGTATAATAACATGCGAATAAATCAAAGCCATCTGAATAAAAGCTCAACTTTTGAATCAAAAATGAATAACAAGAATCAAAAGAATTCTGAGGGTCATAAGACCTTGAACTATGTCCTAGGTTAACAGGGTTATACTTGAAACCTTTAACAGTCATAAGACTATGGACCTTCTTCTCGTACTTAGGGGGATCAGCCCTTAGTACCATATTGTGCACAATATCTTAACACTAAAGCGTAAATAATCCCCTATACATGGTTGTTCATCTCAGTTTGGCATTCGAGTCCGCACCAAAAGAAGTTTGGTTTGGATAATTCATCAAGGGTTCTGAAATTTAGAACGCTCATCAACTATGGACTAGTTGAATCAATAAGGTTTCACTAGTTTAATAAGGTTCAACAATAATGATATTCAATTTGAATAATAATCTCAAGAAGTATACAATAGAACAATTACTGTAAAACTAAATCATACTTTGAAAAGATAATCAATCTTTAATATAACATTTGAACTTGAATAATAGTAACGATAAATTATTCAAGGTAAATAATAAACTTGAACAATAATGACAAGTAGGGTTAGGGAACTTACCTCGTGCGTAGATTATACTTTAACTAATCACGTTCTATGAATTAGATCCTACATACCATTCACATTCACAATATCAGTTAATTATAACTTAACTAATCATCATAAACTCATTCTCTTTGTCTACTTTGATTATTGACTATACTTAATTAATTTACTACTTTGTCACATAATTTGCACTTCATGAATTATCAAGCTAATTATGTATACAATAATTCAATTCACATATAATTATGTTATTTACATGTTAAACAACTATTTTATCATCACATTATACTTCTAACATGTTTACATGTTCATTACATTAATTCACTAACACATTGTTAGGCTTAAACATTTTAAAAATCTCATTCTTGAACTTTCTGGAGAGTGGCGCTGCGGCGCCACTGATATACATGACCTTCGCGCTGCGGCGCGATGGCGATGCGGTCGGACTCTTGGCGTTGTGGCGCGGTGGCGCTGCGGCACGGGACTTCAGTTCTGGAGTTGGCGCCGCGGCGCGAGACTCCAGACTTTGACTCCCAGTTCGCGAATAAAACAGAGTTCAGCGAAAAAGACACTAAATAATCCTTAATTTCACTAATTTAACATACCCACATGTTATAATTCATGTATAATCATAATACAACATCTATAAATTGATTTTAACCCATTAAAACATATAATCACAGAATTAAAACATAAAATTTTCCTCTGTTCTTGATGTTCTTGAAGTTTTTAACATGAATTCCTAAAATTCAACGCTACGGATTCGTTATAAAGGCAAATCAATTCATTTAAAGTTTGGTGTCTTCGTATTAACATGCACAGTAATATACGAGTGTAAAATCTACGAAAACATTTATGTTTGACATACTAAAATCACCTATAAGGCCATAAGGCCAAAAACCCAAACTCTGTATACTTTTGAAATAGCAAGTCACCAGATTAACGACACTTAGGATATGGAATCATGTAATATATATATATATATATATATATATATATATATATATATATATATATATATATATATATATAACATGTTATGCTACTCGTATTATTACATATATCCTGATCATAACACCAATTCCCAATTCACATAGATTTTACAAAAGCTTTGAAGGCCATTTTTATAAAAACTTGAATACGTGAAATTTAGAATTTGGGAAGGAGGAGATTACCCTGTAGAGTATAAAGCGTAGATTTAGAATTCCTCACTCTCAAATCTCCTTCACAACTCATAATTTCTCTCTGACAATTCTCTATGTGAACTCTAAGAAATATGCTCTGCTTGTTTTCTAGACTTAGGAATAATAAGAAATAAAAAGAAGACGTCGTATTCAATTGAACTGACGCGTTAAGGTCAGTTACCCATCATGGGTAACTACTCTCAACTCCCTCTAAGGCCATGTTTGGCTAGCAATAGTAGATTATAAAACCATTTAATTTAATAAAGCTTTATCATATAGTTTAATTCATGTCACACCCAATTCAAATATCTTATTTAAATTAATTAAATAACATATAATAATCTATCATAAATTCACATAATCATAAAATAAATTTTTTCATTAATTAATAATGTCAAATTATTAAATCTCTAATTAATTATTACATTAATTAAAATAACTTGGCTTATTAAATATTTCTTTTTAATATAATAAGCTCACATAATCACATACTTCGACTAATAAAATTCTCTACATTAATTTAATAAATATAACATATATAATTAAATTAATCTATCACAATTGCATCAATTAATTATTTAATCCAATAATTAAATCATCGAAAAATATTTATCTAATTCAATAAATATTAGAAATTAATTACAAAAATCTCGTTTGTCACATCTTTCCCCCCTTAAAACGATTCTGTCCCCAGAATCACGACTCAATAAAATTTGACCCGTTACATTCTCCCCCCCTTACAAAGATTCTGTCCCAAGAATCGCTTACAAATAATTAAGTAAATAAATGAGGGTAATTCTTCATCATATTCTCTTCCAGTTCCTACGTAGCTTCTTCAGCGTTGTGGTTTCTCCAAAATACCTTAACTGAAGGTATAACTTTATTTCTTAGAACTTGTTCTTTTCGGTCAATAATTTGGACATGAATTTCTTCGTAAGATAAGTCTTTCTCAAAATGTAGGGGTTCATATTCAATTACATGCTTGTAATCAGGCTTATAGGGTCGTAACACAGAAACATGGAAAACGTTGTGGACAGTCTCGAGTGCTGGAGGTAAGGCTACCTCGTACGTGACTTCTCCGATTCTTCTTAGTACTTCAAAGGGTCCAATGAATCTTGGGCTCAATTTTCCTTTCTTTCCGAACCTGATCTTCCCTTTCCAGGGAGAGACCTTCAAGAAAACATAACTACCTGATTCAAACTTGATATTTTTACGATGTGGATTAGCGTATTTCTTCTGTCGATCTTGAGCCGATACCAGTCGTGCTCGGATCACTTTGACTATTTCTGCCGTCTGCTGTACCAATTCTGGCCCTAGCAATTGTCTTTCACCAACTTCATTCTAATAAAGCGGAGTTCTGCACTTTCTGCCGTATAACACTTCGTAAGGTGGCATGCCAATACTAGCGTGGTAACTGTTGTTGTAGCCGAACTCTACTAACGGTAGGTGATCATCCCAATTTTCTTTGAAGTCCATTACACAGGCTCTTAGCATATCTTCTAATGTTTGAATCGTTCTCTCGCTCTGTCCATCTGTTTGAGGATGGTAAGCTGTACTCATTCGCAACTGCGTACCCATGCATTCCTAAATATATTTCAAAAAATTTGATGTGAAACGCGGATCCCTATAGAAAACAATTGACACCGGCACTCCGTGCCTCGAAACAATCTCTTTCACATATAACCTCGCCAACTGATCTAAGTTGAATCTAATTTTGATAGGAAGAAAGTGTGCAGATTTCGTCAGTCGATCAACGATAACCCATACTGCGTCGTAGCCTTTCTAAGTTGTCAGAAGGATAACCACGAAGTCCATTGTGACATGTTCCCATTTCCATTTTGGGATCTCTAACGGTTGAAGTAAACCACTTGGTCTCTGATATTCTGCTTTTACTTTCTGACAGGTCAAACACTTGGCAACACATTCTGCAACATCGCGTTTCAAATTTGGCCACCAAAAATGTTGTCGAAGATCTTGATACATCTTTGTACTACCAGGGTGAATCGAATATCTTAAACTATGAGCCTTGCTCAAAATTTCTTCCTTAATTTCTTGTACTGGCGGAACCCAAATTCTGCTTTCAAATCTCAGTATTCCTTCCTTATCCCTCTTAAATCTTAGTTCAGTTCCTTCAGATATCTTCTTTGTCACCTTTTTGCATTCGTCGTCCTGAAGCTGAGCCTCCTTCACTTTATCTAGTAGAGTTGTACCATATTGCATTTGAAATAGCTTCTCATCAATCTCTATTGGATACTTCACTTCCAACTCCAGTTTCTCCATTTCTTTGATTAGCTCGTCCTGAGCAGTCAACATCATCAATTTTTCACGACCCTTTCTGGTTAAGGCGTCGGCAACTACATTCGCCTTACCCGGGTGGTATAAAATCTCACAGTCGTAATCCTTGATTAATTCCAACAATCTTCTCTAACACATATTCAATTCCTTCTGTGTAAAAATATATTTCAGACTCTTGTGGTCTGTATATATTTCACACTTCTCCCCGTACAGATAGTGCCTCCAAATTTTTAAAGAAAAAACAACTGCAGCTAACTCCAAATCATGGGTCGGATACCCCTTCTCATAATCCTTCAATTGTCGTGATGCATATGCAATGACCTTGTCGTTTTGCATCAGCACACAACCAAGTTCTTTATGCGACGCATCACTAAACACTACAAAATTGCATGTATCATCTGGAAAAGATAACGCAGGTGCCGTACTCAACCTCTTCTTTAATTCTTGAAAGCTCTCCTCACACTTCTCCGTCCAAACAAAATTTCACATCTTTTCGAGTTAAATTCGTTAACGGAGTTGCGATATTGGAAAAATCTTGAATAAAACTTCTATAATATCCCGCGATCCAAGGAAACTTCTTACTCCCGACGGTGTTCTCGGCTAATCCCAGTTAATCACGGCTTCTACTTTGGATGGATATACCGAAATTCCGTTTTTATCGATCACGTGACCAAGAAATTTTACTCGCTCGATCCAGAATTTGCATTTCGAAAATTTAGCGTACAACTTCTCCCTTCTCAATACTTCTAATGTTAACCTCAAATGTTCTTCGTGTTCTTCTTTGGTTTTGGAATATACCAAAATGTCGTCTATAAATACCACCACGAATTTGTCCAAAAACGGATTGAACACACCATTCATTAGTCCCATAAATGTTGTAGGAGCATTCGTTAGACCAAACGACATTACTAAAAATTCGTAGTGACCGTATCGCGTTCTGAACGCTGTCTTCGGTACATCCTCTGGCCTCACCTTCAGTTGGTGATAACCACTCCTCAAGTCTATCTTGGAAAAGTATCTTGCTCCCTTTTATTGATCAAACAGATCGTCGATTCTTGGTAATGGATATCTATTCTTAATCGTGACCTTGTTCAGTTCTCTATAGTCAATGCAGAGCCGCATCGATCCATCCTTCTTTTTCACAAACAACACCGGCGCTCCCCACGACGATACGCTCGGTTGAATGTACTTTTTGTCCAGCAATTCTTGTAGTTGGACCATCAGTTCTTTCATCTCTACTGGTGCCATTCGGTATGGTGCCTTCGATATTGGAGCGGTTCCGGGTGCCAACTCGATCACGAAATCTACCTCTCTATCTGGTGGAAGTCCTAGAAAATCGTCTGGAAATAGATCGACGAAGTCTCTCACAATCGGTATCTCTTCTACCTTCGGATTCTCTTTTTGACTGTCGACTATGTAAGCTAGATATCCTACACAGCCTTGTCCTAGTAACTTCCTGGCCTACATCATCATCAGACAACTCGCTTGTCTAGGCGACTTGCTACCATAGAACACAACCTTTGACGGAGTCATAAGGTTAATACGCTTCTTTTGGCAGTCAATTACTGCCCCACAATTGGATAACTAATCCATACCCAAAATAACGTCAAATTCTCCAAGCCGAATAAGAATAAGATCTATGTTCATGATATTACCCTTAATATCCACCCTACAGTTCTTAAACACGTACTTAACATGAATTATCTCTCTATTCGCAATTTCTATATTCATGGGATATTCTAACTCATCCATAAGCAAATCTAAACTATTAGCAAAGTCTTCGGATATAAAGGAACAAGTAGCACCCGAATCAATTAAAACATAAGCATTAATTTCATTGATCGGAATGATACCTGACACCACCTCACGGGACTGAATTGCGTCCTGCACTGTCATATTGAAAGTTCAGGCAGTCGGTCGGTTTGTTGCAGTTGGTCTGTTGATGGTTAAGGTATTTCCACTGCTATTTCCACGGTTACCTCCTTGCACTGCTCCTCCTGATCCCTTCTTGGGGTAGTCTCTTGCTAGATGAACTTTAGAACCACAGTTAAAACAAGCACCCTTCTTTGGGTTTGGACAGTTTGGTGCTATGTGGCCTTCCTGACCACAATTGTAGCACACTCGCTTCCCTTTCATGCAAACTCCCAGATGAGCTTTTCCGCAGTTTGAGCACGCTTCAATTTTCTTCTTCTGCCCTCCTTGTTGACTTCCAGCTGACGAGTTATCCGTCCACTTCCTCTTCTGATTATGACTACCCCCAGTGTTACTCCCACCAGTCTTGTTATTTCCTTCACCTTCACTCTTCTTCTTCTTCTGCTCTTGATTGTACTTGGTATCCGCATCGCTTCCACCTTCAGCGAGGATGGCCTTTTCTAGTAAATAATAAACTTGAACAATAATGACAAGTAGGGTTAGGGAACTTGCCTCGTGCGTAGATTATACTTTAACTAATCACGTTCTTTGAATTAAATCCTGCATACCATTCACATTCACAATACTAGTTAATTATAACTTAACTAATCATCAAAAACTCATTCTCTTTGTCTACTTTGATTATTGACTATACTTAATTAATTTACTACTTTGTCACATAATTTGCACTTCATGAATTATCAAGCTAATTATGTATTCAATAATTCAATTCACATATAATTATGTTATTTACATGTTAAACAACTATTTTATCATCACATTATACTTCTAACGTGTTTACATGTTCATTACATTAATTCACTAACACATTGTTAGGCTTAAACATTTTAAAAATCTAATTCTTGAACTTTCTGGAGAGTGGCGCTGCGGCGCCACTGATATACATGACCTTCGAGCTGCGGCGCGATGGCAATGCGGTCGGACTCTTGGCGCTGTGGCGCGGTGGCGCTGCGGCACGGGACTTCAGTTCTGGAGTTGGCGCCGCGGCGCGAGACTCCAGACTTTGACTCCCAGTTTGCGAATAAAACAGAGTTCAGCGAAAAGGACACTAAATAATCCTTAATTTCACTAATTTAACATACCCACATGTTATAATTCATGTATAATCATAATACAACATCTATAAATTGATTTTAACCCATTAAAAAATATAATCACAGAATTAAAACATAAAATTTTCTTCTGTTCTTGATGTTCTTGAAGTTTTTAACATGAATTCCTAAAATTCAACGCTACGGATTCGTTATAAAGGCAAATCCATTCATTTAAAGTTTGGTGTCTTCGTATTAACATGCACAGTAATATACGAGTGTAAAATCTACGAAAACATTTATGTTTGACATACTAAAATCACCTATAAGGCCATAAGGCCAAAAACCCAAACTCTGTATACTTTTGAAATAGCAAGTCATCAAATTAACGACACTTATGATATGGAATCATGTAATATATATATATATATATATATATATATATATATATATATATATATATATATATATATATATAAAACATGTTATGCTACTCGTATTATTACATATATCCTGATCATAACACCAATTCCCAATTCACAGAGATTTTACAAAAGCTTTGAAAGCCATTTTTATAAAAACTTGAATACGTGAAATTTAGAATTTGGGAAGGAGGAGATTACCCTGCAGAGTATAAAGCGTAGATTTAGAATTCCTCACTCTCAAATCTCCTTCACAACTCATAATTTCTCTCTGACAATTCTCTATGTGAACTCTAAGAAATATGATCTGCTTGTTTTCTAGACTTAGGAATAATAAGAAATAAAAAGAAGACGTTGTATTCAATTGAACTGACACTTTGAACTGACGCGTTAAGGTCAGTTACCCATCATGGGTAACTGCTCTCAACTCCCTCTAAAGCCATGTTTGGCTTGCAAGAGTTGATTATAAAACCATTTAATTTAATAAAGCTTTATCATATAGTTTAATTCATGTCATACCCAATTCAAATATCTTATTTAAATTAATTAAATAACATATAATAATCTATCATAAATTCACATAATCATAAAATAAATTTTCTCATTAATTAATAATGTCAAATTATTAAATCTCTAATTAATTATTACATTAATTAAAATAACATGGCTTATTAAATATTTCTTTTTAATACAATAAGCTCACATAATCACATACTTCGACTAATAAAATTCTCCACATTAATTTAATAAATGTAACACATATAATTAAATTAATCTATCACAATTGCATCAATTAATTATTTAATCCAATAATTAAATCATCGAAAAATATTTATCTAATTCAATAAATATTAAAAATTAATTACAAAAATCTCGTTTGTCACACAGCATCTCTTTTGTAGAGTTTATCTCCGCTGAAGTAGAATTTCATAGTAAGTCGATGGATCTGCCTCTTCTTAGTCAGGCTCGCCTCAGTGGGTGTAGATCCATCTTGTAAGTACTCCTTAATATGTTGATACCAAGGATGTTGGATCAAAGGTAGTTCATCTGATACTTCTCCAACATAGTTCACATAGGCTGGTGCCTTTTGCATGGTAAATGTGATGCCTGGCATGTGTTCCTAGTCAGGTATGTGAATCAAGGAGGCCAAAGTTATTAGCGCATCTGCAAAGTCATTCCTGTTACGGGGAATGTGTAGAAAGGAGATCTCTTCGAACTCTGAAACCATCTATAATACTTGCCGATGGTAAGGTAGCAAATGTAGCTCTTTGGTTTGATAGATTTCTGTGGATTGTCTGATTACCAACTTTGAATCCCCAAAGAGAGTTAACGGCCTGATGCCCATTGAACGGGCAAGTTTTAGCCCCATGATACAACCTTCATACTCAGCTTTGTTGTTGGTGCTGACAAACTGCAATTTGACGACGACGGGATACTGCTCCCCCGCACCGGATACTAGAACTGCTCCAGCTCTAAAATCTTCCATGTTTACAGCTCCATCGAAATATATTTTCCATGTATGGCATGTATCGTACTGATGGTGTTGCTGAACTGCCATTATCCTTTCATCAGGGAAGTACGTTTCCAAGAGTTTGAAGTTCCCTAAAGGTGCGGCGGCCAGTTGATCCACAATTCCTTGTCCTTTAATGGACTTTTGCGTCACGTAGACGATGTCAAATTATTGTATGATCAACTGCCATTTGGACAGCCGACAATTTAACATGGGTTTACTGAACACGTACTTGAGAGGATCCAATCGGGATATGAGATGGGTTGTGTGACCATGGAGGTAATGCTGTAATGTGAGATCCCGAATTTTATGAAATGAAAGTATTCAATTTTTTTATAGTTATTCTATTTAGTAAATGGTTAAATTGATAAAAGGTTAAAGTTAAGGGTTATATGTGAATTTTTTTTTAAAGTAAGTAAGTTATCATAAAATAATCGGTGATAAAAGTACAGTAATACGCGTGATTGAATAGTAGCACACGGTATTGATTATTGATGCTTACGTGAGAAATCACTCAGTTATACTCAATTATTGCTACAATAATTGCTGCATCATATCTCTCATATTATTGATTCAATTATTGTCACAGTATCATCTGCATAATATGTTATATTATTAAATCAATAATTGAGACGACAAAGTTATTCATATTATTATTTGTAATATTGACAGTATCTAGAAGTTTTGTCAAGGAGAGATTTGGTCATCTAATTGCGCGCCAATAAAGAGAAATCCTTATCGGAAAGCCCCCTCTTTCCTGGGAACGAACTGCTTGTTAAATATTGTGAGTTATAATATTAATGATGAATAAGTTCGTGTTGATTAAAGATGAAATTGATAGTTCCATTGTGTGGAAATTATTAGTGTTAGTAGAAATCGACATTTATTTCGATAGTAATTAATGTCTGGATGTTATATTGACCAATCGGGTAATTAATCAGATAAATAAGCAATTAATTGCTATTAATTCACATGCTTATAACTATGTGTTCACATGTGTGTACTATTAGTTCACATGACTAAATTAATTGCTATTAATGGAGGTATAGATGAAGGTACTATACTATAATTAATTTTTTCACATGTTTAGAACTATTGAGTCACATGATTTACTATTGATTCACATGATTTACTATTAGGAGAAGTGGTGCAAGATTGATAATACTTGCATGACTAAATTAAAAATGGAGGTATAGATGAAGGTACTATACTATAATTAATTTTTTCACATGTTTAGAACTATTGAGTCACATGATTTACTATTGATTCACATGATTTACTATTAGGAAAAGTGGTGCAAGTTTTATAATACTTGCACGACTAAATTAAAAATAAAGAAAAAGAGGAAGGTATTATACTGTAATATTTTGAGCCCCAAAATGTGCAATTATCTAAACTATATTTTTCTATAAATAGAAGCTCATTCTTCTTTTATTATCACCAATTCACTAAGACTCATAAGAGCAATTATAGAGAGAGAAGCTATAGAAAAAAAGAAGAAGAGAAGTCTGCTACTTCACTATTTTAGTATCCAGTCTTCTTCTGAGGTAAGGGTTATTTTTTTATATTCTAAAGAGATATTATTTTTCGTATTCGTATGAATATTATTGTCATTCAATATTCATTATATTCGTTTAATATTTGTATGGAATATTATTTTCGTTCAACCGCTGTAAGTAAGGGTTTTCTGTCAGGGGCAGTTTCATAATTTTTCCAACCCTAAAAAATTCTAGAAAAATTTGAAATGATAATTTGATGAGTTTTCTAGATTGTGTCCAAAAATGGCGATTTTTGGATGTATAGATTAGGAGTTGTGAATTTTATGGGAAAAGATTATTTTAAAAGTAAACTCTTATAACTCCTTGTGGTTAACTCCAAAATTGGTGAAATTTTTATTGGGAGTACATCTATATAACAGCAGTATACCATGTAAATTTTGGAATTTTTGAACAAAAGTACAGTTTTTGATAAATGTCTAAATATTTGGCAGTTTTAGCCATATGAAAAATAGTAAATGAATATTAAAAATTCTGAGAAAAATATATGTTCAATATGGGACTATATTCTGCTAAATCCCAGAAAAGAAAATTTGTTTGTACTAATTTGATATTTTTCATGAAAATGGACTAGTTATGAGTAACTGAATTAAATATGTTATGCGAAGTAAGGAAATTGAAAAATAGGATTTTATGGCTTGAGAATCCTATATAAGGTATATGCAAATTTTTGATGAGAGTTTTGGTTATTGGTGATGAAATCTTACGAGTTTGACATTTTACGATGATTAAATGCATTAATTAGTAAAGCGTAAACAATTAAAATAAATTGTTTATAATTTTAAGAAATGATTAAAATATTGTGGTAATATTAATAATATTATATTATGAGATTATTAAGTGATTTATAACATTTGGATTATGGTGTTATAAATATTGATATGGATTTTATTGTGAAACTTTATCTTTTTGTGTCGGAATTACTATTCACATATACGATACTATTCACGTATACGACACTATTCATGTATATGACACTATTTGTGTATATGAAATTTTTTATGTATACGGTACTGTCGACGTTGAGATTTTTTAATTGTCCATTTCCGTTACTTGTTCTTTGGTGTTTTCATTTTAGGTGAGATTTGTTTGAAAAAATAAGTGAAAAAGGTCCGACATGTATAATGTCGACGATGGACTGTTAAGAGTCGCCAGTTGGTTTTTTAAATGGTTGTACCAACACAACTGAGAAAAAGTTTGCACATTGACCCAGTGATGTGACACTGCTAAACGGGTCGGTGAAATTGAGATTCATTAGGGTCCGGGGACTTGATTATGCGGAGGGAAGGTGTTAGGCACCCCTGACATCCGTGTTACCATGGTGACCGCCTCTTTTCAAGAAATTGTTATCTGAATGTGTGTGTGTGTATGGGTCAATGTGTTGTTATTTGGAAGTAGTGTGAGGCCTCGTTCGCACCTATATACACAGGGCTTGAATTTTATGTAAAAATTCCATTTTAAGCAAGATATGGCAATGATGTTTTATAAAAGAGGCTTTTCAAACCCTGATGCTCAATAGTAATTGAGACCTTTTACACTCCCATTTTATTCCGTATTCGACTGGATTGATTTTATTTGATAGATGTGAAGCATCCATACGAAAATAATGTACAAAAAGGTGCTGAATTCCTCGTGGGTATGAAAACCATCTGAGGAAATCCAAACATCACATATATATTTACAAGCTTCTTACAGTTGAAAAGGTTCATCACGAGAACCGAATCTAGATCCAGGAGACTGAATCTGTGATCACATGATTCCTAGGCCCACATGATGCCGCAATTGATATAAACGCAGTAAGCAGGTATATATATAAAAGCTGTAAATATATATATATATATATATATATATATATATATATATATATATATATATATATACATACATGATCACCAACCATGAAACACCTCCATGGGGGATCAGAAATATAAGTAAAGCTGTAAAAGCTATCAACCGCCACGGAGGAAACTCCAGGCGGGACGAAATGTACAGAAAGCTGTAAAAACGATCAACCACCACGAAGTAAACTCCATGCGGGACGAAATATATATATATATATATATATATATATATATATATATATATATATATATATATTAAAGTAGTAAACGCACCAAATGTGAAATTCAGGCTCACCGAACAGAGTTCGATAGCAGTTCATATATATAATTATATATAAGAAAGTCATTTAACGCACCAGACACGAGTCTAGGCTCATCAAACAGAGTTCGACACGCAGTTCATATATATAAATGTATATATATATATATATATACAAAAGTAATTAAACGCTTTAGACCGAAGTCTAGGCTCAATCGAGGCATAACTCGATAATGTTAGTCCATATATATATATATATATATATATATATATATATATATATATATATATACAAACTAAAAAGAAACCACGGACCGAAGTCCGCACTAAAATGTGCAACACGACTCTCAACATGTAGAAGGGTGTCTGCAAAGGTGAAGAGAAAAACTTTAAAGTGTGAAAGAAGGCTTACAATGGGCTGCCAAAGAAGACTTTAATATCTTTAAAGTGGGTAAACACTGGCTTTTGTAGGTATAAAATAAGCTAGATATGAGCTCACAAGTGTTTAAAATGAGAAAACACTCAGTCTGGGGTGAGTACAGAGCAAATTGGGCAGGGCTTCCTCGCCGTTTTCTCTTTCAAAATGGCCACCCCAAGCCCTATATTTATAGAGGGTGGCCGCAGCTGTAGTAGAGGCAACCCGAGTGGGCCTGGGTTTTTCATCTTGGGTCATCTCGAAGTACGTGCACTCAGACACTGTAATGTCCACTCAAACTTTCAAAAGTGCAATCTGGGCATCCGTTTGAGGTATACAGTACCTATTTCGGACCGCTGTTGTCGAGAGTTGTACGATGGCATGGGATTAGAGTTTGTGCGATGTCATTGAAGATGGGACGGTGCCCTCCGGTCTTCAATCTTTAACTTTTGTCCGTTACCCCGCACAATAGTCACTCGAGATTGGTAAGTCTTGTGGGACACTATTGCGTAGAGACGTTAAGATGATGTGGTGTGGCATCGTCTTGGTCAGATGACGATGCTGCCCCTCACCGGTGTTATCGGCGGATTGGGCTGATAAAGCAGACGTTGCTCAGCTTCGCTGGGATAGGACTGATGCAATTGGTACAGTGTATCTCGTTGTGAGCGCCGAGATTGAAGCGGGTTGCATTTTTAACAAGCATTTTCGGGGTTATTGCCGAAATTGCATTCCTTGGGGTTATCACCAAGTTTGGTGGCTATTCCCATGGTTGGGACTGAGACTGGATACCTCGAGGTTATCTCCGAGATTAATCAATTTTTTCCAGTATTGTATCTGCATGCCTCGGGGTTATCTCCGAGATTGGAATTGTTACTCCCAGATTACGATCCGGGGTTGATGCTGAACTTCTGGTAGTATCCGGCATGGATATGGATCGTCTTTCAGGGTTCCCTCTTAAAAGATGAATATGCTCTCCTGCAATGTTAGTGACAGGTGTACAGAAAATTTTGAGTGTCTACAGATGCCCCTCTTTATCTTACTCATGCATGGCGATGCATGGGTAGGATAAAGAATCCTAGACACTTGAAATGAAACAAGACGAACATGGTACTATGGATAGCAACATGATGCGAATGTATGATGCATGTGTATGGGGTTGTAGCCCAACACGCTAAGGATGATTGCTGGCTCCCTGTTGCTTCAACTGGGGATTGGCAACGATGACCAGATTTGATGTGTAATCCAAATCTGTTAGGATGTTAATGTTGGAGTTATCACCAAAGTCCTATGTCTTTGATTATGACTTGATCCCAAAGGCGTACCTCTTATGTGTGAGAGATCTATGGGGATGAAGCTTGATCTGCTTTAGGATGTGTATAACATATTTCATCATCAATCCTCCTTGATGACAATCTCATGATTTGTATCGTTAGGACATGTCACGATTCTGTTGGATTTACTGCCAATAGCAAATGCTGTCAGGGATGCCCGACCTTCGTTGATTTGTGTGTTTCACAGACATGTGAATCAACGGCTGAACAATCCTGTGGGATATACTGTCATGGTTTCTTGACCTCCGCTGTCGTGTAGATCACCGGAACATTGCGTTATGACCCCCGTCGGGGATCCGCTGGGGAATACTAGCGGTAGGGTGTAATAACCTCGAATGGCTTGAGAGCTCTGATAGGTTTAAATCGCTATTGGCCGTAATAATGTTAAGGCTGCTTGACCTTCATTGATTTGTGTGTAAACGGATAAGCATGCGTTGTAGCCCCCGCCGGGGATCTCTTTTATTAAAAGATTGGGGTGACAACCTTGCACTGACGGCATCGGACCTCTGTACCGTATTGCCGAATGTGGTATGCAAAGACTTAAATTATCGGTATAGTAAACCATGTGTTTGGGCAAATACCAATGGATGAAAAGAAAGCCACAGTTGGATCAAGAAAAACCAAGGTTTTAGGCTATTCTGCTCAATCGCGTAGCGTTTTTATCTCTGGTTTGGCCTTCTCAGCTTCTAAGAACTCCTTTACAACTCGAACTGGACCGAGCCGGAGTGATGGGACTAGCATGGGAGTGTCGCAGCCGCAGCCACAGATGGGCCTGCGGCCAACCATGAATGATAAATTCCAACAGGTTTGTCTTATAAGTCACTTTCAACTTGTTACGCGAAGGAAAATACGTGAGCCTCTTTCAGATCTGCTGAGTTTGGGCTGCTTTCTGCAAATTCTATCACCGTACAAGTGTTCTGCACTATCCTGGTAACATATACCTGTATTTTCTCTCATTTCTGTTCGTTAGATTTTGCGTTATCGCATGAAATGCATCTAAACACATAGTAGTGATTATGTATGCACAAATGACTAGATAAAAAATATTCAACATAGTAAATGTTAGTATTAAACCATGCTGAACATAATGATGTAAAAAAATTTGACTTTTGAGACAGTCAAATTGGCACATTTTTATGCTATTTTTTTGTCCTATTTGAGGTCCAATGAGCATAAGGTAGCAAGACAAAGTACTCTTAGTATTGAGGTTGGCCTTATTCATGATAATTTTAATTTTTAATGCATATATTATGTATATGACTTTGGGACAGGTGTGCTACTGAATGGCCACCTAGACATGCCATGGATGCATGGGGATAGTCCTATTTTCAAAGAGGACTATGGCAAAAAATTTCCAAATGTAGGCATTGGGTACTCATGCATTTTTAACTCTATTATATGTTAAAGTAAATGCATGCATATAGTCATAAAATGCATTCTAGAAAGCTCAAGGTAAGGAAATACCACACCCTTTCTGAGGTGATTTGGAGACTTGTTGTCCAGATACTATGGATCTGGATCAGCCGAGCAGTTCTTATAGGACCACTTCTGGTGTACGGCGGAGGGCTTCTGAAGTGCCTCGTCCCCGTTCTGTCAGACAGCCTCGTCAGTTGGTGGAGGCTGTGATACATCCTGTCCAGGTAGATGTTCCAGACGTTAAGGACGAGGAGGCAGATATTCCGATAGAGGATCCCGTTGCTGCTGCACATGTCCCTCATAGGGAACTTTCGAGCATTCAGGTGGTGAATCTAGAGTTGCTGGGTGATTTGGGCATACATCCATCGATGTATTTACATGCTAACGAGGTATCGCGTTAGACTTTGATCTTCCTTCTTTCCTATTGATGAGGATTAAAGGGTTTTGATGTTGATCTGCATTTCATGCAGGTTTCTTATTTTACATAGCCTCGAGGGAACTGGTTTAGTATTCACTCCATGTACCAGGCGCTTCATCCTGACTATAGAGCGGTAGTGCATGAGTGGGGATTTGGGGCATTTTTCTCCATCCTTCCCCGTCATTGTCCCTGGGGTTATCTTAGGGCTTTGTCTGAGCGATGGTTTCATCAGACTCAGTCACTCCATCTGCTAGATTGCGAGGTGATGATGATCCTATGGATTGGCGATTTATCATTGGTATGGAGTTTAGAGGGGAGCCAGTGCCTTGCATGGCAAATATTACCCCTACTGCCGTTAGATCTTTATTAGGAGTTCCAACGGTGGCGCTCAAAGGCAGGACTGTCCGTTCAGGTCTTTTGAGCGTAGATGCTATGACTGGACTATTGAGTGAGCCTATGCCTGATGATGTCAGAATCAGGGATCACGTTCTGCGGCGATTGTTCCTGATGATCATTCGAGGTTGCTTCATAGCAGACAACTCTTCTACGATATCTTTCGCTTTGATCAGTGTTACACGTGATGTGGACCGTATTGGAGAGAATGATTGGGGTTCCTATACCTTTGCCTATTTCCTCCGGGACATGGGTATACGCTCACAGGGTTTGACCGAGGCTTGGTTAGGATTTTACCCATTTCTGCTTATGAGTATTTCTCTTGTCATTTACCATGTATAGGTTAAGAGTGTTAATTGACAGCAGATGTTTGCCTTTGTGTTAGCAGTTTTGGGCCTATGAGAGGCTTCTATGCTTGCGTCCTGTGAGTGTGTTGGGTTTAGACACCTATCCACGAGGACGACGATGGCATCATTCGATTCTGCCAGAGGTCCCTATAGCTGAGGGATTCACTCATTGCCGTATGCAGCTGGAGTTGCTGATTGCTGATACTATCACATGGCTTCCTTATTCCGGGGAACACCTGACCGTAGGTTTTGAGGATGGATACCCGACTGGAGTCGAGTTTGTGATTTCCACCAGGAGAGTTCCTCTCTTCACGGATGGAGGCTAGAAGCTCTATTTAGGATAGCGTGCTATCAGGAGCACCACAGGGGAGATTCGTATACCGATCTTGCCTCCTGCTAGGCGTTATTGGTCTGTGTCGCAATCACCCGTCATTGATATCCCATTGTTGGGGGTTGACGGTTTTGCATTGTCAGAGGGTCCATGTACTCAGGAGACGTTCCATCGGTGGTGGTCCCCTCGCACTATTGGAGCTCAGTCCCGCGCCACACAGTTTATGGGGGATATGGTTCCAAAATCCTTGATGATGACGGATTGGATAGCTTGTGTCTAAGATCCGACTCATATGACCCAGATTGATAGTTTGACCCAGAAGTTGGACCAGACACATATATTTATTCGGCATTTGGGCAGACACCCGACAGAGGCAGCTTCATTTGATCCTTCCAGCTCAGTCGCTGGCCCCTCAGGTGACCCATTTGGTTTTGCCGGTGCAGATCCTCCTCTTTATAGGCCTGACATCCCTGTTGATAGAGATCCAGTGACTCTGGAGGAGTTACATCAGGTGGACAAGATTGATTATGTGGACATCGACACCATTGTCATCTTCTGATGTGTATTCTCATTATATCTTTTGATATGCCTCTATTAGATATTGGGTGGCTGTGCTCCATTCTCGCTTTATCTTTTGGTAGGCCTTTGTTAGATATTGGGTGGTTGTGCCCCATTTCCCTGTATTTGTAGCTGTACAGAGATGATGTATTAGATGATGATATACTTAGGAATGTATGCACTATTTTTTTTATTCCCTATATCATATTGCCATCTATTATCTGTTATGCATGTATCATGTTATGCATATGTATGTTTGTCTAGATATATTTGGTATTGACCCCTGGATGGTCTTATGACACGGCCCGCACAGATGTCTTCTTCGACAGTTAGCCGTATAGATCATACCCCACCGTTAGTGGTGGCATCGGGTATGAGATCGTGGTATGATAGCATGTCACCACCAGACAGGGTGACTGTAGAATACCATGACCTTTTTGACTTTTTAGGTTCCCGCGTGATTTGTGGACGGAATGATAGACCATTAGCTATCGGATAGGTAGGTATTCTGATTCGGCACCCATGAGTTGACTCCTACTCTGGAGGAGTATGCACGTTTGACGATGCTACCTTTAGAAAGACCTTGCGTGCATCTGGCTTTGGGAGACATGAGCAGACGATTTATGACTCTCACAGGATTGAGGTGCAGAGTGGTATAGGATGAATTAACATCTGGACACGTGATATCCCAGCATTTTCTGTACGACCGATTTGGCTCGTAGGATAGCTATTCACGATATTCTGGGGATTTCACCGCATCGGAGGATCATTGGCGTTTGGCCAGAGTTGACGTATTGATGCTATGTGTATTGCCATATGTATATATGTCGCGGTATATGGATGAGATAGATATAGGCGTTGTCATGGCCGTGATAGCTCTCAGGGAGGGTCGTACCATTGTACCTATGATTGTAGCAGAGACCCTGCGGTCGGCATCCTACTGCTGCACTTATCCGACAGGAGTGTTCACTGAGAGTTCAGTCATGCTATACGTGTGGTTCATGTCACACTTGAGACCGATTGGCACTCTTAGACGGCATGGGTACTGCTTCACCTATGATGTAGCTATGTCATACTCTTTTCAGCCATCAGAGTGTATAGATGCTCTGTCCTGGTCCATATTCTTGGCAGATATCAGAGATCCATTCAGCATATTACCGTGTTCGGGGCTTAGCTCACCATACAGCTTCATTACTCATGCTCCGGGCATGGACTATCTTCCTCTAGATGGCTTGAGGGGAGTGACCACTTATCACCCATTGGCCGTGATGTCACAGTTTGACTAGTTCTAGGATATTCATCCTTTTGAGGGGGCGACAGGTCAGCATTTAGCTTCTCGATACCTTTCAGTAGAGGACCGTTCTCGGGTATACGCCTGCTGGGATCAGCGTGAGATAGTGGCTTTTTCTGTCAGTCATCCTGGTTATTCCGCGTGGATGGAGATAGAAATTTTATCGGCTGCAGTAGTATTTGCAGTACCGGAGCATGAGTTAGATGAGGTAGACCCCATGGAGGACGTTGATACCTACATCGAGGAGGAGCCCACTGCTGAGTTATCAGTATTTTTTCTGGATTCTCCTAGTACCAGTACTGTTGTGATTCAGTATTCGGCACAGTACTTAGAGCATAGTCTTCATCTGATGACCTTTGAGAGAGATCAGATTCGATCTATGATGTCGACTGCTCTTGATGGGAGGGAAGCCGCTCTATTGGAGAGAGACGAGGCATTGGCTCATAGAGATGCCGCCGTCGTTGAGCGGGATGAGTCTATATCAGCCAGAGATGCAGTGATAGTTGAGCGGGATATCAGCATATCTGCCCGGGATGTAGCCATCACATATAGTACTGCAGTGAGGTCCCTTACCACTGGCATGATCACAGAGATGAGCACATATATTGATGATCACATCGTCACCATGCAGATGGCTACAGATCTGTTGAGTCGTGTGGATATTCTCATACAGGAGACCACAACTTTACCTCCATCTTCTGAGAGGGACACCATGCTGGGCTTATTAGCTCGCATATATGCTGACTTGTAGATGATCTTGTATTTTCCTGTACAGACTAGCTTAGTCATTTTGTCATGTACTGTTTACATTGCATATATCAAACAACATTATATATATAACAGGAAAATATATTTTTGATCACTTCCCTTTTAGATATACTTTGCTACTTGCTTGATATTTTGCCTGCTGCTTCAGGGCTTGTGATCTTGATGTATTCTGAATTCCTTCTCGGTGGATGGACATTGAGTTATCTCTGAATAGTTCAGAATGGATCATCTATCTGTATGTATCCCTACCATTACTCTGTATCTTGGGACTGGTTTCTGTATGGAAATAAGGAGAGGAGTGTGGCTTTCCTCTCTGAGATTGACCGCACCACAGATGGTCGCCAATACTTCTATTTATGAGAAGCCTAGTTAATTCCATCTCTTATAGATTGGTGTTGCTCTTTGAGGTACAACCGCCGCTTAGATGGTTGTCGAATCTCCTATTTGTGAGGAGTTCAGGTAATTCCATCCCTTTGGTCTGAAGTCGAATGAAACGTAGTGGATTGAAGGATGATCCCAGTACCAACTGACAAGGGTTTGTGTTTTGGTAGGGGGTGAGACCGCACCATGAATGGCTACCTACGTACTCCTATTGAAGAGGAGATCAGGTCTGCGTAGTTCGAACCTGGTGTAAGAGGTTCAACGCTGTATGTGGCAGGAATGGTGTAGGAATGTTTTTGTTGTTTTTTATTTTTGTAAGGAAAATGGTAGAAATATTTTTGTTGTTTTTGTTTTATTGTGACCGGGCCATATGAAATGGTTGCCTACGTACTCCTATTGAAGAGGAGATCAGGTCGACGTAGTTCGCCCCTCAAGGTGAGATGAAAAGCGTAATCCCATGTGCAGGTCAGAGTGCAGGGATGAGAAAGTTTAATCCTAGGTTGAGGATAAACTGTAGGTATGAGATGTTTGATCCCAGGTATGGGTAGCCAAACTGCAAACACAAGAGGTTCAATCCACGGTGGGATAACCTAAGTTGTAGGAACGCAAAGGAGAAAGCCAGGCTGCTGGCTTGAAAGGTATGTTTTCCTGAGGGGCAAAGTGTAGAAAAGTTATTTGTGGTAAAGGTTTAAAGAACCGGAATAACTGGTGACCTGATGGTCTACCACCAGGATGTTTACTTGATGGTAACTTCAGACACAGTACCGTTTCACGGCGTCTGAGTTGATGAGTTGCGGAAATTCATCGCCGTTCATTTCTTGCAACCTGAGAGCGCCTCCTGTCAATACTTCCTTCACAATAAATGGGCCTTCCCAATTAGGAGCGAATTTTCCCTTAGCCTGATCTTGGTTATCCAGGATTTTCTTTAAAACCAAGTCATGTTGTCTGAATTACCGTAGCCGGACTTTTTTGTTGTAGGATCGGGCGATCCTTTGCTGATATAACTGACCATGGAAGATAGCCGCGGTTCGCCTTTCGTCTATGAGAGACAGTTGGTGATACCTATCTTGTACCCATTGGTCTTCATCCAACTGAGCGTCTATCAATACTCTGAGGGATTCCATCTCAACTTCTATGGGGAGCACTTCTTCCATCCCATAGGTCAATGCGTAGGGGGTTGGCCCAGTGGAAGTGCGCATTGAGGATTTGTAGGCTAACAGAGTCAGTGGCAATTGGTCAGGCCAATTTTTGTGATTGGTGGACATCTTTTGCATAATCTTCTTGATGTTCTTGTTAGCTGCTTCAACAGCACCATTCATCTTCGAACGATAGATGACTGAGTTGAGATGTTTGATGTGGAATTTACTGCATAATTCCTTCATCATTTTGTTGTTGAGGTTCTTGGCATTGTCGGACACAATCTCCTCTAGTTGTCTATATCGACAAATGACATTGTTTCTGATGAAAGCATTGATGACTTCTTTAGTAACCCCGGGGAAGGACCGCTTCTACCCACTTGGTGAAGTAGTCGATCATGGTGAAGATAAATCGATGACCATTACTAGCTTTAGGCTCAATGGGCCCGATAACGTCCATTCCCCATATTGAGAAGGGCCAAGGTGAACTCATATTGTGAAGTTCCCGTGGAGGGGCGTGTATAGCATTCCCAATGAATCTGGCACTGATAGCATCTCCTGACATGGTCATTGCAATCAGCTTTGAGAGATAGCCAATAATGTCACGTCTTGAGGACTTTCTTGACAAGGTGGGGGCCACTCATATGGGGGCCGCAGACTCCGCCATGGATTTCATCCATAAGCCTTTGGGCTTAATCTTTGTCTAAACATCTAAGCAGACCTAATCCTGCATCTCTTTTGTAGAGCGCATCTCCACTCAGGTAGAATTTCATAGCAAATCGATGGATCCGCCTTTTCTCAGTCCATCTTGCCTCAGCGGGTGTAGATCCATCTCGCAGATATTCCTTGATATGCTGATACCAAGGATCTTGGATGGGAGGTAGCTCATTCGATACTTCTCCAACGTAATTCCCATTGGCTGGGGCCTTGTGTAGGGAAATTGTGACGCTTGGCAAGTGTTCCTTGTCTGATATGCGAATCAAGGAGGCCAAAGTTGCTAACGCGTCCGCGAAATCATTCCTATTACGAGGAATGTGTAGAAAGGATATTTCTTCAAATCCCAAAGTCATCTTTAAAACCTGCCGATGGTAAGGCAGTAAATGTAATTCCTTGGTTTGATAGATTCCGGTGGATTGCCTGATTACCAACTCTAAATCTCCAAGGATAGTTAACCGCCTGATGCCCATTGAACGGGTAATTTTTAGCCCCATGATACTGCCTTCATACTCAGCTGTGTTGTTGGTGCTGACAAACTACAATTTGACGGCGACGGGATACTGCTCCCTCGTACCAGATACTAGAACTGCTCCAGATCCAGAACCTTCCATGTTTAGTGCTCTATCGAAATCAAGTTTTAGCCCCATAAGACAGCCTTCATACTCAGCCTTATTGTTGGTGCTGACAAACTGTAATTTGACGGCGACGAGGTACTGCTCTCGCGTATCGGATACTAGAACTGCTCCAGCTCCAGAACCTTCCATATTGACAGCTCCATCGAAATATATCTTCCACATTTGGCGTGTATCGTACTGACGGTGTTGCTGAATTATCATTACTCCTTCATCAGGGAAATAGGTTTCTGTGACGCCCCCAAATGCGGGTTCCCTAACCTCGGGTTTGGTGCTCACGATCCATCATATATATCACATCTAACTGCTTATTCGTTAATGAAAAACATCATTCATAATATTCTTTAATACAACTTATAACAATATCCCAGGTTAACTAACCTTGACATAACTTACATACCCATATATAATCAAAAGGTTTACATAATTAATTACATAATAAAACATAACCATTAAAAGTTGACACTAACTACTCCTGAGCCTTGCCTTTGCCCTTGTTCCTATTAGAACCTTCTACTACATTGGCAATAACTAAAACATTTTATTTAAGCAAGAGTGAGCAACGAGTTTGCCCAACAAGTTAAAATATACAACAAATGATATATATCATGAATAGAAGAGTCTAGCTTCTTTAGAACTTCAACAATAATCAAAAGATTTCGAAGTAGCTGAATAATAATTCAATCTCAATAATAAAACTTTCTCCCATTTCATACTGAATAACATATCAAAGATGAAAGAGTAAAATTCTTTCAAAGATTCAATAATATTCAATTGAATAATAAGAATTAACAATACTGCAACAATATTCAATAAAGTGGGATATACCCAAATTTCATGCTGAGTGATCACAAAAGGATCATGAACTACTAGAGGAATCATTTAGTTATTAAAACTAAATTTTCACAAGAATATAAATTAGTTATAAAAATTAAACTATACTCTTCTGCAAGTACCTGGAGTGGCCAACTTCTTTGTACCCTATATTATGCATAATACTAAATAATAGCGCATAGGTCGATTTACGACATTAAAATTTTGTTCATCTCAGTCTTACATCACGAGTCCGTACCACAACAATATGGTTTGGATTACTTTCAAAGAAATACTATGATTTCAATAATTAATAACAATACTAATCTAGCCGAAATTAATGGCATAGATCTTCCAATAACAATTCAGTTCATAATAAATAGAACATTTCATAATTTCACAAATATTAGTCTTGCCAAAACAATTAGTTGAGACATGATTTATAAATAGTTCAAATAATAGAACAAGAATCAATTACACTGCGTGCGAATTACAATAGTCATTATAGATGTGAATAATTATCAATAATTATTCACTACCATGCTTGATAAATAGTAACACAAGTTGCGTTAGGAACTTGCCTGATTAGTTGACTACTGCTATGCAATTTAAGTTAACTTCTTTTGTAAGACTTATCATTGATAAAATCGATCTCTTAATTAGCATTACATATCTTACTTATAACAATTTAACATGAAATCACATAACCAATCATTAGTGAGTACACTATACTATATTAGACTTAACACCTACCAGTTCATTTATAAGTTCGTAATATAACTTGACAAACTATTTATGAACTCAGTAGACTTAATATATCATTTCAGTTTCTATTTCAGTAAGCTAAAACAAAACTGACTTCACTTCCTGACATTTCAGTTTCCCTTTTCAGCAACCTGAAATGTTCATTTCGGGAAGCTGAAATACACTATTCACGAAAATATGAAATCAACTTATTTTTTTCTAATCTTTTGGCCAATCATATATACATATATTCCATACACAAAAAGTATTTTTCTAGAATTTTTCAACTCCCTCAAGTATTTTTCAAAAATCAATTTCTAGTTAATTCCTTAAGAAATTAGCTACCTCATACTTAACTCCAAAAATTCTCAACTCTTGGCGGGATCTTACACAGGTTAACGTGAGCTTACAATTTAAATTTCAAGGCCATTGGAGTTATACAACTCCTGTTATAGCGATTTTTATCGGGAAAACGTAAAAATTGAAATAGTCATAATTTGCTCATTTTAAGTCGGAATGAGCTCATTTTTGGACACAACCTACGTTATCCCATATATTTTTATCCCCCAAAAGGCCGGAGTTTATCTCATTAAATAAGTGGCCGAAACAGCCCTTCCAATTTCTTGGCAGCAGCTTTTTAAGTATTTTCTTATTTTTCATCCTTTACCAAAATCATTCCACACGAAAATCTACAAATCCTTTTTAAGTGATTCCACTTAGATATATTAGAAGACTCATATATCGAACTTCGTAAATTGACCACACTCAAAATTCAAAGTAGAATGAGAGATATGGTCATTTCCATATCATACTTTGTTTTCTCAAAAATTTGTTTTTCAACTATTTATATTTTGTATGAAAACTTTTACGATCTCTCATAAAACCAACATAACATATCATATTAACTCAAAATAACTCATATACTCATGGATCTAACATGATCCATGGTTTAATTCACCAAATAATCAACAATCATAAGATCAAACACACCAAAAGCTAAGAAAAGTTTGATTTTCTAACTTTTGAAAAACATAACTCATATTTCTTAGTTTAGCTTAAACTTTTGAATTACAAAAGAGTTGGATCTAAACATAAAACACTTTTAAACACCAAGATATAAGGTTTTAAGCCTCAAGATCATAGTTTTACAAAAATAAAAACTCAAATCATCACAAAGAGAAATTAAACTATAAAAGTAGAGATTTCTTATACCTTCTCTTGATTCCTTTTCTTCTTCTTTCTAATACTTAGATTATGGAACTTTAAAACTTACAAAACTCTCACTCTCTCTCTTCTTCTCTCTTGACCGAAGTATCTCTTTGCCCTCTCTCTCTCTCTCTCTTACTTTGTTTTGATAACTTAGGAAATAAAATGAAAGAAATAACAAAATAGATTTTTGTTAGTAAATTAAGTATAGATATATTGTGTATATCTATAATCATCATCCAATGTCTCACTCTTCCGCTCTCTCCTTATCATTATAAGCTTACTTGCACTCTTGGTTTAACTTGTGGGTTGGATGAAAAAGATAAGAATGAGACCAAAGCTTGACACCTATCAAGTTAGTCACCTACTAAAGTGGTGTAATGATTACATGCCTCTCCCTTTTCTCCCCTCTATGATATTTTCGGCCATGATGGCCTTCTTGGGCTCCATTTTAATATCTTTTAAACTCCATTTAGCTTACTTAATGGTCCAATAGGTTCCCTCCCAATTGGGCTAAGTGTTGGCCAATCAATTAATTACTAAGGCTAGAAATTCTAATTCTTTGAGCTTGAAATTCAACATAGTTTATACTTATTAATTTTTATCCATTCCCCATTATTTAATTCGGGTTCCCTTACACACATTAGTAAGTTAATTTCTTACTCATATATCTTTAATTTCATAACCCAATTAGACTTGTTATTCTTAGATTATAAAATTAATTAATGGAGACGTATAAAATAAATCTCTAAGGATTAGTATATGCTTTTATATACTATCATTCTCTTAAATCATAACCCATTAGGTTATTTAATTATCATACCTAACATATGTATTAGGTTACATAACTTTATTCTTCATCTCTTTACAAAATAAATGTACACACATTATATAATACATATTTACGCAATCACGTACTTATTTCACATATGTCCTAACATATTTCTCCTAGTTCATTAACTTATTATCCCAAATTGACTTAATAAGTTATAAATACATACATACTCATATCAATAATCAATTACTTAAGGATTGTAAATCCTTTTAATTTAGTAATCAAGGCTAACATTCAAGCTATGTTAATTTCTTACATAACTTTCATTACTCTTCCTTTAAAATGATTAAGTATACTTCTTAGTTAATAAATTAACTATCTAGCTTAATTATCATATACATTTATATGATTTAAGTACTTTCTCTTCTTTAAAAAAAATTATTCGAAAATTTTGAATTATGTGAAATTTTGGGTTCTCACATTCTCCCCTCCTTATAAGGATTCCGTCCTCGGAATCACCACTTTCTTACTCTCTAATATTATTTAAAGTTGTTTCATCAATTATATCAACACAATATTAATTTGTGTTTCATATACTAACTTGTGACTTGGGATCTATAAAAGAAAACCATTCACAGCTATATCTACCCAATATTTCTTGCGTAATTCATTTATTTAACTAAATCATTACCTGTCACCACCTCCCGAACAGCTGCTGCATCTTGCAATGTCATGTTGAACGTGCACGCTATCGGTCTTTTCGGCTGAGCAGGTCCTTTGATCGCCAGTGCTCCACTGCTGTTTCCTCTATTGTTGCTTTCTCTTTCTGCATTATTCTTTAGACAGTTACGAATTTGATGTTCTAGCGATCCACATGAAAAACAACCTGATATCTTCTTTGGATTTGGACAATTTGGAGAGATGTGTCCCACTTGTCCACAGTTAAAACACACTCCTTTTCCCTTCAAACATACTCCCAGGTGCTTTTTACTGCAATTTGCACATGCCTCACCTATCTTCCTATTATCTCCTGACTTGTCTCCAGACTCAGTATTGTCCTTCCACTTACGCTTATTAGAGTTACTTCCTCCACTGCTACCTCCTTCATTTGTCTTTTTCTTTTTCTCTTGATGATACCTTGACACAGCTTCACTTCCTCCTTCGGCGATGATTGCTTTTTCCAACAGGGCCAAAAATGTCTTAATTTGCAACACTGCTACCTTGCTATATATCCCTGGCTTCAGTCCATTTTCAAACCTTCGCGCCTTTCTTACTTCAGTGTCCACCTGATACGGAGCAAATCTCGCTAGTTCGTTGAATTTGGCTGCGTATTCTGCAACCGACATATTCTCCTACTTCAACTCCAAAAAGTTTACTTTCATTCTTGCTTGCATACTTTCTGAGAAATAATTTTTGAAAAATAACTCCTTAAACCTTGTCCAAGTTACTACTGCTGTACCAGCTCTAGCTTTATTTGTCTCCCACCAGTAATTCGCCTCACCCTTCATCAAATAGGTAGCAAAATCTGTCTTTTGCTCCTTCAGTACTCTAGAAACAACAAAAGCATTCTCCATCTCAATTACCCATGTTTGGGCTTCTATAGGGTCAATGGTTCCCTTGAATTCCGATGGTCCTACGGCCTTAAAGTCTTTAAAGTTAGCAAATCGATTAGTTGGTCGATTTCTTGCTGTTGGGGCTCTAGTTTGCATAGCTTGAGCTAACATGTCTACGAAGTTCTGCATTGGATCAGCTTGATCTCCTTCATTATTCACAGGCCGCTCCTCCCTTTGGTTACGATTTTGTCGTCTTGGCGGCATTATCTAATGAAATAATGACTTACATTAATACTTTGTCTTTATGCAACATCTTAATAATAGTAGTAAAAATTTTAAACTTAAACCAATTTCAGCTTCCTAGATTATTTAATCTAGCTTACTAAATTATCAAATTCTTCAGATAATCATCTTAATAAGTTAATTCTCATAATTTAATTACTTATTCAAACATATAATCATATCATTGCATTTATATTCATGCAAATAGTACATAGTACTTTTCAGTACATAGTGCAAACTACTACAAATGATTACTATCCCCGTGTGACAAAAGTCGGGATACATTACTACAACTTTACAAAAAAAGTTGAGACATAAAAAAATTATCTATCTTGATATTCATACCAAAGCGAATATTATACTCCAAAAGATTATAATCCTAACACTTAATCTTTCTTCCGTCAACTTCCTCCATCTGTCTTCTTTTTAGGACAAGTCTTAGCCCTATGACCCGTTCCACAACATGCAAAACATCCTCTTTTCTTTGGTTTAGGACAATTTAGTGATAAATGTCCTTCTTGACCATAATTATAACACACATTCTTACCCCACATACATTCCCCCGAATGGTTCTTTCCACACTTGCCACATGCTTGTTTCTTCTTTGAATGCGAATTCTCTGAGTTGTTGTCACTATCGTTATTCTTTTTCCTTTTATTACCCTTCTTTTCCTTACTTACATCTTTAGATGATACATTACACTTGACCCTCATTCTATCGACTTGTGCTTTTAGATTATTTCGTTCTTCTGTCATCTCGCATAATGCTCTTTCTGTCTTCCATAATTCCTCTAGGAGAAGTACTTTAGTCCTTACATCTTGAACTTCCGCAGATGCTTGACCTTCTTCGATTTCTACTTTTCCTTCTTCCCCATCTTTGATCTTTATTTCTTGCTCCACCTTAGTTTCTTTGGAATATACTTTTTCCTCTTCATCCATCTCCATCTCGGGGTACTTGTCATGATTGCTTGCTAGATTTATCGCAGGTTCGTCTCTTAAAACTTCCTCAACTAACTCACTCCGAGCTGGCACCTCGGCTAATGGAATTGGTGCAGCTGCTAACACTTTCGTAACCATCTTAACATCTCCTGACATTCTGTCACCAGTTTTAAATAAATTCATTAGTACATCACTATCAAACATAATCCATAATCACTGAGTGTCCCCATGTCTTACTATTGATGAATTTTCCTAATCCATCACCTGTTTATGGTTATATTCCTAAGGTTTTTTCCCCCACCTAAGGCTTATAACCTACAACTTTGATACCAACTTGTGATGCCCCCAAATCCGGGTTTGGGGGCATCAGATATATCACATCTAACTGCTCATTCGTTAATGAAAAACATCATTCATAATATTCTTTCATACAACTTATAACAATATCCCAGGTTAACTAACATTGACATAACTTACATACCCTTAAATAATCAAAAGGTTTACATAATAAAACATAACCATTAAAAGTTGACACTAACTACTCCTGAGCCTTGCCTTTGCCATTGTTCCTATTAGAACCTTCTTCTACATTGACATTAACTGAAATATTTTATTTAAGCAAGAGTGAGCAACGAGTTTGCCCAACAAGTTAAAATATACAACAAATGATATATATCATGAATAGAAGAGTCTAGCTTCTTTAGAACTTCAACAATAATCAAAAGATTTCGAAGTAGCTGAATAATAATTCAATCTCAATAATAAAACTTTCTCCCACTTCATACTAAATAACATATCAAAGATGAAAGAGTAAAATTCTTTCAAAGATTCAATATTATTCAATTGAATAATAAGAATTAACAATACTGCAACAATATTCAATAAAGTGGGATATACCCAGATTTCATGCTGAGTGATCACAAAAGGATCATGAACTACTAGAGGAATCATTTAGTTATTAAAACTAAATTTCCACACGAATATAAATTAGTTATAAAAACTAAACTATACTCTTCTGCAAGTACCTAGAGTGACCAACTCCTTTGTACCCTATATTATGCATAATACTCAATAATAGCGCATAGGTCGATTTACGACATTAAAATTTTGTTCATCTCAGTCTTACATCACGAGTCCGTACCACAACAATATGGTTTGGATTACTTTCAAAGAAATACTATGATTTCAATAATTAATAACAATACTAATCTAGCCGAAATCAATGGCTTAGATCTTCCGATAACAATTCAGTTCATAATAAATAAAACATTTCATGATTTCACAAATATTAGTCTTGCCAAAACAATTAGCTGAGACATGATTTATAAATAGTTCAAATAATAGAAAAAGAATCAATTGCACTACGTACGAATTACAATAATCATTATAGATGTGAATAACTATCAATAATTATTCACTACCATGCTTGAAAAATAGTAACTCAAGTTGAGTTAGGAACTTGCCTGATTCGTTGACTACAGCTACGCAATTTAAGTTAACTTCTTTTGTAAGACCTATCATTGATAAAATCAATCTCTTAATTAGTATCACATATCTTACTCATAACAATTTAACATGAAATCACATAACCAATCATTAGTGAGTACACTATACTATCTTAGACTTAACACTTATCCGTTCATTTATAAGTTCGTAATATAACTTGACAAACTATTTATTAACTCAGTAGACTTAATATATCATTTCAGTTTCTTTTTCAGCAAGCTAAAACAAAACTGACTTCACTTCCTGACATTTCAGTTTCCCTTTTCAGCAACCTGAAATGTTCATTTCGGGAAGCTAAAATACACTATTCACGAAAATATGAAATCAACTAATTTTTTTCTAATCTTTTGGGCAATCATATATACATATATTCCATACACAAAAAGTATTTTTCTAGAATTTTTCAACTCCCTCAAGTATTTTTCAAAAATCAATTTCTAGTTAATTTCTTAAGAAATTAGCTACCTCATACTTAACTCCAAAAATTCCCAACTCTTGGCGGGATCTTAAACATGGTAACGTGAGCTTACAGTTTAAATTTCAAGGCCATCGGAGTTATACAACTCCGGTTATAGCGATTTTTGTCGAGAAAATGCAAAAATTGAAATAGTCCTAACTTGCTCATTTTAAGTCGGAATGAGCTAATTTTTGGACACAATCTACTTTATCCCATATATTTTACTCCCCCAAAAGGCTGGATTTTATCTCATTAAATAAGTTGCCGAAACAGCCCTTCCAATTTCTTGGCAGCAGCTTTTTAAGCATTTTCTTATTTTTCATCCTTTACCAAAATCATTCCACACGAAAATCTACAAATCCTTTTTAAGTGATTCCACTTGGATATATTAGAAGACTCATATATCTAACTCCAGAAATTGACCACACTCAAAAATTCAATGTAGAATGAGAGATATGGTCATTTCCATATCATACTTTGTTTTCTCAAAATTCTATTTTTCAACTCTTTATGTTTTGTATGAAAACATTCACGATCTCTCATAAAACCAACATAACTCATCATATTTACTCAAAATAACTCATATACTCAAGGATCTAACATGATCCATGGTTTACTTCACCAAATAATCAACAATCATAAGATCAAACACAACAAAAGCTAAGAAAAGTTTGATTTTCTAACTTTTAAAAAACCTAACTCATATTTCTTAGTTTAGCTTCAACTTTTGAACTACAAAAGAGTTGGATCTAAACATAAAACACTTTTAAACACCAAGATCTAAGGTTTTAAGCCTCAAGATAATAGTTTTACAAAAATTAAAACTCAAATCATCACAAAAAGAAATTAAACTATAAAAGTAGGGATTTCTTATACCTTCTCTTGATTCCTCTTCTTCTTCTTTCTAATACTTAGATTATGGAACTTGAAAACTTACAAAACTCTCCTTCTCTCTCTTCTTCTCTCTTGACCGAAGTCTCTCTTTGCCCTCTCTCTCTTTCTCTTACTTTTTTTTTGATAGCTAACTTAAGAAATAAAATGAAAGAAAGAACAAAATAGATTTTTGTTAGTAAATTAAGTATAGATATATTGTGTATATCTATAATCATCATCCAATGTCTCACTCTTCCTCTCTCTCCTTATCATTATAAGCTTACTTTCACTCTTGGTTTAACTTGTGCGTTGGATGAAAAAGATAAGAGTGAGACCAAAGCTTGACACCTAGCAAGTTAGTCACCTACTAAAGTGGTGTAATGATTACATGCCTCCCCCCTTTCTCCCCTCTATGATATTTTCTGCCATGATGGCCTTCTTGGGCCCCATTTTATTATCTTTTAAGGTCCATTTAGCTTACTTAATGGTCCAAAAGATTCCCTCCCAATTGGGCTAAGTGTTGGGCCAATCAATTAATTACTAAGGCTAGAAATTCTAATTCTTTGGGCTTGAAATTCAATGTAGTTTATACTTATTAATTTTTATCAATTACCCATTATTTAATTAGGGTTCCCTTACACACATTAGTAAGTTAATTTCTTACTCATATATCTTTAATTTCATAACCCAATTAAACTTGCTATTCTTAGATTATAAAATTAATTAATGGAGACGTATAAAATAAATCTCTAAGGATTAGTATATGTTTTTATATACTATCATTCTCTTAAATCATAACCCATTAGGTTATTTAATTATCATACCTAACATATATATTAGGTTACATAACTTTATTCTTCATCTCTTTACAAAATAAATGTACACACATTATATAATACATATTTACGCAATCACGTACTTAATTCACATATATCCTAACATATTTCTCCTAGTTTATTAACTTATTATCCCAAATTGACTTAATAAGTTATAAACACATACATACTCATATCAATAATCAATTACTTAAGGATTGTAAATCCTTTTAATTTAGTAATCAAGGCTAACATTCAAGCTATGTTAATTTCTTACATAACTTTTATTACTCTTCCTTTAAAATGATTAAGTATACTTCTTAGTTAATAAATTAACTATCTAGCTTAATTATCATATACACTTATATGATTCAAGTACTTTCACTTTTAAAAAAAAAATTATTCAAAAATTTTGAATTATGTGAAATTCTGGGTTCTCATAGTTTCCAAGGGTTTGAAATCCCCTGATGGTGCAGCGGCCAGTTGATCCGCAATTCCTTGACCTTTGATGGACTTTTGAGTCACATATACGATGTCAAATTGTTGTAGGATCTACTGCCATCTGGACAGCCGATAATTTAGTATGGGTTTACTGAACACGTACTTGAGAGGATCCACGCGGGATATGAGATGGGTTGTGTGCCCATGGAGGTATTGTTGTAACCTTATGGCAGCCCATGCTAAAGCACAACACGTCTTTTCGATCAGAGTGTACTTGTGTTCACTACTGCTGAATCTTTTGCTGAGGTAATAGATAGCTCGTTCTAGGCCTCTATCGTCCTTCTGTCCCAGCAGGCAGCCCATGGCATTGTCACTTACGGACATATACATAAACAGGGGAACATCATCCCTGGGTGGTACCAAGATGGGAGCTTTGATTAGCTGTTTCTTGATTGTAAGGAAGGCATTCTGGCACTCCTCATTCCATTTCATGGAGGAGTTCTTTCTTAATAACTTAAAGATTGGCTCACAGGTTGCTGTGAGTTGGGAGATAAATCTGCTAATGAAGTTGATCCTTCCCAAAAATCCCCGTATTTCCTTTTCTGTCTGAGGAATGGGCATTTCCGCGATGGCTTAGATTTTGGCAGGATCCAACTCTATCCCTTTGTGGCTGACTAGAAATCCTAGCGGCTTGCCTAATTTAAGGCCAAAGGCGCACTTAGTTGGATTCAACTTCAGGTTGTACTTACGCAACCTGTTGAACAACTTCCTGAGATGGTCTATATGGTCATCCTCCTTCCAGGATTTAACAATAATGTCATCCACGTAGATCTCGATCTCTTTATGTATTATGTCGTGGAAAAGAGCCATCATAGCTCGTTCATAGGTAGCTCCAGCATTGATGAGGCCGAATGACAACCGTCTATAACAAAATGTTCCCCAAGGAGTGATGAAAGCAATTTTTTCACTATCTTCCTCGGCAACCATGATCTGATGATACCCCGCAAAGCAATCTGCAAAGGAGTACATGTCGTATTGCGCAGTATTGTCAATGAGAATGTGGATAAATGGCACGGGAAAGCTATCTTTTAAGCAATCTTTGTTCAAGTCCCGGTAATCCATGCAAACTCGCACCTTCCCTCCAGGTTTAGGTACTGGCATGATGTTGGATATCCACTTAGGATATATAGACACCATTATGATGCCAGCTTAAAATTATTTCACAATTTCTTCTTTCACCTTTAAACTCCATTCAGGTTTCAACCGCCAGAGCTTTTGCTTGACTGGCTTAAATCCCTCTGTAGTGGGAATGCGATGAAGGACAATGTCAATGGACAGACCCACCGTATCCTTATGAGACCATGCAAACACATCCTGGAACTGGGTTAATAGCGTAACCATGTCATTCCGTCGGTTTGGGGTAAGGTCTGAACCAATCTGGATTAACTTAGCGTTTTCTAAGGTTCCGAGATTAAAAGGTGTGGTTTGATCAAGGTTGTGTTTGGGTTTATCTTTGACTCATTCTTGAACTTGTGGAGGCACCTCAATTACATCATGTATATCCACTAAGGCTGAATTCATCTCTACATCAAAGGTACAATCCTTGTGGAGAAGAGGCACCGTATCAGCAAGTATAGGCACATCTAAATTCAGAGTCTTAAAACAAAATATGCTTTCACTTAGTATATATGAAATGTGTTGATCATACACAGTGTTAGCATATACTGGCAAAATAAACCTCTAATATTGTACAGAAAAGTAAGCAGTTATTATATCTACAGGGTAGAAAGAGTTTCCGCCAGCTTTACCCTTGACGACCAATGCAAGGAATGTTGTTCCAATTGACAAGAGCAAATTCCGGGTGAACCGCAGTGATAGAGGAATTATCATCATTTTCCCTGTCCCCAATGATAGCCATTATGTCTGGGCAATCATTGTTTGGGGTATATCTGTTGGTATGCTCATCATGAACGATGATGCATATGTCGGACATCATCCGTATGACGTCTTGCTTGATTCTTCATTCCTTTTCCTCCACTGCGGGATCTGGAACAAACATTTTTTTCTCTTTCACCGGTACCGGCTTGGGAAATAACATTGCCATTATATTGGCTGGCACCTGTACGGGAGGTTGTGCGGACTCAGAGCTTGAAGACGAAGATAAACGCCGCATGGTCAAAGCTGAAGGAATCTGCTAATGCTTATGAGGATTCCTGTGACTAGAGCTGTCAGAATAGCCTAGTCCAGCTGTCCTAATTTGTTGGGTTAAGCGAATAGGGTACTTAACACCCTGGCAATCTTTACCCAACCATTGTCCCGATTTATAACCCAACGACATCATTTCTTGTGTGGCCGACATTACCTCGATAGAAATATGGGGTTCGGGCAGTGGCGTTCTAATAGCATGGTATTGGGTATTGCTTATTTCCAAAGCATGAAAACTAATTGGCTCAACATCCTTATTGGCATTAATGAGTGGCATGTATCCATGTTGAGGAATCTCTGGTTCAGCGTTGACTGTGACCAGGCTATTGTTGATGATGTATTTCAACTGTTGGTGAAGAGTGGAGGGGATTGCCCCTGCCATGTGAATTCGTGGTCGTCCCAAGAGCAAGTTGTATCCCTAATCTATCTTGAGCACATGGAAGGATACGCAGAATGTATGAGGACCAATCTCAATTGGCAGCTCTACTACTTCGACCGAGTTACGGCGGGCTCCATCAAAATCTTTGATGATGGTATGGCTACTCCGAATTCAATTGGGATTGATATTCATCTTCACCAAGGTAGCATATGGGCAGATATTCAGAGAGGAACCTCCATCTATTAAAACTCACGCCACCATATATCCGTAGGACAAGACTGCAATGTGCAATGGTTTGCAATGACCGGTCCCTTTGGGCGGTATGTCATCATCAGTGAAGGATATCACATTATTATTGAAAATGTGATCAACCAGATGTTGAAACTTTTTCGTATCAACTGATGTTGGTAGATAGGCTTCTTCTAAAACCTTTAACAAGACCTTTCGATGAATCTCGGAAGTCAGGACCAAGTCCAAGATTGATATATGTTGTGGAGCTTCTTTTAAGCTTAAAACTACCTTGGCTTCGTTATGACCCATAGTGCAGAGGAAATTTTCAATCTTCTCAATGGGTGCTTTCCCCTTAGACTTGATGACAGGCTTCATTACCCGTTGGGGAAGATATAGTGGATTTTTCTTCGACACTACAGCAGTTATATGTGAGGTGGATCCTTCACCTTCTCAATAATTCCGTGGAACTATGCGCAAGCTAACAATAGGATATTGTGCTCTGCACGGCAAGTTGATTGGCTCAGGAGCGGCCAGTTTCAAAGGATTGTTGATTCCCTTGAGTTGAATTATTGGCATGACAAGTGATTTGTTAACCCCATCATTTTCAGCGGATATGACTGCTACTACACTCTTCCACTTAGTAGGACACGAATCCTCACTTGCCCGTAACACAGTGTTATTATTTGCTAGACACAGTACGCCATTGTCGATTAAATTTTGAATAAGACGACGGAGTGTCCAACACTCTTTTGTGCTGTGACCGCGAGATTGAGAATGATATTGACATACTCCCTCAGAGTTATATCATCATGAATGGGGTTGATTGGAGGTAGAAGAGAACTAATACTTCCTTCATTGATTAACATATGAAGGATTTCCTCCATAGGTTGGCCCAAATATATGAATTCCCTTTTGTTGGCAAAATCCTGACGGGCCTTAGCATTTGCTCTCTTCGTCACTTTGTCTTCCAGCATTTTATTTTCTGAAAGTGAAGAGGGAATATTCATGACAATAGGTAGGAGACTGTCATGCTCTTGGCTGATTAGCTGACGAGTCACTTGATGCTGATAAGTCACCAGTTCCGCCAATTGCTCAATTTATTTACAGAGAGCTTTCATCTTTCGTTCCATTGTGAATTAAAACTTAGCATAATCCCATCTGTCGTCACCATCTTTGGGAGGCTGGGAGGATTCACAGCTGAAATTGAAACTCTGTCCGCTGCTCCAATTGATCATGTTGACCTCTTCTTCCTTGTGTTGAGGAAGAGGGTTGTCTTGAACGTGAGGTTGATCGGGTTTGGTGACCACGATTTCCCCGTTGTCTATCAGGTCTTGGATGTTGTGTTTCAAGGCCCAACAATCCTGAGTATCATGTCCAAGTGCCCCGGCATGATAAGCACATTTCCGAGCAGCATTAAAACCCCGTCCATTAGGGCTGGCTGGTGGAAGAAGATGCGTGATTTTCTTCTGTATTGTTAGAAGATTGAGAATGTTCTCGAGGGTGTCCCCTAAGGTTTTGAATACTCGAGGTCATTTGACTTCTCCACCTTTTGGTACTGGAGGGTTTGAAGACTGTGCTTGAAAGGGAGTGTAATTTCTCCTCTGGATAGGCATGTTTTGACAGCCTTTTTAACCCTGTAGTATCAGGGAAACATCATCTTCTTTCTTTTTATAGACCCTCCGGGGGTTATTCCCATAATTTCCAGATTGGATGTGATCAGGAACAGCTTTGAGTGCAGCTAGGTCTTGAATCTTTCCGGATTTCAATCCCATTTCAGCCATCTCCCAATGTTTGACCATTTCAGAAAATGGGTTGTCGATGCTGGCTAAAACTCTTTCACAGAGAGGTACTTCTTGTATGTCTATAAAAGTCATGACCATCTTTGACTCTGTCATGGAAGGACTAACTTGGGCAGCCAGGCGTCTCCACCTCTGAGCACACTCTCTGAAAGACTAATTAGACTGTTTCTTGATCTTGGTAATTTGATACCAATCAGGAGCCATTTGAGATTAAAAGTTGTATTGGGTGAGGAAAGCGTGTGCTAGCTCTTCCCAACTATAGATCTTTGAATTGTCTAATCTTGTGTAGCACGAACGGGCTTCTCCAGTTAGACTTTTTTGGAACAGTTGCATTCTGGGTTTTTCATCCTCTACATAAGTTCCCAGTTCTCCAATAAACACCTTTAGATATGTGTAAGGATCTCCTAACCCGTCATATTTTACAAAGTCAGGAGTCTTAAATTTTTTTGGATAATGAATCTCAGGGAAAATACAGAAATAAGCATATGAAACACTCCCGTGTGTTCCAATTCCTTTGATAGTGAGAAGAGTCTCTTCCATTTGGAGGACTTTCTTTTTTATGTCACCAGTGTCTGGGTCTTCAGTGGGATGGGCAGCATCATGAGTTTTGTTGGTCGGATCCAACTGCAGTTCAGGTATTGTAATTACCTGGGTTCCTCCTTGTGTGGAGGATTCAGTATGTACGGGTATTTTCTGACCCTTCGTAGACTGGTGTAATTCATTTAGTAGAACATCCAAATCTGTAATCTGTTTGTTTAATCCGTCGAATTCTTTTGCGAGAAACTGGATTAAGTTCAGTCTGGTCGGATGACTACATGATTGACTATAGGCCCGTTGCCTTTTTGGACTTTGAACGGGTGGTAGGTCCGATTGATTCCCTACAAAGGACTTGCATAGTTTAGTCTTTAGGGAAGGTGGATAATAACATGCTATGTGATGTGTCTAGTTTAGGAATTTTATCTTGCAAAACGGATGTCAGCGGTTTGTAGCATGTATGTGTATACATTTCTTCATATTTCTCATTACATGGAGATAGATATGGAAGATAATTACAAGTATTTGAAATGAGAGCATGAAGAGACTTTCCTCCGTTTTGGGTTTATCAGAGGCTGACCTATCTTAGGTTACTCTCACGGCTTTTTGGCATGAAGGTTCCCAAATCATCGCAATCTACTTGATGGGAAGTTAATCCGGTCTTTCAACTGGAGCGAATTTGGGTGGTTCCTTTCCTGAGCCTCGGAGAATTAGTCTTCTCACGAGTCCAGTAATCAAACACCGACGGGATAACCTCTTGGTGGAGGGACCACACAACATACATTCACATACATCATGTCTTACCGTATGAAAATGATGACATGTGCGAAGCACTAATATCACAAGCAGATATGGTGCGAAGCACTAATATCATGAGCAGTTTATAGTGCGAAGCACTAATATCACAAGCAGTTTATAGTGCGAAGCACTAGGTAAGGAAATGCATTCGTACACATTCATCATAAAATGTAAATGCAACATCCACACACAAGCAGATAATAATTTTGAAAAAATTGTAATAGCGGCTTAAGTCCTCTTACTAGAGTCCCCAGCAGAGTCGCCACCTGTCGACGTCGGGATTTTTTAATTGTCCCTTTCCGTTACTTGTTCTTTGGTGTTCTCATTTTAGGTAAGATTTGTTTGAAAAAATAAGTGAAAAAGGTCCGATATGTATAATGTCGACGATGGACTGTTAAGAGTCGCCAGTTGATTTTTTAAATGGTTGTACCAACACAACCGAGAAAAGGTTTGCACATTGACCCAGTGATGTGACACTGCTAAACGGGTAGGTGAAATCGAGATTCATTAGGGTTCGGGGACTTGATTATGCGGAGGGAAGGTGTTAGGCACCCCCCGACATCCGTGTTACCATGGTGACCGCCTCTTTTCAAGAAACTGTTATCTGAATGTGTGTGTGTGTGGGTCAATGTGCTGTTATTTGGAAGTAGTGGGAGGCCTCGTTCGCACCTATATACACAGGGTTTGAATTTTATGTAAAAATTCCATTTTAAGCAAGATATGGCAATGATGTTTTATAAAAAAAGGTTTTTCAAACCCTGATGCTCAATAGTAATTGAGACCTTTAACACTCCCATTTTATTCCGTATTCGTCTGCATTGATTTTATTTGACATATGCGAAGCATTCGTACGAAAATACTGTACAAAAAGGTGTTGAATTCCTCGTGGGTATGAAAACCATCTGAGGAAATCCAAACATCACAGATATATTTACAAGCTGCATACAGCTGAAAAGGTCCATCACAGGAACCGAATCTAGATTCAGGGGACTGAATCTGTGATCACATGATTCCTAGGCTCACATGATGCCGCAATTGATATAAACGCAGTAAACAGGTATATATATATATATATATATATATATATATATATATATATATATATATATATATATATACACACACACACACACACATACATACATACATGATCACCAACCATGAAGCACCTCTATGGGGGATCAGAAATATAAATAAAGCTGTAAAAGCTATCAACCGCCACGGAGGAAACTCTAGGCGGGACGAAATGTACAGAAGCTGTAAAAACGATCAACCACCACGAAGTAAACTCCAGGCGGGACGAAATGTAAATATATATATATATATATATATATATATATATATATATATATATATATATATAAAAGCATATAAACGCACCGGATATAAAATTCAGGCTCATTGGACAAAGTCCAACAACAGTTAATATATATAAGTATATATATATATTAAAGCAGTAAACGCACCGGATGTGAAATCCAGGCTCACCGAACAGAGTTCGATAGCAGTTCATATATATATATATATATATATATATATATATATATATATATATATATATATATATATATATATATAAGAAAGCCATTAAATGCACCAGACATGAGTCTAGGCTCATCGAATAGAGTTCGACACGCAGTTCATATATATAAATGTATATATATATACAAAAGCAATTAAACGCTCCAGACCGAAGTCTAGGCTCAATCGAGGCATAACTCAATAATGTTAGTCAATATATATAAATATATATGTGACGCCCCCAAAATAGGTATACAACACCCATTTTGAGTTGTCAAAATACATGGTACAGAAACAACTACAACTTTATTAGTACAACATAAAAACTGTGAGTTTAAATACAAATATTGCCATCTAGACAATATCCACACTCAAATAAGTCCGCATTACAATTATTGATACATTATTTTACAAAAATGGGGAGGACTACTAAAACGACTTTCTAGAACCTTCATTCCATACCCCGACTAGTACTCGCTACATTCTCGCCTCCGGAGAAGAAAAATGGAACAAAAGGAAAAGGGTGAGCTCAACTAGCCCAGTAAAAGATATTATGACTAAAATAATATAAAACAAATTATCGTTAGTCTTCAACAGGAAAAAATCTAATAGAATACAATAGACAACAAGTTTTAAATCAATATTCGCAGTGGAAATAATAATTCATTAGAAGAGTTAAGTAGAGAATGAAATCTACTATATTCTATATATGAATTTAAAAGTTCATCGTCTATTTTTTATCCTTGTAACATCAATCAATATATATCTGGAATCAAATATTCATCTTTGAACTATAGGCCAAAGATATTCATCAGTTGGTCATGTTCATCTAAACACTTGTTCATCTTTGCACTACGGGCCAAAGATATTCATCAGAAATCATTCATCTTTGCACTACAGGCCAAAGATATTCAGTTATATCATCATTTATGACTGAGGAAGATGAAAAATATTTTAAAGAAAATGAATCCAATGAAACAAAAGAATAAATATTAAGGATTCGTATTTCAGCTATTCCATGTCCAAAAATACCTCATAAGTAATCATAGTGGAGTAAAATTCAAGAATGATCAAAACATGGATACAATCAAAGCTAGTATCTATAATAGATATTTTGGACAAAAAGAAGAAAAATTCATTTTTCGGTGAATAGTGTCGTTTTCATGTCGGGTTACTATTCATGAGTTACTATTCACGAGTTACTATTCACGAGTATTATTCACGAAGCATGATGAGTTACTATTCACGAAGCATGATAATGGATACAATCATGCTTCGTGAATAATACTCGTGAATAGTAACTCGTGAATAGTAACTCATGAATAGTAACCCGACATGAAAAAGTTTTAAATTTGATAAAAAGTTTCAACAAATATTTTGGCATAATGATATTGAAGAAAATAATATCATTTAAGAAGAATGACATCCCTTACCTCGGCAAAATAGTACTTCTAGTTGGAATATCAAATATAGTGCTGAAGAAACTTGTACCGTATAGCAACACTCAAAGTATGAAAATACTCACATAATACGCTCGATATTATAGAGAGAGAAAGAGAGAGAAATCATTAGTTTCTGGTGTGATTTTCAATTCTAACCTAATCACCTTATTTATAGGTAAATGCTTAGAACACCAAAGCAGAAAAATTAATATAATATATAAAAATTCTTACGCACACCAAATCAGATCCAAATATCAGCCACCAATAGTCAACTAAATCAAAAAAACTTTTTTGTTATTAAAATTAATTAAAACTTTTAAAAATCAATTATTTCGGAACTTCAGAACTTCAATAATGCATAATAAATAGCCTTTTTATCAGAAAATTCGAATCTCGCGTATTTTTATAAGAAATTTAATTCTCTACAACTTTGCAGAAGAAAGTTTTTCAAAATTCCAAATAGAAATTGACCGAAATCCACAAACGGGCGATTTTACAAGCTATAATAAAATTTCAGTCAAGAAATGGGCCCACAGACATGTTTAACATGTTTTAAACAACTTTTGCAACAAAAATACTCTTTTTCCTCATATACTCATATATCTCACATTCATTGTAAAAATATCATCATTATTATATTATAATAATATAATAAAATATTATTTTATCAGAAAAGATAAAATATCGATTTTCAACAATTGTCACTTTAAAAAATTTCTCCATCTATATCCACATAAAATGAATATTTTTCTCATCATATAAATTAATAATTAATTATTCACAAATAATATTACCGAATCACAATACTGACAACCAGGCAGTTCCCAAGAAAGAGGGGGATTTCCAATAAGAATTTCTCCTTACTGGTGCGCAATTAGGTGACCAAACCTCTCCCTAGACAGAACTTTCTAGATGTTGCCAATAATGTTATCTAATATAATTATTCAGATAATATGAATTATTGCTTCGATAATAAAAAATATTGTGTAGTGACAATTATTGAAACAACAATAATATTAAATATCAACGTAGCAATTATTAAATCAATAAAATAAAATATTGAACAGTAATTACTATAACAATTATTGAGTAGTGCCTTCGTAAGAATCAATAATTGGTGCAATACCGTGTGCTACTGTGCAACAACGCGTATTACTGTGTTTTAACCACCGGGTATTCCAACAGTATTAACGGTAACAACTACGCCGTTATTTATAAACAACTTATACTTGTCGTTTTTTTCATCCAATCGCTTTCCCTTATGGGCCCACAAAAGACTGCGCCGTCTTACGAATATTCCCCTACAGCAAGAATATTTCACGACCAAACGAATATTTCCCGACAACAATGAATATTTTATAACCACCTGCTTTTTTTGAAATATTTGCACATTTTACCCATAACTAACCTCATTAATCAATTCAACCCTTACTATTTCAAAATAATAAATAGGGAAAATTAAATTTCATTTATTAATAATTTGGGGTCTCACAACCTCCCCTCCTTATGAAATTTCGTCATCGAAATTGATGTACGTACCTGGTTTTTTGAAAAGATGAGGATACCTTGCTTTCATTTCCGTTTCTAACTCCCAGGTCATTTCATCAATAGCATGGTTTCTCCACAAAACTTTAACTTGTGGTATGACGTTCGTGCGTAGGATATGCTCCTTCCTATCCAAGATCTTAACAGGTACCTCTTCGTACGTTAAGTCTTCGGCTATCTCATCCAGTTCTAACTCAATAACGTGGTTTGGGTCTTTCACATATTTACGTAGCACAGATATATGAAAAACATTATGAACACGAGACATACTTAGAGGTAACGCGAGTCTATAGGCCACATTTCCTACTCGGTCAAGAATCTGAAATGGACCAATAAATCGTGGATTGAGCTTTCCTCTCTTCCCAAATCTTGTAACTCCTTTCCATGGAGCCACACGCAATAATACATGATCCCCAATGTCAAATTCCACGTCCTTTCGATGAAGATCCGCATAACTCTTTAGTTGATCTTGTGCTATTTGTATACGTTGTCGAATCGTTTGGATCTTCTCTGTAGTCATTCGTACTAACTCTAGTCCCAACAACGATGCTTCTCCCACCTCATCCCAACATACTGGAGAGCAACACTTTCGTCCATACAATGCTTCAAATGGAGCCACACCTATACTTGCCTGGTAACTGTTGTTATAGGAGAATTCCACCAATGGTAGGTACTTATCCCAACTCCCTTTAAAATCTAGGACACAAAGTCCTAATAGATCTTGAAGAGTTTGAATAATCCTCTCTGATTGCCCGTTCGTTTGAGGATGGTATGCCGAACTGAACCGTAAATCCGTGCCCATAGCTTTTTGCAAGCTAACCCAAAATCTTGGGTCAAGATCCGAAACTATGGATACTGGCATGCCATGCAACCTCACAATCTCATTCACGTGCATACTAGCAAGACATTCAAGGGAATAAGTCTCCCGTATCGGTAAAAAATGAGCATACTTGGTTAATCTATCAACAATAACCCAAATATCATTTATGCCTTGAGAAACCGTGGGAAGACCCATAACGAAATCTATGGTAATGTGTTCCCAGTTCTATTTCAGAATCTCAAGTGGTTGCAATGGACCCTTTGGCACTTGATGCTCCGCCTTTACACGTTGACAAGTTAAACACCTCGAGATAAACTTTGCAATCTCTCTCTTCATATTGTTCCACCAAAATGTATGTTGAAGATCACGATACATTTTGGTACTTCTAGTATGGATTACAAATGGTGTATTGTGTGCCTCCATTATGATCTTGTACTTCAAATCAAAATCGTTAAGAACATAAAGTCTGGAGTGGACACGAAGTATTCCTTCTTCATCGATTCTTGCTTCTGGAATAGCACCTTCTTGCACTTTTTTCTTCATACGCATTAGCTCCGGGTCTGTGGCTTGAGCAACTTTAACTTTATCGATTAAAGTTGATTCTATGCGTATACTTGACATCATCGCACTCGTTCCTGCATATAATCTTCTACTCAACGCGTCAGCTACCACGTTTGCTTTTCCAAGATGGTATTAAATAGTGTGGTCGTAATCTTTCAACAGCTCGAGCCAACGTCGTTGCCGCATATTGAGTTCTTTTTGAGTGAAGAAATATTTGAGGCTTTATGGCTTGATATAACAGTGATTGATTTTAATGGCTTAGTTGCTTGAATTCGCACAACAGGTTGGTTAGGAATATGAAAACTAACAATCTTACGAAAATAATCAATTTTGGCATGATGAGTAGTTAACCAATCAATCCCTAAAATCACATCAAAAGTAAGTATCTTTAAAGAGATAAGGTCAACAGGTAAGGTGATGGTGCCAACTTGGATCAAACAAGATTTATAAACAGTGGATGTGATGAAAGTTTTTCCTAACGGAGTCTCCACAGATAAATCAAATTCTAATTTCTCTGGAGTCAAGTTTAAACGTTGAGCACAAGCAGGAGAAATAAATGAATGGGTAGCACCGGTATCTAGTAAGGTATAAACTTCGCATGAATTTATGATTAGCTTACCCGTGATCACCTCGTTTGGGTTCCTCGCATGTTGACCAGTCACGACAAACGCTCTTCCAGGAACCGTTGACTTTGACTTTTCTAGGACAGCTTTTTGAGTCACCATCCCCGCTGGACTTGGTTTGGCTACAGTGCAATCTCGAGTGATATGTCCTTCCTTTCCACAATTATAACATACCTTAAACTATTGTGGGCAGTTTGGGCTGATATGTCCTTCTTTTCCGCACTTATAGCATATGACCGGTGGTCGTTCTCCTCCCTTGGAACCAGTTGCTACTGGTGCTGATGTCTTCGTATTGTCATTGTTGAATCTCCTCCCGACTCGCTTCTTCTATTTTCATGGCCACGATTACCACCAGAGTGGTTGCCGTTCTTGTCTATATTTTTCTTTCTCCGCTGCTTATCATTGTTCTGATGACTACTGTCACCGGTATGATCCTAGTTATGGTCCCTCGGTTGATCGTACTCGTTATCTCGCTCTAATAATTGAGCCCTGTTGACAACATTTGAATAGAGAGAAAATTTATGAGAAATGAGATATTAACGTATGCCGGGTTTTAAACCTTTCAGAAACATCCGCGTCATACATTCCTCATTCTCCACCAAATGAGGTGCAAACCTGGACAACTCTGTAAACTTCGCCTCATACTGGGACACCGTCATGTTATTCTGCTCCAGTCTAATAAACTCTACATCCTTCATATGACGAATACTTTTAAGAAAGTACTTGTCATTAAACAGTTTCTGATATGTCTCCCAAGACATGCTGAGTGCGGCTGGATGGGTAGGCTTCACCGACTCCCACTAGTAGTCTGCCTCGCCACGGAACATAAAGGTGGCGAATGAACCCTTATGTTCCTTCGTGCATCCCAAGACATCGAATATCTTGGTAATTTGCTTGACCCACGTTTCCGCCATGATCGGATCCGGCTTTCCCTTAAATTCTGGTGGTCCCAATTCTTTGAACTGCTTGGCTGTGACAAACCGTGAATTGCTATCACTTCCTCCTATATTTTGAATACGAGTCTCCCTCGTCTGGTTTTGCATGAATTGCAAAAAGCTTTTAAACATCCCATCGTTCATCATCTGCTCATTGGTGTTGTTCACAGGAGGAACATTGTCAGCCTGTTGCACGTTCTCCTCGTTGGTGAGCACAAGTGTCTCCACGGTCTCATTTACTCCACTGTTAACATTCTCAGTCGACATTCTCAAATACTGCCATAAAACAAGGGTTAATTTAAGCAATTAACATATTACATAATATCCCTATGTTATGACCGACCAACAAATAAGCTTAGGTAGGACACACTAGCGAATGATTTACTCGTCTCTCCCCTCCTAGTTCTATTCCTCGATCTCTGCCAGAGATCATATCCCTAAGCTCTGATACCAACTGCGACGCCCCCAAAATAGGTATACAACACCCTTTCTGAGTTGTCAAAATACATGGTACAGAAATAACTACAACTTTATTAATACAACATAAAAACTGTGAGTTTAAATACAAATATTGCCATCTAGACAATATCCACACTCAAATAAGTCCTCATTACAATTATTGATACATTATTTTATAAAAATGGTGAGGACTACTAAAACGACTTTCTAGAACCTTCATTACACACCCCGACTAGTACTCGCTACATTCTCGCCTCCGGAGAAGAAAAATGGAACAAAAGGAAAAGGGTGGGCTCAACTAGCCCAGTAAAGAACATTATGACTAAGATAATATAAAACAAATTATCGTTACTCTTCAACAGGGAAAAATCTAATAGAATACAATAGACAACATGTTTTAAATCAATATTCGCAGCGAAAATAATAATTCATTAGAAGAGTTAAGTAGAGAATGAAATCTACTATCTTCTATATATGAATTTAAAAGTTCATCGTCTATTTTTTATCCCTGTAACATCAATCAGTATATATCTGGAATCAAATATTCATCTTTGCACTATAGGCCAAAGATATTCATCAGTTGGTCATGTTCACCTAAACACCTGTTCATCTTTGCACTACGGGCCAAGATATTCATCAGAAATCATTCATCTTTGCATTACAGGCCAAAGATATTCAGTTATATCATCATTTAGGACTGAGAATGATGAAAAATATTTTAAAGAAAATGAATCCAGTGAAACAAAAGAATAAATATTAAGGATTCGTATTTCAGCTATTCCATGTCCAAAAATACCTCATAAGTAATCATAGTGGAGTAAAATTCAAGAATGATGAAAATATGGATACAATCAAAGCTAGTATCTATAATAGATATTTTGGACAAAAAGAAGAAAATTTTATTTTTTGGTGAATAGTGTCGTATTTGTGAATAGTGTCTAATACGTGAATAGTACCGTATACGTGAATAGTAATTTCGACACTAAAAGATAGAAATTTCACAAAAAACATCATCATGATTCGTGAATAGTACTCTTGAATAGTAACTCGTGAATAGTAACTCGTGAATAGTAACCCCGACATGAAAAAGTTCCAAATTTGATTAAAAGTTCTAACAAATATTTTGACATAATGATATTGAAGAAAATAATATCATTTAAGAAGAATAACATCCTTTACCTCAGCAAAATAGTACTTCTGGTTGGAATATCAAATATAGTGCTGAAGGAGCTTGCACCGTATAGCAACACTCAAAGTATAAAAATACTCACAAAATATGCTCGATATTATAGAGAGAGAAATCTTTAGTTTCTGGTGTGATTTTCAATTCTAACCTAATCACCTTATTTATAGGTAAATGCTTAGAACACCAAAGCATAAAATTTAATATAATATTAATATATTATATAAAAATTCTTACGCACACCAGATCAGATCCGAATATCAGCCACCAATAGTCAAATAAATCACAAAAACGTTTTTGTTATTAAAATTAATTAAAACTTTTAAAAATAAATTATTTCAGAACTTCGGAACTTCAATAATTCATAATAAATAGCCCTTTTATTAGAAAATTCGAATCTCGCGTGTTTTTATAAGAAATTCAATTCTCTACAACTTTGCAGAAGAAAGTTTTTTTAAATTCCAAGCAGAAATTGACCGAAATCCACAAACGGACGATTTTACAAGCTATAATAAAATTTCAGTCAAGAAATGGGCCCACAGACATGTTTAACATGTTTTAAACAACTTTTGCAACAAAAATACTCTTTTTCCTCATATACTCATATATCTCACATTCATTGTAAAAATATCATCATTATTATATTATAATAATATAATAAAATATTATTTTATCAGAAAAGATAAAATATCGATTTTTAACAATTGTCACTTTAAAAAAATTTCTCCATCTATATCCACATAAAATGAATATTTTTCTCATCATATAAATTAATAATTAATTATTCACAAATAATACTACTGAATCACAATACTGACAACCAAGCAGTTCCCAAGAAAGAGGGGGCTTTCTAATAAGAATTTTTTCTTACTGGCGCGCAATTAGGTGACCAAACCTCTCCTTAGACAGAACTTTCTAGACATTACCAATAATATTATCTAATAATATTATTCAGATAATATGAATTATTGCTTCGATAATGAAAAATACTATGTAGTGACAATTATTGAAACAACACTAATATAAAATATTAACGTAGTAATTATTGAATCAATAAAGTAAAATACTGAACATTAATTACTATAACAATTATTGAGCAGTGCCTTCGTAAGAATCAATAATTGGTGCAATACAGCGCGCTACTGTGCAACAACGCGTATTACTGTGTTTTAGCCATCGGGTATTCCAACAATATTAACGGTAATAACTACGCCGTTATTTATAAATAATTTATACTTGTCGTTTTCTTCATCCAATCGCTTTCTGTTATGGGCCCACAAAAGACTGCGTCGTCGTACGAATATTTCCTGACAGCTAGAATATTCCACGACCAAACGAATATTCCCCGACAACAATGAATATTTTATAACCACCTGCTTTTTTTTGAAATATTTGCGCATTTTACTCATAACTAACCTCATTAATCAATTCAACCCTTACTATTTCAAAATAATAAATAGAGAAAATTAAATTTTATTTATTAATAATTTGGGGTCGTATAATATATATATAAATATATATGTATATACAAACTAAAAATAAACCACGGACCGAAGTCTGGACAAAAATGTGCAACACGACTCTCAACGTGTAGAAGGGTGTGTGCAAAGGTGAAGAGAAAAACTTTAAATTGTGAAAGAAGACTTACAGTGGGCTGCTAAAGAAGACTTCAATATCTTTAAAGTGGGTAAATATTGGCTTTTGTAGGTATAAAATAAGCTAGATATGGGCTCACAAGTGTTTAAAATGAGAAAGCACTCAATCTGGGGTGAGTACAGAGCAAAATGGGCAGGGCTTCCTCGCTGTTTTCGCTTTCAAAATGGCCACCTCAAGCCCTCTATTCATAGAGGGTGGAGCCGCAGGTGTACCCGCGGTTGAGCCGCAGGTGTACCAGAGGCAACGCGGGTGGGCCCGAGTTTTTCATCTTGGGTCGTCTCGAAGTACGTGCACTCGGGCACTATAATGTCCACTCGAACTTTTAGAAGTGCAATTCGGGCATCCGTTTGAGGTATACAGGACCTATTTCGGACCGCCGTTGTCGAGAGTTGTACGATGACATAGGATTAGAGTTTGTGTGAAGTCATTGAAGATGGGACGGTGCCCTCCGGTCTTCAAGCTTCAACTTTCATCCGTTACCCCGCACAATAGTCACTCGAGATTGGTAAGTCTTGTGGGACACTGTTGCATAGAGACGTTGAGATGACGTGGCATGGCATCGTGTTGGTCAGATGACGATGTTGCCCCTCACCGGTGTTATCGCCGGATTGGGCTGAAAAAACAGACGTTGCTCAGCTTCGCTGGGATTGGACTACTGTAATTGGTTGAAGGTCCTCATTGTCATCTTTGCGGTGTGTCTGTCTTCCCGATGTTAGCGCCGTGCTGGTACAGTGTATCTCATTGTGAGCGCCGAGATTGAAGCTGGTCGCATTTGTAACAATCATTTTTGGGGTTATTGCCGAAATTGCATTCCTTGGGGTTATCACCAAGGTTGGTGGCTATTCCCATGGTTGGGACTGAGACTGGATACCTCGGGATTATCTCCGAGATTAATCGGTCTTCTCCGGTGTGTGTTCCGGTATTGTATCTACATGCCTCGGGGTTATCTCCGAGATTGGAATTGTTACTCCCAGATTGCGATCCGGGGTTGATGCTAAACTTCCGATAGTATCCGGCATGGATATGGATCGTCTTTCAGGGTTCCCTCTTAAAAGACGAATATGCTCTCCTGTAATGTTAGTGGCTGGTGTACAGAAAATTTTGAGTGTCTACAGGTACTATGTACGAATACAGAGTACTGTTCATGAGTTACTATTCACGAGTTACTATTTATGAGTTACTATTTACGAGTTACTATTCACGAGTTACTATTCGCGGGGTACTATTTATCTGAAAAATATATTTCTTTTCTGTCCAAAATATTTTTGGTACATAAATATTATTCTTGAATTTTACTCCACAAAGCAGTATCATGTTGACAATTTAGATATTTTTAAACTCTAGATAAATTTAAAGTCTTTAATATTTACCCTTGATTTCGTTTGATTAATGCTTATATCATTGTCATCATCCTCATGCTTATATTGTGATGAAAGTCATCTTTAGCTTACGTGCATAGATTGACTGTTGATTATTGGTTTACAGTTGTATATTTTTGGCTTACGCACAAAGATGGACTGTTGATTATTGGTTTTATAGTCGTATATCTTTGACTTATGTGCAAAGATGGACAGGTGTATGATATGATCATAACCACTTATGATAATAACGAATATCTTTGGCCAGTAGTGCATGGATAATTAGATGATGTGATTGGCAGGATCATGACCATTAGTTAACAGTTGAATGTCTTTGGCCGTACTGCACTGGCATGCAATTGATTGGTATGATCATGACCACTAGTTTTATAGTTAAATATCTTTAGCCTGTAATGCAAAGATAGACAACAGATTAGTATGATCATTGTTATTACATTTGAATATTTTTAGCCTCTTGGGTAAGGATATTGAGTAAACGTTCTATTAAGCCTTTGTGGCAAGGAAAAACTGTTAATTTACATGATTATAAATATGAATTGTGGATTTAACTATAATCTTTGGCGGTTTAGCTGAAGACAGGTGATGATAGTTCTTTTTGTCTTGGGTATAACAAAAAACTGTTGTTGAGTATTACAGGAATGAAATATTAACGATGTACTTTTAATCTAGAAGGGATAGTAGACATTATGTTCTACTTGACTCTTCTAATGGATTGCTTATTCCGCTGCAGTTGTTGATCTAAAACTTGTTGTCTATTATATTCCATCAGTTGTTATACTGTTGAAGGCTAAGGATAATTTATTCTGCATTATCTTAGTCATAATAATTCTTACTGGGCTAGTTGAGCTCACCCTTTTCTTTCACTGTTCTCTTCAGGAAATGAGAATATAGCTGGGACTGGTCGGGGAATGGATTGACGGTCCGAGATGTTGGCTATAGTAGTCCTCACTATTTTAATAAAATAATGTGATAATAAATGTAATGAGGACTCCATTGAGTGTGGATATTGTCTAGAAGGCAATATTTGTGTTTAAACTCTCAGCTATGTTTTGTCGTATTTTGCACGACTGTTATATAATTAAGTTTGTAGTTGAGTTTTGTACCATGTATCTGGCGACTCAAGATGGGTGACGTATACCTGTTTTGGGGGCGTCACATGTAACCTCATGGAAGCCCATGCTAAAGCACAACAAGTCTTCTCAATTAGAGTGTATTTGTGTTCACTGTTGTTGAATCTTTTGCGGAGTTAGTAGATAGCTCGTTCTCGGCCTCTATCGTCTTTCTGTCCCAGCATGCAGCCCATGGCATTATCACTTATGGATAGGTACATGAACAGGGGAACATCATCACTGGGTGGTACCAGAACAGGAGCTTTGACTAGCTGCTCTTTGATTGTAAGGAAGGCCTTCTAACACTCATCATTCCATTTCATGGAGGAGTTCTTCCTTAATAGCTTGAAGATGGGCTCACAAGTTGCTGTGAGTTGAGAAATGAACCTGTTAATGAAGTTGATTCTTCCCAAAAATCCTCGTATTTCCTTCTCTATCTGAGGAATGGGCATTTTCGTAATAGCCTGGATTTTGGTGGGATCCAGCTCAATCCCCTTGTGGCTGACTAGGAATCCTAGCAACTTGCCTGATTTAATGCCAAAGGCGCACTTGGCTGGATTCAACTTGAAGTTGTACTTACGCAACCTGTTGAAGAGCTTTCTGAGATAGTCTAAGTGGTCTTCCTCCCTTCGGGACTTGACAATGATGTCATCCACGTAGATCTCTATCTCCTTATGCATTAAATCATGGAGAAGAGCCATCATGGCTTGCTAATAGGTAGCTCCGGCATTGATGAGGCCGAAAGACAACTGTCTGTAGCAAAAGGTTCCCCAAGGAGTGATGAACGCAATTTTTTAACAATCTTCCTCAGCAACCATGATTTGATGGTACCCCACAAAGCAGTCCACAAAGGAGTACATGTCGTATTGAGCAGTATTATTAATGAGAATGTGGATAAATGGCATAGGAAAGCTATCTTGAAGGAAAGCTTTATTCAGATCCCGGTAATCCACGTAAACTCGCACCTTTCCTCCAAGTTTAGGTATGAGAACGATGTTGGATATCCATTCCGTATAGGTGGACACTGTGATAATGCCAGCTTGAAATTGTTTCACAATTTCTTCGTTAACCTTTAAACTCCACTCAGGTTTCAATCGCTTGAGCTTCTGCTTGACTGGCTTGAATCCCTCTTTAATGGGAAGGCGATGAAGGATAATGTCAGTGGACAAACCCACCATGTCTTCATGAGACCATGCAAACACATCCTGGAATTGGGCTAGTAGTGTAACCATGTTATTCCTCTAAACCAATCTAGATTAACTTAGGATTTTCTAAGGTTCTGAGATTAAAGGAGGTGGTTTAATCAAGGTTGGGTTTAGGTTTATCTTCGACCCATTGTTTGATACCCTGAGGTATCTCAATGTCCTCTTGTATTTCCATCAAGTCTGAGTCCAACTTTTCAACAAAGCTACGATCCTTGTAGAGAAAAGGCACCTTATCAGTAAGTATAGGCACATCTAAATTCAGAGTCCTGAAATAAAATATACTTTCACTTCATATATATGAAACTGTTTAATCATACAAAGTGTTAGCATGCACGGACAAAACAACTGCTAATACTGTACAGAAAAGTAAGCAATTATTATTATCTATAGGGGCAGAAGGAGTTTCTGCCCGTTTTACACTTGTCGACCAATGAAAGAAGTGCTCCTCCAATTGGCAAGGGTGAAGTCCGAGTGGACTGCAGTGATGGAGGGGCTGTCATCGTCCTCCTTCTCTAAAATGATGACAATTATGTCTGGGCAATCATCGTCTGGGGTGTATCTGTTTGTATGTTCATCATGGACAATGATGCGTATGTTTGACGTCATCCGAACGATGTCTTGTTTAATTCTTCGTTCCTCCTCTTCCACTTTTGGATCTCGAACTATGACTTCTTTCTCCTTCATCAGTACCGGTTTAGGAAATAACATGGCCATTACATGGGCCGGCACCTTTACCGGAGACCGTACAGGCTCAGGAACTGTAGGTAGAGATAATCGCCGTGTGGCTTAAACTGGAGGAATCTGTTTGTGCTTATGAGGATTCCTGCGACTGGAACTAGTAGTATAGCCTAGTACGGCTGTCCCTGTTTGACTGGGACATTGAATTGAACTCTTGATGCCCTAATTGTCTTTGCCCAACCCTTGTCCAGGTTGATAACCCAATGACATCATTTCTTGAGTGGTCGACATTACTTCGACAGAAATTTGGGGTATGAGAGGTGGCGCCCCCACAGAGTGGTATTAAGTGTTGCTCACCTCCAGGGCATGAATACTGGCCGGCTCAACTTCTAAATTGAAGCTGATGAGTGGCATGTCACCTTGTTCCGGACATTCCAGCTAAGTGTTGACAATGACTAGGCTATTGTTGATAATGTATTTAAGTTGTTGATGAAGAGTGGAGGGGACGACCCCAGCCATATGAATCCACGGTCTTTCCAATAGCAGGTTGTATCCTGTATCTATTTTGAGAACGTGAAAAGATACGCAAAATGTATGGGGACCAATCTCTACTAGCAGTTCAATCTCTACGACGGGATCCGTCGAAAGCATTAATAACCGTATGGCTGCTTCGGATCCAATTGAGATTGATGTTCATCTTTACCAGAGTAGCATAAGGACAAATATTTAGGGACGAACCTCCATCTATCAAGACTCCAGCTAGCATGTATCCGAGGGACAAAACCGCAATGTGCAATGGCTTACAATGACCGGTCCCTTCGAGTGGTATGTCATCATCAGTGAAAGACACCACATTGTTATTGAAAATGTGATCAACCAAATGTTTAAATTTTTCCACATCCACTAATTTCGGCAAGTAGGCTTCTTCCAAAACCTTCAGTAGAATTTTCCTGTGATCCTCGAAAAAGAAAACCAAGTCCAATATTAAAATTTGATATGGAGCTTCTCTTAAGATTAAAACCACCTTGGCTTCATTACGGCCCATAATACGGAGCAATTTTTCAATTTTCTCCATGGGAATTTTCCCCTTTGATTTGATGGTAGGCTTCATCACCCGTTGGTGAAGATACAGTGGATTCTCCTTCGACACCATAATTCTATGGGACTTTTTGTAAGCTGATAACAGGATATTGTGGTCTGAATGTCAAAACAATTGGTTTTGGCGCAACCACTTTCAAAGGATTGTCAATTCCTTTGAGTTGAATTGCTTGTATTGTGAATGGTCTGACAGTCTCATCGGCCTCAGCGGAGATAACTGCTACCAATCCCTTCCATTTAGTAGGATATGTATTTTTAATCTCAAATAGCACAATATCGTCATCTGTCAGTTGCAGGACACCGCGGTCAATCAGATTCTGAATAAGGTGGCGGAGTGCATAGCATTCTTCTGTGCTATGACCGCGAGAATGGGAGTGATACTGACATACTCCATCAGAATTGAACCATCCTGAACGTGGATATATTGGATGTAGAAGTGAGGTAATCCTTCCTTCATTGATCAACAACTGAAATATCTCCTCCATAGGTTAGCCCAAGTATGTAAATTATCTTCTATTGGCAAAATCCCGACGAGCTTTGGCATTTGCTCTCTTCACAACTTTGTCCTCCAGTGTTTCATTTTTTGAAGGTGATGATGGAGTATTCATAACAAAAAGGAGGAGACTAGCATGCTACTGGCTGACTAATTGGCGTGTGATTTGATGCTAATAGATCACTAATTCTGCCAATTGCTCAATTTGCTTATATAGGGCTTTCATCTTTCGTTCCATCACAAACTGGAATTTTGCATAATCCCATTTGTCAATACCATCTTTGATGGTCTGGGATGATTCACCATTAAAATTGTAAATTTGTTAATTGCTCCAATTAATCATATTGACCTCTTCCTCTTTGTGTTGATGAAGAGTGTTGTCTTACACTTAAGGTTGATCTGGCTTTGTGACCACGATCTCACCGTTGTCTATTAAATCTTGGATCTTGTGTTTCAAGGCCCAATAATCCTGAGTATCATGTCCAGGTGCCCCAGCATGATAAGCACACTTTCAAGTAGCATTGAAACCCTTCCCATTAGGGTTGGCGGGAGGAAGAAGATGTGTGATTTTCTTCTGAGTCGTTAGAAGCTTGAGAATGTTCTTGAGTGAGTCCCCCAGGGGTGTGAACACTCGAGGGCGTTTGGCTTCTCCACCCTTAGGAAATGGAGGTTTTGAAGACTGTGCTTGAAAGGGAGTGGAATTTCTCCTTTAGATAGGCATATTCTAATTGCCCTTTTGACCTTGTAGTATCAAGGAAACATCTTCCTCTTTCTTTTTATGGACCCTCCAGGGGTTGTTTCCATAATTTCCAGACTGGATGTGCTCAGCAACAGCTTTAAGGGCAGATAGGTCTTGAATCATTCCCAACTTCAATCCCATCTTGGCCATCTCCCTATGTTTAATCATTTCAGAGAATGGTTTCCCAATGCTAGCTAAGACCATCTCATAGAAAGGAGCTTCTTGTATGTCTATGAAGGTCATACCCATTTTCGACTCTGTCATAGGAAGAATAACTTGAGCAGCAAGGCACCTCCACCTTTGAGCATACTATTTGAAAGACTCATTGGGTTATTTCTTGACCTTGGTAATCTGGTATCGGTCAAGAGCCATCTGAGACTGGAAGATATATTGAGTGAGGAAGGCATGAGCTAGCTCTTCCCAACTATGGATCTTTAAGTTGTCTAATCTGGTATACCACGAACGGGCTTCTCTAGTCAGACTCTTTTGGAACATCTACATTCTGAGCTTCTCGTCCTCTATATAAGATCCAAGTTCTGCAATGAACACCTTCAAATGTGTTTATGGATCTCCTAACCCGTCATACTTTTCAAAATTAGGAGTTTTGAACTTCTCTGGATAATGAACACCAGGGAATATACAAAGGTCAGCATAGGAGACACTCCCGTGTACTCCAATTCCTTTGATAGAATGAAGGGTTTCCTCCATTTGAATGACTTTTTTCCTGATGTTACCGGTGTCTAGATCTACTTTGAGATGGGTGTTTTTCGAATTTTTTTCTATTATAATCAACTGAAATTCGGGATTTGTTTTATCTGAACCCAGGATCCCTTCTTGTGTAGAGGATTCTGTATGTGTGGGCATTTTTGGGCCCTGAGTAGATTGATGTAGTTCTTTATGCTGAACAGCCAAATCTGTAATTTGTCTACTTAACCCGTCAAATTCTTCACGATAAACGGGATTAGACTAGTCAAATGAAGAAATGATTGACTGTAGGCTTAAGGCCTTCTTTGGACTTTGAACGGGTAATAGGTTTGATTGTTTCCCTGCAAAAGACTTGCATAGTTTAGTCTTAGGGAATGTGTAAATGTTTACATGCTATGTAATGTATCTGTTGTAGGAATATTATCATGCAAAATGGATGTTTGATGTTTTTAATATAGGATAGCATGTTAATTGAAATATGCATGTGCACATATTTCTTCATATTTCCCATTACAATGAGATGAATAAGACATGAAATTACAAGTAATTGACTTTACGAGTAATTAGAAAGCATGAAGAGACTTTCCTCCATGTTTGTTTTATCAGAGGCTAACCTATCTTAGGTTTACTCTCACGACTTTTTGGCATGAAGGTTCCCAAATCATCACAATTTACTTGACGGGAAGTTAATCTGGTCTTTCAACTAAAGCGAATTTGGGTGGTGCCTTTCCTGAGCTTCGTTGGAATTAGTCTTCCTACGAGTCCAGTAATCAAACACCTACAGGATAGCCTCCTGGTGGAGGAACAACACAACATACATTCATATACAATGTGTCTCACCGTTTATGAAAATGATGACATGTGTGAAGCACTAATATCACAAGAAGATATAGTGTAAAACATTAAGTACAGTAAGTAAATGCATTCATACACATCCATCAAATGTAAATGCAACATCCACACACAAGCATATAATAATTTTGAAAAGATTGTAATAGCGGCTAAAGCCCTCTTACTGGAGTACCCAGCAGAGTCGCCACCTGTCGATGTCAGGATTTTTATTTATCCCCTTTATGTTCTTGTTCTTTTATGTTCTCATGTTAGGTGAGATTTGTTTGAAAAAATAAGTTATGAAATGGTCCGACATGTATATGTCGATGATTTGACTGTAAGAGTCGGTAGTTGGTTTTTTAAATGGTTGTACCAACACAACCGAGAAAAGGTTTGCACATTGACCCAGTGATGTGACACTGCTAAACGGGTCTGTGAAACAGAGATTCATTAGGGTCCAGGGGCTTGATTATGCGGAGGGAAAGTTTTAGGCACCCCTCGACATCCGTGTTACCACGGTGACCGCCACTTTTCAAGAAACTGTTATATGAATGTGTGTGTGTGTGTGTGGGTCAATGTGCAGTTACTTGGAAGTAGTGCGAGGCCTCGTTCGCACCTATATACACAGGGTTTGAATTTATGTAAAAATTCAGTTTTAAACAAGATATAGCATTGATGTTTTGTAAAAAATATTTTTCAAACCCTTATGCTCAATAGTAATTGAGACCTTTTACACTTCCATTTTTTATTAAGTGTTCGGCTTAATTGTTTTTAATTTTCGAGATGCGAAGCATCCTCGAGAAAAAAATGTACAAAGCAATGCCGAACTCTTCGTGGGCATGAAAACCATCTGAGGAAATCCAAACACCGTGAATAAATTTACAAGTTGCTTACAGCCGAAAATGTCCATCATGGGAACCAAATCTAAATTCAGTAGACTGAATCTATGATCACATGATTCCTAGGCTCACATGATGCCACAATTTATATGGAAACTGTTAGCAGTTATATATATAAAAGTTGTAAATATATATATACAAACTTGATCAACCACCACGAAGCACCTCCATGGGGGATCGGAAATGTAAGTATATAAAAGTGGTAAATATATATCAAGACATGATCAACCACCACGAAGCACCTCCATGGGGGATCAGAAATGTAAATAAAGCTGTAAAAGCAATCAACCGCCACAGAGTAAACTCTAGGCGGGATGAATCGTAAAGAAAGTAGAAAAAATTGTCAACTGCCACGAAGCAAACTCCAAGCAGGACGAAAATGTAAATATATATATATATATATATATATATATATATATATATATATATATATATACACGAAAGAAAATAAACGCTCTAGACGTAAGTATAGGCTCAATCAAGGCATAACTCGATAATGTTAGTCCATATATAAATATATGTATATACAAACTAAAATGAAACCACGGACCGAAGTCCGGGCACAGACACACAACACGACTCTCAACGTGAAGAATGGTGTGTGCAAAGATGAAGAGAAAAGCTTTAAAATGTGTAAGAAGGCTTAGAGTGGACTACCAAAGAGGACTTCAATAACTTGAAAGGGATGAACACTCGGCTTCCGCTGGTTGAAAAGTAGCTATATATGAGCTTACAAGTGTTTAAAATGAGAAAGCACTCAGTTTAGGGTGTGTACAGAGCAAATTTTACAGGGTTTCCTCGCCTTTTTCTCTTTTAAAATGGCCACCCCAAGCCCTCTATTTATAGAGGAGGAGCCACAGGTACATCTGTGGCTAGCCGTAGATGTACCTGCGGCTGCCCGGGGTGCCCCAGGTTGTGCGGGTCCCGCCGTCTCGAAGTACGTGCACGCATACAACATAATTTCTGCTCAAACTTTTTGAACATCAATTCGGGCATCCGATCGAGGTGTACAATACCTTTTTCAGAATGCTGTTGTTGAGAGCTACACAATAACATGGCATTAGAGGTTGTACGAAGTCAGGATGATTGGACCATGCCTTATCTCTTCAAGCTTCAAATTCTATCTGGTGTGCTGTCTTGTGCAGTAGTCACTCGGGATTGGCGCTCCTTGGTTCTTGTACGACATTGTTGTGTAGAATGTATGTATGTTGTTGTTGAGATGGGGCGATGTGGCATTGGGATGGCAAAATAACGGTCATGCCCTTTACCGAGGTTATCTCCGGTTTGAGCTGTGTTAGCGGTCGTTGCTCAAGGTTATCGCTGAGATTGGACTGTTGCAGGTGTTGACCGTCCTCAGGGTTATTTTTGAGATGTACCTGACTTCCCGGGGTTATCTCTGGGTTTGTGGAATGAGTGCCTCGGGGCTTTTGCCTAGTGTTCTGAAGTTGTTTGCACGTATTTAAAACAAGCATTTCCGAGGTTATCTCCGGAACTACAACTGCATTCCTCGGGGTTATCTCCGAGGTTGAAACCGAAACTCCCGGTGTTGTCACCGGGGTTGAGGTTGAAACTTCTGGTGGTATCTGGGTCTAAGCTGGATGTCTCGGGGTTGTCTACGAGATGGTAATACTAAGTATCCCAGGGTTATCTCTGGGATTAAACTGAGCTTTCTTCCAGGGTTATCTCTAAAAGACGATTTTGCCCTCCTATAATGTCAGTAACAGGTATGCAGAAAATTTCGAGTGTCTACAACTCACATGTGTAATAAAAATCTTAGTTGGTGATTAAGTTGTCCATGAATGGATTAAGTTAGCAAAACATGATTTGAATAAGAGTTAATTAATTAACCCGGAATAAATATTTTTAATTAAGCGATATTATAGAATATTTTATTATGAAGCTTTGCATGGTAGTGACATGACATTAAATTGAATAGAAAGGATTAATTCACTTACATAAGACGATGAATTAATATATGTTTTTAGCATAAGAGGATGAAAGAAATATGCTAATTAGTAATTGATATTTTTAATATATTACATAGTATTGTAATATATAAAAGGGTCAACATTTGAAAGATAAGTGATTAATAAAAGAAGAGAACCAATATAGTTATAAGTAATTATTGATTAGAGATTGATGCATTAAGATAATAGTTTATGTGGTGGTTAAAGAAAATTATTTTGGAACAATTTATGGAAGAAATGAAATGATAGAATTATATTATATTAATTAGTGTTGTACATACTAATTATTGTAAGAAGATGTCTATTTGGATAAAAATGTTACGAGTATATAATCATTTAAGGTAATTAAATGTTAAGGTAAAGTGTGACACCTAAACTTTGTAGACACTCGAAATTTTCTTTTCCTGTTACTAACTATGCAGGAGGGCAAAAGCGTTTGTTTCACACTCCAGAGATAACCTTGGAGGACCACAACATCAATTCTAACCCCGGAGATAGCCTTGGGAGATCTAGTTTCCAACCCCAGAGATAACCCCGGGAAATCAGTTTCCAACCCCAGAGATAACCCCAGGAAAGTCAGTTTCAACCTCGGAGATATCCTCGGAGGATCAAGTTCAAATCCTGGAGATAACCTCAGGAGGTCAAGCCAACCTCAGAGATAACCCTAAGGATAGTCAAAGTCAACATCAAGTCAACCTCAGAGATAACCCGTAGAAAAGACTGCTATAACTGTGCAAAAACCGGAGATAACCCCGGGAGGGGCAAAATGGTCATTTTGCCAACTAAACTTCAACTTAAATCAAATCAACACATGTCAACTCAAATTGCTTCAATAGAAGTCCCACAAGAACCATATCTTAACTTTCGAGCGCAAACTATGCAAAACGGCTCAACAGACTACCTGACGGAAACCCGGAAATGCCATTTCGGTCATGGACCCATCTTCCCAGAATCAAAGAATGGAAAATCCTATGTCATTGTGTAGCTCTCGGAAAGAGCTTTTCAGAATGGTATGGTACGCTTCAATCAGACTTTCGAATTGAAAGTTACGAAGGGTCGAGCAAACAACGCGTTGTCCGAGTGCATGTACTTCGAGACAGCGGGACCCACATTGCCCGGTGCACCCCAGGCAGTGTTGGTCGTTTTATCGATCAATATATACGTGCAACTATACACAGTCAACAAGTAATAAAGAGTAAGTAAAGTATCGTTTCCACGGAGAATTCACTAATAAAGTTCACCAAGAACTAACCCGTAACCGTTTCAGTCTTATTTAAACGAATGATTAATATTTATATTTAAACAATGAAATTAAATAATACTAACTATCCCTAGAGTGAGACTAGGTAATAAAGACCTGAGATTACAATTTCATCTATTGAATCATTTAAATCAACGCACTCCTGTTAAGCTAAATTACTTGCACTAGATTGCTAGTCGAGAACACGAAAGTAAAGTACAGTCATATCTCAATGTAACATATTCATATCACAGATAATCCATAATTGATAGAATACACATGAACACCCACATTACCTAAACCACTAAATGTCTATGTGATTTACAAATAATTAGGGTTTAAGCCCAAATTCTCAATTGACTACGAGCGATGCCTTGGTATAAGTCTATCCTAACCACGAATCATATATTCCATCACCATGTAGAACATATAAACACAAGCTATCAAGATCAAATCTAAACCCATACTGCGTCTTTCAAGTTCATATGGGTTATCACAGTAATTGATGGCCAATCAACTAAGCAAATAAGCATGAATCTTAACAGACAATCTTATACAAATCAATAAGGCTAACAATGAAGTATGTCAAAATAAACTAGGCAATAAATTCCATTGCAATCTCAAAATAGAGTTTAGTTCATCATAGAATCAAAATCCATAATCCACAATTGAGTATACATTGAGAAATTAGGATAGAAGTAAAGAGAAGTTAGGGAATTGGGAATGCAAATCTGATCTCTCTTGCTCCAATTCTGAATTTCCCATGCTCTCCAATTGCTTCAATCTTCAACTCTGATCTAATCTAGGGTTCTAATCTAATCTACTATATTCTACTTATTGAAATTAAAGAGAGAAAGCAACAATAGCTACGTAATCCCCCAAGGGGTGGAATCCCCTTTACATACTGATAATACGTCTTATTTATAAGCCCTAATTGAACCCCCCCTCTCAGTTACGCTTCAATTGCACTGTTTAGTGAAAAGTCAACTCTAGTCAACTTCTGAAGTGGCGCGGCCATGCTGGAAATGGCCTGGAGTTGGGGGCGCCCGCGCTAAAGTAGCAAAATGCATAACTTTTGTCCAGGGACTCGTGCGGCCGTGCAGGAATTCGCGCGCCCGCGCTGCTTGTTTTCTGTTGCAGTGTCCTCTGCTAAAACGGTCATAACTTTTGATCCGAAAAGAGTCACGGAGCCTGCCACCTATCAAATCGAAGCTATCGACAAGCTCTACAACTTTCATTCTTTGATAATTGAGAAATAATGGACGGATGAAGGCAGAAATTAGGTTGGAAGTGACAGCTCTGCAAATGGCCAAGCAAAACATTGAAGTTTAACATCCGTTGGTACAAATGTCATAACTCTTGCATCCGAACTCCGATTGGAATGATTCAAAATGTTCTGGAAAGCTAAGAAGATGCTCTACAACATAATCTAAGTTTCATGCCAAGAACATGAAATGAACATGAAGCCCAAACGATGTCCGGATTGCTTTTTCTTGCGTTTTCATACTAATAGTCGCTCACACCGTTCTCAATCATAAGATCTACAAAATGAACACGAAATGCATGAAAAGTAACAAAGAAACATGAAACTTAAACTGTTACTTGTCCCCAAGCAACACAACATAATGTAATCTACATGTTATGCAAGCTATGCTACTATGCAAATGAATCCCAAGATTTCCAGCCAAATATGAATTCCAATAAGATGTGCCTCAGAGAAATATCAAGATCCAAGAACAAAGCATCAAACTAAGCTAAAGGCATAATGCCATACAATCAGACAATCTCAACCTGCTATAAACATGTGTGTGTGTGTGTATTGTGTTCACAGATAAGCTTGACAAAGGTGAAGATACCACATGCTATACTGCTTAAGAAAGAAATCTGAGGTTTAAATCAAAAACAATGCATACAAATGAAACCACAACTACTCCAACACATCGATACAAACTAAGGTTCAACAATGGGTTTTTTCTGCTTTATTTTTACACACGAGGGCGATTTTTGCACTTTGCCACGATGTTTATTGATTTTTTTTCATGACCGTGCAATGCCTCATTCCATTAGGCTAACAGTACTACCCCTTAGCGAGCTTTCAACCAACGACTCCCAGACCATAAAAGACCTTAGGGCGCTAAGTGTAAAGACAATCCCCTCGGGCGTACTTACTCAAGTAACAAAGGCCACGAAACAAATCTAGCCACGGTAATTTTTCATATTTTTCTCCTTTTTCTATTTTTTTAATACCAAGTATACCCATGCGTACCCAAAGCTTAAGTTTCAGTGTTTTTATAATCATTACTCACTACCTATACAATTCTGTCTTTAAAACAACATTTTCCTCTCAGTAGACAAACAAGCTAATCTTAACTAACAAGCAAACATGAACACTTGCGTGCTAACCGGTAGCATCTAAACAACAAACATAGATCACATCATGTATAAAATTATAACTAAGCTTATGTTATCAACCACGTTAAAAAATCTATCAAATGTCTATATCATCAATGGTCGTACTAGAATTCAACCGACTAAAAACATGAGAATATGTTATGTAATGCAACTAAACACATACTAAGTAAACAAGATAAAAGAAAATTGAAAAAAAAATTCATGTAGAATTTAACTACAAAGATACTAAAATACTCCTACTATGCAACTTAAACATTCAATAAAACTATATGCAACTAACTATATGCAAAAACTACTCATTACAACCTAATACCCCCAAACTTAAAATTAACAATGCCCTCATTGTAACTAAAAGTGAAAGAATATTCCCCTAAGTAGCAATGTCATCTCCGTTCGCCTCCTCATGATTCGATGGTATATCAGGCGATGAATAAGTTTGAGATATTCTATAGTTGGAAACTGAGTGTGAGCTTCTAACTATCCTAATGCTTGAGTCAGAAATTCTAAAAATTTAGCAGTGTTTGTTTTCTGTGACTGAGATATGGCGCTGCCGCGCTATGTTTGACTTGTAGTTGGGCACGGCTGCGCTACCCTGTACCTTAGCAGCTTTAGTTTTTGACTTCTGTTTGATCTTGAATGTTTATAGCAATTGGATTGAACATGAGAGGAGAAATAATAAAACTATTATTAAGACTTACAACTATCAAACATCTACGAAATATGGAAAACATGAAGAATTAAACATAGAAGAAGTAAATGGAAATGTAAATAAGAATTAAACAAGGAGGGAGAAAGATTGGATGAGGTGCCTCCCATCTAGCGCTCGATTTATAGTCCGTTAGCTGGACTCTGTTCTTGACCGCTATCCAATTCCTCTACGAAAAGCTAGAAACCCTCCATCCATTATAACCGCTATGTGCTTTGGTAGGTTTCCCATCTTGCGAGTCTGTGAATTAAAACAACCTAGCATATTTTCTGTACATGATGCCCCCAGTTCTATTGCATAGCTAGGTGCTTCGTCCGTTGTATTTGTGAATAGATTTTTACACCGAGGCATGAAAGATACAACAGGATTTTCTTCTTCTATTATCTCTTCCTCAGTCCACCATGGTTTGTAAGAGGCCTCATAATCGTAGAAATTCTTACTTTGGATGTGACTACCAAGGAGACATGGGTGTGCAAAGGTCACTGAATTTTTCAACTCCAACTGAGAAGACACTTGGGGTATTATACAAGTCAGCACATGTTCTTCATTTTCCATACCCTCAGTTGTCTCCTCAATGTCCACTCCTTTAAGTTTATTCACTGGCATGTACACTTCTAGCTCTCCATCAGTTTCATCGTCCATGTCATAGCACCAATTGTTTAGAGGGCGATTGTTCAAGGCTTCGAACATTTGATCCATCTGATTCTGAAGATTTTGAATTGACCTTTCTTGCTCAATCATCTTCTCCTCAGTTGATGCTACAAATTTGAACCACAAATCCTCCAATCTTAAATTATCTTATTCAGTTTTGAAATCCATGTATTGTGGACCACTCATTGAGGAGTTAATGAGTTATTCCATCTGTCTGTTAATATTTTGGCTTGATAACTCCTGACTCATCATCATCTCTTCATGGTCTGCTATGCTTTTTGACATGAATTCCTTTAACCTTGAATTTTCTTCTTGTTGTATTGGAGGTGGATATGAGAAATCCGATGGATATGTTGGACTTGGAACGCAGTCTTGGTCTTGATAGTTACAATTCCATTCATAATCTGGGTGATCCCCCCAACCTTGATGATAATTGGGATAAACATAGTTGTTAAGGTAATAACCCCCAAACTATACTTATCCAACACTAATGTTGCACTGATAAATCGGATGCTCGCCATCACAATATTCACATGTAACTGCTATCTCTCGAGTGCGTTGCGCTGCAAGAACATCCAACCTCTCCGAAAGTGGTGCAATTTGTGCTAACAATGTAGAAAATACATTGAGTCCTTCAGTTCTTGTGTTCCTTGGTTGAGTCATATTTGCAAAAGGCCATTGATAAGCAAAGTCACACATGGTACCTGAAAAGAGAGAACTATAAGAAGATAATTATAACCAAAAAAAATTTAAATTAAGACAAATTTGATTGAAATTAATGTTGGCAAAAATTTATTAAGCTAACTGCCTAGCAACGGCGTCAAAAACTTGTTGGTCGTTTTATCGATCAATATATATGTTCAAGTATACACGGTAAACAAGTAATAAAGAGTAAGTAAAGTATCGTTCCCACGGAGAATTAATTAATAAAGCTCACCAAGCACTAACCCATAACAGTTTAAGTCTAATTTAAATGAATGATTTAATATTTTATATTTAAACTATGAAATTAAATAATACTAACTATCCCTAGAGTGAGACTAGGTAATGAAGACCTGAGATTACAATTTCATCTATTGAAACATTTAAATCAACGCACTTCTGTTAAGCCAAATTACTTGCATTAGATTTCTAGTCGAGAACACGAAAGTAAAGTACAGCCATATCTCAATGTACCATACTCATATCACAGATAATCCGCAATTGATAGAATACACATGAACACCCACATTACCTAAACCACTATATGTCTATGTGATTTACAAATAATTAGGGTTTAAGCCCAAATTCTCAATTGACTACGAGTGATGCCTTGGTATATGTCTATCCTAAGCACGAATCATATATTCCATCACCATGTAGAACATACAAACACAAGCTATCAAGATCAAATCTAAACCCATACTGTGTCTTTCAAGTTCATATGGGTTATCACAGTAATTGATGGACAATCAACTAAGCAAATAAGCATGAATCTTAATAGACAATCTTATAGCAATCAATAAGGCTAACAATGAAGTATGTCAAAATAAATTAGGCAATAGATTCCATTGCAATCTCAAAATAGAGTTTAGTTCATCATAGAATCAAAATCCATAATTCACAACTGAGTATACACTGAGAAACAAAGATAGAAGTAAAGAGAAGTTAGGGATTTGGGAATGCAAATCTGATCTCTCTTGCTCCAATTCTGAATTTCTTATGCTCTCCAATTGCTTCAATCTTCAACTCTGATCTAATCTAGGGTTCTAATCTAATTTACTCTATTTTACTTATTGAAATTTAAGAGAGAAAGCAACAATAGCTACTTAATCGCCCAAGGGGTGGAATCTCCTTTACATACTAATAATACATCTTATTTATAAGCCCTAATTGAACCCCCCCTCTCAGTTACGCTTCAATTGCACTGTTTAGTGAAAAGTCAACTCTGGTCAACTTCTGAAGTGGTGCGGCCGTGCTTGAAATGGCCTGGAGTTGGGCGCGCCCGCACTAAAGTAGCAAAATGCATAATTTTTGTCCAGGGACTCACATGGCCGCGTAGGAATTCGCGCGCCCGCGCTACTTGTTTTCTGCTGCAGTGTCCTTTGGTAAAACGGCCATAACTTTTGATCCAAGAAGAGTTACGGAGCATGTCACCTTTCAACTCGAAGCTATCAACGAGCTCTACAACTTTCATTCTTTGATAATTGAAAAATAATGGACGGATGAAGGCGGGAATTAGGTTGGATGTGACAGCTCCATAAATGGCCAACCAAAACATTGAAGTTTAATGTCTGTTGGTACAAGTGTCATAACTCTTGCATCCGAACTCCGATTGGAATGATTCAAGATGTTCCGAAAAAACTAAGAAGATGCTCTACAACATAATCCAAGGTCCAAGCCAAGAACATGAAATTAACATGGAGCCCAAACGATATCCAAATTGCTTTTCCTTGCGTTTTCATACCAATAGTCGCTCACACCGTTCCCAAGCATAAGATCTACAAAATGAACACGAAATGCATGAAAGTAACTAAGAAATATGAGTATAAGCAACTAATTCAAGTAACAGACACCGAATAAGTAAGTATAAAACCTACTTATCAGGCAGCCGCAGGTACACATGCTGCTGCAGCAGGTACACCTGCGGCTCCCCCCCTCTATAAATAGAGGGCTTGGGGCGGCCATATTTGCAAGAGAAAAGGCAAGGAAGCTCTGTTTAATTTGCTTTGTAAACCCTATAAACTGAGTGCTTTCTCATTTTAAACACTTGTAAGCTCGTATATAGCTATTTTTCTACCGGCAGGAGTTGTACCGTCCCCAAATCTGGGTACTTTTTACCTAAGATCTGGTACATCATTTCTATAACTATTGCGGAAGATATAAACATAAATTATTTATACATTAAACTTCTACACATCATTCTCAAGGTCTACAACCTTAACTTAATACATACCTTCAATATCTAAAAAGGTTTACAATGCTATTTTTGTTAAAAAATTTAATATATCTAATTGTATCATAATTTAATCTTGCACTTTGTCTTTGATTCCGTCTTTACTCGAGCTTTCATTTTAATCTAAATTTTTTTATCATGACATAGCAAGGGTGAGCATCAAATTTTCCCAGCAAGTTAAATTTATTTGAGGATATATCATGATTGAAAGAATATGAATAAAAGGCTAGCTACGTTCAACAATATAATTGTGAACTAGCAGGAATCAAATTTCATAACTGAACGATCAGGACGACATGAATTGTCAATAATGAATATGTATAATTCAACTATAGTAGATGGTAATGAAGATGATCAGCCTTTCATACCTGATGAACATATTCAACATGCACTAAGTGCAAATCAATAATCAGTATATATGTGAATAACCAACAATAATTATTCACTAACATGCTTTGAAAATACAACTCAAGGTTTAGTTAGAAAACTTGCCTGATTCGTTGACTACTGCTACACAATTTAAGTTAACTTCTTTTGTAAGACATATCATTAATAAGATTGGTCTTTTAATCAGCATATTCTACTTTGTATCATAATACAATTATTTTATCAATCCATTATCTAACACTTAATCACATAATTAAATATTAGATAACTCCCTACAACATTAGTATTATTATCATCCTTTGATAATTCTTTAATCACTATATTATATACATTATGATTTAACACTCGCTTTTTCATTTCATAAGTTATTCCTTAACATCTAGTAAGTCAAATACTAATCAAGCAACTTGGATTCTAAATATAGCAACCAAATTCCAAATCCAGCAGACTGGATTCCAAATCCAGTAACCTGGATTCAACAGATTTCCAATCCAGCAAGTCAAACTGCAATCCAGCAAACTGAATTTCAAATCCAGCAACTAGATTGCAATCCAGCAAGCTGGATTCAACATATATTCAATTCAGTAACTTCTTTTCAGTCTAGCAAGCTGAATTCATCAGATTTTTTAATCTAGTAAGCTGGATTCCATATCCTTTTCACGAAAATACCAAATCAGCTTATTATTTTTTTATCCTTTGTCCAAACATATATACAAATATTTCATACACAAAAAGTATTTTTCCATAATTTTCCAACTTCCTTTAGTATTTTCCAAAAATCATTTTTAGTTAATTCCTTAAGAAATTAGCCACCTCGTGCTTAACTCCAAAAATTCTCATCTTTTGATACAATCTTATATGTGTTAACATGACACTCAAGTTTAAATATCGTGGCCATCAGAGTTATAGAACTCCGGTTATAGCGATTTTCGTCAAAAAATCATAAAAATTGAAATGACCATAACTTGGACTTTTTAAGTCAAAATTAGCTCATTTTTGGACAAAATGTACTTAATACCATATATTTTCATTTCGCAAAAGGCCGGAATTTATTCCACAAATTAAGTGGTCAAAACTGCCATTTTAAAATTTTGGGCAGTAGCTAAATTGTCGTTTTGTAGCTTTTCGTACTTTTGTAAAAATAGTCCATACGGAAATCTACAACTTTTTTTTCAATGATTCCCCTTGGAGATGTTAGAAAACCCATAGATCTAACTCTAGGACTTGACCACACTAAAAAATTTGAGATATATTAGGAGATATGGTCGTTTGAATTTCATGTTTCGTTTTCACAAAAATCTGATTTTTAACTCTTGGTGTCTTCTAAGAAAACTTTCATGTTTTCACATAATAACCAACATAACTCATTATAATTACTAATACTTCATATACCCATGAATATACTATAATACATGATCTATTCCATTAAGCAGTCATCAAACACAAGATTAAACACAATCAAGGGTAAGAAAAATTAGGTTCTACATTTTGAAAAACCTAGTTTTCATTTCATACTTTAGCTCTAACTTTTGATTCTCAAAATAGATAGTTCCATACATAACACACTCTAGATCTTGCAGATCTTGCGTTTTGATGTTCAAGAATCATAGATCCAAGTTTTGATTTTGAAAAGTCAACAATAAATTACATAATCTAGTTTAAGTATACCTTTGCTTGATTTTCTTTCTCCTTCTTGCTAAGCTTTGATTATGGAGCTAGATGGCTTGTAAAAACTCTACCTCTCTCTCTCTATGGCTGACCGAAAATTGTCTCTCTTCTCTCTCTCTCTCTATTTGGTTCTCTTTTGTTATCTGACATAAGAAGTTAGAGGAAATAAGGGATACAAGAGAAAGTAAATGCAATTTGGTGTAATTAAGAGATATACTTTGTATATCTAACATACATCCCCCCACTCCTCTATCTCTCTCTTCCTCAGTAATTAAAAGGTTGCTTGTAGCTTTGGTTAAGAATGTTGGTTAAATAAAGGAGTGACACATGGAAGAGTTGGTAAGGAGTTAGTAGAAGTGGGTAAAAAAAAAATCATTACATTCATTCCCTCTTCCTTCCTCTTGACTGAAATTCCTATTCCCTTTTACCCCCAATTTTTGTAAAATTTTAATGTTATAACATGCTTTATTAATTGTCCAAAATGTCCCTCCATAATTGGGCCAACATTTGGGCTTAACACTTAATTCTTTTGGGCTATCCAATTAAAATATTTAGACTTCCTAACTAAAGTGTTTGGGCCATAAGAATTAATATAGTTCATTATCTTAAATTCTATCTTACCCTAATCATTAAATTAAGATTTTCCTTTACTCAATTATAATCCAAATTCTTACTCATGTACATTTAATTTCTTAACCCAATTAGACTTGTTATAATTAGGTTATAAAATTAATTAATTGAGATGTGTAAAATAAATCTCTTAAAATTAGTATATATATTTATATACTAATATTCTCTCATATTATAACCTCTTAGGTTTTTTTAATTATCACACCTAATACATATATATTAGGTTACATAACTTAATTCTTAATTCACTTACTCACATATTCATACAAAACAATTTAATAAATTGAGACATGGTCCACAAATCTCTTAGATTAGGTCACTAGTATATAATTAAAATATTAGAACAACATACACATAATCTTATGAACTCATACACTAAACATATACTTCATTAGCAGACTATCACTTATAGTCTATCAAATCATTCCAGTTCTTCTCCAAAAATTTTGAAATCCTTAAAATTCCTATACAGAAACGTCAAATACATACACTTCTTTTTTGTCTAGGTTCATCTTATTGTAACAACTAAGAATTTCTATCGTACATTGTAAATAAATATATTAAATAATCTGTAATATCTTATGGATGATTAAGTGATTATGTGGATAATATGCTATAATATTTAAAGGAAGTCTCACTAATAAGTTATATAACTTAGTGAACTAACCTAAGTATTTTAATAATCTAGAAAATATATTTAAGGTGCTAAACCCTAACTAAGTACTCAATAAACTTGAATAAGACAAGTCTAATTGGGTCATGTAAGTTAATTAACATTATTGATTGATGTGAATGTGTAAATATCAATAATAATGAATAATAGTGCATGTGATAATAAGATTAATATTACTAAGGATGACAAGTAATTTAAACAAGCCCAATAATTTATTTAAGCATTGGACATGTAGATAATTTGATTGTTAAGCTAGCCCACTATTAAAATTTAATGGGCAAGTATGCTAGTACCACAATTATTTAATTGTGGATGCCCAAGTTCATGTTAATTAGTAAGTCAATCTAGTTAATGAAAAGCCTCAAAAGATGAAAGGATTGGCCCAATCCTAGCCCAATTGAAGAGGGTACTTTAGACATTGTGTATACTAGATATTTCAATAAAAACAAAAGCAAGACTTGGAGATAAGAAGGCCACTTGGCCGGGCAACTAAGGAGAGGAAAAGGGGGGGATGGATGTAATTATTACTTGCTCCATATCATCCAAAAGATAATTACTTATTTAGCTAGGTGTCATGTTGGTTATGGAGCCACCATGCTAGTATGTAATCTTGTAATAATTAGAGGGAGAGAGTTAGTAAGAAGGTGGGGGAAATGTTTATGGATACATATCTTATATCTATATAAGATTATCCAACAAAAAGCTAATCTCTTTTTATTTCTTCTTTTACTTTACTTCATTTATTTTACTTTCTCTTAAGCTAGCAAAGCAAGGATAGAGAGAGAAAAGAGAGAGATAGAATTCGGTGGGGAGGAAAAGAGAAAAAGGGAGGAGATCTACCATTTATGCACCCAAAGTTTATCTCCTACTTTGGAAGAGAAAGAAAGTGTGCCCAAAAATCAAGGTGAAAACTAAACTAGCTTATTCTTTTTATTTTGTTTGATTTTGGAGATCTAAAGTTTATGATCTAGAGGTCTACAACCCTCTATCTACATGTTTTATATGGTTTCATGTATGGATCTAACATATTTGAGTGTTAGAAAGTAAATCAAAAGGATATAAGAGAAACTAGTTTTGTATTGTTAGAAAACTCAAGTTTTTTTCACTTCCTTTGATCGACTACCGTTTTTGATCTACACCTTCTTTTTGTGATCCGTTAAAGAGGGGTGATAGATATGTAAGTTAACTACTAAACTCGAGTGATAGCACTCAAAAATGTTTAGTACACAAGTTGTAGCAACGGTTTTAGCAAAAACAGTTTTGTCTTTAGAAAGAAAAACAAACTGTTTTTGGACAGTCAATACTAGGGACAGTTTCATCATTTTTCTGGAATTTAAAAATTTTGGAAAAAATTGGGATGATAATACGATGAGTTATCTTTCAAACCCAAGTGGAATCACCTAATAAGGAGTTGTAGATTTCCATAATGACTTATTTTAACAAAGTAAGAAAAAGCCAAAAGTCCCAAAAACAAGCTGTGAAAGAACTTGAAGGGGCTGTTTCGGCCACTTAATTTATGGAAAAAATTCCAGCCTACTGGGACATGAAAATATATGACATAAAGTAGCTCATGTCCAAAAATGAGCTCATTTTGACTTAAAATGACCAAGTTATGACCATTTCAATATTTGGGTTTTTCGGACGAAAATTGCTATAACCGGAGTTCTATAACTCCGACGGCCACGAAATTTAAACTAGAGGGTCACGTTAACATGTAGAAGATTATGCCAAGAGATGGGAATTTCTAGAGTTAAGCATGATGGGGCTAATTTCTTAAGTCACGCACTAAAAATGATTTTTGAAAAATACTAAAAGAAATTGAAAAATTATAGAAAAATACTTTTTGTGTATGAAATACATGTATATAAGTATGGTCAAATGATAGAAAAATAATAAGTTGATTTGGTATTTTTGTAAAGGAGATATGGAATCCAGCTTGCTGGATTGAAAATGTAACATTCCATATTTTTTAAATGTAAGTTATAAATATTTATTGATTTATATAAATATTTAGTGGATATGTTTATTGTTGAATAAATAATTGTTCAATTTGAGTGATGTGGTTTATTTAATTATTTGTTGAATAAATAATTAAATATTAAATATTAAATATTTATTGGCAATATTAAATATTTATTGAATTATATGGCAATTTGAGTTGATGTGATTTAATTAATTATTTGTTGAGTAAATAATTAAGGAGCTAAATAAATTAGTTGTTATGAGATTTTAGATTTATTAATAAATAAGAATATTTAAATGAGAAATTGTAGTTTGAAATATTAGTTGATTAAATGAAATTATAATTGTAAAAAGAATTATAATTGTTTGTGTTAAAGTAATTTAATAGAGTAATGTTTTTATTTGATTTATTTAATTAAATAAAGTGTGACTAATAGTCTTGCTATAAAAGAGTTATTAAAATAAATTAAAAGAGTTTATTTTTAGTTTGCCAAACATGCCTTATTGCATAATAAGTCTTTAATCTATTAGTATTTTACCAAACAAGGAGTAAGGATTAAGGGGTTATTTTACTTAGACTAGCCAAACAAGCCTTATGACTTTTAAATTTCAAAACTTATATAACTGATATATTTATATCAGTACTTATATTATATAATTAACATATATTATTACTATATACGTTATATTTTATAGTACGTATGTTAGAGAGAAAGAAAGAACTCAGAAGAAGAAAAGAAGAAAAGTGAGAGAATTCTAGAGAGAATTGAGAGATTATTAACAGGTTTTGGAGAAAAGCTTGACAATCAAAGAGTTAGGACCATCATCTTCTTCATAATCCAAGGTAGGCCATCTTCTTCTTTACAAAACTCTAAAAGTTTTTTTTTTTCCCAAAAAGTTTCTGTGAAAAATTTATGAAAAGAAATTTTGGTTGTTTTGGTTATAAGTTTATATAATTAGCAATTGTAGATGTGTTTCATGAGTTATGCATGATTATATAGAGTTTAATTCATGTATGTATATATTTTATGAAGAAATTGTTTTACAGAGAATTTTATGAATGAGAATTGGTTATTTTTAAAATGGAAATTAAGGTTTAATTAGTTGTTGTATTGATAAATTGATTATAAGAATTGCTAGAGTGTAAAATCATAATCATGATGCTTGGAAATTTCTGTTTTGATTGAATAACAAAATCACAGTATTGGTTTTCATGAAAAATATCAAAATATAGAGTTTTGCCAAAAATATTAAAATTGGGTGTTGAATATTTGATGTTTATGCTAATTGATGAGTAGAAGCATGTTAGAAGTCGTTAGTATACGATTATATGATGTCTATATGCAATTTACATGATAATCAGTCTATTAGATTCGAGCTTTTTGGCCAAATTAGTTTTTCTGGTACTGTTGCCGAGGCTGTCGCCGGATTCTGGAGTCTGGCGCCGCGGCGCGACTCCAGTAGTACTTTAGTGGCGCCGTAGCGCCATGTCCGCGCCCCAGCGCCATGGTTCGCGCCGCAGCGCCATGTCCGCGCCCCAGCGCCGTGGCCCGCGTCCCAGCACCGTGTCCCGCGCCCCAGCGCCACTGTTCCGCCCCCCGGCGCCGGAAAAGTGGCCTAGTTGGGCAGTTTTGGCCTCCTGTAGTAAAATGGCCATAACATTTTTATACGAACTCCGATTTAGGTAATTCAAGATGATTCGGAAAGAGGACAAGTAGACCTACAACTTTCATTCTTTAAGTGTTTTTATTTGAGGTCTGTAACAGTAGTCAAAATGGTCATCTTTATGACTATTATGTATTTGGAGACAATCGGAGGGCGTCGGGATGCACGAATGCAAGTGCAACCCTTTGGGTATTAGTATAACTTAATGATAACATGTTGGACATGTATTAGGATGTTATATCAAGTTGTTAACGTACACGTGGTGTAATGGCATGATCATTTAAGTAGTTGTAATAAAGCTAAAATGTAATGTTCATGAAAGATGTGATGTGTTTAAACTTAAACTTAGTTAGTAGCTATACTAAGAGTAATAAAGGAACTCATAAAGGTAATGTTAGTATAACTAATATGTACTGTCAATGCATATGGTATGTGTAGGACTTGGGGTGAACGTGAATAGTAATTGTTTAACCTACACGCGAGACAAGTTCCCTAACCTTTTCTACTTTATTATTCAGCAAGGTTACTTTTCACTGTTATGTTATACTTATGCAAGTTCTCTAACTCCAAACTTCATTGTGCAAGTTTGAATTCGTTAAACACATTATCGCTTTAATTCCATTTCAATTGTACAAATTGCTAACTTTACACTTTCGTAGAGTTAGATTGTTTATTGTTGATTAAGCTCGTGTATCTATTGGTTTATGAGGATGCATGTTATGATTATTCCATGATTATGCTATTAAATTATTCCTAAAGCATGATGTTAGTTTATAAATATCAATTCAACTATGATTATTCCATAGTATACAGCTATGTTGTTTGTAATCAACTAACCCTTAGTTGATTACCGTTAAATTCTAAATTACCCCATGATGTATCCAAACCAAACTCACTTTGGTACGGACTTGTATTCTAAATACTGAGAAGAACAACTCTTTTATAAGAGGTTACGCTTAGCGTTGAAATGATTGTGCACAATACATTGTACGAAGGGTTGATCCCCCTAAGTACGTGAAGTCCTTATAGTCTTATGACTGTTAAAGTTTAAGTTGAAAAATTACTTATAACTGTGGACATGATTCGTGGTCATTAGACCCTCAGTAATTGATTAAAGTTTTTAGAAAGTAATAGAATTTATTGTTCAGTTCTATTAAACCTAATGTTGGTACATGATGTAAAGTTAACTGATTTATTTATTATTATTTCAAGTGGGCCTTGTTTGCTCACTCTTGCCTGTAAACATTCTTACAGCTAAGGTTGAGACTGGTGATATACCTAGCACCAGTAAAGGGAAAGGAAAGATGAAACAATGCTGAAGACCTGTAATAGATTGAATAGTTTATTTTCAGACTTGTTTAAAGATTGTAATGAATATTAATTTAATTTCCGCATGAATGAATGTTTGTAAAGGTTAGATAACATGGGAGATTTTTATTTAAGTTTAATCCTGTATGGGCAGGTTTTATTTATTCAATTTTATCAATTGGGTAGTTAGTAATGAATGTTTTGATTACGTGAACACCAAATCTTGAGGAAATGAAGTACCAGGATTTGGGGGTGTCACAGGTTGGTATCAAAGCTTTAGGTTATGAACCTTAGGTGGGGGGAAAAGCCTTAGGAAGTAACCTTTCGAAAATATAGTGAAGAAAACTCTTATCGAGTTTCAAGGAAGAAGTAATAAAACACTTATGTGCTTATGTGTTTATAACTTATGTGCTCGCGAGTGTCGAGTAGAATGATTAATAACTAAAACTTTAAAATTTTATTGTCAGGATGACTAATGTCGGAGAATCTAGTCAGACTAGGGAGGAGGGACCTCAAATGCCTATAGAGGAGGAGCCTCGCGACATTCAGATAGTTTGGGAACAACTACTGCCACGGGAGTCAGCCCCATTGGTCACAGTGGTTGAAGATGAGGATGATGATGTGGAGACGGATGAGGAGGATCCCGTGGAGTTACCACAGGAGGATGAGGATGACGAGGATGAGGAGGAAAGGATTCCGCTCAACTCGATTGCTGGACGTGTATACGATGAGGTGCATAACCGTAACGTGGAACTTCAGGATATAGTTGAGGAGTTACAGGAGATAGTAGCTGAACAACAGGCTGCAATGGCACAAAAAGACGGCGAGATCTAGGATCGTGATGAACGACTGACAAACGCCGAGGAGAAGCTGATGCAGACTGAAGGGGAGAAGGAACAGTTGATCGAGATGGTTGCTGAATTGAAGGGCAGGCTGAGAGAAGAAGCTACCAAGAGGGCGAGAGCTGAAGACGCATACGAGGAAGCTTATCAACGAACTGGAAGAGCAGTAAGGGACGCACAAGCAAAGAGGATGAAGATGGAAGAGATGAATAAAGTATTCAACACCGTGATCAATCGAGCTCAAGATCGGGTTATGGGTTATCCAATTCAGTTCGAGACTCTACCATCATACGTGTTAGATCGCCGAACCATGTTCCGTGTTATGGAAGAAGAGCGTCAAAAGGTGACTGATTATCTTAATAGATCATCATAGGAAATTTGTCTGTTTTGCAAGTAATAAGTGTTAAATAATGTGTAAGTCCCGAGTGTTAAGTAACCATGGGATATGAGAATGATGATGTTGCCCTGAAACTTTTGTAGTTCAGGAAAGTAATGTAGATAGCAGAGATGCTATTGTGTTATGTTTTCAAAAGTTATGAATAAATAAAAGTTATTATTTTATTCAAAGTGTTATGTGCGATGTGATTATTTCTTTGTTGAGGCAAATTAATTAGAAATTCGTAAAGAAGTTGAGTAATGGTCTAATAGATGTTTTCTTTAACAGAAAATGCCTCCCAGACATCAACCAACACGACAGAGAACCACCGAAGAAGCTAATGACAATGTTGATGCGAATCCCGTTCAACAACTAGTGGCACTATTGACAGGAGCGTTGCAGAATCAACCTCAAAACCAAGGCACAACGTTTAAGGAGTTTAAGGCGGTCGGACCACCTGAATTTCGTGGGTCAATGAATCCGATCGAGGCACAAACCTGGATTATGGAAATAGAGAAGGTGTTCGATGTCGCTAGGGTAGGGGATGAGCAGAAGACTGCTTTCGCAACTTTCATGTTGAAAGTAGAAGCTAGTTATTGGTGGCAAGCCAATAAAACTCGGGAAGGGCCAGGAGTGATGACCTGGGATAGGTTCAAGGAACTGTTCTTCGAGACCTATTTCCCGGAGAGTTCAAAGAGTCAGCTGGAAGTACAGTTTCTGGAGCTGAAGCAAGGGACGATGACGGTATCCGAGTATGCCGCAAAATTCAACGAGTTGGCGAGGTTTGCGCCATATCAGGTTAGCACAGACGAACGCAAAGCGAAGAGGTTTGAACAGGGACTGAAGCCCTGGCTGTACAGTAGGGTTTCCCTGTTCCAGTTGAAGACATTTGCAGCAGTAATGGAGAAAGCAATACTCGCTGAAGGTGGAGGAGAGGCGGTGACCAAATTCAACCAGGAACAAAAGAAGAAGAAGAATGAGAATGAAATGAAGAATGGAGGTGGCAGCAGTGGAAATAACAACAACAACAGCAACAACAACAGCTTGAAGAGGAAGTGGAATGGGAACGGGGGAGCTGAAAACCAGTAGGGTAACCAGCAAAACAAAAAGTTTGAAGCATGTGCGACATGCGGGAAATTTCACAAGGGTGCGTGCTTGATGGGGAAACGAGTTTGCTACAATTGTGGCCAGGAGGGTCACATCGCCCCAAATTGCACTCAACCAAAGAAGAAGGCGTGCTTCACGTGCGGATCCAAGGATCATTTTTCTCGTGAATGCCCTAAGAGGAAGGAGGGAGGGACAACCAGAAACAATGGAGGAGGTAACAATGGAGGTACGTGGGCTATTACAGGACCTGCAGCATCAAACAAACCCACAGCCAGAACCTTCAACATGACTGTGCAAGATGATGTGCAATCAAAAGATGTGGTGTCAGGTATTATCCCAATCAATGATATTAATGCATATGTATTATTTGATTCGGGTGCTACTTGCTCGTTTATATCTGATGAATTTGCCAAGAGGTTAGAATTGCCTAGAGAAGAACTGAATTTTCCTTTGAACATAGAAATTGCGAATAAGGAAATAATCCCAGTTAGGTTCGTTTACAAGAACTGTAGGGTAAACATTAAGGGGAATATCTTGTTAGTAGATTTGATTCCGATTAGACTCGGGGAATTTGATGTAATTTTGGGAATGGATTGGTTGTTCAATTATGGAGCAGTAATTGACTGCCAAAAGAAGTGTGTAAACCTTATGACTCCGTCAAAGGTAGTATTTTATGGTAGCAAGTCGCCAAGACAAATGAAATGTCTGACGACTATGCAGGCCAAGAAGTTGTTGAGTCAAGGTTGTGTGGGCTATTTAGCTTACATAGTCGATACTCAGAAGAAAGGTGTGAAATTAGAAGAAATACCGGTAGTGAGAGAATTCGAAGACGTGTTTCCAGAAGATTTGCCAGGACTTCCGCCGGACAGAGAAATTGAGTTCGTGATCGACTTAGTGCCGGGAACAGTACCGATATCAAAGGCTCCGTACAGAATGGTTCCGGTAGAAATGAAGGAACTGATGGTACAGTTGCAAGAACTACTAGACAAGAAGTATATTCAACCAAGTGTATCGCCGTGGGGAGCGCCAGTTTTATTCGTGAAGAAGAAGGACGGGTCAATGCGTCTTTGCATTGATTACAGGGAGTTAAACAAAGTCACTATTAAAAACAAATACCCGTTGCCAAGAATAGATGACTTGTTTGACCAGTTGAAGGGTGCTAAATACTTTTCGAAAATTGATTTGAGAAGTGGGTATCACCAGTTGAAAGTGAGGAAGGAGGATATACCACGAACGGCATTCAGAACTCGGTATGGACATTACGAGTTTCTGGTGATATTTTTTGGTTTAACAAATGCCCCTGCCGCGTTCATGGATTTGATGAACAGGGTATTTAAACCATTTTTAGACAAGTTCGTAGTGGTGTTTATCGACGACATTCTGGTGTATTCCAAAACTCAAGAAGAACACGTGGAACATTTACGTCTGACATTGGAGACACTAAGAAAGGAAAAGTTATACGCGAAATTCACTAAGTGTGAATTTTGGCTCGACCGTGTACAATTTTTGGGTCATGTGATTGACAAAGATGGGATTTCAGTAGATCCATCGAAAGTGGAAGCTGTAATCAATTGGGAACAACCAAGAACACCTTCGGAGGTGAGGAGTTTCTTGGGACTGGCAGGTTATTATAGAAGATTTATACAAGATTTTTCTAAGATAGCCACTCCGTTAACAAATTTGACACGAAAAGCTGTGAAATTCGTGTGGACGGAGAACTGTGAAGAGAGCTTCCAAGATTTGAAGAAGAAGCTAAGTATGGCACCTGTGTTAACCCTGCCAGATAATACAGGTAATTTTGTGGTGTATAGTGATGCCTCACACAAAGGGTTAGGTTGTGTTCTTATGCAGAACGGCAAAGTTATTACCTATGCATCAAGACAACTGAAGGATTACGAGAAAGGTTACCCGACTCATGATTTAGAATTGGCTGCAGTGGTATTTGCTCTCAAGATATGGAGACATTATCTGTATGGAGAGAAGTGTGAGATCTACACAGACCACAAAAGTCTGAAGTATATTTTCAATCAGAAGGACCTGAACATGCGTCAGAGGAGATGGATGGAATTGATAAAGGATTACGATTGTGAGATCTTTTATCATCCGGGAAAAGCGAATGTGGTTGCAGATGCTTTAAGCAGGAAAGGTCGGGAAAAATTAATGCTGATAACAACTCAGGAGGAGCTCATTTCAGCAATGACAAAGTTAGAACTGGAAATCAAATTTCCGCAGGAAACCGACGAACGACTATTTCATCTGGAAGCAGGTCCAACTTTACTGGACAAGGTGAAAAACGCTCAGTTACAAGATGAAGAATGTGGAAAGATAAAAGAGAATATGGTTGATGGTAATAATACGAAATACAAGGTCGATACCGAAGGATTACTACGGTACGAGGGAAGAATCTGGGTTCTAGCAACACCAGAACTGAAAAACGAAATCCTGACCGAAGCTCATAACTCAAGATATTCGATTCATCCAGGAAGCACGAAGATGTATCAAGATTTACGCCCACATTTTTGGTGGCCGAATATGAAAAGGGATGTCGCAGAATGCGTGGCTAAATGTTTGACCTGTCAGAGAGTAAAAGCCGAACATCAAAGACCCAGCGGATTGCTTCAATCGTTGGAAATATCGGAATGGAAATGGGAGCATATCACGATGGATTTTGTGGTGAGTCTTCCAACTACTCAGAAAGGATACGATGCAATTTGGGTAATAGTAGACAGACTGACAAAATCTGCACACTTTTTGCCAATAAAGATTAGATTCAATCTCGATCAGCTGGCAAAACTATATATTAAAGAGATCGTTGCAAGACATGGAGTTCCGGTGTCAATTGTGTCAGACAGAGATCCGAGGTTCACATCAAACTTTTGGAAGAGACTACAAGAATGTATGGGAACACAGTTGCGAATGAGTACGGCATATCATCCGCAAACAGATGGCCAAAGCGAACGAACGATCCAGACATTAGAAGATATGTTGAGAGCATGCGTCATGGATTTCAAAGGAAGCTGGGAAGAGCAATTACCGTTGGTGGAATTTGCCTACAATAATAGTTATCACGCAAGCATCGGCATGCCGCCTTACGAAGCGTTATACGGCAGAAAGTGCAGAACTCCACTGTACTGGGATGAAGTTGGTGAACGTCAACTGTTAGGACCAGAATTGGTGCAACAAACTGCTGAGGTTATCAAACTCATCAGGATAAGATTAGTAGCAGCTCAAGACCGACAGAAGAAGTATGCTGATCAACACAGACAAGATCGTGCATTTGACGTAGGAAGCTATGTATTCCTAAAAGTTTCTCCGTCGAAGGGGAAAATTCGCTTCGGTAAAAAGGGAAAACTAAGCCCGAGGTTTATTGGACCCTTTGAAGTGCTGCGAAGAGTGGGAGAAGTGGCTTATGAGGTAGCTCTACCTCCAGAGTTGGAAAACATTCATAATATTTTTCATATTTCGGTGTTACGACCATATAAACCCGATTACAATCACGTAATCGAGTACGAACCGTTGCAGTTCGAGAAAGATTTATCTTATGAAGAGATTCCTATACGGATAGTCGACAGGAAAGAACAAGTGCTCAGGAATAAAGTGATACCTTCTGTGAAGGTGATTTGGAGGAACCACAACGCTGAAGAAGCAACGTGGGAACTCGAAGAGAAAATGTTGAAAGAATACCCTGAGTTATTTGTTTAATCTGTGTCTTCGATTCTGAGGACAGAATCTTTGTAAGTAGGGAAGAATGTAGCGAATGTGTTGTTTGAGTTGTGATTCTGAGGACAAAATCCTTTTAAGAGGGGAATGATGTAACATTCCATATTTTTTAAATGTAAGTTATAAATATTTATTGATTTATATAAATATTTAGTGGATATGTTTATTGTTGAATAAATAATTGTTCAATTTGAGTGATGTGGTTTATTTAATTATTTGTTGAATAAATAATTAAATATTAAATATTAAATATTTATTGGCAATATTAAATATTTATTGAATTATATGGCAATTTGAGTTGATGTGATTTAATTAATTATTTGTTGAGTAAATAATTAAGGAGCTAAATAAATTAGTTGTTATGAGATTTTAGATTTATTAATAAATAATAATATTTAAATGAGAAATTGTAGTTTGAAATATTAGTTGATTAAATGAAATTATAATTGTAAAAAGAATTATGATTGTTTATGTGTTAAAGTAATTTAATAGAGTAATGTTTTTATTTGATTTATTTAATTAAATAAAGTGTGACTAATAGTCTTGCTATAAAAGAGTTATTAAAATAAATTAAAAGAGTTTATTTTTAGTTTGCCAAACATGCCTTATTGCATAATAAGTCTTTAATCTATTAGTATTTTACCAAACAAGGAGTAAGGATTAAGGGGTTATTTTACTTAGACTAGCCAAACAAGCCTTATGGCTTTTAAATTTCAAAACTTATATAACTGATATATTTATATCAGTACTTATATTATATAATTAACATATATTATTACTATATACGTTATATTTTATAGTACGTATGTTAGAGAGAAAGAAAGAACTCAGAAGAAGAAAAGAAGAAAAGTGAGAGAATTCTAGAGAAAATTGAGAGATTATTAACAGGTTTTGGAGAAAAGCTTGACAATCAAAGAGTTAGGACCATCATCTTCTTCATAATCCAAGGTAGGCCATCTTCTTCTTTACAAAACTCTAAAAGTTTTTTTTTTTTCCCAAAAAGTTTCTGTGAAAAATTTATGAAAAGAAATTTTGGTTGTTTTGGCTATAAGTTTATATAATTAGCAATTGTAGATGTGTTTCATGAGTTATGCATGATTATATAGAGTTTAATTCATGTATGTATATATTTTATGAAGAAATTGTTTTACAGAGAATTTTATGAATGAGAATGGGTTATTTTTAAAATGGAAATTAAGGTTTAATTAGTTGTTGTATTGATAAATTGATTATAAGAATTGCTAGAGTGTAAAATCATAATCATGATGCTTGGAAATTTCTGTTTTGATTGAATAACAAAATCACAGTATTGGTTTTCATGAAAAATATCAAAATATAGAGTTTTGCCAAAAATATTAAAATTGGGTGTTGAATATTTGATGTTTGTGCTAATTGATGAGTAGAAGCATGTTAGAAGTCGTTAGTATACGATTATATGATGTCTATATGCAATTTACATGATAATCAGTCTATTAGATTCGAGCTTTTTGGCCAAATTGGTTTTTCTGGTACTGTTGCCGAGGCTGTCGCCGGATTCTGGAGTCTGGCGCCGCGGCGCGACTCCAGTAGTACTTTAGTGGCGCCGTAGTGCCATGTCCGCGCCCCAGCGCCATGGTTCGCGCCGCAGCGCCATGTCCGCGCCCCAGCGCCGTGGCCCGCGTCCCAGCACCGTGTCCCGCGCCCCAGCGCCACTGTTCCGCGCCCCGGCGCCGGAAAAGTGGCCTAGTTGGGCAGTTTTGGCCTCCTGTAGTAAAATGGCCATAACTTTTTTATACGAACTCCAATTTAGGTAATTCAAGATGATTCGGAAAGAGGACGAGTAGACCTACAACTTTCATTCTTTAAGTGTTTTTATTTGAGGTCTGTAATAGTAGTCAAAATGGTCATCTTTATGACTGTTGTGTATTTGGAGCCAATCGGAGGGCGTCGGGATGCACGAATGCAAGTGCAACCCTTTGGGTATTAGTATAACTTAATGATAACATGTTGGACATGTATTAGGATGTTATATCAAGTTGTTAATGTACACGTGGTGTAATGGCATGATCATTTAAGTAGTTGTAATAAAGCTAAAATGTAATGTTCATGAAAGATGTGCTGTGTTTAAACTTAAACTTAGTTAGTAGCTATACTAAGAGTAATAAAGGAACTCATAAAGGTAATGTTAGTATAACTAATGTGTACTGTCAATGCATATGGTATGTGTAGGACTTGGGGTGAACGTGAATAGTAATTGTTTAACCTACACGCGAGGCAAGTTCCCTAACCTTTTCTACTTTATTATTCAGCAAGGTTACTTTTCACTGTTATGTTATACTTATGCAAGTTCTCTAACTCCAAACTTCATTGTGCAAGTTTGAATTCGTTAAACATATTATCGCTTTAATTCCATTTCAATTGTACAAATTGCTAACTTTACACTTTCGTAGAGTTAGATTGTTTATTGTTGATTAAGCTCGTGTATCTATTGGTTTATGAGGATGCATGTTATGATTATTCCATGATTATGCTATTAAATTATTCCTAAAGCATGATGTTAGTTTATAAATATCAATTCAACTATGATTATTCCATAGTATATAGTTATGTTGTTTGTAATCAACTAACCCTTAGTTGATTACCGTTAAATTCTAAATTACCCCATGATGTATCCAAACCAAACACACTTTGGTACGGACTTGTATTCTAAATACTGAGAAGAACAACTCTTTTATAAGAGGTTACGCTTAGCGTTGAAATGATTGTGCACAATACATTGTACGAAGGGTTGATCCCCCTAAGTACGTGAAGTCCTTATAGTCTTATGACTGTTAAAGTTTAAGTTGAAAAATTACTTATAACTGTGGACATGATTCGTGGTCATTAGACCCTCAGTAATTGATTAAAGTTTTTAGAAAGTAATAGAATTTATTGTTCAGTTCTATTAAACCTAATGTTGGTACATGATGTAAAGTTAACTGATTTATTTATTATTATTTCAAGTGGGCCTTGTTTGCTCACTCTTGCCTGTAAACATTCTTACAGCTAAGGTTGAGACTGGTGGTATACCTAGCACCAGTAAAGGGAAAGGAAAGATGAAACAATGCTGAAGACCTGTAATAGATTGAATAGTTTATTTTCAGACTTGTTTAAAGATTGTAATGAATATTAATTTAATTTCCGCATGAATGAATGTTTGTAAAGGTTAGATAACCTGGGAGATTTTTATTTAAGTTTAATCCTGTATGGGCAGGTTTTACTTATTCAATTTTATCAATTGGGTAGTTAGTAATGAATGTTTTGATTACGTGAACACCAAATATTGAGGAAATGAAGTACCAGGATTTGGGGGTGTCACAGAAAAATAGTTGAATCCAGTTTGTTGGATTGAAGGATTTGGAATCCCGGCTTGCTGGATTGAAGAATTAGGAATCCAGGCTTGCTGGATTGAAGGATTTAGAATCCAGGGTTGCTGGATTGGAAATTTGTTGAATCCAGTTTGCTGGATTAGCCAATCAAGGTAGTTGGATTGCATGTTTGTTTAATCTAGACTATGATGTTAGTATTCATCTTACTAGATTATAAAGAAGAGCTAATAAAAGGAAAGATTAAGTGTTAAATCATAAGGTATATGAAAAAGTAATTAAAATGTTATCAAAGAATGATATTAATAAAGATGTTTTCTGATAATTGATTATGTGGTTAAGTGTTAACTAAATTGTTGATAGAGTAATTGTATTATGATATAAAGTATGATATGTTGATTGTAAGATCAATCTTAACAATGATAGGTCTTTACAATAAAGAGATTAAATTAAATTGTGGCAGTAGATCGCAGTCGAGGCAAGTTCTCTAACTCAAACTTGAGTTATTCTTTTCAAAGCATATTAGTGAATAATTATTGTTTATTATTCACATCTATATTGATTATTGATACTTGCACTCAGTGCAATTAAATTCTTGTTCTATTATTATTGAACTGTGAATTAGATAAAGTTCTTTTATTCATGAACTGTTTACGATATAGATCTATGCTAATTGTATCAGCTATATCAAGTATGTTTAAATTTGTTAAATCAAATATGTTGTTAAACGTTGTTCTTCACCAATTGATTTGGTAAGGACTCAGGACTGAGAAAAAGAACAAGTTGATTAAAGCATTATTGAAAAATAATTATTGCTCGTATATTAAGTGTTTATTCATAATACACCGGATATGAAAGGCTGATCCCCTTGATTACCAAAACTTATTAAAAGGACCAGTTTAAATACTGACAACCTTAGCATATGTTCATGGTCATTATGACCACTCAGTATCTGTTATTCAATTGTTCGAATATTCAGTTATCAAGACTTAATTCATGTTCTTTCACAATTAATTTCTATTGTTGAACATTGAACGATAAATTTCTTGCTAATCATGATATATCTTCTTTGTACTTAAACTTGTTAAGCAAATTAGTTGCTTACTCTTGCTATATCATGACATTTATTTCAGCTAAGCCATAAAGTTCAAGTAAGAAGGACAAGGGCAAGGGAAAGGTCCAAGAATAGTTAATATAAATGTTTAAGTATCATGAAATACTATGTTTGATGTTTATGTAAACCTTTTGTATTACTTTATGTAACTTAAGTAAGGTATGTTTATGTTAAGGTAATAGACCTTGTGATATTGTATAAGACTTTATTATAATGAACAATGTATGTTTATTATTCCGCAATAGTATATAGAATGCTTATGTTGATGATGGATAGTGAGCACCAAACCCGGGGTTTGAGAACTCGGATTTGGGGACGCCATAGATTGGTATCAGAGCTGTAGGTTATAACCTTCGAAGAAAACTCGTATAGAGTATGCTAAGACGTGGATTGTGGAGATTCATCTAGTATATAGTGTACATAATAAAATATTGTTCCATTTTATCAATGAATATATTTTATTGTGATACTGATGTTGTGTTTGTTTGGTTATAGGATGCCTGAGGAAGGACAAGGTAGCCATACAGTCGAGAAACAGCCGTTAGATCCGGTAGACGATCATGCTGTTAGTGACGAGCGTGACGAGGATGTGATGGAGGTTTTGTTTAAAAATAACATGGCGCTGGAGAATAGAGTGACAGAGTTAGAGGAGGAGAATGCCACTCATAAGTTTACTGAAACTCAATACAAGGAACTGGCATATCAAGCTCAAAACGAGCTTGCTGAGATGAAGATACAGTTGTAGGAACAGACGACCTTGGCTACTCATATGGTTGCCAAGAATGCTGACCTGAGAGAGATATTAGAACAAGAGCAGGATAAGTTTGCGATATTGACTATTGAGCATCAGGCGTTACACCTGAGGTTTGACTTAGAGATCGCTGACAGGATTCGAGTTAAGGATGCATGGGTACGAGTAGCAAGAAGAGTGGATCAGTTAGAGGTTGAGGCAGAGGCTGGACGGGTTAGGATGGAGTCCTTAGGACGGGCTTTAGATGCAGCATATACTAGTCCCCAACTAGGAGTGAGGAGATCCTTTGAGATAGGCGAGTCGAGTCGAGCTGTTAGACGTCGACTTATGGATGGACTCTTTCCACCAGAGCAGGAGCATTCAGGCGCACCCTCTCTAGACGCGCAGTGATAATTTATTAGCTTTCTATTGTATATAGATGCAGTAGGACCCCTTTTGTTTATTAAGGTTTTATGCTTGATGTAAACCTCAGACTGTGTGAGGTAGTATGTAAATATGATGTATCCCCATCTTAGGTGTGTAGGGGAGTATGTCTTTTGGTAGATCCCATCTTTTGATGTTTAAAAAAATGGGATAGTTAGCGTTTATAAAAATATGCCAAGTATGTAAGTATTTGACGCTAAAATTTGGTATATGAGTATAAATGCATTATTATAATTACATGTTGGATCAAATAGAAAAGTATTAAGAATTAAAATGAGAAGCTATCTGTTTGAAAAGTCAGTAATCGAATATGTTAATTCAGCAAGCTGAATGTGTTATTCAGCAAGCTGAATATGATATTCAACAAGCTGAATGTGTTATTCAGCAAGCTGAATATGTGAATTAAGTAAGATGAATATGTTAATTCAGCAAGCTGAATTAGTCAATTCAGCAAGCTGAATTAGTCAATTCAGCAAGCTGAATTCGTTAATACAACATTATGATAATATGATTGTTAAAGTTTGAACTACATGTTATATTCTAAACACTTAGAAGATATATCATATAATTAAACTCGATATAATAAATTAAGATTTTGTTTAATAAGATAATGCCGCTAAGACGTCAAAATCGTAACCAGAGGGAGGAACGTTCTGTGAACAATGAAAGGAATCAAGATGACCCAATGCAGAACGTCGCTGATATGATAGCTCAAGCTATGCGAACTCGTGCACCTGCAGCAAGGGGGCAAGCGAATAATAGATTGGGAAATTTTAAAGATTTTAAAGTTGTAGAACCACCAGAATTCAGCGGAACTACGGACCCCATAGCAGCTCAAACATGGGTGAAAGAGATGGAAAAGGCCTTTATCATTGCTAGGGTAGCTGAAGAGCAAAAGACGACTTTTGCTACCTACTTGATGAAAGGTGAGGCTAATTACTGGTGGGAGACGAACCAAGCTAGAGCAGGAACGGAGGTAGTGACATGGACCAGGTTTAAGGAGTTATTCTTTGAAACTTATTTCTTGGAGGCCATGCAAGCCAAAATAGAAGTGCAGTTTCTTGAATTAAAGCAAGAAAACATGTCAGTTACCAAATATGCAGCAAAATTCAATGAGTTAGCCAGATTCGTACCTCATCAGATGGATACAAAACTACGAAAGGCACATAGGTTTAAAAATGGGTTGAGGCCGTGGATTCACGGCAAAGTTACAGTGTTGCAAATTACTACGTTCTCAGCACTGTTAGAAAAAGCCATCATTGAAGAAGGTAGTAGTGAGGTAGTTTCTAGATTCAACCGAAAGAAGAATAAGAAGAAGATTGAAGGTGGACATCAGGGTGCCAGTAGTGGTGGCAGTAACCGCAAGAAACGCAAGTGGAATAACAGTGGCAATGAATCAGGAACGCAACAAGGGAATACTCAGTAGAAGAAGGAAGCGTGTTCAAAGTGTAGGAAGAATCACTCTGGAGAGTGTATGAAAGGGAAAAATGTTTGTTATGATTGTGTTTAGGAAGGACATATTTCACCAAATTGTCCTAAGCTGAAGAAAGGTGGTTGTTTTTCTTGTGGAGGAACGGGGCATCGATTCAAGGATTGTCCATTGAAGAAGAATACAGATGGAGGAAGTGGAAACAAGAGCAGTTCTACAAAGTTAACCATTGGAGGACCAGTTCAGCAGAGCAAACCGACAGCTCGAACGTTCAACATGACTGTGCAAGACGCAGTTGCATCAAAGGAGGTGGTGTTAGGTATTATTCCGATCAATAATATAAATGCCTACGTATTATTTGATTCGGGAGCTACCTGTTCATTTGTGTCTGATGATACCATGTGAAAAGTTAAAGAACCCAATAAATATAGAAGTTGCAAACAAAGAAGTGATCACTGTAGAGTTTATCCATAACAACTGTGTTGTTGAAATAAGCAGACATAAGTTAAGCGTGAATTTGATTCCGATACGCTTAGGAGAATTTGATGTTATCTTAGGGATGGATTGGTTGTTTAACCATGAGGCAGTTATAGATTGCAAGAAAAAGAGCATACCGATTAAGACACCAGATAATTCTAAGGTTGTATTTTATGGTAGCAAGTCGCCAAGGCAAAAAAGTTATCTGACGATGATGCAGGCCAGGAGAATGTTACGAAAAGGATGTGAAGGTTATTTGGCTCATGTGGTGGATACACAGGTTGTGAATTCGGACATGGGGCAGATACCTATAGTTAATGAGTTTGGGGATGTCTTTCTAGAAGAACTTCTGGGACTTCCCCCAGACAGAGAAATAGAGTTTGTGATTGATTTAGTACCGGGGACAATGCCAATTTCGAAAGCGCCGTATCGAATGGCTCCGGTAGAAATGAAAGAGTTGATGATCCAGCTACAAGAGTTGTTGGATAAGAAGTACATCCAACCTATTGTATCTCTGTGGGGAGCAACGTTGTTGTTTGTAAAGAAGAAGGATGGTTCGATGAGGTTGTGTATGGATTATAGAGAGCTGAATAAGGTGACAATCAAGAACAAGTATCCATTATCGAGAATAGACGATCTGTTTGATCAACTTAAGGGAGCGAGATGTTTTTCGAAGACTGACCTGAGAACTGGTTATCATCAGTTGAAGGTGAGAACAGAGGATGTACCAAAGACAGCATTTAGAACTCGTTATGGTCATTTTGAGTTCTTAGTGATGTCGTTTGGACTGACGAATGCGCCAGCTGCTTTTATGGACTTGATGAACATAGTATTTAAACCGTATTTAGATAAATTTGTGGTGGTGTTCATTGACGACATTTTGGTGTATTCAAAGACTGAAGAGGAGCATGCTGAACATCTACGGATGGTGTTGGAAACGTTGAGAAGAGAGAAGCTATATGCATAATATTCAAAGTGTGAGTTCTGGTTGAAGAGAGTTCAATTTCTGGGACATGTCATCGACAACGAGGGAATTTCTGTTGATCCAGCTAATGTAGAAGCGGTGAAAAATTTGGGACAACCGAAGACACCAACAGAGGTCAGAAGTTTCTTGGGATTGGCAGGATATTACCGAAGATTTATTCAGGATTTCTCGAAGATAGCGATGCCATTAACTAATCTGACGAGGAAGATTGTTAAGTATGTATGGACAGAAAAGTGTGAATAAAGTTTTCAGGAATTGAAGAAGCGACTAAGTGAAGCAACTGTATTATCTTTACCAAATAGTACGGGAGGTTTTATAGTGTATAGTGACGCATCACACAAAGGACTAGGTTGCGTATTAATGCAGAACGGTAAAGTCATTGCGTACGCATCACGACAGTTAAAAGACTATGAGAAGGGATACCCTACCCACGACCTTGAATTGGTTGCGGTAGTATTTGCCCTTAAGATTTGGAGACATTATCTCTACAGAGAAAAGTGTGAGATATACACAGATCATAAGAGTCTGAAGTACATCTTTACAGATAAGGAATTAAATATGAGGCAGAGGAGATGGTTAGAATTGATCAAGGAATATGATTGTGATATTCTATATCATCCCGGGAAGGCCAATGTAGTGGCAGATGCTTTAAGCAGAAAGAGTCAAGAAAAATTATTTGTATTAACAGACCAGGAAGAGTTAGTAAGAGAAATGGAGAAAACGGAGTTGGAGGTGAAAAATTCGAAGGATTCAGATAAAATAATAGAAATGGAAGCAAGTCCGACTTTATTAGACGAGGTGAAAGAATCACAAGTAAATGATGAAGAATGCGGTATCATAAAGAAGCGGTTGGCTGAAGGCAAAGAGCTGAAGTATAAGATCGACAGCACTGGATTGCTGAGATTTGAAGGAAGAATTTGGATACCTACAGTTCTAGTGTTACGAGAAGATATTTTGAAAGAAGCGCACAATACGAGATATTCGATACACCCAGAAAGCACGAAGATGTATCAAGATTTGTGTCAACATTATTGGTGGCCAAACATGAAGAGAGAAGTTGCTGAATGCGTCAGCCGTTGTTTAACTTGTCAAAGAGTCAAGGCAGAGCATCAATGACCAAGTGGACTATTACAGCCGTTGGAAATTCCAGAATGAAAGTGGGAGCACATCACAATGGATTTTGTGGTAGGACTTCCAGCGACACAGAAGGGTTATGACGCTATATGGGTGATTGTCGACTGTCTTACTAAGTCAGTACACTTTTTTCCAATCAAGATTAGGTATACTTTGGATCAGCCTAGAAAAATTGTATATCAAGGAAATTATTTTGAGACATGGAGTGCCAGTATCAATCGTGTCAGATAGAGATCCGTGCTTCACGTCAAACTTTTGGAAGAGTCTTCAACAAAGAATGAGGACACAATTAAGGTTGAGTATTGCGTATCATCCACAGACAGATGGGCAAAGTGAGAGAACGATTCAAATATTAGAAGACATGCTCAGAGCCTGTGTGATGGATTTCAAGGGAAGCTGGGAGGATCATCTTCCACTGGTAGAGTTTGCATATAACAATAGTTATCATGCAAGCATTGGTATGCCACCGTATGAAGCCTTGTATGGGAGAAAGTGCAGAACACCCTTATGTTGGGAGGAGGTAGGTGAAAGAAGAATGTTAGGGCCAGAATTGGTGCAGCAGACTGTGGAGATCATCAAAGTGTTAAGATCTCGACTAGTAGCAGCTCAGGATCGACAAAAGAAGTACGCAGATATTCATCGCAAGAAAAGAGATTTAGAAGTGGGAAGCTACATATTTCTAAAGGTGTCTCCTTGGAAGGGGAAGATAAGATTTGGGAAGAAAGGTAAACTGAGTCCAAGGTTTATTGGACCATTTAAAATACTGAAGAAGATAGGGGAAGTGGCGTATGAGGTAGCTCTACCTCCTTAACTGGAACATATTCACAATGTGTTTTATGTGTCAGTGTTACGTCCGTACAAGCCGTATTACAAGCATGTGATATCGTATGAGCCAATTCAAGTCGAGAAGAACTTATCGTACGAGGAAATTCCTATAGAAATTTTGGATAGGAAAAAGCAGAAATTAAGAAATAAGGTTATACATTCTGTCAAAATCCTATGGAGAAACCACAATGTTGAAGAAGCTACGTGAGAGCTTGAAGAAAAGATGAGGAAGAGTTATCCGAATCTTTTTGAGTAACCTTAATGAAATTCCGGGGACGGAATTCTTATAAGGAGGGGAGAATGTAATAACCAAGAATTTCTGTGGTACATTGTAAATAAATATATTAAATAATCTATAGTATCTTATGGATGATTAAGTGATTATGTGGATAATATGCTATAATATTTAAAGGAAGTCTCACTAATAAGTTATATAAGTTAGTGAATTAACCTAAGTATTTTAATAATCTAGAAAATAGATTTAAGGTGTTAAACCCTAACTAAGTACTCAATAAACTTGAATAAGATAAGTCAAATTGGGTTATGTAAGTTAATTAACATTATTGATTGATGTGAATGTGTAAATATCAATAATAATGAATAATAGTTAATGTGATAATAGGATTAATATTACTAAGGATGACAAGTAATTTAAACAAGCTCAATAATTTATTTAAGCATTGGACTTGTAGATAATTTGATTGTTAAGCCAGCCCACTATTAAAATTTAATGGGCAAGTATGCTAGTACCACAATTATATAATTGTGGAGGCCCAAGTTCATGTTAATTAGTAAGCCAATCTAGTAAATGAAAAGCCCCAAAAGATGAAAGGATTGGCCCAATCCTAGCCCAATTGAAGAGGGTACTTTAGACATTGTGTATACTAGATATTTCAATAAAAACAAAAGCAAGACTTGAAGATAAGAAGGCCACTTGGTCGGGAAACTAAGGAGAGGAAAAGGGGGGGATGGATGTAATTATTACTTGCTCCACATCATCCAAAAGATAATTACTTATTTAGCTAGGTGTCATGTTGGTTATGGAGCCACCATGCTAGTATGTAATCTTGTAATAATTAGAGGGAGAGAGTTAGCAAGAAGGTGGGGGAAATGTTTATAGATACATATCTTATATCTATACAAGATTATCCAACAAAAAGCTAATCTCTTTTTATTTCTTCTTTTACTTTACTTCATTTATTTTACTTTCTCTTAAGCTAGCAAAGCAAGGATAGAGAGAGAAAAGAGAGATTTAGAATTCGGTGGGGAGGAAAAGAGAAAGAGGGAGGAGATCTACCATTTATGCACCCAAAGTTTATCTCCTACATTGGAAGAGAAAGAAAGTGTGCCCAAAAATCAAGGTGAAAACTAAACTAGCTTATTCTTTTTATTTTTTTTTGATTTTGGAGATCTAAAGTTTATGATCTAGAGGTCTAAAACTCTCTATCTACATGTTTTATATGGTTTCGTGTATGGATCTAACATATTTGAGTGTTAGAAAGTAAATCAAAAGGATAGAAGAGAAACTAGTTTTGTTTTGTTAGAAAACTCTAGTTTTTTCACTTCCTTTGATCGACTACCGTTTTTGATCTACACCTTCTTTTTGTGATCCGTCAAAGCGGGGTGATAGATATGTAAGTTAACTACTAAACCCGAGTGGTAGCACTCAAAAATGTTTAGTACACAAGTTGTAGCGACGGTTTTAGCAAAAATAGTTTTGTCTTTAGAAAGAAAAACAAACTGTTTTTGCACAGTCAATACTAGGGACAGTTTCGTCAATTTTTTGGAATTTAAAAATTCTAGAAAAATTTGGGATGATAATACGATGAGTTATCTTTCAAGCCCAAGTGGAATCACCAAAAAATGAGTTGTAAATTTCCATATGGACTGATTTTAACAAAGTAAGAAAAAGCCAAAAGTCCCGAAAATAAGCTACGAAAGAACTTGAAGGGACTGTTTCTGCCACTTAATTTATGGAATAAATTCCGGCCTTTTGTGACATGAAAATATATGACATAAAGTAGCTCTTGTCCAAAAATGAACTCATTCCGACTTAAAATGACCAAGTTATGACCATTTCAATATTTGGGTTTTTCAAAAAAAAATTGCTATAACCGGAGTTCTATAACTCCGACGGCCACGAAATTTAAACTTGAGGGTCACGTTAACATGTAGAAGATTATTCCAAGAGATGGGAATTTCTAGAGTTAAGCATGATGGGGCTAATTTCTTAAGTCACGCACTAAAAATGATTTTTGAAAAATACTAAAAGAAATTGAAAAATTATAGAAAAATACTTTTTGTGTATGAAATACATGTATATAAGTATGGCCAAAGGATAGAAAAATAATAAGTTGATTTGGTATTTTCGTAAAGGAGATATGGAATCCAGCTTGCTGGATTGAAAAATAGTTGAATCCAGTTTGCTGGATTGAAGGATTTGGAATCCCGGCTTGCTGGATTGAAGAATTAGGAATCCAGGCTTGCTGGATTGAAGGATTTAGAATCCAGGCTTGTTGGATTGGAAATTTGTTGAATCCAGTTTGCTGGATTAGCCAGTCCAGGTAGCTGGATTGCATGTTTGTTTAATCTAGACTATGATGTTAGTATTCATCTTACTAGATTATAAAGAAGAGCTAATAAAAGGAAAGATTAAGTGTTAAATCATAAGGTATATGAAAAAGTAATTAAAATATTATCAAAGAATGATATTAATAAAGATGTTTTTCGATAATTGATTATGTGGTTAAGTGAAACTAAATTGCTGATAGAGTAATTGTATTAAGATATAAAGTATGATATGATGATTGTAAGATCAATCTTAACAATGATAGGTCTTTACAATAAAGAGATTAAATTAAATTGTGGCAGTAGATCGCAGTCGAGGCAAGTTCTCTAACTCAAACTTGAGTTATTCTTTTCAAAGCATATTAGTGAATAATTATTGTTTAGTATTCACATCTATATTGATTATTGATACTCGCACTTAGTGCTATTAAATTCCTGTTCTATTATTATTGAACTTTGAATTAGATAAAGTTCTTTTATTTATGAACTGTTTAAGATATGGATCTATGCTAATTGTATCAGCTAGATCAAGTATGTTTAAATTTGTTAAATCAAATATGTTGTTAAACGTTGTTCTTCACCAATTGATTTGGTAAGGACTCAAGACTGAGAAAAAGAATAAGTTGATTAAAGTATTATTGAAAAACAATTATTGCTCGTATATTAAGTATTTATGCATAATACACCGGGTATGAAAGGCTGATCCCCTTGATTACCAAAACTTATTAAAAGGACCAGTTTAAATACTGACAACCTTAGCATATGTTCATGGTCATTATGACCACTCAGTATCTGTTATTCAATTGTTCGAATATTCAGTTATCAAGACTTAATTCATGTTCTTTCACAATTAATTTCTATTGTTGAACATTGAACGATAAATTTCTTGCTAATCATGATTTATCTTCTTTGTACTTAAACTTGTTAAGCAAATTAGTTACTTACTCTTGCTATATCATGATATTTATTTCAGCTAAGCTAGAGAGTTCAAGTAATAAGGACTTGGGCAAGGGAAAGGTCAAAGAATAGTTAGTATAAATGTTTAAGTATCATGAAATACTATGCTTGATGTTTATGTAAACCTTTTGTGTTACTTTATGTAACTTAAGTAAGGTATGTTTATGTTAAGGTAATAGACCTTGTGATATTGTATAAGACTTTATTATAATGAACAATATATGTTTATTATTCCGCAATAGTATATAGAATGCTTATGTTGATGATGGATAGAGAGCACCAAACCCGGGGTTTGAGAACTCGGATTTGAGGGCGCCACACTTATAACCTTTAATCCATCACTTTAGGATTTTTGTGATGCCCCAAAAATTAGGTATACATCACCCATTTTGAGTCGCCAGATACATGGTACAAAATTCACATACAACTTCATTTATACAACTGTTGAGTTGTCGTATAGAATATGACCACAGTTAACTATGAGTTTTAATACAAATGTATGTAACTCTCATGGTACCTTGACCACAACCTTACAATGATACTTTATATAAAAGTATAGTCGAAAACAGTTTTAGAAATTAAAATATTTGGGAAGTGCTCAAGGAAACCTTCGTACATGGGAGGCCATGCGTCTAGGTTATGATAGATATCATATGTCCACAGAATTATCCTTGGTTGACCCAAAAGTCCCCAAATAAAAACAAGAAGATTACTATCATCTTCTTTCCAATGGTTAGTCTTCTCTTGACATATAAATATCTCCGTTGTCTCCAAGTGAAAATTATACTTCAAATAAACTCCAAGATCATATAGATAGTGCTCATAAATATATTCAGCAAATGGATGTGCACAACCATGTCTTATGAGAACACGAGGTTGTATATCATTAGACATCTTGTATGATAGTGGCAAAACACCCTTCCAAAGTTGGGTTCGCCTCACCCTATTTGATTCACCAATTATAACTACTAAATGATGTATAGAATACAACACACTTTTCTATACTGTTTAGGGAGAACCTCCACAGCTATCACACTATTTCATAGAATAGTGAGGACTACTAATGATATCATCTGGACCGTCACTCCGTTCCCTGACTAGTCCCTGTTGCCTTCTCACTTCTTGAAGAGAACAATGAAAGTAAAAGGGTGAGCTCAACTAGCCCAGTAAATAATATCATAATTAAAGCTAATTTATATCATCAATAGCCTTCATCATTAATAAATCAGAGATTTAGAACATATGGTAGCTGATAAAACTTTTCAACCATAGTTGCAGCGGAACGAGCAATCCATTAGAAGAGTCAAATAGACCATGAAGTCTATTATCTTCTCCATGTTAAAAGTTCACCAATAATGTTTTATCCCTGTAACATCAATCAACCATTCCTGTCCACAATCATATGAATAACTCATAATCATAATTGTTATTCTAAATTCCTCTTCGCACCCAGGACGAAGATAATTTTCATCACCTATATTCACCTAAAACATCAAAAATCATGGTTATACCAAATCACAATTCTTGTTCATAATCATACAAATAAATTCATCTTTGCACTACGGCCAAAGACATACAATTGTATTTTAGAAGAGTCAAGTAGAGCATAATATCTACTATCTTCTACAAATTAAAAATGTATAGCCAATATTTTATCGCTGAGACTCAGCTTAATAAATAATCCACACCTTCGAATTATCCATGCACTACGGCCAAAGATATTCGTTAGTGTCACATCCATGAATTATCCATGTACTACGGCCAAAGATATTCATTATTATCACATCCATGAATTAATATTTCATCGCTGAGACTCAGCTCAATAATTAATCAGCATCATCGAATCATCCCTGCACTACAGGCCAAGGATATTCATTAGTATCACGACCACAAATTATCCATACACTACGGGCCAAAGATAATCATGTTTTCATCAACGGTCCTGATCATGCCATAAAACAATTCATCTTTGCACCCTTGGCCGAAGAGAATTCATAGCCATAATCACACCAAAAACTGTCCATCAATGCACTACGGGCCAATGAGGACTTTTTCACATCATTTGTAACATTACGGTCATGGTTATACCGAATAATCCCTGGTCATAATCATACCAAGTCCATCTATGCACTACAGGCCACAGATGACTTTCAACATAATATAAACATGAGGATGATGACAATGACATAATAATTCAATAAAACAAGTTCAAGAATTAATTTATCCATGAATCAATAATGTCCAAATTGTCAACATGATACTGCTTTGTGGAGTAAAATTCAAAAATGCTCAGAAGAATACTTCCATGAAAAGATACTGGATGAAGCGCAAATATCAAGGATATTCCACTAATTTCATGGAGTATAAAATCTAAAACTTTAACCAACTGAGTATAATAAAGAATGGAATAACAAAAGAAATCACCAGGCATGCGATAGACTGCACAGACAGGTTATTCCAACAGAAAAATAAATAGTGGAACCAGGTCATGCGTAAATGCACCGACAAGATATTTCGACAGAATAATAAATAATAGAACCAGGTCCGGTGTAAACGAACAGACAGGATATTCCGACAGAATAATAAATAATGGAACCAGGTCCGGCGTAAAGCACAGACAGGATATTCTGACAGAATAATAAATAATGGAACCAGGTCCGGCGTAAAGCACAGACAGGATGTTCCAACAGAATAATAAAAATGTAATAACAGAAGAATTTTACTAAGTATAGGGTAGCCCGCGTATACAGGTTATTCCAACAGAATAATAAATAATAGAATAATAGAAGTTCTCTTCATGAATACAAAAGAAATAATACCCCTTACGAGTACAACAAATAATATCCCTTACCTTTAAAAGAAGAGTATTCGGACTGGTAGGGTGAAGATATACACGAAGAAAACTTGCACTACGCTCAAAGCTTTCTTAAACTCTAGATAAATATGCTCAAGATTATAGAAGAAGAACTCTCTCTATAGTTTCTCTCTCTAGAGTTTCAGTAAATTCGTAAAAAATAATGAAAGAATGAGCTTCTATTTATAGAAGAATGGACATCATAGTAACTAATTCATGAACAGTCTAGATTGATTTACTTTTAATCGGACGGTCCATATTCAAAGTAAAATCTTTTAAATAAAATATAATATATTCTATTTATAATCTAATAAAACGAATAACTTTATAAAAAATTTTACTATGCAAATACTATGCAGGCACTATGCAAATACTATGCATAATAAAATATAATATATTCTAATTATTGTCTAATAAAATAGATAACTTTATAAAAGTATTCTGTTTATATATAAAAAGATTTTACTATTAGCCTAATAAAACGAATAACTTTATAAAAGTATTCTATTTTATATAAAAAGCTTTTCTGTTTTATTTCATTAATAATACTAATAAAACAAAACTGAGTGACTTCTCACGTAAGCATCAATAATCAATACCGTGTGCTACTATGCAACCACGCGTATTACTGTACTTTTAACATCGGGTGTTTCAACAGTTAACGGTAAAACTTCCGCCGTTATTTTTATAAAAATATTTTTATCGTTTTCTCAATCCGACAATAATTCCTTTGTGGGGTCCACCAATGATTATACCGTCGTACGAATATTCTCCGACAAAAAGAATATTTCCCGACTAATTGAATATTCCCCGACACAACGAATATTTTATATCAACTTGCTTACTTTGCAAAAAAAAAAAATCACATATTACCCTTAACTTTAAACTTTTATCAATTTAACTATTTACCAAAATAGAAAAATTGAATACTTTTATTTCATAAAATTTATGGTCTCACAATTTTAATAATTATCTAAATTCTTGGGTTGTCACAGGAGCCGAGTGTTCATCCACATAAAGCTATAGAAGTCTTCTTTGGCAGTCCACTGTAAGCCTTCTTACACACTTTAGAGCCATTCTCTTCATCTTTTCCCACATTGTTCTCACGTTGAGAGTCGTGTTGCATGTGTTTGCCCGGACTTCGATCCGTGGCTTTTATTTCTTTTGCATATATTATATATATATTTATATAAATATATTATATATATATATATATATATATATATATATATATATTTATAGATATGGACTAACATTATCGAGTTATGCCTCGATTGAGCCTGGACTCACGTCTGGAGCGTTTATTTGCTATCATATATATATATATTTATATAAAATATTGTCGAACATAGTTCGATGAGCCTGAATTTATGTCTGAAGCGTTTACTAACTTTTATATATATACATATATATAAACTGTCCTAGATTTTACATCTGGAGCATTTATTGCTTTTATATATATATATATATATATATATATATATATATATATATATATATAAACAGTAAATACACCATATATGTAAAATCTAGGCTCAATCAAACAGAGTTTGCTATCAAACTCTGTTTGATTGAGCCTAGATTTTACATATATGGTGTATTTACTGTTTATATATATATATATATATATATATATATATATATATATATATATATATATATATATACATTTCTGTCAGGCTTGGAGTTAACTTTGTGGCCTTTTACAACTTTTTTTACATTTCGTCCCGCCTGGAGTTTACATCGTGGCGGTTGACTGTTTTTACTGCTTTCTTTACATTTCGTCCCGCCTTGAGTTTACTTCATGGTGGTTGACCCTTTTTACAGCTTTCTTTACATTTTGTCCCGCCTGGAGTTTACTTCAAGACAGTTGATCGCTTTATTGCTTTATTTACATTTGTATATATATATACAACTTTTATATATATAACTACTTACTGCTTTTCATATAAATTGCAGCATCATGTGAGCCTAGGAATCATGTGATCACATATTCAGTCTACTGAATCTAGATTCGGTTCCCGTGATGGACATTTTCAGATGTAAGTAGTTTGTAAATTATTCACGGTGTTTGAATTTCCTTAGATGACTCTCATACCCACAAGGAGTTCGACACTGCTTTATACATTATTTTCTCGAAGATGCTTCGCATCTCGAAAATAAAAGCAATCAAGCCGATCATTTAATAAAGTGGAAGTATCAAAAGCCTCAATTACTATTGAGCACAAGGGTTTGGAAAACCTTTTCTATAAAACATCACTGCTATATCTTGTTTAAAACTGAATTTTTAGAGAAATTCAAACCCTTTGTTTATAGGTGCGAACGAGGCATAACACTACTTCCAAATAACTGCACATTGACCCACAACACACACACATTCATATAACAGTTTCTTGAAAAGTGGCGGTCACCGTGGCAACACGGATGTCGGGGGGTGCCTAACACCTTCCCTCCACATAAAGAAGTCCCCGAACCCTAATGAAACTCGGTTTCACAGACCCGTTTAGCAGTGTCACATCACTGGGTCAATGTGCGAACCTTTTCTCGGTTGTGTTGGTACAACCAGTTAAAAAAATCAACTGGGGACTCTTATAGTCCAATCGTCGACATATACTTTTTTTTTCAAACAAATCTCACCTAACATGAGAACACAAAATAACAAGAATAGAAAAGGGATAAATAAAAATCCCGACGTCGACAAGCTTTACATTTAATAAATAATAAAATAATGTAGAATTGGGAATAAACCAAACGTGACTTAGACCCCTAATATTTTATTTTAGAGATAATGAGCTTGAGTTATATAACTCTAGTAAGTGGGATAAATGAGCCTTGTGTGGCATGAGTATTAAAGTTAAACCCGACTAAAAGGTTTAACTGGAATTATTGGAAAGAGAATAAATGATTGATATTAATCATTTTGATATTTATGTGTGACAGGAAGTAATGGGTTTGGAATACCCAACTGAATAATATTTAGCCCGATTAAAATATTATTTGGACTAGCCTAAATATATATGGATTATATGATATGAGTGTATATTAGATCCCTAATTTTAATATTATAGTAACAATTGTACATTAAAAAAATACATTTTTGGGAATTAAATAAACTAAGCTAAGCAAATTAAACACGTTGCTGAGAATTGAGAAGCTCAGTTGAACAAATAGTACATGAACAGTAGCCTATAAGCTTATTGCGTAAAACTCAGCAAAAATCAAAAGGCTAAAAGGAAGATGGTGAAGGTATAAAGGTGTTTTGATGATGGCTACGAAATGGTGGTTGGCCAACTCCTTTATAACCATTGTTTCCTTCCATTCTCCACTAAATTAAACTATGGTGCAAAGCCATAAACTGGATAATCCTTTCTCTATAAATGGAAGATACCTTTTTTATTTATCTGATAAGTATACCTGTAGAGTGTGAGTACTGAGAATTGAGGGAGTATAATCAGAGGAGTAAGGGAATTCAATTCAAGCATTCAAGTGGTAATGTTACTGATATTAATGCTTTTGATTCCTAAGTTTTAAAATTCCTTAGAAATGTCAAGAAATACTCACTTTTGAGTCATAAATTTGATGGCTAAAGATTGTTTCAATCCATGATTTGTTGTTAGATATTGATAATACAGTCAAATATGGAAACAACGGAAGTTAAACGTACCAATTTGGTTTAGAAACGAGTTCGTAGTGAATGAATTCGCTAAATTTGTCAAAACATGAAAATTTAGTATGAATATTAGTTTTGGATTAATATTTGGGTTAGTTAATGTTTATGTTAATTGTTGATTCTTTGGTATGTTTTATTTTTATGAGTTACGAATCCATAGAATTAAAAATGGACTACCTTAGATGTGTATAACTCACGTTATGAAAATCATAAGGAGTATTGGTCTGAAAAATCGCGAAGAACGGAACTTGGGAAACCATTCTGCTTCATAGGGCGCAACTGCACAGCTCCCAAGGCCATTTTGGGTGCAGCTGTGTAGCCCCCAAGGCCATTTGGGGCGCAGTTGGGCCAGACACAGTGACTGGTAGGACTGTTTTGATCTGCTGCAGTAAATTAGGTATAATTTCTTCATACGAACTCCAATTGAGGCGATTTAGGAAGATTCGAAAAGATAACGAGTAGACCTACAACTTTTGATCTTTAAGGATTTCGGTTTGAAGTCGTTAAGAGGGGTAAAATTGTCTATCTTTGTGACTGCTACGTATTTGAAGGCAATCGGATGGTGTCAAACGTGCACATACGCAAGTGTAGTGCTCTCGACGATGAAATATGTTATTCTAAGTGATAAAACCTAAATTTGTATGATAATAGACATATCATATAACTAAGATTACTTTACTCATACTAGAATACTTAAACATGATTTTCTAAAAGAAAACTTGATGTTTTTGAGAAACGGAAGTTGATGAATTTAGTGTCCTTTGAGTTCTTACCTTGGACCCTATGTACGTATATCAACGTGCATGAAATGTAGTTTTAAAGTTATTTTGCATATACTAGATTGATATAGCTTGGTTTAAAATGTTTTGAAAGAAAACTCAGAAGTTTTGAGAACTAATAGTTTCAAATTTTGTGTAAAGTATACTCTGACCTTTCTAGCATGCATACTAAGATGCCTTATGCCTCTAGACATGACGAATATGTTCATCATCTAGCTAAGCATGAATTGGACCTCTCAAGTGTGGTTTGAAATAAGTTTTCAAATAATGAACTATGTTATATCTACGTAAATAAGATATATACATGTGGGTATGCTATTAGAGGCTTATTAGTACCAATATATGGTTTAAAAGCTTATAACATCGAATCTTGTTAAAGAAAATTGTTAAGCCTAATTTATTGAAATAAATCATTATGGAGCTAAGTAGTTTGAATATGAACCTAAAAATAGATCACAACCTACTTGATATATGTTTACAATACGTATCAGAATACATGTTATTCTAGAAATTATATTGGGAAATAAAAAGACTAAATCTGGTCTGGCCAAGGGACGGCGCAGTTGCGCCCATCCTAGGCTAAACTGCAGCGTAGCTGTGCTACAGGGCAGTGTTGCCAAACTGTTTTAGTGGCAATCTGAACCTTAAAGCATACGTGTAGGAATGTCTTAAGCTTCAATACTTGACTTAAGTGATGTTCTAAGTTTACAAGCATGTAATGGTTATATAAAATAAAAATTTGTTAAATTTTATTAAAGTTTGAAAATGTAAGAACGATGTAGATCACACATCTATAAACTTAAATATATGTCGAACATATAGCAAGTCAAATGTATGATAAATGTATAGAAATGTTGATGTCAAGTACGGATGGTTAAGGTATACCTATACATACCTAGCTATTCTAAGAGTATGATGACAAAGTGAAATGAAGGTTTTACAAACCTAGTTAGGAAATAATGTAACATTATTAGTATATTAAGAATGTATGAAATATATGACAAATGGATATGAATCCATGATTATATAACTGTGTCGGAATACACGCAGTACAGATAAGCTTTAAGCATTTAAGTCGTAGTTGATAAACTACGAATCAGGCAAGTCTTTTAGTTCCTATTTGATATATGAATTCGATAACTGTTAGTTGAGCTATATTATGCTATGAGAATGTTGATGTATATATATGAAATGCATATGAGATATGTATGAAATTTAAAAGTTGATCTTTAATGATATGCTTGTGAAGTAAATCTCTATGCCTGTTATGTGAGAAGTACATGCGTAGTAAATATTAATTGATTATGAATGCATGAGTTGAGTATGCTATTATATGCTATATGCTGCATGAAAACAGTTAGAACTGTCGGGCTGTCGAGCTCACCCTTGCAAATGACCACTTTTGCAGGTTAAGGACTCATGGTAAAGTTATGTGCTACATGATTGATAAAGTTCAATAGCATCGAAGGATATTGATTGATTTTTTTAAATATATGCTCTTGAACCATGTTTAGATTCTAAGAGATGTACATGATAATAGTTTATGATGTGTAAAACATGTTAAGTTGTAAAGTTGTACTATGTGATGCATAGAGAAACTCGAATTGAGATGTAAAAATTTATACAGTAATTCGAATAGAATGAATCCTATCATAATTTGATTCAAGGATATGTAATCGATTCAAGTTAACAAATCAATAAAAGATTTTTCAAAGGAGATTGAAAAAGTTTAAATTATTCCGCATATTTTATAACATCAAATATGATGTAAGACAGGAATGGTAAATGGCCAAGATTTGAAACTTATAAAAGTTTGGGGTCATTGTACAGATCCTAGAAATGGAAAGAATTTATTTTCTAAATTGTAATAAGCAAAGTTATATTCATTAAGTTATGAATAAAAGATATAAATAGTTTGACGATAGTAGTATCGTGGCAGATCGGATCCAAGGTTTAAAGGGACCCGAATTTGGGGGTATCACACTTGCTGATAAGGTGCCTATTCTTCACAAGGACTGCAACTTTGATGTAAAGTTGGACTCTGACTTGATGAAGATTGAACAAGAGGACTATGAGATACCTCAGGAGATCAAAGAATGGGTCGAAGACAAACCCAAGCCAAATCTTGATTAAACAAGCTCTTTTAACCTTGGAACCTCAGAAAACCCCAAACAAATCCAGATTGGTACGGACCTTACTCCAAGCCAAAGGAATGACATGGTTACTCTATTGACCCAATTCCAAGATGTGTTTGCATGAAGACATGGTCGGTTTGTCAACTGACATCGTCATTGTGACGCCCCCAAAATAGGTATACATCACCCATCTTGGGTCGTCAGAAAATACACTACTGACAACTCCATTTATACAACTGTCGTGCGAAATACGACGACATATATACTGTGAGTTTTAATACAAATATTGTAACGTATATAATACGACAATATTCATACTCAAATTATTACAATGCCATCTAAAGTATATCAACAAATATTTCAAGTCCCCAAAGGAATACGAGAAGATTTATGTCCTCCTCGTTCTAATGGAGTGCATTTTGTCGCTTTCAAATTCGAGTTCGCATCACCCTATTTAGTTCACCAAATATAACTATTAAATGACATATAAATTATGTCACACACATTTTAAATTCTCTGTACAATTATTATTCCCAACCGTTTTATAATTTGATTAGGCTTGTGACTAATTCGTATCACCACTTTATACTCATGTTCTCTCTGCTAGTTCTAGCTATACTTTTACTACCTGAAAGGGGTGGTAAAGTAAAAGGGTGAGCACAAATAGCACAGTAAAGAATATCATGACTTAGGATAATTAAATTATCAAAATAATTCAGATATTTAGAACATATGGTAGAAGATTAAAGTTTTCAACCATAAAAGCATCAGAATCAACAATCCATTAGAAGAGTCAAGTAGAACATAATGTCTACTATCTCCTCTAGATTAAAAGTCCATCGTTAATATTTCATTCATGTAATACTCATCAACAGTTCTTTGTTATACCCAAGACAAAGAGAACTCTCATCACATGTCTTCACTTGAATCACCACAGATTATAATTAAATCACAATTCATATTTATAATAAGGTAAATCAATTGTCCATCTTTGCAATACAACCCTAAGACATACAACTATAAAATCAATAACGATGAGACTCAGCCCAATAGTATCATGACCACGAATTATCCATGCACTACGAGCCAAGGATATTCGTTTTTTCACCAATGGTCATGATTATACCGAATAATCCCTGGTCATAATCATGCCAATCAACAGTCCATCTATGCACGACTAGCTAAAGATGACTTCTACCACATCATTTGTAAAATTATGGTCATAATTATACCGAATAATCTCTGGTCATAATCATACCAAGTCCATCTATACACTACGGGCCAAAGATGACTTTTACCATATCATTTTTAACATTACGATCATGATTATACCGAATAATCCCTGGTCATAATCATACCAAGTCCATCTATGCACTACGGACCAAAGATGACTTTTAACACAATATAAGCATGAGAATGATGACAATAATATATATAATGAATAAACATGAATAATCAGAATAATAAGATAACATAGATCTTATTGATTTTCAACTTAATTATCCAGAGTCCAAATTGATAACATAATAATAGATGAAGCACAAACTGTTAAGGATATTCTAATCCTTTCAGGACTTTTCACCATTTAATGATAAACTGAATAAACGAATAATAATATCTTACCATAATATGGAGTATGAAAGAAAATGATATTCTTTTTACCATAAAAATGATGCCCTCTTACCACAATAATGATATCCTTTACCTTAGCATGTGACTTGATTCTGCTTTCTGTGAAATTAATCAACTTAAACAATACTTGCATTCCTTATCTACACTTGGAGTAGCATTACACTCAATAGAAATACTCACAATATTATATAGTACCCACAATATTGTAGTAAAAGAATTCTATATTTTTAGTGTAGTGATGGTGTGTGTTTAGTTACTCAACCAGGCAACCTATTTATACTAAAAATTTAGTAAACAACTAGCACACCCGCTTTGACAGAATAACCAAATGAGGTATATAATAATGGTAGTGGAATTTATTATCCCACAGAGAAAATTAAACCAACTTGTACACGTTTTAACAACATTTGTTCAATAATAGAGTAGTAATTCATATTACTTTAAGAAAAGTAGAGTGTCAGCAAGTCCTGCCAAACATACTTTTGTAAAAAGAAAATAACTGAACAAACATTTGTATATTATATTTATCTTTAAGTAACACCTTTTATTCATCAATTATTTACACATTTTAAATCTTTCAACAATTATTCATAATTATTAATATAGTCTCACAATACTGCCAACTGGTTTAATTATATCATATCAAATAATATGAGTCAATGTGCAATAACTACTGTGACAATTATTGAATGAAAGACTGACTGACTTCTTACGTAATTAAGAATCAATAATATGAATCATTGTGCAATAACTACTGTGAAAATTATTGAATAAAATACTGAATAACTTCTTACGTAAGAATCAAATCAATACCTTGCTATAAACAATTTAAATTCTATTAAAAGTAGGGATCAATACCAAATCATATTTATCTCGAATAACACATAAATCAACTAATAATTCATTATTCATTCAAGTTATCTTTATTTATCGCAAAAAATCATTATTCATATTCCAAAACTTTAGAAGTGAATAATAAAACTTGAGAAATCTAAAACTTCATATATGACAATCCACTATTATGATATTATCACCATTTTTACTTTAACAAAAATATTATTTTATTTTTATCATAACTCATTTGTTACTTGTGCTTTTACATCCCGATACCTCACGAGCTTACTAATACTTCTAAAATATTTAAAATAGTATTCTGAACTTTCCAAACAATTTTCACATTTTTTAGATTATCCAATAATTTTCTATAATTATGTCTATTTATAATAACTATCATTTAATACCTTCCAAATAGAAATACTAACTTCACATTCTTTTATATAATTAAAACATCATCAATAATAATCTTATATTACTATAATATTTTTCAGCAAATTTCATAATTTTCCACCATTCATAGAATATTCTATAAATTTCTTCTATTTTAAACTAACCATAAATAGCTTAAAAATAAAATTAATATTTATGTTATTCAATAATTTCTCAAAACTTCCCATAAATTTTAAAATAAGATTATAAGATTTTTCACCAACTTTCATAATTTTTCATCATTCGTAGAATTTTCTATGAATATCTTCTATTTTCAAACTAACTATAAATAGTTTAAATATATAATAATTACTTCTGCTTTTCAATAATTCATCAAAATTTTGCAGAAACTCTAAGATGGTATAATAAGCTTCCTATAAAAATATTTTAGCCCAAATAATTTTTTTGATAAATTAATTATAAAGTCCAATATTCAAAAATTTCAATAATTCATAATAATTAGTACTTTTATCAGAAAAATACAGATCTTATGTCCTTCCCGTGTAAAATTTAATTCTCTACAACATTTTAAAAGAAAAGTTTTCCAAATTTTGACTCTAGCATAGAGAGAGAGGCTTACCGAGAATTTTGCTACAACTATTTCTGGATCAGTCACCTCCTTAAATTCATAACAAATCATACATTATTCTTTAACGGTTCAAAATTTGTGAACATATCCTCAACGTATATATGTATAACATATCTAAAAATCACAACGATCCAACGGTCGAATTAAAAATTATAACTCACACAATAGAGTTTAATAAAACTGATTTTTCGGACTAAAAGTCCTTCGGACCAGTTTCACTCAAACTGTCACCACAAAAAATTCACAAAGAATTTTTAGGTGATTCAAAATTTTGCGTTTAGCTTACCTCCAGAGCTTTCTTTTGATATATGGCTCATATCCTAACTCATTACACACAAAGAGTTATAGATTTTACAAAATCAAGTTGTAAACTAATTTTTTTGAAAATTTCCAGATTTCGTTTTTCATTTGATTTCTAGATTTCTCTCATTTGATTCATGTTTATGCAAGTTTAAATCATCTCAACAAGCACATACATTAATATGTACTCATAAAATTCATAAATCTAATAATAGATCAAAGATAAAAATTTACCTTTTTAATTTCTCCTTCTTCTTCTTCTTCTTCTTCTTCTTCTTCTTCTTCTTCTCTCTTTTGTTTCTCTCTCTCTCTCTCTCTTTCTATTCTGTCTCTTGTTTTTCTTCCTTATTTCCCCCCACCCGTGAGTGGGAATGGGTGGGAGTCAGCATACTCCTTTCTTCTCTCTTTTTATTTCTTTCTCTTTCTCTTCCTTTTCCCTCATTTTCCTTCTTTTCCTCTTTTCTATCTTACACTCTCTCTCCTTGTCCCCCATAATAATCCCCTCTCCCTCCTTTCTCCAAATTCTCTCAATTATTAACCGCATAAGCGGCCCCACCCCTTTCTAATAATCTCATTTCTCCTCTCTTATTTGTTCATTTATTCGATTAATTGTTCATTTGACCAATTATCAATTTAAAATTTTAAAATTTTAGAATAATAATCATAAATTAAATTAGACTTTTATTTCATAAAATTCGGGGTCTTACAATCACCCCACCTTATGAAATTTCGCTCTCGAAATTTACGTACGTACTTGGAATTCCGAAGAGATAAGAATTTCAAATTCTAGCACCTAGGCTACTTCCTCTGTCTCATGGTTCATCCATTGCTCATCTCATGTATTTCAGATATCATTCTAGAATACAGTTTCAAAACAAGGGTTAATCGACATGCCACATATCATCCCTATATTTTGACCAACTAATTAAATAACAATTAAGCTTAGGTAGGTCATACTAGCGAAGGATTTACCCGAGTCTTCCCTCCAAGTTCTAGTCTCACATCTCAGCTAGGAATCATATCCCTAAGCTTTGATACCAAATGTGACACCCCCAAAATAGGTATACATCACACATCTTGGGTCGCTAGAAAATACACTACTGACAACTCCATTTATACAATTGTCGTGCAAAATACGACGACATATATACTGTGAGTTTCAATACAAATATTATAACGTATATAATACGACAATATTCATACCCAAATTATTACAATGTCATCTAAAGTATATCAACAAATATTTCAAGTCCCCAAAGGAATACGAGAAGATTTCTGTCCTCCTCGTTCTAATGGAGTGCATTTTGACGCTTTCAAATTCGAGTTCGCATCACCCTATTTAGTTCACCAAATATAACTATTAAATGACATATAAAATATGTCACATACATTTTAAATTCTCTGTACAATTATTATTCCCCACCGTTTTATAATTTGATTAGGCTTGTGACTAATTCGTATCACCACTTTATACTCATGTTCTCTCTGCTAGTTCTAGCTATACTTTTACTACCTGAAAGGGGTGGTGAAGTAAAAGGGTGAGCACAAATAGCACAGTAAAGAATATCACGACTTAAGATAATTAAATTATCAAAATAATTCAGATATTTAGAACATATGGTAGAAGATAAAAGTTTTCAACCATAAAAGCATCGGAATCAACAATCCATTTGAAGAGTCAAGTAGAACATAATGTCTACTATCTCCTCTAGATTAAAAGTTCATCGTTAATATTTCATTCCTGTAATACTCATCAACAGTTCTTTGTTATACCCAAGACAAAGAGAACTCTCATCACATGTCTTCACTTGAATCACCACAGATTATAATTAAATCACAATTCATATTTATAATAAGGTAAATCAATAGTCCATCTTTGCAATACAACCCTAAGACATACAACTATAAAATCAATAACGATGAGACTCAGCCCAATAGTATCATGACCACGAATTATCCATGCACTACGAGCCAAGGATATTCGTTTTTTCACCAATGGTCATGATTATACCGAATAATCCCTGGTCATAATCATGCCAATCAACAGTCCATCTATGCACGACTAGCTAAAGATGACTTCTACCACATCATTTGTAAAATTATGGTCATAATTATACCGAATAATCTCTGGTCATAATCATACCAAGTCCATCTATACACTACGGGCCAAAGATGACTTTTACCATATCATTTTTAACATTACGATCATGATTATACCGAATAATCCCTGGTCATAATCATACCAAGTCTATCTATGCACTACGGACCAAAGATGAATTTTAACACAATACAAGCATGAGAATGATGACAATGATATATATAATGAATAAACATGAATGATCAGAATAATAAGATAACATAGATCTTATTGATTTTTAACTTAATTATCCAGAGTCCAAATTGATAACATAATAATAAATGAAGCACAAACTATTAAGGATATTCTAATCCTTTCAGGACTTTTCACCATTTAATGATAAACTTAATAAACGAATAATAATATCTTACCATAATATGGAGTATGAAAGAAAATGATATTCTTTTTACCATAAAAATGATGCCCTCTTACCACAATAATGATATCCTTTACCTGAGCATGTGACTTGATTCTGCTTTCTGTGAAATTAATCAACTTAAACAATACTTGCATTCCTTATCTACACTTGGAGTAGCATTACACTCAATAGAAATACTCACAATATTATATAGTACCCACAATATTGTAGTAAAAGAATTCTATATTTTTAGTGTAGTGATGGTGTGTGTTTAGTTGCTCAACCAGGCAACCTATTTATACTAAAACTTTAGTAAACAACTAGCACACCCGCTTTGACAGAATAACCAAATGAGGTATATAATAATGGTAGTGGAATTTATTATCCCACAAAGAAAATTAAACCAACTTGTACATGTTTTAACAACATTTGTTCAATAATAGAGTTGTAGTCCATATTACTTTAAGAAAAGTAGAGTGTTGTTAAGTCCTGCCAAACTTACCTTTATAAAAAAAAATTGAACAAACATCTGTATATCATACTTATCTTTAATCAACACCTTTTATTTATCAATTATTTACACATTTTTAATTTTTTAACAATTATTCATAATTATTAACATAGACTTACAATACTGCCAACTAGTTTAATTTTATCATATCAAATAATATGAGTCACTGTGTAATAACTACTATGACAATTATTGAGTGAAAGACTGAGTGACTTCTTACGTAATTAAGAATCAATAATATGAATCATTGTGCAATAATAACTGTGAAAATTATTGAATAAAATACTGAGTGACTTCTTACGTAAGAATCAATTCAATACCTTACTATAAACAGTTTAAATTCTATTAAAAGTAGGGATCAACACCAAATCATATTTATCTCGAATAACACATAAACCAACTAATAATTCATTATTCATTCAAGTTAACTTTATTTATCGCATAAAATCATTATTCATATTCCAAAACTTTAGAAGTAAATAATAAAACTTAAGAAAACTAAAACCTCATATATGACAATCCACTATTATGATATTATCACCATTTTTACTTTAACAAAAATATTATTTTTGTTTTTATCATAACTCATTTGTTACTTGTGTGTTTACATCCCAACACCTAATGAGCTTACTAACACTTCTAAAATATTTAAAATAGTATCCTGAACTTTCCAAACAATTTTTATATTTTTCAAATTATCCAACAATTTTTTATAATTATGTCTATTTATAACAACTATTATTTAATAGCTTCAAAATAGAAATACTAACTTAACATACTTTTATATCATTAAAACATCATCAATAATAATTTTATATTACTAAAATATTTTTCAGCAAATTTCATAATTTTTCACTAGTCATAGAATATTCTATAAATTTCTTCTATTTTAAACTAACCATAAATAGCTTAAAATAAAATAAATATTTCTGTTATTCAATAATTTCTCAAAACTTCCCAAAAATTTTAAAATAAGATTATAAGATTTTTCACCAACTTTCATAATTTTTCATCATTCATGGAATTTTCTATGAATTTTTTATATTTTCAAACTAACTATAGATAGTTTAAAAATATAATAATTACTTCTGCTTTTCAATAATTCTTCAAAATTTTATAAGAATTCTAAGATGATATAATAAGCTTCCTGTAAAAATATTTCAGCCTAAATAATTTTTCTAATAAATTAATTATAAACTCCAATATTCAGAAATTTCAATAATTCATAATAATTAGTACTTTTATCAAAAAAAATACAGATCTTATGTCCTTCCCATGTAAAATTTTATTCTCTACAACTTTTTAGAAGAAACTTTTTCCAAATTTCGACTCTAACACAGAGAGAAAGGCTTACCAAAAATTCTGCTACAATAATTTCTGGATCAGTTACCTCCTTAAATTTATAACAAATCATACATTAATCTTTAACGGTTCAAAATTTGTGGACATATACTCAACTTATATATGTATAACATATCCAAAAATCACAATGATCCAACGATCGGATTAAAAATTATAACTCACGTAATAGAGTTTAATAAAACTGATTTTTCAGACTAGTTTCACTCAAACTGTCACCACGAAAAATCCACAAAGAATTTTTGGTTGATCCAAATTTCTGCGTTTAGCTTACCTCCAGAGCTTTCTTTTGATATATGGCTCATCTCCTAACTCATTATACAGAAAGAGTTATAGATTTTACAAAATGAAGTAGTAAACTAATTTTTATGAAAATTTCCAGATTTCTTTTTTCATTTCATTTCTAGATTTCTCTCATTTGATTCATGTTTATGCAAGTTTAAATCATCTCAACAAGCACATACATTAATATGTACTCATAAAATTCATAAATCTAATAAAAGATTAAAGATAAAAATTTACCTTTTTAATTTCTCCTTCTCCTTCTCCTTCTTCGTCTTCTTCTTCTTCTTCTTCCTCTTCTTCTTTTTCTTCTTCCTCTTCCTCTCTCTCTCTCTCTCTCTATTCTTTCTTTTGTTTTTCATCCTTATTTCCCCCCACCCGTGAGTGGGAATGGGTGGGAGTCAACATTCTCCTTTCTCCTCTCTTTTTATTTCTTTCTCTTTTTCTTCCTTTTCCCTTATTTTCCTTCTTTTCCTCTTTTCTATCTTACACTCTCTCTCCTTGTCCCCGATAATAATTCCCTCTCCCTCCTTTCTTCAATTCCTCTCAATTATCAGCCACACAAGCGGCCCCACCCCTTTCTAATAATCTCATTTCTCTTCTTTTATTTGTTCATTTATCCGATTAATTGTTTATTTGACCAATTATCAATTTAACATTTTAAAATTTTAGATTAATAATCATAAATTAAATTTGACTTTTATTTCATAAAATTAGGGGTCTTATAGTCATTCATCGCCTTCCCATTAAAGAGGGATTCAAGCCAGTCAGATAGAAACTCAGGCGATTAAAACCTGAGTGGAGTTTGAAAGTCAAAGAAGAAATTGTGAAACAATTTCAAGCCGGCATCATCATGGTATCAACATACCCTGAGTGACTATCCAACATAGTCCCTATGCCTAAACCCGGAGGGAAGGTGCGAGTTTACGTGGATTATAGGGATCTGAACAAAGTTTGTCTCAAAGATAGCTTTCCCGTACCATTCATCCACATACTCATTGACAATACATCTCACTATGACATGTACTCCTTTGCTGACTACTTTGCCCATCAAATCATGGTTGATAAAGAGGATGGTGAGAAAACTACATTCATCACTCCTTGGGGAACCTTTTATTATAGGCGGTTGTCATTTGGCCTCATCAATGCAGGAGCTACCTATCAGTGAGCCATGGTGGCTCTTTTCTATGATCTAATGCACAAAGAGATAGAAATCTATGTGAATGACATCATTTTCAAGTCTCGCAGGGAGGAAGACCACCTATATCATCTCAAAAAGCTATCCAGCCGGTTGCGTAAGTACAACTTGAAGATGAACCCATCCAAATGCGCTTTTGGCATCAAATTAGGCAAGTTGTTGGGATTCCTAGTAGGCCACAAAGGCATTAAGCTGGATCCTGTAAAAATCCAGGCCATCACGAAAATGCCCATACCCCAAACAGAGAGGGAAATACAGGGATTTTTTAGAAGAGTCAATTTCTTCAGCCAATTCATCTCCCAACTCACAACAACCTGTGAGCCTATCTTCAAGTTGCTGAGGAAGAACTCCTCCAAAAAATAAAATGATGAGTGTCAAAAAGCCTTCCTTGCCATCAAAGAGCAGCTAATTAAAGCTCCTATTTTGGTACCTCCCAGGGATGGTGTTCCCCTATTTATCCTGTCAATCAATAATAATGTCATGGGCTGCATGCTGGGGTAGAAAGATGATAGAGGCCAAGAAAGAGCTCTTTGTTACCTCAGCATCAGTGAACACAAGTACACTCTGATTGAGAAAACTCGTAGTGCTTTAGCATGGGCTTCCATAAGATTACAACATTATCTCTATGGTCACACAACCCATCTCATATCCCGCGTGGATCCTCTCAAGTACGTGTTTAGAAAACCCATATTGAATTGTCGACTGTCCAAATGGCAATTAATCCTACAACAATTTGACATCATCTATGTAACTCAAAAGTCTATCAAAGGTCAAGGAATTGTGGATCAATTGGCCCCCGCACCTTCAGGGGATTTAAAACCTTTGGAAACATACTTTCCCGATGAAGGGGTAATAACAATGCAACAATACCATCATGACAATACACACCAACCATGGAAGATGTATTTTGATGGAGCTTCAAACATGGAAGGTTCTGGAGTTGGAGCAGTTCTAGTATCCATTTCGGGGGAACAATATCGCGTTGCCGTCGAATTACAGTTTCCCAGCACCAACAACACAGCGTAGTATGAAGGCTATATTATGGGGTTGAAACTAGCTCAATACATAGGCATCATATAGTTTACTATCTTTGGAGATTCCAAATTGGTAATCAGACAAACCACGGAAATCTATCACACCAAAGAACTACATTTTCTGCCTTACCATCGACAAGTTATCTAGGTGGCTTCGGAGTTTGAAGAAATATCCTTCTTCAACATTCCTCAGAATAGGAAGGATTTTGCGGAAGCACTTGTAACTTTGGTCTCCTTTATCAATATACTTGATAAGGAAGACATGCAAAATATCATATTTTCCAGGTAAAAGGCACTAGCCTACAGGAACTACATTGGAGAAGTATCGGATAAGCTGCCTCCCATCCAACACCCTTGGTATCAGGATATCAAGGAGTATCTGCGAGATGGATGTACACCCCCCAAGACAAGTCAAGCTGAAAGAAAGCGGATCCATCGAATGGCCATGGAATTCTATCTGAGCGGCGATGCACTTTATAAAAGAGATGCAGTATTAGGCCTTATCAGATGTTTAGACAAAGATCAAGCTCAGAGGCTCATGGATGAAATCCATGGTGGAGTATTCGACCCACACATGAGTGGCCCTCTACTTATCAAGAAAATCCTAAGAACAGGGCAATACTGGCTCTCTCTTAAGGCTGACTGTGATGATCACGTCAAGAGATGTTACCAATGTCAAATTTATAGGAATGTTATCCACGTCCCTCCAAGGGAGCTCCACAATATGAGTTCGCCCTGGCCTTTCTTAATGTGGGGAATGGACGTGATCGGGCTCATCGAGTCCAAAGCCAGTAATGGTCATCAATTTATCTTCACCATGATCAACTACTTCACCAAGTGGGTAGAATCAGCCTCCTCCCCTAGGGTTGCTAAAGAAGTTATCAATGGTTTCATCAGAAACAATGTCATTTATCGATATGGACAACCAGAGGTGATTGTATTAGACAATGCCAAAAACCTCAACAACCAAATGATGGAGGAGTTATGCAGTAAATTCCATATCAAACATCTCAACTTCGTCATCTATCGTCCAAATATTAATGGTGTTGTTGAAGCGGCTAATAAGAATATCAAAAAGATCATTCAAAAGATGTCCGCCAATCACAAAGGATGGCCTGACTTGTTGCCTCTGACTCTATTAGCCTTTAAAACGTCAATGCACACTTCCACCAGGGTAACCCCCTACTCATTAACTTATGGAATGGAAGCAGTGCTCCCTATAAAGGTGGAAATAGAATTCCTCAGAGTGTTGATAGACGCTAAGCTGGATGAAGACCAATGGTTACAAGATCGGTACCACCAAATGTCTCTAATAGATGAAAGGCAGGCCCCAACCATCTTCCATGGTCAGTTATACCAATAGAGGATTGCTAGATCCTACAACAAGAAAGTCCGGCTACGGTAATTCAAAGAACATGACTTGGTCTTAAAGAATGTTCTTGACAACCAAGATCAATCCAAAGGAAAATTCGCCCCAAACTTGGAAGGCCCGTTTGTTGTCAAGGAGGTATTGACAGGAGGAGCCCTCAGATTACAAGAGATGGATGGCGAGTGTTGGGTAAAATCTAGTTACGCATAATACGCAAGTATACGTGGTCAACAAGTAATATAATAGTAACTAGAGTATCATTCCCTCAAAGACTTTAATAAGAAGTTAACCCTCACAATTATCAATTTCCTATTAATCCAAATTTTATTAAATTAATCAATTTCCAGGTTGTAACTATGAGTATTAAAAATATATTAAAATCACCAAACAATCAACAAACCTTAAAAACTGAATATTTCAAACAAATATTGGAGAATTAGGCTTCTGGCTCCACTCTAAGCATCACTCTGATTATTACACCTTTATTATAGTTTAATTCACTATCCCAGTTTATTAATCAAGAACACGTATGTAGAACTAGTCACCTCTTGATGTACTAATACCGTATTAACTTCAACCCACAAATTAGATAGAATCAAGTTAAACACCTTAATTAACTAACTCACTATATCTCTATGTGAATTACAATTAAAGAAGGCTTAAGTTCAAGCTCTTTATCTGATTACATGCGATGTCAAGCATATCTCTACCTTAACATTCATCAAGATTCTGTTCATTCACAAAATTCAAGAACACATGCTATATTAACTAAGTCTAAACTTATATTTCATCTCTCGAATTCATACAAGTCCACAAAGAATTGTTGATCAGGCAATTAATATAGATAAACTAGATAGTAGATTATTAAATTGAAACTCAAGGATTACATAACCATCGATCCACCTAAAGATCCGTCATAAGCCTATAAAGTATTTAGTTCATCATAAATGAAATAATAACTGAATAAATTAAAAATATCATCTTTCAATTACAGATATAAAACTAAAAAAGAAGAATAACACAGAACACCCTTCACTTTAGCCGTAATCCGCAATCGATATGAAATCTCTTCAAAATCTTCACTCCAATGCTCAATATGAAAATCTGTCCTTAATCTCTGTTAATTGCTTTGCATGATGATGATCTTATTGTTCATTGCTCAATATATATCCAACATGTGACAACCCCAAAATAGGTCCATTCCATTAAACCCATTCTGAGTCGCCAAATACATGGTACAGAAAACAACTACAACTTTATTACAACAATTGTCGTACAAAATACAACAACTCATGTGTTGTGAGCTTTGATATATATATATATATATATATATATATATATATATATATATATATATATATATATATATATATATATATATATCAACTGTGACTCTTGACGCCAACTTGGGTAGCACGTCACCATGACTTCATACATAAAGGTATAGTCAAAAACTGTTTTAGAAATTAAAATCTTTGGAAAGTGCTCAAGGAAACCTTCGTACATGGGAGGCCATGCGTCTAAGTTATTATAGATATCATATGTCCACAGAATTATCCTTGGTTGACCTAATAGACCCCAAAGAAAAATGAGAAGATTACTAACATATTCTTTCCAATGATAGGTCTTTTCTTGACATATCATTATCTCCACTGTCTCCAATTGAGAATTATACTTCAAACAAACACCAAGATTATATTGGTAGTGCTTGTAGATATACTCAGCAAGTGGATGTGCACAACCGTGTCTTATGATGACACGAGGTCGTATGCCATTAGACATCTTGTATGATAGTGACAAAGCACCCTTCTAACGTTGGGTTCGCCTCACCCTATTTGATTCACCAAATATAACTACTAAATGATGACCACCATTCTATTCCTCTGTTACCCCAGCTCGACCCAGCTACACTCTTATTACCTGAAAGGAATTCTGAAACAGAAGGGTGAGCACAACTAGCCCAGTAAAGAATATCATGACTAAAGATAAATAAATTACCAATAGCCTTCAACAGTAATAAATCAGAGATTTAGAACATATGGTAGATGATAAAAAATTTCAACCATAGTTGCAGCGGAACGAGCAATCCATTAGAAGAGTCAAATAGACCATAAAGTCTATTATCTTCTCCATGTTAAAAATCCACCAACAATGTTTTATCCCTGTAACATCAATCAACAGTTCTGGTCCACAATCATATGAATAACTCATAATCATAATTGTGATTCTAAATTCCTCTTCGCACCCAGGACGAAGATAATTTTCATCACATGTCTATACCTGAAACATCAAAGATCATGGTTATACCAAATTACAGTTCCTGTTCATAATCATACTAATAACTTCATCTTTGCACTACGGGCCAAAGATATTCGTCACTAGTTTATCTTTGCACTACTGGCCAAAGATATTCAACATTAGGTCATCTTTGCACTACGGGCCAAAGATATTCATCAACAATTCATCTTTGCACTACAGGCCAAAGATATTCATCAATAGTTCATATTTGCACTACAGGCCAAATATATTCATCAACAGTTCATATTTGCACTATAGGCCAAATATATTAAAATCTCAAAGAAATATATAATCATTTCAAAATTTATATAAACAATAATTATAACCATGTTGATCAATTCATCTTTGCGCTTAAGCTAAAGATATTCAATTATAAATTCAATGGTCATGATAATACCAATCAACGATTCAACTTTGCATTACTGGCCAAAGAGAACCCATAGTCACGATCATACCAATAATCTACTCATCTTTACACTCAAGTCAAAGAGAAATTTCTTCACCAGGATTATAAAAATGTTATATATGATAATAAAAATAATATGATCAAAACATGAATTTAATTTCATGAGTAAGATTCATAAATGAACGATAATTTGGTCAAAAAAAGAAACCAATTTTGTCATGAATAGTACCCTATGAATAGTAACTCGTGAATAGTAACTCATGAATAGTAACTCGTGAATGGTAACTCCGATATGAAAAAGATAAAAATTTCACAATAAAATCTATACCAATATTTCGATATAATTATATTGAAAGAATAACATTTCTTAAACTTATAAACAATTTATTTTAATTATGTACACTTTACTAAATAATACATTTAATCATCCTAAAATGTCAAACTCATAAGATTTCAATACCAATAATCAAAACCCTCATCAAAAATCTGCATATATCACATATAGGATTCTCAAGCCATAAAATCCTATTTTTTAATTTTCTTACTTCACATAACATATTTAATTCGTTTACTCATAACTAGTCTATTTTCATGAATAATACCAATTCAATTCTAAAAATATTTTTATTCTGAAATTTAGTAGAATATAGTCCCATATTGAACATATATTTTTTTTCAGAATTTTTAAAACTCATTTACTATTTTTATATGGCCAAAACCGTCGAATATTTAAACATTTATCAAAAATTATACTTTTATCAAAAAATTTCGAAATTCACAGAGTACACTGATATTATATAGATGTACTTCCAATAAAAATTTCATTAATTTTGGAGTTAACCACAAGGAGTTATAAGGGTTTACTTTTAAAATAGTCTTTTCTCATAAAATTCATAACTTTTAATCTAGACATCCAAAAATCGCCATTTTTGGACACAATCTAGAAAACTCATCAAATTATCATTTCAAATTTTTTCAAAATCTTTGAAGGTCAGAAAAATTACGAAACTGAAAAACATAATAACCCTTACAATCTCTTACCTCAAAAGAGCAGTACTTCTGACTAGAATATCGGATGTAAAGTTGAAGTAAACTTTCACTCTAAATACTCACAAAATACACTCGATAATATAGAGAGAGAAAGAGAGAAAACTTATGAATTCTGGTGTGATTTTCAATTCAAACTAAGCACACCCTATTTATAGGAAAATGCTTAGAACGCCAAAGGAGACTAAATTAATAAAATATTATTATAATTATTCTACGCCTCCTCCTTGGAAAAATCAGCAGTCTAGCAGCCCTCCATCATTAAAATTCAATTAATATGGCAGTCCACATGCATTCAAACCAAAGTGGGTCCCCCCTCATTTAATAAAAATATTTTATTTTCCGAAACTTCAATAATTCATAGAAAATAGTCCGTTTATCAGAAAAATACAAATTTTATGTCCATTCTGACTGAAATCGAATTTTCTACAACTTTGTAGCTTTGAGTTTTTTCAAATTCCAAACATAAAATATCCGAAAGCCCCAAACAGATGATTTTTAATACCTCCACACCGACAAAATACGGATAAAACACCTCAGCATTAATTCTTTCATTTTTATCCACATAAAAATAAATATATCCATCATTTATATCCATATAAAATAAATATTTTCTTATCATATAAATCAATAATTAATTATTCACAAATAATATTACAGAATCACAATTATGACAACCAGGCCGTTCCCAGGAAAGAGGGGGCAATTAGGTGACCAAACCTCTCCTTGACAGAACTTTCTAGACATTGCCAAATTATTGATCTGATAATGGGAAATACTGTGCAGTGATAATTATTGAAACAACAATAATATAAAATATCAACGCATCAATTATTGAAGTAATAAAATAAAATTCCGAACAGTAATTACTGTAACAATTATTGAGTAGTGCCTTCTTACGTACGAATCAATAATTCAACTATACTGTGCAATACCGTGTGCTACTGTGCAACTATGCGTTTTATTGTATTTTAACCACCGGGTATTCCAACAGTGTTAACGGTAACAACTACGCCGTTATTTGTAAAAACTCAAATTTTGTCGTTATCTTTATCCGACAGTTATTCTGGTATGGGGCCCACAAATGGTTGTTCCGTCGTACGAATATTTCCCGACAGAAAGAATATTCTACGACCAAACGAATATTCCCCGACAAAAATGAATATTTTATAACCACTTGCGTATTTTGAAAAAAATTGCACATTTCACCCATAACCAAAGCATTATATCAAATTAACACCTTATTATTCACAATAATAAATAGAGAAAATTCGATTTTATTCATTAAAAAGTTGGGGTCTTACAACCTCCCCTCCTTATGAAATTTTATCCCCGAAATTTACGTACATAATATTTCGAAAAGTTGAGAATACCTTGCTTCCATTTCAGATTCTATCTCCCCGGTCATCATGATTTCTCCATTGCTCATCTCCCGTTATAACTTTATTTGGGTTCCTCACTTGTTGGGAAGTCATGACAACCGCTATCCCTTGAACTACTCGGCTTTGACTTGTCTGGGGCAGCATTTGGCGTCATCACTACCGTTGGAATATACTTTTCTATAGGACATATTCCTCCCTCAACTACATCGTCGTACTCCTGATTCATGATCTGAATCATCAATCTTCGATCCATATCGAATTTAGGTTGACCGCTCTATACAGGGTAATTCAAAACTCAATGTTGGGTTCTCCTAATTACTGTCCAAAAAGAGAAATTCATATCATCTATTTTAGCCTTCTTAGATCGGACATCTCTTTCTACAATATCAACGCGTCGTGCGGCTTTTACCTATGCATCACTCATTCTCACTCGTTCAGTTTTTTCTTCTTTCAGCTCAGATTCCAGCTTTATCATCTTATACTTTACCAAAGAATGCTTCTGTTCAAGCATCACATATCGGGTAACACAAGCTTGAATTGTTGCATCCTTTTGTTCCACGACTACCTGCCGTTCTTCAGCCTGCTCTTCTAACTCATGAATACGATTTTGCAATTCTATATTTTGATCATATAATACCTCTAATAAATTCTCCTCAGGTACCTCTTCTTCCTCTTCTTCCTCACTCTCAGCTGTTACCTCTGCGACTATCCTAGGTGCAACTATCAATTCTTCACTCACCACAAGAATATCTCAAATTCCTTCTTCGTCTGACATCACATTATCATGGTTAGTAATTAGAGGTATTCCCACAGTCTCATTCACTCCATTGTTAACATTCTCAGTTGTCATTCTCAAATACTGCCATAAAACAAGGGTTAATTAAGCAAATTAATGTATCACATAATATTCATATATTATGACCAACCAACAATTAAGCTTAGGTAGGACACACTAGCGAAAGATTTACTCATCTCTCCCCTCCTAGTTCTATTCCCCGATCTCCGCCAGAGACCATATCCCTAAGCTCTGATACCAACTGTGACAACCCCAAAATAGGTCCATTTCATCCAACCCATTCTGAGTCGCCAAATACATGGTACAGAAAACAACTACAACTTTATTACAACAATTATCGTGCAAAATACAACAACTCATGTGTTTTGAGCTTTGATACAAATATATATATCAACTGTGACTCTTGACACCAACTTAGGTACCACGTCACCATGACATCTTACATAAATGTATAGTCAAAAATTGTTTTAGAAATTAAAATATTTGAAAAGTGCTCAAGGAAACCTTCGTACATGGGAGGCCATGCGTCTAGGTTATTATAGATATCATATGTCCACAGAATTATCCTTGGTTGGCCCAATAGACCCCAAAGAAAAACGAGAAGATTACTATTATATTCTTTCCAATGGTAGGCCTTTTCTTGACATATCATTATCTCCACTGTCTCCAATTGAGAATTATACTTCAAACAAACACCAAGATTATATAGGTAGTGCTCGTAGATATACTCAGCAAGTGGATGTGCACAACCGTGTCTTATGATGACACGAGATTGTATGCCATTAGACATCTTGTATGATAGTGACAAAACACCCTTCCAACGTTGGGTTCGCCTCACCCTATTTGATTCACCAAATATAACTACTAAATGATGACCACCGTTCTATTCCACTGTTACCCCCGCTCGACCCAGCTACACTCTTATTACCTGAAAGGAATTGTGAAACAGAAGGGTGAGCACAACTAGCCCAGTAAAGAATATCATGACTAAAGATAAATAAATTATCAATAGCATTCAACAGTAATAAAATAGAGATTTAGAACATATGGTAGATGATAAAAAATTTCAACCATAGTTACAGCGAAATGAGCAATCCATTAGAAGAGTCAAATAGACCATAAAGTCAATTATCTTCTCCATGTTAAAAATCCACCAACAATATTTTATCCCTGTAACATCAATCAACAGTTTTGGTCCACAATTATATGAATAACACATAATCATAATTGTGATTATAAATTCCTCTTCGCACCTAGGACGAAGATAATTTTCATCACATGTCTTTACCTGAAACATCAAAGATCATGGTTATACCAAATCACAGTTCCTGTTCATAAACATACTAATAACTTCATCTTTGCACTACGGGCCAAACATATTCGTCACCAGTTCATCTTTGCACTACTGGCCAAAGATATTCAACATTAGGTCATCTTTGCACTACAGGCCAAAGATATTCATCAACAATTTATCTTTGCACTACAGGCCAAAGATATTCATCAACAGTTCATATTTGCACTACATACTAAATATATTCATCAACAGTTCATATTTGTACTACAGGCCAAATATATTAATATCTCAAAGAAATATATAATCATTTCAAAATTTATATAAACAATAATTATAACCATGTTGATCAATTCACCTTTGCACTTAAGCTAAAGATATTCAATTATAAATTCAATGGTCATAATCATACCAGTTAACGATTCAACCTTGCACTACTGGCCAAAGAGAACTCATAGTCATGATCATACTAATAATCTACCCATCTTTACACTCAAGTCAAAGAGAAATTTCTTCACCAGGATTATAAAAATATTATATATGATAATAAAAACAATATGATCAAAACATGGATTTAATTTCAAGAGTAAGATTCATAAATCAACGATAATTTGGTCAGAAAAAGAAACTAATTTTGTCATGAATAGTACCCTGTGAATAGTAACTCGTGAATAGTAACTCATGAATAGTAACTCCTGAATAGTAACTCCAACATGAAAAAGGTAGAAATTTCACAATAAATTCTATACCAATATTTTTGTATAATGATATTGAAAGAATAACATTTCTTAAACTTATAAACAATTTATTTTAATTGTTTACACTTTACTAAATAATACATTTAATCATCCTAAAATGTCAAACTCATAAAATTTCATTACCAATAACCGAAACCCTCATCAAAAATCTGCATATACCTCATATAGGATTCTCAAGCCATAAAATCCTATTTTTCAGTTTTCTTACTTCACATAACATATTTAATTCATTTACTCATAACTAGTCCATTTTCATGAAAAATACCAAATTAGTTCCAAAAATATTTTTTTTTTTGGGATTTAGCAGAATATAGTCCCATATTGAACATATAATTTTTTCAGAATTTTTAAAACTCATTTACTATTTTTCATATGGCCAAAACCATCGAATATTTAGACATTTATCATAAATTGTACTTTTATCAAAAAATTTCAAAATTCACAGAGTCCACTGATATTATATAGATGTAATCCCAATAAAAATTTCATCAATTTTGGAGTTAACCACAAGGAGTTATAAGGGTTTACTTTTAAAATAGTCTTTTCTCATAAAATTCATAACTCTTAATCTATACATCCAAAAATCGTCATTTTTGGACACAATCTAGAAAACTCAACAAATTATCATTTCAAATTTTTTCAGATTTTTTGAAGGTCAGAAAAATTACGAAACTGAAAAACATAATAACCCTTACAATTCCTTACCTCAAAATAGTATTTCTGACTGGAATATCGGATGTAAAGCCTAAGTAAACTTTTATTCTAAATACTCACAAAATACGATCGATAATATAGAGAGAAAAAGAGAGAAAACTTATGAATTCTTGTGTGATTTTTAATTCTAACTAAGAACCCTATTTATAGGAAAATGCTTAGAACGCCAAAGGAGACTAAATTAATAAAATATTATTATAATTATTCTACGCCTCCTCCTTGGAAAAATCAGTAGTCCAGCAGCCCTCCATCATTGAAATTCAATTAATTTGGTAGCCCACATGCATTCAAACCAAAGTGGGTCCCCCCTCATTTAATAAAAATATTTTATTTTAAGAAACTTTAATAATTCATAGAAAATAGCCCGTTTATCAGAAAAATACGAATTTTATGTCCATTCTGCCTGAAATTGAATTCTCTACAACTTTGTAGTTTTGAGTTTTTCCAAATTCCAAATATAAAATATCTGAAAGCTACAAACGGATGATTTTTAATACCTCCACACCTACAAAATACTGATAAAACACCTCAGCATTAATTCCTTCATTTTTATCCACATAAAAATAAATATATCCATCATTTATATCCATATAAAATAAATATTTTCTTATCATATAAATCAATAATTAATTATTCACAAATAATATTACAAAATCACAATTATGACAACCAGGCCGTTCCCAGGAAAGAGGGGGCTTTCCAATAAGAATTTCTCCTTACTGGCGCGCAATTAGGTGACCAAACAAGTAAAAATAAACTAAAAAATAAAGAATTAACACCAATTAAGCTTAAATTAGGAACCGATTCGCGGGTATAAAACCCACTTATCAAAATCCCTCAAACTTAAAATGTGTTAGTCCTCGAACACAAAACAAACTAACATGATATGCAATGCAATGCAATGATATGTGATGTATCGAATTTATATGTCTTCGAATCCAACAGTATCATAGAATCAAAATTATTCCTTCGGCCTCAGAGAAATCAAGTAAACACTACAAAACTTTATATCAAAACCACTCAATAACTCCTTATCAATCCTCGAATGTTAAACCGTCATTACTGGTATAGTGTGTGGTGCTCAACATTCATGCTAACTGATACAATTGCAAATTTAATACATAACAACTCTCTTCGAAGGCATCATACAGTGTAAACTCAAGACATCTAAAAATAAGCTAGATCCAACTAAATTGAAACAATTACCAATATCGAGGGTCAACAAGGGATACTTATGCTTTATTTTTCATCTACGGGGGCTTTTTGCTCTTATTTCCCGTTTTATTCATTTTTTATACGCATAGCTATGCAGTGTCTTATTCCCTTAGGCTTTTCAATGCTACCTTAACTAGCTTTCGACTAACGACTCCCAGACCATTAAGACCTTAGGGCACTAGGTGTAAAGACAATCTCCTCAGGCTTACTTACTCAAGTAACAAAGGCCACAAAACTAGACAAGCACGCCATAGTGTCTATTTGCACTATTTTTTTATAGCTTATATACCACAAATATTCCCCCAAACTTAGACTCTTATCTAACTTTAGCCATCACTACTTGTTCCTGTCATTCTTCCATTCAAACTAGCATTATCCTTTAGAACATTCTTATATATCAATTTGAACTAATTAGTCTACATAAGTGTTATTGACGTGCAAACCTTTTTATACAAGTTTCAAACAAGCACAAGATCCGATTCATAACTCAAAATTACATCGTAGTTCGAATACTGGGTATTGTATTTATCCACTTAATCCCAATCTCATCATTGGCCAAAATAACAATGATCCACAACAACTGTTGGACATATGCAACATCACACAATATTAACTAAATTTTTATTTATTTATTTATTTATTTATTTATTTTAGATAACATAACATAACATAATGCAAGCATAAGCAAAAACTATATGCTCCTAAGCTACTATGCAACTATATGATTACATAAATGCAACATTAAAATTCCTAAAACTAATCATGCAAAACTAAACGTGCAATACAAATGACATTAAACATGCAAACATGAAATGCAACATAAAAACTATATCCCCTAAACTTGAAAACTACAATGTCCTCATTGTATGGATAACGCAATAAAATAAGTGAGGACTTCCCTGTAATCGCATAAGTCTGGGGTGGTGGTGGTTGATCTTCTTTCTCAAAGTCACTCGGTGGAAACCATGACCTTGGCATGGGCTGCTGGTATGGGAATTGGGCAGTTGGACTGAAGCTCTGGAGTGTCACATTCAATGAAGCAAAAGACGTATTCATAGCTTCAAACATGTGGTCTTGCCTCGCTGCGAGTCGGCGCATCTCTCGGCGTGCTTCCTTGTTGTGCTCATCCACCTGGCATTGAAATGCAAGAAACTGAGGGCTTGATATGGCGTCAGGTTATGGTGCCGCTTTTGTTTCTTGCTCTCCCTTCGCCGCATCCTCTTGAAACTCGGCATCATCCAAGGTGTCTTCAGCGTTAGCTTCGTCCTCCGAAGCAGAAGGAAATATAAAGCCTACTCCTCTTGGATGTGAGTCACCCCCGGCCTACACTGCATACCGCGTAATCATTCTAGAATCTAGTAGTTGCAGCAACATCTGAGTGGGTTCATCATCGGACCATCTAACACCCGCTTGGCGACACAACCCATAAATGAGTGATGGGTGTCGCAAGACGCCCGAGAAATTTCCTCGTAAGCATCGACGAATTGAAAAACTGATTATGGCCCCGACGTCGATGATGAAATCTTGCACAATTGCATATAAAAGTAGTGCCTTTTCTTTGGTTATGTCCGATGTGTGTGTGGACGGAAACAGCTTGGCACACTAGAATACATACCATATCTTCCCATACCTGCTGAGATCCTTACTATAAAAAATTGTGCCTCCTTTTTGACCCTTGATCCATGTTGTACCCGACTTAGTCATGTCCTTCAGAATAGCCTCAAAGTCCGAATCGTTGTCACGTAAGTGAATGTACTGACAATGTATCGGCATTCTCAACTAGTAGTAAGTGTTTATGGCATCGGCACTGAAAGGAATGAGCCTCCCCCGTACAAAAGCATTGAAAGGGGCCTTATCTTCAGTGTTTGCATATAATTCTTTGACCACACTTACAACGGCAGCCTCGGGTTCCTCAGTGAACTTGTTCCACCCCTTCTGATATATTTACTGCATCATCTCCCCATCCACATGATCCGGTGCCAATCCCCGCTCTAGTGTAAGTGCTTTAGTTACCATATAGTCATAACGGTGGGCGACAACGACACTTTTGAATTTACGGCGTTTAAATGTTCGTGTTGGTTGTGCGGACCTTAAACTTTCTCCTCTTTATCATTTTGCTGTGGGTTGAGACACCATTAAATTGAGACTCGGGAAGCTTTATCAATGATTTCCCCCCTAAACTTCACTCACATAATATGTCAAACACTTGGTGTGCACACTTTTCTATTCTCCCAAACTTAATGATTTTGCTTATACTATGGTGATAGGAAGGGAAGAATTAGAAGACAAGGTGCTCACTCTCAATTGCTATATAATTTCATTCCACAAAGAACCCTAATTCGTAGCTTTCTGAGTTTGAGCTATGAAATTGGGTTAGGGTGGAGAGGTTTTATAGAGATGAAGATATATAAGTGGAAGTAGTGGAGTGTAGTAGTGGGTAGGTGGTGGTTGATCTTAAAGAAGTGGTATGATGGAGTTTACTTTTCCAAAACGTGGGAGGGAAGTGATGGGATTGGAAATTGTATGTGAGGAAGAAGTAGTAGTTGAATGAAGAAGTGGGGAGGTGGGTTATTGAAGTTGTAACAGTTGAAAATGTCTGTTGGAATTCAGGACCCACCCCCGTCCGGGAAGGGGGTAGTAAGCCTTATAGGCCCACCCCGGTGGGCATGTGCCTTGACTTTGGGCTTGAGAGACCCCCGCCCCGGTGGGGGGTTTATGCTTTAAGGGGCCCGCCCCGGTGGGAATACATCATGTAGCTGGTCTCTGATTTCCTTATTTATTCCTTGCAATTCCAAACCATTAGCATATTAGGTACCTGCAAACCATAAAACATAAATATGAGTAGAGATTGAGCATTTTAAGCATGGTATATATTATCAAGAACAATATAACCTAATAACTACTTATTATATCATAATTAATCTAAACTATAATCTAACTAGCATGACTAATAAATGTGAAAAATCAAAAGACGATTGGGTTGCCTCCCAATTATCACTTGATTTTAAGCCGTTCATCTTGACTATTCCCTGTTTATGGTGCGTCGGTCAGTGTGATTGCGATGACGTCCCAATTAGATTCGCCACCCCAATAATGCTTCAACCGTTGACCGTTGACCTTGAAAGTATTCAATGGGTTTCTACTGTAGAGTTCGACGGTGCCATGTGGGAAAACTATGTTGATGGTGAATGGTCCCGACCACCTTGATTTAAGGTTGCCTGGGAATAACCTCAACAGTGAGTTGAACAATAGGACCGATTGCCCCGACTCGAATGTTCTTTGTATTATTTTCTTGTCGTGCCATTTCTTTTCTTTTTCTTTGTATAACTTTGAGTTCTCGTAAGCTTGAAGTCAAAATTCATCTAGTTCATTTAACTGGAGTAGCCTCTTTTCACCCACAGCTGCTTGATCAAAATTAAGTTTCTGAATTGCCCAGTAGGCCTTATGTTGTAACTCGACAGGTAGGTGACAAGCTTTCCTGTATAGTAATTGATATGGTGACATATCAATCGGTGTTTTATACGTAGTTTGGTAGGACCATAGTGCATCGTCCAATGTGAGAGACCAATCCTTTCGATTCGGGTTTACCACGTTCTCCAAAATTCTCTTCACCTCCCTGTTCGAGACCTCAGCTTTCCCACTTGTTTGAGGATGATATGCTATAGCTACCTTATGCTTAACCCCATACCTTGCCAAGAAAGCTGTGAACGATTTGTTGCAGAAGTGACTACATTCATCACTTATAACAGCTCTTGGGGTGCCAAATCTCGTAAAAATATTCTTCTGCAAGAATTTGAGAACCACTTTGGCATCATTAGTTGGGAGTACTACGGCTTTAACCCATTTTGATACATAGTCAACCGCAAGCAATATACTGATTACTGAACGATGATGGAAATGGCCCAATAAAATCGATGCCCCACACGTCAAAAATTTTAACTTCCAAAATTGTTTGTAGTGGCATCTCATTCCTTTTTGATATGTTGCCCACCCTTTGACATCTATCACAAATTTTAACAAACTGGTGGGCGTCCTTAAATAGTGTAGGCCAATAAAACCTGGCTTGAAGCACTTTTGTTACTGTTCTCTCAATACCATAATGTCCCCCATATGCAGATGAGTGACATTCATGTAGTATTTTCTCCACTTCACTGTAGGGCACACACCTTCTAATTATCTTGTCGGCGCACTATTTGAATAAGTACGACTCATCTCACATATACCACTTGACGTCATGAAGGAATTTCTTTTTCTGCTGTCGTGTAAGATCAGGGGGAAGAATGTTTCTCACTAGATAATTCACAAAGTCTGCGTACCATGGAAATTCTGTATTGATCCCAAACAACTGCTCATCCGAGAATGACTCGTTGATTAAACACTTGTTCTCTTCCTTTTTACCCTGATTTTCCAGCCTAGACAAATGATCGACCACTTAATTCTCCGTCCCCTTTCTATCCTTTATTTCTAAATCAAATTCTTATAAAAGGAGAATCCATCTGATAAGGTGTGGCTTAGCATCTTTTTTCGAAATTAAGTACTGAATAGCTGAGTGATCTGTATAAACTACTACCTTTGTCCCGATCAAGTGTGCCCAGAATTTATCAGACGCATATACTATTGCAAGTAATTCTTTTTCCGTAGTTGTGTAATTCATTTGAGTCTGCGTAAGTGTCTTACTCACATAATATATGGCATGAAATACCTTATTTCGGTGTTGACCCAAAACAGCCCCAACCGCATAGTCGCTCGCATCACACATTAACTCGAAGGGCATATTCCAATCCGGCGCAACGATTACGGGAGCTGTGGTCAATTTCTTCTTCAATAGTTCCAATACCACTTTACACTCCTCATCAAATTTAAAAATCGAATCCTTCTCTAAAAGACTGCACAAAGGTTTTGCAATTTTAGAGAAGTCCTTTATGAATCTCCTGTAGAACCCAGCATGTCCCAAAAAACTTTGAATTCCCTTAACTGAACTCGGTGGAGGAAGCTTTTCAATTGTTTCCAGCTTCGCTTTATCAACCTCTAATCCTTGAGCCAAGACCTTGTGCCCCAAAATTATGCCTTCTTCAACCATGAAGTGGCACTTTTCCCAGTTAAGGATCAAATTCATGTATGTGCATCTTTGTAAGACCATTACCAAATTCTCAAGAGACGCATTAAAATCATCCCCATAGACAGAGAAGTCGTCCATGAAGACTTCCATATTTGTCTCTACCATGTCCGAGAAGGTGGCCATCATACACCTCTGGAAGGTAGCGGGTGCATTACACAAACCGAACGACATTCTCCTAAATACGAATGTGCCGTATGGGCAAGTGAACGTAGTCTTCTCTTGATCTTCAGGAGCGATGATGATCTGATTATAACCCGAATATCCATCCAATAAGCAGTAGTACTCATGTCCCGCTAATCTATCCAACATCTGATCTATAAAGGGCAAAGGGAAGTGATCTTTGCGGGTCACCTTATTCAACTTCTTGTAGTCCATGTAAACCCTCCAACCAGTCACTGTCCTTGTCGGAATTAGCTCATTGTCATCAGTCTGTACCACAGTCATTCCTCCCTTTTTTGGCACACATTGCATTAGATTGACCCACTTACTGTCTGAAATCGGGTAGATGATACCTGCATCCAACCATTTCAGGATTTCTTTCTTCACTACTTCTTTCATGATTTGGTTGAGTCGTATCTATTGCTCCACTTTTGGTCTTGCATCATCTTCCATAAGAATTATGTGCATGCAAAATGATGGGCTGATTCCCTTGATATCCACAATTGTCCATCCTATGGCCGATTTGTGATCTCTAAGCACCCTTAGCAATTTTTCTTCCTGCAATTCATTAAGTGCAACAGAAATAATAATAGGTAAAGAATTAGAATGGCCTAAGTATGCATACCTGAGGTGTTTAGGGAGTGGCTTAAGTTCAAGAGTAGGTGGCTCCTTCAATGACGATTTTATCCTTGTTGTGGCTTTTTCATCCGTGTGCAACGGTTCAAAGGGTGCTCTAAATCTGTTAACTCGTGGTAGGGAGTCTAGCATCTGCAAGTAGTCCACAAATTTTGGATTATCTGATTCTTCATCTCCCAATAATGTCGTTTCCAATGGATCATTAACCAAACTCTTGCCCATGTCTTCGCTGATTATCTGATCAATGATATCCATCCTGAAACACTCTTCTTCATCTGTAGGGAATTTCATGGCCTTGAAAACATTAAATTTTACTTCTTGATCTTGGACCCTCATCGTTAGTTCTCCTTTTTGTACGTCGATGAGTGTCCTACCCTTAGCCAAAAACGGTCTCCCTAAGATAATTGGGATGTTCTTATCTTCCTCAAAATCTAGAATTATGAAATCCGCGGGGAATATAAACTTGTCAACCTTTACCAAGATTTCCTCCATAATGCCTCTCGGGTACGTGACTGGCCTATCCGCCAACAGTAATGAGATGTTCGTAGACTTTGGAGCGGGCAAACCCAATTCTGTATAAACTATTAACAGCATAAGGTTCACACTTACCCCCAAATCATACAAACATTTGTTGAATGCCATATTCCCTATCATGCACGAAATGGTAAAACTCCCCGGATCTTTCAACTTTTGTGGCAACCTTCGTTGTAAAACCGCACTACACTCCTCTGTTAGTGCCACTGTTTCAAAATCTTCCAACTTCTTTTTCCTAGACAAAATCCCTTTCTTGAATTTTGCATAACTTGGCATCTACTCTAGGGCTTCTGCGAACGGGATGTTAATCTGAAGTTTCTTAAAAACTTCAAAAAAATTTCCAAACTACTTATCTAATTTCTGCTTTTGAACTCTTTGCTGAAAAGGTGGGGGAAGATAAACAATCGGTTCGTTAACTGGTTTGTTCTTTTCCACTTTTTTTTTCCCTCGGTCTGTCCTCAACCACTTTATTGTCACTGTCTGTCTCAACTACTTTTGCAATCGAGTTTTCTGTTTTCTGGCCCTCAAGCTGTTTTCCACTTCGTAGCATAATTGCCTGACATTGAAAGTGATTACCTTTCGAATTTTTCTCTGTATCACTTGCTAATGTTCCTTGAGACTTGTTATTCAATGCAAAAGCTATCTATCCCATCTGATTCTCTAAATTCTTGATGGCTATTTCTTGTGATTTCATGGCCATTGCTTGATTTTTCATGGCTACGTCGTTGCTTGTTATATACTTTGATAGCAATTCTTTTAAATATGATTTCCTTTCTTGACGTTGAACTGTCTGTTGTTGATTCTAAAATCCTGGGGGATACGATGGTCGTGGAGCTTCCTGATTCTGATTATTATTCCACGATAAATTCTGATGATTCCTATTCCCCTGATTATATGCATTCTAGTACGTATTCTGTGGAATTCTGTTGTAGCTACTCAAAAATTGTACTGACTCTGGGTTGATTGCACATTGATCCGTAGGATGTTCACCCGCACATAATTCACAAATAACTGCAACTTGTTGCGTCTATACCCCTGACCAAATGTCAAACTTCTTAGAGAGTGTTGAAATCTACGATGTTATTGATGTCACTCCATCTACCTCTAACACTCTAGCTACCGTAGGCTGTGTCATTCTTGCTTTGGGCCACTGATAGTTGTTAGCTGCCATTGTCTCTATCAACTGATAAGCCTCCTCATAATTCTTTGCCATAAAAGCTCCCACTGGCGCTGCATCAATACTAGTCCTGAGATTCCCATGTAGTCCATTGTAAAATGTGTTCATTTTCAACCACTTAGGCAATCCGTGATGTGGGCATGCATTTTCTGAACAATTCTTTATATCTCTCTCATGCCTCGTACAATGACTCCCCATGTTGTTGATCAAACATGGTAATCTCGTTTCTCATCTTTGTAGCCTTCGTTGGCGGGAAAAATTTAGCTAGAAACTTCTAAGCCAGGTCATCCCATGTCGTTATTAAACCCGATGGTAGAGAGTGTAACCAACTCTTTGCCTTGTCCTGTAGAGTGAATGGGAACAAGCGAAGTCTGACCGCTTCATTCGACACCCCATTGTATTTGAACGTGTCGTATATCTCTAGAAAACTGATCAAATGTTCGTTCGGATCATCATTTGCAAGTCCCCCTAACTGAACCGAGTTTTGGATCATCTGAATAGTCCCAAGCTAAATCTCGAATGCATTCGCAGCTATAGCAGGCCCGGTGATACTCGACTGTAGCTCAGTCACCTTGGGTGTAGCAAAGTCCCACAACGCTTTTTGGTCTTCGACAGCCATTGCTTCTTCTTTTTCAGAATTTTCAAAGTCGTCCCTTGTTTTCTTAATCCACTTACTTAGCCTTTGAAAGCGTCTTTCAATGTCGTCCTCAAAAGGAAGCAAGTCTGGATTTTTTGTTCGAGATTGCATAAACCAACTTCAAAAACCTGAAATAAGACGAACAAAACAAAAATAAAAATGTTTAAGTAAAACTGGACTAATTAAACTGATATTGCAAAATATTAAAATCAATACTAAAGTCCCCGGCAACGGCGCCAAAAACTTTTTGGGTAAAATCTAGTTACGCACAACACGCAAGTATACGTGGTCAACAAGTAATATAATAGTAAGTAGAGTATCGTTCCCACAAAGACTTAGTAAGAAATTAACCCTCATAATTACTAATTTCCTATTAATCCTAATTTTATTAAATTAATCAATTTTCAGGTTGTAACTAAGAGTATTAAAAATATATTAAAATTACCAAACAATCAACAAACCCTAAAAACTGAATATTTCAAACAAATATTGGAGAATTAGGCTTCCGACTTCACTCTAAGCATCACTCTGATTATTACACCTATATTCCAGTTTAATTCATTGTCCCAATTTATTAATCAAGAACACGTATGTAGAACTAGCCACCTCTCGATGTACTAATACTGTATTAACTTCTATACACAAATTAGATAGAATCAAGTTAAACACCTTAATTAACTAACTCACTATATCTCTATGTGAATTACAATTAAAGAAGGTTTAAGTTCAATCTCTTTATCTGATTACATGCGATGTCAAGCATATCTCTACCTTAACATTCATCAAGATTCTGTTCATTCACAAAATTCAAGAATACATGCTCTATTAACTAAGTCTAAACTCGTATTTCATCTCTTGAATTCATACAAGTCCACAAAGAATTGTTGATCAGGCAATTCATAAATTTAAACTCAAATTAATATAGATAAACTAGATAATAGCTTATTAAACTGAAACTCAAAGATTACATTACCATCGATCCACCTAAAGATCCGTCATAAGCCTAAAAAGTATTTAGTTCATCATAAATGAAATAATAACTAAATAAATTAAAGATATCATCTTTCAATTACAAATATAAAACTAAAGAAGAAGAATAACGCAGAACACCATTCATTTTAACCTTAATCCGCAATCGATATGAAATCTCTTCAAAATCTTCACTCCAAAGCTCAATATGAAAATCTGTCCTTAATCTCTGTTAATTACTTTGCACGATGATGATCTTGTTGTTCATTGCTCAATATATATCCAACAAATGAATTCTAGTCGAACTCCCATGTTATTTAGAGTTCAAACGCTATCCAAGCACTAAAATCCACGATCCAGCAGAGTTTGAATCACAATTGGACTGTTAGGTTTCGGGACCCCTCGCCCCGGCGAGGGTATATGCTTGTAAATGGCCTGCCCCGGCGGGCTCCTCTTTTGTTAGTTGTTGTTGAAGACCCCCCCCCCCCGCCCCAGCGGGGGTGTAAGGCCAAAACATGCCCGCCCCGACGGGCTATGCTCCTGACTTCTGACTTTGATTAAGGTCCAAATTTATTAAAATTTCAGCCTAATTGCCTCCTTGTTGATCACTTACCACACCAACTAACTTACACATAAAACAATCACAAAAAGTAAAAATAAACTAGAAAACAAAGAATTAACACCAATTAAGCTTGAATTAGGAACCGATTCGCGGGTATAAAACCCACTTATCAGCGAGGAATTTCCCCAACTCATTAACTTGGACACCGTGAAACGGTACTATGTCTGAAGTTACCTGTAAACCAGCATCCTGGTTCTGGATCATCAGATCCCCCAGTCAATTCAGGTTTTCAAAACCTTTCGCTACTTACAACCTTACTTCGCATCAATTTGCCCCATCAGGGACAAACATACCTTCCAACCAGTAGCCTAGTTTTGGATCATAAGATCCTTCACTCAACTCAAGTTTTCAAAACCTTTTACCACTTCATTTTGTCCCACTAGGGATGAAACCTTTCACAACTTCAGTTTATCCAACCAGGGATTAAACTTTTTACCACCTCAGTTTATCCCACCAGGGATGAAACCTTTCACAACTTCAGTTTGTCCCATCAAGGGCAAACTTCGCAAACCTAATCTCCCTAATACACGGGAGTACGTAGGCAACCATTTTTATGGTCCGGTCTAACTATAGAAAAAACAAAAAATTCTCTACACCCTTTTTACCACCTCCAACTTTTAACCTTTTCACGCTAGGTTGGAACTACGCAAACCTGGTCTCCCCTCATCAATGGGAGTACGTAGGCAACCATTCATGGTTCGGTCTCACCCCCAACCAAAACACAAAAACTTGTCAATGGTACTGGGATCATCCTTCAAACCTACAAACCACACATCATTGGCTTAGACCAAAGGGATGGAACTACCTGGTCTCCGCACAAATGGGAGAACAACCGGTGACCATCTAAGTTGTGGTTGAGTCCTCAAAGAGAAACACCAATCCATAAGAGATGGAACTACCTGGGCTCCCCAATACAAAGGAGTACCGGTGACCATATGTGGTGTGGTCAACCTCAGAGAGGAAAGCCACAATCCTCTCAACATACTATAAACCAATTCCAAGACACCAAAGGGTAGGGAATACACATATCAACAATCCATTTTAAAAGATCCTGAGACATCTCAATGTCCATCCATCAAGGGGGAGTTCAAAATACCTCGAGATCATAAGCCCTAGAGAACAGGCAAATATCAAGCAAGTAACAAGGCATAACTAAAAAAAGAAGTGAATCAAAATATATTTCCTTGCCATATAATACTATTTGATATATACAATGTGTCATGTACATGACAAAAATGGCTAAGCTAGTTTGTGCAGGAAAATACAAGCTAATCTACAAACCAGTGGATAAGCACACTATCAAGTCTAACATGGCAACCCTCTCAGAAAAGAAGGGGGTAACTTTGTGAGCTCCTACCCAAGGGTATCAACGCGAGCCAAGAGATCCACAGCCATCTGCATAGTGACACTATGCTCTTCAATGAACTTGCTCATCTTTGCAATGATATTAGCAGTGTGGGACCGCAATGCAGTATTATCTGTAACGGCAGCATCTCGGGCAAATATAGCACCATCCTGCTCAATAATAGCGTCATCCCTAGATAAGCTAGCCTCGTCCCGCTCAGTAACAACGGTATCTCTATGAGCTAAAGCACTATCTCTCTCAGCTAGAGTGACATCTCTACCAGAAAGAGCTGTCAACATCAACGCCCTAACATGATCCCTCTCAAACGTCATCAGATATAGACTCTGTTCTAAATATTAAGTAGAAGGTGGAGTCACAGTAGCAGCAGTACTGGGGGAATCAACCAGAGCTGCTGACAACCTAGCAAATAACGCATTCTTAGTGGGAGAATCAGGGTCCTCCATAGGCTCCCCACTGTCAAAATTAACACCCGACTTTGTGGATACAACCCTAGCTGATGAAATTTGTGCCTCCAGTTGTGTAGAATACTCTGTAGGATGGCCTGGATAGCTAGTAGTAAAATTAGCCCTCTCACATTCGGCCCAACAGGCATAAACCCTAGACAAATCCTCTGCTGACAAAAGTTGAGATGATAAATGCTAATCCAATGTCCCCTCAAAGGGATTAACATCCTAAAACTGGTCAAATTGTGCCATCACAGCCAGTGGATGATAAGTGGTCACACCCTTCAAACCAGCTAGAGGAAGATAATCCATTCTAGATGCATGAGTGATGAAGCTGTAGGGAGAACTAAGCCCTGAACACGACAGAATATCAAATGGATCCTCGATCCCTACCACGAAAACCGATCAAGAAGCATCGTCTGTACACTCCGCTTGCTGAAAGGAGTAAGACATGGCTATCTGATGGTAAAAATAATACCCATGACATCGAAATGTGCCAATCAGTCTTAAGTGTGTCATAAACCACAAGTACAACAAGATCGTACTACCTGTATATACCCCCGCTGAATGGGACTGGCAATACGTGGCCGACCTCAAGGTCTCTACCAGAATCATCGGTAAAATGGTATGTTCCTCCTGGAGAGCCCGCACTGTCATAATAAAGCCGATGTATAAATGGTCCATGTACAATGGCATATACAGATAAGCCACCAGGCACATTAAGAGTACATCTACTCTGGAAACACGCCAATCATCCTTGGATGTGCTGAAATCCCTAGAGTGCTTCACATAACTATCCAAGGAGCCAAATCTGTCTATCAAAAAATGGATGGACACTACAAGCCCCGAGGAGATCTCATCCTGGGAAACTCTACGCCTCAATCCTGTAACGACCACAAAATTCATACAATTTAATTCTCGACTTCGGTCGTTAACAATACATCTAACTTCTGATTTTTTTTCATCATTATTCGATGATAAACTTTATAAAATGCGGAATGATTTAAACTTTTATGTCTTCTTTCTTTAATTCCCTGAACCAAAACCTTATCATCTACATGCCTTTGAATCAATCTTATTTTTATGATTCGCTTTATCACTGTTATCATAAAAAATTTTACATTTCAACCTGATAACCGTTACATATCAGATAACTCTAACTCTAGCTTTACAACTCAACATAAAACTATACATCATAAAACATTTAGTACATTTCATAAATCTTAATCATGGTTTAAAGAAATAACAACTTTAGCTAAAACATTAATCTTCTTGTATTATTTCTGATCCACTTCATTCAAGTAGCTCATAGTGTTATCTTCAATCCGTAACCTACAAAAATTGTTATTTGCAAGGTTGAGCTCAACAGCCCAGCAAAATCTAACAGTTTTCATGCATCACATAGCACATAATAATATGCTCAATATATAACAGACATGCTGCAGGTCATATAACAAGTATAATGATTGAGTTCCTTACTCAATCAACATGCTTTAATCAATCAACGTAGTCATAAGTTGACTTTAACATTTCATAATTTCAACATATATATAACACATCATACATTTTGCAATAACAATTTAAAATAATTAATCATTATGTTCACATAGCAAATAGGAACTGAAAGACTTTCCTTGATCGTTGTTTACCAATAACAGTTTAACAGCTTACAGTTATATGCACTTCACGTGCCCTACACAATTATATAATCATACACATCAACTATTAGTCAACTAACAACGCATAGTAGTTGTAATGTAAATTTTACTCTACAACTCATAACCCTTCCTATTATATTTATGCAATGCACTACATCCATTTTCCAACATAACACTCAATTCTAGTTAAACTTGTTATTTTAGTAAAAGTTTTATGCTACTATATATATTTCTGAAACTCCAAGTGTTGACTTCACAACACTTGTCTAACATTCATTGTGTACATTAAGTTCTAACATAACACGTTCATAACTTATGATTCTTTTTATAACTTTGAATTTATCAATGACATATCACGGTTCTGTTTTAACCTCCTTGTCACATGTTTAACACATTGACATAACCTTAGACCAAGTTATAGCGGTATCCCAGGTCTGCAGCAGTAGCTGAAGCCACTGCCTTAGATCAGTGTATAGCACAACTGGGCCATACATAAGCCTGGGACCGGCGCAGCTGCGCCGTTTCTGGCCTTGGCACCAGCACAGCTGCGCCAATGCACAGACAGAACCAGAAATGTTGTGAATATTAGCCGACTTTAGCCCAACTAACACGAATTTCACCCATAAAACAGTAAATTTAACGCAAACAAATGATTTAGAACTATTACAAACATGTTTCCTCACATATTCATCATCATAGAACAATTTAACAACAACTTTTTCGAACTTAATTCCTCAAATTCTATGTTTTGATACAAAAACTCCATTTTTGAGTTCCTTTACAAAATTCATCACTGTGATTTCAATTCTTCACTAAATCACTTCGTTCAAACTATGTTTTCTTCGTTTCTTAATGAACTAACATAATCAAGCCTCAATTTGCAGATTAAAATACGAATTAACCACTAAAATTGGTACTTTTACAAGCCATATGAAAAAAATATACTATAAATACTTTTCTTCCTTTTTTAACGAAATTAGCATAACCAATTCTTATCTAAATGCAAACTCTAACATCATAAACACGTATAATCACAATTACCTGTTATATATATCAATAATCCAATAAATTGAATTCACAGAATTCGAAAACTTAACAATTTTGCCGTAAAACCTATATATATATATATATATATATATATATATATATATATATATATATACACACACACACACACCGGATCCGGTCCGGGAGTCCGAATTTTCTTAAAATCTGGACCTTTTTTTTTTTTTCTTTTTTTTTTTCAAAACAACTAAAAAAAAATATTTAATATTTTATGGAACTGAAATTTTTTCATAATATAATGTTTTGGGTGTGTTTTGAATACCTATACCAAAAAGTGGTGGTACAGTCTGCACAGACTGTACCACCATATTTTGTTATACGTACCCAAATCACGCCCAAAACACTTTATTATGAAAAAATTTCAATTCCATAAATTTTTTTTTTGTTAGTTGTTTCAAAAAAAAAAAGCAAAAAAATAAAAATAAATAAAGGTCCGGATTTTATAGAGTCCGGATCCCGGACTGGATCCGGACTCTATATATATATATATTATATATATATATATATATATAATATATATATTAAATTATAGAGAAATATCTTCTTATGCGCAAACAATCCTTGCTAATCAACTGATAATCACTTTGAAATCACTTGTTTTCCCTCACTCTCTCTCTCTCTTAATTCTCTCTTAGCTTCTCTCTGTATTTCTATTATCTAGCCTTAGGGAAATATAATACGTAGAATAACTGAAACTCCCCACGATCATCAGTTAAAACAAATAATATGTCTGTCAGTTATGTTAGGCCAAAAGCCACAAGGCTACATTTGGCTACACACAAATCCCATACTAGTTTATTTTTATACTATTATATTATATAGTTTCATGTGTCACACCTTTAGTTATTTTAAATAACTTATAATAATAATAAATAATTATTATTATAATCTCATTATAATTATACTTATAATTAATAAATAATTATGTATCTAATTTAATTAATAACTTAGAAACATCACTTTATTTAATTTATTTATTTTCTTTCATATTAAACAATTCATTTAATTTAATTAATTAATTAAATTGAATCTTTAAAGAATAAAATTTACCTTTGCTTTAATTTAATTATCATTCACACGTAACTAAATTATTATACCATAATTTCATAAATTATTTATTTTTTTCAATACATAAATTATTTAAAATATTTATTTAATTCAATAAATATTTAAAATAATTACCAAATTCATTTAATTTCTTTAATAGTTAACTTAACTATTAAACCTCACTTTCCCAATATATGAATATATATTTCTCTTCACACCAGACCACATATTTCAAAATATATAGCACGTATATATATACGTACTCAAACTCAAAATATCTCATAATAAGAATTTTATTAATTATTAAATTTCTATTTTAATAATTTATAAAAATTCGGGTTGTGTCACATCATTCCCTCCTTATAAGGATTCCGTCCTCGGAATCAAAAAAACCTCCCTTACTCGGTTTTCACCAAATCTCTTTTCAAAATTTATCGTTGAATATCTTCAACACATTACCTTAATATAGGTTTTATATTTCCTACTACATTCATTTCTTCAACAAATTCTAGGTTTTATTTCATAACCAGTTTTTTTTTCATAACCTTTACTTATACTCAATTATATTTGAGTATTACATATTCTTTAACCCATTCATTTACTTTTCTAAGGATCGTTATCATATACTTAACTCATAAACATTCGGGATATTACATTCACTCACTCTTCTAAGAATTTCGTCCTCAAAATTTTATCTAATAATCTTCATTTATTCAATCTATGAAAATAGATTTTATCTAATAATCTTTATTTATTCACTAGGTTCTACAACCAAATTCTTTCTCTAAGAATCTTTCCAAGATCATCATATTCCTCACATCTTCCCCTTCTAAGAGTTTCACATTTCTTTTCTTTCTGGAATTAAATTTCTTTCTTGAAATTATTATGTTTTGCTTAATTTTCTCATCCTTTCCACTTTCACCCTTCAGAATAATAAGATTCTTCCATAATTGCTCAATAATTGGGAAGCGATATGAATAACATGAATTTAAAAGATTTCAAATCATGCTGAGGGGTCATAAGATCTTGAACTACGTCCCTAGGTAATCAAGTATCTCGACTTGAACCTTTAATAGTCATAAGACCAAATTTATTTAATTTCTTCAATAGTTAACTTAACTATTAAACCTCACTTTTTCAATATATGAATATATATTTCTCTTCACACTAGACCACATATTTCAAAATATATAGCATGTATATATATACATACTAAAACTCAAAACATCTCATAATAAGAAATTTAATTATTAAATATCTATTTTAATAACTTATAAAAATTCGGGTTGTCACATCCTTCCCTCCTTATAAGGATTCCGTCCTCGGAATCAAAGAAATCTCCCTTACTCAGTTTTCACCAAATCTCTTTTCAAAATTTATCGTTGAATAACTTCAACTCATTACCTTAATATAGGTTTTATATTTCCTACTACATTCATTTCTTCAACAAATTCTAGGTTTGATTTCATAACCTGTTTTATTTCATAACCTTTACTTAGACTCAATTATATTTGAGTATTACATATTCTTTAACCCATTCATTTCCTTTTCTAAGGATCGTTATCATATACTTAACTCATAAACATTCGGGATATTACATTCACCCATTCTTCTAAGAATTTCGTCCTCGAAATTTTATCTAATAATCTTTATTTATTTAATCTATGAAAATAGATTTTATCTAATAATCTTTATTTATTCATTAGGATCTACAACTAAATTCTTTCACTAAGAATCTTTCCAAGATCATCATATTCCTCACATCTTCCTCTTCTAAGAGTTTCACATTTCTCTTCTTTCTGGAAATTAATTTCTTTCTTGAAATTATTACATTTTACTTAATTTTCTAATCCTTTCCACTTTCACCCTTCAGAATAAAAAGATTCTTCCACAAATGCTCAATAATTGGGAAGCGATATGAATAACAGGAATTTAAAAGATTTTAAATCATGTTGAGGGGTCATAAGACCTTGAACTACGTCCCTAGGTTATCAAGTATGTCGACTTGAACCTTTAACAGTCATAAGACTATACGAACCTTGAACTCTTCTCCGGGTTTAATAGTGTATCACCACTGTAAATCGTTTTTAACAGAATGTTTAGCAATCACACAGACTGAAAACACTCTCTGCAAGTACTTTAGGTGATTAGCCTATCGTACCCTTACGTCGTGCACAACGTATTACATCTTAACATCGTAACGACTATATGCACTACTTTCGGAACCATTGTCTCTGATAACATGTCCCCTTTTACAGGGTTGTTCACCTAAGCTTCTTAACATTTGAATCCACACCAAAACAATTTAGTTTGGCATAACTTCTTAAGAAACGCTTGAATTTTATGAACATCTTTCAATATTCGTCTAGCTGAATCAAATAGCATAGACTTCTACAACAATTCGGACATCAATCGAAAAATACATATACATATACATATTCTCATATCTTAAAGAAATCTCAAAAATCCTTTTATGGCGTCATGATTATGACGTTGTCATACTACATCTCACCATAGTGGGCTGACGATCATATGATCACATCCAACACCAGGTTCCCTTACATTGATGACTCCATCGTTTATTGTAACAACCCGATATTTTCTATATAATTAAATCAAAAATTTTGCGTATAAATTTTTTTTTATTTTAAGAATGAGGATTTGTACAAGATATTTAATATACGTATTTATGTGACAAATAAAAATATATTTATTACATGAATATTTACAAATAATTTTATTTTAGAATTATTTATTATATATTATAAAGTATATTCTTATAATAATTAATTTTAAAGTAGAAATATTTTTATGAAAATATAATCATATATTATTTAAATAATATATGAAATGATTTTTAGAATTATTATAATAACTATTTATTTTATTATATGAATTTATGTTAGATTAATTAAGTTAATTATTTTTAACATAATTAATAATGTTATATATAAAGAATAAATCAGATATAGAATCCAAACCCTAATTTTGGATTTTGAGCAAGGAATGAGAATAATAATATAATAATATTTTATTTTGATTTTTCAGTGCTATAAATATGTACTGTATGTCCGTTTTGATAATGGTTGGTCAATTATGGTGTATAATGTTAAAATCCTACTATTAATTTGTTTAACCCTATATTTAAATTCAAATGGAAAATTCAAGACTGTTATATAACTGTGTTATATGATTTATATTGTGTATTAAATGATTAATTAGGTAAACCCTAATTAAAATTCTAGAAACCCTAATTAATCTTTAGAAAACCCTATTTATAAAATCCTAATTTCTGAAATTAGAAACCCTAATTTAAAACCTAAACTGGGGTTTGTGATCAGTCAGAAATTATGTTAATATGATTAATATCATGTATGGTAGATGTTATTGCTAATAAGGGAAAACCTAATTAGTAATTTAAAACCCTAATATTTATAACCCTAATTTTGGTAATTAAAAACCCTAATTAAAATTTGGTAACCCTAATTATCAAAATCGTAAATCATAATTGTTTAATTACCAAGGTTAATTATAATTAGTGATTTTAAACCCTAATGTTCCTGTATAATTTAATTAGAAAACCTAACTAATTAATAAACCCTAAATTTCTATTTTTAGAAACTAAAATTTTATTTATTTATTTATTTTTGCTTAATTAGAAATCCTATAAATTAATTGTGCAAGACCTTAGGGTTAAACTCTAAGGGTGAAACCCTAAGGGTTTGGGATAAGTTTACACAAATGCCATTAAAATTCTAAGCTAATTGACTAAAATACCTTGCATTATTGAAGTTAATTTGTAGGTTTTGACCTTAGGTGATGTTGGCGACCAAATCCAACAACCCCATGTGCTAAAAACTCCAGCAACCAACCACTTATATCAGCCATTCATTGCATCTAACTTCTATATATAGATTGAGAGAGAGAGAGAGAGAGAAAGTCATTTGTTAGCCTATTTTTGCATAAACACTTAACCATTCCTCTCTCCTTCAAAACCTCCAAAAATATCAAGACATATCAGTCACAAACCAAGCCCCACTAACATCCATAACCAAATCAGTAGCTAGAATCAGAGATTGATCATCAAGGTATAAAACCCTAGCTTGAAAAATCTGTCCATTGATCCCATGTTAGATGTTGTTGTTTTTTTTGTGTTAAACATGTTAGATGTAGTGTATAATGATGATCTGGGTTGCTAGATGTTAGATCCATAACATCTAGATGCTCGAATTTGAAAATTTCAAAAATCTGGAAAATAATTTCTTGGTGGTCTGATATTGAATGTCAGTGGCTCTAGATTCTTGCATGATCACGATTTTTGTTGTTTGAGGTTTTAAATATGTAGTCTGTTATGTACTCTTTGATCTGGATCAAGAAACAGACTTAGATTTGGTCTAGATTGCATGATATTATTGGTCAAAAGGCGTTGACCGACCATGACCGGGCCATTTCTGGGCAACCCAGAAACCGAGAAACAACGTCTGACAGTTTATTGAAGCCTCTAGATCTGTCAATGTGTTGATGATTTGATGTTTTTCTTGTATCTAAGTTATAGTTTGGTATAAGGACTACACGTTTATGCCTTAAAATCTCCTTAAAATTAAACGAGTCGAAAGTAGTGGATGGTCAAAGTAGACTCCGGTCATACTTTCTGTTTCTGGGAATTTCCAGAAACTAATAGGAGCTTATTTCTGACAGTGGTTGACCGACTTGTATCTGCTTAATTTATTGTTGTTATGTTGATGTTATGAAATAGATCTATACACTTATATGTGGTCTACAACCTGGAAGCATTATATCGCAAAAACATCAACCGAATTGCAAGTTGTGGAAGCCCAAAATGGACAGGTCGAACTGTTCTTCATTTCTGGGTAACCCGGAAAATGAAGAATAGGTCTGACAATCCCTTTGAAGGCTTAGATCTCGTTGGTTATGTGATGAATGATCATGTTTGTTATTGGATCTTGTAGTCTTGTATTAGTTCTACACGATCTACTTAACAACATGCCTAGAAACACAATACACACTGAATCATTGATGGTCAAACATGGTTCCTCGAAACTGGGTATGAAGATCTGGGTTTGCATGAAAAACACGAAGAACACCTATAACGACGATTCTGTCGCTATAGACAGTCTTTAGTGACAATTATTTTTGAAAATTAATTATTTTAATTAAATAAATAGAAAAAAATAGTTTTAAATTAATAAAAATACATAATAAATTATTAAAAAATTATTTGTAAGTCTAAAAATTAGTTTTTAATTATTTTTAAAATATTTAATAAATATTTAATATTTTTGAAATATTAAAAGTATTTAATTTATTTAATTATTATATTAAATAAATTATTTAAAAATGATTTTAATATTTGAAAAATCATTTAAAATTATATAATGATATAAGAAAATATTTCAAGTTATTTTTAATGACTTTTAATATTTTGTGATTAATTTCATTAATAAATTAATATTAATGACAATCAAGATATTTAATAAATGAATTAAATTAGTTAATTAAAAATAATTTTATTATATTAAAAAATCATTTTAAATAATAATAAGTTATTTAAAAATATTTTAAGTTATAAAATATAACTTTCAATATTTAAGGGTAAATTTTATTAATTAATTATTATTAATGATATTAAGGTTATTTAATAATTATATTAAATAATTTAGTTTAAAAATTATTTTAAATGAAAATAAAGTGTTTAAAGATATTATAAGTTATAAAATATAACTTTAAATATTTAAAGGATAATTTTATTAATAATTTAATATTAGTAATTATTAATTTATTATTAGTGATATTAAATTTATTTAATAATTATTTGTATAAATAGTTTAAAAATAGTTTTATTATTTTAAAAATCATTCAAAAAGGATATAAATGAATTAAAAATATTTTAAGGTATAATTAATGACTTTTAATATTTTGATAAATAATACATTAATACCTTAATATTAATGGTAATTATTTAAAAATGATTTTAAATGATTTAAAAATCATGTAAGGATAATATTAATACTTTAAAAATATTTTAAGTTATTATAAATAACTTTAATATTTTGACAATAGTTTCATTAATAATTTAATATTAATTAAATATTAATAATAACAGAATTGTTTAATATTTAAATCATTTAATAATGATTCTGATGTTTAAAAATTCATGATAAATTATAATAAATATTTTAAAAAATATTATAAGTCATTTAAAAATAATATGACTGATAATTGCAGTTATTGAACTACAGGATAGAGTCTTAGACTCGATAATTACCTGATAAAGCCGTCGGTACACCGATATGATTCAGAAATTGATCTGGACTTAGTTAGGTTGATTTGATAAGTGTTTATTTGTGATTCAATGGTTGTTGAACATGAGTGATAATGTGATTAGATTATGTGCTGACTGCGAAATGTAGTACTATGTGTTACAGTATGTTATTCTAATCAATAAAATGATCTTATTACTGATAGGTTGTTATACAAAAGATAGAACTAAGTTGGAAATTGTAAGCAGCAGACCAAGCAAGTATCTTACCTTTGCATTTTCTTTATGCAATGGACATGAGTAAGAATGTTTCAGAATTATATTATTACTGTACAGATTATTAACCCTATTGTTATATATATTATATACGCTCATTGATTAACAACATGTTAGTATATGGTAATTTAGATGTATATTCTGTTTGTTGAATTTCTATAAATGGTTATACAAGTGTTCCCACTTGGATAATCATTGTATTTAATCACATGTTGACACACCTTTGTTAATTACCCGTATATATATGTTAAATTATAGATTATTGTTGCACAAGATAAAATCTTTTGGTTTGGAACCCCGACAAGTACGAATATCCCGTACACGGGAAAACTTTTTATACACCCAAGATGGACAGAGTGAACGATAACATTGTTCTTGCATGTAGTATTGATCAATATAGGGTACAACGGACTGATCACCCTCGTGCCCGTAAGTTATGACGGTTTACGGATGAAGTTCTGCAAAACCTATTCAAAAATTAAAAATAATGTTCTTAGTATGTCACCTTAACCCTAATTATAGTCATTACGTAGTTTTAAAAATTTGATAGAGAGTTGTTATGTTATTATTATCAGTTCAGATTACTTCACAACTATTGATTAGTTGTAGAAGGGTAGTACAAAGAAAATATTTAATCCTTTCAGCTAATATTTATAATTGTTATTACTTGTTGGGCACTCAAATGCTCATTCTTGCTTAATTTAAATGTTTTCAGCTAAGTGTGAACAACCTGAAGGCTCTGCTAAGAACAAGGAAAAAGGAAAGGTTGTTGAATGAATGCAATGTTATCTTATGTAATAGTTTGATATTATTAAGACAATGATATATATTACCTATCATGTTTTGGAAGGAATGTATTAAAGGTTACGTACTTGGGAGCTAGACTCTGATAATCTTGTAAATTAAGTTTAATAATTATATTATTGTTATTATTATTAGTATTATTTCGCTAATAGATATGGTATCGTGAAGCACCGAGTTCGGGTTTCAAGTACCTGGATTTGGGGGCTTTACAAGTTGGTATCAAAGCTTAGGGTTAAAAACCTTAGGAGGGCTAGACCTTCGGCTATAACCTTAGAATAGAGGGAAACGTTGAAAATATAAATAACTCATATAGAGTTTAAAAGGAGATGATCAAATAAATTCATCATCAAACAAAATAAAAGATAACTTATATAAAACTATTATTTGTTGTGTGTATATACTATATGCTAATCAAGATAATTTATGTGTGTAGATGTCAGGAGGAAAAGGCTTGTTATATGCTTATAGCATGAAGAAGGATCAAATCCATACCCCCGAGCTAATATCGAAGCCAATAGCTGAAATAAAGGCTCACGATGAAAACAACTCAGACGAGGTGGTTATTTTAGAAAACGTAATACCAGATCCAGAGATGGTGGAACTGACAGATAGTGATTCAGACACTAAAGTTGAAGCTGATCAAGCATCAACGGAGGTACAGGATCTGAGGAACAAGGTTTCTTCTCTGGAAAGGCTGTGGAAAATAGAAAAGCTGTTAAATAGTCAATTACATCAGGCGTTAATAGAAACAATGGAAGAACAAGGTAAGCTTAAAATCCAAATTGATCAGATGGGAGCCACAAGCAACACATCGTGTGTAGCTCCGAGCAAGAAGGGGAAAAGAAAGATAGAAGACCATGACTTAGAAAAATTCGATAAGAAGAAAGGGAAAAGAATATGTTATCTTTGCGGTTATGAGGGACATACCACTCTGTATTATCCCGACTATAAACCAGGTGCATGTTTTATCTGTGGGATAGAAGGTCATCAGGCGAAATGTTGTCCAAGGAAAAAGGCATAGCGAATAGGTAGTATAGGTTCTGTGGTGTAAGTGTGTATAATGTAATATATAGAATAAGTATGTCTGTGTAATGTAATATTCTCAACTTTTGTAATGATCAAGGTTGTAAATCCCGACTATTGTAGTCACAAAGGGATATCTGATGTTTAAAGCAGTATGTGTTATGCTATGTAAAGTATTCGTTAAATGAATATGAATCTATGTTTGAGTAATGAAACAAGTTTAATAAATTAAACTTATGCGATAAGGTTTAGAATGTAAGTTAAATTTATGATTTTATCTAATCAGATAATGCCGCCAAGACGTCGAACTCAAAATCAAAGGGCAAAAGAATCTGTCAACAATGCTGAGGGACAACAACAAGCAGACCCGATGCAGCACTTTACAAACATGGTAGCACAAGCTATGCAACAAGGAATACCAGCCGCAGGGATCCAGCCAGACAACCTCTTAGCGAACTTCAAATACTTTAAGGCTGTAGGACCGCCGAAATTTAAAGGTACAACTGACCCTGTGGAAGCCCAGACTTGGGTTAAAGAAATTGAAAAAGCATTCGTGATAGCTAGAGTAGCTGAGGGGCAGAAGACTACTTTTGACACTTACATGATGAAGGGTGAGGTAAATTTTTGGTGGGAAGCGAATCAGGCAAGGGCAGGAGAAGGAATAGTTACTTGGGATAGGTTCAAAACTTTATTTTTCGAAAACTATTTTTCATCTAGTATGTAGGCTAGAATGAAGGTGAAATATTTAGACTTGAAGCAGGAGAATATGACGGTGTCAGAATACGCCGTAAAATTCAATGAGTTAGCTAGGTTCGCTCTGCGTCAAGTTGATACAGAGGCTAGGAAAGCTAGAAGGTTTGATCTGGGATTAAAACCATGGCTCTATAACAAGGTGGCAGTATTGCAGATTCTTACATTTGCAGCACTCATGGAGAAAGCTATTATTGTTGAGGAGGGAAGTGAGGCCATGAGCCTCTACAATAAGGAAAGGAAGAACAAAGTTAAGGTTGAAGGAACTGGGATGGTAGAAATTAATAGTGGAAGTAGGGATGGTACTAGCAAGAGGAAGGGGAGCAATTTTGGAAGTGTGCAGATAAAACAAGAAGGTGTGAAGAAGCAAGTGGTGTCGTGTAAGACTTGTGAAAAGAACCACTCTGGGGAATGTCTGAAGGGAAAATTTGTATGCTATAAGTGCGGGCAGGAGGGCCATATCTCTCCCAACTGCTCCAATCCAAGAATGAACAGTGGGTGTTTTCTGTGCGGATCTACTGAGCACAAGGTGAAGGATTGTCCGAAGAGGAGGGCAGAGGCAGGAAGTGTGAATACTGGCACTGGCAACGGGACTTTAGCAATCACAGGACCAACTTCGTCAAACAAGCCAACAAAATCAACAGCAAGGGTCTACAACATGACTGTCCAGGATACGGCGGCAGCTGGCAATGGAACTCTAGGTATTATTCGTATAACTTTTATTGTCTTATACATGAGTTCCTATATTAGTAAATTATTTTATAAAAAAAATTTGAGGGAGGAATTTGAGTTCTTTTAGAAATTAAATTTTCGTTTAATCAGATAGACAAGTTTTATGTGAATAGTTAAAGATCAGTTCGATCAAAGTTGGTCGAGATCTACTTGTAAAGATTTTGTGTGCTATGTACCCTGGTATGTATAGGTTTTAAAGCGGTGATCCCAGGGACAGAATCTTTATAACGGAGGGTGAATGTAACAACCCGATATTTTTTATATAATTAAATCAGAAATTTTGAGTATAAATTTTTTATTATTTTAAGGATGAGGATTTATACAAGATATTTTGTATATGTATTTATGTGATAAATAAAAATATATTTATTACATGAAAATTTATAAATAATTTTTTTTAGAATTATTGATTATAAATTATAAAGTATATTCTTATAATAATTAATTCTAAAGTAGAAATATTTTTATGAAAATATAAGTATATATTATTTAAGTAATATATGAAATGATTTTTAGAATTATTATAATAACTATTTATTTTATTATATGAATTTATGTTAGATTAATTAAGTTAATTATTTTTAACTTAATTAATAATGTTATATTTGAAGAATAAGTCAGATATGGAATCCAAACCCTAATTTTGGATTTTGAGCCATGAAGGAGAATAATAATATAATAATATTATATTTTAATTTTTCAGTGCTATAAATATGTGTTGTATGTACGTATTGATAATGGTTGGTCAATTATGGTGTATAATGTAAAAATCCTACCATTAATTTGTTTAACCTTATATTTAAATTCAAATGGGAAATTCAAGACTGTTATATAAATGTGTTATATGATTTAGGTTGTGTATTAAATGATTAATTAGGTAAGTCCTAATTCAAATTTTAGAAACCCTAATTAATCTTTACAAAACCCTATTTATAAAATCCTAATTTCTGAAATTAGAAACCCTAATTTGAAACCTAAACTGGAGTTTGTGATCAGTCAGAAATTGTGTTAATGTGATTAATATCATGTATGGTAGATGTTATTGCTAATAAGGGAAAACCTAATTAGTAATTTAAAACCCTAATATTGATAACCCTAATTTTGGTATTTAGAAACCCTAATTTTGGTAATTTTGTAACCCTAATTATCAAAATTGTAAACCCTAATTATTTAATTAGCAAGGTCAATTATAATTAGTGATTTTAAACCCTAATGTTCCTGTATAATTTAATCAGAAAACCTAACTAATTAACAAATCCTAAATTTCTGTTTTTAGAAATTAAAATTTTATTTATTTATTTATTTTTGCTTAATTAGAAATCCTGCAAATTAATTGTGTAAGACCTTAGGGTTAAACCCTAAGGGTCAAACCCCAAGGGTTTGGGACAAGTTTACACAAACGCCATTAAAATTCCAAGCTAATTAACCAAAATATCCTTGCATTATTGAAGTTAATTTGTAGGTTTTGACCTTAGGTGATGTTGGTGACCAAATCCAACAACCCCATGTGCTAAAAACTCCAGCAACAAGCCACTTGTATCAGCCATTCCTTGCATCTAACTTCTATATATAGATTGAGAGAGAGAGAGTCATTTGTTAGCCTATTTTTGCACAAACACTTAACCATTCCTCTCTCCTTCAAAACCTCCAAAAATATCAAGACATATCAGTCACAAACCAAGCCCCACTAACATCCATAACCAAATCAGTAGCTAGAATCAGAGATTGATCATCAAGGTATAAAACCTTAGCTTGAAAAAGCTGTCCATTGATCCCATGTTAGATGTTGTTATTTTTTTGTGTTAAACATGTTAGATGTAGTGTATAATGATGATCTGGGTTGCTAGATGTTAGATCCATAACATCTAAAGGCTCGGATTTGAAGATTTCAAAAATCTACAAAAAAAATTCTTAGTGGTCTGACATTGAATGTCAGTGGCTCTAGATTCTTGCATGATCATGATTTTTGTTGTTTGATGTTTTAATTATGTAGTCTGTTATGTACTCTTTGATCTGGATCAAGAAACAGACTTATATTTAGTGTGGATTGCATGATATTATTGGTCAAAGGTCGTTGACCGACCATGACCGAGCCATTTCTGGGCAACCCAGAAACCGAGAAACAACGTCTGACAGTTTATTGAAGCCTCTAGATCTGTCAATGTGTTGATGATTTGATGTTTTTCTTGTATCTAAGTTATAAATTGGTATAAGGACTACACGTTTATGCCTTAAAATCTCCTTAAAATTAAACGAGTCTAAGGTAGTGGATGGTCAAAGTAGACCATCTGGTCATACTTTCTGTTTCTGGGAATTTCTAGAAATTGATAGGAGCTTATTTCTGACAGTGGTTGACCTACTTGTATCTGCTTAATTTATTGTTGTTATGTTGATGTTATGAAATAGATCTGTACACTTGTATGTGGTCTACAACCTGGAAGCATTATATCTCAAAAACATCAACAGAATTGCAAGTTGTGGAAGCCCAAAATGGACAGGTCGAACTGTTCTTCATTTCTGGGTAACCCAGAAAATGAAGAATAGGTTTGACAGTTCCTTTGAAGGCTTAGATCTCGTTGGTTATGTGATGAATAATCATGTTTGTTGTTGGATCTTGTAGTCTTGTATTAGTTCTACATGATCTGCTCAACAACATGCCTAGAAACACAAAACACACTAAATCATTGATGGTCAAACATGGTTCCTCGAAATTGGGTATAAAGATCTGGGTTTGCATGAAGAACACGAAGAACACCTATATCGATGGTTCTGTCGCTATAGGCAGTCTTCAGTCACAATTATTTTCAGAAATTAATTATTTTAATTAAATAAATAGAAAAAAATAGTTTTAAATTATTAAAAATACATAATAAATTATTAAAAAATTATTTTTAAGTCTGAAAATTAGTTTTTAATTATTTTTAATATATTTCATAAATATTTAATATATTTGAAATATTAAAAGTATTTAATTATTATATTAATAAATTATTTAAAAATGATTTTAATATTTAAAAAATCATTTAAAATTATATAATGATATAAGGAAATATTTCAAGTTATTTTTAATGACTTTTAATATTTTGTGATTAATTTCATTAATAAATTAATATTAATGATAATTAAGATATTTAATAAATAAATTAAATAAATTAATTAAAAATGATTTTATTTTTTAAAAAAATTATTTTAAATAATAATAAGATATTTAAAAATATTTGAAGTTATAAAATATAACTTTCAATATTTAAGGATAAATTTTATTAATTAATTATTATTAATGATATTAAGGTTATTTAATAACTATATTAAATAATTTAGTTTAAAAATAATTTTAATATTATAAAAATCATTTTAAATAAAAATAAAGTGTTTAAAGATATTTTAAGTTATAAAATATAACTTTTAATATTTAAAGGATAATTTTATTAATAATTTAATATTAATTTATTATTAGTGATGTTAAATTTATTTAATAATTATATTGAATAAATAGTTTAAAAATGGTTTTATTAATTTAAAAATCATTTAAAAATGATATAAATGAATTAAAAATATTTTAAGTTATAATTAATGACTTTTAATATTTTGATAAATAATACAGTAATACCTTAATATTAATGGTACTTTTTTAAAAATAATTTAAAAATCATGTAAGGGTAATATTATTACTTTAAAAATATTTTAAGTTATTATAAATAACTTTAATATTTTGGCAATGGTTTCATTAATAGATTAATATTAATTAAATATTAATGATAATAAATTTTTTTAATATTTAAATCATTTAATAATGATTCCGATGTTTGAAAATTCATGATAAATTATAATAAATATTTAAAAAATTATTATAAGTCATTTAAAAATAATATGACTGATAATTGTAGTTATTAAACTGCAGGATATAGTCTTAGACTCGATAATTACCCGATAAAGTCGTTACCGACATGATTCAGAAATTGATCTGGACTTAGATAGGTTGATTTGATAAGTGTTTATTTGTGATTCAATGGTTATTGGACATGAGTGATAATGTGATTAAGTTATGTGCTGACTGCGAAATGCAGTACTATGTGTTATAGTATTTTATTCTAATCAGTAAAATGATCTTATTACTGATAGGTTGTTATACAAAAGATAGAACCAAGTTACAAATTGTAAGCAGCAGACTAGGCAAGTATCTTACCTTTGCATTTTCTTTATACAATGGACATGAGTAAGAATGCTTCAAAATTTTATTATTATTGTACAGATCATTAACTCTATTGTTATATATATTATATACGCTCATTGATTATCAACATGTTAGTATATGGTAATTTAGATATATATTCTGCTCGTTAAATTTCTATAAATGGTTATACAAGTGTCCCCACTTGGATAATCATTGTATTTAATCACATGTTGATGCACCTTTGTTAATTACCCGTATATATATATATATATATATATATATATATATATATATATATGTTGAATTATAGATTATTGTTGCACATGATAAAACCTTTGGTTTTGAACCCCGATAAGTATGAACATCCCGTACACGAAAAAACTTTTTATGCACCCAAGGTGAACAGAGTGAACGATAACATCGTTCTTGTATGTAGTATTGATCAATACATGGTACAACGGACTGATCACCCCTGTGCCCGTAAGTTATGACGGTTTGCGGATGAAGTTCTGCTAAACCTATTCGAAAATTGAAAATAATGTTCATAGTATGTCACCTTAACCCTAATTATAGTCATTACGTAGTTTCAAAATTTTGATAGAGAGTTGTTATGTTATTATTATCGGTTCAGATTACTTTACAACTATTGATTTGTTGTAAAAGGGTAGTATAAAGAAAATATTTAATCCTTTTAGCTAATATTTATAATTGTTATTACTTGCTGGGCACTCAAATGTTCATTCTTGCTTAATTTAAATGTTTTCAGCTAAGTGTGAACAACCTGAAGGCTCTGCTAAGAACAAGGGAAAAGGAAAGGCTGCTGAATGAATGCAATGCTATCTTATGTAATAGTTTGATATTATTAAGACAATGATATATATTACCTATCATGTTATGTAAGGAATGCATTAAAGGTTACGTACTTGGGAGCTAGACTCTGATAATCATGTAAATTAAGTTTAATAATTATATTATTGTAATTATTATTAGTATTATTCCGCTCATAAAAATGGTATCGTAAAGCACCGAGTTCGGGTTTCAAATACCTGGATTTAGGGGCCTTACATTTATCATATCACCCGATACATATAATTAAAATATATTTTGAAAATTTAAATATATTTTTTTTCTAGCTGAAACAAACAGCATAGATACGCGAATAATAGCACTGTTTTAAAAATTCTTTGGTTCACTAGTGTGATCTAACATTTTTCAAAAATCAAAAGTACAACCATCGACACGAAGTTAATAAATCTCGAAAGTCTAGCATAGCTAGTAGATTTAGAATATCCAGGTATCTATCAACTTCAATCTTTACTCCATTACTTCATTACTAACTAATCCTTTTTATTTCTAGCACCACCAATGCTCTTATACTAAATATTCTTGTATTTTAACTTACAATCCTCCTATATCCCCAGTATAGTTCATCAAACTTACCGCACATAGGAATTTCAGGAACTTGCCATAATAATATGAGTTTAAGAACTTATCCTAGTCAGACCATAGGCGTCCATTCGCTGAGGGGTTCAAAACATACCATATTATTATGAGTCACGAACTTACCATGTGCATTAGTTTTAAGAACCACACTTAATCCTAATAATATTTGACTAATCTTAATAGTTTCTAACTATCAAATATACACATGAGAAAAGAATCACTTTTTCACCATATATACATTGATAGCGCGACACCGACATTCTAATAATTGTCAATGTGATAAACCAAGTGCAAGCACAAAACCCTCACCCATACAAAGGTTTGTACAACTCAGCCATCACATGAGTCCTCAATTGAAATCCCACCTAATTCTATCTTACTCATAACTTGCTCAATATGAATTCCCCGTATCACATTATCTATAACTCCTCGTGAGTTTATCTCCTATTGTATCATAGTACATTATCTTCATAGTATCAAGTTATAATTATTCAAACATTACTGACCATCTTTCTTTTATAACTTAAATAGTTCATGTCATGATCTTATTCTATAATCATCTCCCTTAAAATTCTTTTCTTAATTTGTGATCGTTTTGTTTTACGATCCTCTTTCTTTCCTTTTTCATCATTTACGACATTATTCGTTATCTTGGCTATTGGAGTTAGGAAACTCCCTTATCTTTATATCCTTTCAAGATTCTTCTTTGAATTTTCTTATTTATAAAACAATTCTTCATTTAGGAATTTCTAACTTCATTTACATTGCTCAACATTTCATTTGAGTTCCCCATTTCCATCATATGTATCCATTTTCTATACTTGGTATACATCGAGTCTTTAATAGTTTCAATATGGTACGCTGAGTGGTTTCCCACAAACAACCAACAAACTAGGTTCCGAGTTGCTAGTTCGTATATACCTCCGCTCTATGAAGAAATCGTTTAGCCCAGATACCATACATCAACCATTAAAGAGTACAATTGTGCCATACTTAAATATAACTTTTTATTCTTAACTTCTTTATCATTCTCTTCTTATAGACATTGTCTATTTATTATCACCTTACATTCTTATTATTGGAGTTGGGTAACCCCATAACTCTGCGAGATTCTTCTTTGAATCCTCTTATGCATGTTTTAATCCCTTCTCTATAAATTTCTTAAATTACTTCTTATTGTTCAAACTCTATCTGAGCTTATTCTTTATCATCTTATCCTTTATTCTCTAAGGTTATAGCCTAGGGTACTCTTACCTAAGGTTTATAACCTACAACTTTGATACCAACTGTAACGACCCGAAAATTCTTACAATTTAATTCTCAACTTCGGCCGTTAATAATACATCTAACTTCTGATTTTTTTCATCATTATTCGATGATAAACTTTATAAAATGTGGAATGATTTAAACTTTTATGTCTTCTTTCTTTAATTTCCTGAACCAAAACCTTTATCATCTACATGCCTTTGAATCAATCTTATTTTTATGATTCTCTTTATCACTGTTATCATATAAAATTTTACATTTCAACCCGATAACATTTACATATCAGATAACTCTAACTCTAGCTTTACAACTCAACATAAAACTATACATCATAAAACATTTAGTACATTTCATGAATCTTAATCATGGTTTAAAGAAATAGCAACTTTAGCTAAAACATTAATCTTCGTGTATTATTTCTGATCCACTTCATTCAAGTAGCTCGTAGTCTTATCTTCAATCCTTAACCTGCAAAAATGGTTATTTGCAAGGTTGAGCTCGACAGCCAAGCAAAATCTAACAGTTTTCATCCATCATATAGCACATAATAACATGTTCAACATATAACATACATGTTGTAGTTCATATAACAAGTATAAAGATTGAGTTCCTTACTCAATCAGCATGCTTTAATCAATCAACGTAGTCATAAGTTGACTTTAACATTTCATACTTTCAACATATATATAACACATCATACATTTTGCAATAACAATTTAAAATAATTAATCATTATGTTCACATAGCAAATAGGAACTGAAAGACTTGCCTTGATCATTGTTTACCAATAACAGTTTAACAGCTTACAGTTATCTGCACTTCACGTGCCCTACACAATTATATAATCATACACATCAACTATTAGTCAACTAGCAACGCATAGTAGTTGTAATGAAAACTTTACTCTATAACTCATAACCCTTCCTATTATATTTATGCAATGCACTAACGTCCATTTTTTAACATAACACTCAATTCTAGTTAAACTTGTTATTTCAGTACAAGTCTTATGCTACTATATATATTTCTGAAACTCTAAGTGTTGACTTCACAACACTTGTCTAACATTCATTGTGTACGTTAAGTTCTAACATAACATGTTCATACCTTATGATTCTTTTAACAACTTTGAATTTATCAATGACATATCATGGTTCTGTTTTAACCTCCTTGTCACATGTTTAACACATTGACATAACCTTAGACCAAGTTATAGCGGCATCCCAGGTCTGCAGCAGTAGAAGAAGCCATTGCCTCATATCAGTGTATGGTGCAGCTGCGCCATACATAAGCCTAGGACCGGCGCAGCTGCGCCGTTTCTGGCCTTGGCACCGGCGCAGCTGCGCCAGTGCACAGACAGAACCAGAAAGGCTGTGAACAGTAGCCGACTTTAGCCCAACTAACACGAATTTCACCTTCAAAACAATAAATTTAACACAAACAATTGATATAGAACAATTACAAACATGTTTCCTCACATATTCATCAACATAGAACAATTTAGCAACAACTTTTACTAACTTAATTCCTCAAATTCTATGTTTTAATACAAAAACTCCATTTTTGAGTTCCTTTACAAAATTCATCACTGTGATTTCAATTCTTCACCAAATCACTTTGTTCAAACTACGTTTTCTTCGTTTCTTAATAAACTAACATAATCAAGCCTCAATTTGCAGATTAACATACGAATTGACCACTAAAATTGGTACTTTTACAAGCCATATGAAAAAAATATACTATAAATATTTTTCTTCCGTTTTGATCGAAATTAGCATAACAAATTCTTATCTAAATGCAAACTCTAACATCATAAACACGTATAATCACAATTACCTGTTATATATATCAATAATCTAATAAATTGAATTCACAGTATTCGAAACTTAAAAATTTTACCGTAAAACCTATATATATATATATATATATATATATATATATATATATAAGATATAAAACTTATAGAGAAATACCTTCTTATGTGCAAACAATCCTTGCTAATCAACTGATAATCACTTTGAAATCACTTGTTTTCCCTCACACTCTCTCAATTCTCTCTTAGCTTCTCTCTGTATTTCTATTATCTAGCCTTAGGGAAATATTATATGTAGAATAACTGAAACTCCCCACGATCATCAGTTAAAACAAATAATACGTTTGTCAGTTATTTTAGGCCAAAAGCAACAAGGCTACGTTTGGCTACACACAAATCCCATACTAGTTTATTTTTATAATATTATATTGTATAGTTTCATGTGCCACACCCTTAGTTATTTTAAATAACTTATAATAATAATAATAATAAATAATTATAATCTCATTATAATTATACTTATAATTAATAAATAATTATATATCTAATTTAATTAATAACTTAGAAACATTACTTTATTTAATTTATTTACTTTCTTTAATATTAAACAATTCATTTAATTTAATTATTTTATTAAATTAAATCTTCAAAGAATAAAATTTACTTTTGCTTTAATTTAATTATCATACACACGTAACTAAATTATTATATCACAATTTCATAAATTATTTATTTTTCTCAATACATAAATTGTTTAAAACATTTATTTAATTTAATAAATATATAAAATAATTACCAAATTCATTTAATTTCTTCAATAGTTAACTTAACTATTAAACCTCACTTTCCCAATATATGAATATATATTTCTCTTCACAGCAGTGCACATATTTCAAAATATATAGCACGTATATATATACATACTCAAACTCAAAACATCTCATAATAAGAATTTTAATTATTAAATTTCTATTTTAATAACTTATAAAAATTTGGGTTGTCACAAAGCCTATGAGGGTCATAAACTGTCGGCTCATATCTCCGATAGCCATCCGAGCACAAGGCTTGTCTAGAGGCAAATCTGCAAGACGCTCATACTCCTCCAAGGTAGGAGTCAACTCATGGGTCTCAAACCGGAACACTTGCCTATCCGGTACCTAGTGCTCCAACATACCCTCTACAAAACCCAATGGAACCTGGAACATAAGGAGGGTCATGGAGTGATACATCAACTGATCTACGATCATCCGATCTAGGGAGGACAAGCTGTCATACCACGATCTCAAACATGAGGCCACCAGTACTGGTGGGGTATGATCTATTCGGCTAACTATCAATGACGACATCTGTAGGGCCGTGTCATAAGACCATTCGGGGGTCAATGCTGAACTCATATCTAGAAATACATATGCATAACATAATACATGCATGATAAATAATATATGACAATATAATGTAGGGAATGGAAACCAATATATATATTCTTAAGTACATCATCATCTAATACATCATCTCTGTATACAACTGAAAATATAGGGAAATGGGACACAACCGCCCAACAACTAACAGAGGCCTATCAAAAGATGTAACGAGAATGGGACATAACTGTAGGGTTTCGACAGAAACACACAGCGGAAATAGAATAAATATAAAGCAATTTCGAAACCCTAAACAGGATCCATGTGAAAATCAATTAACTCAGTGGTTAGAAATTATACCGATTACGAAAATTAAATTGATGCGCTCGAATCTCCAACGCAATCCAAATGAATCGCGCCTCTACGGTATCCACATGAATGCTTCGCGAATCATCCTACGATCTGCAGAAGAAGGAACTGCGGTACTAGCCACTAAGGATGAGGATTTCAGAAATGTTTCTCTCTAGTCTCTCTCTGAGAGTGGCTAGGGTTTTTTTTGGTTTTGAATAATACCCTAAGTGGTTGCTATATATCATATATATAGTAGTTAAAAGGTATTAATCAAAACCTAATTTCATAAAATCCGAATTTATATATATATATATATATATATATATATATATATATATATATATATATATATATCTTAATTAAGTCTTACTTAATTAATATACATATATACAAATTATCCTTTTAATTTAAATTCGTAATTTAAATATTATTAATCATATTAATATATTTAAATCCTTAAAATTTAAATTAATTCCCTTTTAAATTACGTTCTATATGTGTGACCCTATAGGTTATTATTACGTTGGCAATAATTTTAAAATCATATTATAAAGTTATAAACGGTGAGTGTCATCTAGCAATGCATCACTGCTACCCAAGTAATAATAAGATCGGTGATTCGATGCAACCTTTTCGTGACCAATGTTTCAATGTAATTTAATCCTTTTAGCCTTAATATCCAAGATTAAACTCGAGTCATGGAATGTGTCATACTCTTCATAATTTAATCTGAGTTTTTTCTTGATCAATGAGTAGACTATATGAAACAAATCACTATTTGAGCATGGCCATGCATTTCATAGTCCTACTCAATCAAGAGGCCTATGGATATCACCCCTAATATATAGGATGATTAAATTCCATCTCGATCACTCATATTCCTCACACGATTCATGATGTACCCAATAATTGTGATAACCCGAGATTTCGAATAATCAAAAATTTGCGAATAAATTTTTTTTATTAATATTAATATTAATTATCAATTTTGTGACAAGTATCGGTGATACGAGTATCGAGAAAGTCAATTTGTGTATTGACTAATAAAGATAGAGTAGAGTTATGTTTAACAGCTTTAGAAACCCTAACCCTAATTTGTGGAACGGGATTCGATAGAAAATATAATTAAAATAATTATTTTAACGAGTTTGTGTTTTTACCGAAGAAATTTATTGATCAAAGATTGATTGGATAAGGTTTAATATTAGAAACCCTAATAAGAGATTAAAAACCCTAATCTCAGGATTAGAAACCCTAACGTACCGTTGAAAACCCTAATCGAAAGCCGGGAAATCCTAATTTTAAATTCGGGAATCATAAACCCTAAATTAGGAAACTCTAATCCTAATTGGCAAGCCTAATGTGTGTATTAAACTTAAATATAATTAGAAAACCCTAATTATATTTTTGTTATATTAATTTCTATTTTACAAACCCTAATTGTATTTTAGAAATTTTAATTTCCTAATTCGTGGGTTATAAACCATAATGACCATTTTGACCCTAATTGCTAAATTAAGCATTTTTAATTAGGAATATTAATCCTAATTAGCAAGATTGAATTTTATGATTAGGAAATATTAATATATTTATTGAATCCTAATTGTAATTTGCAATTATTAATTTTCTATTTTGGAAACCGAAATTTGAAAATTTTGGAAATTAAATTGCAACCCTAAAGGGTTTAAACCCTAAACTCTAAAGTGTTCAAATCTTAAACCTAAACCCTAAACCCTAAGGGTTTGGCTAATTGGCAAGAATGTCATTAAATGTATTTACCAAATGACCAAAGTGCCCTTTTTAGATTTTTAATTAGATAACTTGTCATTTTTGCTAAAACTTTAGTTGGTAACCTAATGCTTTGACATTGTGACTCAAATATCTCAACAAATCAGTCTAGCATTGCCAGCAACATCAGATCTAAGGCTATATATCATAATATATATAGATTAAGAGAGAGAAAGTTCATAAACTTTGCCATTTTTCTCTTTTGCTCTCACCAACTCCCTCTCCCACTACAAGCTCCGAATTTAGCAAGTAGATCAGTCATAGAACAGCCCCTAGATCAACCAATAACAGATTGGAGACCCAAGATATAAGATTATTCAAGAAAAGGTATAAACCTAATTTTTATTTTGATCCATGTTGCTATGAAAAAGTTTTTGTTTATGTGTTTAGATCTTTGCTAGATGATGTTTAATGATGATCTATGTTGATATAACATAGATCCATAGCATCAAAATGCTTTAAAATTGAGTTTTTCCAAAACTGTCAAGAACATGGTTTGTGATCTGACAAGCAAATGTCAGGTGCCACAGATTCGTGTCTGTTTATGATTCTTGTTGTTTTATGTTTTGGATCTGTTATTTGGTATGAGGTCTTTAATCTGCAAGTGGTTTTATAGCCATCAGATGTCCCGATTGAATGATATTAATGGTCAAAGTGAGTTGACCGACGTTGACCAGCCGAAATCTGGGTAACCCAGAAAGCTGTTTTCAGCGTCTGACAACATCTTTAGGCTGCTTGATCTGTCATGTTTTATGTGTTTTTATGTTTTTGTTGTAACCAGATTATAGCCGGATGTATGTACTCGAGATCCATGTTTTTATAACACTAAAACAGTTAACAGATCAAAAAGAATAAGTGGTCAAAATAGGCCACTCAGTCACGGAGCACGTTTCTGGAAAAACCCAGAAATTTTAAGAACCATGTTTCTGACAACGTTTGACTAAGTTGAATCTGGCGATGTAGATGTTGATTAACTGTTATGTTGTGATGTAAATGTACTTTGACACTATTACTATAGCTTTGGACCATAAAATACCTTATTTGATGACCGGGGCTGCAAAAAGATCAAACCACAAAGTAGACAGTCGAAGCTGTCTGGGTTTCTAGGTAACCCAGAAAGCCCAAAAGCTTCTGACAGCCACTTTGAGGCTTTGGATCTTACAGTTGAGATATTATTAGACCATGATGACGGTTATTTGTTGTAGTGTTACATAAACACTACACAATCACGGTTCAGGATAGCCTAGAAACACAATACACAAAGAATTAATCGTGGTCAAACGTGACCCTAGAAAAAACGAAGCTGTCAGTGTTCTTGAGCTCAAGAACACCAACAGCGACGCTTTCTGTCGCTAAAGACCTACAGCGACGGATTAATTATCTTTTAATTTTTATTATTCCGGAAATTAATAAAAAATTGAAATAAATTATAAAAATTACCAAAAATGATTTTAAAAATTGTTTTAAATTATGAAAAATAATTTTTGACCAATTGGAATATTTTTTTTTAATATTTATAATTATTTAAATATTAAAAGTATTTAATTTATTTAATTAGTGTATTAAATAAATTAGAGAAAAATAATTTAATATTATGAAAAATTATTTTAAATATGAATAATGTATTTAAAAATATTTTGAGTTATAAAATGTGACTTTTAATATTTTTAGAGCATTTTCATTAATAATTTAATATGAATGGTATTAAATTTATTTAATTATTAAATTAAATAAATATGGTAAAAATGATTTTATTGATTTAAAAATCATTTTAAATAAGAATAAAGTGTTAGAAAAATATTTGGAGTTATAAAATATAATTTTCAATATTTTTAGAGAATTCTTATTAATAAATTAATATTAATGATATTAGATTATTTATTTATTAAATTAAATAAATGAATTAAAAATGATTTTATTGATTTAAAAATCATTTAAAAATGAGAACAATGTTTTAAAAATATTTTAAGTTATAATTAATGACTTTCAATATTTGGATAATAATTACATTAATATTTAAATATTAATGGTGATGATTTAAAAATGATTTTAATTACTTTTAAAATCATTTAAGTAGAATATTGATGATTTAAAAATATTTTAAGTTATTAATAATAACTTTAATATTTTGACAAGTATGTTATTTATATTTTTATATTATTAAATATTAATAATGATAAGATTATTTAATAATTAAATCATTTAAAAATGATTTAAGTGTTTGAAAAATTATTATAAATTATAATAATTGTTTATAAATTATTAAAAGCTTCCGAAAAATATTATAAATGATATTTGACTTATCTAAAATAATATTGAAGCTTAGAGACTAAGTTTAGTTGACAATCAATGTGTTAATTATCGGATAGGGTGACCAGAACACCGAAAATGGACCGAGGTCCAACCAGACCGAAATAGTTAGACTAGATAAGTGTTTATATAAGTTATAAACACTAATGTGGCTATGTGGTAATGTGCCTAGGAGAAGTTTGAGTGTAGAATACAGTGTTACGTGTTATAAATGATTGTGTTAATTGTGAGACCGACATTGTTGATTATAGGTCTTACGAACGCAGTTAATTATATTGTGTAGCTGTAATCAACGCGAAAGGCAAGTTTCCTAACTCAACTTTGAGTTATATTCATTTAAATATTATAATGGTTAATTATTGCTAATTATACTATGTCCAAGAAATTTATTGTTGATTATTCGCAGTTAGTGCATGATTAATAATTCAAACTGAATTATGGATTCGAAAAAATATATATTCGTAGAATTACTGTTGTTGGATATTTATATCTGTAGAAACTAATATTGACAGTACAGATAATTCCTATTTATTATCAAATTATATTGTTAGAACTTGATAAATACGAGAAGAGAAATCAATTATTATTGATAGATCAATGTCAATTATTTCGGCTAGATCAATAAGTAGATAGAATTTGAAATCACAGTATTTCGTTGTTAAATCAAAAATCTTGATTCTGAGACTGAGAAGAACAACCTTTTATATAAAGAGAACATTTTGGGTCGTATATTCGACCATTGCGCGCTGTTAAGTATTATGCATAATATAGGGTACAAGGAGTTGGTCGGCTCTAAGTACTTGCAGAAGGGTATGATTTAATCTTTATGGTTATCTGATACACCTGGGTATATCAAAGTCCAATATTTGATAGTTACTCGAGAAGAGAAGTTCTAGATCTAGTGTGATCGCTCAACATAAATCTGGAAAACATCCCACTTTGTAATTGCGTAGAATTGAATCTTGCTTATTCAATAGAATATCGTAGAAACTTTGAAAGCGTTGTACTCTTTCATTATCAGATTATTATTACGGAGAACGTTAGAACAATTGATATTGATTTCTATACCTTTATTGTATGTCTTATCTTGCGGGGCAAACTTGTTGCTCACCCTTGCTATAAATAAAACATTTCAGCTAGGGATGAAGTTGCAGAAGGTGTTGCGAAGAAGAACAAGGGAAAATGCATAGTTATAAATTAGTTATGATGAATAATATTATTATGATGTATTGTATTGTAAACCCTTTTTGTATATCTAAGGGGTATTTCTGTAATGTTAAGGTTAGTAGACTTGGGACTTATGTATTAACAACTTATGTTAATGACTGATATAATCCTATTTATATTTAAATGGGTAGTTAAATGTTATTTATATTATGGATCGTTAACACCAAACTCGGGGGTCGGGTAACCCAGATTTGGGGGTGTCACAATAATCACCTTTATAGTCCACCCTGTTAAAGGTAACATTTGATGATATCAAAGTACATAAATTCTCATGTAGTAATATAGTGATTTCAGGTCGGAGGACCATTACATCATTGTCACTATGAGAATTACTAATGACACTTTGCATAATGCTCCATATAGAATTCTCATGGTGGATCTGTCCAGTACATCGTTCTCTAACATGTACATATGTATTGACTTAATATCTCATATATTTATGACCAATGAGATTTGGTCATCAGTCAATCCATATACTAGTCTTAATGCATCATTGTTGTCCCATCAACAATGATACTCGACTAGGGACATTTAAGAACAATGATACTAATTACAATTATATAATCTCATGTTCAAGTCACATACTTGAAACTATATAATTTGTATCATTATTCTAAGGATTTTTATTATGTTAACATTTATATAACGTAGTAAATAAAATCATAATAAAATCATTCATTTATTCAATCAAACATAATATCAAAACGTTAAGCAATTATATCAAATAATTGGCCTCTAGGGCATAAACTCTAACAATAACCACCCAGTATCTAATAGAAGCCTATCAAAAGATATAGCGAGAAATACATCAGAAGAAGTCAATAGTGTTGATGTCTACATCATCTAACATATCCATCTAATGTAACTATTCCTGAGTCACGATATCTCCTGTGAGGACCCATAATTTTAAACAATAGAATTTTTACGAATAAATTTTTTATTTATTTATTGGTATTGATTATCAATATTATATTGAATATCTGGGATATGAGCTTAGTAAGATGGTCAAACAAAGTATTGCCTGAGTAATATGAGTAAAGTTATGTTAAATAGCTGATGAAAACCCTAACCCTAATTTCGGATAGGGATTCGATAGTTGATACAGTTATAATAATTGTATCTGTGATTATGTGTTTGTACTGTATAGACTTAATGATTAAAGGTTGATCATATAAGGTATAACCTAACACTACAAAAAAATAGGGCTTCAACAACAACCGATTTTCGCTGCTAAAGGTGTCAAATTTCGTTACAAAAGGGTTTTGGCAACGACTTTACTGTCGTTGCGTCTTTCGTTGCGCAATGAGCGTTGCTAATTATTCCGCAACGAACGTATTTTTTTTGTTGCCAAAAGTAATACATTTTGCAACAAAATTTGGCTTTCGTACAGAGACATCGATCATTTAGCAACAAAATGTATTGTTGCAGAATAATTAAAATTTTGTTGCTAAAAAGTCCATTTCGTTGCAAAAGCCTTCTAATTGGCAACGAAATGAACTCTCTTTTTTTTTTGCAACGACCATGCATTATCGTTGCAATTGGCACCATTTTGCAACGATATTTTTCGTTGCAGTAAATTATGAAAATTATTTCCTAAGCTTGCTTTCGTTGCGGAATGTAAACTTTTTAGAAACGATTTTCGTTGCTGATTATATTATTTGGCAACGACATTATACTGAATCAGCAACAAAATTATTTTTTGCTGGTTATTTTTCAATAGCAACGAAAGTCGTCGATTAGCAACGACATTATATGTTGTCGTTTCTTTATATGTGCAACGAAAGTTGATATGATTTGGAACGATAAAAAATGTTGCCGTTTATTTTAGTATTAGCAACAATAACCTCTCCGTTGTTATTAGGTTAATTTTTCGTTGCCAAATATTATATTTTTAATGTCATTAGCAACGAAAATTTGTTGCTAAATGTATAACTAATTGTTGCTATATTAAAACTTGTTCAATGCATTGGTAACGAATTATATTGTTGCCAAATCAAAATTTGATATTCTTTTTGTGTACCTGGCTGACTCAATGTTCTCATAGCAAATAATGGCAAAAAGAAAAAAAAACTAAAATATTATTAACTTAATAAAATCATCTACTACATAATCATTCATTATCTTTATAATTAATCATCAAAAGCTACCACAATTCTTCAATCAATGTATATATCTACATATATAGAAAGAGTACAATTCATAATTTCATCCCTTGTCTTCCGTAAATGTAGCACGAAAATTTGATACCCAGTATTGTAAGGCAGGTCATAGAAGCAGTCTTCCTGCACATATTTAAAAATAATAGCAAGTCAGGAAAATGAAGCAAATAGGTCACCAGAGTCACTTAGTGCCAAAATCAATACACAAAGACAATAGAGTTGCTACGTGGTACTAATGTATATCGTATTGCTCATAAGCAGAAAAAGACAAATAGGCAATCACAATATCATAAGAAGGCATACCATGTTCTTTCACTAATACATGGGAATAAAGAAAATTTTAGTTGGCTCAAGCAGGTTTTGAAGTGGTCCACATGTGAATACAGATTAGTTAAATTTTGACATAATTATTATTTTTAGGCTTACAATTAAAGAGTTTATTTTCTTGGGACTAAAAGAGGTTTTAGTCTCCTATGTACAATATAATGAACAAATTGGAATTGGGAACATCATGCATGAAAGAGGACTAATAAAGTAACAAGGGTCTTCAACACAATCAGCATTCTTGGATAACAAATTACCAATTCTTCAATACTTGCCAAAAATATACATTATCAGTTTTTCAAAAGTTCATGGCAGATTGAACCTTTTATGCCATAAGATTTATTAGGACTAAATAACAGCCATGAAGAATATAGGAGTTCAATAGTCCATGACGTTACTAACCACACATCGATAAATACTTCTTCCATTTCCAAATTTTTATTGACTTTTAAAAATCAATTTGAGATATTTTTAAACTCAAATGATAAGATTCATTAAAATTTATGAAAATACAAATCTTATAATTAGTAGTACCTTTTAAACTAGTTTATACTATTTATCATTGTACTGACTAAAATTAAATAAATTTACCCGAGTATGAAAAAATGTCTCAAATTGACTTCAAGAAGTCAAAAATCTTATATTTGTTCCAAATGGAGTATTAAACTGAACATTTTAATAGTAAAAATATTAAGAAACCTCTTCAGAAAGATAGAAAGAGTATACCTCTGCAAACTTGGTTGTTAACAAAGTAGAGGTTATGTCTTCAATATGTTTATCATTTGAACATGCATTACTCTTCAGGTGATCCGCTCCCTTCATATTTTTTTGATGGTCCATTTTATTGAGTGAAACATTTGAAAATGAAGGCTTTGCATGGATAATTAGAGCAAGTGAAAAGCATACCCTGGAATATTAATAAGATAAAACACATACAATAGATTATTAATTTCACAAACTGATAATATTGCTTACTTAAAAAGACCATTGCATAAATAATATCCTTTAATTTCATCTTATTCCTTACCGGGGACAATGCATATAAATTTGTGACTTAAAAACCTTATTTTTAGAGAATTTTTGTCTAGGACACATGGAAAATCAGATGTTGCACTTTAGCAAACCAAGGTACAGATTTCCTAGTTTTCTAGAATTCTGCATGAGATTGCATGAAAATTGATCTCAAAATTTAATGAAGTCTTTGCAAAAAATTATATTGGTGAGAAGGGATACTGGTTTCACATCAGAGAGGAGACATAAATAAGCAGCCATAGTTCATCAAGATGTCATCAAGAACAGACTCAATTAACCCCTTGAGACATATGCCAACTTAATAATCAGTTAGAAAAACAAGGAGGGTGGATTAGGGAAAGTGCAAAGTAGAAACAAATGCGAGTATAAGGTTCACTATATAATTGTTAATTGATAGCACGGGGAAAAGAAGTATGCAGCAAGGGGAAATGGTAAATATGAGTCTTATGAGTGACTCAAGACCACCTTTCATCTCGTAAAAAGTAGCAGTAGAGAAGGCTTGTGTGGATCACCAAATATCAGCAATGGTTCACAAGGCAGTCATAGACTAAAATGAAAATGCATAAATATTGAATGGATATTAGACTTGTTTCAGTTTCCTTTTCGGAAGAAATTTAAAACCACTACTCCAGGGTTGACCACCCAAAAACATGGTCTAAAATGCAATTTGCCAATCTCAAACTCAGAGTTTAACAGTCCATAACTCTACATCTCTTGATCATTCCAAAAAAAAGGCTACTACAAACCTGTGATGCCTTAAAACGATGTAGTTTTTTAGAGACGGTACAAGGATTAAACAAAATAAAGTTGTTACCTATGTGAATAAAAACTTCAGCTACTTCAGGATGAGATTTCCGAATTTCATCATGAACATTCTCCTCAACTTCATGCGCAACACTAACACTATAGAAGGGATCAACCTGCCAAGTTAAAGTAACTGTTGTATCAAATTCAACAAAATAGAACATATGCATAAAATGAAAGGTTAGATCGTATAAAGAATGCAAAATTAATAATAGCCAACCTCAATATTTACATCAAGATGTAGTGATGAACCAACTCTCCTTCCCCTAAGATGATTGCATCCCTGCAGAGCATCCAATCTGAATTATTAAGCAACGAGTAAATAGCTAACTTCCTCAAAACCAAGCTAGAGCTATATAAATTATTGAAGCACTGTGCAAAAACCCAATGTGTAGTGCCAAAGTATGATATAAGGAGAAACCCCTCCCATCACTACCTCCCTCCAACCCTTTCTATTCACACCTGCACAAGTGCCAGAATATGATCTAGAGAACAATCCCCTCCCATTTTCCCTCAATCCATTCCTCTATGCTCACACCCACACCCACAAGGCCACACATATAAAATAAAGTGATCTATACAGTTTACAAGCAAATCATTAAAAAAGCTCAAAAAATAATGTGATGAATGAAACATGAGGAAAATTAACCCACTACAGAACCGGAGGGAAAACTGAACTAATTTAAACATCATTTCGATTTAATCTATTGATCATGTACCCTGGCCCGGATACAATAAGGGAGTAGTGGGGTTATAGACCCCGTTGAAATTTTTCCATAAATATTTAGTATATGGGCGTTAATTAATTTTTTTTTAAAACTTTTAGGAGTTGATATGAAATAATTCTAACTTTTTGTGCTAATTCTCAATACTTTTAAATTATGAATCCCTAAGAGCTAAGATTTTAAAAAATAGTCTTCTGTTCTCAAATTGGAATTTTTAAATTATCTAAATTGAGCTTAAATAAATTTTTTTGTCTTTTTATTTCCTTCATTTATTATTCTTTTATACTTTGAAACATTACATTTGACATCGTATAGTACCCGTTGTTAAGTTAGAAAAATACATATTAAGAAACAAATAAGAAATATTTCATTATATAAATATATATTTTTAATATAATTTATTTCTTGATAAAAAAGCAACTATTAATACATGAATCCCCACTTTAGGAAAAAATTATGAGTCTGCCATTCCATGTACCCAAAAATTAAAGAAACAAGTAAAATTTCCAATTTAACAGATGTCTAAAGCCATCTAATTATAAGCTTATATTATAGCTGTAGTTTTTGCCTGCATTCCTAGCTGCAATAAGAAAGTAAGCATATAAACTGATACATGAAAGTAATATTGATGCATGGTGAAACTTGTCGGATATTGGCTTGAGAGAGAAACTACTTGAAGAATCAAAATTTTCATAAAGCTAAATGAATATCCAACACTACAATTCTATTAGCAGCAACACAATCGAGCTGCTTTTGTAAAACTTGTGGAGATGTGATATTCTACCTTGAACATTATATCAGTAATCATCTCGGACATTAATCACATTAAAAACAAGAAAAATAATGAAAAGAAGAAGAAGAAATTTTGAGGACAATCTTTTTAGAGAGTGGAATCCTCCCCAAAATAAAATAAACAAACAAAGATTAGATGAGAAACTTGTACATGTAGAGATATTAAAAGAAAAGGTGTAGAATGCATATACATGCTGAAAAACATCTCGTTTCCATAGAAAAGGGTATTAAAATGACACCAAAGTAGTAAAGTAATAGAGAAGGAAAGAGCTCTCTATTAAGTTATAGAGCTTAAGCTGCAAGGTTTTTGCTCAAACAACCTCAAAATCAGGACATTTGCATGACAAATTGACAATTTTGAAAACAAACCAACTAGGAATGAAAGAACCAACAAAAAAAGAAAAATCCCATGAACAAACTAACAGATAGAAACAATACATTATAAGCAAGTTTTGATTACTTTTAAGAAAAACCCGTCTCAAATCAAATAAAGAGCATTGCAAATTTGCAACAAAAAAGTCCCAAATAAAAACCCATATACTAGTTTCACTCACTTGCCAAAAATCCAACAAAAAAAAAGAAATAAAAGAAACAAAAAATCCCAAATAACATATATGATATTACACATAAAAAGAGGGGCATATTATTTTTATAAAGAAAGCAATATAATCATATACTTATTTTAATGAACTCGGAGCAGAATTAAAGGAAATTAGAATTTCACCAAAGATATCAATTTTAGGGCAACTTTCCTGTAATAAAGTTCAATCTACCTGTCCAACTCAATTGGTGAAAAATGAGTTCAGACCATACATAGTTCGTTCAAAATTTAACTAAAACTCATAAAAGAGTTTACAAATTACTGGAGCCCATCAACTAAAGCCACCTGATCTCAAGTCAATGAATTTCACAGATCTTAGCAAAACTTAAGCGCCAAACATCTTCCTATCCAACTCAATTGGTGAAAATTAACCATACATAGTTAGTTCAAAATTTAAATAAAACCCATAAATGAAATTTACAAAACCAAAAACCAAAAATTAGCAGCGTATTGAATTTCTATGTATGAATTTGATATACACAGATAAAATCATAAACCAACATTTGAATTCAACCAATAGTATTTAGATCAGCACCTTTATAAAGTAATGTATACTAGTATATTAAAATACACATTAATGCTAAAATACAAATTGAAACTAGTATATGTCTTTCGTGTGTGCTACTGATAATCAAAGTTAGGAAAGAGGATACCTTCTGATCATTAAAAGTATAATTTTTAAATGGTACAATTTAAATACCAAATAATGGTTCTTATATGAACACAATGTTGCCTTTATGTTAAGTCGGTCAAAAAATACCAAACCCACTGTGATCATTAAGGTAGCCACATTTAATTTACACCCACAAAACAGAACAGAGACTAACATTCCAAAAGTTTTTTCCCCAAAACTTCCATCCTAATATAGTTCAAACATTTATATACCCAGTTCTAGCTTTCAAATTTATACAAGCCTAAATTACTATTTCCAAACAAATCAACACAAATTTCTTAAATAAATATATGCCCAACCAAAAATTAGTGTGTGTAATTAAATAATCAGTGTATGTACTTACAATGCCACGCAAGGAAGAGGCTAACCACACAAGGGGCCGCACTTTGGGAAAATGAGGGCAGCTAGTGAAGTGAAAAATCAAACCTCTGTATGTTGTAGCTTAATTGCACACTTTTTTTTATCCAAACTTACTTTTCAGCCGGTAATAATGGTTTTTGCAAAAGCATTTAATATATTAAAAAATAATGGATTCTAATTCAATTGTTATATATTTCCCCTCCCTCCACTATGTGCACACTAAAATTAAAACAAACACAAACCCAAAAATGTCCATGTCCATCTCCACAATAGTAATAACTTCCAATAATTGATTTAATTACTAAAAGCTTTGTACCTCACAAAGGAAATATTCTTGATATAAAAACAATTGGTGCACCAATGATAAGTAGGTTTTATACCTACTTATTAGATGTCAACTTACTAGAATTATGCTCATCTCAAGTAGTTTTTACTATATTTTAGTTGCATTTTATGTTTATTTTGCAGTACTTGTAGCGGAACTCCTATGGCTAGGAAAGGCATGGAAAAAAGAAAGAATGGCATGGATTGGCATTAGCATGGATAAGCATGGTGGCATGAAGTTAGCAAAGACTAGGCAAGATGGACATGTGTAGATGAGAAACTGAAGTAGTGGATGAGTGCTATGCAGAAAAGTAAGGATGAGGAACAAACAACAACAATCAAGAAGCAACAGCAGAAGACAGCATGCAGTAGCCGCGTGGCTATTTAGGCCATAAATCGCGCGCCCGCGCTAAAGCCTCGACAGATACACATATCGCGCGCCCACGCCCGTTTTACACTGTGATCTCGCGCGGCTGCGCGAGTCCTCTGCAGTCTGTTTTGTTGACTTTTTGTAATTTGAATTTTGAGCGCTTTAGGCTCATCTGAACAATACTGGTTGGTACTAGACGTGTTTTAGTGGGTCTTTTATCAGTTTTTATATCAGTAATTAGGGTTCTTAAGTTCGAACTAGGCTAGAGAGGTTTTGATCAATTTTTGACACATTTCTATATCCTCTCTTCATCTAGATTATTAAATAATCATTAGATTTCATTTCTGGAGATTGATGGTGTTATGGAACAAGCTTGGAACATATTCTACAATTGAGTTTAACAGATTTGTTGATCATCTCTTTTACATCTTTTAATTGCATTATTTAATTCCATGTGTTGCTTCAATCCCATAATGGCTTTTGGTTCAGAAATGAACTAAACTCCATTATGGGATTATAATGGATTTTGATATGTAGTTTAATTTTATATATCTGATTGTTTGGTTGTATGTTTTTCATTAGATTACCTATTATGATTGAGCTTAATGAATGAATGTTTGATCACTATTCACCTTGTATGCTTATATGGATTTGAAAAATGAAATATGAGTATGGATAAAATCATAATGGCATATGTTTATGAGGCTGATTTGTTTAGCTTTGTAATTCCTGAACCGGATAGAAATATACTGTTTCACCGTTTGTAGTACTGAAAAGAGCCTGCACTTTAATTTATTATTGCTGCAATTTTACATTAATTTATTATTGCTGCAATTTCACATAGACATATAGTGATTTTGGTAATAGTGTCGCTTACATGATTTCTATTATATGTGGAGGTTATGTGAATAGGTCATAGTTCATTGAAAAATGGTTATGCCCACTTTTGTGCTCTTGACTAGTTTTTCATGATATGTATGTAAACATTACATGATGGTTGCAAGTTAGATGAAGTATTAAATGAAGTTAAAATCCCATTCTTTCCCAAATTTGATTATATTACTTTAGTATTATATTTTCATTTCATGAATTAAGTTTAGAATTAAAAATAATTGTGAATTGTTCGTTTAAGCATATAAAACTAGTGATATAGTTGTTGTATGATAATTTAGATTTAAAACCTTTCTCTGTGGATCGATACTTTTCTTACTCTGTACTACTTGTTGACCCATGTATGCCAGCATGAGTTAGAGTCCTTTTTGTTAGACTACAAAGGAGGCAACAAGTTTTTGGCGCTGTTGCCGGGGAAAGGCGTTTATTTTTAATATTATCATCATCAATTTTAAGCTAAATTTATATGACTTAGACAAATATAATCTTATCTTATTTCTATTTTTTTTTGTATTTCAGGTATTTGAATATATTTTATGCACACGCGATCATCCAATTCTGAGTTGACATCTACACAGGACAACATAAACGGGAGAGGTTGGAAATCGAGAGCGCGTAGAAATATACAAGCGGAGTTAGAGAACACAACATCTAATATGGCAGCAGAAGAGCAAAAAGAAGAGCAAAGAGAGGTAGACAGGGCCTTGAGAGATTATTTGATGCCGAACATAAATGGATTACAGTCAAGTATAGTCAGGCCAACTATAGCAGCCAACACTTTCAAGATAAAGTCGGGTACTATTCAAATGGTGCAGAATTCGGTAAAGTTTGGGGGTGCTACTACAGATGACCCGAATGAGAATCTGTTGAGCTTTATAGAAATATGTGACACCTTTAGATACAACGGGGTGATAGAGGATGCAATCAGACTTAGACTATTTTCATTTTCGTTAAGTGAGAAGGCAAGAAGTTGGCTTCACTCTTTACCATCAGGATCTATTACAACATGGGAGGACCTAACACAAAAGTTCTTAGCCAAATTTTTTCTAATGGCTAAGACTGCTAAAATGAGGACATCAATTTCCCAGTTTGAGTAGCAGCAAGGTGAATCTCTATATGAAGCTTGTGAAAGATACAAGGAGATGCTAAGGAAGTGTCCACACCATGCTATGTCAGATTGGATGGTGATAAATACATTCTATAATGGATTGGGATAGCAGTTAAGGCCAATTGTAGATGCAACTGCAAGAGGAGCTTTGTGGGCAAAGAGCTATGCAGAAGCCTACAACCTTATTGAGACTATGGCAGCTAATGACTTTTAAAATCCTACAGCCAGAATGCCACACCCCAAAGTTACAGGATTGTTAGAGGTGGATGCTATCACTCAGTTGTCAGCTCAGATGGCAAAGAAGATTGACTCTTTGGTGGAAAGTAAGGCGAAGACAGTTGCTTTCATATATGAGATATGTGTAGGGTCACATTCAACCGACCAATGTGCTATCAGTTCAGAGTCTGTACATTATGTGAGCAACTACCAAAAGAATAAAAGTCAGTTTCAGAATGCTTACAAACCAAACAATCGTAACCATCCAAATTTCAGTTGGTCCAACAATCAAAGTAATCAACAAAATCAGTTTCAACCACAACAACAATTTCAGGCACAACCATCTCAGCAACAATTTGCACCAAGACACCTTACCTACCTGGATTTTCTCAGTAGCAACAACATCATCCACCACCTGCACCTCAGCAAGAGAAAAAGTTAGAGATGGAGGAAATGATGATGAAGTATATGGCAAATACCGAGGTGATAATTAAAAGCCAAGCAGTGGCTATCAAAAATTTGGAAACTCAAATGGGACAGATGGCTAGCATGCTTAACAACAGACCCCAGAGTTCATTGCCAAGTATAACGGAGGCTAATCCATGAAGGGAAGGTAAGGAACAATGTCAGGCAATTACACTTCGGTCTGGGAAAGCAAACTATAGAAATTCAGCATGGCGCGCCCGCGCCACTTTTGCAAGGAGAAATCGCGCGGCCGCGCGATCATGAAAATTCTTCTGAGGATGGTTTGAATAAAGAAGGTTCAGGACAACAGAAAGTGAAGAAGAATAAAGAAGATTCATCTGATAAATTAGTGACCAAGACACCACTCATTCATCCACCTGTTCCTTACCCATAGAGATTACAGAAGCAGAGGGAAGACAAATAATTCAGTAAATTTTTGGAGGTCTTTAAAAAGCTACAGATTAACATACCTTTCGATGAGGCATTGGAACAGATGCCTAGTTATGCAAAGTTTATGAAAGGTATATTGTCAAGGAAGAAAAGGCTAGAAGATTTCGAGACAGGAGCCTTAACTGAAGAATGTAGTGCAGTGCTTCAACGCAAATTACCTCAAAAGCTGAAGGACCCGGGTAGCTTTACAATACCTTGTACAATTGGAAAGATAAGCTTCAACAAATGTTTGTGCGATCTTGGGGCAAGTATAAATTTGATGCCTTTGTCAGTGTTCAATCAATTGGGATTGCCGGCTCCAAGGCCAACAAATATTTCTTTACAGCTAGCTGACAGGTCTATCACTTATCCACGAGGTATTATGGAAGATGTACTGTTGAAAATGGATAAATTCATCTTTTCGGTTGATTTCATCATATTAGACTATGAAGAGGACAGAAGTATATCGATCATTCTTGGAAGACCATTCATAGCTACAGGAAGAACCTTAATAGACGTTCAGAAAAGGGGAATTGACAATGCGAGTTCATGATCAGGAAGTCACTTTCAATGTATTCAAGGCGATGAAATTTTTGACAGATGAAGAGGAATGCTTCAGGGTTGATTTGGTGGAAAAGGTACTAAATGATGAAGTAGGGAACTTGGTGGATCAAGAACCATTGAGGAATGCTATTGTGGGAAGTTCAGAAATAGAAGATGAGGAAATTACTGAGTTTGTTCAAATACTTGACACAACTCCACAGTTCAGGAAGTTCAAGACTCCTGTTGAGCCATTAAAGAAAGCTGGAAAGTCATCAGAGAAATTAAAGTCATCTCTTGAGACACCTCCAGAACTTGAGTTGAAACCACTTCCAAACCATTTGAGGTATGCGTTTTGAAATGATGATTCAAAATTACCTGTGATTATTTCTTCTGCACTAACATCTTTTTAGGAAGAAAAACTGCTAAGAGTTTTATGGGAGTTCAAGTCAGCAATTGGGTGGACTATAGCAGATATAAAAGGGATCAGTCCATCTTTCTGTATGCACAAGATCCTCCTGGAAGATGATAGCAAGCCTTCAGTGGAACAACGAAGAAGACTTAATCCAATCATGAAGGAAGTGGTCAAGAAGGAAGTTTTGAAATGACTTGATGCAGGCATTATTTATCCAATTTCAGATAGCTTGTGGGTGAGCCCGGTACAGTGTGTACCGAAGAAGGGTGGTATGACCGTAGTATCTAATGAAAACAAAGAGTTGACAAAGCTACAAGGAAAGATCACTTCCCACTGCCGTTTATCAATCAGATGTTGGGTAGACTAGCAGGTCATGAGTTTTATTGCCTTCTGGACGGTTATTCAAGTTACAATCAGATTGTTATAGCTCCAGAAGACCAGGAAAAGATAACCTTTACATGCCTGTATGGTACTTTTTCTTTCGGAAGAATGTCTTTTGGTCTGTGCAATGCCCCAACCACTTTTCGCAGATGTATGATGGCTATATTTTCGGATATATAGTGGAGCATAATGTGGAGGTGTTTATGGATGATTTTTCAGTATTTGGTGATGCTTTTGATTTGTGCTTGGAAAATTTAGTGATGGTATTAAGAAGATGTGTTGAGACAAACTTGGTGTTGAATTTGGAAAAGTGTCATTTTATGGTACAAGAAAGAATAATTTTGGGACATAAGGTGTCGAAGAAAGGACTTGAGGTGGACAAGGCCAAATTAGAGACCATTGATAATTTGCCACCACCAACTTCAGTAAAAGGTGTTCGAATTTTTCTAGGACATGCAGGCTTCTACCGCAGATTCATTAAAGATTTCTTCAAGATAACAAAGTCACTTTGCAACTTATTGGAGAAGGATGCATAGTTCAATTTCGATGAGGATTGTTTGTCAACATTTGAGCATTTAAAGAGGAAGTTAACTTCAGCACTAGTGATTACATCACCGAATTATGACTTACCATTCGAGTTGATGTGTGATGCCAGTGATTATGTTGTAGGGGTTGTTTTGGGCCAGAGAAGGGGAAAGATTTTTCATGTGACTATGCGAGCAAGACCCTTACTGATGCTCAGTTTAACTATACCACTACAGAGAAGGAATTACAGGCAGTTGTGTATGCTTTTGACAAGTTTCGAGCTTATCTGATTGGGACAAGGGTGATAGTGTACACGGATCATGCGGCAATTCGATATGTGGTGGCAAAGAAGGATGCAAAGCCTCATTTGATCAGGTGGATACTTCTGTTGTAGGAATATAATTCAGAGATTAAGGACAGAAAGGGAACTGAGAACCAAGTGGCGGACCATTTATCTCGACTGGAAAATTGGGGAAGGGAGGTATATGACAAGACTGTGATTAATGAGTCCTTTCCAGACGAACAATTATTTGTGGTGAAAGGGGGAAGTGTCGTGGTTTGCAGACTATGAGAACTACTTGGTGAGAAGGATAGTCCCTTCTGACTTAGTTGGACATCAAAAGAAGAAATTTTTGCATGTCGTGAAGTGGTTTATATGGGATGAACCATATTTATTCAAACAATGTGCTGATCAGATGATAAGGAGATGTATCCCATATAGCGAGACAGAGGGGATTTTGCAAGACTACCACGCTTCATTATATGGAGGTCACTACGGTGGAGAGAGGACAACGGCTCGAGTATTACAAGCAGGATTCTACTGGCTGACGATTTTTAGGGATGCTTACAGTTTTTTCCAGAGATGTGACAGATGTCAACGAGTTGGGAATATATCGAAAATGAATGAGATGCCATTGAACATGATCCTCGAGGTTAAAATTTTTTAAGTTTGGGGGATAGATTTCATGGGTCCTTTCATTTCTTCATGTGGAAATTTATACATCTTGTTAGCAGTCGACTATGTTTCGAAGTGGGTGGAAGTGGAAGCTCTTCCAACTAATGATGCCAAGGTGGTCCTAAGATTTTTACAAGGATTGGGACTCCAAGGGCTATTATTAGTGATGAAGACAGTCATTTCTATAATAGGTAGTTCACAGCTCTGTTGCCTAAGTATGGGGTAAATCATCGCATTGTTACAACTTATCATCCTCAAACCAATGGCCAAGCAGAGGTTTCAAATCGTGAAGTAAAGAGAATTTTGGAGAAAGTCGTGAACCCCACAAGAAAGGATTGGTCCTTAAAGCTTGATGATGCTGTTTGGGCATATAAAACTGCTTACAAGACTCCGTTGGGCATGTCACACTACAAAAAAATGGGGCTTCAGCAACAACCTATTTTCGTTGCTAAAGGTGCCAAATTTCGTTGCAAAAGGGTTTTGGCAACGACTTTACTGTCGTTGCGCAATGAGCGTTGCTAATTGTTCCGCAACGAACGTTTTTTTTCGTTGCCAAAAGTAATACATTTTGCAACGAAATTTGGCTTTCGTACAGAAACATCGATCTTTTAGCAACAAAATGTATTGTTGCAGAATAATTGAAATTTCGTTGCTAAAAACTCCATTTCGTTGCAAAAGCCTGCTAATTGGCAACGAAATGAGCTCTTTTTTTTTGCAACGACCATGCATTTTCGTTGCAATTGACACCATTTTGCAACGACATTTTTCGTTGCAGTAAATTATGAAAATTGTTGCCTAAGCTTGCTTTCGTTGCGGAATATAAACTTTTTAGCAACAATTTTCGTTGCTGATTATATTATTTGGCAATGCCATTATACTGAATCAGCAACGAAATTTTTTGTTGCTGGTTATTTTTCAATAGCAACAAAAGTCGTCGATTAGCAACGACATTATATGTTGTCGTTTCTTTATATGTGCAACGAAAGTTGATATGATTTGCAACGATAAAAAATGTTGCCTTTTATATTAGTATTAGCAACAATATCATCTCCGTTGTTATTAGGTTAAATTTTCGTTGCCAAATATTATATTTTTAATGCCATTAGCAACAAAAATTTGTTGTTAAATGTATAAAAAATTATTGCTATATTAAAACTTATTCTAAATTATTTTATAAGCAAAAAAGAATTATGTCTCAATAACCCCATAACAAATTATGACAGAAATACAAAAAAACTAAAATATTATTAATTAAATAAAATCATCTAATACAATGATCATTCATCATCTTTACAATCAAACTTCATACGACTGAAAACTACAAAATCCGTCTTAGTTGACACTATCTGCCATCAAGCGGTTAACACTAGTGCCATATATGAAAAAAAAATCAAAAAAGAAATGTTTATAATAGAAAACAATACTTAAGCTTACATAAGAGTTTCAACCATGATTCATTCTTCAAGTATTCTGCCAATATTAAAACAGCATCAGCTCAGACCTTTGAAAATCTCTTATCCCTCAAGTCCTGGGAGTGCATTTTGTAAGGTCATCAGCAGCACCTACAAAAGTAGTACAAAATAGAAAATAATTGAATAATCTTGTGCAAAAAGCAATATTATGTTTACTTCTAAAATAAATTAGATGGTTCATAATGGTGAATCTATTCATTGGAGAATACTTGGGAATAAAAGATGCAATGCAGTAAAATAAAATAGCTGCAAACCATATGCAGACTAAAGCAAATTTGCACCAGCAGACCATTGCAGCAGCAGGAACTCAGTTTTATGGCCAGCAGCTGCAACAACATCCCTTCGCCACAGCAGCCTAGCCCAGAACCAGCAGCCCAAACCATATGCAGATTAAAGCAAATTTACACCAGTAGGTGAAATAAAAGGCCATCACCAAGCATATGCAGTAGTAAAAACTACATTAGCATGCACTTTGCTGTAGCAAGAGATTCACAGCAGAAAAAAGAAGAAGAAAGAATTGGGAGCAAAATATTAGTATGACAGACTGCACCAGTAACCAAATACATTTACAGGGACCTAGAAATACCTAGAAACCCAGCAGCATATGCATTCACAACAGCACTCCTAAATAGCATGACAAAACCACCCACAACAATTGTAGCAGGGTAATAAGATACCAACATCCTAAACCTGTTATATCACCAACAACAACATATCATAGCAGGGATGCCCAACAGATAGAATACCACAGATAACCATCATCACAATAGAGCAGATTAACAGAATACAATAGATAACTATCATCAATAGAAGCATTGCCTATAGACTTTATACCCAATTGACAGAGTACAATCTTATCAACCACATGCGGATGTGATGCTTGAAATTGAGAACAAGTGAAATATATGTAGAAAGATAACATTGAATACAAAACTCCATAAAAACTTTTGCAAAGAAGCCAAGGAAGAAATTATATATAGTAAAGTACTAGATCTTATGCTCAGTGAGCAAGGAAAAGGATTTCTAGGGGATATATTTTGGTTTATTGTATAGATGACTAGTGGGGGCAACATGTTGGAATTGGTAGCTGTGTAAGCCAACTTGATAGGAATGATAAGAATAAGACAAGTTGATGTATCTAAGCTATCAAAATCTTAGGAATTACTACTCTACTTTGGTTTCATCGAGCAGTATTATAATCCTGATAATAATATCATGAAGGAAAATTTCTACCAAGTGAATTGTAAATACCTCCTCTCCATCGTCCGATAGATAACCTCTTTCCTCAATCCTCCGTTTCTCAGGTAATTCATCTAGAAGATATGCACAGTGCACACCATGTAAAACTAAGTTGTTGATGGCAATCATGGCATTGATGCAAATGAGATAACTGTATTAAGTTTGACAATTAAAAATAACATTTATAAAAAGTGGAACACACGCATTAAAACTGCATGAGATTGATGAAAGCGGTGCTACCTCGGTTCCCTTTCACATTTTTTGAATCTTTTTTCTCCTTTGATATTCCAAACTTGTCATAGCAGAGATCCTTCATGGAGGCAGAGACCTGAAATATAGTTTCCAAATTGGTTCATTAAGGTGTTAAGAATAAACCTAGAAAGTAGAGTTAATAACCTTAAGTAGTTCTAAGAAAGAGACATTTCTTACACTAGAAAATTCAGATTCTGATGCGCCACAGAGTTCAATTAATTTAATCTTTTCAACCTTGTGCTATCAAAATAATAGATAAATGATGAGAAGCCAACCAACAGTAATATCTGGAAGCAGAACTGATAGAATCAATATGTCAATTTTCTCATTGTGTACTCCTGATATACAAAAAAGTGTTGACTTGCACATTCAAAAGGACTGAGAAATAGATAGAGAATCATGAATTGACACACCTTGTGTCTCTTTGTACACAAATAGAATTCTACTGCAATAAACACAAGGCAAGTGAAGTCAGCACTAGCTCGACGTGAAGCTGGCAATGTTGCAAGAAACCGATCTCTGTATCTAAAAATGAAAAACCATTTTATGATCACCATTTAGCAATCAAATACCATCTTATTACTATAATTTGCTTACTAGGAACCAACTATTCAAGAACTCAACCACATAACTAGCCCTAACATTTACTATGTCAAAATGGTTGCTTTCAGGAAGCTGCCAATTATTTTGAGCAAAGATATCACAGACCCTGACCCTAGCACCCAAAGATTGCATATCAAAAAGAATTGATTTAATCATCTAAAGTCTACCCGAATAAGAAAGGAAACAGTTAGTCCAAGAGGTAATTCTATTTATAATCTTTTCAATAAGGGGAACACAGTCCTGTTGAGGCAGTTTAGACGCAATAAGAAGCACTCCAAGAAATTTGACCGGGAGAGTACAAATAGGAAATCCCAAATAGTTTAAAATTACATGCTTATCATGATAAATAACATTTGCAAGATAGCAGTTGCTCTTAGCAGCATTTGGGAATAACCCAGAATGATTCGAAATCTCCATGAGACAAGATCTTAATGTTTAGTCTGAAAGATCTTAGGCATTAATGAAATTAAAAAACACTATACTTCAGGTATGAATTAATACATATCACTTAAAATGTCAATCCTAAAATCCAATATTCACTATTTATCAGTTGAAATTTTCAAAGCATTTTAGAAATGAAGAAACAGACTATAGTCTCCAAAAATCAAAATATGACTTTAATTATTCAGAAATAAAATGTTTAAAACATTCAACTTTGCAACATTAGCTAAGGTGTTTCCGGCACGTAATAGAAGTTCCTATTTAAAGTTTAACTTGAAATACATAAAACACAACTCCACCTCAACTCAAAAAACTTGTTATAAAAGCAACTAGAAGAAGGGGGCTAGAAAAAAGGAAACAACTTTATGAAATTTTCCTTCGCAAGAGCCCTAATTTCTTGTACTGATACAAAAAAGGGCTAGAAATATGAATTATAGTAGCAACCTTAGCACGTAGTGTCCCATAACAAGAATATCCATCCACCAAAAGTAGCATGGTATTGTTAATATAGAAAAGAAATCATGTCAAAATTTTATTAGCAACATCTAAACTAATATTAAATTATTCAAAACTCATCTTAAAGTTTCCAAAAAAATTAGGTTTGGCATTAAATTACAGTGCAGTAAACTGTAGCGTTCAGGGATATATGAATATGCTCTAAAAGCATATAATTGCTTTAGATGTTTGGGTTGATTTGTGATTCCCTCATTCTTGGTCAAGTGACCTTCCCTTCTTTGATGTTTCAATACTCGAGTCCCTTTTGATTTATGAAAAGTATACCTAACATATCTTATTATCTGTTAAACTTTATCTTTCCGACATTATAGTTGAAAAATAAATTAAATACAATGAGAAAAGTACCCTTAAGATATTAGGAAATCTAAAATCAACTTAAATAGAGTGACTTTTAAATAGAGTGACTGCTTGCTGACTAAAGGAAGTAATTCAGTTATATGCAAGACAGAGTTTTGAATTCTTCTGGTTTATGTATGAAATATGAAGTTATATATTTGACTTTTTGAGATAACTCAACCTCTGAAAATTTAAAACAAAGGGCCATAATTTTTTTATAAAAAAATCTCTAAAATGTAATTGATTAAATGAATTTATAAGCACAATTTGTAAAGTGCAGTTATGATTTGGAATGAGATCATACCTTGACAACAAACTGAATAGTCATCACCAAGGGCATCTAGAAAAGATCTTGTTATTTGCTCAACCTTTTCTGGTCAAAATATAAAGCAAACACATATAACTTTTAAGGCAATTAAAACAAACACCGATTTACCGAATTATAATTTCGGATATTCGGGTAATAACCGAACCAACATCCAACATAAATTAATTTTTACTTTTACTGATAATTTATGTGTGGCCTCTTATCTATCTACTGCATTGAAGAGCAGAACAGAGCAGAGAGATTGGCACAGAATGAAAAAGGAAACCTCCTGCAGATGGTAAAAGGAAAAACCACCCAATTTTGAATTGAGTATAGCGAATGTCCAAGAAAGTAATTTCCAGTTACTCCTTGCCATCCAATTTTGAATTAATCCAAAAGAAAAGGAATTATATGTCAAAATTCGTGCTACAAAAATAATCATCAACCATGACTGTTAATACAAAATGGGTAAATATGTTATAAGAATAAAACAAATGTATTGAAAGAAAGAGAGCATGATGATAGAAATTACATCAACGCATAAACGGCAATCTCTCTCGACGACATCGACAGCAGCTCTTTGTGGTACTTTACTTTATCCTTTAGAAACGGAAGACTTGCCGCCCCGGAAATTCCCAAATCTCAAATAAACATGAACGAAACCCTAGATTTGGGGGAAAAGAAATGTAGATGAATGGATGAGTAAGAATAAATGGTGGAGACCACACGGTGAAGCGTCGAGGAGAGAGAGTGAAGAGAGATGTGGTTATTATTATTATTAGTAATATATACAGACTAGTTAAAATCGAGAGTTGATGTTGTTATTATTATTATTATTAGTAATACTATTATTATTATTATTATTATTATTATTATTATTATTGTTATTGTTATTATTATTATTAGTACTATTATTTGAATTTTAGTATTTTGATTAAATGATGTAAATATGTTATGATATAAATATGATGTAAATATGTAAATATGATAATATGTTATGTTATGATTAAATGATGTAAATATGTTATGATGTAAATATGATGTAAATGATGTAAATATGTAAATATGATAATATGTTATGTTATGATGTAAATGATGTAAGTATGTTATGATTTTAGTATTTTAATGATGTAATTTGATTTTTTGTTGTTTTGATTAATTAACAAAATAATTTGAATTTTACTATTTTTTGAATTTTAGTATTTTTTTTAATTTGATTTTTTTTAGTATTTTAGTATTTTTTTAATTAGTATTTGATGTAAATATGTAATTAGTATTTTAGTGTCGGATAAGTGACTTTTAATATTTTGATATATTATACAACTATAGTAAAATTTTAGTATTTTGATATGTTATACAACTATGGTAAAATTTTAGTATTTGAGTAAAATTTTAGTATTTTAGTATTTGAATTTTAGTATTTTGATTAAATGATGTAAATATGTTATGATGTAAATATGAAAATATGATAATATGTTATGTTATGATGTAAATTATGTAAATATGTTATGATTTTAGTATTTTGATTAAATGATGTAAATATGTTATGATGTAAATATGATGTAAATGATGTAAATGATGTAAATATGATAATATATTATGTTATGATGTAAATGATATAAATATGTTATGATTTTAGTATATTAATGTTGTAATTTGATTTTTTTATTGTTTTGACTAATTAACAAATTAATTTGAATTTTAGTATTTTTTTAATTTGATTTTTTTAGTATTTTAGTATTTTTTTAATTAGTATTTGATGTAAATATGTAATTAGTATTTTAATGTCGGGTAAGTGACTTTTAGTGTTTTGATTTGTTATACAACTATGGTAAAATTTTAGTATTTTGATATGTTATACAACTATGGTAAAATTTTAGTATTTGAGTAAAATTTTAGTATTTTAGTATTTGAAGTTTAGTATTTTGATTAAATGATGTAAATATGTTATGATGTAAATATGATGTAAATATATAAATATGATAATATGTTATATTATGATGTAAATGATGTAAATATGTTATGATTTTAGTATTTTAATGATGTAATTTGAATTTTTTTTCTTTTGATTAATTACCAAAATAATTTGAATTTTAGTATTTTTTTTTGAATTTTAGTATTTTTTTAATTTGATTTTTTTAGTATTTTTTAATTAGTATTTTTAGTATTTGATGTAAATATGTAATTAGTATTTTAGTGTCGGGTAAGTAACTTTTAGTATTTTGATATGTTATACAACTATGGTAAAATTTTAGTATTTGAGTAAAATTTTAGTACTTTAGTATGTTGATTAAATGATATAAGTATGTTATGATGTAAATGATGTAAATATGTTATGATTTTAGTATTTTAATGATGTAATTTGAATTTTTGTTCTTTTGATTAATTAATAAAATAATTTGAATTTTAGAATTTATTTTTGGATTTTAGTATTTTTTTTTAATTTGATTTTTTTTAGTATTTTTTTAATTAGTATTTTTACTATTTGATGTAAATATGTAATTAGTATTTTAGTGTCGGGTAAGTGACTTTTAGTATTTTGATATGTTATACAACTATGGTAAAATTTTAGTATTATTTTGATATGTTATACAACCATGGTAAAATTTTAGTATTTGAGTAATATTTTAGTATTTTAGTATTTGAATTTTAGTATTTTGATTAAATGATGTAAATATGTTATGATGTAATTATGATGTAAATGATGTAAATATGTAAATATGATAATATGTTATGTTATGATGTAAATGATGTAAATATGTTATGATTTTAATATTTTAATGATGTAATTTGAATTTTTGTTCTTTTGATTAATTAACAAAATAATTTGAATTTTAGTATTTTAGTATTTTTTTGAATTTTAGTATTTTTGAATTTGATTTTTTTTAGTATTTTAGTATTTTTTTTTAATTAGTATTTTTAGTATTTGATGTAAATATGTAATTAGTATTTTTAGTATTTTAGTGCCGGGTAACTGACTTTATAATAAAAAATTCTTATAGGTTAGTTGATTTGAGCATTTATTTAAGGAGAGTGGGAGGTCTAGAGTTCAATTCTCAAGTAGAGCATTATTTTATTTTATTTTTTAAAAAACCCGCGGGTCTGGCCAGGCTATTTTATTATTAGTACTATTATAATTATTGTAATAATAATAATAATAATAATAATAATAATAATAATAATAATTAATAATAATAATAGTAATAGGGATAATAATAGTAATTATAATAATAATTAATAATAACAACAATAATAATAGTAGTAGTTATAATAATAGTAATAGTAATAGTAATAATAATTATAATTAATAATTAATAATAATAATTATAATAATAATAATAATAATAATAATAATAATAATAATAATAATAATTATTATTATTATTATTATTATTATAATAACAACAACAATAATAATAATAATAATAATAGAAACAATGATAATAAAAATAACAACAACAACAAAACAACAACAACAACAACAACAACAACAATAATAATAATAATAGAAATTATAATAATAGTAATAATTACAATAATAAAAATAATAATTGTAAGATTAGTAATAATTATTCTAAAAATAATAATAATAAAAATTAATATTAATAGTAATAATAATAATAATAATAATAATAATAATAATAATAATAATAATAATAATTATTATTATTATTATTATTATTATTATTATTATTATAATAATAGTAATAGTAATAGTCATAATAATAAAAAAATATAGCACATGAAGCATGAAAAAATTTAATAATTACTTATAAGTAAAAAAAAGTTAAAATTTAAGTTGTTGTCAAACACTAAATAATAACAAATGACTTATAACTTAGTTTAACCAACTTATAAGTCATTGCCAAACACCCTCTAATACAAGATATAAAGAGAAATTAATATTTGATTATAAAAAAAATTACAAGTCAAGAAAAAGGAGAATTTGAAAATGGGAGTTAAAAAAAACTTACACACCATTGACGCAACTTTATTATTATTGTTATTGTTATTATTATTATTTTTAATATTATTATTATTATTATTATTATTATTATTATTATTATTATTATTATTATTATTATTATTATTATTGTAGTATATAACTTATTGAGATTATATTAATGGTATGTAGTGAAGGAGAAGAAAGGAATATATGAGAGAAATCTCATGTTTTGATATAAATATTAATCCTTGCAAGATATTAACAGATAACTTGTGTTGCTTTAGTGGTCGAATGACTAAAGTTCCAAATGATAGGTCACATGTTCAAATATGTTTCGCATTTGGACATAATTTTTAAATACTAAAAATGAATATTTTTTGACAATTCTCCGAATACCGAATATGGTCTTACAAAGACATGCTTATTGGGATTATCTTAATTTAAGACAATATTTTAATAGTCGTTGCAAAAAGTTGTATAAGATATGCAACGGAAATAAATATTTTTGCCAATGAATGTGGTTCATATTAGGCAACGAAATATAGCAACAAAAAAACTTTCGTTGCTCACGATGAGGAGAAATCAAGTGGTTAGAAATTTTGCAACAAATTTCTAACGAATTTTGTTTTCAAATTTTGCAACGACTTATAAATTTCGTTGCAAAAAGTGAAAGCATGACACAATCTGCAACGAAAGACAAGTTTCGTTGCTAAACATACACTTTTAGCAACGACTTATAAAGCTGTTGCTTGAAAAATCGTTGCTAAAGCCCCATTTTTAGCAACAAAAAAACTTTCGTTGCCCACGATGACGGGAAATCAAGTAGTCAAAAATTTTGTAACGAATTTCTAATGAAATTTTTTCCCGCCAATGAATTAGCAACGAAATTTTGCAACGACTTATGAATTTCGTTGCAAAAAGTGAAAGCCTGACACAATCTGCAACGAAGGATATATTTCGTTGCTAAAGATATACTTTTAGCAACGACTTATAAAGTCGTTGCCCGAAAAATCGTTGCTAAAGACCCATTATTTTTGTAGTGTCACCTTTCCAACTGGTTTATGGAAAGGCTTGTCACCTTCCCATGGAGCTTGAGCATAAGGTATATTGGGCAATTAGGAAGCTCAATTTTGATTTAAAGGCTGCAGGTGAAAAACGCCTACTCCAACTCAATGACTTGAATGAATTCAGATTACAAGCGTATGACAACTCCAAGATGTATAAGTAAAAGGTGAATAAATGGCATGATCGCAAGATTATAGAGAGAGTATTCGATCCGGGATAAAGAGTTCTGTTGTTTAGTTCAAGGCTTAAACTTTTCTCTGGGAAGCTCAAATCAAGGTGGTCAGGGCCATTCACAGTGAAGACAGTTTATCCACTTGGTGTAGTAGAGGTATTCGACAAATTCCCAGATAAGCCGTTCAAATTGAATGGACAACGGCTAAAGCATTATTTTGGTGGAGAGGTTGACAGACAGAAAGTCACATCCATTCTTTCTTCAACATAATTGAGTCAGAGATAGTCAAGTTAATTGACTATAACTTAGCGCTTGATGGGAGGTACCCCATTATCTCTATCCTTACCTCTTGTTAATTCTGTTTTAGATTGTATTTGATATTTCATTTTCATGGTTAGTTGTTATAGCATAATTAGTGTGAAATTAGTATTATGGGAGCTGAATGTGCATATGATGATGCTTAAGCGTTGCACAGAAAGAATTGTTTTAGGATAATCATTTATGCATAGTCATTAGTTGACATGGAGTGGCGACAATGTTGATTTTTCGAAGTTTGTCAGTCTTGATGCCCAAATAGAGTATTACAGAATCGTGGCTAAATCTTTTGTTAGAGAAAGAGGGTTCAAACTAGAGGCACAAGATGGGCAATTGAAAGATATGATCAGGGAAAGATGTTGACATGGAGTCTGCTCTACACCTATGGCTTCACCCATGGCCATAGTACGGGAGTTTTATGCAAATGCAAAGGAGACAATGGTTGGATTTTCTTTTATCAGGGGAGTTCAAGTAGACTATCGCCCAAAGGCAATTTGTGGCATCTTCAATTTACCCGACCCTCCATCTGGACGTATAAATTGGGTTGAAGCGGAACGAATGGAGACAAACTTAGATGAGGCTATAACTGATTTGTGTATACCGGGTACACAATGGACTTACAAGCCCGACACTAATCAACCTATGATCTTTTCGGCTTCAACTCTCAACCGTTTTGCCAAGGCTTAAAATCTCTTTATTTGTGCAAAACTCATGCCATCATCCCATCAACATGAGATTACAACTGAGAGAGCAATCATTCTTTGGGGGATTATTACAGGAAAATAAATTGACGTTGGTCATTTCCTTAATCAGAACATATTACATTATATGCGGGGGAGCACTACAAGAAGTATACCACATGCCTCGATTGTTGCTCATGTATGTGCTCGAGCAGGAATTAGGTGGTTTGATGAACAACTATAATTCCCAAGTCAGGATATCACTCACGCCATGATAGCAAAATTTGAAGATTAGGCAGGACGTACCTTGCACCCAAGGGGTAAGGGCTTTATCCTTCGTCCCGCGTCATCTGCACCATCAGCACAGGCTTCAAGGACAAATGAAGCAGGCATGTCAACTCAAGCCACTGCTACTACTGACGATCAACATCTCCGAAGGTTGGAGAGGAAGGTCGACGCTATGTACGACAACTTTGCAATATTTGCTACTGGATTGACAAGGTCTCTAGCTGAGGCTTTCGCACAGTAGGGAACCATGCTTGAGTGGCCTCAATTTGGGACAACTATGCCATATCCACCGCCAGATTCACCACCGAAAGAGGGTGGTACAGCTGATCACTAGGGGAGTTCTTTTAAACCATAGCCTTCATTCATTGGGACAATAAATAGTTTAAGTTTGGGGGTATTAGGTAGTAGTGTAGTTGCATATAGTTAATTTTAGTTGCATATAGTTAATTTGCATATTTCTGCATGTTTAGTTTAACTTTTGCATGTTATGTGTTAGTTAATAATAGCAGATTTTTTTTGTTTTTAGTAGTTATTATATGTTTTAGTTATGTGTTTAGTTGCATGTCCTAAATATCTAGCTTTATGGAGTTTTAGTCTAGTCAATGCTGAAATGAATTTTGAAGGATTTTTGAATTTAGTGGATAACATGAGCTTAGCTATAATGTTTTACATGATGTAAGCCATGTTTGTTGTTTAGATGCTTTGTGCTTACATATGCTTGTTGGAATAAGAATAGTGTGTTTTTATTGCTTAGTAGAAAATGTTCTTTTTAAAAATAGAATTGTGTAGAAAGTGAACTTAGGCTAAGAAAACATTTATAATCAAGCTGTGGGGACATGTGGGTATGCTTATTGTATATAAAAAAAGAGAAAAAGGAAAGAAAAATCCATCTTGGAACCTTCCTGAGATGAATTATTGAATACTTGGAAGGGGCGAGATGAAGCGTAAAACGCACTTACTGTGTATAAAAAAAATAGCAATAAACACCACGGGAAAGTGCAAAAATCACCCTCATGAGAAAAAATAAAGCATATTAAACCCATTGTTGAACCTTAATTTATTTTGATGTGTTGGAGTAGTTTTTGTGCATTAATATACATGGTTCTTGACTTAGACTTCAATTTTCTATTTTTAGCAGTATAACATGTTGAGTCTTGCCTTGATCAAGTATATTTGTGAACACAACACACACACAACATCTTTATAGTGAATATGAGTTATTTGATTGTATGATATTATGTCTATAGCTTAGTTTGAAATTTTATTCTTAAATCTGGATAATTCGCCGAAGCACATTGGATTAGAATTCCATTTTGGTTGGAAAAATTGGGACTTTATTGCATCATAATTTAGTTTGTATAGCATGTAGTTGCATTGCATTGTTTATTGTCGTATTCATTTCTTGAGGGCAAGCAATAGTTCAAGTTTGGGGGTATTTGATAAGTAGGTTTTACACCTACTTATTGTATGTCAACTTACTAGAATTATGTCCATCTCAAGTAGTTTTTACTATATTTTAGTTGCATTTTATGTTTATTTTGCAGTACTTGTAGTGGAACTCCTATGGCTAGGAAAGGCATGGAAAAAAGCAAGAATGGCATGTATTGGCATTATCATGGATAAGCATGGTGGAATGAAGTTAGCAAAGACTAGGCAAGATGGACATGTGTAGATGACAAACTGAAGTAGTGGATAAGTGCTATGCAGAAAAGAAAGGGTGAAGAATGAACAACAACAGAAGACATCATGTAGTAGCCCCGTGGCCACACGACTATTTAGGCCATAAATCGTGCGCTCGCGCTAAAGCCTCGGCAGATACACATATCGCGCGCCCGCGCCTGTTTTACATTGTGATCTAGCGCGGCCGCGCGAGTCCTTTGCAGTTTGTTTTGTTGACTTTTTGTAATTTGAATTTTGAGCGCTTTAGGCTCATTTGAACAATATTGGTTGGTACCAGACGTGTTTTAGTGGGTCTTTTATCAGTTTTTATATCAATAATTAGGGTTCTTAAGTTCTAACTAGGCTAGAGAGGTTTTGATCAATCTTTGATACATTTATATATCCTCTCTTCATCTAGATTATTAAATAATCATTAGCTTTCATTTCTGGAGATTGATGTTATGGAACAAGCTTGGAACATATTCTGTAACTGGGTTTAACAGATTTGTTGATCATCTCTTTTACATTTTTAAATTGCATTATTTAATTCCATGTGTTGCTTCAATCCCATAATGGCTTTTGGTTCAGAAATGAACTAAACTCCATTATGGGATTATAATGGATTTTGATATGTAGTTTAATTTTATATATCTGATTGTTTGGTTGTATGTTTATCATTGGATTACCTATTATGATTGAGCATAATGAATGAATGTTTGATCACCATTCACCTTGTATGCTTATATGGATTTGAAAAATGAAATATGAGTATGAATAAAATCATAAAGGCATATGTTTATGACGCTAATTTGTTTAGCTTTGTAATTCGGTAACCGGATAGAAATATACTGTTTCACCGTGTGTAGTACTGAAAAGAGCCTGCACTTTAATTCATTATTGCTGCAATTTCACATAGACATATAGTGATTTTGGTAATAGTGTCGCTTACATTATTTCTATTATATGTGGAGGTTATGTGAATAGGTCATAGTTTATTGAAAAATGGTTATGCCCACTTTTGTGCTCTTGACTAGTTTTCCATGATAAGTATGTAAACATTACATGATGGTTGCAAGTTAGATGAAGGATTAAATGAAGTTAGAATCCCATTGTTTCCCAAATTTGATTATATTACTTTAGTATTATATTTTCATTTCATGAATAAAGTTTAGAATTAAATATAATTGTGAATTGTTCGTTTAAGCATATAAAACTAGTGACATAGTTGCTGTATGATAATTTAGATTTAAAACCTTTCTCCATTGATCGATACTTTTCTTACTCTGTACTACTTGTTAACCCATGTATGCTTGCATGAGTTAGAGTCCTTTTTGTTAGACCTAAAAAGGAGGCAACAACCAACACCTCTCTTACCAGAATTCCTAAGGCATGAAACTTAAATGTTTAACATGTACAAAAATTTGGAGTTATTGCAATACGCTAATATGGTACATCTAAGGTTGTTAGTTCCAATACGTATACTTGGGGCCAAAATTACCAATCAAACAAATATCTAAGAAACCAAGACCAATAGTTAAAATTAAGACCCCATAAATTTGGGAAAGCTTAAAAATTTTATAAACACATTAATGACTTTTACATACGAATGGCAGAAAAAGCTCACCACTCAGAAAGAGTACAAGCTAATAACAAACCTTTGAGCTGAACAAGCCAGCCGTGAATCCCTGGACATCATTCCAGGTCCAATTCTAATAAGTTAACTAAGCCAGAAACTGAGTTATGTTCAAAGCAATAAATGAAAAACTTAGTTATGTTCAAGAAAATTTAGACCTAAAAGACTCACCATATGTACATACGAACACAGATAGACAATTAAATGATAGTGGGTGTGTATACTGTGTGTGATATGTGTGTATAACAGTAGGTGGGCGTATGTGTGTGAGTATAGCAGTGGTTGTGAGAGTAACTTACCAAGCAACCAAATCAAGTCTCCTCCGTTCGCTTCCTCACGCCCAAATCAAGCCTCCACCATTCACCTCCTCACGCCCAAGTCCTCTATTTTCTCCTCGTTGTGTGTATATGTGGGCGATGGAGAGGACGAGGGAAAGGAAGTGAAAGAGGGAATCATCGCTGGTGAAGAAGAAAAAGGGAGTCGCCAATGAAGAGGGAGAGGGAAAAAGGGAATTGTAATACACTTTTTGGTCACTGTATTAGGAATTATAATAATAATAAAACTAATTGTAATAATTATTATTGTATTAATAATAATAAATTTAAATACTTAAAATAATAATAATAATAATAATAATAATAATAATAATAATAATAATAATAAAAATAATATTAATAATTTAAATACCCTAAAATAATATAAAGAAGTTAAAAATTAAATACCGTAAATATAAAATTACATTCAAAGTTTTTTTAACCATTGAATCAAAATTTATTTTGTTTTTTGTTTTTGTACTAGTCACGTGGGTATCAATGTTTTTCGAATAAAATTTAATATTTTGACAGTTTTTTCTTTTTATTGTTATAGGACTCGATCAAATTAAATTTAAATTTAAAAAAACCCATGTGTAAGTATAAGAATCGATCTAATAAATTACAAAGATGGGTACATTAATGAATAACAAATATTTATAATAGAAAGATTTGCCAAAGTTCAATGATTAAAAATAGTCACTACAATTACAAATTTTTTTTTGAAAAACAATATATTTATCGTTAAATTTCATAATAAAGTCATATTACAACTAAACTCTAATGAATAAGATAGAATAATGATGTGTGAGTCCTTCTAATTTTTTTCAATTCATATATTCATATACATTGACATTTAATACAGATAATTTGTCGGATCACTCTTATTTTAATTTTAATTATTATTATTATTTTAATTATTATTATTACAATTATAATTATTTCAATAATAATAATAATAATAATAATAATAATAATAATAATAATAATAATAATTGTAATTATTATTATTATTACAATTATTATTATTATAATAATACTAATAATTATAATAATAATATTAAATGTAATAATCATAATAATTAAAATAATAATAATAATAAATATTAGTATAATTAAAATAATAATAATTAAATAATAATAATAATCAAAATTAAAATCATTATTATTATTATTATTTTATTATTATTTAAAATTTTAATTGTCGTATTGGTAAACACTTTTGTCTTGTAAACACTTTTTAGTTTCTAACATTGGTAAATGCAGGCATGCATCATCATGACTTATTTCATGGCTGACAAATCTATACTGAAATTTATTTCTCAATATATCATCTTTTGTATTTTGTTCCAGTCTTAATACTGACGGGCTTTGCAGGATTAGTACCATAATAATAATAATAATAATAATAATAATAATAATAATAATAATAATAATAATAATAATAATAATAATAATAATAATAATAATAATAATAATTTTATTATCATTTAAAAGTTTAGTTAATATTATTATTTTAATTATTATTATAATAATAATTATTACAATTATTATTTTAATTATTATTATTATTTTATTACGAAAATAATTTTTTTTGCCAATGAATGTGGTCCATATTAGGCAACGAAATATAGCAACAAAAAAACTTTCGTTGCCCACGATGAGGAAAAATCAAGTGGTTAGAAATTTTGCAACGAATTTCTAACGAATTTTGTTTCCAAATTTTGCAACGACTTATGAATTTCGTTGCAAAAAGTGAAAGCCTGACACATTCACTTTTAGCAACGACTTATAAAGTCGTTACCTAAAAAATTGTTGCTAAAGGCCAATTTTTAGCAACACAAAAATTTTCGTTGCCCACGATGACAGGAAATCAAGCGGTCGGAAATTTTGCAACGAATTTCTAACGAAATTTTTTTCCGCTAATAAATTTGCAACGACTTATGAATTTCGTTGCAAAAAGTGAAAGCCTGACACAATCTGCAATGAAGGACAAATTTCGTTGCTAAACATATACTTTTAGCAACGACTTATAAAGTCGTTGCCCAAAAAATCGTTGCTAAAGACCTATTTTTTTGTAGTATAACTAAACCCTAATCTGAGATTAAGAAACCCTAACGATTGGCTAGGAACCCTAATTACATTTTTGAAAACTCTAATTTCTGATTCGGGAACCCCAAACCCTAATTAGTAAATCCTAATTATGATTATCAAACCCTAAGGGTAAAAATTAAAGGGAATCATGTCAATTGACTATTATATCCTTAAAACCATGAAAGAAATTACCAAAAAACCCTTTTGGAGGCGAAATGACCAAAATACCCTTTACTTAATTTCTAAGTTACGAGATATTATCAAATCTTGTGACTCATCTCATTAGATAACACCATGTACTAGAAACTCTCACCAAATTTGATCACTTAGTGCCACCTTGCATAACTTAGATACATTAAATCAAAATATAAGAGATCAAAGAGAGAGAAAACCAAAGTTATCTTCATTTGTACTCAAACACTTAGCCAAACTCTCTCACTCTCTAAAGCTACAAAATAGACAAGTAAATCAGTCCCTAACCAAATCCCTAACACATCAAGATCAGTTTAGAAAGCCAAGAATCAAAGCTTGTTCAAGAGAGGTACAAACCCTAACTTGAGTTTGATCTTGTATGCTAAGATAGATTTGTTGTTTTTGTTTTTAATATTGTGTTATAAGATGTTATTTAGTGATCTATGATGTTATAGCATAGATTCATAACATCAAAGTGCTCAAAAATTAAGTTTTTAAAATTGTCAAGAACACTATTTCTATGGCCTGACAACTGAATGTCAGAGGTAAGTCTAGATCTGTTTATGATTTGTCTTGTTTGATGTAATAGAGTTGTAGTATGCTATTTGGGCTGTAATCTGGAAGTGGAATCATGCTCATAGCATGTTCAGATTCCAAGATATTGATGGTCAAAATGGGTTGATTGACCATGACTTTGTATTTATGGGTAACCTAGAAAATACTTAGATGGGTCTAGCAAGTTTTGTTGAGCTTGAATTTGTCAGATGTTATGTGATTTGTTTATGTTAGTATATCAGTGTTATACTCTGTTATATGGACTATAGATTCATGGCCTTAGATCACTTAAATAACAAACAGATTCAAAGTTGTAGGCAGTCAAACTAGGTTGACCGAACACGATTTGGGTTTTCTGGAAATTCCAGAAAACGTATGAACATGGTTTCTGAGAAGGTTTGACCGACTCAAATCTTGAGATTGTGATGTAGTTAAGCCACCTAAGTGTAGTGATGTTGTTCTTTGACATGAGGACTACAAGAATGTGACGATTAAACACCAAACCATTACCTACAAATCAAGTTATGGAAGCCACAAAGTGGGTACCAAGATCTGTCTAGGTTTCTAGGTAACCAAGAAAACCCAGAACAAGTCTGACAACCTTTTTGAAGCCTTAGATCTTGTAGATGTGATGAAGTACGACCCTGATCATTGTTGATACATGTAGTATTACATCAATATTACATGATCAGTACCTTTGTTAGCCCAGAAAACAACATGAACTGTGAATTAAAGGTGGTAAAACATTGCACCTTGAGACTGCCTATGTGTGTTCTTGAGACTCAAGAACACCTATAGTGACAGTTTTTGTCGCTAAAAGCTTTAGCGACAGTTTTATTAAAACTAATTATATTTAATTTTCAAAAATTATTAAAAATAGAAATTAATTTCTAAAAATTCCAAAATGAGTTTTAAAAATTATTTTAAGTTATAAAAATTAACTTTTGATAACTTGGCACAGTTTTCATTAATATTTGTATTTATTTGAATATTAATGATATTAAATTTATTTAATAAATATATTAAATACATTGGTTAAAATTGATTTTAATATATTAAAAATCATTTTAAATAAAAATAAAGTGTTTAAAAATATTTTAAGTTATAAAACATGACTTTTAATATTTTGAGGTAAATTTTATTAATAAATTAATATTAATTATATTTGATTTATTTAATTGTTTTATTAAATAAATGGGTTAAAAATGGTTATTCTGATTTAAAATTATTTAAAAATGAAATAAATGATTTAAAAATATTTTAAGTTATAATTGTCGATGTCGGAATTTTTATTTGTCCCTTTTCGTTACCTGTTCTTTTGTGTTCTCATTTTAAGTGAGATTTGTTTGAAAAAACAAGTGAAAAATGTCCGACATGTATAATGTCGACGATTGGACTATAAGAGTCGCCAGTCGGTTTTTTAACTGGTTGTACCAACACAACCGAGAAAAAGTTTGTACATTGACCCAGTGATGTGACACTGCTAAACGGGTCTGTAAAACCGAGATTCATTTAGGGTCCGGGGACTTGATTTTGAGGGGAAAAGATGTTAGGCACTCCCCGACATCCGTGTTGCCACGGTGACCACCACTTTTTAAGAAACTGTTATATGAATGTGTGTGTATGTGTGGGTCAATGTGCTGTTATTTGAAAGTAGTGCTATGCCTCGTTCGCACCTATATACATAGGGTTTGAATTTGTATAATAAATCAGTTTTAACAAGATATAGCAGTGATGTTTTAAAAGATATTTTTCAAACCCTGTGCTCAATAGTAATTGAGGCCTTTAATACTTCCATTTTATTAAATGTTCAGCTTGATTGCTTTTATTTTCGAGATGCGAAGTATCTTAGAGAAAATAATGTATAAAATAGTACCGAACTCCTCCTGGGTATAAAAACCATCTGAGGAAATCCAAACATCGTGAATAAATTTACAAGCTGCTTACAGTTGAACATGTCCATCACGGGAACCGAATCTAGATTCAGTAGACTGAATCCGTGATCACATGATTCCTAGGCTCACATGATGCCGCAATTTATATGAAAAGCAGTAAGCAGTTATATATATAAAAGCTGTAAATATATATATATAGACAGGATCAACCACCACGAAGCACCTCCATGGGGGATCAGAAATGTAAATTACGCTGTAACAGCGATCAACCGCCACGGAGGACACTCCAGGCGGGACGAAATGTACAGAAAGCAGTAGAAACGGTCCACCACCACGAAGTAAACTCCAGATGGGACGAAATATATATATAAAAGCGATAAACGCACCGGATATAAAATTCAGGCTCATCGGACAAAGTCCAACAATAGTTAATATATATATATATATATATATATATATATATATATATATATATATATATATATATATATATAAGCAGTAAACGCACCGGATGTAAAATTCAGGCTCATCGAACAAAGTTCGACACACAATTCATATATATATATATATATATATATATATATATATATATATATATACGAAAGCATTTAAACGCACCAGACATAAGTCTAGGCTCATCGAACAGAGTTCGACACACAGTTTATATATATAGGTATATATATACGAAAGCATTTAAACGCTCCAGATCGAAGTTTAGGCACAATCGAGGCATAACTCGATGATGTTAGTCCATATATAAAAATATATATATACAAACTGAAAAGAAACCACGGACCGAAGTTCGGGCATACACACGCAACACGACTCTCAATGTGAAGAATAGTGTGTGCAAAGATGAAGAAAAAGGATTAAAAATATGTGAGAAGGCTTACAGTGGGCTGCCAAAGAAGACTTCAATAACTTGAAATGGATGAATACTCGGCTCCTGCTGGTAAAAAGTAGCTATATATGAGCTTACAAGTGTTTAAAATGAGAAAGCACTCAGTTTGGGGTGTGTACAGAGCAAATTGGACAGGTCTTCCTCGCCTTTTTCTCTCCCAAAATGGCCACCCCATGTGACGCCCCCGAAACCGGGTCCTCTGACCCCGGTTCGGTCATCACGATAAAATATAAACATCCACCTCTAAACAACATACGATAACTAAAATGCAGAAAATAATAAACATATGTCGTTCATTCAAAAGGTATTACTAGTCCCAAGATTCGATAACCTTAATAAAGTCTTACAAAAATACCCTATAATAGTAATTAGGGTTCATATTACATAACAGTAATTTAAACTAAGCTCAAAGTAAAATCTGCTCCTGACAACAATTCTGCATCTTTCCTTTACCCTTGTCCTTTCTTGAGGTCTCGGGCTTCGCTGCAATATAATTTATGATATAGCAAGGATGAGAAACAAGTTTTCCCAACAAGTTTAAATACAACAATAATGATATATCATGATGAAAGGAAAATATCTGACAAAGAATTTAACAATATGAATATCTGAAGGATTTAACAATATAAATATCAGAAGCAAAGATAATGATTGCTTTTAGAATAACTGCTAGTTAAGTAGACTTTAAACTATAACACTCCAATGGAATCAATCGACAATTGACCCTTTGGTTACTGGCTACAGAATAAGTACTTGAGGGGATCGGCCTCGCGTACACTATGTATATGCATAACATTTAAATCTTCTCATTGTATCTTATATTAGATACCTGGGGTACGCCCCTATCATAGAAGGGGTGTTCTTTCAGTCTAAGAATCTTTACCATCAATTAGTTTGGATAGCTTTTATAAAACTTCGTATACTTGTATGACCGAACAAAGGTTCAGACTCTATCTGACACAGTTTAAGAATTATAGAACTTTAAATGAAGTACAAGTCCAAGACTGTACGAACTCAAGTGCACTAAGTGCGAATATCAATAATGTCGATGTGAAATAATTGTAAGGTAATTAAACCACTTAATAGCATGCTTGGAAATAAAGTTCAAGCTTAAACGAATAATTTTCAATTCAACAATAACCTGCTCAATTCAATATGAGAAGGATAGGAAACTTTCACAGTCAAATAGTGAAGTTCAAGGAAACTTGCACAATAATAATTTGAGTAAAGTTAGGGAACCTGCTTGTGATATGCGTCGAATAAAGTAATTCAAGGTTTAGGATACTTGCTCAAGTAAACGAATAAGAGTTTAGGAACTTGTATAAACATATATCTATTTACACAAAATAAAGGTAGTGCGTAAGGTTTAGATACTTGCATGTTTGCTCAGCTACAATATAATATTAGCTTTAACAAACTCCCGTTGAAACGACCTAACGTTAACAAGTTGGTCATTTCAATTAGTACGTGTAAACTAAGATGAGTCCACACTTAAAAGAAATAAGTCATCACATAGCATCCTTCTCAACACATTATATGACATATTGGTCACACCTTACAAAGTAAGTAATCATATAAGCATGCCTTATTACCTCAGACCAAAAATAGATCATCTTGGCTAGACTGCAGGACGGCTCAGCAGCGCCTGGTTTAGGCCTAGGGATGACACAGCTGCGCTGGCCCCTGGCCAGAACAGGTTTAAGCTGTGCTCTCCTGACTTCAGTCCAACTCTAACACACTAATCACACATTCCGTTTAACATACATACATGCTAGAGTTTCACATATAACACATGATCATACTTGAGTTCATTACTTCAAGTTTTAACTTACAATTTATATGTCATTAACATAAAAGTCATGTAATCATCATGTTTTGTAACTTGGTCATACAATACTCAGTAGTCATGCTTGTATATAGACATCACATGTATACTTTACTCACATAGTTCATATCTTAGAAATTTTCTTTTTATGACTGTGTGAACTAAGTAAAAATCATGCATTAACCAAACGATGTTCATGCCAATATATCTATAGGCATAATGAGTCCTAATATACATGCTTGCATGGTCATAACGTACTTTGCTCATTACTTGATGACATTAGCTTTCTCATTATAACTTTATTTGAATTTTTTTTATACTAAGTCAACTTAGTACATACAAGGCATCTTAACATATAACTCTCATGCATTTACAATATATAATAAAGTCACATATGCATGCTTAAATGGTCAGAGTTTACAAGATAAAAGTCTTGGTCAAGTTCACTTTGAAAAGTCTTAAGTTTCTTATCTTTGAAATAGTCTAATCTTTCAATCATGTATGCTAGTGTGTTCAATAATAATAATAATAATAATAATAATAATAATAATAATAGTAATAATAATAATAGTAAATATAATAATAATTATAATAATAGTAATAGTAATAGTAATAATAATAAAAAATATAGTACATGAAGCATGGAAAAATTTAATAATTACTTATAAGTAAAAAAAAGTTAAAATTTAAGTTATTATCAAACACTGAATAATAACAAATGACTTATAACATAGTTTAACCAACTTATAAATTATTACCAAATACCCTCTAATACAAGATATAAAGAGAAATTAATATTTGATTATAAAAAAAATTACAAGTCAAGAAAAAGGAGAATTTAAAAAATGAGAGTTAAAAAAAATTTACACACCATTGGTGCAACTTTATTATTATTTTTATTATTATTGTTTTAGTACTATTATTATTATTATTATTATTGTTGTTGTTGTTATTATTATTATTATTATTATTATTATTATTATTATTATTATTATTATTATTATTATTATTATTATTATTATTATTATTATTATTGTAGTATATAACTTCTTGAGATTATATTAATGGTATGTAGTGAAGGAGAAGAAAGGAATATATGGGAGAAATATCATGTTTTGATATAAATATTAATCCTTGCAAGAAATTAACAGATAACTTGTATTGCTCCAGTGGTCGAATGACTAAAGTTCCAAATGATATGTCACATGTTCGAATATGTTTCGCATTTGGACATAATTTTTAAATACTAAAAATGAATATTTTTTGACAATTCTCCGAATACCGAATATGGTCTTACAAAGACATGCTTATTGGGATTATCTTAATTTAAGACAATATTTTAATAGTCGTTGCAAAAAGTTGTATAAGATATGCAACGGAAATAAATATTTTTGCCAATGAATGTGGTTCATATTAGGCAACGAAATATAGCAACAAAAAAACTTTCGTTGCTCACGATGAGGAGAAATCAAGTGGTTATAAATTTTGCAACGAATTTCTAACGAATTTTGTTTTCAAATTTTGCAACGACTTATAAATTTCGTTGCAAAAAGTGAAAGCATGACACAATCTACAACGAAAGACAAGTTTCGTTGCTAAACATACACTTTTAGCAACGACTTATAAAGCTGTTGCTTGAAAAATCGTTGCTAAAGCCCCATTTTTAGCAACAAAAAAACTTTCGTTGCCCACGATGACGGGAAATCAAGTAGTCAAAAATTTTGTAACGAATTTCTAATGAAATTTTTTCCCGCCAATGAATTAGCAACGAAATTTTGCAATGACTTATGAATTTCGTTGCAAAAAGTGAAAGCCTGACACAATCTGCAACGAAGGATATATTTCGTTGCTAAAGATATACTTTTAGCAACGACTTATAAAGTCGTTGCCCGAAAAATCGTTGCTAAAGACCCATTATTTTTGTAGTGTCACCTTTCCAACTGGTTTATGGAAAGGCTTGTCACCTTCCCATGGAGCTTGAGCATAAGGTATATTGGGCAATTAGGAAGCTCAATTTTGATTTAAAGGCTGCAGGTGAAAAACGCCTACTCCAACTCAATGACTTGAATGAATTCAGATTACAAGCGTATGACAACTCCAAGATGTATAAGTAAAAGGTGAATAAATGGCATGATCGCAAGATTATAGAGAGAGTATTCGATCCGGGATAAAGAGTTCTGTTGTTTAGTTCAAGGCTTAAACTTTTCTCTGGGAAGCTCAAATCAAGGTGGTCAGGGCCATTCACAGTGAAGACAGTTTATCCACTTGGTGTAGTAGAGGTATTCGACAAATTCCCATACAAGCCGTTCAAATTGAATGGACAACGGCTAAAGCATTATTTTGGTGGAGAGGTTGACAGACAGAAAGTCACATCCATTCTTTCTTTAACATAATTGAGTCAGAGATAGTCAAGCTAATTGACTATAACTTAGCGCTTGATGGGAGGTACCCCATTATCTCTATCCTTACCTCTTGTTAATTCTATTTTAGATTGTATTTGATATTTCATTTTCATGGTTAGTTGTTATAGCATAATTAGTGTGAAATTAGTATTATGGAAGCTGAACGTGCATACGATGATGCTTAAGCGTAGCACAGAAAGTATTGTTTTAGGATAGTCATTTATGCATAGTCATTAGTTCATGTTTTGATTTTAGAGACTTGATATCTCATAATGATATTTGTTGATTGAACAGGTGTATTGGAAATGATTTGTAGCTACTTTGGTGTGTTTAAGATGCAGATTAATATGGTAGGATGCAGGGCCACGCAGCCGCGTAAGGAATTCAGTATAGAATGGCGTGCCCGCGCCATATTTCTGTGCAGCAAAACCAATCGCGCGTCCGCGCCACTTTTCAGTTCAAAAATCGCGTGGCCGCGCCCGAGACCAGATTTTGAATTTTTTTTCAGTTTTAAAGACGTGTCTTTGCCCATTTCTTATATCAGTTACAATAGAATCGTGCGTATCCCTTTCTCTCCACAGACGCACGACTCCTCTCCCAACCATTCCATTTCAAATTTGTAACTCCTCACCCCACTACGCATATCTCGCATCCGTTTGCTACCCACATTCAACTTCTTAACTGATAAAGTTAGGGTTTTTCAGAGGGTGCGTGAAAAATAACAAGTTTGGGGGTGTTCATTGTTTGTCAGAAAATGCAACCTTTATTCCATCAGTAAAGTTCTTCTTTTTCTTCATCAGCATCATGTGACCAAAACGTGCTCGTTCTCGCACTCTAGAGTCGTCTTCTACAAGTAGCCAGAGTGGTGACAATGTTAATTTTTCCAAGTTTATCAGTCTTGATGCCCAAATAGAGTATTACAGAATCGTGGTTAAATCTTTTGTTAGAGAAAGAGGGTTCAAACTAGAGGCACAAGATGGGCAATTGAAAGATATGATCAGGGAAAGATGCTGACATGGAGTCTGCTCTACACCTATGGCTGCACCCATGGCCATAGTACGGGAGTTTTATGTAAATGCAAAGGAGACAATGGTTGGATTTTATTTTGTCAGGGGAGTTCAAGTAGACTATCGCCCAAAGGCAATTCGTGCCATCTTCAATTTACCCGACCCTCCATCTGGACGTATAAATTGGGTTGAAGCAGAACGAATGGAGACAGACTTAGATGAGGTTATAACTGATTTGTGTATACCGGGTACACAATGGACTTACAAGCCCGACACTAATCAACCTAGAATCTTTCCGGCTTCAACTTTTAATCATTTTGCCAAGGCTTAGAATCTCTTTATTTGTGCAAAACTCATGCCATCATCCCATCAACATGAGATTACAACTGAGAGAGGAATCATTCTTTGGGGGATTATTATAGGAAAATAAATTGACGTTGGTCATTTCCTTAATCAGAACATATTACGTTATATGCGGGGGAGCACTACAGGAAGTATACCACATGCCTCGATTGTTGCTCAGTTATGTGCTCGAGCAGGAATTAGGTGGTTTGATGAACAACTGTAATTCCCAAGTCAGGATATCACTCACGCCATGGTAGCAAAATTTGAAGATTGGGCAGGAGGTACCCTGCACCCAAGGGGTAAGGGCTTTATCCTTCGTCCCGCGTCATCTGCACCATCGGCATAGCCTTCAAGGACAAATGAAGCAGGCATGTCAACTCAAGCCACTGCTACTACTGACGATCGACATCTCCGAAGGTTGGAGAGGAAGGTCGACGCTATGTATGACAACTTTGCAATATTTGCTACTGGATTGATAAGGTCTCTAGCCTAGGCTTTCGCGCAGTAGGGAACCATGCTTGAGTGGCCTCAATTTGGGACAACCATGTCATATCCACCGCCAGATTCACCACCAGAAGAGGGTGGTACAGATGATCACTAGGGGAGTTCTTTTAAACCATATACCTTCATTCATTGGGACAATGAATAGTTTAAGTTTGGGGGTATTAGGTAGTAGTGTAGTTGCATATAGTTAATTTTAGTTGCATATAGTTAATTTGCATATTTTTGCATGTTTAGTTTAACTTTTGCATGTTATGTGTTATTTAATAATAGCAGATTTTTTTTTGTTTTTAGTTGTTATTATATGTTTTAGTTACGTGTTTAGTTGCATGTCCCAAATATCTAGCTTTATGGAGTTTTAGTCTAGTCAATGATGAAATGAATTTTGAAGGATTTTTGAATTTAGTGGATAACATGAGCTTAGCTATAATGTTTTACATGATGTAAGCTATGTTTGTTGTTTAGATGCTTTCGGTTAGCACATACATACGTGTTTACATATGCTTGTTGGAATAAGAATAGTGTGTTTTTATTGCTTAGTAGAAAATTTCTTTTTAAAAATAGAATTGTGTAGAAAATGAACTTAGGGTATGAAAACATTGATAATCAAGCTGTGGGGACATGTGGGTATGCTTATTGTATATAAAAAAAGAGAAAAAGGAAAGAAAAATCCATCTTAGAACCTTCCTGAGCAGAATTATTGAATCCTTGGAAGTGGCGAGATGGAGCGTAAAACACACTTGCTGTGTATAAAAAAAATAGCAATAAACACCACGGGAAAGTGCGAAAGTCACCCTCATGAGTAAAAGTAAAGCATATTAAACCCATTATTGAACCTTAATTTGTTTTGATGTGTTGGAGTAGTTTTTGTGCATTAGTATACATGGTTTTTGACTTAGACTTCAATTTTCTATTTTTAGCAGTATAACATGTCGAGTCTTGCCTCGGTCAAGTATATTTGTGAACACAACACACACACACACACAACATCTTTATAGTGAATATGGATTATTTGATTGTATGATATTATGTCTATAGCTTAGTTTGAAATTTTATTCTTAAATCTGGATAATTCGCTGAAGCACATTGGATTAGAATTCCATTTTGGTTGGAAAACTTGGGACTTTATTGCATCATAATTTAGTTTGTATAGCATGTAGTTGCATTGCATTGTTTATTGTCGTATGCATTTCTTGAGGGCAAACAATAGTTCAAGTTTGGGGGTATTTGATAAGTAGGTTTTATACCTACTTATTGGATGTAAACTTACCAGAATTATGCCCATGTCAAGTAGTTTTTACTATATTTTAGTTGCATTTTATGTTTATTTTGCAGTACTTGTAGTGGAACTCCTATGGCTAGGAAAGGCATGGAAAAAAGCAAGAATGGCATGTATTGGCATTAGCATGGATAAGCATGGTGGCATGAAGTTAGCAAAGACTAGGCAAGATGGACATGTGTAGATGACAAACTAAAGTAGTGGATGAGTGCTATGCAGAAAAGAAAGGGCGAAGAACGAACTACAACAATCAAGAAGCAACAGCAGAAGACAGCATGTAGTAGCCGCGCGGCCGCATGGCTATTTAGGACATAAATCGCGCGCTCGCGCTAAAGCCTCGGCAGATACACATATCGCGCCCCCGCGCCTATTTTACATTGTGATCTAACGCGGCTGTGCGAGTCCTCTGCAGTCTGTTTTGTTGACTTTTTGTAATTTGAATTTTGAGCGCTTTAGGCTCATTTGAACAATATTGGTTGGTACCAGACGTGTTTTAGTTGGTCTTTTATCAGTTTTTATATCAGTAATTAGAGTTCTTAAGTTCTAACTAGGCTAGAGAGGTTTTGATCAATTTTTGATACATTTATATATCCTCTCTTCATCTAGATTATTAAATAATCATTAGATCTCAATTCTGGAGATTGATGTTATGGAACAAGCTTGGAACATATTCTGTAACTGGGTTTAACAGATTTGTTGATCATCTCTTTTACATTTTTAAATTGCATTATTTAATTCCATGTGTTGCTTCAATCCCATAATGGCTTTTGGTTCAGAAATGAACTAAACTCCATTATGGGATTATAATGGATTTTGATATGTAGTTTAATTTTATATATCTGATTGTTTGGTTGTATGTTTATCATTGGATTACCTATTATGATTGAGCATAATGAATGAATGTTTGATCACCATTCACCTTGTATGCTTATATGGATTTGAAAAATGAAATATGAGTATGAATAAAATCATAAAGGCATATGTTTATGACGCTAATTTGTTTAGCTTTGTAATTCGGTAACCGGATAGAAATATACTGTTTCACCGTGTGTAGTACTGAAAAGAGCCTGCACTTTAATTCATTATTGCTGCAATTTCACATAGACATATAGTGATTTTGGTAATAGTGTCGCTTACATGATTTCTATTATATGTGGAGGTTATGTGAATAGGTCATAGTTTATTGAAAAATGGTTATGCCCACTTTTGTGCTCTTGACTAGTTTTCCATGATAAGTATGTAAACATTACATGATGGTTGCAAGTTAGATGAAGGATTAAATGAAGTTAGAATCCCATTGTTTCCCAAATTTGATTATATTACTTTAGTATTATATTTTCATTTCATGAATAAAGTTTAGAATTAAATATAATTGTGAATTGTTTGTTTAAGCATATAAAACTAGTGACATAGTTGCTGTATGATAATTTAGATTTAAAACCTTTCTCCATTGATCGATACTTTTCTTACTCTGTACTACTTGTTAACCCATGTATGCTTGCATGAGTTAGAGTCCTTTTTGTTAGACCTAAAAAGGAGGCAACAACCAACACCTCTCTTACCAGAATTCCTAAGGCATGAAACTTAAATGTTTAACATGTACAAAAATTTGGAGTTACTGCAATACGCTAATATGGTACATCTAAGGTTGCTAGTTCCAATACGTATACTTGGGGCCAAAATTACCAATCAAACAAATATCTAAGAAACCAAGACCAATAGTTAAAATTAAGACCCCATAAATTTGGGAAAGCTTAAAAATTTTATAAACACATTAATGACTTTTACATACGAATGGCAGAAAAAGCTCACCACTCAGAAAGAGTACAAGGTAATAACAAACCTTTGAGCTGAACAAGCCAGCCGTGAATCCCTGGACATCATTCCAGGTCCAATTCTAATAAGTTAACTAAGCCAGAAATTGAGTTATGTTCAAAGCAATAAATGAAAAACTTAGTTATGTTCAAGAATTTGGACCTAAAAGACTCACCATATGTACATACGAACACAGATAGACAATTAAATGACAGTGGGTGTGTATACTATGTGTGATATGTGTGTATAACAGTAGGTGGGTGTATGTGTGTGAGTATAGCAGTGGTTGTGAGAGTAACTTACCAAACAACCAAAACAAGCCTCCTCCGTTCGCTTCCTCACGCCCAAATCAAGCCTCCACCATTCACCTCCTCACGCCCAAGTCCTCTATTTTCTCCTCGTTGTGTGTATATGTGGGCAATGGAGAGGAAGAGGGAAAGGAAGTGAGAGAGGGAATCGTCGCTGGTGAAGAAGAAAAAGGGAGTCGCCAATGAAGAGGGAGAGGGAAAAGGGAATTGTAATACACTTTTTGGTTACTGTACTAGGAATTATAGTAATAATAATACTAATTGTAATAATTATTATTGTATTAATAATAATAAATTTTAAATACTTAAAATAATAATAATAATAATTAAAATAATATTAATAATTTAAATACCCTAAAATAATATAAAGAAGTTAAAAATTAAATACCGTAAATATAAAATTACATTCAAAGTTTTTTTAACCATTGAATCAAAATTTATTTTGTTTTTTGTTTTTGTACTAGTCACGTGGGTATCAATGTTTTTCGAATAAAATTTAATATTTTGACAAATTTTTCTTTTTATTGTTATAGGACTCGATCAAATTAAATTTAAATTTTAAAAAACCCATGTGTAAGTATAAGAATCGATCTAATAAATTACAAAGATGAGTATATTAACGAATAACAAATATTTATAATAGAAAGATTTGTCAAAGTTCAATGATTAAAAATAGTCACTACAATTACAATTTTTTTTTTTGAAAAACAATATATTTATCGTTAAATTTCATAATAAAGTCATATTACAACTAAACTCTAATGAATAAGATAGAATAATGATGTGTGAGTCCTTCTACTTTTTTTCAATTCATATATTCATATACATTGACATTTAATACAGATAATTTGTCGGATCACTCTTATATTTATTTTAATTATTATTATTATTTTAATTATTATTATTACAATTATTATTATTATTGTAATTATTACAATTATAATAATAATAATAATAATTGTAATTATTATAATTATTACAATTATTATTATTATAATAATACTAATAATTGTTATAATAATAATAATTGTAATAATCATAATAATTAAAATAATAATAATAATAATTATTAGTATAATTAAAATAATAATAATTAAATAATAATAATAATCAAAATTAAAATCATTATTTTTATTATTTAAAATTTTAATTATCGCATTGGTAAACACTTTTGTCTTGTAAACACTTTTTAGTTTCTAACATTGGTAAATGCAGGCATGCAGCATCATGACTTATTTCATGGCTGACAAATCTATATTGAAATTTATATCTCAATATATCATCTTTTGTATTTTGTTCCAGTCTTAATACTGACGGGCTTTGCAGGATTAGTACCATAATAATAATAATAATAATAATAATAATAATAATAATAATAATTTTATTATTATTTAAAAGTTTAGTTAATATTACTATTTTAATTATTTAATTTTTTTTATTATTATAATAATAATTATTACAATTATTATTTTAATTATTATTATTATTTTATTACGAAAATAATTTTTTTTGCTAATGAATGTGGTCCATATTAGGCAACGAAATATAACAACAAAAAAACTTTCGTTGCCCACGATGAGGAAAAATCAAGTTGTTAGAAATTTTGCAACGAATTTCTAACGAATTTTGTTTTCAAATTTTGCAACGACTTATGGTCCATATTATGAATTTCGTTGCTAAAAGTCGTTACCTGAAAAATTGTTGCTAAAGCCCAATTTTTAGCACCACAAAAATTTTCGTTGCCCACGATGACAGGAAATTAAGTGGTCGGAAATTTTGCAACGAAATTCTAACGAAATTTTTTTCCGCCAATGAATTTGCAACGACTTATGAATTTCGTTGCAAAAAGTGAAAGCCTGACACAATCTGCAACGAATAACAAATTTCGTTGCTAAACATATACTTTTAGCAACGACTTATAAAGTCGTTGCCCGAAAACTCGTTGCTAAAGGCCCATTTTTTTGTAGTGACTAAACCCTAATCTGAGATTAAGAAACCTTAACGATTGGCTAGGAACCCTAATTGCATTTTTGGAAACCCTAATTTTTGATTCAGGAACCTTAGACCCTAATTAGTAAATCCTAATTATGATTATCAAACCCTAATGTAAGACCCCAACTTATTAATGAATAAAATCAAATTTTCTCTAAATATTATTGTGAATAATAAGGGGTTAATTTGATATAATACTTTGGTTATGGGTGAAATGTGCAAATTTTGCAAAATAAGCAAGTGGTTATAAAATATTTATTTTTGGTCGGTGAATATTCGGTTGGTCGTGGAATATTCTTGCTGTCGGGGAATATTCGTATGACGACGCAGCCTTGTGTGGGCCCCATAACGGAAAGCGATTGGATGAAGAAAACGACAAGTATAAGTTGTTGTTACCGTTAATACTGTTGGAATACCCGGTGGTTAAAATACAGTAGCACACGGTATTGCACCAATTATTGATTCTTACGTAAGAAGGCACTACTCAATAATTGTTACAGTAGTTATTATTCAATATTTTATTTTATTGATTCAATAATTGCTGCGTTGATATTTTATATTATTGTTGTTTCAATAATTGTTGCTGCACAGTATTTTCATTTATCAGATCAATAATTCATATTATTTGAATAATATTATTAGATAACATTATTGGCAATGTCTAGAAAGTTCTGTCTAAGGAGAGGTTTGGTCATCTAATTGCGCGCCAGTAAGGAGAAATCCTTATTGGAAAGCCCCCTCTTTCCTGGGAACGGCCTGGTTGTCATAAATGTGATTCTGTAATATTATTTGTGAATAATTAATTATTGATTCATATGATAAGGAAATATTTATTTTATGTGGATATAAATGAGGGATATATTTTTGTGGTTAAAAATGAAGGAGTTAATGTTGAGGTTTTTGTCAGTATTTTTGTCGGAATGGAGGTATTAAAAATCAGGGTTTTGAGATAGTTTGCGGGGGTTATAATTTTTAATCCGACCGTTGGATCGTGGTAATTTTTGGATATGTTATACATATATAAGTTGAGTATATGTCCACAAATTTTGAACCGTTAAAAATGAACGTATGATTTATTACGAATTTTACAAGATGACTGGTTCAGAAATTGTTGAATTTTCGGAGTTTATCATTTTGGTGGAAAATTCTAGAATTGGTGGGCCCCACTTGTGGTTGGTGAAGAAATGTGCTGAATTATATTTCAAATGTGGTGGGTGGGAATAGTAGCAGGTAAAGCCATCAGGTTGCAGGTCAAACCTACCAAAATTTTCCTATAAATAGAGGGCTAAGTTAGAATTGAAAATCACACCAGAAACAAGTTTTCTCTCTTTCTCTCTCTAGATTATTGAGTGTATTTTGTGAGTATTTAGATACTTTGAGAGTTTCTATTCATCAGAGCAAGTTTCTTTCAGCCTTATACCGGTATTCCGACCAGAAGTACTGATATTTTGAGGTAAGGGATATTATTTTCTTCTTAATGATATTATTTTCTTCAATATCATTATGCTGAAATATTGATATGAGTTTTTATCAAATTTGGAACTTTTTGTGTCGGGGGTTACTATTCACGTATACGGCACTATTCACGAATACGGCACTATTCACCGAAAAATAAAATTTTCCCTTTTTGTCCAAGATGTCTATTATGGTTACTATCTTTGATTGTATCCATGTTTTGATCTTTATTTTTGAATTCTGCTTCACAATTGATTATTATGAAGTATTATTGATCTTGGATAAACTGTTATACGAATCCCTACTATTTGTCCTTCTGTCTCATTGGATTCGTTCTCTTTAAGATATTTTTCATCATCCTCAGTCCTAAATGATGATATTACTGAATATCTTTGGCCTGTAGTGCAAAGATGTATAATTACTTGATGAATATCTTTGGCCTGTAGTGCAAAGATGAACAGGTGTTGAGATGAACATGACCGACTGATGATACAAATGAATATCTTTGGCCTGTAGTGCAAAGATGAATATTTGGTTAAAGATGATTATTAATTGATGTTACAGGGATAAAATATTGATGATGGACTTTTAAATCTTAGAAGATAGTAGAATTCTTTCTCTACTTGACTCTTCTAATGGTTTGCTGTTTCCGCTGCAGTTGTTGATCTAAAACTTGTTGTCGATTATATTTTATCAGATTTTTCCCTGTTGAAGACTAACGATAATTTGTTGTATATTATCTTAGTCATAATATTCTTTACTGGGCTAGTTGAGCTCACCCTTTTCCTTTTTGTTCCATTTTTCTTCTCAGGAGGTGAGAACATAGCAGGATCTAGTCGGGGTATGGAGTGATGGTTCTAGAAAGATGTTTTAGCAGTCCTCACTATTTCTGTAAAATAGTGTTTGAATAATTGTAATGAGGATTTATTTGAGTGTGGATATTGTCTAGAAGACAATATTTGTATTTAAACTCACAGTATGTGTTGTCGTATTTTGCACGACAATTGTATTATTGAAGTTGTAGTTTGCTTTCTGTACCATGTATTTGGCGACTCAGAATGGGTGTTGTATACCTATTTTGGGGGCGTCACAGTTGGTATCAGAGCTTAGGGATATGATCCCTGGCTGAGATGTGAGACAAGAACTAGGAGGGGAGAGACGGGGAATTCCTTCGCTAGTATGACCTGACTAAGTTTATTTGGTGTTTATTTGGTCGGTCAGAGTATAGGGATAATATATGACATGACTATTAACCCTTGTTTTATGGCAGTATTTAAGAATGGCAGCTGAGAACGTTAATAATGGAGTAAATCAGACCGTGGAGACACCTTTGATCACTACCCAGGGGAACGTGCAACAGGAAGGCAATATTCCTCCTGTAAACAACGTTACCGAGCAAACGATGAATGATGGAATGTTTAGGAGCTTTTTGCAGTTCATGCAAAATCAGACGAGGGAGACTCGTGTGCAGAATACGGGTGGAAATGATAACAACGCGCGGTTTGTCACAGCTAAGCAGTTCAAAGAATTGGGACCACCAGAATTTAAGGGAAAGCCGGATCCGATCATGGCGGAAACGTGGGTCAAGCAAATTACCAAGATATTTGATGTCTTGGGATGCACGGAGGAACAGAAGGTTCCATTCGCCACATTTATGTTCCGCGGTGAGGCAGACTACTGGTGGGAGTCTGTGAAGCGTACCCAGCCTGACGCACTCAACATGTCCTGGGAAACATTTCAAAAACTGTTCAATGACAAGTACTTTCCTGAAAGTATTCGTCATATGAAGGAGGTTGAGTTTTTTAGACTGGAACAAAACAACATGACGGTGTCCCAGTACGAGGCGAAGTTTGCAGAGTTATCCAGGTTTGCACCTCATTTGGTCGAAAATGAGGAACGAATGACAAGGATGTTTCTGAGAGGTCTAAAACCCGAGATTCGGCAATATCTTATCTCTCATAAATTTTCTTTATATTCAGATGTTGTAAACAGGGCTCAATTATTAGAGCGAGATAATGAGTATGTGCAACCGAGGGACCACAACCAGGGTCATACCGGTGGCGGCAGTCATCGAAGCAATGAAAACCAGCAGGGAGAAAAACATTCGGACAAAAGCGGTAACCACTCTGGTGGTAATCGTGGTCGTGATAATAGAAGGAGCGAGTCAGGAGGAGATTTCAAGAAGAGAAGGTACAACAATGATAACGTGAAGACGTCAGCACAAACATCAACTGTTTCTAGGGGAGGAGAACGACCACCGGTCGTATGTTACAAATGTGGGAAAGAGGGACATATCAGCCCAAACTGCCCACAACAATCCAAGGTATGTTATAACTGTGGAAAGGAAGGTCATATAGCTCGAGAGTGTTCTGTAGCAAAACCAAGTTCAGCGGGGATGGTGACTCCAAAAGTTATCCCGGATAAGTCGAAATCAGCGGTTCCTGGAAGGGCGTTTGTCGTGACTGGCCAAAACGCGAGAAACCCGAACGAGGTGATCACGGGTAAGCTAATCTTGAATTCTTGCGAAGTTTATACTTTACTAGATACCGGTTCTACCCATTCTTTTATCTCTCCTGCTTGTGCTCAACGTTTAAACTTGACTCCGGAGAAATTGGACTTTAACTTATCTGTTGAAACTCCGTTGGGTGAAACCTTCGTTACATCTACAGTTTATAAATCTTGCATGATCCAAGTTGGCACTATCACATTACCTGTTGATCTTATCTCTTTAAAGATACTTGCTTTTGATGTGATTTTAGGAATTGATTGGTTAACCACTCATCATGCTAAAATTGATTGTTTTCGTAAGGTTGTTAGTTTTCATATTCCTAACCAACCTGTCATACGAATTCAAACTACTAAACCACTAAAATCAGTCACTGTCATATCAAGCCACAAAGCTATTCGTTTATTGAAAAACGGATGTCAAGCTTTCTTAGCCCATGTTATGGATTTGAACAAAGACAAGTCAGATTTGAATAATATTTCTATTGTTAGAGAATTTCCCGATGTATTTCCTGAAGAACTTCCCGGTCTACCCCCGAAACGAGAAATTGAATTCTTTATTGACCTTGAACCCGGTACAAAGCCCATTTCTAAAACCCCATATCGAATGGCTCCTATTGAACTTCAGGAGTTAAAAGTCCAACTACAGGAGTTGTTGGACATCGGTTTTATTCGTCCTAGTACGTCTCCTTGGGGTGCTCCTGTTTTATTCGTAAAGAAGAAAGACGGGAGTATGCGACTTTGTATTGACTATCGAGAATTGAACCATGTCACCATCAAGAATAGGTATCCGCTACCTCGCATTGATGACCTGTTTGACCAGTTGCAAGGAGCACAATTCTTTTCAAAGATCGATCTTCGTTCTGGATATCATCAGCTGAAGATTAAAACTGAGGATATTCCAAAGACTGCCTTCAGAACTCGGTACGGGCATTATGAATTCTTAGTAATGTCTTTTGGATTGACTAATGCTCCTGCTGCCTTCATGGATATGATGAACCGTGTATTCAAAGAATATTTGGATCAGTTCGTTGTTGTCTTTATTGATGACATCCTCATCTATTCCAAAAGCCGTGAAGATCATGAGCGCCATTTGAAGCTGGTACTGCAAAGGCTTCGTGAAAACAAGCTATATGCCAAACTGAAGAAATGCGAGTTCTGGCTTGAGGAAGTAGCATTCCTTGGGCACGTGGTGTCAAAACATGGAGTATCTGTCGACCCGGCGAAGATTGAAGCCATACAAAGTTGGGAGCAACCGAAGTCGGTAACCGAAGTACGTAGCTTTCTGGGCTTAGCTGGTTATTATCGGAGATTTGTGGAAGGATTTTCTCGAATCGCTACTCCGTTAACTCAGCTGACTCGGAAAGATACAAAATTCGTATGGAGTGAGGAATGCGAGAAGAGTTTCCAAGAACTCAAGAGGAGACTCATTTCGGCACCTGTTCTGACAATACCATCTGGTTCGGATGGATTTGTTATCTACAGCGATGCTTCAGGCAAAGGGTTAGGATGTGTTCTCATGCAACATGGGAAAGTCATAGCCTATGCCTCACGACAACTCAAAGAATATGAGAGGAATTATCCTACTCATGATTTGGAGTTGGCAGCAGTCGTTTTTGCGTTGAAGATCTGGAGACACTACCTTTATGGGGAGAAAGTGGAGATCTATACAGATCATAAAAGCCTCAAATATTTCTTCACCCAAAAGGAACTCAACATGCGGCAGCGACGTTGGCTCGAGCTGTTGAAAGATTACGATCATACCATCCAATATCATCCTGGAAAAGCAAACGTAGTAGCTGACGCATTGAGTAGAAGATCATATGCGGGTACGAGTGCAATATTGTTAACACAAAGGCCCATTTTGTATGACTTGCAAAGGATGGAGATAGAGATGAAGGCTCCAAGTACCCACATGATGATATCAAATATACGAGTAGAACCGACTTTAATCGATAAAGTTAAAGCTGCTCAAGCTACGGATATAGAGCTGATGCGTATGAAGAAGAAAGTGCAAGAAGGTGCTATTCCAGAAGCAAGAATCGATGAAGAAGGAATACTTCGAGTCAACTCCAGACTTTGTGTTCCTAACGATTTTGACTTGAAGCATAGAATAATGATGGAGGCACACAACACACCGTTTGCAATCCATCCTGGGAGTACCAAAATGTATCACGATCTTCGACATACATTTTGGTGGAGCAATATGAAAAGAGAGATCGCGGAGTTTATCTCGAGATGTTTAACTTGTCAACGTGTAAAAGCGGAGCATCAAGTACCAAAGGGTCCATTGCAACCACTTGAGATTCCGAAATGGAAGTGGGAACACATTACTATGGATTTTGTTACAGGTCTTCCCAAGGTTTCTCAAGGCATAGATGCGATTTGGGTTATTGTTGATAGATTAACCAAGTCCGCTCATTTCTTGCCGATACGTGAGACTTATTCCCTTGAACGTCTTGCTAGTATGTACGTGAACGAGATTGTGAGATTGCATGGCATGCCAGTATCCATAGTTTCGGATCGTGACCCAAGATTCACTTCACGATTTTGGGTTAGCTTGCAGAAAGCTATGGGCACGGATTTACGATTCAGTTCAGCATACCATCCTCAAACGGACGGACAATCAGAGAGGACTATTCAAACTCTTGAAGATCTATTAAGACTTTGTGTCCTAGATCTCAAAGGGAGTTGGGATAAGTACCTACCATTGGTGGAATTCTCCTACAACAACAGTTATCAGGCGAGCATAGGTGTGGCTCCATTTGAGGCGTTGTATGGAAGAAAATGTCGTTCTCCAGTATGCTGGGACGAGGTGGGTGAAGCAACATTGTTGGGACCAGAATTGGTACGCATTACTACAGAGAAGATCCAAACGATTCGACAACGTATACAAACGGCACAGGATCGACAAAAGAGTTATGCGGATCTTCATCGGAAGGACGTGGAATTTAATATTGGGGATCATGTATTGTTACGTGTTGCACCATGGAAGGGAGTTACAAGATTTGGGAAGAGAGGAAAGCTCAATCCAAGATTTGTTGGTCCATTTGAGATTCTTGAGCGAATAGGAAATGTGGCATATAGACTCGCATTACCTCCAAGCATGTCTCGTGTTCATAATGTTTTTCACATATCTATGCTTCGTAAATATGTTAAAGACCCGAACCACATTATTGAGTTAGAACCAGACGAGATAGCTGAAGATTTAACGTACGAGGAGGTACCTGTTAAGATCTTGGATAGGAAAGAGCATGTCCTACGCACGAAGGTTATACCACAAGTTAAGGTTTTGTGGAGAAACCATGCTATTGAAGAAATGACCTGGGAGTTGGAATCAGAAATGAAAGCGAGGTATCCTCACCTTTTTGAAACATCAGGTACGTACGTCAATTTCGAGGACGAAATTTCATAAGGAGGGGAGGTTGTAAGACCCCAACTTATTAATGAATAAAATCAAATTTTCTCTAAATATTATTGTGAATAATAAGGGGTTAATTTGATATAATACTTTGGTTATGGGTGAAATGTGCAAATTTTGCAAAATAAGCAAGTGGTTATAAAATATTTATTTTTGGTCGGTGAATATTCGGTTGGTCGTGGAATATTCTTGCTGTCGGGGAATATTCGTACGACGACGCAGCCTTGTGTGGGCCCCATAACGGAAAGCGATTGGATGAAGAAAACGACAAGTATAAGTTGTTGTTACCGTTAATACTGTTGGAATACCCGGTGGTTAAAATACAGTAGCACACGGTATTGCACCAATTATTGATTCTTACGTAAGAAGGCACTACTCAATAATTGTTACAGTAGTTATTATTCAATATTTTATTTTATTGATTCAATAATTGCTGCGTTGATATTTTATATTATTGTTGTTTCAATAATTGTTGCTGCACAGTATTTTCATTTATCAGATCAATAATTCATATTATTTGAATAATATTATTAGATAACATTATTGGCAATGTCTAGAAAGTTCTGTCTAAGGAGAGGTTTGGTCATCTAATTGCGCGCCAGTAAGGAGAAATCCTTATTGGAAAGCCCCCTCTTTCCTGGGAACGGCCTGGTTGTCATAAATGTGATTCTGTAATATTATTTGTGAATAATTAATTATTGATTCATATGATAAGGAAATATTTATTTTATGTGGATATAAATGAGGGATATATTTTTGTGGTTAAAAATGAAGGAGTTAATGTTGAGATTTTTGTCAGTATTTTTGTCGGAATGGAGGTATTAAAAATCAGGGTTTTTGAGATAGTTTGCGGGAGTTATAATTTTTAATCCGACCGTTGGATCGTGGTAATTTTTGGATATGTTATACATATATAAGTTGAGTATATGTCCACAAATTTTGAACCGTTAAAAATGAACGTATGATTTATTACGAATTTTACAAGATGACTGGTTCAGAAATTGTTGAATTTTCGGAGTTTATCATTTTGGTGGAAAATTCTAGAATTGGTGGGCCCCACTTGTGGTTGGTGAAGAAATGTGCTGAATTATATTTCAAATGTGGTGGGTGGGAATAGTAGCAGGTAAAGCCATCAGGTTGCAGGTCAAACCTACCAAAATTTTCCTATAAATAGAGGGCTAAGTTAGAATTGAAAATAACACCAGAAACAAGTTTTCTCTCTTTCTCTCTCTAGATTATTGAGTGTATTTTGTGAGTATTTAGATACTTTGAGAGTTTCTATTCATCAGAGCAAGTTTCTTTCAGCCTTATACCAGTATTCCGACCAGAAGTACTGATATTTTGAGGTAAGGGATATTATTTTCTTCTTAATGATATTATTTTCTTCAATATCATTATGCTGAAATATTGATATGAGTTTTTATCAAATTTGGAACTTTTTGTGTCGGGGGTTACTATTCACGTATACGGCACTATTCACGTATACGACACTATTCACGAATACGGCACTATTCACCGAAAAATAAAATTTTCCCTTTTTGTCCAAGATGTCTATTATGGTTACTATCTTTGATTGTATCCATGTTTTGATCTTTATTTTTGAATTCTGCTTCACAATTGATTATTATGAAGTATTATTGATCTTGGATAAACTGTTATACGAATCCCTACTATTTGTCCTTCTGTCTCATTGGATTCGTTCTCTTTAAGATATTTTTCATCATCCTCAGTCCTAAATGATGATATTACTGAATATCTTTGGCCTGTAGTGCAAAGATGTATAATTACTTGATGAATATCTTTGGCCTGTAGTGCAAAGATGAACAGGTGTTGAGATGAACATGACCGACTGATGATACAAATGAATATCTTTGGCCTGTAGTGCAAAGATGAATATTTGGTTAAAGATGATTATTAATTGATGTTACAGGGATAAAATATAATGATGGACTTTTAAATCTTAGAAGATAGTAGAATTCTTTCTCTACTTGACTCTTCTAATGGTTTGCTGTTTCCGCTGCAGTTGTTGATCTAAAACTTGTTGTCGATTATATTTTATCAGATTTTTCCCTGTTGAAGACTAACGATAATTTGTTGTATATTATCTTAGTCATAATATTCTTTACTGGGCTAGTTGAGCTCACCCTTTTCCTTTTTGTTCCATTTTTCTTCTCAGGAGGTGAGAACATAGCAGGATCTAGTTGGGGTATGGAGTGATGGTTCTAAAAAGATGTTTTAGCAGTCCTCACTATTTCTGTAAAATAGTGTTTGAATAATTGTAATGAGGATTTATTTGAGTGTGGATATTGTCTAGAAGACAATATTTGTATTTAAACTCACAGTATGTGTTGTCGTATTTTGCACGACATTTGTATTATTGAAGTTGTAGTTTGCTTTCTGTACCATGTATTTGGCGACTCAGAATGGGTGTTGTATACCTATTTTGGGGGCGTCACACCTAAGGGTAAAAATTAAAGGGAATCATGTCAATTGACTATTATATCCTTAAAACCTTGAAAGAAATTACCAAAATACCCTTTTAGAGGCGAAATGACCAAAATACCCTTTACTTAATTTCTAAGTTAAGAGATATTATCAAATCTTGTGACTCATCTCATTAGATAACACCATGTACTAGAAAATCTTACCAAATTTGATCACTTAGTGCCACCTTGCATAACCCAGATACATTAAATCAAAATATAAGAGATTAAAGAAAGAGAAAACCAAAGTTATCTTCGTTTGTACTCAAACACTTAGCCAAACACTCTCACTCTCTAAAGCTACAAAATAGACAAGTAAATCAGTCCCTAACCAAATCCCTAACACATCAATATCAGTTTAGAAAGCCAAGAATCAAAGCTTGTTCAAGAGAGGTATAAACCCTAACTTGAGTTTGATCTTGTATGCTAAGATAGATTTGTTGTTTTTGTGTTTAATCTTGTGTTATAAGATGTTATTTAGTGATCTATGATATTATAGCATAGATCCATAACATCAAAGTGCTCAAAAATTAAGTTTTTAAAATTGTCAAGAACCCTATTTCTATGGCCTGACAACTGAATGTCAGAGGTAAATCTAGATCTGTTTATGATTTGTCTTGTTTGATGTAATAGAGTTGTAGTATGCTATTTGGGCTATAATCTGGAAGTGGAATCATGCTCATAGCATGTTCAGATTCTAAGATATTAATGGTCAAAATGGGTTGATTGACCATGACTTTGTATTTATGGGTAACCTAGAAAATACTTAGATGGGTCTAACAAGTTTTGTTGAGCTTGAATTTGTCAGATGTTATGTGATTTGTTTATGTTAGTGTATCAGTGTTATACTCTGTTATATGGACTATAGATTCATGGCCTTAGATCACTTAAACAACAAACAGATTAAAAGTTGTAGGCAGTCAAACTAGGGTTGACCGAACACGATTTGGGTTTTCTGGAAATTCCAGAAAACGTATGAACATGGTTTCTGACAAGGTTTGACCGACTCAAATCTTGAGATTGTGATGTAGGTAAGCCACCTAAGTGTAGTAATGTTGTTCTTTGACATGAGGACTACAAGAGTGTGACACTTAAACACCAAACCATTACCTGCAAATCAAGTTATGGAAGCCACAAAGTGGGTACCAAGATCTGTCTAGGTTTCTAGGTAACCCAGAAAACCTAGAACAAGTCTGACAACCTTTTTGAAGCCTTAGATCTTGCAGATGTGATGAAGTATGACCCTGATCATTGTTGATACATGTAGTATTACATCAATACTACATGATCAGCGCCTTTGTTAGCCCATAAAACAACATGAACTGTGAATTAAAGGTGGTAAAACATTGCACCTTGAGACTGCCTATGTGTGTTCTTGAGACTCAAGAACACCTATAGTGATAGTTTTTGTCGCTAAAGGCTTTAGCGACAGTTTTATTAAAACTAATTATATTTAATTTTCAAAAATTATTAAAAATAAAAATTAATTTCTAAAAATTCCAAAATGAGTTTTAAAAATTATTTTAAGTTATAAAAATTAACTTTTGATAACTTGACATAGTTTTCATTAATATTTGTATTTATTTGAATATTAATGATATTAAATTTATTTAATAAATGTATTAAATACATTGGTTAAAATTGATTTTAATATATTAAAAATCATTTTAAATAAAAATAAATTGTTTAAAAATATTTTAAGTTATAAAATATGACTTTTAATATTTTGAGGTAAATTTCATTAATAAATTAATATTAATGATATTAGATTTATGTAATAGTTATATTAAATAAATGGGTTAAAAATGGTTTTTCTGATTTAAAATTATTTAAAAATGAAATAAATGATTTAAAAATATTTTAAGTTATAATTGTCGACGTCGGGATTTTTATTTGTCCCTTTTCGTTACCTGTTCTTTTGTGTTCTCATTTTAGGTTAGATTTGTTTGAAAAAATAAGTGAAAAAGGTCTGACATGTATAATGTCGACGATTGGACTATAAGAGTCGCTAGTTGGTTTTTTAACTGGTTGTACCAACACAACCAAGAAAAGGTTTGTACATTGACCCAGTGATGTGACACTGCTAAACGGGTCTATGAAACCGAGATTCATTTAGGGTCCGGGGACTTGATTTTAAAGGGGAAAGATGTTAGGCACTCCCCGACATCCGTGTTGCCACGGTGACCGCCACTTTTTAAGAAACTGTTATATGAATGTGTGTGTGTGTGGGTCAATGTGCTGTTATTTGAAAGTAGTGCTATTCCTCGTTCGCACCTATATACATATGGTTTGAATTTGTATAAAAATTCAGTTTTAACAAGATATAACAGTGATGTTTTAAAATAGGTTTTTCAAACCCTGTGCTCAATAGTAATTGAGGCCTTTAATACTTCAATTTTATTAAATGTTCAGCTTGATTGCTTTTATTTTCGAGATGCGAAGTATCTTACAGAAAATAATGTACAAAATATTGCCGAACTCCTCCTCGGTATGAAAACCATCTGAGGAAATCCAAACACCGTGAATAAATTTACAAGCTGCTTACAGCTGAACATGTCCATCACGGGAACCGAATCTAGATTCAGTAGACTGAATCCGTGATCACATGATTCCTAGGCTAATATGATGCCGCAATTTATATGAAAAGCAGTAAGCAGTTATATATATAAAAGCTGTAAATATATATATACAGACAGGATCAACCACCACGAAGCACCTCCACAGGGGATCAGAAATGTAAATAAAGCTGTAAAAGCGATCAACCGCCACGGAGGACACTCCAGGCGGGACGAAATGTACAATCAGTAGAAACGGTCCACCACCACGAAGTAAACTCCAGATGGGACGAAATATATATATATATATATATATATATATACACACACACACACACACGAAAGCATTTAAACGCACCAGACATAAGTCTAGGCTCATCGAACAGAGTTCGACACACAGTTCATATATATAGGTATATATATACGAAAGCATTTAAACGCTCCAGACCGAAGTCTAGGCTCAATCGAGGCATAACTCGATGATGTTAGTCTATATATAAAAAAAATATATAAATATATATATACAAACTGAAAAGAAATTACGGACCGAAGTTCGGGCATACACACGCAACACGACTCTCAATGTGAATAATAATGTGTGCAAAGATGAAGAGAAAGGCTTGAAAATATGTGAGAAGGCTTACAGTGGGCTGCCAAAGAAGACTTCAATACTTGAAATGGATGAATACTCGGCTCCCGCTGGTAAAAAGTAGGTATATATGAGCTTACAAGTGTTTAAAATGAGAAAGCACTCAGTTTGGGGTGTGTACAGAGCCAATTAGACAGGTCTTCCTCGCCTTTTTCTCTCCCAAAATGGCCACCCCATGTGACGCCCCCGAAACCGGGTCCTCTGACCCCGGTTCGGTCATCACGATAAAATATAAACATCCACCTCTAAACAACAAACGATAACTAAAATGCAGAAAATAATAAACGTATGTCGTTCATTCAAAAGGTATTACTAGTCACAAGATTCGATAACCTTAATAAAGTCTTACAAAAATATCCTATAATAGTAGTTAGGGTTCATATTACATAACAGTAATTTAAACTAAGCACAAAGTAAAATCTACTCCTAACAACAATTCTACATCTTTCCTTTACCCTTATCCTTTCCTGAGGTCTCGGGCTTAGCTGCAATATAATTCATGATATAGCAAGGATGAGAAACAAGTTTGCCCAACAAGTTTAAATACAACAATAAGGATATATCATGATGAAAGGAAAATATCTGACAAAGAATTCAACAATATGAATATCCGAAGGATTCAACAATATGAATATCAGAAGCAAAGATAATGATTGCTTTTAGAATAACTGCTAGTCAAGTAGACTTTAAACTATAACACTCCAATGGAATCAATCGACAATTGACCCTTTGGTTACTGGATACAAAATAAGTACTTGAGGGGATCAGCCTCGCATACACTATGTATATGCATAACATTTAAATCCGCTCATTGTATCTTATATTATCATAGAAGGAGTGTTCTTTTAGTCTAAGAATCCTTACAATCAATTGGTTTGGATATCTTTTATAAAACTTCGTATACTTGTATGACCGAACAAAGGTTCAGACTCTATCTGACACAGTTTAAGAATTATAGAACTTTAAATGAAGTACAAGTCCAAGACTGTACGAACTCAAGTGCACTAAGTACGAATATCAATAATGTCGATGTGGAATAATTGTAAGGTAATTAAACCACTTAATAGCATGATTGGAAATAAAGTTCAAGCTTAAACGAATAATTTTCAATTCAACAATAACCTACTCAATTCAATATGAGAAGGATAGGAAACTTTCACAGTCAAATAGTGAAGTTCAAGGAAACTTGCTCAATAATAATTTGAGTAAAGTTAGGGAACCTGCTTACGATATGCGTCGAATAAAGTAATGCAAGGGTTTAGGATACTTGCTCAAGTAAACGAATAAGAGTTTAGAAACTTGCATAAACATATATCTATTTGCACAAAATAAAGGTAGTGCGTAAGGTTTAGATACTTTCCTGTTTGCTCAGCTACAATAAAATATTAGCTTTAACTAACTCGCGTTGAAACGACCTAACGTTAACAAGTTGGTCATTTCAATTAGTACGTGTAAACTAAGATGAGTCCACACTTAAAAGAAACAAGTCATCACATAGCATCCTTCTCAACACATTATATGACATATTGGTCACACCTTACAAAGTAAGTAATCATATAAGCATGCCTTAATACCTCAGGCCAAGAACAGATCATCTTGGCAAGACTGCAAGACGGCGCAACTGCGCCTGGTTTAGGCCTAGGGATGACACAACTGCGCTGGCCCCTGGCCAGACCAGGTTTGAGCTGTCCTCTCCTGACTTCAGTCCAACTCTAACACACTAATCACATATTCCATTTAACATACATACATGCTAGAGTTTCACAAATAACACATGGTCGTGCTTGAGTTCATTACTTAAAGTTTTAACTTATAATTTATATGTCATTAACATAAAAGTCATGTAATCACCATGTTTTGTAACTTGGTCATACAATACTTAGTGGTCATGCTTATATATAGACATCACATGTATACTTTACTCACATAGTTCATATCTTAGAAATTTCGTTTTTATGACTATGTGTGAACTAAGTGAAAATCATGCACTAACAAAACGATGTTCATGCCAATATATGTATAGGCATAATGAGTCCTAATATACAAGCTTGCATGGTCATAACGTACTTTGCTCATTACTTGATGACATTAGCTTCCTCATTCTAACTTTCTTTGAATTTTTTTTACACTAAGTCAACTTAGTACATACAAGGCATCTTAACATATAACTCTCATGCATTTACAATATATAATAAAGTCACATATTCATGCTCAAATGGTAAGAGTTTACAAGATAAAAGTCTTGTTCAAGTTCACTTTGAAAAGTCTTAAGTTTCTTATCTTTGAAATAGTATAATCTTTCAATCATGTATGCTAGTGTGTTCAATAACTTTAGTCTTGCATTTCATGTCAATATAAACCATATTAACATACTCGGAAAGTCAGAATGCTCACACGATGTGTTCGTGACAAGGTTCACGTTTGAAATCACAAATCTCATTTCAAAACCACAAGTGTTACATTAAACATTGATACACTTGTTCGTCCTATATACGTGTGCTTACATGTGCATTTTAAAATAGTTTATAAGCTTGTTCTAAGTCAGTGTCAATAAGTTAGCACAACAGAAACATAATAGAACTCATCAGGTCTGGTGCAGGCCTGGCGCAGCTGCGCTGCACCCTAGTACAAATAGGGCGCAGCTGCGCCATGCCATAAACAAAACTGATTTTGGGTTACCGCGCAGCTACCCTGCACCCTAGTACAAATAGGGCGCAACTGCGCCATGCCTGCATCAGAGACAGTAAGCAGTCTCTGTTCGCAGAGCCTTAACTAACTTTATCCCTTTTTGCTTAAACATGCTCCAATCCATCAATTTAAGAGTTCAAACATGTAGACATATATCATAAACATATCATGGCATGTTAATTCACATTGATTAACAAGGAATTCAAGAAATTTCCTAAGAATTTGACAATACCCAACTAAGAACATAATTAGAGTTTATACCTTGTTAGGCTTGAAATGAACTCCTCACACACTGAGTATACTCTTACAATTGTTTAGCAACTTAGAACCTCCAATATCAGACTTAACAAACAACACAAACTAAATTTTGAGCTTGTATTTATAGAGGGGACATGGACTAGATTATCCCATTGCACTAAGGTTGAGTTCAAGGTGTAATGGAGAAAAAAATGGTTATTAAAGAGTGGTTGAGCAACCCACCCATCAACCATTGGCCTAGAAAATGATCACCTAAGACTAGCCACTTGAAAAATACGTAAACTAGCTTTTGTCTAATGTTCATGTACTTTAGTGACACTCATTTTGGGACAAAAAAGAAATCTCAGCATACTTGATCAACTAATGCTTGGTTTGGACACTATAATTCCCATAATATAATATAAATGTGTAACTGTTACAACACAAGGAAATTTGGTGATTATTTATGTTTATGTACTCACAATTCATTTCATATAACAATATTATTATGCAACTCACACGAATGCAAATAATTCATTACTATATAGTCTATATATTGACATATTAATGTGTTACCTTGTACAATATCAAATATATATTTAACTATCATATAATAAAGGTTTACTATTCATGCTTGCACAAATTAATCAAGTAAACATATAATCATTTTATAAATTTTTAATCATTTACACATTAATTATTATTTATTCATAATAATTATTAATTAGCACATTCTCAATTAATTACTTATAATTGAAATTAATCAATATGTTCTACTCTTGCTACTATATTCAAATAAATTGAATATTTAATTATTAATAATCCTATCAATCCTTTGATATTAAACTTTAGGGTTAGTCCACTAATTTAAACAAACTATTAGTGACTCCGTTAATCATTTCATAAATTCACATAACCACATAAGGTTTAAATAAACTCACAAAACTAACTCATAAAAAATTAAATCACATATTTAATTAAATAAAGAGTTTCAAATTCATGGACGTTACATCCCTCCCCCCTTATAAAAATTCCGTCCTCGGAATTGCAAAAATAAGGTTACTCAAATAATAACGGATAATTCGCTCTCGTTTTCTCTTCTAGCTCCCACGTAGCTTCTTCGACTGTGTGATTCCTCCTGAGAATCTTAACGGAATGGATGATTTTATTCCTCAGCTTCTGTTCCTTCCTATCTAGTATTTGGACAAGAACTTCCTTGTACGATAAGTCTCTCTTGACTTGAATTGGTTTATAGGAGATAACATGCTTATAGTTCGGTTTATACGGTCGCAATACTGACACATGAAACATGTTGTGAATGTGCTCAAGTGCAGGAGGTAACGCTACCTCATACGCCACTTCACCGACTCGCCTCAGAATCTCGAACGGTCCTATGAACCTAGGGCTCAACTTGCCCTTCTTCCCAAAACGAATCTTCCCTTTCCAGGGAGATACTTTAACAAATGCATAGCTTCCTAATTCAAAATCTCTCTTATTGCGATGTAAGTCCGCATACTTCTTTTGGCGATCTTGAGCTGCTACTAGTCGGGCTCTTATCACCCCGATGATCTCCACCGTCTGTTGTACCAACTCTGGTCCCAACAGTCGACGTTCTCCAACTTCGTCCCAGCATAAGGGCGTTCTATATTTTCTCCCGTACAGTGCTTCGTACAGCGGTATTCCAATACTGGCGTGATAACTATTATTATACGTAAACTCTACTAATGGAAGGTGATCCTCCTAGCTACCCTTGAAGTCCATCACACAAGCTCGTAGCATGTCTTTAAGTGTTTGAATTGTCCTCTCGCTTTACCCATCGGTCTGCGGATGATACGCGGTACTCATTCGTAGTTGTGTCTCCATTCTTTCTTGAAGACTCTTCCAGAAGTTTGAGGTGAATCGCGGATCTCTATCTGATACAATAGATACCGGCACCCTATGCCTCGAGATAATTTCCTTGTCGTACAATTTGGTTAACTGGTCCAAACTATACTTAATCTTAATCGGCAAAAAGTGAGCTGACTTAGTAAGACGATCTACAATCACCCATATGGCGTCGTGCCATTTATGCGTTGCCAGAAGTCCCACCACAAAGTCCATTGTAATGTGCTCCAATTTCCATTCTGGAATCTCTAATGGTTGTAATAACCCGCTTGGTCGTTGGTGCTCTTCCTTGACCCTTTAACAAGTTAGACATCTACTTACGCATTTCACAACTTCTCTCTTCATGTTTGGCCACCAGAAGTGGTGACGCAAATCTTGGTACATCTTCGTGCTTCTCGGGTGTATCGAGTATCTCGTACTGTGCGCTTCTTGCAAAATCTCCTCTCTCAGTTCTGGTACCAATGATACCCAAATTCTTCCTTCAAATCTTAGCAGTCCAGTGCTATCACCTTCAGTCAATCGCTTCTTGATGTCATTGCAATCTTCGTCCTTCTCTTGTGCCTCTTTAACTTTATCCAATAACGTCAGACTCACTGTCACTGTAAATAATTATTTGTCGGTCTCTATCGAATATCTAATTTCCAAGTCTAGTCGTTCGAAATCTCTCACCAATTCTTCTTGAATGGTCAACTTCAATAACTTCTCTCCGCCTTTTCTGCTCAAGGCATCTACCACTACATTTGCTTTGCCTGGATGGTACAAAATTTCACAATCATAATCTTTGATCAATTCCAACCATCAGCACTGCCTCATGTTTAACTCTCTTTGCGTGAAGATATACTTCAGACTCTTGTGATTCGTATATATCTCACACTTCTTGCCATACAAATAATGCCTCTAAATCTTCAAGGCGAAAACTACTGCTGCTAACTCCAGATCATGAGTTGGATATCCCTTCTCATAATCTTTCAGCTGATGTGAAGCGTACACAATGACTTGCATCAGTACATAGCCAAGTCCCTTGTGTGACGCATCACTATACACTATAAACCCTCCAGTGTTGTCTGGTAAAGCCAACACAGGTGCTTGACTAAGCCCCTTCTTCAGTTATAGGAAACTTTCCTCATACTTCTCTGTCCAAACGAAATTAACTATTTTTCTGGTAAGATTGGTCAACGGTGATGCTAATTTCGAAAAATCTAGAATAAATCTTCGATAGTTTCCCGCTAATCCTAAGAAACTCCTGATTTCTGTCGGCGTCTTCGGCTACTCCCAATTGATAACCACTTCTACCTTCACTGGATCCACCGAAACACCATTCTTGTCGATAACGTTCTCTAAAACTGCACTCTCTGCAACTAAAACTCACACTTGGAGAATATTGCATACAGCTTCTCCCTTCTTAATGTCTCCAACACTATCTGAAGATGCTCGGTGTGCTCATCCTCTGTCTCTGAATAGACTAGAATGTCATTGATGAATACGACAATAAACTTATCCAAATACTGTTTGAATACTCTGTTCATCAAATCCATAAATGCTGCTGGCGTATTTGTCAATCTAAATCACATTACCAGAAACTCAAAGTGTCCATACCGAGTTCTGAATGCCATCTTTGGAATGTCCTCCGGCCTCACTTTCAGTTGGTGATAACCGATTCTCAAGTCAATCTTTGAAAAGTACATTGCCCCCTTCAACTGATTAAACAAATCGTCAATCCGGGGAAACGAGTACTTATTCTTAATGGTGACCTTGTTTAACTCTCGGTAGTCGATACAAAGTCTTAGCGACCCATCTTTCTTCTTTACGAATAAGACTGGTGCTCCCCACAGCGATACGCTCAGTCGAATGTATCCCTTATATACCAATTCTTGCAATTGAGCCATTAGTTCTTTCATCTCTACCGGTGCCATACCATGCGGTGCTTTGTATACCAGTGCTGTCCCAAATTAATGACAAACTCAATCTCTCTATCTAGTGGCAATCCCGAAATCTCGTTTAGGAAGACATCAATGAAATCCCTTACAATAGGTATCTGACTTAGTTCGCCCTCGACTCGTCTAGTATCAACCACGTGAGCCAAATAACCTATACAACCCTTCTTAAGCAATCTCTGTGCTTGCACCATCGTCAGACAATAAGATTATCTCGGCGATTTACTACCATAAAATACCACCTTCGACTTATTCAAAGTCTTAAGGTGTACACACTTCTTTTTGCAATCTGTAACTGCTCCGTGAACCGATAACCAATCCATTCCAAGGATTACATCATAATCCCACAAACGAATCGGTATCAAATCCACTTTGAGCTTAAATCCTCGTAATTCGGTATAACAATTCCTATGAATGTATTCTACCGGAATAATTTCCTTGTTCACTACTTCTACGCTCATAGGCTATTCTAATCTCTCACGGGGTAAGTCTAACTGTTTAGCAAATTCTTCAGAAACAAAAGAGCAGGTAGCACCCGAATCAAATAACACGTATGCATCTATATCATTGATCGGAATGATACCTGACACCACGTCCTTAGACTCCACCGCATCTTGTACAGTCATGTTGAACGTTCGTGTCATTGGTCTGTTAGCTTGACTAGCCGACCCTCTAATGTTCAGTCCATTGTTGTTGTTATTATGGTTGCCACTAGCTACATCACCCTTTTTCTTCGGGCAGTCCTTGATTTAATGGTCTGTGGCTCCACACGAGAAACATCCTCCCTTCGGCTTATTCGAACACTGAGGAGCCATGTGCACCGGTTGTCCGTAACGATAACAAACACTCTTTCCCTTCATGCACTCCCCCGAGTGATTCCTCCCACAGCTGTTGCACTTCATACTTTTCTTGGCCTCCCCTCCGGACTTATTTCCTCCAGAGGATTGGCTCTTAATCCATTTATGTTTATTGGGGTTGTTGCCTCTGCTACTTCCCCCTTTCTGTCCATCCTGACCGGTCTTCTTTTCCTGTTTGAATCGAGCGATGGCTTCATTGCCTCCTTCAGCAATGATAGCCCTTTCCAAAAGATCAAAGTAAGTCTTAATCTTTAATACAGCCACTGCTTTTTGCACCTATGGTTTCAGTCCTAATTTGAACCTCCTTGCCTTCCTGGCCTCCGTGTCAACCTGATGTGTCGTGAATCGAGCTAACTCGTTAAATTTTGCCGCGTACTCTGCGACAGACATACTACCTTGCTTCAGTTCCAGAAACTTAACTTCCATATCTTATTGCGTATTCTCTGAGAAGTAATTCTCAAGGAATAACTCCTTAAATCTGTCCCAAGGAATAACTCCTTCGTCTACTCGTCCCCGATTGGCCTTCCACTAATAATTAGCTTCGCCCTTCATCATGAAAGTGGCAAAACTCGTCTTCTGTGCTTCAGCCACTCGTGCGACCTCAAACACCTTCTTCATCTCTTCTATCCATGTCTGGGCTTCAATTAGGTTTAAGGTTCCTCGGAACTCCGGTGGTCCTGCCAATTTAAAGTCCTTAAAGCTAGTCAAGTGTTGTCCTGGCTGCCCTGCTGCTGGCGAGGGTCTGTTTTGCATTGCCTCAGTTAACAGGTTAGCGAAGTTCTGCATTGGATCAACATTTTCCCCTCCACCATTGTTAACGGATCCTTCCTCCCTCTGATTTCGCTGTAGTCTCCTAGGCGGCATGATCTGAGGAAAGGAAGAAACAATTAGGTTTCATGTGATATGCTATCCATGTTAGCATTAAGAAGTTCAAGGCGTCTATCAGTCAATTTTTGATTTAAATAAACCACTTCAATATCACAATAAAACTCGATGGATTTCATTCATTCCATCACTTACATACTTTACTTGAGTTTTCTACTAAGGTTATAACCTAGGTTTTGTATTCCTAACGTTTATAACCTACAGCTTTGAGACCAACCTTTGACCCCCCCAAAACCTGTTCCTCTGACCCCGGTTCAGTCATCACGATAAAATACAAACATCCACCTCTAAACAACATACGATAACTAAAATGCAGAAAATAATAAACTTACGTCGTTCATTCAAAATGTATTACTAGTCCCAAGATTTGATAACCTTAATAAAGTCTTACAAACATATCCTATAATAGTAATTAGGGTTCATATTACATAATAGTAATTTAAACTAAGGACAAAGTAAAATCTGCTCCTGACAACAATTCTACATCTTTCCTTTACCCTTGTCCTTTCCTGAGGTCTCGGGCTTAGCTGCAATATAATTCATGATATAGCAAGGATGAGCAACAAATTTATCCAACAAGTTTAAATTCAACAATAAGGATATATCATGATGAAAGGAAAATATCTGACAAAGAATTCAACAATATGAATATCTGAAGGATTCAACAATATGAATATCAGAAGTAAAGATAATGACTGCTTTTAGAATAACTGCTAGTCAAGTAGACTTTGAACTATAACACTCCAATGGAATCAATCATCAATTGACCCTTTGGTTACTGGCTACAGAATAAGTACTTGAGGGGATCAGCCTCGCGTACACTATGTATATGCATAACATTTAAATCTGCTCATTGTATCTTATATTAGATACCTGGGGTACTCCCCTTTCATGGAAAGGGTGTTCTTTCAGTCTAAGAATCCTTCCCATCAATTGGTTTGAATAGCTTTTATAAAACTTCGTATACTTGTCTGACCAAACAAAGGTTTAGACTCTATCTGACACAGTTCAAGAATTATAGAACTTTAAATGAAGTACAAGTCGAAGACTGTACGAACTCAAGTGCACTAAGTGCAAATATCAATAATGTCCATGTGGAATAATTGTAAGGTAATTAAACCACTTAATAGCATGAATAAAGTTCAAGCTTAAACGAATAATTTTTAATTCAACAATAACCTGCTCAATTCAATATGAGAAGGATAGGAAACTTTCACAGTCAAATAGTGAAGTTCAAGGAAACTTGCTCAATAATAATTTGAGTAAAGTTAGGGAACCTGCTTATGATATGCGTCGAATAAAGTAATGCAAGGGTTTAGGAAACTTTCTCAAGTAAACGAATAAGAGTTTAGGAACTTGCATAAACATATACCTATTTGCACAAAATAAAGGTAGTGCGTAAGGTTTAGATACTTTCCTGTTTGCTCAGCTACAATATAATATTAGCTTTAACTAACTCGCGTTGAAACGACCTAACGTTAACAAGTCGGTCATTTCAATTAGTATGTGTAAACTAATACCAATCCACACTTAAAAGAAACAAGTCATCACATAAACATTATATGACATATTAGTCAAACCTTACAAAGGAAGTACTCATATAAGCATGCCTTAATACCTCAGACCAAAAATAGATCATCTTGGCAAGACTGCAGGACGGCGCAGCTGCGCCTGGTCTAGGCCTAGGGACGGCGCAGCTGCGCTAGCCCCTGGCCCCTGGCCAGACCAGGTTTGAGCTGTGCTCTCCTGACTTCAGTCCAACTTTAACACACTAATCACACATACCATTTAACATACATACATGCTAGAGTTTCACATATAACACATGATCATACTTGAGTTCATTACTTCAAGTTTTAACTTACAATTTATATGTCATTAACATAAAAGTCATGTAATCATCATATTTTGTAACTTGGTCATACAATACTCAATAGTCATGCTTGTATATAGACATCACATGTATACTTTACTCACATAGTTCATATCTTAGAAATTTCCTTTTCATGACTATGTGTGAACTAAGTGAAAATCATGCATTAACCAAACGATGTTCATGCTAATATATTTATAGGCATAATAAGTCCTAATATACATGCTGGCATGATCATAACGTACTTTGCTCATTACTTGCTGACATTAGCTTCCTCATTCTAACTTTCTTTGATTTTTTTTACACTAAGTCAACATAGTACATATAAGGCATCTTAACATATAACTCTCATGCATTTACAATATATAATAAAGTCACATATGCATGCTCAAATGGTCAGAGTTTACAAGATAAAAGTTTTGGTCAAGTTCACTTTGAAAAGTCTTATGTTTCTTATCTTTGAAATAGTCTAATCTTTCAATCACGTATGCTAGTGTGTTCAATCACTTTAGTCTTGCATTTCATGTCAATATAAACCATATTAACATACTCATAAAGTCAGAATGCTCACACGAGGTGTTCGTGACAATGTTCACTTTTGAAATCACAAATCTCATTTCAAAACCACAAGTGTTATGTCAAACATTGATATACTTGTTCATCCTATATGCATGTGCTTACATGTGCATTTTAAAATAGTTTAAAAGCTTGCTCTAACCAAGTGTCAACAAGTTAGCACAACAGAAACATAACAGAACTCATCAGGTCTGGTGCAGGCCTGGCGCAGCTACGCTGCACCCTAGTACAAATAGGGCGTAGCTGCGCCATGCCAGAAACAAAACTGATTTGGGTTATGGCGCAACTGTGCTGCACCCTAGTACAAATAGGGTGCAGCTATGCCATGCCTGCATCAGTGACAGTAAGCAGTCTCTGTTCGCAGAGCCTTAACTAACTTGATCCCTTTTTGCTTAAACATGCTCCAATCCATCAATTTAAGAGTTTAAACTTGTAGACATATATCATAAACATATCATGGCATGTTAATTCACATTGATTAACAAGGAATTCAAGTAATTCCTAAGAATTTGACAATACCCAACTAAGAACACAATTAGAGTTTATACCTTGTTAGGCTTGAAATGAACTCCTCACACACTGAGTGTACTCTTACAAATGTTCAGCAACTTAGAACCTCCAATATCAGACTTAACAAACAACACAAACTAAATTTTGAGCTTGTATTTATAGAGGGGACATGGACTAGATTATCCCATTGCACTAAGGTTGAGTTCAAGGTGTAATGGAGAAAAATAATGGTTATTAAAGAGTGGTTGAGCAACCCACCCATCAGCCATTGGCCTAGAAAATAATCACCTAAGACTAGCCACTTGAAGAATACGTAAAATAGCTTTTGTCCACTATTTATGAACTTTGGTGACACTTCTTTTGGGACAAGAAAGAAATCTCAGCATACTTGATCAACTAATGCTTGGTTTGGACACTATAATTCCCATAATGTAATATAAATGTGTAACTGCTACAACACAAGGAAATTTGGGGATTATTTATGTACTCACAATTCATTTCATATAACAATATTATTATGCAACTCACATGAATGCAAATAATTCATTACTACATAGTCTATATATTGACATATTAATGTGTTACCTTGTACAATATCAAATATATATTTAACTACCATATAATAAAGGTTTACTATTCATGCTTGCACAAATTAATAAAGTAAACATATAATCATTTTATAAATTTTTAATCATTTACACATTAATTATTATTTATTCATAATAATTATTAATTAACACATTCTCAATTAATTACTCATAATTGACATTAATCAATATGTTTAACTCTTGCTACTATATTCAAATAAATTAAATATTAAATTATTAATAATCCTATCAATCCTTTGATATTAAACCTTAAGGTTAGTCCACTAATTTAAACAAACTATTAGTGACTCCCTTAATCATTTTATAAATTCACATAACCACATAAGGTTTAAATAAACTCACAAAACTAACTCATAAAAAATTAAATCACATATTTAATTAAATAAGGAATTTCAAATTTGTGGACGTTACACCCCAAGCCCTCTATTTATAGAGGGGGGAGCCGCAGGTGTACCTGAGACTGGCCGGGGTACCCTGGGCTTCGCGGGTCCCGTCGTCTCGAAGTACGTGCACTCGTGCAACGTAATATCCACTCGAATTTTCAGAATTGTAATTCGGGCATCCGACTGAGGTATGTAAGATCTATTTCGGACCGCCGTTGTCGAGAGTTACACAATGACATGGGATTAGAGGTTGTACGAAGTCAGGAAGATGGGACTATGCCCTCCGGTCTTCATGCTTCAAATTCTATCCGTTACCATGTGTAATAGTCACTAGGGATTGGTCTTCCTTTTTTTTGTGGGACATTGCTGTGTAAAAATGTATGTTTGAAATGTTGAGATGGCGTGATATGGTGTCAAGGTGGCAAGATGACGACTTTGCCCCTCACCGGGGTTATCTCCTGTTTGGGCTGATAAAACAGACGTTGCTCAGGGTTATCTCTGAGATTAGACTGCTGCAAGGGTTGAAGGTCCTCAGTGTCATCTCTGAGGTGCGCCTATCTTCCTGGTGTTATCACCAGGTCTTGTACTGAGTGCCTCGATGTAAGCATCGAGGTTGAAGCTGATTGCATACATTTGAAACAAGCATTTCCGGGGTTATCTCCGGAACTACAATTGCCTTCTTTAGGGTTATCTCCAAGATTGGAATATGCTATTCCCAGTGTTGGGACTGAGACTGAACATCTCAGGGTTATCTCCGTGATGAATCGGTCTTCTCCGGTGGAATTTTTGGTATTGGAACTGCAGGCCTCGGTGTTATCTCCAAGGTTGGAACTGTTACTCCAGGTGTGTGTTTTGGGGTTGAGGCTGTTACCCCCAGTGTGTGTTTTGGGGTTGTGGTTGAACTTCCAGTAGTATCCAAAATGGATGTGATCTGTCTTCCAGGGTTATCTCTGAAAGACGAATCTGCCCTCCTGCAATGTTAGTAACATGTGTGCAGAAAATTTCGAGTGTCTACAGATGCCCCTCTTTATCATATTCCTGCAATACAGTGGCACGGATAGGATAAAGAATCCTAAATACTTGAAATGCAATAAGATAAACATGATGCAATATGGAGCAATATGATGCAAGTGTATGATGCATATGAATTACTTTCCAACATGCTGGGGATGATTGTCGGCTCCCTGTTGCTTTTATCGGTGATGGTAATGATGGCAAGCTTGAATGTGTGATCCAAATCTATCAGGATGTTGATGTTGGGGCTATCACCAAAGTTCTTAATCCTGGATACAAACTTTACTCCAAAGATGTGCCTCTCGTGTACAAGAGATCTGAGGGGGTAAAATTTTGTCTGTTTGAGGATGTGTATAACATATTCCATCATCGATCCTCCTCGATGGTGTTGATCTTTCCTGGTTTGTATCGCCAGGACATATCAATGTTCTGTTGGATTTACTGTCAATAGTATGTGTTGTCAAGGCTGCCCGACCTTCGTTGACGTGTGAACTAACATTTGACCATGCGTTGTAACCCCCGTCGTGGCTCCATTTGATCCTCTGTTGACGTGTATATCAACAGATGAACTCTCTGCTGGGGATAAATGCCAAGGCTGCTTGGACTTTGTTGATGTATGTATCAACTGATGCAATCACCGTATGGCTTCCGATGCAACGTTAGGTTTACTTACCAACGGCTGAACTGAGGTCATGGCTGCTTGACCTTCGCTGACATGTATATCATTGAAAAATATACGTTATAGCCCCTGTCGGGGATCCGCGTTAGATCATCGTTGATGTGTGTGTCAACGGATGATATACGTTATAACCCCCATCGGGGATCTGTTTGTGGTAAGATGACCATGCGTTGTAACCCCCGTCGGGGACCTGTTTGATCCTTGCTGATGTGTGTATCAGCAGAACATGCGTTATAACCCCCGCCGAGGAATGTGTTAGAAAGGATTAGGGTGACGACCCTGAATTGACAGCATTGGACCTCTGTGTCGTATTGCCGAATATGAACTGCAATGACTTGGATCATCGGTATAGTAAACCCCGTATCGGTCGAATACCAATGGATGAAAAGAAAGTCATAGCCGGGTCCAGAAAAACCAGGGTTTCAGGCTATTCTACTCAATCACGTAGCACTTTTATCCCTAATTTGGCCTTTTCAGCATGTAAGAACTCCTTTGCAACTTGAACTGGACCGAGCTGGAGGGGTGGGACCCACTTAGGGGTACCGCAGGTACACCTACTACAGCCGCAGATGGACCTGCGGCCAACCGTGGACATTAAAGTCATGTAGGTTGCTTTCATAAGTCATTTTCAAGTTGCGTCGCGAAGGAAATTCGAGAGCACTTCTTCAGATCTGCTAAGTTCAGACGTCTTTCTCTAAATTTTATCACCGTACAAGTGTTTTACACTGTCCTGGTAACGTAAGCATGTACTTTTTTCCAGTTTTTATCCGTTAGAAAATTACTTATCATATGAAATGCATCTAAACACATAGTAGTGATTATGTATGCTCAAATGACTTGAAAAAAAATATTTAACATAGTAAATGTTAGTATTAAACCATGCTGAACATAATGATGTGAAAAAATTTGACTTTTGAGATAGTCAAATTGGCACATTTTTCTGCTATTTCTTATCCTATTTGAGGACAAATGAGCACAGGTGAAAAAGTAAAGTAATCCTGGTAATTAGGCTACCCTTATGAATTGATTACTTTGATTTTTTAATGCAAATAGGATTTATGTGACTTTAGGCAGGTGTGCTATTGAATGGCCACCTAGTCATGCCTATGTGCATGTGGATAGTCCTATTTATAGAGGAAACTATGGCAAAAAATTTCCAAAATGTAGGCATTGAGTAGTCATGCATTTTTAACTCTACTGTAGATGTATATTAAAATGATGCATGCATGCACATAGTCATTAAATGCATTTTGAAAAGATCCAGGTTAGAAAATACCACACCCTTTCTGAGGTGATTTGGAGACTTGTTGTCCGGATATTATGGATTCGGATCAGTCGAGTAGTTCCCGTAAGACCACTTCTGGTGTACAGAGGATGGCTTCTAAAGTGCCTCGACCCAGTTTTGTTAGACAGCCTCATCAGTTGGTGGAGGCGGTGATATGTCCAATCTGGGTTAATGTACCAGATGTCGAGGATGGGGAGGAAGATGTTCTGGTTACGGACCCAGCTCCTACTGTGCATGTTCCCCGTAGGGACCTCCCGAGTATTTAGGTGGCAAACCTAGAGCTTCTGGGTGATTTGAGCAAACATCCCTCGATGTGTTTGCATGCCAACGAGGTATGGCGTTAGATCTTAATCTTCCTTCTTTCTTATTGATGAGGATAAAAAGGTTTTGATGTTGATCTGCATCTTGCAGGTTCCCGGCTTCACACAGCCTCGAGGGAACTGGTTCAACATTCACTCCATGTACCAGGCGCTTCATCCTGACTATAGAGTCATTGTGCATGACTGGGGATTTGGAGCATTCTTTTCCATCCTTCCCTACCGCTGTCCATGGGGTTACCTCAGGGTATTGTATGAGCGCTGGTTTCACTAGACCCAGTCTCTCTATTTATTAGACTGTGAGGTGATGATGACACCGATGGATTGGCAGTTTATCACAGGCATGGAGTTTGGAGGGGTGCGAGTGCCTTGCACGGCTGATATTACCCCAACTACGATTAGATCCTTGTTAGGAGTTTCGTCGGAGGCGCTCAAGGGCAGGACTGTCCGTGCGGGTCCTTTGAGTGTAGATGCTGTGAGTGGGCTATTAAGCGAGCCTATACCAGCTGATGTCAGAGTCAGGGATCGCATTCTTCGGTGATTGTTTCTGATGATCATTAGGGGTTGCCTCATAGCAGATAACTCCTCTACGGTGTTGTTCGCTTTGATTAACACCACTCGACATGTGGACCGTATAGGAGAGTATGATTAGGGCTCCTACACCTTTGCCTATTTCCTCTGAGGCATGCGTATGCGCTCACAGAGCTTGACCAAGGCTTAGTTAGGATTTTACCCATTTCTGCTGGTAAGTATTTCTCTTGTCATTTACCATGTATAGGATAAGAGTGTTAACTGATAGCAGATGTTTGCCTTTGTGTTGACAGTTTTGGGCCTATGAGAGGCTCCCATGTCTATGTCCAGTGAGTGTACTAGGATTGGATACCTACCCACGAGGACGGCGATGGCATCATTCCATACAGGCGGAGGTCCCTGTAGCTGAGGGTTTCACTCATTGTCGCCTACAGTTGGAGTTGTTAACAGCGGATGTCATCACATAGATTCCATATTCTGGGGAGCATTTGGCCGTTGGATTTGAGGATGGGTACCCGGCTGGTGTCGAGTACGTGATTTCCACCCGTAGGGTTCCTCTCTTCACAGATGGAGGATGGGAGCTCTATTTAGGAGAATGTGCTATTAGGAGCACCACATGAGAGATCCATATACTGATCCTGCCTCCTGCCAGGCGTTATTGGCCTGTGTCGTAGTCACCTGTCATTGACATCCCATTATTGGGTGTTGATGGTTTTGCATTGTTAGAGGGTCCTTGCACTCAGGATGTATTCCAGCATTGGTGGATCCCTCGTACCATTGGAGCCCAGACCCGCGCCACTCAGTTCATGGGGGATATGGTTACAGGATCCGTGATGATGACAGATTGGCTAGCATGTGTCTGAGATCCGACTCATGTGACACATATTGATAGCTTGACCCAGCGACTGGACCAGGCACATTTCTTTATTCGGCATTTGGGTAGAGATCCAGCAGAGGTAGATTCATTTGATCCTTCCAGCTCAGGAGCTGGCCCCTCAGATGACCCATTTGGCTTTACCGACGCAGATCCTCTTTTGTATAGGCCTGACATCCCTGTTGATAGAGATCTAGTGACTCAAGAGGAGTTACATCAGGTGGACAGGATTGATGATGTAGATATTGACACCATTGTCTTCTTCTGATGTGTATTCTCGTTATCTCTTTTGATAGGCCTCTGTTAGCTATTGGGTGGCTGTGCCCCATTCTCGCTATATCTTTTGATAGGCCTCTGTTAGTAGTAGGGCATCTGTGCCCCATTTTCCTATATTTTTAGTTGTACAGAGATGATGTATTAGATGATGATATACTTAGGAATGTATGTACAGTTTTTTCATTCCCTATATCATATTGCCATTTATTATCTGTTATGCATGTATCATGTTATGCATATGTATGTATGTCCAGATATATTCAGCATTGACCCCTGGATGTTATTATTATACGGCCCAAACAGATGTCTTCTTCGACAGTCAGCCGCATAGATCACACCCCGCCATTATTGGTGGCATCCCGTCTGAGATATTGGTATGATAGTATGTCACCCTCGGATAGGGTGATCGTAGATAAGTTGTTGCATCATACCATGACCCTTTTTATGTTTCAGGTTCCCACATGATTCGTAGAGGGCCTGCTGGAGCAGTGGATATCGGAGAGACAGGTTTTTTGGTTTGGGATCCAGGAGTTGACTCCCACTTTGGAGGAGTATGCACGGTTGACGATGCTTTCACTGGACAGACCTTGCGTGCATATGGCTTTAGGGGACATGAGTCAACGGTTCATGACCCTCACTGGATTGAGGCGTAGGGTGGTGCAGAATGAGCTTACATTTGGCCACGTTATATCCCAGCATTTTCTGTTTGACAGATTTGGCTTTGAGGATAGTTATTGATGATATTCTGGGGATTTCATCACACCAGAGGATCATTGACGTCTAGCCAAGGTAGATGTACTGCTATTGTGCGTACTATCATATGTCTACATGCCACGATATATGGATGAGTTGGACATAGGAGTTATCATGGCAGTGAGAGCTGTCAGGGAGGGTCATACCATCATACCGATGATTATAGCCGAGTCATTGAGGTCAGCTACATACTGCTGCACCTATTTGACAGGAGTATTTACGGGCAGTTTGGTCATGCTATACGTGTTGTTTATGTCACACCTGAGATCGATTGGTACTTTTAGACGGCATGGGTATTGTTTCACCCATGATATAGCCATGTCATATTCATTTTAGCCTGCGGAGTGTACGGATGCTATGTCTTGGTTCGCTTTTGTAGCTGATATTATAGACCCGTTTAGTATTTTACTGTGCTTAGGGCTCAGCTCAACTTACAACTTTATTACTCATGCTCCGGGCATGGATTACTTCCCTCTGGCTAGTTTGAGGGGCATGACTACTTACCATCCACTGGTCGTGATGTCGCAGTTTGACCAGTTTTAGGATTTTCATCCTTTCGAGGGGGTGTTGGTCCAGCATTTAGCTTCTCGCTATCTTTCAGTAGAGGACTGATCCCGTGTCTATGCATGTTGGGACCAACGTGAGATAGCTGCTTTCTCCATTAGTCATCCAGGTTGTTCTATAGAGTATTCCGCATGGATGGAGACAGAGACTGCATTGGTTGAGGTGGTATCCATATTGCCGAGTATTGACTCAGATGGTGGAGAGCCCGTGGAGGACATTGATTCTTACAATGAGGAGGATCCATCTACTTGGTTGCCAGTATTTCCTTTAGATTCTCCCAGTACTAGCACTGTCATGATTCAGCATTTAGCACAGTACTTTGAGCGAAGTCTTCATCTGATGACCTTTGAGAGAGATCAGGCTAGATCCCTGATGTTGATAGCTCTTGATGGGAGAGATGTAGCCTTGATAGAGAGGGACGAGGCATTAGCTCGTAGAGATTCCACTTTTGTTGAGCGGGATGAGGCCATATCAGCCAGAGATATAGTGATAGTTGAGCGGGATAGCGCCATATCTGCCAAGGATGTAGCCGTCACAGATAGTACTGCAGTGAGGTCCCTTACCACTGACATGATTGTAGAGATGAACACTTACATCGATGAGTATATGGTCACCATGCAGATGGCTGCAGATCTGTTGGGTCATGTGGATATCCTCGTACAGGAGACCACAACTTTGCCTCCTTTTTCGGAGAGGGATGCCATGTTGGGCTTGTTAGCTCGCATATACACCGATTTGTAGATGGTCTTGTATTTTCCTGCACAGACTAGCTTAGCCATTTTGTCATGTACAGTTTACATTGTGTATACCAAACAATATTATATATAGCAGGGAAATATATTTTTGATCACTTTCCTTTTAGATATGCTTTAATACTTGCTTGATATTTGCCTGCTTCTTTAGGGCTTGTGATCTTGATGTATTCTGAATTCCTCCTTGCTGGATGGACATTGAGTTGTCTATGGATAGTTCAGAATAGATCATGGATCTGTGTGTATCCCTACCATCTTTGGTGTCTTGGGACTGGTTTCTATATGGAAATATAGAGAGGAGTGTGGCTTTCCTCTCTGAGATTGGCCGCACCACAGATGGTCTCCAGTACCACTATTTAGGAGGAGCCTAGTTAATTCCATCTCTTATGGATTGGTGTTGCTCTTTGAGAAACAACCACAACTTAGATGGTCGCCGAATCTCCTATTTGGGACGAGTTCAGGTAATTCCATCCCTTTGGTCTGAAGCCAATGAAATGTGGTGGATTAAAGTATGATCCCAGTACCGTTGACAAGTATTTGTGTTTTGGTAGGGGGTTAGACTAAACCATGAATGATTGCCTACGTACTCCTGTTGAAGAGGAGATCAGGTCTGCGTAGTTCGAACCTGGTGTAAGAGGTTCAACGCTATTTATGGGAGAAAGGGTGTAAAAGCTTTATTGATGAAGAAGGATGTAGAAGTGTTTTTGTGGTTTTTTTATTTTTTTTGTAGAAAAGGCTAGAAATGTTTTTGTTATTTTTTGTTTATTGCGATCGGGCCATATAGAATATGGTTGCCTACGTACTGTCGTGTATCAAGGAGATCAGGTCGACGTAGTTCACCCCTCAGGACGAGTTGAAAAGCTTAATCCCATGTGCAGGTCAGAATACGAGGAATAGGAAGTTTGATCCTAGGTTGAGGATAAACTGCAGGCGTGAAAAGTTTGATCCCATATTTGGGGGGACAAATTGTAAACGCGAGAGGTTCAATCCTTAGTGGGATGACCAAAGTTGTAAGAACACAATGAAGCCAGGCTGCTGGCTTAAAGAGTATGTTTCCCTGAGGGGCAAAGTGTGGAAAAGAGTTGTATGTAATGACAGGTTAAAGAACTGGAATAACTGGTGATCTGATGATCCAATACCAGGATGTTTTCTTGATAGTAACTTCAGACACAGTACCATTTCACGGTGTTTGAGTTGATAAGCTGTGGAAATTCATCGCCGTCCATTTCCTGCAATCTGAGAGCACCTCCTGTCAATACCTCCTTGACAATAAATGGGCCTTCCCAGTTAGGAGCGAATTTTCCCTTGGACTGATCTTGCTTGTCAAGGATCTTCTTCAAAACCAAGTCATGTTGTTTAAACTGCTGTAGCCAGACTTTTCTGTTGTAGGATCTGTCGATCCTTTGTTGATATAATTGACCATAGAAGATAGCCGCGGTTCGCCTTTCATCTATTAGAGACAATTGTTGATACATGTCTTGTACCCATTGATCTTCATCCAGCTGAGCGTCCATCAACACTCTGAGGGATTCCATTTCTACTTCTATGGGGATTACTGCTTCCATCCCATAGGTTAATGCGTAGGGGGTTGCCCCAGTTGAAGTGCACATTGATGTTCTGTAGGCTAACAGAGTAAGAGGCAATAAGTCAAGCCATCCTTTATGGTTGGCGGACATCTTTTGCATGATCTTCTTGATGTTTTTGTTAGCCGCTTCAACAACACCATTCATCTTTGGACGGTAGATGACAGAGTTAAGGTGTTTGATGTGGAATTTACTGCATAACTCCTCCATCATTTTGTTGTTGAGGTTCTTAGCATTATCTGATATAATTACCTCTAGTTGTCCATATCGACAAATGACATTGTTTCGGAGGAAAGTAATGATGACTTCTTTGGTAACCCTGGGGAAGGAGGCAGCTTATACCCACTTGGTAAAGTAGTCGATCATGGTGAAGATGAAGCGATGTCTATTACTGGCTTTGGGCTCGATGGGCCCGATCATATCCATTCCCCACATTGAGAAGGGCCAAGGTGAGCTCATATTGTGGAGCTCCCGTGGAGGGCCGTGGATAGCATTTGTAATAACCGTGAATTTTAAGTCACTATATATGTATGTACATTATGGATTTTTTTTAACCTTGTGTTACATAAGGATTTAATATGTGACAACACATGTGAAGTGGTACATGGGTCAATTAACATATATACTATAGTTATGGATACATACATTTACAGATTTCATAAAATGAAAGCTTCGTAACCTAATTATACATTAGGTAAGACTATTAAATAACCTAAGGGTTATGGTAATACAGAAAAGTTAGTATTTAATATTTATACTAACTTAAGTGGGTAAATTTAGTATTTCAAGTGACTAATAATTTTAAACCTAATTCTTGTAAATCTAATTAGGTTATGAGATAAAGTCACATGTATAAGTAATTAGACTTCATATGATTGGAAATGGAAGCCCTAAATAATCAAATTGGGTAACATTATGAAAATTGCTAGACTATGTTTAGTACATAGCCCAAAACAATTAAAGGAGAAGCCCAAAGAAAATAAAATACAATCCAACACTTAGCCCACTTGATTTAGGGTATTCTAGACATTTGATTAATCAAAATTCGGCATTTAAATAAAAGCTAAATGGAGGATATTATGGGCTAGAGGATCCTAAGTGGAATAATTATGCTAACTTGTCCATTAGTAGAAATTATTAAACACAAGGACAATGTTGTCAAGCTCCCATTGGTTGCCACTCCATTATGCACATTTAATCATGTCTAGCCTAATGGAAATAATAATACAAAGTTTTTACCCAATGGACAACAAAATAGTTATGGGAGGATTATTAGTGAATTGCCCATTTCATTTTTGTAAACACATTTCATTCTTCAAACATCTCATTTTCTCTCCATCTTCTTCTTCTATCTTTTGGTCCCAAGCTAGCCAACTTCAAAGAGAGAAAAGAGAGAGAGGGTTTCGGCTATAGAGAGAAGAGATAGGAGTGCTAGTTGTTCATGCCTCCTAAGTTTATTACTTACTTTGGAAAATCAAGAAAGGTAGCAACTAAGTCAAGGTATAACTTACCTTCATCTTCTTCTTTTACTTTGTTTTGCTAGCTTGAGTTTTGATGGAGTTATGTACAAATACTCAAGATACACTAGTTCTACATATCATCATGTATGGAACTAAGTATCTTGAGTGTTAGATCAAAGACTTAGAGGAAGAAAATGAGCATATGTTCTCCAAGGGTGAAAACTCTTGTTTTTCTTCCACTACATCTTGTGTAACTCAAGTTTTACAACTTGGAATTGTGATCCGTCGAAGGGGGGTGCTAGATACATGAGTTATGTAGTAAACCTAAGTGATAGAACACAAATCTAGCAAGTTTTGAAACCTTTGAGACTATTTTCCCCAAAATAGTCCACTTTGCATGTTGAGGCTTTGAAAACCCTAAATCAGCTATTGATCCATTTTTCGTGAGGCTGTTTCGGTCAGTTGCTTGACTTTTAAAAATTTGGGAAACATCACAGAGGTACCTTGAGAAGTTATGTACATGCAGGAAAAAGAACGGACACGTTTCGAGTTATATATTGTGCGTAATGACTATTTCCGTAAAAGACTCCGAAATATTAACCTTCGAATATCTCACTGTGTATACACTGGAAAATTCCGAAATTTTTACAGTGGCTTCATATATGTTAAGAGAGAATACCATGAAAATTTCAGAATTGTCTGAGCAAAACTCAATTTATTAAAAATAGAGCAAGATCCTAGTGTTTTGGGCACTTTAAAAATAGTAAATCATTTTTTAAAATTCTAGAAAAACTAGGAGATCATTGTTGGTTCATATTCTGTCAAAATCCAGAAGTTGAGAATTTTTGGAATCAGTTTGCTATTTGTTCCAAAACAATAAATAATAAAAATGGTCAAGTTATGTATAAAAAGAAATAAATAGTTAAATGATGTCTTTGATGAGAAAAATATGATTTTTATGCTTGAATGCTCATAATATATTATATCATAACTATTTTAGGGCATTTTGGTAATTTATAATAATAAATATTATTTATGACCTTTTATGGATATTAAATAAGAGATTAATAAAGGATGAACAATTAGAATAAATTGTTTATTAATTTAGTAAATCATTGGAATATTATTATAATATTAATAATATTATAATATGATGTTGTTAATTAAATAAAAATATTATGATTAAAATTTCATTAAAATATTATTTAATAATTAATAATATTAGATTAAGATATTAATCCTAGAGTAAAATATTATTAAAAGATTAATAATATTAGATTAAAGTATTATTATTAAATGATTAAAATATTATTAAATAATAATATTTGAGATTAAATAAAATATTATTAAATATAATACCATTAGTAAAGGAATAAAATATTACTAAGATGATAATAATATTAGTAAGTGAATAAAAGTATTATTAGTAAACCAATAATACTAGAATGTGAATTAAATATTATCTAAGTTAATAATATTATGTGAATTAAAGGTAGTCGTTAATTAATAGTAACACTATCTAGACAGGATAATGTTTATAAGAACAAAATATAATGTATAATATCTATGTGATTACATAATCTAATGTTATGCTTTAAGTAATTGAAAGATTAATTATAGGTCTCTCAAAGGAAGATAATTTAACTGCATAGTGGATAGAAATTTAATTTCGTAGCCGTAACCTACGATCGAGGCAAGTTTCCTAACTCAAGCTCGAGTTATTATTTTCAAAGCATGTTAGTGAATAATTATTGATGATTATTCACGTCTATATTGATTATTGAAATTCGCACTTTGTGCAATTGAATTCCGTTCTACTGCTACTGAACTGTGAATTAAATTAAAGCTCTTCATTTATGAACTGTTTATGAAATAAATCTATACTAATTGTATCAGCTAGATCAAGCATGTCTAAATTTGTTAAATCAAATGTGTTTTAAATAACTGTTTTTATTAAATTGATATAGTAAGAACTCTTGACTGAGAAAAGGACGAATTTGATTAAGGCATGATATCAATGCCGAATTATTAAGTGTTTATGCATAAATCACGAGTTATGAAAGGCTGATCCCCTTGAATACCAAAACTTATTAAGAGGTACAGTTTAATCACTGAGCACCTTAGCAAATGTTCATGGTTATTCAAAACCACCCAGTTCATGTTATTCAATTATCGAATATTCAATTGTTGATTATTAATTCATGTTCCTTCACAATCTTATATTATTGTTGAACATTGAACGTAATATTTCTTTCTAAGTCATGATATATCTCCCTTGTCTATATAAACTTGTGAAGTAAATTAGTTGCTTACTCTTGCTATATCATGACATCTATTTCAGTTAAGCCCGAAGGATCCCACACGAAGGACAAGGGCAAGGGCAAGATCCAGGAGTAATTTAGAATGAATGTCGATTTAGTTATTATCTGATGGAATTTCTTAAGTAAACTATTTGTATGATAAATGGTGTATTTAAAGTTAAGGTTATGGAGACCTTGGGATCGTGTTATGAAACTTTATTATAATGAACAATGTATGTTTATTATTTCGTAATAGTTATAGAATACTTATAATGATGATAGATCGTGAGCACCGAATCTGAGGTTAGAGAACCTAGATTTGGGAGTGTCACAGCATTCTCATGAATTTGGCATTGATAACATCTTTTGACGTGGTCATTGCAGTCAACCTTGAGAGATAGCCAGTAATATCCTGTCCTGAGGATCTTCTTAACGAGGAAGGGGCCACTCATGTGTGGGCCACATACTCCATCATGGACCTCATCCATGAGTCTCTGAGCTTGATCCTTATCCAGGCATCCGAGGAGCCCTAGTGCTGCATCTCTCTTGTAGAGTGCATCTCCGCTCAGGTAAAATTTCATAGCAAGTCGATGAATCCGCCTTTGCTCAGTCAGGTTCGCTTCAGCGGGTGTAGATCCATCTCACAAGTACTCCTTGATATGTTGATACCAAGGTTGTTGGATGGGAGGTAGCTCATTCGATACTTCTCAACATAGTTCCCATAGGCTAGTGCCTTTTGCAGGGTAAATGTGACGATTGGCATGTGTTCCTTGTCAGGTATGTGAATTAAGGAGGCCAAAGTTATTAATGCGTCTGCGAAGTCATTCCTATTACGAGGAATGTGTATAAAGGAGATCTCTTCGAACTCTGAAGCCATCTATAAAACTTGTCGATGGTAAGGCAGCAAACATAGCTCTTTGGTTTGATAGATCCCCGTGGAGTGTTTGACTACCAACTCTGAATCCCTAAATACAGTTAACTGCCTAATACCCATTGAACGGGCAAGTTTTAGCCCCATGATACAACCTTCATACTTAGTTGTGTTGTTAGTGCTAACAAACTGCAATTTGATGGCGACGGGATACTGCTCCCCCGTATCGGATACCATAATTTCTCCAGCTCCAGAACCTTCAGTATTAACAGCTCCATCAAAATACATGTTCCATGTTTAACATGTATCGTACTGATGGTTTTGCTGAATTGTCATTACCCCTTCATCGGGGAAGTATGTTTCCAAGGGTTTTAAGTCCCTGAAGGTGCGACGACCAGTTGATCCTCAATTCCTTGACCTTTAATGGACTTTTGCGTCATATAAACAATGTCAAATTGTTACAAAATCAACTGCCATATGGACAACCAACAATTCAGTTTGGGTTTACTGAACACATACTTGAGAGGATCCACCTGGGATATGAGATGGCTTGTGTGCCCATGGAGGTAATGTTGTAACCTCATGGCAGCCCATGCTAAAGCACAACAAGTCTTCTCAATCAGAGTGTACTTATATTCACTGCTGCTAAATCTTTTGTTGAGGTAATAGATAGCTCGTTCTTGGCCTCTATCGTCTTTTTGACCCAACATGCAGGCCATGGAATTGTCACTTATGGACATGTACATGAACATCGGAACATCATCCCTAGGTGGAACCAAAATAGGAGCTTTGATTAGCTGCTCTTTGATGGTAAGGAAGTCCTTCTGACACTTATCATTCCATTTCATAGAGGAGTTCTTCCTTAACAGCTTGAAGTTAGGCTCACAGGTTGCTGTGAGTTGAGAAATGAGCCTACTAATGAAGTTGACTCTTCCCAAAAATCCCCGTATTTCCTTCTCTGTCTGAGGAATGGGTATTTCCGTAATGGCCTGGATTTTGGTGGGATCCATCTCCATTCCTTTGTGACTGACTAGAAATCCTAGCAACTTACCTAATTTAACGCTAAAGGCGCATTTGGTTGGATTCAACTTCAAGTTGTACTTACGCAACCTATTGAAAAGTTTTTTGAGATGGTATAAGTGGTCCTCCTCCTTTCGGGACTTGACGATGATGCCATCCACGTAGATCTCTATCTCTTTGTACATTAAGTCGTGAAAAAGAGCCATCATAGCTCTCTGATAGGTATCTCTGGCATTGATGAGGTCGAAAGACAACCGTCTGTAGCAAAAGGTTCCCCAAGGCGTGATGAAAGCAGTTTTCTCACGATCCTCCTCAACAACCATGATCTGATGGTACCCCGCAAAGCAATCAGCGAAGGAGTACATGCCATATTGAGCAGTATTGTCAATGAGAATGTGGATAAAAGGCACGGGAAAGCTATCCTTAATGCAAACTTTATTCAGATCCCGATAATCTACGCAAACTCGCACCTTTCCTCCAGGCTTAGGTACGGGAACGATGTTGGATATCCATTCAGGATATGTGAACACCATGATAATAGCAGCTTGAAATTGTTTCACAATTTCTTCTTTCACCTTTAAACTCCACTTAGGTTTCAATCGCCTGAGTTTCTACTTGACTGGCTTGAATCCCTCTTTGATGGGAAGGCGATGAAGAACAATGTCGGTGGACAAACCTACCATGTCTTCATGAGGCCATGCAAACATGTCCTAGAATTGGGTCAATAGTGTAACTATGTCATTCCTCTAGTTTGGAGTAAGGTCTGAACCAATCTGAATTAACTTAGGATTTTCTAAGGTTCCAAGATTGAAGGAGGTGGTTTGATCAAGGTTGGATTTAGATTTGTCTTCGACCAATTCTTTGATCTCCGGAGGCACCTCAATGTCCACTTGTATTTCCAGTAAGTTTGAGTCCAACTTTTCATCAAAGTTACAATCCTTGTGGAGAAGAGGCATCTTATCAGCAAGTACAGGCACATCTAAGTTCAAAGTTCTGAAGCAAAATATGCTTTCACTTAATATATATGAAACTGTTTAATCATACACAGTGTTAGCATGTATGGACAAAACAACTGCTAATACTGTACAGAAAAGTAAGCATTTATGATATCTACAGGGTAGAAAGAAGTCCTGCCCATTTTACCCTTGTCGACCAATGCAAGGAGTGCTGCTCCAATTGGCAAGGGCAAAGTCCTGGGGGACTGCAATAATGAAGGGGCTGTCATCATCCTCCTTCTCCCGAATGATGACCATTATGTCTGGGCAATCATCGTCTGGGGTATATCTGTTAGTATGTTCATCATGGACAATGATGCGTACACCTGACATCATTCTGACGATGTCTTGTTTAAGCCTCCGTCCCTCTTCTTCCACCTTGGGATCTAGAACAAAGACTTCCTTCTCCTTAACCGTTATCGGTTTGGGAAATAACATAGCCATTACATTGGCTGGCACCTTTACCGGAGATTGTGATGACTCTGGATGTACATGTGGAAATAATAGCCGTGCGGTTGAAGTGGAAGGAATCTGCTTATGCTTATGTGGATTCCTATAACTGTAACTAGCATAATAGCCTAGACTGGCTATCCCAGTTTGACTGGACATTTGGATAGGGTAATACCCTGATGAATTTTTCCCAGTCCTTATCCTGACTGGTGTCTCAATGACATCATTTCTTAAGTAGCTGCCATAACTTTGGCAAAAATCTTGGGCATGGGAAATATCATTCCAATGGCATGATATTGAGGGTTGCTTACTTCAAAAGTGTGGAAACTGACTGGCTCAACATCGAAATTAAAACTGATGAACGGTATGTCACCCTGTTGAGGGCATCCCGGTTCAGTGTTGATTGTAACTAAGCTATTGTTGATAATGTATTTAAGTTGCTGATGAAGAGTGGAGGGGACTGCCCCAACCATATGAATCCCCGGTCTCCCTAGAAGTAGGTTGTATCCTGTATCTATTTTGAACACGTGAAAAGACACACAAAATGTATGAGGACCAATCTCAATTGGCAGCCCAATCTCTCTGACTGAATTCTGACGGGATCCATCAAAAGCTTTGATGATCGTATGGCTACTTTAGATTCGTTGGAGATTCACATTCATTTTCAGCAACGTAGCATAAGGACAAATATTCAAAGATGAACCTCCATCTACTAAGACTCTAGCTAACATGTATCCGGAGGACAAAACTGCAATGTGCAACGGCTTACAATGACCAGTCCCTTCGGGCGGTATGTCATCATCAGGGAAAGAGAACACATTGTTGTTGAAAATGTGATCAGCCCGATGTTGAAATTTTTCCACATCCACTGATTTCAGCAAGTAGGCTTCTTCCAAAACCTTTCGTAGAATCTTCCTGCGATCTTCGAAAGTTAAGACCAAGTCTAATATTGAAATTTGATGTGGAGCTTCTCTTAAGCTTAAAAGCACCTTGGCTTCATTATGACCCATAGCACGAAGGAATTTTTCAATCTTTTCTATGGGAATTGTCCCCTTTGATTTAACAGTAGGCTTCATCACCCGTTGGGGAAGATACAGTGGATTCTCCTTCGACACTATAGCAGTTGTATGCCATGTGGATCCTTCATCTTCTCCATAATTGCAGGGAACTTTTTGTAAGCTGACAATAGGATATTGTGGGCTGAATGGAAAAATGAGGGGCTTTGGAGCAGCCACTTTCAAAGGATTGTTAATTCCTTTGAGCTGAATTATGAGTGGTTTAACAGTCCCATCAGCCTCAGAGGATATAACTGCTACCAGTCCCTTCCATTTAGTGGGATAAGTATTTTCACTCTCAAATAGCACAGTATCATTGTCTGCTAGTTGCAGTACACCGCTATCGATTAAGTTCTGAATAAGGTGGCAGAGTGCCCAACATTCTTCCGTGCTGTGAGCGCGATAATGGGAGTGATACTGACATACTCCATAAAGATTAAACCGTCCTGAGCGGGGATTGATTGGAGGTAGGAGGGAAGTGATTCTTCCTTCATTGATTACTGTTGGTGTAAAATCGATACGCGCAAAACACGCAAATGTACGTGGTCAACAAGTAATAAAATGATGAATAGAGTATCGTTCCCACATAGACAATTTAATAAGAAACTTAACTTCACAATTATCAATTTCCTATTAATCATAATTTTATTAAACTATCCAATTCAATGATTAAAAATTAAAGAAACTAAATTAAAAACAAATAAAATACCCCAAACCAATCACCAATAGCAAAATCTGGAATTTCAAACAATTAATGGAGAATTAGACTTATGATTTCACCCTAAGCTTCACTCTGAATTTAACACCTTTATTCCAATTCAATTCACTATCCCAGTTTATTAATCAAGAACACGAACGTAGTATTAACCACCTCTCGATGCACTAATACCGTATTAACGTCAATCCACAACTAAGATAGAAATCCGTTAAACACCTAAATCAACCAACTCACTATATCTCTATGTGAATTGCAATTAAAGAAGGTTTAAGAATAAGTTCTCTATCCGATTACATGTGATGTCAAGCATATCTCTACCTCAACAATAATCAAAAATCTGCTATTCACAAAATTCATGACACGTGCTATATTAACTGGGTCTAGATTCGAATATCCTCTCTCGATTCCATACAAATTCACGAGGAATTATTGATCAAACAATTCATAAATTCACACTCGAAGTAATGTAGATAAATTGAAAATACTTTATTGAATTGGAAATCAAAGTTATAAAATCATCATTTCACCCAAGGATCCATCACAAGTCTAATAAGCGAATTAGTACATAATGAATGAATCAAAAACTGAAAAATCTAATGAAACCATCCTTTCAATTACAAATAAACGACTAAAGAGAAGAAGAATAATGAAAACCCCTTCACATAGCCTAGATTTACAACCGTCACGATAATCTCCTCAAATTATTCCTCCAATGCTCGCACTTGAATCTTAGAATTGATCTCTGTATTATGCTCCTTATGTTGTGTGATTGCTGTTTTTCTTAACGTAATATTCAGCTCTCCCTTTTTTTCTAGCAAAAATATGCTATTATAGAGTCCAGACGCCTAACAAAAAACTAACAATCCAAGTCGCAGCAGAATTCAAACAATAGCAGGTCACTTGCAGGATTCGAGACCCCCGCCCTGGCGGGGGGTATAGACTTAGAAAGGCCCGCCGCGGCGGGCATGGCTTTTGCTAAAGATTTTTTTTACTTTCATGAGTTTTTTCCACTTTTGCTCCAGAACTCTGCCATTCTTCACCACTTGCATCCATAACCACCCTACACATAAAATAACACAAAACGAGTGAAAACGAACACGAAACACAAAGATAACTATGAATTTAAACTTGAAATGAATATCGATTCATGTATATAAATTCCACTTATCAAAATCCCCCAAACTTAAACCGTGCTAGTCCTCGAGCACAAAATAAACTACATGCTATGCAATGTAATGAGATGAAATAAATAAAATCTAAATGCCTTAGATTCCAACAATATTGCAGAAACTAAATTATCCCCTCGGCCTCAGAGAAAACAAGCAACCTTACAATATGAATTACCAAAAGCAATCCACACTTTCGTATTAATTCTCAAATCTTGAACAATTATCACTGGTATAGCGTGCGTGTGTAATCAACATCTAAGATAGCTAATACGGACCCAAATTCGATATATAAGCAACTTCTTAGAAGGAATCGTATAGTGTAAACTTAAAAATTTCAAAGATAAGTTAGATCCAACTAAAATCAAATAATTACCAATATCAAGGGTCAACATGGGATACTTATACTTTATTTTCATCTACGGGGGCTTTTTGCTCTTATTTCCCGTTTTATTCTTTCTTTTTTTAGATAATACACATAGCTATGCAATGTCTTATTCCCTTAGGCTTTTCAATGCTACCCGTAGACACTCAAAATTTTCTTTTCCTGTTACTAACTATGTAGGAGGGCAAAATTGTCTTTTTTACACTATAGAGATAACCCTGGAGATAACCCCTGGAGGTCAAGCCAACCTCAGAGATGACCCTGAGGACATTCAGAGTCAACAATATGACAACCTCAGAGATAACCCTAAGAAAAGATTGCTACAACTGTGCGAAAATCGGAGATAACCCCGGGAGGGGTAAAATGGTCATTTTGCTAACTCAACTTCGACTCACATCAAATAAACTTATGTTAACTCAAATTACTTCAAAGGAAGTCCCACAAGCATGATATCTTAACTCTGGAGCGCAAACTACGCAAAACGGCTCACCGGATTGCCTGACGAAAACCTGGGAATGCCATTTTGGTCATGGACCCATCTTCCTGAAATCAAAAAATGTCAAATCATATATCATTGTGTAGCTCTCAGAAAGAGCTTTCCGGAATGGTATGGCACGCTTCCATTGGACTCCCGGATTGAAAGTTATGAGTGACTGAGCGAACAGCTCGTACGTACTTCGACACGGCGGGACCCACACTGCCCGGGGCACCCCGGGAAGCCTCTGTTACACCTGCGGCCCAGTAGCAGGAACACCTGTGGCCCAGCAGTAGGTACACCTGCGGCTTTAACCTCTATAAATAGAGGGCTTGGGGTGGCCATTTTGCAAGAGAAAACGGCGAGGAATCCCTACCCAATTTGCTCTGCACTCATCTCATGCAGTGTACTTTCCCCTTTTAAACACCTGTGAGCTCATATATAGCCTCTTTTGTACACACAAAAGCCAGTGTTTATCCACTCTAAAGATATAAAAGTCTTTTTTGGCAGCCAACTGTAAGCCTTCTCACACACTTTAGAGTCTTTCTCTTCATCTTTGCACACACTTTCTATACGTTGAGAGTCGTGTTGCTTGCTTTTGCTCAGACTTCGGTCCGTGGTTTTATTCCAGTCTGTATATATATATATATATATATATATATATATATATATATATATATATATATATGAAAGCAAATAAACGCTCTAAACCGAAGTCTGGGCTCAATCGAGCATAACTCGATAATGTTAGTCAAGGTATATATAAATATATATATATATATATATATATATATATATATATATATATATATATATAAATTGCTTTACTTACGTTTTGTCCCGCCTGGAGTTTCCTCCGTGGCGGTTGATAGCTTTTATAGCTTTATTTACGTTTCTGATCCCCCATAGAGGTGCTTTGTGGTTGGTGATCATGTCTGTATATATATTTATAGCTTTTATATATATACCTGCTTACTGCTTTCATATAAATTGTAGTATTTTGTGCGCCTAGGAATCATGTGATCACAGATTCATCCCATTGGATCTAGATTCGGTTCCCGTGATGGACATTTTCAGTTGCAGGCAACTTGTAAATTATTCTGCGGTGTCTGAATTTCCTCAGATGGTTTACATACCCACAAGGAATTCAATACCTTTTTGTACATTATTTTCGTACGGATGCCTCACATCTGTCAAATAAAATCAATCAAGCCGAACACTTAACAAAATGGAGTGTAAAAGGTCTCAATTACTATTGAGCATCAAGGTTTGAAAAACCTCTTTTATAAAACATCACTGCCATATCTTGCTTAAAATTGAATTTTTACATAAAATTCAAACCCTGTGTATATAGGTGCGAACGAGGCCTCGCATTACTTCTAAATAATAGCACATTGACCCACATGCACACATTCAGATAATAGTTCCTTGAAAAGAGGCGGTCACCGTGGTAACACGGATGTCGGGGGGTGCCTAACACCTTCCCTCCGCATAACCAAGTCCCCGGACCCTGATAAATCTCGGTTTCACCGACCCGTTTAGCAGTGTCACATCACTGGGTCAATGTGCAAACCTTTTCTAGGTTGTGTTGGTACAACCATTTAAAAAACCAACTGGCGACTCTTATAGTCCAATCGTCGACATTATACATGTCGGACCTTTTTCACTTGTTTTTTTCAAACAAATCTCACCTAAAATGAGAACACCAAAGAACAAGTAACGGAAAGGGACAATTAAAAAATCCCGACGTTGATAGGTGGCGACTCTGCTGGGGACTCCATTAAGAGGACTTAAGCCGCTATTATAATTTTTTTAAAATTGTTATCTGCTTGTGTGTGGATGTTGCATTTAAATTTTATGATGAATGTGTACTAATGCATTTCCTTACTTAGTGCTTCGCACTATAAACTGCCTGTGATATTAGTGCTTCGCACTATAAACTGCTTGTGATATTAGTGCTTCGCACCATAATTGCGTGTGATATTAGTGCTTCGCACATGTCATCATGTCATACGGTGAGATGCGATGTATGTGAATGTATGTTGTGCGGTCCCTCCACTAGGAGGCTATCTCATCGGTGTTTGATTACTGGACTCATGAGAAGACTAATTCTCCGAGGCTTAGGAAAGGCACCACCCAAGTTGAAAGACCAGATTAACTTCCCGTCAAGTAGATTGCGATGATTTGGGAACCATCATGCCAAAAAGCTACGAGAGTAACCTAAGATAGGTCAGCCTCTGATAAACCCAAAATAGAGGAAAGTCTCTTCGTGCTCTCATTTCAAATTACTTGTAAAGTACAATTACTTGTAATTGTCTTCCATATCTATCTCCATGTAATGAGAAATATGAAGAAATGTGCACACATACTTGCTATAAATAGCTGACATCCGTTTTGCAGGATAAAATTCCTAAACTGGACACATCGTATAGCATGTTATTATCCACCTTCCCTAAAGACTAAACTATGCAAGTCTTTTACAAGGAATCAATCGGACCTACCACTCGTTCAAAGTCCAAAAAGGCAACAGGCCTATAGTCAATCATGTCATCGTCCGACCAGACTTAATTTAATCCAGTTTCTCGCAAAGAATTCGACGGATTAAGCAAACAGATTATAGATTTGGCTATTCTACTAAAAGAATTACACCAGTCTACACAGGGTCAGAAAATACCCGTACATGCTGAATCCTCCACACAATGGGGAACCCAGGTCATTACAATACCTGAACTGCAGTTGGATCTGACCAATAAAACTCATGATGCTGCCCATCCCACTAGAGACCCAGACACTGGTAACATCAAAAGGAAAGCCCTCAAAATGGAAGAGACTCTTCGCACTATCAAAGGAATTGGAACACGGGAGTGTTTTATATGCTGATTTATGTATTTTCGCTGGTATTCATTATCCAGAAAAGTTTAAGACTCCTGACTTTGAAAAATATGACGGGTTAGGAGATCCTTACACACATCTAATTGTGTTTATTGGAGAACTTGGATCTTATGCAGAGGATAAAAAACTCAGAATGCAACTGTTCCAAAAAAGTCTAACTGGAGAAGCCCGTTCGTGGTACACAAGATTAGACAATTCAAAGATCCATAGTTGGGAAGAGCTAGCACACACTTTCCTCACCCAATACAACTTTCAATCTTAAATGGCTCCTGATCGGTATAAAATTACAAAGATCAAGAAACAGTCTAATGAGTCTTTCAGAGAGTATGGTCAAAGGTGGAGACACCTAGCTGCCCAAGTTAGTCCTTCCATGACAGAATTAGAGATGGTCATGACTTTCATAGACATACAAGAAGCACCTTTCTATGAAAGAGTTTTAGCCGACATCGGCAAACCATTTTCTGAAATTGTCAAACATGGGGAAATGGTTGAAATGGTATTGAAATCCGAAAAGATTCAAGACCTAGCTGCACTCAAAGCTATTGCTGATCACATCTAATCTACAAATTATGGGAACAACCCCCGGAGGGTCCATAAAAAGAAAGAAGAGGATGTTTCCTTGATACTACAAGGTCAAAAAGTAGTCAAAACATGCCTATCCAGAGGAGAAATTACACTCCCTTTCAAGCACAGTCTTCAAACCCTCCAGTACCAAAAGGTGGAGAAGCTAAGCGCCCTCGAGTATTCATACCCTTAGGGGACACTCTCGAGAACATTCTCAATCTTCTAACAACACAGAAGAAAATCACGCACCTGCTTCCACTAGCCAGCCCTAATGGACGGGGTTTTAATGCTGCTCGGAAATGTGCTTATCATGCCGGGGCACCTGGACATGATACTCAGGATTGTTGGTTCTTGAAACAAAAAATCCAAGACCTGATAGACAACGGTGAAATCGTGGTCACCAAACCCGATCAGCCTCACGTTCAAGACAACCCTCTTCCTCAACACAAAGAAGAAGAGGTCAATTTGATCAATTGGAGCAGTGGACAGAGTTCCAATTTCAGCTGTGAATCCTCCCAGACCCCCAAAGATGGTGATGACAGATGGAATTATGCCAAGTTCCAATTCACAATGGACGAAAGATGAAAGCTCTTTGTAAACAAATTGAGCAATTGGCGGAACTGTTGACTTATCAGCATCAAGTGACTCGTCAGCTAATCAGCCAGGAGCATGCCGGTCTCCTACCTATTGTCATGAATATTCCCTCTTCACTTTCAAAAAATGAAATGCTGGAAGACAAAGTGACGAAGAGAGCGAATGCTAAGGCCCGTCGGGATTTTGCCAACAAAAGGGAATTCACACATTTGGGCCAACCTATGGAGGAAACCCTTCATATGTTAATCAATGAAGGAAGGATTAGTTCCCTTCTACCGCCAATTAACCCCCGTTCAGGACGATACAACTCTGATGGAGTATGTCAATATCATTCTCAATCTCGCGGTCACAACAGAGAAGAATGCTGGGCACTCCGCCACCTTATTCAAAATCTAATCGACAGTGGCATACTGCGTCTGGCAGATAACGACACTGTGTTACGGGCAAGTGAGGATTCGTGTCCTACTAAGTGGAAGAGTGTACTAGTAGTCATATCCACTAAAAATGATGGGGTTAACAAATCACTTGTCATGCCAGTAATTCAACTCAAGGAATCAACAATCCTTTGAAAGTGGCCGCTCCCGAGCCAATCAACTTGCCGTGCAGAGCACAATATCCTATTGTTATCTTGCGCACAGTTCCGTGGAATTTTGGAGAAGGTGAAGGATCCACCTCGCATACAACTGCTGCAGTGTCGAAGGAGAATCCACTGTATCTTCCCCAACGGGTAATAAAGCCTGTCATCAAGTCTAAGGGGAAAGTACCGATTGAGAAGATTGAAAATTTCCTCCGCACTATGGGTCATAGCGAAGCCAAGTGGTTTTAAGCTTGAAAGAAGCTCCACAACAGATATCAATCTTGGACTTGGTCCTGACCTTCGAGAATCACCGGAAGGTCTTGTTAAAGGTTTTAGAAGAAGCCTATCTGCCGACATCAGTTGATATAAAAAGTTTCAAAATCTGGTTGATCACATTTTCAACAAAAATGTGATATCCTTCACTGATGATGACATACCGCCCGAAGGGACCGGTCATTGCAAACTGTTGCACATTGCGGTCTTGTCCTCCGGATATATGGTAGCTGGAGTTTTAATAGATGGAGGTTCCTCTCTGAATATCTGCCCATATGCTACCTTGGTGAAGATGAATATCAATCCCAATCGAATTCGGAGTAGCCATACCATCATCAAGGCTTTTGATGGAGCTCGTCGTAACTCGGCCGGAGTAGTTGAGCTGACAATTGAGATTGGTCCTCATACATTCTGCGTATCCTTCCATGTGCTTAAAATAGATTCGAGATACAACCTGCTCTTGGGACGACCATGGATTCACATGGCAGGGGCAGTCCCCTCCACTCTTCACCAACAGTTGAAATACATCATCAACAATAGCTTGGTCACAGTCAACGCTGAACCAGAGATTCCTTAGAACGGGGACATGCCGCTCATCAATGCCAATAAGGATGTTGAGCCAATTAGTTTTCATGCTTTGGAAATAAGCAATACCCAATACCATGCTATTGGAACACCACTACCCGAACCTCAGATTTCTGCCGAGGTAATGTCGGCCACGCAAGAAATGATGTCGTTGGGTCATAAACTGGGACAAGGGTTGGGTAATGATTGCCAGGGTGTCAAGTACCCTATTCGCTTAACTAAGCAAATTGGGACAGCTGGACTAGGCTATTCTGCCAGCTCTAGTCACAGGAATCCTCATAAGCATCAGCAGATTCCTGCAGCTTCAACCGTGCGGCGTTTAGCTTCACCTTCAAGCTCCGAGTCCGCACAACCTCCCGTAAAGGTGCCAGCAATATAATGGTGATGTTATTTCCCTAGCCGGTAACGGTGAAGAAGAAAGAAATCTTTGTTCCAGATCCCGCAGTGGAGGAAGAGGAACGAAGAATCAAGCAAGACGTCATCAGGATGATGTCCGTAATACGCATCATCGTTCATGATGAGCATACCAACAGATACACCCCAGACGATGATTGCCCAGACGTAATGGCTATTATTCGGGACAGGGAGGATGATGATAATCCCTCTATCACTGCGGTTCACCCGAAATTTGCTATTACCAATTGGAACAGCATTCCTTGCATTGGTCGTCAAGGGTAAAGCGGGAAGAAATTCTTCCTGCCCTGTAGATATAATAACTGCTTACTTTTCTATACAATATTAGCGGTTTATTTTGCCAGTATATGCTAACACTGTGTATGATCAACACATTTCATATATACTAAGTGAAAGTATATTTTGTTTCAGGACTCTGAATTTAGATGTGCCTGTGCTTGCTGATACGGTGCCTCTTCTCCACAAGGATTGTACCTTTGATGTAGAGATGAATTCAGCCTTAGTGGATATACAGGATGACATTGAGGTGCCTCCAGAAATTCATGAATGGGTCAAAGACAAACCCAAATCCAACCTTGATCAAACCACTCCTTTCAATCTCGGAACCTTAGAAAACCCTAAGTTAATCCAGATTGGTTCAGACATTACCCCAAACCGACGGAATGACATGGTTACTCTATTGACTCTATTCCAGGATGTGTTTTCATGGTCTCACGAAGACATGGTCAGTTTATACACGGACATTATCATTCACCGCCTTCCCATCAAAGGGGGATTCAAGCCACTCAGGTAGAAGCTCAGGCGATTAAAACCTGAGTGGAAGTTAAAAATTAAAGAATAAATTGTGAAACAATTTCAAGCCAGCATCATTATGGTGTCAACATACCCTGAATGGCTATCCAACATAGTTCCCGTTCCGAAACTGGGAAGGAATGTGCGAGTTTGTGTGAATTACAGAGATTTGAATAAAGCTTGCCTCAAAGACAGCTTTCCCGTGCCATTCATCCATATACTTGTTGACAATACAACTCGATACGACATGTACTCCTTTGCTGATTTCTTTGCGAGGTACCATCAAATTGTGGTTGCTGAGGAAGATCGTGAGAAAATTATTTTCATCACTCATTGCGGAACCTTTTGCTATGGGCGATTGTCATTTGGCCTCATCAATGCCAAAGTTACCTATTAGTGAGCCATATGACTCTTTTCCACGATCTAATGCATAAAAAAAGAAAAAAGAAAATAAAAAGAAAATAAAAAGAAAAAAAAGGAAAAAAAAGAAAAAGGAAAAAGAAGAAAGCTCTTCAATAGGTTCTACATTTGCTGCCTTACCATCGGCAGGTTCTACATATGGTCTTAGAGTTCGAAGAAATCTCCTTTCCTCGTAACAGGAATGACTTTGTAGGCGCACTAGCAACCTTGGCCTCCTTGATCAACATACATAACAAGGAAGACATGCCAACCCTCACATTTGCGCAACAAAAAGCTCCAGCCTATGGGAATTCCATTGAAAAGTATTGGATGATCTACCTCCTACCCAACATCCTTGGTATCAACACATCAAGAAGTACTTACGAGATGGATCTACACCCGCTGAGGCAAGCCCGATTGAGAAAAGGCGGATCCATCAACTTGCTATAAAATTCTACCTGAACGGAGATGCACTATACGGAAAAAGATGCAGAACGAGGTCTCTCAGATGTCTGGACAAGGACCAAGCTTAGAGGCTCATGGATAAAATCCACGGGGGAGTATATGGCCCACACATGAGCGTCCCTCTACTTATAAAGAAGATCCTACAACAGAAAAGTCCGACTACGGCAGTTCAAACAACACGACTTGGTTTTGAAAAAGATCATTGATAACCAAGCTCAGTCTAAAGGAAAATTCTCCCCGAACTGGGAAGGCCCGTTTGTTGTCAAGGAAGTATTGACATGAGGCATTTTCAGATTACAGAAAATGGACGACGATGAATTTCCACAGCTTATCAAATCGAACACCGTGACACGGTACTATATCTGAGGTTACCATCAAACGAATATCCTGGTTTTGGATCATCAGATTACTAGTCATTCCGGTTCTTTAACCCTTTACCACATACAACTCTTCCACACTTTGCCCCTCAGGGAAACATCCTTTCAAGTCAGTAGCCTGGCTTCACTACGATCATACCACTTTAGTCATCCCATCGCGAATTGAACCTCTTACGTTTGAAGTTTGGCTACCCATACATGGGATTAAACTTCTCATACCTTCAGTTTATCCTCAACCTAGGATCAAACTTTCTCTTCCCCGCAGTCTGACCTGCTTATGGGATCACGTTTTTCAACTCACCCTATAGGGCGAACTACGTCGACCTGATCTCCTCAATACACGGGAGTACGTAGGCAGCCATCTTTATGGTCCGGTCTCTCCACAGAAAAATAAAAACAAACATATTCCTATCCATAACCACATACAGAAACAAGTCCCAAGACACCAAAGATGGTAGGGAATACACATAGATCGACGATCTATTATGAAAATCTTGAGACGTCTCACTGTCCATCCATTAAGGTGGAGTTCAGAATACATCCAGATCACAAAAGTCCTGGAGAAACAAGCAAACATCAAGCAAGTAGCGAGGCACAACTAAAAGGGAAGTGAATCAACATATATTTCCTTGCCATATATAATGCTGTTTGATATATACAATGTATACTATACATGACAAAAATGGCTAAGCTAGTCTGTGCAGGAAAATCCAAGCCCTTCTACAAATCAATGTATATGCGCACAATCGAATTCAACATGGCATCCCTCTCAGAAGAAGGGTGTAACGCTGTAAACTCCTGCCCTATGGTAATAAAGCGACCTAAAATTTCCACAACCATCTGCATGGTGACGTGATACTCATCAATACATGTGTTCATCTCTACGATGATTCCAATGGTATGAGACCTCACTGCAGTGCTATCTGTAATAGCCACATCTCGAGCAGATATAGCTTCATCCCGCTCAATAACAGCGGTATCCTTGTGAGTTAGAGCATCATCTCTCCCAACTAGAGCGACATCTCTACCATAAAGAGCTATCAACATTATAGCCCACATCCACTACCTGTTCACCATATGGTACAGAGGTAAAAGCTTCTCGCGATCTTGACATCTTATCAGCCCACTTGTCAAAGCAACTACCCCAAACAACAAGCAAGGCTGGGGCAATTTCAAAATTGGCAACAACCGGATATTGGAGCCCTTACAACAAGATTGGGGGCAATCTCGGAATCAACGACAACTTGACACTGGGGACATTTATCAACCATCCTAAAGTGGAAAATGCACCAGTCAATGCCATTATCATAGTTTATCATCATCTCAATGGCGATTCAGATATTATTCAATAGTGACTTGGTCAACAAAGATAGTTTCTCATATGAATCCCCGGCAAGAACATGCAAAAGGACTGGGGCATTTTGTGATTCCAAGGAATGAAAGGAGTTTAAGGCGGGATAAGCCTCTCATCAAAAGAAGGAGGAAAACTCCTAAAAGAAATCATGGCGATATAAGCGTGCCCCTACGAAAGAAGGGGAAAATTCTCAAAAATCGAGACCTCAACAACGAAACTCAAATCTGGGTAGCAAAATAGCGAGCTGCACCTTCCAGGGATATTAGTGGTATTCAGCTCATCAGTTCAGCCGAGTTGCGAATCAAAAGTTCAAGGAAATGGGGCACCTGCCCAAAAAGCGAAACGAACTCCAAATCACCGCAAAAAAGGGTGAGACATCTGGTGGTTGTCATCAATCTAGCGTAACATCAGGCGAAATCTAGTGAAGCATTCCGTGGAATATTACTTTAGCGAAAGTATCAGAAGATCCGGTATTCTAAGACCATTGGCATCAATTCAGCGACATCAAAATAGTTTAGCGATGAAAGCTTCGTATACCACCATTCGAGTGGGAACCGAAAACGTTTGGCGATTAGTAGGATAGTCACCGTTACAACTACCAGCGAATATATCGAGAGGGTCTGGTGATTTCAGAACGTCATCCCCATCAGAGATGTGGAAAACATCCTAACTTATCTTCATCAAATAAGTTAGCGATTAAATGCCAAACCATTGGAGTCAACACCAGTATAGGCATCAGCACTGATCGATAAAGGTAAAGCGATTTGCAAAAACATTTTAACATTTATCATAACACTGCAATTTACAATTTTGCGATATGCGATTTGCGATATGCGATATGCGATATGCGAAAGGAAATTTGCGATATGCGAAATGTGATGTGCGATTTGCGATGTGCAAATTGCGACGTGCGATTTGGCCAAAAGCGAAGTGCGAAATGCGATGTGCGATTTACGAACTGCGATTTGCGAAAACATTGTCACATTCATCATAAAAATTCACTACATTGCGATTTGCATCATTATAAATACTTTGTCATATTTCAAGTGTCTACTAATCTTTATCATGTCCATTCCATTGCATTGCATGAACATTGTAAAGAGGGCCATCTGTAGACACTCGAAATTTTCTTTTCTTGTTATTAACTATGCAGGAGGGCAAAAGCGTCTTTTTTACACTCCAGAGATAAACCTGGAGATAACCCCAGGAGGTCAAGACAACCTCAGAGATGACCCTGAGGACATTCAGAGTCAACAACATGACAACCTCAGAGATAACCCTAAGAAAAGACTGCTACAACTGTGCGAAAACTTTAGATAACCCCGGGAGGGGCAAAATGGTAATTTTGCTTACTCAACTTAAACTCACATCAAATACACTAATGTCAACTCAATTTACTTCAAAGGAAGTCCCACAAGAGCGATATCTTAACTTCAGAGCGCAAACTACGTAAAACGGCTCACCGGATTGCCTGATGAAAACTCGGGAATGGCATTTCGATCATGGACCCATCTTCCTAGAATCAAAAAAGGTCAAATCATATATCATTGTGTAGCTGTCGAAAAGAGCTTTTCAGAATGGTATGGCATGCTTCCATCGAACTCCCGGATTGAAAGTTATGAGCGACCGAGCGAACAGTGCGTACGTACTTCGACACGGCGGGACCCACACTGCCCGGGGAACCCCAGGCAGCCTCTGGTCCACCTGCTGCCCAGCAGTAGGTACACTTGTGGCTCCAACCTCTATAAATAGAGGGCTTAGGGTGGCCATTTTGCAAGAGAAAACGGCGAGGAAGCCCTGCCCAATTTGCTCTGCACTGATCCCATGCAGTGTACTTTCCCCTTTTAAATACCTGTGAGCTCATATATAGCCTCTTTTGTACCCACAAAAGCCAGTGTTTACCCACTCTAAAGATATAGAAGTCTTAGTTGGCAGCCCACTGTAAGCCATCTCACACACTTTAGAGTCTTTCTCTTCATCTTTGCACACACCCTTCTATACGTTGAGAGTTGTGTTTCTTACTTTTGCCCAGACTTCGGTCCGTGGTTTTATTCCATTCTGTATATATATATATTATATATATATATATATATATATATACCTTAACTAACATTATCGAGTTATGTCTCGATTGAGCCTAGACTTCGGTCTGGAGCGTTTACTGCTTTAATATATATATATATATATATATATATATATATATCGAACTGTGTATCGAACTTTGTTCGATTGAGCCTAGACTTCGGTCTGGAGCGTTTATTTGCTTTCCTATATATATATATATATATATATATATATATATATATATATATATATGAACTGCGTGTCGAACTCTGTTCGATGAACCTAGACTTCGGTCTGGAGCGTTTACTGCTTTAATATATATATATATATATATATATATATATATATATATATATATATATATATAACAGCGAGTAAACGCACCGAATATAAAATAGACTCATCGGTCATAGAGCGTTTACAGTTTAATATATATATATATATATATATATATATATATATATATATATATATATGTATATATATCAACTGTGGTCGAACCTTGTTCGATGAGCCTGGATTTTAAAACGCACCGGATGCGGCTCATCGAACAAGGTTCGACTGTATATATATATATATATATATATATATATATATATATATATATATATATATATATATATATATATATTTTAGTCCTACCTGAAGTTTACTTCGTGGCAGTTGATCGCTCTATAAAGCTTTCTTTACGTTTCGTCCCGCCTGGAGTTTCCTTCGTGGCGGTTGACCGTATTTACTGCTTTACTTACGTTTTGTCCCGCCTTGAGTTTCCTCCTTGGCAGTTGATAGCTTTTACAGCTTTATTTACGTTTCTGATCTCCCATGGAGGTGCTTCGTGGTTGGTGATCATGTCTGTATATATATATTTACAGCTTTTATATATATATATAGTTGCTTACTGCTTTCATATAAATTGTAGTATTCTGTGCACCTAGGAATCATGTGATCACAGATTCATCGCATTGGATCTAGATTCGGTTCCCGTGATGGACATTTTTAGCTGCAAGCAGCTTGTAAATTATTCTGTGGTGTCTGAATTTTCTCAGCTGGTTTACATACCCACGAGGAATTCAGCACCTTTTTGTACATTATTTTCGTACGGATGCCTCGCATTTGTCAAATAAAATCAATCAAGCCGAGCACTTAATAAAATGGGAGTGTAAAAGGTCTCAATTACTATTGAGCATCATGGTTTGAAAAACCTCTTTTATAAAGCATCACTGCCATATCTTGCTTAAAATTGAATTTTTACATAAAATTCAAACCCTGTGTATATAGGTGCGAACGAGGCCTCACATTACTTCTAAATAATAGCACATTGACCCCCACACACACATTTAGATAACAGTTCCTTGAAAAGAGGCGGTCACCGTGGTAACACGGATGTCGGGGGGTGCCTAACACCTTCTCTCCTCATAACCAAGTCCCCGGACCCTAATGAATCTCGGTTTCACCGACCCATCTAGCAGGGTCACATCATTGGGTCAATGTGCAAACCTTTTCTCGGTTGTGTTGGTACAACCATTTAAAAAACTAACTGGTGACTCTTATAGTCCAATCGTCGACATTATACATGTCGGACCTTTTTCACTTATTTTTTCAAACAAATCTCACCTAAAATGAGAACACCAAAGAACAAGTAACGGAAAAGACAATTAAAAAATCCCAACGTCGACACTACCTTAACGAGCTTTCGACCAATGACTCCCAGACCATTAAGACCTTAGGGCGCTAGCTGTAAAGACAATTCCCTCGGGCTTACTTACTCAAGTAACAAAGACCACAAAACTAGACAATCATGCCACGGTGTTTATTCATACTCTTTTTTTTTCTTCTTTTTCTCTTTTTTTATAGCTTATATACCCCAAATATTCCCCCAAACTTAGGTTATTACCTAATTTAAGCTTTTACTACCTATCCTTGTCGTTTTCTGGTTCACCTTAGCATTATCCTTTAGAAACTATTTATGTATCAATTTGAACTGACCGGTTAACAAAGATGTTATTAGTGCTAACCTTTTTATAATAGTTTCAAACAAGTCCCAGAATCGATTCATAACAAAAATTGCCCCATAGGTCTAATAATCAATATTGTAGTGGTTAACTTGTTCACAATCTCATCATTGGCCCACAAATAACATGAAAAGCAACAGCGTTGGACATATTTTTTTTTATTTTTTTTTCAAACTGAACATAACATTTATGAAAATAAGACAAAATCCTAACTACTATGCAACACCTAATCTATAATGCAACTAGAAATGAAAATAAAAATACAAAATGCATGAAACTAAACAATTAAATCCCCCAAACTTAAGTAACACAATGCCCTCATTGGATAAAAATAAAATTAAGTGCATGAGGACTTCCCTGCAATCGCCTAAGTCTGGGGAGGTGGTTGGTGCTCTTCACCATCTGAATCACTTGGAGGAAATCGAGGCAGTGGTCCGAGTTGTTGATATGGATACTGAGCCGCTGGGTTGAAGCTTTGGAGTGTTGTGTTGAGCGAGGTGAAAGATGCGTTCATAGCATCAAACATGTGATCTTGTCGCATCGCCAATCGCTGAATTTCCCGGCGTGCTGCCCTATTATGCGCATTCATATGATTTTAGAACTCAAGGAACTGAGGACTGGATATTGCCACGATTTGTGGTACTTGCTCGGTTCCTTGATTTTCCATAGCTTCATCCTCATCCTCAGAAGTATTTTTAGCTTCAGCCTCGTCCTCCGAAGCTGATGGAAACACAAATCCTAAACCTCTAGGATGCGATTCGCCACAGGGCCACACTGAATACCGCACTATCATTCTAGTATCTAAGAGCTGCAGCGGCATCAAAGTGGGTTCATCATCGGACCAACGCATTCTGGCTTGACGACATAACCCACATATGAGCGATGGGTGTGGTAAGCCAGCAGAAAAGTTGCCCCGGAGACAACTTCGAATAGAAAAACTGATAATTGCCCCTATATTTATGATGAAGTCTTGTACGATGGCATACAGGAGGAGTGCCTTCTCCTTTGTCATGTCTGAGGTGTGCGTGGAGGGTAGCAATTTAGCGCAGAGGAAGGTATACCAGATTTTCCCGTACCGACTGAGGTCCTTGATGTGAAACACTGTGCCTCCCTTCCTACCCTTTATCCATGTTGTACCGGCTTAGTCATGTTTTGGATAACCTCCTCAAAGTCAGGATCGAAATCCCGTATATAGGCATACTGGCACTGGCGCGGCACCCTCAGCTGATAATATGTATTGATTGCATCAGAACTGAACGGGACCATACGACCCCGCACAAAGGCATTGAACGGTGCCTTGTCCTCGGCATTCGCATAGAACTCCTTGATGACATTTACAACGGCGGGCTCGGGATCCTCCGTGAATTTTACCCACCCTTGCTCAATGTGTAGCCCAATTTCTTGAGGAATTCGTATATTTGGAGATGATTATGGGAGTATGTAGTAGGGCTTATATAGAGGTGACGTAGGTTAGAGGAAGTGGTGGACTTAATGGTGTGAGGTAATGGAATCTATGGGGTGGAAAGTAGGTGCATTGGATTTAGGTAGTGGGTAGGAGGAAGTTGGTATCGTGGGTAGAAGATGTTCTTGCAATGGAGTGGTTCGAAGGAGTGGGTCGAATGGGTAGGGAATGAGCTAGAAAGTGGCGTGTATTTAGGGAAATAAGAAGGCAGCGTGTGTATAAGCTGAACGTGTCTGCCCAGAATCAGGGACCCCCCGCCCCGGCGAGGGGTGTAAGGCTAAAATAGCCCGCCCCGGCAGGCATGCCCACTGACTTCAGATTTTTGGTCTCCAATTTTGCTTCCTTTCTTGCCCGTTATTGCTCTTACTCACTTTTGACCCCTCCTGCAATCATAAACATGCAAGATGTTAGATTATTGAAAACTTGGAGTAGGATTGAGAGTTTCAATAAATTTTTTAGCGATAATACCTATCTAATACTTAATAAAAGCTACATTCTAACAATTATAAATAAAACTACAAAAAAAAAATAAAATATTGGGTTGAGCGCTTGATTTTAAGTCGTTCAACCTGACTACTCCCTGTTTTACTGTGTATCGGCGCGGGTGATGTTGATGACATCCTAGTTTGATTCGCCACCCCAGTAATGCTTTATCCGTTGACCATTGACCTTGAACGTCTCTAATGGATTACGACTGTAGTGTTCAACGGCGCCATGAGGGAATAGTAACTTTATAGTGAATGGTTCGGACCATCTCGACTTAAGCATTTTTTTGGAAACAATCGCAGCCGTGAGTTGAACAAGAGGACTTATTGACCCAGCTCGAATGTTTGGTGCACAATTTTCTGGTCATGCCATCTTTTAACCTTTTCTTTGTAAAGCTTGGCGTTCTCGTATACATGAAGTCGAAATTCGTCGAGCTCATTTAGTTGGAGTAGCCACTTTTCTCCTACTGTGGATTGATCAAAATTCAATTTTTGTATTGCCCAATAGGCCTTGTGCTGTAGCTTCACCGGTAAGTGACGTGCTTTTCCGTACAGGAGTTGATATGGTGACATCCTGATTGGTGTTTTGTATGCAGTCCGGTAAGCCCATAATGTGTCATCCAACCGAAGTGACCAATCTTTCCGACTCGGATTTACGACTTTTTCCAATATCTTCTTAACTTACCTGTTTGATACCTCAGCCTGTCCATTTGTTTGAGGGTGATACGCTGTAGCCACCTTGTGGTTAACCCCATACTTAGCCAAAAGAGCTGTAAACGATTTATTATAGAAGTGACTACCTTCTTCACTGATTATTTCTCTTGGAGTGCCAAACCTCGTAAAAATGTTTTTCTGTAGGAATTTAAGGACCACCTTGGCATCGTTGGATGGTAGTGCTGCAGCTTCTACCCACTTCGAGACGTAATCCACGACGAGTAGAATATACTGATTACTCAAGGACGAAGGGAAGGGTTCCATAAAATCGATGCCCCATACATCGAAGATTTCCACTTCAGGAATTGTTTGTAGGGGCGTCTCATTCCGTTTGGAGGTGTTTCCCACCCTTTGGAATCTATCACACGTTTTCACATATTGGTGGGCGTCTTTGAACAATGTTGGCCAATAAAACTTGGATTAAAGCACTTTTGCTGCGGTGCGCTCACTCCCATAATGTTCCCCATATGCCAATGAGTGGCCTTCCTACAGTATGTTGTGCACTTCATTGTAGGGGATACATCGTCGAATTTTCTTATCGGCACACTGTTTGAATAGATAAGGCTCATCCCACATGTACCACTTGACGTCATGAAGAAACTTCTTTTTCTGTTGTCGTGTAAGATCATGGGGAAGCATATTGCTCACCAGATAATTCGCGAAGTCTGCATAGCAAGGAAATTCTGCATTTAACCCAAATTGTTGCTCATCCGGGAATGACTCATTAATTGGGCATCTATCTTCATCCTTTCTCTCTGGATTTTCCAGCCTTAATAAATGGTCGGCAACTTGATTCTCCGTCCCCTTTCTATCTTTAATTTCTAAATCAAACTCTTGAAGTAGGAGAATCCATCGGATAAGGCGTGGCTTAGCATCTTTTTTCGCTATCAGGTACCGAATCGCCGAATTGTCCGTGTAGACTATCACCTTAGTCCCGATCAAGTATGCCCAGAATTTGTCGAATGCATACACCACTGCAAGCAATTCCTTTTTCGTGGTAGTGTAATTCATTTGAGTCTCTATGAGTGCTTTGCTTGCATAGTATATGGCGTGAAACACCTTGTCTCGTTTTTATCCCAAAATAGCCCCAACCGCATAGTCGCTCGCATCATACATAAGCTCGAATGGCATATTTCAGTCTGGTACGACTATTATGGGGGCTGTAGTTAATTTCTTCTTCAATAATTTAAACGCTGACTTGCATTTCGTAGTAAAATTGAAAGTAACATCCTTCTCTAAAAGACTGCAAAGAGGTTTTGCAATTTTAGAAAAATCTTTTATAAACCTCCTGTAGAACCCAGCATGCCCCAAAAAACTTCTAATACCCTTAACGGATCTCGGTGGAGGAAATTTCTCGATCGTATCCAGCTTTGCTTTGGCCACCTCTAATCCTTGAGCCAACACCTTATGGCCCAAAATTATGCCTTCTTCAACCATGAAGTGACATTTTTCCCAATTGAGTATGAGGTTTGTATCCTTACATCGCTGCAATACCATGAACAGATTCCCTAGGCAAGTATCAAAGTTGTCTCCATAGACCGAGAAATCGTCCATGAAGACTTTAACATTCTTCTCCACCATATCCGAAAAAATGGCTATCATACAACGTTGGAAAGTTGCAGGTGCATTGCATAACCCGAATGACATCCTCCTGAATGTAAATGTGTCGTAAGGGCATGTAAATGTTATCTTATCTTGATCTTCAGGAGCGATAGTGATCTGGTTATAGCCCGAGTTTCCATCCAATAAACAGTAGTACTCATGTCCCGCTAATCTGTCTAGCATTTGATCAATAAAGGGCAGCGGGAAATGATCTTTTTGGGTTGCCTTATTCAATCTCCTATAATCGATGCACACCCTCCATCCTATAACTGTTCTTATTTGAATTAACTCGTTGTCCTCATTTTGTACCATAGTCATTCCCCCCTTTTTCGGCACACAATAAACCGGACTAACCCATTTACTGTCAGAAATTGGATATATGATACCATCATCCAATAATTTCAAAATTTCCTTCTTTACCACTTCATTCATAATTGGGTTAAGTCGACGTTGATGCTCCACCGTTGGTCTTGCATCATCCTCCATCAGAACCTTGTGCGTGCAGAATGACGGACTAATTCCCTTTATATCCTCAATCGTCTAACCAATCGCTGATTTGTGATCTCTAAGCACCCTTTGCAACATTTCTTCCTGCAATTCGTTAAGTGCAGCAGAAATAATTACAGGTAAAGAATTTGAATGGCCTAAATACGTATACCTGAGATGTTTAAGAAGTGGCTTAAGCTCCAATGTTGGTGGCTCCTCCAATGACGGTTTCAGTTTTTTAGCAGCTTTTTCCTCCTTGTGCAAAGGTTTAAACGGTGCTCTGAATCTGCTAACTCGTGGCAATGAGTCTAGCATCTATAAGAAGTCCACAAATTCTGGGTCATCCTTTTCTTCATCCCCTAGTAAGGTTATTTTTAATGGATCGTTGACCAAACTCTTGCTTATATCTTCACTGATGATTTGCTCAATTAAATCCATCCGAAAACATTCTTCCTCATCAGTAGGGAATTTCATGGCCTTGAACACATTAAATTTGATTTCTTGATCTTGGACTCTCATAGTAAGTTCTCCTTTTTGCACGTCTATGAGTGTCCTTCCCGTAGCCAAGAAAGGTCTCCCTAAGATAATCGGTATGTTTTTATCCTCCTCAAAATCCAGAATGATAAAGTTCGCAGGGAATATAAACTTTTCCATCTTCAGTAAAATGTCCTCTACTATTCTTCTCGGATATGTAACTGACCTATCTGCCAATTGTAATGAAATGTTCGTCGGCCTTGGTGCAGGTAAATCAAATTCTAAGTATACGAACAATAGCATCAGGTTTACACTTGCCCCCAAATCACATAAACACTTGTTGAAATGCATACTCCTAATTGTGCATGGGATAGTGAAGCTCCCCGGGTCCCTGAGTTTTGGTGGTAATTTTTGCTGTAATACTGCACTACACTCCTCTGTTAGTGCCACAGTCTCAAAATCTTCCCATTTCTTCTTCCTTAACAGAATCCCTTTCATAAATTTTGCGTAGCTCGACATTTGTTCTAGGGCCTCTGCAAATGGTATGTTGATTTGAAGTTTCTTGAAAACTTCCAAAAATTTGGCAAATTGTTTGTCTAATTTTTATTTTTGAACTCTTTGCTTGAATGGTGGGGGAGGATAAACAGCTGGTTCGTTAACTGGTCTGTTCATTTCCATGTGTTTTTCGTGCCCTTGCTTAACCTCTTCCACTGTATTTTCTTTCTTTGGTTCAACCTCCTTTGTAACCGAAACTTCTGGCTCTTGACCATCAAGCTATTTTCCACTCCTCAACATAATAGCTTGACACTGCTCGTGATTTCCCTTAGGATTCCTCTCGGTGTCACTTGGTAATGTCCCTTGCGGTCTGTTATTCAATGCCAACGTAATTTGACCTATCTGATTCCCTAGATTTTTGATAGCCATCTCTTGTGATTTCATAGCCATAGCTTGATTTTTTATAGCCAAATCGGTGCTAGTCATGAATTTTGCCAACACTTCCTCTAGATCGAATTTCCTTTCTTGATATTGAGCTGGTTGTTGCTGGTTCTGAAATCCTGGTGGATATGATTGTCGTGAAGCTTGATTTTGCTGTTTGTTGCTCCATGAGAAATTCGGATGATTCCTATTTCCTTGATTGTATGTGTTTTGATATGTGTTTTGCGGAATTCTATTGTAACTGCCGATGAACTGCACAGTTGCTGGGTTAATCGCACATTGCTCCGTTGGGTGCTCTCCCGCGCACAACTCGAATATTATTGCCGCTTGCTGTACTTGTTGTACTTGTTGTGTTTGTTGTGCTTGTGCTGCTGTTATCGATTCCAACATCTTTGAAAGTGCAGATATCTATGCTTGCATCACTGTCATACTATCTACTTCTAACACCCCAGCTGCCTTCGCTTGTGTCATTCTTGTTGTGGGCCACTGGTTGTTATTAGCCGCCATGGTTTCAATCAACTCGTATGCTTCCTCATAACTCTTAGCCATGAATGCTCTACCCGGTGCTGCATCAATACTTGTCCTGAGATTCCCATGTAACCCGTTGTAAAAAGTGTTCACCTGCAGCCACTTGGGCAATCCATGATGTAGGCATTTTCTGAGCAATTCGTTGTATCTCTCCCAAGCCTCATATAACGACTCCCCATGTTGCTATTCAAACATCGTTATCTCGTTTCTCATCTTTGCATTTTTTGCCGATGGAAAGAATTTTGCGAGGAATTTCTGAGCTAAATCATCCCATGTAGTTATCGAATCGGATGGTAAAGAATGTAACCAACTCTTTCCCTTGTCCCGTAAAGAGAATGGGAACAATCGAAGTTTCACAGCTTCATCCGACACCCCATTGAACCTAAAGGTGTCGCATAGTTCCAAAAAACTGACTAGATGCTCGTTAGGATCGTCATTTGCCAATCCCCCAAACTGAACTAAATTCTGAATCATTTGTATCATCCCTGGCTTAATTTCAAATGTATTCGCTGCTATTACGGGCCTGGTGATGCTTGATTGCATCTCAGTCACCTTGGGCGTGGCGTAGTCCCTTAATGCTTTTCGATCTTCGGCTGCCATTTCCTCTTCTTTCTCAGGTGTTTCAAATTCTTGTCTCGTTTCCTTGATCCACTTGCGCAACCTTTGAAACCTTTTGTCAATGTCGTCGTTAACATGCAGCAAATCTGGATTTTTGGATCGAGTTTGAATAAACTGCTTCCATACCTGAAATAGAAGAAACAAAACAAAAACAAAAATGTCTAAGTAAAACTTGATTAATTAAACTGATATTGAAAAACTATTATGATTTATACTAAATAGTCCCCGGCAACGGTGCCAAAAACTTGTTGGTGTAAAATTGATACGCGCAAAACACGCAAGTGTACGTGGTCAACAAGTAATAAAGTTATGAATAGAGTATCGTTCCCACAGAGACAATTTAATAAGAAACTTAACTTCATAATTATCAATTTCCTATTAATCCTAATTTTATTAAACTATCCAATTCAATTATTAAAAATTAAAGAAACTAAATTAAAAACAAATAAAATACCCCAAACCAATCACCAATAGCAAAATCTAGAATTTTAAATAATTAATGTAGAATTAGACTTATGATTTCACCATAAGCTTCACTCTGAATTTAACACCTTTATTCCAATTCAATTCACTATCCCAGATTATTAATCAAGAACACGAACGTAGTATTAACTACCTCTCGATGCACTAATACCGTATTAACGTCAATCCACAACTAAGATAGAAATCCGTTAAACACCTAAATCAACCAACTCACTATATCTCTATGTGAACTGCAATTAAAGAAGGTTTAAGAACAAGTTCTCTATCCGATTACATGTGATGTCAAGTATATCTCTACCTCAACAATAATCAAAAATCTGCTATTCACAAAATTCATGACACATGCTATATTAACTGGATCTAGATTCGAATATCCTCTCTCAATTCCATACAAATCCATGAGGAATTATTGATCAAGCAATTCATAAATTCACGCTCGAAGTAATATAGATAAACTGAAAATACTTTATTGAATTGGAAATCAAAGTTATAAAATCATCGTTTCACCCAAGCATCCATCACAAGTCTAATAAGTGAATTAGTTCATAACGAATGAATCAAAAACTGAATAATCTAATGAAACCATCCTTTCAATTACAAATAAACGACTAAAGAGAAGAAGAATAATGAAAACCCCTTCACGTAGCCTAGATTTGCAACCGTCACGATAATATCCTCAAATTATTCCTCCAACGCTCGCACTTGAATCCTAGAATTGATCTCTGTATTATGCTCCTTGTGTTGTGTAATTGTTGTTTTTCTTAACGTAATATTCAGCTTTCCCTTTTGTTCTAGCCAAAATCTGCCATTATAGAGTCCAGGCGCCTAACAAAAAACCAACAATCCAAGTCGCAGTAGAATTCAAATAGTAGCAGGTCACTTGCAGGATTCGAGACCCCCGCCTCGGCGGGGGGTATAGGCTCAGAAAGGCCCGGCCCGACGGGCATGGTTTCTGCTAAAGAGTTTTTTTTAGTTTCACGAGTTTTTCCACTTTTACTCCAGAACTACGCCATTCTTCACCACTTGCATCCATAACCACCCTACACATAAAATAACACGAAACGAGTGAAAACGAACACAAAACACAAAGATAACTATGAATTTAAACTTGAAATGAATATCGATTCATGTATATAAAATCCACTTATCAATTAGCATCTTAAGTATCTCCTCCATAGGTTGGCCCAGGTATATAAATTCTCTTTTATTGGCAAAATCCCGACGGGCTTTGGCAGTCGCTCTCTTCGTCACTTTGTCCTCCATTGTTTCATTTTTTGAAGGTGACGATGGAATATTCATAATCAAGGGGAGGAGACTAACATGCTCCTAGCTGACTAATTGGCGTGTGACTTGATGCTGATAAATCACCAATTCTGCCAATTGCTCAATTTGCTTGCATAGAGCTTTCATCTTTCGTTCCATCGTAAACGGGAACTTTGCATAATCCTATTTGTTAACACCGTCTTTGATGATTCGGGATTCTTTGCAGTTAAAATTGGAACTTTTCCCAGTGCTCCAATTAATCATGTTGACCTCTTCCTCTTTGCGTGGAGGAAGAGGGCTGTCTTGCATATGAGGTTGATCTAGTTTGGTGACCACAATCTCACCGTTATATGTTAAATCTTAGATCTTGTGTTTCAAGGCCCAACAATCTTGAGTATCATGTCCAGGTGCCCCGGCATGATAAGCACATTTTCGAGCAGCATTAAAACCCCGTCCATTAGGGATGCCTGGTGGAAGAAGATGCGTGATTTTCTTCTGTGTGGTCAGAAGAGTGAAAATATTCTCGAGTGAGTCCCCTAAGGGTGTGAACACTCGAGGGCTTTTGACTTCTCCACCTTTTGGTATTAGAGGGTTTGAAGACTGTGCTTGAAAGGGAGTGTAATTTCTCCTCTGGATAGGCATGTTCTGATTGCCTTTTTGATCCTTTAGTATCAGGGAAACATCCTCCTCTTTCTTTTTATGGACCCTTCGGGGGTTGTTTCCATAATTTTCGGACTGGATATGCTCAGCAACAGCTTTAAAGGTAGCTAGGTCTTGAATCTTTCCAGACTTCAATCCCATCTTAGTCATTTCTCTATGTTTGATCATTTCAGAAAATTTTTTACCGATGCCAGCTAAGACTCTTTCATAGAAAGGAGCTTCTTGTATGTCGATACAGGTCATGACCATCTCTGACTCTGTCATAAAAGGAGTTACTTGAGCAGCAAGGTGCCTCCACCTTTGAGCATATTCTCTAAAATACTCATTGGATTGTTTCTTGACCTTGGTAACCTAGTATCGGTCTGGAGCCATTTGAGATTGGAAGCTGTATTGTGTGAGGAAGGCGTGAGCTAGTTCTTCCCAGCTATGGATCTTTGAGTTGTCTAATCTGGTATACCACGGACAGGCTTCTCTAGTCAGACTCTTTTGGAACAGCTGCATTCTGAGCTCCTCGTCCTCTTCATAAGATCCAAGTTCTTCGATGAACACCTTCAAATGTGTATAAGGATCTCCTAACCTATCATACTTTTTGATGTCAGGAGTTTTGAACGTTTTTGGATACTGAACACCAGGGAATATACAAAGGTCGGCATATGAAACACTCCCGTGTGCTCCAATTCCTTTGATAGCGTGAAGGGTCTCTTCCATTTGAAGAACTTTCTTTCTGATGTCACCGGTGTCTGGATCTCTTGTGAGATGGGCGGCATCATGACTTTTATTGGTTGTATCCAACTGCAGTCCAGGTAATGTAATGACTTTATCAAAACCTTGAGTTCCCCTTTGTGTGGAGGATTTAGCATGTATGGGTATCTTTGGACCCTGAGTAGATTGATGTAGTTCTTTAAGTAGAACAGCTAAATCTGTAATTTGTTTAGTTAATCCATCAAATTCTTTGCGAGAAACTGGATTAGACTGGTCAGATAAAGACATGATTGGATGTAGGCCTGCGGCCTTTTTGGATTTTAACCAGGTAATAGGTCTGATGCTTCCGTGCGATAAAACTAGCAAAGTTTAGTTTTAGGGATGGTGTAAATGTTAACATGCTATGTGATGTGTCTGTTTTAGGAATTTTGTCCTGCAAAACGGATGTTTGATGTTCGTAATACAGGATAGCATGTCAATTTAAATATGTATATGCACATATTTCTTCATATTTATCATTACATGAAGATGAATATGAAATGTAAATTACAAGTAATTGACTTTTCGAGTAATTTGAAATGAGAAAGTAGTAAGAGACTTTCCTCCGCATTTGGTTTATCAGAGGCTGACCTATCTTAGGTTACTCTCGCGGCTTTTCGTCATGAAGGTTCCCAAATCATCGTAATTTACTCAACGGGAAGTTAATCCGGTCTTTCAACTGGAGCGAAGTTGGGTGGTGCCTTTCCTGAGCCTCGTTGGAATTAGTCTTCCTACGAGTCCAATAATCAAACACCGACAAGATAGCCTTTTGGTGGAGGGACCACACAACATACATTCATATACAACGCGTCTCACCGTTTATGAAAATGATGACTTGTGCGAAGCACTAATATCACAGGCAGATATAGTGTAAAGCATTAATCACAGTAAAGATATGCATTCGTATACATTAATCATAAATGTAAATGCAACATCCACATATGAGCATATAACAGTTTTGAAAAGCTTATAATAGCGACTTAAGTCCTCTTACTGGGATCCCCAGCAGAGTCGCCACCTGTCGACGTTGGGACTTTTATTTGTCCCTTTTCGTTACATATTCTTTTGTGTTCTCATTTTAAGTAAGATTTGTTTGAAAAAACAAGTGAAAAAGGTTCGACATGTATAATGTTGACGATTGGACTATAAGAGTCGCCAGTTGATTTTTTAACTGGTTGTACCAGCGCAATCGAGAAAAGGTTTGCACATTGACCTAGTGATGTGACACTGCTAAACGGGTTTGTGAAACCGATATTCATTTAGGGTCCGGGAACTTGATTATGCGAAGGGAAGGTGTTAGGCACCCCCCGACATCCGTGTTGCCACGGTGACCAACACTTTTCAAGAAACTGTTATATTAATGTGTGTGTGTATGGGTCAATTTGCTGTTATTTAGAAGTAGTGCTATGCCTCGTTCGCACCTATATACATAGGGTTTGAATTTGTATAAAAATTCAGTTTTAACAAAATATAGCAGTGATGTCTTAAAAGTGGTTTTTCAAACCCTGTGCTCAATAGTAATTGAGGCCTTTGATACTTCTATTTTATTAAATGTTCGACTTGATTACTTTTATTTTCGAGATGCGAAGCATCTTAGAGAAAATAATGTACAAAATAGTGCCGAACTCCTATTGGGTATGAAAATCATATGAGGAAATCCAAACACCGTGAATAAATTTACAAGCTGCTTATAACTGAAAATGTCCATCACGGGAACCGAATCTAGATTCAGTAGACTGAATCCGTGATCACATGATTCCTAGGCTCACATGATGCCGCAGTTGATATAAAAGCTGTAAGCAGGTATATATATATATATAAATGCTATAAATATATATATACAGATAGGATCAACCACCAGGAAGCACCTCCGTGGGGGATCGAAAATGTAAATAAAGCTGCAAAAGCGATCAACCGCCACGGAGGACACTCCAGGCGGGACGAAATGTACAGAAAGCAGTAGAAACGGTCCACCACCACAAAGTAAAGTCTAAGTGGGATGAAATATAAACATATATATATATATATATATATATATATATATATATATATATTGATAAATGAATTTTATACATACTTATTGGATATCAATTCACGCGAACTATGCCCATCTCAAGTACATTTTAGTGTATTTTCAGTTACATTTTGTGTTATTTTGCATTGCATAGACTGAGAACTCCTTTGGTGTTAAACTGTAGGAAATGACATGGCTCGGTGTTGGAATGCGGCATGAGATCAGTGATGGCATGACACGAGAGTCGATTGGTTAAAAGAAATTGAGCATGGAAGGAACAAGCAGCAGTAGAGCAGAGTGCAGAGTTCAGGAGCCGCGCGGCCAAAAGATCTAGGAATCGTGCGCCCGCGCCACACACCTGCAGAGCTGAAAAATGTTACCAGGCGCGTTCGTGCCTGTGGTGCACTATGGCCTCGCGCGGCCGCGCGCGACGTTGACTGAAGCTGCTGACTTTATTTTAATTTACGTAACTGAGAGGGGAGTGGAATGAGGGCTTATATATTAGACGTAGTTTCATGATGAAAAAGAGATTCCACCCCTTGGGGGATCACGTAGCTAGTATTGCTTTCTTCTCTTTAATTTTCCATATTAGATTAGAGTAGTGATTTCTAGAGTTGATTAGATCGAAGACCTGAAGCAATTGGAAAGCATCAGAGATTCCGTCTTGAATCAGGAGAACAGATTTGCACTACAATTCTATACTCCTATTTTCTCTTTGATTCCTAATTATATCCTACGATGTTTATTCTATATATGGATGATAGATTTGAATCAACTATGATCTAAATTCTTTTCTGAGATTGCAATGGATTCTATGGATTAGTTATTTCTGATATATTTCGTTGTTAGCTTTATTGATTGCTATGGGATTGTCTCTTAAGATCATGCTTATTTGCTTAGTTGATTGGCCATCAATTACTATGATAACCCATATGGACTCGAGAGACGAAGTATGGGTTTAGATCTGATCTTATTAGCTTGTGATTGTATGTTCTATATGGTGATGGAATATATGAATCGTGCTTAGGATAGACATATACCGAGGCATCACTTGTAGTCATTTGAGAATTTGGGCTAAAACCCTAATTATTTGTAAATCACATAGACATATAGTGGTTTAGGTAATGTGGGTGTTCATGTGTATTCTATCAATTGTGGGTTATATGTGATATGGGTATGGTACATTGAGATATGGCTGTACTTTACTTTCGTGTTCTCGACTAGCAATCTAGTGCAAGTAATTTAGCTTAACATGAAGTGTGTGGATTTAAATGAGTCAATAGATGAAATTGTGATCTCAGGTCTTCATTATCTAGTTTCACTCTAGGGATAGTTAGGTTTATTTAATTTCATAGTTTTAATATAAAATATTAAAACATTCCTTTAGATAAGACTGAAGGTTACAGGTTAATGCTTGGTGAACTTTATTAATTAATTCTCCGTGGGAACGATACTTTTCTTACTCTTTATTACTTGTTGACCGTGTATACTTGTACACAGATATTGATCGGTAAAACGACCAACATATATATATATATATATATGTATAAGCGACCAACACAGATATGTATATTCAAGATTGGAGGCTTTGTGGTTCAAGTTTGTAGCATCAACTGAGGAGAAGATGATTGAGCAAGAGAGGTTAATTCAAAATCATCAGAATTAGATGGATCAAATATTCGAAGTCTTGAACAATCGCCCTCCAAACTATTGGTGCTATAACATGGACGATGAAACAGATGGATAGCCAGAAGTGTATATGTCACTGAATGACCTAAAAGGAGTGAACATGGAGGAGACAACTAGGGGTATGGAAAATGAAGAACATGAGCTTACTTGTATAATGCCCCAAGTGCCTTCTCAGTTAGAGTTAAAAAATTCAGTGAACTTTGCGCACCCATGTCCTCTTGGTAGCCACGTTCAAAGTAAAGATCAGGATGATAAAGAAGCCTCTTATACACCATGGTGGGCTGAGGAAGAGAAAAGAGAAGAGAAAAAGTCTGTGGCATTTTTCATGCCTCAATGCAGTAATTTATTCACCAATGCAACAGACGGAGCACCTAGCTATGCAATAGAACTGGGGGGCATCATGCACAGGAAATATGTTAGGTTGTTTCAATTCACAGACTCGCAAGATGGGGAACCTACCTACGCACATAGCAACTCTAATGGATGGAGGGTTCCTAGCTTTTCGTAGAGGAATTGGATAGCGGTCAAGAAAAAGAGTCCAGCTAACAGACGATAAACTGAGCGCTAGATGGGAGGCACCCCATCAAATCTTTCTCCCTCCTTATTTAATTCTTATTTACATTTCCATTTACTTCTTTTGCTATGTTTAATTCTTCATACTTTCCATATTTCGTAGATGTTTGATAGTTGTAAGTTTTAATAATAGTTTGAGTGTTTCTCCTCTCAGGTTCAATCCAATTGTTATAAGCATTCAAGATCAAACAGAAGTCAAAACAATTTAAGCTGCCAAGTTAGAAGCCCACACTCAGTTTCCAACTATAAAATATCTCGAACTTAACCATCGCCTGATATACCACCGGATTCACCACCCGACGAGGGGAGTTTCTCTAACCCTATACCTTCATTCATTGGGGCAATGAATGTTATAAGTTTGGGGGTATTGGGATTGTAGTTAGGAGTTGTTGCAAATAGATAGTAGCATATAGTTTTAATTACATTAGATAGTATCATATAGTTTTAATTGCATGTTTAAGTTGCATAGTAGGGATATTTTAGTATATTTGTAGTTAAATTCTATATGATTTTTTTTAGTTTTCTTTTGTCTTGTTTATTTAGTATGTGTTTAGTTGCATTTCGTAGCATATTCCCATGTTTTTAGTCGGTTGAATTCCAATATGGCCATTGATGATATAGAAATTTGATAGATTTTTGAACGTGGTTGATAACTTAAGCTTAGTTATAATTTTATATATGATGTGATCTATGTTTGTTATTTAGATGATATCGGTTAGCACATAGGTGTTCATATTTGCTTGTTGGTTAAGATTAGCTTGTTTGTCTACTGAGAGAAAAACGTTGTTTTAAAGATAGAATTCTATAGGAAGTTAGTAATGACTATGAAAACACTGAAACTCAAACTTTGGGAAAGCATGGGTATATTTGCTATTAAAAAAAATAATAATAATAGAAAAACAGAAAAATATGAAAAATTACCGTGGCTAGTCTTGTTTCGGGGCCTTTGTTACTTGAGCAAGTACGCCCGACGGGATTGTCTTTACACCTAGCGCCCTAAGGTCTTTTATGGTCTGGGAGTTGTTGGTTGAAATTTCGCTAAGGGGTAGCACTGTTAGCCTAATGGAACGAGGCATTGCACAGTCATGGGAAAAAGAAAAGAAATCAATAAACACCACGAGAAAGTACAAAAATCGCCCTCGTGAGTAAAAATAAAGTAGAATAAACCCATTGCTGAACCTTAGTTAGTATTGATGAGTTGGAGTAGTTGTTGTTTCATTTGTATGCAAATTCTTGAATTAATCCTCAGTTTTCTTTCTTAAGCAGTGTAGCATGTGTAATCTTTGCATTTGTCAAGTTTATATGTGAACACAACACACACACACATCATCTCTATAGCAGGTTGAGATTTTCTGATTGTATGTCCGTATGCCTTTAGCTTAGTTTGATGCTTTTTTCTTGGATCTTGTTATTTCTCTGAGGCATATCTTATTGGAATTCATATCTGGCTGAGAATGTGGGATTCATTTGCATAGTAGTGTAGCTTATATAACATTTAGATTGTATTATGTTGCATTGCTGAGGGCAGGCAATAGTTCAAGTTTGGGGGTATTTGATAAGTGGGTTTTATACCTACTTATTGGATATCAATTCACGCAAACTATGCCCATTTCAAGTACATTTTAGTGTGTTTTTAGTTGCATTTCTTGTTATATTGCATTGCATAGACTGAGAACTCCTTTGGTGTTAAATTGCAGGAAATGACATGGCTCGACATTGGAATGCGGCATGAGATCAGTGATGGCATGACACGAGAGTCGATTGGTTAAAATAAATTGAGCATGGAAGGAACAAGCATCAGTAGAGCAAAGTGCAGAGTTCAGGAGCCACGCGGCCGCACGGCCAAAAGAGCTAGGAATTGCACGCCCGCGCCACACACCTGCAGAGCCGAAAAATGTTACCAGGCGCGCTCGCGCCTGTGGTGCATTATTGCCTCGCGCGGCCGTGCGTGACGTTGACTGAAGCTGCAGACTTTATTTTAATTTGCGTATCTGAGAGGGGAGTGGAATGAGGGCTTATATATTAGATGTAGTTTCATGATGAAAAAGAGATTCCACCCCTTGGGGATCACGTAGCTAGTATTGCTTTCATCTCTTTAATTTTCCATATTAGATTAGAGTAGTGATTTCTAGAGTTGATTAGATCGAAGACTTAAAGCAATTGGAAAGCATCAGAGATTTTATCTTGGATCAGGAGAACAGATTTGCACTACAATTCTATACTCCTAGTTTCTCTTTGATTCATAATTGTATTTTACGATGTTTATTCTATATGTGGATGATAGATTTGATTCAACTATGATCTAAACTCTTTTCTGAGATTGCAATGGATTCTATGGATTAGTTATTTCTGATATATTTCGTTGTTAGCTTTATTGATTGCTATGGGATTGTCTATTAAGATCGTTCTTATTTGCTTAGTTGATTGGCCATCAATTACTGTGATAACCCATATGGATTCGAGAGACAAAGTATAGGTTTAGATCTGATCTTATTAGCTTGTGATTGTATGTTCTACATGGTGATGGAATATATGAATCGTGCTAGGATAGACATATACCGAGGCATCGCTTGTAGTCATTTAAGAATTTGGGCTAAAACCCTAATTATTTGTAAATCACATAGACATATAGTGGTTTAGGTAATGTGGGTGTTCATGTGTATTCTATCAATTGTGGGTTATATGTGATATGGGTATGGTACATTGAGATATGGTTGTACTTTACTATCGTGTTCTCGACTAGCAATCTAGTGCAAGTAATTTAGCTTAACATGAAGTGTGTGGATTTAAATGAGTTAATAGATGAAATTGTGATATCAGGTCTTCATTATCTAGTTTCACTTTAGGGATAGTTAGGTTTATTTAATTTCATAGTTTTCATATAAAATATTAAATCATTCCTTTAGATAAGACTGAAAAGGTTACAGGTTAATGCTTAGTGAACTTTATTAATTAATTCTCCGTGGGAACGATACTTTACTTACTCTTTATTACTTGTTGACCGTGTATACTTGCACGCAGATATTGATCGGTAAAACGACCAACATATATATATATATATATATATATATATATATATGTATAAGCGATAAATGCACCGGATATAAAATCCAGGCTCATCGGACAAAGTTCAACAACAGTTAATATATATAAGTATATATATATATAAACAAGAAAACGCACCGGATGTAAAATTCAGGCTCATCGGACAAAGTTGTGACGACCCGAAAATTCGGATTATCCAGAATTTAGGTTTAAAGAATTAGTTATTAATAAAACTAATTTTTATTGATAATATTGTGACGAACGAGAATTTTATAAATTAATTTTTAATATTTATTGAATTAAATAAATATTTTTGATGATTTAATTATTAGATTAAATAATTAATTGATGCAATTGTAGTAGATTAATTAAATTATATGTGTTACATTTATTAAATTAATGTAGAGAAATGTTATTATCAAAGTATGTAATTATGTGAGCTTATTGAATTAAATGAAATATTTAATTAAGCATGATGTTATTAGATTAATTTAATTATTAGTTAGAGAATTAATAATTTGACATTTATTATTAATGAGAAAATTAATTATGTGACTATGTGAATTTATGAGGAATTATTATATTTTATTTAAAATAAATTAAATAAGATATTGAATTTATTTATGAAGGAGTGTGACATTTATTAAAGTATATTGTAAAGGTTTTATTAAATCAAATAAGTTTAAACTTTTTAAGGATAGCCAAACATGGCTTTAGTAGTGGTTTCTAGTAGTTGCCCATGATTGGGTTAACTGGCCATTTTTGTGCGTCCGTTTTCTCTTCCTTTATTATACGTATTCTTTCCTTTATTTTTACTAAGTCCAATAAAACTAATCAGAGAGAAAGCCAGAGAGAAATTAGAGAAATTTCATAGAATTGTGAATGCTGTGATTGAAGTAGAGAGATATTGTCATCTTTAATCATCTACGCTTTGGATAATTTTATCCAACCCAATTTTTATTCTACGTCTTTTAAAGTTTTCCATAACTATGGCTTAAGTCCTCTGTAAAGTTTCTGTAGTTGAATAGGGTAACAATTATGAGTATATATGTAATAATTCGAGTGGCATAACATGTTTTATATATATATATATATATATATATATATATATATATATATTGCATGATTCCATATCCTAAGTGTTGTTAATCTGATGACTTGCTATTTCAAAAATATACAGAGTTTGGGTTTTTGGCCTTATGGCCTTATACGTGATTTTAGTATGTCAAACATAAATGTTTTCGTAGATTTTACACTCGTATATTATTGTGCATGTTAATACGAAGAGACCAAGCTTTAAATTAACGGATTTTGCTTTATAACGAATCCGTGGCGTTGAATTTTAGGAATTTATGTTAAAAACTTCAAGAACATCAAGAACAGAGGAAAATTTTATGTTTTAATTATGTGATTATATATTTTAATGGGTTAAAATCACTTTATAGATGTTGTATTATGATTATACATGAATTATAGCATGTGGGTATGTCTAATTTCGAGTAGAAAATAAGAAATTGGAGAAATTGGCATGTTCTGCGATTTTTCGCGAAACTGCCATTTCTGTGTCTGGTATGCCGCGCCGCAGCGCCGGCTACCTATGTATTTCCGGCGCCGCAGCGCCACCGCGACCCAGCACCAAGTTTCCCGCCGCAGCGCGAATACCACGTGTAACAATGGCGCCGCAGCGCCACTCTCCAGAAAATTCAGAAATGAGATTTTTTTTTAAAGATTAAAGTCTAACAAGTGTTAGTGGATTTATGTAATGAACATGTAAACATGTTAGAAGTATAATGTGATGATAAAATAGATGTTTAACATGTAAATAACATAATTATATGGGGATTGAATTAATAAAAACATGATTAGATTATTATTTATGAAGTGATATTATGTGACAGTTAATGTGATAAATTGATTAAGTATAGTCAATAATTAAACTAGACAAAGAGAATGAGTTTATGATGATTAATTAAGTTATAATTAACTGATATTGTGTATGTGAATGGTATGTAGGATTTAATTCAAAGAACGAGTTTAGTTAAAGTGTAACCTACACACGAGGCAAGTTTCCTAAACTTAAACTCTTAAATTTGAGCAAGTTCCCTAACCCTATTTGTCATTATTGTTCAAGCTTATTATTTACCTTGAATAAGCTATCGTTACTATTATTCAAGTTCAAATGATTTATTAAAGATTGATTATCTTTCCGAAGTATGATTTAGTTATACAATAATTGTTCTATTGTATACTTCTTGAGATTATTATTCAAATTGAATATCATTATTGTTGAACCATATTAGACTAGTGAAACCTTAATGATTCAACTAGTCCATAGTTGATGAGCGTTCTAAATTTTAGAACCCTTGAAGAATTATCCAAACCAAACTTCCTTTGGTGCGGACTCAAATGTCAAACTGAGATGAACAACCCTATATAGGGGATTATTTACGCTTAGCATTAAGATATTGTGCACAGTATGATACTAAGGGCTGATCCCCCTAAGTACGAGAAGAAGGTCCATAGTCTTATGACTGTTAAAGGTTTCAAGTATAACTCTTGTTAACCTAGGACCTAGTTCAAGGTCTTATGACCCTCAGAATTCTTTTGATTCTTGTTATTCACTCTTGATTCAAAAGTTGAGCTTTTATTCAGATGTCTTTGATTTATTTGCATGTTATTATACTACTATTTCATTTTTATACTTGTGGGCATTTGTGCTCACTCTTGCTTAATAATAACATTGCAGTTAAGAACGAAAGAACTGATGAACCTTCCACTAGTATAGGCAAGGGCAAAGTTAGCAAGTGACGAAGACTTGTTGTTTTATTTGACGATGTATTTGTTTAAGACTTGAATTAATGTTATTGTTTAAGACTTATTTGTTAGAATTCCGCACAGATGTTTTAAGGTTAGTTTAACCTGAGATTGTATTTGTTATTCGGATGATGTAATCCTTTTAAGGAGAAGATTTTAATTCTATCTATTGTATGGTTTGCATTTTTATGGGTAGATAGAAAGATGATATTTGTGCAGTGAACACCAAATCCCGTGGAATCGAAGTACCCAGATTTGGGGGTGTCACAGGTTGGTATCAAAGCTGTAGGTTATGAACCTTAGGTGGGGGAACAACCTTAGGTAGTAACCTTATAGAAAGAAGATAGTAAAGGAAAACTCTTATCGAGTCTTAAGAAATGAATTTTTGGGTAATTCATTGAAGATAATAAAATACATTATGTGTTTATGTGTTAATTTATGTGCTCGTTAGTACGACTTAATAACTAAAACTTAAAATTTTGTTGCCAGGATGACGAATGTTGGAGAAGCTAGTCAAGATGGGGAGGAAGAACCCCGATTACCTATAGTACCTACAGAGGAGGAGCCTCGAGACATACATGTTATTAGGGAACAGTTAGTTCAGAGGGAGTCATCTCCATTGATCACCGTTGTTGGTCAGGAGCATGAGCCCGAGACTGATCCTGAGGAGGATCCTGAGGAGGAGTTTGATGAGGAAGAGGAAGAAGAGGAGTTACCACGGTACACCGTTGATGCAGAGATGTATGACACATTATACGACCGTAACGTGGAATTACAAGACGAGGTTCAGGAATTGACTGAGCGAGCGACTGTTTAGCAGTCTACTTTAGAGGAGAAGGAGAGGGAGATTTCGACTCTTCACACACGATTGGGAAATATAGAATGGGATTTGGTCCATGAAAAGGGTCAAACCGAAGATAAGATCGAGGAGACAGAGAAGCTGAAAAAAGAACTGAAAGAAACCTCCGGAAGACTGAAAATAGCAGAGGAAGGATGAGTAAGAGAATCACGTCGAGCTGATCGTGCAAAAGATGATAGTCGCACAAAGAAGGCAAAGCTTGAAGAGACATACTCCACACTTAATCATGCAATAGATAAGGCTCAGAAACGAGTTTTGAGATACCCCATCCAGTTCGAAGGACTTCCGTCGTATATGCTGGATCGAAGGACGATGTCTCGTATCTTGGATGAGGAGCGTGGCAAGGCTATTGAGCACCTTGATAGAGAGGAGTAGAATCCGTTTAATTATGTAAAAGACTTAGTTAGTTTTTATATGTAAATTCCGATGTGTTTATGATCGAAGGAATATGTTAATATTTTAAGTCCTGTGGATTCTTTATTCCAGGATAGTTGATGTAAATAGCAGTTATGCTATAGTTTGATGTTAAAACTTTGAGTTGAATTAAATATATTAAGTTGTTTGAGATGATGTGTTAAATTGTTGAGTAATGCCTTAACTATTTAGAGAAATAAATAAAGTCCTAATAAGCATTTATTTTATCAGAAATATGCCGCCAAGGAGAAGGCAACAACGTCAACCGGCTCAGGAAGAGTCAACCAATAATAACAATAACGCCAACGCTAATCCTGTTCAGCAGTTGGTGAACTTACTAACGGGAGCAATGAACAATCAACCTCAAGCTCCACCAAACACAACGTTTAAAGACTTCAAGGCGGTGGGACCGCCAGAGTTCAAAGGTTCCAGGAACCCAATCGAGGCTCAAACGTGGGTCATGGAAATGGAGAAAGTATTCGACATTGCTAGGGTTAGAGAAGACCAGAAGACCGCTTTCGCAACGTTTATGCTGAAGTTTGAGGCTAGCTACTGGTGGCAAGCAAACAAAGTGCGAGGAGGTGAAGGTGTAATTATGTGGGAGAGATTTAAAGAAATATTTTTCGAAATGTACTTCCCAACTAGTTCGCAGAATCAGATGGAAATTCAATTTCTGGAACTGAAGCAAGGAAACATGAGCGTACCTGAATACGCAGCTAAATTCGATGAGTTGGCAAGGTTTGCCCCGTACCAAGTACACACTGACGAAAGAAAGGCTAAAAGATTTGAACAAGGACTAAAGCCTTGGGTTTACAGTAAGGTGTCAATGTTTCAGATAAACACATTTGCCGGAGTACTGGAAAAGGCCATCGTCGCTAAAGGTGGGAGCAATGCGGTGACCAAGTACAATCAAGAGCAGAAGAAGAAGAAGAGTGAAGGTGAATGAAATAACAAGACTGGTGGGAGTAACATTGAGGGTACTCATAATCAGAAGAGGAAGTGGATGAATAATTCGTCAGCTGGAAGTCAACAAGGTGGGCAGATGAAGAAAATTGAAGCGTGCTCAAATTGTGGAAAAGCTCATCTGGGAGTTTGCATGAAAGGGAAGCGAGTGTGCTACAATTGTGGTCAGGAAGGCCACATAGCACCAAACTGTCCAAACCCAAAGAAGGGTGCTTGTTTTAACTGTGGTTCTAAGGATCATCTAGCAAGAGATTGCCCCAAGAAGGGATCAGGAGGAGCAGTGCAAGGAGGTAACCGTGGAAATAAAAGTGGAAATACGAGTGTAATACTAGTTATTATACGAGTATAGTACGAAGATTATTGCGACGTATAATATGAATATTGTACGAACTATATACGAAGAGAATACGAAAATGAGATGTGTAGAATACGATTTAGTCTTAAAGGATAAGTAAGGGATAAGTTAAGTAATAGCTAAGTAAACTTAATAATTAAGTAAAGTGCTTATGCTTAAGGGCTAAGTAAACTTAAGGGTTAAGAAGACTTAATGGTTAAGAAGACTTAAGGGCTAAGAAGACTTAATGGCTAAGTAAACTTGGTAGCTTACTAGATTTGGTGGCTAAGTAAACTTGGTGGCTAGGCATAGGAATAGTAAGGGGGTTAAGGGGGCGAAATAACCAATTTTCCCTAAGCTTTGGTTTTCTATAAATAGGAAGCTAGATTTCATATTTTAGAATTTTGAAAATCCTCCACACTTAAGAGAGAGAGAGAGAGGTCGGATGGGAAGGAGAAGGAAGAGGAAGGGCTAGGCCGCGTACAATCTTTGTCCGACGAGAGAAGATTAAAGAAGAACGGTAATCCGAACCCTAGTCTCTTTTAATATTCTCTTTAAGTTTAATATGTTTAAAACATAACTTAATGAGAATAAGGAGTAAAAGATGTTAGTAATGATTTCATATGATTGAAATCGTAAGAAAATTACGAAATAAGAATTAGAAGTTTAGTTTGCAAATTTCTTAAGAAAGTATAAGATTCGTGAGGATTTTGAACGATCCGAGTGGATTATATGAATGAGTAGGTGAAATAAGTAAGGAATGGTGTTCTATAACATCAAATTCCAATAAAAAGTGAAATCGTAATCCAAAATATTGATTAAAATGAAGAACGGACGAAGAACACGAAGAACACGCGAAGAACATGAAGAACGTTGTTGATGGATAAATTTAAAACCATCATAATATAATTATTGTTGATGGACAAGTTTAAAACTATCGCGTATAAGTTAGATGCTTATTGCTTGGTTAGGAACAGTAGAAACGTTCATGAAGAACGGATTAAAACGTAGCAATAACGAAGTTATGGCAAAATTTTCATAAAAGACGAACGAGAATTTGAATGTTAGTAAATGAACCTGAACATGTAGGGTTCCATAAAGAAGTAAGGGAACATAGAAAATGTGAGTCGTGGACTCAAGAACGAACGAGTTCCGAGTTCGGATGACCGAATTATGGACGAGTTAACGAAGAACATTAAAAGCGTAAAAATGAACGAAGGGTGAAGATCACGCCAATCGAATGGCATGTTAACGGATTCAGAATGAAGTTATGTCTGAGGGGTATTGAAGTACGTAAGATAAGGAAGAGAATGGCTTTGGAACGACCTCGTTCTGAGTTATAACGAAGGAGTTATGAGATCGGGAAGTAAGCGTCTCAAATTGATTTAACACTTAGAGAAATTTTCTAAGGTTAGGGCTTGGCACCGCGGCGCCAGTCATGCCTTGTAATGTGGCGCTACTGTGACACCCCCAAATTCGGGTTACCTGACCCCCGAGTTTGGTGTTCACGATCTACAATATAATACCATTTAACTACCCATTCATATATAAATAGGATTACATAAGTCATTAACATAAGTTGTTAATACATAAGTCCCAGGTCCAATAACCTTAACATTACAGAAATACCCCCTTAGATATACAAAAAGGGTTTACAATACCATACAACATAATAATATTGTTCATCATAACTAATTTATAACTATGCCTTTTCCCTTGTTCTTCTTAGCAGCACCTTCTGTAACTTCGTCCCTAGCTGAAAAGTTTTATTTATAGCAAGGGTGAGCAACAAGTTTGCCCCGCAAGTTAAGACATACAATAAATGTATAGAAATCAATATCAATTGTTCTAACATTCTCCGCAACAATACTCTGATAATGAAAGAGTGTAACGCTTTCAAGGTTTTCTACGATATTCAATGAATAATCAAGAATTAATTCTACGCAATTACAAAGTGGAATGTTTTCCAGATTTATGCTGAGTGATCACACTAGATCTAGAACTTCTCTTCTCGAGTAACTATCAAAGATTGGACTTTGATATACCTAGGTGTATCAGATAACCATAAAGATTAAATCAGACCCCTCTGCAAGTACTTAGAGCCGGCCAACTCCTTGTACCCTATATTATGCATAATACTTAACAGCGCGCAATGGTCAAATATACGACCTAAAATGTTCCCTTTATATAAAAGGTTGTCCTTCTCAGTCTCAGAATCAAGATCTTGATTTAACAACGAAATACTGTGATTTCAAATTCTATCTACTTATTGATCTAGCCAAAACAATTGGCATCGATCTATCAATAACAATTGATTTCTCTTCTCGTATTTATCAAGTTATAACAAATGTTCGTCTAGCCAGAATAATTAGCTAAGACATTTCTCAATATAATTTGATAATAAATAGGAATTATCTGTACTGTCAATATTAGTTTCTACAGATATAAATATCTAACAACAGTAATTCTACGAATATATATTTTTTGAATCAGTAATTCAATTTGAATTTTAATCATGCACTAACTGCGAATAATCAACAAAAAATTCCCTGGACATGGTATAATTATAATAATTAACCATTAAAATAATTGAATGAATATAACTCAAGGTTGAGTTAGAAAACTTACCTTTCGTGTTGATTACAGCTACACAATATAATTAACTGCATTCGTAAGACCTATAACCAATAATGTCGGTCTCACAATTAGAACAATCATACATAACACGTAACACTATATTCTACAGTCAAACTTTTCCTAGGCACATTACCACATAGCCACATTAGTTTTTATAACCTATATAAACACTTATCCAGTCTAACTATTTCGGTCTGGTTGGACCTCGGTCCATTCTCGGTGTTCTGGTCACCCTATCTAACAGTTAACACATTAATTATCAATTAAACTTGGTCTCTAAGCTTCAATATTATTTTAGATAAGTTAAATATCGTTTATAATATTTTCGGAAGCTTTTAATAATTTATAAATAATTATTATAATTTATAATAATTTTTCAAACACTTAAATCATTTTTAAATGATTTAATTATCAAATAATCTTATTATCATTAATATTTAATAATATAAAAATATTAATGTTATATTTGTCAAAATATTAAAGTTATTGTTAATAACTTAAAATATTTTTAAATCATCAATATTCTACTTAAATAATTTTTAAAGTAAATAAAATCATTTTAAAATCATCTCCATTAATACTTAAATATTAATGTAATTATTATCAAAATATTAAAAGTCATTAATTATAACTTAAAATATATTTTTCTCACTTTTAAATGATTTTTAAATCAATAAAATCATTTTTAACTTAATTATTTAATTTAATAATTAAATAAATTTAATATCATTAATATTAAATTATTAATGAAAATTCTCTAAAAATATTAAAAGTCACATTTTATAACTCAAAATTTTTTTAAATACATTATTCTTATTTAAAATAATTTTTCATAATATTAAATCATTTTTTTCTAATTTATTTAATATACTAATTAAATAAATTAAATATCATTAATATTCAAATAATTATAAATATTAATGAAAAATATCTCAAATAGTCAGAAATTATTTTTCATAATTTAAAATAATTTTTAAAATCATTTTTGGTAATTTTTAGAATTTATTTCTATTTTTTAAATAATTTTCGGAATATTCAGAAATTCAAAAATTAAATAAATCGTCGCTAAAGGGCTTTAGCGACAAAAAGCATCGCTGTTGGTGTTCTTGAGCTCAAGAACACTGACAGCTTCGTTAACAACCTGTCATGTTTGACCATTCATAGTTTTTAATACAGTGTGTTTCTGTGATCGTTTGTGCATTGATCTTGTAGTATACTTGAAGTACTACAACTTCCAATCATTACCAGAGCCATAACTTAATCATCTAGCAAGATATAACTCTCCAAACTAACTGTCAGATCGTACCTGGGTTTTCTGGGTAACCCAGAAACCCAGGCAGTTTATAGGTACCACTTTCAAGCCCCAATAATTTGATGTTCTGGTCGTTATTTCGTTGTTCTCATGGTCAATATTGGTAGTACACATGACAAGGAACAATAACATAACCTTATATCAGTCCAAATCTAACACATTAATCAAATGAAGCTCGGTCAAACATGGTCAGAAATCATGTTTTTCCCATTTCTGGAAATTCCAGAAACGCTAAGTCATGGTCGTCTGGCCTAGTTTGACCAACTAGCCTTTTCAATCTGCTGATGTTTTAACAGACCTAAAGACTTAGATATATAGTCCATTATACAGGCTACAACATGGTTACCTTAACATTATCAAAACACAAAACAAATGTCAGATATCAAGCCAACAAAACATTGTCAGACGGTGTTCATGAAATTCTGGGTTGCCCAGTCAACGTCGGTCAACGGTCCTTGACCGTTAATATCGTGCAATTGGGACATCTGATGGCTATAAAACCACTTGCAGATTAAAGACCTCATACCAAATAACAGATCCAAAACATAAAACAACAAGAATCATAAACAGACACGAATCTGTGGCACCTGACATTTGCTTATCAGACCACAAACTATGTTCTTGACAGTTTTGGAAAAATTCAATTTTAAAGCATTTTGATGCTATGGATCTATGTTATATCAACATAGATCATCATTAAACATCATCCAGCAAAGATCTAAACACATAAACAAAAACTTTTTCATAGCAACATGGATCAAAAATAAAAATTTGTTTTATACCTTTCTTGTTCCAATCTTGATCTTGATCCTCCTAAATGATATTGGGTGATCTAAGGACTGAATTTGGGACTTATATGCTAGTCAATTTCGGAGGTTGAGAGAGAAGTGAGAGTTGGTGAGAGCTAATGAGCAAAATGGCATTTTTTGTGACTTTTCTCTCTCTTTAATCTCTTATATATTGCTTGGATGCATGTAAGATCTGATCTTGATGTCACTTTGAGGCTGATTTACTGGTAAGATAAGTCACCTTGGTCAAAATAGTTGGTGAACAAATAAAGTTTTAGCCATTTTTACAAGTTAGCTCATTTAAAATGTAAAAAGGGTATTTTAGTAACTTGCAAAATGAATTTAATGGCAAACATAGAATTTGTACAAACCCTTAGGGTTTAAAGGTTTTGGTTAGGGTTTAGGGTTTAGACCCTTTAGGGTTTAAACCCTTTAGATTTGCAATTAATTTTCAAAATTTTCAAATTAATTAGGGTTAATATTCCTAATTAAAATTGCTTAATTTAGCAATTAGGGTCAAAATGGTCATTAGTGTTTATAACCCACGAATTAGGGTTTTAATTAGAAAAATAAATTTTCTAAATTACAAATAGGGTTTGTAAAATAGAAATTAAGATAACTAAAATATAATTAGGACTTTCTAATCATATTAAAGTTTAATACACACAATAGGCTTGCAAATTAGGATTATGATTTCCTAATTTAGGGTTTAGGATTCCCGAATTTAAAATTAGGGTTTCCAACGGTACGTTCGAGTTCTAATCCTGAGAGTAGGGTTCCTAATCTCTTATTAGGGTTTATTAATTTTAAACATTATCCGATCAATCATTGATCAATAAATTTCTTCGGTACAAACACAAATTCATTAAAATAATTATTTTAATTATATTTTCTATCGAATCCCTATCCAGAAATTAGGGTTAGGGTTTCTAAAGCTGTTAAGCACAATTCCACTCTAAAATTTATTAGTCAATACACAAATTGACTTTCTCGAGACTCGTATCACAGATACTTATCACAAAATTGATAATTAATATTAATATTAATAAAAAAAATTTATTCACAAATTTTTGATTATTCGAAATCTCGGGTTATCACAGCTGCAGCGCTAGACCGGGAAGCTAAGTACTGCCAACTCACGCCGCGGCGCGACAGTTAATGAGGAGAGTGGCGCCGCAGCGCTAGTGTAGAGAAAAAGTCATAGATGAACTTTTAACTACTCAGCTCTTGGGGGAAACGTAAGGGACGATAAAGAACATAATGTCCAATTAATGTAACACTTAATCAAGTGAATTAAACCTATAATAAAGGTTGAACGGAAAGATTAAACAAGATTAAAAGATAAAGATTTTAGGTATGGGTTACGGAACCGATATCCAGGGACCGTGGTCGCGATGAACGAACGTGAGGGATTGCTATGATTGTGATTCCTTAGATGTTGAGTGATGGGGGTAATGAATAACATTTCGATGTTATGTCATGATAAAGAGAGATAACTGTGAAGCGTATAAACGCTGTGAGCGCAATGTTATTGCGATGGACGATGTGATGCCCCAAAATAGGTATATATCACTCATCTTGAGTCGCCAAATACATGGTACAGAATACAAATACAATCTTAAATATACAACATGAGTTGTGAGTTTTAATACAAATATTATTCAAACTCAAAAATAAGTCTTCAATACATTTATTATCACACTATTTCGTAGAATAGTGAGGACTACTAATGCTATCATCTGGACCGTCACTCCGTTCCTCGACTAGTCCCTGTTACGTTCTCATTTCCTGAAGAGAATAATGAAAGTAAAAGGGTGAGCTCAACTAGTCCAGTAAGAAATATTATGACTAAGATAATACAAAACAAATTATCGTTAGCCTTCAACAGTGTTAAACTGATTAAATATAACAACATCAAGTTTAACTGCAGCGGAACAAGCAATCCATTAAAAGAGTCAAGTAGAGAATAAAATCTACTATCTATTATGATTTAAAAGGTTTTCCACCACATCACCGAATCACCCATGCGCTACGGCCAATGATATTCTTTAGTATCACGACCACAATTATCCATGCACTACGGGCTAAGAATATTTGTGTATTCATTAATGGTCATGATCATGCCAACAACTGTCCATCAATGCACTACGGGCCAAGGAGGACTTTTACCACATCATTTGTAACATTACGGTCATGATTACACCGAATAATCCCTGGTCATAATCATACCAAGTCCATCTATGCCCTACAGGCCACAGATGACTTTCAACAAAATATAAACATGAGGATGATGACAATGATATAAGAATTCAATAAAACAAGTTCAAGAATTATTTTATTCTTGAATCAATAGCGTCCAAATTGTCAACATGATACTTCTTTGTGGAGTAAAATTCAAGAATGCTCATAAGAATATTTCCATGAAAGATACTAGATGAAGCGCAAATATCAAGGATATTCCACTAATTTCATGGAGTATAGAAGTCAAAACTTTAACCAACTGAGTATAATAACGAATGGAATAATAGAAGAATTTCACCATGTATGCGGTACTTCGCATAGACATGTTATTCCAACATAATGATAAATAACGGAAGCAGGTCATGCGTAAACGCACAGACATGATGTTCCAACAGAATAATAAATAATGGAACAAGGTCATGCGTAAACGCACAGATATGATGTTCCAACAGAATAATAAATAATAGAACTAGGTCATGCGTAAAGCACAGACATGATATTTTAACAAAATGATAAATAATGGAACGAGGTCATGCGTAACGCACAGACAGGATGTTCCAACAGAATAATAAAGATTAGAATAACAGAAGTTCTCTTCATGAATAAGAAAGAAATAATACCCCTTACCTTTGAAAGAAGAGTACTGGATATAGGTGTAGTGAAGTAGCAGAATATTTTTCTACTTTTTCTCTATAGTTTCTCTCTCTGGAGCTTCAGTGAATTCGTAAGAAACAATGAAGGAATGAGCTTCTATTTACAGAAAAATGGACTGAATAGTAACTAATTCATGAACGGTCCATATTGATTTACTTTTAATCGGACGGTCCGTATTGATTTAATAAAATATTCTAATAAAATAAAAACTTTTAAATATAATATAATATATATTATATATATAACATTAGCCACGGGTTATAAACCCCGTGACTCTTCTCTGCCAACCATCAAAAATAAATATAACAATCGTACTCCCTCCCTATTTTCCTTCTGCCCAAATTCATCAATTCCTCTCCTGACAAAACAAAACAAACATGTGGCCCCTTTTATCAAATATATATATATATATATATATATATATATATATATATATATATATATATATATATATATATATACTTGTATATAAAACAAAAGTTGTCATATTTATATATATACACACTTATAACCACCTGTGACCAACATGTGCAATTCTCTGCCATCCCATTTTCCACACATGGGCCCCACATGTGGGCCCACCTTTATTATATTAAAAAACTTTCTACCGATTATTTTGAAAAATGGGCAAATGGGAAAACCATAAAATAAGTAAAACTTCATAAAAATCACCTTAATAATTTTAACAACATTTATCTCCTTTATTACAATTCACATTATTAATCGACAAGGTCGTTTCCAGGAAAGAGGGGGCTTTTCAATAAGGATTTTTCCCTATTGGCGCGTAATTAGGTGACCAAACCTCTCCTTGATAGAACTTATAGACATCGTTAATATTACAAATAATAATATTAATAACTTTGTTGTCTTAATTATTGATTTAATAATATACAAAATATTGACAATAATTGAATCAAATAACTTGAGATATTATGCAACAATTATTGTAGTAATAATTGAACAAAACTGAGTGACTTCTCACATAAGCATCAATAATTAATTGCGTGTGCTACTGTGCAACTATGCGTATTACTGTACTTTTAACACTGGGTGTTTTAACAGTTAACAGTAAAACTTCTGTAGTTATTTTTATAAAGTATTTTTGTCGTTTTCTCAATCCGACAATAATTCTGTTGTGGGGTCCACCAATGATTGTGCCGTTGTACGAATATTCTCTGTTAAAATGAATATTCCCCGACCAATCTAATATTATATAACAACTTGTGTACTTTGTAAAATTTATAAATATTACCCACAACTATAACATTATATCAAATTCATTCCATAATATTCAAAAATGATCGGTATAGCTTCGACACTAAGAATAAGTAATGAACATGGGGTTCATGTAATGGATAACGAAAGTATTAAATAAGTTATGAATTATCAAGAAAGTCGTAATGAACGGTAATAAGATTAATGAAAGCCGAATGTGAGTTAGATAAGAATATAAATCATCAAAGATGATGAATGTTTTGAGTAAGACATCTCTGTATGTCATGAAGCCGTAAATTGGTAAAGGAAGTTAGTCGCGTAAGCTTAAATTTTAAGAACGCAAACCCTAAGAAGTAAAGTGACGTTTAAACCAATGCGTAAATCAAATATATGACTAATTGGTGCTTATGTTTTCCTTATGTGTTACTTAGGAGTTGAAATGAGCAGTTCAGCGTAAGCTGTAGCTAGGCGTAAGGCAAGTTTCCTAACTTTATTCATATTCTAAATGAATGCTAGTTTCTTAAACTTCTCAGATGTTGAACTTGAGAAGTCTTGTCTATGTGCATATGTACAATGTATGTACAAGGTGGTAGTATGTATGAGGCCTTGTGCCACGATTTGAACACTTTAGTGTTTTTATGATATGAACTGTTCTATGATTGACTGTTCAATACAAGTATGCTCTATTTATACATGAACCGTTATTGATTAAGTCTGTGCTAATGATTCTAGCCAGAAAGGATGTGTATGAAAATGGTAGAGGAATGAAAGCATTTCAAAATGAAAATGACAGATGTTTTAAGATGAAAGGAATCGGGACTATTTCTATAATTTAAGCTGCTTCATAATCTTTGTTCGGTTATTGAAGTTCTAAAGAAATGTTTAAACTCTTGAAGTTATTTGTTTAACTGTTATGACTTGCTGGGCAATTGAATGCTCACACTTGCTTTAAATGAAAAACATTTTCAGCGAACGATGTTAGAAGAACTTAAAGACCCCGTAAAGATCAAGCTGACGATATCAAGATGAAGTGTCATTCAGAATGTGAATGAGCGAGAAGATCAAATAAAGACTTGTAATATAGAAAGATGAAATTGAATTATAGACTAGCTTAATAAACTGTTATGTATCCTTGGTGGTGGATAAAAGTCACTCTTATAAGATGAAATGAATAATGTATTATCATTGTTTGTAATGAAAGAGGTTATAAGATTTCTAAAACTTGGGATTTGAGAGTATATGTTGATATTTTTCAGTATATATTGATGTATGTTGGATGAATGATGTACTCGTGACGTACGGAATTCGGGTGTGAAGATAGACCGGATTTCTGGGTGTTACAAGTTGGTATTAGAGCTGATAGGTTATAAACCTTATGTAGGAGTACCTAAGACTATAATCGTAGAGAGAAGGATAAGAAGATCACGACGTGATCATAGTGATTCTTAGTAACAGATGAGTTGTTAAACGATGAATGATTTATAGCTAATGCTATGAATGATGGGTACTATGAAGTAGTACGGGAAGAAGAACTTAGATTGAGTTATGAAGGATAGTATACGAATTAAAGAAAATTTGTATTAAGTAAAGAGAGATTTAGAAGTTGTAAAATTTCAATTGAGGACTCATATCAGTAGCTGAGTTGTATGATTCCTTGTATGGGCGGGAAAATTGTACGTGGTTTTAGAACCACTTAGCTTCTTATTCGATATAGTTGTTAAGTTGAATAATTCTTTGTATGGGCGGAGAATTGTCCTTGGTGTAACAACCGGTTAGCTTCCTATATCAGTCAGTAGCTGAGTTGACAAATTTTCTGTATGGGCAGGGAATTGTGTTTGGTTCTACAATCACTTAGCTTCTGGTAGTGATAATCATTGGAATAGTAAGTCGCCTTATCAAGATGTATATGACGAGAAGGTGAATCTTTTCTCATGTATATACTTGATAGGTAGAGAACGATAAGGTAAGTGCAAGTTCTTGAAACTCATACTTAAGGTAAGTTCGTGACTCATAATTATATGGTATGTTTTCAAACGTCTCAGCAAATGGACGCTTATGGTCTGTCTGGATGTTCTTAAACTCATATTATTATGGTAAGTTCCTGAACTCATAATGTGTGGTAAGTTGATGGACTGTACTAAGATACATGAATGTTTAGACTGAAAATGCATTGTTTTCAGTAGGCTTAGTATTGAAGGTGTTACAGAAGATTTAAGTATTGTCGCAGTAAGACAATGAAGGAAGATGGAGAAATAGGATATTCCAAGTCATCTAGCTATGATAGATTTCGAACTTTATTAAACTCGTGCAGATATGTACATTTTTAAAAGAAAAGAATTGGTTCAACTTTTGGAACCAACGAATTTTAAAAGAGCTATTCTTGGTATGCCTATGCTAGTTGCTTCGGCTAGACATAAATTGATTTGAAATATCAAAATGAATTTTATATCATCAGTGCATTTGATGCAAGGATGGTAAAAAGATGGAGTTATTAATACAATTGAACCTGGTGTTGGATGTGATCTTAGGATCAACAACCCGCTATGGTATGATGTATAATGACGAAGTCACAAACTGACGAAGTCCTCAACGTACTGTAAAAAGTACGGTATCATGACTTCATAAAACGTTTTGATGTATTGCAAAAAGAATTTAAAGAAGTAGTCGATGTCAAGTGAGTTGACTAGACGAATGTTTCACGTTGATATCCAATTTATTGGTATGGTCTAAGCTTCTTGATTCGGCTAGACAAATTGTTTTGATGCAAAATCTAATGATTAAGTCTGAGGAGAACATGGAAGAGGTAGTTTACTTTCTTGGTGATTGTAAACTGACCGTTAAAGAAGGGATTACGGCAAAATGTTGTTTAACCTACTAAGAGTTCATGGTCGATGTGACCCCTCAGCAAAAGTATAAAATGTTTTCGAAAGAAATTTTATATTCCTCATTATTCCTTTTACTTCATGATTCTTAATAGGTTATGTGGGTTAGGAATGATGGAAAGATTAGAACTCCATTCAAGGGAAGTTGAGAAGAAGGGTAGGCTAAAAAATTCGAGGAGAAAATTATTTGAAGAAGGGGTGAATGTGATGACCCGGGTAAGGGTGTGGTTTTAAGAAATTCTGAGGACGGAATTTTTATAAGGAGGGAAGAATGTGACACCCCGAAAATTCGGATTATCCAGAATTTAGGTTTAAAGAATTAGTTATTAATAAAACTAAATTTTATTAATAATATTATGTGCTATGTGTTTATTAATCGTTCTATAACCTAGGATGATTATAAGTTGGGAGTATTCTGGCTGCGAGCTAGATTGATCGAATAAGAATTTTCAACACGAAAATAAAAATTTTTCGGGAAAAAAAATATTTCCGGGAAAAAAGACGAAATAGGCACTATTCATCCGTTTCTGCTCGGAGATTTATTTTGAAATTCCGAGAAGTTATTGATTACGTAAAATGTTTAGATGTGATGGAATATTCAATAATATTTCAGTTATGGCAAAAATTAAGTTTTCGCCTACGGACTTAAACCCTAAGGGTTAGGAAAAGTAAGTTTCGAGAATTTAATGATTTCGTATAATAATTAGGGTTATTATGCGTAAGGAATATGAGTGAAATACTAGTTATCATACGAGTATAGTACGAAGATTATTACGACGTATAATACGAATATCGTACGAACTATATACGAAGAGAATACGAGAATGAGATGCGTAGAATACGATTTAGTCTTAAAGGCTAAGTAAGCGATAAGTTAAGTAATAGCTAAGTAAACTTAATAATTATGTAAAGTGCTTATGCTTAAGGGATAAGTAAACTTAATGAGTAAGTAAACTTAAGGGTTAAGAAGACTTAATAGTTAAGAAGACTTAAGGGCTAAGAAGACTTAATGGCTAAGTAAACTTGGTGGCTAAGTAGACTTGGTGGCTAAGTAAACTTGGTGGCTAAGCATAGGAATAGTAAGGAGGTTAAGGGGGCGAGATTAACCAATTTTCCCTAAGCTTTGGTTTTCTATAAATAGGAAGCTAGATTTCATATTTAGGATTTTGAAAATCCTCCACACTTGAGAGAGAGAGAGAGAGAGGTCGGATGGGAAAGAGAAGGAAGAGGAAGGGCTAGGCCGCGTACAATCTTTGTCCGATGGGAGAAGATTAAAGAAGAACGGTAATCTGAACCCTAGTCTCTTTTAATATTTTCTTTAAGTTTAATATGTTTAAAACACAACTTAATGAGAATAAGGAGTAAAAGATGTTAGTAATGATTTCATATGGTTGAAATCATAAGAAAATAAAGAAATAAGAATTATAAGTTTAGTTTGTAAATTTCTTAAGAAAGTATAAGATTCGTAAGGATTTTGAGCGATCTGAGTGGATTATATGAATGAGTAGGTGAAATTAGTAAGGAATGGTGTTCTATAACATCAAATTCCAATAAAAAGTGAAATCTTAATCTAAAATATTGATTAAAATGAAGAACGGACGAAGAACACAAAGAACACGCGAAGAACACGAAGAACGTTTTTGATGGACAAATTTAAAACCATCGTAGTATAATTGTTGTTGATGGACAAGTTTAAAACTATCGCGTATAAGTTAGATGCTTATTGCTTGGTTAGGAACGGTAGAAACGTTCATGAAGAACGGATTAAAACGTAGCTATAACGAAGTTAAGGTGAAATTTTCGTAAAAGACGAACGAGAATTTGAAAGTTAGTAAATGAACCCGAACGTATAAGGTTTCATAAGGAAGTAAGGGAACATAGAAAACATGAGTCGTGGACTCAAGAACAAACGAGTTCCGAGTTTGGATGACCGAATTACGGACGAGTGAAAGAAGAACATTAAAAGCGTAAAATTAAACTAAGGGTGAAGATCAAGCCAATTGAATAGCAGGTTAACGGATTTAGAATGAAGTTCTGTCTGATGGGTATTAAATTACGTAAGATAAGGAAGAGAATGGCTTCGGAACGACCTCGTTTCGAGTTTTAACGAAGGAGTTATGAGATCGGGAAGTAAGCGTCTCAAATTGATTTAACACTTAGAGAAATTTTCTAAGGTTAGGGCTTGGCACCGCGGCACCAGTCATGCCTTATAATGTGGCGCTGCAGCGCCAGACTGGGAAGCCAGGTACTACAAACACACGTCGCGACACGAGAGTTAATGAGGAGAGTGGCGCCGCTGCGCCAGTGTAGAGAAAAAGTCAGAGATGAGCTTTTAACTGCTCTGCTCTTGGGGGAAACGTAAGGGATGATAAAGAACATAATGTCCAATTAATGTAACACTTAATCAAGTGAATTAAACCTATAGTAAAGGTTGAACGAAAAGATTAAACATGATTAAAAGACAAAGATTTTAGGTATGGGTTACGGAAGCGATATCCGGGGACCGTGGTCGCCTTGAACGAACGTGAGGGATTGCTATAATTGTGAGTCCTTAGACGTTGAGTGATGGGGGTAATGAATAATATTTCGATGTTATGTCATGATAACGAGAGATAAGTGTGAAGTGTATATACGCTGTGAGCGCAATGTTATTGCGATGGACGATCGGTCTTAGCATACAACGATCGGTATAGCTTCGACACTAAGAATAAGTAATGAACATGGGGTTCCTGTAATGGATAACGAAAGTATTAAATAAGTTATGAATTATCAAGAAAGCCGTAATGAACGGTAATAAGATTAATGAAAGCCGAATGTGAGTTAGATAAGAATATAAATAATCCAAGATGATGAACGTTCTGAGTAAGACATATCCGTATGTCATGAGGCCGTAAACTGGTAATGGAAGTTAGACACGTAAGCTTAAATTTCAAGAACGCAAACCCTAAGAAGTAAAGTTAAGTAAACCAATGCGTAAGTTCAATATATAACTAATTGGTGTTTATGTTTTCTCCTTATGTGTTATATAGGAATTGGATTGAGCAGTTCAGCGTATGCTATAGCTAGGCGTAAGGCAAGTTTCCTAACTTCATTCATATTCTAAATGAATGCTAGTTTCTTAAACTTCTCAGATATTGAACTTGAGAAGTCTTGTCTATGTGCATATGTGCGATGTATGTACAAGGTGGTAGTATGTATGAGGCCTTGCGCCATAATTTGAACACTTCAGTGTTTCTATGATATGAACTATTCTATGATTGACTGTTCAATACAAGTATGCTCTGTTTATACATGAACCGTTATTGATTAAGTCTGTGCTTATGATTCTAGCCAGACAGGATATGTATGAAATATGGTAGAGGAATGAAGGCATTTCAAAGTGAAAATGACAGATGTTTTAAGATGATAGTAATCGTGGCTATTCCTATTATTCAAGCTGCTTCATAACCTTTGTTTGATTATTGAAGTTCTGAAGAAATGTTTAAACTCTTGAAGTTGTTTGTTTAACTGTTATGAATTGCTGGGCAATTGAATGCTCACACTTGCTTTAAATGAAAAATATTTTCAGCGAACGATGTTACAAGAACTTAAAGACCCCGTAAAGATCAAGCTGACGGTATCCAAATGAAGTGTCATTCAGAATGTGAATGAGCGAGAAGATCAAATGAAGACTTGTAATATAGAAAGATGAAATTGAAATATAGAATAGCTTAATGAACTGTTATGTATCCTTGGTGGCGGATAAAAGTCACTCTTGTAAGATGAAATGAATAATGTATTATCATTATTTGTAATGAAAGAGGTTATAAGATTTCCAGAACCTGGGATTTGATAGTGTATGTTGATATATTTCAGTATATATTGATGTATGTTGGATGAATGATGTACTCGTGACGTACGGAATCCGGGTGTGAAGATAGACCGGATTTTGGGGTGTCATCTCTGAGGTGTTCTTGTCTTCTTGGTGTTATCGCCAGGTCTTGTACTGAGTGCCTCGGTGTAAGCGCCGAGGTTGAAGCTGATTGTATGCATTTGAAACAAGCATTTCCGGGGTTATCTCCGGAACTGCAACTGCCTTCCTTGGGGTTATCTCCAAGGTTAGAATATGTTATTCCCAGTGTTGGGACTGAGACTGAACATCTCGGGGTTATCTCCGTGATGAATCGGTCTTCTCCGGTGGAATTTTCGGTATTGGAACTGCAGGCCTCGGTGTTATCTCTAAGGTTGGAACTGTTACTCCTGGTTTGTGTTCCGGGGTTGAGGCTGTTAGTCCCAGTGTGTGTTCCGGGGTTGTGGTTGAACTTCCAGTAGTATCCGGAATGGATGTGATCTGTCTTCCAGGGTTATCTCTGAAAGACGAATTTGCCCTCCTGCAATGTTAGTAACAGGTGTGCAAAAAATTTCGAGTGTCTACAATAATAAATGACTTTTAATATTTTGATGGAAAATACATTAATATTTGAATATTAATGGTAATGATTTTAAATATTTTAAAAATCATTTTAGGGAAATATTTGTGTTTTAAAAATATTTTAAGTTATTATAAATAACTTTAATATTTTGACAAGTATTTAATTAATATTTTAATATTATTTAAATATTAATGATATAGGGATTATTCAGTTTTTAAATCATTTAAAAATGATTTCAGTATTTAAAAAATTATTATAAAATATAATAATTATTTGAAAATTATTATAAGCTTTCGAAAAATATTACGAATGATATTTTAAATTTCTAAAAAAATATTGAAGCTTTGGAATAGAGTTTAATTGACAAAAAACTCGTAAATTGTCGAATAGGGTAATCAAGACATAGAATTGAGAATGAAGTCCAACCTTACTGAACTAGTTAGAATTGATAAGTGTTTATATAGGTTATAAGCACTGATTTGATTACGTGATTATGTGATATAGTGACTGTAAATAATAGTATTATATGTTGTGACGTGTTATGCTAATTGTGAGACCAATATTATTGATTATAGGTCTTCCAAACGCAGCTATGTTATACTATGTAGCAGTAGTCAACGACGAAGGCAAGTTTCCTAACTCAAACTTGAGTTACTATTTTTCAAATATGTTAATGAATAATTATTGATAATTATTCTATATCCAAGATTGTCATTAAATATTCGTAAATATTGAAATTTCTTTAACATAAATTCGAATTATTATCCTACTAGTGTGTTAAGTGGGTAATTATTGCCGATTATACCACGTCTAAGATTATTATTGTGACGCCCCCAAATTTGGGTATCTTCCAACCAGACAGAGGGTGCTACACTGTGCTACAGTTCACACATACATTCAATTGAAATACCTCAAAAGAGTGAATATATCTTTTATATATTGCAAAATAATATTCCCCTTACAAGGTTCTTTGTAACCATTACATATGTTCTTCGTCATAGTATTAAATAAATACAAAATTCACCTTATGCTATTACAAAGACAATTATTTGTCCGCCTTAGCCTTTCCTTTATCCTTACTAGATCCCGCAGTCCGTTCATTCTTAGCTGCATTCATATGGTTCAAGTAAGGGTGAGCATAACTAGCTCAGCAAGTATAACAATTTCATTTAAGCAATATGTTTGAATCATATGAATGTATATCTTCTATAACTGAATTAATAGTTATGAAGTACTATAGATAATTTAAAATAGCACTTTACTTTTCTATAAAATGTTTAACAATGAACAACATATGTTAAACCTTGATTTTAGTCCAAGACCTTGAGCATTTTACTCTTTCTTTGAAAAGGACATCCGGCACCAAGTCTGTAAGTCCGATATTTCTTACGAGCATGTCTAGGTGATTAGCCTATAGTACTCTATATTGTACAACACTACTTCATTAAACATATCTACGTTTAAGTTTTGGCAACCTCACGTGCATGTCGATTAACGACAAAACATTTTTTTATTCATACTCAATCTTTCTTTGAAATCCATAAAAAAATAGTTGGCATAAGATAACAACATTGATAATATTTTGATAGATTATAAGGAAATCCACAAAACACATTAAGTCTAGCCGAAGGAATTAGCTTCAACTTCTTTGTACATCAATCCATGCGTAAGATACATAAATAATAAAGCTTGTCCAAAATGAACATAGACAAGGGTTTAGAACACTTTTCTTTAGCGTCTTCTATAGTTAATTCACTTCTCTTTTGAGTCTTTATAGATTCTACATCACATAATTATATAACATACCACATTAGGTCATAAACAATCATCAAGTATTGTCATTTAGCCTATCTTCCCCTTCTTCTCTGTCTAACTATCCATTGGATTAACTAACATTCAATAGGTTAGTTAACGTTCATTACGATTTTATAACATTGTGATGTTATAAGTGACTTTATGTATTCAATGAATAGGTAGTACGTTTTAAGTAAACTCAAACATTTATCTAATGTGTGTACAGCTTACCGTATTACTTTGTGATTACATTCGAGTAACATTTCGTTAACTTTTCATAGTTAAACTTAAGGTTTTAATCATCCTTAATTATGTTACTTTAGGTTTAATTAAGGTAATAATTCACCTTCAATCATCTCCCTTTCCTTTATATCAATTTTCATTCTTTACTACCTCTTGCCTAGTACTGGCGTTGCGGTTCCAATCTCCTTCTTATATGTCGCGCTGCAGCGCGACTTACCAGTGTCTTGGATCTGGGTTTGGCGCTATAGCACCATGTTCATAGGCTTGGGTGGTGCTGCTGCGCCAACCCTGAGCCTTTGAATTTTTTTTTAAGTTTCCAATTCCAATCCTTTCCGGGCTCGTAACTACGTTATAAGTCAGAATTGGCTCGTTTAAAAGCCATTTTCACACATATCTTGTATACTACGATTTCATTAGAACAACTTACATTTTCAAATCCGTTAACACTGAATTCACAGTTTAAATTCCTTATTACGTGTTCGTTAAACGTTCGTGAACAGTTATAGCTCGTTTCTTCGTTTTAAGTTAGAATTCGACCATTCTTGAGTCTGCGACTCTTAAATGCAAAGTTCTACTATACGCCATCAGAAACTATGGTTTTCGAGTTAAACGGTGACTTTTGACTTTCATTCCGAGAATTTCACGATTTCGACGAATATCGTCTAATCTCGTATATTTTGTCATAACTTCGTTACTTGAGATTTTTACTCCGTTCGAAATGGATTCATTCCATTATTCATACATCTATTATCCTAACCAGACATATATCATCTAAGCCTACAAATGATGGTTTTAAACTTATTCATCAGCAACATATGATAAATTTTTATGTGTTCTTCATTAGTTCATCATTATATGATTATGATTCCACTTGTAACATGGTTTATTAATGTTTAAGTCCACTAATAGCCATCCTTGTTACTCCTTATGAAACATGCTCCACCAATATCAACTTCTCTATCAAAACTACAAATAAAGAGATGAAGAATAATGGTCTAAGGATTCATTACCTTTGATGTTCTAACTTGATTCTTCTTCTTCTTCTCCTTAGATTAGTAAAACTAGCTCTCACTTTTCTCTCAATATAATTGTTCTAAGTTGTTGGTGATTTGAACAAGTACCAAATTGACCAACAAAGCTTCCTAGATATAAGATTTGTAAAGTGAGGGTAAAAGCAAAATCAATCCCACTCTCTTACTATTCCACCTCCTTACTATTCCATACTTGCAAGCTAAGTCTTGTTCCTTGCTTGGCTACCAAGTTGATCGGCTATATGCCCCTATAGGGGACCCACATGGGTTGCTCCATGAATTTTTCTCACCTGGTGACCCATCGGTAAGATCCACGGGTTTGGTTCTTGGTTCGGGCTTAGGTTTAATTAACTTTGGGCCTAACGTTGGGATTACATTACTTATCTTTAGGCCTTAAAATACCTTCACTTGGGCTTGCCAAATATATAAGTAAATCATACTAGTCCTTTACTAATGCTTTAGGCTATTAACGTATAATCTTCATATTCTTCTCGTATACTAGTTGTATAACATTCCTCATATACGTTATATTGTCCTTCGTGTGTACTTATACAGTACCTCGTATCATACTCGTATTCATTATCTCGTATAATAACATTCTTATTATACGATCGTCATTTTCAAATCTTCACTTTCCATAACATCCTCGAACTTAGTATGCAAGCGAAAAACTGTGCTTGTCATAATTGAATTATTATTAAATAATCCATCTTTCGTTATCATTCTATCAATACACATTTTCTGAAAGTTTAAAAATAATTCCCGAGCAGAAATGGATGAATAGTGTTTTTTGGAGAATTTCTCGAAAAGCTTTTATTTTCATCTTGGAAATTCAAACACCTTAATTCTATCACGTAGCCAGAATACTACGATATTATTCCACTTTTAGGTTATAGAAAAACCTTTATCTTGCTTACTCGTTATAAAAAACATATATTATAATTTTATTCATTATTTATTCAAATAAAATTATTTTACATTATACTCTGATTTTCTCGGTTGTTACATTCTTCTCCCCTTATAAGGATTCTGTCCCCAGAATCTCACCATAAGTTAGTCAAACAATTGAGGGTAATTCTTCTTCATCTTTTCTTCAAGTTCCCACACTACTTCTTCGGCATCGTGGTTCCTCCATAACACCTTCACCGACGGTATAACTTTATTTCGTAGAACTTGCTCTTTTCTATCAATAATTTGAACATGCATTTTTTCATACGTCAAGTCTTTCTCAACATGAATAGGTTCATACTCTATTACGTGCTTATAATCTGGATTATAAGGATGTAACACAGATACATGAAATATATTTTTTTTGCGTTCTAAGTCTAGAGGTAATGCTACCATGTAAGCTACCTCTCCAACCCTTTCTAATATCTTGAAATGTCCTATAAACCTTGGACTTAACTTTTCCTTCTTCCCAAAGCGTATCGTTCCTTTCAGGGAGATACCTTTAGAAACATATACGAGCCGACTTCAAACTCTCTTCTCATTCGATGAGGATTTGCATACTTTTTCTATTTATCTTGAGCTACTACCAGTCACATTCGTATCAACTTAACTATATCCGCTGTTTACTGCACCAATTCAGGTGCTAGCATTCGGCGTTCTCCTACTTCATCCTAATACAATGACGTTTTGCACTTCCTTCCATATAAAGTTTCGTAAGGTGACATGCCTATGCTTGCATGATAACTGTTGTTATACACAAACTATACTAACGGTAGATGATAATCCCAACTACCTTTGAAATCCATAACGCAAGATCGTAGCATATCTTCTAACATTTGAATTCTTCTTTCGCTCCGCCCATCTGTCTGTGGAAGATAAGCTATACTTAACTTCAATTGTGTTCCCATCAATTATTGCAGACTTCTCCAGAAATTTGATGTATATTGTGACAACCCAAAAAATTAGTTTGTCCAGAATTTAAGTTTAAAGAATTGGTTATTAATAAAATAAATTTTTATTAATACTATTCTATGCTATGTGTTTATTAATCATTCTATAACCTAGGATGATTATAAGTTGGGAGGATTCTGGCTACGAGCTAGACTGAACGAATAAGAATTTTCAAGACGAAAATAAAAAATTTCCGGGAACAAAAATATTTTCGGGAAAAAAGACGAAATAGGCACTATTAACCTGACAAAACCCTGAGGGTTAGGGTTTGAATAACCTAAGCCTTTTCGAGAGTTCGGTATGTCAAAATGACATTCCGTCGAGAGATTTAACGATAATATATCGTGAAAAGTTAAGTAAGCCAATAAGAGTTTTTCTCGAAAAACGTGTAGAAATCGGACGAAATAAAAATGACGAAAAGTAATACTATATACTTTTCACTCATTTATCTACGTTAGGGGAAAACGTGAAGGAAAATGCTTAACGCCAAAAAGTGTTTTTCAATTTTTCGAAAATCCGAAGAATACATAAAAGTTAATCGGTAAAGGAAAGACGAAATATCTAAAAATATTAGGAATTCGAGAATTGCAGTTTTCGAACTGTTGGACGAAACCCGAAAGATGGAAGCACGAAGCTTCCAAGGGAAGCTACGTGAATAGTAAGGAGGTGGGAATAGTAACGTGGTAGAATAGTAAGGAGGTTAAGGGGGCGAAATGACTAAAATACCCTTAGGCTTGATTTTCTATAAATAGGAAGCTTATTTTAATTATTTTGGGATTTTTAAAATCCTACACTTTGAGAGATAGAGAGAACGAATTTGGATGGGAGAAGAAGGAGAACAGGAAGAGGAAAAGCTTGCTCGTGAGCAACCTTTGTCCAACGAAAAGAGATTAAAGGAGAAAGGTAATCCGAACCCTAGTCTCTTTTAAATTTTCTTTAAGTTTAATATGTTTAAAACATAAGTTAATGAGAATAAGGAGTAAAAGATATTAAGAATGATTTCATATGGTTGACATCATGAGAAAATAATGAAATAAGAATTAGAAATTTAGTTTATAAATTTCTTAAGGAAGTATAAGTTTTATAAGTATTTTGAGCGATTCGAATGAATTTTATGAACGATTAGGTGAAATAAGTAAGGAATGGTGTTCTATAACATTAAATTCCAAGAAAAAGTGAAATTGTAATCCAAAATATCGATTAAAAATTAAGAACGAACGAAGAACACGAAGAACGTTGTTGATGGACAAATTTAAAACCATCGTAGTGCAATTGTTATTGATGGACAATTTTAAAACCATTGCGTATACGTTAGTTGCTTATTTCTTGGTTAGGAATGGTAGAAACGTTCATGAAGAATGGATTAAAACTGAGCTATAACGAAGTTATGACAAATTTTTTGTAAAAGACGAACGAGAATTAAAAATTTAGTAAATGAACCCGAACATCTTGGGTTTTATAAGAAAGTTAGAGAACCTAGAAAATGTGAGTTGTGGACTCAAGAACGAATGAGTTTCGAGTTCGGATAACTGAATTACAGACGAATAAACGAAGAACGTGAAAAGCGTAAAAATGAACGAAGGGTGAAGATCAAGCCAATCGAATGGCACGTTAACGGATTTAAAATAAAGTTCTGTCTGAGGGGTATTGAAGTACATAAGATAAGGAAGAGAATGTCTTTGGAACGACCTCGTTCTGAGTTATAACGAAGAAGTTATGAGATCGGGAAGTAAGCGTCTCAAACTTGATTTAAAACTTAGAAAATTTTCTAGGTTATGTGCTCGGCGCCGCAGCGCTAGCTGTTCCTTGGGAGGCGATGCCGCAGCGCTAGCTCGGGGTTTCATGCACTGTTAGTTGGCATCACAGCGTGAGAGTTAGTGAAGGACTCGACGCCGTAGTGCTAGACTGAAGAAGAAGATAACGTAGGGTCACGCCGCAGCGCGAGAGATAGAAGGAAGAGTGGCGCCGCAGCGTTGGTACAAGGCAAGGCTTAGTAATGAGCTTTTAAGTACTCAATTGCTGGTGGATGTGTAATAAAGAAGTATGAACATGTAGTTCACCTAAAATAACAATTAAACAAGTAATTTAAACCTTTAGTAAAGGTTGAACGGAAAGATTTAGCGGGATTAAAAGACGAAGAATATAAACGCGGGTTACGGAACCGATGTCCGAGAACCGTAGTCGCGATAAACAAACGTGGGGGATTGATGTGATTGTGATTCCTTAGACGTTGAGTGATGAGGATGATGTATAACATTTTGATGTTATGATGAGAGATACGTGTAAAGCGTATAGACGCTATGAACGCAACGTTGTTGCGATGAACGATCGGTCTTAGCATATAATGAACAGTATGGCTTCGACACTAACAAAGAATAATGAACATGGGGTTCATGGGATGGATAACGATTGAAAGCGATTAAAACCTTGAGCAAAGGTTGAATGAGAGATTAAGAGACGAGCAACGTGAACGTTGGATACGTAAACGATCCTCGTGAATCGTATTAACGTTCTAAATATACCCTGGTTGTATGGCTTGGACGTTGACGAAAGTAGTAAGATATGAATTATTATAAAAAGCCGTAGTGAACGGTAATAAGAATAATGAAAGTCTGAGTATGAGTCGGATAGAGAATATTAGAATAAATGTAAGCGTTAAACACTTTAGCCGACGTGAGGATTGAATGTAAGCGAATATTAAAAGGGTAAAACCTACACCCCGTGCATGGTTTGACCGTAAGGTAATGAAGATAATGATTAAACATGTGAACGGTGAAGAATTTGAAATAAAGATAAGTACGTATATCATAAAGAAGCCAAGTTAATGTTTATAAATTGGAGGACGTTCCGAGACGAGTGAACCAAACGTTGTAAGATATGAATAAGTTAATATAAAAGGTTTAACGCTATGACCTCATAGTATTGACATTGAATAATCATTCCGAGTATACAAAAGACTGTACGACTTAGACAATAAAAAATGAATCCTGAGGTATGGCATTTAGTTGCCAGAAAGTCGTAAGGAATAAGAAATTGATTTAATGAACGTTATAGCTTAATAGTTCGTATAAGTTAAGATAAGTTAGGTTATGGTACATGTAAGACCCAAACTTATTAATGAATAAAATCAAATTTTCTCTAAATATTATTGTGAATAATAAGGGGTTAATTTGATATAATACTTTGGTTATGGGTGAAATGTGCAAATTTTGCAAAATAAGCAAGTGGTTATAAAATATTCATTTTGTCGGGGAATATTCGTTTGGTCGTGGAATATTCTTGCTGTTGGGGAATATTCGTACGACGGCGCAGCCTTTTGTGGGCCCTATAACGGAAAGCGATTGGATGAAGAAAACAACAAGTATAAGTTATTTAAAAATAACGGCGTAGTTGTTACCGTTAATAATGTTGGAATACCCGGTGGTTAAAATACAGTAGCACGCGGTAGTACACCAATTATTAATTCTTACGTAAGAAGGTACTAGTCAATAATTGTTACAGTAGTTATTGTTTAATATTTTATTTTATTGATTCAATAATTGCTGCGTTGATATTTTATATTATTGTTATTTTAATAATTGTTGCTGCACAGTATTTTTCTTTATCAGATCAATAATTCATATTATTTGAATAATATTATTAGATAACATTATTAGCAATGTCTAGAAAGTTCTGTCTAAGGAGAGGTTTGGTCATCTAATTGCACGCCAGTAAGGAGAAATCCTTATTGAAAAGCCCCCTCTTTCCTGGGAACGGCCTGGTTGTCATAAATGTGATTCTGTAATATTATTTGTGAATAATTAATTAATGATTCATATGATAAGGAAATATTTATTTTATGTGGATATAAATGAGGGATATATTTTTGTGGTTAAAAATGAAGGAGTTAATGTTGAGGTTTTTATCAGTATTTTTGTCGGAATAGAGGTATTAAAAATCAAGGTTTTTGAGATATTTTACGGGGGTTATAATTTTTAATCCGACCGTTGGATCGTGGTAATTTTTGGATATGTTATACATATATAAGTTGAGTATATGTCCACAAATTTTGAACCGTTAAAAATGAACGTATGATTTATTATGAATTTTACGAGATGACTGGTTCAGAAATTGTTGAATTTTCGGAGTTTATCATTTTGATGGAAAATTCTAGAATTGGTGGGCCCCACTCTTGGTTGGTGAAGAAATGTGCTGATATTTTTATTAAAATGTGGTGGGTGGGAATAGTAGCAGGTAAAGCCATCAGGTTGCAGGTTAAATCTGCTTCGGCGTGCAAACATTTTCCTATAAATAGAGGGCTAAGTTAGAATTGAAAATCACACCAGAAACAAGTTTTCTCTCTTTCTCTCTCTAGATTATTGAGTGTATTTTGTGAGTATTTATATACTTTGAGAGTTTCTATTCATCAGAGCAAGTTTCTTTCAGCCTTATACCGGTATTCCGACCAGAAGTACTGATATTTTGAGGTAAGGGATATTATTTTATTCTTAATGGTATTATTTTCTTCAATATCATTATGCTGAAATATTGATATGAACTTTTATATCAAATTTGGAACTTTTTGTGTCGGGGTTACTATTCACGTATACGTTACTATTCACGTATATGGCACTATTCACGAATACGACACTATTCACCGAAAAATAAAATTTTTCCTTTTTGTCCAAGATGTCTATTATGGTTACTATCTTTGATTGTATCCATGTTTTGATCTTTATTTTTGAATTCTGCTTCACAATTGATTATTATGAAGTATAATTGATCTTGGATAAACTGTTATACGAATCCCTACTATTTGTCCTTCTGTCTCACTGGATTCGTTCTCTTTAAGATATTTTTCATCATCCTCAGTCCTAAATGATGATATTGCTGAGTATCTTTGGCCTGTAGTGCAAAGATGTATGATTACTTGATGAATATCTTTGGCCTATAGTGCAAAGATGAACAGGTGTTGAGATGAACATGACTGACAGGTGATACAAATGAATATCTTTGGCCTGTAGTGCAAAGATGAATATTTGGATAAAGATGATTATTAATTGATGTTACAGGGATAAAATATTGATGATGGACTTTTAAATCTCAGAAGATAGTAGAATTCTTTCTCTACTTGACTCTTCTAATGGTTTGCTGTTTCCGCTGTAGTTGTTGATCTAAAACTTGTTGTCGATTATATTCTATAAGATTTTTCCCTGTTGAAGACAAACGATAATTTGTTGTATATTATCTTAGTCATAATATTCTTTACTGGGCTAGTTGAGCTGACCCTTTTCCTTTTTGTTCCATTTTTCTTCTCAGGAGGTGAGAACATAGCAGGATCTAGTCGGGGTATGGAGTGATGGTTCTAGAAAGATGTTTTAGCAGTCTTCACTATTTCTGTAAAATAGTGTTTGAATAATTATAATGAGAATTTATTTGAGTGTGGATATTGTCCAGAAGATAATATTTGTATTTAAACTCACAGTATGTGTTGTCGTATTCTGTACGATAATTATATTATTGAAGTTGTAGGTTTCCTTTCGGTACCATGTATTTGGCGACTCAGAATGGGTGTTGTATACCTATTTTGGGGGCGTCACAGTTGGTATCAGAGCTTAGGGATATGATCCCTGGCTGAGATGTGAGACAAGAACTAGGAGGGGAGAGACGGGGAATTCCTTCGCTAGTATGACCTGACTAAGTTTATTTGGTGTTTATTTGGTCGGTCAGAGTATAGGGATAATATATGACATGACTATTAACCCTTGTTTTATGGCAGTATTTAAGAATGGCAGTTGAGAACATTAATAATGGAGTAAATCAGACCGTGGAGACACCTTTGGTCACCACCCAGGGGAACGTACAACAGGAAGGCAATATTCCTCCTGTAAACAACGTTACCGAGCAAACGACGAATGATGGAATGTTTAGGAGCTTTTTGCAGTTCATGCAAAATCAGACGAGGGAGACTCGTGTGCAGAATACGGGTGGAAATGATAACAACGCGCGGTTTGTCACAGCTAAGCAGTTCAAAGAATTGGGACCACCAGAATTTAAGGGAAAGCCGGATCCGATCATGGCAGAAACGTGGGTCAAGCAAATTACCAAGATATTCGATGTCTTGGGATGCACGGAGTAACAGAAGGTTCCATTCGCCACCTTTATGTTCCGCGGTGAGGCAGACTACTGGTGGAAGTCTGTGAAGCGTACCCAGCCTGACGCACTCAACATGTCCTGGGAAACACTTCAAAAACTGTTCAATGACAAGTACTTTCCTGAAAGTATTCGTCATATGAAGGAGGTGGAGTTTATCAGACTGGAACAAAACAACATGACGGTGTCCCATTACGAGGCGAAGTTTACAGAGTTATCCAGGTTTGCACCTCATTTGGTCGAAAATGAGGAACGAATGACAAGGATGTTTCTGAGAGGTCTAAAACCCGAGATTCGGCAATATCTTATCTCTCATAAATTTTCTTTATATTCAGATGTTGTAAATAAGGCTCAATTATTAGGGCGAGATAATGAGTATGTGCAACCGAGGGACCATAACCAGGGTCATACCGGTGGCGGCAGTCATCGAAGCAATGAAAACCAGCAGGGAGGAAAACATTCGGACAAAAGCGGTAACCACTCTGGTGGTAATCGTGGTGGTGATAATAGAAGGAGTGAGTCGGGAGGAGATTTCAAGAAGAGAAGGTACAACAATGATAACGTGAAGACGTTAGCACAAACATCAATTGTTTCTAGGAGAGGAGAACGACCACCAGTCGTATGTTACAAATGTGGGAAAGAGGGACATATCAGCCCAAACTGCCCACAACAATCCAAGATATGTTATAACTGTGGAAATGAGGGTCATATAGCTCGAGAGTGTTCTGTAGCAAAACCAAGTTCAGCGGGGATGGTGACTCCAAAAGTTGTCCCTGATACGTCGAAATCAGCGGTTCCTCGAAGGGCGTTTGTCGTGACTAGCCAAAACGTGAGAAACCCGAACGAGGTGATCACGGGTAAGCTAATCTTGAATTCTTGTGAAGTTTAAACTTTACTAGATACCGGTTCTACCCATTCTTTTATCTCTCATGCTTGTGCTCAACGTTTAAACTTGACTCCAGAGAAATTGGACTTTAACTTATCTGTTGAAACTCCGTTGGGTGAAGCCTTCGTTACATCTACAGTTTATAAATATTGCATGATCCAAGTTGGCACAATCACATTACCTGTTGACCTTATCTCTTTAAAGATACTTGCTTTTGATGTGAATTTAGGAATTGATTGGTTAACTACTCATCATGCCAAAATTGATTGTTTTCGTAAGGTTGTTAGTTTTCATATTCCTAACCAACCTGTTATGCGAATTCAAGCAACCAAACCATTAAAATCAATCACTGTTATATCAAGCCATAAAGCCATTCGTTTATTGAAAAATGGATGTCAAGCTTTCTTAGCCCATGTCATGGACTTGAACAAAAATACGTCAGATTTGAATGATATTTCTGTTGTTAGTGAATTTCCTGACGTATTTCCTGAAGAATTTTCTGGCCTAACCTAGAGCGTGATATTGAATTTTTGTATTGATCTTCAACCTGATACAAAACCCATTTGTAAAATCTCATATTGAATAGCTCCTATTGAACTTCAGGAGTTAAAAACCCAACTATAGAAGTTGGTACCCAAGCCTCTATCTGGTGACTTCCTTTATGGAATGCACCAAAGCCAGACTCTCTGTAAGGGACTCTATATTTGTGTGGTGGTAAAACAATAGGTGTCATTGTGACGTGTGATCCAAGATTGGGATATGAATCATAATTGAGAGCAACCGAAGTCGGTGACCAAAGTACGTAGCTTTATGGGCTTAACTGGTTACTATCGGAGATTCGTGGAAGGATTTTCTCGAATCGCTACTCCGTTAACTTAGCTGACTCAAAAAGATACAAAATTCGTATGGAGCGAGGAATGCAAGAAGATTTTCCAATAGCTCAAGAGGCGACTTATTCGGAACCTGTTCTGACCATACCATCCTGGAAAAGCGAACGTGGTAGCTGACGCATTGAGTAAAAGATTATACGCGAGTACGAGTGTGATATTGTTGAACACAAAGACCTATTTTGTATAATTTATAAATGATAGAGATATAGTTAATGACTCTAGGGACCCACGTGATGATATACGAGTAAAATCGACTTTAATCGATAAAGTTAAAGCTGCTCAAGCTACGGACATGGAGCTGATGCGTATGAAGAAGAAAGTGCAAGAAGGTGCTATTTCAGAAGCAAGAATCGATGAAGAAGGAATACTTCTAGTCAACTCCAGACTTTGTGTTCCTAACGATTTTGACTTGAAGCATAGGAGGCACACAACACACCGTTTGCAATCCATCCTGGGAGTACCAAAATGTATCACGATCTTCGACATACATTTTGGTGGAGCAATATAAAAAGAGAGATCGCGGAGTTTATCTCGAGATGTTTAACTTGTCAACGTGTAAAAGCGGAGCATCAAGTACCAAAGGGTCCATTGCAACCACTTGAGATTCCGAAATGGAAGTGGGAACACATTACTATGGATTTTGTTACGGGTCTTCCCAAGGTTTCTCAAGGCATAGATGCGATTTGGGTTATTGTTGATAGATTAACCAAGTCCGCTCATTTCTTGCCGATACGTGAGACTTATTCCCTTGAACGTCTTGCTAGTATGTACGTGAACGAGATTGTGAGATTGCATGGCATGCCAGTATCCATAGTTTCGGATCGTGACCCAAGATTCACTTCACAATTTTGGGTTAGCTTGCAGAAAGCTATGGGCACGGATTTACGATTCAGTTCGGCATACCATCCTCAAACGGATGGACAAACAGAGAGGACTATTCAAACTCTTGAAGATCTATTAAGACTTTGTGTCCTAGATCTCAAAGGGAGTTGGGATAAGTACCTACCATTGGTAGAATTCTCATACAACAACAGTTATCAGGCGAGCATAGGTGTGGCTCCATTCGAGACGTTGTATGGAAGAAAATGTCTTTCTCCAGTATGCTGGGACGAGGTGGGTGAAGCAACATTGTTGGGACCAGAGTTGGTACGCATTACTACAGAGAAGATCCAAACGATTCGACAACGTATACAAACGGAACATGATCGACAAAAGAGTTATGCGGATCTTCATCGGAAGGACGTGGAATTTAATATTGGGGATCATGTATTATTACGTGTTGCACCATGGAAGGGAGTTACAAGATTTGGGAAGAGAGGAAAGCTCAATCCAAGATTTTTTGGTCCATTTGAGATTCTTGAGCGAATAGGAAATGTGGCATATAGACTCGCATTACCTCCAAGCATGTCTCGTGTTCATAATATTTTTCACATATCTATGCTTCGTAAATATGTTAAAGACCCGAACCACATTATTGAGTTAGAACTAGACGAGATAGCTGAAGATTTAACGTACGAGGAGGTACCTGTTAAGATCTTGTATAGGAAAGAGCATGTCCTACGCACGAAAGTTATACCACAAGTTAAGGTTTTGTGGAGAAACCATGCTATTGAATAAATGACCTAGGAGTTGGAATCAGAAATGAAAGCGAGGTATCCTCACCTTTTTAAAATATCAGATACGTACGTCAATTTCGAGGACGAAATTTCATAAGGAGGGGAGGTTGTGAATAATTGATCTTGGATAAACTGTTATACGAATCCCTACTATTTGTCCTTCTGTCTCACTGGATTCGTTCTCTTTAAGATATTTTTCATCATCCTCAGTCCTAAATGATGATATTGCTGAATATCTTTGGCATGTAGTGCAAAGATGTATGAATACTTGATGAATATCTTTGGCCTGTAGTGCAAAGATGAACAGGTGTTGAGATGAACATGACTGACAGGTGATACAAATGAATATCTTTGGCCTGTTGTGCAAAGATGAATATTTGGATAAAGATGATTATTAATTGATGTTACAGGGATAAAATATTGATGATGGACTTTTAAATCTTAGAAGATAGTAGAATTCTTTCTCTACTTGACTCTTCTAATGATTTGCTGTTTCCGCTGCAGTTGTTGATCTAAAACTTGTTGTCGATTATATTCTATAAGATTTTTCCCTGTTGAAGACTAACGATAATTTGTTGTATATTATCTTAGTCATAATATTCTTTACTGGGCTAGTTGAGCCGACCCTTTTCCTTTTTGTTCCATTTTTCTTCTCAGGAGGTGAGAACATAGCAGGATCTAGTCGGGGTATGGAGTGATGGTTCTAGAAAGATGTTTTAGCAGTCCTCACTATTTCTGTAAAATAGTGTTTGAATAATTGTAATGAGGATTTATTTGAGTGTGGATATTGTCAAGAAGACAATATTTGTATTTAAACTCACAGTATGTGTTGTCGTATTTTGCACGACAATTGTATTATTGAAGTTGTAGTTTACTTTCTGTACCATGTATTTGGCGACTCAGAATGGGTGTTGTATACCTATTTTGGAGGCGTCACAGTACAATCGTAACCTTTGATGGTTGATGTGACGAATGAGATTTTATAATTAATTTAATTCTATGTGTTATATTTATTAAATTAATGTGGAGAATTTTATTATTCAAAGTATGTAATTATGTGAGTTTATTGAATTAAAAGAAATATTTAATAAGCCTAATATTATTTTATAATTAATGAGAAAATTTATTATATGACTATGTGAATTTATGAGAAATTATCATATTTTATTTAAATTAAATTAAATATGATATTTAATATTTGGGTGTGACGTTAGTAAACTATAGGATAAAAGATTTATTAAATTGAATGGATGTTTTGGCCATGTTCTGCAATTTTTCGCGAATTGCAGAACAGTTACTGGTTTGCCGCGCCGCGGCACCAGTATTGTGCCTTAATACCCGCGCTGCAGCGCCAAGAAGTCTAGCTACAGCGCCACCGCGCCGCAGCACCGAAAGCAAGTACAACAGTGGCGCCGCAGTGCCACTCTCTAGAATGTTCAGAAATGAAATTTTTTAAAGTGTTCAAGTCCATGAATGTGATGTTAACCTAAATTAATGAACATAGAATTATGTTAGAAGTGAAATGAGATGTTAAATTAGATTCTTAACACGTCAATAACATAATTGCATGTGGATTGAATTATTGAATACATAATTAGCTTATTATTGTGAAGTGTAAAATTGTGTGACAATAAGTATAATAAATTGACTAAGTATGGTCATAACCCGAGTTAGACAAAAAGAATGAGCTTGTGATGACTAGTACGTTATAATTGACTGGTATTATGAATGTAAATGATATGTATGATTTAAATCAAGGAACGAGCTTAATTAAAGTGTAATCTACGCACGAGGCAAGTTTTCCTAACCCTACTTGTTATCGTTATATAAGTGATGAATTCACCTTTCTACATTGAGCAAGTTCTCATTATTATTGATTAAGTCTGTTTTGTTATATTAAAGCCTATTAATCATTCAAGCATGATGCTGTTATAAAATACTTATTCTATTGTATACGTTTTGAGATTTTAATCAAGTTAAATATTCAGTTACTGTTAAACCTTGTTAGACTAGCGAACCCTTAATGATTTGACTAGTCCATAGTTGATGAGTGTTCTAAATTTTAAAACCCTTGATGAATTATCCAAATCAAACTTCCTTTGGTGCGGACTCAAATGTCAAACTGAGATGAACAACCCTGTATAGAGGATTACTTATGCGTTAGCGTTAAGATATTGTGCACAGTATGGTACTAAGGGTTGATCCCCCTAAGTACGAGAAGAAGAGTCCATAGTCTTATGACTGTTAAAGGTTTCAAGTATAACCCTTGATAACCTAGGACATAGTTCAAGGTCTTATGACCCTCAGAATTCTTTTGATTCTTGGTAATCATTTTTGGTTCAAAAGTTGAGCTATTATTTCAGAAGTCTTTGATTCACTCGCATGTTATTATATATTATTATTTCATTATTATACTTGTGGGCAATCGTGCTCACTCTTGCGTAATAATAACATTGCAGTTAAGAACAAAAGAACCGATGAGCCTTCTTCTAGCAAAGGCAAGAGCAAAGCTATTAAGTGATGAAGACGTGTTATTAAATTTTAAGAATGTTATTGTCAAGAGTTGATGTTGTTTAAGACTTATTATTTGTTAATGTTTCTACACAGATGTTTAAGGTTAGTATGACCTGGGATTGTATTTATTATTTCAGATGTTGTAACCCCATAAGGGGAGAATTTATTCCTATCTATTGCATGGTTTGCATTTATTATGGGTAGATAGATATATGATGTTTGTTTAGTGAACACCAAATCATGTGGGAATGGAAGTACACGGATTTGGGGGTGTCACAGTTGACATATAGGAGCTGGGCTAAACAATTCCTTTAGAGAGCGAAGGTATATACGAAACTGGCAACCGATCTAGCACACTATTATGGGCAGTGTAGATGAGACGTGAACCTGTTTGTTGGTTGTTTGTGGGAAACCACTTAGAGTACCATATGGACTACTAGCAGAGACGCAATGTGTACTGAGTCCTAGAATGGTTATAAGAAGAAGATAAGAATGTAAATCATCAAAGAGGATGAATGTATGAATAAGACATCTCTGTATGTCATGAAGCCGTAAAGCGGTAGAAGAAAGTTGGTCGCGTAAGTTTAAATTACAAGAGCGCGAACCTTAAGAAGTAAAGTTAAGTAAACCAATGCGTAAGTCAAGTATATGACTAATTGGTGTACGTGTTATTTCCTTATGTGTTATATAGAGATTTGAAATAAGCAGTTCAGCGTAAACTATATAAGTTGGAGTTGTACGTAAGGCAAGTTTCTTAACTTCTTTCATATTCTAAATGAATGTTAGTTTCTTAAACTTCTAAGATGTTGAACTTGAGAAGTTCTATCTATGTGCATATGTGTGATATATGTACAAGGTGGTAATACGTATGAGGCCTTGACCCACAATGTGACCACTTCGGTGTTTCTATGAGATGACTTGTTCTATGATTGAGCTGTTCAATACAAGTATGTTCTGTTTATACATGAACCGTTATTGTTAAGTCTGTGCTAATGATTCTAGCTAGACAGGATGTGTATGAAAAAGGTAGAAGAACAAAAGTATTTCAAAGTGAAAGTGACTGATGTTTTAAGATGATAGGAATCGAGACTATTCCTATTATTCAAGATGCTTCATATCCTTTGTTCGGTTATCGAAGTTCTGAAGAATGTTTAAACTCTTGAAGTTGTTTGTTCTACTGTTATGACTTGCTGGGCAATTGAATGCTCACACTTGCTTTAAATAAAAACATTTTCAGCGAACGATGTTAGAAAGAACTTAAGGATCCCGTAAAGATTAAGATGATCGGTATCTAGACGAAGTGCCATTCAGTATGTGAATGTGCGTGAAAATTCAGTGAAGGCTTTTAATGTAGAAAAGTTTAATTGAACTATAGATTAGTTTAATGAACTGTTATGCATCCTTGGTGGCGGATAAAAGTCACTCTTGTACGATGTAAAGAATAATGTAATTATCATTATTTGTAATGAAAGAGATTATAAGGTTTCCAGAACCTGGGATTTGAGAATATACGTTGTTATATTTAACTATATAATGACGTATGTTTGGTAAGAAGTGGGACCGTGACGTACGGAATCTGGGTGTGAAAATAGACCGGATTTTGGGACGTTACAGAGTGGTATCAAAGCTGATAGGTTATAAATCTTAGGTATGCGCACCTAAGACTATAATCGTAAAGAGGAGGGTAAGAAAATTGTTGAGTCAAATGATTAAGGAAGAAGATCACCACGTGATCATAGTAAATCGTAATAACAGTTGTTCTATTAAACAATGGATGATTTATAGCTAATGCTATGAATGAATGGTACTATGAAGTAGTACAGGAAGGAGAACTCAGATTGAGTTGTCAAGGATAGAATACGAATTAAAGAAAATCCGTATTAAGTAAAGAGAAATTTAGAAGTTGTAAAATTTTGATTGAGGACTCATGTGATAGCTGAGTTGTATGAACCTTTGTTATGGGCAGAGGTTTATGCTTTGGTGTAACAACTACTCAATTTATTACAGTGATAATCATTAGAATTGGTAGCGCTATTAAGATGTATATGACGAGAAGGTGAATCTTTTCTCATGTATATACTTGATGGGTAGAGAATGTTAAGATAGGTGCAAGTTCTTGAAACTCATACTTATGGTAAATTCGTGAATCATAATAATATGGTATGTTTTTGAATGTCTCAGCGAATGGATGCCTATTGTCTGTCTGGATAGTTATTAAACTCATATTATTGTAGAAAGTTCCTGAACTCATAATGTGTGGTAAGTTGATGGACTGTACTAAGGTATAGGAATGTTTAGACTGAAAACGAAGTATTTTTATTAGACTTAGCATTGAAGGTGCTAGAGAAGATTAAGTATTATCGCAGTAAGACAATGAAGGAAGATGGAGAATAGGATATTCCAAGTCATCTAGCTATGCTAAATTTCGAACTTTATTGAAATCGTGCTTATGTGTGCGTTTGAAAAGGAAAGAATTGGTTCAACTTTTGGAAACAACGAATTTTAAAAGAGTTGTTCTTGGTATGTCTATGCTAATTACTTCGGCTAGACAGAAATTGATTTAAAATATCAAAATGAATCTTATATCATCTGTGCATTTGATGCAACGATGGTAAAAGGATGGAGTTATTAATGCAATTGAACCTTGTGTTAGATGTGATCTTAGGATCAACAACCCACTATGGTATGATGTATAATGACGAAGTCATAAACTGACGAAGTCCTCAACGTACTATGAAAAGTACGGTATCATGACGTCATAAAATGTTTTGATGCATTGCGAAAAGAAAATTGAGCTTTCTTTGAAAAGTGTGCCAACCAAATTATTTTGGTGCGGAATCTAATGATTAAGTCTGAGGTTAACATACCCTGAAATGGAGTTATACAATAGGTTTATCACCTACGTATGGAAGAGGCAGTTTACTTTCTTTGTGATTGTAAACTGACCGTGGAAAGAAAGGTTACGGCGTCATGCAGTTAAACCTAGAAAGAGTTCATGGTCAATTTGACCCCTCAGCAAAAGTATGAAATGTTTTAAAGTAAATTTTATATTCATCGTTATTCCTTCTACTTCATGATTCTTGATAGGTTATGGAGGTTAGGAATGATGGAAAGATAAGAACTTCTTTGAAGGGAAGTTGAGAAGAAGAGTAAGTTAAAATTTCGAGGACGAAATTCTGTGAAGAAAGAGAGAATGTGAGGACCTGGGTAAGGGTTTGGTTTTAAGAAATTCTGAGGACAAAATTTTTATAAGGAGGAAAGAATGTGATAACCCGGAAATTCAGTTTGTCCAAAATTTAAGTTTAAAGAATTAGTTATTAATAAAATAAATTTTTATTAATACTATTTTGTGCTATGTGTTTATTAATCGTTCTATAACCTAGGATGATTACAAGTCGGGAGGATTCTGGCTACGAGCTAGAGTGAACGAATAAGAATTTTTAAGACAAAAATAAAAATTTCCCAGGAACAAAAATATTTTCGGGAAAAAGACGAAATAGGCACTATTCACCCGACAAAATCCTAAGGGTTGGGGTTTGAATAACCTAAGCCTTTTCAAGAGTTTGGTATGTCAAAATGACATTCCGTCGAAAGATTTGATGATAATATATCGTGAAAAGTTAAGTAAGCCGATAAAAGTTTTTCTTGAAAAACGTGCAGAAATAGGACGAAATAAAAATGACAAAAAATACTGCTATGTACTTTTCACTCGTTTAGCTACGTTAGGGGAAAACGTGAAGAAAACACTTAATGCTAAACAGTGTTTTTTAGTTTTTCAGAAATCCGAAGAATACGTAAAAGTTGATCGGTAAAGGAAAGACGAAATATCAAAAAATATTTGGATTCTGAGAATCGCATTTTTTGAACTGTCGGACGAAACCTGAAAGACAGAAGCACGAAGCTTCCAAGGGAAGCTACGTGAATAGTAAGGAGGTGGGAATATTAAGGAGGTGGAATAGTAAGGAGGTTAAGGGGGGGAAATGACTAAAATACCCCTAGCCTTGGTTTTCTATAAATAAGAAACTTATTTTCAATATTTTTGGATTTTGAAAATCCTACACTTTGAGAGATAGAGAGAGAGAGAGAGAGTTCGGATGGGAGAAGATGAAGAAGAGGAAGAGGAAGAGGAAGAGGAAGAAGAAGAGCTTGCTCGTTAGCAAACTTTGTCCGACGGAAAGAGATTAAAGGAGAAAGGCAATCTGAACCCTAGTTTCTTTTAAATTCTCTTTAAGTTTAATATGTTTAAAACATAACTTAATGAGAACAAGGAGCAAAAGATGTTAGGAATGATTTCATATGGTTGAAAATATGAGAAAACAAAGAAGTAATAATTAAAAATTTAGTTTATAAATTTTTTAAGGAAGTATAAGATTCGTAAGGATTTTGAGCGATTCATATGAATTTTATGAATGATTAGGTGAAATAAGTAAGGAATGGTGTTCTATAACATCAAATTCTAAGAAAAAATGAAATCGTAATCCAAAATATCGATTGAAAATGAAGAACGAACGAAGAACACGAAGAACACATGAAGAACGTTGTTGATGGACAAATTTAAAACCATTGTAGTATAATTCTTGTTAATGGACAAGTTTAAAACCATCGCATATAAGTTAGTTGCTTATTGCTTGGTTAGGAACGGTAGAAACATTCGTGAAGAATGGATTAAAATTGAGCTATAACGAAGTTATGACGAAATTTTTGTAAAAGACAAACAAGAATTAGAAAGTTAGTAAATGAACCCGAACATATAGGGTTTTATAAGAAAGTAAGAGAACATAGAAAACGTGAGTTGTGGACTAAAGAACGAACGAGTTCTGAGTTCGGATGACCGAATTACGGACGAACAAACGAAGAACATTAAAAGCATAAAAATGAATGAAGGGTGAAGATCAAGCCAATCGAATGGCAAGTTAATGGAATCAGAATGAAGTTCTATCTAAGGGGTGTTGAAGTACGTAAGACAAGAAAGTGAATGGCTTTGGAACGACCTCGTTCTGAGTTATAACGAAGAAATTATGAGATCGGGAAGTAAGCGTCTCAAACTTGATTTAAGACTTAGAAAATTTTCTAGGTTTTATGCTCGGCGCCACAGTGCCAGCTGAGCCTTGGAGGCGACGCTGCAGCGTGAGCTCGGGGCTTTATGCACTATTAGTTGGCGCCACAGCGTGAGAGTTAGTGAAGGACTCGGTGCCGCAACGCCAGACTGAACAGGAAGATGACATATGGTCGCGCCGCAGTGCGAGAGATAGAAGGAAGAGTGGCGCCGCAGCACCGGTGCAGGGCAAGGCCCAGTAATGAGCTTTTAAGTGCTCAATTATCGGGGGATGTTCAAGAAAGAAGTATGAACATGTAGTTCACCTAAAATAACACTTAAACAAGTGATTTAAACCTTTAGTACAGGTTGAACGGAAAGATTTAGCGGTATTAAAAGACGAAGATATAAACGCGGGTTACGGAACCGATATATGGGAACCGTAGTCTCGATAAACAAACGTGGGGGATTGCTATGATTGTGATTCCTTAGACGTTAAGTGATGAGGATGATGTATAACATTTCGATGTTACGATGAGAGATACATTGAAAGCGTATAGACGCTATAAACACAACGTTGTTGCGATGAACGATCGGTCTTTACATACAACGAACAGTATGGCTTCGATATTAAGAAAGAATAATGAACATGGGGTTCATGGGATGGATAACGATTGAAAGTGATTAAAACCTTGAGCAAAGGTTGAATGAGAGATTAAGAGACGAGCAACATGAACGTTGGATACATAAACGATTCTTGTGAATCATATTCGCGTCGGACGAACGTTCTAAATATACCCTGGTTGTATGGCTTGGACATTGATGAAAGTAGTAAGTAAGGTATGAATTATCGTAAAAAGCCGTAGTGAACAGTAATAATAATAATGAAAGTCCGAGTATGAGTCAAATAGAGAATGTTAGAATGAATGTAAGCGTTAAACACTTTAGCCGACGTGAGGGTTGAATGTAAGCGAATATTAAACGGGTAAAACCTACACCCCGTGCATGGTTTCACCGTAAGGTAATGAAGACAATGATTAAACCTGTGAACGGTGAAGAAGTTGAATTAAGGACAAGTACATATAACGTAAAGAAGCCGAGTTAATGTTTATAAATTGGTGGACGTTCCGAGACGAGTGAACCGGATGTTGTAAGATATGAGTAAGTTAATATAAAAGGTTTAACGCTATAACCTCATAGTATTGATATTGAATGATCGTTTCGAGTATACAAAAGACTGTATGACTTAGACGATAAGAAATGAATCATGAGGTATGACATTTAGTTACCAGAAAGCCGTAAGGAATAAGAAATTGATTTATTGAACGTTATAGTTTAATAGTTCGTATAAGTTAAAATAAGTTTTGTTGTGGTACAATCGTAACCTTTGATGGTTGACATGTGGGAGCTGGGCTAAATAATTCCTTCAGAGAGTGAAGGTATATACGAAACTGGCAACCGATCTAACTCACTGTTATGGGCAGTGTAGATGAGACGAGAACCTGTTTGTTGGTTATTTGTAGGAAACCACTCAGAGTACCATATGGATTACTAGCAGAGACGCGATGTGTACTGAGTCCTAGAAAGGTTATAAGAAGAAGATAAGAATGTAAATCATCAAAGATGATGAATGTATGAATAAGACATCTCCTTATGTCATGAAGCCGTAAAGCGGTAGAAGAAAGTTGGTCGCGTAAGCTTAAATTACAAGAGCGTGAACCTTAAGAAGTAAAGTTAAGTAAACCAATGCGTAAGTCAAGTATATGACTAATTGGTGTACGTGTTATTTCCTTATGTGTTATATAGGGATTTGGAATAAATTGTTCAGCATAAACTTGAAGTTGTAGCTGTGCGTAAGGCAAGTTTCCTAAATTCATTCGTATTCTAAATGAATGCTAGTTTTATAAACTTCTCAGATGTTAAACTTGAGAAGTTCTGTCTATGTGCAAATGTGTGATATATGTACAAGGTGGTAGTACGTATGAGGCCTTGAGCCACAATGTGAACACTTCAGTGTTTCTATGAGATGAACTATTTTGCGGTTGAGCTGTTCAATACAAGTATGTTCTGTTTATACATGAATCGTTATTGTTAAGTCTGTGCTAATGATTCTAGCCAGACATGATGTGTATGAAAAAGGTAGAAGAACGAAAGTATTTCAAAGTGAAAGTGACTGATGTTTTAAGGTGATAGGAATCGAGGCTATTCCTATTATTCAACCTACTTCATATCCTTTATTCGGTTATCGAAGTTTTGAAGAATGTTTAAACTCTTGAAGTTGTTTGTTCAACTGTTATAACTTGCTTAGCAATTGAATGCTCACACTTGCTTTAAATAAAAATATTTTCAGCAAACGATGTTAGAAAGAACTTAAGGATCTCATAAAGATCAAGCTGATCGGTATCCAGACGAAGTACCATTCAGTATGTGAATGTGCGTGAAAATTAAGTGAAGACTTATAATGTAGAATAGTTTAATTGAACTACAGATTAGTTTAATGAACTATTATATATCCTTGGTGGCGGACAAAAGTCACTCTTGTTCGATGTAAAGAATAATGTAATTATCATTATTTGTAATGAAAGAAATTATAAGGTTTCTAGAACCTGGGATTTTAGAATATATGTTGTTATATTTAACAATATAATGACTTATGTTTGGTAAGAAGTGGGACCGTGACGTACGGAATCCGGGTGTGAAAATAGACTGAATCTTGGGGCGTTACATGAATCGTGGATCACGATCTAACACTATCAAAACTGGTACCCCATGTCAAGAAATAATTTCCTTAACATATAGTTTAGCTAACTGATCTAAGTTAAACTTGACTCTTATTGGCAAAAAGTGAGCCGACTTCGTCAACCTGACCACTATTACCCAAATAGCGTCATACCCTTTCTGTGTAGTTGGAAGTCCCACCACAAAATCCATCGTGATGTGTTTTCATTTCCATTCCGAAATTTCTAATGACTGTAACAAGCCGCTTGGTCGTTGATGTTTGGCCTTAACTTTTTGACAAGTTAATGACCTACTTACATATTTTTCTCTCTCTCTTTTCATGTTCGGCCACCAAAAACTATGTCGAAGGTCTTGATACACCTTAATACTACCAGGATGAATCGAGTACCTTGAACTATGAGCCTCTTGTAATATTTCCTCCTTTAAATTTGTTTCACTCGGAACCCAAATTCTTCCCTCAAATCTTAATAATCCCTCATTATCAATACTATACTTTATCTCGTTTTCATCTGCTAGTCGTTTCTTCATCTGATCACACTCATCATTTTTGAGTTGTACCTCCGTGACTCTCTCTATAATGGTAGATCGAATCTCCGTTGTAAATAGTTTTTAACCCGAATCACTCGGTAACTTTACCTATAACTCCATTCTAGTCATCTCTGTTATTAACTCTATTTGAGCCGTTAACATAGACAACTTTTCCTGACCCTTCCTACTTAAGGCGTCAGCCACTACATTTGCTTTTCCTGGATGATATAGAATATCACAGTCGTAATCCTTTATCAACTCCAGCCATCTCTTTTGTCTCATATTTAAATCTTTTTGTGTGAAAATATATTTTAGACTTTTATGGTTCGTGTATATACATTTTTTACTACATAGATAATGGCTCCAAATCTTTAAGGCAAACACTATTGTTTCCAGTTCCAGATCATGAGTACGATAAACCTTCTCATAACACTTTAACTGTCGTGATGCTTACGCAATGTCCTTGCCATGCTACATGAGCACGTTACCGAGTCCTCTATGCGAAGCATCGCTATAAACTATAAAATTCCCTGTATCATCGAGTAAAGATAATACACGTGCTTCACTCAACCTTTTCTTTAGTTCTTGAAAACAGTTTTCACACTTCTCAGTCCACACGTACTTCACTGTTTTTCTTGTCAAATTAGTCAACAGACTAGCTATCTTAGAAAAATCTTGGATAAATCTTCGATAGTATCCCGCTAACCTTAGGAAACTTCGTACCTCTATTGGTATTTTCGGTTATTCCCAATTAATCACTGTTTCCACCTTCGCTGGGTCTACTAAAATTCCATCTCGATCGATAAGATGTCCTAAAAACTGTACTCTTTCTAGCCAAAATTCACACTTAGTGAATTTCACATATAACTTTTCCTTGCTTAGTGTCTCCAACACTAATCTTGGCTGTTCAGTATGATCTTATGGCATCTTAGAATAGACTAAAATATCATTGATAAACACTACGACTAACTTGTCTAAATTTTGTTTGAACACTCTGTTCATCATATCCATAAATTTAGCTGGTGCATTAGTCAACCCAAATTACATCACCAAAACCTCGTAATGGCCGTAACAAGTCCTGATTGTCGTCTTATGTGCATCCTCCTTTCTAACCTTTAACTGATGATACCTCGTTCGCAAATCTATCTTAGAAAAATACTTTGCCCCTTTCAATTGATCAAAGAGATCATCGATCCCGGGCAATGGGTATTCATTCTTTATCGTTAACTTGTTCAACTCTTGGTAGTCAATACAAAGTCTCAATGATCCATCCTTCTTCTTCACAAATAGTACCAGCGCTCCCCACAGCGAAACACTCGGTCGAATGTATTTTCTATCCAACAGTTCTTGTAATTGAGCCATCAAGTCCTTCATCTCTACTGGTGCAATACGATACGGTGTCCTCGAAACCGGTGCCGCTCCTGGCACAATATCTATTACGAATTCGATCTCCCTATTCGGTGGAAGACCTAGTAATTCGCTTGGAAATACATACACGAATTCTTTGATTATAGGAATTTGTTCCATCATTGCTCCCACTCTCTAAGTATCAACAACATGACACAAATAACCTACACAACCCTTCCTTAACAACTTCCTAGTTTATGTCACGGTAAGACAACACGAATGTCCCAGTGACTTGCTACCATAACTACCTTAGGTTGCTTCAACGTTCAAAGGTTTATACATTTCTTTTGACAATCTATAATTGCACCATGGTTTAACAACCAATCCATCCCGAGAATTACATTGAATTCTCCCAACTTTATCGGTATTAAATTTACCGATAATTTATAACCTCGTATTTCTACACAACAATGCCTATGATTATATTCAACAGAAATTATTTATTCATTTGCTACCTTAATATTCAAAGGTATAGGCAATCTTTTGGGAAGTAATCCTAACAGTCTAGCAAAGTCACATGCTATAAAAGAACAAGTATCACCCGAATCAAACAACACATAAGCACTTATATCGTTGATTGGGATAATACCTGCAACTACATCCCCTGATGCAACTGCATCCTGGATCGTCATATTAAAGGTGTGCGCCATCGGCCTACTCGTCTGAGCTGGACCACTAATAGCTAACTTACCACTATTAGTGCCCTTGTTACCATCCATCCCCTTCTTCGGAAAATTCTTCGCCATGTGATCAGTTGATCCACATACAAAGCATTCGTGATTCTTCTTCAAACTTGGACAATTAGGCAAAATGTGCCTCTCTTGTCCACAGTTGTAACACACCGCTTTACCCTTGAGACAGACTCCTATGTTAGTCTTCCCACATTTCTTCCATGTCTCCATCCTCTTTTTAGGAACACCATCCTCCATTCGCTTCTGCCCATTGTAACTCCCGCTGGCTCCCTCGGGTTTCACTCCCCCGTCTACCTTACTCTTATTCTTCTTCTCTCTATGGTATTGGCTTAAGGCCTAATTACCACCCTCAACAATTATCACCTTCTCCAGAATGGTTCCAAAGGAGTTACTTTGAAACACTGATATCTGGCTATAGAGCCAGGGTTTCAAGCCCTGCTCAAATCTCCTCGCCTTCCTCACCTTCGTATCCACTTGATGTGGAGAAAATCTCGCCAGTTCATTGAACTTGGTAGCATATTGGGGAACAGTCATGTCCCCTTGTTTCAATTCTAAAAACCTCATCTTCATCCTACCCTACATACTTGTGGGGAAATAGTTCCCAAAGAAGATCTCCTTAAACTGTGTCCACAATATATTCTTTACTCCCGCCCTAGCCCGGTTCGCCTCCCACCAGAAGTTGGCCTCTGCCTTCATCATATAGGTAGCTAAAGAAACCTTATACCCCTCTTCGACATTTACAATTACAGATGCCTTCTAAATTTCTTTTACCCAAGTTTGGGCTTCTATAGGGTCCGTAGTTCCTTTGAACTCTGGCAGACCTACACTCTTAAAATACTTAAACGTAGTAGCACGTACTACCGCAAGATCTACATGTATATTAGTCCCATTTCGATTAAAAGCAGTTGTTAGTAAATTAACAAACTCCTACATCGGGTTAACCGGTCCCCCTTCTGGTTGATTCACGTTAGCTTCCTAGTTTCGTTGTCTTCATCTTGTCGGCATCTTTCTGTTAAAATGAATAACACATCGTTATTACTTTCTTCTTGTTAATTAGTTATTATTTATCTTTAAACAATAACTCAGACTCATTGCACAACATGTTCAATAAAGGCATATAATGATATGCTTCTCCCTTTGTAGTATAATACTACATCATTCATCATTACACATCCTTAGCTGATTACATTACTTTCCCCTAATTACTTTCTAAAAATTAGGAATTAGAAAATACTACCCTTTGATTATACAAAAGAAGGTTTTACGTCACTACATAGATACGCATATTTACATATCTAAACCTACTCTAGTTACTAACTAGATTACATTTGCATAGTGGCATTCTCATAATCTGCATCGGCAAGACTGACTACCAAATCTCGACTGATAGTATACCAATTTTCTCGGTTGTTACAATTATTGATTATTCGCAATTAGTGCAAGTTCATTAACTCAAACTGAGATTTAAATTTTAGAAGTGTGACTGGTGAATAACTATTGTTGGTTATTCATATCTATAAACAATATTGTTGATTGCAAATAGGGCAATTGATTTCAGCCTATTATAAAATAGCTTTTGAGCTAGGTCTTAGCTAATTATTTTAGCAAGACAAATATTTGTTGAAACTTGCTACGTTATAGTATTTGAACTCAATTATTATTGAAAGATCAATGCCAATTATTTTGGCTAGATCGAGATAGAGATTAGATGTTGAAATCATAGCATTTCTTTGAATCCAAACTATATTGTTACGGTATGAATTCTTGATGTAAGACTGAGATGAACAACCTTTATATAAAAAAGGAACCTTGTGGTCAGATATACGGGCATTGCAGGAGTTGAGTATTATGCATAACATTGGGTACAAGGGGTTGGCCACTCCAGGTAATTGCAGAGGGTTATAGTTTAGTTTTTATAACTAATTTATAATTATGGGGTAAATCGATATTGAATATTGATAATGCCTCAAGACGTTCATGATCCCACTATGATCAATCAGCATAAAATCTGGGAATATCCCACTTTATTATTGTTGTGTTATTATCGTTTGTTAATCAAATGAGCATTATTAAAACTTAGTAAGAATTTTATTCTTCCATCATTGAATTGTTGTTTAGCGTGAAGGTCAATAGAGTCTTGTTATTGATAAACAATTTGTTTAGCTCCATCGTAATCTGTTGAGTATTATTGAATTCTTATTGAATCTAGACTCTAGTATTCTTGATTCATATTTCTTATTAAATGCTTTAACTTGTGGAGCAAACGCGTTTCACACCCTTGCTTAAATATCACATTTCAGTTAATAATGAGGTAGCATGAGGGGCAGATAGAGACAAGGGCAAGGACAAAATGTCGGATAAGTTATTATGACTTTAATTATTATGTTATTATATGTAAACCTTTTTGTATAACTAAAGGTGTGTATGTTATGTTAAGGTTAGATAACTTGGGATGATGTTATAAAGATATTAATTAAATATATGTATGTTTATATTCATAAATAGATGGGTAGTTAGATGATGGATCATGAGCACCAAACTCGAGGGTCAGGTAACCCGAATTTGGGGGCGTCACATGTTGGTATCAAAGCAGTAGGTTATATACCTTAAGTGGGGGGGGGGGAAACCCTAGGATTATAACCATAAGTAAGATAGAGAAAACTCATTTAGAGTTATAAGTGAGAGATTGACAAAGTGCATCAATAGTAAGATATGTAGACACCTAAAGTTTATGGATGGTGTACCGGTGATGTACAAATTAAGATTATTTAAACTAATTATAGGATGTGCGAAGATGATGAAATAGTTATGGGGATGTTTGCAGTTGTTGCACCAATGCCATTAGCTGAGGTGAAAGCTCAGAGTGAGTCAGTTGAAGAATTTGTTAGAGACGAACCTATGGTGAATCTGGAAAGCGATCATGACGAGTATCCTGAAATGGATTTGAATGACGATGAAGAGGTAGATTCTAAAAAAGCTAAGGTGGAGTCAGAAATTAAGACTGAAGAAAGGGAAAAAGGTAAAGTATCTGCAGAAGATCAGGAGCTACGAAGTAAGGTGTTTCTCTTGGAGGAGTTATGAAAGACGAAGAGGGCATTACGTGAGATGACCGACGAATGAAATGATCTGAAGGAACAAGTGGAAAGAATGAAGGCTGAAGGTGGTGGATCATTGGAAGGTACACTCAAGTAGAAGAAAGGTAGCAAAAAAAGAAAAGGAAAGAATAAGAGTGACACTTGATCAGTGGGATTTATACGTATGACTTAAATAGTTGCATGTTCTCGTTGATTTTATATGGATTTGTATGACTATAGTGTTATTGTGCTTAATCGATGAATTGTGGAGCCTTACAGGTATTTTCTAGCAATCAGGGGCAAAATGGTCATATTTCTCATGCTCGCGCCGAGGCGCCAATGCCAAGCTTACTAGCCGCGCCGCAACGCCACCTTCCTTGACCAGATGACCTAACCATGGCGCCGCAACGCCAATAACTCTATGTAGACTCGCGCCGTAGCGCGAGCTCTATGTTTTCCAAGTACACGTGGTGCCGCAGCGCCGACCACAAGGCTATTGCTCGCGCCGCGGTGGCACCTCCGGTGTCTAGGCAGAGCCCAAGTGCATTTGACCTAGCGGGAAGCAAGGATGCATATATAATAGAGAGCAGCCTCTGCAGGAAAGGGAGATCTTATAACCTACATCATATGAGACCTTAGAATAGGATAGCTTAGCATAGATTAGTTATATTCTATAATTTCTCTTTCTTTCTCATGCTTGTAAATATAGATTAGAGAGAAGTCTGTTATGTCTTTGGAGCACACGAGCAGTGAGCGACACGGATTGAAAAGTTTGATTTGAGCGGAATGCATAGAGATGGAAGGGCTTTGACAGAGTTTCCTCTTTTCCATTTGTTTTCTCTTATTTTATAGTCTATAAATGTTGTCTTTACTGCTACTTGTATTTTGTTCAAAAACTATGAACTGAATATTTGCTCTAAGGTTATAATGGAACCCTTTGTTATTTAAATTGACTGTCTTATCTCTTTGGTTGGCACCATATGATTTGGATTAATATATTTGTGCTTTATGATTCTCGCTAAGACATTAGTGATGATTTTCATAATCTGCATGATATCGACAGAAGGATTGTAGATTTACACCTAAATATATTAGCATATGATTGTGGGTCTCAACTGCATAAGTTGTGCGTAGAATAGACATATCTCTGTGTGCCACGTGCGACCTTATTGAGAACTTAAAATTAATTCCTTGTTATGATTAATTTACATAGACATATGTAGGATTGCATCTAGCTTGAACGTTCTTTTCTGTTCTATTACCTTTTGGGTGGATCTGGAGAGGATATGTTTGTGCATATCTCAACAGAGGTGCATAAGCACATGTGTGTTCTCAGTCGATAAATTGTTATGACAATTAAGACCAAATAGAGAAGGGTAGCTAGTTTGATGAAACATAGCACGCCAGGTGTTCGACAGAATGCCTGTGCGGGGTGAAGTTGTGACCTTAACGTGTATATCCTTAGATTACCATTCGCTATCTATTTACTTGCTTTGTTAATTACTTAACTAGATTAATTACACTTCCATTTATTGCTGTTCGAATAAAACTTTAGCGATGCATAGTCGGTATTTAGTAAATATTAGTCATAGCTCCTCGTGGGTACGACATAATTCTTATCACTGTATTACTTGTTAGACCGCGTATACTTGTGCGTGTTTAGTGATCGATTTTCTGACAATATTAGTCATAGTCTCTCATCCTACTGCATCAAAAGCACGACGCTGAGACTCGCAGGTAGCAGAGGCACCTTGCAGCTGTGGCGCAGAGGCAGGACATTGCTATGCAGTACCAGGCTAAGCTGGTAAACACCATGTAGAGCATTTACACCGACTATTGTGGCGAGAACGCTGAGTTCATGCCATACTAGTTCATGGAGCCTCTTGTCTTCCCACCATACCCTCCACTATCACCGCCCACCGATGCTGATGAGGACGCTGCTGATGAGGATGAAGCTGAAACCGCTGCTGAGTGAGCCCATTGTATAAGATTGCTTTATGCTTGGTAATGAGGGTATCGCTCACCTCAAGTTTGGGGGTGTTTTTAGTTATTATCTGTTTTACTTCTGTACTTCCATGACTAGGTTGCATACTTTAGTACCTTATTATGTTTTTATTATCAGGATTGTGGTGCAGTCGTTTTGAACTGCGGGCTTTTGTTGGATTTTTATTATTATGCCGTGAACTATTTTTGGTATTTATTAATTAATGCTTTGATTATTATCAGCATGATTGTGGTTTATAGCCATCTTTTTGGGGCTTATACAGATTTGATGCTTGTGCCATGTAAATGGCCTTTTTACCCTATTTTGAGCTGCTATTTAGCAAGGGTGTTATAGTTATCATAAATTTTTAATTGTGGCTGATGACAAGCGCCATGTATTTATGCCTATCTCTTAGAGTCGTGTCAAGCATGTATGGGCTAGGGCTCGTTCAATTGATAAGTTTATACTATTATTGATCCATCCTTGTTAGCAAGCACCGACCAACTATATTAACTAGTTATTTTTACGAATTTAGATCGCGTGTTTATTGCGTTGAGACTTTGTCCACTCTAGTAAACTTTCATTTTTACAAGGTAATAAAAGACTTAGACGTTTATACAGTTTTGGATCTTGGTTTCTGGCATGTTGACATATAAATTTTTTTGAATGAAAACAGATTAAAAATAGAAAAGAAGAGTTTGTATATCGAAAGTTTTGTGGTGGGTCGAGATGGAGCATAAAACGCACTCGCCCATAAACGCAGGACCGATATCGAGATGGAGCATAAAATTCACTCGCTAAATAATCTTCATTTTTGTTGTAGAATCTCAGTGGCTTATGTTGATTATGTGGCCTTTACTGCTCGAGTTATTAGATTCACAGAGGTGTTCTACACCTAGTTCCCTAAAGTCGTCTGGCTTGGGAGTCACTAAACAAAAGCTCATTCATGGATAGTTCTGAATAGCCTAAGGTAATTAAGTATCGTCCGAGTCAGATTTTACTGTCGTCATGCTAGAGTCTTTTGATCTTTTCCTGCACTTGCGTCTTATTCTTAATGCTTGTTGAATGTTTAAGTTGTGGAGTATACATATTGGTATTAGCAATCGACTGTGTGAGCTTATTTGAGCCATGATTAGTTTGGGCGATTAGTCTCAACACACACGTAGAATGGATCTAATACAGTCTTATGCTTAAAAAATGAATGAACCCTTATTCATGTTTGTGTTTGCCCTATTCTTTGAGAGTAGCTATGATCAAGCTTTGAAGCCATGATGCTACTATACTGTTTTAGTTTTCTTTCGCGCATGTTTTATTATTAGTGTTGTGTTAGTTAGTTTGCTCGAGGACAAGCAAATACTTAAGTTTGGGGGTATTTGATGAGCGAGATTTATACCCGCGAATCAGATATTTTAGGACTTAAATAGTTGCCTGCTCTCGTAGATTTTATATGGATTTGTATGATTATAGTGTTATTATGCTTAATCGATGAATTGCATAGCGTTACATGTGTTTTCTAGAAATCAGGGGCAAAACGGTCATATTTCTCATGCTCGCGCCGCGGCGCTAATGCCAAGCTTACTAGTCGCGCAACAGCGCCACTTTCCTTGACCAGATGACCTAACCATGGCGCCGCAGCGCCAATGACTCCAAGTACACGTGGCGCCGTAGCACCAACCACAAGGCCACTGCTCATGCTGCGGCTCCTCCGATGTCCAGGCAGAGCGTAAGTGCATTTGACCTAGCGGGAAGCAAGGAGGCATATATAACAGAGAGCGGCCTCTGCATGAAAGGGAGATCTTATAACCTACATAATATGACACCTTAGAATAGGATAGCTTAGCTTAGATTAGTTTTACTCTGTAATTTCTCTTTCTTTCTCATGCTTGTAAATATAGATTAGGTAGATTAGGGAGAAGTCTGTTATGCCTTTGGAGCACACGAGCAGTGAGCGACACGGATTGGAAAGCTTGATTTAAGCGGAATGCGTGGAGATGGAAGGGCTTTGACAAAGTTTCCTCTTATCCATTTGTTTTCTCTTATTTTGTATTCTATAAATGTTGTCTTTACTGCTACTTGTATTTTGTTCTATAGCTATGAACTGAATATTTGCTCTAAGGTTATAATGGAACCCTTTGTTATTTAAATTGACTGTCTTATCCATTTGGTTGGCACCATATGATTTGGATTAATATATACATTAGTGATGATTTTGGTAATCTGCATGATATTGACAGAAGGATTGTAGATTTGCACCTAAATATATTAGCATGTGATTATGGGTCTCGACTGCATAAGTTGTGCGTAGAATAGACATATCTCTATGCGCCACATGCGACCTTATTGAGAACTTAAGCTTAATTCCTTATTATGATTAATTCACATAGACATCTGTAGGATTGCATCTAGCTTAGACGTTCTTTTCTGTTCTATTACCTTTTGGGTGGATCTGGAGAGGATATGTTTGTGCATACCTCGACAGAGGTGCATAAGCACCTATGTGTTCTCGGTCAACCAATTGTCATGATGATTAAGACTAAAGAGAGAAGGGTAGCTAGTTTGATGAAACATAGCACGCCAGGTGTTCGACAGAATGCATGTGTGGGGTGAAGTTGTGACCTTAGCGTATATATCCTTAGATTACCATTCGCTATCCATTTACTTGCTTTGTTAATTAGTTAACTAGATTAATCACACTTCTATTTATTGCTGTTTGAATAAGACTTTAGCGATGCATAGTCAGTATTTGGTAAATATTAGTCATAGTTCCTCGTGGGTACGACACACTTCTTATCACTGTATTACTTGTTAGACCGCGTATACTTGTGCGTGTTTAGTGATCAGTTTCTGACCAACAACAGTAACTCAGGAAATTCAAATCCAAAGAAGAAGAAAGCATGTGGCAAATGTGGAAAGCATCATTTGGGAGAGTGTATGATGGTTAAAAAGTATGTTTCAATTTTGGACAGAAAGGACATATTTTACCAAATTGTCCTCAACCAAATAAGAGAAGATGTTTTTCATGTGGTGGAACGGGCCATGGATTCAACAAGTGTCCAAGGAAGCAGACAGGTGAAAGGAGTGGACTGTAGACAGATTAAATATGAGCAGTAGTACCTTTTGGTAGTGAGATGCAATATTAAAGATTGTAATATCAAGAACGATGAGTAGGTATATGTATATATTTATGTATATATGTATGAATGTAATCTTTATGTTCAATATGAATATTAAGAATAATTTTGGTGAATTACAACTTTTTGTGTAAAGTTGTGGTAGTTAATCACGAGTTTTATTAAAAAAAGGGATAGTGATTGATTATAGTAGTATGTGTTATGTACTAAAAGTACTATGTACTATTTGAATGAATATGAATGTAATTAGAATAATATGAATATATGTTTGGTTAAGTAAATAAATTAAGAGGGTTAAGATAGTTCTTTGTTTATCTAATAAGTTATTAATTCAGCAAGCTAAATTTGTTAATCAAGCAAACTGAATTGTTTTGAGTTTAAAATTTTATGGTAAATTCTTATTATGCTAATAATAAGATGTAGTGTAGATATAAAGGATTAATGTAAGTTTTTTTTTAAACAGATAATGCCGCCAAGGAAGGGAAGTGTAAAGGAAAACATGGAAGAACAATTTTTGAATCTGAAGAAGAAGAATATGACAGTGACTGAGTATTTCGTCAAGTTCAACGAGTTAGCTAAATTCGCTCCACATCGAGTGGACACTAAGGAACTCAAAGCGCGATGTTTTAGGAATGGATTGAAACCATTGGTACTCAAGAAGTTAGATGTGCTGCAAATTAATTCATTTTCAACTTTGTTAGAAAAAGTAATTATCGCTGAGGGAGGAATTGAAGTCGTATCAAAGAATAGTAAAGAACAAAGAAAGGAAATTGAAGAAGATAATAGGGCAGATGGTAGTGCAAACAGTAATTTTAACAAATGTAAGAGGGATGATAATGTTAACTCGGGAAATAATCCAGAAGAGAGTAGGAAGAAAGGTGCACCGTGTCTAGTTTACGGGAAGAATCATCAAGGAGTTTGCTTAAAGGGAAGAATAGTTTGTTTTAACTGTGGTAAAGATGGACATGTTTCTCCCAATTGTTCCAGTCCAAAGAAGATACAAGGTTGTTTTTGCTGTCGATCGTTAGAGTATCATGTTCGTGACTGCCCAAAGAAGAATGAGAATAAGGGAAACAACAATAAGGGAATCAGTAACGGAACAATATGGATCAAAGAATCAGCTCAGTAGGGAAGACAAACAACGTTCACTTTCAGCATGACAGTTTCAGACGCATTGGCTGCACAGGACGTGGTGGCAGGTAAAGATTTCATTCAGTAATACATTTGCGTACGTATTATCAGGTAGATATCGATGTGAGTCGTTTCTTTTTACGGATCCAAGTTTTAGGTTAATATATGAATCACAAATGAATATTATGTTTATAGGAATGAATTGATGATACAACTTTAAAAGATATTTGAATATAAGAAAATAGTGATTCCGAGGACGGAATCCTTATAAGGAGGGGAGAATGTCAGGACCCATAATTTTAAACAATAGAATTTTTACGAATTTTTTTTTATTGGTATTGATTATCAATATTATATTTAATACCTAGAATATGAGCTTAGTAAGATGGTCAAACTAAGTATTAACTAAGTAATATGAGTAAAGTTATGTTAAACAGCTGATGAAAACCCTAACCTTAATCCCGGATAGGGATTCAATAGTTGATATATTTATAGTATTTGTATTTGTGATTATGTGTTTGTAATGTATAGACTTAGTGATCAAAGGTTGATCAGATAAGGTGTAGCCTTAATAAACCCTAATCTTTATATTAAGAAACCCTAACGATCGATTATGAACCCAAATTACATTTTCGGGAAACCTAATTTCTGATTCGGGAACCCTAAATCCTAATTAGTAAATCCTAATCGTGATTATCAAACCCTAAGGGATAAAATTAAACGGAAGCATGTCAATTGACTATTATACCCTTAAAATCATGAGGGAAATGACCAAAATACCCATTTGGAGGCGAAATGACCAAAATACCCTTTACTTAATTTTTAAGTTGAGAGATATTATCAAATCCCGTGACTGATCATCACATTAGATAACACCATGTGCTGGAAAATCTCACCAAATCAGATCACTTAGTGCCACCTTGCATAACCTACATACATTGAATCAAAATATAAGAGATTAAAGAGAGAGAAAATGTGACGCCCCCAAAATAGGTATACAACACCCATTCTGAGTCGCCAAATACATGGTACAGAAAGCAAACTACAACTTCAATAATACAATTGTCATGCAAAATACGACAACACATACTGTGAGTTTAAATACAAATATTGTCTTCTGGAAAATATCCACACTCAAATAAATCCTCATTACAATTATTCAAACACTATTTTACAGAAATAGTGAGGACTGCTAAAAACTTCTTTCTAGAACCATCACTCCATAGCCCGACTAGATCCTGCTATGTTCTCACCTCCTGAGAAGAAAAATGGAACAAAAAGGAAAAGGGTGAGCTCAACTAGCCCAGTAAAGAATATTATGACTAAGATAATATACAAAAAACTATCGTTAGTCTTCAACAGGGAAAAATCTAATAGAATATAATCGACAATAAGTTTTAGATCAACAACTGCAGCGGAAACAGCAAACCATTAGAAGAGTCAAGTAGAGAAAGAATTCTACTATCTTCTAAGATTTAAAAGTCCATCATCAATATTTTATCCTTGTAACATCAATTAATAATCATCTTTATCCAAATATTCATCTTTGCACTACAGGCCAAAGATATTCATTTGTATCACCTGTCAGTCATGTTCATCTCAACACCTGTTCATCTTTGCACTACAGGCCAAAGATATTCATCAAGTAATCATACATCTTTGCACTACATGCCAAATATATTCAGCAATATCATCATTTAGGACTGAGGATGATGAAAAATATCTTAAAGAGAACTAATCCAGTGAGACAGAAGGACAAATAGTAGGGATTCGTATAACAGTTTATCCAAGATCAATTATACTTCATAATAATCAATTGTGAAGCAGAATTCAAAAATAAAGATCAAAACATGGATACAATCAAAGATAGTAACCATAATAGACATCTTGGACAAAAAGGGAAAATTTTATTTTTCGGTGAATAGTGTCGTATTCGTGAATAGTGTCGTATACGTGAATAATAACGTATACGTGAATAGTAACCCCGACATAAAAAGTTCCAAATTTGATAAAAAAGTTCATATCAATATTTCAGCATAATGATATTGAAGAAAATAATATCCCTTACCTCAAAATATCAGTACTTCTGGTCGGAATACCGGTATAAGGCTGAAAGAAACTTGCTCTGATGAATAGAAACTCTCAAAGTATATAAATACTCACAAAATATACTCAATAATCTAGAGAGAGAAAGAGAGAAAACTTGTTTCTGGTGTGATTTTCAATTCTAACTTAGCCCTCTATTTATAGGAAAATGTTAGCACGCCGAAGCAGACTTAACCTGCAACCTGATGGCTTTACCTGCTACTATTCCCACCCACCACATTTGAATAAAAATCTCAGCACATTTCTTCACCAACCAAGAGTGGGGCCCATCAATTCTAGAATTTTCCATCAAAATGATAAACTCCGAAAATTCAACAATTTCTGAACCAGTCATCTCGTAAAATTCATAATAAATCATGCGTTCATTTTCAACGGTTCAAAATTTGTGGACATATACTCAACTTATATATGTATAACATACCCAAAAATTACCACGATCCAACGGTCGGATTAAAAATTATAACCCCCGCAAATTATCTCAAAAACCCTGATTTTTAATACCTCCATTCCGACAAAAATACTGATAAAAACCTCAACACTAACTCCTTCATTTTTAACCACAAAAATATATCCCTCATTTATATCCACATAAAATAAATATTTTCTTATCATATGAATCAATAATTAATTATTCACAAATAATATTACAGAATCACATTTATGACAACCAGGCCGTTCCCAGAAAAGAGGGGGCTTTCCAATAAGGATTTCTCCTTACTGGCGCGTAATTAGATGACCAAACCTCTCCTTGGACAGAACTTTCTAGACATTGCCAATAATGTTATCTAATAATATTATTCAAATAATATGAATTATTGATCTGATAAAGGAAAATACTGTGCAACAATAATTATTGAAACAACAATAATATAAAATATCAACGCAGCAATTATTGAATCAATAAAATAAAATATTGAACAATAACTACTATAACAATTATTGACTAGTGCCTTCTTATGTAAGAATCAATAATTTGTGCAATATCGTGTGCTACTATATTTTAACCACCGGGTATTCTAACAGTATTAACGGTAACAACTATACCGTTATTTATAAATAACTTATACTTGTTATTTTCTTCATCCAATCTCTTTTCGTCATGGGACCCACACAAGGCTGCGCCGTCGTACGAATATTCCCCGACAGCAAGAATATTCCACGACCAAACGAATATTCCCCGACAAAATGAATATTTTATAACCACTTGCTTATTTTACAAAATTTGCACATTTCACCCATAACCAAAGTATTATATCAAATTAACCCCTTATTATTCACAATAATATTTAGAGAAAATTTGATTTTATTCATTAATAAGTTGGGGTCTTACAACTTCTCCTCCTTATGAAATCTCGTCCTCGAAATTGACGTACGTACCTGATGTTTCAAAAAGGTGAGGATACCTCGCTTTTATTTCTGATTCCAACTCCTAGGTCATTTCTTCAATAGCATGGTTTCTCCACAAAACCTTAACTTGTGGTATAACCTTCGTGCATAGGACATGCTCTTTCTTATCCAAGATCTTAACAGGTACCTCCTCGTACGTTAAATCTTCAGCTATCTCGTCTGGTTCTAACTCAATAATGTGGTTCGGGTTTTTATCATATTTACGAAGCATAGATATGTGAAAAATATTATGAACACGAGACATGGTTGGAGGTAATGCGAGTCTATATGCCACATTTCCTATTCGCTCAAGAATCTCAAATGGACCAACAAATCTTGGATTGAGCTTTCCTCTCTTCCCAAATCTTGTAACTCCCTTCCATGGTGCAACACGTAACAATACATGATCCCCAATATTAAATTCCACGTCCTTCCGATGAAGATCCGCATAACTCTTTTGTCGATCCTGTGCCGTTTGTATACGTTGTCGAATCGTTTGGATCTTCTCTGTAGTAATGCGTACCAACTTTGGTCCCAACAATGTTGCTTCAACCACCTCGTCCCAGTATACTGGAGAATGATATTTTCTTCGATACAATGCCTCGAATAGGGCCACACCTATGCTCGCCTGATAACTGTTGTTGTAGGAGAATTCCACCAACGGTAGGTACTTATCCCAACTCCCTTTGAGATCTAGGACACAAAGTCTTAATAGATCTTCAAGAGTTTGAATAGTCCTCTCTGATTGTCCGTCCCTTTGAGGATGGTATACCGAACTGAATCGTAAATCCGTGCCCATAGCTTTCTGCAAGCTAACCCAAAATCGTGAAGTGAATCTTGGGTCCCGATCCGAAACTATGGATACTGGCATGCCATGCAATCTCACAATCTCGTTCACGTACATACTAGCAAGACGTTCAAGGGAATAAGTCTCACGTATCGGCAAGAAATGAGCGGACTTGGTTAATCTATCAACAATAACCCAAATCGCATCTATGCCTTGAGAAACCTTGGAAAGACCCGTAACAAAATCTATAGTAATGTGTTCCCACTTCCATTTCGAAATCTCAAGTGGTTGCAATGGACCCTTTGGTACTTGATGCTCCGCTTTTACACGTTGACAAGTTAAACATCTTGAGATAAAACTCCGCGATCTCTCTTTTCATATTGCTCCACCAAAATATATGTCGAAGATCGTGATACATTTTGGTACTCCCAGGATAGATTGCAAACGGTGTGTTATGTGCCTCCATCATTATTCTATGCTTCAAGTCAAAATCGTTAGGAACACAAAGTCTGGAGTTGACTCGAAGTATTCCTTCTTCATCGATTCCTGCTTCTGAAATAGCACCTTCTTGTACTTTCTTCTTCACACGCATCAGCTCCATGTCCGTAGCTTGAGCAGCTTTAACTTTATCGATTAAAGTCGATTTTACTCATATATCATCACATGGGTCCCTAGAGTCATTAACTATATCTCTATCATTTATTAATTATACAAAATAGGTCTTTGTGTTCAACAATATCACACTCGTACTAGCGTACAATCTTTTACTCAATGCGTCAGCTACCACGTTCGCTTTTCCAAGATGGTATGGTCAGAACAGGTTCTGAATGAGTCGCCTATTGAGCTATTGGAAAATCTTCTCGCATTCCTCGCTCCATACGAATTTTGTATCTTTCTGAGTCAGCTAAGCTAACGGAGTAGCGATTCGAGAAAATCCTTCCACGAATCTCCGATAGTAACCAGTTAAGCCCAGAAAGCTACGTACTTTGGTCACCGACTTCGGTTGCTCTCAATTATGATTCATATCCCAATCTTGGATCACACGACACAATGGCACATATTGTTTTACCACCACACAAATATAGAGTCCCTTACGGAGAGTCTGGCTTTGGTGCATTCCATAAAGGAAGTCACCAGATAGAGGCTCGGGTACCAACTTCTATAGTTGGGTTTTTAACTCCTGAAGTTCAATAGGAGCTATTCAATATGAGATTTTAGAAATGGGTTTTGTATCGGGTTGAAGATCAATACAAAAATTCAATATCACGCTCTGGGTTAGGCCAGGAAATTCTTCAGGAAATACGTCAGGAAATTCACTAACAACAGAAATATCATTCAAATCTGACGTATTTTTGTTCAAGTCCATGACATGGGCTAAGAAAGCTTGACATCCATTTTTCAATAAACGAATGGCTTTATGGCTTGATATAACAGCGATTGATTTTAATAGTTTGGTTGCTTGAATTCGCATAACTGGTTGGTTAGGAATATGAAAACTAACAACCTTACGAAAACAATCAATTTTGGCATGATGAGTAGTTAACCAATCAATTCCTAAATTCACATCAAAAGCAAGTATCTTTAAAGAGATAAGGTCAACAGGTAATGTGATTGTGCCAACTTGGATCATGCAAGATTTATAAACTGTAAATGTAACGAAGGTTTCACCCAACGGAGTTTCAACAGATAAGTTAAAGTCCAATTTCTCTGGAGTCAAGTTTAAACGTTGAGCACAAGCATGAGAGATAAAGAATGGGTAGAACCAGTATCTAGTAAAGTTTAAACTTCACAAGAATTCAAGATTAGCTTACCCGTGATCACCTCATTCGGGTTTCTCGCATTTTGGCCAGTCACAACAAACGCCCTTCCAGGAACCGCTGATTTCGACTTATCCGGGACACTTTTGGAGTCACCATCCCCGCTGAACTTGGTTTTGCTACAGAACACTCTCGAGCTATATGACCCTCCTTTCCACAGTTATAATATACCTTGGATTGTTGTGGGCAGTTTGGGCTGATATGTCCCTCTTTCCCACATTTGTAACATACGACTGGTGGTCGTTCTCCTTCCCTAGAAACAGTTGATGTTTGTGCTAACGTCTTCACGTTATCATTGTTGTACCTTCTCTTCTTGAAATCTCCTCCCGACTCACTCCTTCTATTATCACGACCACGATTACCACCAGAGTGGTTACCGCTTTTGTCCGAATATTTTCCTCCCTACTGGTTTTCATTGCTTCGATGACTGTCGCCACCGATATGACCCTAGTTATGGTCCCTCGGTTGCACATACTCATTATCTCGCTCTAATAATTGAGCCCTGTTTACAACATCTGAATATAAAGAAAATTTATGAGAGATAAGATATTGCCGAATCTCGGGTTTTAGACCTCTCAGAAACAACCTTGTCATTCGTTCCTCATTTTCGACCAAATGAGGTGCAAACCTGGATAACACTGCAAACTTCGCCTCGTACTGGGACACCGTCATGTTGTTTTGTTTCAGTCTGATAAACTCCACCTCCTTCATATGACGAATACTTTCAGGAAAATACTTGTCATTGAACAGTTTTTGAAATGTTTCCCAGGACATGTTGAGTGCGTCAGGCTGGGTACGCTTCACAGACTCCCACCAGTAGTCTGCCTCACCGCGGAACATAAAGGTGGCGAATGGAACCTTCTGTTCCTCCGTGCATCCCAAGACATCGAATATCTTGGTAATTTGCTTGACCCACGTTTCCGCCATGATCGGATCCGGCTTTCCCTTAAATTCTGGTTGTCCCAATTCTTTGAACTGCTTAGCTGTGACAAACCGCGCGTTGTTATCATTTCCACCCGTATTCTGCACACGAGTCTCCCTCGTCTGATTTTGCATGAACTGCAAAAAGCTCCTAAACATTCCATCATTCATCGTTTGCTCGGTAACGTTGTTTACAGGAGGAATATTGCCTTCCTGTTGCACGTTCCCCTGGGTGGTGACCAAAGGTGTCTCCACGGTCTGATTTACTCCATTATTAACGTTCTCAGCTGCCATTCTTAAATACTTCCATAAAACAAGGGTTAATAGTCATGTCATATATTATCCCTATACTCTGACCGACAAAATAAACACCAAATAAACTTAGTCAGGTCATACTAGCGAAGGAATTCCCCGTCTCTCCCCTCCTAGTTCTTGTCTCACATCTCAGCCAGGGATCATATCCCTAAGCTCTGATACCAACTGTGACGCCCCCAAAATAGGTATACAACACCCGTTCTGAGTCGCCAAATACATGGTACAGAAAGCAAACTACAACTTCAATAATACAATTGTCGTGCAAAATAAGACAACACATACTGTGAGTTTAAATACAAATATTGTCTTCTGGACAATATCCACACTCAAATAAATTCTCATTACAATTATTCAAACACTATTTTACAGAAATAGTGAGGACTGCTAAAACATCTTTCTAGAACCATCACTCCATATCCCGACTAGATCCTGCTATGTTCTCATCTCCTGAGAAGAAAAATAGAACAAAAAGGAAAAGGGTGAGCTCAACTAGCCCATTAAAGAATATTATGACTAAGATAATATACAACAAATTATCGTTAGTCTTCAACAGGGAAAAATCTGATAGAATATAATCGACAACAAGTTTTAGATCAACAACTGCAGCGGAAATAGCAAACCATTAGAAGAGTCAAGTAGAGAAAGAATTCTACTATCGTCTAAGATTTAAAAGTCCATCATCAATATTTTATCCCTGTAACATCAATTAATAATCATCTTTATCCAAATATTCATCTTTGCACTACATGCCAAAGATATTCATTTGTATCACCTGTCAATCATGTTCATCTCAACACCTGTTCATCTTTGCACTACAGGCCAAAGATATTCATCAAGTAATCATACATCTTTGCACTACAGGCCAAAGATATTCAGCAATATCATCATTTAGGACTGAGGATGATGAAAAATATCTTAAAGAGAACGAATCCAGTGAGACAGAAGGACAAATAGTAGGGATTCGTATAACAGTTTATCCAAGATCAATTATACTTCATAATAATCAATTGTGAAGCAGAATTCAAAAATAAAGATCAAAACATGGATACAATCAAAGATAGTAACCATAATAGACATCTTGGACAAAAAGGGAAAATTTTATTTTTTGATGAATAGTGTCGTATTCGTGAATAGTGTCGTATACGTGAATAGTAACGTATACGTGAATAGTAACCCCGACACAAAAAGTTTCAAATTTGATAAAAAAATTTCATATCAATATTTCAGCATAATGATATTGAAGAAAATAATATCATTAAGAAGAAAATAATATCCCTTACCTCAAAATATCAGTACTTCTGGTCGGAATACCGGTATAAGGCTGAAAGAAACTTGCTCTGATGAATAAAAACTCTCAAAGTATATAAATACTCACAAAATACACTAAACAATCTAGAGAGAGAAAGAGAGAAAACTTGTTTCTGGTGTGATTTTCAATTTTAACTTAGCCCTCTATTTATAGGAAAATGTTAGCACGCCGAAGCAGACTTAACCTGCAACCTGATGGCTTTACCTGCTACTATTCTCACCCACCACATTTGAATAAAAATCTCAGCACATTTCTTCACCAACCAAGAGTGGGGCCCACCAATTCTAGAATTCTCCATCAAAATGATAAACTCCGAAAATTCAATAATTTCTGAACCAGTCATCTCGTAAAATTCATAATAAATCATACGTTTATTTTTAACGGTTCAAAATTTGTGGACATATACTCAACTTATATATGTATAACATATCTAAAAATTACCACGATCCAACGGTCGGATTAAAAATTATAACCCCCGTAAAATATCTCAAAAACCCTGATTTTTAATACCTCCATTCCGACAAAAATATTGATAAAAACCTCATCATTAACTCCTTCATTTTTAACCACAAAAATATATCCCTCATTTATATCCACATAAAATAAATATTTCCTTATCATATGAATCAATAATTAATTATTCACAAATAATATTACAGAATCACATTTATGACAACCAGGCCGTTCACAGGAAAGAGGGGGCTTTCCAATAAGGATTTCTCCTTACTGGCGCGCAATTAGATAACCAAACCTCTTCTTAGACAGAACTTTCTAGACATTGCCAATAATGTTATCTAATAATATTATTCAAATAATATGAATTATTGATCTGATAAAGGAAAATACTGTACAGCAACAATTATTGAAACAACAGTAATATAAAATATCAACGCAGCAATTATTGAATCAATAAAATAAAATATTGAACAATAACTACTGTAACAATTATTGACTAGTGCCTTCTTACGTAAGAATTAATAATTGGTACAATACCGTGTGCTACTGTATTTTAACCACCGGGTATTCCAACAGTATTAACGGTAACAACTACGCCGTTATTTATAAATAACTTATACTTATTGTTTTCTTCATCCAATCTCTTTCCGTTATGGGGCCCACACAAGGCTGCGCCGTCGTACGAATATTCCCCGACAGCAAGAATATTCCACGACCAAACGAATATTCCCCGACAAAATGAATATTTTATAACCAATTGCTTATTTTATAAAATTTGCACATTTCACCCATAACCAAAGTATTATATCAAATTAACCCCTTATTATTCACAATAATATTTAGAGAAAATTTGATTTTATTCATTAATAAGTTGGGGTCTTACAGAAAACCAAAGTTATCTTCATTTGTACTCAAACACTTCACCAAACTCTCTCACTCTCTAAAGCTACGAAATAGAAAAGTAAATCAGCCCCTAACCAAGTCCCTAACACATCAAGATCAGTTTAGAAAGCTAAGAATCAAATTTTGTTCAAGAGATGTATAAATCCTAACTTGAGTTTAATCTTGTATTGTAAGATAGACTTGTTGTTTTTGTGTTTCATCTTGTGTTGTAAGATATTATTTAGTGATCTATGATGTTATATCATAGATCCATAACATCAAAGTGCTCAAAAATTAAGTTTTTAAAACTGTAAAGAACCCTAGTTCTATGGCCTGACAACCGAATGGCAGAGGTCAAAGATCTAGATCTGTTTATGATTCGTCTTATTTAATGTAATAGAGATGTAGTATGCTATGTGGGATGTAATCTGGAAGTGGAATCATGCTCATAGCAGGTCCAGATTCTAATATATTGATGGTCAAAGTGGGTTGACTGACCATGACTTTGTATTTTTGGGTAACCAGAAAATACCCAGATGGGTCTGACAAGGTTTTGTTGGGCTTGAATCTGTCAGATGTTATATAATTTGTTTATGTTAGTGTATCAGTGTTATACTCTGTTATATGGACTATAGATTCATGGCCTTAGATCACTTAAACAACAAACGGATTCAAAGTTATAGGCAGTCAAACTAGGCTGACCGAACACGATTTCGGTTTCCTGGAAATTCTAAAAAATGTATGAACATGGTTTCTGACAAGGTTTGACTGACTCAAATCTTGAGATTGTGATGTAGTTAAGCTACCTAAGTGAAGTGATGTTGTTCTTTGACATGAGGACTACAAAAGTGTGACACTTAAACACCAAACCATTACATGTAAATCAAGTTATGGAAGCCACAAAGTGGGTACCAAGATCTGTCTGGGTTTCTGGGTAACCAAGAAGACCTAAAACAGGTCTGACAACCTTTTTGAAGCCTTAGATCTTGCAGATGTGATGAAGTACGACCCTGATCATTATTGATACATGTAGTATTACATCAATACTATATGATCAGTACCTTTATTAGCCTAGAAAACAACATGAACTGTGAATTAATGGTGGTCAGACATGGCACCTTGAAACTGACTATGTGAAAGTAGTATTCACACAAGCCAATCATGTTTGATGATAAAGCATATACTTTGTAACAATCTTATTCATTTATTAATAAAAAATATTAATTTATTAAAGGCTTTTAATTATCTACATGATGTTATTTTTAATATGTGATAAACACATAGTTTTAAGCAATGATTTTAGAATAATGATGATGATCATTCTAATGAGATCTAAATTCTTAGAAAGCTTAAAACTAAAATAGTTCCCAATCGTTGGATTACTAAATTGGGGATTAGTGAATCTGGATAGATTGGTACATACGTTGCTTGCTCATTGGATGAGGATGATTGATCTCATGATCATTTGTGTGGAGACATTAAACAAGTATGTAGGTGCTTATTAGAGAATAAGTTCACTGAACATGGCTCGCTAAGGAATACCTAATGGAGTTTTACTTATCTGTCAATAGGAATTCATGTAGTGATAGTAGTACAAGTGATCCTTGGACTTGAGATCATCATAGTATCTTGTGTATGATGAATTATACTTTGACTTATTCCTTAAGACCCTTAGGGCATATCAAAGGGTATGCTTGGGTATAATAAGTTATACATAGAGATAATGTATGATCAATAAAGAATCTACCACTTCTAGTAAAAGAAGAGAAATGTCCTATATGATTCGATAAATGACAACCCAGTAGTCCTTGGCTAAGGCAGAATGAAATTAGAAAGGAGTTTCTAATTTACATTATTTGGAGTTGTGCATTTAAGAGTCGAAATACATATAATTAAATAAAATTATACTTGATAGTAATTACATGTCTTATATTTAATTGGGACAATGTATGGTGGAAGGATTGAATTGTACGATAACTATTTACTCAAAGGTTCTTTTATGATTAATGTTGAAATCTATATTATATGTAAAGTCCTTAATCGCTAGGGAGGCTTATCCCTGTTGTAGAATAAATATTATTTATTTAAATAAATTAATTGTTTAATTTATTTATTTAAATAAGATTAGAATTGTTCTAATTGATTTATTCACAACCGGTTTAATATGGAGAACCTAAAGGGTCACACCATAAAAGAAAGAATAATTATTTAAGAAGTAAATGGCATAATCGTAATAATAAGTTAAGTATATTTAATTTAATCTATGGTGATAGAATAAATTAAATAGCTTAATATTTATTATTTAATATTTTGGAAATATTAAATATAAATTAATAAGAGGAGTCTTATTATTATTACTACTATTATTATTATTCAATTCCTAACGGAGTTTGAAAATTAATTAATAAAAGTACTCTCATATATTTCTAATAAGATTAGGAGGTTAAATTAATTAAAAGAGTTTAATTAATTATCCCTAATAAGATTAGGGAGCTTAATTAATTAAAAAAATTTAATTAACTAAATAAAACTTATTTCCTTAATTGTTAAGGAGGATTGCCTACATCTATAACTAAGAGGAGTCTTATTATGGGTGAGGTGGTTGCTTTAAAAAAAACACGTGAATGCGTAATTTCAATAGTTGGGAGAGTACACCCTTTTCTATAGAGATAGAAAAACTAGAGTTTTGCCAAATACCCATCTTCTTGAATCCTTTTTCTTCCTTGGTGGATCACCTCTAGAGGTCAAATACTTGGGTGGCTAACGTTGATCAAAGGAAGGAACCCAACCCGGAGGATTCAAGTTGAACACGTAAAGGATTTGGAGGTAAACTTGTACCTGAGGAATCTCGAATCTTCAAGGGTATGATTCTCATTCTTTATCTTTTTGTTTAATTAATAATTGTGCATAAAGGATGATCCGGGTATATGGTTTGTAAAAATTTAAACTCTGATTTTTCACGTTTTCGCTTACTTTGTGCAATTTGATTGCGTTCATGAATATTACAAACCCAACTGTAGCATCAGAGCCAAATCTTTATGCGAATTATTAATTGTTTTAATTTGATATGTATATTGATATGTGTTTAGAATAATTTAATTGGGCATAATTTTGTTGTATAAAATTTATTAAAAAAAAAACATGTAGTGTTTTTGTTGTTGTTAGAATTCGTGATTTAAGGGAGAATCACTTATTTAAGTTTCCTGCAATTCACGTGTGGGCAAGTGTTTTTTAAAAGTTACAGGTGCTACCATTTTTAGTTACAGGAGGAGTTTTCCTAAAGGTTGTCACGTAATTCGTGTAAAAGTAGTATGACTACTTATATTATATATATGTAATATATATTACCGTAGTATATATATTATATATATATATATATATATATATATTATATTCTTAATAATTTTATAATTAAAATAAAAGTTTATTTTAATTTTAAAATTAAATTTCATGCTAACTAATTAGAGTTGGAATTGGATTCCATGATAACTAATTGGAGTTAAAATTGGATTCCATGTTTTCTAAAATAAAGGAGTTTATTTGTGAATAGGAAAGTGAATCCATTTTTCCTTAAATAAAGAAGTTTATTTAGATATGAAATAAGATTTCATATTATTCAAAATAAAAGAGTTTATTTGTGAATAGGAAAGAGAATCCGTGTTTTCTTTAATTAAAGAGTTTTTATTTACTTGGAATTGGATTCCATAATTAATTAAAATAAAGGAGTTTATTTTGATTAAAATAAAATAATTTATTTTATTCAAAATTTGATAAATTAAAATAAAAGAGGTTTATTTTGATTTAAATTTGGATTAAAATAAAGGAGTTTATTTTAATTCAAAATTAGATTTTATACTAACTAAATTTGTCTATTAAATGATATCAATATATATATATATATATATATATATATATATATATATATATATATATATATATATATATATATATATTGAATGTTTATTATTCATGAGATGAATGTTATTTATTGATGCATATGATGATGTGTATGATAATAAAATGGATTGATTATGGACTATTGACCAATGTAATTGGATTTTATTTTAGTTGGACGCGTGAATGTATGGATTTTATTAAATGGGGTCTGCGTACCTCGTCTTCTCTAATTTTTTCTTAATGTAAATTATATCTCTCTCCTATGTATTTCTCCTTGACTGCTGATTCATGTAAAAGTAGTATGACTACTTATATTATATATATGTAATATATATTACCGTAGTATATATATATATATATATATATATATATATATATATATATATATATAATATTCTTAATAATTTTATAATTAAAATAAAAGTTTATTTTCATTTAAAAATTAAATTTTATGCTAACTAATTAGAGTTAGAATTGGATTCCATGATAACTAATTAGAGTTGAAATTGGATTTCATATTTTTTAAAATAAAAAAGTTTATTTGTGAATAGGAAAGTGAATCCATCTTTCTGTAAATAAAGAAGTTTATTTAGATATGGAATAAGATTTCATATTATTCAAAATAAAAGAGTTTATTTGTGAATAGGAAAAAGAATCCGTGTTTTCTTTAATAAAATAGTTTTTTTTACTTGGAATTGGATTCCATAATTATTTAAAATAAAGGAGTTTATTTTGATTAAAGATTTTGATTAAAATAAAATAATTTATTTTATTCAAAATTTGATAAATTAAAATAAAAGAGGTTTATTTTGATTTAAATTTGGATTAAAATAAAGGAGTTTATTTTAATTCAAAAATAGATTTTATACTAACTAAATTTGTCCATTAAATGATATCAATATATATATTGAATGTTTATTATTCATGAGATGAATGTTATTTATTGATGTATATGATGATGTGTATGGTAATAAATGGGATTGATTATGGACTATTGACCAATGTAATTGAATTTTATTTTAGTTGGATGCGTGGTTGTATGGATTTTATTAAATGGGGTCTGCGTACCTCGTCTTCTCTAATTTTTCTTAATGTAAATTCTATCTCTCTCCTATGTATTTCTCCTTTACTGCTGATCAAGGTTTCTATTTATTTTAAATAGTTTTGTAATAGGAATAGTTAGAATTAATTTTGAAGAATTAGATATCAAGGGGCAAGGAGCGCTTGAAGACTCGTTTATAATGGAGCCCGGGTTTAAATATAATAGTTATATTTAAATATTAATTCTTGCACCCCTAGGGCTTGACCTTTTGGTTCATTTGGTGGCTCCAGTGAACCAAACTAGAATAAAAGTCCATAATCAATCCAGGTAGAATATAGTATTCTATATGTGCATGCTTATACTATATATATAATATATTATTCAAACATGCTTCACATGCTAATTAATATGGCGCGTATTTTATATATATATGTGCATGCGCGCTAAACAAGATGAGACAAATTAATAACAAACTCCTCAAATATTTTATATTAAGTTGTAACTTTCAAAGATATTTAGAATATCGAACGTCGCCTTCTAGGATGATAGAAACAATAGACTATTGAATATTTAATATGAGTTTGTTGTGCACACACAAGGCAAGTATTAAATATTTAAGATGTTATTTTTATTACATATGATGTTTATAAATGAATTAAACATTACTGCTTTGTTGTGCACACACAAGGGCTGTAGTTTTCTCTTCACTTATACGGAAATGCTGGGTCTGACTTAACTTAAATCATTTTAGTTCGGATGTGCACACACTTAACCATTATGATTTAAGAGGCAAAATATAAGGAGCTATATAGTTGATGTAATTGACAAGAGTTGTCTACCTATTTATTTATATATAGTTTGTTGTGCACACACAAGGCTATATACATTTGAAATTGGATCCTTATTCTCACTAACAAATCTTTAATTAGATTTTGCCGAACTATATAAGTGAGGGTAATATAGTTTGATGAAAATAGTGGGAGATACCAATTTAAAATAAGACCTAAATTATTTTGGTAGTTAATAAAAGAATGTATGCTAAAATGTTGTTAATTACAAATTCATTTACAGAATTTTACAATGTCTAAATTACTATCACTGTGAAGAATATTAGATGCTATTTAATCGGACCGAATTAAACGGATTGATTAAGAAAATTGAGAATAGTTCTCACGGCTAAAAAGCTATCTTATGTCCTTAATACACCTATCCCTGTAATGGTTGCAGACAATGCCTCTGAGGAAGAGATTTCTACTTTTAGAAAGTGAAAAGATGATGCAAAGTTGGCTCAATGCATCATGATCACATCCATGAATAACGAGCTTCAGCGTCGGCATGAAACTATAGATGCTCCTACTATACTAATGCACGTCAAGTAGTTGATGGTGAGGAAAGTAGGACTAAAAGATATCAGATATCTAAGGAGCTCTTCCGATCTAGAATGACCGATGACACTACAGTACAGATAAAAGTCCAGAACATTATCAATTTGATTGATCAATTAGGGCAACAGGTTTTGTCATAGATGGAGAGTTGAGTCAAGATTTGATCTTGCACTCACTCTCGGACTCCTTTCACAATTGTTGTAAATTTTTCATATGAACAAGCTAGATATCAGCTTCGCTGATTTGCTTAACATGTTGAAAAAATATTGAGAGTCACTTTCCAACCAATAAAGACCAAGTCTTACTGGGAAGGGCCAAAGGATCTTCTAAAAAGAAGAACGATTCAAAGAAGGTAAGTTGAAAAGGCAAAATCAAAGGATAATAAGAACAAAACTGATATGGATAGCAAAGGAGATTGCTTCCACTGTAATAAGCCTGGACACTGGAAAGAAACTGAGAGAAGCATCTTGCAGAGTCTAACCAAAGAAGCTTAGTGAAGTTTCGGTTAAAAACTATAAATTTGTTCATGATTTAAAATAAATTTTTCTTTAAGTCAAGGTTATACTTGGGTATTGGATACCGACTTTGGTTATCATAAATATAGATTTATGAAGGGACCAAACAGAAGTAGAAAGCTAAACAAAGATAAGTAATCTTATGTGTGGGAAATGAAGCAAAGATTGCTACATTAGTCATAGAAACTTATAGTTTAGCATTCCCTACGGACAAATCTATTAAGTCAATAAGTTGTTATTGTATTCCAGTTCTCGTAAGAAACATTATTTCCATTTTATTGTTGGACAATGAAATCTTTGGTATTATATTTAAGAACAATTATTGTTCTATTTATAATAATAATGTTTTGTATAGAACTGAAATATTACTTAATGGATTTTGTGTAATTGACTTATGTGAAAATATATTTTACAAATTGAACAAACTAATATAAGAAAAGGAGATGATCAGTCAAAGAGTTGAATGTTTGTATTTGATGAAATACAAGTATGAATTATTTGAAATGTTCAAAGAATTCACAAGTGAAACAAATTGGCAAAGTATTAGGATTCTTTGATCTGATTAAGGAATAAATACTTATGCAATAAGTTTCTAGATCATCTCAAATGGTTTTCTCACAAAGGACACCTCCTGATACGCAATAATTGATTGATGTATATGAAAGGAAAAATTGTACCTTGTTGGACATGGTGCGGTCCATAATGATTTTATCGACATTCCAGTATCCTTCTAGGATAATTCCCTAGAAATGGCTACATATCTACGAAAAAGGTAACCTCAAAATCCAGCCTCAAGACTCCATAAAATTTATGGAGTGGGAGGATTCCTAATCTTAAGTATGTTAAGATAAGGGGTTGTCCAACTTATGTGAAAAGGTTTCAAAGGATAAGCTTGGGACAAAATTTGACAAGTACAAATTTGTGGGACATCCTAAAGTAAGTTTAGCGTATATGTTCTATAGTCCTACTTAGCAAAAGGTGTTTGTTGCGAAACACACTGCCTTCTAAGATAAAGATGTTTATCATTGAAGGGGCTAGTGAGAGGATAATAGATCTTGAAGAGTTAAAGAACCACAAACACTATAAGTCAAATAAGAGGAACCTATAGATAAACCTATTGTACCACAACCGAATAGTAAATCTGGAATAATACCGAAGATACCTGGGAGGTATGGATTCATCATGGATGATGATGATGAGGTACGTATCATAGAAGATGATGATCCAGTTATATACGATGAGGTAAGAGTTGTAGACACTCTGAGAAATGGATTGAAGCAAGCTTCTCAAAAATTGGAACATTCGTTTTGATGAGACAATCAAAAGAGTTTGATTTTATTAAAAATAAGAATGAACCTAGTGTGTACTAAAGGGTCAGTGGGAGCGTCGTGACATTCCTAGTATTATACGTTGATATACTACGGATAAGGAATGACATGCCAATGCTACAATCAGCAAAGATAAAGTTGTCTAAACATTCCTCCATGAATGATTTGGGAAGAGTATCTTAATTGGTGGTACAAATCTATATAGATAGATTTAATAGGATGCTCGACTTAACCCAAGGAACGTATATTCATTTGATGCTAAAGTCGTTTAGCATGGCAAACTCCATGAGATGTCTCATGTTGATGAGCCCTGGAGTGTATCTCTCTTAATAGTCCCCATAGACTCACCTAAGAGAGATCGCATGAGTAACAATCATGTATGCAATGAAATGTACGAGACCTGATGTTGATCGGTCATATTCTGGAGAAGATCACTGTAAGACAGTGAAAGACATCTTAAAGTACTTAACTGACACTAAGGATGTGATTAAAATTTATAGTGGGTCTAAATTAAAACTTGAGGGCTTAACAGACTCAAGTTTTTCAGACAGACCAACATGAAAGAAAATCCACTTTAAGGTAAAGTGTTACCTTGAACAGTGGTGCAGTGAATTGGAATGGTTCCAAACAGCAAAGAGTTGCTAGTTTAGTGATAAAGACAAAGTATATAGCTATAAATGAAGCAACAAGTTGATTGTTTGGATGAAAAGTTCATTACGAAACTAGGAATAGTTCCTAAGTCTCATCTTAGATCAAAACATGTGTTGTGGCACTTTCATTTGATAAAAGAAATCATTGAAAGATGAGAAATCACTATAGAGATAGTGGACTCTCAAAAACAACATTACATATCCATTAACTAAAGCTTATCCAACAGCAGGATAATTGTCACTTAGAGAAGAAGGGTATGAGATACCATGGCGATTGGCTTTAGTGCAGTGGGAGATTGAAAGTAGTATGCACACAAGCCAATCATGTTTGATGATAAAGCATATACTTTGTAACAATCTTATTCATTTATTAATAAAAAATATTAATTTACTAAAGGTTTTTAATTATCTACATGATGCTGCTTTTAATATGTGATAAACCCATAGTTTTAAGCAATGCTTTTAGAATAATGATGATGATCATTCTAATGAGATCTAAATTCTTAGAAAGCTTAAAACTAAAATAATTCTCAATCGTTGGATTACCAAATTGGAGATTAGTGAATCCGGATAGATTGGTACATACGTTGCTTGCTCATTGGATGAGGATGATTGATCTCATGATCATTTGTGTGGAGATACTAAAGCAAGTATGTAGGTGCTTATTAGAGAATAAGTTCACTGAACGTGGCTCGCTAAAGAATACCTAATGGAGTTTTACTTGCCTGTCAATAAGAATTCCTGTAGTGATAGCAGTACAAGTGATCCTTGGACTTGAGATCATCATAGTATCTTCTGTATGATGAGTTATTCTTTGACTTATTCCTTAAAACCCTTAGGGTATATCAAATGGTATGTTTGGGTATAATAAGTTATACATAGAGATAATGTATGATCAATAAAGAATCTACCACTTCTAGTAAAAGAAGAGAAATGTCCTATGTGATTCGATAAATGACAACCCAGTAGTCTTTGGCCAAGGCAGAATGAAATTAGAAAGGAGTTTCTAATTTGAATTATTTGGAGTTGTGCATTTAAGAGTCGAAATAAATATAATTAAATAAAATTAGACTTGACAGTAATTTCATGTCTTATATTTAATTGGGACAATATATGGTGGAAAGATTTAATTGTAAGGTAACTATTTACTCAAAGGTTCTTTTATGATTAATGTTGAAATCTATATTATCTATAAAAGTCCTTAATCGCTAGGGAGGCTTATCCCTATTATAAAATAAATATTATTTACTTAAATAAATTAATAGTTTAATTTATTTATTTAAATAAGATTAGAATTATTCTAATTGATTTATTCACAACTGGTTTAATATGGTGAACCTAAAGGGTCACACCATAAAAGGAAGAATAATTTTTTATGAAGTAAATGGCACAATCGCAATAATAAGTTAAGTATATTTAATTTAATCTATGGTGATAGAATAAATTAAATAGCTTAATATTTATTATTTTATATTTTGGAAATATTAAATATAAATTAATAAGAGGAGTCTTATTATTATTATTACTATTATTATTATTTAATTCCTAAAGGAGTTTAGGAATTAATTAATAAAAGTACTCTCATATATTTCTAATAAGATTAGGAGGTTAAATTAATTAAAAGAGTTTAATTAATTATCCCTAATAAGACTAGGGAGCTTAATTAATTAAAAAAATTTAATTAATTAAATAAAACTCAATTCCTTAATTGTTAACGAGGGTTGCCTACTTCTATAAATAAGAGGAGTCTTATTATGGGTTAGGTGGTTGCTTTAAAAAAAACACGTGAATACGTAATTTCAATAGTTGGGAGAGTACACCCTTTTCTATAGAGATAGAAAAACTAGGGTTTTGCCAAATACCCATCTTCTTGAATCCTTCTTCTTCCTTGTTGGATCACCTCTAGAGGTCAAATACTTGGGTGGCTAACGTTGATCAAGGGAAGGAACCCAACCCGGTGGATTCAAGTTGAACACGAAAAGGATTTGGAGGTGAACTTGTACCTGAGGAAGCTCGAATATTCAAGGGTATGATTCTCATTCTTTATCTTTTTGTTTAATTAATAATTGTGCATAAAGGATGATCCGGGTATATGGTTTGTAAAAATTTAAACTCTGATTTTTCACGTTTTCGCTTACTTTGTGCAATTTGATTGCATTCATGAATATTACATACCTAACACTATGTGTGTTCTTGAGGCTCAAGAACACCTATAGTGACAGATTCTATCGCTAAAGGCTTTAGCGACAGTTTTATTAAAACTAATTATATTTAATTTTCAAAAATTATTAAAAATAGAAATTAATTTCTAAAAATTCGAAAATGAGTTTTAAAAATTATTTTAAGTTATAAAAATTAACTTTTCATAATTTGACATATTTTTCATTAATATTTGTATTTATGTGAATATTAATGATATTAAATTTATTTAATAAATACATTAAATAAATTTGTTGAAAATAATTTTAATATATTAAAAATCATTTTAAATGAAAATAAAGTGTTTAAAAGTATTTTAAGTTATAAAATATTACTTTTTAATATTTTGAGGTAAATTTTATTAATAAATTAATATTAATTACATTAGATTTATTTAATAGTTATATTAAATAAATGGGTTAAAAATAGTTTTTATGATTTAAAAATGAAATAAATGATTTAAAAATATTTTAAATTATAATAAATGACATTTAATATTTTGATCGAAAATACATTAATATTTTAATATTAATGGTAATAATTTAAAAATGATTTTATATATTTTAAAAATTATTTAAGGTAAATATTAGTGTTTTAAAAATATTTTAAGTTATTATAAATTCTTTTAATATTTTGTCAAGTATTTTATTAATATTTTAATATTATTTAAATATTAATGATAATGGATTATTCAGTATTTAAATCATTTAAAAATAATTTCAGTGTTTGAAAAATTATTATAAAATATAATAATTGTTTGAAAACTATTAAAAGCTTCCGAAAAATATTACGAATGATATTTTAATTATCTAAAATAATATTGAAGCTCTGGAATAGAGTTTAATTGACAATAAACTCGTTAATTGTCGGATAGGGTAATCAAGACATAGAATTGAGACTGAAGTCCAACCAAACTGAACTAGTTAGATTTGATAAGTGTTTATATATGTTATAAACATTGATGTGATTATGTGATTAAGTGATTTAGTGATTGTAAATAACAGTATTATATGTTGTGATGTGTTATGCTGATTGCGAGACCGATATTATTGATTATAGTTATTTCAAACGCAGCTAAGTTATACTGTGTAGCAGTAGTCAACGACGAATGCAAGTTTCCTAACTCAAACTTGAGTTACTATTTTTCAAATATGTTAATGAATAATTATTGATAATTATTCTATATCTAAGATTATCATTAAATATTCGTAAATATTGAAATTTCTTTAACTTAAATTCGAATTATTATCCGACCAGCGTGTTAAGTGGGTAATTATTATCGATTATACCACGTCTAAGATTATTATTGATTATTCGCAATTAGTGCAAGTTCATTAACTTAAATTGAGTTAAAAATTTCAGAAGCGTGACTAGTGAATAACTACTATTGGTTATTCATACATATAAATAGTATTGTTGATCGCAAATAGGGCAATTGATTTCTGCCTATTATAGAATAGTTTTTGGGCTAGTCTTAGCTAATTGTTTTGGCGAGACGAATATTTGTTGAAGCTTGCCATGTTCCACTATTTGAACTCAATTGTTATTAAAAGATCAATATCAATTATTTCGGCTAGATCGAGATAGAGATTAGATGTAAAAATCATAGAATTTCTTTAAATTCAAACTATATTGTTGCGATATGAATTCCTGATGTAAGACTGAGATGAAAAACCTTTATATAAAAAGGGAACCTTCTGGTCGGATATACAGCCATTGCGCGAGTTGAGTATTATGCATAATATTGGGTATAAGGGGTTGGCCGCTCCAGGTACTTGCAGAGGGTTATAGTTTAGTTTTTATAAGTAATTTATTATTTTGGGGTAAATCGGTATTGAATATTGATAATACCTCGAGACATTCATGATCCCACTATGATCACTCAGTATAAAATCTAGGAATATCCCACTTTGTTATTGTTGTGTTATTATCGTTTGTTAATCAAATGAGCATTATTGAAACTTCGTAAGAATTTTATTCTTTCATCATTGAATTGTTGTTTAGCGTGAAGGTCGATAGAGTCTTGGTATTGATAAACAATTCGTTCGGCTCTTTCATAATATGTTGAGTATTATTGAATTCTTATCGAATCTAGACTTTAATATTCTTGATTCATATTTCTTATTAAATGCTTTAACTTGCGGAGTAAACTCGTTGCTCACCCTTGCTTAAATATCACATTTCAGTTAATGATGAGGTAGCATGAGGGGCAGATAGAGACAAGGGCAAGGACAAAATGTCGAATTAGTTATTATGACTTTAATTATTATGTTATTATATGTAAACCTTTTTGTATAACTAAAGGTGTGTATGTTATGTTAAGGTTAGATAACTTGGGATGATGCTATAAATATATTAATTAATGATATGTATGTTTATATTCATAAATGGATGGGTAGTTAGATGATGGATCCTGAGCACCAAACTCGGGGGTCAGGTAACTCGGATTTGGGGGCGTCATATCTCCGTCAGTAGGGATATCAGGCCGATACAATAGAGGATCTGCACCGGTAAAATCATCTGAATATGGGCCGTTTGAAGGGCCAGTCCCTGAGCTGGAAGGATCAAAAGTATCCACCTCAGAAAGATCTGTGTCCAAATGTCAAATGAAAAAATGTACCCGGTCCAGCAGCTGGGTCAAGCTATCAATCTGCGTCAAATGAGTAGGCTCTTTGACGCAGGAAATCCAATCCATCATCATGACGGAGCCAGGAACCGTATCCCCCATGAACTGTGTAGTGTCGGTCTGAGCTCCGATGGTACTAAGGAACCACCAGCGGTAAAATGCCTCCTGAGTGAACGGTCCCTCTGATAAATCAAAGCAATCAAATCCCACCAACGGGATATCGCTGATTGGCGGCTGTGACACAAGCCAATAATGCCTGGCAGGAGGACAGATCGGTATACGAATCTCTCCTATGGTTGTGATGCCCCCAAATTCGAGTACTTAAAACCTATACTTGGTGCTCCACGATAACATTCATTCAACTACTTAATGTATTAATTAAACAAAATTATTATATCAAAGTTATCTACCTTTCCAGTCTCGAGAACCTTTGAGTCTTACATTACATGATAAATAATATATTAGCCTACTACAATCAGTCATTACAAATAACATTTTGTAACCTAATCCTTCAGCTTCCCTTTCCCTTTGTCCTTGCTGGAACCTTCAAGTCGTACTAGCTTAGCTGAAAACATTTAAATTTAAAGCATGAATGAACATTTGAGTGCCCAACAAGTAAAAGCAATGAATAAAGATTATCTGAAAGAATTTAAATGTTTTCTTTAGACGACACTTCTACAACGAAGCAATAGTTATGAAGTAATCTGAAACAATACTGAACTACATATCAATTCTATTTCATTTTTTTGAAACTATGTATTGACTATAAACGGGGAACAGTTGACAAGCTATGAACTTTAGTTTAATTTTGAAAATGTTAAACAGAACTTCATCTGCAAACCATGCTATCTTACGGACACGAAGGGTGATCAGCCCTGTTATGCCTTGTATTGATCAATAATACGTGTTCGAACGATATATCTGATCCGCCTTTGGCGCATAAAAGTTTCTCATGTTTGGGATGTTCATAATTAGTCTGGAAATGGAACTAAAACAGTTCAATTGTATAACAATAATGTTCTATCATGGTCTACAATATTTTTAATTCTATGTCTAGCTGAATTAAATAGTTAGACAATTTTTAAATAACATATACATACCTGAAAACTAGTAGGTATGTGTCAACATGTGATTAAATACAATCATTATCCAACTGAGGGCACTTATATAATCTAACTTAACTATCTATAAATAGGTTATATATTGATCATACATCTGTACCGGTAAACGAGTAGAGTTCGATAACTGGCATGAATACTAATGTTGAAATACATGATCAATAAAAGTAGAGTTAAAAAGTCTAGGTAACAGGAGTATAGCTCACTAACTTACTTACACAAGATTATTGCATAAGTGGATGCAAAGAATAAGGATACTTGCCTGATCTGCTGCTTACACCACTTAGTTTTATCTTTTATACTAAGACCTATCATTCATAAGATCATTCTTTTGATTAGAATGATATATCATAACACATAACAATTAGGGTTTCTACATCATCATTAGGGTTTTCCTTAAGTAGATTCATATTCACTAACATAAGCAAAATAGCAAACACATGCAAGATCTGGGCCCATGAACTTGTTGTCAGACAGTGATGAACAAGTTCTGGGTTACCCAAAAATTAGAAAGTCATGGTCAAGTAAGCTACTTTGACCATCCACTATATACAATCTGTTGATTGTTTGAGGGATATACAGGCATGGATCTAGAGTCTGTCTAACAGGTTACATAGTGAATACAATAACATCTCCAAATCTCCTAACGTCTGACATATATTAGCCTTAGAAAATCTTGTCAAACACTAGTATTGAGTTTCTGGGTTACCTAGAAACTCTTGGTCATGCTCGGTCAACTGGGTTTGACCAAGAATATCTTGTATTCTGGACATGATCTAAGCCTGATTTCAAGTCTAGATCAAAGTCTTTATAGTAAACTACAAGTCTAAAACAGAAAACACACAAAATCATTAACAAAAAAGAATCTACATCCTCTGACTTTTGCTTGTCAGACAAAATTTTTTAGTTCAAAGGCAGTTTTGAAAACTTTGATTTTAAAGCACTTTAAGGCTATAGATCTATGATATAACATTATAGATCATCATATAACATCTTATAGCATGCATCTGAACTTTTAAACACTAAATTTATCCTAACATTAAAGATTAAATAGGGCTAGGGTTTTATACCTCTCTTGAAGATGCTTTGATCTTGCTCTATACAACTAATCTTGGTGTTCTAGAGGGTTGTTTAGGGACTAAAATAATTAGAGATTTCGTGGGTTTAGAGAGAGATAAGCTTGGTTGAGTGTTAGATAGCAAGTGAGCAATTTTTGTAAACATTCTCTCTCTTTTTCTCTTATAATTTGATTTAATGAATCCAATCTTGCAAGGTGTTAAAAGAGATAATATTTGGCTGAGATTTTTGCACATAGGATAAGCACAAGTGATGAGTCATGCAATTCTAGAACAATCTCTTAACTTAAGTTTTAAGTAAAGGATAATTTTGTCATTTTGCACACTAAAGGGTATTTTGGTCTTTTCTGTGACGCCCCCAAAATAGGTATACATCACTCATTCTGAGTCGCCAAATACATGATACAGAAACAAATACAACTTCATTAATACAATTGTCCTGCAAAATACGACAACACATATACTGTGAGTTTAAATACAAATATTGTCTAATAGACAGTACTCAAACTCAAAAGGAGTCGTCATTACAATTATTGATACACTATTTTATAAAATAGTGAGGACTACTAAAACAACTATCCTGAACCATCACTTCATACCCCGGCTAGTTCCTGCTATGTTCTCACCTACTGAGAAAAAAAAAGAACAAAATGAAAAATGGTGAGCTCAATTAGACCAGTAAAGAATATTATGACTAAGATAATATACAACAAATTATCATTAGTCTTCAACAGGGAAAAATCTGATAAAATATAATAGACAACAAGTTTTAAATCAACAATTGTAGCGGAAACAACGATCCATTAGAAGAGTCAAGTAGAGAATGAATTCTACTATCTTCTAAGACTTAAAGGTCCATCATCAATATTTTATCCCTGTAACAACAATTAATATACATCTTTAATCAAATATTCATCTTTGCACTACAGGCCAAAGATATTTATTTGTATCACCAGTCGGTCATGTTCATCTCAACACATGTTCATATTTGCACTACGGGCCAAAGATATTCATCAATTAATCATTCATATTTGCACTATAAGACAAAGTTATTCAGTAACATCATCATTTAAGACTGAGGATGATGAAAAATATTTGAAAGAAAACGAATCCAGTGAGACAGAAGGACAAATATTAGGTATTCGTATTATAGTTTATCCAAGATCAATAATACTTCATAATAACCAATTGTGAAGCAGAATTCAAAAATAAAGATCAAAACATGGATACAATCAAAGATAGTAACCATAATAGACATCTTGGACAAAAAGAAAAATTTTTATTTTTCGATGAGTAGTGTCGTATTCGTGAATAGTGTCGTATACGTGAATAGTGCCGTATACGTGAATAGTAACCCCAACACAAAAAGGTTGAAATTCCACAAGAAAAATCATACTTCGTGAATAGTGCCGTATACGTGAATAGTACTGTATACGTGAATAGTAACCTCGACACAAAAAAGTTCCAAATTTAATAAAAAGTTCAGACCAATATTTCGGCATACTGATATTGAAAGAAATAATATCATTTACGAAAAAATAACATCCCTTACCTTAAAATGATAGTACTTCTGATCGGAATATCGGATATGATGTTGAATGAAACTTGTACTGAATAGCATCTCTCAAAGTATCTAAATACTCACAAAATACGCTCGATAATATAGAGAGAAAGAAAACTTATGTTTCTGGTGTGATTTTCAATTCTAACTTTGCCCTCTATTTATAGGAAAATATTAGCACGCCGAAGCAGACTTGACCTGCTACCTGATGGCTTTACCTGCTACTATTACTACCCACCACATGTGAAATTAAATTTGAGCACATTTCTCACCAACCAAAAGTGGGGCCCACCAATTCTAAAATTTTCCATCAAAATGATAAATTCGAAACTTTAATAATTTCTGAACTAGTCACCTCTTAAAATTCATAACAAATCATACGTTTATTTTTAACGCCTTAAAATTTGTGGACATATACTCAACTTATATATGTATAACATATCCAAAAATCACAACGATCCAACGGTTGGATTAAAAATTATAACTCACGTAATATATCTCCAAAACACTAGTTTCATTTTTAATACATCCATTTTGACAAAAATACTGATAAAACACCTCAACATTAATTCCTTCATTTATAACCACATAAATAAATCCATCACTTATATCCACATCAAATAAATATTTTCTTATCATATAAATCAATAATTAATTATTCACAAATAATATTATAGAATCACAATTATGACAACTAGACCGTTCCCAGGAAAGAGGGGGCTTTTCGATAAGGATTTCTCCTTATTGGCGCGCAATTAGGTGACCAAACCTCTCCTTAGATATAACTTCCTTAGACATTGCCAATAATGCTATCTAATAATATTATTCAAATAATGTGAATTATTGATCTGATAACGGGAAATACTGTGCAATGACAATTATTGAAACAACAACAATATAAAATATCAACGTAGCAATTATTGAATCAATAAAATAAAATATTAAACAGTAATTACTGTAACAATTATTGAGTAGTGCCTTCTTACGTAAGGATAAATAATTCATCAATACTGTGCAAAACCGTGTGTTACTGTGCAACCACGCGTATTACTGTATTTTTACCACCAGGTATTCCAACAGTGTTAATGGTAACAATTACGCCGTTATTTATAAAAACTCATACTTTGTCATTTTTCTTCATCCAACCGTTTTCCGTTATGGGCCCACAAATGGTTACGCCGTCGTACGAATGTTCCCCGACAAAAAGAATATTCCATGACCAAATGAATATTCCCCGACAAAATGAATATTTTACAACCAGTTGCTTATTTTGTAAAATTTACACATTTCACCCATAACCAAAGCATTATATCAAATTAACACCTTATTAATTTAGAATAATGAATAGAAACAAATTCAATTTTATTTATATAAAAAAATTCGGGGTCTTACAACCTCCCCTCCTTATGAAATTTTATCCTCAAAATTGACGTACGCACTTAGTATTTCGAAAAGGTGAGGATACCTCGCTTTCATTTCTGATTCCAACTCCCAGGTCATTTCCTCCATAGCATGGTTCCTCCACAAAAACTTAACTTGTGGTAAAAACTTTGTGCGTAGGACATGCTCTTTCCTATCCAAGATCTTGACAGGTACCTCCTCGTACGTTAAATCCTCGGCTATCTCGTCTGGTTCTAATGTAATAATGTGGTTTGGGTCATCCACATATTTACGTAATATCAATATGTGAAGAATATTATGAACACGTGACATACTTAGCGTTAAGGCGAGTTTATAGGCCACAAGTCCTACTCGATCGAGGATTTTAAATAAATCGAAGGTTTGAGCTTTCTTCTCTTCATCGACTCTTACTTCTAGAATAACGCCTTCTTGCACCTTGTTCTTTATATTCATCAGCTCCGGTGTGTAGCTTGAGCAGCTTTAACTTTATCGATTAAAGTTAGTTCTACTCGTATATTTGATATCATCACGTGGGTACTTGTAGTCTTTAACTCTATCTACGTCCTTTGTAAGTCGTACAAAATGGGTCTTTGTGTTAACAACATCGTACTCGTACCCGCATACGATCCTCTACTCAATGTGTCAGCTACAACGTTTGCTTTTCCAGGATGATATGGTCAGAACATGTGCCGAAATGAGTCGCCTCTTGAGCTCTTGGAAAATCTTCTCGCATTTCTCGCTTCATACGAATTTTGTATCTTTCTGAGTCAGCTAAGTTAACGGAGTAGCGATTCGAGAAAATCCTTCCATGAATCTCTGATAATAACAAACTAAGCCCAGAAAGCTACGTACTTTGGTCACTGACTTCGGTTGCTCTCAATTGTGATTCATATACCAATCTTGGATAGCACGTCACAATGGTACCTATTATTTTACCACCACATAAATATAGAGTCTCCTACGGAGAGTCTGACTTTGGTGTATTCCACAAAGGAAGTCACCAGATAGAGGTTTGGGTACCAACTTTTATAGTTGGATTTTTAACTCCTAAAGTTCAATAAGAGCCATTCGATATGATATTTTAAAAATGGGTTTTGTATCGGTTTCAAAGTTGATACAAAATTCAATATCACACTCTAGGGGTAGGCCATGAAATTCTTCAGGAAATACGTCAGGAAATTCACTAACAACAGAAATATCATTCAAATATGACGTATTTTTGTTTAAATCTGTGAAATGGGCTAAGAAAGCTTGACATCCGTTTTTCAATAAACGTATGGCTTTATGGCTTGATTTGAAAGTGTTTGACTTCAATGGTTTGGTTGCTTGAATTCGCATAATAGGTTGGTTAGGAATATGAAAACTAACAACCTTACGAAAACAATCAATTTTGGCATGATGAGTAGTTAACCAATCAATGCCTAAAATAACATCAAACGTAAGTATCTTTAAATAGATAAGATCAACAGGTAATGTGATTGTGCCCACTTGGATCAAATAAGATTTATAAATAGTGGATGTGATAAAAATTTCTCCTAACAGAGTTTCCACAAATAAGTCAAATTCCAATTTCTCTGGAGTCAAGTTTAAACATTGAGCACAAGCAGGAGAGATAAAATAATAGGTAGAACCGGTATCTAGTAAGGTATAAACTTTGCAAGAATTTATAATTAACTAACCCGTGATACCTTCGTTCGGGTTTCTCGTGTTTTGGGTAGTCACGACAAACGCCCTTCTAGAAACCAATGACTTTGTTTTGTCCGTATCCGCCTTTGGTGCCACCGTCCCAGCTGGACATGATTTCTCTACAGGACAAAATTGAGCTATATAACCTTCCTTTCCACAATTATAACATACCTTGAAAGGCTGTGAACAGTTTGGACTTATGTGTCCCTCCTCTATACATCTATAGCATCTAACTGGCGGTCGTTCTCCTCCCCTAAAATTTGTTGCTGGTACTGGTGCTCTGTCGATGTCTTCCCGTCATCGTTAAATCTCCTCTTCTTGAAATTTCCACTCGACTCACCTATTCTATTATCATGGCCACGACGACCACCCCAGTGGTTACCGCTTTTGTCCGTATATTTCCCTCCTCGCTGGTTATCATTGCTCCGGTGACTGCTGTCACCGGTATTGTCACAACCCGAGAATTTTGAATACTTTTAAAATTTTTATTAATTGATTTATGGTTCAAAATTAGAACCTAGATAGAAAATTAGTGTATGCGTTTGATATTTTTAAGATGGAATTTTGAGGATTTCAAAATTTTGTGAAGGATTTAGGTGAATTATTTAGGATTAAGGAAAACGTAAATATATTCTGTGTATATGTGTACAGTATGTGGTTAAGGGTCAAGGGTTGACCATATAATTGATATCTGTAACAAACCCTACGTATATATTAAGAACATCAACGTTCGGTTAGAAAACCCAAGCGATTAGCAAGAAACCCTAAAAATCGATTCTGAAAACCCTAATTTCAGTTTTGGGAAATCTGAAACCCTAATTCGGGAATTTAAAACCCTAATTTGGGAACTTAAAGGATAATTATAATTCTTTAGTGATATTAATTATAATGTTAATTAGGGTAAAGCTTAGGTATTTAGCAAACCCTAATTTCAAATTTATTAAACATTGATTTCGGGATTAGAAACCCTAATCTTTATAATTAGGGAAAAACCTAAGGATTATTTTAATTCTTTTGATGTTAATTAGGAAATATTAATCCTACTTTTCAAGTTATGAGTAATTAGAAAACCCTAATCTAATTTCTATTTTAGAAAATTATTTTCTATTTAAAATCGTAATTTTGGGTTATACACCCTAATCCGTGATATTGACCCTAATTGCGTAGTTAGCGATTATAATTAGGAAATACTAATCCTAATTAGCAAGATTTAATTAGTGATTAAGAAATTTTAATATAATTAGAAAATTCTAATTATAATTTAGAAATATTAATTTTCTATTTTTGAAAACCGAAATTCGAAAATGTTAGAAATTAAATTGCAAACCCTAAATTAGCTCAAACCCTAAACCCTAACCAAACCCTAAACCCTAAGGGTTTGGGACAATATCCAAATTGCCATTAAAAATTAAATGAAAAAAGACTTAAATGCCCTTAAGTGCATTATTGGATGTAACTTGCAAGACTTGCTCTAGTGTGAGTTGGTGACCAAAACCTAGCCTAGCATGTGCCTATATCTCAATTAGCAGACATCTATGCCAGCAATATACATTACATCTTGGGATTAAAAGCAAGAAAATCTAGAAAAGTGACTTACTTTATTTTATTTTATTTTATTTTTTTTTCAACTAGCCAAGTCTTCTATCTCTTTCATCCGAAAATTTTGAGAGGAACTAAGTGTTATGGAAAGCCAAGAACATCCTTTAGCTCTCATATATCAGATCATCAAGATCAGAATCATGATCAAAGATTGAATGAGGTATAAACTTTGAAATTCAAAACCCTTAAAATTTTGTGTTAATGTTGTTAGTGATTGGTTAAATATGTGTTAGAAGGTGTCTATAAGTGATCTGGGTTGTAAAATCCCAGATGCATAACATCAAAGTCCTCGAATCTAGCATTTTTGAAAATCTGGAAATAGTTCAAAAAGTGACCTGACAGTCGAATGTCAGGCCCTCTAGATCTTTATGTGTTCGATATTTTGTGTGTTTTATGCTTTAGATCTGTTCTATGCCATGTGGTCTACGATCTGAAATTGAAAACAGGGTCATAGCATGTCTGGATTTCGTTTTATAGGTGATCAAAAGGCGTTGACCGAGCACGACTTCTGGAATTCTGGAAAACCCAGAAACCCAGAATCCCAGAAAGTCTGACAGTGATTTTGCAAGCCTTGATCTTGCTTGTCTATTACTATTTTTGCCACGTTGTTGTCTTGTAGTTATAGCCTGACATGAGGACTATATGTTAAAATCTTTAGATCACCAAGATCCATAGCAGAAACGATGTTATAGCTGGTCAAATAAGCGTTGACCATCCCGACCGTATGAAGATTCTGGGTAACCCAGAATCTTCAAAGACAATTCTTGACTACTAGTTTGACCGATCCATTTCTCTTAGATTCAGTGTTGTTATGATGTTATAATGTTATGTCATTATTCCCTGTCATGTGGTATGCAAGATTGAACCAATAGATTACACAAAACAAGTCCATGAAGTTATGATTTAAAGCTGCAAAGTAGGCTCCTTGGCTGTTCTTCATTTTCTGGGTAACCCAAAAAATGAATAACATGCATGACAAGAGTTTTGCACGCCCTGATCTTGTTGTTCGTTTGTTGTATGCTCGAGATGATGATTGTTTCATGTAGTGTTACATAAACACTACATGATCAACGTTTAACATACCCTAGAAACACTTTTTAATGGAAAATATAAGCAGTCAAACCAAGCCCCTCAATCTCTGTCATGGTTTTCTGGGCAGCTCAAGAACAGTCTCAAGAACACCTATAGAGACGGTTCTGTCGCTATAGGGCCCTTTAGTGACAATTATTATCGAAAAATAGATTATTAATTTAAATTAATTGAAATAAATAGATTTTAATTACTAAAAATACTTAAAAATTTTGAAAATTTATTTTAAATTCTAAAAAATAGTTTTTAATTATTTTAAGTATATTTCATAAATATTTAATATTTTTGGAATATAAATGGTATTTAATTTATTTAATTACAAAATTAAATAATTATTTAAAAATAGTTTTAATTCATGAAAAATCATGAAAAATAATATTAGGGTATAATAAAATATTTAAAGTTATTTTCAGTGACTTTTAATATTTTAGGATGAAATGCATTAATTAATTAATATTAATGATAATTAGTTTATTTAATAACAATATTAAATAAATTATGGAAAAATGGATTTAATGCTTTATAAATCATATAAAAATGATTTAAGTGTTATAAAAATATTTTAAGTTATAAAATATAACTTTTGATATTTTGCCATTAAAATATTAATATTTTAATATTAAAAGCAATTATCGGATAATGAATTTAATTGTTTAAAGATCATATAAAGGTGATTTTTAAGTATTAAAAATAATTTGATATATTATAAATATATTATAATATTATGACATGTATTTCATTAATATTTGATATTAAATAAATATTAATGATAATAGAATTGTGTGGTATTTAATTCATTTAAATACGTTTTTAATGATTTAAAATTGATGATAAATGGTAATAATTATGTGAAAATTGTTATGATACTTAGAAAATTATTTCGACTGTTAATAAAATTATTTGAGTTAAATGTTAAGTGTTAAGTCAGAGTTTAATTGAACTTAGACTCGATAAAAGTCCGACTAGACCGTCGAGATGTTAGAATTGTGTCGGTTTCAACTCGGACTTAAATAGTTTGATCTGATACAAAGTCTTATGTGTATTATAGACTGATAAGATTATATGTTATGTGTTATGTGTTTAAGTTATTCTATGTATATCTATATATATAATAGTATTATATTATGATGATATTATTCTAATATTGGAGATCTATATTACTAATATTAGGTCTTCGGATAAAGCGTTATAAATTGTGTTGCGGTAATCAACTGTTCAGGCAAGTTTGTTTTACTTAACTCTACTAAGAGTGTTTCATTCGGATATGCTTATGGTTAATCATTGCTGATTGCCATGTATAATTTGTACTCTGTACATATTGCATGTATAAGTCAGGTATGAAAGGCTGATCACCTTCATTAACAGTTGGTTTCAGATATATTTGTTCATGTATAATACTTGTTCAGTCATAAACTTGTTCCTGCTAGTTCACAATTATATTGTTGAATTATAGCCAACTTATTATTCAAACTCTTCAATCATGATATATCGTTATATTGTTGAATTTAAACTTGTTGGGCAATCCTTATGCTCACCCTTGCTATATAATGATAAAACATTACAGATTAAGGCGAATGCGTCGGATACAAGGAAAGGTTAAAGACAGTTTCAGCGTTAGGATATGTGTGCAGCTAAATTGTATAAGTGTTGTATTTTAAGGTTATGTGTTAGAAAAGTTATGAAATGTGTATTAAGTTAAGGTTACTCGACCTTGGAGAATAGTGTGTAAGTTTAATGTATAAACAATTTATATTTATATCTTCCACAAATAGTAATAGTTGTATAGAATGATCGAACCGTATCCGAGGTGATTTAGGACCTGGATTCGGGGCCCTCACAGTTGGTATCAGAGCTGTAGATTATGAACCTTAGGTAAGAATACCTGAGACTAATAACCACAGTGATTAGGATAAGATCTAACTCACATAGAGCTAGTTGGTCGGTAAGATTCAAAGATGAATCTCGGCGAGTTATAAGATACAGAGGTCCCTAACTTTGATAATAAAGTTGAATAGTAGTGAGAAATAGATAGAGTCTAAAAGACTAAAAGTAAAGTGATAAGAGATCGTAAAATAAAACGATCTAGACATAGAAATGAATCGTAATGTATACGATGAGATCACTCCGTGATCAGATAAGGTTATAGCATGGAGAAGGATCAAGCGAATAATTGAAAAGTTACAGCAAGTTTGCTGGGTGACAGTTGTACTATGAATTGGTATAGATTCAGGAAAGGATTATGAATACGAGTTGAATGAAATTCGTATTGGGAATGGTGTTAGTGTTAGGTGGGGAATTCAATTGAGGACTCGTGTCAGCAGCTGAGTTGTATGATTCTTCGTATGGGAGTTGAATAGTACTTGGTGTAATAACTACTTAGTTTCTGACAATGATAATCATTGAAATATTGTGTCGCGCTATTTGCTATATGCATGTTAAGAGGGTGATTCCTTTCTCATGTGTATAACAGATAGATAGGTCATAGGTAGAGGATATAAGGTTAAGTACGAGTTCTTAAAACTCATACTTATGTGACATTCTTGACTCATAGTTATATGAAATGTTTATGAACCCCTCAGCGAACGGACGCCAAAGGTCTGACTAGGACAAGTTCTTAAACTCATATGATTGTGGCAAGTAAATGAACTCATAAGTGTGGTGTGACGAACTGGGTATAGTTGTGTGTAAACAGAATATTGAGGATAATAGGAACAGATAGATTGTTAAGCAAATGATTACTAGTGAAGAAATAAGTTTTCTAAAACTCCTAGCTATGCTAGACTTCTATGTGCCTTTAAAATAAAATATGTAGACTCGTAATCATTTTTGAAACGGTTTAAAGTATAATCTATGCTACTTATTTCAGCTAGACGCAAACGATTTGAAATATTAAAATATATTTTAATTATCACTCATGTACCATGTAACCTGGTGCAGAGATGATAAAAATTTGATGGAGTTGTAAATACAGGAATACTTAGTGTGAATTTGATCTAAAATCGCTATTCCACTATTGTGTGATGTGTTATGACGAAGTCATACAATGACGGCATCCTCAAATGGACTGTTAATACAGTACGACATCATGACGTCATTCTCAAAAATGTTTTCAAAAGTTTAATTTGCCAACGGGGTTTGGCTACACTTAAATAGTTCGATTGAATTGAATTATTGATACGAGTATATGCTATTCGATTCAGCTAGACTAATGTTATGAAAACTCTAAAGTGTTCATTGAAAGAAGTTTCCCAAACCAAATTGCTTTGGTACGGAATCCTATGATAAGTCTGAGGTGAACAACCCTAAAAATGGGGATATACTAATTGGATAAAATATTTCAATCTAAGAACGCATATAGTTGTTCTGATTACTAAGGTACAATAGATTGATCATCTAAAGTATCCGTATCGGTAGTTTACCTTCTTTGTGATTGTAAACATACTGTTAACCTTTGTATGGGGTAGAGTACCTTTTTATTAATTAAAATAGGTAGCAGGTAGTAATACCTATAAACCTCAGTAGTTCATGGTCTATATGACTCCTCAGCACAATTTCAAATTTTAACTCTGGTGAGAGATGTAATAGATAGCATGTGATGCTATGTATGGTGTATGGTGTATGGTGTAGGGTGTAAGGTAAATTTCGGGGATGAAATTTTTAGAAGAAGGGGTGAATGTGACAACCCGAGAATTTTGAATATTTTTAAAATTTTTATTAATTGATTTAAGGTTCAAAATTAGAATCTAGATATAAAATTAGTGTATGCGTTTGATATTTTTAAGATGGAATTTTGAGGATTTCAAAATTCTGTGAAGGATTTAGGTGAATTATTCAGGATTAAGAAAAACGTAAATATGTTCTGTGTATATGTGTACAGTATGTGGTTAAGGGTCAAGGGTTGAGCAGATAATTGATATCTGTAACAAACCATAAGTATATATTAAGAACATCAACGTTCGGTTAGAAAACCCAAGCGATTAGCAAGAAACCCTAAAAACCAGTTCTGGAAACCCTAATTTCAGTTCCGGGAAATCTGAAACCCTAATTCGGGAATTTAAAACCCTAATCTGGGAACTTAAAGCATAATTATAATTCTTTAGTGATATTAATTATAATGTTAATTAGGGTAAAGCTTAGGTATTTAGCAAACCCTAATTTCAAATTTATTAAACCTTGATTTCGGGATTAAAAACCCTAATCTTTATAATTAGGGAAAAACCTAAGGATTAATTTAATACTTTTGATGTTAATTAGGAAATATTAATCCTAATTTTCAAGTTATGAGTAATTAGAAAACCCTAATCTAATTTCTATTTTAGAAAATTATTTTCTATTTAAAATCGTAATTTTGGGTTATACACCCTAATCCGTGATATTGACCCTAATTGCGTAGTTAGCGATTATAATTAGGAAATACTAATCCTAATTAGCAAGATTTAATTAGTGATTAAGAAATTTTAATATAATTAGAAAATTCTAATTATAATTTAGAAATATTAATTTTCTATTTTTGAAAACCGAAATTCGAAAATGTTAGAAATTAAATTGCAAACCCTAAATTAGCTCAAACCCTAAACCCTAACCAAACCCTAAACCCTAAGGGTTTGGGACAATATCCAAATTGCCATTAAAAATTAAATGGAAAAAAACTTAAATGCCCTTAAGTGCATTATTGGATGTAACTTGCAAGACTTGCTCTAGTGTGAGTTGGTGACCAAAACCTAGCCTAGCATGTGCCTATATCTCAATTAGCAGATATCTATGCCAGCAATATACATTACATCTTGGGATTAAAAGCAAGAAAATCTAGAAAAGTGACTTCCTTTATTTTATTTTATTTTATTTTTTTTTCAACTAGCCAAGTCTTCTATCTCTTTCATCCGAAAATTTTGAGAGGAACTAAGTGTTATGGAAAGCCAAGAACATCCTTTAGCTCTCATATATCAGATCATCAAGATCAGAATCATGATCAAAGATTGAATGAGGTATAAACTTTGAAATTCAAAACCCTTAAAATTTTGTGTTAATGTTGTTAGTGATTGGTTAAATATGTGTTAGAAGGTGTCTATAAGTGATCTGGGTTGTAAAATCCCAGATGCATAACATCAAAGTCCTCGAATCTAGCATTTTTGAAAATCTGGAAATAGTTCAAAAAGTGACCTGACAGTCGAATGTCAGGCCCTCTAGATCTTTATGTGTTCGATATTTTGTGTGTTTTATGCTTTAGATCTGTTCTATGCCATGTGGTCTACGATCTGAAATTGAAAACAGGGTCATAGCATGTCTGGATTTCGTTTTATAGGTGATCAAAAGGCGTTGACCGAGCACGACTTCTGGAATTCTGGAAAACCCAGAAACCCAGAAACCCAGAAAGTCTGACAGTGATTTTGCAAGCCTTGATCTTGCTTGTCTATTACTATTTTTGCCACGTTGTTGTCTTGTAGTTATAGCCTGACATGAGGACTATATGTTAAAATCTTTAGATCACCAAGATCCATAGCAAAAACGATGTTATAGCTGGTCAAATAAGTGTTGACCATCCCGACCGTATGAAGATTATAGGTAACCCAGAATCTTCAAAGACAATTCTTGACTACTAGTTTGACCGATCCATTTCTCTTAGATTCGGTGTTGTTATGATGTTATAATGTTATGTCATTATTCCCTGTCATGTGGTCTGCAAGATTGAACCAATAGATTACACAAAACAAGTCCAGGAAGTTATGATTTAAAGCTGCAAAGTAGGCTCCTTGGCTGTTCTTCATTTTCTGGGTAACCCAGAAAATGAATAACATGCATGACAAGAGTTTTGTACGCCCTGATCTTGTTGTTCGTTTGTTGTATGCTCGAGATGATGATTGTTTCATGTAGTGTTACATAAACACTACATGATCAACGTTTAACATACCCTAGAAACACTTTTTAATGGAAAATATAAGCAGTCAAACCAAGCCCCTCAATCTCTGTCATGGTTTTCTGGGCAGCTCAAGAACAGCCTCAAGAACACCTATAGCGACGGTTCTGTCGCTATAGGGCCCTTTAGTGACAATTATTTTCGAAGAATAGATTATTAATTTAAAATAATTGAAATAAATAGATTTTAATTACTAAAAATACTTAAAAATTTCTAAAATTTTATTTTAAATTCTGAAAAATAGTTTTTAATTATTTTAAGTATATTTCATAAATATTTAATATTTTTGGAATATAAATGGTATTTAATTTATTTAATTACAAAATTAAATAAATTATTTAAAAATAGTTTTAATTCATGAAAAATCATGAAAAATAATATTAGGGTATAATAAAATATTTGAATTTATTTTCAGTGACTTTTAATATTTTAGGATGAAATTCATTAATTAATTAATATTAATGATAATTGGTTTATTTAATAACTATATTAAATAAATTATGGAAAAATGGATTTAATGCCTTATAAATCATATAAAAATAATTTAAGTGTTACAAAAATGTTTTAAGTTATAAAATATAACTTTTGATATTTTATCATTAAAATATTAATATTTTAATATTAAAAGCAATTATAAGATAATGAATTTAATTGTTTAAATATCATATAAAGGTGATTTTAAAGTATTAAAAATAATTTGATATATTATAAATATATTATAATATTATGACATGTATTTAATTAATATTTGATATTGAATAAATATTAATGATAATAGAATTATGTGGTATTTAATTCATTTAAATATGTTTTTAATTATTTAAAATTGATGATAAATGGTAATAATTATGTGAAAATTGTTATGAGACTTAGAAAATTATTTCGACTGTTAATAAAATTATTTGAGTTAAATGTTAAGTGTTAAGTCAGAGTTTAATTGAACTTAGACTAGATACAAGTCTGACTAGACCGTCGGGATGTTAGAATTGTGTCGGTTTCAACTCAGACTTAAATAGTTTGACCTGATACAAAGTCTTATGTGTGTTATAGACTGATAAGATTATGTGTTATATGTTATGTATTTAGGTTATTCTATGTATATCTATATATATAATAGTATTATATTGTGATGATATTATTCTAATATTGGAGATCTATATTACTAATATTAGGTCTTCGGATAAAGCGTTATAAATTATGTTGTGGCAATCAACGGTTCAGGCAAGTTTGTATTACTTAACTCTACTAAGAGTGTTTCATTCGGATATGCTTATGGTTAATCATTGCTGATTGTCATGTATAATTTGTACTCTGTACATATTGCATGTATAAGTCAGGTATGAAAGGCTGATCACCTTCATTAGCAGTTAGTTTCAGATATATTTGTTCATGTATAATACTTGTTCAGTCATAAACTAGTTCCTGCTAGTTCACAATTATAGCCAGCTTATTATTCAAACTCTTCAATCATGATATATCGTTATATTGTTGAATTTAAACTTGCTGGGCAATCCTTATGCTCACCCTTGCTATATCATGATAAAACATTGCAGATTAAGGCGAATGCGTCGGATACAAGGAAAGGTGAAAGACAGTTTCAGCGTTAGGATATGTGTGCAGCTAAATTGTATAAGTGTTATATTTTAAGGTTATGTGTTAGAAAAGTTATGAAATGTGTATTAAGTTAAGGTTACTCGATCTTGGGGAATAGTGTGTAAGTTTAATGTATAAACAATTTATGTTTATATCTTTCGCAAATAGTAATAGTTGTATAGAATGATCAAACCGGATCCGAGGAGATTTAGGACCTGGATTCGGGGCCCTCACAGGTATGACCCTGGTTGTGGTCCCTAGGTTGAACATACTCATTATCTCGCTCTAATAATTGAGCCCTGTTGACAACATCTGAATACAAAGAAAATTTATGAGAGATAAGGTATTGACGAATCTCGGGTTTTATACCTCTTAGAAATATCCGCGTCATACGTTCCTCATTTTCTACCAAATGAGGTGCAAACCTGGATAACTCCACGAACTTCGCCTCGTACTGGGACACCGTCATGTTATTTTTTTCCAGTCTAATAAACTCTACCTCTTTCGTATGAGGAATACTTTCAGGAAAGTATTTGTCATTGAACAGTTTCTGAAACGTTTCTCAAGATATATTGAGTGCGGCAGGCTGGGTACACTTCACAGATTCTCACCAGTAATCTGCCTCACCACGAAACATAAAGGTGGCGAATGGAACCTTCTGTTCCTCCGTGCATCCCAAGACATCGAATATCTTGGTAATTTGCTTGACCCACATTTCTGCCTTGATCGGATCCGGCTTTCCAAAGAATTCTGGTTGTCCCAACTCCTTAAACTGTCTGGCTTTGACGAACCGCGCGTTGCTATCATTTCCACCCATATTCTGCACACGAGTCTCACTCGTCTGATTTTGAATAAACTGTAAAAAGCTTCTAAATATCCCATCATTCATCGTCTGATCAGTGGTGTTGCTTACAGGAGGAACATTGTCTTCCTGTTGCACGTTCCCTTGGGTGGTGATTAAAGGTGTCTCTATGGTCTCATTTACTCTATTGTTAACGTTCTCGGCTGCCATTCCCAAATACTGCCATCAAACAAGGGTTAATTAAACAAATTAACATATCACATAATATCCCTATATTATGACCGACCAACAAATAAGCTTAGGTAGGACACATTAGCGAAGGATTTACTCATCTCTCCCCTCCTAGTTCTATTCCTCGATCTCCGCCAGAGACCATATCCCTAAGCTCTGATACCAACTGTGACGCCCCCAAAATAGTTATACATCACACATTCTAAGTCGCCAAATACATGGTACAGAAACAAATGCAACTTCATTAATACAATTATTGTGCAAAATATGACAACGCATATACTGTGAGTTTAAATACAAATATTGTCTAATAGACAATATTCAAACTCAAAAGGAGCCCTCATTACAATTATTGATACACTATTTTACAAAATAGTGAAAACTATAAAAATAGCTATCCTGAACCATCACTCCATAAATGGAACAAAAAGGAAAATGGTGAGCTCAACTAGCCCAGTAAAGAATATTATGACTAAGATAATATACAACAAATTATAATTAGTCTTCAACAGGGAAAAATCTTATAAAATATAATAGACAACAAGTTTTAGATCAACAATTACAGCGAAAATAGCGATCCATTAGAAGAATCAAGTAGAGAATGAATTCTACTATCTTCTAAGATTTAAAGGTTCATCATCAATATTTTATCCCTATAACAACAATCAATATAAATATTTAATCAAATATTCATCTTTGCACTACAGGCCAAAGATATTCATTTGTATCACCAGCCGGTCATGTTCATCTCAATACATGTTCATCTTTGCACTACGGGCCAAAGATATTCATCAGTTAATCATTCATCTTTGCACTACAGGCCAAAGATATTCAGTAACATCATTATTTAAGACTGAGGATGATGAAAAATATTTGAAAGAAAACGAATCCAGTGAGACAGAAGGACAAATATTAGGGATTCGTATTATAGTTTATCCAAGATCAATAATACTTAATAATAACCAATTGTGAAGCAGAATTCAAAAATAAAGATCAAAACATGGATACAATCAAAGAGAGTAACCATAATAGACATCTTGTATAAAAAGAAAAATTTTCATTTTTTGGTGAATAATGTCGTATACGTGAATAGTAACCTCGACACAAAAAGGTTAAAATTCCACAAGAAAAATTATACTTCGTGAACAATAATCATGAATAGTACCGTATTCGTAAATAGTGTCGTATACGTGAATAGTAACCCCGACACAAAAAGTTCCAAATTTGATAAAAAGTTCGGACCAATATTTTGGTGTAATGATATTGAAAGAAATAATACCATTTAGGAAAAAATAGCACCCCTTACCTCAAAATGATAGTACTTCTGATCGAAATATCGGATATGATGCTGAATAAAACTTGTACTGAATAGCAACTCTCAAAGTATCTAAATACTCACAAAATACGCTCGATAATATAGAGAGAAAGAAAACTTATGTTTCTGGTGTGATTTTCAATTCTAACTTAGCCCTCTATTTAAAGAAAAATATTAGCACGCCGAAGCAGACTTGACCAGCTACCTTATGGCTTTACCTGCTACTATTGCCACCCACCACATTTGAAATTTAATTTGAGCACATTTCTCACCAATCAAAAGTGGGGCCCACCAGTTCTAGAATTTTTCACCAAAATAATAAATTCCGAAACTTTAACAATTTCTAAACCAGTCACCTCTTAAAATTCATAACAAATCATACGTTTATTTTTAACAGTTCAAAATTTGTGGACATATACTCAACTTATATATGTATAACATATCCAAAAATCACAACGATCCAACGGTCAGATTAAAAATTATAACTCACGCAATATATCTCCAGAACACTGGTTTGATTTTTAATACCTCCATTTCGATAAAAAAACTGATAAAACACCTCAACATTAATTCATTCATTTATAACCATATAAATAAATCTATCATTTATATCCACATCAAATAAATATTTTCTTATAATATAAATCAATAATTAATTATTCACAAATTGTAACGACCCCAAAATTTATACAATTTCATTCTCAATTTTAGTCGTTAATAATACATTCAACCTCTAATTTTACATAATTAAATGATAATACAACCATTGAAATTTGCGGAATAATTAAAATTTTTTTATTACAAACTATTCTCGTTCCCAAAACTTTCAACCTTTACATCTAAATATCTCAGAATCATTTTAATACTACAAGAGTTTACATCGCAAAACGATATAACAATACAACATTAATACATATTCCGAAACATTAGACATGGTTTACAAGAATAACAACTTAGCTAGGATATTAAATCTTCATATATCACTTTTGATCCATAACAATCAAGTAGCACATAGCGTTACCTTCAATTCATGAATATGCAAAAATGGTTATTTGCAAGAATGAGCTCGACAGCTCAGCAAAATCTAACAGTTTTCATGCATCACGTAGCACATAATAACATGCTCAACATACAAGAATAATCATAAACAAACATAACATACATGTTGTAGTTCACATAACAACTATAAAGATTGAGTTCCTTACTCAATCAACATTCATAGTTCAATCATTATAGTCATAGATTGACTTTCACATTTCATACTTTTGACATATATAATACATCATACACTAAAATTTTAAAGCAGATCATCATCAAGTTCACATAACAAACAGTAACTGAAAGACTTGTCTTTACTAACGTTTTACCAACACGCTAATACTTCGCGTCCTTGCACAACCTACACTGTATGTGAGATTGATAATAAATAAAATCAATAATCAATCTTATGGTCAAATTTATTCTAAGACCTTACTTTATCTTATTGTCTTTATAATGTCTTTATAGACATCTAACTATTTTACATGCAACTCGGTTTTATTTTCATTTTTATCACCACACATGCTAGACTATCGAACTTGTAGTTTAATGCGCGTATATCACACCATTTTATTATACCATTTTGGTTTCAAAAATGCATATTCAACACATTGTTTACAAGTTTAATTTTCCTTCAAAAATCAAAAATCGCCCTTTTCAATTTCTTACCATTATTATTCTTGTATTATCATATTTTCATACTCAGTTGCACATAACATCCAATATTAGCCATTAGTTAGACACTTTGTATACCAAAGTTTAGAAACACTATTACTTTTAGGCATTTTATCGAGCACGTTATGTGCACACATTAACTTATCTCAACTCTTGATCTTAAATGGTTAATTATGCATAAAATATGATAACACATATCTATACTCATTACGTATGTCAAAACATATTTTTAATCATCAAAATATATCATCAACCAAAATCTTAATTCAAACAGAATTATAAAACACATCTTCACAATTTCTTTAACAAAACGTTGTTTTCATTTTTAACGTAGCTCGTTCGTTACATGTCCGTTTTTGTTCCTTCTTATATAGAATTAACCCTTACTCAGTGTACTACAACCTCATCTAGGCCTTAAAGTCAGACCCTTATCCATCTAAACCAGATTCTGTAATTCATCAACTAGTCTAGAAAATTCATTTTCTGGACATCCTTACTAAACAATTTATTTCGGACATGATCCGGTCCATAAAATGGCTCAATCTCGCTAGTCTAGCTAGTAAACTTCAATATCTACAACTTTGCAGTTTTAAGTTTCTTCAGATTCAAAACACACGAATTTATATTAATTTTTCAAAGTCAGAAACTGTAACAGTTTTGATTTTCTGCACAGATTATTTTCCCTTCGGACCAGCCTTACTAAAACAGACATTGCAAGAAATCTACAAAGAGTTTTCATGTGATTCCACTTTCAGAATATAGCTTACTTTCATATCTTCGATTTGATATAAGGTTCACTGTCTAACTCATTATACCCAAAGAGGTATGAATTTCACAAGATTTGTCCACAATTACTCAAAACCTACGAATTTTGTTCTTCAAATTTTCTTTCACAAACCACTTTTCCATTAATATAATTACTCAATACAACTTCTATATAACAATTATCATAGAACTACATTATGAAGAATATAAAAATATAATTAAAACAAGGAATTTAGATTAAAACCTTATTAGTATGAATTTAAGAGAGAGATGGAGATGATGATGATGTGGCTTGTTTTGTCTTCTCAAAGTTTTCTCTTCTTCTTCTTTTTCTTCCTCTTCTTCTTCTCCTACAACTCTCTCTAACTCTCTTCTTCTTTATTTGGCTTGTTTTCTAAAACTAATATACTAACTTGTAGTATATACATATAATATACAATACTAGTAATATATAATGTATGTAACTCCTAGTACTTATTAGATATACTAATTATTAGTTAATACATATGTTACACCAACTTGAACTTGAAAAGCCTAAAACCATGTTTGACATTATTTTAATTAATCAATAGCTTAACATCAATCAATCTCATCAAATTGTCACATGATTATATTTACTTGTTAATTATGATTTCGTGTAACAATCGTCACATAACTCATCAAATTTAATTATCTCAATTAAATTAGAACTATAACATAAAATTATTATAATAATTAAATTAAATACTAAATATTCATTTAATTAATCTACTACACTTAATTACATTACTCTATAATCAAAACAAAATTTATTTATTTACTCAATAAATAATTCAATTAAATATTTATATATATTAAAATTAATACATAACATTCTCTTCACATCAATTCATATATTCTACAATATATGACATACACATACTCACACCCAACATATCTTATAAATAATACTTTTATTTATAAAATTCTCATTTATAAATTCTAAAAATCTGGGATGTCACGTCCTTCGATTCCGTCCTCGGAATCATCGAAACCCTACATTACTTAGGTTTTTCTCAAATCTATTCATTGAATAACTTCAACACATTACCTTAATATATGTTTTATATTTTCTACTCTCACCATTCTTGATAATAAATTCTTATAGGTTTTATTTCATAACATTTATATAGACTCAATTATATTTGAGTATTACATATTCTTTGACCCGTTCATTATCTTTCTCTAAGGATTATTATCATATACTATATGATCAAACTCTCGGGACATTACACTCGCCCATTCTTTTAAGAATTTCGTTCTCGAAATTTTTATTTATTAATCTTTATTCATTCAATCTATCAAAAATAGATTTTACGTTAATACCTTATTCGTTCATTGGATTCTATAACCACTTCCTTTCCACAAAGATCTTTCTACAATTATTAACTTTTCCATTAAAAGTTTTACATTATTCTTTGATAACTCATCTCCTTCTCATATCAACACTTCTTTTCTCACTTATTCAATATATTAATCATTCAATGTCGCATCCGACGACTTACTTCTTTCTAAGGAATATCATCCTTACCATATTCGCCTTTTAGAATAGCAAGAATCTTCCATAATTGCTCAATAATTAGGAAGTAGTATGAATAACTCAGGAATTTAAAAGATTCCAAATCATGTTGAGGGGTCACAAGACCGTGAACTCTATTCTCGATTTACTAGTGCTTCAACTCAATCCTTCACACTACAAACTAGAGTGTTTATCAATCATAAAGACTAAAAACACCCTCCTTACGTACACTAGGTGGCCAGCCTATTGTGCCACTACGTTGGGCCGCAAGTAGTGTTTTGTAACGACTATATGTGTTACATTCGAAACCATTGTCCCCGAATACATGTCCCCTTATAGGGTTGTTCACCTCAGCTTTTCAACATCCGAATCCGCACCAAAATAATTTAGTTTGGCATAACTTTCCAATAAACGCTTAAATTTCATGAACAACTTTCAATATTCGTCTAGCTAAATCAAATAGCATAGTCCCCTACAACAATTCGAACATCAACCGAAATATACATATACATACATAGATATAAATTCTCATATTTTAAAGTAATCTCAAAAATCTTTTTTTATGACGTCATGATACCGCACTGTATTTCTAGTCCGTTGAGGATTCCGTTATTTGGTGATTTTATCATACTACATCATACCATAGTGGGCTGACAATCCTTAGATCACATCCAACACTAAGTAATACTGCATTGATGACTCCATCATTTTTATTATCTCTGCATCAGGTTCCATGATACATTGATGATATATAAAATACATTTTGATATATTCCAAATTATTTTTGTCTAGCTGAAGCAATTAGCATAGACATACGAATAACAGTATTATTGTTAAAACACATTGGTTCCATCAGTTGATCCAATGTTTTTTAAGAAAATAGAAGTGTAAACATCAGCACGAAGTCAATAAATTTCAAAAGTCTAGCATAGCTAGAAGATTTAGAATACCTATGCTTCCACCATCAACTCCACTTTCTATAATGATCCATTGCTTAATAGATTTATCTATTCCTATCATCCTCAATACTCCATTTACACTTATCTATACCCAATTCGTCAAACTTACCACATGTTATGAGTTCAGGAACTTGCCACAATCATATGAGTTTAAGAACTTATCCTAGTCAGACAATAGCCGTCCATTCGCTGAGGGGTTCAAAAACATACCATATAATTATGAGTCACAAACCTACCATAAGTATGAGTTTTAAGAACTCGCACTTAACCTTTTATTATTCTCTAACTATACTCTACCTATCTGTTATACAAATGAGAAAAGAATCACCTTCTTAACAGGTATATAACAAATAGCACGACACAAATATTCTAATGATTATCAATGTGATAAACTGAGTGCAAGCACAACACCCTCGCCCATACAAAGATTTGTACAACTCAACCATCACAAGAGTCCTCAATTGAAACCCCACCTAACTTTATCTTGCTCTTAACTTGCTCTTTGCTCGATACGAATTTCTCGTATCACATCATCTATAACTCCTCATGAGTTATCTCGTACTATTTCATAGTACACCATCTTCATAGAATTAAGCTATAATCATTCAAACATTACATACCATCGTTCTTTTATAACTTAAACTGATCACGTCGTGATCTTATTCTATAATCATCTCTCTTAAAATTCTTTTGTTAACTCGTGATCGTTTTGTTTTACGATCCCCTTTCTTTCCTTTCATTTACGACATTATTCGTTATCTTGGCTATTGGAGTTAGGTAACTCCCATTTCTTATCTATGTATCTCTTCAAGTTTCTTCTTTGAATCTTCTTGTTTATATAACAATTCCTACTTTAAGAATTTTTAACTTCATTTACATCGCTCAAAATTTCATTCAAGTTTTACACTCTCATCATACGTGTCCATTTCTATACTTGGTACACATCGAGTCTCTAACAGTTTCAATATGGTATGCTGAGTGGTTTCCCACAAACAACCAACAAACTAGGTTCCAAGTTACTAGTTCGTATATACCTCCGCTCTATGAAGGAATCGTTTAGCCCAGATACCATACATCAACTACTAAAGAGTACAATTGCACCATACTTAAATATAACTCTCTATTCTCAACTTCCTTACCATTCTCTTCTTATAGACATTGTCTATTTGTTATCACCTTACATCCTTAATATTAGAGTTGGGTAACCCCACATTCATATTCCTTATACCTCTGCGATATTATTCTTTGAATCATTTCACACAAGTTTTATCCCTTCTTTATACGTTTCTTACATTACTTCTTATTGTTCAAACCCTATTTGAGCTTATTCTTTCATTATATTCACCTTCCTTCTCTAAGGTTATAGCCTAAGGTACTCCTACCTAAAGTTTATAACCTACAGCTTTGATACCAACTGTAATGACCCCAAACTTTATACAATTTAATTCTCGATTTTAGTCGTTAATAATACATTCAACCTCTAATTTTACATAATTAAATGATAATACAACCATTGAAATTTGCGGAATAATTAAAATTTTTTATTACAAACTATTCTCGTTCCCAAAACTTTCAACCTTTACATCTAAATATCTCAGAATCATTTTAATACTACAAGAGTTTACATCGTAAAACGAAATAACAATGCAACATTAATACATTTTCCGAAACATTTGACATGGTTTACAAGAATAACAACTTAGCTAGGATATTAAATCTTCATATATCACTTTTGATCCATAACAATTAAGCAACACATAGCGTTACCTTCAATTCTTGAATCTGCAAAAATGGTTATTTGCAAGAATGAGCTCGACATCTCAGCAAAATCTAACAGTTTTCATGCATCACGTAGCACATAATAACATGCTCAACATACAAGAATAATCATAAACAAACATAGCATACATGTTGTAGTTCACATAACAACTATAAAGATTGAGTTCCTTACTCAATCAACATTCATAGTTCAATCATCATAGTCATAGATTGACTTTCACATTTCATACTTTTGACATATATAATACATCATACACTAAAATTTTAAAGCAGATCATCATTAAGTTCACATAACAAAAAGGAACTGAAAGACTTGCCTTTACCAACGTTTTACCAACACGCTAATACTTCGCGTCCTTGCACAACCTACACTGTATGTGAGATTGATAATAAATAAAATCAATAATCAATCTCATGGTCAAATTTATTCTAAGACCTTACTTTATCTTATTATCCTTTATAATGTCTTTATAGACATCTAACTATTTTATATGCAACTCGGTTTTATTTTCATTTTCATCACCACACATGCTAGACTATCGAACTTGTAGTTTAATGTGCGTATATCACACCATTTTATTATACCACTTTGGTTTCAAAAATGCATATTCAACACATTGTTTACAAGTTTAATTTTCCTTCAAAAATCAAAAATCGCCCTTTTCAATTCCTTTCCATTATTAGTCTTGTATTATCATCTTTTCATACTCAAATGCACATAACATCCAATATTAGCCATTAGTTAGACACTTTGTATACCAAAGTTTAGAAACACTATTACTTTTAGGCATTTTATCAAGCACGTTATGTGCACACATTAACTTATCTCAACTCTTAATCTTAAATAGTTAATTATGCATAAAATATGATAACACATATCTATACTCATTACATATGTCAAAACAAATTTTTAATCATCAAAATATATCATCACCCAAAATCTTAATTCAAACAGAATTATAAAACTCATCTTCACAATTTCTTTAACAAAACGTTGTTTTCGTTTTTAACGTAACTCGTTCGTTACATGTCCATTTTTGTTCCTTCTTATATAGAATTAACCATTGCTCAGTGTACTACAACCTCATCTAGGCCTTAAAGTTAGACCCTTATCCATCTAAACCAGATTCTGTAATTCATTAACTAGTCTAGAAAATTTCATTTTTGGATATCTTTATTAAAAAATTTATTTTGGACATGATCCGTTCCATAAAATGGCTCAATCACACGAGTCTAGCTAGTAAACTTCCATATCTACAACTTTGCAGTTTTAAGTTTCTTCAGATTTAAAACACACGAATTTATATGAATTTTTCAAAGTCAGAAACCGTAACAATTTTGATTTTCTGGACATATTATTTTCCCTTCGTACCAGCCTTACTAAAACAGACATTGTAAGAAATCTTCAAAGAGTTTTTATGTGATTCCACTTTCAGAATATAGCTTACTTCCATATCTTCGATTTGATATAAGGCTCACTTTCTAACTCATTATACCCAAAGAGGTATGAATTTCACAAGATTTGTCCACAATTACTCAAAACCTACGAATTTTGTTCTTCAAATTTTCTTTCACAAACCACTTTTCCATGAATATAATTACTCAATACAACTTCTATATAACAATTATCATAGAACTACATTATGAAGAATATAAAAATATAATTAAAACAAGGAATTTAGATTAAAACCTTATTAGTATGAATTTAAGAGAGAGATGGAGATGATGATGATGTGGCTTATTTTGTCTTCTCAAAGTTTTCCCTTCTTCTTTTTCTTCCTCTTCTTCTTCTCCTACAACTCTCTCTAACTCTCTTCTTCTTTATTTGGCTTGTTTTCTAAAACTAATATACTAACTTGTAGTATATACATGTAATATACAATACTAGTAATATATAATATATGTAACTCCTAGTACTTATTAGATAAATTAATTATTAGTTAATACATATGTTACACCAACTTGAACTTGAAAAGCCTAAGACCATGTTTGACATTATTTTAATTAATCAATAGCTTAACATCAATCAATCTCATCAAATTTTCACATAATTATATTTACTTGTTAATTATGATTTCGTGTAACAATCGTCACATAACTCATCAAATTTAATTATCTCAATTAAATTAGAACTATAACATAAAATTATTATAATAATTAAATTAAATACTAAATATTCATTTAATTAATCTACTACACTTAATTACATTACTCTATAATCAAAACAAAATTTATTTATTTACTCAATAAATAATTCAATTAAATATTTATATATATTAAAATTAATACATAACATTCTCTTCACATCAATTCATATATTCTACAATATATGACATACACATACTCACACCCAACATATCTCATAAATAATACTTTTATTTATAAAATTCTCATTTATAAATTCTAAAAATCTGGGATGTCACATCCTTCCCTCCTTATAAGGATTCCGTCTTTGGAATCACAGAAACCCTACATTATTCAGGTTTTCCTCAAATCTATTCATTGAATAACTTCAACACATTACCTTAATATATGTTTTATATTTTCTACTCTCACCATTCTTGATAATAAATTCTTATAAGTTTTATTTCATAACATTTACTTAGACTCAATTATATTTGAGTATTACATATTCTTTGACCCCTTCATTATCTTTCTCTAAGGATCATTATCATATACTAAATGATCAAACTCTCGGGACATTACATTCACCCATTCATCTAAGAATTTCGTTCTCGAAATTTTTATTTATTAATCTTTATTTATTCAATCTATCAAAAATAGATTTTACTTTAATACCTTATTCATTCATTGGATTCTATAACCACTTCCTTTCCACAAAGATCTTTCTACAATTATTAACTTTTCTATTAAAAGTTTTACATTATTCTTTGATAACTCATCTCCTTCTCATATCAACACTTCATTTCTCACTTATACAATATATTCATCATTCAGTGTCGCATCCTACGACTTACTTCTTTCTAAGGAATATCATCCTTACCATATTCGCCTTTTAGAATAGCAAGAATCTTCCATAATTGCTCAATAATTAGGAAGTAGTATGAATAACTCAGGAATTTAAAAGATTCCAAATTATGTTGAGGGGTCACAAGACCGTGAACTCTATTCTCGATTTACTAGTGCTTCAACTCAATCCTTCACACTGCAAACCAGAGTGTTTATCAATCACAAAGACTGAAAACACCCTCGTTACGAACACTAGGTGGCCAGCCTATTGTACCACTACGTTGGGCCGTAACGTAGTGTTTTGTAATGACTATATGTGTTACGCTCGGAACCATTATCCTTGAAAACATGTCCCCTTATAGGGTTGTTCACCTCAATTTTTCAACATCTGAATCCGCACCAAAATAATTTGGTTTGGCATAACTTTTCAATAAACGCTTAAATTTCATGAACATCTTTCAATATTCATCTAGCTAAATCAAATAGCATAGACATCTACAATAATTCAGACATCAACCGAAATATACATATACATACATAGATATAAATTATCATATCTTAAAGAAATCTCTAAAATCTTTTTTTTATGACGTCATGATACCGCACTGTATTTACAGTCCATTGATGATTCCGTCATTTGGTGATTTTATTATACTACATCATACCATAGTGGGTCGACGATCCTTAGATCACATCCAACACTAAGTAATACTGCATTGATGACTCCATCATTTTTATCATCTCTGCACCAGGTTCCATGATACATTGATGATATATAAAATACATTTTGATATATTCCAAATTATTTTTATCTAGCTGAAGCAATTAGCATAGACATACGAATAACAGTATTATTGTTAAAACTCATTGGTTCCATCAGTTGATCCAATATTTTTTAAGAAAATAGAAGTGTAAACATCAGCAAGAAGTCAATAAATTTGAAAAGTCTAGCATAACTAGTAGATTTAGAATACATATGCTTTAACCATCAACTCCACTTTCTATAATGATCCATTGCTTAATAGGTCTATCTATTCCTATCATCCTCAATACTCCATTCACACTTATCTATACCTAGTTCGTCAAACTTACCACACGTTATGAGTTCAGGAACTTGCCACAATCATATGAGTTTAAGAACTAATCCTAGTCAGACCATAGGCGTCCATTCGCTGAGGGGTTCAAAAACATACCATATAATTATGAGTCACGAACCTACCACAAGTATGATTTTTAAGAACTCGCACTTAACCTTATAATATTCTCTAACTATACTCTACCTATCTGTTATACACATGAGAAAAGAATCACCTTCTCAATAGGTATATAACAAATAGCGCAACACAAACATTCTAATGATTATCAATGTGATAAACTGAGTGCAAGCACAAAATCCTCGCCCATACAAAGATTTTTACAACTCAGCCATCACAAGAGTCCTCAATTGAAACCCCACCTAACTTTATCTTGCTCTTAAGTTGCTCTTTGCTCGATACGAATTTCTCGTATCACATCATCTATAACTCCTCATGAGTTATCTCGTACTATTTCATAGTACACCATCTTCATAGAATTAAGCTATAATCATTCAAACATTACAGACCATCTTTCTTTTATAACTTAAACAGATCACGTTGTGATCTTATTCTATAATCATCTCTCTTAAAATTCTTTTGTTAACTCGTAATCGTTTTGTTTTACGATCCCCTTTCTTTCCTTTTATTTACGACATTATTCGTTATCTTGGCTATTGAAGTTAGGTAACTCCCATTTCTTATCTACATATCTCTTCAAGATTCTTCTTTGAATCTTCTTGTTTATATAACAATCCCTACTTTAAGAATTTTTAACTTCATTTACATCGCTCAAAATTTCATTCAAGTTCTACACTCTCATCATACGTGTTCATTTCTATACTTGGTACACATCGAGTCTCTAACAGTTTCAATATGGTATGCTGAGTGGTTTCCCATAAACAACCAACAAACTAGATTCCAAGTTACTAGTTCGTATATACCTCCACTCTATGAAGGAATCATTTAGCCCAGATACCATACATCAACTACTAAAGAGTACAATTGCACCATACTTAAATATAACTCTCTATTCTCAACTTCCTTACCATTCTCTTCTTATGGACATTGTCTATTTGTTATCACCTTACATCCTTATTATTGGAGTTGGGTAACCCCACATTCATATTCCTTATACATATGCGATATTCTTCTTTGAATCATTTCACACAAGTTTTATCCCTTCTTTATACGTTTCTTACATTACTTCTTATTGTTCAAACTCTATTTGAGCTTATTCTTTCATTATATTCACCTTCCTTCTCTAAGGTTATAGCCTAAGGTACTCCTACCTAAGGTTTATAACCTACAGCTTTGATACCAACTGTAACGACCCCAAAATTTATACAATTTAATTCTCGATTTTAGTCGTTAATAATACATTAAACCTCTAATTTTACATCATTAAATGATAATACAACCATTGAAATTTGTGGAATAATTAATATTTTTTTATAACAAACTATTCTCGTTCCCAAAACTTTCAACCTTTACATCTAAATATCTCAGAATCATTTTAATACTACAAGAGTTTACATCGCAAAACGATATAACAATACAACATTAATACATATTCCGAAACATTAGACATGGTTTACAAGAATAACAACTTAGCTAGGATATTAAATCTTCATATATCACTTTTGATCCATAACAATCAAGTAGCACATAGCCCTTCGATTCTCGAATATGCAAAAATGGTTATTTGCATCATCAGCAACTAACAGTTTTCATGCATCACGTAGCACATAATAACATGCTCAACATACAAGAATAATCATAAACAAACATAGCATACATGTTGTAGTTCACATAACAACTATAAAGATTGAGTTCCTTACTCAATCAACATTCATAGTTCAATCATCAAAGTCATAGATTGACTTTCACAATTCATACTTTTGACATATATAATACATCATACACTAAAATTTTAAAGCAGATCATCATCAAGTTCACATAACAAAAAGGAACTGAAAGACTTGCATTTACCAACGTTTTACCAACACGCTAATACTTCGCGTCCTTGCACAACCTACACTGTATGTGAGATTGATAATAAATAAAATCAATAATCAATCTCATGGTCAATTTATTCTAAGACCTTACTTTATCTTATTATCCTTTATAATGTCTTTATAGACATCTAACTATTTTATATGCCACTCGGTTTTATTTTCATTTTTATTACCACACATGCTAGACTATCGCACTTGTAGTTTAATGTGCGTATATCACACCATTTTATTATACCACTTTGGTTTCAAAAATGCATATTCAACACATTGTTTACAAGTTTAATTTTCCTTCAAAAATCAAAAATCGCCCTTTTCAATTTCCTTCCATTATTATTCTTGTATTATCATCTTTTCATACTCAAATGCACATAACATCCAATATTAACCATTAGTTAGACACTTTGTATACCAAAGTTTAGAAACACTATTACTTTTAGGCATTTTATCGAGCACGTTATGTGCACACATTAACTTATCTCAACTCTTGATCTTAAATGGTTAATTATGCATAAAATATGATAACACATATCTATACTCATTACATATGTCAAAATATATTTTTAATCATCGAAATATATCATCACCCAAAATCTATATTCAAACAGAATTATGAAACTCATCTTCACAATTTCTTTAACAAAACGTTGTTTTCGTTTTTAACGTAACTCGTTCGTTACATGTCCGTTTTTGTTCCTTCTTATATAGAATTAACCCTTACTCAGTGTACTACAACCTCGTCTAGGCCTTAAAGTCAGACCCTTATTCATCTAAACCAGATTCTGTAATTCATCTACTAGTCTAGAAAATTTCATTTTCTGGACATCCTTACTAAACAATATATTTCAGACATGATCCGGTCCATAAAATGGCTCAATCTTGCGAATCTAGCTAGTAAACTTCCATATATACAACTTTGCAGTTTTAAGTTTCTTCAAATTCAAAACACACGAATTTATATGAATTTTTCAAAGTCAGAAACCGTAACAGTTTTGATTTTCTGGATAGATTATTTTCTCTTCGTACCAGCCTTACTAAAACAGACATTGCAAGAAATCTACAAAGAGTTTTCATATGATTCCACTTTCAGAATATAGCTTACTTTCATATCTTCGATTTGGTATAAGGCTCACTTTCTAACTCATTATACCCAAAGAGGTATGAATTTCACAAAATTTGTTCACAATTACTCAAAACCTACGAATTTTGTTCTTCAAATTTTCTTTCACAAACCAATTTTCCATGAATATAATTACTCAATAAAACTTCTATATAACAATTATCATAGAACTACATTATGAAGAACATAAAAATATAATTAAAACAAGGAATTTAGATTAAAACCTTATTAGTATGAATTTAAGAGAGAGATGGAGATGATGATGATGAGGCTTGTTTTGTCTTCTCATAGCTTTCTCTTCTTCTTTTTCTTCCTCTTCTTCTTCTCCTACAACTCTCTCCAACTCTCTTCTTCTTTCTTTGGTTTGTTTTCTAAAACTAACATACTAACTTGTAGTATATACATATAATATACAATACTAGTAATATATAATATATGTAACTCCTAGTAATTATTAGATATACTAATTACTAGTTAATACATAGGTTACACCAACTTGAACTTGAAAAGCCTAAGACCATGTTTGGCAAATACTCATTATTTAAATTAATCAACAGCTTAACATCAATCAATCTCATCAAATTGTCACATAATTATATTTACTTATTAATTATGATTTCGTGTAACAATCGTCACATAACTCATCAAATTTAATTATCTCAATTAAATTAGAACTATAACATAAAATTATTATAATAATTAAATTAAATACTAAATATTCATTTAATTAATCTACTACACTTAATTACATTACTCTATAATCAAAACAAAATTTATTTATTTACTCAATAAATAATTCAATTAAATATTTATATATATTAAAATTAATACATAACATTCTCTTCACATCAATTCATATATTCTACAATATATGACATATACATACTCACGCCCAATATATCTCATAAATAATACTTTTATTTATAAAATTCTTATTTACAAATTCTAAAAATTTGGGATGTCACATCCTTCCCTCCTTATAAGGATTTCGTCATCGGAATCACCGAAACCCTACCTTACTCAGGTTTTCCTCAAATCTATTCATTGAATAACTTCAACACATTACCTTAATATATGTTTTATATTTTCTACTCTCACCATTCTTGATAATAAATTCTTATAAATTTTATTTCATAACATTTGATTACTTAGACTCAATTATATTTGAGTATTACATATTCTTTGACACGTACATTATCTTTCTCTAAGGATCATTATCATATACTATACGATCAAACTCTCGGGACATTACACAAATAATATTACATAATCACAATTATGACAATCAGGGCGTTCCCAGGAAAGAGGGGGCTTTTCGATAAGGGTTTCTCCCAAACCAAACATTTCCTTAGATAAAACTTCCTTAGACATTACCAATAATGCTATCTAATAATATTATTCAAATAATACAAATTATTGATCTGATAATAGGAAATATTGTGCAATGATAATTCTTGAAATAACAATAATATAAAATATCAACGCAGCAATTATTGAATCAATAAAATAAAATATTGAACAGTAATTACTGTAACAATTATTGAATAGTGCCTTCTTACGTAAGGATTAATAATTCATCAATACTGTGCAAAACCGTGTGCTACTATGCAACTACGCGTATTACTGTATTTTAACAACCAGGTATTCTAATAGTGTTAACGGTAACAATTACGCCGTTATTTATAAAAATTCATACTTTGTCGTTTTCCTTCATCCAACCGTTTTCTGTTATGGGGCCCATAAATGGCTACACCATCGTACGAATATTCCTCGACAAAAAAAATATTCTACAACCAAACAAATATTTCCCGACAAAATAAATATTTTACAACCACTTGCTTATTTTTTAAAATTTGCACATTTCACCCATAACCAAAGAATTATATCAAATTAACACCTTATTAATTTAGAATAATGAATAAAGAAAAATTCAATTTTATTTATATAAAAAAATTCAGGGTCTTACATTTTCCCTCAAAAATTTAAGGGTAGTTTGGTAATTTCATATATTTCTCATAAATTTTGATCTTAAGATTTGCTAATTAACATTAGGGCTTGCTAATTTCTAATTAGGGTTTAAAAATTAGGGTTTAGGGTTTTTCGATAATGAAATTAGGGTTATGGACCATATCTGACTTAACTTTCATTATCAAACTTAAAATTTTAAATTGAGTATTCTGCTAAATCCATATCGCATATATTCAAAATATTATTACTGATAAATTTAATCATAATAATTTATATAAAAAAAATTATTCGTAAAAATATAGATATAATTATTCAAAAATTTCTGGGTCTTTACCTTCTCCCCTCCTTATAAAGGTTCCGTCCTCGGAATCACCATTACCTTGCCCTTAATATTAATGTTTTATCCTTAGATTTTTATTATTATGAAAAATTGAATTACTATATTCTCCCCTCCTTATAAGGTTCGTGTTATGAATCCGGAACTGAAATTCCTCCTTCAAAATTCTTTTATTAACGAATTATTATATTGTTTTATCAAACTTGTGATAAGAAATAGGTTAAATCTGAATCAGGTGTATATATTAATATCGTTGATCGGGTTCATACCTAGAACTCCATCTCTGGTTGCGACCGTATCTTGAACTGTCATATTGAAGATCCTTGCAGTTGATTTGGTTGGGTTATTTGGTGGAGTTGGACCAGTTGTTGCTAGCGTCCCACTACTTTTTCCCGTATTGACATTTCCCCCATCAGCTCTCCTTTTTGGACATTCCCTCACCTTATGTTCTATTGATCCACAAATAAAAAAACCGCTATTCATTCTTGGATTAGGAAAGTTGATAGAGATATGTCCCTCATGCCCACACTTAAAATACATAGACTTTCCCTTCAAGCACTCTCCAGAATGGTTCTTCCCACAGTTTCCACATTGCACAATCTGCTTCTTCACACCCTCCAGCTAAATTTTTATATTTCCTAAATTGTCCCCTTTTCTCTTTCTCATCTTACTTACACTACTCCCTTTCATTTTGATAGCTCCCTCAATCTTAGCCTTATTCTTTTCTCCATATTGTAAAGAGTCATGGCTTCACTTCCCTCTTCGGCTATGATAGCCTTGTCCAATAATGTTGCAAAAGTACCAATCTGTAATACCACAACCTTGTTGTAGAGCCAGGGTTTTAAGTTCAGCTCAAACCTTCGTTCCTTCCTCGCTTTTGTGTCCACTTGATGTGGAGCGAACCTAGCTGATTCATTAAATTTTGTGGCATTCTCCGCAACTAACATGTCCCCCGGCTTCAACTCCAAAAATTTCACCTCCATCCTAGCCTGCATACTAGTCGAAAAATAATTCTCAAAGAATAATGTTTTGAACCTAGTCCACGTCACCTCTCCTACTCTAGCTCTAGTTTGATTAGCCTCCCACCAGAAATTTTCCTTCCCTTTCATCATATAAGTGCCAAAATATGTCTTTTGCCCTTCTGCTACCCTAGCGATCACAAAAGCCTTTTCTATCTCCTTTATCCAAGTCTGAGCTTCTATCGGGTCAGTTGTTCCTCTAAACTTCGTTGGTCCTACTGCTTTGAAGTCTTTAAAGTTTACCAATCGATTATCGGGCTGATTTCCTCCAACTGGTACTGCATTTTGCATAGCTTGAGCTATCATGTTTGCAAAATTTTGTATTGGGTCTGGTTGTTGTCCTCTTGCATTGTTGACAGATTCCTCTACCCTTTGGTTTTGATTTTGTCTTCTTGGTGGCATTATCTGATAAAATCATAATTTATTCTTTTATTAACTTACATTCTATGTCTTATCGTATATGTTCAGCATATAACGCGTGATTTCAAACTCAAATAATCATACACTTAAAATATTAAATTTTAAAGCTTGATTTACTACATTATCAAATTATCAGATAGACACATAAAAACTTATTTCGTAAAAATAAACATATACTCATATTCATTCATAGTACTTTACACATGATAACACATATTGTTATAAGCATCCGCTATCCCTTTTGGACCACAAAAGTCGGGATTCGCTACTACAACTTTTACAAAAGTTAAAAATATTTCATTACACGCACCTACATATTATATCATTAAACATACATATTCAAATACTAATCCTGCTTATTCCCTACACCTTCTCCTGATCATGGACAATCATTCACCCGATGACCTTCTAACCCACAATTAAAACATACACCTTGCTTAAAATTAGGACATTGAGGAGAGAAATGTTCCTCATGTCCGCCACTGTTGTAAGACCCCGAATTTTATGAAATAAAAGTATTCAATTTTCTATTTAGTAAATGGTTAAATTGATAAAAAGCTAAAGTTAAGGGTGATATATGAATATTTTTCAAAATAAGCAAGTGGTTATAAAATATTCATTTTGTTGGGGAATATTCGTTTGGTCGTGGAATATTCTTATTATCGGGGAATATTCGTATGACGGCTTAACCATTTGTGGGTCCCATAACAGAATAACTGTCAGATGAAGAGAACGACAAATTTGAGTTTTTACAAATAACGGCATAGTTGTTACCATTAACACTGTTGAAATGTCCGGTGGTTAAAAAATAGTAATACGTGTGGTTGCATAGTAGCACACGATATTGCACAGTATTAATTATTGATTCTTACATAAGAAGACACTACTCAATAATTGTTACAGTAATTACTGTTCAATATTTTATTTTATTGGTTCAATAATTGCTGCGTTGATATTTTATATTATTATTATTTTAATAATTGTCACTGCACAGTATTTTCTATTATCGGATCAATAATTTATATTATTTGAATAATATTATTAGATAGCATTATTGGCAATGTCAAGGAAGTTCTATCTAAGGAGAGGTTTAGTCACCTAATTGCATGCCAGTAAGGAGAAATCCTTATCGGAAAGCCCCCTCTTTCTTGGGAACGGCCTGGTTGTCATAATTGTGATTCTGTAATATTATTTATGAATAATTAGTTATTGATTTATATGATAAGGAAATATTTATTTTACGTGGATATAAATGATGGATTTATTTATTTTATGTGGTTATAAATGAAGGAATTAATGCTGAGATATTTTATTAGTATTTTGTCAGAATGAAGGTATTAAAAATCGTCTGTATATGAATTTCGGTCATTTTCTGTTTGGTATTTGGAAAAATATAAACTTACAAAGTTGTAGACAATTAAATTTCCTATGGAAAGGACATGAAATTCAAATTTTTCTGATAAAAGGCTATTTATTATGAATTATTGAAGTTTAAGAAATTAAAATGTTTTTATTAAAAACATGGGTGGGCCCCCTATTTGGTTGGTGAAAAAATATGCTGAAATTTTTGGTGGGTGGAAATAGTAGCAGATAAAGCCATCAGGTTGCAGGTCAAGTCTGCTTTGGCGTTCTAACATTTTTCTATAAATAAAGTGCTGAATTAGAATTTAAAATCACACCAGAAACAAGTTTTTTCTCTTTCTCTCTCTATATTATCGAGCATATTTTGTGAGTATTTAGATACTTTGAGAGTTGCTAATAAGTGTAAGTTTTCTTCAGCGTCATATCCGATATTCCAGTCAAAAGTACTGCTCTTTTGAGGTAACGGATTGTAAAGGATAGTAAGGGATGTTATTTTCTTCCTAATGATGTTATTCTTTAAATATCATTATACCGAAATATTTGTATGGATTTTATTATGGAATTTCTGCCTTTTTCATGTCGGGATTACTATTCACGCATACGACACTATTCACGTATATGATACTATTTACATATACAGCATTATTCATGTATATGGCACTCTTTACATATATGACATTATTTACGTATACGGTACTATGTACGAATATAGGTACTATTCACGAGTTACTATTTACGAGTTACTATTCATGAGTTACTATTCACGAGTTACTATTTATGGATACTATTCACGACAAAATTGGTTTCTTTTTCTGACCAAATTATCGTTGATTTATGAATCTTACTCTTGAAATTAAATGCAGTTGTTGATCATATTATTTTTATTATCATATATAACATTTTTATAATCCTGGTGATGAAATTTCTCTTTAACTTGAGTGTAAAGATGGGTAGACTATTGGTGTGATCGTGACTATGGGTTCTCTTTGGCCAGTAGTGCAAAGTTGACTTATTGACTGGTATGATCATGGCCAGTGAATTTATAATTGAATATCTTTAGCTTAAGTGTAAAGGTGAATTGATCAAAATGGTTATAATTATTGTTTATATAAATTCTGAAATGATTATATATTTCTTTGAGATATTAATATCTTTGGCCTGTAGTGCAAAGATGATCTGTTGTTAAATATCTTTGGCCTGTAGTGCAAAGATGATCTGTTGTTGAATATCTTTGGTCAGTAGTGCAAAGATGAACTGTTGACGAATATCTTTGGTCGTAGTGCAAAGATGAATTTATCAGTATGATTATGAACAGGAACTGTGATTTGGTATAACCATGATCTTTGATGTTTCAGGTAAAGACAGGTGATGAAAATTATCTTCGTCTAGGATGAGAAGAGGAATTTAGAACCACAATTATGATTATTAGTTATTCATATGATTGTGGACCAGAATTGTTGATTGATGTTACAAGGATAAAATATTGTTGGTGAATTTTTAACATGGAGAAGATAATAGACTTTATGCTCTATTTGACTCTTCTAATGGATTGCTCGTTCCACTGCAACTATTGTTAAAAAGTTTTATCATCTATCATATGTTCTAAATCTCTGATTTATTAATGATGAAGGCTATTGATAATTTAATTAGCTTTAGTCATGATATTCTTTACTGGGCTATTTGCGCTCACCCTTTTGCTTCACAATTCCTTTCAGGTAATAAGAGTGTAGCTGGGTCGAGCAGGGATAACGGGGGAATAGAACGGTGGTCTCTAGCTGTGAAGGTTCTCCATAAACAGTATGGAAATAATTTTATTAAGAACTTTGGAATAGTGTGTTGTATTTTATACATCATTTAGTAGTTATATTTGGTGAATCATATAGGGTAAGGCGAACCCAACTTTGGAAGGGTGATTTGCCACTATCTTACAAGATGTCTAATGACATACAACATCGTGTCATTATAAGACAGGGTTATGCACATTCACTTGCTGAGTATATCTACGAGCACTATCTATATAATATTGGTGTTTGGTTGAAGAATAATTCTCAATTAGAGATAGTGGATATAATGATATGTCAAGAGAAGACTCACCATTGGAAAGAATATGATAGCAATCTTCCCGTTTTTCTTTGGGGTCTATTGGGTCTACCAAGGATAATTCTGTGGTCATATGATATCTATCATAACCTATACGCATGACCTCCCATGTACGAATGTTTCCTTGAGCACTTCCCAAAGATTTTAATTTCTAAAACAGTTATTAACTGTACCTTTATGTAAGGTGCAATTGTGATGTACTATCCAAGGTTGGGACATGAGTCACAGTTGGTATATATTTGTATTCAAACTCACAGTATATGTGTTGTTGTATTTTGTACAACAATTGTGATAATGAAGTTGTAGTTGCTTTCTATATCATGTATTTGGTGATTAAGAATAGGTTAGGAGGAATGGACCTATTTTGGGGTTGTTACAACTGTAACATACCTTTTTCCCTGCCCGGCACATGCCCTTATGTTTCCTTTTATAGTTTGTACACTTCCCTTTTTTTTTAAAGTTCTCAGAATTTTCTAACTCACGGTCGTTCATCTTTCTTTTCCCCTTTTTGCCCAGAGCTGCACCTGATATTCTGTTTTTGGTTCCCATCTGATCAATTTGGATTTTAAGCTTATCTTGTTCTTCCATTATTTCGATCAACGCCTTCTACAATTGACTATTAAATAGCTTTTCTATTTCCAACAACTTTTCTAAAGAAGAAACATGGTCCCTCAGATTCTGCACTTCCGTTGATGCTTGATCAGCTCCAACTTCGGTGTCTGAATCACTATCTGTTAGTTCCACCGTTTTTGGGTCTGGTACTATATTCTCCAAAATAATCAGTTCATCAAGGTTACTTTCAACGCGAACCTTTATTTTAGCTATTGGCTTCGATATTAGCTCGGGTGTATTGATTTGATCCTTCTTCATGTTATAAGCGTATAATAATTCTTTTCCGCCAGACATCTACACATAAATTATTTTTATTAGTACATATAGTATATACACACAGCAAATAATAGTTTATATAAGTTATCTTTTATTTTGTTTTACGATGAATTTATTTAATTCATCTCCTTTAAACTCTATTTGAGTTATTTATATTTTTAACGTTTCCCTCTGTTCTAAGGTTATAGTCTAAGGTCTACTCCCACCTAAGGTTTCTAACCCTAAATCTTTGATACCATGTTGTGACGCCCCCAAATCCGAGTACTTGAAACTCGTACTTGGTGCTCCACGATAACATTCATTCAACTACTTAATGTATTAATCAAACAAAATTATTATAACAAAGTTCTCTACCTTCCCAGTCTCGAGAACCTTTAAGTCTTACATTACATGATAAATATTATATTATCATACTACATTCAGTCATTACAAATAACATTTTGTAACCTAATCCTTCAGCTTCACTTTCCCTTTGTCCTTGTCGGAACCTTCAGGTCGTACTAGCTTAGCTGAAAATATTTAAATTTAAAGCAAGAATGAGCATTTGAGTGCCCAACAAGTAATAGTAATGAATAAAGATTATCTGAAAGAATTTAAATATTTTCTTTGGACGACACTTCTACAACGAAGCAATAGTTGTGAAGTAAGCTAAAACAATACTGAACTACATATCAATTCTATTTTATTTTTTTGAAACTACGTATTGACTATAAATGGGGAACAGTTGACAAACTATGAACTTTATTTTAATTTTGAAAAGGTTAAACAGAACTTCATTTGCAAACCGTATTGTCTTACGGACACGGAGGGTGATCTGCCCTGTTATGGCCTCTATTGATCAATACTACCTGTTAGAATGATATATCTGATCCGCCTTTGGCGCATAAAAGTTTCCAATGTTCGGGATGTTCATAATTAGTCTGGAATTCGAACTAAAACAGTTTAATTGAATAACAATAATGTTCTATCATGGTCTATAATATTTTTAATTTTGTGTCTAGTTGAATTAAATAGCTTAGACAATTTTTAAATAACATATACATACCTGAAAATTAGTAGGTATGTGTCAACATGTGATTAAATACAATCATTATCCAAGTGAGGGCACTTGTATAATCTAACTTAACTATCTATAAACAGGTTATATATTGATCATACATTACTACTGTACTGGTAAACGAGTAGAGTTTGATCACTGGCATGAATACTAATGTTGAAATACATGATCAATAATAGTAGAGTTAAAAAGTCTATGTAATAGGAATATAGCTCACTAACTTACTTACACATGATTATTGCATAAGTAGATACAAAGAATAAGGATACATGCCTGATCTGCTGCTTACACAACTTAGTTTTATCTTTTATACTGAGACACTACAACAAAAAGGCTTATCCGCGACCGCATATCGTCGCAGATGGATATTAGCAACCGCCTACGGTCGCTAATAGTAGTCGCAGAAAATCTAGTCGCTGAAATGACATCAGCGACCAACAATAGTGACCGCGTCGTTAGCGACCGCAATCAGCGACCTCAGCTGTAGCTATTATGACTCACGCTGAGTCATGTGTCAGACGCGATGTGGCACACGTGTCCGCGACAGGTAATAGCGACCGCGTGTGGTCGCTGACTTCTAAGCACCTTACTCGGTTGCTAATACTGTATCAGCGACACGCGGTCGCTGACTTTGTTTTTTTAAAATTTTTTTTTCCTGTTTTATCGATTTCCCAAAAATAACCTGCTTTGTACCTGCTTTTTATCCCAACACACAGCAGTATATATAACCATCCATCTATCCATGATAACTACTATATGATAAACATCCATCCATACAGTCCAAAGAATTAATCTAAACCAACAAAACACAATACAATCATAAACATCCATATAATAGAATCGTAAACCAATACAGCCCAAATATAAGTAGTTTAAAAGATTACAAGGCTTTAAAAATCTAAAAACAAGTCTGACAAGGCATTACAAATCGAACATGACTGGTGTAGCTCTTTATGGATCATCCAAATTAGTACCCTGTATTTAACAAAAGAATAAAACATATATGTTACATGTGTTGATACTTCTTTGACTTGGGGAAAGCTAAACAATAGACAATGTACGTAATGAAACATATAAGTACCTGGCCGCCACCCTGATGCTGTGATGCTGCTGCTTCCGCCACTGCCTTCGCCAACTCATCAGGATTCAGAGAATGCAGATGCCCGCCCAGTATAAGAAGAAGATCACGATTTTGACAAATCGCTCTCACACAGTCAGCAGGAGTATAATAGGCTGGATGACCTGATGACTGTGTAGACTGGGTAGCAGAGCTGCCTGTGTCACTGATAGTCGGGCGTTGTCTTTGTCCTTGGCCTTTAACATAATTTTTCTTCACGACGGACGCCCTCTCCCACAATTCTTGATCAATCGCCAGACGCGGGGTGCCTTCAGGTTAGCGCTCATTCATTAATCCCTTATAAGTGTCCTATCAGAAGGTCAACAAATAAATAGTTAAAAATTAAAAAAAATGCTAAAAAACATGACTGCAATATATTTAAAGTTAACTCATTATCGCTATCTGAACAGCATCAGGCAGACCATCACGGGTGGCCACATACACATCCAACCAATTGATAGGTTGACCTTGAGACTCAGACTCCTATAGTTCATGTTCTCATATTAATATGTAAACATATGATATTTTAGCTACAAAATATGACTGTAAACATAAAGACAAATAACTAAGCCAATAAACTTGCTATACATACGTACCCTAGCAGCAATATGCTGTAGCTGTGATATATAGCTGCCCTTGTACGTGCCTTTTGCCTTTTCGCCTTCAGATACACCTGAGGATCTGTTTGAGGCGGCAGTCCTACGTCTCTTGACCCAGCTCTCAGCTCTCCACTGCTCACACATCTGTACCCATATGGGATGTGTGCACCACCAGGGGCTATGCTCGTGTATATACTACTCACCCTGTCCTGGATGGTCAATCTCAGCATTGTGCAGGGCTTTCTGTCGTTCTTTGTTCAGATTATCTTTAGTTCGAATGGCGCACTTCTGCCAGAACAGTGCCTGAATAACTGATGCATTTGCGTCGTCCCATCTATACTGCTTCTGCAAATAAAACAACAATAATAATATTAAAATTGTTATATTACCATAATCCAACATTACTAAACTATTAGTTGATTAACTATGTATTATCTATCAGAGTGATTAAATAAATATACCTGAAATTCAGCCCAAATTGCATCCTTATGGGCGAGAGGTGTGCTCTCCCATGTAATCACTGGCGTAGGCCAGTTCTGTAAGCATAATTGTGAAATGCACTTCACAATTTTACTATCTTGAAAATCACTACAATATACAATAATTTACATTAAAATATATTTATAATAATGGAAATATTAAACCCTTATATATACGTGATGTTTAACTTACATGCTTTCTGGAGGAGGACGAATCTGTATAAGAATGCGATCATCCGAATTAGCCGGGGCCTTCGGCACATGATTAGGGCCCCGACCCAACCCGCACTTTCTTGTTGCAGGTTCAGAAGACATCTATAAATAAAAAAATTAGGATGTTAGTATGAAATTATGAATGACAATTAATTGTATGAAATAGTTAACTACGATTACCATAAGTGAAAGGTACATAAACATGACTGCAAAATAATTAACTACAACAACTACAAATGATATAGTTAAGGATATAGAGAACATTCCTATATAGAGAACATAAATGAAAGGTACATAATTATGAACTAAACATGAACATGAACAGAAACATACATTTTGTACAATTAAAACTAAACATACATTTTAATAAAACTCGTTGTATGATGAGTCAGAATCATTTTGTACAAGTATTGGAGATTCATAACCATCTTCTTCAGATTTTGTGTCAGTGTCAGTCAATAACTCTTCCTCAATATCACTGTCATCTGGCACAATAACTGTCTCGGGATCCAATTCATCAGGTTCATCTCCACCCTCTAACTGGATTACATCATTGTTGTCCTCTATATTTATTATAGGAGGTCTCTGAAACATTTCCTCTTGGTAGAAATCCCCATCTATTACTTGGACACGACTACGCGCGGGAGTATGAATTATAACTTGCCAATCTGTAGGCAGTCTATCCCTTTTCCTAACAGGACTAGGAGTGTAGTACACTTGTACTGTTTGAGTTGGTAAAACAAACGGTTCGTTGGAGTACGCAGACCTATGGAGGTCAATATCGACGATTCCATGTCTGTTAACACGTATCCCTTTTTCTGAATCGAACCAACGGCACTTGAACAAGTGAATATGACCACGTGCCCTTGTACGACAACTCTATGATTTCCTCCAACTCCCCATAAAAGGCACGACCAAGCTTATTGTAACAATCTCCTTGGACACACACTCCAGAGTTCGTTGTTCTTTTACCGCGCCCATATGCCTTTCTGTGAAATTCACAACCATTTATTTTGTAACCATTGCGGGTGACTTGGTCCCTGTCTGGTCCCATAGCTAGGACTTGTACATTTGTCGGAATCGTTGATCCCTTAGTCAAAGCCTACAAAAACTCCATCTTATTAAATGAAGTCATAGTTAACATGGAGTGTGTGTATATATATATATATATATATATATATATATATATATATATATATATTACGTGCTTAAAAATTGAACTTACTTTGTCCTTTAGCCAAAGTGCAAAGTTTTTATCCCGATTGATTTGAATATCTTTATCAGTTATGCCGGGATGCTTCACTTTTAACTCGTCATTGTACAATCTATACCATGTTATAAACATTAACATATTGGAATAATTTTTCAACTTAAAAGATAAATTATCAAGTTTACATGTGTACCTCACAAATTCGTTAATCTCCTCGCAATTGAGAAGAATGTAAGTATGTGCAGCATGTTAATTCTTGCTCTGAGAGGAATATAGAGAGCCGACCATTTAGTTCAACATTTCCCCCATCATCATGTCTCGATACTCGATTGGCCTTTGTCAAGACTTCGTCTGAAAAATAGTCTGAGACAAACGTAGATATCTCATCGAAACTGTATGCCTCACATATCGACCTCTCGTCATAAGCTATATTCCTCACCTTTCTCTTAAGGTTTCCCATCACCCTTTCGAAAGGGCACATCCATCTATATTGAACTGGACCCCCAACACGAGCTTCATAGGGAAGATGGATTTGCAAATGCTCAATGGAGTCAAAAAAACCAGGTGGAAATATTTTTTCCAGTTTACACGTGATCTCTATGATGTTCTTCTCAAGTACAGACATGTCCTTCTCATTTAATGATTTTGAACATAAGTCTTTGAAGAAATGACTAAGATTCGTCAAAGCATCCCATATTGGTTTATCAAGCAGATCCCAAAATGCTATAGGCATGAGCCTCTCCATGAACACATGGCAGTCATGACTCTTCATCCCTTGTAATTTCCCACCCGTAACACACCTTGCAATGTTTGACGCATAACCATCTTGTAGTTTCAGAGACTTAACCTATGTGCACACATCTTCAACTTGTTTTTTGGACAATGTGTACCTTGCATGCGGTTTGACAATCTTACCATTAGGAGATTCGTAAAGTTCTAATCCGTGACGCTTACAAATATCTTTCATGTCCAAACATGCCTTATCATTATCTTTTGTCTTCCCCGTAACATTCATCACAGTGTTAAACCCATTCTCAAACACATTCTTCTCAATATGCATCACATCTAGATTATGACGAATCAAATTTGTAGACAATTAAGGCAGATCCCAAAAGATGCTTCTCCGAACCCAGTTATGAGATTCGCCAAACCCATTGATTATGTTTGTGGAACCAACCTTACGAAATGGGATAACCGACAATCTCATCACACGATCTCGCATCTCCGTTCCCGACAATCGCGGTGCAGGCAAATCATTGTCTACTTTCCCTTTCCTGAAGTGTTCTCTATTTTTTCGAAACGGGTGATCTACCGGTAACCGACGATGACAGTCAAACCAACAAGGCTTTCAACCTTTTGATAGATTAAACGACTTTGTATGTTCCATAAAATACGGACAAGCCAACTTCCCATGTGTACTCCATGCAGCTAACATATCATAAGCTGGGAAGCCACTTATAGTCCACATAACCGCTGCCCTAATGTTGAAATTTATTTTCGTTACAACATCCCAAGTCTGTACTCCATCCTCCCACAATACCTTCAACTCGTCTATTAGAGGTCTCAAGTAAACATCTAAGTTCTTTCCAGGACTCTTAGGACCAGGAACCACGAGTTAAAGAAACAAGTATGGCTGTTTCATACACATCCAAGGAGGCAAGTTGTACGGAGTAACAATCACATGCCAACATGAGTACGAAACAGCTGAGTGGCCAAACGGATTGAAACCATCGGTGGACAATCCAAGCCTCACATTTCTAGGTTCCAATGCAAATCCAGGATGTACTAAGTTGAAATCTTTCCAAGCCTGCCCATCTGCGGGATGATTTAGTTCTCCATCTTTAGCTGGAGATTTCGCATTCCAACTCATATGTTCAGCTGTTCTTGAAGACATGTACAATCTTTTTAGCCGATGTGTTATTGGAAAATACCTTAGAATCTTAAACGGTATACTTGATTTTTTTGTAGTGACACCCTCTTTATTAGGCCTAAACTGATCATGACTGCAAAACGTGCACCTTGTAATCTGTTCATTTTCCTTATAAAACAACATGCAATCGTTGGGACGTGCATTGATATTTTGGTATCCAAGACCCAACTTCTTCACCATTTTCTTACAAAAGTAATAGTTACCGGGTAATTTCTCACCGTTAGGAAGCATACTTTTAATGGCCTTCAAGAGCGACTCAAAACACTCATGGCTCATGTTGTGATCAGCCTTGATGTTAAGTAATGTCGCCACTACAGGCAATGTAGTGTGTTTGGTGCAACCATGCCACAATGGCTCGCTACCCTCGTCTAACAACTTAAAGAAGTCTTTGGCATCAGAATTCATAGGTTGCTCTCTGCCTAGCTCCCAATCAAAATCTGGCCCTGTAATATTATGAACCATTTCATTCATACGATGAGTACTACGGCCCAAATTGTGTACTTGTGTGATGCCACCATCTCTTCTCTGCCCATGTGCCCACCAACATTCTTCGTAATTTCTCATGAACCCAGAAACAAGTAAATGATAGTTTACCATGTCTCTGTCCATATAATTTGCATTCTTACACTTCAAACATAGACATCTTATCTGCGACTTACTATTCATACATTCCGGGTGACTATACGCATACTCCAAAAACACTTGGCAATCAGCTCTAAATTCAGCTGTAGCATCTATCTGGGCACTTGACTTTCGTCGTGCCATCTAACTACGGTCTGAATAGAGGTCCATGATTCCACGGTACCTACTACAGACAACATTATAAATGTTAACATATGACTTGAGCATACTTGTAACCATATGACTTGAGCATACTTGTAAGCATGCATATGATTAACATTCAAGCATACTTGTAAGCATATGACTTGAGAGCATACTAGTAACGATATGACTTTATCATACTTGTAAGCATATGATTAACATAAGGTATTTCGTTCATGCTAGCTTTATATCAGAGTTTGCTAACTCATTTATACAACTTTTGAGTATCTTGGAGATTCATTCATATCAACTAGTGTGCTAAGGCGGCTAACATGTTTTAAGATTATACCCAAAACAGTCCTTTTCTATAATCTTTTATGTTTTGGGATATTCATAACTTGGTTGACCATGCCGACACCCAAGCTTAGCTTGGCCCCGTGAGGCTTGGCTATGCTTGGAGTGGCCTCATGTGGCCTCGCGGCCCCAAGCCCAGCCCATCAGCTCCAATATTCCCTTAATAGGCTCCAGTGGATCACTTAGTTTAAAATCCCTACATCATTTAACAGCACCAATTGGATATTAGACTCCAATGTTAGTGGTTTGACATTTATTAATGTAAGTGCAACTAATTCAATTCGATATCATCAACTCTTCTTTAATAGTATATAGCATTGGTCCTTGCACACACAATTATATAGACCAACTCACCCCTAGCGTGTGACCTAGGAATAACTCGAATACAGTTACATTATAAATCAACAAACCCATGTTTCTTTAGAAAGGCCAGTTGTGCTTGCTACATCTTGTTTTCTTAAAAAAATGTAAGAAAAATAAACCATCAAAGAACAAACACATTGAATAACTGGCAAAGTGAGCCACGTAATTCATCCCCTCATGAAAAAGTAGCTCAACAAATTAAAGATTCATTATCAGAATAAATGCATAAGCATAAATTTTGTCAATCCCAATTATCCTCCTACCCTACCCAACAAGATTTGGACCACAAAGATATCTCAGTCATCAAATGAAACACGTTAGTTAAGCATCCCCTTGCAATGGAATGCCCACGCGTGTAAGCCAAGTGCCAAACACAAATACCAACTCATGAAAAATTGGAAATACCCAAACTGAGATTTCAGCCTCAACAGTTGTAAACATCATGGGTACTCTTAGCTAGCAGTTGTCGCTTAAGAAACAATTGTGTGGATCAAACACACATCACTTTAGGGTTATTATGGCTTATATATATGTTCAAAGCTTATATATGTATCCCTCTATAAAAGCCTGTAAATTCATACATATATTCCAAACAAGATAACAAAACATCTTACTCAATGACAATGAATTGGCCCATATTCATCAAAAATAGAGGAAAAATAATCAAGAGAAGCAGTAACATATAGGAATATTCAATAAACAATTATAATATTAACATTGGAGACTAACCCATTATACACAAAATATTAAAATTGGTGACTAACCCATTATACTCACATTGGAGACTAATCCATTCAATCAAACATTTGAACCACAAATTAACAAAAAATCGCATTCAATCAAAACCCACAAGCTACAGTAGCCGAAAAGAAGAAGAAAACCCCAAATATTCAAACATAACATAATACACACACACACATACACACACACACACACACACACACACATATATATATATATATATCAAATATTTGTTATAGAATTTGATACCTAACACCAATTGAAGGAGTAGCACATCGCGCGACAGCAACCACCAGTTCCTTCTCCCTCTTTTCCCCCTTCTTCCTCTTCTCCCTTTTCGGTCTCCCTCTTTTTTTTCCTTTCTGATTCTGCTACTGCCGAACGAAACAGTGATAGATTAAAATTATCAGCGATCGGCATCAGCGACGGCATGCGGTCGCTAGTTTTTAATGATGTGGACTTATCAGCGACCGAATGCGATCGCTGATGGTGAGTGGTCGCAAACAAGTAACGCGCCATTATTTCCTACCAATTTTTTAGGAGGCAAAATTGAATGAGCGACCACTTAGCAACCGGGTTCGGTTGCAAATATAATCTAGCGACCATATTCACTTGCGGTCGCTACTATTGGTCGCTAAAAAACATATCTACGACAGTAAGTGCGGTCGCTGATATATTTGGTCGCTGTTAGAGCATTTTCTTGTACTGAGACCTATCATTCATAAGATTATTCTTTTGCTCAGAATGATATATCATAACATATAACAATTAGGGTTTCTACATCATCGTTAGGGTTTTCCCTAATTAGATTCATATTCACTAACATAAGCAAAACAACAAACACATGCAAGATCTGGGCCCATGAACTTGTTGTCAGACACTGATGAACAAGTTTTGGGTTACCTAGAAATTAGAAAGTCATGGTCAACTTGGCTACTTTGACCATCCACTACTTACAATCTGTTGATTGTTTGAGTGATATATAGGCGTGGATCTAGAGTCTATCTAACATGTTACATACTAGATACAATAACATCTCAAAATCTCTTAACATCTGACAGATATTAGCCTTAGAAAATCTTGTCAGACACGAGTATTGAGTTTTCGGGTTACCATGAAACTCTTGGTCATGCTCGGTCAACTGGGCTTGACCAAGAATATCTTGAATTCTGGTCATGATCTAAGTCTGATTTCAAGTCCAGATCAAAGTCCTTATAGCAAACTACAAGTCTAAAACAGAAAACACACAACATCATTAACAGAAAAGAATCTACAACCTCTGACTTTTGCTTGTCAGACAAAATTTTTTAGTTCAAAGGCAATTTTGAAAACATTGATTTTAAAGCACTTTAAGGCTATAGATCTATGACATAACATTATAGATCATCATATAACATCTTCTATCATGCATCTAAACATTTAAACACAAAATTTATCTTAACATGAAATATCAAATAGGGCTAAGGTTTTATACCTCTCTCTTAAAGATGCTTTGATCTTGCTCTATACAACTGATCTTGGTGTTCTAGAGGGTTGTTTAGGAACTGAAATACTTAGAGATTTCGTGGGTTTAGAGAGAGATAGGCTTGGTTGAGTGTTAGATAGCAAGTGAGCAATTTTTGTAAACTTTCTCTCTCTTTTTCTCTTATAATTTGTTTCAATGAATCTAATCTTGCAATGTAAGACCCCAACTTATTAATGAATAAAATCAAATTTTCTCTAAATATTATTGTGAATAATAAGGTGTTAATTTGATATAATACTTTGGTTATGGGTGAAATGTGCAAATTTTATAAAATAAGCAAGTGGTTATAAAATATTCATTTTGTCGGGGAATATTCATTTGGTCGTGAAATATTCTTGCTGTCGGGAATATTCGTACGACGGCGCAGCCTTGTGTGGGCCCCATAATGGAAAGCGATTGGATAAAAAAAACGACAAGTATAAGTTGCTTATAAATAACAGCGTAGTTGTTACCGTTAATACTGTTGAAATATCCGGTGGTTAAAATACAGTAGCACACAGTATTGCACCAATTATTGATCCTTACATAAAAAGGCACTACTCAATAATTGTTACAGTAATTACTGTTCAATATTTTATTTTATTGCTTCAATAATTGCTGTGTTGATATTTTATATTATTATTATTTCAATAATTATCACTGCACATTATTTCCCATTATCAGATCAATAATTCATATTATTTGAATAATATTATTAGATAGCATTATTGGCAATGTCTAGAAAGTTCTGTCAAGGAGAGGTTTGGTCACCTAATTGTGCACAGGTAAGGAGAAATTCTTATTGGAAAGCCCCCTCTTTCTTGGGAACGGCCTGGTTGTCAAAATTGTGATTCTGTAATATTATTTGTGAATAATTAATTATTGATTTATATGATAAGGAAATATTTATTTTATATGGATATAAATGATGGATATATTTATTTTTATGTGGATAAAAATGAAGGAATTAATGCTTAGGTGTTTTATCAGTATTTTGTCGGTGTAGAGGTATTAAAAATTATCCGTTTGTAGATTTCGGATATTTTATGTTTGGAATTTGGAAAAACTCAAAGCTACAAAGTTGTAGAGAATTCGATTTCAGGCAGAATGGATATAAAATTCGTATTTTTCTGATAAACGAGCTATTTTCTATGAATTACTGATGTTTCGGAAAATAAAATAATTTTTATTAAATTATGGGTGGGACCCACTCTTGTTTGATAACATGTGGGCTGCTGAAAATTGTTCAAAGATGGCTGGTATTATTTGTCAACAAAGCATGCGTAGAGGTTGGTGTAATCAATAATATTATTTTATTATTTTAGTCTCCTATGACATTCTAGCATTTTTCTATAAATAGACGCTTAGGTTAGAATTGAAAATCACACCAGGAACAAGTTTTCTTTCTCTCTATATTGTCGTGCGTATTTTAGAGAGTATTTATATACTTTGAGAGTTGTTGTTTTGTACAAGTTTCCTTCGGATTTTTATCCGATATTCTGATCAAAAGTACCGTTATTTTGAGGTAAGGGATGTTATTTTTTTCTTAAATGATATTATTTTCTTCAATATCATTATGCCGAAATATTGGTTTAAACTTTTTATCAAATTTAAAACTTTTTGTGTCGGGGTTACTATTCACGTATACGACACTATTCACGCATACGGCACTATTCACCGAAAAATAAATTTTTTCCTTTTTATCCAAGATGGCTATTATGGTTACTATCTTTGATTGTATCCATGTTTTGATCTTTATTTTTGAATTCTACTTCATAATTGGTTGTTATGGAGTATTATTGCACTTGGATAAATTGTAATACGAATCCCTAATATTTGTCCTTCTATCTCACTAGATTCATTTTCTTTAAAATATTTTTCATCATCCTCAATCCTAAATGATGATATTACTGAATATCTTTGGCCTGTAGTGCAAATATGAATGATTAACTGATGAATATCTTTGTCCCGTAGTGCAAAGATGAACAGGTGTTGAGATGAACATGACCGACTGATGATACAAATGAATATCTTTGGCCTGTAGTGCAAAGATGAATATTTGATTAAAGATGGTTATTGATTGTTATTACAGGGATAAAATATTGATGATGGACTTTTAAATCTTAAAAGATAATAGAACTCATTCTCTACTTGACTCTTCTAATGGATTGTTGTTTCCGCTGCAGTTGTTGATCTAAAACTTGTTGTCTATTATATTTTATCAGATTTTTTCATGTTGAAAACTAATGATAATTTGTTGTATATTATCTTAGTCATAATATTCTTTACTGGGCTAGTTGAGCTCACCATTTTCCTTTTTGTTCCATTTTTCTTCTAAGGAGGTGAGAACATAGCAGGATCTAGTCGGGGTATGGAGTGATGGTTCTAGAAAGATGTTTTAGCAGTCCTCATTATTTTTGTAAAATAGTATTTGAATAATTGTAATGAGGACTTATTTGAGTGTGAATATTGTCTAGAAGACAATAATTGTATTTAAACTCACAGTATGTGTTGTCGTATTTTGCACGACAATTGTATTATTGTATTTGTTGTTTGCTTTCTGTACCATGTATTTGGCGACTCAGAATGAGTGTTGTATACCTATTTTGGGGGTGTCACATGCAAGGTGTCAAAAGAGATAAGATTTGGCTGAGATTTTAGCACATGGGATAAGCACAAGTGATGAGTCGTGCAATTCTAGAACAATCTCTTAACTTAAGTTTTAAGTAAAGGGTAATTTGGTCATTTTACGCACGAAAGGGTATTTTGGTCTTTTCCCTCTAAAATTTAAGGATAGTTTGGTAATTTCATATATTTCTCATAAATTTTAATCTTATGATTTGCTAATTAACATTAGGGCTTGCTAATTTCTAATTAGGGTTTGAAAATTAAGGTTTAGGGTTTCTCGGTAATGAAATTAGGGTTATGGACCATATCTGATTTAACTTTCATTATCAGTCAACTTAAAAATTTAAATTGACTATTCTGCTAAATCCATATCACATATATTCAAAATATTATTACTGATAACTATAATCATTATAATTTATATATAAAAAATTATTCGTAAAAATATAGATATAATTTTTCAAAAACTTTCGGGTCTTTACAGTGGTTCTCCTGATAGCACGCTTGTAAGACCTCAACTTTTATGAATAAAGATTAATTTTTTCTCTAAATATCATTTTTGAATATTATGGTGTGGATTCTATATAATGTTATAGTTGTGATTAATATTTATAAATTTTGCAAAGTAAGCAAGTTGTTATAAAATATTCAATTGACCGGAGAATATTTGTTTTATCGGAGAATATTTATTTTATCAGGGAATATTCATTTTATTAGAGAATAATCGTACGATGGCATAATCATTTGTGGACCCCACAACAGAATTACTGTCGGAGTTTTAAAACGACAAAAATAACGGCAAAATTTTTATCGTTAACTGTTGAAATACCCGGTGATAAAAGTACTGTAATATACGTAGTTGTATAGTAGCACACGGTATTGTATAATATTTTTTATTATTGATGCTTACGTGAAAGTCACTCAATTTTATTCAATTATTGCCACAGTAATTGCTGCATAGTATCTCACGTTATTGATTCAATTATTGTCAAAATAATTTATATTATTAAATCAATAATTGAGACGCCAAAGTTATTCATATTATTATTTGCATTATTGACGTTGTCTAGAAAGTTCTGTCGAGGAAAGGGTTTTGGTTACCTAATTGCGCGCCAATAAGGAGAAATCATTATCGGAAAGTCTCCTCTTTCTTGGGAATGATATGGTTGTTAATATTGTGAGTTATAGTATTAATGATGAATGTTATTAAAAATGAGTTTTGGGAAGCCAAGTGAATTGAGATAAATAGAGGGGTATTTTATGAAATATTTGTTGTAAATTAGGCTTATTATATGGACCCTCCACTTATCCATTTTTCAAAACTGTCGGTAGAAAGTTAACTCAGTTTTGTTTATATATATATATATATATATATATATAAGTTTTATTTTTTTATATAAAATAGAATATATTATATTTTATTGGTTGCATAGTATTGCATAGTGTTTTATAGTAATGCACAGTGCTGCATAGTAGAATAAAAAAAATTTCAGCCGACGCCCATGATTTCGTTCGAATCTTACTGTGCAGTCTATGATTATTTTTCCTAAATAGTATCATGTCATTCTACTATAAATAGGATGCTTAGTTTAGAATTGAAAATCACACCAAAATCAGAGAATTCTTCTTCCATAATATTAAGCGTATTTCTTTAGAGTTTAAGGAAGCTTTGAGTGTAGAAAACAGTACAAGTTTTGTTCAAGAATATCCCCGCCCTACCAGTCAAAAATACTCTTCTTTTAAGGTAAGGGATATTATTTTTGTTCAATATTCGTAGAAAAAAATATTTTCTTCCATACTTTATAGTATGTAAGTAATATTATTTCGTTTCAAATTTCAAATTCTACACTCATTTTGTTAAGTATTGCTTCTATACTCCTTGACATTAGTAGAATATCCTTGAAATTTGCGTATCATCTAGTATCATTTCCCAAGAATATTTTTCTGAACATTCTTATTTAATTTTGATCTTTTCATGTCGGGGTACTATTTTTGAAGTACTATTCACGGGATACTATTCACCCAGGGCACTATTCATGACAAAAATTAATTTATTTTCTGTCCAAATTATTTTTCATACAATATTATTCTTAAATTTTACTCCACAAAGCAGTATCATGTTGATAATTTGGATATTATTGAATTCTAGATAAATTGAATTATAAATCTTTCAAATTTATCCTTTGATTTCATTTAATTGAATTCTTATATCATTCTCATCATCCTCATGCTTATATTGTGATGAAAGTCATCTTTGGCCCATAGTGAATAGATGGACTGTTGATTGGTATGATTATGACTATGTATCGGTATAATTATGACATGTAATGTTACAAATGATGTGGTAGAAGTCGTCATTGGCCCATAGTATATTGATGGACAGTTGTTAGCATGATCATGACCATTGGTGATAATATAAATATCATTGGCCCGTAGTGCATGGATAATTCGTGGATGTGATAATAATGAATATCATTGGCACATAGTGTATGGATAATTTAGTGATGTGGATTATTTATTGAGTTGAGTCTCAGCGATAAAATTGACGATAAATTTTTAAATTATATAAGATAGTAGAGATCATGCTCTACTTGACTCTTCTAATGGATTGTTTGTTCCACTGTAGTTAAACTTGTTGTCTATTATATTCTATCAGTTTAACACGGTTGAAGGCTAACGATAATTTGTTCTGCATTATCTTAGTCATAATATTCTTTACTAGGCTAGTTGAGCTCACCCTTTACTTTCATTGTTCTCTATAGGAAATGAGAATATAGCTGGAAATAGTCAGGGAATGGAGTGACGGTCCAGATGATTGCTTTAGTAGTCCTCATTATTCTGTGAAATAGTGTGATAATAATTGTAATGAGGACTTCATTTGAGTTTGGATATTGTCTATTAGACAATATTCGTGTTAAAACTCTCAATTTACATTTGTCGTATTGTGTAAATTAAGTTTGTATTTGAATTCTATACCATGTATTTGGCGACTTAAAATGGGTAATGTATACCTATTTTGGGGGCATTATAATTGGTATCAGAGCTTAGGGATATCATCCCTAACTGAGATGTGAGACTAGAACTAAGAGGGGAGAGATGGGTAAATCCTTCGCTAGTATGACCTACCTAAGCTTGTTTATTATTTAATTAGTCGGTCAGACTATAGGAATAATATGTGGTATGTCACTTAACCCTTGTTTCGTGGTAGTGTTTGAAAATGGCATATGAAAATATTGAGTTAAGCAATGGAGCACATGAGACCGTTGAGTCACCACTAATCAATAACTAGGATAATGTGCATTAGGAAGGCAATAATCCTCATATAAACAACAACACCGACCAAATGATGAAGGATAGGATGTTTAGGAGCTTTATGCAATTCATGCAACACCAGGCGAAAGAGACTCCTGTTCAAAATGCAGGTGATAACATAACTCATTGATGGTCACCGCTAAGCAATTCAAGGAGCTGGGACCATCAGAGTTTTTGGGAAAGCCAGAACCACTTAAGGCATAGATGTAGATTAAGCAGATCACCAAGATATTTGATATCTTGGGAAGCTCCGAGGAGCAAAAGGTTCCCTTTGCCACCTTCATGTTATGAGGAGAGGTAGATCGTTGGTGGAAATCTACAAAACGTACTCAACCTGCCGCACTAAAGATGTCTTGAGAGAAGTTCCAAGAATTGTTCAATGACAATTACTTTCCCGAAGTATTCGTCACATGAATGAGGTCGAATTTATCAAGCTTAAACAAAAAAATATGATCGTATCGCAATAAGAGGCTAAATTTATGGAGCTATCTCGGTTTGCATCCCATTTGGTAGATAATGAGGAGCATATGACACAAAATACGTCAATACCTCATTTCTCAAAAACTTTGCTTGTATTCAGATATTGTGAATAGGGCTCAGTTATTAGAACGCGATAATGAGTCAGCTCAACCAAGAGAGAGCAGCCAAAAAAATGATAATACCAGTGGTAACAGTCATCGAAGCGGTGACAACGAATGTGGAGGAAATCAACATGCCATAAATGGTAACCACTTTGGTGGTAATCCAGCCCAAGATAATAGAAGTGAAAATTTCAAGAAGAGGAGAATGACCACCGTTCGTATGCTACAAATGCGGATGGGAGGGACACATCAGTCCAAACTGTACGTAGCAACCCAAAGCATGTTACAATTGCGGAAGAGAAAGTCACGTAGCTCGATTTTGTCATGTAGTGAAGCCAAGTCCAGCTGAGCTGGAGACACCAAAAGCCGTCTCAGACAAGTCAAAGCCAGTAGTTCAAGGGAGAGCGTTTGTCATAATCTCCCAAAAAGTGAGGAACCCGAACGAGGTTATCATGGGTAAACTAATCATAAACTCTTGTGAAGTCTATATCTTATTTGATACCAGTTCTACCCATTCTTTTATTTCTCCTACTTACGCTCAACATTTAAATTTAACTTGGGAGAATTTAGACTTTTGACTTATCTGTTAAAACTCCCTTAGGAGAAACCTTCATTACATCCACTATTTTTAAATCTTTTTTATTCAAATCGACAACCTCACAATACCTGTCGATCATATCTCTTTAAAAAATACTTACTTTTAATGTCATTTTAGGGATTGATTGGTTGACTATACTCATCATGCAAAAATTGATTTTTTTCGTAAGGTTGTTAGCTTTCATATTCCTAACCAACCTATTATGCGAATTAAAGTAACCAAACCACTAAAGTCAATCATTGACGTATCAAGCCATAAAGTCATTCATTTATTGAAAAACGGATGTCAAGCTTTCTTAGCCCATGTCACAGATTTAAATAAAAATACGTCAGATTTGAATGATATTTTTATTATTAATAAATTTCCTGAAGTATTTTCAGAAGAACTTCCTGGCCTACCCCCAGAGCGTGAAATCAAATTTTGTATTGGCCTTGAAACTGGTACAAAATCCATTTCCATAGTCCCGTATCAAATAGCTTGTGACGAACGAGAATTTTGTAATTTAATTTTAATATTTATTGAATTAAATAAATATTTTTTGATGATTTAATTATTGAATTAAATAATTAATTAATGCAATTGTGATAGATTAATTTAATTATATGTGTTACATTTATTAAATTAATGTAGAGAATTTTATTATCAAAGTATGTAATTATGTGAGCTTATTGTATTAAAAGAAATATTTAATAAGCATATTGGTATTTTAACTAATTTAATTATTAATTAGAGATTTAATAATTTGACATTATTTATTAATGAGATGTTTAATTATGTGACTATGTGAATTTATGAGAAATTATTATATTTTATTTATAATAAGTTGAATAAGATACGAGTTTATTTTATGAAGAAGTGTGACATTAATTAAACTATATGATAAAGCTTTATTAAAATAAATGATGTTTTTGAAACCTATTCTAGCTAGCCAAACAAGGCTCTAAGGGGAGTTGGTGCAGTTAACCCATGATTGGGCCAACTGACCACTCTGCGCTCAGTTATCTGATTATTATATCCTACGTCTTTTAATTCTTTCGTTTTCCTAAGACTAAGATACATAGCAGAGAGAGTTTCAAAGAGAGAGATTGTGAGGTGTTGATGATTTAAGAAGAGTTGAGAAGAACATCATTCCCTACTAATCTATACTCATTCTCAGGGTAATCTCCTCCTTCCCAATTTCTAAATTACGTCTTTTAGTTTTCATAAAATGGGTTGCATAGTTTTGGTTTAAACCTCTGTAATTGGTTTAAGAGTAATGTTTATGGGTTATATGTGTGTTATGTTATATCAAATTGTGTTTAAATATGTATATGTTGTAAACCATAACATCAAATTCATGAAAACATGTCGTATATGATTTCTACAAAATTACAAAGTCTGGGTTTTGGCCTTATGGCCTTATACGTGATATTTTATGTAGTGATCATATATTATCCCTAAATTTTACACTCCTATATTATTATGCATGTTGATACGAAGAGACCAAGCCTTAAACGAACGGATTCGGTGTTATAACGAATTCGTAGTGTTAAATTTATGATTTTGTTCATTAACTTCAAGAACATCAAGAACAGTCAAATTTTACATGATTTAATTCTGTTATTGGGTGTTTTAAATGGTTAAAATCACTTTAAAAGGTTGGGTTATGTTTATGTATAAATTATAACATATAGGTATGTGTAATTTGGTGAAATTAGTGTTAAAAATGTGTTGATTTCGCTGAATTCTGTGTTTTTCGCGAACTGAAAACTCAAAGTCTGGGGTTTCGCGCCGCGGCGCCAACTCCCAGTTCATTTCTCGCACCGCAGCGCCACCGCGCCGCAACACCAAGTACCAGGCCGCAACGCCACGACGCCGCAGCGCCAATACTCAGTACAAAAGTGGCGCCGCAGCGCCACTTAGCAGAATGTCCAGAAATGTATTTTTTTTTATGATAAGTCTAGCAATGTGTTAGTAACTTAATGTAATGAACATGTAAACATGTTAGAAATATAATGAAATGATGACATGGTTGTGTAACATGTAAATAACATAATTACATGTGAATTGAATTATTGAATACATAATTAGCTTGATTATTCATGAAGTGATATTATGTGACAGTTAATGTGATAAATTGATTAAGTATAGTCAATAATTAAATTATACAAAAAGAAAGAGTTTATGATGATTAATTAAGTTATAATTAACTAGTATTGTGTATGTGAATGGTATGTAGGATTTAATTCAAAGAACGAGTTTAGTTAAAGTGTAATCTACGCACGAGGCAAGTTTCCTAAACTTAAACTCTTAAATTTGAGCAAGTTCCCTAACCCTACTTGTCATTATTGTTCAAGCTTATTATTTACCTTGAATAAACTATCGTTACTATTATTCAAGTTCAAATGATTTATTAAAGATTGATTATCTTTTCAAAGTATGATTTAGTTATACAATAATTGTTCTATTGTATACTTCTTGAGATTATTATTCAAACTGAATATCATTATTGTTGAACCTTATTAGACTAGTGAAACCTTAATGATTCAACTAGTCCATAGTTGATGAGAGTTTTAAATTTCAAAACCCTTGATGAATTATCCAAACCAAACTTCCTTTGGTGTGGACTCGAATGTCAAACTGAGATGAACAACCCTGTATAGGGGATTATTTACTCTTAGCGTTAAGATATTGTGCATAGTATGGTACTAAGGGTTGATCCCCCCTAAGTACGAGAAGAAAGTTCATAGTCTTATGACTGTTAAAGGTTTCAAGTATAACTCTTGTTAACCTAAGACATAGTTCAAGGTCTTATGACCCTCATAATTCTTTTGATTCTTGTTATTCACTCTTGATTCAAAAGTTGAGCTTTTATTCAGATGTCTTTGATTTATTCGCATGTTATTATACTGTTATTTCATTTTCGTACTTGTGGGCATTTGTGCTCACTCTTGCTTAATAATAACATTGCAGTTAAGAACGAAAGAGCTGACGAACCTTCCACTAGTAAGGGCAAGGGCAAAGTTAGCAAATGATGGAGACTTGTTATTTGATATGACTTGTTATTTTATATGATGTATTTGTTTAAGACTTAAGTTAAAGATGTTGTTTAAGACTTATTTAATTCCACACAGATGTTTAAGGTTAGTTTAACCTGAGATTGTATTATTATTCATATGTTGTAACCCTTAAGGGAAAGATTTTATTTCTATTTAATGCATGGTTGCATTTATTATGGGTAGATAGAAAGATGATATTTGTATCGTGAACACCAAATCCTGTGAAAATGGAAGTACCAGATTTGGGGGTGTCACATAGCTCCTATTGAGCTTTAGGAGTTAAAAACCCAACTGCAAGAGTTGTTAGACATCGGTTTCATTCATCCTAGTACGTCTCCTTGGGGTGCTCCTATTTTATTCATAAAGAATAATGATGGGAGTATGAGACTTTACATTGATTATCGGGAGTTGAATCATGTCACCGTCAAAAATAGGTACCTGTTACCTCGCATTGATGACCTATTTGACCAGTGGCAAGGTGCCAAATTCTTTTTAAAGATTGATCTTCGTTCCGGATATCATCAGTTAAAGATTAAAACTGATGACATTCCAAAGACTGCTTTCAGAACTCGGTACGGGCATTATAATCTCCTAATCATGTCCGTTGGATTAACTAATGCTCCTGATGCCTTCATGGATATGATGAACCGAGTATTCAAGGAATATTTGGATCATTTTGTGGTTGTATTTATTGATGACATCCTCATATACTCCAAAAGCCATGAAGAACATGAGCAACACTTGAGATTGATACTCAAAAAGCTTCGTGAAAATAAGCTTTATGCCAAGTTGAAGAAATGTGAGTTCTGGCTTAAGGAAGTAGCATTCCTTGGGCATATGATATCAAATCACGCAATATCTATTGACCCAACAAAGATTGAAGCAATTCAAAGCTGGGAGCAACCTAAGTCAGTGACCGAAGTACGTAGCTTTCTGGGCTTAGTTGGTTATTATCGGAGATTCGTTGAAGGGTTTTCTCGAATCGCCACTCTATTAACTCAGCTGATTTAAAAAGATACAAAATTTGGTTGGAGGGAGGAATGTGAGAAGAGTTTTTAAGAACTTAAGAGGAGACTCATTTCAGCACATATTCTGACAATACCATATGGTTCGGAGGGATTTTTCATATACAGTAATGCTTCATGCAAAGGTTTAGAATGTGTTCTCATGCAACATAGAAAAGTCATAGCATACGCCTCACGACAACTCAAAGATTATGAGAGGAATTATCCTACTCATGATCTAAAGTTAGCAGCAGTCGTTTTCGCACTACAGATCTGTATGGGGAGAAAGTGGAGATCTATACGGAACATAAAAGCCTCAAATATTTCTTTACCTAAAAGGAACTCAACATACGACAAAGACGTTGGCTCGAGCTGTTGAAAGATTACGATCAAACCATTCAATACCGTCCTAGAAAAGTAAACATAGTAGCTAATGCATTGACTAGAAGATCATATGCGGGTACGAGTGCGATATTGTTTACGCAAAGGCCCATTTTGTATGACTTACAAAGGATGGAGATAGAGTTAAAGACTCCAGGGACCCATGTGATGATGTCAAATATACGAGTAGAACCGACTTTAATCGATAAAGTTAAAACTGCTCGAGCTACGGACCTAGAGCTGATGCATATGAAGAATAAAGTGCAAGAAGGTGTTATTCTAGAAGCAAGAATTGATGAAGAAGTAATACTTCGAGTCAACTCCAGACTTTGTGATCCTAACGACTCTGATTTGAAGTATAAAATCATGATGGAGGCACACAACACACCGTTTGCAATTCATCTTGGGAGTACCAAAATGTATCGTGATATTTGACATACATTTTGGTGGAGCAATATGAAAAGAGAGATCGCGGATTTTATGTCAAGGTGTTTAACTGGTCAACGAGTCCAGGCGGAGCATCAAGTACCAAAAGGACCATTACTAGCACTTAAAATTCCAGAATAGAAGTGGGAGCACATTACCATGAATTTCGTTACTGGTCTTCCAAAGGTTTCTCAAGATATCGATGCAATTTGGGTCATTGTTGATAGATTAACCAAGTCTGCTGATTTCTTACCTATACGAGAAACTTTTTCACTTGAACGTCTTGCTCGTATATATATAAATGAGATTGTAAGACTGCATGGTATGCAAGTATCCATAGTTTCTGATCGAGATCCAAGATTCACTTCACAATTTTGGCTTAGTTTGTAAAAAGCTATGGGCACAGATTTACAATTCAGTTATGCATAGCATCTTGAGACGGACGGGTAGTCAGAGAGGACTATTTAAACTCTTGAAGATCTATTAAGACTCTGTGTCCTTGACTTCAAAAGAAGTTGGGATAAGTTCTTGCCATTAGTGGAATTCTCCTACAAAAACAGTTATCAAGCAAGTATAGGCATGATTCCATTCGAGGCGTTGTATAGACGTAAGTATCTTTCTCCAGTATGCTGGGATGATGTGGGTGAAGCAATATTGTTGGGACCGGAATTGGTACGCATGACAACATAAAAGATTCAAATGATCTAAAAACGTATAAAAACGTCACAAGATCGACAAAAGAGTTATGTTGATCTTCATCGAAGGAACGTGGAGTTCAATGTTAGAGATCATGTGTTGTTATGTGTTGCTCCATGGAAGGGAGTTACAAGATTTAGAAATAGAGGAAAGCTCAATCCTAGATTCATTGGACCATTTGAAATCCTCAATCGAGTAGGAACTGTGGCCTATAGACTCGCCTTACCGTCAAGTATGTCTCGTGTTCATAACATTTTTCACATATCTATGTTACGTAAATATGTGGAAGACCTGAACCACATTATTGATTTAGAACCAGATGAGATAGTGGAAGATTTAACGTATAAAGAGGTACTTGTTAAAATCTTGGATAATAAGGAACATATTTTACGCTCCAAGATTATACCTCAAGTCAAAGTTTTATGGAGAAACCACGATGTTGGGGATAATATGTGGCATGTCAATTAACCCTTATTTTGTGACAGTGTTTGAAAATGACATCTGAAAATGTTGAGATAAGCAATGGACCACATGAGACCGTTAAGTCATCGACGATCAATAACCAGGATAATGTGCATCAGGAAGGCAATAATCCTCAGGTAAACAACAACACCAACCAAATGATGAACGATGGGATGTTCAGAGGCTTTTTGCAATTCATGCAACATCAGGCGAGAGAGACTCATATGCAAAATACAGGTGGAAACACTGGCAACTCACAGTTGGTCACTACTAAGAAATTCAAGGAGTTGGGACCACCAGAGTTTTTGGAAAAGCCAGAACCACTTAAGGTAGAGACGTGGATTAACTAGATTGCCAAGACATTTGATTTCTTGGGATGCTCTGAGGAGCAAAACGTTCCTTTTTCCACCTTCATGTTGCGAGGAGAAGCAGATCATTGGTGGGAATCTGTAAAACGTACTTAGTCTATCACACTGAAGATGTCTTGGGAGAAGTTCCAAGAATTATTCAACGACAAGTACGTTTTTGAAAGTATTCGTCACATGAAGGATGTAGAATTCATCAAGCTGAAGTAAAACAATACGAGGCTAAGTTTACGGAGTCATCCCGGTTTACATCCCATTTGGTAGATAATGAGGAGTATATGACACATATGTTTCTAACAGATTTAAAACCCGAAATACGTCAATATCTTATTTCTCACAAACTCTGCTTGTATTCAGATATTGTGAATAGAGCTTGATCATTGTAGCGCAATAATGAGTTAACCTAACCAAGAGATAGCAACCGATAAAGCGATAATACCAGTGGTAGCAATTGTAATAACTGAGAAATTCATGATTTAATAATTATTTTAATATAAGGGAATGAATATTTATTTGAATATAAATGTTAATGTTTTGTAAGCTGAGTATTTAAATTAATTCGTATTGGATTAATAGGAATTAAGAAGTGTGGAATTATGATGAGCATTTGTGAAGTGCCTTGTGTGGCATAATGTGAAATGCGGAAATCCACTAAGTGAGTTAAAAGAGAACTAGGAAGATTAATTATGTGATTCCGTATATGAATAAATAAGTTTCTAACTAGTAATATCACCAATATGGAAGTTAATTCATGTCATGTAAAACTAATGTGGTAGTAGAGGTCGAAACTGACTTGAAGCTAAACTAGTTTGGCACTGCCAGGGACTGGCGCAGCTGCGCCCTCCCAGCAGTACAAAATGGCGCAGATGCGCCAGTGGTCAGTCCAGGATAGGTTAGTTTTTACTGTAGAAATGAAATGGAATATTATTGTAATGTGTGTGACATTAATAAAATCATATGATAAGAGTACATTATGTTGATATAAGGTACCAAGTAGTGCAATGAAATCCCATGTGATCTTTAATACATAAATAATTGAACATCTGTCTATTCCAAAAATTGGGAAAGAAATTAAAGGTTTAAATAAACATTAATATTAAATAATATTATTATGTTGTTATGAGTAGTAAAAATAATTATGGGGGGTACCCGGACAATAATACCTAGCGGTGTTATTTTATTACATGTATTTAATGTACATGAATTATATGATGTGAGTGCATAAATAATCCATAATTTTCCCAATATGGTAACAATTGTACATTAAGATTCAATTTTTGGGAGTTAAAGTAACTGAACTAAGCTTTTTGCTAAGATTTGATCCTGTCCCAAAATGAGTGACCCACTAGTACATGAACAGTGTGCTACTTCTCCATTGCGTAAAACTCAACAACCCAAAAAGGCTAGAATGTGTAGTGATGATGGCTAGGCAATTGGTGGTTGGCCAACTCTTAATTAACCATTGTTTCCTTCCAATACACCATGGATTCCAACTTCCATGTAAACGCAAAATCTAGTCCATCATTTCTCTATATAAGGACAATTGCATTTTCATTTACTGTTACTGAGAAATTTGTCTGCCAAATTCTAAGTTTGAGAGTTCTTGTGACGAACGAGAATTTTGTAATTTAATTTTAATATTTATTAAATTAAATAAATATTTTTCGATGATTTAATTATTAGATTTAATAATTAATCGATGCAATTGTGGTAGATTAATTTAATTTTATGTGTTACATTTATTAAATTAATGTAGAAAATTTTTATGATTCAAGTATGTGATTATGTGAGCTTAGTGAATTAAATGAAATAATTTAATTAAGCATGATGTTATTTAATTAATTTAATTATTAATTAGAGAATTAATAAATTGACATTATTTATTAATGAGATAATTGAATATATGATTATGTGAATTAACGAGTAATTATTATATTTTATTTAAAGTAAATTAAATAAAATATGAGATTTATTTTATAAAGAGGGTGACATTTTCAAACTATATGATAAAAGGTTTATTAAGATAATGAGTTTTGAACCTAGTTTGTTAGCCAAATGAGGCCTTAGGAGGAGTTGGGGACAGTTAAACCACGAATGGAATAACTGACCTCAACTCTGCGCTTAAAGGCTCAGTTGAGTTTAACATACGTATTTTTAGAACTAGAGAGTTTGCAGAGAGAGTTGGAGAAATCTTTGAGAGAGATTGTGTGTACTGTGACTGAAATAGAGAGAATTGTCATCCTTACTCATCTATGCTTTGGGTAATCTCTTCTTTCCCAAATTCTATTTCTACGTCTTTTTAAAGTTTTCATAATTATGGCTTAAGTCCTCTGTAGAGTTTCTATGGTTGAATAGGGTAACAATTATGAGTATAAATGTAATCATAAGAGTAGCTTAACATGTTTTATATATATATATTGCATGATCCCATACCCTAAGTGTAGTAATTTGATGACTTGTTATTTCAAAATAAACAGAGTACGTGATTTGGCCATATGGCCTTATATGTGATAATTGATGTATTGATTATATATTATCCTTAAATTTTACACCCTTATATTATTGAGCATGTTAATACGAAGTGATCAAGCCTTAAACGAATGGATTCGGTGTTATAACGAATCCGTAGTGTTAAATTATATGTTTATGTTCGAAATCCTCAAGAACATCAAGAACAACCCATTTTTTACATGATTTAATTATGTGATTAAGTGTTTTAAATGGTTAAAATCACTTTATATATGTTGTATTATGAATATACATGAACTATAACTTGTGGGTATGTCTAATTTTGAGTAGAAAATAAGAAATTGGGAGAAATTAGCATGTTCTGCGATTTTTCGCGAACAGCCATTTCTGTGTCTGGTAAGCCGCGCCGCAGCGCCGGCTACCAGTTCATTTCCCGCGCCGCAGCGCCAACGTGCCGTAGCGCCATGACTCGAGCCATAGCGCCACGGCGCCGCAGCTTCAAGAGTCCGGCCGCAGCGCCATCGCGTCGTAGCGCTAGCGCCATCGCGCCGCAGCGCGAAACCTTAGTTCAATAGTGGCGCCGCAGCGCCACTCCCCCGAAACTTCAGAAATGAGATATTAAAAATGTTTAAGTCTAACAATGTGTTAGTGGATTAATGTAATGAACATGTAAACATGTTAGAGATATAATGTGATATTAAAATTGATGTTTAACATGTAAATAACATAATTACATGTGGATTTAATTGTTGAATACATAAATATATTGTTATTCATGAAGTATTAATTATGTGATAATGAGATAATTTGACTAAGTTTAGTCAATAATTAAAGTAGACAACGAGAATGAGTTTATATTGATTAGTTAATTTATAATTAACTGGTATTGTGTATATGAATGGTATGTAGGATTTAATTCAAAGAACGTGCTTAGTTAAAGTGTAATCTACGCACGAGGCAAGTATCCTATCCCTAACTCCATTCTATTGAGCAAGTTTATTTAAACTTAAACGTTACTTTTATGTTGAGCAAGTTTCCCTAACCCTACTTGTCATTATTGTTCAAGTTTATTATTTACCTTGAATAAATTATCCTTGTTATTATTCAAGTTCAAGCATGATATTAAAGATTAATTATCTTTCCAAAGCATGATTCAGTCATACAATAATTGTCCTATTGTATACTTTTGAGGTTATTATTCAAATCGAATATCAATTATTGTTGAACTTTATTAGACTAGTGAACCTTATTGATTCAACTAGTCCATAGTTGATGAGCGTTCTAAATTTCAGAACCCTTGATGAATTATCCAAACCAAACTTCCTTTGGTGCGGACTCAAATGTCAAACTGAGATGAACAACCCTGTATAGGGGATTATTTACGCTTTAGCGTTAAGATATTGTGCACAGTATGGTACTAAGGGCTGATCCCCCTAAGTACGAGAAGAAGGTCCATAGTCTTATGACTGTTAAAGGTTTCAAGTATAATCCTTGATAACCTAGGACATAGTTCAAGGTCTTATGACCCTCAGAATTCTTTTGATTCTTGTTATTCATTCTTGATTCAAAAGTTGAGCTCTTATTCAAAATGTCTTTGATTTATTCGCATGTTATTATACTGTTATTTCATTTTTATACTTGTGGGCATTTGTGCTCACTCTTGCGTAATAATAACATTACAGTTAAGAATGAAAGAAGCGATGAACCCTCCACTAGTAAGGGCAAGGGCAAAGTTAGCAAGTGATGAAGACTTGTTATTTTAATTGATGATGTATTTATGTTTAAGACTTATGTTGTTGTTTAAGACTTATTTGTTTAGAATTTCGCACAGATGTTTTAAGGTTAGAGTAACCTAGAATTTATTTATGAATCAGTTGATGTAACCCTTAAGAGAAGAGATTTTATTATGATTTCTATCTATTGTATGGTTTGATATTATTTATAGGTAGATAGATAGATGATGTTTGTACAGTGAACACCAAATCCCGTGAAATCGAAGTACCCGAATTTGGGGGTGTCACAGGTTGGTATCAAAGCTGTAGGTTATGAACCTTAGGTGGGGGAAACAACCTTAGGTAGTAGCCTTATAGAAGAAGATAGTAATTGAAAACTCTTATCGAGTTCTAAGAAATGAATTTTTGTAATTCATTGAAGATAATAAAATACATTATGTGTTTATATGTTAAGTATGCGTTAGATAGTATGACTTAGTAACTAAATCTTAAAATTTTGTTGTCAGGATGACGAATGATGGAGAAGCTAGTCAAGCTGAAGGGGGACCCCATTTATCTATAGTACCTACTGAGGAGGGATCTCGTGTACTTGTAGGACCGACTGAGGAGGAGCCCCGAGACATTCATGTCGTTAGGGAGCAGCTGGTGCAGAGGGTTTCATCTCCATTGATCACCGTTGTTGGTCAGGAGCATGAACCTGAGATTGATCCTGAGGAGAATCCTGAGGAGGAGTTTGATGAGGAGGAAGAAGAAGAGGAGTTACCACGGTACACTGTTGATGCTGAGATGTATAACACACTATATGATCGTAACGTGGAGTTACCAGATGAGATTCAGGAATTGACTGAGCGAGCGACTGTTCAGCAGTCTACTTTAGAGGAGAAGGATAGAGAGATTGTGACCCTTCATACACGTTTAGGAAACGTGGAGTGGGATCTGGTTCATGAGAAGGGTCAAACCGAAGATAAGACCGAGGAGATAGAGAAGCTGAAGAAGGAACTGAAGGAAACCTCCAGAAGACTGAAAATAGCAGAGGAAGGATGGGTAAGAGAATCACATCGAGCTGATCGTGCAGAAAATGATAGTCGTGCAAAGAAGGCAAATCTTGAAGACACGTACGCCACACTTAATCATGCGATGGATGAGGTTCAAGAGCGAGTGTTAAGGTACCCCATCCAGTTTGAAGGACTTCCATCGTATATGTTGGATCGCAGGACGATGTCTCGTATCATGAATGAGGAGCGTGGCAAGGCTATTGAGCACCTTGGAAGACAGGAATAGAATCTGTTTATTCATGTGAAAGACTTATATAGTTTTATGTAAATTCCGATGTGTTTATGAACTAAGGAATATGTTAATATTTGAATGTTTTAAATCCTGTGGATTCTTTATTCCAGGATAGATGATGTAAATAGCAGTATGCTATAGTTTAATGTTAAAACTTTTTATTTGAATGAAAAGATATCAAGTTGTTTGAGATGATGTGTTAAATGAGTATGTTAAATTGTTAAGTAATGCCTTAACTATGTAGAGAAATAAATAAAGTTCTAATAAACGTTTATTTAATAGAAAAATGCCGCCAAGGAGAAGACAACAACGTCAACCGGCTCAGGAAGAGTCAACCAATAATAACATTAATGCCAACGCTAATCTTGTTCAACAGTTGGTGAATCTACTGGCTGGAGCAATGAATAACCAACCGCATGCTCCACCTAGCACAACGTTTAAGGACTTCAAGGCGGTGGGACCGCCAGAGTTCAAAGGTTCCAGAAACCCGATCGAGGCTCAAACGTGGGTGATGGAAATGGAGAAGGTTTTCGACGTTGCAAGGGTTCGAGAAGATCAGAAGACCGCTTTTGCGACATTTATGCTGAAGTCTGAAGCTAGCTACTGGTGGCAGACAAACAAGATGCGAGGAGGTGAAGGTGTAATTACGTGGGAGAGATTCAAAGAGATGTTTTTCGAAATGTATTTCCCAGCTAGTTCGCAGAATCAGATGGAGGTGCAATTTCTGGAACTGAAACAGGGAAACATGAGCGTGCCTGAATACGCGGCTAAATTCGATGAGTTAGCAAGGTTTGCCCCGTATCAAGTACACACTGACGAGAGGAAAGCCAGACGATTCGAACAAGGACTGAAGCCTTGGGTATACAGCAAGGTATCAATGTTTCAACTTAACACGTTTGCGGGAGTTTTGGAAAAGGCCATTCTCGCGGAAGGAGGAAGTGATGCAGTGACTAAGTACAACCAAGAACAGAAAAAGAAAAAGAGTGAGAATGAAGGTAATAACAAGACTGGTGGAAGTAATACTGGGAATAATAATAATGAGAAGAGGAAGTGGACGGATAACTCGACAACTGGAAGTCAACACGGAGGGCAGAAAAAGAAGATAGAAGCATGTCTGACTTGCGGCAAGGCACATCTAGGAGTTTGTTTGAAGGGAAAGAGAGTGTGCTACAATTGTGGTCAGGAAGGCCACATAGCACCAAATTGTCCAAACCCAAAGAAGGGTGCTTGTTTCAACTGTGGTTCGAAAGATCATTTAGCAAGAGACTGTCCCAAGAAGGGATCGGGAGGATCAGGACAAGGGGGAAACCGAAGAAATAGCAGTGGAAATACCTTAACCATCACCGGACCACCTGCAACAAACTGACCAACCGCCAGAACTTTCAATATGACGGTGCAGGATGCAATCCAGTCTCGTGAAGTGGTGTCAGGTATCATTCCGATCAATGAAATTAATGCTTACGTTTTATTTGATTCGGGTGCTACTTGTTCCTTTATATCCGAAGACTTTGCTAATAGTTTAGATTTGCTTATGGATGAATTGGATTACCCCATGAACATAGAAATTGCGAATAGAGAAATAATCCCTGTTAAGTACGTGTTTAAGAACTGTAGGGTGGATATTAAGGGTAATATCATGAACGTAGATCTTATCCCTATTCGATTGGGGGAATTCGACGTTATATTGGGTATGGATTGGCTATCCAATTATGGGGCTGTAATTGACTGCTAAAAGAAGCGTATTAACCTTATGACACCGTCAAAGGTTGTGTTTTATGGTAGCAAGTCGCCTAGACAAGCGAGTTGTCTGATGATGTTGCAGGCCAGGAAGTTATTAAGACAAGGCTGTGTAGGATATTTAGCTTACATAGTCGACAGTCGAAAAGAGATCCCGAAGGTAAGGAGATAGCGATTGTGAGGGACTTCGTCGATGTATTTCCAGACGATTTGCCAGGACCTCCTCCAGATAGAGAAGTAGACTTTGTGATTGATTTGGCGCCCAGAACTGCTCCAATATCGAAGGCACCATACCGAATGGCGCCAGTAGAGATGAAGGAATTAATGGTACAACTACAAGAATTGTTGGACAAAAAGTACATTCAACCGAGCGTATCGCCGTGGGGAGCGCCGGTGTTGTTCGTGAAAAAGAAGGACGGATCGATGAGGCTCTGCATTGACTACAGAGAATTAAATAAGGTCACGATTAAGAACAGATATCCATTACCAAGGATCGATGATCTGTTTGATCAATTGAAGAGAGAAAAATACTTTTCCAAGATTGACTTGAGGAGTGGTTATCACCAACTGAAGGTGAGGCCAGAGGATGTATCGAAGACAGTGTTCCGAACGCGATATGGTCATTATGAGTTTTTAGTAATGTCGTTTGGTCTTACGAATGCTCCTGCAGCATTTATGGGACTAATGAATGGTGTATTCAAGCCGTTTTTGGACAAATTCGTGGTGGTATTTATAGACGACATTTGGTATATTCCAAAACCAAAGAGGAACATGAAGAACACTTGAGGTTAACATTGGAAGTATTGAGAAGGGAGAAGTTGTATGCTAAGTTTTCGAAATGCGAATTCTGGATCGAGAGAGTACAATTTCTTGGTCACGTAATCGATAAAGATGGAATTTCGGTAGATCCATCCAAAGTAGAAGCTGTGATTAACTGGGATCAACCAAGAATGCCGTCAGAAGTAAGAAGTTTTCTTGGATTAGCAGGATATTATAGAAGATTCATACAAGATTTTTCTAAGATCGCAACTCCGTTAACGAATTTAACTCGAAAAGCTGTGAAATTTGTTTGGACGGAGAAGTGTGAGGAGAGTTTTCAAGAATTAAAGAAGAGGTTGAGTACAGCGCCTGTGTTATCTCTTCTGGATGATACAGGAAATTTTGTTTTTTTAGCGATGCGTCGCATAAAGGACTTGGCTGTGTGCTGATGCAAAACGGCAAAGTCATTGCGTATGCATCACGGCAGTTGAAGGATTACGAGAAGGGTTACCCAACCCATGATTTGGAGTTAGTTGCAGTTGTTTTTGCTTTGAAAATTTGGAGGCACTATCTATACGGGGAGAAGTGTGAAATATATACGGACCACAAGAGTCTGAAATATATTTTTACACAGAAAGATTTGAATATGCGTCAAAGAAGATGGTTGGAATTAATCAAGGATTATGACTGCGAGATTTTATACCATCCGGGTAAGGCTAATGTAGTTGCCGACGCCTTAAGTAGAAAGGGTCGTGAGAAATTGATGATGTTGACTGCTCAGGAGGAGCTAATTGCAGATATGGAGAAACTGGAGTTAGAAGTGAAGTATCCTATGGAGATTGATGAGAAGCTATTTCAGATGCAATCTGGTACAACTCTACTAGATAGAGTGAAGGAGGCTCAGCTTCAGGATGATGAATGCAAAAAGGTAACAACGAAGATATCTGAAGGAACCGAACCAAGATTTAAAATGGATAAGGAAGGAATATTGAGATTTGAAAGCAAAATTTGGGTTCCGCCAGTACAAGAAATTAAGGAAGAAATTTTGAGTAAGGCTCATAGTTCAAGATATTCGATTCACCCTGGTAGTACAAAAATGTACCAAGATCTTCGACAACATTTCTGGTGGCCGAATTTGAAACGTGATGTTGCAGAATGTGTTGCCAAATGCCTGACATGTCAGAAAGTTAAAGCAGAACATCAGAGACCGAGTGGATTGCTACAACCGTTGGAGATCCCAAAATGGAAATGGGAACATATTACGATGGACTTCGTGGTTGGCCTTCCGACGACTCAGAAAGGCTACGACGCAGTATGGGTTATCGTTGACCGACTGACGAAATTCGCGCACTTTCTTCCTATCAAAATCAGATTTAACTTAGATCAGTTGGCAAGATTATATGTGGAAGAGATTGTTTCGAGGCACGGAGTGCAGGTGTCTATTGTTTCCGATAGGGATCCGCGCTTCACATCAAATTTTTGGAAATGTCTTTAGGAATGCATGGGTACACAACTGCGAATGAGTACAGCTTACCACCCTCAAACAGACGGACAGAGCGAACGAACGATTCAAACACTGGAAGATATGTTACGAGCCTGTGTAATGGACTTCAAAGGAAATTAGGATGATCACCTACCGTTGGTAGAGTTCGGCTACAACAATAGTTACCACGCTAGTATTGGTATGCCACCTTACGAAGCGTTATACGGTAGAAAGTGCAGAACTCCGCTTTATTGGGATGAAGTTGGTGAAAGACAATTGCTAGGGCCAGAATTGGTACAACAGACGGCAAAAATAGTCAAAGTGATCCGAGCACGACTGGTAGCAGCTCAAGATCGACAGAAGAAATACGCTGATCCACATCGTAAAAATATCGAGTTTGAACTAGGTAGTTATGTTTTCTTGAAGGTCTCTCCCTATAAGGGAAAGATCAGGTTTGGAAAGAAAGGAAAATTGAGCCCAAGATTTATTGGACCCTTTGAGGTACTGCGAAGAATTGGAGAAGTTACGTACGAGGTAGCATTACCTCCAGCACTCGAGAATATCCACAATGTCTTCTATGTTTCTATGTTACGACCTTACAAACCTGATTACAAGCATGTAATTGAATACGAACCCCTGCATTTTGAGAAAGACTTATCTTACGAAGAAATTCCTATCCAGATTGTCGACAGAAAAGAACAAGTTCTGAGAAATAAAGTTATACCTTCTGTTAAGGTAATTTGGAGGAACCACAACGCTGAAGAAGCCACGTGGGAACTCGAAGAGAATATGATGAAGAATTACCCCCATTTATTTACTTAATTATTTGTAAGCGATTCTGGGGACAGAATCTTTGTAAGGGGGGAGAATGTAACGGGTCAAATTTATTGAGTCGTGATTCTGGGGACAGAATCCTTTTAAGGGGGGAAAGATGTGACGAACGAGAATTTTGTAATTTAATTTTAATATTTATTGAATTAAATAAATATTTTTCGATGATTTAATTATTAGATTTAATAATTAATCGATGCAATTGTGGTAGATTAATTTAATTTTATGTGTTACATTTATTAAATTAATGTAGAGAATTTTTATGATTCAAGTATGTGATTATGTGAGCTTATTGAATTAAATGAAATAATTTAATTAAGCATGATGTTATTTAATTAATTTAATTATTAATTAGAGAATTAATAAATTGACATTATTTATTAATGAGATAATTGAATATATGATTATGTGAATTTACGAGTAATTATTATATTTTATTTAAAGTAAATTAAATAAAATATGGGATTTATTTTATAAAGAGGGTGACATTTTCAAACTATATGATAAAAGGTTTATTAAAATAATGAGTTTTGAATCTAGTTTGTTAGCCAAATGAGGCCTTAGGAGGAGTTGGGGACAGTTTAACCACGAATGGAATAACTGACCTCAACTCTGCACTTAAAGGCTCAGTTGAGTTTAACTTACATATTTTTAGAACTAGAGAGTTTGCAGAGAGAGTTGGAGAAATCTTTGAGAGAGATTGTGTGTACTGTGATTGAAATAGAGAGAATTGTCATCCTTACTCATCTACGCTTTGGGTAATCTCTTCTTTCCCAAATTCTATTTGTACGTCTTTTTAAAGTTTTCATAATTATGGCTTAAGTCCTCTGTAGAGTTTCTGTGGTTGAATAGGGTAACAATTATGAGTATAAATGTAATCATAAGAGTAGCTTAACATATTTTATATATATATATTGCATGATCCCATACCCTAAGTGTAGTAATCTGATGACTTGTTATTTCAAAATAAACAGAGTACGTGATTTGGCCATATGGCCTTATATGTGATAATTGATGTATTGATTATATATTATCCCTAAATTTTACACCCTTATATTATTGAGCATGTTAATACGAAGTGATCAAGCCTTAAACGAACGGATTCGGTGTTATAACGAATCCGTAGTGTTAAATTATATGTTTATGTTCGAAATCCTCAAGAACATCAAGAACAACCCATTTTTTACATGATTTAATTCTGTGATTAAGTGTTTTAAATGGTTAAAATCACTTTATATATGTTTTATTATGAATATACATGAACTATAACTTGTGGGTATGTCTAATTTTGAGTAGAAAATAAGAAATTGGGAGAAATTGGCATGTTCTGCGATTTTTCGCGAACAGCCATTTCTGTGTCTGGTAAGCCGCGCCGCAGCGCCGGCTACCAATTCATTTCTCGCGCCGCAGCGCCAACGTGCCGTAGCGCCATGACTCGAGCCACAGCGCCACGGCGCCGCAGCTTCAAGAGTCTGGTCGCAGCGCCATCGCGCCGCAGCGCGAAACCTTAGTTCAATAGTGGCGCCGCAGCGCCACTCCCCCGAAACTTCAGAAATAAGATATTAAAAATGTTTAAGTCTAACAATGTGTTAGTGGATTAATGTAATGAACATGTAAACATGTTAGAGATATAATGTGATATTAAAATTGATGTTTAATATGTAAATAACATAATTACATGTGGATTTAATTGTTGAATACATAAATATATTGTTATTCATGAAGTATTAATTATGTGATAATTAGATAATTTGACTAAGTTTAGTCAATAATTAAAGTAGACAACGAGAATGAGTTTATATTGATTAGTTAATTTATAATTAACTGGTATTGTGTATATGAATGGTATGTAGGATTTAATTCAAAGAGCGTGCTTAGTTAAAGTGTAATCTACGCACGAGGCAAGTATCCTATCCCTAACTCCATTCTATTGAGCAAGTTTATTTAAACTTAAACGTTACTTTTATGTTGAGCAAGTTTCCCTAACCCTACTTGTCATTATTGTTCAAGTTTATTATTTACCTTGAATAAATTATCCTTGTTATTATTCAAGTTCAAGCATGATATTAAAGATTAATTATCTTTTCAAAGCATGATCCAGTCATACAATAATTGTCCTATTGTATACTTTTGAGGTTATTATTCAAATCGAATATCAATTATTGTTGAACTTTATTAGACTAGTGAACCTTATTGATTCAACTAGTCCATAGTTGATGAGCGTTCTAAATTTCAGAACCCTTGATGAATTATCCAAACCAAACTTCCTTTGGTGCGGACTCAAATGTCAAACTGAGATGAACAACCCTGTATAGGGGATTATTTACGCTTTAGCGTTAAGATATTGTGCACAGTATGGTACTAAGGGCTGATCCCCCTAAGTACGAGAAGAAGGTCCATAGTCTTATGACTGTTAAAGGTTTCAAGTATAATCCTTGATAACCTAGGACATAGTTCAAGGTCTTATGACCCTCAGAATTCTTTTGATTCTTGTTATTCATTCTTGATTCAAAAGTTGAGCTCTTTTTCAGACGTCTTTGATTTATTCGCATGTTATTATACTGTTATTTCATTTTTATACTTGTGGGCATTTGTGCTCACTCTTGCTTAATAATAACATTGCAGTTAAGAATGAAAGAAGCGATGAACCCTCCACTAGTAAGGGCAAGGGCAAAGTTAGCAAGTGATGAAGACTTGTTATTTTAATTGATGATGTATTTATGTTTAAGACTTATGTTGTTGTTTAAGACTTATTTGTTTAGAATTCCGCACAGATGTTTTAAGGTTAGAGTAACCTGGGATTTATTTATGAATCAGTTGATGTAACCCTTAAGAGAAGAGATTTTATTATGATTTCTATCTATTGTATTGTTTGATATTATTTATTGGTAGATAGATAGATGATGTTTGTACAGTGAACACCAAATCCCATGAAATCGAAGTACCCGGATTTAGGGGTGTCACAGTTCTAAGTTGCTGAGCAATTGACAAAGTATAATCAGTTTGTTGGAGAGTTCAATTATTCTTCAAAAGGTTTAAAAGTCCTAGCTTGTGTTCTTAGTTGGGTTTTGTCAAATTCTTGAAATTACTTGAAATTCTATGTTAATCAATGTGAATTAGTATACAATCATGTGTTTAGGAAGTATGTTTACATGCATGAAACCTTTAATGATGGATTTGAGCATGATTAAACTAAAGGAATTCGAAGTAGGAGGATACTCTGCAAAATAAAGTATCTCACTGCTGCTGGTCGAGGAAGGGCGCAGCTGCTCCGGACCCAAAATGAGAATTTGATTTTTGTTTCAATCTGATTAATTCTAGCATACTGATATGACTTGAACATGCCTAAAAATAAGTATATCATGATATATAAAGTTTTTTTGTGTTTGTATGAAGTGATCAACATGATTTAGTGAGGGACTTATAACCAAAATCTAAAGTTTTGATAGCAAGCTTTGTTAAAACTTATGTTCTACAAGTTCTGAGCTTAGTAGCATACACACATGAATGAATTCAAATATAAATAAGCATGATATAGTGTTTATAGTGTCTTTGTTCATGACCAAACTTGTTACACCTTATTTTAGAGAAGTTTTCAAGAAAAACTTGGTATTATAAAGCTAATGTGCATGAATGCTGCATGTTGTAGGTTCTGATCTTGGAAAGATGTTAACATGACTTAATTACATATGATAAAAGTTTTAAAGTTGTCTTATATGTGTTATATTGGATCATTCATGTTAAAGTGATTTCAAAGGTAACCTTGAACCTGTTTTCAAAATTAAGTTGCATTATATACGAGTATTTAGATTCTAAAGATTTAAGATGTCATGTTTATGTTTATTATGTCTCTAAACATGATGTGTATGTATTGGACATAATGATAACTAAAACAAACATGAGTTTAAAGCATGTTTCCATGTGCTAAACAATGCTAGTTATGAATAAATAATATCAACACTATGAGTATGTGTATTAAAAGATGTTGTGACCTATATGTAGACAAATGTCCAAAGTTATAAAGTATGGTGATTACATGACCTCTTTATGCTTTAATTCCATGAAAATCATAAACTAAAACTTATAAAAGTAAACTCAAGATGATCATACACTCATATAAAGTACTTTAGCATGTTTGCATGTTAAGTATGATTATTTGAGTATACTAAAGGATGGGACAGAAGCACAATGCAAGGCTAAACCCTGGTCTAGCCAGGAGACATTGCAGCTACGCTGTCCCTAAGCCTAGCCAGGGCACAGCTGCGCCATCTTGCAGTCAAGTTTAGATTATGTTTCTAATCTGATGTTCAAAGCATGCTTGTAGGGATAAGTTAACTTACATTATGTGACCAGTGTGCTATCTAATGTGTTAAGAAACATGTTAGATGCTAGAGTTAAATCTTAACAAATGATTATAAATTTCAAGAATGAAGTTCGGAAAGATATTTGCAAACTATAAGGTAATGATTTGAAAATGTGTTGTTGGACTTTGTGGCATCATACGATATGATTTGTGTTATGAGGATGTAGGATATGTGATATAGTATGTATAAATTTTACAACTAAGTTAGACGTTTACGTGTACGTTTGGACCTACATATGTGAGTTTATGAAACTAATGAATATCCTATACGTGTAAATATATTATGTTAAGATTCGAAAGAGGGTATCACGCTTTACTTTGGTAAACTACGCTTGAGGCAAGTATTCGAACCTTACTCTTTATTGAGCACTATTTGAACTTGTGCAATTATTGATCGTACAAGTAGAACTTTGAAAGTATAATACTTCGTAATCTAGAAATGAAATTGTTTACAAACCTTGATTTCGAATGATAATTGTTCTTATATACTATGAAAGAAAATTTTCTAAGCCATTGCTTCAGCTAGACTATTTATATTAATCGAAAGCTATCCAAACCAAATTTACTTGGTGCAGACTCATATAACTGAGATGAACAACCCTCTTGGTAGGGAATTATATATTATTGGGAAATTGACGTGCATAATTGGGAAAGATTAAATGTAATGCATTGACATAGGGTACTTTAGGCTAATCACCTGTTGTGCTCATTTTATGGAATTATCAGTTAATTATTGTGAATTCTAGGAGAAGTTCTTAGTCCTTAGTGACTGCTCAGTATTTATAGCTTTGAAATCTTGAATTGATTTAATCATTGAATATTATTGTCCGTAGTGATTATTGTTGACAATCATCGATACTTTTTGCTATCTTGAACTATCATTATTGAAATATCCTTGAGAAATTTAAAGCATATTGATTACCCTTTTTAATATATTACTTATTGGGCAAAATTGTATGGGACATCCCCAAATCTGGGTACTTTTTATCTCAGATCTGGTACATAATTTCTATAACTATTTCGGAAGATATAAACATAAATTGTTTATACATTAAACTTTTACACATCATTTCATTTTATATGTTATCTCAGTAAGTTAGATAATATTTTAGTAAACCGAAATACCATTTCAGTAAGTTGGATTTCATTTTAGTATCCTGAAATCACTATTTCAGTAGACCAAAATCAATTTTAGCATACTGAATTCAATTTTAGCAACCCGAAATCAAATTCAATACCCTTGATTCCTTTTTCAGCATATTATACACATAATATAGTCTCTATTGAATATTCAATTCAACACATTATAATTAAAGTAACTTTACTTCTCTTTATTCTATTTAATCTTCCTAAAATGTCATAAACATACTATCTCATCTCAAATGACCCAAAACCCCCTCAAAATATACATCAACCATATTTAGGGTACTCAAGTCATAAAATCTCATTTTCTATATTTCTAACATCATATAAATAATTAAATTCATTTATCCATAATATCATTATTTATATAAAAAAATACCAAAACATCTCCAAAAATATTTCTTTTCTAGCAATCAACAGTATATGATCCCCTTATGAAAATATATTTTTCATGAAATTTTTAAATTTCATTTATTATTTTTCAAATGTCCTTTTTTAGTTCATAATTTAAGAAAATTAGCTACATCATACTCAATTCCAAAAATTCTCAACCCTTGGCAAAACCTTACACGTAATAACGTGAAACTTCTAGTTTAAATTTCGTAGCCATCAGAGTTATAGAACTTCGGTTATAGTCGTTTTCGTCGAAAAATCTAAAAAATTGAAATGGTCATAACTCGATCAATTTAAGTCGAAATAATCTCATCTTTGGACACGACCTACCTTATATCATGTATTTTCATGTCACAAAAGGCCTGATTTTATTTCAATAATCAAATGGCCGAAAATTCCCCTGCAAATTTTTGGACAGTTTGTATTTTGGTATTTCTAGATTTTACCCTTTCTTGTTAAAAAAGTCGTAACTCTCCTGTTTTAAAACATTTTTGAGCGATACTTGAGCCCACGCGAAGCTAACTTCCAGGACTACAACTTTTATCTAATGATGTTTTTCCAAAATCCGAACACATCAGTCCAAATTTTTTGAAAAAGGAGACTGTTCGGGATTTGGTTGGACTATTTTGATTATGCTACTTTCGAACGTCATAACTACCTATTCCGGAGTTGAAATTAGTCCATTTTGGAGTCTATGTAAAGCTTATTCAGTGTACTATAACATACAAAAAACCTAAAATTTTTTGAACAACTTAGCTTATCCCGAATTTTCCTTTTAAGGACAACAGTCTATTAAATTTTCTAAAATGTGTTCTTCGCGAAAATTTGCAACTCTTTCCCTTCAAATCTTCATAACTCAAGTTTTACACATCCAAACTCATAGAATCACAATATATCCAACAATCAACAACTTACATACACATTTACTTAGTAGATCTGAAGATTTAAGAAGGAAAATATAAATTAAAAATTTCAAGAACTTACTTCCTTGATTCTTTCTTTAGATGCTAGATGATGATCTAGATCTTGCTAGAATTAGATTTTCTTCTTCCTTGAGTTCTCCCATAGCCTTATCCATACTTAAATCTTCAAACCCATTTCTTTCTCTCTTATTTTTTGGGAGATTTTAATAGAGGAGAATGGAGAAGATGATTATGGAGATTTATAGGAGTTTGCTTTGCTAATTTGGGGTTTCTCTTCCTTCTTCTCCTCCCTTCCTTATCCCGAATTCTCCCTCTCTTCTTCTTTTATTCTTTTCTTCTTTCTTTTCTCATTCTCCTTATCTTCTTTCCTCCTCTCATCTTCTTTTTCCCGTTTTTTTTTCTTCCTTAATTTACCGGCCACATGTGGCCTTCTCATCTCCACTAATCTTTTTTTATGCTTTATTAAATGTCGAAAATGTCCTTCTTCAATTTAGGCTTAAAACATATTTCTATTGGGCTTTCAATTAATTCTTCGGGTCATATAATTTAACATAGTCCAATCATTTCCATCTTATCCCATCGTAAATATTTAATTAGGGTATGCCTTCCATACATTTAGAATTTAAATCGTTACTCTTGTACATTAAATTTTATAACCCAATTAAACTTACCTTAATTAAGTTATAAAATTAATAACTAGAGATAGTAAAATAATATATCTCTTAAATTAATATAATTTTTAATATTATTATTTTCCCACACGTTCCTTCACAATTAGGCTCACTTGGGCTTAACACATAATTATTTTAGCTTTCCAAACAAAAATATTTGGACTTCTCAACTAAAATGTTTGGGTCATGGAATTTAATATGGTCCATTACATTAAATATTATCTTATCCTAATCATTTAATTAGGGTTTCCATGCACTCAATTGAAATATAAATTCTTACCCAAGTACATTTAATTTCTTAACCCAATTAAACTTACCTTAATTAGGTTATAAAACTAATTAATTGAGATATATAAAATATATCTCTTAGAATTATTGTATGTTATAAATACCATAATTCTCTCATCTCATAACCCTTAAATTATTTAATTTTTCATTCCTACTATATAATTATGTTATATTAGTTTTTTTTATTTGTTTATATAATAAACAAATATAAATCATCACATAATATTCATATTCACTTACTCACATATTCATACAAAATAATTTAATGGCTTGAGACATGATCCACAAATCTCTTAGATTATGTCTCTAATATATAATTAAAATACTAGGACCACTAAATAACGATAACCATTTAGGTTATTTAATTATCACACCTAATTTAAATAACTTATTTAAATTATATAATTTATATTGTATAATTAAATTTAATTTTCTCATTCTCTCCATAAATTATTTTCAAACAATTCATTTATATATTAAATATATAATTTAATATATTCAATCATTTATTCAAATATGAATTTAATTTACTAACTAGTTGATACCAATATATATATTTTACATATTGAATTTTATCTCATATTTTTTTACTTTACATCCTTTGGTATAATACTGAATATTATACCATTATCCATATAACTTAATATCATATATCCAATTATTTTCTTTCTTTTCTATAAATTGTCTTCACAATTTATTTAACTATAGTAAATATATTAATATATTCACCACATTAAATACATGCATACATTACACTCAATAATGTAATATATGATTTCTTCAATAAAAATAGTGGTTATACATTAAGTATATTTAATGCCATCAATTTACCACATTAAAATAATTTAGTATTATAAATTATTTTAATTTTATCCATCTAATTTTCTTTAGTAACTTACTCCTACGCTTTACTTACATATAATAAATATATAATTCTAATATATTTATTATACACAACATCACATATTGCATGACACATATTCCTTTGTGCACTACAATATCCCATAACATCTCATCTAATAAGAATTTCTTTATTTAATGCTTATTTTAAATATTACCCAAAAATTTGGGTTATAACATTTACCCCTTCTTCTAAGAATTTTGTCATCGAAATTATAGCATACTAATCTCTGCTTATTTCATTGATCAAAACTAGATTTTTAACTTAACCTTTATAATTTTATCATGTGAGGATTTCTCTTCTATCATCACCTTTTAAAATAACAACTCATTAGGAGTTTACATTGTCTAAATATTGCTCCTTTCATTCATCAAAATTAGGTTTTCATAATAACCTTTATTCAATCATCTTAGATTCTACTCGTACGCAACGAGTTCACACTATTTCATATCCATCATCACATACTACCCCAACATTACTATAAAGGGTTTAAAAAATTTTCATATATGTGTGAGGGATCATAAAAACTATGAACTTTGAGGTTTAGGGGTATTTCTACCTGCTACCTCTTTCAATTACGAAAGAAAGGTACTCTACCTCTGAAAATATTTTATATTTGGTATGTTTACAATCACAAAGAAGGTAAACTACTGATGCGAGTACTTTAGATGATCATTCTATTGCACCTTAGTAATCGGAACGATTATATGCGTTTTTAGATTGGAATATTTTATCCAATTAGTATATCCATATTTTCAGGGTTGTTCACCTTAGACTCATCATAAGATTCCGCACCAAAATAATTTGGTTCGGTATAAGCTTTCAAAGAATACTTTGAATTCCATAAATATTTGTCTAGCTGAATCAAATAGCTTAGACGTATACCAATAATTTGAATTTCAATCAGAACATTGCTGGCCAAATTCAGTTGGCAATAATTTATCTTTAAAATTTTTAAAATCATTTTGACGTCATGATACCGCAATATATATACAGTCCGTTTGAGGATTCTGTCATTTTATGACTTTGTCATACTACATCATACTATAGTGGGCTGACGATCTTTAGATCACATCCGAGACTAAGTAATTCTGCATTGATAACTCCATCATTTTTATCATCTCTGCACCAGGTTGCGTAATGCATTAATGATATAAAAATACATTTTGATCATTCAAATCGTTTTCGACTAGCCGAATCAATTAGCATAGACTCTTCTTTAAACAGTTCAAAAATCATTGCAAATCAATTATAGTGCTATCATACCTCAACAGGTAACGATGTGTCAGTGTCCCGATGTCCACACATACACACTTGTCACCATATATTGAGAATAACAAAATTTTATTTTAAAAAGGCACATCATAGTGCGAATTTAGCTTGATATCAAAATTTTTGAAGTCTACCATAGCAAGAAGATTTGGAATTCCTATGCTTCTACCATCAACTTCATTTTCTCCACTGATCCATTGCTTAATAATTCTATCTATTTCTACCATCCTCAATTCTCTATTCACAACTTTCTATACCCAAGTGTAATTCATCAAACTTACCACATGTTATAAGTTTAGGAACTTGCCATAATCATATAAGTTTAGGAACTTGCCATAATCATATAAGTTTAGGAACTTATTCTAGTCAGACTATAGGCGTCCATTCGCTGAGGGGTTCAAAACACACCATATGATTGTGAATCACAAACTTACCATATGCATCAGTTTTAAGAACCGTACCTAATCTTATATTCTCTAACTATCTGTTATACACATGAGAAAAGAATCATCTTCTCTACATGTATGTAGCAAATAGCGCGACACAACTATTTCAATGATTATCAGTGTATGAAGCTAAGTGGTTGTTACACTAAGTATAATTCTTCGCCCATACAAAGAACCATACAACTTAGCTGCTGACATGAGTCCTTAATTGAAATCCCACATAATCTTAATCTTATCTTTACTCAATATGAATTTCATTTAATCTGTATCTCATCATCCACAACTCTTTTCTGAGTTTACATCATACCATTTCATAGTACATTCTCCTTATAGCGTCAAGCTATATCATTCCAATCACTTAACATATCATATGTTATTCAACAATTTAATCTGATCACGTAGTGATCTTATTTTATAATCATTTCTCCTTATACTTACGATCATTTTATTATATGATCTTATTTTTCTCTTTAATCATATTATATTATGATTTTATTTATACTTTTCATCTTATAGACATCGTCTATTTATTATCACTTTTTATCTTTATTATTGGAGTCAGGTAGCTCCGGATTCTTATCTTTATAGCCCTTCAAGATTCTTCTTTGAATCTTCATATCTTCTTCTTTGCTTAATAATGAATTTCCAAAGTTCATCTCTTAGCACTTAAACTCTATTTGAGTTTATTTCTTATCATCATCTCTGCGGTTATAGACTAAGGTACCCCTACCTAAGATTTATAACCTACAGCTTTGATACCAACCTGTGACATCCCCAAATTCAGGTACTTTTTACCTCAGATCTGGTACATCATTTCTATAACTATTGCGGAAGATATAAACATTAATTGTTTATACATTAAACTTTTACACATCATTCCCAAGGTTTATAACCTTAACTTAATACATACCTTCAAAATCTTAAATGTTTACAGTAAACATCATTTGCATTAGCAAATTAAATAGTTCTAACTGCGTAATAGCTTAATCTTGGACTTTACTTTTGCCTCTGTATTTACTCGAGCTTTCATCTTAATCTGAAATTTTTTATCATGATATAGCAAGGGTGTAACAACCCGATATTTTCTATACAAATAAATTAGAAATTTTACGTATAATTTTTTTTATTTTAAATATGGGGAATATGTGTGAAGATAATGTGTGTATGTATTTATGTGATATATTTATTACATGAATGATTTTAAATAATTTTATTTTAAAATTTTTGATTGTTATAAATTATATTATTATAATAATTAATTTTATAGTAGAAATATTTTTATTAATTATTTTCTATGAAAATATAATCATATATTATTTATATAATATATGAAATGATTTTTTTTAATAATTATAATAATTATTTTATTATATGAATTTTAGTGCAGATTATTAAGTTAATTATTTTAACTTAATTAATAATGTTAAGTATGAAAGATAAATCAGATATGAAATCCAAACCCTAATTTTGGATTTTGATCAAGGAATGAGAATAATAATATAATATTATTTATATTTTGATTTTTAGTGCTATAATTATATATTGTATATATGTGGACTGACAATGATTGGTCAGTTATTGTGTATTATGTCAAACCCTAGTTTTACTGTGGAAAATCCTAATTTGAAACTCAATTGTGAGTTTAAGACAATTATATAACTGTGTTATATAAATTTTTTTTTTGATTAGGTCAACCCTAATTAACATTTAGATTTATTAATTTCTTGAAATCCTATTTATTAACTATAAACCCTAATTGCTAGATTAGCAAAGATAATTATAATTATTATATAATACCCTAATGTTCATGTATGATTAGAACCCTAATCAAATTAACAAAACCCTAATTATAAAGTTTAGTAACTATTTTTATTTTATTTTAAATAATTGATAGCTTTGTAACCTAATTATATATTAGGTGAGACAATTAAATAGCCTAAGGGTTATGGTAATAAGGAAAGGTTAGTATTTAATATGTATACTAACTTATGTGGATAATCTTGTTATTTCAAGTTACTAATAATTTTAAACCTATTTCTAGTAAACCTAATTAGGTTATGAGCTAAAGTCACATGTATAAGTAATTAAATTTCATAAGATTGGGAATGAAAACTCTAAATAAACAATTTGGGTAGTATGTATTAAAATTGTTAGACTATGTTCATTACATGGCCTAAAATAATTAAAGGAGAGGCCCAAAAAAAATAAAATACAATCCCAAACTTAGTCCACTTGATTAAGGGTATTTTAGACCTTTGATTTGTCTAATTTATGTATTAAAATAAAGGTAAAATGAAGGAATTAGTGGGTATTTATATAGCTGGTCCCATTAGGCCTTTTAAGGCAACGAATTATGCTAATCAATGTCCATAAGTAGAAGTCTTACACACAAGTACATGTGTGTCAATCTCCCATTGGTTGCAAATCTATTAAGCACCCTTAATCACATGATTAGGCTAATTGAAGAGATAAGGTATAGTCTTTTATCCATGGGACAATAAAGGTATGGGGGATAATAGTTAATCACCCATTCATTTGCTAGATCATTTTCATTTCTCTTATTCTCATTCTTCTTCTTTTTCTCCCAAACTAGCAACATACAAGAGAGAGAGAGAGAGAGGGTTTCAGTTTTGTGAGAGAGAGAGAGAGGTGTGCTAGCTGCTTAATGCACCCTAATATTATACATTACTTTGGAAGATCAACAAGGATAGCAAATAAAACTAGGTGAGGTTCTCATCCATTTTTTTCTTATTTTTCTTCTATTTTGTGTTATAGCATGATTTGTTGGAGATATGGATTAATACTCAAGATACCCTAGTTCTACATATTATCATATATGGAACTAAGTATTTTGAGTGTTAGATGAAAGGCTTAGATGAAGGAAATGTGCATATGTTCTCCAAGGGGTGAAACTCTTGTTTTTCTTCCACTAAATCTTGTGTAACTCAAGTTTTACAACTTGGATTTGTGATCCGTCAAAGGGGAGTGCTAGTTACATGAGTTATCTAGTAAACCCAAGTAGTAGAACACAAATCTAGCAAGTATTGAAGCCATGAGGCCTATTTTTCCCAAAACAGTCCACTTGGAAAGTTAAAGTTTCAAAACCCTAAAAAGCTACTATCCCCGTTTTTCTTGAGGCTATTTCGGACAGTTTCCAGTCTTTTAAATATCTGAAAAAAATCACAGAGGTAACTTAAGAAGTTATCTACGTGTAGGAAAAAGAACGGACGCGTTTCGATTTAAAGTTTGTGCGTAATGGCTATTTCTGTAAAGGACTGCTAAATATTAACACTCAAATTTCTCACTGTATATACACTGGAAACTTCTGAAATTTTTACAGTAGGTTTATATATGTTAGCAGAGTATACCGTGAAAATTTCAAATTTTTCTGAGCAAAACTAGATTTATGAAAAATGAAGCAAGATTCGGGTGTTTTGGGTACTTTAAAATTAGTAAATCATTTTCTAAAATTCCAAAAAAATTTGGGGATCATGGTTGGGTCAGATACTGTCCAAATCCAGAAAATGAGAAGTTTTGGAATTAGTTTGCTATTTTTCCTAAAAATGATTAAGTTATAAATAAAAGGGAATAAATAGTTAAATGATGTCTTAAATAAGAAAAATATGATTTTAATGCTTGAATACTCCTAATATATAATATTGTGACTATTTTAGGGCATTTTGTTAATTTATAATAAGAAATATTATTTATGACCTTTTATGGATATTAAATAAATGGTTTTATAAAGGTTGAACAATTAAAATAAATTGTTTATTTATCTAATAAATTATTAAAATATTATTATGATATTAATAATATTAGAATATGATATTGTTAGGTAAATAATAATATACGAGATTAAATAAAATGTTATTAATGTAATAACATTAGTAGAGGAATAAAATATTATTAAATGATCAATAATATTAGTAAATAAATAAAATATTAATACGATTGGTAAATGAATAAAAGTATTATTAATTGACTAATGATACTAAAGCATAAGTAAGATATTATTAAAGTAATAATATTAATGCATGATTAAAATATTGTTAAGATGATTAATAATATTAGTAAAGTATTAAAATATTATTAAGATATCAATAATATTAGAAAGTGAATAAAAGTATTATTAGTGAATTAATAATACTAAGAGGTGAATTAAATATTATCAAGATTAATAATATTAAGTGAATTAAAAATATTTGAAGTTATACTTAATGACTTTTAATATTTTAAGAAATAGTACATTAATATCTTAATATTAATGGTAATTATTTAAAAATAATTTTAAACGTTTTAAAAATCATTTAAGGGTAATATAAATATTTTTAAAATATTTTGAGTTATTATAAATAACTTTAATATTTTGGCAATGGTTTCATTAATAGTTAAATAATAATTAAATGATAATAGAATTGTTTAATACTTAAATCATTTGATAATGATTCTGGTGTTTGAAATTCATGATAAATTATATTAAATGTTTATTAAGTCATTTAAAATGATATGACTGATACTTATAGTTGTTGAGCTTCGGAATAGAGTCTTAGACTGAATAATTACCCAATAAAGCTGTCAGTACACTGACATATTTCAGAAATTGATCTGGACTTAGATATTTTGACTATATTAATGTTTGTTTGTTATGCAATAACTGTTGAACATGTGTGATAATATGATTAGGTTATGTGCTGAATGCGAAATACAATACTATATGTTATAGTATATTGTTCTAATAGAACGAATGATTTGATTAATGATAGGTCGTGATATAAAAGATAAAACTAAGTTGCGTATTGTAAGCAACGCATCAGGCAAGAATCTTACCTTTGCATTTTCCTTATGCAATGGACATGAATAAGAATGTTTCAGAATTATATTATTATTGTACATATTATTAACCCTATATTATATACGCTCATTGATTATCAACATGTTAGTATATGATAATTCAGATATATATTTTGTTCGATAATTTCTATAAATGGTTATACAATTGTCCCCACTTGGATAATCATTGTATTTAACCACATGTTGATACACCTTTGTTAATTACCAGTATATATATGTTGAATTATAGATTATTGTTGAACAAGATAAAACCTTATTATTATCCAACCAAATTGCTTTGGTTTGGAACCCCGACAAGTATGAACATCCCTTACACGGGAAAACTTTTATGCGCCCAAGGCGGACAGAGTGAACGATCCTATCGTTCTTGCATGCAGTATTGATCAATACAGGGTCCATGGGATGTACACCCTCGTGCCCGTAAGTTATGATGGTTTACGGATGAAGTTTTGCTAAACCTTTTCGAAAATGAAAATAATGTTCATAGTATGTCCCCTTAACCCTATATATAGTCAGTGCGTAGTTTTAAAATTTGAAAGAGGGTTGTTATGTAAATATTATCGGTTCAGATTACTTCATAACTATTGATTTGTTGTAGAAGGATAGTATAAAGAAAACATGCATTTAAATTATTTCAACTTATATATATATATATATATATATATATATATATATATATATATATATATATATGTTATTACATGTTGGGCACTCAAATGCTCATCCTTACTTAATTTAATTGTTTTCAGGTAAGTGTGAACAAGTAGAAGGCTCGGCTAAGAATAAAGGGAAAGGAAAGGTTGCAGAATGAATTCCATGCCATTTTATGTAATATTTATATTTATTAAGATAAGTATGATATATATTACATATCACGTATTGTGAGGAATGTATCAAAGGTTGCATACTTGGGATTTAGACTTTGATAAATATGTTAATTAAGTTGGTATCTATATTATTGTTATTATTATTAGTATTATTTCGCTCATAAAAATGGTATCGTAAAGCACCGAGTTCGGGTTTCAAGTTCCTGGATTTGGGGGCTTTATAAGTTGGTATCAAAGCTGTAGGTTATAAACATTAGGAATACGAAACCTATGTTATAACTTTAGTAGAAATTTTTATAGGTATGTTAGCTAGGTAATGGGTTGAGGAGATCCATCATGTTTTAGTTGTACTGAATAAAATATCCTTTTATTTTATCAATGAATATATTTTATTGTGGTACTGATGTTGTTTTGATTGTCTATTGTGGTCATAGGATGACTGACGAGAGTCAAGATAGTTATTCAGTAAACCAAGAGTCGAGGGACTCTAGTGAGGAGTCTATGTAGCATGCGATGATACGAGATTTGTTGGCCAGGAACGACGAGCTAAAGGTTAGGGCTGAGCGAGTGGAGGCGCAGAACCACACCCTCTAGATTTCAGAGCAGCAATACAAAGACGCTGCTTACCAGGCACAGATTGAGTTAGCTGAGTTGCGAGGGAGGTTGGAGCAGAGAGAGCTACAGCTAGGACGGTTGAGAGTTGAGGTGGAAGCTAAAGATGTGAGGATATATACTTTGGAGCAAGCTTTAGACATCGCCTTTATGCAGTTCGACGCTGAGTGGATGGAGCTTCCCTCCAGCAGAGAGAGTAGGCATTGATTTGTATTTATGTTCGATATAGTCCCACTTTTTGTTTCTATTAGGGACTGTTTAGTTGTTGTAAATCGTTATGCCTTGCTGTATGCATAGGATGGCAGTTAGACCCCAACTTTTATTTGATAAAGGGGTAGATGGTAGTGAATAGGTAGTATAGGTTCTATTCGGTAGGTCTGTTTAATGTTAAGTATGTCTATGCAATGAAATATTCTCAACTTTTGTGTTGGTCAAGGTTGTAAATCCCGACTTTTATAGTCACAAAGGGATAGCGGATGTTTAAAGCAGTATGTGTTATAGAATGTCAAGTGTTATGAATATCAATCTATAATGGATTAATGAAATAAGTTGGTATAAAGATATTAATCAATCATCTGAGCACTGGTTAATACAGTAAACCAAAGTTTTTGAAATCTAATATTTTGAATACATGATTATTCGAGTAGAAAATTTCGCGTTATGTAAATACCCTAAGATATAGAAGGTAAGTTTACGTGTTATAAGTGTAGGCAGAAGGAATATATCTCTCCCAACTGCCCCAATCCGAGAATGTATAGTGGATATTTTATTTGTGAATCAATGGAGCATAAGGTGAAAGACTGTCCAAAAAGGATAAAGGAGGCAAGAAATGTGAATAAGGGAAAAGGTGGCAGGACATTGGCAACAACGGGATTAACTTCAACAAACGAAATAATAGAACCAACCACAGGAGTCTTCACTATGACAGTTCAAGATACGGTGGCAGCGAGGGACGCAACTCCAGGTAGTATTCTAATCAAATTTTATTTTCTTATATATGATTTTCTTATATATATAATAAATTATTTTATAAAGAAATTTTGAAGAAGGAATTTGAGTTCTTTTAGAAATCAAATTTCTGTTTAATCAGATAGACAAGCTTTACGTGAATAGATTAAAGATCAGTGCAATCATTTATGATCAAGATCTACTTGTAATGATTGTATAAGCTACGTACACTTGTATGTGTAGGTTTTAAAACAGTGATTCCGGGGACGGAATCTTTATAAGGGGGAGCGAATGTAACAACCCGATATTTTCTATACAAATAAATTAGAAATTTTGCGTATAATTTTTTTTAAAAAAATATGGGGAATATGTGCCAAAATAATGTGTGTATGTATTTATGTGATATATTTATTACATGAATGATTTTAAATAATTTTATTTTAAAATTTTTGATTGTTATAAACTATATTATTATAATAATTAATTTTATAGTAGAAATGTTTATATTAATTATTTTCCATGAAAATATAATCATATATTATTTATATATATATGAAATGATTTTTTTTTATAATTATAATAATTACTTTATTATATGAATTTCAATGCAGATTATTAAGTTAATTATTTTAACTTAATTAATAATGTTAAGTATGAAAGATAAATCAGATATGGAATCCAAACCCTAATTTTGGATTTTGATCAAGGAATGAGAATAATAATATAATATTATTTATATTTTGATTTTTAGTGCTATAATTATATATTGTATGTATGTGGACTGACAATGATTGGTCAGTTATTGTGTATTATGTCAAACCCTAGTTTTACTGTGGAAAACCCTAATTTGAAACTCAATTGTGAGTTTAAGACTATTATATAACTGTGTTATATGATTTTTTTTTGATTAGGTCAACCCTAATTAACATTTAGATTTATTAATTTCTTGAAATCCTATTTATTAACTATAAACCCTAATTGCTAGATTAGCAATGATAATTATAATTATTATATAATACCCTAATGTTCATGTATGATTAGAACCCTAATCAAATTAACAAAACCCTAATTATAAATTTTAGGAACTAATTTTAATTTATTTTAAACCCTAATTGATAGCTTTGTAACCTAATTATATATTAGGTGAGACAATTAAATAGCCTAAGGGTTATGGTAATAAGGAAAGGTTAGTATTTAATATGTATACTTACTTATGTGGATAATCTTTTTATTTCAAGTGACTAATAATTTTAAACCTATTTCCAGTAAACCTAATTAGGTTATGAGCTAAAGTCACATATATAGGTAATTAAATTTCATAAGATTGGGAATGGAAACCCTAAATAAATAATTTGGGTAGCATGTATTAAAATTGTTATACTATGTTCATTACATGGCCCAAAATAATTAAAGGAGAAGCCCAAAAAAAATAAAATACAAGCCCAAACTTAGTCCACTTGATTAAGGGTATTTTAGACCTTTGATTTATCTAATTTATGCATTAAAATAAAGGCTAAATGAAGGAATTAGTGGGCATTTATATAGCTGGCCCCATTAGGCCTTTTAAGGCAACGAATTATGCTAATCAATGTCCATAAGTAGAAGTCTTACACACAAGTACATGTGTGTCAATCTCCCATTAGTTGCAAATCTATTAAGCACCCTTAATCACATGATTAGGCTAATTGAAGAGATAAGGTATAGTCTTTTATCCATGGGACAATAAAGGTATGGGGGATAATTGTTAATCACCCATTCATTTGCTAGATCATTTTCATTTCTCTTATTCTCATTCTTCTTCTTTTTCTCCCAAACTAGCAACATACAAGAGAGAGAGAGAGAGAGAGTTTCAGTTTTGTGAGAGAGAAAGAGGTGTGCTAGCTGCTTAATGCACCCTAAGATTATACATTACTTTGGAAGATCAACAAGGATAGCAAATAAAACTAGGTGAGGTTCTCATCCATTTTTTTCTTATTTTTCTTCTATTTTGTGCTATAGCATGATTTGTTGGAGATATGGATTAATACTCAAGATACCCTAGTTCTACATATTATCATGTATGGAACTAAGTATTTTGAGTGTTAGATAAAAGGCTTAGATGAAGGAAATGTACATATGTTCTCCAAGGGGTGAAACTCTTGTTTTTCTTCCACTAAATCTTGTGTAACTCAAGTTTTACAACTTGATTTGTGATCCGTCAAAGGGGAGTGCTAGATACATGAGTTATCTAGTAAACCCAAGTAGTAGAACACAAATCTAGCAAGTATTCATGAGGGCTATTTTTCCCAAAACAGTCCACTTGGAAAGTTAAAGTTTCAAAACCCTAAAAAGCTACTATCCCCGTTTTTCTTGAGGCTATTTCGGGTAGTTTCCAGTCTTTTAAATATCTGACAAAAATCACAGAGGTACCTTAAGAAGTTATCTACGTGTAGAAAAAAGAACGGACACGTTTCAATTTAAAGGTTGTGCGTAATGGCTATTTCCGTAAAGGACTGCTAAATATTAACACTCGAAATTCTCACTGTGTATACACTGGAAACTTCTGAAATTTTTACAGTAGGTTTATATATGTTAGCAGAGTATACCTTGAAAATTTCAAATTTTTCTGAGCAAAACTAGATTTATGAAAAATGAAGCAAGATTCGGGTGTTTTGGGTACTTTAAAATTAGTAAATCATTTTCTAAAATTCCAGAAAAATTTGGGGATCATGGTTGGGTCAGATACTGTCCAAATCCAGAAAATGAGAAGTTTTGGAATCAGTTTGCTATTTTTCCTAAAAATGATTAAGTTATGAATAAAAGGGAATAAATAGTTAAATGATGTCTTAAATAAGAAAAATATGATTTTAATGCTTGAATACTCCTAATATATAATATTATGACTATTTTAGGGCATTTTGTTAATTTATAATAAGAAATATTATTTATGACCTTTTATGGATATTAAATAAATGATTTTATAAAGGTTGAACAATTAAAATAAATTGTTTATTCATCTAATAAATTATTAAAATAGTATTATGATATTAATAATATTAGAATATGATATTGTTAAGTAAATAATAATATACGAGATTAAATAAAATGTTATTAATGTAATAACATTAGTAGAGGAATAAAATATTATTAAATGATCAATAATATTAGTAAATAAATAAAATATTAATACGATTGGTAAATGAATAAAAGTATTAAAATATTATTAAGATATCAATAATATTAGTAAGCGAATAAAAGTATTATTAGTGAATTAATAATACTAAGAGGTGAATTAAAAATTATCAAGATTATTAATATTAAGTGAATTAAAAATATTTTAAGTTATACTTAATGACTTTTAATATTTTAAGAAATAGTACATTAATATCTTAATATTAATGGTAATTATTTAAAAATAATTTTTAACGTTTTAAAAATCATTTAAGGGTAATATAAATGTTTTTAAAATATTTTGAGTTATTATAAATAACTTTAATATTTTGGCAATGGTTTCATTAATAGTTAAATAATAATTAAATGATAATAGAATTGTTTAATACTTAAATCATTTGATAATGATTCTGGTGTTTGAAATTCATGATAAATTATATTAAATGTTTATTAAGTCATTTAAAATGATATGACTCATACTTATAGTTATTGAGCTTCGGAATAGAGTCTTAGACTTAATAATTACCCAATAAAGCTGTCAGTACACCGACATATTTCAGAAATTGATCTGGACTTAGATATTTTGACTATATTAATGTTTGTTTGTTATGCAATAACTATTGAACATGTGTGATAATATAATTAGGTTACGTGTTGACTGCGAAATGCAGTACTATATGTTATAGTATGTTGTTCTAATAGAACGAATGATCTGATTAATGATAGGTCGTGATATAAAAGATAAAACTAAGTTGCGTATTGTAAGCAGCGCATCAGGCAAGTATCCTTACTTTGCATTTTCTTTATGCAATGGACATGAGTAAGAATGTTTCAGAATTATATTATTATTGTACATATTATTAACCCTGTATTATATACGCTCATTGATTATCAACATGTTAGTATATGATAATTCAGATATATATTCTGTTCGATAATTTCTATAAATGGTTATACAAGTGTCCCCACTTGGATAATCATTGCATTTAACCGCATGTTGATACACCTTTGTTAATTACCAGTATATATATGTTGAATTATAGATTATTGTTGAACAAGATAAAACCTTATTACTATCCAACCAAATTGCTTTGGTTTGGAACCCCGACAAGTATGAACATCCCTTACACGGGAAAACTTTTATGGGCCCAAGGCGGACAGAGTGAACGATCCTATCGTTCTTGCATGCAGTATTGATCAATACAGGGTCCGTGGGATGTACACCCTCGTGCCCGTAAATTATGACGGTTTACGGATGAAGTTCTACTAAACCTTTTCAAAAATGAAAATATTATTCATAGTATGTCTCCTTAACCCTATATATAGTCAGTGCGTAGTTTTAAAATTTGAAAGAGGGTTGTTATGTTAATATTATCGGTTCAGATTACTTCACAACTATTGATTTGTTGTTGAAGGATAGTATAAAGAAAATATTTAAATTCTTTCAGCTTATATATATATATATAATTTGCTATTACTTGCTGGGCACTCAAATGCTCATCCTTGCTTAATTTAAATGTTTTTAGCTAAGGGTGAACAAGTAGAAGGCTCGGCTAAGAATAAAGGGAAAGGAAAGGTTGCAGAATGAATTCCATGCGATTTTATGTAATAGTTATCTTTATTAAGACAAGTATGATATATATTACATATCACGTATTCTGAGGAATGGATTAAAGGTTGCATACTTGAGATTTAGACTTTGATAAATATGTAAATTAAGTTGGTATATGTATTATTTTTATTAATATTAGTATTATTCAGCTCATAGAAATGGTATCGTAAAGCACCGAGTTCGGATTTTAAGTACCTGGATTTGGGGGCTTTATAAAGGGTGAGTAACAAGTGTGCCCAGCAAGTTTAAATTTAATTGAGGATATATCATGATTGAAAAGAATGAATAAGCTTTCAAGTTTTCAACAATGTAAAAATTGTGAAATAACATGAATCAAGTGTTAATAATTGAGTGACTGAATCAATAATGTTTGAAGGTCGACAATGACTCTGAACAATTTAACTGAACCTTATGGTAATAAAGGTGATCAACCTTTCATACCTGATGAACATATACAACATGCACTAAGTGCGAATCAGTAATCAGTTTAGACGTGAATAATCATCAATAATCATTCACTAAGGAAACTTTCCTGTACAGCTGATTTCCACTAAGAAATCTAATGTAATCTCTCATGAAAGACCTATCAATTATCAGATTGATCTTTCAATTAGCATAACATACATGTTAACTCATCATATTATAATAAACTGTCTAACCTAGTTAAGTATTAGACATTACATTATAGCCTTAGTATTATTATTATACTTTGATAATCTTTTCATCATGTCATAACTTATACTTATAAGTTTTTCCTTTTATATGTTATCTAAGTAAATTAGATAACATTTTAGTAAACCGAAATACCATTTCAGTAAGTCGGATTTCATTTCAGTATCCTGAAATCACTATTTTAGTAGACCAAAATCAATTTTAGCAGACATAATTCAATTTCAGCAACCCGAAATCAAATTCAATACCCTTGATTCCTTTTTCAGCATATTATACACATAATATAGTCTCTGTTGAATATTCAATTCAACACACTATATTTAAAGTTACTTTACTTCTCTTTATTCTATTTAATCTTCCTAAAATGTCATAAACACACTATCTCATCTCAAATGACCCAAAACCCCCTCAAAATATACATCAACCATATTTAGGGTACTCAAGTCATAAAATCTCATTTTCTATATTTCTAACATCATATAAATAATTAAATTCATTTATCCATAATATCATTATTTATATAAAAAAAATACCAAAATATCTCCAAAAATATTTCGTTTCTAGAAATCAACAGTATATGATCCCCTTATGAAAATATATTTTTCATGAAATTTTTAAAATTCATTTATTATTTTTCAAATGTTCGTTTTTAGTTCATAATTTAAGAAAATTAGCTACATCATGCTCAATTCCAAAAATTTCCAACTCTTGTCAAAACCTTACACGTAAAAACGTGAAACTTTAAATTTAAATTTCCTAGCCATCGGAGTTATAGAACTTCGGTTATAGTCGTTTTCGTCGAAAAATCTCAAAAATTGAAATGGCCTTAACTCGATCAATTTAAGTCGAAATAATCTCATTTTTGGACAGGACCTACCTTATATCATGTATTTTCATGTCACAAAAGGCCTGATTTAATTTCAATAATCAAATGGCCGAAAATTCCCCTGCAAATTTTTGGACAATTTGTATTTCGGTATTTCTAGATTTTACCCTTTCTTGCTAAAACAGTCGTAACTCTCCCGTTTTAAAATATTTTTGAGCGATTCTTGAGCCCACGCGAAGCTAACTTATAGGACTAAAACTTTTATCTAATGATGTTTTTCCAATATTCGAACACATCAGTCCAAAAATTTTGAAAAAGGAGACTATTCGGGATTTTGTTGGACAATTTTGATTATGCTACTTCCGAACGTCATAGCTACCTCCTCTAGAGTCAGAATTAGTCCATTCCGGAGTCTATGGAAAGCTTATTCAGTGTACTATAACATACCAAAAGCCCAAAATTTTCTGAACAACTTAGCTAATCCCAAATTTTCCTTTTAGGGACAACAGTCTATTAAATTTTCTAAAATGTATTCTTCACAAAAAATTTTAACTCTTTCTCCTTCAAATCTTAATGACTCAAGTTTTACACATCCAAATAAGTTCATTTTAGATTCTATGGACTCATAGCTCATAGAAGCACACCATATCCAATAATCAACAACTTACATACACATTTACTTGGTAGATTTGAAGATCTAAGAAGGAAAATATAAATTTAAAATTTCAAGAACTTATTTCCTTGATTCTTCCTTTAGATGCTAAATGATGATCTAGATCTTGCTAGAATTAGATTTTCTTCTTCCTTGATTTCTCCTATAGCCTTATCCATACTTAAATCTTCAAACCCACTTCTTTCTCTCTCTTGTTTTCTTGGAGATTTTGATGGAGGAGAATGGAGAAGATGATTATGGAGATTTGTAGGAGATTGTTTTGCTAATTTGGGGTTTCTCTTCCTTCTTCTCCTCCCTTCCTTCTCCCGAATTCTCCCTCTCTTCTTCTTTTCTTCTTTCTTTTCTCTTTCTCCTTATCTTCTTTCCTATTCTTATCTTCTTTTTCCTGTTTTTTTTCTTCCTTAATTTACCGGCCACATGTGGCCTTCTCATCTCCACTAATCTTTTTTTTATGATTTATTAAATGTCCAAAATTTCCTTCTTCAATTTAGGCTTAAAACATATTTCTTTTGGGCTTTCAATTAATTCTTTGGGTCATGTAATTTAACATAGTCCAATCATTTTTATCTTATCCCACCCTAAATATTTAATTAAGGTATCCCTTCCATACATTTAGAATTTAAATCGTTACTCTTGTACATTAAATTTTATAACCCAATTAAACTTACATTAATTAAGTTAAAAAATTAATAACTAAAGATAGTAAAATAATATATCTCTTAAATTAATATAATTTTTAATATTATTATTTTCCCACATGTTCCTTCACAGTTGGGCTCACTTGGGCTTAACACATAATTATTTTAGCTTTCTAAATAAAAATATTTGGACTTCCCAACTAAAATGTTTGGACCATAGAATTTACTATGGTCCATTACATTAAATTTTATCTTACCCTAATCATTTAATTAGGGTTTCCATGCACTCAATTGAAATACAAATTCTTACCCAAGTACCCAATTAAACTTACCTTAATTAGGTTATAAAACTAATTAATTGAGATATATAAAATAAATATCTTAAAATTAGTATATGTTATAAATATCATAATTCTCTCATCCTATAACCCTTAAGTTATTTAATTATTCATTCCTACTATATAATTAGGTTACATTAGTTTATTTTATTTGTTCATATAATAAACAAATATAAACCATCACATAATATTCATATTCGCTTACTCACATATTCATATAAAATAATTTAATAGCTTGAGACATGATCCACAAATCTATTATATTATGTCTCTAGTATATAATTAATATAGTAGGACCACTAAATAACGATAACCATTTAGGTTATTTAATTATCATACCTAATTTAAATAACTTATTTAAATTATACAATTTATATTGTTGCTCATCCTCGCTTTCCCTAAAAATAATTCAATTAAGGCAGAACATAGTGAGCCCTCTGGCAAGGACAAGTGTGGTCTGAATTTGGGGGCGTCACATGTTGGTATTATAGCTGTTGTTATAAACCTTAGGAGCAAGAGTCCTTAGATTATAAATTAGGAGAACTTAGAAGATAAAGAGGGATGAAACTCATGTAGAGATTTCTAGTGAGAGACTTAGGGTGTTATGAAATATAATTTCATTATATACAATTAACTTATGTTTATTTAACATTATGATGGAGTTGTTGTTTTTGTTTTCTCTTATGTTGGTGATTGTAGGATGACTGACATAGGAGGACCTAGCCGAGTGGTAGAGGAGGAGCCGCGTGACATCCACGTGGTATTTGAGACACCATTAATAACGGAGCTTATATCAGTAGTGGTCCTATTGATGACAAGGACGAGGAGGAGGAGGAGATAGAGCCATTTCCCGAGGAGTCTGATCCGGAGGAGGAGCCTGAGCCTATGGAGAACTCTGACGAGGCTACTTTTGAGGATCGAATGTTGGGGGAGTGTGAGGAATAGATTTTGGAGTTAGGATGTAGAGTGGAAGAGCTAGAGGCTGAGGCTAGGGAGAGGGAGTCTGAGTTCCAAAAATTGAGGGACGAGGACCATCAGAGAAAATTAGTTATGCAAAAGATGGAGGTGGAGATTGCTCACTATAAGGAGGCAGAGATCCCGATGGGAACTTTGTTTCACCGATCGGTGGCTAGGAATGTAGAGTTGGGAGGGAAATTGGAGGAAATGGAGCAGAGAGTGTTGAGCGAGAGGACGGAGAAGGAGGCTCTCCATACTCAATTAGAGATAGAGGTGATGGTTAGGATTCACTTCAAGGATAAGTTGGAGGAAGCCAATGATAGGGTGAATGATCTAGAGGATGAGGTGCAGTGCAAGAGAAGGAAAATGAACAAGATGGGCTATGCTCTGCGCAGGGCCATGGGGAGATTGATTGATGGGGTAAATCACTACCCGGCTGAGCAAGGACAGACCAAACATACCATAAGTCGAGATATGGTGGTGCACATTACTCAGAAGGAATACTAGAGCGCCATGGAGTGTGGGATGTTAGATTGAGTCTAGAGAAAGAAGCTTAGTAGTTGTATTGTATTTATTTGCTGTTTAATCTGTTGTTGAAATCTCAGTCTTTTGTATATGATGTGAGATAGTAGTAAACCCTAACTTTTGAAAAATATTAGAGGGGTAGTAAGTTGGTGATGTCCCCGTCTTTTGTGGTAATAGGGGATACATGTTATTATTTATAGCAGTATGATAGGGAGGATCATGTAAGTGTAGCGATTTGGCATATGAATATAAATGATCTTATTTCAGAAATGTGTTGTAGAATTTTATTTCTTTTATTTGAGAAATGTCTAAGCAATATAATTAGATAATAAAATGAAATTTTTATGATGCAGAAACATGCCGCCCAGACGTAGAATAACTGCACCAAAAGAGTCGGTTAATGATGAGAGAGGACCAGTAGATCCGATACAGAGGCTTATAGATTTGTTAGAAAAAGCTCTTAGGGGAAGAAATGAGCTAGTACCACCCATTCCCCAAGCAGCACCAGTCACAAACTTTACAGATTTTAAGAGTGTAGGACCACCAGAATTTGTAGTAACGACCGACCCAATCGTGGCTCAGACATGGATCAAATAGATGGAGAAGGCTTTCACCATCGCTCGTGTTGGTAAAGACTAGAAGACGGGTTTTGCAACCTACATGATGAGAGGCGAAGCAAACTACTGGTGGGAGGCGAATCAGTAGAGAGCGGGAGAAGGGATAGTCACTATGGAGAGATTCAAGACTCTGTTCTTCGAGAATTATTTCCCGAAGAGCATAAAGAATAAGAGGGAGGTAAAGTTCTTAGAACATAAGCAAGGAGATATGACTGTGTTGCAATACGCGGCTAAGTTAAACGAAATAGCCCTGTTTGCTGAACACCAGGCTGTAGATGAATAGAGGAAAGCTAGGTGTTTTGAGCAAGGACTTAAGCCTTGGTTGTTTAACAAGGAATCGGTTCTTCAGATAGTTTCTTTTACGACATTGCTGGAAAAGGCTATTATTGTAGAGGGAGGAAGTGAAGCATTAAGTTTATATAACAAAGAGAAGAAAGGAAAGAGCACCAGAGGAAAGAACTGAGGAGGAAGCAGCAGTGGAGGTAGCAATTTAGGAAAGAGGAAGTAGGAGAACAACAACAACAAGAATCTCAACAATCATGTGGGGAAGTTTCGAGGAGAGTTTAAGAAGAAGATGGAAGGATGCCTAAAGTGTGGGAGGTATCACCAGGGCGAGTGTTGGAAAGGGCGCAATGTATATTACAATTGTGGCCAAGAGGGGCATATTTCGCCAAACTGCCAAAGCCGAAGAAGATCAAAGGGTGTTTCGCTTATGGTTCGGCGGACCATCTAATCAAATACTACCCGAAGAAAGGAAGTAGCGGAGGAAGCGGCAAATAAGTAGGGAGTGGTAAACTGATGATTGGCGGACCAACGCCATCCGACCGTCCAACTGCCAGAACGCTTAATATAACCGTCCAGGACGCCGTAGATATTATTGTCCATAGTGATTATTGTTGACAACCATCGATACTTCTTTCTATCTTGAACTATCATTATTGATATATCCTTCAGAAATTTAAAGCATATTGATTACCCTTTTTGATATATTACTTGTTGGGCAAAATTGTTGCTCATCCTTGTTTTCCCTAAAAACATTTTAGTTAAGGTAGAACGTGGTGAGCCCTCTGGCAAGGACAAGTGTGGTCTGAATTTGGGGGCGTCACAGGTTGGTATTAGAGTTGTAGTTATAAACCTTAGGAGCAAGAGTCCTTAGATTATAACTTAGGAGAACTTAGAAGATAGAGAGGGATAAAACTCATGTAGAGTTTTCTAGTGAGAGACTTAGGGTGTTATAAAATATAATTTCATTATATGCAATAAACTTATGTTTATTTAACATTCTGATAGAGTTGTTGTTTTTGTTTGTCCTATGTTGGTGGTTATAGGATGACTGACATGGGAGGACCTAGTCAAGTGGTAGAGGAGGAGCCGCGTGACATCCACATGGTATTTGAGGCACCATTGATAGCGGAACCTATATCAGTAGTTGCCCCTATTCATGATAATGACGAGGAGGAGGAGATGGAGCCATTTCCCGAGGAGTCTGATTCGGAGGAAAAGCGTGAGCCTATGGAGGACTCCAATGAGGCTACTTTTGAGGATCGAATATTGGGGGAGTATGAGGAACATATTTTGGAGTTAGGATGTAGAGTGGAAGAGCTAGAGGCTGAGGCTAGGGAGAGGGAGTCTGAGTTCTAGAAATTGAAGGGTGAGGACCATCAGAGGAAATTAGTGATGCAGGAGATGGAGGTGGAGATTGCTCACTATAAGGAGGCAGGGATCCAAATGGGAACTTTGTTTCACCGATCGGTGGCTAGGAATTTAGAGTTGGAAAGGAAATTGGAGGAAATGGAGCAGAGAGTGTTGAGCGAGAGGACAGAGAAGGAGGCTCTCCGTACTTAGTTAGAGATGGAGGTGATGGATATGATTCACTTCGAGGAGAAGTGGGAAGAACCTAATGATAGGGCGAATGATCTAAAGGATGAGGTGCAGTGTAAGAGAAGTAAAATGAACAAGATGGAATATGCTTTGCGCACGACCACGGAGAGATTGATTGATGGGGTAAATCACTACCCAGCTGAGCAAGGATAGACTTGACATACCATAGGCCGAGATGTGGTGGTGCACATTACTCATAAGGATTACCAGAGTGCCGTGGAGCGTGGGATGTTACATTGAGTCTAGCGAAAGAAGCTTAGTAGTTGTATTGTATTTATTTGTTGTTTAATCTATTGTTGAAATCTCAGTCTTTTGAGTAAGATATGAGATAGTAGTAAACCCCAACTTTTGAAAAATATTAGAGGGGTAGTAAGCTGGTGTTGCCCCCGTCTTTTGTGGTAATAGGGGATACATGTTATCATTTATTGCAGTATGCTAGGGAGGATCATGTAATTGTAATGATTTGGCAAATGAATATAAATGATCTTATTTCAGAAACGTGTTATAAAACTTTATTTCTTTTATTTGAGAAATGTCTAAGGAATATAATTAGATAATAGAATGAAAATTTTATGATACAGAAACATGCCGCCCAGACGTAGAATAACTGCACCAGAAGAGTCGATTAATGATGAGAAAGGATCAGTAGATCTGATATAGAGGCTTGTAGATTTGTTAGGAAAAGCTCTTAGGGGAAGAAATGAACCAGTACCACCCATTCCCCAAGCAGCTCCAATCACAAACTTTAAAGATTTTAAGAGTGTAGGACCACCAGAATTTGTTAGAATGACCGACCCGATCATGGCTCAGACATAGATTAAAGAGATGGAGAAGGCTTTCACCATCGCTCGTGTGGGTGAAGACCAAAAGATGGCTTTTGTAACCTACATGATGAGAGGCGAAGCAAACTGCTGGTGGGAGGTGAATTAGCAGAGAATGGGAGAAGGGATAGTCACTATGGAGAGATTCAAGACTCTGTTCTTTGAGAATTATTTCCCGAATAGCATGAAGAATAAGATGGAGGTAAAGTTCTTAAAACATAAGCAATGAGATATGGCAGTGGCGTAATACGCGGCTAAGTTCAATGAACTAGCCCGGCTTGCTGAACACCGGGTTGTAGACGAAGAGAGGAAAGCTAGGCATTTTGAGTAAGGACTGAAGCCTTGGTTATTTAACAAGGTGTCGGTTCTTCAGATAGATTCTTTTACGACATTGCTGGAAAAGGCTATTATTGCAGAGGGAGGAAGTGAAGCATTAAGTTTGTATAACAAAGAGAGGAAAGGAAAGAGCACCAGAGGAGAGAACCGAGGAGGAAGCAGCAGCAGAGGTAGCAATTTAGGAAAGCAAAAGTGGGAGAACAACAATAACAAGAATCTCAACAATCAAGTGGGGAACTTTTGAGGATAGTTTAAGAAGAAGATGGAAGGATGCCCAAAGTATGGGAGGTATCACCAGGGCGAGTGTTAGAAAGGGCACAATGTATGTTACAACTGTGGCCAAGAGGGGCATATTTTGCCAAACAGCCCAAAGCCAAAAAAGATCAAAGGGTGTTTCGCTTGTGGTTCGGCGGACCATCTGATCAAAGATTGCCCGAAGAAAGGAAGTAACGAAGGCAGCGACCAACAAGGAGGGATTGGCAAACTGATGATTGGCAGACCGACGCCATCCGACCGTCCAAATGCCAGAATGTTTAATATGACCATCCAGGATGCCGTAGCTGCGAAGGATGATGTGTTAGGTATCATCCCAATCAATAATATAAATGCCTACGTATTATTTGATTCGGGTTCCACCTGTTCTTTTGTATCTGAGAAATTTGCTAATCGACTTAAAATACCCCGAGAACGATTAGGAAATCCCATGAAAATAGAAGTTGCGAACAAGGAAGTAATCCCTGTAGAGTATATTTACTGAAATTGTCGTGTAAATATTAGAAATCATGAATTAAGAGTAGAATTGATCTCGATAAGATTGGGAGAATTTGACGTAATATTAGGAATGGATTGGTTGTATAACCTTGCTACGATATCTTGATCTACTCGAAGACGGAAGAAGAACATGCTGAACATCTGAAGATGATTTTGGTGGCACTAAGAAAAGAAAAGCTATATGCAAAATTTTCTAAGTGTGAATTTTGAATAGAGAAAGTTCAATTCTTAGGACACGTGATGAATAAGGTTGGAATTTCAGTAAACCCTGCGATGGTAGAAGCAGTGAGCAGCTGGGAGCAACCAAGGACGCCAACTGAGGTAAGAAGTTTCTTAGGGTTAGCTAGGTACTATCGAAGATTTATCTAGGATTTTTCTAAGATAGCAACCCCGTTGACCATTCTAACGAGGAAGACGGTGAAGTTTGTGTGGACGAACAAGTGTGAGGAGAGTTTTTAGGAGCTAAAAAAGAGATTGAACGAGGCACGTGTATTATCATTACCAGATGACACGGGAGGATTTGTGGTGTATAGTGATGCGTCGCACAGAGGACTGGGCTGTGTGCTAATACAACATGGCAAGGTCATTGTGTATGCATCCTGACAATTGAAGGATTACAAAAATTAATACCTTGCTCATGACTTAGAGTTAGCGACAGTAGTTTTTGTGTTAATGATTTGGAGGCATTGTTTGTACAGAGAAAAATGTGAGATATACACGGACCACAAAAGTCTGAAATATATCTTCACACAAAAGGAGTTGAACATACGTCAAAGAAGGTGGTTAGAATTAATCAAGGATTATGATTGCGATATTCTTTATCACCCAAGAAAGGCTAACGTTGTAGCCGACGCGTTAAGTAGGAAAGGAAGGGAGAAATTATTTCAATTGACAACTCAGGAGGAGTTAATAAGGGATATAGAAAAATTGGAGATAAAAGTGAAAGGACCGAAAAGGTCTGAAGAGAGATTGTTTGTAGTAGATGCTCGTTCGACCTTGTTGGACAGAATAAAAGAATCCCAAGAAAAGGATGGAGAATGTGAGAAAATTAGAAAAAGGATCACGAAAAATGAGGAAAAAAATTCAAGATAAATAGAGATGGTATTTTGAAATTCGAAGGGAGAGTGTGGGTACCATCGGTAACCGAGCTGAGGAAAGAAATTTTGCATGAGGCACACAACACGACGTATTTCGTTCATCCAAGAGGCACAAAGATGTACCGGGATTTGAGGCAACATTTTTGGTGGCCTAAATTGAAACTAGAAATCGCGTGCGTCTTACTTGTCAACGGTTCAAAGCCGAGCACCAAAGGTTAAGTGGTCTACTCCAACCATTGGAAATACCAGAATGGAAATGGGAGCATATTATGATGGATTTCATAGTAGGACTTCTAGCCACGCAAAAGTGTTTTGTCACCATTTGGGTTATCTACGCTTCACATCAAAATTCTAGAAAAGCTTACAAGAAAGGATGGGAACACAATTGAGGTTAAGTACCACTTATCATCCACAGACAAATGGGCAAATTGAGAGAACGATACAAATATTGGAGGACATGCTTAGAACTTGCGTGATGGACTTCAAATGAAGTTGGGATGATCACCTACCCTCAGTGGAATTTGCTTATAACAATAGCTACCATGCGAGTATAGGCATGCCACTGTACGAAGCTCTTTACGGGAGGAAGTGTAGAATATCGTTCTGTTGGGATGAAATTGGAGAACGAAAGATGCTAAGGCCGGAATTAGTTCAACAAACTGCAGATTTGGTGACATTGATAAGGGCTAGATCAGTAGCTACACAAGATCGCCATAAGAAATACGTAGACTTGTATCATCAGGACCATGACTTTGAAGTCGAAAGTCACATTTTCTTAAAAGTATATCCCTAGAAAGGAAAAATACAATTCGGTAAGAAAGGAAAATTGAGTTTGAGGTTTATAGGACAATTCGAGATACTGAAGCGAGTGGGCGAAGTGGCGTACAAAGTTGCATTACCACCCGAGTTGGAGCACATCCATAACGTGTTTCACATATCCGTGTTGTGTTCATACAAGCCCAACTAAAAACACGTGATTTCTTTCCAGCCCATCCAAGTAGAGATAAATTTAACATATGAAGAAGTTCTTGTCCAGATATTAGATAGGAAAGAACAAACATTAAGGAAGAAGAGTGTATCTTCTGTAAAAGTACTTTGGCGAAACCACGACGCTGAGGAGGCCACGTGGGAATTAGAAGATAAGATGCGAGGGGATAACCCCATTTATTTGTGTAACTTTGTTCCAATTCCGAGGACATAAATTATATAAGGGGGGGATGTAAGAACTGAGGAATTCATGATTTAATAATTATTTTAATATAAGGGAATGAATATTTATTTAAATATAAATGTTAATGTTTTGTAAGTTGAGTAATTAAATTAATTCGCATTGGATTAATACGAATTAAGTAGCGTGGAATTATGATGAGCATTTGTGAAGTGCCTTGTGTGGCGTAATGTGAAATGAGGAAATTCACTAAATGAGTTAAAAGAGAACTAGGAAGATGAATTATATGATTTCGTATATGGAATGAATAAGTTTCTAACTAGTAATATCACCAATATAGAAGTTAATTCATGTCATGCAAAACTAGTGTGGTAGTAGAGGCCAGAACTGGCTTGAAGCTAAACCAATTTTGCACTATCAGGGACCGGCACAGTTGCGCCCTCCCAGTAATACAAACTGGCACAGCTGCGCCAGTGGTCAGTCTAGGATGGGTTAGTTTTTGTGACACCCCCAAATTCGGGTTACCTGACTCCCGAGTTTGATTTTCACGATCCACAATATAATACCATTTAGCTACCCATTCATATATAAATAGGAATACATAAGTCATTAATATAAGTTGTTAATACATAAATCCCAGGTCCACTAACCTTAACATTACAAAAATACCCCTTAGATATACAAAAAGGGTTTACAATACAATACCACATAATAATATTGTTCATCATAACTAATTTATAACTATGCCTTTTCCCTTGTTCTTCTTAACAGCACCTTCTGCAACTTCGTCCCTAGCTGAAAAGTTTTATTTATAGCAAGGGTGAGCAACAAGTTTGCCCCGTAAGTTAAGATATACAATAAAGGTATAGAAGTCAATATCAATTGTTCTAACATTCTCCGCAACAATAATCTGATAATGAAAGAGTACAACGCTTTTAAGGTTTCCTACGATATTCAATGAATAATCAAGAATTAATTATATGCAATTACAAAGTGGAATGTTTTCCAAATTTATGCTGAGCGATCCCACCAAATCTTAGAACTTATTTTTCTCGGGTATCTATCAAAGATTTACTTTGATACATATGCAGGAGTATCAGATAACCATAAAGATTAAATCATACCCCGCTGCAAGCACTTAGAGCCGACTAACTCCTTGTACCCTATATTATGCATAATACTTAACAGCGCGCAATGGTCGAATATACTACCTACAATGTTTCCTTTTTATTTAAAAGGTTATTCTTCTCAGTCTCAGAATCAAGATTTTGATTTAACAACGAAATACTGTGATTTCAAATTCTATTTACGTATCGATCTAGCCGAAACAATTGGCATCGATCTATCAATAACAATTGATTTCTCTTCTCGTATTCATCAAGTTCTAACAAATATTTGTCTAGCCAGAATAATTAGCTAAGACATTTCTCAATATAATTTGACAATAAACAAGAATTATCTGTACTGTCAATATTAGTTTATGTAGATATAAATATCCAACAACAGTAATTCTACGAATATATATATTTTCCGAATCAGTAATTCAATTTGAATTTTAATCATGCACTAACTGCGAATAATCAACAATAAATTCCCTGGACATGGTATAATTATCAATAATTAACCATTAAAATAATTGAATGAATATAACTCAAGGTTGAGTTAGGAAACTTGCCTTTCGTGTTGATTACAGCTACACAATAAACTTATCTACTTTCGTAAGACATATAACCAATAATATCGGTCTCACAATTAGCATAATTATTTATAACACGTAACACTGTATTCTACAGTCAAGCTTCTCCTAGGCATATTTTCACATAACCACATCAGTGTTTATAACCTATATAAACACTTATCCAGTCTAACTATTTCGGTCTGGTTGGACCTCGGTCCATTCTCGGTGTTCTGGTCACCCTATCCGACAATTAACAAATTCATTGTCAATTAAACTTGGTCTCTAAGCTTCAATATTAGTTTAGATAAATCAAATATCGTTTATAATATTTTCCGGAAGCTTTTAATAATTTATAAACAATTATTATAATTTATAATAATTTTTCAAACACTTAAATCATTTTTAAATAATTTAATTATCAAATAATCTTATCATTATTAATATTTAATAATATAAAAATATTAATAACATACTTGTCAAAATATTAAAGTTATTGATAATAACTTAAAATATATTTAAATCATCAATATTCTACTTAAATAATTTTTAAAGTAATTAAAATTATTTTTAAATCATCACCATTAATATTTAAATATTAATGAAAATATTATCCAAATATTAAAAGTCGTTAATTCTAACTTAAAATATTTTTAAAACATTTTTGTCACTTTTAAATGATTTTTAAATCAATAAAATCATGTTTAATTCATTTATTTAATATCATTAATATTAATTTATTAATGAGAATTCTCTAAAAATATTGAAAATTATATTTTATAATTTAAAATATTTTTTAGCACTTTATTCTTATTTAAAATGATTTTAAATCATTAAAATCATTTTTATCTTATTTATTTAATTTAATAATTAAATAAATCTAATATCATTAATATTAAATTATTAATGAAAATTCTATAAAAATATTAAAAGTCACATTTTATAACTCAAAATATTTTTAAATACATTATTCTTTTTTAAAATGATTTTTCATAATATTAAATCATTTTTCTCTAATTTATTTAATACACTAATTAAATAAATTAAATACTTTTGATATTTATATAATTATAAATATTAAAGAAAAATATTCTAATTGGTAAAAAATTATTTTTCATAATTTAAAATTATTTTTAAAATTATTTTTGGCAATTTTTAGAATTTATTTCTAATTTTTAATCATTTTTCGAAAATTCAGAAAATAAATAAATATGAACCGTCGCTAAAGCCTTTAGCGACACTTGTCTGTAGCCTTAGGTGTTCTTGGTTTAAGAACACTGTCAGACTCATGTTCGAGACCCTTACTTTGACTGAATTTTAATCTTGGTTGACAATTGTTTCTGGGCAATCTTAAAGTTCAATCATGTACTACTCATTTAGTACTACCATTAACAATCAATATCCAAGTTATACAACATCAAAATAAGCAGATCAGTGCCTTCAAACTTATGGTCAGACGGTTTCTGGGTTTTCCAGAAACCCAGGCAGTACGACTTGGTACTTTCCAGCCCAAAATAATCAAGGTTCTGGCACTTGTTTTTGTGGTTTTAAGATTCATACATGTAGTATTGATGTCAAGGAACAACGAGATGTCAAGTTCTTAGTCCAAAAACAACATATCCAAAAGTTATGACACGATCAAACTATGTCAGAACGTGTGTTCATACCGTTTCTGGAAATTCCCAGAAATGCAAATCAGTGCTAGGGGCTTACTTTGACCACTATCTACGATCGACATGTTGATGTTTTTATGGTATCATAAGGCATGGTTCAACAGTACATATTACAGGCTACAACTACGTTACAAAAACATCAACTAACAATCATCAAATCTGTCAGATATGGGTCGTGCAAAAGTTGTCAGAAGCTGTTCATGGCCTTTCTGGGTTACCCAGATTTGGCCCGGTCATGCCCGATCAACGGGTTTTGACCGTTAATAACTTCCAATCCAGACCTCTAATGACTCTGATTTCTTTTGCAGCTTAAAGCCAACATTACAAGTTACAGATCGAAACAATAAAACATCAAAAATCTTAAACACAGAAAGATCTAGAGCGGCTGACATTTCTTGTCAGACCATTAAAAATGCTCAAGAACAGATTTTGAAAAACATCTTTTTAAAGCCATTTGATGATATGGATCCATCATGGATCAACATAGATCAACTAAAAATAACTTCTAACACTGATTTAAACACTTTAAACAAAAAAAATTCTTAGCATGAAAGATCAAACTCAAGTTAGGGTTTTTACCTTTTCTTGCCAAATCTTTGATCTTAATCCTCTTTAGTTGTTCTTAGTGATCTAGGGACTGATATTGGGACTAATTCACTTATGATTTTCGTGGGTTTAGGAGAGAGAGAGAGTTGGTGAGAGCTTAATAGCAAAATAGCCAAATACATGCATTTTCTCTCTCTTTAATCTCTTATAAACACATGGTGCAATGAATGATCTGATGTGCTGGCTAGTTTGCTGGCAATAAAGGACTGATTTGGTAAGATTTTTATGCCACAAAGTCAAGTGAGTGGTTTACCAACTAAAAGTTTAGCCATTTCTACAAGTTAGCTTATTAAAAACGTAAAAAGGCATTTTGGTCATTAGCAAAATTGATTTTAATGGCAATCTTGGAATTGGTACAAACCCTTAGGGATTAGGTTAGGATTTAAGATTTGGACCCTTTAGGGTTTAAGGTTTAAACCCCTTTAGATTTGTAATTTAATTTCCAAAATTTTCAAATTTCGGTTTCCAAAATAGAAAATTAATTTTCCAAAATTATAATTAGGATTCAATAAATATATTAATATTTCCTAATCATAAAATTCAATATTGCTAATTAGGATTAATATTCCTACTTAAAATTGCTTAAATTAGCAATTAGGGTCAAAATGGTCATTAGGGTTTATAATCCACGAATTAGGGTTTTAATAAAAAAAATAAATTTTCTAAATTATAATTAGGGTTTGTAAAATAGAAATTAATATAAAAAAAATATAATTAGGGTTTTCTAATCATATTTAAGTTTAATACACACATTAGGCTTGCAAATTAGGATTAGGGTTTCCTAATTTACGGTTTAGTATTCTCGAATTTAAAATTAGGGTTTCCCGCCTTTTGATTAGGGTTTCCAACGGTACGTTAGAGTTTCTGATCTAGAGATTAGAGTTTCTAATCTCTTATTAGATTTTATTAATTCAAACCTTATCCGATCAAAAATTCTATACATTACAAACACGAACTCATTAAAATAATTATTTTAATTATATTTTCTGTCGAATCCCTGTCCAGAAATTAGGGTTAGGGTTTCTAATCTTGTTAAGCACAACTGTACTCTAAATTTATTAGTCAATACACAAATTGACTTTCTCGAGACTCGTATCACCGATACTTGTCACAAAATTGATAATTAATATTAATATTAATAAAAAAAAATTTATTCACAAATTTTTGATTATTCGAAATCTCGGGTTATCACATTCACCTCTCCTTAAAAGGATTTCGTCCTCGGAATCACCGCTTTCTTACTCTCTACAATCTTTTAAAGTTGTATCATCAATTCATTTTTATCAACACAATATTAATTTTTGTTTCAAATTCTAACTTGTGACTTGAATCTATAAAAGAAAACAGTCCACATAAATATCTGACTCAATATACTCGCGTAATAAAAAATTCTAACCGAAATCGTTTCCTGCTGCGACCTCCTGAGTAGCCACAGTGTCCTGCGCCGTCATGTTGAATGTACGAACTGTTGGTCTTCCTGGCTGAGCAGGTCCTCGAGTTGCCAAGGTTCCGCCACCGGGTCCCTTGTTGACACTTTCCTTTTCTGCATTCTTCCTTGGACAGTTCCGAACGATATGATCAGTCGATCCGCATCCAAAGCAACCTTGAATTTTCTTCGGACTGGGGCAATTGGGTGATATATGCCCCTCTTGCCCACAATTATAGCAAACTCCCTTCTTCTTCAGGCAAACTCCAGCATGGTTCTTCCCACAATTTGCACATGGCTCCCTTCCTTTCCTATTATCTTCTGTCTTGCCTCCTAATTGGGCACTCTCACTCCATTTCTTTTTATTAGGGTTACTTCCACCACTGCTTCCTCCGTCATTGGTCTTCTTCTTCTTTTCCTGATGGAATCGAGATGCAGCTTCGCAACCTCCTTCAGTAATTAACTCTTTCTCCATCAAGGCCGCTAATGTGTTGATCTGCAATACTACTACCTTGTTGTATATTCCCGGCTTCAATTCATTCTCGAATCTTCTCGCCTTTCTCACCTCTATGTCCACCTGATGAGGTGCAAATCTTGCTAATTAGTTGAATTTAGCAGCGTATTCATAAACAGACATATTCTTCTGCTTTAGTTCTAAGAATTTAACTTCCATTCTGGATTGCATACTCAGCGAGATGTAGTTTTCAAAGAATAACTCCTTGAATCTTGTCCACAACACCACTTTTGTACCAGCTCTCGCTTGGTTTGTCTCCCACCAGTAATTAGCTTCTCCCTTCATCAGATAAGTTGCAAAAACTGTCTTTTGCTCTTTCGCTACTCGCGCAATAACGAATGCTTTCTCCGTCTCCTTCACCCAAGTTTGGGCTTCAATAGGATCTGTGGTCCCTTTGAATTCAGGCGGTCCCACTGCTTTAAAGTCTTTAAAATTTGCTAATCTTTCAGCTGGCTGATTCCTCGCTCTTCCTCTTGCAGCTGAAACTCTATTCTCCATAGCTTCGGCTATCATATTTGCAAAGTTTTGCATCGGGTCAACTTGACCTCCTTCATTATTCACCGACTGTTCTTCTCGTTGGTTTCGATTCTGTCGTCTAGGCGGCATGATCTGATTTAAATAAAAATCTTATATTAATTCTCTTTCTTTACACAAATTCTTAACACAATAAGAATTCAACACATAATTCTCATATAATTGCATATTTATTCAAATAGCACATAGTACTTACCACATATTACTATACCTTTTTAAATCATATCAGGATTAACAACACAACTTTACACAAAAAGTTGCTATTCCCTATTTTTACACAGTTATTACCAGTTCGTCAAACTTACCACACTTATGAGTTCAGGAACTTGCCACAATTATATGAGTGCATGAACTTATCCTAGTCAGACCTTTGGCATCCATTCGCTGAGGGGTTCAAAACATTTCATATAATTATGAGTCATTAACTTACCATAAGTATGAGTTTTAAGTACACACAAATTAATCTTAATCTTATATTCATATAGAAAATAAGGATTTCATTCATAAAACATATATATGTACATATGCTTAAAATCTTTCTCGATATTACTACACTTAATATCATAAACTTCTACCAAAAAGATACTATTACATATATCTAAGTTATCTACTGACCACTCCCTTCACCAGTCTTATTTTTGATGGGACACTTGCTGAATCTGTGACCCGTCTGTCCACATAAAAAACACTTCCTCAAATTCAGCTTAGGACAATGCAGAGAAATATGTCCTTCCTGCTTGCAGTTGAAACAGACATTCTTCCACATCATGCATTCTCCCGCGTGAGTCTTCCCACACTTACTACATGCTTGCTTCTTCTTCGGGCCTGATTTTTAGATTTAGTGCTGTCTTTTTCCCTCTTTCTCTTCTTCTTGTCCTTCTTGCTGGTTCCTTCAGATGATCCACCACCTTCAGCCTTCATTCTGTCCACCTGCGCCTTGAGCTCGTTCCTTTCTTCAGTCATTTCGCGTAATGCTCGCTCCGTCTTCCACAGCTCCTCTAGAAGAAACACTTTGCTCCGGAGTTCTTGAACCTCTGCAGATTTGTGATCTTGTTCTCCAACTTTGGTCTTATTCTTTAACTCCACCTTAGCTGGCTCAGACTCTGCCTCCTCATCCCCACTCAGATACATCTCGGGATAATCATCATGATCGCTCCCTAGATTGACCATTGGTTCATCTTCTCCCACCTTATCCACTGATTCACTTTGCGCTGGCAACTCGGCTTCTGGCACCGGTGCAACAGCCGCTAGCAACTCTGCACTCTTTTGATCTTCTCCAGACATCCTACAATCAGTTTAAATAACTTGATTAGTACTTCACCAGTACAAAATTCTCACACTATGTGACCACTTATCTCACTATTGATATACTTTGACAAACTCTCACTTAGAACTCTAAATGAGTTTTCTCTATCTCGCGTATGGTTATAATCCTAGGGTTCCCCCCCCCCCACTTAAAGTTTATAACCTACATCTCTTCTACTAGCTGGTGACACCGTGGTCACTACAGCTTTGATACCAACCTGTGACACCCCTAAATTCGGGTTATCTGACTCCCGAGTTTGGTGTTCACGATCCACAATATAATACCATTTAACTACCCATTCATATATAAATAGGAATACATAAGTGATTAACATAAGTTGTTAATACATAAATCCCAGGTCCACTAACCTTAACATTACAGAAATACCCCTTAGATATACAAAAAGGGTTTACAATACAATACCACATAATAATATTGTTCATCATAACTAATTTATAACTATGCCTTTCCCCTTGTTCTTCTTAACAGCACCTTCTGCAACTTCGTCCCTAGCTGAGAAGTTTTATTTATAGCGAGGGTGAGCAACAAGTTTGCCCCGTAAGTTAAGATTTACAATAAAGGTATAGAAGTCAATATCAATTGTTCTAACATTCTTCGCAACAATAATCTGATAATGAAAGAGTACAACGCTTTCAAGGTTTTTTACGATATTCAATGAATAATCAAGAATTAATTCTACGCAATTACAAAGTGGAATGTTTTCCAAATTTATGCTGAGCGACCCCACCAGATCTTAGAACTTATTTTTCTCGGGTATCTATCAAAGATTTACTTTGATACATACGCATGAGTATCAGATAACCATAAAGATTAAATCATACCCCTCTGCAAGTACTTAGAGTCGACCAACTCCTTGTACCCTATATTATGCATAATACTTAACAGCGCGCAATGGTCGAATATACGACCTACAATGTTCCCTTTTTATTTAAAAGGTTGTTTTTCTCAGTCTCAGAATCAAGATTTTGATTTAACAATGAAATACTGTGATTTCAAATTTTATTTACTTATCGATCTAGCCGAAACAATTGGCATCGATCTATCAATAACAATTGATTTCTCTTCTCGTATTCATCAAGTTCTAACAAATGTTTGTCTAGCCAGAATAATTAGCTAAGACATTTCTCAATATAATTTGACAATAAACAGAATTATCTGTACTGTCAATATTAGTTTCTGCATATATAAATATCCAACAACAGTAATTCTACGAATATATATATTTTTCGAATCAGTAATTCAATTTGAATTTTAATCATGCACTAACTGCGAATAATCAACAATAAATTTCCTGGACATGGTATAATTATCAATAATTAACCATTAAAATAATTGAATGAATATAACTCAAGGTTTAGTTAGGAAACTTGCCTTTCGTGTTGATTATAGCTACACAATAAACTTATCTGCTTTCGTAAGACCTATAACCAATAATATCGGTCTCACAATTAGCACAATTATTTATAACACGTAACACTGTATTCTACAGTCAAGCTTCTCCTAGGCATATTTTCACATAACCACATCAGTGTTTATAACCTATATAAACACTTATCCAGTCTAACTATTTCGGTCTGGTTGGACATCGGTCCATTCTCGGTATTCTGGTCACCCTATCCGATAATTAACACATTGATTGTCAATTAAACTTGGTCTCTAAACTTCAATATTATTTTAGATAAATCAAATATCGTTTATAATATTTTTCGGAAGCTTTTAATAATTTATAAACAATTATTATAATTTATAATAATTTTTCAAACACTTAAATCATCTTTAAATAATTTAATTATCAAATAATCTTATCATTATTAATATTTAATAATATAAAAATATTAATAACATACTTGTCAAAATATTAAAGTTATTGATAATAACTTAAAATATTTTTAAATCATCAATATTTTACTTAAATGATTTTTAAAGTAATTAAAATTATTTTTAAATCATCACCATTAATATTTAAATATTAATGAAAATATTATCCAAATATTAAAAGTCATTAATTCTAACTTACAATATTTTTAAAACATTTTTCTCACTTTTAAATGGTTTTTAAATCAATAAAATCATGTTTAATTCATTTATTTAATATCATTAATATTAATTTATTAATGGAAATTCTCTAAAAATATTGAAAATTATATTTTATAATTTAAAATATTTTTTTAACACTTTATTCTTATTTAAAATGATTTTTAAATCATTAAAATCATTTTTATCTTATTTATTTAATTTAATAATTAAATAAATCTAATATCATTAATATTAAATTATTAATGAAAATTCTCTAAAAATATTAAAAGTCACATTTTATAACTCAAAATATTTTTAAAAACATTATTCTTTTTTAAAATAATTTTTCATAATATTAAATCATTTTTCTCTAATTTATTTAATACACTAATTAAATAAATTAAATACTTTTAATATTTAAATAATTTTAAATATTAAAGAAAAATATTCCAATTGGTTAAAAATTATTTTTCATAATTTAAAATAATTTTTAAAATAATTTTTGGCAATTTTTAGAATTTATTTCTAATTTTTAATCATTTTTCAGAAATGCAGAAAATAAATAAATAGGAACCGTCGCTAAAGCCTTTAGCGACACTTGTCTGTAGCCTTAGGTGTTCTTGGTTCAAGAACACTGTCAAACTCATGTTCGAGACCCTTACTTTGATCGAATTTTAATCTTGGTTTACAATTGTTTCTAGGCAATCTTAAAGTTCAATCATGTACAACACATGTAGTACTACCATTAACAATCAATATCCAAGTTATACAACATCAAAATAAGCAGATCAGTGCCTTCAAACTTATGGTCAGACGGTTTCTGGGTTTTCCAGAAACCCAGGCAGTACGACTTGGTACTTTCCAGCCCAAAATAATCAAGGTTCTGGCACTTGTTTTTGTGGTTTTATGATTCATACATGTAGTATTGATGTCAAGGAACAACGAGATGTCAAGTTCTTAGTCCAAAAACAACATATCCAAAAGTTATGACACGGTCAAACTATGTCAGAACGTGTGTTCATACCGTTTCTGGAAATTCCCAGAAATGCAAATCAGTGCTAGGGGCTTACTTTGACCACTATCTACGATCGACATGTTGATGTTTTTATGGTATCATAAGGCATGGTTCTACAGTACATATTACAGGCTACAACTACGTTACAAAAACATCAACTAACAATCATCAAATCTGTCAGATATGGGCCGTCCAAAAGTTGTCAGAAGCTGTTCATGGCCTTTCTGGGTTACCCAGATTTGGCCCGGTCATGACCGGTCAATGGGTTTTGACCGTTAATAACTTCCAATCCAGACCTCTAATGACTCTGATTTCTTTTGCAGCTTAAAGCCAACATTACAAGCTACAGATCGAAACAATAAAACATCAAAAATCTTAAACACAGAAAGATCTAGAGTGGCTGACATTTCTGGTCAGACCACTAAAAACGCTCAAGAACAAATTTTGAAAAACATCTTTTTAAAGCCATTTGATGCTATGGATCCATCATGGATCAACATAGATCAACTTAAAACAACTTCTAACACTGATTTAAACACTTTAAACAAAATAAAATTCTTAGCATGAAAGATCAAACTCAAGTTAGGGTTTTTACCTTTTCTTGCCAAATCTTTGATCTTAATCCTCCTTAGTTGTTCTTAGTGATCTAGGGACTGATATTGGGACTAATCACTTATGATTTTCGTGGGTTTAGGAGAGAGAGAGAGTTGGTGAGAGCTTAATAGCAAAATAGCCAAGTACATGCATTTTCTCTCTCTTTAATCTCTTATAAACACATGGTGCAATGAATGATCTGATGTGCTGGCTAGTTTGCTGGTAATAAAGGACTGATTTGGTAAGATTTTTATGCCACAAAGTCAAGTGAGTGGTTTACCAACTAAAGGTTTAGCCATTTCTACAAGTTAGCTTATTAAAAATGTAAAAAAGCATTTTGGTCATTAGCAAAATTGATTTTAATGGCAATCTTGGAATTGGTACAAACCCTTAGGGTTTAGGTTAGAGTTTAAGGTTTGGACCCTTTAGGGTTTAGGGTTTAAACCCCTTTAGATTTATAATTTAATTTCCAAAATTTTCAAATTTCGGTTTCCAAAATAGAAAATTAATTTTCCAAAATTATAATTAGGATTCAATAAATATATTAATATTTCCTAATCATAAAATTCAATCTTGCTAATTAGGATTAATATTCCGAATTAAAATTGCTTAAATTAGCAATTAGGGTCAAAATGGACATTAGGGTTTATAATCCACGAATTAGGGTTTTAATAAAAAATATAAATTTTCTAAATTACAATTAGGGTTTGTAAAATAGAAATTAATATAACAAAAATATAATTAGAGTTTTCTAATCATATTTAAGTTTAATACACACATTAGGCTTGCAAATTAGGATTAGAGTTTCCTAATTTACGGTTTAGGATTCCCGAATTTAAAATTAGGGTTTCCGGCTTTTGATTAGGGTTTCCAACGGTACGTTAGAGTTTTTGATCCTGAGATTAAAGTTTCTAATCTCTTATTAGATTTTATTAATTCAAACCTTATCCGATCCAAAATTCTATACATTACAAACACGAACTCATTAAAATAATTATTTTAATTATATTTTCAGTCGAATCCCTATCCAGAAATTAGGGTTAGAGTTTCTAATCTTGTTAAGCACAACTCTACTCTAAATTTATTAGTCAATACACAAATTGACTTTCTCGAGACTCGTATCACCGATACTTGTCACAAAATTGATAATTAATATTAATAATAAAAAAAATTATTCGCAAATTTTTGATTATTCGAAATCTCGGGTTATCATCGTTTTTACTATAGAAATGAAATGGAACATTATTGTAATGTGTGTGACATTAATAAAATCATATGATAAGAGTATATTATGTTGATATAAGGTACCAAGTAGTACAATGAAATCCCGTGTGATCTTTAATACAGAAATAATTGAACATCTGTGTATTCCATAAATTGGGAAATGAATTAAAGGTTTAAATAAACATTAATATTAAATAATGTTATAATGAGGTTATGAGTAGTAAAAATAATTATGGGGGATACCCGAACAATAATACCTAACGACGTTATTTTATTGCGTGTATTTAATGTACATGGATTATATGTTGTGAGTACATAAATAATCCATAATTTTCCTAATATGGTAACAATTGTACATTAAAATTATATTTTTGGGAGTTAAAGTAACTGAACTAAGCTTATTGCTGAGATTTGATCATGTCCCAAGATGAGTGACCCACTAGTACATGAACAGTGGGCTACTTCTCCGTTGCATAAAACTCAGCAACCAAAAAAGGCTAGAATGTGTAGCGATGATGGCTAGGCAATTGGTGGTTGGCCAACTCTTAGTTAACCATTGTTTCCTTCCAATACACCATGGATTCCAACTTCCATGTAAACCTAAAATCCAGTCCATCATTTCTCTATATATGGACAATTGCATTTTTATTTCCCGTTATTGAGAAATTTGTCTGGCAAATTCGAAGTTTGAGAGTTCTATGTTGATGAACAATTGAAGGAGTAAAATCAGTGTGTTGGAGAATTCAATTAAGCTTCAAAAGGTATAAAGGTCCTAACTTGTGTTCTTTGTTGGGTTTTGTCAAATTCTTGAAATTCTCTGTTAATCAATGTGAATTAGCATATGATCATGTGCTTAGGAAGTATGTTTACATGTATGAAACCTTTAATGATAGATTTGAGCATGATTAAACTAAAGGAATTCAAAGTAGGAGGATACTCTACAAAACTGAGTATCTCACTGCTGTTAGTCGAGGAAGGGCGCAGCTGCGCCCGATTTATACTAAGGTGCAGCGCTGCTACGCCGTACCTAATATGAGAATTTTACTTCTGTCTCAATCCGATTAATTATAGCATACTGATATGACTTGAACATGCCTGAAAATAAGTATAGAATGATATATAAAGTTTTCTTGTGTTGTATGAAGCGATCAACATGATTTAGTGATGGATTTATAACCATAATCTAAAGTTTTGATAGCAAACTTTTGTTGAAACTTATGTTCTACAAGTTCTGAGCTTAGTAGCATACACATATGAATGAATTCAAATATAAATGAGCATGATATAATGTTTATAGTGTCTTTGTTCATGACCAAACTTGTTAGATCTTGTGTTAGAAAAGTTTTCAAGAAAAGCTTGGTATTATAAAGCTAATGTGCATGAATGCTATATGATGTAGGTTCTGATCTTGAAAAGATGTTACCATGATTTAATTACATATGATAAGTGTTTTAAAGTTGTCTTATATGTGTTATATTACATCATTCATGTTAAAGTGATTTCAAAGGCAACCTTGAACCTCTTTTCAAAATTAAGTTGCATTATATATGACTATTTAGATTCTAATGATTTAAGATGTCATATTTATATTTATTATGTCTCTAAACATGATTTGTATGTATTGGACATAATGACAACTGAATCAAACATGAGTTTAAAGCATATTTTCATGTGCTAAACAATGCTAATTATGAATAAATAATATGAACACTATGAGTATGTGTATTAATAGATTTTGTGACCTCTATGTAGACAAATGGCCAAAGCTATAAAGTTTGGTGATTACATGACCTCTTTATGCTTTAATTCCATGAAAATCATAAACTGAAACTTGTAAAAGTAAACTCAAGATGTTCACACACTTATATAAAGTACTTTAGCATGTTTGTATGTTAAGTGTGATTATTTGAGTATACTAAAGGATGGGATAGAAGCAGGAAATGCAAGGCTAAACCTTGGTCGGGCCAGGGGACAGCAAAACTGCGTCGTCCCTAAGCCTAGCCATGGCGCAGCTGCGCCATTTGCAGTCACGTCTAGATTCTGTTTCTAATCTGTTGTTCAAAGCATGCTTGTAGGGATAAGTTAACTTACATTATATGACCAATGTGCTACCCAATGTGTTAAGAAACATGTTAGATGCTAGAGTTAAATACTTAACGAACGATCAAAAATTTCAAGAATGAAGTTTGAAAAGGTATTTACAAACTATAAGGCAATGATTTGAAAATGTGTTGTTGGACTTTGTGGCGTCATACGATCTAATTTGTGTTATGAGGATGTAGGATATGTGATATAGTATGTATAAAGTTTACAACTAAGTTAAATGTTTACGTGTACGTTTGAACTTACATATGTGAGTTTATGAAACTAATGAATATCCTATACGTGTAAATATATTATGTTAGGAATCATAAAAGGGTATTAAGCTTTACTTTGGTAAACTATGCTTGAGGCAAGTATTCGAACCTTACTCTTTATTGAGCACTATTTGAACTTGTGCAATTATTGATCATACAAGTAGAACTTTGAAAGTATAATACTTCGTAATCTAGAAATGAAATTGTTTACAAACCTTGATTTAGAACGATAATTGTTCTTATATACTATGAAAGAAAACTGTCTAAGCCGTTACTTCGGCTAAACTATTGATACTAATTGAAAGCTATCCAAACCAAATTTACTTGGTACGGACTCATATAATTGAGATGAATAACCCTCTTGGTAGGGGAATTATATATTGTCGGGAAACCGACGTGCACACTTGGGAAAGATTAAATATAATGCATTGACATAGGGTACTTTAGGCTGATCACCTGTTGTACTCGTTTTATGGAATTATCAGTTAATTACTATGAATTCTAGGAGAAGTTCTTAGCCCTTAGTGACTATTCAGTATTTATTGCTTTGAAATCTTGAATTGATTTATTCATTGAATATTATTTTCCATAGTGATTATTGTTGACAATTATCGATACTTCTTGCTATCTTTAACTATCATTATTGATATACCCTTGAGAAATTTAAAGCATATTGATTACCCTTTTTGATATATTACTTATTGGGCAAAATTGTTGCTCATCCTTGCTTTCCCTAAAAATATTTCAGTTAAGACAGAACGTGATGAGCCCTCTGGCAAGGACAAGGGTAAAGAGAAGGCTTTGGAGTAGTTATTCCATAATGCTAGAATGTATTATTATCTGGTTGTAGAAGAATTTATTTATGATAAGCTATGCTTGGTTTAAGTTGTATCATCGTTATAATATAATTGTTCTCGTCCCAAGGGTTCGTAACTTAAACATCTCTTACAATACCTTAAACGTAATTAAACACCGTTTCGACATAAAAAATATTAATCCAATGAAACTTAAACTAAGCATAGCTTATTCTATTATTCCGCTGTGATGATTTTAGTATGTTATTAGAGTTAGTACGTGACAACCAAATTTGAGACAAGTGTGGTCTGAATTTAGGGGCGTCACAGCAGTCATCGAAGCGGTGACAACAAACATGGGAGAAATCAACTTGCCAGAAATGGTAACCACTTCCGTGGTAATCATAGCCAAGATAATAGAAGTGTAAATTTCAAGAAAGAAGGTTTAATAATGATGGAAAGACAGCAGCACCAGCACCCATTTTCAAGGAAGGAGAACGACCACTGGTCGTATGCTATAAATGTAGAGGGGAAGGACACATCAGTCCAAACTTTACATAGCAACCCAAAGCGTGTTACAATTACAGAAGAGAAGGTCACCTAGCCCGGTTTTGTCATGTATTAAAGTCAAGTCCAGCTGGGATGGAGACACCAAAGGCCGTCCCAAACAAATCAAAGCTGCTAGTTCAAGGAAGAGCGTTTGTCGTGACCTCCCAAAAAGTGAAGAACCCAAACGATGTTATCACGGGTAAGCTAATCATAAACTCTTGCGAAGTCTATACCTTATTTGATACCGGTTATATCCATTCTTTTATTTCTTCTACTTGAGCTCAACGTTTAAATTTAACTCCGGAGAAACTAAACTTTGACTTATCTGTTGAAACTCTGTTGGGAGAAACCTTCATTATATCCACTGTTTATAAATATTATTTGATTCAAATCGGCTACCTCACATTACCTGTTGATCTTATCTCTTTGAAAATACTTGCATTTGATGTGATTTTAGGGATTGATTGGTTAACTACTCATCATGCTAAAATTGATTATTTTCGTAAGGTTGCTAACTTTCATATTCCTAACCAACCTATTATGTGAATTCAAGTAACCAAACCACTAAAGTCAACCACTGTCATATCAAGTCATAAAGTCATTCGTTTATTGAAAAATGGATGTCAAGCTTTCTTAGCCCATGTTACGGATTTAAATAAAAATACGTCAGATTTGAATGATATTTCTATTGTTAATAAATTTCTGATGTATTCCCCAAAGAATTTCCTAGCCTACCCCTAGAGCGTGAAATTGAGTTTTATATTGACATTGAACCCGGTACAAAACTGATTTCCAAAGCCTCATATCGAATTGCTCCTATTGAACTTCAGGAGTTAAAAACCCAACTGCAGGAATTGTTAGACATCGATTTCATTCGTACTAGTACGTCTCCATAGGGTGCTCCTGTTTTATTCATAAAGAAGAAAGATGAGAGTATGCGACTTTGTATTTATTATCGGGAGTTGAATCATGTCACCGTCAAAAATAGGTACCCGTTGCCTCGCATTGATGACCTGTTTGACCAGTTGCAAGGTGCCAAATTCTTTTCAAAGATTGATCTTTGTTCCGGATATCATCAGTTAAAGATTAAAACTGATGACATTCCAAAGACTGCTTTTAGAACTCAGTACGAGTATTACGAATTCCTAGTCATGTCTTTTGGATTGACTAATGCTCCTGCTGCCTTCATGGATATGATAAACCGAGTATTCAAGGAATATTTGTATCATTTTGTGGTTGTCTTTATTGATGACATCCTCCTATACTCCAAAAGCAATGAAGACCATGAGCAACACTTGAGGCTGATACTCGAAAAGCTTCGTGAAAACAAGCTATATGCCAAGTTGAAGAAATGCGAGTTTTGGCTTAAGGAAGTAGCATTCCTTAGGCACGTGATATCGAATCACAGAATATCTGTTGATTTAGCGAAGATTGAAGCAATACAAAGCTGGGAGTAACCTAAGTCAGTAACCGAAGTACATAGCTTTCTGGGCTTAGCTGATTATTATCGGAGATTCGTGGAAGGATTTTCTTGAATTGCTACTCCATTAACTTAACTGACTCGAAAAGGTACAAAATTCGGTTGGAGCTAGGAATGTGAGAATAGTTTTTAAGAACTCAAGAGAAGACTAATTTCAGCACCTGTTCTGACAATACCATCTAGCTCGGAGGGATTTGTCATATACAGTAATGCTTTAGGCAAAGGTTTAGGATGTGTTCTCATGCAAACTTGGGAAAGTAATAGCCTATGCCTCATGACAACTCAAAGAATATGAGAGAAATTATCCTAATCATGATCTAGAGTTGGCAGCAGTCGTTTTTTCGCTTAAAATTTGGAGGCATTACCTGTATGGGGAGAAAGTGGAGATCTATTCGGATCATAAAAGCCTCAAATATTTCTTCACCTAAAAGGAACTCAACATGTGGTAATGACGTTGGCTCGAGCTGTTGAAAGATTACGATCATACCATTTAATACCATCTTGGAAAAGTCAATGTAGTAGCTGACGTGCTGAGTAGACGATCATATGCGGGTACGAGTGCGATATTGTGAAAACCCGAGAATTTAGGCAATTTAATAAAATCTTAAATAGATCGAATAAAGGTTAAATAATAAACCTAGACAGAAAATAAGTGTATGGATTTGACATTTCTGAGAAGGATTTTTGAGAATTTAAAAATTTTTGGTGGAGACTTATAGGATTAAGTGTATAAGTGTATGTGTTTTGTGTACAGTGATTATATGGGTACAGTTTGTGGTTTAGGGTCAAGGGTTGATCAGATAAATTATATCAGTAACAAACCCTAAGGATATATTAAGAACATCGACGTTCAGTTAAAAAACTCTAATGATTGATAAGAAACCCTAATACCGGCTCTTGAAACCCTAATTTCAGTTTTGGGAATCCGAAACCCTAATTTAGAATATTAAAACCCTAATTTGGGAGCTCAAAGGCTTAAGTGTATTTAATTACAAACTTAATTAGGGTAAACCTAACAAATTAGTTAGAAAACCCAAATTGCTAAATTAGAAACCCTAATGTACAATTAGGGAAAACCCAATTATTAATTTAAAATTTTTAAGGTTATTTAGGAAACCTTAATCCTAATTTGCAAGCCTTAGGTGATTGGGAAATCTTAATATAATTTGGAAATCCTAATTATAGTTTAGAAAGATTAATTTTTCTATTTAAAAGCTAATTGGAAAATTTTAGAAATTGATTTGTAAACTCAAAGGGTCAAACCCTAATGGTTAAAACCTAAGGGTTGGGGTAAAATGACAAGAATGCCATTAAATGTGTAGGCTAAAAGACTAAAATGCCCTTTTCACATTCTTTAATAGATAACTTGCAAATCTTGCTAAAATAACGAGTGGGTGACCAACGAAGATACAACATGTGATAAAAATATCAGCAAATTAGCCATATACATCAACCTCATACAGTGTATCAAGTGATATATATAGATCAAGAGAGAGAAAATTCTTATGCATGCCTTATTTGTGCTCATACACGCCACCAAGACCCTCTCTCTCTACACGCAAAAATTTTATTGTTGGACTAGTCCCAAATCAAGTCCAAAGTTCACCAATATCAGATAAGAAAGCTTAGATTCAAGCATTATTCAAGAAAGGTTTAAACCCTAGAACCAAATCTGATCTCTAATGCTATGTTAGATGTCCTGTTTCTATTTTAATATGTTGTATGACATGTTAATAAGTGATCTAGGTTGGTATATTATAGATCTATAACATCTAGATCCACGAAATTGAAGATTTTAAAAATCTGGAAAAACTTTAAAATGTTGTCTGACAGTCAAATGTCAGATCTCATAGATCGATACTTGTTAGTTGTTTTAGTGCTTTAAAAATTTGTACTTGTAGTACGTTATAAGGACTTTGATATAGAACTGGAATCAGGGTCAGATTATATATATATATATATATATATATATATATATATATATATATATATATATCACAAGTTATGGATGGTCAAGCCTCGTTGACCGGCCATGACTTAACCATTCTGGGTAACCCAGAACTTGCCCAGAAAGCTCTGACAGCTTGTTCATGAGCCCAGATCTAGCATGTGGTTGTTGATTTGTTTTAGTTGTTGTATTTAAGCTGCAATATGGTATATGGAATTTAGATTCAAGCCTTTAGAACACCTAAATGATAAACAGCTTTAATGCAGTGGATGGTCAAAGTAGGCTAGATGATCACGGATTGTGCTTTCTAGGTAACCTAGAAAACTCAAGATCGTGATTTCTGACATGGTTTGACCAAGCTATAACTTATGATTGTGTTGTAGTTAGACTAAATATGTGTAATAGATATGTTCTTTGTTATATGGACTACCATCTGGAATCCTTAAACCACCAAAACATTACATTGATAGCGAGTTGTGGAAGCCCAAAAGTGGCTAGTCGAACTGTTCTTATTTACAAGCCTAAATCTCATTTGTGTAAGGTTGTTTGACCTTGTTTATTGTTGGATAATATAGTGTTACATTAGTATTACAAGATCAATACCATAACATGCCTAAAAACAGCTTAGACAATGATCTATGATTGGTCAAAGTAGGCAACCTTTTAACTGCCTATGAATGTTCTTGAGTTCTGAAGAACACCTATAGTGACCGTTTTGTCACTATAGGTACCTTTAGCAACATATAAATTATAAAATTAATTATTTTAATTAATAATTAGAGAAAAATAGTTTTTAATTATTAAAAATTCATAATAAATTCCTAAAAATTATTTTAAAGCTTAAAAATGGGTTTTAAATAATTTTGAATATATTTCATTAATATTTAATATTTTGTAATATTAATGGTATTTAATTTATTTAATTATTATATTAAATAAATTATTTAAAAATAAATTTAATACTTTAAAAATCATTTGAAATTATAATAAGGTGTTAGAAAATATTTTAAGTTATTTTTAATGATTTTTAATATTTCGTGGTGATTTTCATTAATAATAATATTAAAGATAATTGATTTATTTAATAAATATATTAAATAAATTATGAAAAAATAGAATTAATATTATTTTAAAAATCATATAAAAATGATTTAAGGGGTATAAATATATTTTAAATTATAAAATATAACTTTTGATATGTTATCATGAAAAATATTAATATTTTAATATTAATGACAGTTATTTAATAATGGTTTTAATTACTTAAAAGCAATAATAAAGTATTAAAAATACTTTAAAATATTATAAATAATTTATAATATTATGTTGTGTATTTCATTAATATTTGACATTAATTAAATATTAATGATAATGGAATTGAGTGATATTTAAATTATTTAAATATGATATTAACGATTGAAAAATTATTTTAAACGATAATAATTATTTGAAAATTTTTATTTATAAGCTATTAAAAAATATTTTAGCTGATTAATAAATTATCTAAGATAATTGTGAAGTGTTTAGGCAGGGTCTTAGTGACATTAGGCTCGATGATTGTCCGACTAGGCCGTCGAGAAGTCAAAATAGTATCGAACTCAACTCATATTGAAATAGTTTGACTTGAGATTAGGTCTTAAGTGTTTTATTGACTAATAGGATTACATGTTAATGTGTTTAGGTTATTTCATAATTGTGATGATAATTGTGACATATATATATATATATATATATATATATATATATATATATATATATATGTCGTGCTTAAGAAATTGAACTTACTTTTTCCTTTAGCCAATGTGCAAATTTTTTATCACGATTGATTTGAATATCTTTATCAGTTATGCCGGGATGCTTCACTTTTAACTCGTCATCGTACAATCTATACAATGTTATAAACACTAACATATTGGAATAAATTTTCAATTTAAAAGATAAATTATCTAGTTTACATGTGTACCTAACAAATTTGTCAATCTCCTCGCAATTGAGAAGAATGTAAGTATGTGCAGCATGTAATTCTTGCTCAGAGAGAATATTTGCTTCCCTTTTTCATAAGTACGGCCCGATAGACTAAATACAGAGAGCCGACCATTTAGTTCAACATTTCCCCCATCATCATGTCTCGATACTCGATTAGCCTTTGTCAAGACTTCGTCCGAAAAATAGTCTGAGACAAACGTAGATATCTTATCGAAACTGTATGCCTCACATATCGACCCCTCGATATAAGCTCTCTATTCTTCACCTTCCTCTTAAGGTTTCCCACCACCCTCTCGAAAGGCTACATCCATCTATATTGAACTGGACCCCCAACATGAGCTTCATAGGGAAGATGGATTTGCAAATGCTCTATGGAGTCAAAAAAACCATGTGGGAATATTTTTTTCCAGTTTACACGTGATCTCTATGATGTTCTTCTCAAGTACAGACATGTCCTTCTCATTTAATTTTTTGAACATAAGTCTTTGAAGAAATGACTAAGATCCGTCCAAGCATCCCATATTGGTTTATCAAGCAGATCCCGAAATGCTATAGGCATGAGTCTCTCCATGTACACATGACAGTCATGACTCTTCATCCCTTGCAATTTCCCACCCGTAACACACCTTGCAATGTTTGACGCATATCCATCTGGTAGTTTCAGAGACTTAACCCATGTGCACACATCTTCCATTTGCATTTTGGATAATGTGTACCTTACATGCGGTTTGACAATCTTACCATTAGGAGATTCATAAAGTTCTAATCCAAGACGCTTACAAATATCTTTCATGTTCAAACGTGCCTTATCATTATCTTTTGTCTTCCCCGTAACATTCATCACGGTGTTAAACACATTGTGAAACATATTCTTCTCAATATGCATCACATCTAGATTATGACGAATCAAATTTGTAGACCAATAAGGCAGTTCCTAAAAGATGCTTCTCTGAACCCAGTTATGAGATTCGCCAAACCATTGATTATGTTTGTGGCATCAATCTTACCAAATGGGATAACCGACAATCTCATCACACGATCTCGCATCTCCTTTCCCGATAATCGCGGTGCAGGCATATCATTGTCTACTTTCCCTTTCCTAAAGTGTTCTCTATTTCTTCGAAACTGGTGATCTACCGGTAAGAACCGACGATGACAGTCAAATCAACAAGGTTTTTGACCTTTTGATAGATTGAAAGACTTTGTATGCTTTATAAATTACGGATAAGCTAACTTTCCGTGTGCACTCCATCCAGCTAACATACAATAAGCTGGGAAGTCACTTATAGTCCACATAACCGCTTCCCTAAGGTTGAAATTTTTTTTCGTTGCAACATCCCAAGTCTGTACACCATCCTCCCATAATACCTTCAACTCGTCTATAAGAGGTCTCAAGTAAACATCTAAGTTCTTTTCAGGACTCTTAGGACCAGGAACCACGAGTGAAAGAAACAAGTATGGTTGTTTCATACACATCCAAGGAGGCAAGTTATACGGAGTAACAATCACAGGCCAACACGAGTACGGAACAGCTGAGTGGCCAAATGGATTGAAACCATCGGTGGACAATCCAAGCCTCACATTTCTAGGTTCCAATACAAACCCATGATGTGCTAAGTTAAAATCTTTCCAAGCCTGGCCATATACGGGATGATTTAGTGCTCCATCTTTAGCTAGAGATTTCGCATGCCAACTCATATGTTCAACTGTTCTTGAAGACATGTACAATCTTTTTAGCCGATTTGTTATTGGAAAATACCTTAGAATCTTAAACGGTATACTTGATTTTTTTGTAGTCACACCCTCTTTATTAGGCCTAAACCGATCATGACTACAAAACGTGCACCTTGTCATCTATTCATTTTCCTTATAAAACAACATGCAATCGTTGGGACATGCATTGATCTTTTGGTATTCAAGACCCAACTTCTTCACCATTTTCTTATAAAAGAAATATTTACCAGGTAATTTCTCACCGTCAGGTAACATACTCTTAATGGCCTTCAAGAGCGACTCAAAACACTCATGGCTCATGTTGTGATCAGCCTTGATGTTACGTAATATCGCCACTGCAGATAATGTAGTGTGTTTGGTGCAACCATGCCACAATGGCTCGCTACCCTCATCTAACAACTTAAAGAAGTCTTTGGCATCAAAATTCATAGGTTGCTCTTTGCTTTGTTCCCAATCAAAATTTGGCCCTGCAATATCATGAACCATTTCATTCGTACAATGAGTACTACTGCCCGAATTGTGTACTTCTGTGATGCCACCATCACTTCTCTGCCCATGTGCCCACTAGCATTCTTCGTAATTTTTTATGAACCCAGAAACAAGTAAATGATAGTTTACCACATCTCTGTCCATATAATTTATATTCTTACACTTCAAACATGGACATCGTATCTGCAACTGACCATTCATACATTCCGGGTGACTATACGTATACTCCAAAAATACTTGGCAACCAGCTCTAAATTCAGCTGTAGCACCTATCTGGGCACTTGACTTTAGTCATAACATCTAACTACGGTCTGAATAGAGGTCCATGATACCACGGTACCTACTACAGACAACATTATAAATGTTAACATATGACTTGAGCATACTTGTAACCAAATAACTTGAACATACTTGTAAGCATGCATATGATTAACATTTAAGCACACTTGTAAGCATATAACTTGAGTATACTTGTAAGTATATTACTTGAGCATACTTGTAAGCATATGATTAACATTTAAGCATACTTGTAAGCATATGATTTGAGCATACTTATAAGCATATAACTTCAGCATACTAGCTAACTAACTATTGAGGACATCGAAATTCGGGTAGCAAGTACTATAAAGAGCTCATTAATAGTAAGCACATAAAGAGCTCGTTAATATTATAAATGTTCGCAACTACCCGACCAACAAGAAATTTTTGCCAGAGTCTCCCCTATAATATGGACTAGCCAAATGCACGACGACATGCATATATGGTCATTTATAGGCACCCAAGACACAAACCAAGAGAAATATACAAATTCCCAATACAATAAGACCAAAACAATAACGATTGAATGCAAATTAAAGTAGTACAAAGTTCAGCAAATTAAATCAATACACATATTCTTTGTTACTTAAGTGATGATTTTTTTGCAATATTCATTTAGTGATTTGACTTTATATTATTTCGTTTGAGTTGAGGTCACGCATCCTTGTCAGATGTGCTTTAGTACTGGCTTTGTTGTTTTCTACTTTCCATGAGTTTTATTATTTTAATTGGGAGGTCAATTGGCAAATACTTTTTCATGTTTTTTGGAAATTATGTTGGGGCATAGATATTTAGTACTATATAAGAGCGACACAAATCTTCCTCTACTCTATCTAGGATAATAATTATTGCACTGATTTTAAGTGGTCTTTAAGATTTCCAGTCAGAAGTCCTTCTATGGATCACTTGGAGGTGTTAAAGCTTTTATGATAATATGGAATTCTATTTTCACACTTCTCTAAGCTCGGAATGAGTGATATTGGTTATATTGGCCGATTGTAGATTTATCTAAATATATACTCACTTTGTCTCATTTTAGGTGAGCTTCTATCTTGGGATGTCGCAAAATAAGTTATCTCATTCTATCTCCATTTCTGTATTCAATTATCTCATTATGACTCTATCCATTGGTTTGTACGGAAGTGTATAAAGTACTCGTACACTTCTACTAAAACTATATTCTTAATTTGAAGATAGGTTGGATTGAATTTTAGGTTGGATAAAGTTCATCTCAGTTTGAAGGTGAAGAGTGCCTTATTGACTCCAGATATTCATATTCAAGTGGAAAATAAAAGAGAATGGGTTATTTTAAGAATTTGTTCGTAACTCCATTCCATTAGTTGTGTAATTGTGTTACATAAGTTCAGTGATATTTACCCTTTAAGAATTCAAATAAGCCTACCTGATTATATGCATACCTGAATTCAACATATTTATAGCTCAAATAAGTTGTTGTTAGTTCATGTTATGTTAAATCAGATTATATGCCTACCTAAATTTTTTTTAGGTCTGACGTTTGAAGTTTATACTTCATAAGGAACCTAACAGCCTAGAGACTTATTCTTTGACCATCTTCAAATTACTTGTAAAGAATCATGGCTCAACCAGCATCACACCAATAAATTAAATATTGAAGAATAATCTCAACGCTTTTTGACTAAAACTTACCCAACAAAATGATTGTAATAGTATGTCAAACCTCTCAAACTGGCATATATCGACATATTAAATCCTCGCAGCTAGTATAGTTTAAGATGTAGGGGTTTTGGACCTCATGGAAACCGAGACTTAAACAACAAGTGTTATGCATTTTTAAAATTGAAAAGCATTCGAAAACTTTTCATGAATATCAGCAAATCCATATAACTTGTACAATAAAAGCAATAAATTGTGAATTAAATAAGTTGTTGTTAGTTCATGTTAAAAATAGATTCTTAGTTGATTAAAAGCCCTACCTGATTCTCAGTTGAGTTCACAAGCCGGTGAACGGTGGCAAGTGGCGGCGGCGGACGACCTCCTTCTTCTCTTCTCCCCCTTCCTCCCTCTTCTCTCTATTTCTGACCTCCATCTTTTCTCTTTCCTTACATGTTCTGTCTCTAGCTAATACCAGTTACTGATAACATTAAGTTTGATCAGCGATCGCCATCAGCGACCGCATGCTGTCGCTGATTTTTAATAACATGGACTTATCAGCGACCGCATGCGGTTGCTGATATTAAGTGGTCACACAAAACCTTGGCGCCAACATTTCGTGCCAAATTTTACGAGGCAAATTTGTGCTAGCGACCTCTCAGTGACCACATGCGGTCGCTGATATTAAATAGTGACTAGATTAAATTACGGTAGCAGATGCCAGTCGCTATTAGTATTATTAGCGACTAGAGTTGCGATCGCTGATAGTATTGGTCTCTGTTAGGCCATTTTCTTGTAGTGTAATTAGGAAATCCTAATTATAATTTAGAAAGCTTAATTTTTCTATTTAAAAGCTAATTGGAAAATTTAAGAAATTTATTTGTAAACCCTAAGGGTCAAACCCTAAGGGTTGGGATAAAATGACAAGAATGCCATTAAATGTGTAGGCTAAAAGACTAAAATACCCTTTTCACATTCTTTAATAGATAACTTGTAAATCTTGCTAAAATAATGAGTGGGTGAACAACTAAGATACAACATGTGATAAAAATCTCAACAAATCAGCCATGTACATCAACTACATACATTACATCAAGTGATATATATAAATCAAGATAGAGAAAATTCATATTCATGCCTCATTTGTGCTCATACACTCCACCAAGACGCTCTCTATGACACCCCCAAATCCGAGTAAATCATTCCCACAGGATTTGGTGCTCACTATCAAAAATAATTACATCTAACTACCCATAATTATGGATAAAGACATAAAATAACTTAAACAATAATCTTTTCCCTTAAAAAGTTACATCATCTAAAAAAAAACAATCCCAGGTAATCTAACCTTAAATTATTACATAAGTTTGCGGAATACATCATAAAATAAAACAAGTATAATTCACTTAAATAAATTCAATAAATCTTCAACACTTGGACATCTTGCCCTTTCCTTTGCTAGTAGATGGCTCATCGACTTTCTCAACTTTAGCTGAAGTGTTAAATGCAAGAGTGAGCAAACAATTGCTCACTGATATAAAGAGTAGTAATTATAACAACATGGGAATGAACAACTAGTGCTGAACAATAATGAACTTGTTCTATGAATCAAAATATAGAAAACAAGTTCGAATTTAATATTCTGAGGGTCTTAAGACCACGAACTATGTCCCCGGTGTTTAGGTGTTATTACCTCAACCTTAACAGTCATTTAGACTATACAGACCCTTCTTAACGTACTTAGGGGGGTCATCCCATTGTACCATATATTGTGCACAAACATCTAAACGTTACACGTATAAAATCCCCTATGTTAGGGTTGTTCGTCTCAGGTTGAATTTAGAATTTCCGCACTAAAGAAAGTTTACTTTGGAACTAGCTTATCAGTGGTTCTAGAATTTTAGAACACTATTCAATTATAGACTACTTCAATTAATAATAGTTTGCTTACTACTTGAAGGTTTAATACAACAATATAGAATTGAACAAGGCTATAAAAGTCAAAGATCGAATAATAGAAATGTACAACTGAATAGATATAGTATATATGTAAAGTACTACATTCAAAAGAGTTAGAACAATCCCATTTGAATCAATGTATTAGAATAATATATACTTTGAATAACAATATCAAGTCAAGTCTTAGGAAAATGAAACTCGCTCGATGTAATGAATTAGATTACAAGAGCTTATACAATCATATACAAGATAAAATCAATGGGCTTGCTCAACTTAAATATAAAATTTAGGAATATAAAGCTTGCTTGACATAAAAGATAACGTAGCTATGAAACTTGCACTCATTATAAAAGAGAATGAAGTTAGGAAACTTGCCTTGTATGCAAGCTACACAAGTATAATAATGTTCGCCAATTACCCTATATATATCATTTAAATTGTAATAACAATTAGTTGTATTAATATTAGCTTTAGAGGTTTAACCCACCATTTAAGCCACACCCTTAACTTAATGTATAATCATGTTGGTTAACTTCCTTAACGAATCTAAAATCTCACCATAGTCTAACATAAACTTTATCATTCATTTCTAACTCTCATAAACATACTTTTTGTTCATTACATAACTTAATTAAATAAACATTTAGAATCTTCACACTTTATATTACATCACATTGAAATATGTTTTTATAGTCCACGTTATGTTTTAACATCATTAACATGCATGCCGAACTAGATTAAGTCCATGAATTACACCCCACAAACAAACAGACTTCACTGTCTAGGCTCAGGGCACGGCGCAGCTGCGCTACCCCAAGCCTTGGCACCGGCGCAGCTGCGCTGGTGCTCGACTTCAAAAAACCCTACGGCGCAGCTGTGTGGTTTCTTCCTGTGGTACCGGCGCAGCTGCGCCTTACACAGACAGAAACTGTAGTTAGCAGATCTGTTTTCCACCAATACTCTAACTAACCCAATTTCCACAGAAATTCATGAAACTTAGCAACTAAAACTTTATAATAATATCTATAAACATGATAGACACTACTCTAGCCACATAAACATTACGTATACCCAATTTTGAAGGATAAAAACCCCAATTTTCCCAATTTCTTCATTTTTTACACTTTTAACGAATTCGATCGCCACGACTTCGTTTCTTAACCAATTGACACGATTCAAACTATGTCACTTTTGTTTTTTAACATAGTAACACAATTCAATATCAATTTGCAGATTATAGCAAGTATTGAACATGAAATTTTTTACTTACTAAGCCATATTATATGAGCATACATTGACATTATAACTTCTTTCTTACAAAGCCTTTCTACGACATAATTATGCACACCCATAGCCCATATCTTATATTCAACAACCTATCAAAAACGCACTTCAAGAGAATGAAAATCACAAAACAAAAAATTAGAGTTAGGGTAGATTATACCTTGATTTAGCAAAGATGTTTAGCAAGCCTTTCTCTTCCTCTTGACAATCTCAGAGAATTTTCTCTAACTCTCACTCTCAATTCTCTGTGTTTCCTTCTTCTCACCAAACCCACTCTGAACTTATCCTTAAAAAAAAGACTCGTAGAAATAAACTGAAGACTCCACACGTTCATCAGTTAAAAAAATTAATATGTCTATCAATTATGTTAGGCCAAAAGTCATAAGGCTGTGTTGGTTTACAAAATTTCCCTTACTTCCAATTTATTTTAATAGTCTTATATTATATAGTTTTCACTTGTCACACTTTAGTTAATTTAAATAACTACAATATTAGTTATAATAATTATAATTTTTTTTATTATAATTACACTTAGGATTAATAAATAATTATATATCTAATTTAATTATTAAATTAGACTTAAACATCACTTTATTTAATTTATTTATTTTCTTAAATATTAAAAAATTTATTTAATTTAATTATTTTATTAAATTAAATATTTCAAAAAAAAATTAGCATTATTCAATTATTAACATTAAACAATTTAGTTACTAAATCATTGCATCACAATTTCATCAATTATTTATTTTCCACAATAAATAAATTATTTATTTAATTCAATAAATATTTAAATTAAATTATAAATTTCTCAATCGTTACATCCTTCCCTTCTTAAAAGGATTCTGTCCCCATAATCACGACTCGATAAATTTATTCGTTACATTCTTTTCTCCTTAACAAGATTCTGTCCCCAGAATCGCAATACAAGATCAAGCAAATAACCGAGGATAATTCTTCATCATAACTTCTTCAAGTTCCCATGTAGCTTCTTCAGCATTGTGCTTTCTCCAGATTACCTTAACAGAAGGTATTACTTTATTCCTTAGTACTTGCTCTTTTCTGTCAATAATTTGAATAGGGACTTCTTCATATGTTAAGTTTTTCTTAAACTGTAACGGTTCATATTCTATCACATGTTTAAAAGCAAGCTTATATGGTCTCAATACTGAGACATAAAAAATATTATGAATATGCTCCAACTCTGGAGGTAAAACTACCTCGTATGCCACTTCACCAACTCATCGTAGGACTTCAAAAGGTCCTATAAACCTAGGGCTTAATTTTTCCTTCTTGCCAAACCGAATTTTCCCCTTCCAGTGACATACTTTCAAGAAAACATAACTACCGACATCGAATTCCCGATTTTGACGATGTTGATCGGCATATTTCTTCTGTCTATATTGTGCAGCTATCAATCTGGCTCGAATCACCTTGATGATCTCGACAGTTTGTTGTACCAAATCTGGACCTAATAGCTGACGTTCAACTACCTCATCCCAGCATAACAGAGTTCTGCATTTCCTGTCGTATAACGCTTCGTAAGGCGGTATGCCAATACTTGCATGATAACTATTATTATAGACAAATTCAACCAATGGTAGATGGTCATCCCAATTTCCTTTGAAATCCATAATACATTATCTGAGCATATCTTCTAGCGTTTGGATGGTTCTCTCACTCTGTCTATCGGTTTGAGGATGGTACGCTATGCTCATTCTCAGCTGTGTTCCCAAGCATTTTTATAGTCGTTTCCATAAATTAGATGTGAAACGCCGATCTCTGTCAAATATAATGGACACCGGGACACCGTGTCTTGAAATAATTTCTTCACGAATAGTTTTGCCGATCGATCTAGGTTGAATCTAATCTTGATTAGCAAAAAATGTGCTGACTTCATCAATCGATCGACAATCACCTAGATAACATCATAACCTTGTTGAGTCGTTGGAAGACCTACCACAAAATCTATTGTGATATGCTCTCATTTCTATTCTGGTATCTCCAATAGTTGTAATAATCTGTTTGGCCTTTGATGTTCAGCTTTAACTTTCTGACACGTTAAGCATTTTGTCACGCACTCAGCCACATCCTTTTTCATATTCGGCCACCAAGTATGATGTCTAAGATCCTGGTACATCTTTGTACTCCCTGGGTGAATCAAATATCTTGAGTTGTGAGCTTCACTCAGAATTTCCTCTTCAATTTTGGTATTGGCGGAACCTAAATTCTCTCTTCGAACCGAAGTAACCCTTTCGAATAGATTTTGAATTTATTTTCCTCACCTTCAGATACTTTTCTTTTTATCTTTTCACATTCTTCATCCTGAAGCTGTGCATTCTTTACCTTATCTACCAAAGATGAATCGTTTCCCATCTGGAACAATTTTTCGTCAGATTCTGTCGGATACTTAATTTCCAACTCCATCTTTGCCATTTTCGTCACTAGCTTCTCCTGAGCAGTCAACATCATTAACTTCTCCCGTCCCTTCCTACTTAAAGCATCAACAACAACATTTGCCTTTGCGAGATGATAGAAAATCTCGCAGTCATAGCCTTTGATCAACTCCAACCATCTTCTTTGCCTCATATTCAAATCTTTTTGTGTAAAGATATACTTCAGACTTTTATGGTTGGTATATATCTCACACCTCTCTCCATAAAGATAATGTCTCCAAATCATCAGGGCAAACACCACCGCAGCCAACTCTAAGTCATGAGTCGGATACCTTTTCTCATAATCTTTCAATTGACGTGATGCATACGCAATAACTCTGCCGTTCTACATAAGCACACAGCCTAGTCCTTTATGCGATGCGTCACTATACACTACAAAATTCCCTGTATCGTCAGGCAATGACAACACAGGTGCTGAACTTAACCTCTTCTTTAATTCTCAAAAACTTTCCTCACACTTCTCCGTCCAAACAAACTTAACCGCCTTCCTAGTTAAATTAGTCAACGGGGTCGCGATTTTGGAAAAGTATTGTATAAAATGCCTGTAATATCTTGCCAATCCTAAGAAACTCCTTCCTTCTGACGGTGTCTTCGGCTGATCCCAGTTTATTACAGCTTCAACCTTTGATGGATCTACGAAAATTCTGTCCTTATCAATAACGTGTCCGAGAAACTGTACACGTTCTAACCAAAATTCACATTTTGAGAATTTAGCATACAACTTTTCTTTTTTCAATGTCTCTAATGTTACTCTTAAGTGTTCAACATGTTCCTCCTTGGTCTTGGAATATACCAATATATCATCAATAAACACCACCACGAATTTATCTAAGAATAGTTTAAACACCCTGTCCATCAAATCCATGAACGTTGCAGGTGCATTGGTTAAACCAAATGGCATAACCAGAAACTCGTAATGACCATACCGAGTTCTGAACATTATTTTTGGTACATCCTCTGGCCTCTCCTTCAACTAATGATAACCACTTCTCAAGTCTATCTTTGAGAAATATTTTTCCCCCTTTAACTGATCGAATAGGTTATCGATTCTAGGTAATGGATACTTATTTTTAATCGTGATCTTATTCAATTCTCGGTAATCAATGCAGAGCCACATCGATCCATCTTTCTTCTTAACAAAAAACTTTGGTGCTGCCCATGACGATACACTCGGCTGGATATAGTTCTTGTCGAGCAATTCTTGCAATTGCACCATCAACTCTTTCATCTCTATCGGGGTCATACTGTATGGTGCTTTAGATATCGGGGATGTTCCTGGTAGTCAATCAAGAACTCGATTTGTCGATCTGGCGGAAGACCCGACAAATCATCTGGAAATACGTCTGTAAAATCTCTTATGATCGGTATCGCTTCTAACTTTGCACTCTTCTTCTGTGTATCGACTATTTAGGATAAGTATCCTACACATCCTTGTCTCAACAACTTCTTGGCTTGCATCATCGTCAGAAAACTTACTTGTCAAGGTGACTTGCTGCCATAGAACACAACCTTTGACGGAGTCATAAGGTTAACACATTTCCTTTGACAATCAATTATTGCGCCGTAATTGAACAACCAATCCATTCCCAATATGTCATCAAATTCACCAAGTCTAATAGGTATCAAATCTACCATCATCTCGTGATCCTTTATAACCACTCTACAATTCCTATATATAAATCTAACAAGAATCACTTCCCTATTCGCAATCTTTATGCTCTAAGGATATTCTAATTCTTCCTGAGGAAAATCTAAGTTCTGAGCAAACTCATCGGATATAAATGAACAAGTAGCACCCGAATCAAATAACACATAAGCATTATTACCATTAATCAGAATGATACCTGACACCGCATACTTAGACTGTACAACATCATGCACGGTCATATTGAAAGTCCTCGCAGTAGGTCGGGTTGACTGTGCTGGTCAAGTGATAGTCAATGCTCCACCACCGTTGTTATTTCCTTTTCCACCACTTGCAATTCCCACTGGCTTCTTGGGGCAATCACGAGCCATGTGATCCTTCGAACCGCAGGTAAAACATGCTCCTTTCTTTGGACAAAAATAGTTCGATGCAATGCGTCCCTCCTGACCATAGTTGAAACACACCCGCTTTCCCTTCAAACATACCCCAGTGTGGTTCTTTCTGCACGTCACACAAGCTTCAAACTTTTTCTTCTGCTGACTCCCTTACTGTCCTCCCACAGTTGAATTCTTGTTCCACTTCCTTTTCTGATTGTTACTTTCAATGTTACATCCACCAGCCTTATTTTCATTCTCATTCTTCCTCTTCTTCTGTTCTTGATTGTACTTGGTCAAGGCATCGCTTCCACCTTCCGCAATAATTGCCTTTTCCAGTACAGCCCCAAATGTATTTAACTGGAACATTGAAACCTTGCTATACAGCCAGGGTTTTAATCCTTGTTCGAACCTTCTCGCCTTACGCTTGTCGGTATTGACTTGATAAGTAGCAAACCTTGCAACTCGTTAAACTTCGAAGCATATTCTGGCACAGTCATAGTTCCTTGTTTCAGCTCCAGAAATTGCACCTCTAGCTGATTCTGAGAACTCGCTGGAAAGTACATTTCAAAAGCATTTCCTTAAATCTATCCAATGCTATCACTCGTTGTCCCCCACGAACCTTATTCGCTTGTCTCCAGTAGTTAGCTTCAGACTTCAGCATTAACGTTGCAAACGCAGTCTTCTAATCCTCGTTGACTCTAGCAACGTCAAACACCTTCTCTATTTCCATGATCCAGGTTTGGGCTTCCACCGGATTCATAGATCCTTAAAACGCTGGCGATCCAACCGCTTTAAATTCCTTGAAGGTCGTGACTTGAGCTTGCAGTTGATTCATAAGTACACCCGTCAACAAAGTTACCAACTGCTGAACCGGGTTAGCGTTGGCCTCATTATTATTGTTAGTAGACCCCTCAAGACGTGGTTGTTGACGTGGTTGTCTTCTTCTAGGAGTCATTTTCTATTAAAATATACACTTATTAGTTCATTACTCAACTTCTTGAGTATTTGATGTTTAACTTAAACATTCTAAGATTAAAGCTATAACACAAAACATTTCAAATAAATTTTGATATTTTATTCATTCATAACGTTTTAAAACATAATAAAGATAGCACATCTGCTATTAACATCCACTTTCCTGAACTAGACAAGTTTCAGGATTATATATTCATACTACCCCTTTATTTATCTCAAAATAAGGGATTTACAGTGTATTCATTCATATACTTGACCACATATTATTATCAATCTTATTCTTTCTATCTGGGAATATTAAGACGTCGAGAGGCTTCTCTATGTTCTTCCTCCATAATACGATACGCCGTCCTACGATCCATCACGAACCACGGCGAATCTTCAAACTGAGGTGGGTAATAAAAGACTCGATCCTGGGCCCTATCAATTTCAGAATTTAAGGCATAATCCATTTCATTCATTCTAGCTTTCTTCGTTTGGACCTTAGCTTCAGCACGGTCTGCACGATTAGTCGCCTTCATCCAAGCGTCCTTTGCTCTTTCACGCTTAGTTGATTCCTCTTTCAAGTCATCTTTTAACTTCTCCACATCAGTCTTCATCTTCTTGTTCACCGCCAACAGATCTTCATGTTGACCCTTAGTATGAACTTGGTCCCACTCCGTGTTTCCAAGTCGTGAGTCGAGTTCCTGAATCTCCGCATCTTTCTGCTCTATCGTAGTATGATGCATCTCAACTAACTCCTTCAGCTCCTCAACTTATCCTGTAATTCTATGTTACGATCATACAGTGCATCATACATCTCAACTGATATAGAGTTTGGTGGAAACTCCACATGATCGTCTTCCTTATCTTCCTCCTCTATCTCCTCAAAACTTTCTTCCTCGGGATCGGTCACAGGCTCATCCTCTGAAATCAATTGCTCTCGCACCACGTGGATATCCCGGGGTTCGTCATCTCTAGGTATCTGAGGTATCACTTCCCTTGCTGGGCTGGATCCTCCATCATTAGACATCCTGACAACAAAAATATTTCTAAGTTTATTTATTATAGGACATTCTTCGATACTCGCGAAAAAATAAGTTATTAACACATGGCACATAATGTCTTTTATTGTTTATCTTCGATGGATACCTTAATTCATTCCTTAAAACTCGATAAGAGTTAGACACCACTATGTTTCTGTCTCCTTAAAGGTTACTTCCTAAGGTTTCCCCACCTAACGTTCATAACCTAAAGCTCTGATACCAACATGTGACACCCCCAAATTCAGATACTTCATTCCCACAGGATTTGGTGCTCACTATCAAAAAAAATTACATCTAACTACCCATAATAAAGGATAAAGACATAAAATAACTTAAACAATAATCTTTTCCCTTAAAGGGTTATATCATCTCAAAAAAAACAATCCCAGGTAATCTAACCTTAAATCATTAAATAAGTTTGTGGAATACATCATAAAATAAAACAAGTCTTATAACATAATTCACTTAAATAAATTCAATAAATCTTCAACACTTGGACATCTTGCCCTTTTCTTTGCTAGTAAATGGCTCATCGACTTTCTCAACTGTAGCTGCAGTTTAAATGCAAGAGTGATCAAAAAATTGCTCACCGATATAAATAATAGTAATTATAACAACATGGGAATGAACAACTAGTACTGAACAATAATGAACTTGTTCTATAAATCAAAAAATAGAAAACAAGTTCGAATTTAATATTCTGATGGTCTTAAGACCATGAACTATGTCCCCGGTGTTTAGGTGTTATTACCTTAACCTTAACAATCATTTAGACTATACAGACCCTTCTTAACGTACTTAGGGGGATCAGCCCTTTGTACCATATATTGTGCATAAACATATAAACGTTACACGTACAAAATCCCCTATGTTAGGGTTGTTCGTCTCAGGTTGAATTTAGAATTTCCGCACTAAAGAAAGTTTAGTTTGGAACTAGCTTATCAGTGGTTCTAGAATTTTAGAACACTATTCAATTATAGACTAGTTCAATCAATAATAGTTTGCTTACTACTTGAAGGTTTAATACAATAATATAGAATTGAACAAGGCTATAAAAGTCAAAGATCGAATAATAGAAATGTACAACTTAATAGATATAGTATATATGCAAAGTACTACATTCAAAAGAGTTAGAACAATCTCATTTGAATCAATGTATTAGAACAATATATACTTTGAATAACAATATCAAGTCAAGTCTTAGGAAAATGAAACTCGCTCGATGTAATGAATTAGATTACAAGAGCTTATACAATCATACACAAAATAAAATCAATGGGCTTGCTCAACTTTAATATAAAATTTAGGAATAGAAAGCTTGCTTGACATAAAAGATAATGTAGCTATGAAACTTGCATTCATTATAAAAGAGAATGAAGTTAGGAAACTTGCCTTGTATGTAAGCTACACAAGTATAATAATATTTGCCAATTACCCTACATATATCATTTAAATCGCAATAACAATTAGTTGTATTAATATTAGCTTTTGGGGTTTAACCCACCATTTAAGCCATACCCTTAACTTAATGTATAATCATGTTGGTTAACATCCTTAACGAATCTAAAATCTCACCAGAGTCTAACATAAACTTTATCATTCATTTCTAACTCTCATAAACATCACATTTTGTTCATTACATAACTTAATTAAATAATCACTTAGAATCTTCACACTTTATATTACATCACATTGAAATCTGTTATTATAGTCCGCGTTATGTTTTAACATCATTAACATGCATGCCGAACTAGATTAAGTCCATGAATTACAACCAACAAACAAACAAACATCACTGTCTAGGCTTAAGGCATGGCGCAGCTGCGCCAGAAAACCCTACGGCGCAGCTGCACCATTTCTGCCTGTGGTACCGGCCTAGCTACGCCGTACACAGACAGAAACTGCAGTTAGTAGCTCTGTTTTGCACCAACACTCCAATTAACCCAATTTCCACATAAATTCATGAAACTTAGCAACTAAAAATTTATAATAATATCTATAAACATGATACACACTATTCTAGCCACATAAACATTATGTATACCCAAATTTGAAGGATCAAACCCCAAATTTTCCCAATTTCTTCATTTTTTACACTTTTAGCGAATTCAATCGCCACGACTTCATTTCTTAACCAATTGACACGATTCAAAATATGTCGCTTTCGTTTTTTAATATACTAACACAATCCAACATCAATTTGCAGATTATAGCAAGTGTTGAACTTGAAATTTTTTACTTACTAACCATATTATATGAGTATACATTGACATTCTAACTTCTTTCTTACATAGCCAATTCTCACGAATTTGATTACTAACTACTGTATATATATGACAATAGATGATTCTACAACATAATTACGCACACCCATAGCCCATATCTTATATTCAACAACCAATCAAAAATCCACTTCAAGAGAATGGAAATCACAAAATAAAAAATTAGAGTTAGGGTAGATTATACCTTGATTTAGCAAGATGTTTAGCAAGCTCTTCTCTTCCTCTTGACAATCTAAGAGAATTCTCTCTAGCTCTCATTCTCAATTCTCTGTGTTTCCTTATTCTCACCAAACCCTCTCTAAACTTAGCCTTAAAAAAAAGACGCGTAGAAATAAACTGAAGACTCCCCACGTTCATCAGTTAAAAAAAAATATGTCTATCAGTTATGTTAGGCCAAAAGCCATAAGGCTGTGCTTGGTTTACAAAATTTCCCTTACTTCCAATTTATTTTAATAGTCTTATATTATATAGTTTTCTCTTGTCACACTTTAGTTAATTTAAATAACTTACAATAATAGTTATAATAATTATAATTTTTTTTATTTTATTATAATTATACTTAGGATTAATAAATAATTATATATCTAAATTAATTATTAAATTAGACTTAAACATCACTTTATTTAATTTATTTATTTTCTTAAATATTAAACAATTCATTTAATTTAATTATTTTATTAAAATAAATCTTTCAAATAAAAAATATCAATATTCAATTTAATTAACATTAATCAATTTAGTTACTAAATTCTTGCATCACAATTTCATCAATTATTTATTTTCCTCAATAAATAAATTATTTAAAAATTTTATTTAATTTAATAAATATTTAAATTAAATTATAAATTTCTTTATCGTTACACTCTCTCTCTTTACACCCACGAATTTTATTGTTGGACCAGTCCCAAATCAAGTCCCAAGTTCACCCATATCAGATTAGAAAGCTTAGATTTAAGTATTACTGAAGAAAGGTATAAACCCTATACCTAAATCTTATCTCTAATGTTATGTTAGATGTTATGTTTTTGTGTTTTAATATGTTGTATGACATGTTAATAAGTGATCTGGGTTGGTATATTATAGATCTATAACATCTAGATCCACAAAACTGAAGATTTTAAAAATCTCGAAAAACTTTAAAATGTTGTGTGACAGTCAAATGTCAGACCTCAAAGATCGATACTTGTTAGTTGTTTTAGTGTTTTAAAAATTTGTACTTGTAGTATGGTATAAGGACTCTTCTCTGGAACTGGAATCAGTCAGATTATGTATATAATACAAGTTCTGGATTGTCAAATCTCATTGACCGGTCATGACTTAACCATTCTGGGTAACCCAGAACTTGCCCAAAAAGCTCTGACAGCTTGTTCATGAGCCCAGATCTAGCATGTGGTTGTTGATTTGATTTAGTTGTTGTATCTAAGTTGCAATATGGTATGTGGACTTTAGATTCAAGCCTTTAGAATACCTAAATGATAAACATGTTTAATGTAGTAGATGATCAAAGTAGGCCAAATGATCACGGATTGTGTTTTCTGGGTAACCTAGAAAACTCAAGTTCGTGATTTCTGACATGGTTTGACCGGGCTATATCTTATGATTATGTTGTAGTTAGACTGATTACGTGTAATAGATCTGTTCTTTGTTATGTGGACTACCATCTGGAATCCTCAAACCACCAAAACATTACATTGATAGCAAGTTGTGGAAGCCCAAAAGTGGCTAGTCGAACTGTTCTTATTTTCTAGGTAACTTATAAAATAAAGAACATATTTGACAGCTATTTTGCAAGCCTAGATCTCATTTGTATGAGGTTGTTTGTCCTTGTTTATTGTTGGATCATGTAGTGTTACATTAGTATTACAAGATAAATATCATAACATGCCCAGAAACAACATAGACAATGATCTATGATTGGTTAAAGTAGGCAACCTATTAACTGTCTATGAATGTTCTTGAGTTCTGAAAAACACCTATAATGACAGTTTTGTCACTATAGGTACCTTTAGCGACAGATAAATTATAAAATTAATTATTTTAATTAATAATTAGGGAAAAATAGTTTTTAATTATTAAAAATTAACAATAAATTCCTAAAAATTATTTTAAAGCTTAAAAATGGGGTTTTATTAATTTTGAATATATTTCATTAATATTTAATATTTTAAGAATATTAATGGTATTTAATTTATTTAATTATTATATTAAATAAATTACTTAAAGACGATTTTAATACTTTAAAAATCATTTGAAATTATAATAAGGTGTTAGAAAATATTTTAAGTTATTTTTAATGACTTTTAATATTTTGTGGTGATTTTTATTAATAAATTAATATTAAAGATAATTGATTTATTTAATAAATATATTAAATAAATTGTGGAAAAATAGAATTAATGTTTTAAAAATCATATAAAAATGATTTAAGGGTTATATAAATATTTTAAGTTATAAAATATAACTTTTGATATTTTATCATGAAAAAATTAATATTTTAATATTAATGGCAGTTATTTAATAATGGTTTTAATTACTTAAAAGCAATAATAAAGTATTAAAAATACTTTAAAATATTATAAATAATTTATAATATTATGTTGTGTATTTTATTAATATTTGACATTAATTAAATATTAATAATAATGGAATTAAGTGATATTTAAATTATTTAAATATGATATTAATGATTAAAAAATTATTTTAAATGATAATAATTATTTGAAAATTATTATAAGCTATTAAAGAATATTTTAGTTGATTGATAAATTATCTAAGATAATTGTGAAGTATTTAGGTAGGGTCTTAGTGAGATTAGGCTCGATGATTGTCCGACTAGGCCGTCGGGAAGTCAAAATAGTACCGAACTCATCTCAGACTGAAATAGTTTGACTTGAGATTAGGTCTTAAATATTTTATTGACTAATAGGATTATGTGTTAATATGTTTAGGTTATTTTATAATTGTGATGATATTATTCTAATTTGTATATCGATATTATTAATATTAGGTATCCAGTCAAAGCTAAATAGATTGCGTAGCAGTAGTCGGCGATAAAGGCAAGTTTCCTAACTCGAACTCGAGTTGATTATTGTATAATATGTTCGTGATTAATCATTACTGATTATATCACATTTTTAATTATTGATTCGCACGTTGTGCATATTGCATATGTTATTTAGGTATGAAAGACTGATCACCTTCAATACCATTTGGTCCAGTTAATTTATTCATGATCCTTATTGACCATTCATTCCTATTGTCTCGGTCGTTCAGCTATATAAATTTGATTCATGTTATTTCATAATTGTTATATTGCTGAAAGTCAGTCAGCTTATTGTTCATTCTTTTCAATCATGATATTTCCTTTATATTGAACTTAAACTTGCTGGGTAAAATTGTTGTTCAGCCTTGCTATATCATGATAAATATTACAAATTAGGACGAATACGTCGGATACAGACAGAGTCAAAAGATAGTTTAAGTATTGGTTTAGCATACAGATAAAAATTATAACAGTATTGTATGTTAATAACATTGTATGTCTTATAAGATATTGAATTCAGGTAATAAGTTAATGTTGTCGACCTTAGTGTGACGCCCCCAAAATAGGTTTACATCACTCATTTTGAGTCGCCAAATACATAGTACAGAAATAAATACAACTCCATTACTACAATTGTCGTGCAAAATACGACAACACATAAACTGCGAGTTTAAATATAAATTTTATCTTCTAGACAATATCCATACTCAAATAAGTCATCATTACAATTATTGAAACACTATTTTATAAAATAGTGAGGACTGCTAACACAACTGACTGAAAATATCACTCCACACCCTGACTAGTTCCCGCTATATTTTCGCCTCTTGAGAAAAATGGAACAAAAAGGAAAAGGGTGAGCTAAACTAGCCCAATAAAAATATTATTACTAAGATAATATACAACAAATTATCACTAGCCTTCAACAGGGAAAAATTATATAGAATATAATAGACAATAAGTTTTAGATCAACAACTGCAGCGGAAATAGCAATCGATTAGAAAAGTCAAGTAGAGAATGAATTCTACTATCTTGTACAATTTAAAAGTCCATCATCAATATTTTATCCCTGTAACAACAATCAATATACATCTTTAATCAAATATTCATCTTTACACTACAGGCCAAAGATATTCATTTGTATCACCAGTCGGTCATGTTTATCTCAACACCTATTCATCTTTGTACTACGGGCCAAAGATATTCATTAGTTAATCATTCATCTTTGCACTACAGGCCAAGGATATTCAGTAATATCATCATTTAGGACTGAGGATGATGAAAAATATCTTAAAGAAAACGAATCTAATAAGACAGAAGGACAAATATTAGGAATTCGTACTACAGTTTATCTAAGTGCAATAATACTCCATAATAACCAATCGTGAAGTAGAATTCAAAAATAAAGAACAAAATATGGATACAATCAAAGATAACCATAATAGACATCTTGGACAAAAATAAAAATTTTTATTTTTCGGTGAATAATGCCATATTCGTAAATAGTGTCGTATACGTGAATAGTACAGTATACGTAAATAGTAATCCCGACATAAAAAGTTCCAAATTTGATAAAAAGTTCAAACCAATATTTCGGCATAATGATATTGAAGAAAATAATATCATTTAAGCAGAAAATAACATCCCTTACCTTAAAAGAATCGTACTTTTGACTGGAATATCGGATATAGTGCTGAAGGAACTTGTACTGAATAACAGCTCTCAAAGTATCTAAATACTCATAAAATATGCTAGATAATATCGAGAGAGAAAGAGAGAAAACTTGTTTCTGGTATGATTTTCAATTCTAACTTATCACTCTATTTATAGGAAAATGTTAGAACGCCAAAGCAGACTTAACCTGTAACCTGATGGCTTTACCTGCTACTATTCCCACCCACCACATTTGAAATAAAATTTTAGCACATTTCTTCACCAGCCATAGGTGGGGCCCACTCATTCTAGAATTTTCCACCAAAATGATAAATTCAGAAACTTTAATAATTTCTTAACCAGTCACCTCTTAAAATTCATAACAAATCATACATTCATTTTTAACGGTTCAAAATTTGTGGACATATACTCAACTTATATATGTATAACATATCCAAAAATCACAACGATCCAATGGTCAGATTAAAAATTATAACTCACGCAATATATCTCCAGAACACTGGTTTGATTTTTAATACCTCCATTCTGACAAAAATACTGATAAAGCACCTCAACATTAATTTCTTCATTTATAACCACATAAATAAATTCATCATTTATATCCACATCAAATAAATATTTCCTTATCATATAAATTAATAATTAATTATTCACAAATAATATTACAGAATCACAATATTGTGCAAAACTGTGTGCTCGAGTATTACTGTATTTTAACTACGGGGTATTCTAACAGTGTTAACGGTAACAATTACGTCGTTATTTATAAAAACTCATACTTTTTCATTTTCCTTCATCCAACCGTTTTTCGTTATTGGGCCCACAAATGGCTGCGCCGTCGTACGAATATTCCCCGACAAAAAGAATATTCCACAACCAAACGAATATTTTCCGATAAAATGAATATTTTACAACCACTTGCTTATTTTGTAAAATTTGCACATTTCACTCATAACAAAAGTATTATATCAAATTAACACCTTATTAATTTAGAATAATGAATAGAGGAAAATTTAATTTTATTTATATCAAAAAAATTCGGGGTCTTACAACCTCGCTCCTTATGAAATTTCGTCCTCAAAATTGATGAACGCACCTGGTATTTCGAAAAGGTGAGGATACCTCGCTTTTATTTCTAATTCTAACTCCCAGGTCATTTCCTCCATAGCATGGTTCCTCCACAAAAGCAAAAGCTTAACTTGTGGTATAACCTTTATGCATAGGACATGCTCTTTCCTATCCAAGATCTTAACAGGTACCTCCTCGTACATTAAATTCTCGGCTATCTCGTTTGGTTCTAACGCAATAATGTGGTTTGGGTCGTCCACATATTTACGTAACATCGATACGTGAAAAACGTTATGAACAAGCGACATACTTAGCGTTAAGGTGAGTTTATAGGCCACAGTTCCTACTCGATCGAGAATTTCAAATAAATCGAAGGTTTGAGCTTTCTTCTCTTCATCGACTTTTACTTCTAGAATAACGCCTTCTTCCACCTTCTTCTTTATATTCATCAGCTCCGGTGTGTAGCTTGAGCAGCTTTAACTTTATCGATTAAAGTCGGTTCTACTCGTTTATTTGATATCATCACATGTGTAAGACCCCAAATTTTATAAAATAAAAGTATTCAATTTTTCTTATAATTACAATTCAGTAAATGGTTAAATTGATAAAAAGTTAAAGTTATGGGTGAAATATAAATTTTTTTTCAAAATAAACAAGTGGTTATAAAATATTTATTGTTGTCGGAGAATATTCGTTTGGTCGTGGAATATTCTTTCTGTTGGAGAATATTCGTACGACGGCGCAACCATTTGTGAGCCCCATAACGAATAACTGTCGGATGAAGAAAACGACAAATTTGAGTTTTTATAAATAACGGCGTAATCGTTACCGTTAACACTGTTGGAATACCCGGTTGTGAGACCCCAGATTTTATGAATAAATATTTAATATTCTCGAAATATTTCTATTTTTTTTATATTATGGTATGGATTTGATATAATGTTATAGTTGTGGGTAGTATTTATAAATTTTGTAAAGTATGCAAGTTGTTATATAATATTCGATTGGTCGAGGAATATTTTTTTTATCGGGGAATATCCGTACGACGGTATAATCATTGGTGGACCCCACAACAGAATTATTGTCGGATTGAGAAAACGACAAAAATATTTTATAAAAATAACGGCGAAAGTTTTACCGTTAACTGTTGAAACACCCGGTGTTAAAAGTACAGTAATACGCGTGATTGCATATTAGCACACGGTATTGATTATTGATGCTTATGTGAGAAGTCACTCAGTATTGTTCAATCGGGTATTCGAGACACTTTTTTTTTCAGAGTACTATTCACGAGTTACTATTTATGAGTTACTATTCACGGGTTACTATTCACCTAAATTACTATTCACCCGAATATTATTCACTCAGATATTTGGGGTACTTTTCGTGTTGAAGTACTATTCACGAGGTACTATTCACGAGTTACTATTCACGGGTTACTATTCACCTAAATTACTATTCACTCTATTATTGTTCACTCGGGTATTTGGGACACTTTTCGTGTCAGAGTACTATTCACGAGTTACTATTCATGAGTTATAATATTAATAATGAATGTTGTTCGGAGTTGAATTTGGAGACGCAGACGTGATATTTGAGTCCGAAACGTCGAAATTAGTAAAAATAGTCTATAAACACAAAATTTTTTGAAATTCACTATTTGGTCAAAAAGTCAACAGTTGATTTTTTCGGAAAAAGTCAAACATCGAAATTTCAAAATTTATATTTTTGATAAAAATGGTTTCATTATGTTGGAATTATTTGTGTTAGTGAAAATCGACATTTATTTCGATAATAATTGATATTTGGATGTTATATTGACCAATCGGGTATTTAACCGGATAAATGAGCAATTGATTGCTATTATTTCACATGATTATAACTATTTGTTCACGTGTTATACTATTGACTCACATTCTTGTTACTATTAGGGGAGTTGGTGCAAGATTGATAATACTTGCATGACTGAGTTAAAAATAGAGCTATAGAGGGAGGTACTATATTGTAATTAATTTTTCACATGTTTAGAACTATTGAGTCACATGATTTTACTATTGATTCACATGATTTACTATTAGGGGAGTTGGTGAAAGTTTGATAATACTTGGATGATTGAATTAAAAATGAAAGAAAATTTGGAGGTATTGTACTATAATATTTCGAGCCCCAAAACGTGCAATTATCAAAACTATGTTTTCCTATAAATAGAAGCTCATTCTTCATTCACATTTCACCAATTCACTAAAGCTTTAGAGCCATTATTATAGAGAGAAATTATAGAGAGAAGCTATAAAGAGAAAATCTATAGAAGAAGAGAAGTCTGCTCCCTCACTACTCCTATATCCAGATTGTTTCAAAGGTATGGAATATTATTTCTTTCTTTTATCTTCATGAAGAGAACTTCTATTGTTCCATTCTTTGTTATTATGTTGGAATAACCTGTTTATGCGAAGTACCGCATACTTGGTGAAATTCTTCGATTATTCCATTCCTTATTATTCTGTCGGAACATCCTGTCTGTACGTTCTACGTCGGACCTGGTCCCATTATTTATTATTCTGTTGGAACATCCTATCTGTACATTCTACGTCGGACCTGGTTTCGTCTTTACTATTCTGTTGGAATATCATGTCAGTGCGTTCTACGCTGGACCTGGTTCTGTCTTTACTATTCTGTTGGAATATTCTGTCTGTGCGTTCTACGCCGGACCTGGTTCCGTCTTTACTGTTCTGTTGGAATATCATGTCTGTGCGGTTTACGCCGGACCTGGTTCCGCTATTTATTATTCTGTTGGAATAACTTGCCTATGCGGTCTATCGCATGCCTAGTGATTTCTTTTGTTATTCCATTCCTTATTATACTCAGTTGGTTAAAGTTTTGGCTTCTATACTCCATGAAATTAGTGGAATATCCTTTATATTTGCGCTTCATCCAGTATCTTTTTATGGAAATATTCTTCTGAGCATTCTTGAATTTTACTCCACAAAGCAGTATCATGTTAACAATTTGGACGTTATCAGTTCCTGGATAAATTAATTCTTGAACTTATTTTATTGAATTCGTATATCATTGTCATTATCCTCATGATCATATTTTGTTGAAAGTCATCTGTGGCCTGTAGTGCATAGATGGACTTGGTATGCTTATGACCAGGGATTATTCGGTGTAATCATGGCCGTAATGTTACAAATGATGTGGCAAAAATCCTCATTTGCCGTAGTGCATTGATGGACAGTTTTTGGTATGATTATGGCTATGGATTCTCTTTGGCCGTAGTGCAAAGATGAATTGTTTTATGGCATGATCAGAACCGTTGATGAAAATATGATTATCTTTAGCCGTAGTGCATGGATAATTCGTGGTCCTGATACTAAAGAATATCCTTGGCCGTAGTGCAGGGGTGATTCGATGATGTGGATTATTTATTAAGCTGAGTCTCAGCGATAAAAGTCATGAAAAACCTTTTAAATCATAAAAGATAGTAGATTTTATTTTCTACTTGACTCTTTTAATGGATTGCTTGTTCCGCTGCAGTTAAACTTGATGTCTATTATATTTTATCAGTTTAACATTGTTGGAGACTAATGATAATTTATTATGCATTATCTTAGTCATAATATTTCTTACTGGACTACTTGAGCTCACCCTTTTGCTTTCATTGTTCTCTTCAGTAAATGAGAATATAGCTGGGACGAGTCGGGGAACGGAGTGATGGTCCAGAGAATAGCATTAGTAGTCCTCACTATTCTGTGAAATAGTGTGATAATAATTGTAATGAGGACTCCTTTTGAGTTTGTATAATCTCTAGTAGACAATATTTGTATTCAAACTCACAGTTCATGTTTTGTCGTGTTGTACACGACAGTTGTATTAGTAAGATGTATTTGAATTCTGTACATGTATCTGGCGACCTAAGATGGGTGATGTATACCTAATTTTGGGGGCGTCACAGTTGGTATCAAAGCTTAGGGATATGATCCCTAGCTAGGATGTGAGAATAGAACTAGGAGGGGAGAGACAGGGAATTCCTTCGCTAGTATGACCTACCTAAGTTTATTTGGTATTTAATTGGTCGGTCAGAATATAGAGATAATATGTTACATGTTAATTAACCTTTGTTTTATGACAGTGTTTGGGAATGACAGCTGAAAATGTTTACAATGGAGTGAATGAGACCGTGGAGACACCTATAATCACCAACTAGGTTAATGTGATTAGAGATATCCATGTGGTGATTGAGGAATTAAAAGTTGCACTCAAGCTAGTCGCAAAGGTAGCAACTGAGAGTGAGGAAGAAGAGGAACCTGAGGTTGATTTATTAGAAGAACTTATTGATCAAAATGTAGAATTATAAAATCGTATTCATGAGTTAGAAGAGCAGGCTAAAGAACGACAGGCGGTCGTAGAACAAAATGATGCAATAATTCAAAATTGTATTACCCGATGTGCGATGATTGAACAGAAGCACTCTTTGGCAGAGTATACGATATTAAAGCTGGAATCTGAGAATTCAAATGTCAAGGAGCAGCTGAAAGAAGAAATAACTGAACGAGTGAGAATGAAAGATGCATGGGTGAAAGCCGCACGACGCGTTGATATTGTGAAAAGAGAAGTCCGATCCAAGAAAGCTAAAATAGATGATATGTAAATTTTTTTTCGACAGTAATTGGGAAAATCCAGCATCGAGTTTTGAATTACCCTAACGAGGAATCAAACGAAGTTATCACGGGTTAGTTAATTATAAATTCTTGCGAAGTCTATACCTTATTAGATACCAGTTCTACCCATTCTTTTATCTCTCTTGCTTGCGCTCAACGTTTAAATTTGACTTCGAAGAAATTAGACTTTGACTTATTGGTTGAAACTTCGATAGTAGAAACCTTCGTTACATCCACTATTTATAAATCTTGTTCAAATCAACACTTTCACGTTACCTGTCGATCATATCTCTTTGAAAATACTTGCCTTTTATGTGATTTTAGGAACGATTGGTTAACTACTCATCATTCTTTTCGTAAGGTGGTTAACTTTCATATTCCTAACCAACCTGCTATGCGAATTCAAGCAACCAAACCACTAAAGTCAATCATTGTCATATCAAGCCATAAGTAAAGAGCCCCGAGCCTTTCGCTGGTGACTTCCTTGTGTGGAATGCACCGAAGCCGAACTTTCCGTAGGGGACGTTGTGAATGACGATGTCAAGTTGATAGGTATCAATGTGACGTACTATCCAAGTCTTGGATGAGAATCACAGTTTTGAATGATATTTCTATCGTTAATAAATTTCTTGACGTATTCTTGAAGACTTCTTAGCCTACCCTTAGAGTGTGAAATCAAATTTTGTATTGACCCCAGTACAAAACCTATTTCTTAAACCTTCAAATATTTCTGCAACCAAAACGAGCGTATAATGCGCCAAAGACGTCGGCTCGAGCTGTTGAAGATTACGATCGTACCATGCAATATCATCGTGGAAATGCGAACGTGGTAGCTGACGCGTTTAGTAGAAGATTGTATGCGTTTACGAGTGCGATGTTGTTAACATAAAGACCCATTTCGTACGACTTACAAATGATGAAGATAGAGTTAAAGACTCTAGGAACCCACGTGAAGATAACGAATATACGAGTAGAATCAACTTTAATCGATAAAGTTAAAGTCGCTCAAGCTACAAACTCGGAGCTGATGAATGTGAAGAAGAAGGTTCAAGAGGGCGTTATTCTAAAAGCAAGAATCGACGAATAAAGGAAATCTCAACCCTCGATTTAATTGACCCATTTTAAATTCTCAATCAAGTAAGAACTGTGGCTTATATACTCGTTTTACCGCCAAGTATGTCGCGTGTTTATAACGTTATTAACGTGTAGATGTTATGTAAAAATGTGGACGACCCGAACCACATTATTAATTTAGAACCGGACGAGATAGCAGAAGTTTTAACGTATGAGGAGATACATGTTAACATCTTGGATAAGAAGAATCGTATTCAACACTCAAAGGTTATACCTCAAGAGTTAGAATCTGACGAGGTATCCTCACCTCTTCAGCATTCTAGGTACGTACGTAAATTTCGAGGGCAAAATTCAATAAGGAGGGGAGATTGTGAGACCCCATATTTTATGAATAAATATTTAATATTCTCGAAATATTTTTATTTATTTATTTTTTTTTATATTATGGTATGGATTTGATATAATGTTATAGTTGTGGGTAATATTTATAAATTTTGTAAAGTATGCAAGTTGTTATATAATATTCGATTTGTCGGTGAATATTTTTTTTATCGGGGAATATCCGTACGACGGTATAATCATTGGTGGACCCCACAACGAAATTATTGTCGGATTGAGTAAACGACAAAAATATTTTATGGAAATAACGGTGAAAATTTTACCGTTAACTGTTGAAACACCCGGTGTTAAAAGTACAGTAATACGCATGGTTGCATAGTAGCACACGGTATTGATTATTGATTCTTATGTGAGAAGTTACTCAGTATTGTTCAATCGGGTATTCGGGACACTTTTTGTGTCGGAGTACTATTCACAAGTTACTATTTATGAGTTACTATTCACGGGTTACTATTCACCTAAATTACTATTCACCTGAATATTATTCACTCGGGTATATGGGGTACTTTTCGTGTCGGAGTACTATTCACGAGGTACTATTCATGAGTTACTATTCATGAGTTACTATTCACGGGTTACTATTCACCCAAATTACTATTCACTCTAGTATTGTTCACTCGGGTATTTGGGACACTTTTCGTGTCGGAGTACTATTCACGAGTTACTATTCATGAGTTATAATATTAATGATGAATGTTGTTCGGAGTTGAATTTGGAGACACAGACGTGATATTTGAGTCCGAAATGTCGAAATTAGTAAAAATAGTCTATAAACACAAAATTTTCCGAAATTCACTATTTGGTCAAAAAGTCAACAGTTGATTTTTTTCGGAAAAAGTCAAACATCGAAATTTCAAAATTTATATTTTTGATAAAAATAGTTTCATTATGTTGGAATTGTTTGTGTTAGTGAAAATTGACATTTATTTCGGTAATAATTGATATCTGGAGGTTATATTGACCAATCGGGTATTTAACCGGATAAATGAGCAATTGATTGCTATTATTTCACATGATTATAATTACTTGTTCACATGTTATACTATTGACTCACATTCTTGTTACTATTAGGGGAGTTGGTGCAAGATTGATAATACTTGCATGACTGAGTTAAAAATAGAGCTATAGAGGGAGGTACTATATTGTAATTAATTTTTCACATGTTTAGAACTATTGAGTCACATGATTTTACTATTGATTCACATGATTTACTATTAGGGGAGTTGGTGAAAGTTTGATAATACTTGGATGATTGAATTAAAAATGAAAGAAAAGTTGGAGGTATTGTACTATAATATTTCGATCCCCAAAACGTGCAATTATCGAAACTATGTTTTCCTATAAATAGAAGCTCATTCTTCATTCACATTTCACCAATTCACTAAAGCTTTAGAGCCATTATTATAGAGAGAAATTATAGAGAGAAGCTATAAAGAGAAAATCTATAGAAGAAGAGAAGTCTGCTCCCTCACTACTCCTATATCCAGATTGTTTCAAAGGTATGGAATATTATTTCTTTCTTTTATCTTCATGAAGAGAACTTCTATTGTTCCATTCTTTGTTATTATGTTGGAATAACCTGTTTATGCAAAGTACCGCATACTTGGTGAAATTCTTCGATTATTCCATTTCTTATTATTCTGTCGGAACATCCTGTCTGTACGTTCTACGTCGGACCTGGTCCCATTATTTATTATTCTGTTGGAACATCCTATCTGTACATTCTACGTCGGACCTGGTTTCGTCTTTACTATTCTGTTGGAATATCATGTCAGTGCGTTCTACGCTGGACCTGGTTCCGTCTTTACTATTCTGTTGGAATATCCTGTCTGTGCGTTCTATGCCGGACCTGGTTTCGTCTTTACTATTCTGTTGGAATATCCTGTCTGTGTGGTTTATGCCGGACCTGATTCTGTTATTTATTATTCTGTTTGAATAACCTGCCTATGCGGTCTATCGCATGCCTGGTGATTTCTTTTGTTATTTCATTCCTTATTATACTCAATTGGTTAAAGTTTTGACTTCTATACTCCATGAAATTAGTGGAATATCATTTATATTTGCGCTTCATCCAGTATCTTTTTATGGAAATATTCTTCTGAGCATTCTTGAATTTTACTCCACAAAGCAGTATCATGTTGATAATTTGGACGTTATCAGTTTCTGGATAAATTAATTTTTGAACTTATTTTATTTAATTCGTATATCATTGTCATTATCCTCATGATCATATTTTGTTGAAAGTCATTTGTGGCTTGTAGTGCATAGATGGACTTGGTATGATTATGACCAGGGATTATTCGGTGTAATCATGGCCGTAATGTTACAAATGATGTGGTAAAAATTCTCATTTGCCGTAGTGCATTGATGGACAGTTTTTGGTATGATTATGGCTATGGATTCTCTTTGGCCGTAGTGCAAAGATGAATTGTTTTATGGCATGATCAGGACCGTTGATGAAAACGTGATTATCTTTAGCCGTAGTGCATGGATAATTCGTGGTCGTAATACTAAAGAATATCCTTGGCCGTAGTGCAGGGGTGATTCGATGATGTGGATTATTTATTAAGCTGAGTCTCAGCGATAAAAGTCATGAAAAACCTTTTAAATCATAAAAGATAGTAGATTTTATTTTCTACTTGACTCTTTTAATGGATTGTTTGTTCCGCTGCAGTTAAACTTGATGTCTATTATATTTTATCAATTTAACATTGTTGGAGACTACTGATAATTTATTATGCATTATCTTAGTCATAATATTTCTTACTGGGTTACTTGAGCTGACCCTTTTGCTTTCATTGTTCTCTTCAATAAATGAGAATATAGCTTGAACGAGTCGGGGAACGGAGTGATGGTCTAGAGAATAGCATTAGTAGTCCTCACTATTCTGTGAAATATTGTGATAATAATTGTAATGAGGACTCCTTTTGAGTTTTTATAATCTCTAGTATACAATATTTGTATTCAAACTCATAGTTTATGTTTTGTCGTGTTGTACACGACAGTTGTATTAGTAAGATGTATTTGAATTCTGTACATGTATCTGGCGACCTAAGATGGGTGATGTATACCTAATTTTGGGGGCGTCACACCGGTGGTTAAAATACAGTAATACGCGTGTTTGCACAGTAGCACACAGTTTTACACAGTATTTTAAAATTATTGATTCTTACATAAGAAGGCACTACTGAATAATTGTCACAGTAATTACTGTTCAATATTTTATTTTATTGATTCAATAATTGCTGCGTTGATATTTTATATTATTATTGTTTCAATAATTGTTGCTACACATCATCTCTATTATCAGATCAATAATTCATATTATTTGAATAATATTATTAGATAACATTATTGGTAATGTCTGAAAAGTTCTGTTTAAGGAGAGGTTTGGTCATCTAATTGCGCGCCAATAAGGAGAAATCCTTATTGGAAAGCTCCCTTTTTCCTGGGAACGGCCTGGTTGTCAGTACTGTGATTCTGTAATATTATTTGTGAATAATTAGTTATTGATTTATATGATGAGAAAAATATTAATTTTATGTGGATATAGATGGAGAAAATTTTTAAAGTGATAATTATTGAAAAATAATATTTTATCTTTTCTGATAAAATAATTTATTATTATATTTAATAATATAATAATGGTGATAGTTTTATAATGAATGTGGTATATATGAATATATGAGGAGGAAGAGTATTTTTGTTGTATTAAATGATTAACACATATTTTGTGTGTCGGTGGACCCCCTTTCTTAACTGAAATTTGAATATAGCTTGTAAAATCGCCCGTTTATGGATTTCGGTCAATTTCTATTTGGAATTTGGAAAAATTTTCTTCTGCAAAGTTGTAGAGAATTGAATTTCCTATAAAAAGTCGCGAGATTCAAATTTTTGATAAAAGGACTATTTTCTATGAATTATTAAAGTTTTGGAAAATAAAATAATTTTTATTAATTTATGGGTAGGACCCACTTTGGTTGTTGAACACATGTGGGCTGCTGGGATTTTTTTTCCAGCCTTGGCATGCTTTGATTGCTGATGGTTGGTGTGTAGAAAATAGAGAATAAATAAAATTAATTTATTATTTTAGTCTCCTTTGGCGTTCTAGCATTTTCCTATAAATAGGTGCTTAAGTTAGAATTGAAAAATACACCAGAAACAAGTTTTCTTTCTCTCTATATTATCAAGCATATTTTGTGAGTATTTTGATATCTTGAGTGTTGCTCAGCGTTATATCCAATATTCAAGTCAGAAATACTGCTCTTTTGACGTAAGGGATTTTAAGGGTTATTATGTTTTTCAGTTCATACTTATTCCGTCCTTCAGAAAATTTTCGAAAAATTTGAAATGATATTTTGATGAGTTTTATTGATTGTGTCCAAAAATGGTGATTTTTGGATGTATAGATTAAGAGTTATGAATTTTATGAGAAAATACTATTTTTAAAGTAACCGCTTATAACTCCTTGTAGTTAACTCCAAAATTAATGAAATTTTTATTAGTGGTATATATATATATATAATATCAGTGTACTATGTGAATTTTGGAATTTTTGGATAAAAGTACAATTTACGATAAATGTCTAAATATTCGGTGGTTTTGGCCAAATAAAAAATAGTAAATGAGTCTTAAAAATTCTGAGAAAAATATATGTTCAATATGGGACTATATTCTGTTAAATCTCAGAAAAGAAATATTTTTAGAACTGATTTGGTATTTTTCATGAAAATTGACTAGTTATGAGTAAATGAATTAAATATGTTATGTGAAGTAAGAAAATTGAAAAATAGGATTTTACGGCTTGAGAATCATATACGAGGTATATGCAGATTTTTTATGAGGGTTTTTGATTATTGGTGATGAAATCTTATGAGTTTGGCATTTTAGGATGATTAAATGCATTATTTAGTAAAGTGTAAACAATTAAAATAAATTGTTTATAAGCTTAAGAAATATTATTCTTTCAATATCATTATACCGAAATATTGGTATGGATTTTTATGTGAAATTCCTACCTTTTTCATGTCGAGTTACTATTCACGAGTTACTATTCATGACAAAATTGGTTTTTTTTCTAACCAAATTATAGTTGATTTATGAATATTACTCTTGAGATTAAATCTATATGTTGATTATATTGATTTTATTATCATATATAACATTTTTATAACCCCAATGATGATATTTCTCTTTGACTTGAGTATAAAGATGGGTAGATTTTTGGTATGATCATGACTGGGTTTCCTTTGGCTAGTAGTGCAAAGTTAAATTGTTGACTGGTATGATCATGACCATTGAATTTATAATTGAATATCTTTAGCTTAAGTGCAAAGGTAAATTGATCAACATGGTTATAATTATTGTTTATATTAATTTTGAAATGATTATATATTTCTTTGAGAAATTAATATATTTGGCCTGTAGTGCAAATATGAACTGTTGATGAATATATTTGGCCTGTAGTGCAAAAATGAACTGTTGTTGAATATCTTTGGCCTGTAGTGTAAAGATGAACTGGTGATGAATATCTTTGGCTCATAGTGCAAAGATGACCTGTTGTTGAATATCTTTGGCCAGTAGTACAAAGATGAACTGGTGACGAATATCTTTGGCCCGTAGTGCAAAGATGTAGTTATTAGTATAATTATGAACATGAAATGTGATTTGGTGTAACCATGATCTTTGACGTTTCAAGTAAAGACAGGTGATAAAACTTATCTTCGTCCTAGATGAGAAGAGGAATTTAGAATCACAATTATGATTATGAGTTATTCATATGATTGTGGAAATAAACTGTTGATTGATGTTACAGGGATAAAATATTGTTGGTGGACTTTTAACGTGGATAAGATAATAGACTTTATAATCTATTTGACTCTTCTAATGGATTGCTCGTTCCGCTGCAACTATGGTTGAAAATTTTTATCATCTACCATATGTTCTAAATCTCTGATTTATTACTGTTGAAGATTATTGATAATTTATTTATCTTTAGTAATGATATTTTTTACTGGGCTAGTTGTGTTCACCCTTCTGTTTCACAATTTTTTTCAGGTAATAAGAGTATAGCTGGGTCGAGCGGGGGTTACAAGGGAATAGAACGGTGGTCATCATTTAGTAGTTATATTTGGTGAATCAAATAGGGTGAGGCAAACCCAACGTTGAAATGGTGTTTTGTCACTATCATACAAGATGTCTAATGACATACAACATCGTGTCATCATAAGACACGGTTGTGCACATCCACTTGCTGAGTATATCTACGAGCACTACCTATATAATCTTGGTGTTTGTTTGAAGTATAATTCACGATTAAAGACAGTGGAGATAATGATAAGTCAAGAGAAGACTCACCATTGGGAAGAATATGATAGTAATCTTCTCGTTTTTCTTTGGGGTCTATTGGGTCAACCAAGGATAATTCTGTGGCCATATAATATCTATCATAACCTAGACGCATGGCCTCCCATGTACGAAGGTTTCCTTGAGCACTTCCCAAAGATTCTAATTTCTAAAACAGTTTTTGACTATACCTTTATGTAAGGTGTCATTGTGAGGTGTTGTCCACGGTTGGGACATGAGTCACATTTGGTATATATTTGTATCCAAACTCACAGCATATGTGTTGTTGTATTTTGCACGACAATTGTTGTAATAAAGTTGTAGTTATTTTATGTACCATGTATTTGGCGACTCAGAATAGGTTGGATGGAATGGACCTATTTTGGGGTTGTCACATTTGGTATCAGATGTAAGACCCCAAATTATTAATAAATAAAATTTAATTCCTCTATTTATTATTTTGAAATAGTAAGGGTTGATTTGATTAATGTGGTTAGTTATGGGTAAAATGCGCAAATATTTCAAATAATCAAGTGGTTATAAAATATTTATTTTTATCAGAGAATATTTGTTTAGTCGTGGAATATTCTTGTTGTCGGAGAATATTCGGAGAATAAGTTGTTTATAAATAACGGCGGAGTTGTTACCGTTAATACTGTTGGAATACCCAGTGGTTAAAACACAGTAATACGCGTTGCACAGTAGCACATGGTATTGCACCAATTATTAATTTTTACGTAAGAAGGCATTACTCAATAATTGTTACAGTAATTACTGTTCAGCATTTTATTTTATTGATTCAATAATTGCTGCGTTGATATTTTATATTACTGTTATTTTAATAATTGTCACTACATAGTATTTTCTATTATCGGAGCAATAATTCATATTATTTGAATAATATTATTAGATAACATTATTGGCAATGTCTAGAAAGTTCTGTCTAAGGAGAGGTTTGGTCATCTAATTGCGCGCCAGTAAGCAGAGATCCTTATTGGAAAGCCCCCTCTTTCCTAGGAACGGCCTGGTTGCCAGTACTGTGATTCTATAATATTATTTGTGAATAATTAATTATTGATTTATATGATGAGAAAAATATTAATTTTATGAGGATATAGATAGAGAAAATTTTTAGTATGACAATTGTTGTAAATTAATATTTTATCTTTTTCTGATAAAATAATTTATTTAAATATATTATTAATGATGATATTTTTACAATGAATGTGGGATATATGAGTAAATAAGGAGGAAGAGTATTTTGTTGGATTAAATGTTTAGCACAAGTTTTGTGTGTTGGTGGACATAATTCTTGACCGAAAATTTAATATAGATTGTAAAATCACCCGTTTGTGGATTTCGGTCAATTTCTGTTTGAAATTTGGAAACAATTTCTTCTGTAAAGTTGTAGAGAATTGAATTTCCTATAAAAACTCGCGAGATTTGAATTTTCTGATAAAAAATCTATTTATTGTGAATTATTGAAGTTTCGGTATATCGGGTGTGAATTGATTTTTGGAGTATAAATGATTGTTGTTAGAAAAACGTTTTTTGTACATTGGTGGCTCTCACTTGCACATGTTAATGGCTGAATTCAAGTATCTAGAGGTGGCCTTGAATATTTTATAATTATATTATTATTATATTCAATTTTCTACTTTGGTGTTCTAAGCATTTTCTTATAAATAGGGTGCTTAGGTTAGAATTGAAAATCACACCAGAAACTACAGATTTCTCTCTTTTTCTCTCTCAATATATTGAGCATATTCTTGTGAGTATTTTAATACTTTGAGTGTTGCTATACGGTGCAAGTTCAAGTCATAGCCTATATCTGGTGTTCAACTAGAAGTACTATCTTTACGAGGTAAGGGATGTTATTCTATTCGAAAATGATATTATTTCTTCAATATCATTATGCCGAAATATTGGTTGGAAATTTTTATCAAATTTGAAACTTTTTCATGTCGGAGTTACTATTTATGAGTTACTATTCATGAGTTACTATTCACGAGTACTATTCACAAAGCATGATGATGTTTTTGTGAAATTTCTATCTTTTGGTGTCGGAGTTACTATTCACGTATACGGTACTATTCACGAATACGGCACTATTCACCGAAAAATGAAATTTTCTTCTTTTTGTCCAAAATATCTATTCTGGATACTAGCTTTGATTGTATCCATGTTTTGATCATTCTTAAATTTTACTCTACTATGATTATTTATGAGATATTTTTAGACATAGAATAGCTGAAATACGAATCCTTAATATCTACTCTTTTGTTTCACTAGATTCGTTTTCTCTAAAATATTTTTCATCATCCTCAGTCCTAAATTATGATATAACTGAATATCTTTGGCCTGTAGTGCAAAGATGATTGATTTCTGATGAATATCTTTGGCCCGTAGTGCAAAGATGAACATGTGTTGAGATGAACATGACCAACTGATGAATATCTTTGGCTTGTGAAAAGATAAATATTGATTGATGTTATAGGGATAAAATATTGATGATGGACTTTTAAATTCATAGATAATAGTAGATATCATTCTCTACGTAACTCTTCTATGAATTATTATTTTCAGCTGTGAATATTGATTTAAAACTTGTTGTCTATTGTATTCTATTAATTTTTTCCCTGTTGAAGACTAACGATAATTTGTTCTGTATTATCTTAGTCATAATGTTCTTTCCTGGGCTAGTTGAGCTCACCTTTTTCCTTGTTGTTCTATTTTTCTTCTCAAGAGGCGAGAATGTAGCGAGTACTAGTCGGGGTGTGGAATGATGGTTCTAGAAATGGTTCTAGTAGTCCTCACTATTCTATAAAATAGTGTATTAATAATTGTAATGAGGACTTATTTGAGTGTGGATATTGTCTAGATGACAATATTTGTGTTTAAACTCATAGTTTAAGTGTTGTCGTATTTTGTACGACAATTGTTTTAATAAAATTGTAGTTGTTTCTGTACCATGTATTTTGGCGACTCAGAATGGGTGTTGTATACCTATTTTGGGGGCGTCACAGTTGGTATCAAAGCAATAAGTAAAGAGTCCCGAGCCTCTCGCTGGTGACTTCCTGTTGATGGGGGATGCACCGAAGCCAGACTCTCCGTAGGGGACGCCGTTCTGCGGTGGCAAACTGATAGGTACCAATGTGAGGTGTTGTCCACTGATGGGACATTTGTCACAGTTGGTATCAGAGCTTAGGGATATGATCTCTGGCGGAGATCGGGGAATAGAACTAGGAGGGGAGAGACGAGTAAATCTTTCGCTAGTGTGTCCTACCTAAGCTTATTTGTTGGTCGGTCATAATATAGGGATATTATGTGATATGTTAATTTGTTAAATTAACCCTTGTTTTATGGCAGTATTTGAAAATGTCGACTGAGAATGTTAACAATGGAGTGAATGAGATCGTGGAGACACTTCTAATCACCAACCAGGATAATGTGATGTCAGACGAAGAAGGAATTAGAGATATCCATGTGGTGAGTGAAGAATTAATATTTGCACCCGAGAAAGTCGCAGAGGTAGCAGCTGAGAGTGAGGAAGAAGAGGAACCTGAGGAGAATTTATTAGAAGAATTTTATGATCGAAATTATGAATTACAAAATCGTATTTATGAGTTAGAAGAGCAGGCTGAAGAATGGCAGGCGGTCGTGGAACAAAGAGATGTAACAATTTAAAATTGTGTTACCCGTTGTGCGATGCTCGAACATAAGCACTCTTTGGCAGAGTATAAGATATTAGAGCTGGAATATGAGAATGCTATGATCAAAGTTCTGATGAAAGAAGAAGCAATTGAATGAATGAGAATGGAGGATGCATGGGTAAAAGCCACACGATGCGTTCATATTGTAGAAAAAGACGTCTGATCCAACAAGGCCAAAGTAGATGAAATGGATTTCTCTTTTTGGACAGCAATTGGGAGAATCCAACATCGAGTTCGAAATTACCCTATGAAGAGCGGTCAATCCCAATTCGATATGGATCGGAGAGTAATGATCCAAATCATGGATCAGGAATGCGACGAACAAATGAATGGTGGAATGTACTCTATTGCAAAGTTAAGTCCAGTTGGGACGGTGACTGTGATAACCCGAGATTTCGAATAATCAAAAATTTTCGAATAATTTTTTTTTATTAATATTAATATTAATTATTAATTTTGTGATAAGTATCGGTGATACGAGTATCGAGAAAGTCAATTTGTGTATTGACTAATAAAGTTAGAGTAGAGTTGTGTTTAACAGCTTTAGAAACCCTAACCCTAATTTTTGGAACGGGATTCGGTAGAAAATATAATTAAAATAATTATTTTAATGAGTTTGTGTTTGTACCGAAGAAATTTATTGATCAATGATTGATCGGATAAGGTTTAATATTAGAAATCCTAATAAGAGATTAGAAACCTTAATCTCAGGATTAGAAACCCTAACGTACCGTTGGAAACCCTAATCGAAAGCCGAAAACCCTAATTTTAAATTCGGGAATCCTAAACCCTAAATTAGGAAACTCTAATCCTAATTGGCAAGCCTAATGTGTGTATTAAACTTAAATATAATTAGAAAACCCTAATTATCTTTTTGTTATATTAATTTCTATTTTACAAACCCTAATTGTATTTTAGAAATTTTAATTTCCTAATTCGTGGGTTATAAACCCTAATGACCATTTTGACACAAATTGCTAAATTAAGCAATTTTAATTAGGAATATTAATCCTAATTAGCAAGATTAAATTTTATGATTATGAAATATTAATATAATTATCGAATCCTAATTGTAATTTGAAATTATAATTTTTTTTATTTTAGAAAACGAAATTTGGAAAATTTTGGAAATTAATTGCAAAACTAAAGGGTTTAAACCCTAAACCCTAAAGGGTCCAAACCCTAAACCCTAACCTAAACCTTAAACCCTAAGGGTTTGTACAAATATCAAGAATGCCATTAATTGTATTTTAGAAATGACAAAAATGCCCTTTTGTTTATTTTAGTGAGCTAACTTGTAAAAATTGGCTTAACTTTAGTTGGTCACCAACTATTTTGACATTTGTGACTTAAATCTCAGCTATTTAATAACAATTGACAGCTATAACATATCATACATTGCATCTAGAGAATTTATAAGTGTTAAAGAGAGAGAAAATACATAGAATTTGTTCATTTGCTATCTAGCTCTCACCAACTCCTTCTCCCATCCTAAACCAACGAAATTAATAAGTATACCAGTCACTTATACAGCCCTAAATCAAACAATAACAGATTGGAGATCATAGATCAAGAATTGGAGCAAAAATGTATAAACCTACTTTTATTTTTGATCTTTGTTGCTAAGAAAAATTTTCTGTTTAAGTGTTTAAATCAGTGCTAGAGGATGTTATATGATGGTCTATGTTGATATAACATAGATCCCTAGCATCAAAATGCTTTAAAATTGAGTTTTTCAAAATCTGCCAAGAACAGAAAATGTGGTCTGACAAGCTAATGTCTGGGGCCACAGATTTTTGTTCGTTTGTTGTTTTTGTTGTTTTAAAGTTGTTACATGTAGCCTTGTATGTGGTCTTTACACTGCAAGTGAAATTCGAGTCATTAGATGTTTGGATAAGAAGTTATTAACGGTCAAAGTCGGTTGACCGACGTTGACCAGCTGTAAATCTGGGTAACCTAGAACATGTAAAACCGAGTCTGACAAGATATTTAAGCTCCTTGATCTGTTAGTCAGTTTGGTTTTTGATGTTGTTGTTTGGTAGATCTTGTAGCCTTTAATGTTAACTATAGATCCATGGTTGTAGATCACGTAAAATATTATCAGGATTGATGTAGTGGATGGTCAAACTTGACCATCTGATCACGAGAACACTTTTCTGTAATTTCCAGAAAGTGTATGAACATGATCTCTGACCATGGTTGACCAGTTAGAATCTTGCGTGTGTTATGATGTTGTACTGGGTTGGTGTTATGGTGTTGTTGTATGACATGAGACCTATAGTTTTGAAAGACTGGACCATATAATCGATTACCAGAACATTGTATTGATCGAGCCCAAAAAGGACCCTCGAAGCTGGCCGGGTTTCTGGGTTACCCAGAAAACCCAGGTGGCGTCTGATAGGAGCTTTGAGGGTCCATATCTTCATGCTTTGATATTATTTGACCCAGTTATTGATAGGAGATTGTTGTGCTACATTCCTACTACACGATCACAGTTAGAGCTAGCCCATAATCGAATTACACAAAGATTAAAAGACGGTCAAAGTTGACCACTTGTTAAGCCGGCTGTCAGTGTTCTTAAGCTCAAGAACACCAACAGCAACGCTTTCTGTCGCTAAAGACCTATAGTGACGGTTTTAATTATTTTAATTTCTGAATTTCTGGAAAATGAATAAAAAATAGAAATAAATTCTAAAAATTACCAAAAATGATTTTAAAAATTATTTTAAATTATGAAAAACAATTTCTAACTAATTGGAATATTTTTCTTTAATAGTTATAATTATTTAAATATTAAAGGCATTTATTTTATTTACTTAGTGTACTAAATAAATTAGAGAAAAATGATTTAATATTATGAAAAATTATTTTAAATAAGAATAATGTATTTAAAAATATTTTGAGTTATAAAATGTGACTTTTAATATTTTTAGAGAATTTTCATTAATAATTTAATATGAATGGTATTAAATTTATTTAATTATTAAATTAAATAAATAAGATAAAAATGATTTTATTGATTTAAAAACCATTTTAAATAAGAATAAAGTGTTATAAAATATTTGGAGTTATAAAATATAATTTTCAATATTTTTGGAGAATTCTCATTAATAAAATAATATTAATGATATTAGATTATTTATTTATTAAATTAAATAAATGAATTAAAAATGATTTTATTGATTTAAAAATTATTTAAAAATGAGAACAATGTTTTAAAAATATTTTAAGTTATAATTAATGACTTTCAATATTTGGATAATAATTATATTAATATTTAAATATTAATGGTGATGATTTAAAAATGATTTTAATTATCTTAAAAATCATTTAAGTAGAATATTGATGATTTAAAAATATTTTAAGTTATTAATAATAACTTTAATATTTTGACAAGTATGTTATTAATATTTTTATATTATTAATTATTAATAATGATAAGACTATTTAATAATTAAATCATTTAAAAATGATTTAAGTGTTTGAAAAATTATTATAAATTATAATAATTGTTTATAAATTATTAAAAGCTTCCAAAAAATATTATAAATGATATTTGACTTATCTAAAATAATATTGAAGCTTAGAGACTAAGTTTAGTTGACAATCAATGTGTTAATTGTCGGATAGGGTGACCAGAACACCGAAAATAGACCGAGGTCCAGCCAGACCGAAATAGTTAGACTGGATAAGTGTTTATATAGGTTATAAACACTAATGTGGCTATGTGGTAATGTGCCTAGGAGAAATGAGACTGTAGAATACAGTGTTACGTGTTATAAATGATTGTGCTAATTGTGAGAACGACATTGTTGATTATAGGTCTTACGAACGCAGTTAATTATATTGTGTAGTTGTAATCAACGCGAAAGGCAAGTTTCCTAACTTAACTTTGAGTTATATTCATTCAAATATTATAATGGTTAATTATTACTAATTATACCATGTCCAAAGAATTTATTGTTGATTATTCGCAGTTAGTGCATGATTAATAATTCAAACTGAATTATGGATTCGAAAAAATATATATTCATAGAATTACTGTTGTTGGATATTTATATCTGTAGAAACTAATATTGACAGTACAGATAATTCCTATTTATTGTCAAATTATATTGTTAGAACTTGATAAATACGAGAAGAGAAATCAATTGTTATTGATAGATCAATGCCAATTGTTTCGGCTAGATCAATAAGTAGATAGAATTTGAAATCACAGTATTTCGTTGTTAAATCAAGAATCTTGATTCTGAGACTGAGAAGAACAACCTTTTATATAAAGGGAACATTTTGGGTCGTATATTCGACTATTGCGCGCTGTTAAGTATTATGCATAATATAGGGTACAAGGAGTTGACCGGCTCTAAGTACTTGCAGAGGGGTATGATTTAATCTTTATGGTTATTTGATACACCTGGGTATATCAAAGTCAAATCTTTGATAGTTACTTGAGAAGAGAAGTTCTAGATCTAGTGTGACCGCTCAGCATAAATCTGGAAAACATTCCACTTTGTAATTGCGTAGAATTGAATCTTGCTTATTCAATAGAATATCGTAGAAACTTTGAAAGCTTTGTACTCTTTCATTATCATATTATTATTACGGAGAACGTTAGAACAATTGATATTGATTTCTATACCTTTATTATATGTCTTATCTTGCGGGGCAAACTTGTTGCTCACCCTTGCTATAAATAAAACATTTCAACTAGGGATGAAGTTGTAGAAGGTGTTGCGAATAAGAACAAGGGAAAAGGCATAGTTATAAATTAGTTATGATGAATAATATTATTATGATGTATTGTATTGTAAACCCTTTTTGTATATCTAAGGAGTATTTCTGTAATGTTAAGGTTAGTGGACCTGGGACTTATGTATTAACAACTTCTGTTAATGACTGATATAATCCTATTTATATTTAAATGGGTAGTTAAATGTTATTTATATTATGGATCGTGAACACCTAACTCGGGGGTCAGGTAACCTGAATTTGGGGTTGTCACAGTGACACCAGAGGCGGATACGGACAAGTCAAAGTCAGCGGTTCCTGGAAGAGCATTTTTCGTGACTGCTCAAAACGCGAGGAACCCGAACGAAGGTATCACGTGTTAGTTAATTGTAAATTCTTGCGAAGTCTATACTTTATTAGATACCAGTTCTACCCATTCATTTATCTCTCCTACTTGTGCTCGACGTTTGAATTTGACTTCTGAGAAATTAGACTTTGACTTAACTGTTAAAACTTCGTTACATCCACTATTTATAAATCTTGTTTGATCCAAGTTGGCACCATCACATTACCTGTTGACCTTATCTCTTTAAAGATACTTACTTTTGATGTGATTTTAAAATTGATTGGTTAACTACTCATCACGCCAAAATTGATTATTTTCGTAAGGTTGTTAGTTTCGTATTCCTAAGCAACCTGTTATTCGAATTCATGCAACCAAACCATTGAAGTCAAACTCTTTTATATCAAGCCGTAAAGTCATTCGTTTATTGAAAAACGGATGTCAAGCTTTCTTAGCCATGTCATGGACTTGAACAAAAATGCGTCAGATTTGAATGATATTTCTGTTGTTAGTAAAATTTTTGACGTATTTCCTGAAGAATTTATTGGCTTACTCCCAGAGCGTGATATTGAATTTTGTATCGACTTTGAACCCGGTACAAAACTCATTTCTAAAATCTCATATCGAATGACTCCTATTGAACTTCAGGAGTTAAAAACCCAACTATAGAAGTTGATAACCGAGCCTCTATCTGGTGACTTCCTTTGTGGAATGCATCGAAGCCAGACTCTCCGTAGGGGATGCCATATTCGTATGGTAGTAAACTGATAGGTGCCATTGTGACGTGATATCCAAGATTGGGATATGAGTCACAGTTGAGAGCAACCTAAGTCAGTAATCGAAATATGTAGCTTTCTGGTTATTATCGGAGATTCGTAAAAGGATTTTCTCGAATCGCTACTCCATTAACTCAGTTGACTTAAAAAGATACAAACTTCGAATGGACCGAGGAATGCGAGAAGAGCTTCTAAGAATTCAACATGCGACACCAACGTTGGCTTGAGCTGTTGAAAGATTTCGATCATACCATCCAATACCATCCTAAAAAAGCAAACATGGTAGCTGACACATTGAGTAGAAGATCATATGCAGGAACGAGTACGATGATGTCAAGTATACGCATAGAATTAACTTTAATCGATAAAGTTAAAGTTGCTCAAGCCACAGACCCGGAGTTAATGAATATGAAGAAGAAGATGCAAGAAGTTGTTATTCCAAAAGCGAGAATTGGCGATGTGAGGGAAGCTCAAACCTTCGATCGAGTAGGAACTGTGGCCTATAGACTCATTTTACCGCCAAGTATGATGCGTGTTCATAACGTTATTCACGTATCGAAGTTATGAAATTATGTGGACGACCCGAACCACGTCATTGAGTTAGAACCGGACGAGATAGCTGAAGACTTAACATACGAAGAGGTACCTGTCAAGATCTTGGATAGGAAGGAGCATGTCCTACGCACGAAGGTCATACCACAAGTTAAAGTTTTGTGGAGAAACCATGCTATTGAGAAAATGACCTGGGAGTTAGAAACGGAAATGAAAGCGAGGTATCCTCATCTTTTCGAAACACTAGGTACGTACGTCAATTTCGAGGACAAAATTTCATAAGGAGGGGAGGTTGTAAGACCCCAAATTATTAATAAATAAAATTTAATTCCTCTATTTATTATTTTGAAATAGTATGGGTTGATTTGATTAATGTGGTTAGTTATGGGTAAAATGCGCAAATATTTCAAATAATCAAGTGGTTATAAAATATTTATTTTTATCGGAGAATTTTGTTTGGTCGTGGAATATTCTTGTTGTCGGGGAATATTCGTACGACGGCGCAGTCTTTTGTGGGCCCCATAACGGAAAGCGATTGGATGAAAAAAACGACAAGTATAAGTTGTTTATAAATAACGGCGGAGTTGTTACCGTTAATACTGTTGGAATACCCGGTGGTTAAAACACAGTAATACGCGTTACACAGTAGCACACGGTATTGCACCAATTATTGATTTTTACGTAAGAAGGCATTACTCAATAATTATTACAGTAATTACTGTTCAGCATTTTATTTTATTGATTCAATAATTGCTGCGTTGATATTTTATATTACTGTTGTTTTAATAATTGTCACTACACAGTATTTTCTATTATCGGAGCAATAATTTATATTATCTGAATAATATTATTAGATAACATTATTGGCAATGTCTAGAAAGTTCTGTCTAAGGAGAGGTTTGGTCATCTAATTGTGCGCCAGTAAGGAGAGATCCTTATTGGAAAGCCCCATCTTTCCTGGGAACGGCCTGCTTGCCAGTACTGTGATTCTGTAATATTATTTGTGAATAATTAATTATTAATTTATATGATGAGAAAAATATTGATTTTATGAGGATATATATGGAGAAAATTTTTAGTGTGACAATTGTTGTAAATTAATATTTTATCTTTTTCTGATAAAATAATTCATTTAAATATATTATTAATGATGATATTTTTACAATGAATGTGGGATATATGAGTAAATGAGAAGGAAGAGTATTTTGTTGGATTAAATGTTTAACACATATTTTGTGTGTTGGTGGACACAATTCTTGACCGAAAATTTATTATAGACTGTAAAATCGCCCGTTTGTGGATTTCGGTCAGTTTTTATTTGGAATTTGAAAAAAAAAATTCTGCAAAGTTGTAGAGAATTGAATTTTCATAAAGACTTGCGAGATTTGAATTTTCTGATAAAAAGGCTATTTATTGTGAATTATTGAAGTTTCGGTATATCGGGTGTGAATTGATTTTTGGAATTTAAATGATTGTTGTTAGAAAAATGTTTTTTGTACTTTGGTGGCCCTCACTTGCACATGTTAATGGCTGAATTCAAGTATCTAGAGGTGGGCTTGAATATTTTGTAATTATATTATTATTATATTCAATTTTCTGCTTTGGTGTTCTAAGCATTTTTCTATAAATAGGGTGCTTAGGTTATAATTGAAATCACACCAGAAACTACAAATTTCTCTCTCTTTCTCTCTCAATATATTGAGCATATTCTTGTGAGTATTTTAATACTTTGAGTGTTGCTATACGGTGCAAGTTCAAGTCAAAGCCTATATCCGGTGTTCAACTAGAAGTACTGTCTTTACGAGGTAAGGGATGTTATTCTATTCGAAAATGATATTATTTCTTCAATATCATTATGCCGAAATATTGGTTGGAAATTTTTATCAAATTTAGAACTTTTTCATGTCGGAGTTACTATTCATGAGTTACTATTCACGAGTTACTATTCATGAGTTACTATTCACGAGTTACTATTCACGAGTACTATTCACGAAGCATGATGATGTTTTTATGAAATTTCTATCTTTTGGTGTAGGAGTTACTATTCACGTATATGGTACTATTCACGAATATGGCAGTATTCACCGAAAAATGAAATTTTCTTCTTTTTGTCCAAAATATCTATTCTGGATACTAGCTTTGATTGTATCCATGTTTTGATCATTCTTGAATTTTACTCCACTTTGATTATTTATGAGGTATTTTTGGACATGGAATAGCTGAAATACGAATCCTTAATATCTACTCTTTTGTTTCACTGGATTCGTTTTCTTTAAAATATTTTTCATCATCCTCAGTCCTAAATGATGATATAACTGAATATCTTTGGCCTGTACTGCAAAGATGAATGATTTCTGATGAATATCTTTGGCCCGTAGTGCAAAGATGAACAGGTGTTGAGATGAACATGACCAACTGATGAATATCTTTGGCTTGTAGTGCAAAGATAAATATTGATTGATGTTACAGGGATAAACTATTGATGATGGACTTTTAAATTCATAGATAATAGTAGATTTCATTCTCTACGTAACTCTTCTATGAATTATTATTTTCCGCTGCGAATATTGATTTAAAACTTGTTGTCTATTGTATTCTATTAATTTTTTCCTTGTTGAAGACTAACGATAATTTGTTCTGTATTATCTTAGTCATAATGTTCTTTACTGGGCTAGTTGAGCTCACCCTTTTCCTTGTTGTTCCATTTTTCTTCTCAGGAGGCGAGAATGTAGTGAGTACTAGTCGGGGTATGGAATGATGGTTCTAGAAGTGGTTCTAGTAGTCCTCACTATTCTGTAAAATAGTGTATTAATAATTGTAATGAGGACTTATTTGAGTGTGGATATTGTCTAGATGACAATATTTGTATTTAAACTCACAGTTTAAGTGTTGTCGTATTTTGAACGACAATTGTTTTAATAAAGTTGTAGTTGTTTCTGTACCATGTATTTTGGCGACTCAGAATGGGTTGTGGATTTGACCTATTTTGGGGGCGTCACATCAGAGCTATAAGTAAAGAGCCCCGAGCCTCTCGCTGGTGACTTCTTGTTGATGGGGGATGCACCGAAGTCAGACTCTCCGTAGGGGACGCCATTCTGTGGTGGCAAACTGATAGGTACCAATGTGAGGTGCTGTCCACTGATGGGACATTTGTCACATTTGGTATCAGAGCTTAGGGATATGGTTTCTGGCGGAGATCGGGACATATAACTAGGAGGGGAGAAATGAGTAAATCCTTCGCTAGTGTGTCCTACCTAAGCTTAATTGTTGGTCGGTCATAATATACGGATATTTTGTGATATGTTAATTTGTTCAATTAACCCTTGTTTTGAAGCTGTATTCTAGAATGATATCTGAAATACAGGAGATAAGCAATGGAGAAATCATGATGACAGGGAAGATGGAATCTAAAATGAAAGTAAGGTATTCTCAACTCTTTGAAATACCAGGCACGTAAATTTCGGGGACAAAATTTCATAAGGAGGGGAGATTGTAAGACCCCGAATTTTATGAAATAAAAGTATTCAATTTTTCTTATAATTACAATTCAGTAAATGGTTAAATTAATAAAAAGTTAGAGTTATGGGTGAAATGTGAAATTTTTTTCAAAATAAATAAGTAGTTATAAAATATTCATTGTTGTCGGGGAATATTCGTTTGGTCGTGGAATATTCTTTCTGTCGGGGAATATTCGTACGACGGCGTAGCCATTTGTGGGCCCCATAACGAATAACTGTCGGATGAAGAAAAAGATAAAATTGAGTTTTTATAAATAACGGCGTAATCGTTACCGTTAACACTGTTGGAATACCCGGTGGATAAAATACAGTAATACGCGTGTTTGCACAGTAGCACACGGTTTTACACAGTATTTTTGAAATTATTGATTCTTACGTAAGAAGGCACTACTGAATAATTGTCACAGTAATTACTGTTAAATATTTTATTTTATTGATTCAATAATTGCTGCGTTGATATTTTATATTATTGTTGTTTCAATAATTGTTGCTGCACATCATCTCCATTATCAAATCAATAATTCATATTATTTGAATAATATTATTAGATAGCATTATTGGCAATGTCTAGAAAGTTCTGTCTAAGGAGAGGTTTGGTCATCTAATTGCGCGCCAATAAGGAGAAATCCTTATTGGAAAGCTCCTCTTTCCTGGGAACGGCCTGGTTGCCAGTACTGTGATTCTGTAATATTATTTGTGAATAATTAATTATTGATTTATATGATGAGAAAAATATTAATTTTATGTGGATATAGATGGATAAAATTTTTAAAGTGACAATTGTTGAAAAATGATATTTTATCTTTTCTGATAAAATAATTTATTATTATATTTAATAATATAATAATGGTGATAGTTTTACAATGAATGTGGGATATATGAGTATATGAGGAGAAAGAGTATTTTTGTTGTATTAAATGATTAACACATGTTTTGTGTGTCGGTGGACCCCATTTCTTGACTGAAATTTGATTATAGCTTGTAAAATCGCCCGTTAATGGATTTCGGTCAATTTTTGTTTGGAATTTGGAAAAACATTCTTCTGTAAAGTTGTAGAGAATTGAATTTTCTATAAAAAAAACGCTAGATTCGAATTTTCTGATAAAAGGGCTATTTTCTATGAATTATTGAAGTTTTGGAAAATAAAATAATTTTTATTAATTTATGGGTAGGACCCACTTTGGTTGTTGAACACATGTGGGCTGCTGGGATTTTTTTTCCCAGGCTTGGCATGCTTTGATTGCTGATGGTTGGTGTGTAGAAAATAGAGAATAAATAATATTAATTTATTATTTTAGTCTCCTTTGGCGTTCTAGCATTTTTCTATAAATAAGCGCTTAAGTTAGAATTGAAAAACACACCAAAAATAAGTTTTCTTTCTCTCTATATTATTAAGCATATTTTGTGAGTATTTTGATATCTTAAGTGTTTCTCAGCGTTTTATCCAATATTCAAGTTAGAAATACTGCTCTTTTGAGGTAAGAGATTTTAAGGGTTATTATGTTTTTCAGTTCGTACTTCTTCCGTCCTTCAGAAAATTCTGAAAAAATTTGAAATGATATTTTGATGAGTTTTATTGATTGTGTCCAAAAATGGTGATTTTTGGATGTATAGATTAAGAGTTATAAATTTTATGAAAAAAAAACTATTTTAAAAGTAACCGCTTATAACTCCTTGTGGTTAACTCCAAAATTGATAAAATTTTTATTGGAAGTATATATATATATATATATATATATATATATATATATATATATATATATATATATATATATATATATAATATCAGTGTACTCTATAAATTTTGGAATTTTTGGATAAAAGTACAATTTATTATAAATGTCTAAATATTCGGTGGTTTTGGCCATATGAAAAATAGTAAATGAGTCTTAAAAATTCTGAGAAAAATATATGTTCAATATGGGACTATATTCTGCTCAATCTCAAAAAAGAAATATTTTTGGAACTGATTTGGTATTTTTTATGAAAATAGACTAGTTATGAGTAAATGAATTAAATATGTTATGTGAAGTAAGAAAATTGGAAAATAGGATTTAATGGCTTGAGAATCCTATATGAGGTATATGCAGATATTTGATGAGGGTTTTTGGTTATTGGTAATAAAATCTTATGAGTTTGACATTTTAGGATGATTAAATGCATTATTTAGTAAAGTGTAAACAATTAAAATAAATTGTTTATAAGCTTAAGAAATATTATTTTTTCAATATCATTATACCGAAATATTGGTATGGATTTTATTGTGAAATTTCTACCTTTTTCATGTCGAGTTACTATTCATGAGTTACTATTCACGAGTTACTATACATGAGTTACTATTCACGAGTTACTATTCACGAGTTACTATTCACGATAAAATTAGTTTCTTTTTCTGACCAAATTATAGTTGATTTATGAATATTACTCTTGAGATTAAATCTATATGTTGATTATATTGATTTTATTATCATATATAACATTTTTATAACCCTAATGATGATATTTCTCTTTGACTTGAGTGTAAAGATGGGAAGATTTTTGGTATGATCATGACTATGAGTTTCCTTTGGCCAGTAGTGCAAAGTTGAATTGTTGACTGGTATGATCATGACCATTGAATTTATAATTGAATATCTTTAGCTTAAGTGCAAAGGTGAATTGATCAACATGGTTATAATTATTGTTTATATAAATTCTGAAATGATTATATATTTTTTTGAGAAATTAATATATTTGGCCTGTAGTGCAAATATGAACTGTTGATGAATATATTTGACCTGTAGTGCAAATATGAACTGTTGTTGAATATCTTTGGCATGTAGTGCAAAGATGAACTGGTGATGAATATCTTTGGCCCGTAGTGCAAAGATGACCTGTTGTTGAATATCTTTGGCCAGTAGTGCAAAGATGAACTGGTGACGAATATCTTTGGCCCGTAGTTCAAAGATGAAGTTATTAGTATAATTATGAACATGAAATGTGATTTGGTGTAACCATGATCTTTGACGTTTCAAGTAAAGACAGGTGATAAAACTTATCTTCGTCCTAGATGAGAAGAGGAATTTAGAATCACAATTATGATTATGAGTCATTCATATGATTGTGGAAATGAACTGTTGATTGATGTTACAGGGATAAAATATTGTTGGTGGACTTTTAACGTGGAGAAGATAATAGACTTTATAGTCTATTTGACTCTTTTAATGGATTGCTCGTTCCGCTGCAACTATGGTTGAAAATTTTTATCATCTACCATATGTTCTAAATCTCTGATTTATTACTGTTGAAGGCTATTGATAATTTATTTATCTTTAGTAATTATATTCTTTACTGGGCTAGTTGTGCTCACCCTTCTGTTTCACAATTCCTTTCAGGTAATAATAGTGTAGCTGGGTCGAGCGGGGGTAACAGGGGAATAGAATAGTGGTCATCATTTAGTAGTTATATTTGGTGAATCAAATAGGGTGAGGAAAACCCAACATTGGAAGGGTATTTTGTCACTATCATACAAGATGTCTAATGACATACAACATCGTGTCATCATAAGACACGGTTGTGCACATCCACTTGCTTAGTATATCTACGAGTACTACCTATATAATCTTGGTGTGTGTTTGAAGTATAATTCACGATTAAAGACAGTGGAGATAATGATAAGTCAAGAGAAGACTCACCATTAGGAAGAATATGATAGTAATCTCCTCGTTTTTCTTTGGGGTCTATTGGGTCAACCAAGGATAATTCCGTGGCCATATGATATCTATCATAACCTAGACGCATGGCCTCCCATGTACGAATGTTTCCTTGAGCACTTCCCAAAGATTCTAATTTCTAAAACAGTTTTTGACTATACCTTTATGTAAGGTGTTATTGTGAGGTGCTGTCCACGGTTGGGACATGAGTCACATTTGGAATATATATTTGTATCCAAACTCACAACATATGTGTTGTTATATTTTACACGATAATTGTTGTAATAAAGTTATAGTTATTTTCTGTACCATGTATTTGGCGACTCAAAATAGGTTGGATGGAATGGACCTATTTTGGGGTTGTCACAACGTGGGTACTTGGAGTCTTTAACTTTATCTCCATCCTTTGTAAATCATACAAAATGGGTCTTTGTGTTAACAACATCTCAATCGTACCCGCATATGATCATCTACTCAATGCGTCAGCTACAACGTTTGCTTTTCCAGGATGATATGGTTAGAACATGTGCTGAAATGAGTCGCCTCTTGAGCTTTTGGAAAATCTTCTCGCATTCCCCGCTCCATACGAATTTTGTATCTTTCTGAGTCAGCTAAGTTAACGGAGTAGCGATTCGAGAAAATCCTTCCATAAATCTCTGATAATAACCAACTAAGCCCAGAAAGCTACGTACTTTGGTCACCGACTTCGGTTGCTCTCAATTGTGATTCATATCTCAATCTTGGATAGCACGTCACATTGGCACCTATTGTTTTACCACCAAACAAATATAAAGTCCCCTACGAAGAGTCTGGCTTTGGTGCATTCCATAAAGGAAGTCACCAGATAGAGGCTCGGGTACCAACTTCTATAGTTGGGTTTTTTACTCATGAAGTTCAATATGAGATTTTAGAAATGGGTTTTGTACCGGGTTCAAAGTCGATACAAAATTTAATATCACACTCTAGGGGTAGGCCATGAAATTCTTCAGGAAATACGTCAGAAAATTCACTAATAATAGAAATATCATTCAAATTTGACGTATTTTTGTTTAAATCCATGAAATGGGCTTAGAAAAGCTGGACATCTGTTTTTCAATAAACGAATGGCTTTATGGCTTGATATGGAAGTGTTTGACTTCAATGGTTTGGCTGCTTGAATTCACATAACAGGTTGGTTAGGAATATGAAAACTAACAACCTTGCGAAAATAATCAATTTTGGCATGATGAATAGTTAACCAATTAATCCCTAAAATCACATCAAATGCAAGTATTTTCAAAGAAATAAGATCGACAGGTAATATGATGGTACCAACTTTTAGATCAAACAAGATTTATAAATAGTGGATGTAATAAAAGTTTCTCCTAACGGAGTCTCCACAGATAAGTCAAATTCCAATTTCTCCGGAGTCAAGTTTAAACATTGAGCACAAGCAGGAGAGATAAATGAATCGGTAGAACCGGTATCTAGTAAGGTATAAATTTCGCAAGAATTTATAAATAGCTTACCCGTGATCACCTCGTTCGGGTTCCTCGCATTTTGGCCAGTCACGACAAATGCTCTTCCAGGAACCGTTGACTTTGACTTTTTTGGGACAGCCTTTTGAGTCACCATCCCCGCTGAACTTGATTTTGCTATAGTACAATCTCCAGTGATATGTCCTTCCTTTCTATAATTATAACATACCTTGAACTGTTGTGGGCAGTTTGGGCTGATATGTCCCGCTTTCCAGCATTTATAGCATACGACCGGTGGTCGTTCTCCTCCCTTAGAAACAGTTGATGCTGGTGCTAACGTCTTCACATTGTCGTTGTTGTACCTTCTCTTTTTGTACCTTCTCTTTTTAAAATCTCCTCCCGACTCACTTCTTCTATTATCATGGCCACGATTACCACCAGAGTGGTTACCGCTTTTGTCCGTATTTTTCTCTCCTCGCTGGTTATCATCGCTTTGATGACTGCTGTCACCGATATGACCCTGGTTTTGGTCCCTCAGTTGAACATACTCATTATCTCGCTCTAATAATTGAGCCATGTTAACAACATCTGAATACAGAGAAAATTTATGAGAGATAAGGTATTGACGAATCTCAGGTTTTAGACCTCTCAGGAATATACGCATCATACGTTCCTCATTCTCTACCAAATGAGGTGCAAACCTGGATAACTCCGCAAACTTCGCCTCGTACTGGGACACCGCTAAGTTATTTTGTTCCACTCTAATAAACTCTACCTCCTTCATATGACGAATACTTTCAGGAAAGTACTTGTCATTAAATAATTTTTGAAACGTCTCCCAAGACATGCGGAGTGCAGCTGGATGGGTGCGTTTCACAGATTCCTACCAGTTATCTACCTCACCACGGAACATAAAGGTGGCGAATGGAATCTTCTGTTCTTTCGTGAATCCCAAGACATCAAATATCTTGGTAATTTGCTTGACCCACGTTTCTGCTTTAGTCGGATCCGGCTTTCCAAAGAATTCTGGTGGTCCCAACTCTTTGAACTGCTTGGCCATGATAAATTGTGCGTTGCCATCATTTCCACCCACATTCTGTACACGAGTCTCCCTCGTCTGATTTTGCATGAATTGCAGAAAGCTCCTAAACATTCCATCATTCATCATTTTCTCCATAGTGTAGTTTACGGGAAGAATATTGCCTTCCTGTTTCATGTTCTCTTGGTTTGTGACTAAAGGTTGTTCCACAGTCTAATACACTCCATTGTTAACATTCTCAGCAACCATTCTTAAAAACTGCCATAAAATAAGGGTTAATTAAACAAATTAACATATCACATAATATCCCTATATTATGACCAACCAACAAATAAGCTTAGGTTGGACACACTAGCAAAGGATTTACTCGTCCCTCCCTTCCTAGTTCTATTCTCCGATCTCCGCCAGAGACCATATCCCTAAGCTCTGATACCAACTGTGACGCCCCCAAAATAGGTATACATCACCCATTCTGAGTCGCCAAATATATGGTACAGAAATAAATACAACTTCATTACTACAATTATCGTGCAAAATACGACAACACATAAACTGTGAGTTTAAATACAAATATTGTCTTCTAGACAATATCCACACTCAAATAAGTCATCATTATAATTATTGAAACACTATTTTACAAAATAGTGAGGACTGCTAACACAACTGACTGGAAACATCACTCCACACCCCGACTAGTTCCCGTTATATTCTCGCCTCCTGAGAAAAATAGAACAAAAAGGAAAAAGGTGAGCAAAACTAGCCCAGTAAATAATATTATGACTAAGATAATATACACCAAATTATCACTAATCTTCAACAGGGAAAAATCATATAGAATATAATAGACAACAAGTTTTAGATCAACAACTGCTACGAAAACATCAATCCATTAGAAGAGTTAAGTAGAGAATGAATTCTACTATCTTCTAAGATTTAAAAGTTCATCATCAATATTTTATCCCTGTAACAACAATCAATATACATCTTTAATCAAATATTCATATTTGCACTACAGGCCAAAGATATTCATTAGTTAATCATTAATCTTTACACTATAGGCCAAAGATATTCAATAATATCATCATTTAGGACTGAGGATGATGAAAAATATCTTAAAGAAAACGAATCCAGTGAGACAGAAGGACAAATATTAGGAATTCGTATTACAGTTTATCCAAGTGCAATAATACTCCATAATAACTAATTGTGAAGCAGAATTCAAAAATAAAGATCAAAACATGGATACAATCAAAGATAGTAACCATAATAGACATCTTGGATAAAAAGAAAAATTTTTATTTTTCGATTAATAGTGTAGTATTCGTGAATAGTGCCGTATACGTGAATAGTAACCCCGACACAAAAAATTTCAAATTTGATAAAAAGTTTAAACCAATATTTCGGCATAATGTTATTGAAGAAAATAATATCATTTAAGAAGAAAATAACATCCCTTACCTCAAAAGAACCGTACTTCTAACTGAAATATCGGATATAGTGCTGAAAGAACTTGCACTGAATAACAACTCTCAAAGTATCTAAATACTCATAAAATACACTCGATAATATAGAGAGAGAAAGAGAGAACACTTGTTTCTGGTGTGATTTTTAATTCTAACTTAGCACTCTATTTATAGAAAAATGTTAGAACACTAAAGCATATTTGACCTGTAACCTGATGGCTTTACCTGCTACTATTCCCACCCACCACATTTGAAATAAAATTTCAGCACATTTCTTCACCAATCATAGGTGGGGCCCACTAATTCTAAAATTTTCTACCAAAATGATAAATTCAGAAACTTCAACAATTTCTAAACTAGTCGCCTCTTAAAATTCATAACAAATCATACGTTCATTTTTAACGGCTCCAAATTTGTGGACATATACTCAACATATATATGTAAAACATATCCAAAAATCACAACGATCCAACGGTCGGATTAAAAATTATAATTCACGCAATATATCTTTAGAACACTAGTTTAATTTTTAATACCTTCATTCCGATAAAAATACTTATAAAACACCTCAATATTAATTCCTTCATTTATAACCACATAAATAAATCCACCATTTATATCCGCATCAAATAAATATTTTCTTATCATATAAATCAATAATTAATTATTCACAAATAATATTACAGAATCACAATTATGACAACCAGGCCGTTCCTAGGAAAGAGGGGGCTTTCCAATAAGGATTTCTCCTTACTGGCGCTCAATTAGGTGACCAAATCTCTCATTGACAGAACTTTCTAGACGTTGCCAATAATGCTATCTAATAATATTAGTCAAATAATATGAATTATTGATCTGATGATGGGAAATACTGTGCAGTGATAATTATTAAAATAACAATAATATAAACTATCAATGTAGCAATTATTGAACCAATAGAATAAAATATTGACAGTAACTACTGTAATAATTATTGAGTAGTGCCTTCTTATGTAAGGATCAATAATTCATCAATACTGTGCAAAACCGTGTGCTACTATACAATCACGTGTATTACTATATTTTAACCACTGGGTATTCCAACAGTGTTAACGGTAATAATTACGCCGTTATTTATAAAAACTTATACTTTGTCGTTTTCCTTCATCCAACCATTTTTCGTTATGGGGCCCACAAATGGTTGCGCCGTCGTACGAATATTCCCCGACAAAAAGAATATTCCACAACCAAACGAATATTCCCCGACAAAATGAATATTTTACAACCACTTACTTATTTTGTAAAATTTGCACATTTCACCCATAACCAAAGCATTATATCAAATTAACACTTTATTAATTTAGAATAATGAATAAAGGAAAATTCAATTTTATTTATATAAAAAAAATTCGGGGTCTTACACTTAGGGATTATGTTGTAAATTTTAATGTATAAACAATTTATGTTTATATCTTCTGCAATAGTTATAGAATGAGTGTACCAGACCCGTGGTGTTTAGTACCTGAATTTGAGGTCCTCACAGATATTGTCAACGCAAAGGCCCATTTTGTATGACTTACAAAGGATGTAGATAGAGTTAAAGACTCTAGGGATCCACGTGATTTTAACAATCCGAAATTTTTAATTATAATTTTAATTATTTATTGAATTATATAAATATTTAATTGATGTGTTTATTGTTGAATAAATATTTATTTAATTTGATCTGATTTGATTATTTATTTGTTAAATAAATAATTAAGGAGTGAAGGAAATTAATTATTATGAGATTATAGTCTAATTTAATTTAATAATTAAATTAGAGAGTTGATAAGAATTAAATGGATTATCATAATTTTTAATTTAATTGAGTAATAAAAGTGTAACAAATAACTATACTATAAATGGGTTATTAAAATAAATTAAAGGAGTTAAATTTAGTTTTGCCAAACAATGCTTAAAGATATTAAGTCTTTAATTTTAAGGAATTTTGCCAAACAAAGCCTTATGACTTTTGAATTTTGAATTTTGAATTTTATTATAATAAATAAAATAAAACAAATAAAATATAAAATATGTTTATAACCTATACGTTATATGTTTGTAACTGATATTATTTAGTAAGCGTATTATTACATATCAGTTTTATTTTACGTTGGCTAGCCTATCATTTTAGTTTACGCTTACTGTTGGCAGTAGCCTAGTCTAATACTGAGAGAAGAAAGGAAGGTTTTCAGAGAGAAAATTTGAGAGAGTTTGAGAGAGAAAAGTTTGTGATTCCAAAATAAGTTCTGAATTTTTCAAGCTATTCTCAGCGAGCAAGGATTTTCAAAGTAACAAAAGGTATTTTTCGCATAATCTTAACGTTTACGACATAGTTCTCTATGTTCTATGTTTTGGACTATAGTATAAAGTTTTTACAAATTTTTTTGTAATTCAAGCTTCTTTATGATTGATAATAAGTTATGTGTATATATAATTGTAACAGTATAACTAGCATATAAATATGTTAATGTATGCTAAATTATGTCTGCAAGAAAAGAATTGATTTTATAGTGAATATATGTATGAACATGGTTTGTATGACTACCAAAATTGATATTTGATTTTTAATTAATGGATAAATTAAGCCTAGATTGTATTAATTTGGTAAGAAATGAAGAGAATATAGTTAGAATGAATCAATTTGGTGTATAATTCGGATTACGGTGTTAGTTTTTGTCAAACAATATCAAAAATAGAGTTTTGGTTTTAAACATAGCGTTCAAGGATTTAATTGTTCTGAAATTGTTGTTAGTTGCTTTGAAATCAGTATATATGATGGGTAATGTTTTGAAATCGGTAATATATGCAAGTTATATATGTTAATTTAGGTGCTAGCAGCGCTAAACAGTCAAAAAATTTTCTTTGTTCAGTATTTATTGTGGTCGGTTCTGTAATTCGGTGCTTCATTGCCAAAAATAGAGCCCCAGTCCCAACCTCTGCACTGCAGCGCCAAACTCGATGCCACAATGCCAACCTCGCACCACAGCGCCAGTTCATGGCCTGTGAGCCGAGCCGCAGTGCCAGCGTCGCGCAACAACGCGAACCTCAGTTCAAACCTTGGCACCGCAGCGCCGGTTAGTAGTAAAGCCCATAAAATTATTTTCTTGTACACAGAGTCTGTAATAGTTAATATGATACAATATTATGACTGTTAAAAAAATACGATTTTGTTAAATGTGGTATTATAGTGCTATGAATGAGTATATTGTTAATAGTTAACAAATTTTCTTGTGTAATTTGATTGTGTGGTTAAAAGTCAAGCCATACATGAAATAGACACACTTATGTGTATACAGAGTATCTATAGTAACTAATTGTATCCTAATGATATGTGATTAGGATATTGTGAATCAAACTATTACGATTTAGTCTACACGCAAGGCAAGTTTCCTAACTCTAAATTTTCGTTGAGCAAGTTTCTTAACTTCTTTCAATTCGTGTATTGAACACAAGTATGTTATCCTTAACTTGTTACTTTTAAGCAAGTTTCTTTATCTCTATCTTGATTATAAATGTTGCAAATTTTTTTAAACCTTATCTCTTGGTATTGAACAAAGTTTCTATAATCTTTAACTTGTTATTTAGCATGCATGTTTCTACATTCTGATATACAAACGTTAAACAATTTTTATCATTCAATTTTCTATTTGTTATGCATGCTCAATACTCAATTCTAAATAACCTTAGCTTAATATTGTTCAAGCAAGGTATGATATGTTATCCAATGCTTATGCTCTTAGATTATTCCTAAAGCATGACCTTAGTATACAATGTTGATTCACTTATGATTTATTTCATAGCATATTGTGATTACCTTTTTATTCAACTAATCCTTAGTTAATGTTCGTTGAATTCCAAATTACCTTGAAACGTATCCAAATCAGACTTACTTTGGGGAGGGCTTGCACTCTAAATACTGAGATGAATAACCCTATTATAGGGGACAATTTACGCATAGCGTTGAAATGTTTGCGCACAATACAATGTACGAATGGCTGATCCTCCTAAGTACGAGGAGTCCCTATAGTCTTATGACTGTTAAAGTTTAAGTTGAAAGATTACTTATAACTATGGACATAGTTCGTGGTCTTATGACCCTCAGTTATATATTTCATGATTTTGATTATCATTGATAGAACATATTATTCAGTTCTATTGAGCCTATTATTTGGCAGATGTTGTAAAGTTTTATTCATTATCTTTTCAAGTGGGCATTGTTTGCTCACTCTTGCTTATATAACTATTAGAGCCAAAGTTGAGAAGGTCGATGTACCTAGCACCAATAAAGGGAAAGGAAAGATGAACAAGTATTGAAGACTTGTAATCATGTTGACATTTTGTTGTCAGACTTTAGTTTTATTAATGTAATGAAGTTATTTAATTTTTCGCATATGAATGATTGTATTTAAAGGTTAGATAACCTAGGAGATTTTTATTAATGTAATCCTTTAATGGGAAAGTTTAGTATTAAATTTTATTATAATTGGGTAGTTAGACATGATTTCTTTTATCAAGTGAACACCAAATCTTATGGGAATGAAGTACCCGGATTTGGGGGTGTCACAAGTTGGTATCAAAGCTTTAGGTTATGAACCTTAGATAGGGAAAAGCCTTAGGAAGTAACCTTTGAAACGATAGTGGTGATAAACTCTTATCGAGTTTTAAGGTAAAAGTAATAAAACACTTATGTGTTATGTGATGATCTTTTATGGGGTGCAAGTTAAGTAGAAAATACTTAAACTAATTGAGTAATAATCTAATATGTATATTTTAACAGAAAATGCCTCCAAGACGTCAACCATGATAGAGGAACCCTGAGAGATCTACCAATAACGATAATACTGAGGCTAACCCAGTTCAGCAGCTAGTGACGTTACTGACGGGTGCACTACAAAATCAACCGCAGAATCATGTTGTGACATTTAAGGACTTCAAGGCGGTTGGACCACCAAAATTTTATGGGTCCATGAATCCGGTTGATGCACTGACCTGGATCATGGAAATAGAGATGGTATTTGATGTTGCTAGGGTCGATGAGAATCAGAAGACTACTTTTGCAACATTCATGTTGAAAGCAGAGGTCAGTTATTGGTGGCAAGCCAATAAAACTAGGGGAGGTCAGGGAGTGATGACTTGGGATAGGTTTAAGGAGATATTCTTGAAAGTAGTATGCACACAAGCCAATCATGTTTGATGATAAAATATATACTTTATAACAATCTTATTCATTTATTAATAAAAAGTATTAATTTATTAAAGACGTTTAATTATCTACATGTTGATGCATTATAAAATGTGATAAACCCATAGTTTTAAGCAATAATTTTAGAATAATAATGATGATCATTCTAATGAGATCTAAATTCTTAGAAAGCTTAAAACTAAAATAGTTACCAATCGTTGGATTACTAAATTAGGGATTAGTGAATCCGGATAGATTGGTACATACGTTGCTTGCTCATTGGATGAGGATGATTGATCTCATGATCATTTGTGTAGAGACACTAAAGCAAGTATGTAGGTGCTTATTAGAGAATAAGTTCACTGAACGTGGCTCGCTAAAGAATACCTAATGGAGTTTTACTTGCTTGTCAGTAAGAATTCATGTAGTGATAGTAGTACAAGTGATCCTTGGACTTGAGATCATCATAGTATCACAGTATCTTGTGTATGATAAGTTATACTTTGACTTATTCCTTAAGACCCTTAGGGTATATCGAAGGGTATGCTTGGGTATAATAAGTCATACATGGAGATAATGTATGATCAATAAATAATCTACCACTTCTAGTAAAAGAAGAGAAATATCCTATGTGATTCGATAAATGACAACCCAGTAGTCTTTGCCCAAGGCAGAATGAAATTAAAAAGGAGTTTCTAATTTGCATTATTTGGAGTTGTGCATTTAAGAGTTGAAATACATATAATTAAATAAAATAAGACTTGACAGTATTTCCATGTCTTATATTTAATTGGGACATTGTATGGTGGAATGATTGAATTGTACGGTAATTATTTACTCAAAGGTTCTTTCATGATTAATGTTGAAATCTATATTATCTAGAAAGTCGTTGATCGCTAGGGAGACTTATCCCTATTGTAGAATAAATATTATTTATTTAACTAAATTAATAGTTTAATTTATTTATTTAAATAAGATTAGAATTGTTCTATTTGATTTATTCACAACCGATTTAATATGGAGAACCTAAATGGTCACATCATAAAAGAAAGAATAATTATTTACGAAGTTAATAGCATAATTGTAATAATAAGTTTAGTATATTTAATTTAATCTATGGTGATAGAATAAATTAAATAACTTAATATTTATTATTTAGTATTTTGAAAATATTAAATATAAATTAATAAAAGGAGTCTTCTTCTTATTATTATTACTATTATTATTATTTAATTCCTAAAAGAATTTGGAAATTAATTAATAAAAGTACTCTCGCATATCCTAATAAGATTAGGAGGCTAATTAATTAAAAGAGTTTAACTAATTATCCCTAATAAGATTAGGGAGCTTAATTAATTAAAAAAAATTAATTAATTAAAATAAAACCCAATTCCTTAATTGTTAAGGAGGGTTGCCCACATCTATAAATAAGAGGAGTCTTATTATGGGTGATAGAGTTGTTGTTGACTTTTTTACAATAGACGTAATTCCAATAGTTAGGAGAGTACACCCTTTTTCTATGAGAGATAGAAAAATTAGGGTTTAGCCAAACACCCTTCTTCTTGAATATTTATTCTTCCTTGATGGATCACCTCTAGAGGCCAAACACTTGGGTGGATAACGTTGATCAAAAGAATGAACCAAACCCGGTGGATTCAAGTTGAACGCAAAAAGAATTTGGAGGTGAACTTGTACCTGAGGAAGCTCGAATCTGCAAGGGTATTGTGGCAACCCGAATTTTTATAAGTTGTTAAAATAGGAATTTAATAATTAAAATTCTTATTATAAGATGTTTTTAGTTTGAGTATGTATATATACGTGCTATATATTTTGAAAATATGTAATCTGGTGTGAAGAGAAATATATATTCATCTATTGGGAAAGTGATGTTTAATAGCTGAGTTAACTATTGAAAGAATTAAATGAATTTTGTAATTAATCTTAATTATTTATTAAATTGAATAAATATTTTAAATAATTTATTTATTGAGAAAAATAAATAATTTATAAAATCGTTGTATAATAATTTAGTTACGTGTGTATGATAATTAAGTTAAAGCAAAAGTAAATTTTATTCTTTGAAGAGTTAATTTAATGAATTAATTAAATTAAATGAGTTGTTTAATATTAAAGAAAATAAGTAAATAAAGTGATGTTTAAGTCTAATTTATTAATTAAATTAGATATATGATTATTTATTAATCATCAAAAGAATTATAATAAAAATTATAATTATTATAGTTATCATTGTAAGTTATGTAAATGGGTTACATGTGTAGCAAATAAAAACTATATAATATAAGGTTATTAAAATAATCTAGTTTGGGAGTTATGTGCTTAGCCAAACAAGGCCTTGTGGCCTTTGGTTTAACTTAACTGATGAAGGCGCATTGTTTTAACTGAAAGAGAATGCGGGAGAGTTAAGCCATATCAGTTTATTTTCTTTTGTGTCTTATTTTTTTTCTTTTCTCTCCTAAGGCTGAAGAGCAGAGTTGAGAGAGAGAGAGATAGAGAGAGGGCTTGGAAGAAGAGAGGAAAAACTCAGTGATTTTGAGAGTTGGAAAAGGAGGGTTTTGGGAAGGCTTTTTATCCTCTTTTGCTAGCCAACAATCAAATAATAAGGTATAACCAATTCTAATTTTTAACCCTTGTTCTCTTCAAATTTATATTGATAGTGGTGTTAGATTGATACACATATATGTATTTATGATTTATAATCTATTATCTATCATATGTAAGTGTTATTTGATGATTAAAAACATGAAATTGGATTGTAGTAGAAAAAGTTCATATACCAGTGATATGTTCCTATAATATGGCTTGTTTAAGTACGAAAATTGATGCTCTATATGTGTTATAATCTGTAATTTGATGTTAGAATGTGTTTGTATGTTAAGAAATGAAAGTGAAGTAGTTGGAATCGTGTAAATTGTTTAAGAAACAAAGCCGTGGCGATCGAATTTGCTAAATGTGTTTAAAACATGAAAATATAGCATGAACATTAAATTGAAACCCTTAAATTGATTTGTTAAAATTTTTGAAATGTTAAAATTACTCTGTAGATGAGTACTTCAGTGTTTCATGAGTTCATAGAATCGAAAACCAACTAATTTCGACTTAAAATGAAGAAGTTATGAAGATTGAAAGTTTGTACATTGAGAACGCTGTAATCTAGGCGTAGCCAAGCACGGCCGCATGGCCCAGGAGCGCGGGCACGCAGCTGGGCACTACCAAGTCACGCAGCGCGTGGAATTTATGAAGGAGTTGGGCGCGGCCGTGCGCCTAGTGTGCAAGGTGTGACTGCTTTGACCTATTTTGGTAAAACGGTCATAACGTTTCCATACGAACTCCGATTGAGGTAATCAAGATGATCCAGAACGAGGACGAATAGACCTATAACTTTTGTTCTTTAATATTTTTAATTTGACATCTTTAGGAAGGGTCAAAATGGTTATTTTTAGGACTATTGTGTTTTTAGATGCAATCGGAGGGCGTTGGGCATGCACGTATGCAAGTGTAGTGCTCTTGACGATAAAAGATGTTGTTCTAAGTTATAGAACATGAATATTATGAAGTATAATGATGCTTAACATTAATAAATGATGTATTAGATAAGTTGTATACGCATACTAAGCACACACAAGAGAGACAAATTGGGCGTGTGACAAATAAACGTCGAAACACCATAATAAATGTTAATGAAAGTAAAAAGTGTTTTAAGTCAAATGAAATGAACATTACAAGGTATGAAATGGGTTTAATATAAAACCAATAATGATTCCTAACAAGACTTAAACACTTTAACGAACGTCAAATATAAAATACAATGAGATATAAGTTGAAAGTTAACACAATAAAATTGAATATTGTGTATTTATGATAGGAAGGGTTATGAGTTGTAGAGTAAAGTTTACATTACAACTACTATGCGTTGCTATATAACTAATAGTTAATGTGAATGATTATATAACTGTGTAGGAATACACGAAGTGCAGATAAGCGTTAAGCAGTTAAGTCGTAGTTCATAAACTATGAATCATGCAAGTCTTTCAGTTCCTATTTGCTACGTGAACTTGATGATTAATTATTTTAAGTCTTTATTGCAAATAACATGATGTGTGTTATATTTTTGTGAAAGCATGAAACGTTAAAGTCAACTTATGACTACATTAATTGAGTAAAGCATGCCGATTCATTAAGGAACTCAATCTTTACATTTGTTGTATGAACTGTAGCATGTATGTTATGATAGTTCAATGCTTAAGAGATATATGTTGAGCATGTTATTATGTGCTATGTGATGCATGAAAACTGTTAGATTTTGCTGGGCTGTTGAGCTCAACCTTGCAAATAACCATTTTTGCAGGTCAAGATTTCAAGGTAAAGTTATGTGTTACTTAAAAGTTACGAATCTGACGTGATACTTGAAGATTCCTTATGTTTTATGAGAAATGTTTTTAATATTTTGAATGTAACATGTTGTTGAATTGTAAGTTGAGATATCCGGTATATATAGATATCTATTGATGATGTAAGACTTTGTATAGTCATTTTGTTATAATGATTCATGATATAAATTTGAATCGAAGAGATGTAATGTAAAGGTAAAAAGTTCTGGGAACGAGAATAGTTTGTAAATAGAAAATTTTAATTGTAATAGAACATTTTAATTTTTTCGCAAATTTCAATGGTTATGTTATCGTTTAATGATATAAAATTAGAGGTTGAATGTTTTATTAACGACCGAAGTCGAGAATTAAATTGTATGAATTTTGGGGTTGTGACGCCCCCAAATCTGGGTATCTTCCAACCCGACAGATGGTGCTCCACTATACTAACATCCATACCATCATTCCATTGAAATACAACAAGATGAGAGTAATTAGTATATTCTTATAAAAATCAAAGTATAATCCTTCCCAGGTTCATAAACCGGTTACATCGTTCATTGTTCATAAGTTATAATACATACAAACTTACTAAACTATTACACAATGCCTAAGCATCCATCTTAGCTTTGCCCTTATCTTTCTTGGCATTCTCAGTACGTTCACCTTTAACTGCAGTTATATAATTCACGCAAGAAGTGAGCATGACAGCTCAGCAAGTTTAATCAAGGATAACAGAAATACCACATTCGTGAATTATATAACAATTCCAACATAACTGAACAATAGTTATGATGTATTATGAATCAATACTACCCTAACAGTATATAACATCAATTCCCAATGTATAGAATAGATTAGGAATTTTGAACCGGTCGATAGACCATGAACAGTAAATTTTAGTTTTTATACTTAAAAAGGAGTCCACAGCACTAAGGCCGTTCATCCGTATAACTTACGAGCACTTCTAGGTGATCAGCCTATAGTACTCTATGTTGATCAACACTTCATTCATTAAACGTATTTACGTTTAATATTTTTTGCAACTCGCGTGCCCATCGAAATATCGATGAAAAATACATTTGTTTGTTCATAGACAAACCTTACCTTCACATCCATACCAATTATTTGGCATAGGATAGCGTTAACATTTCTATATAGAATGATATGGAAAATCATCAATTTATATCTTACGAATAGTCTAGCCGAGTTAAAATCTGGCATCGACCATTTCTTTTAAAACAAAGCTTACAATTCAGTTCAATGAATCACATAAAACTTGGCTAACTTAGAAGTTAGACAAGCGTTAAGAAAACTTGCCTTTCAGCGTCTTCAAATAACTTACTCGACTGATCACAGCCTTTACAGAATCTACATGATATATTCACATAGCACACCGTAATTAGCTATCAAACAACTATTCACATTGTTCCTACCAGTTTCTTTCTCTTCTATGTCTTTGTTAACATAATATTTTTATTAAAGTCAGCATGACTTATTACCCTTCGTCCCGGTTTACCTCTCTATGGACGTTTTATTAACCGGACTCAACTTCATTAATAAAGTATTACGTCGTTCATTTTACATATTTTGTTTCTTACATTAGACTCCTAAATTTCATACCATATACCTTAGTATAGGTAGTATAGGATTAGTCTTTATACATTCATTGAGTATATAAACTCAACTCCGATTGACCCCTAACCGACTGAAGTCTAAAGCACAGCTGGGTCAAGTTTTTTTTTTCTTACTGCCGGCGCTGCGGCGCGGCACCTTGGCGCTGGGGCGCGGCACTTGCACAACACAGGCGCTGGGGCGCGGCACTTGCACAACACAGGCGCTAGGGCGCAGCACTTTGGCGCTGGGGTGCGAGTCTGCAGAGGGCTCGGCCGAGTCTGGCGCAGCGGCGCGAGTCCCATGTACAACCTCTCGCGCTGCGGCACGAAACTACAGACACTTTATTTTTCTCCCGGCCACAACTGGCGCTGCAGCGCGGCCATTGAACACTACGTCTGGCGCCGCGGCGCCAGACTTTAGTACCAGACTGTTGACAGTTTTTGAAAATCTATGTGATATTCCCGGGGCCGTAAATTCTTCGTTATACGCCCGATTTGATCCGTTCAAATGCCTACACGTCATAAATGACATACTCTACGTGTTCATATTATAATTTAACCCTTTCAAATCCGTTATCTCAGAATTCACTATTGAGTTCATTTTCTATACATTCGTAAAAGCTAATGAGCGTTCAATGCTCATTTTCTTCGTTTTAAGTTAGAATCCGACGATTCTCGAACCCATGACTCTTAATCACCCTATCTCACGTGTTGACATTGAAAACTAACGTTTTCAAGTCATACGGCAACTTTTGACTACCCATCCGGAATTTCTACGTTTTCGACGTTTAACGTCTATTTTCGTAAAATTCGCCATAACTTCATTACTAATGTTCTCTAAGCCAAATCACATGGAATACTCCATGGATTTCGTATCTAACCCCTAACCAAACAAGACGCATAACTATCGTATTGATGGAGCTCAAACGTTTATCAACAATCGATCCTCCACAATTAATATTTTCATGGTTTAACAACTATATTAAACCTTATTATTTTTGAAAGCTTATGACTTATAGAGATTGAATCTATGGTAAGTCATCTTTACTCCCTCATACAAGGCATATACCACCCCTTTGTGACTCTCCATGATAAAAGAAAATCAAAGAGATGGAGAATGAAGAATAAGAAGTATTACCTCAAGTTCCTTAAGAAAATCTCTTGGAAGAATAATTGTCAAAGCTTCCCAAGTGAAGGACTTATAAGTCTAGCCCTCTTTTCTCTCTCAATATAATCTAGGTTGTCAACTTTGAAACTCTAAAATGCAACAACCTAGCTTCTTATTTATAGGAAATGAAAATGGAGGGCTTAATGGTCAATATACCCCCACCTCCTTACTATTCAAGTGTGGTCACCAAGTAAAACACTTGGTGACCAAGTCTTATACTTGGAGTCCACCCCAAGGTGGCCGGCCCACCTCCCCTTTATGACATCCCATGGGTTGCCCCATGGGTTTTACCCATTGGGTGACCCACCGGTTTGACCCACGGTTTGGTTTTGTGAATTGGGCATAATTAAATAAATATTGGGCCTTGACTTTGACTTAACCCACCTAACTCATTGGGCTTAGTCCTTCAATTAGTTTGGACTAACTTATAACCCACTCAATGAATAAATCATTAAGTCATAACTTAATTCTATAATACGTATCGTATTCTACACGTATGATTCACGTATTCCTTTCGTATACCATAAGTACAATAAACATATTGTACCTCGTATTTACTTAACGTATTATACATAGGTACTAACTAGCACCACCAATTGTATAACACTTGAATAAAACCTAACGCCATTCCTTCTACGCATATTATTTCCTTCTCGGAAATCGATATACTCAACCCTTAGGTTTTAAGTTCGCAGGCGAAAACTTCGTTTTTGCCATAAATGAAATATTATCAGATATTCCATCTAATCACGATATTCTATCATTACGCGTTTCTCGGAATTTCAAAATAATTCCTCGGACATAAACGGATGAATAGTGTTTTTACGGAAACTTCTCAGAAAACAATTATTATCGTCTTAGAAATTCCAAACAACTATTTCTACCATGTAGCCAGAATACTAACCACGTTAGCAAATTCTACGTCATAGAACGACCTTCACATAGTTTACTTCACAAAGAATTCAATTAAATTCATTTAATTCATATAATCGAATAAAAATTTAATTGTCATAAAAATTCGATTTTTCTCGGGCGTTACATTCTCTCCCCCTTATAAGGATTCTGTCCCCAGAATCTTAGCTTATAATTACATAAACAAATGAGGAAAATCTTCCTTCATTTTACTTTCGAGCTCCCACGTTGCTTCTTCAACATTGTGGTTTCTCCATAACACCTTCACTGAAGGTATGACCTTATTTCTTAAAACTTGTTCCTTCCTATCAACATTTTGAATTGGAAGTTCCTCATAGGACAAGTCCTTCTCTAACTGAATAGATTCATCCTCTATCATGTGTTTATAGTCCGGTTTATAAGGACGCAACACTGACAAATGAAACACATTATGAACGTGTTCCATTTTGGTGGTAAAGCTACTACGTAAGCCACCTCCCCTATCCTTTTTAAAATCTCAAAAGGTCCTACAAACCTTGGACTTAACTTCCCTTTCTTTCCAAAACGTATTTTCCCCTTCCAAGGTGATACTTTCAAAAAAACAAAAGATCATACATCGAATTCTCTATTTTCTCTATGAGGATCTGCATACTTCCTCTGCTGGTCTTGAGCCGCAACTAATCGAGCACGTATTAATTTTACCATGCCCGCCGTCTGCTGAACCATCTCTGGTCCCAACATCTGACGTTCACCCACCTCATCCCAACACAATGGAGTTTGGCACTTCCTACCATACAATGCTTCGTAAGGCGGCATGCCTATACTAGCGTGAAAACTATTGTTGTACGAAAATTCTACTAATGGTATAAATTCGTCCCAACTCCCTTTGAAATCCATAACGCAAGATCTTAACATATCTTCAAGCATTTGAATTGTCCGCTCACTCTGACCATCCATCTGAGGATGATACGCCGTACTTAATCTTAACTGCGTTCCCATTTGCTCTTGCAAACTTCTCCAAAAGTTCGATGTGAATCGTGGATCACGATCTGACACAATCGACACAGGCACTCCATGTCTGGAAATAATTTCCTTGACATACAGCTTAGCTAACTGATCTAAGTTATACCTAATTCCTATTGGTAGAAAATGGGCCAATTTCGTTAATCGATCCACTATCACCCAAATAGCATCGTATCCTTTTCTTGTTGTTGGAAGTCCCACCACAAAATCCATCGTGATGTGCTCCCACTTCCACTCTAGAATTTCTAATGGTTGTAACAACCCACTCGGTCGTTGATATTCAGCCTTAACTTTTTGACAAGTTAAGCACTTACTAACATATTCTGCTATCTCCCTCTTCATATTCAGCCACCAAAAGTTCCGACGAAGGTCTTGATACATATTCGTACTACCGGGATGTATCGAGTACCTCGAACTATGGGCCTTCATCATAATTTCTTCTTTTAATTCGGGATCATTAGGAACCCAAATCCTTCCCTCAAAACGAAGTAATCCCTCCTTATCGAGGTTATACTCAGTTTTTTCTTCGTTTTCTATCTTATTCAGCATCTGCTTGCACCCCTCATTGCTCAGTTGTACTTTCGAAACCCTCTCCACTATGGTAGGTTGAGTTTCCATGGAAAATAACAATTCTACCGATTCCCCCGGTAACTTAACTTCTAGTTCCATTTTTGCCATTGCTGTTACCAACTCATTCTGAGTTGTTAACATTGATAATTTCTCACTATCCTTTCTACTTAGCGCATCTGCTACTACATTTGCTTTTCCCGGATGATATAAAATATCACAGTCATAATCTTTTATTAACTCCAACCACCTTCTCTGTCTCATGTTCAACTCTTTCTGTGTGAAGATATATTTCAGACTTTTGTGGTCCGTGTATATCTCACATTTCTCACCATACAGATAATGTCTCCATATCTTTAGGGCAAAAACTACAGCTGCCAATTCCAGGTCATGAGTAGGATAAACCTTCTCATAATCCTTCAATTGGCGTGATGCATACGCAATGACCTTGCCATGCTGCACGAGCACGTAACCCAATCCTTTATGCGAAGCATCGCTATACACTACAAAATTCTTGGTATCGTCTGGTAAGAACAATACCGATGCCTCACTTAATCTCTTCTTCAATTCCTGAAAACTGTTCTCACATTTTTCAGTCCACACATACTTCACTGACTTTCTTGTCAGATTGGTTAACGGAGTAGCTAATTTAGAAAAGTCTGGATAGAACCTTCTATAGTATCCTGCTAACCCCAGAAAACTCCGAATCTGAGTCGGCGTCTTCGGTTGCTCCCATTCGTTTATTGCTTCTACTTTGGCCGGATCTACGGAAATGCCATCCTTATCAATAACATGCCCTAGAAACTGCACTCTCTCAAGCCAAAATTCACACTTTGTGAATTTCGCATACAACTTCTCCTTCCTTAGCGTTTCCAACACTATTCTTAAATGTTTCGTATGATCTTCTAGCATCTTTGAATAGACTAAAATATCATCAATGAACACTACGACAAACTTGTCCAAATATTGTTTGAACACTCTGTTCATTATATCCATAAATGCGGCTGGCGCATTAGTCAACCCAAACGACATTATCAGAAACTCGTAGTGACCATAACGAGTTCTGAATGCGGTCTTAGGTATATCTTCCTTCCTCACCTTCAACTGATGATACCCCGTGCGCAAATCTATTTTAGAAAAATACTTTGCCCCTTTCAACTGATCAAATAGATCATCGATCCTGGGCAAAGGGTACTTATTCTTAATCGTTAACTTGTTCAACTCTCGATAGTCGATACAAAGTCTCAAGGACCCATCCTTCTTCTTTACAAACAACACCGGTGCTCCCCAAGGAGACACACTTGGTTGAATGTATTTCCTATCTAACAGTTCTTGTAATTGAATCATTAACTCCTTCATTTCAACTGGCGCCATTCTATATGGTGCCCTTGAAACTGGTGCCGTTCCCGGTAACAAATCAATTATAAATTTTACCTCCCTATCCAGTGGAATACCCGATAATTCCTCCGAAAATACATCCACAAACTCTTGCACAACTGGTATCTGATCCAAGGATGTCCCCACTCTTTGGGTATCCACCACATGGCATAGATAACCTACACACCCTTTTCTTAACATCTTCCTAGCTTGTGTCATAGACAGACAACAAGAGTGTCTCGGTGAATTACTACCGAAAAACACTACCTTGGTTTTCTTAGAAAGCCAAAGGTTTACACTTTTCCTATGGCAATCTATAATTGCCTCATGGTTCACCAACCAATCCGTACCAAGAATTACATCAAATTCTTTTAGCCTTATCGGTACCAAATCTACCGATAACTTATTTCCCCTAATTTCTACGCAACAGTTCTTATGAATATGTTCAATGGGGATTATTTCCTCGTTTGCTACCTTAACGTCTAAAGGTATAGGTAACTTCTCAGGAATTAACCCTAATCGTTTAGCAAATTCACATGCTATAAAAGAACAAGTGGCACCCGAGTCAAATAACACATAAGCATTTATCTCATTGACCAGAATGATACCTGCAACCACATCTATTGATGCAACTGTATCTTGAACAGTCATATTAAACGTACGAGCCGAGGGTCTACCCACTAATGGTGTTGGTCCAGTAATGGCTAATTTACCACTACCAGAACTCTTATTTCCCTCTAAACCCTTCTTTGGGCAATTTTTTGCCATGTGGTCCTTTGACCCACAGACAAAACACCCCTAATTCTTCTTAGGGTTAGGACAATTGGGTGACAAATGTCCCTCCTGCCCATAGTTGTAGCATACTGCTTTCCCCTTTAAACAGACTCCCATGTGAGATTTTCCGCATGTCTTACATGCTTCCGTTCTCCTTTTGGGATCTCCCTGTTTTACCCCGGTATTCCCGGGATTAAAACCCTTCCTCTTTGGCAAGTTGCCGCTTTTGCCGGCAACTTCAGCCTTATTACTTCCTTCTATCTTACTCTTAATCTTCCGCTCTTTGTGGTACTGAGACAAGGCCTCACCACCACCTTCAGCTATTACCGCCTTCTCCAGAATGGTCCCATAGGAAGCACTCTGGAAAATTGATATTCTACTATAGAGCCAAGGTTTTAAGCCCTGCTCAAATCTGCGCGCCTTTCTTTCCTCCGTGTCCACCTGATGTGGAGCAAATCTTGCCAACTCATTAAATTTGGCGGCATATTGGGGAACAGTCATTTCCCCCTGCTTAAGTTCTAGAAACTTAATTTCCATCCTACCCTGCATGCTAGTAGGGAAATAGTTCTTGAAGTAAACCTTCTTAAACTGTTCCCACGTAACAGCCTCTGTCCTAGCCCCACCATGGTGAGCTTCCCACCAGTAGTTGGCTTCTCCCTTCATCATGTAAGTCGTAAAAGAAGTCTTTTGCGCCTCACCTACGTTTGTTATCACAAACCCCTTTTCAATTTCCCTAATCCATGTTTGGGCTTCTAGTGGATCCGTTGTTCCTCGGAACTCGGGAGGACCCACACTTTTAAAGTCCTTAAAGGTAGTTGTTCTTACTACCCCAGGAGCTACAGGAATCCCACCCCCCACTTGGTTAAATGCAGCCGTTAATAAATTAACGAACTCTTGCATAGGGTTGTTAGGACCCCCTTGATTTTCATTATGAGACTCGGCCTCTTGGTTCTGTTGTCTCCTTCTTGGTGGCATAATTCTGATTAAATAAATAAAGTTTCGTTATTATCTATTTAATTACTCGATTATCATTTTAAATTAACAACAACCATTCACACCACACAAGCATGTTAAATAAAAACGTCATTATATTAATATGCTTTCATAGTCAAAACTATTTACATCATGTTCCCTTAGCCAAAAGCTATCATGTACTATCCCGCAATTGCCTTCTTCAAAAGTTGGGATTTACAAAAGACTACCCTTAGTTATACAAAAGAGGGTTTTACGTCACTACCTATATACAAAAAGTTCTAGTGACCTGCTAACACTGTCGAACGGCATTTTCATATTTCTGATTTGCCAGAATCGACACTATATCTCGACTTATGGTATGTCGAGTCTGCCCGGACTCAATAGAATAACAAGCAATTTTCAGCTTAAAATCCTCATGAGCGCATTCATGGATGTATGACATCCTAGCTATTTTCTGATCTTTCTCAATCAGTTTCTGCTTTAGTTCGAGGACCTCATCCTTATAGCTATGAGCCTTATCAGTCATAAGCATTTTTTCATCGTGCTCCGACTCAAAGTCTGCCTCTGCAGATTCTTTCGCCTCATATAGGGCAGTTATCTCCTCAATCTGTGCCTCTATCTGAGTACGTAGGTGCACATTCCTATCCAACGCCGCTAAATACAGTGCTCTAGTTGCATCCAAAGATGCTGGCTCCAGAGTAGGTAACACCGTGTTAATCGATGTCACCTCCATTTCCTCCTCCACATCTAGCATTTCCTTAAGGTATAATGCTAATCCCATAGTCTCCTCAGAGTATTCCTCCTCAAAGATGTACTCCTCAATGTCTGAGTCTTCTAGTACAACTATCGGTACCTCCATCACTGGCATTGGTACTACCTCAACTTGGTTAACTGAGTCCTCACTTATCATTTCCACGTTTCTAAACATCAAGCTATCGGTTGACATCTACAAACACACAACACATTGATTAGTACATAATACACAATAGTATAAGCACAAATCACATTTAATATCTTTAAGATTAATTTTCATCTTTTAATCCTTTCGATACTGAGTTATCTCAATATCTTCTTAATTCAATAGACTTGAATTTCATTTCTCGGACTTTACCTTCCGTACAAGGTTATTAGCCTAAGGTTTTCCCCCCTTAAGTTTTATAACCTAAGGCTCATATACCAACCTGTGACGCCCCCAAATCCGGGTATCTTCCAACCCGACAGATGGTGCTCCACTATAATAACATCAATACCATCATTCCATTGAAATACAACAAGATGAGAGTAATTACTATATTCTTATAAAAATCAAAGTATAATCCTTCCCAGGTTCATAAACCGGTTACATTGTTCATAAGTTATAATACATACAAACTTACTAAACTATTACACAATGCCTAAGCATCCATCTTAGCTTTGCCCTTGTCTTTCTTGGCTTTCTCAGTACGTTCACCTTTAACTGCAGTTATATAATTCACGCAAGAAGTGAGTATGACAGCTCAGCAAGTTTAATCAAGGATAACAGAAATACCACATTCGTGAATTATATAACAATTCCAACATAACTGAACAATAGTTATGATGTATTATGAATCAATACTACCCTAACAGTATATAACATCAATTCCCAATGTATAGAATAGATTAGGAATTTTGAACCGGTCGATAGACCATGAACAGTAAATTTTAGTTTTTATACTTAAAAAGGAGTCCACAGCACTAAGGCCGTTCATCCGTATAACTTACGAGCACTTCTAGGTGATCAGCCTATAGTACTCTATGTTGATCAACACTTCATTCATTAAACGTATTTACGTTTAATATTTTTTGCAACTCGCGTGCCCATCGAAATATCGATGAAAAATACATTTGTTTGTTCATAGACAAACCTTACCTTCACATCCATACCAATTATTTGGCATAGGATAGCGTTAACATTTCTATATAGAATGATATAGAAAATCATCAATTTATATCTTACGAATAGTCTAGCCGAGTTAAAATCTGGCATCGACCATTTCTTTTAAAACAAAGCTTACAATTCAGTTCAATGAATCACATAAAACTTGGCTAACTTAGAAGTTAGACAAGCGTTAAGAAAACTTGCCTTTCAGCGTCTTCAAAAAACTTACTCGACTGATCACAGCCTTTACAGAATCTACATGATATATTCACATAGCACACCGTAATTAGCTATCAAACAACTATTCACATTGTTCGTACCAGTTTCTTTCTCTTCTATGTCTTTGTTAACATAATATTTTTATTAAAGTCAGCATGACTTATTACCCTTCGTCCCGGTTTACCTCTCTATGGACGTTTTATTAACCGGACTCAACTTCATTAATAAAGTATTACTTCGTTCATTTTACATATTTTGTTTCTTACATTAGACTCCTAAATTTCATACCATATACCTTAGTATAGGTAGTATAGGATTAGTCTTTATACATTCATTGAGTATATAAACTCAACTCCGATTGACCCCTAACCGACTGAAGTCTAAAGCACAGCTGGGTCAAGTTTTTTTTTTCTTGCTGCCGGCGGTGCGGCGCGGCACCTTGGCGCTGGGGCGCGGCACTTGCACAACACAGGCGCTGGGGCACGGCACTTGCACAACACAGGGGCTGGGGCGCGGCACTTTGGCGCTGGGGCGCGAGTCTGCAGAGGGCTCAGCCGAGTCTGGCGCTGCGGCGCGAGTCCCATGTACAACCTCTCGTGCTGTGGCGCGAAACTACAGACACTTTATTTTTCTCCCGGCCACAACTGGCGTTGCAGCGCGGCCATTTAACACTACGTCTGGCGCTGCGGCGCCAGACTTTAGTACCAGACTGTTAACAGTTTTTTAAAATCTATGTGAGATTCCCGAGGCCGTAAATTCTTCGTTATACGACCGATTTGGTCCGTTCAAAAGACTACACATCATAAATGACATACTCTATGTGTTCATATTAGAATTTAACCCTTTCAAATCCGTTAACTCAGAATTCACTGTTGAGTTCATTTTCTATACGTTCGTAAACGCTAATGAGCGTTCAATGCTCGTTTTCTTCGTTTTAAGTCGGAATCCGACGATTCTCGAACCCACGACTCTTAATCACCCTATCTCACGTGTTGACATTGAAAACTAACGTTTTCAAGTCTTATGGCAACTTTTGACTACCCATCCGGAATTTCTACGTTTTCGACGTTTAACGTCTATTTTCGTAAAATTCGCCATAACTTCATTACTAATGTTCTCTAAGCCAAATCACATGGAATACTCCATGGATTTCATATCTAACCCCTAACCAAACAAGATGCATAACTATCGTATTGATGGAGCTCAAACGTTTATCAACAATCGATCCTCCATAATTAATATTTTCATGGTTTAACAACTATATTAAACCTTATTATTTTTGAAAGCTTATGACTTATAGAGACTGAATCTATGGCAAGTCATCTTTACTCCCTCATACAAGGCATATGCCACCCCTTTGCGACTCTCCATGATAAAAGAAAATCAAAGAGATGGAGAATGAAGAACAAGAAGTATTACCTCAAGTTCCTTAAGAAAATCTCTTGGAAGAATAATTGTCAAAGGTTCCCAAGTGAAGGACTTATAAGTCTTGCTCTCTTTTCTCTCTCAATATAATCTAGGTTGTCAACTTTGAAACTCTAAAATGCAACAACCTAGCTTCTTATTTATAGGAAATGAAAATGGAGGGCTTAATGGTCAATATACCCCCACCTCCTTACTATTCAAGTGTGGTCACCAAGTAAAACACTTGGTGACCAAGTCTTATACTTGGAGTCCACCCCAAGGTGGCTGGCCCACCTCCCCTTTATGACATCCCATGGGTTGCCCCATGGGTTTTACCCATTGGGTGACCCACCGATTCGACCCACGGTTTGGTTTTGTGAATTGGGCTTAATTAAATAAATATTGGGCCTTGATTTTGACTTAACCCACTTAACTCATTGGGCTTAGTCCTTCAATTAGTTTGGAATAACTTATAACCCACTTAATGAATAAATCATTAAGTCATAACTTAATTCTATAATACGTATCGTATTCTACACGTATGATTCACATATTCCTTTCGTATACCATAAGTACAATAAACGTATTGTACCTCGTATTTACTTAACGTATTATACATAGGTACTAACTAGCACCACCAATTGTATAACACTTGAATAAAACCTAATGCCATTCCTTCTACGCATATTATTTCCTTCTCGGAAATCGATATACTCAACCCTTAGGTTTTAAGTCCGCATGCGAAAACTTCGTTTTTGCCATAAATGAAATATTATCAGATATTCCATCTAATCACGATATTCTATCATTATGTGTTTCTTGGAATTTCAAAATAATTCCTCGGACAGAAACGGATGAATAGTATTTTTACGGAAACTTCTCAGAAAATAATTATTATCGTCTTGGAAATTCCAAACAACTATTTCTACCACGTAGCCAGAATACTAACCACGTTAGCAAATTCTAGGTCATAGAACGACCTTCACATAGTTTACTTCACAAAGAATTCAATTAAATTCATTTAATTCACATAATCGAATAAAAATTTAATTGTCATAAAAATTTGATTTTTCTCTGGCGTTACAGGGGTCGTTATAATTGGTATCAAAGCTGATAGGTTAGAAACCTTAGGTAAGGGTACCTTAGGCTATAACCTTAGAAAAGTAATGTGAAGATAATGAAAGAATAAGCTCAAATAGAGTTTGAACAATAAGAAGTAATTTAAGAAATTTTTAAAGAAGTGATTAAAACATGCGTGAAAGGATTCAAAGAAGAATCTCGTAGAGTTTTAAGTAATATGAATGTGGGGTTACCCAAGTCCAATAATAAGAGTGTAAGGTGTTAATAAATAGGCAATGTCTATAAGAAGAGATTGGTAAGGAAGTTAAGAATCAAAAAGTTATACTTAAGTATGGTACAGTTGTACTCCTTAATAGTTGATGTATGGTATCTGGGCTAAACGATTCCTTCGTAGAGCGGAGGTATATACGAACTAGCAACTCGGAACCTAGTTTGTTAGTTGTTTGTGGGAAACCACTCAGTGTACCATGTTGAAACTATTAGAGACTCGATGTGTACCAAGTATAGAAAATAGATACGTATGATAAAAATATGGAACTCGAATGAAGTGTTGAGCAACAAAAATGAAGTTAGAAATTCTTAAAGCAGGAATTGTTATATAAACAATAAGATTCAAATAAGGATCTTGAAAAGATATGTAGATAAGAATCAGGAGTTGCCTAACTCCAATAGCTAAGATAATGAATAATGATGAATAGATAAAGTCTGTAAGATTAAAAGCATAAATGAAATCGTAAATGATGAAAAAAGAAAGAAAGAGGATCGTAAAATAAAACGATCACGAGTTAAGAAAAGAATTTTAAGGGAGAGGATTATAGAATATGATCACGGCTTGATCTGTTTAAGTTATAAAAGAAAGATGGTCTGCAATGTTTGAATAATTATAGCTTGATGCTATGAAGATGTTGTACTATAAAATAGTACGAGATAACTCACGAGGAGTTATAGATGATATGATACGAGGAATTCCTATCGAGCAAAGAGCAAGTTAAGAGTAAGATAGAGTTAGGTGAGATTTCAATTAAGGACTCATGTGATGGCTGAGTTGTACGGCTGAGTTATACAAACCTTTGTATGGGCGAGGATTTTGGGCTTGCGCTCAGTTTATCATATTGATTATCATTGGAATGTTGGTGTCACGCTATCAATGTATATGTGGCGGAAAGGTAATTCTTTTCTCATGTGTATGTTTGATAGTTAGAAACTATTAAGATTAGTCAGATATTATTAGGATTAGGTGCGGTTCTTAAAACTAAAGCATATGGTAAGTTTTTGACTCATAATAATATAGTATGTTTTGAACCCCTCAGCGAATGGACGCCTATGGTATAACTAGGATAAGTTCTTAAACTCATATTATTGTGGCAAGTTCTTGAACTTCCAAAGTGTGGTAAGTTTGATGAACTAGGGTATAGATAAGTGTGAATGGAGTATTGAGGGTATGGGAATAGATAGAATTATTAAGCAATGGATCAGTATAGAAAGTGGAGGCATAGGTTTTTCCAAATCATCTAGCTTTGCTAGATTTTCAAAATTTATTGACTTCGTGCTGATGTTTGCACTTCTATTTTCTTAAAAAATATTGGATCAAGTGATGAAACCAATGAGTTTTAAAAACAATACCGTTATTCGTATGTCTATGCTAATTGCTTCAGCTAGACAAAAATAATTTGAAATATATCAAAATGTATTTTTTTTATATCATCAATGCATCATGGAACCTGGTGAAAAGATAATTAAAATGATGGAGTCATCAATGCAGTATTACTTAGTGTTAGATGTGATCTAATGATCGTTAACCCACTGTGGTATGATGTAGTATGATTAAATCACCAAATGATGGAATCCTCGAATGGACTGTAAATACAGTGCGGTGTCATGACGTCATAAAAAGATTTTTGAGATTTCTTTAAGATATGAGAATATATATATGTATATATATATATATATATATATATATATATATTTTAATTGATGATTCGAATTGTTGTAGAAGTCTACGCTATTTGATTCAGCTAGACGATTATTGAAAGATGTTCATAAAATTCAAGCATTTATTGAAATGTTATGCCAAACCAAATTGTTTGGTGCAGATTTAGATGTTGAATAGCTTAGATGAACAACCCTTTTATAGGGGATTACGCGAAAGCGTTAAGATGTTTGTGTACAATACATTGTACGAAGGGTTGATCCCCCTAAGTACGAGGAGTCCCTATAGTCTTATGATTGTTAAAGTTTAAGTTGAAAGATTGCTTATAACTATGGACATACGCATAGCGTTTAAATGTTTGTGCACAATACATCGCACGAAGGGCTTAACACCCTAAGTACGGGAGGTCCATATAGTCTTATGACTGTTAAATGTTCAAGTCGATATACTTGATAACCTGGGGATATAGTTCAAGGTCTTATGACCCCTCAGCATGATTTGGAATTTTTTTTTAAATTTCTTATTATTCATATCGCTTCCCAATTATTGAGCAATTGTGGAAGATTCTTGCTATTCTAAAAGGTGAATGTGGTAAGGATGATATTCCTTAGAAAGAAGTAAGTCGTAGAATGCGACACTGAATGATGAATATATTGAATAATTGAGGAAAGAAATTTTAAAATGAGAAGGAGATGAGTTATCAAAGAATAATGTAAAACTTTTAATAGAAAAATTAATAATTGTAAAAAGATCTTTGTGAAAAAAAAGTATTAATGTAAAATCTATTTTGCTTGATTGAATGAATGAGGGTTAATAAATAAAATTTTGAGGACGAAATTCTTAGAAGAATGGGTGAGTGTAATATTCCGAGTGTTGATGATAATCATCCTTAGAAAAAGGAAATAAATGGGTTAATGAATACATAATACTCAAAATATAATTGTGTTCAAGTGAAGGTTATGTAATAAAACCTAAAAGTTGTTGAAAAAATGGCTGAAGTATATATATATATATATATATATATATATATATATATATATATATATATATGTAAAAAATTTTGCTAAGTTAACGTGTTGAAGTTATTTAACGATAATTGTGAAAGAGATTTGTTGAAAACCTTAGTAAGGTAAGGTTTCGGTGATTCCGAGGACGGAATTCTTATAAGTAGGGAAGGATGTGACAACCCGAATTTTTATAAGTTATTAAAATAGGAATTTAATAATTAAAATTTTTATTATAAGATATTTTGAGTTTGTGTATGTATATATACGTGCTATATATTTTGAAATATGTGATCTGGTGTGAAGAGAAATATATATTCATATATTGGGAAAGTGAGGTTTAATAGTTGAGTTAACTATTGAAGGAATTAAATGAATTTTGTAATTAATTTTAAATATTTATTGAATTGAATAAATATTTTAAATAATTTATTTATTGAGAAAAATAAATAATTTATGAAATTGTGGTATAATAATTTAGTTACGTGTGTATGATAATTAAGTTAAAGCAAAGGTAAATTTTATTCTTTGAAGATTTAATTTAATTAATTAATTAAATTAAATGAGTTGTTTAATATTAAAGAAAATAAGTAAATAAAGTGATGTTTAAGTCTAATTTATTAATTAAATTAGATATATGATTATTTATTAATCATCAGAAGAATTATAATAAAAATTATAATTGGTATAGTTATCATTGTAAGTTATGTAAATTGGTTATATGTGACACCCCCAAATTTAGATACTTGAAACCCGAACTCGGTGCGTCACGATACAATTTCTATGAGCGAAAAAATACTAATAATAATAACAATAATATAAAAATCAAACTTAATTTACATATATTAGAGTTTAATCCCAAGTACACAACCTCTACTATAATTTCTTACATGATGGATAATACATATCATTGTCTTAATACAGTTTAATTATTACAAAAGATATCATTAAACATAATCTATTTGCTTCCCTTTTCACTTGTTCTTGCCCGAACCTTCTAGCTGTTCACACTTAGCTGAAAACATTTAAATTAAGCAAGTGTGAGCATTTGAGTGCCTAGCAAGTAATAACAATTATAAATATAATTATCTGAAAGAAATAAATATTTTCTTTATACATCACTTCTACAATGAATTAATACTTGTGAAGTAAACTAAACTGATAATCATAACATAACAATTCTATCTCAAATTTTTGAAACTACATATTGACTATATATGGGGTTTAGTTAACATACTATGAACATTGTTTTTTATTTTCAAAAAGGTTAAACAGAACTTCATCTGTAAACCGTCATAACTTACGGGCGCGAGGTTGTACTTCCCATGTGCCCTGTATTGATCAATACTACATTGCAAGAACGATATGATCGTTCACTCTGTCCGCCTTGGGCGCATAAAAGTTTTCCCTTGATCGGGATCTTTATACTTAGTCTATAATCCGAACCAAAACAATTTGATTGGATACAAAAAGGTTTTATCATATTCAACGATATTTCTAAATTTGTGTCTAGCTGGTCAAATAGCTTAGACGGCTTATATATATATATATATATATATATATATATATATATATATATATATATATATATATATATATATATCAACATGTGTTTAACTGCAATGATTATCCAAGTGAGGACACTTGTATAACCATATTTCAAAATTAACAAACAAAATATATATACGAGTTATATAATATAATATCATGTTGATAAACAATGATCGGATATGATATATACAATAATAGGGTTAATAATCTGGTACAATAATAATATAAATTTAAAACTTTCTTACTCATGTCCATTGCATAAAGAAAATGCAAAGGTAGGATACTTGCCTGGTCTGCTGCTTATAAAACGCAACTTAGTTTTATCTTTTACACCGAAACCTATCATTGATAATATCTTTTGATCGATTAGAATAACATACTATAACACATAGTACTGCTTATTGCAGTCAGCACATAACCTAATCACATTGTCACTCACATATTCCACAGTCATCACAAATAAATATTAATACAGTCAAAATATCTAAGTCTAGATCAATTTCTAAAATATGTCGGTGTACCGACGGCTTTATCGGGTAATTATCGAGTCTAAGACTCTATTCCGAAGTTCAATAACTAAAAATATCAGTCATATTATTTTTAAATAACTTATAATAATTTTTATACATTTATTATAACATATCATAAATTTTCAAACACCAGAATCATTATTAAATGATTTAAATATTAAATAATTCTATTATCATTAATATTTAATTAATATTAAACTATTAATGAAACTATTGTCAAAAGGTTAAAGTTATTCAAAATACTTTTAAAGTATTAATATTACCCATAAATGATTTTTAAAAGAATTAAAATTATTTTTAAATAATTATCATTAATATTAAAGTATTAATGTATTATTTATCAAAATATTAAAAGTCATTAATTATAACTTAAAATATTTTTAATTCATTGATATCCTTTTTAAATGATTTTTAAAGTAATAAAACCATTTTAAAACTATTTATTTAATATAATTATTAAATAAATTTAATATCATTAATATTGAATTAATAATCATTAATATTAAATTATTAATGAAATTATCCTTTAAATATTAAAAGTTATATTTTATAACTTAAAATACCTTTAAACAATTTATTATCATTTAAAATGATTTTTATAATAATAAAATTATTTTTAAACTAATTTATTTAATATAATTATTAAATAATTCTAATATCATTAATATTAAATAATTAATGAAATTTACCTTTAAATATTGAAAGTTATATTTTATAAAAAACATATTCTAACACAAAAACGCAGCATCTAACAGAGGATCAAGATCAAATTTTTTAACTAGGGTTTATACCTTTAAATGATTAAATCTGATTTCTTGACTTCTGATTTGTTAGTGGATTTCATGGGGCTGTGTTTTGGAACTGGTCTAGCTAGCTAATAATTTCGTGGGTCTTGAGCTTGAGAGACTTTGGTTGGGTGTATGAGAGAAAATGAGACAAATAATACACTTTTCTCTCTCTAACTCTATATATATTGTGATACAATGATCTTGGCTGGCATGATATGGCTGATCAGTTGGTATTTTAGTCACATGGCAAGTCAATGGTTGGTCACCAACTACATTATAGCTAGATTTACAAGTTTTGTCCAATAATACAACAAGGGGTAAAATTGTCATTAGCCCTATGAATTTAATGGCATTTAAGTCATTGGTCTAACTCTTAGGGTTTGACCCTTATGATTTAACCTTTAGGGTCTGACCCTTAGGATTTAACCCTAAGGTTTAGCACAAAATTAAAGCATTTCTAGTTTAGGGTAAAAAAATAAAATAAAAATTTTAGTTAAAAAAAATGTAATTAGGGTTTCTTAATCAATTAAGTTTTTAATTACTTAGCACTTTGCTAATTAGGTTTAAGAGACACTAATTAACATTACACTTCCCAATTTATCGATTAGGGTTTACCATAAGCAAATTAGGGTTTATAATTTAGAAAAATAATAAGGGTTTATACTAAAAAAAATTAGGGTTTTGAATAATAAAGATTCTCCCTAATTAGGGTTAATACCATTAGTACCGATCATTGCCCACATTAACATGATTACATAACAGTCTTAAGTTGGCATCCGACTTTTGAATTAGGGTTTAATAGCTTAAAACTAAGGTTTTGACATTATGCACATAATTTAACTAACATTATTAGTCCACACATAAACAACACATATTTACAGTACTAAAATAATGTAATATTATAATAAATATCATTAAATAACATAACATATTTACTTGACAGATTTTAAAATCTCATTTGACTTCAAACTAGGTTTTATCAATAACATTAGGTTTTTTTTTCCAAATACTGCATCACCATTGACTAATGCATACATACAATACTTATTTATAGTACTGAAAAATCAAAATATAATTAATATTATATTATTATTCTCATTCTTTGATCAAAATCCAAAATTAGGGTTTTGAATTTCATATCTGATTTATCTTTCATATATAACATTAATAATTAAGTTAAAATAAATAACTTAATTAATCTGAAATAAATTCATATAATAAAATAAAATAATTATTATAGTAATTCTATAATCATTTCATATATTATTTAAAGAATATAATAATCATGTTTTCATGGAAAATAAATAATAAAAATATTTTTACTGTAAAATTAATTATTATAAGAATATAATTTATAATAATCAATAATTATATAATCAAATTGTTTGCAAACCTTCATGTAATAAATATATTTTTATTTATTACATAATTACATAAGCTTTATCTTGTACAAATCCTCATCCTTAAAATAAAATAAAAATTATACGCAAAATTTTGGATTTAATTATATAGAAAATATCGGTTTATTACATTACATGTGTAGCAAATAAAAACTATATAATATAAGGTTATTAAAATAATCTAGTTTGGGAGTTATGTGCTTAGCCAAACAAGGCCTTGTGGCCTTTGGTCTAACTTAACTGATGAAGGCGCATTGTTTTAACTGAAAGAGAACGTGGGAGAGTTAAGCCATATCAGTTTTTTTTCTTTTGCGTCTTATTTTTTTTTCTTTTCTCTCCTAAGGCTGAAAGAACAGAGTTGAGAGAGAGAGAGCGCTTGGAAGAAGAGAGGAAAGACTCAGTGATTTTGAGAGTTGGAAAAGGAGGGTTTTGGGAAGGCTTTTTATCATCTTTTGCTAGCCAACAATCAAAGAGTAAGGTATAACCAATTCTAATTTTTAACCCTTATTCTCTTGAAATTTCTATTGATAGTGGTGTTAGATTGATACACATATATGTATATATGATTTATAATCTGTTATCTATCATATGTAAGTGTTATTTGATGATTAAAAATATGAAATTGGATTGTAGTAGAAAGAGTTCATATACCAGTGATATGTTCCTATAATATGGCTTGTTTAAGTACAAAAATTGATGCTCTATATGTGTTATAATCTATAATTTAATTTTATAATATAGTTGTATGTTAAGAAACGAAAGCGACGTAGTTGGAATCGTGCCAATTAATTAAGAAACGAAGCCGTGGCGATCGAATTCGCTAAATGTGTTTAAAACATGAAAATATAGCATGATCATTGAATTGGAACCCTTAAATTGATTTGTTAAAGTTTTTGAAATGTAAAAATTACTCTGTAGATGAGTAGTTCAGTGTTTCACGAGTTCATAGAATCGAAAACCAACTAATTCCGACTTAAAATGAAGAAGTTATGAAGATTTAAAGTTTGTACATTGAGAACACTATAATCTCGGAGTAGCCAAGCGCGACTGCACATCCTAGGAGCGCAGGCACGCAGCTGGGCACTGCCAAGTTGCATGGGCGCTCGGAATTTATGAAGGAGTTGGGCGCGGCCGCGCGCCTAATGTGTAAGGTGTGACTATTTTGACCTGTTTGGATAAAATGGTCATAACTTTTTCATACGAACTCTGATTGAGGTAATTTAAGATGATCCAGAACAAGGACGAATAGACCTACAACTTTTATTTTTAAGTTTTTTAATTTGAGGTCTTAAGGAAGGGTTAAAATGGTCATTATTAGGACTGTTGTGTTTTTAGTGGTAATCGGAGGGCGTCGGGCATGCACGTATGCAAGTGTAGTGCTCTTGACGATAAAGGATGTTGTTCTAAGTTATAGAACATGAATATTATGAAGTATAATGATGCTTAAAATTAATAAATGATGTATTATATCAGTTGTATACGCATACTAAGTACACATAAGAGAGACAAATTGGGCGTGTGACGAATAAACGTCGAAACGCTGTAATAAATGTTAATGAACGTAAAAAGTGTTTTAAGTCAAATGAAATGAACATTATAAGGTATGAAATGGGTTTAATATAAAATCAATAATGATTCCTAGCAAGACTTAAACACTTGAACGAACTTCAAATATGGAATACCGTGAGATATAAGTTGAAAGTTAACACAATCAAATTGAACATTGTGTATTTATGATAGGAAGGGTTATGAGTTATAGAGTAAAGTTTACATTACAACTAATATGTGTTGCTATGTGAGTAATAGTTAATGTGAATGATTATATAACTATATAGGAATACACGAAGTGCAGATAAGCGTTAAGCAGTTAAGTCGTAGTTCATAAACTACGAATCATACAAGTCTTTTAGTTCTTATTTGCTACGTCAACTTGATGATTAATTGTTTTAAGTCTTTATTGCAAATAACATGATGTGTGTTATATTTATGTGAAAGCATGAAACGTTAAAGTCAACTTATGACTACATTAATTGAGTAAAGCATGCCGATTGAGTAAGGAACTCAATCTTTATATTTGTTGTATGAACTGTAGCATGTATGTTATGATAGTTCAATACTTAAGAGATATATGTTGAGCATGTTATTATGTGCTATGTGATGCATGAAAACTGTTAGATTTTACTGGGCTGTCGAGCTCAACCTTGCAAATAACCATTTTTGCAGGTCAAGATTTCAAGGTAAAGTTATGTGCTACCTGAAAGTTATGAATCCGACGTGATACTTGAAGATTCCTCATGTTTTATGAGATATGTATTTAATATTTTGAATGTAACATGTTGTTGAATTGTAAGTTGAGATATCCGGTATATATGGATATCTATTGATGATTTAAGACTTTGTATAGTCATTTTGTTGCAATGATTCATGATATAAATTTGAATCGAAGAGATGTAATGTAAAGGATAAAAGTTCTGGGAATGAGAATAGTTTATAAATAGAAAATTTTAATTGTAATAGAACATTTTAATTATTTCACAAATTTCAATGGTTGTATTATCGTTTAATGATATAAAAGAGGTTGAATGTATTATTAACGACTGAAGTCGAGAATTAAATTGTATGAATTTTGGGGTCGTTACAGGTATGATTCTTGTTCTTTATCTTTTCGTTTAATTAATAATTGTGCATAAAGGATGATCTGTAACGACCCCAAAAAATCCATACAATTTAAATCTCAACTTCGGTCGTTAACCGCACATTAAAACTCTAATTTTACATCATTATTCGATATTAAAAACACTAAAATTGCAGAATATTTAGAACATTTATACATTTCCTTCTTTCTTGCCCTGAATCGCAACCTTTACATTACATCTCTTTGATTCAATCTTATATCATGAATCGTTACAACAAAATGACTATACAAAGTCTTACATCATAACTAAATATCCATATACATTGGATAACTCAACTTACAATTCAACATGTTACGTTCAAAATATGAAATACATTTCTCATAAAATATAAGTAATCTTCGTGAATATAGATCTCTATAACTCACTTAGCACATATCTTTATCTTAAAATCTTGACCTGCAAAAGTGGTTATTTGCAAGAGTGAGCTCGACAGCCCAGCAAAGTCTAACAGTTTTCATGCATCACATAACACATAATAACATGCTCAATATACATCTCATTAAGGTAACATGGCATACATGCTTTTAATTCATATAGCAAATATAAAGATTGAGTTCCTTACTCAATCATCATTACTTAGCCAAAATAATGCAGTCATATATTGACTTAAACATTTTATGATTTCAACATGTATAACATATCATACAATTTAAAACAGTTCATCAAGTTCACGTAACAAATAGGAACCAAAAGACTTGCCTTGATCGTTGTTTACCAATAACAGTTTAACAGCTTACAGTTATCTGCACTTCACGTGCCCTTTTAATTTCTCCTTAAGCTTAATTAGATGATGAGAATGACTTGATTATCCTTCCTCTCCCTTCTTTGATTCTCATAATAACCTCTTTTTCAATTTCTCAGAGAATATGTCTCTCTCAAACTTCTTTGTAACTCTCTCTTCTTCTTAGGCTTACGCTAAACCCTTTTTCACGTAAACTAAAACTGACGCTAACATAAAAATAATACTGGCGTTTAATATAATAAGGCTACTAAATACTTATCAGTTTTTTTTTTATTTTTTATTATTATTTTAAACATAAAAGCCATAAGGCCTTGTTTGGTAAAACATATTAAAATAATGACTTAATCATTCTTTAAGCCTTGTTTAGCAAAACAAGATTAAAATTAAAACTTCAAAAGCTCTAAGGCTTTGTTTGGTAAAACCAAATTTAAAACTCCTTTAATTTATTTTCATAAGTTATTTATAATATAGTTTATTGTCCTGCACTGTTTACTTGGATTTCCATATCCAATCTTAATTAAATAAACTAATTACCACATACTAAATAAATTTCCCACTTGACCAAATATCACAAAATTATAATCTCATTATAATTTTATTTAATAACTTAATATACCACCTTAAATTATTAAATTAAAACAATAATATAACATCTCATGTTATATTATAACTCTTTAAATTATAAATTAATTTAATTTAGAATATTATCTAATGAATTTAGATTAATAAATATTTACTAGCAACCATTACATCAATAAAAAATTTCTCTCATCAATTTCAACAATTAGCGCATCAAATAAATATTTATATATTAATAAATATTTAATATTACAATTTGAAATTTCGGATCATTACATCCTTCCCTCCTTACAAGGATTCTGTCCCCAGAATCACAACTCAAATAATCAAATCGTCACATTCTTCACTCTTTTATCTTAATTAAGTTAATTTCTATAACTCATGGATTATTTACTTACTAATAAATAATCCAATAAATATCTACTAAACAACAAACACGTCAATTAAAAATATTTATTTAATTCAATAAATATTTAAAATTATAAATAAAATTTTGGATTGTTACATTCTTCCCTCCTTACAAGGATTCTGTCCTCGGAATCACTGAAACCCTACCCTCCTCAGGTTTTCACCAAATCTCTTCGTTGAATAACTTCAACACATTACCTTAATATAGGTTTTATATTTCCTACTCCCACCATTCTTCAAAATAAATTCTTGTAAGTTTTATTTCATAACCTTTACCCAGACTCAATTATATTTGAGTATTACATATTCTTTAACCCGTTCATTTCCTTTTTTTTAAGGATCGTTATCATGAACACTCGGGATATTACATGATCCGGCTATATGGTTTGTAAAATTTTAAAACTCTATTTTATCACGTTTCTACTTATTTTGTACAATTTGATTGCGTTCATAAATATTACAAACCTAACAGTAGTATCAAAGCCAAACCTTTATACGAATTATTAATTATTTTGAAAATATATGTATGTTTATATGTGTTTAGAATAATTTAATTGGGTATAATTTATTGTATAAAATTTATTTTATAAAAAAAAATAAAAAATAAATTCCAGAAATTCGTTTTGCCGCTGTGTCCGTGGTTAATCCGGTTACTGTTATATATATATATATATATATATATATATATATATATATATATATATATATATATATATATATATATATATATTTGTAATTATTTTATAATTAAAATAAAAGTATATTTTAATATTAAAATAAAAAGTTTATTTTAATCTTAAAATAAATTTTTTTTTTTTTAAAATTGGATTTCATACTAACTAATTAGAGGTGGAATTGGATTCCATGTTTCCTTAAATAAAGGAGTTTATTTAGATATGAAATAAGATTTTATATTATTCAAAATAAATAAGTTTATTTGTGAATAGGAAAGAAAATCTTTATTTTCTTAAATAAACGAGTTTATTTAGATATGAAATAAGATTTCATATTATTCAAAATAAATGAGTTTATTTGTGAATAGGAAAAAGAATCCGTGTTTCCTTTAATAAATGAGTTTTTTTTAATTGGAATCGGATTCCGTAATTAATTAAAAAAATGAGTTTATTTTGATTAAAATAAAATAGTTTATTTTATTCAAAATTAGATAAATTAAAATAAAAGAGGATTATTTTTTGGATTAAAATAAAAGAGTTTATTTTGATTCAAAATTAGATTTTATGCTAACTAATTTTTCCCATTAAATGATATCAATATATATATTGAATGTTTATTATTCATAAGATGAATGTTATTTATTGATGCATATGGTGACGTGTTTGATAATAAATAAGATTGATTATAGACTATTGACCAATGTGATTGGATTTTATTTTAGTTGGATGCATGAATGTATTGATTTTATTAAATGGGGTATGCGTACCTCGTCTTCTCTAATTTTTTCTTAATGTAAATTCTAACTCCCTCCTATATACTTTCCTATATACTTCCCCTTGAATGCTGATCATGGTTTTTATTTATTTTAAATAGTTTTGTAATAGGAATAGTTAGAATTAATTTTGAAGAATTGGAGATCAAGGAGCAAGGAGCGCTTGAAGACCCGTTTGTAAGGGAGCCCGAGTTTAAATATAATAGTTATATTTAAATATTAATTCTTGCACCCCTAGGTTTTGACTTTTAAGTTCAATTGGTGGCTCTAGCGAACCAAACTAGAATAAAAGTCCATAATCAATCCGGGTAGAATATAGTATTCTATATGTATATGCTTATACAATATATATATATATATATATATATATATATATATATATATATATATATATATATATATATATAAATATGTGTGTGTGTGTGTGTGTGCATGCGCGCTAAATAAGATGAGACAAATAATAACAAACTCCTCAAAGATTTTATATTAAGTCCTAAGCGTTCAAAGATATTTGGAATATCGAACGTCGCCTTCTAGCATGATAAAAATAATAGAGTATCAATTAATTATTATAAGTTTGTTGTGTAACCACAAGGCTTATTTTAATTCTTTGAAATGTTAATTTTATCACATTTGATGCTTATAAAGAAAATTGAACAATGTTATTTTGTTGTGTCACCACAAGGACAATATTTTTCTTTTTTGAATATATGGAGTGCTAGGTTGGACTTAACTTGGATAATTTTGATTCGGATGTGCCACCACTTGATCAAAATAATCTAAGAGGCAAAATACAAGGAGTTGCATAGTTGATGTAATTGACAAGAGTTGCCTACCTATTTATTTATATATAGTTTGTTGTGTCACCACAATGCTATATACAATTGAAATAGGATCCTTATTCTCACTAGCAAATCTTTAATTGGATTTTTTCCAACTATATAAGTGAGGGTACTATAGTTTGATGAAAATAGTGGGAGAGACCAATTTAAAACAAGACCAAATTTATTTTGGTATTTAATAAAAGAATGTATGCTAAAATGTTGTTAATTACAAATTTATTTACAGAATTTTACAATGTCTAAATTACTATCACTGCGTAGCATATTAGATACTAAATTAACCGGACCGAATTAAACAGATTGGTTAAGGAAATTGAGAATAGTTCTCATGGCTGAAAAGCTATCTTATGTCCTTAATACGTTTATCCATGTAATGGTTGCAGACAATGCCTCTGAGGAAGAGATTGCAAATTTTAGAAAGTGGCAAGATAATGCACAGTTGGCTCAATGCATCATGCTCGCATTCATGAGTAACGAGCTTCAGCGTCGGCATGAAACTATGGATGCTCCTACTATACTCATGCACATCAAGTAGTTGATGGTGAGTAACGTAGGACTGATAGATATTAGATATCTAAGGAGCTCTTCCGATCTAGAATGACCAATGACACTACAGTACAGCCAAAAGTCCTTAACACGATCAATTTGATTAAACAATTAGGACAACATGTTTTTATCATGGATAGAGAGTTGAGCCAAGATTTGACTTATAGTCACTTTGGACTCCTTCTCACAATTATTGTGAATTTTTAATATGAACAAGCTAGATATCAGCCTCGTTGATTTGTTTAACATGTTGAAAAATTTTGAAGAGTCACTTTTTAACTAAGAAAGACCATGTCTTACTGGTAGGGGCCAAATGATATTCTAAAAAGAAGAACGATTCTAAGAAGGTAAATAGAAAAGGCAAAAACAAAAGAAAATAAGAACAAACCTGATACAGATAGCAAATGAGTTTGCTTCCACTACAATAAGCCTGGAAACTGGAAAAGAAACTACGAGAAGCATCTTGCAGAGCTAAGCAGAAGAAGCTTAGTGAAGTTTTGGTCACAAATACAATTTTGTTCATGATTTAAAATAATTTTTTTAAGTCAAGATTGTACTTGGGTATTGCATACCGACTTTGGTTATCATAAATATAGATTTATGAAGGGACCAAGCAGAAGTAGAAAGCTAAACAAAGGATAAGTAGTCCTATGTCTGGTAAATGAAGCAAAGGTTGCTGCATTAGCCATATGAACTTATAGTTTAGCACTGCCTACGGGCAAATCTATTAAGTCAGTAAGTTGTTATTGTATTCCAGTTCTCGTTAGAAATATTATTTCCATTTTGTTGTTTGACAATGAAATCTTTAGTATTATATTTAAGAACAATTGTTGTTCTATTTATAATAATAATGTTTTATATAGAACTGGAATATTACTTAATGGATTTTGTATACTTGACTTACATGCAAATAATTTTGCAAATTGAATAAACTAGTATAAGAAAATGAGATGATCATTCAAAAGTTGAATGTGTGTATTTACTAAAATACAATTAAGAATTATTTGAATGGTTCAAAGAATTCATAAATAAAACAAATTGACAAAGTATTAGGATTCTTTGATCGAAACAAGGAAGGAATACTTGTGCAATGAGTTTCTAGATCATCTCAAATGGTTTTCTCACAATGGACGCCTCCTGATACGTAATAATTTATTGATGTATCTAAAAGAAAAAATCGTACCTTATTAGACATGGTGCGGCCCATAATGATTTTATTGACATTCCAGTATCCTTCTGGGATAATGTCCTAGAAATGACGGCATATCTGCGAAAAAGGTAACCTCAAAATCCGGCCACAAGACTCCATAAAAGTTATGGACAGGAAGGATTCCTAATTTTAAGTAAGTTAAGATAAGGGGTTGTCCAACTTATGTGAAAAGGTTTCAAAGGATAAGCTTGGGACAAGATTTGACAAGTAAAGATTTGTGGGATATCCTAAAGTAAGTTTAAGGTATATGTTCTATAATCCTACTTAACAAAAGGTGTTTGTTGTGAAACACGTTACCTTTTCAGATAAAGATGTTTATCATTGAAGGAGCTAGTGGGAGGATAATAGATCTTGAAGAGTTCAAGAACTACAAAACATTATAATTTAAATAAGAGGAACCTGTAGATAGACCTATTGTATAAAACCGAATTGTAAATTTAGAATAGTACCGAAGATACCTAGGAGGTATGAATTCATCATAGATGATGATGATGAGGAACACATCATAGAAGATGATGATCCAGTTACATATGATGAAGTAAGAGTTGTAGACTTTCAGAGAAATGGATTGAATCAAGCTTCTCAAATGTGGAACATTCGTTTTGATGAGACAATCAAAAGAGTTTGATTCTATAAAAAAAATAAGAATGAACCTAGTGTGTACAAAAGGGTCAATGGGAGTGTAGTGATATTCCTAGTATTATATGTTGATATACTACGGATAAGAAATAACATACCAATGCTACAATCAGTAAAGATAAAGTTGTCTAAACATTCCTCCATGAATGATTTGGAAAAAGTATCTTAATTGGGGATAAAATCTATATAGATAGATTCAAGAGGATGCTCGACTTAACCCAAGGAACGTATATTTATTTGATGCTAAAGTCGTTTAGCATGGCAAACTCCAAGAGATGTCTCATGTTGATGAGCCCTAGAGTGTATCTCTCTTAATAGTCCCCATAGACTCTGAAAAGAGAGATCGCATGAGTGATAATCATGTATGTATTGAAATATATGAGACCTGATGTTGATCAGTCATATTCTGGAGAAGATTACTGCAAGACAGTGAAAAATATCTTAAAGTACTTAACCGGCACTAAGGATGTGATTAAAATTTATGGTGGGTCTAAATTAAAACTAGAGGGCTTAACAGACTCAAGTTTTTCAGACAGACCCAGATGACAGAAATTCCACTTTAAGATAAAGGGTTACCTTGAACAGTGGTGCAGTAAATTGGAAAGGTTTTAAACAGCAAAGAGTTGTTGGTTTAGTGATAAAGACAAAGTATATACCTATAAATAAAGCTGCAAGTTGATTGTTTGGATGAAAAGTTTATTACAGAACTAGAAATAGTTCCTAAGTCTCATCTTGGATCTAAACATGTGTTGCAATACTTTCATTTGATTAAAGAATCATTGAAAGGTAAGAAATCACTATAGAGATAGTGGACTCTCAAAAATAATATTACATATCCATTTACTGAACCTTATGCAACAGTAGGATAATCGTCACTTAAAGAAGAAGAGTATAAGATACCATGACGATTGACTTTAGTGCAAGTGGGAGATTAAAAGTAGTATGTACACAAGCCAATCATGTTTGATGATAAAACATATACTTTGTAACAATCTTATTCATTTATTAATAAAAAGTATTAATTTATTAAAAGCGTTTAATTATCTACATGTTTCTGCTTTATAAAATGTGATAAACCCATAGTTTTAAGCAATAATTTTAAAATAATGATGATATTCATTCTAATGAGATCTAAATTCTTAGAAAGCTTAAAACTAAAATAGTTCCCAATCGTTGGATTACTAAATTGGAGATTAGTAAATCTGGATAGATTGGTACATACGTTGCTTGCTCATTGGATGAGAATGATTGATCTCATGATCATTTGTGTGGAGACACTAAAGCAAGTATGTAGGTGCTTATTAAAGAATAAGTTCACTGAACGTGACTCGCTAAGGAATACCTAATGGAATTTTACTTGCTTGTCAATAGGAATTTCTGTAGTGATAGTAGTACAACTGATCCTTGGAGTTGAGATCATCATAGTATATTGTGTATGATGAGTTATACTTTGACTTATTCCTTAAGACCCTTAGGGTATATCAAAGGGTATTCTTGGGAATAATAAGTCATACATGGAGATAATGTATGATCAATAAAGAATCTACCGCTTCTAGTAAAAGAAGAGAAATGTCCTATGTGATTCGATAAATGACAACTAGTAGTCCTTGGCCAAGGCAGAATGAAATTAAAAAGGTGTTTCTAATTTGTATTATTTGGAGCTGTGCATTTAAGAGTCGAAATATACATAATTAAATAAAATAAGACTTGACAGTAATTCCATGTCTTCTATTTAATTGGGACATTGTATGGTGGAAGGATTGAATTGTACGGTAACTATTTACTCAAATATTCTTTCTTGATTAATGTTAAAATCTATATTATCTGGAAAGTCGTTGATCGCTAGGGAGGCTTATCCCTATTGTAGAAAAAATATTATTTATTTAAATAAATTAATAGTTTAATTTATTTATTTAAATAAGATTAGAATTGTTCTAATTGATTTATTCACAACCGGTTTAATATGGAGAACCTAAAGGGTCACACCATTAAAGGAATAATAATTATTTACGAAGTTAATGGCATAATTGTAATAATAAGTTTAGTATATTTAATTTAATCTATGGTGATAGAATAAATTAAATAACTTAATATTTATTATTTAATATTTTGAAAATATTAAATATAAATTAATAAGATGAGTCTTATTATTATTATTATTTAATTACTAAAGGAGTTTGGGAATTAATTAATAAAAGTACTCTCATATATCCTAATAAGATTAGGAGACTAATTAATTAAAAGAGTTTAATTAATTATCCCTAATAAGATTAGGGAGCTTAATTAATTAAAGAAAATTAATTAATTAAAATAAAACCATATTTCTTAATTGTTAAGGAGGGTTGTCCACATCTATAAATAAGAGGAATCTTATTATAGGTGATAGAGTTGTTGTTGACTTTTTCACAACAGACGTAATTCCAATAATTGGGAGAGTACACCCTTTTTCTATAAGAGATAGAAAAACTAGGGTTTTGCCAAACGCCCTTCTTCTTGAATATTTCTTCTTCCCTGGTGGATCACCTCTAGAGGCCAAACACTTGGGTGGCTAACGTTGATCAAAGGAAGGAACCAAACCCGGTGGATTCAAGTTAAACGCGAAAGGATTTAGAGGTGAACTTGTACCTAGGAAAGCTCGAATCTTCAAGGGTATGATTCTTGTTCTTTATCTTTTCATTTAATTAATAATTGTGCATAAAGGATGATCCGGATATATGGTTTGTCAAATTTTAAAACTCTATTTTATCACGTTTTCGCTTACTTTGTGCAATTTGATTACGTTTATGAATATTACAAACCTAACAATTCTTCAAGACTTATTTCCAAGAGAGTTCGAAGAATCAGTTAGAGGTGCAATTTTTAGAACTGAAGTAGGGAACAATGACGATATCGGAGTATGCCGCAAAATTTAATGAATTGGCAAGGTTTGCGCCATATCAAGTCAATACAGATGAGTGCAAGGCGAGGAGATTTGAACAGGGACTGAAACCTGGATTGTACAGTAGGGTCTCCCTGTTCCAGCTGAAGACATTCGTAGCAGTGCTTGAGAAGGCAATTCTCGCTGAGGGTAGAGACGAGGCTGTGACAAAGTACAATCAAGAGCAAAGAAAGAAGAAGAATGAGGTTGAAGGTAAGAATGGTGGTAGTAGTGGTGGAAATGTTAACAATAACCTGAAGAGAAAATTGAATGGAAATGTGGGTGCTGGAAACCAGTAGGGTAACTTGTAGAAGAAGAAGTTAGAAGCATGTGCTACATGCGGAAAGTTTAACAAGGGTGTATGCTTAATGGGGAAATGAGTATGCTTTAACTGTGGCCAAGAAGGTCACATCGCCCCAAATTGCAATCAACCCAAGAAGAACATTTGCTTCACGTGCGGGTCAAGGGATCATTTTGCTCGTGAGTGCCCTAAGAAGAAGCTACAGAGACAAAGGGAACCAAGGGAGGTAGCAGTGGAGGCACACTGACCATTGCGGGACCAACGTCATCAAATAGACCCACAGCCAAAACCTTTAACATGACTGTGCAAGATGCTGTGCAATCAAAGGATGTTGTGTCAGATATTATCCCAATCAATGATATAGATGCTTATGTATTATTTGATTCGGGTGCTACTTGCTCATTTATATCTGATGAATTTTCTAAGAGGTTAGGATTGCCTAGTGAAAAATTAAATTTCCCTTTAAACATAGAAATTTCGAATAAGGAAGTAATTCCTGTTAGGTTCGTATACAAGAATTGTATGGTGAATATTAAGGGGAATATCATGATGGTAGATTTAATTCTGATTAAACTGGGAGAGTTTGATGTTATTTTGGGAATGAATTGGCTGTTCAATTATGGAGCGATAATTGATTGCCAAAAGAAATGTGTAAACCTTATGACTCCGTCAAAGGTAGTTTTCTATGGTAGCAAATCGCCTAGACATGCGAGATGTCTGACGATTATACAGGCAAGAAGTTGTTGAGTCAAGGCTGTGTGGGTTATTTAGCTTACATAGTCGATACTCAGAAGAAGGGTGTGAAACTGGAAGAGATACCAGTGGTTAGGGAATTTGTAGATGTGTTTCCGAAGGATTTGCTAGGACTTCCGCCTGACAGAGAGATTGAGTTCGTGATTGACTTAGCACCAGGAACAACCCCGATATCGAAGGCCCTGTATAGGATGGCTCCGGTAGAAATGAAGGAACTGATGGTACACCTGTAAGAACAGTTAGATAAGAAGTACATTCAGCCGAGTATGTTACCGTGGGGAGCACCAGTGTTGTTCGTGAAGAAGAAGGATGGGTCAATGCGTCTTTCCATTGATTATAGGGAATTAAACAAAGTCACTATTAAGAATAAATATATATTGCTAAGAATAGATGACTTGTTTGATCAAGTGAATGGTGCTAGATATTTCTCAAAAATAGATTTGAGAAGTGGGTATCACCAACTGAAAGTGAGGAAGGAGGATGTACCAAAGACAACATTCAGAACTCGATATGGGCATTATGAGTTTCTGGTGATGTCTTTCGGATTGTTCAATGCCCTTGTTGCATTCATGGATTTGATGAACATGGTGTTCACACCATTTTTAGGCAAGTTCGTGGTGGTATTCATTGATGACATTTTGGTGTACTCCAAATCTCAAGAAGAACACGCAGAACACTAACGTTTGACGTTGGAGACGCTAAGAAAAGAAAAGTTGTATGCGAAATTCTCTAAATATGAATTTTGGATAGAACATGTACAATTCCTTGGGCATGTGATTGACAAAGATGAGATTTCAGTGGATCCATCAAAAGTTGAAGCCGTAATCAATTGGGAACAACCAAGAACACCTTCAGAGGTGAGGAGTTTCTTGGGACTGGCCAGGTATTATAGACGGTTTATTCAATATTTTTCCAACATAGCCACTCTGTTAACAAATTTTACAAGGAAAGCTATACAATTTGTATGGACGAAGAAGTGTGAAGAGAGTTTCCAAGACTTGAAAAAGAAGTTAGGTGTGGTACATGTGTTGTCATTACCAGATAATACAAGAAACTTTGTGGTGTATAGTGATGCGTCACATAATGGATTGAGTTATGTTCTTATGCAGAATGATAAAGTTATTGCATATGCATCAAGACAACTGAAGGACTATGAGAAAGGATATCTGACTCATGATTTAGAGTTGGCTGCGGTGGTATTTGCTCTAAAGATATGGAGACATTATCTCTGTGGAGAGAAATGTGAGATTTACACAGACCATAAAAGTATGAAATATATTTTCACTCAGAAGGACCTGTACATGCGTCAAAGAAGATGGAAGGAATTAATAAAAGATTATGATTGTGAGATCTTTTATCATCCGGGAAAAGCAAATGTGGTTGCAAATGCTTTAAGCAGGAAAGGTCGGAAAAAGTTAATGATGATAACCACTCAAGAGGAGCTTATTTCAGCAATGATAAAGCTAGAGTTGGAAATAAAATTTCCAAAGGAATCCGATGAACGACTATTCTAGATAGAAGCTAGTCCAACTTTGGTGAACAAAATTAAGAATGCTCAACTACAAGATGAAGAATGTGGAAAAATCAAGGAGAAAGTGGTTGAGTGTAGTAATGCAAAATACAAGATCGATATCGAAGGACTACTAAGATTCGAGGGAAGAATATGGGTTCTAGGAGTGCAAAATATTAAGGAATAAATCTTGACCGAAGCTTATAGCTCAAGATACTCGATTCATCCAAGAAGTACGAAGATGTATCAAGATTTACGACAACATTTTTGGTGGCCAAACATGAAAAGAGATGTCGCAGAATGTGTCACGAAATGTTTAACATGTCAAAGAGTCAATCCAAGCATCAAAGACCAAACAGATTACTTCACTCGTTGGAAATACCGAAATAGAAGTGGGAACACATCACAATGGATTTTGTGGTGGGTCTTCCAACTACCCAGAGAGGATGCGATGCAATTTGGGTAATAGTGGATAGACTGACAAAATTAGCACACTTTTTGTCAATAAAGATTAGGTTCAATCTTGATCAGTTGGCAAAGTTGTACGTTAAAAAGATCGTTTCGAGACATGGAGTTCCAGTGTCAATTGTGTCAGATAGAGATCCATGATTCACGTCAAACTTCTGGAAGAGACTACAAGAATGCATGGGAACACAGTTGAGGATGAGTACGACATATCATCCGTAAATAGATGGCCAAAGCGAACGAATAATCCAGACGTTGGAAGATATGCTTAGAGCATGCATCATGAATTTCAAAGGGAGCTGGGATGAACATTTACCATTGATGGAATTTGCCTACAACAACAGTTACCATGCAAGCATCAACGTGCCGCCTTACGAAGCATTATACGACAGAAAGTGCAGAACTCCATTGTGCTAGGATAAAGTCAGTGAACGCCAACTGTTAGGACAGGAACTGGTATAACAAACTGCTGAGGTTGTCAAACTCATCAGAACAAGATTGGTAGCTGCCCAAGACAGACAGAAGAAGTATGCTGATCAACATAGATAAGATTGTGAATTCGACGTAGGAAATTTCGTGTTCTTAAAAGTTTTTCGTTGGAAGGGAAAAATTCATTTTGGTAAAAAGGGAAAGCTAAGCCTGAGATTTATTGGACCCTTCGAAGTACAGCGAAGAGTAGGAGAAGTGGCTTACGAGGTAGCTTTACCTCAAGAATTGGAAAATGTTCACAATGTTTTTTATGTTTCGGTGTTACGACCATATAAACTCGATTACAAGCACGTGATCGAGTATGAACCATTGCAGTTTGATAACGACTTGTCTTATAAAGAGGTTCCTATCCAGACAGTCGACATGAAAGAACAAGTGCTCAAGAATAAAGTTATACCTGATGTGAAGGTGATATGGAGGAACCACAATGCTGAAGAAGCTACGCGAGAACTCGAAGCTGAAATGATGAAGAATTATCCTGAGTTATTTGTTTAATCTGTGTCTTCGATTCTGGGGACAGAATCTTTGTAAGAAGGGAAGAATGTGACGAATAAATTGTTTGAGTTGTGATTCTGGGGACAGAATCTTTGTAAGGAGGGAAGGATGTAATAATCTAGAATTTTTAATTATAATTTTAAATATTTATTAAATTATATAAATATTTAATTCATGTGTTTATTGTTGAATAAATATTTATTTAATTTGATTTGATTTGATTATTTATTTGTTAAATAAATAATTAAACAAATAACTATGCTATAAATGAGTTATTAAAATAAATTAAAGGAGTTTAATTTAGTTTTGCCAAACAATGCTTAAAGATATTAAGTCTTTAATTTTAAAGAGTTTTGCCTGACAAAGCATTATGGCTTTTGAATTTTGAATTTTGAATTTTATTATAATAAATAAAATAAAATAAATAAAATATAAAATATATTTATAACCTATACGTTATATGTTTGTAACTGATATTATTTAGTAGGCGTATTATTACCTATCAGTTTTATTTTACGTTGGCTAGCCTATCATTTTAGTTTACGCTTACTGTTGGTAGTAGCCTAGTCTAATACTGAGAGAAGAAAGAGAAAGGTTTTCAGAGATAAAATTTGAGAGAATTTGAGAGAGTTTAAGAGAGAAAAGTCTGTGATTCCAAAACAAGTTCTGAGTTTTTCTAGCTATTCTTAGTGAGCAAGGATTTTCAAAGCAACAAAAGGTATTTTGTGTGTGTGTGTGTGTATATATATATATATGTATATATATGTTTACGACATAGTTCTATGTGTTATGTGTTTTGGACTATAATATAAAGTTTTTACAAAATTTTATGTAATCTAAGTTTCTTTATGTTTGATAATAAGTTATGTGTATGTGTAATGGTAATAGTATAACTAGCATATAAATATGTGATTGTATGCTAAATTACGCCTGTAAGAAAGGAATTGGTTTTACAGTAAATATATGTATTAACATGATTTGTAAGACTACCAAAATTGATATTTGATTTTTAATTAATGGAAAAATTAAGCCTGGATTATATTAATTTGGTAAGAAATGGAGAGAATATAGTTAGAATGAATCAATTTGGTGTATAATTGGTATTACAGTGTTAGTTTTTGTCAAACAATATCAAAAATGGAGTTTTCGTTTTAAACATAGCGTTCAAGGATTTAATTGTTCTGAAGTTATTGTTAGTTGCTTCGAAATTAGTATATATGATGGGTAATGTTTTGAAGTCAGTAATCTATGTAAGTTATATATGTTAATTTAGGTGCTAGCAGCGTTAAACAGTCAAAAGGTTTGCTTTGTTCTGTTTTTATTGTGGTCGGTTCTGTAATTCGGCGCCTTGGCATCAAAAATAGAGCCCCAGTCCCAACCTCCGCGCTGCAGCGCTAGCGCCGCGCCACAGCGCGAACCTGAATTCAAACGGTGGCTCCGCAACACCAGTTAACAGTAAAGCCTAAAAAATTATTTTCTTGTACACAGAGTCTGTAATAGTTAATATGATACAATATTATGACTGTTAAAAAAATGTGACTTTGTTAAACATGGTATTATAGTGCTATGAATGAGTATAGTGTTAATAGTTAACGAATTATCATGTGTAATTTGATTATGTGGTTAAAAGTCAAGCCATGCATGAAATAGACACACTTATGTGTATACAGAGTATCTGTAGTAACTAATTGTATTCTAATGATATGTGTTTAGGATATTGTGAATCAAACTATTACGGTTTAGCCTACACGCAAGACAAGTTTCCTAACTCTAAACTTTCGTTGAGCAAGTTTCTTAACTTCTTTCAATTCGTTTATTGAACGCAAGTATCTTATCCTTAATTTATTACTTTTAAGCGAGTTCCTTTATCTCTATCTTGATTATAAATGTTGCAAGTTTTTTTAAACCTTATTTCTTGGTATTGAACAAAGTTTCTATAATCTTTAACTTGTTATTTAGCATGCAAGTTTCTACATTCTGATATACTAACATTAAACAAGTTTTATCATTCAATTTTTTATTTGTTATGCATGCTCAATACTCAATTCTAAATAACCTTAGCTTAATATTGTTCAAGCAAGATATGATATGTTATCCAATGCTTATGCTCTTAGATTATTCCTAAAGCATGACCTTAGTATATAATGTTGATTCACTTATGATTTATTCCATAGCATAATGTGATTACCTTTTATTCAACTAATCCTTAGTTGATGTTCGTTGAATTCCAAATTACCTTGTAACGTATCCAAACCAAACTTACTTTGGGGAGGACTTGTACTCTGAATACTGAGATGAACAACCCTATTATAGGGGATAATTTACGTATAGCGTTGAAATGTTTATGCACAATATATTGTATGAAGGGCTGATCCCCCTAAGTACGAGGAGTCCCTATAGTCTTATGACTATTAAAGTTTATGTTGAAAGATTACTTATAACTATGGACATAGTTAGTGGTCTTATGACCCTCAGTTATATATTTCATGACTTTGGTTATCATTGATATAACATATTTTTCAGTTCTATTGAGCCTATTATTTGGCAGTTGCTGTAAAGTTTTATTAATTATCATTTCAAGTGGGCATTGTTTGCTCACTCTTGCTTATATAATTATTACAGCCAAAGTTGAGAAGGTCGATATACCTAGCACTAGTAAAGGGAAAGGAAAGATGAACAAGTATTGAAGACTTGTAATCATGTTGACATTTTGTTGTCTGACTTTATTTTTATTAATGTAATGAAGTTATTTAAATTTCCGCATATGAATAATTGTATTTAAAGATTAGATAACCTGGGAGATTTTTATTAATGTAATCCTTTAATGAGAAGGTTTATTATTAAAATTTATTATGATTAGGTAGTTAGATATGATTGTTTTTATCAAGTGAACACCAAATCTTGTGGGAATGAAGTACCCGTATTTGGGGGTGTCACAGTGATGATGTCAAATATATGAGTAGAACCGACTTTAATCTATAATGTTAAAGTTGCTCAAGCTACGGACCTGGAGCTGATGCGTATGAAGGAGAAAGTACAAGAATGTGTTATTCCGGAAGCAAGAATCAATGAAGAATGAATACTTGGAGTCAACTCCAGACTTTGTGTTTCTAACGACTCTGATTTGAAGTATAAAATCATGATGGAGGCGCACAATACACTGTTTGCAATCTATCCTGGGTGTACCGAAATGTATCATGATCTTCGACATACATTTTAGTGGAGCAATATGAAAATAAAGATCGTGGAGTTTATCTCAAGGTGTCCAACTTGTCAACATGTCAAAGTGGAGCATTAAGTGCCAAAAGGTCCATTGCAACCACTTGAAATTCTAGAATGAAAGTGGGAGCATATTACTGTAAGACCTCGACTTTTTATGAATAAAGAATTAATTTTCTCTAAATGTTATTTTGATTAATAAGGTGTGGATTTGATATAATGTTATAGTTATGGGTAGTATTTATAAATTTTACAAAGTAAGCAAGTTGTCATAAAATATTCGTTTGGTTGGGAAATTTTCTTTTTGTCGGAGAATATCCATACGACGGTACAATCATTGGTGGATCCAACTACGAAATTACTGTCGGAGTTAAAAAATGACATAAATAATTTTTATAAAAATAACGGCAAAAGTTTTACTGTTAACTGTTGAAACACCTAATGATAAGAGTATAGTAATATGCGTCGTTGCATAGTAGCACACGGTATTGTACATTATTTTTGATTATTGATGCTTACGTGAGAAGTCACTCAGTTTTACTCAATTATTGCAACAGTGGTTGTTGCATAGTATCTCATATTATTGATTCAATTATTGTCACAGTATCATCTGCATAATATTTTATATTATTAAATCAATAATTGAGACGACAAAGTTATTCATATTATTATTTGTATTATTGACAATATCTTGAAAGTTCTGTCAAGGATCACATAATTGCGTGCCAATAAAGAGAAATCCTTATTGGAAAACCCTCTCTTTCTTGGGAATGATCTGGTTGTTAATACTGCGAGTTATAATAATGCTGAATAAATGTTATTAAAAATATGTTTAGTGAAGCCAAGTGAATTGAGAAATAGAGGGGTATTTTATGAAGTATTTGTTATAAATTTTGCTTATTATATAAACCCCCACTTACCCATTTTTCAATATTATCGGTAGAAAGTTATCTCAGTTTTTGTTATATATATATATAGTCACGAGGGGGGGGATAAACAGTCACGGGAGGAGTATATTATATATATATATATATATATATATATATATATATATATATATATATATATATATTATAACTTTTGTTTTTTATATAAAATAGAATATATTATATTTTATTATACTGCATAGTGTTGTATAGTACTGCATAGTGTTTGCATAGTGCATCATAGTAAAATAAAAAAAATTCAGCCGAATTCGACGCCCGTGAATATGGTTACTGTGCAGTCCGTGATTATTTCCAAAATAGTATCATGTCATTCTCCTAAAAATAGGATGCTCAATTTAGAAATAAAAATCACACCAGAATCAGAGAATTCTTCTTCTATAATATTGAGTGTATTTCTTTAGAGTTTAAGAAAGCTTTGAGTGTAGAAAACAGTGCAAGTTTTCTTCAAGAATATCCCCGCTCTACCAGTAAGAAATACTCTCCTTTTAAGGTAAAGGATATTATTTTTGTTCAATATTTATAGGAAAAAATATTTTCTTCCATACTCTGTAGTATGTAAGTAATATTATTTCGTTCCAGATTCTAAATTCTACACTCATTTTATTAAATATTGCTTCTATACTCCTTGAAATTAGTAGAATATCTTTGAAATTTGCACTTCATCGAGTATCTTTTAACGAGAATATTTTTCTAAATATCCTTGTTAAATTTTAATCTTTTCATCCCGAGGTACTATTCACGGGGTACTATTCATGAAGTACTATTCACCCAAAAAATTGATTCCTTTTCTGTCCAAATTATTTTTGATACATGAATATTATTCTTGAATTTTACTCCACAAAGCAGTATCATGTTGACAATTTGGACAATTTTTAAACTCTAGATAAATTAAAAAATCTTTAATATTTATCCTTGATTTCGTTTGATTGATGCTTATATCATTGTCATCATCCTCATGCTTATATTGTGATGAAAGTCATCTTTGGCTCGTACTGCATTGATGGACAATTGTTGGCATGATCATGACCATTGGCAATAATACGAATATCCTTGGCCCATAGTGCATAGATAATTCGTGGATGTGATAATAATGAATATCCTTGTCCCGTAGTGCCTGAATAATTCAGTGATGTGGATTATTTATTTAGCTGAGTCTCAGTGATGAAATTGATGATAAACTATTAAATCATATAAGATAGTAGATGTCGTGCTCTACTTGACTCTTTTAATGGATTGTTTGTTCTGCTGCAGTTAAACTTGTTGTTTATTATATTCTATCAGTATAACACTGTTGAAGGCTAACGATAATTTATTCTGCATTATCTTAGTCACAATATTCTTTATTAGGCTAGTTGAGCTCACCCTTTGCTTTCATTGTTATCTTCAGGAAATGAGAATATAGCTGGGACTAGTCGGGGAATGGAGTGACGGTCCAGATGGTTACTTTAGTAGTCCTCACTATTTTGTAAAATAGTGTGATAATAATTGTAATGAGGACTTCATTTGAGTTTGGATATTGTCTACGAGACAATATTCGTGTTAAAACTCTCAATTTACGTTTGTCGTATTGTGTAGATTAAGTTTCTATTTGAATTCTGTACCATGTATTTGACGACTCAAAATGGGTCATGTATACTTATTTTGGGGGCGTCACAATTACCATGGATTTCGTTACTAGTCTTCCCAAGAGTTCTCAAGGCATATATGCAATTTGGATCATTGTCGATAGATTTAGCAAGTCTTCTCATTTCTTACCTATATGAGAAACCTATTCACTTGAACGTCTTGCTCATATGTACATAAATGAGTTTGTAAGACTGCATGGTATGCCAGTATCCATAGTTTCTGATCGAGACCCAAAATTCACTTCACGGTTTTGGGTAAGTTTGCAGAAAGCTGTGGGCACAGAATTACGATTCAGTTCGGCATATCATCCTCAGACAGACTGACAGTCATAGAGGATTATTAAAACTCTTGAAGATCTACTAAGAATCTGTGTCATTGACTTCAAAGAAAGTTGGGACAAATTCTTGCCATTAATAGAATTATCCTACAACAATAGTTATCAAGAAAGTATCGGTATGGCTCCATTCGAGGTGTTGTATGGACGCAAGTGTCGTTCTCCAGTATGCTGGGATGAGGTGGGTAAAGCAATGTTGTTGGGACCGAAATTGGTACGCATGGCAACGAAAAAGATTCAAATGATCCGGCAACATATAAAAACCTCACAAGATCGACAAAAGAGTTATGCTGATCTTCATCGAAGGGACGTGGAATTCAATGTTGGGGATCATGTATTGTTATCTGTTGCTCTATGGAAGGGAGTTACGAGATTTGGATAGAGATGAAAGCTCAATCCTTGATTCGTTGACCCATTTGAAATCCTCGATCGAGTAGGCACTGTGGCATTTAGACTCCCCTTACCACCAAGTATGTCTCGTGTTCATAACATTTTTCATATATCTATGTTACGTAAATATGTGGAAGACCCAAACCACATTATTGAGTTAGAACCAGATTAGATAGCGGAAGATTTAATGTATGAAGAGGTACCTGTTAAAATCTTGGATAAGAAGGAACATATTCTGTAACGACCCCAAAATCCATACAAGTTAAATCTCAACTTTGGTCGTTAACCATACATTAAATCTCTAATTTTACATCATTATTCGTTGTTAAAAACACTAAAATTTGCGGAATATTTAAAACATTTATACATTTCCTTCTTTCTTGTCCTGAATCGCAACCATTACATTACATCTCTTTGATTCACTCTTATATCATGAATTGTTACAACAAAATGACTATACAAAGTCTTAAATCATAACTAAATATCCATATACATTGGATAGCTCAACTTACATTTCAACAACATGTTACGTTCAAAATATGAAATACATTTCTCTGACAAAACATCTTCTCTTTTCTTACTTAGGCTTTAGCCAAATAGAATATACGTAAAATAAAAACACAAACAACGTACGATTTTTAAAACGTCTAAACCGACGCTATACTTAATATACTAATAAATTATAAGTTACCAAAATAATATATATATTATATTTATATTTTGTTTAATTTAATTTATATTACTAATAAATCAAATTTAAAAATCCAAAAGCCATAGGGCTTTGTTTGGCAAAATTATTTAAATTTAAAGACTTAATATATTTAAGCCTTGTTTGGCAAAATAAATTGTAACTACTTTAATTAATTTTAATAACCACTTATAATATAGTTATTTGTCACACTTCTAATTAATTAAGTTTTCATACTTAATTTAATTAATTCTAATAACAATTAATTGCATAATATAATAATTGATTTAATCATTATAAATTCTCTAACTTAATTATTAAATTAAATTAGATTACTATTTCAAAATAATTACCTTCCTTAACTCATTAATTATTTATTAAACAAATAAATAATTAAATCACATCAAATCAATTAAACAAATACTTATTCAACAATAAACACATCCATTAAATATTTATATAATTCAATAAATATTTAAATATTATAATAAAAATCTGGATTGTTACATCATTCCCTCCTTACAAGGATTCTGTCCTCAGAATCACAACTCAAGCCACTCATTCGTTACAATCTTCCCTACTTACAAAGATTCTGTCCCCAGAATCAAAGACACAAATTACACAAATAACTCAGAGAAATCTTTCATCATTTTATCTAAATATAGATTTTATATTTCCTACTACATTCATTACCTAACAAATTATAGGTTTCATTTCATAACTTTCATTTGAACTCAATTATATTTTGAGTATTATATATCTTTTAACCCATTCATTTCCTTTTCTAAGGATCGTTATCATAAACACTCGGGAATCACTATCATAAACACTCGGGATATTACATTCACCCATTCTTCTAAGAATTTCGTCCTCGAAATTTTATTTATTAATTTTTATTCATTCATTCTATCAAAGTAGATTTTACATCACTACTTCATTCATTCATTAGTTTCTATAACCACTTTCTTTCCACAAAGATCATTCTACAATTATTAACTTCTCTATTAAAAGTTTCACATTATTCTTTGATAACTCATCTACTTCTCACTTCAAAATATCTTTTCTCACTTATTCAACATACTCATCAGTCAGTGTCGCATTATACGACTTACTTCTTTCTAAGGAATATTTTTCTTTTTCACTTCCATCTTGCAGAATAACAAGAATCTTCCACAATTGTTCAATAATTGGGAAGTAGTGTGAATAACTCAGGAATATAAAAGATTTCAAATCATGCTGAGGGTCACAAGACCATGAACTCTATTCTCTAGGGTTAATAGTGCTTCACCCCCGGTTCTTCACACTTTAAACCCTCTTTGGCAGAATGTTTATCAATCACAAAGATTGAAAACACCCTCCGCAAGTACTCTAGGTGATTAACCTATTGTACATGTATTGTCTACAAACATTTCAGCGCAAAGTATAAACTAAGCGTAACCTCTAATAAAAGAGTTGTTCATCTCAGAATTTAGACTGCAAGCATTCAACTGAGGGTCTAATGACCACGAACCTTGTCCACAGTTATAAGTAATCTTTCAACTATAACTTTTATAGTCATACGACTATAATGACTTCAAGGTACTTAGGGGATCAATCTTTCGTACATGTATTGTGCACAAACATTTCAGCGCAAAGTATAAACTAAGCGTAACCCCTAATAATAGGGTTGTTCATCTCAGCTTTTCAACATCTGAATCCGCACCAAAATAATTTGGTTTGGCATAACTTCTCAAGAAACTCTTGAATTTCATGAACATCTTTCAATATTTGTCTAGCTGAATCAAATAGCATAGACCTCTACAATAACTCGAACATTAACCGAAATATACATATACATACATACATATGTATTCTCATATCTGAAAGAAATCTCAAAAATCTTTTTATAACGTCATGATACCGCACTGTATTTACAGTCCGTTGAGGATTCTGTCATTTGGTGACTTTATCATACTACATCATACCATAGTGGGCTGACGATCCTTAGATCACATCCAACACTAGGTAATACTACATTGATGGCTCCATCATTTTTATCATCTTTGCACCAGGTTACATGATGCATTAATGATATAAAATATATTTTGATATATTACAAATCATTTTTGTCTAGCCGAAGTAATTAGCATAGATATACGAATAACAGTATTGTTGTTAAAACTCATTGGTTCCATCATTTGATCCAATGTTTTTCAAGAAAATAAAAGTGTAAACATCAGCACGAAGTCAATAAATTTCGAAAGTCTAGCATAGCTAGTAGATTTAAAATACCCATGCTTCCACCATCAACTCCACTTTCTATAATGATCCATTGCTTAATAGGTCTATCTATTCCTATCATCCTCAATACTCCATTCACACTTAATTATACCCTAGTTCATCAAACTTACCACACATTATGAGTTCAGGAACTTGCCACAATCATATGAGTTTAAGAACTTATCCTAGTCAGACCATAGGCGTCCATTCGCTGAGGGGTTCAAAAACATACCTTATAATTATGAGTCACGAACCTACCATAAGTATGAGTTTTAAGAACTCGCACTTAACCTTATAATATTCTCTAACTATACTCTACCTATCTGTTATACACATGAGAAAAGAATCACCTTCTCAACATGCATATAGCAAATAGCGTGACACAAACATTCCAATGATTATCATTGTGATAAACTAAGTGCAAGCACAAAACCCTCGCCCATACAAAGATTTGTACAACTCAGCCATCACAGGAGTCCTCAATTGAAATCCCACCCAACTCTATCTTTCTTTTAACTTGCTCTTTGCTCGATACGAATTCCTCGTATCACATCATCTATAACTCCTCATGAGTTATCTCGTACTATTTCATAGTAGACCATCTTCATAGCATTAAGCTATAATCATTCAAATATTACAAACAATCTTTCAGATCACTTAAACAGACCACGTCGTGACCTTATTCTATAATCATCTCTCTTAAAATTCTTTTGTTAACTAGTGATCGTTTTGTTTTACGATCCTCATTCTTTCTCTTTTTCATCATTTACGACATTATTTGTTATCTTGGCTATTGGAGTTAGGAAACTCCCATTTCTTATCTTTATATCTTCAAGATTCTTCTTTGAATCTTCTTGTTTATATAACAATTCTTCCTTTAAGAATTTCTAACTTCAATTACATCGGTTAAAATTTCATTCAAGTTCTAAACTCTCATCATACGTGTCCATTTCTACACTTGGTACACATCGAGTCTCTAACAGTTTTAATATGGTACGCTGAGTGGTTTCCCACAAACAACCAACAAACTAGGTTCCGAGTTGCTAGTTCGTATATACCTCCGCTCCATGAAAGAATCGTTTAGCCTAGACACCATACATCAACTATTAAAGAGTACAATTATACCACACTTTGACAGAACTCTCTATTCATAACTTCTTTATCATTCTCTTTTTACAGACATTGTCTATTTATTATCACCTTACATCCTTATTATTGATATTCCTGATAACTCTGCAAGATTCTTCTTTGAATCCTTTCACGCAAGTTTTAATCCCTTATTGTTCAAACTCTATTTGAGCTTATTCGTTCATTATCTTCACCTCTCTTCTCTAAGGTTATAGCCTACGGTACTCCTACCTAAGGTTTATAACCTACAGCTCTGATACCAACTGTAACGACCCCAAAATTCATACAAGTTAAATCTCAACTTTGGTCGTTAACCATACATTAAATCTCTAATTTTACATCAATATTCGATGTTAAAAACACTAAAATTTGCAGAATATTTAAAACGTTTATACATTTCCTTCTTTCTTGCCCTGAATCGCAACCATTACATTACATCTCTTTGATTCACTCTTATATCATGAATTGTTACAACAAAATGACTATACAAAGTCTTACATCATAATTAAATATCCATACACATTGGATAGCTCAACTTACATTTTAACAACATGTTACGTTCAAAATATGAAATACATTTCTCTGACAAAACTTATTCTCTTTTCTTACTTAGGCTTTAGCCAAATAGAATATACGTAAAATAAAAACACAAACAACGTACGATTTTTAAAACGTCTAAACCGACGCTATACTTAATATACTAATAAATTATCAGTTACCAAAATAATATATATATTATATTTATGTTTTATTTAATTTAGTTTATATTACTAATAAATCAAATTTAAAAATCCAAAAGCTGTGACAACCCCAAAATAGGTCTATTCCATCCAACCAATTCTGTGTCGCCAAATACATGGTACAGAAAACAACTGCAACTTTATTACAACAATTGTCGTGCAAAATACAACAACACATATGCTGTGAGTTTGGATACAAATATATACAAAATGTAACTCTTGTTCCAACCATGGACATCACCTCACAATGACATCTTACATAAAGGTATAGTCAAAAACTATTTTAGAAATTAGAATATTTGGGAAGTGCTCAAGGAAACCTTCGTACATGGGAGGCCATGCGTCTAGGTTATGATAGATATCATATGGCCACAAAATTATCCTTGGTTGACCCAATAGACCCCAAAGAAAAACGAGAAGATTACTGTCATATTCTTCCCAATGGTGAGTCTTCTCTTGACATATCATTATCTCTACTGTCTCTAATTGAGAATTATACTTCAAACAAACACCAAGATTATATAGGTAGTGCTCGTATATATACTCAGCAAGTGGATGAGCACATCCCTGTTTTATGATGACATGAGGTTGTATGTCGTTAGATATCTTGTATGATAGTGGCAAAACACCCTTCCAACATTAGGTACACATTACCCTATTGGATTCACCAAATAAAACTACTAAATGAACTTTTCTATACTGCTTCGGGAGAACATCCACAGCTAGAGACCACCGTTCTATTTCTCCGTTACCCTCGCTCGACCCAGCTACACTCTTATTACCTGAAAGGAATTGTGAAGCAAAAGGGTGTGCACAACTAGCTCAGTAAAGAATATCATGACTAAAGATAATTAAATTATCAATAGCCTTCATCAATAATAAATCAAAGATTTAGAACATATGGTAAATGATAAAAATTTTAACCATAGTTGCAGCGGAACGTGCAATCCATTAGAAGAGTCAAATAGACTACAAAGTCAATTATCTTCTCCATGTAAAAAATTCACCAACAATGTTTTATCCCTATAATATCAATCAACAATTCTGGTCCACAATCATATGAATAACTCATAATCATAATTGTAGTTCTAAATTCCTCTTCGTACCCAGGACGAAGATAATTTTCATCACATGTCTTTACCTGAAACATCAAAGATCATAGTTATACCAAATCACAGTTCCTGTTTATAATCATACTAACAATTTCATCTTTACACTACGGGCCAAAGATATTTATCAACAGACCATCTTTGCACTACAGGCCAAAGATATTCAACAACAGGTCATCTTTGCACTACGGGCCAAAGATATTCATCAATAATTCATCTTTGCACTACATGTCAAAGATATTCCTCAACAGTTCATATTTGTACTACAGGCCAAATATATTCATATCTCAAAGAAATATATAATCATTTTAGAACTTATATAAACAATAATTATAACCATGTTGATCAATTCACCTTTGCACTCAAGCTAAAGATATTTAATTATAAATTCAATGGTCATGATCGTACAAGTCACAATTCAACTTTTCCACTACTGGCCAAAGAGAACCCTAGTCATGATCATACCAATAATCTATCCATCTTTACATTCAAGTGAAAGAGAATATCATCATTAGGGTTATAAAAATGTTATATATGATAATAAAAATAATATAATCAATATATAGTTTTAATCTCCAGAGTCATATTCATAAATCAACTATAATTTGGTTAGAAAAAGAAACCAATTTTTATCGTGAATAGTACCCGTGAATAGTAACTCGTGAATAGTAACTCATGAATAGTAACTCGTGAATAGTAATTCATGAATAGTAACTCGACATGAAAAAGGTAAAAATTCCACAATAAAATCCATACCAATATTTCGGTATAATGATATTGAAAGAATAATATTTCTTAAGCTTATAAACAATTTATTTTAATTGTTTACATTTTACTAAATAATGCATTTAATCATCTTAAAATGCCAAACTCATAAGATTTCATCACCAATAACCAAAAACCCTCATCAAAAATATGCATATACCTCATATAGGATTCTCAAGCCATAAAATCCTATTTTCCAATTTTTTTACTTCACATAACATATTTAATTCATTTACTCATAACTAGTCTATTTTCATGAAGAATACCAAATCAGTTCCAAAAATAATTATTTTCTGGAATTTAGCAGAATATAGTCCCATATTGAACATATATTTTTCTCATAATTTTTAAAACTCATTTACTATTTTTAATATAGCCAAAACCGGCGAATATTTAGATATTTATCATAAATTGTACTTTTATCCAAAAATTCCGAAATTCACAGAGTACACTGATATTATATAGATATACTTCCAATAAAAATTTCAACAATTTTGGAGTTAACCACGAGGAGTTATAAGCGGTTACTTTTAAAATAGTCTTTTCTCATAAAATTCATAACTCTTAATCTATATATCCAAAAATCACCATTTTTGCACTGATGAATAGAAACTAACAGAGTATCTAAATACTCACAAAATACACTCAATAATCTAGAGAGAGAAAGAGAGAAAACTTATGAATTCTGGTGTGATTTTCAATTCTAAGTTAGCCCTCTATTTATAGGAAAATATTAGCACGCCGAATCAGATTTAACCTGTAACCTGATGGCTTTACCTGCTACTATTCCCACCCACCACATTTGAATAAAAATCTCAGCACATTTCTTCACCAACCAAGAGTAGGGCCCACCAATTCTAGAATTTTCCACCAAAATGATTAACTCTGAAAATTCAACAATTTCTGAACCAGTCATCTCGTAAAATTTATAACAAATCATACGTTCATTTTTAACGGTTCAAAATTTGTGGACATATACTCAACTTATATATGTATAACATATCCAAATATTATCACGATCCAACGGTCGGATTAAAAATTATAACCCTCGCAAAATATCTTAAAAACCCTAATTTGATTTTCAATACCTTCTTTCCGACAAAAATACAGATAAAACACCTCAATATTAACTCCTTCATTTTTAACCACAAAAATATATCCCTCATTTATATCCACATAAAATAAATATTTCTTTATCATATGAATCAATAATTAATTATTCACAAATAATATTACAGAATCACATTTATGACAACTAGGCCGTTCCCAGGAAAGAGGGGGCTTTCCAATAAGAATTTTTTCTTACTGGCGCGCAATTAGGTGACCAAACCTCTCCTTAGACAGAACTTTCTAGACATTGCCAATAATGTTATCTAATAATATTATTCAAATAATATGAATTATTGATCTGATAATGGGAAATACTGTGTAGTGACAATTATTGAACAACAATAATATAAAATTTTAACGTAGCAATTATTGAATCAATAAAATAAAAGATTGAACAGTAATTACTGTAACAATTATTGAGTAGTGTCTTCTTATGTAAGAATCAATAATTTCAAAAATACTATGCAATACCGTGTGCTACTGTGCAATAACGCGTATTACTGTATTTTAACCACCGGGTATTCTAACAGTGTTAACGGTAACAACTACGTCGTTATTTGTAAAAACTCAAATTTGTCATTTTCTTCACCCGACAGTTATTCTGTTATGGGGCCCACAAATAGCTGCGCCGTCGTACGAATATTCCCCGACAGAAAGAATATTCCACGACCAAACGAATATTCCCCGACAACAATGAATATTTTATAATCACTTGTGTATTTTGAAAAAAAAATTTATATATCACCCTTAACTTTAACATTTATCAATTTAACCATTTACTGAATAGTAATTATAAAAAAATTGAATACTTTTATTTCATAAAATTCGGGGTCTTACAAAAGCCATAGGGCTTTGTTTGGCAAAATTATTTAAATTTAAAGACTTAATATATTTCAGCCTTGTTTGGCAAAATAAATTACAACTACTTTAATTTATTTTAATAACCATTTATAATATAGTTAATTGTTACACTTTTAATTAATTAAGTTTTCATACTTAATTTAATTAATTCTAATAACAATTCATTGCATAATATAATAATTTATTTAATCATTATAAATTCTCTAACTTAATTATTAAATTAAATTAGATTACTATTTCAAAATAATTACATTCCTTAACTCATTAATTATTTATTAAACAAATAAATAATCAAATCACATCAAATCAATTAAATAAATACTTATTCAATAATAAACACATCCATTAAATATTTATATATTATAATAAAAATCTGGATCGTTACATATTCTACGCTTCAAGGTTATACCTCAAGTCAAAGTTTTGTGCAGAAACCACGATGTTGAGGAAATGACCTGGGAGTTTTAATCCGAAATGAAAACAAGGTATCCTCACCTCTTTAACATACTATGTACGTACATCAATTTCGTGGACGAAATTTCATAAAAAGGGGAGGTTGTAAGACCCCAACTTTTATGAAGAAAGAATAATCTTCTCTAAATATCATTCTGAATATTATGGTGTGGATTTGATATAAATGTTATAGTTGTGGGTAATATTTACAAATTTTACAAATTAAGCAAGTTGTCATAAAATATTCGTTTGGTCGGGGAATATTCGTTTTATCAGAGAATATTCGTACGACGTAACAATCATTGGTGGACCCCACAATAAAATTACTGTCGGAGTTAGAAAATGACAAAAATAACTTTTTATAAAAATAACAGTAAAAGTTTTACCGTTAAACTGTTGAAATACCCGGTTGTAAAAGTACAGTAATACGCGTGGTTGCATAGTAGCACACGGTATTGTATAGTATCTTTGATTATTGATGCTTATGTGAGAAGTCACTCAGTTTTATTCAATTATTACCACAATAATTGCTGCATAGTATCTCACATTATTGATTCAGTTATTGTCACAATATTTTATATTATTAAATCAATAATTGAGACGACAAAGTTATTCATATTATTATTTGCATTATTGACGATATCTAGAAAGTTCTGTCTAGGAAATGGGTTTGGTCACCTAATTGCGCGCTAATAAGGAGAAATCCTTATCAGAAAGCCCCATCATTCCTGAAAATGATCTGATTGTTAATACTGTGAGTTATAATATTAATGATGAATGTTATTAAAAATGTGTTTTGAGAAGCCAAGTAAATTGAGATAAATAGAGGGGATTTTTATGAAGTATTTGTTGTAAATTTGACTTATTATACGGACCCCCACTTACCCATTTTTCAAAACTGTCGGTAGAAAGTTATCTCAATTTTGTTTATATATATATATATATATATATATATATATATATATATATATATATATATATATATAAATTCTATTTTTTTATGTAAAATAGAATATATTATATTTTATTATGCATAATGTTGCATAGTATTGCATAGTGCAGCATAGTAAAATCAAAATTTTTTAAAGTTTCTGACGAATTCGTTCGCCTGTGAATTGTTACTGTTGGCCTGTGATTTTTATTTTTAAATAGTATCCTGCCATTCTCCTATAAATATGATGCTTAGTTTAGAATTGAAAATCACACAAGAATAAGAGAATTCTTCTTCTATAATATTGAGCGTATTTATTTAGTATTTAAGGAAGCTTTGAGTGTAGAAAATAATGCAAGTTTTCTTTAAGAATATCTCTGCCCTACCAATCAGAAATACTCTTCTTTTAAGGTAAGGGATATTATTTTTGTTCAATATTCGTAAGAAATAATATTTTCTTCCATACTCTGTAGTATGTAAATAATATTATTTCGTTTCAGATTCCGAATTATACACTCATTTTGTTAAATATTGCTTCTATACTCCTTGAAATTAGTAGAATATCTTTGAAATTTGCACTTCATCGAGTATCTTTTCACCAAAATATTTTTCTAAATAACCTTGTTAAATTTTAATCTTTTCGTGCCGAGGTACTATTCACGGGGGACTATTCATAAAGTACTATTGACCTGGGACAAAAATTGATTTCTTTTCTATCCAAATTATTTTTGGTAATATGCTTGAATTTTACTCCACAAAGCAGTTATCATGTTGACAATTTGGACATTTTTTCAAACTCTAGATAAATTAAAAATCATTAATATTTATCCTTGATTTCGTTTGATGCTTATATCATTGTCATCATCCTTATGCTTATATTGTGATGAAAGTCATCTTTGGCTCGTAGTGCATATATGGACAGTTGATTGGTATGATTATGACCAGGAATTATTCGGTATAATCAAGACCTGTGATGTTACAAATGATGTGATAAAAGTCCTCGTTGGCCCGTAGTGCATTAATAGACAGTGGTTGACATGTTTATGACTACTGGTGATACTAACGAATATCATTGGCCCGCAGTGCATGGATAATTCGTGGATGTGATAATAATGAATATCCTTAGTCCGTAGTGCATGGATAATTCATGGATATGATACTAACGAATATCCTTGGCCCGTACTACATAGATAATTCGATTATGTAAATTATTTATTGAGCTGTGTTACAGCGATAAAACATTGATGATGACCATTTAAATCGTAGAAGATAATAAATATTATGCTATACTAGACTCTTTTAATGGATTGTTTGTTCCGCTGCAGTTAAACTTGTTGTCTATTGTAATCTATCAGTTTAACACTGTTGAAGGCTAACGATAATTTATTCAGCATTATCTTAGTCATAATATTCTTTACTGGGCTAGTTGAGCTCACCCTTTGCTTTCATTGTTCTCTTCAAGAAATGAGAACATAGTCGGGACTAGTTGAGGAATGGAGTGATGGTCCGAGATGGTGGCTGTAGTAATCCTCACTATTCTATAAAATTGTGTGATAATAATTGTAATGAGGACTCCATTTGAGTTTGGATATTGTCTACGAGACAATATTTATGTTAAAACTCTCAGCTATGTTTTGTCGTATTTTACACGACAGTTGCATAATTAAGTTTGCATTTGAATTTTGTACCATGTATTTGGCGACTCAAAATGCGTTGTGTATACCTATTTTGGGGTCTTCACATTTAAAGACAAAAGCAATAGTAAAATATAACTATGTGGTTTGATAGTACACTAAATATATGACTAAATATATGTGCTTAACATATGTGATTAAACATGAGTCTTATATGTGTGTGGGATGGTTGGTTTACATATCGAGTTTGTATATCTAACGAATGCGTATATGTACGTAAGTAAAATAACGTAGGACGTTGAAGTGACGTTAGGCTATAAATTGGTAATCTAGACAAGTTTCCTAACTTCATTCGATTTTCATATTGAATGCAAGTTCTCTAACTTACATAACTTCATATATTGAACAAGTATATTAACCTATGCATTTACTTTATGAAAGGAATCTATGACTATGCAAGTTCCCTAACTTACACAACTTCGTATATTGTGCAAGTTTGTTAATCGTTGTTATATCGACCATATATATTGAGCAAATGTCTGGGCTTGTACATTTTTTGATCGTATAAGCAAATTGTTCTATAAAATTGTTCTTGTGTTATCTAAATTCATATAAGTTATTGTTTATACTCTGAAGCTTGATTTAAATCATACTTACAACTGTGAAAAATATTATTTGAATCTTGCTGCAAGCTTTGAACTTGTAATTTGTTCCTAAGTGTCTTGAGAAAGGTGTCTAAGCCATTTGATTCGGCTAGACCATTATCTATGAGTTAAAAAGCTATCAAAACAAATTACTTTAGTGCGAACTCTTATAATCCGCTGAGATGAACAACCCTCATAGAAAGGAAAACTATATAAAGTTAGAGAAAAGACATTCACATGAACAACAAGGTATGTTATACATAACACCAGGTATGGTAGGTTGATCACCAATTGTACTTGCTTATATTAGATTATCAATGTAATACTATTAATTTTAGTAGGAGTTCATGGTCCATAGCGACTACTTAGTATTCAATGTTTATTAACTTGGAAATTTGATGAAATATTTGGATTCTTCTAAGAATTTTTGGTCCATAGTGACATTCAGTGACATCTATTCAATCACTTGAAATTGTTGAAACTTTTGAGATCTTTCAGGCCCTAGTGGCTTTTTATTGACTTTAAGGGATGGATTTTGAACCATTGAAATTTACTTGTTCACGACATTCTTCTTTAAATTCTTGAGCCATTATTGATTACGAACCTTATATACACATGTTCACACTTATTGTTATATTACTTGCTTGTCAAATTTGTTGCTCATTCTTGCTTCCCTTAAACATTTCAGTTAAGGCAGAATAGTGCGGAACTTCAGACAAGGATAAGAGCCAAGGCCAGGCTATGGAGTAACTTTGTCCTTCTATGTTATAATTTGAATCTTATGACTATGTATTAAAACTTAGTGATGATTATGTGATGAGACCGAAGTGTGTTTATGTATTAATACTAAATTGTTGATATATATTAGGTTATGTTTTGGATAAAGTTATGAAGTGTATTAGTAATAGTTTCGAGACTTGGGACGAGAATATTTATATTAAATCAACGTAAATTATGCTATTATTCCGTTGTTAAGTTATTGGTATGTTGTTAAAGTTAGATCGTGAAGCACCAGATTTGAGATAGAGGTATCTGAATTTGGGGGCGTCACACTCATTTTGCTTGATATTTGCTTAACCTAACCACACCCCAACTAATCATGGTTAAATGTTAACTCATGTATGGTTAGTTGATGGGAAAGTTGATAACCTAGCCACTTTTATGGACTTTGACAACTTGACTTTGACTTTCGTATTTATACCATATAATTTTTGTATTATACGCGTATTATACTTCGTATTATTTCTATATTATACTCGTATAATAATTCGTGTTATACTCATATTCTCCTTATATAATAATTCATATTATACTAATATTCTTTTCTTTAATCTTCTTAAATTCAATACAAAGTTAAAAAACTGTGTTTCTCGTTCTTCAAATTTTATTTAAGATTCTATCTTTCCTTGTCATTCTAACGTTAGCGCGTTCTTCAAAAAATCGAAAAAACTAAAAAGCATTTTTTGATGATTAGTGTTTTCAGCGATGTTTTCCCAAAAATATAGTTAAATGATCGAAAAGTCGATAAAAATATTTTTTGTCATTTTTTTTCGTCTGATTTCTACATGTTTTTCGAGAAAAACTTTTATTGGCTAATACGACTTTTGACGACATTACCAGTAGATCTTGAAATATAATGTTATTACGACATACCAATCTCCCTAAAAGTCTTAGGTTATTTAAATCTTCAGGGTTTAACCCTTAGGTTTCATCGAGTGAATAATGCCTATTTTGTCTTTTTCTCAGAATTTTTTTTTATTTTCGTCTTCGAAATTGTTACTCGTTTATTCTTACACATAACAAAAATCTGAACTTTTAATAACCATCCTAGGTCATAGATGTTAGGTTTGTAATATTCATACAAGCAATCAAATTGCAAAAATAAGCGGAAGCATGGAAAATCAGAGTTTAAAATTTTACAAACTATATACCTGGATCATCCTTTATGCACAACTATTAATTAAACGAAAAGATAAAGAACGAGAATCATACCCTTAAAGATTCGAGCTTCCTCAGGTACAAGTTCACATCCAAATCCTTTTCGTGTTCAACTTGAATCCACCGGGTTTGGTTCCTTCCTTTGATCAACGTTAGCCACCCAAGTGTTTAGCCTCTAGAGGTGATCCACCAAGGAATAAGAAATATTCAAAAAGAAGGGTGGTTGGCTAAATCCTAGTTTTCTATCTTTATAGAAAAATGTGTACTCTCCAACTATTAGAATCACGTATGTTGTGAAAAAGTCAACAACCTCACCCATAATAAGACTCCTCTTATTTATAGATGTGGGAAACCCTCCTTAACAATTAAGGAATTAGGTTTTGTTTTAATTAATTAAACTCCTTTAATTAATTATGCTACAGATCTTTTTTAGGAATAATTAATTAAAATCTTTTAATTAACTAGCCTCCTAATCTTATTAGTAATAAATGAGAGTACTAATATTAAATTAATTTCTAACTCTTTAGAAATTAAAATAATAATAATTGTAATAATATTAATAAGATTCCTCTTATTAATTTATATATTTAATATTTATAAAATATTAAATAATAAATATTAAGCTATTTAATTTATTCTATCACTATAGATTAAATTAAATACACTTAACATATTATTACGATTATGTCATTAACTTCTTAAATAATTATTCTTCCTTTTATAGTGTGACCTTTTAAGTTCTCCATATTAAACTAGTTGTGAATAAATCAATTAGAATAATTTTAATCTTATTTAAATAAATAAATTAAAATATTAATTTATTTAAATAAATAATATTTATTCTACAATAGGGATTAGCATCCCTAGCGATTAACGACTTTCCAGATAATATAGATTTCAACATTAAACATAAAATAACATTTGAGTTAATAGTTACCGTACAATTTAATCCTTCCACCATACAATGCCTCTATTAAATATAAGACATGGAATTACTGTCAAGTATTATTTTATTTAATTGTATGTATTTCGACTCTTAAATGCACAACTCCAAATAATACAAATTAGAAACTCCTTTCTAATTTCATTCTGCCTTGGCCAAGGACTACTGAGTTGTCATTTATCGAAACACATAAGATATTTCTCTTCTTTTACTAGAAGTAGTAGATTCTTTATTGATCATACATTATCTCCATGTACAATTTATTATACCATTTGATATACCCTAAGGGTCTTAAGGAATAAGTCAAAGTATAACTCATCATACACAATATACTATGATGATCTCAAGTCCAAGGATCACTTGTACTACTATCACTACAAGAATTCCTATTGACATGCAAGTAAAACTCCTTTAGGTATTCCTTAGCGAGCCACGTTCAGTGAACTTATTCTCTAATAAGCACCTACATACTTGCTTTAATATCTCCACACAAATGATCATGAGATCAATCATCCTCATATAATTAGCAAACAACGTATGTATCAATCAATCCGGATTCACTAATCCCCAATTTAGTAATTCAATAATTAGGAACTATTTTAGTTTCAAGCTTTCTAAGAATTTAGATCTCATTAGAATAATCATCATCATTATTCTAAAAGTATTGCTTAAAACTATGGTTTTATCACATATTATAAAACAACATCATGTAGATAATTAAAAGCCTTTAATAAATTAATACTTTTTATTAATAAATGAATAAGGTTGTTACAAAGTATATGCTTTATCGTCAAACATGATTGGCTTATGTGCATACTACTTTCAATAGAATGACTAATAAACACGTAACACATAATATTATCAATAAAAACTTATTTTATTAAATAATATTTATTTAAACTTAACTTACAATACTATCCGATTTCTCGGGACATTACATTCTTCCCTCCTTATAAGGATTCCATCCCCGCAATCATTATCACAAAACTTATGACATAACATTAATGACATCTCTTACAACCTTTATCAAAGGTATTATCTTAGTTCTACATATATTTAGCGAGTGCTAAAATCCATTCTTAACCCATCAACTTCCTTTTTCTAAGGATCATCGTCTAACACAATCATCTTAAGTTAAATGTCACGATTAACTATACTTCCAATTGTTCGGGATATCACATCGTTTCTATTTTTTTAGATATTTTATCTTTCCTCTTAATTTTAGTTTTAATGTATTCTTCAAAAAATTAAAAAAATGCAAAAGCATTTTCGGTGAATAGTGTTTTCGACGACCATTTCTCAGAAAATGATTAGACGATCAAAAAGTTGATAAAAACATTTTTTTGTATTTTTTCATAATTCGTCTTATTATCTTGCATGTTTTTCGAGAAAATTTTTTATTGGATAATACATTTTTTCGCAACATATTACTAGTAAATCTTGAACGAAATGTCATTACGACATACACATCTCTCTAAGAAGCTTAGGTTTTTTCAATCCATTATGGTTTAACCCTTAGGTTTCTTCAGGTGAATAGTATTTTTATGTATTTTTTCCAAAAAAAATTATTTTCTCATACAAACCTTAACACATAAACACATTTGAGGTCATAGAATTGACCTTTAAACACACAATACATAAAATATTATTTTATTCAATAATATCCTACAAAGCTTAATTATAAGCTAAGTAAAATTTCTTGGTCGTTACATTCTTCTCCCCTTATAAGGATTCTGTCTCCAGAATCACGATACAAATTACCCAACAAAGTGGGATTAATTATTCTTCATCATTAACTTTCAGTTTTCACGTTGCTTCTAAAGCATTGTGTTTCCTCCTCACTACCTTTTCTGAAGGTATAACTTTACTTCTCAATTTTTACACTTTCTTATGAAGTATTTAAATTTGAACTTCTTCATTTATTAATCCTTCTCCAACCAAAATAGGTTCACAATTTATTACATAATTGTAATCTTAGGTACACGGTTGTAATATTGACACATAAAAATTTTTATACATGTCCTCTTACTTTAGGAAGTAAGGATATTTCGTAAGACATCCTTCTTTACTCTTTACCATTCTTAACCACACTATTAATATCTAAATTTCATTTCTTTTACAATTCATGACGCAAGCCTTGAATATATCTTCTAGGGCCTGAATCATTCTTTCATTCAAATCATTGGTTTAAGAATGATTTATCATTCAACCACAACCTATGACTTTCATGGTTTCGACCATAACACCTCATGTTTTACAACTATTCATTGAATTTCTTCTTTTAATTCAGGTACTATTGGTACCTTAATTCTTCGCTCAAATATTATCATTCCCAATTTATCAAGTTTAAACTAACTCTTTTTCATTCGAAAAATTTTCTTCCTTAATCTTTAACACTCCTCATCTTAGATTTGTGTTTCTACTACTCTATCAATTATGCTTGAACGAGTATATTTCGGTAAATATACTATACAGGGATTACTTCCTTATTCGCAACTTCTATGTTTAGGGGATTTCTTAATCGTTCTCGAGGTAAATTCAGTCGACTAGAAAATTCCTCCAATACAAAAGAACAGGTGGCACCTGAATCAAATAATACATAGGCATTTATATTATTGATCGGGATGATACCTGACACAACCTCCTTTACAGCTACCGCGTCCTAGACTGTCATATTAAACATTCTGGCAGTTGGACGGTTGGAAGACGTCAGTCTACCAATCATCAGCTTGTCGTTTCCTCCTTGTTGGCCGCTTCCTCCGCTACTTCCTTTCTTCGGACAGCCTTTGATTAGATGGTCCGCCAATTTACAATCGAAACATCCTTTGATCTTCTTCGGCTTCGGGCAGTTTGGCAAAATATACCCCTCTTGGCCGCAGTTGTAACATACACTGCGCCCTTTCCAACAGTCGCCCTGGTGATACCTCCCACACTTTGGACATCCTTCTGCCTTCTTCTTAAACTTCCCTCGAAACTTCCCCACTTGATTGTTAAAATTCTTGTTGTTGCTATTTTTATTCTCACACTTCCTCTTTCCTAAAGTGTTACATGCGCTGCTACTTCCTCCTCGGTTCCCTCCACCGGTGCTCTTTCCCTTCTTCTCTTTGTTATACAGACTTAAAGCTTCCCTTCCTCCCTCTGTAATAATAGCTTTTTCCAGTAAAGTCGTAAAAGAATCGATCTGAAGAACTGACACCTTGTTAAATAACCAAGGCTTCAGTCCCTACTAAAATCGCCTAGCTTTCCTCTATTCATCTAACACCTGGTGTTCAGCAAATCGGGCTAGTTCATTGAACTTAGCCGTGTATTGCGCCACCGTCATTTCTCCTTGCTTAAGTTCTAAGAACTTTACCTCCATCTTATTCTTCACGCTCTTTGGGAAATAATTCTCAAAGAACAGAGTCTTGAATCTCTCCAAAGTTACTACTCCTTCTCATGCTCTCTGCCGGTTCGCCTCCCACCAGTAGTTCGCTTCGCCTCTCATCATGTAGGTTGCAAAAGTCGTCTTCTGGTCTTCACCCACACGTGCGATGGTGAAAGCTTTCTCCATCTCTTTGGTCCATGTCTGAGCCACGATCGGGTAGGTCATGCCTACGAATTCTGGAGGTCCTACACTCCTAAAATCCTTAATGTTTGTGACTGGAGCGGCTTGGGGAATGGGTGGTACTGGTTCATTTCTTCCCCTAAGAGCTTCTCTTAACAAATCTACAAGCCTCTGTATCGGATCTGCTGGTCCTCTCTCATCATTAACCGACTCTTCCGGTGCAGTTATTCTACGTTTGAGCGGCATGTTTCTGTGTCATAAAAATTTCATTTTATTATCTAATTATATTACTTATACATTTCTCAAAGAAGTAGAATTTTATAACACGTTTCTGAAATAAGATCATTTATATTTATATGCCAAATTGTTACAATTACATGATCCTCTCTAGCATGCTGCTATAAATGATAACACCTATCCCCTACTATCACAAAAGACGAGGACAATACCATCATACTACCCCTCTAATATTTTTCAAAAGCTTGGGGTTTACAACTATCTCACATCTTACCCAAAAGACTGAGATTTCAACAACAAATTTAATAACACATAAATAAAACACTACAACTACTAAGCTTCTTTCTCTAGACTCAATCTAACATCCCACGCTCCATGGCGCTCTGGTATTCCTTCTGAGTAATGTGCACCACCATATCTCGACTTATGTTATGCCGGGTCTGTCCTTGTTCAGCAGGGTAGTGATTTACCCCATCAATCAATCTCTCCATGGTCGTGCACAGAGCATAGCCCATCTTGTTCATTTTTCTTCTTTTACATCTCACCTCATCCTCTAGATCATTAGCCCGATCATTAGTTTCTTCCCACTTCTCCTTGAAGTGGATCATATCCATCACTTCCATCTCTAGCTGAGTACGGATTACTTCCTTCTCAGTCCTCTCGCTCAACTCCCTCTGCACCATTTCTTCCATCTTCCCTGCCAACTCTACATTCCTTGCCACTGATCGGTGAAACAAGGTCCCCATCTGGATCCCTACCTCCTTACGGTGAGCAATCTCCACCTCCATCTCCTGCATCACTAATTTCCTCTGATGGTCCTCGTCCCTCAATTTATGGAACTCAGACTCCCTCTCCCTAGCAATAGCCTCTAACTCCTCAACCCTGCATCCTAGCTCTAAAATCTACTCCTCATACTCTCCTAACATCTGATCTTCAAAAGTAGCCTCATTGAAGTCCTCCATAAGCTCAGGCTCCTCCTTTGTAGGCTCATCCTCCGGTTCAGAGTCCTCAGGTAATTGGTCCATCTCCTCCTCCTCATCATCCGCATCAATAGGGGCCACTACTGATATGGACTCTTCTATTAATGGTGCCTCATATACCACGTGGATATCACGCAGCTCCTTTTCTCCTACTCGGCTAGGTCCTCCTATGTCAGTCATCCTACAATCACCATCATAAGACAAAACAAACAACAACTCCATTAGAATGTTAAATAACATAAGTTCATTGTATATAAGGAAATTATATTTCATAACACACTAAGTCACTTATTAGAAAACTCTCCACGAGTTTCATCCCTCTCTATCTTCTAAGTTCTACTAAGTTATAATCTAAGGACTCTCGTTCCTAAGGTTTATAACTACAGCTTTGATACCAACCTATGACGCCCCCAAATTCAGACCACACTTGTCTCAAATTTGGTTGTCATGTACTATCTCTAATAACATACTAAAATCAACACAGCGAAATAATATAATAAATTACATTGTCATAATATAATTATTCTTGTCCCAAGGGTTCGTAACTTAAACATCTCTTACAATACCTTAAATGTAATTAAACACCGTTTAAACACAACTAATACATAATCCAATACAACTTAAAATAAGCATAGCTTATCATAAATAAGTTCTTCTAGAAACATATAATAATACATTCTAACATTATGGAATAACTAGTCCAAAGCCTTCTCTTTACCCTCGTCCTTGCCAGAGGGCTCACCGCGTTCTGCCTTAACTGAAATGTTTTTTGGGAAAGCAAGGATGAGCAACAAATTTGCCCAGCAAGTAATATTGAAATAAGGGTACTCAAGGTAGTTTTGTATTTCTCAAGGTACAATAATAAGGATAGTTCAAGATAGCAAGAAGTATCAATGATTATCAACAATAGTTGCTATAGACAGAAAAGATCAATAATATTCAAGGATTAGTCAATTCAAGATTTCAAAATAATAAATACTGAGCACTCACTAAGGACTATAAACTTCTCCTAGAATTAACAGTGATATTATTGACAATTCTATAAAACGAGTACACCAAGTGATCAGCCTAAAGTACCCTATGTCAATGCATTACACTTAATCTTTCTTAAGTGCGCACGTCGGTTTCCCGACAATATATAATTCCCCTACTAAGAGGGTTGTTCTTCCCAGTTATAAGAGTCCACACCAAGTTAATTCGATTTGGATACCTTTCGATCAATTTTCAATAGTCTTAGCCAAATCAATGGCTTAGATAGCTCTTTCACAATATATATACGAGCAGTTATCGTTCGAATCAAAGTTTGAAATTTCATTACAAAATATTATTTCTTCAAAGTTCTACTTGTATGATCAATAATTGCATAAGTTCATTAAGGCTCAATAAAGAGCAAGGTTTGAGTACTTGTCTCAAGCGTAGTTTACCAAAGTAAAACTTAATACCCTCTTTCAGATCCTAACATAATATATTTACACATATAGGATTTTCATTAGTTACATAACCTCATATATGTTAGTTCAAACGTATACTTAAACATCCAACTTAGTTGTAATTTCATACTTACTATATCATATATCCTACATCTTCATAACACAAATCAGATTGTATGACACCACAAGGTCAAACAACATATCATTGCTTTATAGCTTGTAAACATTCTTTTGGACTTAACATTTGAAAGTTATAATTACTCTTTAAACATTCAACTCAATCACCTAGCATGCTTTTTAAAACATTACATAACATATTGGTCATATAATACAAGTTAAAGTAATCATATAAGTATGCTTCGAAGATCAGCTCAGAAACAGAAACTAGACAAGACTGTAGGATGGCGCAGGTGTGCCCTGTCTAGGCTTAGGGACGGCGCAGCTGCGCTGTCCCCTGGCCAGACTAGGGTTGAGCTTTGCATTCCTGTTTCTATCCCATCATTTAATATACTCAATTAATCATACTTAACATGCACACAAGCTAAAGTACTTTATATAAATGTATGACCATTCTTGAGTTCACTTTTACAAGTTTTTAGTTTATGACTTTCCATGGAATTAAAGAATAAAAAGTCATATAATCATCATGCTTTATAACTTTGGCCATAGGTCTACATAGAGAGGCCTCAATATCTATTAATACATATGATCATGGTGTTCATATTGTTTTATTCATAACTAGCCTTGTTTAGCACTTCGAAACATGATTTAAACTCATGTTTGATTAAATTATCTTTATGTTCATCACATACGAATAATGTTCAGAGACATTTTAAATCCAAACATGCCATCTTAACCCTTTAGAATCTAGATACTCATGTGATGCAACTAAATTTTGAAAACATGTTCAAGATTGCCTCTGAAATCACTTTATCATAATTAATGCAATATAACACATATAAAACAACTTTAAAACTCTTATCATAAGTAACTAAGTCATGATAACTTCTTTTCAAGATCAAAAACTATATCTTGTAGCATTCATGTCCATTAGCTTATTATACTAAGCTTTTCTTTTAAAATAATTTCTAACACAAAGCTATCAAGTTAGATCATGACAAAGACAATATAACCACTATATCATTCTTATGTATATCTGAAATCAATCATGTGTATAACATACTAAGTTAAAAACTTGTAAAACATAAGTTTTCACAAGGTTTTTTTTAAACTTTAAGTTTTGATTACTAACTTATGTTTATTACTTTATACTACATAAGAAATCTTTCTACCTCCTGTTATACCCCTTTTACGGTATATATTTAAGTCATAATACCAAGTTCACAGCACACAACATAACAAAAGTTAGTAACTGATTCTTAGGTATGACGCAGCTGCACTGCACCCTAGTATAAACAGGGCGCATCTGCGCCATGCTGGGAATCACAGCAGTAACAAACTCTATTTTGCAAAGTCTTACCCAACTTTGATTTCTTTTGATTTAAATAGGTTCTAATCCATCATTAAAAGTTTCATACATGTAAACCTACTTCCTAAACACATTATAGCATGTTAATTCATATCAATTGACATAAAATTTAAAGAAATTTTGAGAACTTGGCAAAAACCCAATTAAGTACAAAACTAAAGATTTTTATACGTCTCGAAGCTTATTAACTTAGTTTCCTCCTTCTAAATTTGCTAGCCTTGTAACTCCCGAGAAAAATTTGATTTTTATGAGTATTAAATTTTTATTTGATTATGTGGATTAAATGAATTTAATTGATTAATTATGTTAGTAAGCTATTTGAAGGTCGTTCTATGACCTAGAATGTGCGGATGTTGTTAGGATTTTGGCTACGTGGTAGAATTAATGTGTTTGAATTTCCAAGATAAAAATAAAAGTTTTTCAAGAAATTTTTTGAAAAACACTATTCACTGATTTCTGCTCGGGAATTATTTTTGAACTTCCGAGAAATACGTAACGATAGAATATCGAGGTAAGATTGATTATGTAATAATAATTCACGTATGGCAAATGCAGGTTTTCGCCCGTGGACTTAAAACCTAACGGTTAGGGAAAGTGATTTTTGAGAAGGAAATGAAATGCGTATATTAAATTAAACGATAACCGTATGATGCGTAAGTATTATACGAGTGTGTATGAATGATGGTATGTCGTATATAATGAATAAGTATACGCGTTAGTATACGAGAATAATACGTAAAGTCATATGTAATGGACTTGTAGGATTGAGTAGGAAGTTGTAAAGTCCAATTGGAATAATGATAAAGCCCAATGCGTATTAATGTTAAGGCCCAAATGTTTGTTTAATGCAAGCCGAAAGTATAAGTAAGTTAATTAAGCTAAAAGTCCAAAGTAAGAAACGAATTCGTGGATCGATCCAATGGGTAAAGATAACCCATGGGTGACCCAAAGTGATGGCCAAGTAAAATGCTTCAACTTGGTGACTAAGTAAAGTGCTTATACTTGGTGGCTAAGCAAGGGATAAGTTATGTGATGACTAAGTAAACTTGGTGGCTAAGCAAGGGATACGTTATGTGATAACTAAATAAACTTGGTGGCTAAGCAAGGGATAAGTTATGTGATGATTAAGTAAACTTGGTGGCTAAGTAAAGTGCTTAAACTTGATGGCTAAGTAATGGATAAGTTATGTGGTGAACAACTAATGAATAGTAAGGGGGTGGATGGCTTATTTACCATTATACCCTAACTTTGTGATTTCTATAAATAGAAGATGTCCTAGTTCATTTGTTGGTTGTTAAAATTCATCCAACAATATAAGTGTTCATTGGTTAGAGAGAAAAAGCTAGAAAAGTTAAACTTTGTTAGTTCAAGAAGCAAGAAGGAAGAACAAAGATTAAACATGTAATCTTTAAGGGTAAGATCCTAAACCATGATACTCCATCTCTTTAATTGTTAGAGAAGTGAGTAGTGATAGAAATTGTATGCTAAGAAGAAGTAGGAATGGCTAATCAATGGACTTAAGCTTTAATAATTCATGAATAAGTAGTTTATACTTTTATAAGTTATAAACTTATGAAGAACAAGTAAGAACTTACCATGTATATAAAATATTAAAATATGTTGGTTAGGATGTTAGTATGATGGAAGTAAGTTATAAACGTTTGTATATCGACTAACGTGAGTGGAGTAAGTTAATAATTAAAACTAAATACCCATTGCCCAGGATCGATGATCTATTTGATCAGTTGAAAGGGGTAAATTATTTTTCCAAGATAGATTTGTGTACGGGGTATTGTTGGTTGAAAGTAAGGAAGAAGGAGGTACCTATGACGACGTTCATAACTCATTATGGTTATTACGAGTTTCTGGTTATGTTGTTTGGGTTGACTGATGTACTTAAGTTAGACTTTCCATAAGGGGTGTTGAACAAGTCAGTGGTAAGCTGATTGGTACTCTTGTGAAATGCTATGGTTGAAAGTACCATTAGCATCTTAGAGGGTCCAAATAATATTTGGGCAAAGTCGTCGTAATGATCATTGGTGATATTCTTGTCTATTTGAGACGCCAGAAGATCACGCTAAACATTTGAAGATAGTATTTATACGAGGAGAAGTGTGAGATATACACGAACTATAAGAGTCTAAAATATATCTTCACACAGAAGGAGTTGAATATGAGGTAGAGGATGTGGTTAGAATTGATAAAGGATTTTGACAATGATATCTTATATCATTCAGGGAAGGTAAACGTAGTAGCCGACGCGTTAAGTAGGAAGGGTAGGGAAAAACTATCGATGTTAACAACTCAGAATGAGTTAATAACGGAGATGGCGAGAATGGAGTTAGAAGTTAAATTACGGAATGAAGTGGTAGAAATGTTAATCACAATGTAGACTCAATCCACGAAAACAAAATGAGTTAAGGAAGTACAACTACGTAACGATGAATGCAAGTGAATGAAAAAGAGGATGTAGGATGAAGAGAAGACCAAGTATAATCTTGTTTTGAAGGAGGAATTTGAGTTCCAAATAATTCTAAAGTTAAACAAAAAATAGTGAGTGAAGACGTAGATCGAGGTGTTCTATACATCCATGTAGTACTGAGATGTATTATGACCTTCAACGGAACTGTGGTTGGCCAAATATGAAAAGAAAGGTAGCGTAATGTGTTAGTAAGTGATTAACTTCTAATTCAGATTATTGATAGGAAGGGACAAGTCTTGAGAAATAAGATAATACCTCCGGGGAAGGTGAATTGGAGGAACCACAATGCCGAATAAGCAACGTCGGAACTCGAGATTAAAATGAAGAATTTTTTTTTCCTCATTTATTTATGTAATTGTAGCGAGATTTTGGGAATAGAATCCTTATAAGGGAGGAAGGATGTAACGCCCGAGAAAAATCGAATTTTTATGAGAATTAAATTTTTATTTGATTATGTGGATTAAATGAATTTAATAGATTAATTATGTGAGTAAGCTATTTGAAGGTTGTTCTATGACCTAGAATGTGCGGATGTGGTTAGTATTTTGGCTACGTGGTAGAAATAAAGTGTTTGAATTTTCAAGACGAAAATAAAAGTTTTTCGAGAAATTTTTTGAAATATACTATTCACTAAGTTCTGCTCAGAAATTATTTTTGAACTTCTGAGAAATACGTAACGATAGAATATAGAGGTGAGATGGATTATGTAATAATAATTCACGTATGTCAAACGCAATTTCTCGCATATGGACTTAAAACCTAACGATTAGGGAAAGTGATTTCAAGAAGGAAATGAAACGAGTATAATGAATTAAACGATAATCATATGATGCGTAAGTATTATACGAGTATGTATGAATGATGGTATGTCATATATGATTAATAAGTATACACGTTATTATACGAGAATAATACGTAGACAATACGTTCTAAGGCTTCAAGATATATGTAATGGACTTGTAGGATTGAGTAGGAAGTTGTAAAGTCCAATTTGAATAATGATAAAGCCCAATGCTTATTAATGTTAAGGCCCAAATGTTTGTTTAATGCAAGCCTAAAGTATAAGTAAGTTAATTAAGCTAAAAGCCCAAAGTAAGAACCGGATCCATGGATCAATCCAATGGGTAAAGATAATCCATGAGTGACCCAAAGTGATGGCCAAGTAAAGTGCTTATACTTAGTGACTAACTAAAGTGGTTATACTTGGTGGCTAAGAAAGGGATAAGTTATGTGATGACTAAGTAAACTTGGTGACTATGCAAGGGATAAGTTATTTGATGACTAAGTAAACTTAGTGGCTAAGTAAAGTGCTTATACTTGATGGCTAAGTAAAGGATAAGTTATGTGGTGAACAAGAAATGAATGGTAAGGTGGCATATTAAGGATGTGGATGGCTTATTGGCCATTATACCATAACATTGTGATTTCTATAAATAGAAGATGTCCCAGTTCATTTGTTGGTTGTTAAAATTCATCCAACATTATAAGTGCTTATTGGTTAGAGAGAAAAAGCTAGAAAAGTTAAACTTTGTTAGTTCAAGAAGCAAGAAGGAAGAACAAAGATTAAACAAGCAATCTTTAAGGGTAAGATCCTAAACCATGATTCTCTCTCTCTCTTCAATTGTTAGAGAAGTGAGTAGTGGTAGAAATTGTATGCTAAGAAGAAGTAGGAATGCCTAATCAATATACTTAAGCTTTAATAAGTCATGAATAAGTAGTTTATACTTTTATAAGTTATAAACTTATGAAGAACAAGTAAGAGCTTATCATGTATATAAGATATTGAAATATGTTGGTTAGGATGTTAGTATGATGGAATGAATCCATTTGAAATGGTTTAAAAATCTTAAGTAATGAAGTTAGGGCGGAATTCACAAGTTTGGACGATAATCGTTAAAATCATGAAATTCTCGAAATGGAAGTCGAATTTTAACATTGTGCTCGAAAATGTTGGTTTTCGATGGAGAATAGTCTCATTCGGCATTCTAGAGTTGCGGACTCGAAAATAACCGAATTTTGACTTAGAACGAAGAAACGAACGTTGAACGTTCACGAACGTTTATCCTTTTTTTTAAAATGAACTAAAAGGTTAATTTTGAGTTAATGGATTCGAAAATGATAAATTCTTGCATGAACAATTAGAGTATGTGATTTGTGAGCTAATGGCTTTTGAAAGAACCAATTCAGACTTAAAATGATCAAATTTGGAGTCCGGGAAATTCATTAAACTAAGAAGTCTGTCAAAATTGTCTGGTACTGAGGTTTGGCGCCGCAACGCCAGAAAAAGCACACTAAGGGGCACCGCAGCACCGAGAATGACCATTAGCCACTGAAGAGTGGCACCGCACTGCAATTGATATAGAAGGAGATGGCGGTCCCACCGCCTTAAAATCATTAAACGTTGTGCTAGGTGGAGCTTGAGGTTGATTATTCATTGCTCCCGTCAGTAAGTTCACCAACTACTGAACAGGATTAGCGTTGGCGTTATTGTTATTATTGGTTGACTCTTCCTGAGCCGATTGACGCTGTTGTCTTCTCCTTGGCGGCATTTTTCTGTTAAGTAAACGTTTATTAGAACTTTATTTATTTCTCTACATAGTTAAGACATTACTCAACAATTTAACATATCACTTAACACATCATCTCAAAACACTTGATATCTTTTCATTCAAATAAAAAGTTTTAACATTAAACTATAGCATACTGCTATTTACATCATCTATCCTGGAATAAAGAATCCACAGGATTTAAAACATTAACATATTTCGTCGTTCATAAACACGTCAGAATTTACAATTAAAAACTAGTTAAGTCTTTCACATAATCAAACAGATTCTATTCATGTCTTCCAAGGTGCTCAATAGCTTTACCACGCTCCTCATTCATGATACGAGACATCGTCCTGTGATCCAACATATACGATGGAAGTCCTTCAAACTGGATGGGGTACCTTAACACTCGCTCTTGAACCTCATCCATCGCACGATTAAGTGTGGTGTACGTGTCTTCAAGCTTTGCCTTCTTTGCACGACTATCATTTTCTGCACGATCAGCTCGATGTGATTCTCTTACCCATCCTTCCTCTGCTATTTTCAGTCTCCCGGAGGTTTCCTTCAGTTCCTTCTTTGGTTTCTCTATCTCCTCGGTCTTATCTTCGGTTTGACCCTTCTCATGTACCAGATCCCACTCCACGTTTCTTAAACGTGTATGAAGGGTCACAATCTCTCTATCCTTCTCCTCTAAAGTAGACTGCTGAACAGTCGCTCGCTCAGTCAATTCCTGAACCTCATCTTGTAACTCCACGTTACGATCATATAGTGTGTCATACATCTCAGCATCAACAGTGTACCGTGGTAGCTCCTCTTCTTCTTCCTCATCAAACTCCTCCTCAGGATCAGTCTCGGGCTCATGCTCCTGACCAACAATGGTGATCAATGGAGATGACTCCCTCTAAACTAATTGTTCCCTAACAACATGTATGTCTCGGGTCTCCTCCTCTGTAGGTACTATAGGTAATCGGGATTCTTCCTCCCCAACTTGACTAGCTTCTCCAACATTCGTCATCCTGACAATAAAATTTTAAGTTTTAGTTACTAAGTCGTACTAACGAGCACATAAATTAACACATAGACACATAATGTATTTTATTATCTTCAATGAATTACAAAAATTCATTTCTTAAAACTCGATAAGAGTTTTCCTTTACTATCTTCTTTCTATAAGGTTACTACCTAAGGTTGTTTCCCCCACCTAAGGTTCATAACCTACAGCTCTGATACCAACCTGTGACACCCCCAAATCCGGGTACTTCGATTCCACGGGATTTGGTGTTCACTGTACAAGCATCAACTATCTATCTACCCATAAATAATATCAAACCATACAATAGATAGAATAAAACTTCTTACAACATTCGAATAATAATAATAATACAATTCCAGGTTTAAACTAACCTTAAAACATCTGTGCAGAATTCTAAACAAATAAGTCTTAACATCAACATAACTCAAATCTTAAACAAATACATTAGTTAATAAATAACAGGTCTTCATCATTTGCTAACTTTGCCCTTGCCCTTACTAGTCGAAAGTTCATCGCTTCTTTCGTTCTTAACTACAATGTTATTATTAAGCAAGAGTGAGCACAAATGCCCACAAGTATAATAATGAAGTAACAGTATAATAACATGCGAATAAATCAAAGACGTTTGAAAGAGCTCAACTTTTGAATCAAGAATAAATAACAAGAATCAAAAGAATTCTGAGGGTCATAAGACCTTGAACTATGTCCTAGGTTATCAAGGATTATACTTGAAACCTTTAACAGTCATAAGACTATGGACCTTCTTCCCGTACTTAGGGGGATCAGCCCTTAGTACCATACTGTGCACAATATCTTAACGCTAAAGCGTAAATAATCCCCTATACAGGGTTGTTCATCTCAGTTTGACATTCGAGTCCGCACCAAAGGAAGTTTGGTTTGGATAAATTCATCAAGGGTTCTGAAATTTAGAACGCTCATCAACTAAGGACTAGTTGAATCAATAAGGTTCACTAGTCTAATAAGGTTCAACCATAATTGATATTTGATTTGAATAAAAATCTCAAAAGTATACAATAGGACAATTATTGTATAACTGAATCATGCTTTGGAAAGATAATTAATCTTTAATATCATGCTTGAACTTGAATAATAACAAGGATAATTTATTCAAGGTAAATAATAAACTTGAACAATAATGACAAGTAGGGTTAGGAAAACTTGCTCAACATAAAAGTAACGTTTAAGTTTAAATAAAATTGCTCAATAGAATGGAGTTAGGGATATGATACTTGCCTCGTGCGTAGATTACACTTTAACTAAGCACGTTCTTTGAATTAAATCCTATATACCATTCATATACACAATACCAGTTAATTATAAATTAACTAATCGATATAAACTCATTCTCGTTGTCTACTTTAATTATTGACTATACTTAATCACTTTATCACATTTACTGCCACATAATACCACTTCATTAATAATAATCTAATTATGAAATCAATAATTTAATCCACATGTGATTATGTTATTTACATGTTATACAACTATTTTATCATCACATTATTCTTCTAACATGTTTACATGTTCATTACATCAATCCACTAACACTTGTTAGACTTTAACATTTTAAAAGAATTACATTTCTGACATTTTCTGGAGAGTGGCGCTGCGGCGCCACTAATGTGCTAAGGAGTCGCGCTGCGGCGCGGTGGCGCTATGGCCGGGCCCTTGGCGCTGCGGCGCTGAGGCGCCGTGGCTCGAGTCTTGGCGCTGCGAGCGCTGTGGCGCTACGGCGCGAGAAATGAACTGGAGGTTGGCGCCGCGGCGCGAGACCCCAGAAACAGTTTCCCAGTTCGCGAACAACACAGAGTTCAACGAATTACACATTTCCAGATCATTAAACTCACTAATTTAACCTACTCACATGTTAATACTTCCATATAATCATTACCCAACATCTATAGAGTAGTTTTAACCAATTAAAACACATGATCACATAATTAAAACATGTGAATTCACTGACTTTGATGTTCATGAAGTTTTAGAAAACTTTATGTGAAAATTCTCCCTACGAATTCGTTATAACACCGAATTTGTTCGTTTAAGGCTTAAACTCTTCGTATTAACATGCATAACAACATACAAGTCTAAAATTTAGGGATAATATATGATCAATACATAAATTTTCACGTATATGGCCATATGGCCATATCACGTACTCTGTTTATTTTGAAATAACATATGTACGACATGTTTTCACAATACTGATGTTATGGTTTGTGAAATATATATAATTAAACATGATTTGATACAACATAACACACATATAAACTTATAATCATATCATATTCCAATCTACAAGGATTTACAGAAAACTGTAAAGCCAATTTATGAAAACTAAAAGACATGAAATAGGAATTGGGTTTGGAGAAATTACCCAGAGTAATTTAGAAGAGGTGATCAATGATGATCCTTTCACAACAACCTGTTAATCAAACACTCAAATTTCTCTTAGACTTCTAAATTTTCTCTCTGTGCTTTATCAGACTTAGGAAAAATGAAGAAGGAGAAGACGTCGACTAGTTAATAAACTGAGCGTCGAGAGGTCAGTTGGCCCAATCATGGGTAACTGCTAGTAACCACTACTAAGGCCATATTTGGCTAGAATTAAGTTCAAAGCTCATTATTTTAATAAAACCTTTTATCATATAGTTTAATTCGTGTCACACCCAATTCAAATATCTTATTTAATTTAATATAAATAAAATATGATAATTCCTCATAAATTCACATAATTAAATATCTCATTAATAAATAATATCAATTTATTAAATCTTTAATTAATAATTACATTAATTAAAGTAACATCATGCTTAATTAAATAATTCATTTAATTCATTAAGCTCACATAATTACATACTTGAATAATAAAATTCTCTACATTAATTTAATAAATGTAACACATATAATTAAATTAATCTACCACAATTGCATCGATTAATTATTAAATCTAATGATTGAATCGTCGAGAAATATTTATTTACTTCAATAAATATTTAAAATAATTTATAAAATTCTCGTTCGTCACGAACAGGTTGGTATCAAAGCATTAGGTTGTAAAACTTAAGGGGGAAAGAACCTTAGGCTAATAACCTCGTTAAAGAAGGAAAAGTCTGAAGGAAGTAAACTTGTGTCGAATGAGTTAATAAGGTATTGAGGAAACTCCGTACCGAAAGATTTAAAATATGAAAATTAATCCTAAATAAATTTAAATGTGATTTGTGCTTATACTATTGTATATTATGTACTAATCAACATGTTATTTGGTATTGTAGATGTCCATTGTTAGCTTCATGTATAGGGTTATGTTGGTCGATGTAGATGAGAAGATGGAGGTAGCATCGTTTAATACGGTGGTACCTGCACTAGAGCCAACACCTCCAGAGGTAATGAAGGCATTGTATCTGGCAGTGCTTGACCGAAATGTGCAACTGCGCACTATTGTGCAAAACCAGAGGAAGGAGATTAGTGATCTCCATGAAGCTAAGGTGTCTGCAGAAGTAGATTTTGAGATTGAGCATGATGAGAAGGTGCTCATGAAGGATAAGGTGACGGTTTATGAGAATGAGGCCGATGAGCTTCATAAAGAGCTAGGGGAGAAGGACCAAAAAATAGCACAGATGTCTTACATCCATGAGAGTGCTCATAAGGATTTCAAGCTGAAAATTGCTTGTTATTCCATTGAGTCGAGACAAACTCGACATACTATTAGTCAGGATATTGTATCGATTCTTGCGAATGAGAAACATGAGGACGTTGTTATGCATTACTAGAAGTCTAGAGTGATAAATATGTGTGTAGTGACGTAAAACCCTCTTTTGTATCGAAGGGTAGTCTTTTTGTAAATCTCAACTTTTGTGAAATTCAATCGCGGGATAGATATGTAATAGCTTTTGGCTATGGAAACAAATTGTAAATAGTTTCAAACTATGAAGAAGCATATTAATATAATGAAGTTTTTATTTAATGTGCTTTGATGTGGTATGAGTTATTATTGTGGAATGATAACCAAGCAAGTAAATAGATAATAATGAAACTTTATTTATTTAATCAGAAAATGCTGCCAAGAAGAAGACAACGTAATCTTGAAGCGGAATCACATAACGATAACCAAGGGGGTCAGAATAACCCTATACAAGAGTTCCTTAATTTATTAACGGCTACATTTAATCAAACCGGGGGTAGAGCACCTGTAGTCCCTAGGGTAGCCCGAATGACTACCTTTAAAGAATTTAAAAGCGTAGGTCTGCCAGAGTTCAAAGGAACTATGAACCCAGTTGAGGCCAAGACATGGGTAAAGGAAATAGAGAAGGCGTTTGTTATTACAAATGTAGGGGAGGCGAAAAAGACTTCTTTTGCGACTTACATAATGAAAGGGGAAACCAACTTTTGGTAGGAAGCTCACCAGGGTGGGGCTAGAACAGATGCGGTAACGTGGGAACAATTCAAGAAGGTTATCTTTGAGAATTATTTCCCTACAAGTATGCAAGGGAGGATGGAGATTAAGTTCTTAGAACTTAAACAAGGGGACATGACAGTTCCCTAGTACGTGGCCAAATTCAATGAATTGGCATGGTTTGCTCCACACCAAGTGGACACTGAGGAGAGGAAGGCTCGTAGGTTTGAGCAGGGCATGAAATCCTAGCTCTATAGTAGGATTTTTATGTTCTGGAGTGTTTCCTATGGGACCATTTTGGAAAAGGTGATTATAGCAGAAGGTGGTAGTGAGGCGTTGACCCAATACCACAAAGAAAGAAAGAATAAGAGCAAGGGAAAGGGAGGAACCAATGTAGTGAGTGCCAGTGGTAGTGGCAGTATGCCAAAAAGAAAGAATTTTTAACTCCGGGATTACTAGAGTGGGACAAGGGATCCTAAGCGTAGGATCGAAGTATATAAGATATGTGAAAAGACTCATCTAGGAGTCTATTTGAAGGGGAAATCGGTTTGTTATAACTGTGGACAGGAGGGTCATATATCACCCAACTATCTTAATCCTAAGAAAAACCATGGCTATTTTGTTTGTGGGTCGATGGATCACATGGCAAGAAATTGCCCAAAGAAGGGGTCAGACGAAAGTAAGGGTGTTAGTAGTGGTAAATTAGCCATTATTGGACCAAGATCGTAGGGTAGACCTATGGCCCGTACTTTTAATATGACTGTCCAAGATGCGATTGCATCAACGGATGTAGTAACATGTATCATTTCAGTCAATAAAATGAATGCTTATGTGCTATTTGATTGGAATGCTACTTGTTCTCTTATAGCATGTGAATTTGCTAAGCGATTAGGTTCATTTCTGAAAGGATTTTAAATACCTTTAAACGTTAAGGTAGAGAATGAGGAAATAACTCTCGTTGAATATATTCAATGGAATTGTTTCATGAATAATAGAAGTAAGCAAATGTCGGTAGATAAGTTCCGATAAGGTTGAAATAATTTGAAGTAATTCTTGGTATGAATGGGTTGATTAACCATAGAGCTTTAATAAATTGTCATAAGGAAAGGTGTGAACCTTTGGGTTTCTAAGAAATCCCAAGGTAGTGTTTTATGGTAATAAATTATTGGGACGCTCTTGTTGGCTAACCATGACACAAGCTAGGAGGATGTTGAGGAAGAGATGTATAGAATATTTTTGCCATATTGTGGACGCCCGGAGAGTAGGAGTGCTGATATTATCAGTAAATAAGAAGGATGGGTCGTTATGTTTGCATATCGACTATCGTGAGTGGAGTAAGTTAATAATTAAAAGTAAATACGCATTGCCCATGATCGATGATCTATTTGATCAGTTGAAAGGGGTAAAGTATTTTTTCAAGATATATTTGTATACGGGGTATTGTCGGTTGAAAGTAAGGAAGACGGAGGTACCTATGACGATGTTCATAACTCGTTATGGTTTTTACGAGTTTCTAGTTATGTTGTTTGGGTTGACTGATGTACTGAAGATAGACTTTCTATTAGGGGTGTCGAGAAAATCGGTGGTAAGCTGATAGGTACTCTTGTGAAATGCTATGGCTGAAAGTACCATTAGCGTCACAGAGGGTTCAAATAATATTTGGGCAAAGTCGCCGTAATGATCATTGCTGATATTCTAGTCTATTTGAGATGCCAGAAGATCATGCTGAACATTTGAAGATAATATTTATACGAGGAGAAGTGTGACATATACATTATAACTGTGATATCTTATATCAATCAGGGAAGGTAAACGTAGTAGTCGACGCGTTAAATAGGAAGGGTAGGAAAAAGCTATTGATGTTAACGACTCAGATTGAGTTAATAACGGAGATGGCGAGAATGGAGTTAGAAGTTAAATTATGGAATGAAGTGGTAGAAATGTTATTCACAATGTAGACTCAATCCACAAAAATGGAACGAGTTAAGGAAGTACAACTAGGTAACGAGGAATGCAAGCAAATGAAAAAGAGGATGAAGGATGAAGAGAAGACCAAGTATAATCTTTTTTTGAAGGAGGAATTTAAGTTCCAAATAATTCTAAAGTTAAACAAAAAATAGTGAGTGAAGCCGTAGATCGAGGTGTTCGACACATCAAGGTAGTATTGAGATGTATTATGACCTTCGACGGAATTGTGGTTGGCCAAATATGAAAAGAAATATAGCGTAATGTGTTAATAAGTTCTTAACTTCCAATTAAGATTATTGATAGGAAGGGACAAGTCTTGAGAAATAAGATAATACCTTCAAGGAAGGTGAATTGGAGGAACCACAACGCCGAATAAGCAACGTGGGAACTCGAGATTAAAATGAGGAAATTTTTTTTCCTCATTTGTTTATGTAATTGTAGCGAGATTCTGGGGACAGATTCCTTATAAGGGGGAAGGATGTAACGCCCGAGAAAAATCAATTTTTTATGAGAATTAAATTTTTATTTGAATATGTGGATTAAATGAATTTAATTGATTAAATATGTGACTAAGCTATTTGAAGGTCATTCTATGACCTAGAATGTGCGGATGTGGTTAGTATTTTGGCTACATGGAAGAATTAAAGTGTTTGAATTTTCAAGACGAAAATAAAAGTTTTTCGAGAATTTTTCTGAAAAATACTATTCACTAATTTCTGCTCGGGAATTATTTTTGAACTTCTGAGAAATACGTAATGATAGAATATCGAGGTGAGATGGATTATGTAATAATAATTCACGTATGGCAAACATAGTTTTTCGCCTGCGGACTTAAAACCTAACGATTTGGGAAAGTGATTTCTGAGAAGGAAATGAAATGCGTACAATGAATTAAACGATAATCGTATGAAGCGTAAGTATTATACGAGTATGTATGAATGATGGTATGTTGTTTATGATGAATAAGTATATGCGTTAGTATACGAGAATAATACGTAGACAATACGTTCTAAGGCTTTAAGCCATATGTAATGGACTTGTAGGATTGAGTAGAAAGTTGTAAAGTCCAATTTGAATAATGATAAAACCCAATGCTTATTAATGTTAAGGCCCAAATGTTTGTTTAATGCAAGCCCAAATTATAAGTAAGTTAATTAAGCTAAAAGCCCAAAGTAAGAATCGGATCCATGGATCGATCCAATGGGTAAAGATAACGCATGAGTGACCCAAAGTGATGGCCAAGTAAAGTGCTTATACTTCGTGGCTAAGCAAGGGATAAGTTATGTGATGACTAAGTAAACTTGGTGGCTAAGTAAGGGATAAGTTATGTGATGACTAAGTAAACTTGGTGACTAAGCAAGGGATAAGTTATGTGATGACTAGGTAAACTTGATGGCTAAGTAAAGGATAAGTTATGTGGTGAACAAGTAATGAATAGCAAGGAGTTTTATTAAGGAGGTGGATGGCTTATTGACCATTATACCCTAACTTTATGATTTCTATAAATAGAAGATGTCCTAGTTCATTTGTTGGTTGTTAAAATTCATCCAACATTATAAGTGCTTATTGGTTAGAGAGAAAAAGCTAGAAAAGTTAAACTTTGTTAGTTCAAGAAGCAAGAAGGAAGAACAAAGATTAAACAAGTAATCTCCAAGGGTAAGATCCTAAACTATGATTCTCCTTCTCTTCAATTGTTAGAGAAGTGAGTAGTGGTAGAAATTGTATGCTAAGAAGAAGTAGGAATGGTTAATCAATGGAGTTAAGCTTTAATAAGTCACGAATAAGTAGTTTATACTTTTATAAGTTATAAACTTATGAAGAACAAGTAAGAACTTATCATGTATATAAGATATTGAAATATGTTGGTTAGGATGTTAGTATGATGGAATGAATCCATTTGAAATGGTTTAAAAATCTTAAGTAACGAAGTTAGGGCGGAATTCACAAGTTTGGACGGTAATCGTCGAAATCATGAAATTCTCGGAATGGATGTCGAATTTTGACATTGAGCTCGAAAACGTTGGTTTTCAATGGAGAATAGTCTCACTTGGCATTCTAGAGTTGTGGACTCAAAAATTACCGAATTCCGACTTAGAATGAAGAAACGAACATTGAACGTTCACGAACATTTATCATTTTCGTTAAAATGAACTAAAAGGTGAATTTCAAGTTAATGGATTCGAAAATGAAAAATTCTTGCATGAACACATAAAGTATGTGATTTGTGAGCTAATAGCTTTTGAACGTGCCAATTCGGACTTAAAATGATCAAATTTGGAGTCCGGGAAGTTCATTAAACTAAGAAGTCTGTCAAAATTTTCTGGTACTGAGGTCTGGTGCAGCGCCAAACAAAGCACACTAAGGGGCCCCGTAGTGCCGAGAATGCCCATTAGCCACTGAAGAGTGGCGCCGCAGCATGGCTGGTATAGAAGGAGATGTCGTCGTAACGCCATGTACGGTTCCTAGGCACTAGAGACTCACGCCGCGGCGCGAGTCCAAGAAGAAAAGCTGGTGCCGCAGTGCCAACATTAAGTAAAGCAAAAAGAGAAAATATTATGAATGTAAAGGGGAAATAAACTGATAATTGTGAATCATATCAATACTAAACCTAAAGTAACATCAATTAAGATGTTGAAAACCTTAAGTTAACGACTAAAGGTTGAAAGAAAGATTAATTGAACGTAAGTTAATAATAATGAAACGATGAACGATAATAAGCCGTAAGGGTAGATAAATACTTGCAACGAGTTTTGTTAATGAAATAAGTACGATTAATTATGTGAAATGAAAGATAGTTGATTGATGATGAATTAATTAACTTAAAATAATATCTTCGATGATGACTATAACATTTAGAATTACAACTAAAAGTTGTTAATGATTATGTGAACGTGAACGTAAGAATGATGTATATCATAACGGAAAGCCGGAACAAATAATAACAAATCTAATAAATGATTAGATTGAGAGGAATGGTAAGATACGTTAGGAACCATACATGATTTTTCATGACCTAACGTGGTATGTTATGTGGTTATGTATTGTAGAGACTGTAAATACCAAGAATTGTTGAATATTTATTTGAAGACGCTTGAAGGCAAGTTTTTCTAACGATTGTCTAACCTTCGTGTTAGCCAGGTTTTCAGTGATTCATGTTAGGAGGTGCATGAATAGTTTTAAAGAAAGGGTCGATGTCAGTTTTAACTCGGCTAGACTAATCTTAAAGATTAATTTATTTATTTATAAGTCTTTCAACATAGAATTGATAACGCTATCCTACGCCAATTGTTTGGTACGGATTCAAGGTAAGCTGAGTATGAATAAACAAATGTATTTTACATCGATTATTCGATGGGGAAGCGAGGTTGCCAAATTTTAAAAGTAAATACGTTTAACGGATGAATGTTGATCAACATAGAGTACTATAGGCTGATCACCTAGAAGTGCTCGTAAGAAATATCAGACTTACGGTCTTAGTAACGGGTTGTCCTTTTCATGAATAAAAGCTAAAGAGAATGTTCATGGTCTATTGACCTACTCAGAATTTCTAAGTCACTATATGTACTTCAGAATTGTTTTATGAGATGAGAAGTGCTATTCAATGTTTCATAGTACTTCATAACTATTGTTTAGTTATTGAAGAATAATCATATGATTCTCGAAGTGGTATTTATATAATATATTGTTAGACTTGCTGAGCTAGTTATGCTCACTTCATGCTTGAATCATATGATTGCAACTAAGGTCGAGCGAACAGAGGGTTCTAGCAAAGATAATGGCAAGGCGAAGATGAACGATTAGTTTACCTTGTAATAGATTAGTAAGTTGTATGTATCATATTATGATGAACAAAGAATGTAATGGTTTCAGAACCTGGGAACGGGATTTATTATTATTAATGTAATAAGAATGTCATTGATACACTCACTTTGATGTTGTTTCCATAGAATAAATGTACAGTTATGAGTACCGTGTAGCACCATCTGTCGGGTTGGAAGATACCCGGATTTGGGGGTGTCACAAGCCTCTTCTTTGAACAATAACCCACTCACTCTCAAGTTATCAATGTTTCAAGAACCAAAACAAAGCAACGTAAACTAAAAATTGGTCTGTTATTTATAAAAGAAACTTGGATTGGGCATTTGCATTACCCTGAGGTTGAAGTTCATGGTGTAATGGAAGAAAACATTAGTTAATTGAGAGTGGTTTAACAACCCACATCCAGCCATCTTCTAGCCAATGAGTGCAGACTTGGAAGTTACGTAAATTAGCTTTAGGTCACTATTCATGTACTAGAAAGGTCACTCATTTTGGGACAAAAGCAAATCTCAACAACTTGAGCTTAGTTTAGTTACTTTAACTCCAAAAAATATAATTTTAATATACAATTGTTACTATATTACGATATTTAGGATTAATTATGTACTCACCTCATATAATCTATGTACATTAAATACACGCAATAACATAACGCAGTTAGGTATTATTGTCCGGGTATCCCCCATAATTATTTTTACTACTCTCATAACCACATAATAACATTATTTAATATTAATGTTTATTTAAACATTTAATTCCTTTCCCAGTTTCTAGAATACATAGCTATTTTAATTATTTATGTATTAAAGATCACATGGGATTTCATTGTACTACTTGATACCTTATATCAACATAATGCACTTTTATCCTATGATTTTATTAATGTTACACACAGAACAAAAGTGTTCCATTTCATTTCTACAGTAGAAATCTAATTATCAAACTGATCACTGGCGCAGCTGCGCCAGTTTGTACTGCTGGGAGGGCGCAGCTGTGTCGATCTCTGGCAGTGCCAAACTGGTTTAGCTTCAAGCCAGTTCCGACCTCTACTACCACGCTAGTTTTATATGACATGAATTAACTTACATATTGGTGATATTACTAATCTAAGAGTGTATTCATTCCTTATATGGAATCACATAATTATACGCAATTAATCTCCCTCTTGGTTTAATCACTTAAATTTCCCTCCTCATGCCACACAAGGCATTTCTCAATTCTCATCACAACTTCACACTTATAAATTCAATTTTAAATAATTGAACTACTCGTCTTATGTAAGATCCCAACTTTTATGAATAAAGATGATTTTTTCTCTAAATATTATTTTTGAATTTTATGATGTGGATTTGATATAATGTTATAGTTGTGGGTAATATTTACAAATTTTGCAAAGTAAGCAAGTTGTCATAAAATATTCGCTTGGTCGGGGAATATTCGTTTTATCCAGGAATATTCGTACAACGGAACAATCATTGGTGGACCCCACAACGAAATTACTGTCGGAGTTAGAAAATGACGGAAATATCTTTTTATAAAATAACGGCAAAAGTTTTACTGTTAACTGTTGAAATACCTGGTGATAAAAGTACAGTAATACACGTGGTTGCATATTAGCACACGTTATTGTACAGTATCTTTGATTATTGATGCTTACGTGAGAAGTCACTAAGTTTATTCAATAATTGTCACAGTAATTGTTATACATTTTCTTATATTATTGATTCAATTATTGTCACAATATCATCTACATAATATTTTACATTATTAAATTAATAATTGACGCGACACAATTATTCATATTATTAGTTAGCATTATTGACAATGTCTAGAAAATTATGTCAATGAAAGGGGTTTGGTCATCTAATTGCGCGCCAATAAGGATAAATCCTTATCGGAAAGCCCCCTCTTTCATGTGAATGATCTGATTGTTGATATTGTGAGCTTATAATATTAATTATTATGTGGTGGATATTAGTTCAATTTTTATTTAAATGAAGGAATTTTTAGTGTGAAATAATTGTTGAAAGTTTGGCATATTTTCTGTGGAATTACAATTATTTATCCGATAAAATATTCATCCATATATATTATTATAATAATTGTTTAATAATAATATTATTATAATATATAAGCATGTGGTTAATTAGGAACGGAAGTAAACAAAATGCATTTGAATACTTTGTTTGTAACATTGAAATGGTTAGTGGAGAAATATGGATTGCAAAGGCATTTCAAATGATGTTTTCTCATGCGTGGGGCCTCAAACTTGGAAAAGAAGGATTGTTAGGCATAATTGAAAATGTGAGTTAGGCAATTGCCTGCAGAAACAAATTTTCAAGGAATGGGCCCCCAACTTTGGAAAAAGAAAGAATTAGGAAAAAGTTTGGCAGGAAAGTTGGCTGGAGAGAAAAATTAGGCAGATTCGTTTATCTCTCCTTCCCTTGCTATAAATAGGGGGTAACCCTTCCTTCCCAAACACACCATTTCAATATCAAAAATTTTTATTCTATAGTATTGTGAGTATTTTTTTTTGAGTATAAGGATACTTTGAGTGTAGTTTTTTCTGTAGGATTTTCTCAGAATAATATCTGATATTCCAATCAAATTCAGTTTCTACTAAGGTAAAGGATATTAATTTATTTCAATACTCATAAGAAATATTATTTTATTTCATACTCCATTGTATCGAAGGGATATTATTTCATTTTATATTCCTAAATTTAAACTTACTTTGGTAAGTATTGCTTCTATAATTCCAGAAATTAGTAGAATAACCTTGATATTTGCGATTCATCTAGTATCTTTTCATGAAAATATTATTATGAGCATTCTTGATAAGTTTTAACTTTTTTATGCCAGAGTACTATTCCCGGGATACTATTCTTGAAGTACTATTTACGGGGTACTATTCACTCGGGTACTATTCACCCGGAGTACTATTCATGATAAAAATTGATTTCTTTTCGATCCGAATTATTTTTGATACAATATTATTCTTGAATTTTACTCCACAAAGCAGTATCATGTTGACAATTTGGATATTATTGAATTCTGGATAAATTAAATTATAAATCATTAGAATTTATCCTTTGCTTACATTTAATTAAATTATTATATCATTGTCATCATCCTCATGTTTATATTCTTATGAAAGTCATCTTTGGCCCGTAGTGCATAGATGGACTGTTGCTTGGTATGATTATGACCAAGGATCATTCGGTAAAATCATGACCCGTAATGTTACAAATGATGTGGTAAAAGTCCTCATTGGCCCGTAGTGCATTGATGGACAGTTGTTGGCATGATCATGACCATTGGTGATAATAATGAATATCCTTAGCCCGTAGTGCATGGATAATTCAGTGTTGTGGATTATTTTTTAAATTGAGTCTCAGCGATAAAATTGATGATAAACTTTTAAATCATAGAAGATAATAGATATCATGCTCTACTTGACTATTCTAATGGATTGTTTGTTCCGCTGTAGTTAAATTTGTTGTCTATTATATTCTATCAGTTTAACACTATTAAAGGCTAACGATAATTTATTCTGCATTATCTTAGTCATAATTCTTTACTAGTCTAGTTGAGCTCACCTTTTGCTTTCATTGTTCTCTTCAAGAAATGAGAATATAGTTAGGACTAGTCGGGGAACGGAGTGACGGTCTAGATGATTGTTTTAGTAGTCCTCACTATTCTATGGAATAGTGTGATAATAATTATAATGAGAACATATTTTGAGTTTGAATACTGTTTAAAAGACAATATTTGTACTAAAACTCTAAGCTTATGTTTTGTCATATTTTACACGATAGTTGTATAGTTAAGTTGTATTTGAATTTTATACCATGTATTTGGCGACTCAAGATGGGTGATGTATACCAATTTTGGGGGCGTCACAGTTGGTATCAAAGCTCAGGGATATGTTCCCTGACTGAGATGTGAGACTAGAACTAGGAGGGGAGAGACGGGTAATTCCTTCACTAGTATGACCTACCTATGTTTATTTGTTATTTAATTGGTCGGTCAGAATATAGGGATAATATGTGGCATGTCAATTAACCCTTATTTTGTGACAGTGTTTGAAAATGACATTCGAGAATGTTGAGAATAGCAAGGGAGCATAGGAGACCGTTGAGTCACCATAGATCAATAACCAGGATAAGGTGCATCAGGAAGGCAATAATCCTCAGAAAAATAACAACACCGACCAAACAATGGACGATGAGATGTTCAGAGGCTTTATGCAATTCATGCAACATCAGGCGAGAGCGACTCCTGTTCAAAATGCAGGTGGAAATAGTGGCAACTCTCGGTTGGTCACCGCTAAGCAGTTCAAGGAGCTGAGACCACCGAAGTTTTTGGGAGAGTCAAAACCACTTAAGGCGGAGGCGTGGATAAAGCAGATCACCAAGATATTAGATGTCTTGGGATGCTCCAAAGAGCAAAAGGTTCCCTTTGCCACCTTCATGTTGCGAGGAGAGGCAGATTATTGGTGGGAATCTGTAAAGCGTACTCAGCCTGCTGCACTGAAGATATCTTGGGAAAAGTTCCAAGAACTGTTCAACAACAAGTACTTTCTCGAAAGTATTCGTCACATGAAAGAGGTGGAGTTCATCAAGCTAGAGCAAAATAATATGACCGTGTCACAGTACGAAGCTAAGTTTGCCGAGTTATCCCAGTTTACGTCCCACCTAGTCGATAATGAGGAGAGAATGACACTGATGTTTTTAAGAGTTTTCAAACCTGAGATACGTCAATACCTAATTTCTCACAAACTATGTTTGTATTTAGATGTTGTAAATAGGGCTCAATTATTGCAACGCGATAATAAGCCAACCCAACTAAGAGAGAGAAGCTGACAAATCGGTAAAACCAGTGGTAGCAGTCATCGAAGCGGTGACAACAAATGTGGAAGGAATCAATATACCAAAAATGGTAACCACTTTAGTGGTAGTCATGGCCAAGATAATAGAAGTGGAAATTTCAAAAAGAGTAAATTCAATAATGATGGAAAGACGTCAACAGCAGCACCTATTGTTAAGGAAGGAGAATGACCGTCGATCGTATGTTATAAATGCGGAGGGGAGGGACACATCAGTCCAAACTGTACGCACCAACCCAAAGCATGTTACAATTCTGGAAGAGAAGGTCACCTAGCCCAATTTTGTCGTGCACCAAAGTCAAGTCTAGCTAGGATAGAGGAATCAAAGACCGTCCTAGACAAGATAAAATAGGTAATTCAAGGGTCGTAACCTCCCAAAAAGCGAGAAATCTGAACGAGGTGATCACGGGTAAGCTAATCATAAACTCTAGCGAAGTCTATACCTTATTTGATACCGGTTCTACCCATTCTTTTATTTCTCCTACTTGCGCTCAATGTTTAAATTTAACTCCGAAGAAATTAGACTTTGATTTATCTGTTGAAACTCCGTTGGGAGAAACTTTCATTACATCCACTACTTATAAGTCATATTTGATTCAAATCTGTAACCGCACGTTACCTGTCTATCTTATCTCTTTGAAAATACTTACATTTGATGTGATTTTAGGGATTGATTGGTTAACTATTCATTATACAAAAATTGATTATTTTCGTAAGGTTGTTAGCTTTCATATTCCTAACCAACCTATTATGCGAATTCAAGCAACCAAACCACTAAAGTCAATCACTGTCATATCAAGCCATAATGCTATTCGTTTATTGAAAAATGGATGTCAAGCTTTCTTAGCCCATGTCACGAATTTAAACAAAAATACGTCAGATTTGAATGATATTTCTATTGTTAATAAATTTCCTGACGTTTTCCCTGAAGAACTTCTTGGCCTACCCCAGAGCGTGAAATCGAGTTTTGTATTGACCTTGAACCCGGTACAAAACTCATTTCTAAAGCCCCATATCGAATGGCTCCTATTGAACTTCATGAGTTAAAAACCCAACTACAGAAAATGTTAGACATCGATTTCATTCGTCCTAGTACGTCTCCTTGGGGTGCTCTTGTTCTATTCGTGAAGAAGAAATATAGAAGTATGCGACATTGTATTGACTATCAGGAGTTGATTCATATCACCGTCAAAAATAGGTACCCGTTACCTCGTATTGATGACCTGTTTGACCAGTTGCAAGGTGCCAAATTCTTTTCAAAGATTGATCTTCGTTCCGGATATCATCAATTAAAGGTTAAAATTGATGACATTCCAGAGACTACTTTCAGAACTCGGTACAGGCATTACGAATTCCTAGTCATGTCTTTGAATTGACTAATGCTCCTGCTGCCTTCATGGATATGATGAACCGAATATTCAAGGAATATTTAGATCATTTTGTGGTGGTATTTATTGATGACATCCTCATTTACTCCAAAAGTCGTGAAGATCATGGGCAACACTTGAGACTGATACTTCAAAAACTTCGTGAAAACAAGCTATATGCTAAGTTGAAGAAATACGAGTTTTGGCTTGATGAAGTAGCATTCCTTGGGCATGTGATATCAAAACATGGAATATCTGTTGACCCGGCAAAGATTGAAGCAATACAAAGCTGGGAGCAACCGAAGTCAGTAACCGAAATACGTAGCTTTCTGGGCTTAGCTGGTTATTATCGGAGATTCGTGGAAGGATTTTCTCGAATTGCTACTCCATTAACTCAGCTGACTCGAAAAGATACAAAATTCAGTTGGAGCGAGAAATGTGGGAAGAGTTTTCAAGAACTCAAGAGAAGACTCATTTCAGCACCTGTTCTGAAAATACCATCTGGTTCGGAGGGATTTGTCATCTATAGTGATGCTTCAGGCAGAGGGTTAGGATGTGTTCTCATGTAACATGGGAAGGTCATAGCCTATGCCTCACGACAACTCAAAGAATATGAGAGGAATTATCGTACTCATGATCTAGAGTTGGCAGCAGTCATTTTTGCACTTAAAATCTGGAGGCATTACCTGTATAGGGAGAAGGTGGAGATCTTTACGGATCATAAAAGCCTCAAATATTTCTTCACTCAAAAGGAACTCAACATGCGGTAATGACGTTGGCTTGAACTATTGAAAGATTATGATCATACTATTCAATACCATGTTGGAAAAACGAACGTGGTAGCTGACGCATTGAGTAGAAGATCATATGCGGGTACGAGTGCGATATTGTAAACACAAAGGCCCATTTTATATGACTTGCAAAGGATGGAGATAGAGATAAAGACTTCAGGGATCCACGTGATGATGGCAAATATACGAGTAGAACCAACTATAATCGATAAAGTTAAAGCTGCTCAAGCTACACACCTGAAGCTGATGCGTATGAAGAAGAAAGTACAAGAAGGTGTTATCCTGGAAGTAAGAATCGATGAAGAATGAATACTTCGAGTCAACTCCAAACATTGTGTTCCAAACGACCCTAATTTAAAGTATAAAATCATGATAGAGGTGCACAACACACCGTTTGCAATCCATCCTAGGAGTACCAAAATGTATTGTGATCTTCGACATACATTTTTGTGGAGCAATATAAAGAGAGAGATAGCGGAGTTTATCTCAAGGGTTTAACTTGTCAACGAGTCAAAGCGGGGCATCAAGTGCAAAAGGTCCACTGTAACCACTTAAAATTCCATAACGGAAGTGGGAGCACATTACTATGGATTTCATTACTGGTCTTCCCAAGGTTTCTCAAGGCATAGGCCATTGTTGATAGATTGACCAAGTCTGCTCATTTCTTACCTATACGAGAAACTTATACACTTGAACGTCTTGCTCGTATGTACATAAATGAGATCGTAATACTTCATGGTATGCCAGTATCTAAAGTTTCTGATCGAGACCCAAGATTTACTTCACAGTTTTGGGTTAGTTTATAAAAAGCTATGGGCACAAATTTACGATTAGTTCGGCATATCATCCTCAAACGGACGGGCAGTCAGAGAGGACTATTCAAACTCTAGAGGATCTATTAAGAATTTATGTCCTTGACTTCAAAGGAAGTTGGGATAAGTTCTAACCAGTGGTAGAATTCTCCTACAACAATAGTTATCAAGCAAGTATCGACATGGCTCCATTCGACGCGTTGTATGGACGCAAGTGTCGTTCTCTAATATGTTGGGATGAGGTGGGTGAAGCAACATTGTTGGGACTGAAGTTGGTACGCATGACAACGAAAAAGATACAAATAATCCGCCAACGTATAAAGACCTCACAAGATCGACACAAGAGTTATGTTAATCTTCATCGAAAGGACGTGTAATTCAATGTTGGAGAACATGTGTTGTTACGTGTTGCTCCATGGAAAAGAGTTACAAGATTTGGAAAGAGTGGAAAGCTCAATCCATGATTAATTGGCCCATTTGAAATCCTCGATCGAGTAGAACTGTGGCCTATAGACTCGCCTTACCGCCAAGTATGTCTCGTGTTCATAACGTTTTTCACATATATATGTTATGTAAATATGTGGAAGACTCGAACCATATTATTGAGTTATAACTAGAAGAGATAGCCGAAGATTTAACGTATGAAGAAGTACCTATTAAAATCTTGGATAAGAATGAGCATATTCTACGCTCCAATGTTATACCTCAAGTCAAAATTTTATGGAGAAACCTCGATGTTGAGGAAATGACCTGGAGTTAGATTCTGAAATGAAATCAAGGTATCCTCGCCTCTTTGACATACCAGGTACGTACACGAATTTTGAGGACAAAATTTCATAAGAATGAGAGGTTGTAAGACCCCAACTTTTATGAATAAAGATGATTTTTTCTCTAAATATTATTTTTGAATTTTATGGTTTGGATTTGATATAATGTTATAGTTGTGGGTAATATTTATAAATTTTACAAAGTAAGCAAGTTATCATAAAATATTCGATTGGTCAAGAAATATTTGTTTTATCAGGAAATATTCGTACGATGGCACAATCATTAGTGGACCCCACAACGGAATTACTGTCGGAGTTAGAAAATGACAGAAATATCTTTTTATAAAATAACGGCAAAAGTTTTACTTTTAACTGTTGAAATACCCGGTGATAAAAGTACAGTAATATGCGTGGTTGCATAGTAGCACACGGTATTGTACAATATTTTTGATTATTGATGCTTACGTGAGAAGTCACTCAGTTTATTCAATAATTGCTACAGTAATTGTTACACAGTTTCTTATATTATTGATTCAATTATTATCACAGTATCATTTACATAATATTTTATATTATTAAATCAATAATTGACGCGACACAATTATTCATATTATTAGTCAACATTATTGATAATTTCTAGAAAATTATGTCAATGAAAGGGGTTTGGTAATCTAATTGTGAGCCAATAAGGATAAATCCTTATCGAAAAGTCCCCTCTTTCATGGGAATAATCTGGTTGTTGATATTGTGAGCTTATAATATTAATTATTATGTAGTGGATATTGGTTCAATTTTGATTTAAATGAAGGAATTTTTAGCATGAAATAATTGTTGAAAGTTTGTCATATTTTCTGTGGAATTACAATTATTTCTCCAATAAAATATTCATCCATATATATTATTATAATAATTGTTTAATAATATTATTATTATAATATATAAGCATGTGGTTAATTAGGAACATAAGTAAACAAAATACATTTAAATACTTTGTTTGTAACATTGAAATGGTTGGTGGAAATAGTTAGTGCAAAAATATGGTCTGCAAAGGCATTTCAAATGATGTTTTCTCATGCATGGGGCCTCAACCTTGGAAAAGAAGGATTGTTAGGCATGATTGAAAATGTGAGTTAGGCAATTGCCTGCAGAAAAAATTTTCATGGAATGGGCCCCCAACTTTGGAAAAAGAAAGAATTAGGCAAAAGTTTGGCAGGAAAGTTGGCCTGAAAAAAAAAATTAGGCAGATTTATTTATCTCTCCCTCCCTTGCTATAAATAGGGGGTAACCCCTCCTTCTTAATACACACCATTTCAATATCAAAAATTCTTATTCTATAGTATTGTGAGTATTATTCTTGAGTACAAAGATACTTTGAGTGTAGTTTTTTCTGCAAGATTTTATCAGAATAATATCTGATATTCAAATCAAATTCAGTTTCTACTAGGGTAAAGGATATTATTTTATTTTAATACTCATAAGAAATATTATTTTCTTTCATACTCCATAGTATGGAAGGGATATTATTTCATTTCATATTCCTAAATTTAAACTTACTATGGTAAGTATTACTTCTATAATTCCAGAAATTAGTAGAATATCCTTGATATTTGCGCTTCATCAAGTATCTTTTCATGAAAATATTATTCTGAGAATTCTTGATAAGTTTTAACCTTTTCATACCGGAGTACTATTCATGTGATACTATTTCCAAAGTACTATTCACGGGCTACTATTCACCCAGGTACTATTCACCCGGAGTACTATTCATGACAAAAATTGATTTTTTTTTATCCAAATTATTTTTGATACAATATTATTCGTGAATTTTACTCCACAAAGCAGTATCATGTTGACAATTTGGACATTATTGAATTTTGGATAAATTAAACTATACATCTTTAGAATTTATCCTTTGCTTGCATTTAATTGAAATCTTATATTATTGACATCATCCTCATGTTTATATTGTTATGAAAGTCATTTTGGTCCGTAGTGTATAGATAGACTGTTGCTTGGTATGATTATGACCAGGGATCATTCGGTAAAATCCTGACCCGTAATGTTACAAATGATGTGGTAAAAGTCGTCATTGGCCCGTAGTGCATGGATAATTCAGTGTTGTGGATTATTTGTTAAGTTGAGTCTCAACGATAAAATTGATGATAAACTTTTAAATCATAGAAGATAGTAAATATCATGCTTGTCGACGTCGGATGTTTAATTGTCCCTTTCCGTTACTTGATCTTTGGTGTTCTCATTTTAGGTGAGATTTGATTGAAAAAATAAGTGAAAAAGGTCTGACATGTATAATGTCGACGGTAGACTGTTAAGAGTTGCCAGTTGGTTTTTTAACTGGTTGTACCAACACAACCGAGAAAAGGTTTGTACATTGACCTAGTGATGTGACACTGCTAAACGGGTCGGTGAAACCGAGATTCATTAGGGTCCGGGGACTTGGTTATGTGGAGGGAAGGTGTTAGGTACCCCCCGACATCCGTGTAACCACGGTGACCGCCTCTTTTCAAGAAATTGTTATCTGAATGTGTGTGTGTGGGTCAATGTGCTGTTATTTGGAAGTAGTGCGAGGCCTCGTTCGCACCTATATACACAGGGTTTGAATTTATGTAAAAATTCAATTTTAGCAAGATATGGCAGTGATGTTTTATAGAAGAGGTTTTTCAAACCCTGATGCTCAATAATTATTTAGACCTTTTGCACTCCCATTTTATTCTGTATTCGGCTGGATTGATTTTATTAGACAGATGCGAAGCATCCGTACAAAAATACTTTACAAAACGTTGCTGAATTCCTCGTGGGTATGAAAACCATCTGAGAAAATCCAAACATCACAGATATAATTTATAAGTTGCTTATAGCTGAAAATGTCCATCACGGGAACCGAATCTAGATCCAATGGGATGAATCTGTGATCACATGATTCCTAGGTTCACATGATGCCGTAATTGATATAAATGCAGTAAACAGGTATATATAAAAGCTATAAATATATATATATATATATATATATATATATATATATATATATATATATATATATATATATATATATATATATATACAGACATGATCACCAACCACGAAGTACCTCCATGGGGGATCAGAAATATAAATAAAGCTGTAAACGCTATCAACCGCCACGGAGGAAACTCCAGGCGAGACAAAATATACAAAAAGCTGTAAAAACGATCAACCACCATGAAGTAAACTCCAGGTGGGACGAAATGTATAGAAAGCTGTAAAAACGGTCAACCACCACGAAGTAAACTCCAGGTGGGACGAAATGTAAATATATATATATATATATATATATATATATATATATATATATATATATATATATATATATATATAAAAGCATGTAAACGCACTGGATATAAAATCCAGGCTCATCGGACAAAGTTCGACCACAGATAATATATATAAGTATATATATATTAAAGCACGTAAACGCTCCGGATGTAAAATCTAGGCTCATCGAACAAAGTTCGACCACAAATAATATATATAAGTATATATATATATATATATATATATATATATATATTATATATATAGGAAAGCAAATAAACGCTCCAGACCGAAGTCTAGGCTCAATTAAGGCATAACTCGATAATGTTAGACAATATATATGTAAATAAATAATATATATATATATATAGACTTGAATGAAACCACGGACCGAAGTCCGGGCAAAAACAAGCAACACGACTCTCAACGTGTAGAAGGGTGTGTGCAAAAATAAAGAGAAAGACTCTAAAGTGTGTGAGAAGGCTTACAGTGGGCTGCTAAAGAAGACTTATATATCTTTAGAGTGAGTAAACACAGACTTTTGTAGGTACAAAAGGGCTATATATGAGCTCACATGTGTTTAAAAGGGGAAAGTACACTGCCTGGAATAAGTAAAGAGCAAATAGGGCAGGGCTTCCTCACCGTTTTCTCTTGCAAAATGGCCACCCCAAGCCCTCTATTTATAGAGAGTGAAGCCGCAGGTGTACCTGCGGCTGAGCCGTAGGTGTACCAGAGACAACCCAAGTGGGCCCGAGTTTTTTGGCTCGACTCGTCTTAAAGTACGTGCACTGTAATGTCCACTCAAACTTTTAGAAGTGCAATCTGGGCATCCGTTTGAGGTATACAGGACCAATTTTGGACCGCCGTTGTTGAGAGTTGTACGATGGCATGGGATTAGAGCTTGTGCGAAGTCATTGAAGATGGGACGGTGCCCTCTGGTCTTTAAGCTTCAACTTTCATCTGTTATCCCGCACAATAGTCACTCGGGATTGGTTAGTCTTGTGGGACATTGTTACGTAGGTATGTTGAGGCGACGTGGCGTGACATCGTGTTGGTCAGATGACGATGTTGCCCCTCACCGATGTTATCGCCGGATTGGGCTGATAAAGCAGGCATTGCTCGACTTCGCTGTGATTGGACTGCTGTAATTTGTTAAAGGTCCTCATTGTCATCTTTGAGGTGTGTCTGTCTTCCCGATGTTATCGCCAGGCTGGTACAGTGGATCTCGTTGTGAGCACCGAGATTGAAGCTGGTTGCATTTGTAACAAATATTTCTGGGTTATCGCCGAAATTGCGTTCCTTGGGGTTATCACCAGGGTTAGTGGCTATTCCCATAGTTAGGACTGAGACTGGATACCTCGGGGTTATCTCTGAGATTAATCGGTCTTCTCTGGTTTGTGTTCCGGTATTGTATCTGCATGCCTCAGGGTTATCTCTGAGATTATTACTCCCAAATTGCGATCTGGGGTTGATGCTGAACTTCCGGTAGTATCCGGCATGGATATGGATTGTCTATCCGAGTTCCCTCATAAAAGACGAATATGCTCTCCTGCAATGTTAGTGACAGGTGTACAGAAAATTTTGAGTGTCTACAGATGCCCCTCTTTATCATACTCATGCATGGCGATGCATGGGTAGGATAAAGAATCCTAGACACTTAAAATACAACAAGATAAACATGATACTCTAGATAGCAACATGATACAAATGTATGATGCATGTGTACGGGGTTGTAGCCCAACACGCTGGGGATGATTGTTGGCTCCCTGTTACTTCAACTAGGGGTTGGCAACGATGACCAGATTTGATGTGTAATCTGAATCTGTTAGGACGTTGATGTTGGAGTTATCACCAAATTCCTGGATAATGACTTGATCCTGCAGATGTGCCTCTTTTGTGTAAGAGATCTCTGTGGAAAAAGCTTGATCTATTTGAGGATGTGTATAACATATTACATCATCTATCCTCTTTGATGACATTGACCTCTCCTGGTTAGTATCGCCAGAATATTCTAAGATTTTGTTGGGATTACTTCCAATAGCAAATGCTGTCAGGGATGCCTGACCTTTGTTGATGTGTACTTCACCAACATGTGCATCAACGGCTGAAAAATCCTGTAGGATATATTGTCAAGGCTGCTTGACCTCCGCTGTCGTGTAGATCACCAGAACATTACGTTGTGACCCCCGCCGGGGATCTAAGCGGTCAGGTGTGAAAACCTCGAATAGCTCCAGAGCTCTGATAGGTTTAAACCTCTATCAGCTGAAATAATGTCAAGGCTGCTTAACCTTCGTTGATTTGTGTGTCAATGGATGAGCACGCGTTGTAACCCCCACCGAGGATTTCACATTGTAACCCCCGTCGGGGATTAGCTTGTGTGAAAAGATTGGAGTGACAACCTTACGCTGACCGCATCGGACCTCTGTACGGTATTACTGCATGTGGTATGCAAAGTCTTGAATTATCGGTATAGTAAACCCTGTGTTCGGTCAAATACCAATGGATGAAAAGAAAGCCACAGTTGGATCCAAAAAAACCAAGGGTTCAGGCTATTCTGCTCTATCGCGTAGCGTTTTTATCCCGGGTTTGGCCTTTTTAGCTTGTAAGAACTCCTTTGCAACTCGAACTGGACCGAGCCGGAGGGATGGGACTCGCATGGGAGTGCTGCAGCTGCAGCCGCAGATGGGCCTGCGGCCAACCGTGGATGATAAATTCTAGTAGGTTGGTCTCACAAGTCACTTTCAACTTGTTGCGCGAAGGAAAATACGTGAGCCATCTTCAGATCTGCTGAGTTCGGGCTGCTTTCTGTAAATTCTATCACCGTACGAGTGTTCTACACTATCCTGGTAATATATGCCTATATTTTCTCTCATTTCTGTCCGTTGGATCTTGAGTTATCGCATGAGATGCATCTAAACACATAGTAGTGATTATGTAAGCACAAACGACTAGATAAAAAATATTTAACATAGTAAATGTTAGTATTAAGCCATGCTGAACATAATGATGTGAAAAAATTTGACTTTTGAGACAGTCAAATTGGCACCTTTTCTGCTATTTTTTTGTCCTATTTGAGGTCCAATGAGCATAAGGTAGCAAGGCAAAATACTCTTGATATTGAGGTTAGCCTGATGCATAATGATTTTAATTTTTAATGCATATATTATGTATATGACTTTGGGGTAGGTGTGCTACTGAATGGCCACCTAGACATGCCTGTATGCATGTGGATAGTCCTATTTTCAAAGAGGACTATGCCAAATATTTTCCAAATGTAGGCATTGGGTAGTCATGCATTTTAACTCTATTATATATGTTAAAGTAAATGCATGCATGCATATAGTCATAAAATGCAAAGCTCCAGGTAAAGAAATACCACACCCTTTCTGAGGTGATTTGGAGACTTGTTGTCCAGATACTATGGATCCGGATCAGTCGAGCAGTTCCTATAGGACCACTTCTGGTGTACGACAGAGGGTTTCTGAAGTACCTCGTCCCCGTTCTGTCAGACAGCCTCGACGGTTGGTGGAGGCCTTGATACGTCCTGTCCAGGTAGATGTTCCCGACGTTGAGGATGAGGAGGCAGATATTCTGATAGAGGATCCCTCTCCTGCTGCACATGTCCCTCGCAGGGAGCTTCTGAGCATTCAGGTGGTGAACCCAGAGTTGCTGGGTAACTTGGGCAGACATCCATCAATGTATTTGCATGCTAACGAGGTATGGCGTTAGACTTTGATCTTCCTTCTTTCCTATTGATTAGGATTAAAGGGTTTGATGTGGATCTGCATTTCATGCAGGTTCCTGGTTTTACACAGCCTCGAGGGAACTAGTTCAGCATTCACTCTATGTATCAGGTGCTTCATCCTGACTATAGAGCGATAGTGCATGAGTGGGGATTTGGGGCATTTTTCTCTATCCTCCCCCGTCGTTGTCCCTGGGGTTACCTCAGGGCATTGTCTGAGCGATGGTTTCATCAGACTTAGTCACTCCATCTGCTAGATTGCGAGGTGATGATGACGCCTATGGATTGGCAATTTATCACAGGTATGGAGTTTGGAGGGGAGCCAGTGCCTTGCATGGAAAATCTTACCCTTACTGCCGTTAGATCCTTATTAGGAGTTTCGGCGGCGGCAGCGCTCAAAGGCAGGACTGTCCATTCAGGTCTTTTGAGCGTAGATGCTATGAGCGGGCTATTGAGTGAGCCTATGCCTGATGATGTCAGAATCAGGGATCGCTTCCTGCGACGATTGTTCCTGATGATCATTCGAGGCTGCTTCATAGCAGACAACTCTTCCACTGTATCTTTTACTTTGATCAGCGCTACACGTGATGTGGACCGTGTTGGAGAGTATGATTGGGGCTCCTACACCTTTACCTATTTCCTCCGGGGCATGCGTATGTGCTCACAGGGTTTTATCGAGGCTTATCTAGGATTTTATCCATTTCTGCTGGTTAGTATTTCTCTTGTCATTTATCATGTATAGGTTAAGAGTGTTAACTGATAGCAGATGTTTGCCTTTGTGTTGGCAGTTTTGGGCCTATAAGAGGCTTCCATGCTTGCGTCCCATTAGTGTGTTAGGTTTAGACACCTATCCACGAGGACGACGATGGCATCATTCGATTCTGCCAGAGGTCCTGTAGCTGAGGGATTCACTCATTGCCGTATGCAGCTGGAGTTGCTGACGGCTAATACCATCACATGGCTTCCCTATTCCGGGGAACACCTGACTGTGGGTTTTGAGGATGGATTCCCGACTGGAGTCGAGTATGTGATTACCACCAGGAGAGTTCCTCTCTTCACAGATGGAGGCTGGGAGCTCTATTTAGGAGAGCGTGCTATTAGGAGAACCACAGGAGAGATTCGTATACCGATCTTGCCTCCTTCCAGGCGTTATTAGCCTGTATCGCAGTCACCCGTCATTGATATCCCATTGTTGGGGGTTGACAATTTTGCATTGTCAGAGGGTTCATGTACTCAAGAGACATTCCATCGGTGGTGGTCCCCTCGCACTATTGGAGCTCAATCCTGTGCCACACAGTTTATGGGGGATATGCTTCTAGGATCTTTAATGATGACGGATTAGATAGCTTGTGTCTGAGATCCGACTCATATGACCCAGATTGATAGTTTGACCTGGCAGTTGGACCAGGCACATATATTTATTCGGCATTTGGGTAGAGACCCGACAGAGTCGGCTTTATTTGATCCTTCCATCTCAGGTGTTGGCCCCTCTGGTGACCCATTCAGTTTTGTCGGTGCAAATCCTCCTTTATATCGGCTTGACATCCCTGTTGATAGAGATCCAGTGACTCAGGATGAGTTACATCAGGTGGACAGGATTGATGATGTGGACATCGACACCATTGTCTTCTTCTGATGTATATTCTCGTTATATCTTTTGATAGGCCTCTATTAGATATTGGGTGGCTGTGCCCCATTCTTGCTATATCTTTTGATAGGCCTTTGTTAGATATTGGGTGGTTGTGCCCCATTTCCTTATATTTGTAGCTGTACAGAGATGATGTATTAGATGATGATATACTTAGGAATGTATGCACTATTTTTTTTCATTCCCTATATCATATAGCCATCTATTATCTGTTATGCATGTATCATGTTATGCATATGTATGTATGTCCAGAGATATTTGGTATTGACCCCTGGATGGTCTTATGACACGGCCCACACAGATGTCTTCTTCGACAGTTAGCCGCATAGATCATACCCCACCGTTAGTGGTGGCATCAGGTATGAGATCGTGGTATGATAGCATGTCACCACCAGACAGGGTGACTATAGATCATTTATTGTAGCATACCATGACCTTTTTGACTTTTCAGGTTCCTGCAGGATTTGTGGACAGGATGATAGAGCATTGGCTACCGGATAGGCAGGTATTCCGATTTGACACCCTTGATTTGACTCCTACTCTGGTGGAGTATGCACGTTTGACGCTGCTGCCTTTAGACAGACCTTGCGTGCATCTGGTTTAGGGAGACATGAGTAGACGATTCATGACTCTCACATGATTGAGGCGCAAAGTGGTACGGGATGAGTTGACATCTGGCCACGTGATATCCCTACATTTTCTGTATGACATATTTGGCTCGGAGGATAGCAATTCACGACATTCCGGGGATTTCACCACACCAGAGGCTCATTGGCGCTTGGCTAGAGTTGACGTATTGATGCTATGTGTATTGTTATATGTGTATATGCCGCGGTATATGGATGAGATAGATATAAGCGTTATCATGGCCGTGAGAGCTCTCAGGGAGGGTCGTACCATTGTACCTATGATTGTAGTAGAGACCCTGCGGTCGGCATCATATTGTTGTACGTATCCTACAGGAGTGTTCACTGGGAGTTTAGTCATGTTATATGTGTGGTTTATGTCACACTTGAGACCGATTGGCACTTTTAGACGGCATGGGTACTACTTTACCCATGATGTAGCTATGTCATACTCTTTTCAGCCATCAAGTGTATAGATGCTCTGTCCTGGTCCACATTCTTGGCAGATATCAGAGATCCATTCAGCATATTACCGTGTTCGGGGCTTAGCTCACCATACAGCTTCATTACTCATGCTCCGGGCATGGACTATCTCCATCTGGCTGGTTTGAGGGGAGTGACCACTTATCACCCATTGGCCGTGATGTCGCAGTTCGACCAGTTCCAGGATTTTCATCCTTTTGAGGGGGCGACAGGTCATCGTTAAGCTTCTCGATATCTCTCAGCAGAGGACCGATCTCGGGTATACGCCTACTGGGATCAGCGTGAGATAGCGGCTTTTTCTGTTAGTCATCCTGGTTATTCTGCATAGTATTCCGCGTGGATGGACATGGAGATTTTATCGGCTGCAGCAGTATTTGCAGTACCAGAGAGCGAGTTAAATGATATAGAGCTCATGGAGGACATTGATACCTACATCGAGGAGGAGCCTACTGCTGGGTTGCCAGCATTTCTTCTGGATTCTTCTAGTACCAGTACTGTTGTGATTCAGCACTCGGCACAGTACTTAGAGCAGAGTCTTCATCTGCTGACCTTTGAGAGAGATCAGATTCGATCTATGATGTCGACTGCTCTTGATGGGAGGGAGGTCGCTCTATTGGAGAGAGATAAGGCCTTGGCTCGTAGAGATGTCGCCGTCATTGAGTGGGAGGAGGCTATATCAGCCAGAGATACAGTGATAGTTGAGCGGGATATTGTCATATCTGCCCGGGATGTAGCCGTCACAGATAGTACTGCAGTGAATTCACTTACCACTGGCATGATCGCAGAGATGAGCACATATATTGATGATCATATGGTCACCATGCAGATGGCTATAGATCTGTTGAGTCGTATGGATATTCTCATACAGGAGACCACAGCTTTACCTCCATCTTCTGAGAGGGATGCCATGTTGGGCTTGTTAGCTCGCATATACCCTAACTTGTAGATAATCTTTTATTTTCGTGCACAGACTAGCTTAAAGATTTTGTCATGTACAGTTTACATTGTGTATATCAAACAGCATTATATATGATAAGGAAATATATTTTTGATCACTTCCCTTTTAAATATGCCTTGTTGCTTGCTTGATATTTTGCATGCTGCTTCATGGCTTGTGATGTATTCTGAATTCCTTCTCGGTGAATGGACATTGAGTTCTCTCTGGATAGTTCAGAATAAATCATCGATCTGTATGTATCCCTACCATATCTCGGTGTCTTGGGACTGGTTTTTGTATGGAAATGAGGAGAGGAGTGTGGCTTTTCTCTCTGAGATTGACCGCACCACAGATGGTCGCCAATACTTCTATTCAAGAGTAGCCTAGTTAATTCCATCTCTTATGGATTGGTGTTGCTCTTCGAGGTATGACCGCAACTTAGATGGTCGCCGAATCTCCTATTTGGGTGGAGTTCAGGTAATTCCATCCCTTTGGTCTGAAGCCAAATGAAATGTAGTGGATTGAAGGATGATCCCAGTACCAACTGACAAGGGTTTGTGTTTTGGAAGAGGCATGAATGGCTACCTAGGTACTCCTATTGAAGAGGAGATCAGGTCTGCGTAGTTCGAACCTAGTGTAAGAGGTTCAACGCTGTATGTGGCAGGAATGGTGTAGGAATGTTTTTGTTGTTTTTATTTTATTTCGACCGGGCCATATGAAATGGTTGCCTACGTACTCCTATTGAAGAGGAGATCAGGTCGACGTAGTTCGCCCCTTAGGGCGAGATGAAAAGTGTAATCCCATGTGCAGTTCAGAGTGCGAGGAGAAGAAAGTTTAATCCTAGGTTGAGGATAAACTATAGGTGAAAAGTGTGATCCCAGATATGGGTAGCCAAACTGTATACGCAAGAGGTTCAATCCACGGTGGGATGACCTAAGTTGTAGTAACGCAAAGGAGAATGCTAGGCTACTGGCTTGAAAAGTATGTATCCCTGAGGGGCAAAGTGTAGAAAAGTTGTTTGTGGTAAAGGTTTAAAGAACCGGAAGGACTGGTGACCTGATGGTCTACCACCAGGATGTTTACTTGAGGGTAGCTTCAGACATAGTACCGTTTCACGGCGTCTGAGTTGATGAGTTGCAAAAATTCATCGCCGTCCATTTCTTACAATCTGAGAACGCCTCCTGTCAATACTTCCTCGACAATAAACGGGCCTTCCCAGTTAGGAGCGAATTTTCCCTTAGCCTGATCTTAGTTGTCCAATATTTTCTTCAAAACCAAGTCATGTTGTCTGAATTGCCGTAGTCAGACTTTTTTGTTGTAGGATCGGGCGATCCTTTGCTAATATAACTGACCATGGAAGATAGCCGCAGTTCGCCTTTCGTCTATTAGAGACAATTGGTGATACCTATCTTGTACCCATTAGTCTTCATCCAACTGAGCGTCTATCACTACTCTGAGGGATTCCATCTCAACTTCTATGGGGAGCACTGCTTCCATCCCATAGGTCAATACGTAGGGGGTTGCCCCAGTAGAAGTGCGCATTGAGGTTCTATAGGCTAACAAAGTCAGAGGTAATTGGTCAGGCCAATTTTTGTGATTGGCGGACATCTTTTGCATAATCTTCTTGATATTTTTGTTAGCCGTTTCAACAGCACCATTCATCTTCGGACGATAGACGACTGAGTTGAGATGTTTGATGTGGAATTTACTGCATAATTCCCCCATCATTTTGTTGTTGAGGTTCTTGGCATTGTCAGACACAATCACCTCTGGTTGTCCCTATCGACAAATGACATTGTTTCTGATGGAAGCAATGATGACTTCTTTAGTAACCCTGGTTAAGCAGGCTGCTTCTACCCATTTGGTGAAGTAGTCGATCATGGTGAAGATAAATTGATGACCATTACTGGCTTTAGGCTCAATGGGCCCGATAACGTCCAATCCCCACAGTGAGAAGGGCCAAGGTGAACTTATATTGTGAAGTTCCCGTGGAGGGGCGTGTATAGCATTCCCATGAATCTGACACTGATAGCATCTCCTGACGTGGTCATTGCAGTCAGCTTTGAGAGATAGCCAATAATGTCCTGTCCTGAGGACTTTCTTGACAAGGAGGGGGCCACTCATGTGGGGGCCACAGACTCCGCCATGTATTTCATCCATAAGCCTTTGGGTTTGATCTTTGTCTAAACATCTGAGGAGACCTAATCCTGCATCTCTTTTGTAGAGCGCATCTCTACTCAGGTAGAATTTCATAGCAAATCGGTGGATCCGCCTTTTCTCAGTCGGGCTCGCCTCAGCGGGTGTAGATCCATCTCGCAGATATTCCTTGATATGCTGATACCAAGGATGTTGGATGGGAGGTAGCTCATCCGATACTTCTCCAACGCAATTCCCGTAGGTTGGGGCCTTATGCAGGGAAATTGTGATGCTTGGCAAATGTTCCTTGTCTGATATGCGAATCAAGGATGCTAAAGTTGCTCACGCGTCTGTGAAATCATTCCTATTACGAGGAATGTTGAGAAAGGATATTTCTTCGAATACCAAAGCCATATGTAAAACCTGCCGATGGTAAGGCAACAAATGTAGTTCCTTCGTTTGATAAATTCTAGTGGATTGTCTGATTACCAACTCCGAATCTCCAAGGACAGTTAACCGCCTGATGCCCATTGAATGGGCAAGTTTTAGCCCCATAAGATAGCCTTCATACTCAGTCGTATTGTTGGTGCTGATAAACTGTAATTTGACGGCGACGGGATACTACTCCCCCGTATCAGATACTAGAACTGCTCCAGCTCCAGAACCTTCCATATTAACAGCTCCATCGAAATACATCTTCCATGTTTGGCGTGTATCGTACTGATGGTGTTGCTGAATTGTCATTACTCCTTCATCGGGGAAATATGTCTCTAAGGGTTTTAAATCCACTGATGGTGCGGTGGCCAGTTGATCCGCAATTCCTTGACCTTTGATGGCCTTTTGAGTCACATATATGATGTCAAATTGTTGTAGGATCAACTGCCATCTGGACAGTCGACCATTCAGTATGGGTTTACTGAACACGTATTTGAAAGGATCCACGTGGGATATGAGATGGGTTGTGTGACCATAGAGGTAATGTTGTAACCTCATGGCAGCCCATGCTAAAGCATAACACGTCTTTTCGATCAGAGTGTACTTGTGTTCACTGCTGCTGAATCTTTTGCTGAGGTAATAGATAGCTCGTTCTAGGCCTCTATCGTCCTTCTGTCCCAGCAGGCAGCCCATGGCATTGTCACTTATGGACATATACATAAATAGGGGAACGTCATCCCTAGGTGGTACCAAGATGGGAGCTTTGATTAGCTATTTTTTTATTGTAAGGAAGGCATTCTGGCACTCCTCATTCCATTTCATGGATGAGTTCTTCCTTAATAGCTTGAAATTTGGCTCACAGGTTGCTGTGAGATGAGAGATAAACCTGCTAATGAAGTTGATTCTTCCCAAAAATTCCCGTATTTCCTTTTCTGTCTGAGGAATGGGCATTTCAGTGATGGCTTGGATTTTGGCAGGATTCAGCTCTATCCCTTTGTGGTTGACTAGAAATCCTAGCAACTTGCCTGATTTAACGCCAAAGGAGCACTTAGCTGGATTCAACTTCAAGTCGTACTTACGCAACCTATTGAACAATTTCCTGAGACCGTTCCGGGATTTGACAATAATGTCATCCACATAGATCTCAATCTCTTTATGCATTAAGCCATGGAAAATAACCATCATAGCTTGTTGATAGGTAGCTCCAGCATTGATGAGGCCGAATGACAACCGTCTATAGCAAAAGGTTCCCCAAGGAGTGATGAAAGCAGTTTTTTCACGATCTTCCTTGGCAACCATGATCTGATGATACCCCGCAAAGCAACCTGCAAAGGAGTACATGTCGTATTGCACAGTATTGTCAGTGAGAATGTGGATAAATGGCACGAAAAAGCTATGCTTTAAGCAAGTTTTGTTCAAGTCCTGGTAGTCCACAGAAACTCGCACCTTTCTTCCAGGTTTAGGTATGGGCACGATGTTGGATATCCACTCAGGATACGTAGACACCATTATGATGCCAGCTTAAAATTGTTTAACAATTTCTTCTTTCACCTTTAAACTCCATTCAGGTTTCAATCGCTTGAGCTTTTGCTTGACTGGTTTGAATCCCTCTTTGATGGGAATGCGATGAAGGACAATGTCAGTGGACAAACCCACCATATCTTTATGAGACCATGCAAACACATCCTGGAACTGGGTTAGTATCGTAACCATGTAATTCCGTTGGTTTGGGGTAAGGTCTGAACCAATCTGGATTAACTTAGGATTTTCTAAGGTTCCAAGATTGAAAGGAGTGGTTTGATCAAGGTTGGGTTTGGGTTTGTCTTTGACCCATTCTTGAATTTCTGGAGGCACCTCAATGTCATCCGGTATATCCACCAAGGCTGAATTCATCTCTACATCAAAGGTGCAATCCTTGTGGAGAAGAGGCACCGTATCAGCAAGTACAGGCACATCTAAATTCAGAGTCCTGAAACAAAATATGCTTTCAATTAGTATATATGAAATGTGTTGATCATACACAGTGTTAGCATATACTGGCAAAATAAACCGCTAATACTGTACGAAAAGGTAAGCAGTTATTATATCTACAAGGCAGAAAGAGTTTTTGCCCGCTTTACCCTTGACGACTAATGCAAGGAATGCTGTTCCAATTGGCAAGAGCAAATTCCGGGTGAACCGCAGTGATAGAGGGATTATCATCATCCTCCTTGTCTTGAATGATAGCCATTACGTCTGAGTAATCATCGTCTGGGGTGTATCTGTTGGTATGCTCATCATGAACGATTATGCGTATGCCAGACATCATCCTGATGACGTCTTGCTTGATTCTTTGTTCCTCTTCCTCCTCTGCGGGATCTGGAACAAAGATTTCTTTCTCCTTCACCGGCACCGACTTGGGAAATAACATCGCCATTATATTGGCTGGCACCTTTACGGGAGGTTGTGCGAACTCAGAGCTTAAAGGCGAAGCTAAACGCCGCATGGTCGAAGCTGAAGGAATCTACTAATGCTTATGAGGATTCATGTGACTAGAGTTGGCAGAATAGCCTAGTCCAGCTGTCCCAATTTGCTAGGTTAAGCAAATAGGGTATTTGACACCTTGGCAATCTTTACCCAACCCTTGTCCCGGTTTATGACCCAATGACATCATTTCTTGCGTGGCCGACATTATCTCGGCAGAAATCTAGGGTTCGGGCAATGGCGTTCCAATAGCATGGTATTGGGTATTGCTTATTTCCAAAGCATGAAAACTAATTGGCTCAACATCCTTATTGGCATTGATGTGCGGCATGTCCCCATGCTGAGGAATCTCCGATTCAGCGTTGACTCTGACCAGGCTATTGTTGATGATGTATGTTAACTGTTGGTGAAGAGTGGAGGGAACTGCCCCTGCCATGTGAATCCATGGTCGTCCCAAGAGCAGGTTGTATCCCGAATCTATCTTGAGCACATGGAAGGATACGCATAATGTATGGGGACCAATCTCAATTGGCAGCTCAACTACTCCGACCGAGTTACGGTGGGCTCCATCAGAAGCTTTGATGATGGTATGGCTACTCCGAATTCGATTGGGATTGATATTCATCTTCACCAAGGTAGCATATAGGCAGATATTCAGGGAGGAACCTCCATCTATTAAATCTCCCGCCACCATATATCCGGAGGACAAGACTGTAATGTGCAATGGTTTGCAATGACCGGTCCCTTCGGGCGGTATATCATCATCAGTGAAGGATATCACATTGTTGTTGAAAATGTGATCAACTAGATGTTGAATCTTTTCCGTATCAACTGATGTCGATAGATATGCTTCTTCTAAAACCTTTAATAAGACCTTTCGGTGATTCTCGGAAGTCAGGACTAAGTCCAAGATTGATATCTATTGTGGAGCTTCTTTCAAGCTTAAAACCACCTTGACTTCGTTATGACCCATAGTGCGGAGGAAATTTTTAATCTTCTCAATGGGTACTTTCCCCTTAGACTTGATGACAGGCTTTATAACCCGTTGGGAAAGATACGGTGGATTTTCCTTCGACACTGCAGCAGTTGTATGTGAGGTGGATCCTTCACCTTCTCTATAATTCCACGGAACTGCGCGCAAGCTTACAATAGGATATTATGCTCTACACGACAAGTTGATTGGCTCGGGAGCGGCCACTTTCAAAGGATTGTTGATTCCCTAGAGTTGAATTACTGACATAACAAGTGATTTGTTAACCCCATAACTTTCAGTGGATATGACTGTTACTACACTCTTCCACTTAGTAGGACATGAATCCTCACTTGCCCGTAACACAGTGTTGTTATCTGCCAGACGCAGTATGCCACTGTCGATTAAATTTTGAATAAGGTGGCGGAGTGCCCATCATTCTTCTGTGTTGTGACCGCGAGATTGAGAATGATATTGACATACTCCCTCAGAGCTGTATCATCCTAAACGGGGGTTGATTGGAGGTACAAGGGAACTAATCCTTCCTTCATTGATTAACATATGAAGGATTTCCTCCATAGGTTGGCCCAAATGTGTGAATTCCCTTTGTTGGTAAAATCCTGACGGGCCTTAGCATTCGCTCTCTTCGTCACTTTGTCTTCCAGCATTTCATTTTCTAAAAGTGACGAGGGAATATTCATTACAATAGGTAGGAGAATGGCATGCTCCTGGCTGATTAGCTGACGAGTCACTTGATGCTGATAAGTCACCAGTTCCACCAATTGCTCAATTTGTTTACAAAGAGCTTTCATCTTTCGTTCCATTGTGAACTGGAACTTAGCATAATCCCATCTGTCATCACAATCTTTGGGGGTCTGGGAGGATTCACAGCTGAAATTGGAACTTTTTCCACTATTCCAATTGATCATGTTGACCTCTTCTTTCTTGTGTTGAGGGAGAGGGTTATCTTGAACATGAGGTTGATCGGATTTGGTGACCACGATATCCCCGTTGTCTATCAGGTCTTGGATTTTGTGTTTTAAGGCCCAACAATCCAGAGTTTCATGTCTAGGTGCCCCGGCATGATAAGCACATTTTCGAGCAGCATTAAAACCCCGACCATTAGGGCTGACTGGTGGAAGAAGATGCGTGATTTTCTTCTGTGTTGTTAGAAGATTAAGAATGTTCTCGAGGGTGTCCCCTAAGGGTGTGAATACTCGAGGTCGTTTGGCTTCTCCACCTTTTGGTACTGGAGGGTTTGAAGACTGTGCTTGAAAGGGAGTGTGATTTCTCCTCTGGATAGGCATGTTTTGACTGCCTTTCTGACCCTGTAGTATCAGGGAAACATTCTCTTCTTTCTTTTTATGGACCCTTAGGGGGTTATTCCCATAATTTCCAGATTGGATGTGATCAGCAACCGCTTTGAGTGTAGCTAGGTCTTGACTCTTTCCGAATTTCAATCCCATTTCAGCCATCTCCCCATGTTTGACCATTTCAGAAAATGGTTTGCCGATGCTGGCTAAAACTCTTTCATAGAAAGGTACTTCTTGTATGTCTATGAAAGTCATGACCATCTCTGATTCTGTCATGGAAGGACTAACTTGGGCAGCCAGGCATCTCCACCTCTGAGCATACTCTCTGAAAGACTCATTAGACTATTTCTTGATCTTGGTAATTTGATACCGATCAGGAGCCATTTGAGATTGAAAGTTGTATTGGGTGAGGAAAGCGTGTGCTAGCTCTTACCAACTATGGATCTTTGAATTGTCTATCTTGTGTACCACGAACAGGCTTTTCCAGTTAGACTTTTTTGGAACAGTTGCATTCTGAGTTTTTCATCCTCTGCATAAGATCCAAGTTCTCCAATAAACACCTTTAGATGTGTGTAAGGATCTCCTAACCCGTCATATTTTTCAAAGTCAGAAGTTTTAAACTTTTCTAGATACTGAATACCAGGGAAAATACGCAAATCAGCATATGAAACACTCCCGTGTGTTCCAATTCCTTTGATAGTGCGAAGTGTCTCTTCCATTTGGAGGACTTTCTTTTTGATGTCACCAGTGTCTGGGTCTCCAGTGGGATGGGCAGCATCATGAGTTTTGTTGGTCGGATCCAACTGCAGTTCAGGTATTATAACGACCTGGGTTCCTCCTTGTGTGATGGATTCAGCATGTACGGGTATTTTCTGACCTTATACAGCCAAATCTGTAATCTGTTTGCTTAATCCATCGAATTCTTTGCGAGAAACTAGATTAAGTTCAGTCTGGTCAGATGACGACATGATTGACTGTAGGCCTGTTGCTTTTTTGGACTTTTAATGGGTTGTAGGTCCGATTGATTCCCTGCAAAAGACTTGCATAGTTTAGTCTTTAGGGTGGATAATAACATGCGATGCGATTTGCCCAGTTTAGAAATTTTATCCTACAAAACGGATGTCAGCTGTTTATAGCATGTATGTGTACACATTTTTTCATATTTCTCATTACATGGAGATAGCTATGAAAAATAATTACAAGTATTTGTAATTTATAAGTAATTTGAAATGAGAGCATGAAGAGACTTTCCTCCGTTTTGGGTTTATCAGAGGCTGACCTATCTTAGGTTACTCTCGCGGCTTTTCGGCATAAAGGTTCCCAAATCATCGTAATCTACTTGACGGGAAGTTAATCCGGTCTTTCAACTGGAGCGAATTTGGGTGGTGCCTTTACTGAGCCTCGGAGAATCAGGCATCTTACGAGTCTAGTAATCAAACACCGACGGGATAGCCTCCTGGTGGAGGGACCACACAACATACATTCACATACATCGCGTCTCACCGTATGACATGATGACATGTGCGAAGCACTAATATCAGAAGCAGTTTATAGTGCGAAGCACTAATATAACAGGCAATTTATAGTGTGAAGCACTAATATCACAGGCAGTTTATAGTGAGAAGCACTAAGTAAGGAAATGCATTTGTACACATTCATCATAAAATGTAAATGCAATATCCACACACAAGCAGATAACAATTTTGAAAAAATTATAATAGCGGCTTAAGTCCTCTTACTGGAGTTCCCCAGCAGAGTCGCCACCTGTCGACATTGGGATTTTTAATTGTCCCTTTCCGTTACTTGTTCTTTGGTGTTCTCATTTTAGGTGAGATTTGTTTGAAAAAACAAGTGAAAAAGGTCCGACATGTATAATGTCGACGATGGACTGTTAAGAGTCGCCAGTTAGTTTTTTAACTGGTTGTACCAACACAACCGAGAAAAGGTTTGAACATTGACCCAGTGATGTGACACTGCTAAACGGGTCGGTGAAACCGAGATTCATTAGGGTCCGGGGACTTGGTTATGCGGAGGGAAGGTGTTAGGCACCCCCCAACATCCGTGTTACCACGGTGACCGCCTCTTTTCAAGAAACTATTATCTTAATGTGTGTGTGTCGGTCAATGTGCTGTTATTTGAAAGTAGTGTGAGGCCTCGTTCGCACCTATATACACAGGGTTTGAATTTATGTAAAAATTCAATTTTAGCAAGATATGGCAGTGATGTTTTATAAAAGAGATATTTCAAACCCTGATGCTCAATAATGATTGAGACCTTTTACACTCCCATTTTATTCCGTATTCAGCTGGATTGATTTTATTAGACAGATGCGAAGTATCTGTAAGAAAATACTTTACAAAAAGGTGTTGAATTCCTCGTGGGTATGAAAACCATCTGAGAAAATCCAAACATCACAGATATAATTTACAAGTTTCTTACAGCTGAAAATGTCCATCACGGGAACGGAATCTAGATCCAATGGGATGAATCTGTGATCACATGATTCCTAGGCTCACATGATGCCGCAATTGATATAAATGCAGTAAGCATGTATATATATAAAAGCTGTAAATATATATATACAGACATAATCACCAGCCACGAAATACCTCCATGGGGGATCAAAAATATAAATAAAGCTGTAAAAGCTATCAACCACCACGGAGGAAACTCCAAGCGGGACAAAATGTACAGAAAGCAGTAAAAACTATAAACCACCACGAAGTAAACTCCAGGTGGGACGAAATGTACAGAAATGTGTAAAAACGGTCAACCACCACAAAGTAAACTCCAGGTGGGACGAAATATAAATATATATATATATATATATATATATATATATATAAGCATGTAAACGCACCAGATATAAAATCTAGGCTCATCGGACAAAGTCCGACCACAGATAATATATATAAGTATATATATATTAAAGCCCGTAAACGCTCCGGATGTAAAATCCAGGCTCATTGAACAAAGTTCGACTACAGATAATTTATATAAGTATATATATATTAAAGTAGGTAAACGCTCCAGACCGAAGTCTAGGCTCATCGAACAGAGTTCGACACGCAGTTCATATATATATATATATATATATATATATATATATATATATCGAGTTATGCCTCGATTGAGCCTATACTTTGGTCTGGAGAGTTTATTTGCTTTCCTATATATATATATATATATATATATATATATATATATATTGGAATGAAACCACGGACCGAAGTTCGGGCAAAAGCAAGCAACACGACTCTCAATGTGTAGAAGGGTGTGTGCAAAATTGAAGAGAAAGACTCTAAAGTGTGTGAGAAGGCTTACAGTGGGCTGTCAAAGAAGACTTATATATCTTTAGAGTGAGTAAACACAGACTTTTGTAGGTACAAAAGGGCTATATATGAGCTCACAGGTGTTTAAAAGGGGAAAGTACACTACCTGGGATAAGTGCAGAGCAAATTGGGCAGGGCTTCCTCGTCGTTTTCTCTTGCAAAATGGACACCCCAAGCCCTCTATTTATAGAAGGTGGAGCCGCTGGTGTACCAGAGGCAACCCGGGTGGGCCCGGGTTTTTCGACTCGGGTCATCTTGAAGTACGTGCACTCGGGCACTATAATGTCCACTCGAACTTTTAGAAGTGCAATCCGGGCATCCGTTTGAGGTATACAGGACCTATTTCGGACCGTCGTTGTCGAGAGTTGTACGATGTCATGGGATTAGAGCTTGTGTGAAGTCATTGAAGATGGGACGGTGCCCTCCGGTCTTCAAGCTTCAACTTTCATATGTTACCCCGCACAATAGTCAATCGGGATTGGTTAGTCTTGTGGGACATTATTGCGTAGATATGTTGAGGTGATGTGGCGTGGCATCGTGTTGGTCAGATGACAATGTTTCCCCTCACCGGTGTTATCGCCGGATTAGGTTGATAAAGCAGGCGTTGCTCAGTTTCGCTGAGATTGGACTGTTGCAATTTGTTGAAGGGCCTCATTTTCATCTTTGAGGTGTGTCTGTCTTCCCGATGTTATCACCGGGCTGGTACAGTGGATCTCGTTGTTAGCGCTGAGATTGAAGCTGGTTACATCTGCAACAAGCATTTCCGGGGTTATCGCCGAAATTGCGTTCCTTGGGGTTATCACCAAGGTTAGTGGTTATTCCCATGGTTGGGACTGAGACTGGATACCTCAGGGTTATCTTCGAGATTAATCGTTCTTCTCCGATGTGTGTTTCGGTATTGTATCTGCATGCCTCGGGGTTATCTCTGAGATTATTACTCCCAGATTGCGATCTGGGGTTGATGCTGAACTTCTGGTAGTATCCGGCAAGGATATGGATTGTCTTTTAGGGTTCCCTCTTAAAAGACGAATATGATCTCCTACAATGTTAGTGACAGGTGTACAAAAAATTTGAGTGTCTACAATGCTCTGCTTGACTCTTCTAATGGATTGTTTGTTCCACTGCAGTTAAACTTGTTGTCTATTATATTCTATCAGTTTAACACTGTTTAAGGATAACGATAATTTATTCTATATTATCTTAGTCATAATATACTTTACTGGGCTAATTGAGCTCACCATTTGCTTTCATTGTTCTCTTCAGGAAATGAGAATATAGCTGGGACTAGTCGGAGAACGGAGTGACGGTCCAGATGGTTGTTTTAGTAGTCCTCACTATTCTATAAAATAGTGTGATAAAAATTGTAATGAGGACATATTTTGAGTTTGAATACTGTCTAGAAGACAATATTTGTACTATAACTCTAAGCTTTTGTTTTGTCATTTTTTACACGATAGTTGTATAATTAAGTTGTATTTGAATTTTGTACTATGTATTTGGCGTCTCAAGATGGGTGATGTATACCTATTTTGGGGGCGTCACATGTTACTACACATCAATATTTATATTCAAGTAAATATTCATTTTCTTATTATATAAGAGTTTTATTTATTCCTGAATTTCTCGGTTCTTACAATTATTAATAATTAAAGTTGAATTACCACAAGAATATGAGTTAGTTATAAAAACTAATTATACTCTTCTTCAAGTACATGAAGTGATCAGCTCTATTGTACCCTATATTATGCATAATACTCAAAAATCGCGTAATGATCGTTTTACGACAATAAAGTTCCCCCTTTTATAAGGGTTGTTATTCTCAGTCTTACATCATGAGTCATTACCATGACAATATGGTTTGGATTGAATTCAAAGAAGTGCTATGAATTTAACATATAATATCAATGTTGATCTAGCCGAAGTAAATGGTACAAATCTTCCAATAATAAATAAATTTATAATAAATATAACATTTCATGCTTTATCAAATATTAGTCTCGCCAAAACAAATAGTTGAGACACAGCTAATAAACAGTTTAAGCATAAAAGAACTTTAAATTACTACACAGTTCAAGTAATAGATTAAGAAATCAGATACATTAGGTGCGCATAACAATAATCATTATGGATGTGAATAACCAACAATAATTATTCACTAATCATGCTTTGAAAAATAATAACTCAAGTTTGAGTTAGAGAAGTTTTCATAATGCGAATATTTAATAATAATATTAGATGTGGAATAACCAACAACAATTTTCCTCTAACATGCTTGAAAAATAATAACTCGCGTTTGAGTCAGAGAACTTGCCATAATGCGAATATTCAATAATAATATTAGATGTGGAATAATCAACAATAATTATCAACTAACATGCTTGAAAAATAATAACTCGAGTTTGAGTTAGAGAACTTGCATATTAATAACAACTTGCACAATATGCGAATATCAATAAATATCATAAATGTGAAATAATTGTCAATAATTAATCCACTAGTATGCTTGAAGCATAATAACTCGAGTTTGAGTTAGGAAACATGCATGTTCGACGAGCTACGACTAACTAGCTTTAATTAAAACTCTTTGAATGACATTGCATTGACAATATTGGTCTACTAATTAGTACTGCGTATAATTTTATGTCTATACGCTTATTTATGCTATTATCTAGCAAATAATTCAATCGCAATGTACACATAGTATAATGTACTATCATTAATCCTATAAGATATTTAACAAATCTTAGGTTAATGATTTAATAAATTTATAAGGTTTTCTTAAATAATAAACACATATTAGATCCTTAAATAATTTATTATAGTTGTTTAATTAATGAGTCATTTAAATTATCTTTATTTATTAACTCTATCTTCATTTAATTACCATTTAATATTAGTTAAATAGTAATTAATTAATTACCTTTAGTTATTATTTAATAAATAATATCTAATTACATCTACTTATTATTTAATGTTAATTAAACAATGAATGAATAATTAACATTATTTGTCTTTAATTATTATTTAATATTAATTAAGTATTAATTAATTAATTAATTATCCTTGAATAATAAATAATTGATTTATTTTCTTCATTAGTCTTTAATTATTCATTACTATTAATAAATGAACAATTAATTAACATTTGTCCTTATTTAATATTAATTAATTAATTAATTAATTATCATTGAATAATAAACAATTAATTCACTTCATAAGTCTTTAATTATTCTTCTTTACTAATCTAAGAATAATTAATTATCATTTGTTCTTATTTATTATTTAATATTAACTAAATAATAAATAATTATTTTATAAATTTCATGTCAATGTAAGCAAGTAATTAAATTATTATTACATAATCTTACTTAAGCATTCTTTAATCATTATTTAATATTAATTATTTATTTATTTATTCTTGAATTTTAAATAATTAATTCACTTCATAAGTCTTTAATTACTCTTCCTTACTAATCTAAGAGTAATTAATTATCATTTGTTCTTATTTATTATTTAATATTAAATAAATAATAAATAATTATTTGTTAAATTTTATGTCAATGTAATCAAGTAATTATATTATTATTACATAATCTTACTTAATCATTCTTTAATCATTATTTAATATTAATTAATCTATGGTTTAACTCTATTTATTATTTAATCTTAATTAAATAATCAATAGTTACTTTATTAATACCATCTCTACTTAATTATCACCTAATACCACTTAGATAATAATTAAATACTTAATTACATTCAAATTACATGTAATTAGTTTAATAATCATTTAATGGCATTAAAGATTATAAATTAGTAAGTTTTAAATGAGTTTAAACCACTAATTACTTAATAATTACATAACTGCTCAGAAAAATTTTGAATTAAATATCCTAATATTCTTCATAATTTTAAAAAAATTTGGGTCCAAGAATTATCACCGGAACCGGCTGAAAAAAGGCCGAACCGGTCGCCGGAAAAATTTAGGCTGTTCGGTGAGCAGTGAACCGGCAGTAGGTTTTCTAATAATTTATTCTTTTACCAGATTTGGGGTCCTCTACTAAAACTTGAATAAAATGAAATCTACAACTCTGATTTAGGTCCAATCAGTCTTGTTAGATTTCTATCTTCCTGAGCTACAATTTTCATTCATCAAACATTAAATTTGGATTTGCTTTGGTCCTGGAAAATAGCCCAGAAGTGGTTGTTCATACAACATGATTTCATAGTTTTAGTGTTTTGGTAATAAATCCATATCTTGCTCATTTTTTAACATTTTTATATGCTTCAGAAGAGGGTTTGCCCTTAATTCATACTTCTAGCATACCAAGAAACAAAATCACAAAAACCATTTGTGGATTTCAAAATGAAAAGCATAGATCACCCTTTTTAAAATAAATTTTCCTAAAAACTTCTTTAACTTCCTTTTTCCAAATTTTCCAACATAAACTTATATAGATGAACACGTTAAACATATTATACTCAAGATTTATCATCTTCATAAGTTTCTAGTCTTTTAGAACTTGCACTTCCATCAACCCATCACAAGATTACATAAAACATACAAAATATAAAACTAGGGTTTGATTTTTCTTACCCAGTCTTATGGGATGTCCTCCTTTTCTTTCCAAAGTAAGTTAAGAACTTGGGATGCATGAACCACTTCCTTCTCTCCTTCCCCACAAGGTCCGAACCTCTCCTTCCCCAGATGGTGGAGAAATGAAATGAAATGAAGATGTGGTGAAATGAAATGGGATGTGGTGACTAAGCTAATATCCCCCATGTTCTTTTTTTCCCTTGGATAAAAGGGTTGGCCTTATCTCTTCCTAATCATGCCTAATCATGTCATTAAAGATGTTAATTAGATTTTTCACCAATGGGAGCATGACACACTTGTCCTTGTTGTAAGACTTTCTACTTAAGGAACTTGATTAGCTTAAACTTATTTCCTGAAAAGACCTAACATGGACGGTTATCCCTTGTCCAATAACCCCTCCATTTTACTTTTCTTTTAAAGCACAAATTTGATTAATCAAAAGTCTAAAATACTCTTAATCAATTGGGCTAAGTATTAATTTGCATTTTATTTCTTTTGGGCTTCTCCTTTAATTGTTTTGCGCCGTTTAATAAACATAGTTGAACAATTTTAGTATAGGTTACCCTAATTGATTATTTAGGGTTTTTTTACTTCCAATCTCATGGAATTTAATCACTTAAACATATCTCTTTTACTTGTAACCTAATTAGGTTTACTATAATTGGGTTTAAAATTATTAATCACTTGCAATAATAAAATTATCCAGTTAAGTATACATTTTAAATACTAACTTTTCCTTATTATCATAACCTTTGGGTTATTTAATTATCTCACCTAATGTATAATTAGGTTATGAAGCTTTCATTTTTAATGAAATCTATATATATATATATATATATATATATATATATATATATAGAGAGAGAGAGAGAGAGAGAGAAAGAGAAAGAGATAGAGTCCGGATGAGGTCCGGACTCCCGGACCACAAAAAATTCAGACCTTTTTTTTTTGCTTTTTTTTAAATAACTAAAAAAATTAAAAAATTATGGAACTAGAATTTTTCTATAATACAATGTTTTATGTATGATTTGGATACATATATCAAAACATGTCTGTACAGACTGTACAGTCTGTACATACATGTTTTGTTGTACGTATTCAAATCACACCCAAAACACTGTATTATGTAAAAATTCAAGTTCAATAATTTTTTTCTTTAGTTGTTTTGAAATATATATATATATATATATATATATATATATATATATATGGATTCAGTGAACAAGAAATTCTTAATAAACTAAATCATATGTCTGTGGTAGCCAATAGTTATATTAATAAATTCAACCATCTGTCTCAACCGGACATAGTCGAATTGATAGCTAGTGGATTTACCGTTATTCTTAGATCTTGGTGGGAAAAATATCTCACAGAAGACTCTAGAATATCAATTATTCATGCTATCCAGCGTGATGATGAAGGCAATCTCATCTTTGATGAAGATGCTGGGATTGGTCAGCCTGATGGAGTTAATACCTTAATATTCACTATTATTAAACAGTTTATTGGCACTCCCAGTAATATCATTGAAAGAATTCATGATCAACCTAGTAACCTCACTTGTCCCACACTAAGTGATTTTAGGTGGTACAAAGATATATTTACTTCTCGAGTTATGATGCGCACTGATAGTAATAAACCATTTTGGAAATAAAAATTCGTTAATGGTTTACCTTCTTTATTTGCACATAAAGTTAGAGAAGAATTAAGTAAAGATTTAGGATATGTAGATTACGATAATTTAACCTACGGTGATATTATAAGTTATATTCAAAAAATTGGATTAAAAATGTGTATTGACTTTAAATTAGCTAAGCAAGCTAGTAAAGATAAAAATAAAGCTAAATACGAGTTAGGCACTTTCTATGAACAATATGGTTTACCCCCTGTGGCTTCCTCTAGAAGAAAGCACAGGCACAAGCATATTGAGTCTCAGAATAAGAGTCATAAACATCGCAAAAAGAAATATAATTAAGATTCATATTATAAGAAACCTAAGTCAACACACAAGAAATCAACCAATAAATCAAAGAAATTTGATAAAAGTAAAATTGTTTGTCACAATTGTGGGCAGAAAGGGCACTTTAAAAGTGAGTGTCGAGTTAAGCAAAAATTAGCTTAGTTGAACATCTCAACTGAAGATACTGAACAATTGTTATAATTAATAAGAATAGAAAACAATGTCAGTAACGAAGAAGCTTCTGATATTTCAGAATCTTCGAGCAACAACACTTGTAACGATGAATCAAATAGTGATAACAAAGTTACGATTTGTGCTAAAGATTGCAGTAACAACTGTTGCAAAAGATTAAATGTAATTACCAAAGAAGATGAAGAAAGTTCTTTATTAATTGATTTAATTAGCAAATTTACTGATCCAGATTTAAAAATTCAGTACTCAAAATAGTAAAAAGGTTTATTAACGAAAGATAAGAAAATTACTGATAGGGTTCTCAAAGCCAAAGAAAAACCTATTTTTAGTCTTAATAAAACACTTGAAAGATTTAAATCTCAAGTTAGAGAAGTCACCCTCCCAGACTCTTTGTTGATGTTATTCATACGAGATTTGAACAATTAAGTTAAGAGGTTGAAGCTTTAGACGATGCTTCTTCACAATCCAGAGTTGATGTTTCTAGTCAAAATGAAGACGAAGAAGAAGACGATTATGACCCTTATGGCACCATTAGTTTTCAGGATGCTCAAGATCCCTTACCCTAATTAAATAGACAATAGGTGATAGCCCCATTCATCAAATCTGTACCAGTATCAACTAAGGCGGGGAGCTGTATATAGAAAGTTTTATCAATAACTGATAGAGTCCTGAGACCCGAAGGATGATTTCCCCAATCAAAAAAACTGAGGATGTTTTTAATGTGAAGCGAATGATAAAGAAGTTTAGACTTATTATCATTAGCATAAATGGGTTTAATGAAAATTGACTCGGTTTCAATAAGAATGTCCTTATAATACGAAAGAGATTTATAAAGAGCCCATGGAAGGAAACGCCAGACAGTAGGAAAATATTGGGCTGCAAGTTTAATTGGGTCATCTTTGGGTTTCATGTGTGACTCAAGGTGAAATAAATAATGATCATAAACGGCATGATACTAAGAGGCCGGATAACTAGGTTTGGAGGAGGTTGCCCTCGTTTGATTAGCATATGGGTTAATTGGTTGTGGTTGACTAGCAATAACGGATGAATAAGGCTTAGGGATGGTCCCAAGAACCTGAAACCTATTAACTACATTGGGCTTGGTAACTGGATTGACTGGGTACGGAACCAAGGTTCCCTTTAACTGCTTACTTGGGCCGGGAGATTGGCCCTTTCCACGGGAATGAGGATTTCCCCTTACACTCATTTTGTCGTAACTATACCTGTGTTGATAAATTCTCTAGTTAGAAAATCTGGGATTGAATTGTTACTACCTTTAATATATTAAATATCAAAATCAAAAATACTTAGGAGAGCTTGCCATCTAGCGAAAGAATGCTTAGAGGCGACGTTCTCAACGTCTTTTTCAAGAATAAATTTTGCTGATTTGCAATCTATCCTAACTAAGAATTTTTGGTTAAGTAAATCACGCTGGAATTTATTAATACATAATACAAGTGACAAAATCCCCTTTTTAATAGTACTATAATTTAACTGTGTAGGATTCCCAAATGGGGCGGAAGCAGATAGATAGAAAATTCACAGAGTAACTCAGAGGTGCATTCAAACACAATTAAAATTACTAAATAAAAATAATTTTATTTATTGATAACTTGAACTATGTACAAGTGCAAAAAATAAAATGACTTACAAGTTTACTACATTAAGAACATTAGAAGAAGAGGGGTTAAGAAAGGCTAAACAGCGGTTGAGGCTAAAGATTCGACTGAGAAGGAACTCAGCGTCTTTTGAAGTCTGCCTCACCAAATGAATTCAGTTTCCTTTTATAGATTAAGGAACCGAACTATTACATGATTACTATTACATTTAACTAAGGTAAAATTACAAAGTAAGAAACATATTACATTTACTAAAGTAAAGTAAAAGTAAAAGTAGCTGCTGACTTTAGACCAAAATTGCGCAGGAATATGCTTTTGGTGGAAAAATTGGCGTATTCTTTTGACTCGAGTGGCCATGGGCCCTGACGCATGTGACTGAAATGATTGAGGTTGTACGGGTAGGAGCTGTCGGTCGGAGCAAGTGCTGGCTGCCGGAGCAGGTGCTGAAACTAGCGGCTATCACCATATCCACTTTGATTGATTGATGAATGGGGCAGACAATCATCGATTGTCTGTTTAATTAGGCAAAATGGATCTTGAGCATCCTGAACACTAATGGTACCATGGGGGTCACAATCGTCTTCTTCTTCGTCTTTATTTTGACTAGAAACATCAACTCTGGATTGTGAAGAAGCATCGTCTGAAGCTTCAACCTCTTCACTTAATTGTTCAAATCTCGTATGAATAACATCAGCAAAGAGTCTGAGCTGAGTTATAGAATATTTGTTAATATCAGAAATAATGTTTGACTCAGAAGGGGCAATCGATTTATCCTTTGATTTACCAGAGGACTTTTTACTTGAAGAGTCGATTGCGGGAGAAGGGATGATCGGGATGACTGAAGGGATAGGAGTAGGAGGAAATTCTTTTTAAACTTGGCCAACTATCCTATCGACACCGAATTTATCCCACCATATTATGTAAAAACGACGAGATACATGAGAAATGGGTGATAAAGAGGTCTGAACCGTCCTTATACCAAAAGATGAAGGGGGTGCGAATATGGTGACTTCTTGGGGAGACAAAATCTCGTATTGCCATTTAAGGATCCACGGGATTTTATATTTACTACAGAAGAGAAGGAAAACTGGAACTCCTTCACAAACTGGATTATACTTTGCATGATTGACAAAATGATTAACTTGTGTTTTGAGAAGATCGGGAAGAATCTCATAACACAGACCATGTCTGGACCACCATCGGGTGAACCACATGGGAATTTTACTTTTAAACTTGTGGTCGAACTATAAAAACCACGAATGACTATGATCTTCATTTTGGTGAAGAATGGTTTTACTCCAGACTTCAATATAATCAAAATAGCAGTAAGTGCTAGTTTGATTAGATAGAGACCTGAGACCCGAAGGATGATTTTCCCAATCGGAAAAACTGAGGATGTTTTTAATGTAAAGTAATGATAAAGAAGTTTAGACTTATTATCATTAGCATAAATGGGTTTAATGAAAACTGACTCGATTTTAATAAGAATGCCTTTATAATATGAAAGAAAACTGACTCGGTTTTAATAAGAATGTCCTTATAATACGAAAGAGATTTATAAGGAGCCCATGGAAGGAAATGCCAGCCAGTAGGAAAATACTGGGCTGCAAGTTTAATTAGGTCATCTTTGGGTTTCATGTGTGACTCAAGTTGAAATAAATAATGATCTGTGTACACTATCACCTTCGTACCAATTAGAACAAACGAGGTTTTGCATCCTTCTTTGCTACTAAGTGTCGGATTGCTGCGTGATCTGTGTACACTATCACCTTCGTACCAATTAGATATGCTCAAAATTTATCAAAAGCATACACAACTGCCAATAACTCTTTCTCTACGGTGGTGTAGTTCAACTGCGCATCTGTAAGGGTCTTGTTGGCATAATAGATCATATAAAAAATATTTTCCTTTCTCTAACCTAAAACAGCCCCTACAGCATAATCACTGGCATCACACATCAACTCAAACGGCAAATCCCAATCTGGTGCAGTAATAACTTGTGCTGAAGTTAATTTCCCCTTCAAGTGCTCAAATACCGACACGCAGGCCTCGTCAAATTTAAATTGTGCATCCTTTTCCAATAAACAGCATAGTGGTTTAGTTATCTTGGAGAAGTCTTTTATGAATCTACGATAGAAGCCTACATGTCCCAGAAAACTACGAACACCTTTTACTGAAGTAGGTGGCGGTAAATTCTCAATAGTCTGTGTAAGACCCCGAATTTTTTTATATAAATAAAATTGAATTTTTCTCTATTCATTATTCTAAATTAATAATGTGTTAATTTGATATAATGCTTTGGTTATGGGAGAAATGTGCAAATTTTACAAAATAAGCAAGTGGTTATAAAATATTCATTGTTGTCGGAGAATATTCGTTTGGTCGTGGAATATTCTTTTTGTCGGGAAAAATTCGTACGACGGCGCAGCCATTTATGGGCCCCATAACGGAAAACAATTAGATGAAAGAAAACGACAAAGTATGAGTTTTTATAAATAACGGTGTAATTATTACCGTTAACACTGTTGGAATACCTGGTGGTTAAAATACAGTAATACGCGTGGTTGCACAATAGCACACGATTTTACACAGTATTGATGAATTATTGATCCTTACGTAAGAAGGTACTACTCAATAATTGTTACAGTAATTACTGTTCAATATTTTATTTTATTGATTCAATAATTGCTGCGTTGATATTTTATATTATTGTTGTTTCAATAATTATCATTGCACAGTATTTCCCACTATCAGATCAATAATTCATATTATTTGAATAATATTATTAGATAGCATTATTGGCAATGTCTAAGGAAGTTTTGTCTAAGGAGAGGTTTGGTTACCTAATTGCGCGCCAATAAGAAAAAATCTTTATCGGAAAGCCCTCTCTTTCCTAGGAACGGTCTGATTGTCATAATAGTGATTTTGTAATATTATTTGTGAATAATTAATTATTGATTTATATGATAAGAAAATATTTATTTCATGTGGATATGAATGATGGATTTATTTATGTGGTTATAAATGAAGGAATTAATGTTGAGGTGTTTTATCAGTATTTTTGTCGGAACGGAGGTATTAAAAATCAAACCATTGTTCTGGAGATATTTTGCGTAAGTTATAATTTTTAATCCGACCGTTAGATCGTTGTGATTTGTGGATATGTTATACTTATATAAGTTGAGTACATGTCCACAAATTTTGAACCGTTAAAAATGAACGTATGATTTGTTATGAATTTTAAGAGGTGACTGGTTCAGAAATTTGTTAAAGTTTCAGAATTTATTATTTTGGTGGAAAATTCTAGAATTAGTGGGCCCCACTTTTGGTTTGTGAGAAATGTGGTCAAATTGAATTTCAAATGTGATGGGTGGCATTAGTAGCAGGTAAAGCCATCAGGTAGCAGGTCAAGTCTGCTTCGGCGTGCTAATATTTTCCTATTAATAAAGGGCTAAGTTAGAATTGAAAATCACACCAGAAACATAAGTTTTCTTTTTCTCTATATTATCGAGCGTAGTTTGTGAGTATTTAGATACTTTGAGAGTTGATATTCAGTACAAGTTTCATTCAACATTATATCCGATATTCCGATCAGAAGTACTATAATTTTGAGGTAAGGGGTGTTATTTTTTCGTAAATGATATTATTTCTTTCAATATCAGTATGCCGAAATATTGGTCTAAACTTTTTATCAAATTTAGAACTTTTTGTGTCGGGGTTACTATTAACGTATACGGCACTATTCTCGAATACTCATGAGTATTGTTCACGAAGTATGATTTTTCTTATGGAATTTCTACCTTTTTGTGTCGGGGTTACTATTCACGTATACGACACTATTCGCGTATACGGCACTATTCACGAATACGACACTATTCATCGAAAAATGAAATTTTTTTTTTTTTGTCCAAGATGTCTATTATGGTTACTATATTTGATTGTATCCATGTTTTGATCTTTATTTTTAAATTCTGCTTTACAATTGGTTATTATGATGTATTATTGATCTTGGATAAACTATAATATGAATCCCTAATATTTGTCCTTCTATCTCACTGGATTCGTTTTCTTTCAAATATTTTACATCATCCTCAGTCTTAAATGATGATGTTACTGAATATCTTTGGCCTGTAGTGCAAAGATGAATTATTAACTGATGAATATCTTTGGCCCGTAGTGCAAAGATGAATAGGTGTTGAGATGAACATGACCGACTGGTGATACAAATGAATATCTTTGGCCTGTAGTACAAAGATGAATATTTAATTAAAGATGTATATTGATTGTTGTTACAGGGATAAAATATTGATGAATGACCTTTAAATCGTAGAAGATAGTAGAATTCATTCTCTACTTGACTCTTCTAATGGATCGTTGTTTCTGTTGTAATTGCTGATCTAAAACTTGTTGGCTATTATATTTTATCAGATTTTTTCCTGTTGAAGACTAATGATAATTTGTTGGTTATTATCTTAGTCATAATATTCTTTACTGGGCTAGTTGAGCTCACCCTTTTCCTTTTTGTTCCATTTTTCTTCTCAGGAGATGAAAACATAGTAGGAACTAGCCGGGGTATGAAGTGATGGTTCAGGATACCTGTTTTAGTAGTCCTCACTATTTTGTAAAATAGTGTATCAATAATTGTAATGAGGACTTCTTTTGAGTTTGAATAGTGCCTAGTAGATATTATTTGTATTTAAACTCACAGTATGTGTTGTCGTATTTTGCACGACAATTGTATTATTAAAGTTATAGTTTGTTTCTGTACCATGTATTTGGCGACTCAGTGTGACACCCCCAAATCCCGGTACTTCATTTCCTCAGAATTTGGTGTTCACGTAATCAAAACATTCATTTCTAACTACCCAATTATAATAAAATTGAATAACAAACCTGCCCATACAGGAATAAACTTAAATAAATCTCCCAGGTTAACTAACCTTTACAAACAATCATTCATGCGGAAAATTATAATAAACTTCATTACAATCTTTAAACCAAGTCTGAAAATAAACTATTCAATTATTACAAGTCTTCAGCATTGCTTCGTCTTTCCTTTCCCTTTACTGGTACTAGGTACATCACCAGTTTCAACCTTAGCTGTAAGAAATTTTACAGGCAAGAGTGAACAAACAAGGCCCACTTGAAATAACAAGAATTAAATCATTAAACTTTTACATCATTTGTCAACATTAAGCTCAATAGAATTTAACAATATATTCTATTAACTTTTGGAAAGCTTTAACCTTTACTGAGGGTCTAATGACCGCGAATCATGTCCACAGTTATAAGTAATTTTTCAACTTTAACTTTAACAGTCATAAGACTATAAGGACTTCACGTACTTAGGGGGATCAACCCTTCGTACAATGTATTGTGCAAAATCATTTCAACGCTAAGCATAACCTCTTATAAAAGAGTTGTTCTATCAGTATTTAGAATACAAGTCCGTACCAAAGTGAGTTTGGTTTGGATACATCATGGGGTAATTTAGAATTCAACGGTAATCAACTAAGGTTTAGTTGATTACAATCGACATAACTGTATACTATGGAATAATCATAGTTTAATTGATGTTTATAAATTGACATCATGCTTTAGGGATAATCTAATAGCATGCAATTTGAATAATTATAACCTACCTTGCTTGAACAATAATAAGACAAGGTTAATTGAATAATAAACATCCACAACGTGTATATAATTGTACATGCTAAACCACAAGTTAAGTACAAGAATAACTTGCTCCAAATAAATTTACACCATTATATGATAATCGAAATTGAAACAATAATTAGTTCAATAACACCAATGATTAGAAAACTTATACAATAAAGAACTTGCTAAATATCAAAAGTTAAGGCTTAGAAACTTGCTCAATGTGAAAGGTAGGTTTAGGAAACTTGCCTTTAGCACAAGCTACACTTTTACCACTTGAATTGATACCCTAAACATATGTCATATTGACATAATTAGTCCTAACCAACATTGTACATTTATATAAACAATTACATTCATCATATGGGTTGAATTACCCATTCACATAATCAATTATTTTTCAAGTAGATAATACTTAATAACATGATAGTTCATAGTCTAATAATACTGAAATTATCATTTAACATTATTATGATAAATACATAACATTTATTTTCAAGTTTTGTACATTTAAACAAAACTGTCAGACAGTTCTGCCAAGCCGCGCCGCGGAGCCACAGTTTGTACTATGGCTCGCGCTGCGGCGCTGAGTCGGCGCTGCGGCGCAGCGATTATACTATGAGCCGGCGCTGCGGCGCAGTGATTGTGCAACAGGTCGTCCTTACGTCATGGTGATGGCGCTGCGGCGCCAGAAATTAACTGCTGGGCCGCGCCACGGCGCGAACTGTCAGCGTCGACTGACAGCTTTGGCAACCATGAAAGAAAAAGCCAAATTGGCCAAAAAGCTCGAATCTAATAGACTAGTTATACTCTATTTTATATATAAACTTCATATAAACATATAGTAAAGACTTCTAACATGTTTTTACTCATAAATTAACACAAACATCAAATATCCAACACCCAATTTCAATATTTTTGTCAAAAACTCCATTTTTGATATCTTCCATGAAAATCAATACTGTGATTTTGTTATTCAACCAAAAAAGTAAATTTTAAGCATCATGATTATGATGTTACATACTCTAGCAATTCTTATAATCAATTTATCAATACAACAACTAATTACACCTTAATTTCCATTTTAACTAAAGCCATACTCATTCATAAAAACTCTTTGTAAAATAATTTCTTCATAAAATACATACATACATGAACTAATATATCTTATAATCATATATAACTCATAAAACAACCATATAATCAATAATCATGCCAAATTATAAACATAACAACAATTTATCTTTTATAAAAATCACAGAGAACTTTTTAGAAGAAGAAAACTAATTTTTTTAAAGAAAAAGATGGAGCTTTTACCTTGGATTAGGAAGATGATGATATTATCTTCTTTGGTTGTCAAGCTTTTCTCCAAAACCTGTTAAAATATCTCTCAATTCTCTCTAGTTTTCTCTCTGTATTTCTTTCTTCTTCTTCTTCTTTTCTCTCTGTAAAGTTCAACTGAGTCCCTAACTCTAACATACGTACTATAAAATATAACGTATATAGTAATAATATATATTAATTATATAATATAAGTACTGATATAAATATATCAGTTATATAAGTTTTGAAATTTAAAAGCCATAAGGCTTGTTTGGCTAGTCTAAATTAAATAACACATTAATCCTTACTCCTTATTTGGTCAATTGAATTAAAACAAATGGATTAATCCTTATACCTTGTTTGCTAAAATACTATTAGATTAAAGACTTATTATACAATAAGTCATGTTTGACAAAACTAAATTAAACTATTTTTAATTTATTTTAATAACTCCTTTATAGCAAGGTTATTAGTCACACCTTTATTAAATTAATAAATCAATTAAACATTAATCTATTAAATTACTTTAACACATAAACAATTATAATTTTTTTTTACAATTATAATTTCATTTAATCAACTAATATTTCAAACTACAATTTCTCATTTAAATATTATTATTTATTTAAAATCATTATAAGCTCTCTAGCTTATTAAATTAAGCTCCATTATTATAAAATCTCATAATAATTAATTTATTTAGCTCCTTAATTATTTACTCAACAAATAATTAATTAAATCACATCAACTCAAATTGCCATATAATTCAATAAATATTTAATATTGCCAATAAATATTTAATATTTAATATTTAATTATTTATTCAACAAATAATTAAATAAACCACATCACTCAAATTGAATAATTATTTATTCAACAATAACATATCCATTAAATACTTAAATAAATCAATAAATATTTAATATCACACTTTAAAATTATGGAATGTTACATCATTCCCTCCTTACAAGTCCTCAGAATCACAACTCAAACAAATCATTCGTTACATTCTTTCCTACTTACAAAGATTCTGTCCCCAGAATCGAAGACACAGATTAAACAAATAACTCAGGGTATTCCTTCAACATTTTCTCTTCGAGTTCCCACGTAGCTTCTTCAGTGTTGTGGTTTCTCTATATCACCTTCACAAAAGGTATCACCTTATTCCTGAGCACTTGTTCTTTCCTGTCGACTATCTGTATAGGAATCTCTTCATAAGACAAATCTTTCTCGAACTGCAATGGTTCTTACTCAATCACATGTTTGCAGTCTGGTTTATATGGTCGTAACACCGAAATATGAAAAATATTATGAATATTTTCTAACTCTGGAGGTAGAGCTACCTCGTAAGCCACTTCTCCCACTCTTCGCAGACCGAAACGAATTTTCCCCTTCCAGGGAGAAACTTTTAAGAATACAAAAGTTCCTACGTCAAATGTACGATCTTGTCTGTGTTGATCAGCATACTTTTTCTGTCTGTCTTCAGCTGCGACCAGTCTTGTCCTGATGAGTTTGACAACATTAGCAGTTTGTTGTACCAGTTCTGGTCCTAACAGTTGGCGTTCACTGACTTCATTCTAACACAGTGGGGTTCTGCACTTTCTGCCGTACAATGCCTCGTAAGGTGGCATGCCGATGCTCGCGTGATAACTGTTGTTGTAAGAAAATTCCACCAATGGTAGTTGATCTTCCCAGCTTCCTTTAAAGTCCATAACACATGCTCTCAGCATATCTTCCAATGTTTGAATTGTTCGTTCGCTTTGGCCATCTGATTGTGGATGATAAGCCGTACTCATTCGTAACTGTGTTCCCATACATTCTTGTAGTCTCTTCCAGAAATTCGATGTAAACCGCGGATCTCTATCAGACACAATTGATATTGGCACTCCGTGCCTCGAAACGATCTCCTTAATGTACAATCTTGCCAACTGATCAAGATTGAATCTAATCTTTATTGGTAAAAAGTGCGCTGATTTCGTCAGTCTGTCCACTATTACCCAAATCACATCGTATCCTCTCTGAGTAGTTGGAAGACCCACCCCAAAATCCATCGTGATGTGTTCCCACTTCCATTCCGGTATTTCTAACGGTTGGAGTAATCCGCTGGGTCTTTGATGTTCGGCTTTTACTCTCTGACATATCAAGCATTTCGCTACGCATTCAGCAACATCACTTTTCATATTTGGCCACCAAAATTGCCGGCGCAAATCCTGATACATTTTCGTGCTTCCTGGATGAATTGAATACTTTGACCTATGAGCTTCAGTCAGAATTTCTTCTTTCAGCTCTAGCACGCTGGAACCCAAATTCGTCCATTGAACCGTAGTAAACCTTCGGTATCGACCTTGTATTTTACATCTTCGCCTTCACCCAAATTCTTTTTGATTTTTCCACACTCTCCATCTTGTAATTGAGCAATTTTCACTTTGTTCACTAAAGTTAGATCAACTTCTATCTGGAATAGTTGTTCGTCAGATTCTTTTGGAAATTTGATTTCCAACTCCAATTTTGTCATTGCTGAAATGAGCTCCTTTTGTGGTATTATAAGCATCAACTTCTCCCGACCTTTCCTGCTTAAAGCATCTGCAACTATATTCGCTTTACCCGGATGATAAAAGATCTCACAATCGTAATCTTTTATTAATTCCATCCACCTTCTTTGACGCATGTTCAAATCCTTCTGAGTGAAAATATACTTCAGACTTTTGTGGTCTGTGTAGATCTCATATTTCTCTCCATAAAGATAGTGTCTCCATATTTTTAGAGCAAACACCACTGCAGCCAATTCCAAATCATGAGTCGGATACCCCTTCTCATAATCCTTCAATTGTCTTGATGCATAGGCAATAACTTTGCCGTTCTGCATAAGAACACAACCCAACCCTTTATGTGAGGCATCACTATATACCACAAAATTTCCTGTATTATCTGGCAAAGTCAATACAGGTGTCACACTTAACTTCTTCTTCAAATCTTGGAAACTCTCTTCGCACTTCTCCGTCCAAACGAATTTTACAATTTTTCTTGTCAAATTTGTTAGCGGAGTGGCTATCTTAGAAAAATCTTCAATAAATCTTCTATAATAACCAGCCATTCCCAAGAAACTCCTCACTTCCGACGGTGTTTTTTTTTGGTTATTCCCAATTGATTACTGCTTCCACTTTTGACGGATCCACTGAGATCCCATCTTTGTCAATCACATGCCCCAAAAATTGTACACGGTCGAGCCAAAATTCGCACTTAGAGAACTTCGCGTACATTTTTTCCTTTCTTAGTGTCTCCAATGTCAGACGTAAGTGTTCCACGTGTTCTTCTTGAGTTTTGGAATACAATATAATGTCATCAATGAATACCACTACAAACTTGTCTAGGAATGCTTTAAACACCCTGTTCATCAAATTCATGAACGCAGCAGGTGCATTGGTTAAACCAAAAGACATCACCAGAAACTCGTAATGTCCATACCGAGTTCTGAATGCCGTTCGTGGTATATCCTCCTTTCTTACCTTCAATTGGTGGTAACCACTTCTCAAATCTATTTTCAAAAAGTACTTAGCACCCTTCAGTTGATCAAACAAGTCATCTATTCTTGGCAACGGGTATTTGTTTTTAATAGTGACTTTGTTTAACTCCCTATAATCAATGCAAAGACGCATTGACCCGTCCTTCTTCTTCACAAATAAAACTGGGGCTCCCCACGGCGATACGCTTGGTTGAATATATTTCTTGTCCAGCAGCTCTTGCAACTAAACCATTAGTTCCTTCATTTCTACCGGAGCCATTCTGTACGGGGCCTTCGATATCGGTGCTTCTCCCGGTACTAAGTCGATCACGAACTCAATTTCTCTGTCAGGCGAAAGTCCTGGCAAATCCTCTGGAAAAACGTCTTCGAATTCCCTCACTACTGGTATTTCTTCCAGCTTTACCCCCTTCTTTTGAGTATCGACTATGTAAGCTAAATAGCCCACATAACATTGACTCAACAATTTCTTGGCCTGCATAGTCGTCAGACATTTCATTTGTCTAGGCGACTTGCTACCATAAAATACTACCTTTGACTGAGTCATAAGGTTTACACACTTCTTTTGGCAGTCAATTACCACTCCGCATTTGAACAACCAATCCATTCCCAAAATTATATCAAATTCCCCCAGTCTAATCGGAATCAAATCTATCAACAAGACATTCTCCTTAATGTTCACCCTACAGTTCTTGTATACGAATCTAACAGGGATTATTTCGTTATTCGCAATTTCTATGTTCAAAGGAAAATTCAGTTCTTCTCTAGGCAATTCTAACCTCTTAGCAAATTCATCAGATATAAACGAACAAGTAGCACCCGAATCAAATAATACATATGCATCAATATCATTGATTGGGATAATACCTGAAACTACATCCTTTGATTGCACAGCATCTTGCATAGTCATGTTAAAGGTTCTGGCTGTGGGTTTGATTGATGCTGCAGGTCCTGTAACAGTCCACGCACCTCCATTGTTATCTCCTTTACTTCTGGTTGTCACTCCCTCCTTCTTCTTAGGACATTCACGAGCAAAGTGATCCTTGGATCCGCACGTGAAGCACACATTCTTCTTTGATAGAGTGCAATTTGGGGCGATGTGACCCTCCTGGCCACAATTGTAGCAAACTCGTTTTCCCATCAAGCACGCACCCTTGTGAAACTTTCCACATGTCGCACATGCTTCAAACTTTTTGTTCTACTGGTTACCTTGCTGGTTTCCAGTGCCCATACTCCCATTCCACTTCATCTTGTTGTTGTTGTTATTATTGTTGTTACCACTGCTACTACCACCATTCTTCACCTCATTCTCATTCTTCTTCTTCTTTTGTTCCTGGTTAAATTTTGTCACCGCCTCGCCTCCACCTTCAGCGAGTACTGCTTTCTCCATCACTGCTGCAAACGTCTTCAATTGGAACAGGGAAACCCTACTGTACAACCATGGCTTCAGTCCCTGTTCAAACCTCTTCGCCTTACGCTCATCTGTGCTAACCTGATATGGTGCAAACCTCGCCAATTCATTGAATTTTGCGGCATACTTAGATACCGTCATCGTTTCTTGCTTCAGTTCTAGAAACTGTACTTCCAGCTGACTCTTCGAACTCTTCGGGAAATAGGTCTCGAAAAACAACTCCTTGAACCTATCCCAAGTCATCACTCCTGGCCCTTCACGAGTTTTATTAGCCTGCCACCAATAATTAGCTTCTGCTTTCAACATGAAAGTTGCAAAAGCAGTCTTTTGGTCATCCCCTACCCTAGCGACATCGAACACCTTCTCTATCTCTATAATCCAGGTTTGTGCTTCGACTGGATTCATGGACCCACGGAATTCAGGTGGTCCAACCGCCTTAAACTCCTTAAACGTTGTACCTTGGTTTTGAGGTTGATTCTGCAACGCTCCTGTCAGTAGTGTTACTAGTTGTTGAACGGAAATCGCATCAACATTGTCGTTATTGTTAGTTCCTTCAGTGGTTCTCTGTCGTGTTGGCTGACGTCTGAGAGGCATTTTCTGTTAAAATAAAACATCTATTAGACCATTACTCAACTTCTTTAAGTATTTCTAATTAACTTGCCTCTATAAAAGAAATACCCACATAGCACATAACACTTTGAACAAAATAATAACATTTATTTATTCATAAACTTTCTGAAAACATAACACAATAGCATCTCTGCTATCTACATTCCTTTCCTGAACTACAAAAGTTTCAGGACAACATCATTATTATCATATCCCATGGTTACTTAACACTAGGGACTTACACATTATTTAATACTTATTACGTACATTACTGACACATTTTCTACGATGATCTATTAAGGTACTTCGTAGCCCTATCACGTTCTTCCTCCATGACTCGAAACATTGTTCTGCGATCTAACACGAATGATGGCAGCGTCTCGAACTGAATCGGATATCCCATGACCCGATCTTGAGCTCGATTAATTGCGGTGTTAAATACTTTATCCATCTCTTCCATCTTCATCCTCTTTGCCTGCGCGTCTCTCGCTGCTCTTCCAGTTCATTGATAAGCTTCCTCGTATGCATCTTCAGCTCTTGCCCTCTTAGCAGCTTCTTCTCTCAGCTTGCTCTCCAGTTCAGCGACCATCTCGATCAATTGTTCTTTCTCTCCTTCAGTCTGTATTAATTTCTCCTCGGCGTTAGTCAGTCGTTCTTCACGATCCAGGATCTCATCGTCCTTCTGTGTGATTGCAGTCTGTTGTTCAGCTACAATCTCTTGCAATTCCTCAACTGTATCCTGAAGTTCCACGTTACGGTCGTAAACCTCATCATACATACGAGCAGCCATCGAGGTTAGTGGATTCTCCTCTTCCTCGTCCTCGTTATCTTCATCCTCCTGTGGCAACTCCACGGGATCCTCCTCATCCGTCTCCACATCATCATCCTCATCTTCAACCACTGTGACCAACGGGGCTGACTCCCGTGGTAGTAGTTGTTCCCAAACTACCTGAATGTCGTGAGGCTCCTCCTCTATAGGCATTTGAGGTCCCTCCTCCCTAGCCTAACTGGATTCTCCGACATCAGTCATCCTGACAACAAAATTTTAAAGTTTTAGTTATTAATCATTCTACTCGACACTCGCGAGCACATAAGTTATAAACACATAAGCACATAAGTGTTTTATTACTTCTTTCTTAAAACTTGATAAGAGTTATCTCCACTATCTTTTCAAAGGTTACTTCCTAAGGATTTTTTTTCCACCTAAGGTTCATAACCTAAAGCTTTGATACCAACCTGTGACACCCCCAGATCCCGGTACTTCATTTCCTCAGGATTTGGTGTTCACGTAATCAAAACATTCATTTCTAACTACCCAATTATAATAAAATTGAATAACAAACCTGCCCATACAGGAATAAACTTAAATAAATCTCCCAGGTTAACTAACCTTTACAAACAATCATTCATGCGGAAAATTAAAATAAACTTCATTACAATCTTTAAACCAAGTCTGAAAATAAACTATTCAATTATTACAAGTCTTCAGCATTGCTTCGTCTTTCCTTTCCCTTTACTGGTACTAGGTACATCACCAGTTTCAACCTTAGCTGTAAGAAATTTTACAGGCAAGAGTGAGCAAACAAGGCCCACTTGAAATAACAAGAATTAAATCATTAAACTTTTACATCATTTGTCAACATTAAGCTCAATAGAATTTAACAATATATTCTATTAACTTCTGGAAAGCTTTAACCTTTACTGAGGGTCTAATGATCGCGAATCATGTCCACAGTTATAAGTAATTTTTCAACTTAAACTTTAACAGTCATAAGACTATAAGGACTTCACGTACTTAGGGGGATCAACCCTTCATACAATGTATTGTGCACAATCATTTCAACGCTAAGCATAACCTCTTATAAAAGAGTTGTTCTTCTCAGTATTTAGAATACAAGTCCGTACCAAAGTGAGTTTGGTTTGGATACATCATGGGGTAATTTAGAATTCAACGGTAATCAACTAAGGTTTAGTTGATTACAAACGACATAAATGTATACTATGGAATAATCATAGTTTAATTGATGTTTATAAATTGACATCATGCTTTAGGGATAATCTAATACCATACAATTTGAATAATTATAACCTACCTTGCTTGAACAATAATAAGACAAGGTTAATTGAATAATAAACATCCACAACGTGTATATAATTGTACATGCTAAACCACAAGTTAAGTACAAGAATAACTTGCTCCAAATAAATTTACACCATTATATGATAATCGAAATTGAAACAATAATTAGTTCAATAACACCAATGATTAGAAAACTTATACAATAAAGAACTTGCTAAATATCAAAAGTTAAGGCTTAGAAACTTGCTCAATGTGAAAGGTAGGTTTAGGAAACTTGCCTTTAGCACAAGCTACACTTTTACCACTTGAATTGATACCCTAAACATATGTCATATTGACATAATTAATCCTAACCAACATTGTACATTTATATAAACAATTACATTCATCATATAGGTTGAATTACCCATTCACATAATCAATTATTTTTCAAGTAGATAATACTTAATAACATGATAGTTCATAGTCTAATAATACTGAAATTATCATTTAACATTATTATGATAAATACATAACATTTATTTTCAGGTTTTGTACATTTAAACAAAACTGTCAGACAGTTATGCCAAGCCGCGCCGCGGCGCCACAGTTTGTACTATGGCTCGCGCTGCGGCGCAGAGTCGGCGCAGCGACGCAGCGATTATACTATGAGCCGGCGCTGCGGCGCAGTGATTGTGCAACAGGTCGTGCTTACGTCATGGTGATGGCGCTGCGGTGCCAGAAATGAACTGCTGACCCGCGCCGTGGCGCGAACTGTCAGCGTCGACTGACAGCTTCGGAAACCATGAAAGAAAAAGTCAAATTGGCCAAAAAGCTCGAATCTAATAGACTAGTTATACTCTATTTTATATATAAACTTCATATAAACATATAGTAAAGACTTCTAACATGTTTTTACTCATAAATTAACACAAACATCAAATATCCAACACCCAATTTCAATATTTTTGTCAAAAACTCCATTTTTGATATCTTCCATGAAAATCAATACTGTGATTTTGTTATTCAACCAAAACAGTAAATTCTAAGTATCATGATTATGATGTTACATACTCTAGCAATTCTTATAATCAATTTATCAATACAACAACTAATTACACCTTAATTTCCATTTTAACTAAAGCCATACTCATTCATAAAAACTCTCTGTAAAATAATTTCTTCATAAAATACATACATACATGAACTAATATATCTTATAATCATATATAACTCATAAAACAACCATATAATCAATAATCATGCCAAATTATAAACATAACAACAATTTATCTTTTATAAAATTCACAGAGAACTTTTTAGAAGAAGAAAACTAAATTTTTTAAAGAAAAAGATGGAGCTCCTACCTTGGATTAGGAAGATGATGATATTATCTTCTTTGATTGTCAAGCTTTTCTCCAAAACCTGTTAAAATATCTCTCAATTCTCTCTAGTTTTCTCTCTGTATTTCTTTCTTCTTCTTCTTCTTTTCTCTCTGTAAAGTTCAACTGAGTCCCTAACTCTAACATACGTACTATAAAATATAACGTATATAGTAATAATATATATTAATTATATAATATAAGTACTGATATAAATATATCAGTTATATAAGTTTTGAAATTTAAAAGTCACAAGGCTTGTTTGGCTAGTCTAAATAAAATAACCCATTAATCCTTACTCCTTGTTTGGTAAATTGAATTAAAACAAATGGATTAATCCTTATACCTTGTTTGCTAAAACACTATTAGATTAAAGACTTATTATACAATAAGTCATGTTTGACAAAACTAAATTAAACCATTTTTAATTTATTTTAATAACTCCTTTATAGCAAGGTTATTAGTCACACCTTTATTAAATTAATAAATCAATGAAACATTAATCTATTAAATTACTTTAACACATAAGCAATTATAATTTTTTTTTTACAATTATAATTTCATTTAATCAACTAATATTTCAAACTACAATTTCTCATTTAAATATTATTATTTATTTAAAATCATTATAAGCTCTCTAGCTTATTAAATTAAGCTCCATTATTATAAAATCTCATAATAATTAATTTATTTAGCTCCTTAATTATTTACTCAACAAATAATTAATTAAATCGCATCAACTTAAATTACCATATAATTCAGTAAATATTTAATATTGCCAATAAATATTTAATATTTAATATTTAATTATTTATTTAACAAATAATTAAATAAACCGCATCACTCAAATTGAACAATTATTTATTCAACAATAACATATCCATTAAATACTTAAATAAATCAATAAATATTTAATATCACACTTTAAAATTATGGAATGTTACACTCAGAATTGGTGATGTATACCTATTTTAGGGGCGTCACAGTTGGTATCATAGCTTAGGAATATGGTCTCTGGCGGAGATCGGGGAATAGAACTAGGAGGAGAGAGACGAGTAAATCATTCGCTAGTGTGTCATACCTAAGCTTATTTGTTGATCGGTCATAATATAGGGATATTATGCGATATGTTAATTTGTTTCATTAACCCTTATTTTATGGCAGTATTTGAGAATGACAGCCGAAAACGTTAACAATAGAGTAAATGAGACCGTAGAGACACCTTTAATTACCACCCAGGGGAACGTGTAGCAGGAAGACAATGTTCCTCCTGTAAACAACACCACTGATCAGACGATGAACGATGGGATGATAAGAAGCTTTCTGCAGTTTATGCAAAATCAGACGAGGGAGAATCGTGTGCAGAATACGGGTGAAAATGATAGCAATTCGTGGTTCGTCACAACCAAGCAGTTCAAGGAGTTAGGACCACCAGAATTCTTTGGAAAGTCGGATCCGATCAAGGTAGAAACGTGGGTCAAGCAAATTACTAAGATATTCGATGTCTTGGGATGCACGGAGGAACAGAAGGTTCCATTCGCCACCTTTATATTTCATGGTGAGGCAGATTACTGGTGCGAATCTGTGAAGCGTACCCAGCCTGCCGCACTCAATATGTCTTGAGAAACATTTTAGAAACTGTTCAATGACAAGTACTTTCCTGAAAGTATTCGTCATATGAAGGAGGTAGAGTTTATTAGACTGGAACAAAATAACATGACGGTGTCCCAGTACTAGGCGAAGTTCGCGGAGTTATCCAGGTTTGCACCTCATTTGGTAGAAAATGAGGAACGTATGACGCGGATGTTTCTGAGAGTTCTAAAACCCGAGATTCGTCAATACCTTATCTCTCATAAATTTTCTTTGTATTCAGATGTTGTCAACATGACTCAATTATTAGAGCGAGATAATGAGTATGTTCAACTGAGGGACCACAACCAGTGTCATATCGGTGACAGCAGTCATCGAAGCGATGATAACCAATGAGGAGGGAAAAATACGGACAAAAGCGCTAACCACTCGGGTGGTCATCGTGGCCATGATAATAGGAGAGGTGAGTCAAATGGAAATTTCAAGAAGAGAAGATTTAACACTGACAGGAAAACGTAGGCATCAGCACCAGCACCAGCAACAAATTATAGGGGAGGAGAACGACCGCCAGTTAGATGTTACAGATGCGGAGAGGAGGGACATATAAGTCCAAACTGTTCACAGCCTTCCAAGGTATGTTATAATTATGGAAAGGAAGGTCATATAGCTCAATTTTGTCCTATAGAGAAATCAAGTCCAGCTGGGACGGTGGCACCAAAGGCGGATACGGACAAAACAAAGTTGGTGGTTGTGACGCCCCCAAAATAGGTTCATTCCACCCAACCCATTATGAGTCGCCAAATACATGGTATAGAAAACAACTAAAACTTTATTATTACAATTGTCGTGCAAAATATAACAACACATATACTGTGAGTTTAAATACAAATATTGTCATCTAGACAGTACTCAAACTCAAATGGAGTCCTCATTACAATTATTGATACACGATTTTACAAAATAGTGAGGACTACTAAAACAACTATCTTTAACCATCATTCCATACCCCGACTAGTACCCGCTACATTCTCGCCTCCTGAGAAGAAAAATGGAACAAAAAGGAAAAGGGTGAGCTCAACTAGCCCAGTAAAGAATATTATGACTAAGATAATATAGCACAAATTATCGTTAGTCCTCAACAGGAAAAAATCTGATAGAATACAATAGACAACAAGTTTTAGATCAACAACTGTAGCGGAAACAACAATTCATTAGAAGAGTTAAGTAGAGAATGAAATCTACTATCATCTATGAATTTAAAAGTCTATCATCGATATTTTATCCCTGTAACATCAATCAATATACATCTTGAATCAAATAGTCATCTTTGCACTACAGGCCAAAGATATTAATCAGTCGGTCATGTTCATCTCAACACATGTTCATCTTTGCACTACGGGCCAAAGATATTCATCAAGAAATTATTCATCTTTTCACTACAGACCAAAGATATTCAGTAATATCATCATTTAGGACTGAGGATGATGAAAAATATATTTTAAAGAAAATGAATCCAGTGAGACAAAAGAACAAATAGTAAGGATTAGTAGTTCGGTTTATTCATGTTTAAAAATACTCCATAATAACTATTGTGGAACAGAATTCAAAAATGAAGATCAAAACATAGATCCAATCAAAGATAGGAACCATAACAGACAATCTTGGACACGGAAAAGAAAATTTAATTTTTTTATGAATAGTGTCGTATTCATGAATAGTGTCGCATACGTGAATAGTGTCGTATACGTGAATAGTAATATCATTTAAAAATTATCATACTTTGTGAATAGTACTCGTGAATAGTAATTCGTGAATAGTAACTCGTGAATAGTAACTCATGAATAGTAACTCATGAATAGTAACCCCGACATGAAAAGATAAGAATTTCAGAAGAAAAATCTTACCAATATTCCGGTATAATAATATTGAAAGAAATAATATCATTTAAAAAAAATAACATCCCTTACCTCAAAAAGATAATACTTCTGATTGGAATACTGGATATAGTGCTGAAGGAACTTGCACCTTATAGTAACACTCAAAGTATCTAAATACTCACAAAAATATGCTTGATAATATAGAGAGAGAAAACTTCTATTTCTGGTGTGATTTTTAATTCTAACCTAAGCACCCTATTTATAGAAAAATGCTTAGAACACCAAAGAAGAAAATTTAATAAAATAATAATATATTATAAAAATTTCCCTACGCCCACTTAGACTTCTGAATTCAGCATGTTTACAACACGTATGGGGCCCACCAAAATAATAAAAACATTTTATTTAAAAAAATATTTAAATCTTCAAAAATCAATTATTCCGGAACTTCAATAATTCATAATAAATAGCCCTTTTGTCAGAAAAATGTGAATCTTATGTCTTTCCATAGAAAATTTAATTCTCTACAACTTTGTAAATTTAAGTTTTTCCAAAATCTAAACAGAAATTGACTGAAATTCACATACGGACGATTTTACAGGCTATAATAAAATTTCAGTAAAAAATGGGGTCCATCAACACACAAAACATGTGTTAAATATTTTTTGTAACAAAAATACTCTTCCTCCTCATTTATTCATATATCACACATTCATTATAAAATATCACCATTATTATATTATTATAATATAATAATATATTTAAATGAATTATTTTATCATAAAAGATAAAATATCAATTTTCAACAATTGTCACATTAAATTTTTTTTCCATCTATATCCAAATAAAATAAATATTTCTCTTATCATATAAATCAATAATTAATTATTCACAAATAATATTACAGAATCACAATACTGACAACCAGGCTGTTCCCAAGAAAAAAGGAAATTTCTAATAAGGATTTCTCCTTACTGACGCGTAATTAGGTGACCAAACTTCTCCTTAGACAGAACTTTCTATACATTGCCAATAATAATACTATCTAATAATATTATTCAAATAATATGAATTATTGATCTGATAAAGAAAAATACTGTGTAGTGACAATTATTGAAACAACAATAATATAAAATATCAACGTAGCAATTATTGAATTAATAAAATATTGAACAGTAATTACTGTAACAATTATTGAGTAGTGCCTTCTTACGTAAGAATCAATAATTGGTGCAAAAACCGTGTACTACTGTACAACAACACGTATTACTGTGTTTTAACCACCGGGTATTCCAACAGTATTAACGGTAACAACTACGCCGTTATTTATAAATAACTTATACTTGTCGTTTTCGTCATCCGATCACTTTTCGCTATGGGGCCCACACAAAGTTGCGCCGTCGTACAAATATTCCCCGACAGTAAGAATATTCCACGACCAAACGAATATTCCTCGACAGCAATGAATATTTTATAACCACTTGCTTATTTAAAATATTTGCGTATTTTACCCATAACTTATCACATTAATCAAATCAACCCTTACTATTTCAAAATAATAAATAGAGGAAAATTAATTTTATTTATAAAAAGTTAGGGTCTTACAACCTCCCCTCCTTATGAAATTTCATCCTCGAAATTGACGTACGTACATGGTATTTCGAATAAGTGTGGATACCTCATTTTCATTTCCATTTCTAACTCCCAGGTCATTTCCTCAATAGCACGGTTCCTCCACAAAACTTTGACTTGTGGTATAACCTTTGTGCGTAGGACATGCTCCTTCCTATCCAAGATCTTGACAGGTACCTCCTCGTACGTTAAGTCTTTAGCTATCTCGTCTGGTTCTAACTCAGTAATGTGGTTCGGGTTTTTCACATATTTACGTAGCGTGGATATGCAAAAAAAACATTATAGACACGAGACATACTTGGCGGTCAAATGAGTCTATAGGCCACATTTCCTACTCGATCAAGAATTTTAAATGGACCAACAAATCGACGGTTGAGATTTCTTCTCTTTATCGACTCTTACTTCTAGAATAACGCCTTCTTGCACCTTCTTCTTTATATTCATCAACTCCGGTGTGTAGCTTGAGCTATTTTAACTTTATCGATTAAAGTCGATTCTACTCGTAAATTCGTTATCTTCACACAGGTTCTTAGAATCTTTAACTCTATCTCCATCTTTTGAAATGAGTCTTTGTGTTCGACAATATCGCACCTGCATACGATCTTCTACTCAACACATCAGCTACCGCGTTTGCTTTTCCAGGATGGTATTAGATGGTATAATCGTAATCTTTCAATAGCTCGAGCCAACGTCATTGTCGCATTTTGAGTTCTTGCAAGCTCTTTTCATATTCCTCGCTCCATTCAAATTTTGTATCCTTACGAGTCAGCTGAGTTAATGAAGTAGCGATTCGAGAAAATTCTTACACGAATCTCTGATAATAACCAGCAAAGCCTAGAAAGCTACATATTTCGATTACTGACTTAGGCTGCTCTCAACTGTGACTCATATCCCAACCTTGGATAGCACGTCACAATGGCACCTATCAGTTTACTACCGCACAAATATGATGTCCCCTACGGAGAGTCTAGCTTCGGTGCATTCCACAATGGAAGTCACCAAATAGAGGCTAGGGTACCAACTCCTGTAGTTGGGTTTCTAACTCCTAAAGTTCAATAGGAGTCATTCGATATGAGATTTTAGAAATGGGTTTTGTACCGGGTTCAAAGTCGATACAAAATTCAATATCACGCTCTGGGAGTAGGCCAGAAAATTCTTCAGGAAATACGTCAAAAAATTTACTAACAACAGAAATATCATTCAAATCTGACGTATTTGTGTTCAAGTCCATGACATGGACTAAGAAAGCTTGACATCCGTTTTTTAATAAGCGAATGGCTTTATGGCCTGATATGAAAGAGTTTGACTTCAATGGTTTGGTTGCTTGAATTCGAATAACAGGTTGCTTAGGAATATGAAAACTAACAACCTTACGAAAGCAATCAATTTTGGCATGATGAGTAGTTAACCAATCAATTCCTAAAATCACATCAAAAGCAAGTATCTTTAAAGAGATAAGATCAACAGGTAATGTGATGGTGCCATCCTGAATCAAGCAAAATTTATAAACAGTAGATGTAATGAAGGTTTCTCTTAACAAAGTTTCAACAAATAAGTCAATGTCTAATTTCTTAAGAGTCAAGTTCAAACGTTGAGCACAAGCAAGAGAGATAAAAGAATGGGTAGAACAGGTATCTAATAAGGTATAGACTCCGCAAGAATACTTTATGATTAACTAACCCGTGATAACTTCGTTCGGTTTCCTCGCGTTTTGGCCAGTCACGACAAACACTTTTCGTGAAACCACTGACTTTGTTTTGTCTGTATCCGCCATTGGTGCCACCGTCCCATTTGGACCTGATTTCGCTATAGGACAAAATCGAGCTATGTGACCGTCTTTTCTACAACTAAAACATACCTTGGAAGGCTATGGATAGTTTGGACTTATGTGTCCCTCATCTCCGCATTTGTAGCATCTAATTGGCGTTCGTTCTCCTACCCTATAATTTATTACTGGTGCTGGTGCTGCTGCCGATATCTTCCCGTCATCGTTAAATCTTCTCTTCTTGAAATTTCCACTTGAATCATTTCTTCTATTATCTTGGCCACGATTACCACCGAAGTGGTTACCATTTCTGGCACGATAATTTCCTCCAGTATGGTTATCATTGCTCTGATGATTGTTGCCACCGGTACGACCCTGGTTGTGGTCCCCGGTTGAACGTACTCATTATCTCGCTCTAATAATTGAGCCCTGTTGACAACGTTTGAATACAGAGAAAATTTGTGAGAAATGAGATGTTGACGTATGTCGTGTTTTAAACCTCTCAGAAACATCCGCGTCATACATTCCTCATTCTCCACCAAATGAGGTGCAAACTTGGATAACTCCGCGAACTTCGCCTCATACTGGGACACCGTCATGTTGTTCTATTCTAGTCTAATAAACTCCACCTCCTTCATATGATAAATACTTTTAGGAAAGTACTTATCATTGAACAGTTTCTGAAATGTTTCCCAAGATATATTGAGTGCGGCTGGCTGGGTACGCTTCACATATTTCCACCAGTAATCTGCATCATTACGGAACATAAAAGTGGCGAATAGAACCTTCTGTTCCTCCGTGCATCCCAAGACATCGATTATCTTGGTAATTTGCTTGACCCACGCCTCTGCCTTAATCGGATCCGGCTTTCCCAAGAATTCTGGTGGTCCCAACTCTTTAAACTGTTTGCCTGTAACAAACCGTTCGTTGCTATCATTTCCACCTGTATTTTGTACATGAGTCTCCCTCGTCTGATTTTGCATGAACTGCAAAAATCTTCTAAACATCTCGTCGTTCATCATCTGATCAGTGGTGTTGTTTATAGGAGGAATATTGTCTTCCTATTGCACGTTCCCCTGGTAGGTGATTAAAGGTGTTTCGACGGTCTCATTCACTCCATTGTTAACATTCTCAACTGCCATTCTCAAATACTGCCATAAAATAAGGGTTAATTAAAGAAAATGACATACCATATAATACCTATATATTCTAACCGACCAACAAATAAGCTTAGGTAGGACACACTAGCGAAGGATTTACTCGTCTCTCCCCTCCTAGTTCTATTCCCTGATCTTCGTCAGAAATCATATCCCTAAGCTCTGATACCAACTGTGACGCCCCCAAAATAGGTTCATTCCACCCAACCCATTATGAGTCGCCAAATACATGGTATAGAAAACAACTACAACTTTATTATTACAATTGTCGTGCAAAATATAACAACACATATACTGTGAGTTTAAATACAAATATTGTCATCTAGACAGTAATCAAACTCAAATGGAGTCCTCATTACAATTATTGATACACGATTTTACAAAATAGTGAGGACTACTAAAACAACTATCTTTAACCATCATTCCATACCCCGACTAGTACCCGCTACATTCTCGCCTCCTGAGAAGAAAAATGGAACAAAAAGGAAAAGGGTGAGCTCAACTAGCCCAGTAAAGAATATTATGACTAAGATAATATAGAACAAACTATCGTTAGTCCTCAACAGGAAAAAATCTGATAGAATACAATAGACAACAAGTTTTAGATCAACAACTGCAGCGAAAACAACAATTCATTAGAAGAGTTAAGTAGAGAATGAAATCTACTATCATCTATAAAATTAAAAGTCCATCATCGATATTTTATCCATGTAACATTAATCAATATACATCTTGAATCAAATAGTCATCTTTGCACTACAGGCCAAAGATAATAATCAGTCGGTCATGTTCATCTCAACACCTGTTCATCTTTGCACTACGGGCCAAAGATATTCATCAAGAAATTATTCATCATTTCACTATAGGCCAAAGATATTCTGTAATATCATCATTTAGGACTGAGGATGATGAAAAATATATTTTAAAGAAAACGAATCCAGTGAGGTAGAAGAACAAATAGTAAGGATTCGTACTTCGGTTTATTCATGGTAAAAAAATACTCCATAATAACTATTGTGGAACTGAATTCGAAAATGAAGATGAAAACATAGATCCAATCAAAGATAGGAACCATAACAGACAATCTTGGACACACAAAAGAAATTATTTTTTTTAATAGTGTCGTATTCATGAATAGTGGCAAATACGTGAATAGTACCGTATACGTAAATAGTAACTCCGACACGAAAAGGTAGAAATTTTACAAGAAAAATTATCATACTTTGTGAATAGTACTCGTGAATAGTAATTCATGAATAGTAACTTGTGAATAGTAACTCATGAATAGTAACTCATGAATAGTAACCTCGACATGAAAAGATAAGAATTTCACAAGAAAAATATTACCAATATTCCGGTATAATGATATTGAAAGAAATAATATCATTTATAAAAAAAATAGCATCCCTTACCTCAAAAAGATAGTACTTCTGACTAGAATACTGGATATAGTGTTGAAGGAACTTGCACCTTATAACAACACTCAAAGTATCTAAATACTCACAAAAATACGCTTGATAATATAGAGAGGGAAAACTTCAGTTTCTGGTGTGATTTTCAATTCTAACCTAAGCACCCTATTTATAGGAAAATGCTTACAACACCGAAGCAGAAAATTTAATAAAATAATAATATATTATAAAAAATTGCTACGCCCACTTAGACTTTTGAATTCAGCACGTTTACAACACATGTTGGGCCCACCAAAATAATAAAAATGTTTTTATTAAAAAAAATATTTAAAACTTCAAAAATTAATTATTTTGGAACTTCAATAATTCATAATAAATAGCCCTTTTATCAAAAAAAATCGAATCTTATGTCCTTTCACAGGAAATTCAATTCTCTACAACTTTGTAAGTTTAAGTTTTTCTAAAATCCAAACAGAAATTGACCGAAATCCATATACGAACGATTTTACAGGCTATAATCAAATTTCAGTCAAAAATAGGGTCCATCAACACACGAAACATGTGTTAAATATTTTTTTATAACAAAAATACTCTTCCTCCTCATTTATTCATATATCACAAATTCATTGTAAAATATCACCATTATTATATTATTATAATATAATAATATATTTAAATGAATTATTTTATCATAAAAGATAAAATATCAATTTTCAACAATTATCACATTAAAATTTTTCTCCATCTATATCCACATAAAATGAATATTTTTCTTATCATATAAATTAATAATTAATTATTTAAAAATAATATTACAAATTTACAATACTGACAACAAGGCTGTTCCCAGGAAAGAGGGGGTTTTTCAATAAGGATTTCTCCTTACTGACGCGCAATTAGGTGACCAAACCTCTCCTTAGACAAAACTTTGTAGACATTGTCAATAATGCTATCTAATAATATTATTCAAATAATATGAATTTTTGATCAGATAATGAAAAATAATGTGTAGTGACAATTATTGAAACAATAATAATATAAAATATCAACGTAACAATTATTGAATCAATAAAATATTGAACAGTAATTACTGTAATAATTATTGAGTAGTGCCTTCTTACGTAAGAATCAATAATTGGTGCAATACCGTGTGCTACTGTACAACAATGCGTATTACTGTGTTTTAACCATCGGGTATTCCAACAGTATTAACGGTAACAATTACGCCGTTATATATAAACAACTTATACTTGTCGTTTTTGTCATCCAATCGCTTTTCGTTATGGGGCCCACACAAGGCTGCGCCGTCGTACAAATATTCTCCGACAGTAAGAATATTCCACGACCAAACAAATATTCCCCGACAACAATGAATATTTTATAACCACTTGCTTATTTAAAATATTTGCGCATTTTACCCATAACTTACCACATTAATCAAATCAACCCTTACTATTTAAAAATAATAAATAGAGGAAAATCAATTTTATTTATAAAAAGTTGGGGTCTTACAGCGGTTTCTAGAAGAGCGTTTGTCGTGACTGCCCAAAACACGAGGAATCCGAACGAAGGTATCACGAGTTAGTTAATTATAAATTCTTGCGAAGTTTATACCTTACTAGATATCGGTTCTACCCATTCTTTTATCTTTCCTACTTGTGCTCAACATTTAAACTTGACTCCGGAAAAATTAGAATTTGACTTATCTGTGGAAACTCCGTTAGGAGAAACTTTTATCACATCCACTGTTTATAAATCTTGTTTGATCCAAGTGGGCACAATCACATTATCTACTGATCTTATCTATTTAAAGATACTTGCGTTTGATGTGATTTTAGGGATTGATTAGTTAACTACTCATCATGCCAAAATTGATTGTTTCGTAATGTTGTTAGTTTTCATATTCCTAACCAACCTGTTATGCAAAATCAAGTAACCAGATCATTAAAGTCAAACACTTTCATATCAAGCCATAAAGTCATTCGTTTATTGAAAAACAGATGTCAAGCTTTCTTAGCCCATTTCATGGATTTAAACAAAAAATACGTCAGATTTGAATGATATTTCTGTTGTTAGTGAATTTCCCGACGTATTTCCTGAAGAATTTCCTGGCCTACGATATTGAATTTTGTATCGACTTTGAAACCGGTACAAAACCTATTTCTAAAATCTCATATCGAATGGCTCATATTGAACTTCAGGAGTTAAAACCCCAACTATAAAAGTTGGTACCCGAGCCTCTTTCTGGTGACTTCCTTTGTGGAATGCACCAAAGCCAAACTCTCCGTAGGGGACTCTATATTTATGTGGTGGTAAAACAATAGGTACCATTGTGACGTGCTATCCAAGATTGGGATATGAGTCACAATTGAGAGAAACCGAAGTCGGTGACCAAAGTACGTAGCTTTCTAGGCTTAGCTGGTTATTATCGGAGATTCATGTAAGGATTTTCTCGAATTGCTACTCCGTTAACTTAGCTGACTCAGAAAGATACAAAATTCGTATGGAGCGAGGAATGCGAGAAGATTTTCCAAGAGCTCAAGAGGCGACTCATTTCGGCACATGTTCTGGCCATATCATCCTGGAAAAGCAAATGTTGTAGCTGACGCATAGAGTAGAGGATCGTATGGGGGTACGCGTGCGATGTTGTTAACATAAAGACCCATTTTGTATGACTTACAAAGGATGGAGATAGAGTTAAATACTCCAAGTACCCACGTGATGATATCAAATATACGAGTAGAACCGACTTTAATCGATAAAGTTAAAGCTGCTCAAGCTACACACCAGAGCTTATGAATATAAAGAAGAAGGTGTAAGAAGGCGTTATTCTAGAAGTAAGAGTCGATGAAGAGAAGAAAGCTCAAACCTTCGATTTATTTGAAATCCTCGATCGTGTAGGAACTGTGGCCTATAAACTCGCCTTAACGCTAAGTATGTCACGTGTTCATAACATTTTTCACGTATCGATGTTACATAAATATGTGGACGACCCAAACCATATTATTGTGTTAGAACCAGACGAGATAGCTGATGATTTAACGTACGAGGAGGTTCCTGTCAAGATCTTGGATAGGAAAGAACATGTCCTACGCACAAAGGTTATACCACAAGTTAAGGTTTTATGGAGGAACCATGCTGTGGAGGAAATGACCTGGGAGTTGAAATCAGAAATAAAAGCGAGGTATCCTCACCTTTTCGAAATACCAAGTGCGTACGTCAATTTCGAGGACGAAATTTCATAAGGAGGGGCTGAATTTTTTTTATATAAATAAAATTAAATTTTCTTCTATTCATTATTCTAAATTAATAAGGTGTTAATTTGATATAATACTTTGGTTATGGATGAAATGTGTAAATTTTATAAAATAAGCAAGTGGTTATAAAATATTCATTGTTGTCGGAGAATATTCGTTTTGTCGTGGAATATTATTTTTGTTGGGGAATATTTGTACGACGGAGCAGCCATTTGTGGGCCCCATAGCGTAAAACGGTTGGATGAAGGAAAACGACAAAGTATGAGTTTTTATAAATAACGGCGTAATTGTTACCGTTAACACTGTTGAAATACCTGATGGTTAAAATACAATAATACGCGTGGTTGTACAGTAGCACATGGTTTTGCATAGTATTGCTGAATTATTGATCTTTACGTAAGAAGGCACTACTCAATAATTGTTACAGTAATTATTGTTTAATATTTTATTTTATTGATTCAATAATTGTTGCGTTGATATTTTATATTATTGTTGTTTCATAATTGTCATTGCATAGTATTTTCCATTACCAAATCAATAATTCATATTATTTGAATAATATTATTAGATAGCATTATTTGTAATGCCTAAGGAAGTTCTGTCTAAGGAGAGGTTTGGTCACCTAATTGCACGCCAAAAAGGAGAAATCCTTATTGGAAATCCCCCTCTTTCTTGGGAACGACCTGGTTGTCATAATTGTGATTCTGTAATATTATTTGTGAATAATTAATTATTGATTTACATGCTAAGAAAATATTTATTTGATGTGCATATAAATGATGAATTTATTTATGTGCTTATAAATGAAGGAATTAATGTTGAGGTGTTTTATCAGTATTTTTATCAGAATGGAGGTATTAAAAATCAAACCAGTGTTCTGGAGATATATTGCGTGAGTTATAATTTTTAATCCGACAGTTGGATCGTTGTGATTTTTGAATAAGTTATACATATATATGAGTATATGTCCACAAATTTTGAACCGTTAAAAATGAACGTATGATTTGTTATGAATTTTAAGAGGTGACTGGTTCAAAAATTGTTAAAGTTTCAGAATTTATTATTTTGGTAAAAAATTCTAGAATTGGTGGGCCCCACTTTTGGTTGGTGAGAAATATGCTCAAATTGAATTTTAAATGTGGTGCGTGGCAATAGTAGCAGGTAAAGCCATCAGGTAGCAGGTCAAGTCTGCTTCGGCGTGCTAACATTTTCCTATAAATAGAGGGCTAAGTTAGAATTGAAAATCACACCAGAAACATAAGTTTTCTTTTTCTCTGTATTATCGAGCGTATTTTGTAAGCATTTAGATACTTTGAGAGTTGTTATTTAGTACAACTTTCATTCAGCATCATATCCGATATTTCGATTTGAAGTACTATCATTTTGAGGTAAGGGATGTTATTTTTTCGTAAATGATAATATTTCTTTTAATATCATTATGCCGAAATATTGGTCTGAACTTTTTATCAAATTTGGAACCTTTTGTGTCGGGGTTACTATTCACGTATACGTCACTATTCACGTATACGGCAACATTCACGAATACAGTACTATTTATGAGTATTGTTCACGAAGTATGATTTTTCTTGTGGAATTTCTACCTTTTTGTGTCGAGATTACTATTCACGTATACGGCACTATTCACGTATACGGCACTATTCACGAATACAGCACTATTCACCGAAAAATGAAAATTTTCCTTTTTATCCAAGATGTCTATTATGGTTACTATCTTTGATTGTATCCATGTTTTAATCTTTATTTTTGAATTCTGCTTCACAATTGGTTCTTATGAAATATTATTGATCTTGGATAAACTGTAATATGAATTCCTAATATTTATCTTTCTGTCTCACTGGATTCGTTTTCTTTCAAATATTTTTCATCATCCTCAGTCTTAAATAATGATGTTACTGAATATCTTTGGCCTGTAGTGCAAAGATAAATGATTAACTGATGAATATCTTTGGCCCTTAGTGCAAAGATGAACAGGTGTTGAGATGAACATGACCGACTGGTGATACAAATGAATATCTTTGGCCTGTAGTGCAAAGATGAATATTTGATTAAAGATGTATATTGAATGTTGTTACAAGGATAAAATATTGATGATGGACCTTTAAATCTTAGAAGATAGTAGAATTCATTCTCTACTTGACTCTTCTAATGGATCACTGTTTCCGCTGTAATTATTGATCTAAAACTTGTTATCTATTATATTTTATCAGATTTTTCTTGTTGAAGACTAATGACAATTTTTTGTATATTATCTTAGTCATAATATTCTTTACTGGGCTAGTTGAGCTCGCCCTTTTCCTTTTTGTTCTATTTTTCTTCCCAGGAGGTGAGAACATAGCAGGAACTAGTCGGGGTATGGAGTGATGGTTCAGGATAGCTATTTTAGTAGTCCTTACTATTTTGTAAAATAGTGTATCAATAGTTGTAATGAAGACTTCTTTTGAGTTTGAATACTGTCTAGTAGACAATATTTGTATTTAAACTCACAGTATGTATTGTCGTATTTTGAACGTCAATTGTATTATTAAAGTTGTAGTTTGTTTCTGTACCGTGTATTTGGCTACTCAAAATGGGTGATGTATACCTATTTTGGGGGCGTCACAGACTCGAGTTTAGCCCTATCCACCTCAAGTCCCTTCTTCGAAACCTTGTGTCCCAGAATTATTCCTTTTTGTACCATAAAATGGCACTTTTCCCAATTCAGTACTAAATTTGTTTCAACACACCTTCTCAAGACCACCACCAAATTCACAAGTCATAAATCAAAAGAATACCCAAATATCGAGAAATCGTTAATGAATACCCCCACATTCTGTTCCACCAAATCTGAAAAATAGCCATCATGCATCTCTGAAAGGTGGCTGGAGCATTGCACAACCCGAAAGACATCTTTCTGAAAGCAAAAGTGTCGTATGGACATGTGAAGGTTGTCTTTTCCTGGTCCTCCGGAGCTATCACAATTTGGTTGTATCCTGAACAACCGTCCAGAAGGCAATAATACTCATTACCCGCCAATCTATCCAACATCTGATCGATAAATGGCAGTGGGAAGTGATCTTTCCTTGTGGCTTTGTTAAGCCTGCAATAGTCCATGCAGACTATCTACCCAGCCACTGTTCGTGTTGGAATCAACTCATTATTTTCATTGGAGACCACGGTCATACCACCCTTCTTCGGTACACATTGCACTGGGCTCACCCATGTACTATCTGAAATAGCATAGATTATGCCTGCATCCAACCATTTCAATACTTCTTTCTTGACCACTTCTTTCATTATCAGATTAAGTCTTCTTTGTTGCTCCACCGACGGCTTACTATCATCTTCCAATAGAATCTTATGCATGCAAAACGAAGGGTTGATCCCTTTTATGTCTGCTATAGTCCATCCAATAGCCGACTTGAACTCTCTAAGGACTCGTAGCAGTTTTTCTTCCTGAAAATATGTTAGTGCAGAAGAAATAATCACAGGTAGCTTTGAATCTTTATTTAAAAATGCATACCGTAAATGATCTGGAAGTGGTTTCAATTCAAGTTCTAGAGGTGTCTCAAGAGATGGCTTCAATTTTACTGATGTCTCTCCAGATTTCTTCAATGGCTCAACAGGTGTTTTGAATTTTCTGAATTGTGGAGTAGTATCAAGAAATTGCACAAGTTCTTCAAATTACTCATCCTCTAGTTCTGAATTTTTAGCAATAACACTTCTCAACGGTTCATGACCCATCAAACTCTCTACTTCATCATTTAAGACCTGATCCACCAAATCAACCCGAAAGCATTCCTCTTCGTCTGTCGAAAACTTCATCATCTTGAATACGTTAAAGGTAACCTCCTGATCATGAACACGCATAGTGAGTTCCCCTTTTTGCACGTCTATCAAGGTCCTTCCTGTGGCTAAGAATGGTCTCCCCAGTATGATTGGTATATTCTTATCTTCTTCATAATCTAAAATGATGAAATCAGCCGGAAAGATGAATTTATCCACTTTTACCAGTACATCTTCAACAATTCCCCGTGGATAGGTGATGGATCTGTCAGCTAGCTGCAAAGAAATATTTGTCGGCCTTGGATCCGGCAATCCCAACTGGTTGAACACTGACAAGGGCATCAAATTTATGCTTGCCCCAAGATCATACAGACGTTTACTGAAACTCATCTTTTCGATCGTACATAGAATTGTGAAACTGCCCGGATCTTTCTGCTTTGGAGGTAGTTTACGCTAAAGCACTGCACTGCATTCCTCTGTCAAGGCCACTGTCTCAAATTCTTCTAATCTCCTCTTCCTTGACAATATACCCTTCATGAACTTTGCATAACTTGGCATCTGTTCCAATACCTCAGCGAAAGGTATGTTAATCTGCAGTTTTTAAAAGACCTCCAAGAACTTGCTGAATTGCTTATCTTCCCTCTACTTATTCAATCTCCGTGGATACGAAATCGGAGGGTAAACTCTTGGTATTTGATTTACGGGCCTCTCAACTTAACCTACTTTATCCTTCTCTTCTTGCTGTAACTCATAATCTTCCTTACTTGCTTTCTTCTCAGACAACTTTTCTACCTCGCGCGCCCGCGCGTCTTCCCCTTGTAAACATGTCGCGGGCGCGCCTGGTTGATTTCCTGCACACTTCTTCCTAAACCAAAGTGTGATTGCCTAACATTATTCCTTCCCTTCTTTTATTGGATTTGTCTCCGTGGTACTTAGCAATGAACCCTGGGGCCTGTTGTTAAGCATGCTCGCCATTTGACCCATTTGAGTTTCCATATTCTTCATAGCCACTACTTGGCTTTTAATCATCACTTCTGTGTTTGCCATGTACTTCATCATCATCTGCTCCATTTCTGATTTCTTTTCTTGCTGAGGTGCAACTGGAATATGATGTTATTGTTGAGAAAATCCCAGTGGGTAGGGTGGTCTAGGTGCAAACTGTTGCTGCGCTGCCTGTGACTGAAATTAATTATTCAGTTGAAACTGATTCTGTTGATTTCCTTGATTATTTGACCAACTAAAGTTTGGATGGTTGCGGTTGTTGGAGTTGTATGTGTTCTGAAATTGTCCCTGATCCTTCCTATAATTGCTTATATACTGTACAGACTCCGAGCTGATAGGACATTGATCCGTTGAATATGACACCGCACAAATCTCACACACAAAGGCAACTGTCTTCGCCTTGGTCTCTATCAACGAATCAATTTTCTTTGCCACGGATGCCATCTATGCTGACAATTGTGTGATAGCATCCACTTCTAACAAACCTGTAACTCTGGGCTGTGGCATCCTGGCTGTAGGGTTTTGGAAATCATTCGCTGCCATTGTCTCAATGAGAGTATAGGCCTCTTCATAAATATTTGCCCATAAAGCTCCTCCTGTAGCTGCGTCTACAATCGGCCTGAACTGCCATCCCAATCCATTATAAAATGTGTTGATCACCATCCAATCTGGCATGCCATGGTGTGGACATTTTCTTAGCATCTCTTTGTATCTCTCACAGGCTTTATATAAAAATTCACCCTGTTGTTGCTCAAACTGGTAAATTGATGAACTCATCTTCGCAGTCTTAGCCGTTGGAAAAAACTTGGCTAAGAATTTTTGTGCTAGGTCCTCCCATGTGGTTATAGATCCCAAAGGCAAAGAGTGAAGCCAACTTCTTGCTTTATCCCTTAGTGAAAATGGAAAAAGCCTTAGTCTGATAGCATCCTCTGTCACCCCGGTGTATCTGAAACTCGATAGGTGTTCATTAGGATCATCTGTAGTAGCACCCCCAAACTGTACCAAAATTTGCACCATTTGAATCGTGTCCAGCTTTATCTCAAAGGTATTAGCTGCTATCGCTGGTCTGACTGTACTTGACTGCAGTCCATTAATATTTGGCATAACATAGTCTCTTAAAGCCCTATGCTCATCTCTTTGTTCCGCGGCTGCCATATTAGATGTTGTAGTCTCTAGCTCTTCTTGTATATTTCTACGTGCTCTTGATTTCCAACCCCTACAATTGATGTTATCCTGTAAAGGTGTTAACTCGAGATTGGAGGATCGAGTGCGCATATACTATATACGAGTGCCATAAATAAGAAAAAAAAAATAAAAATGAGACAAGATTAGAATTGTCTAAGTCATACAATTTAGCTTAAAATTCATGATAATAATAATAGAATTAAATGCCTTCCCCCGGCAACGGCGCCAAAAACTTGTTGCCTCCTTTTTAGATCTAACAAAAGGACTCTAACTCATGCAAGCGTACATGAGTCAACAAGTAATATAGAGTAAGTAAAGTATCGATCCACGGAGAAAGGTTTCAAAACTAAATTATTATGCATCAACTATATCACTATTTTTATATGCTTAAACGAACGCTATAATTTTTTTTTTATTAATCTAACTCAAATAATGACCATAAGAAAAATAATAGAATAATAAATCAAATTTGGAAATAATGGGATTCTAACTTCAATTCATATCTCATCTAAATAATACCGGCATGCAAGATCATTCATGTATCAAGGAAAATTAGCCAAGAGCACAAAACTAGACATAACCATTTTTCAATGCATTATGACCTGCTTACATATCCTCCACATGCAATAGAAATTATGTAATCATCAATAAAACCAACATCGCTATATTTCTATGTGACTTTGCAATAATACTGATTTAAAGCATAAGCTTTTATATCACTACACACGGTGAAACAGTATATTTCTATCTGGTTCACGAAATATAAAGCTAAATAATTCAGCCTTATAAACGCATGCTATCATGATTACAACCATACTCACATGTCATATTTCAATTCCATACAAGTACATAAAATGAATGGTGATTAGACATTCATGCAATCAATTCAATCATAATAGAATTTCTATGATAACAACACAATCAAGCATTCAGGCTATTAATATTAGACTACATATCAATATCCGTCAGAATCCCATAATGGAGTTTAGTTCATCGCTGAACCGAAAGCCATTATGGGATTAAAGCAACACATGGAAAATAAATAAAAATAATTGAGAGAAGATAGAATCGATCAAACCCAATTGCTGATTATATTCCAAGAGTTCTGTTCAAATCCTCAATAATCACCAGCAATATAAAAGTAGTCCGTAATCAATGATGGAATTCTAAAGAAGAAGTATAAAATATTAATCCTATGCTTGGATCCTCTTTGGAATTTTTGTTCTAAGCGTAGAACCCTAATTCTCTATTATGAAAAACTGATAAAACAAGAGATGATCGCGTTTGGTACCAACCAGAGTAGTTTATACCAACTCAAACACTTCAAATTTTAAAATTACAATAAAGTCAACAAATGCAGTTGATGACGCGCACGGCCGCGCGCGATCCCTATATAAAACAGGCGCGGGCGCGCGAGTATGCAAATTAAGCCTCTGCCAGTTCTAGGCGCGGGCGCGCATGTTCTAGTTGATATAGTCGCGCGGCTCCTGCAATCTTCATTCTTGTGTTCTGCTATTGCTGCTTCCTTATCACGCTGCTAATGATTTTTTGACATGCTACTATTACTTCTTTGTCCATCAATGCTTAGTTTCCTTTCTCCACTCGACCCTCGCATCATGCCTTCACTGATCTCATGCCACCTACCAACGATGAGCTATACCATTTCCTGCATTTTCACACCAGAGGAGTTCTCAGTACATGCAATGCAAAATAACACGAAATGCAACTAAAAGCATACTAAAATGTACTTGAGATGGGCATATTTTGCGTGAATTGATATCCAATAAGTAGGTATAAAACCAACTTATCATATATAATCATATAAATTTCTCGGTCCTTACAAAAATTGTACGGACATAATTAATCCTACCATTTTCCTTTCTTTCACTTACTCTTTGTGTTCCCTCATCGAAAACCTCTTAACCAAATGATCAGATGCTCCGATCCACACTTGAAGCACACTCCTTTCCTCGGGTTGGGGCAATTAGGAGAAATGTGTCTCTCATGGTCATAATTATAACATACCTTCTTTCCTTTCTAGCATACACATACGTGGTTCTTCCCATAATTTTTTACTCCATTACCTGATTACTCTCACCTTTTCACCCTTTTCAATCCATTCTCTTTTCCTCTTCTTACTCAGAGCTTCACATAATACACTACGTTCAGCTTCCATTCTATCAACTTGCGCCTTCTTTATCAAGCTCATCCGCCATACCTATTAACGCCATTGCGAATTGAAAGATTAAAACTCTTTATTTCTTTTCCCTTTCCTTCAGGGTGAACACCTTTTTTTCAGAGCCAGTACTTTCCCTAATGCTTGACCATTTATGGTCGTTGCTTTACCTTTATCTTCTCTTTCTATCTTTACTTCTGGCTTGATCTAAACCTCCTTGAATGTTGTTTCTTCTTCATTTACTTTAGTCTCAGGGTGATCTTCATGATCACCTTCCAAATCTACCAACGATTCGCCTATTATGATCTCTTTAGAAGGTATAGTCCTAACTACTACACCGCTAACTACTTCAACTGGCACTTCCAATTTGTTTTCAAAATATTCTTCCATAATCATCTTCCCAACATTCTAAGTTAACACCTCGACTAATAACTTCGATGTAACCTCTAACATTTCAGTATCCACGTGGATATCTCTAGTCTCATCGTCTCACGACTTACTACAATCAAATTTTACATCTTGATTAACATACAACAATAATTTATATTTATTACCACAAATAATAATTTATTTATGTTATTTTTACTTCTTTAGACTCCTTCCCCATTAATTTTTCGTAATTCACCTCTTACAAACTCTTCATGAGTTTAACTACCCTCTAACTTTTCCATCTCCTCTAAGGTTATAACCTCAAGTATCCCTACTTAAGGCTTCTAACCTACACATTTGATAACAACCTGTGACGCCCCCAAATATGGGTACCTTCAAACCCGAGTTTGGTGCTACATGGTATTATAACATCCACATATATATCTAGCTATATAATCTTAACAACACTAATATAATTACTATATTATTACATCATATCCGCTCAATCCCAAATTTTGTAACCATTACATTCATAATATTACATGTTACATAGTAATATTAAGCTCTTACACGATCTTCTATTTCTTCCTCTTTATCCTTCCTTTATCCTTACTGGATTCTTCAATACGTTCGACCTTAGTTGAAATCTTATAATTTAAGCAAGGATGAGCATTAACTTTCTCAACAAGTATAACAATTCAACAATAAAATCAAAAATCATATGATCTCATTCAATAACTAAACAAATAGCTATGAAGTACTATGAATAATAAAATGACATTTTTCTTTCCTTTAAAGCATTTCAAAATAAAATAAAAGTCATATATTCTAAGTTAGTCAATGGACCAATAACTTTCTTCTTTCTTTACTTGAAAGGATAACCCTGACATTGAAACCATAAGTTGGATATTCCTTACGAGTACGTCTAAGTTATCAGCCTATAGTAATCTATGTTGTACAACACTTAACCGGTTAAACGTATTTACATTTAAGATTTGACACCTTGCATGTCAGTCGAAAACATGACTTAAAACATTTGTTTATTCTTGCCACAAGTAAAGTTTATACAAGAGTTAGAAACTTGCCACAAGTAAAACTTGTACAAGATTAGTAAATTTACCATTAGCGTTTTATATAATCTCGATGATATTCGTCCTTTAAATGTCTAACATTTACATTAACCATAACACACCAACTAGACACATAATGACACCAAATTTGGTTTACGTTAACTTTACTTATTACTTTTCATATTTGTGTCATTAGACTTGAAGAACTTTTCAAGTTTGTTATTACTTATCATAGCTTTTTGGCATTCACTCATCATACGGCCATTATCACCTTCGTAAACATTCAAACCATATGCCTTTGCATATGCTTAGCACGATCTCAAAATCTTTTATAACACTAATTGATTTAGATAAGCGTTTTATGTTGTCTTTACCTACGATTTTATTATTAAAAATTGTAACTTCATTCGGTTCATTCCATTCGTTATAGCTTTCTGACGTTTATATATCATTCTTACAATTACGTTATATTAACGTCCAAGCCATACACTCTTGTGTATGCTAAGCACGTCCATTCTACGCGTATAATAAACATTTACATTGCTTAAATATTTTACGTTTATAATGTTTTACTTCTCCTTTTATTTAACATTTGTAACGACCCCAAAATTCATACAATTCATCTCTCGAATACGGTCGTTAACAACACGTCTACCTTCTGATTTTACATAATTATTCGATGTTAAACTTAATAAAATACAAAATAATTTAAACTTTTATATCTTTTTAATTTAATTCCTTGGATCAAAACATTTATCATCTATGTAACGACCCGAAATTTCAAATTGTATTATTAAATATTTATTGAATAATATAAATATTTATTTGATGTGTCTATTATTGAATTGATGAAATAAATATTTTATTGATGTGATGGTTGTTAGTAAATATTTATGAATCTAAATTTATTAGATAATATTCTAAATTAAATTAATTTATAATTTAGAGAATTGTAGTATAACATAAGATGTTATATTATTGTTTTGATTTAATAATTTAGATGGTATATTAGATTATTAAATAAAGTTATAATAAAAATTATAATTTTGTGATATTTGCTAAAATGCTATATTTAATTAAAATATAGTATGTGATTAATTTAATGGGTTAATGTTGGATATGGAAATTCAAATAAATGATATGTGATTATAAATTATAAACTAAAGTGTTTATTAAAATAAATTAAAAAGGGTTTAATTTAGTTTTTGCCAGACAAGGCTTAATATATTAATTCTTTAAAAATTAAAGGGTTTTGCCAAATAAAGCCTTATGGCTTTTGGATTTTTAAATTTTGAATTATAATAATATAAATAAAATAAATAAAGCAAATTAAATAATAAATAAAATATAACTATAACTTATACGTTATTTTATAACTGATATCTTATTAAGTATGCGTATTATATCAGTTTCTTTTTACGCTTTAGTTAGTCTATATTGGCTATACTGAGAGTTTCAGAGAAAAGTTAAGAGCGAATTGAGAGAGATTGAGAGAATTCTTGAGTTTTCCAAAGAAAGTTCAGTGGTGAGAACAAGGATTTCGAGCATTTTGAAGGTATTTTATCTAAACCTTAGTATTATATATATATATATATATATATATATATATATATATATATATATATATATATATATATATAAAGTTCTACGACAACAATTTTATACTCTGTGAATTTCTATGTTTTGGGTTGTTGTTATACAAATAAATTATGATGATTATATGTGTCTGTGATGTTAGAGTTTATGTTTAAACAAGAAGTTTGTATGCTAAAATCGTTGGCAGTAGGAAGAAAATAACGTCAGTATATGTATTTTCATATGGTTCGTGAAAAGTATCAATTGTAGTGGCCAATTAGTATGTGAAATTGTAAATTGAAGCTTGATTATGTTAATCCATTAAGAAAAGAGCATAGCGTAATTTGAATGAAGCAATTTGGCGAAGTATTGAATTGACAGTGATGATTTTTGGGATGCATATCAAAAATTGAGTTGTATATGAAAAACATGAAATTTGAGAAATTAAAATAGTTTTAGTTGTTGTTAAATTGTTCTAATTGGTTGAATATGTTAACAAACATGTTTGTGATAGTTTTATATCAATTGTAGGTGTTAGTTTCACTGTTTTGTGGGTGAAATTCTTGTTAATTGGCCTAAAAACTGTGTCGAATCACGTTCTGCAAAACTAAAACTGATGCATCGAGCAGGCGCGCTGCCTCTTGGCGCGGGCGCACTGCCATCCAGTATAAAACAGGCGCGGCCGCGCTAGTACCCTATCACAGACAGTGAAGTCTGTTAATTATGCAGACTTTGGACGTTCAATGTAACTTAGCTTAATGTTAGGTTAATGTGAGAATCATGTAACAACAAGGTTAAACAGAGTCATGTTAGGTGGATTGTAAATTCAAAATTGTAAAAGTGATTAGTAAGTTACGAACGTGTTATGCGTAACTCGATTTATACAATGAATGTTAGATAAATGTTGTGATTTTAACACTTGGGAATTCTGAAATATATATGGTAGCATAAGACTTGTGCTAAAATAACAAGTTTAGCTAGTAATGCGTTTTATATTGAAAAGTGAATATTAGTATGTCTAATAGATGTTGTGGTTTTAATACTGTGTATAGGTGAACGTGAGTTTTAATATTTTAGCTTATGCTTGAGGCAAGTTTTCTAACTCTACCTTGTTATTATAGAGCAAGTTTATTTACTCTATCTCAATTACAATTACGCAAGTTTCCTAAATTTTATTCTTATGATGGAGTAAGTTTCTTGTATCTAGTTTGTTTATGATGATGCAAGTTTCCAGAACCTTATCTCTTTACATTGAGCATGTTTTAACCCTAATTCATTGGAATTCTAATCATTGTTGAATTACTCTAACTTGTGTATAGTTAAACAAGTTTCCTTAGTTCATTCTTTTGTAGTAAATGCTTTTTGAACTTTAATTCCTAGTATTGAATTGTCGTACTTCAATCACGTTGCTTAAGTTGTTACAGTGTTGAGTAAGCTTTGTTCTAGCTTGCTATCAATCAGTGTATATTCAGTAATTAACTTTCTAATTCGACAAGATCATAGACCTAGCTTATTATTGTTCAAGCGAAGGTTTATCATTTTATTTAATACTTATGCTCTCTAGTTATTTTTCGTAAGGGGTATTATTTCTTTCGTATTCATGAAGAGAGTTATTTTCTTTCAATACTCGTAAGGGTTGTTATTACATTCTTTATTATTCTGTGGGAATAACCTGTCTACACAGACTACCGTATGCATGGTGAAATCTTTTGTTATTCCATTCTTTATTATTCTATGGGAATAACCTGTCTACACGGACTACCACATGTATGTTAAAATCTTTTGTTATTTCATTCTTGATTATTCTGTGAGAATAACCTGTCTACGTGGACTACCGCATGCCTGGTGAATAACCCTTCGTATTCAATTGTTATTAAATTATGGAAATGATCTATCTACGCGGACTACCACATGACTGGTGAAAATCTATTTGCAGTTTCGTATATTATTTCTTTTCATATTCTTAAATCTAAACAACTTATGGTAAATATTACTTCTATAATTCTTGAAATTAGTGGAATATCATTTAGTTTTGCGCTTCATCCAGTATCGTTTCATTGGAATATTTATCTGAACTTTCTTATTAAATATCAATATTTTCACCCAGGGTACTATCCAGGGATTACTATTCACTCGAATATTATTCACCAGAGGATTTGGGGTACTTTTTATACCGAATTACTATTTATGGAGTACTATTCACTCATGTACTATTCACCTGAGGTACAATTCATAACAAAAATTGATTTCTTTTCGGTCCAAATCATTTTTGATACAATATTATTCTTGAATTTTACTCCATAAAGATGTATCATGTTGACAATTTGGACATTATTGAATTCTGGATAAATTAAATTATAAATATTTAAAAATTTATCATTTGCTTTCTTTTAATTGAATTCTTATATCATTGTCAACATCCTCATGCTTATATTGTGATAAAAGTCATATGTGGCTTACGTGCATAGATGTACTATTGATAGGTATGATTATGACCATGGATTATTCGGTATAATCATGATCGTAATGTTACAAATGATGTGGTAAAAGTCCTCATTGGCCCGTAGTGCATTAATGGACAATTGTTGATTTAATCATGACCATTGATGATTACATGAATATCATTGGCTCGTAGTGTAGGGATAATTCGATGATGTGGTTTATTTATTAAGTTGAGTCTCAGCGATAAAGTTGATAAAAAAATTTTTAAATCATAGAATATAATAGATATCATGCTCTACTTGACTCTTCTAATGGATTGCTTGCTCCGCTGCAGTTAAACTTGATGTTTATTGTAATTTATCAGTTTAACACTTTTGAAGGCTAACGATAACTTATTCTGCATTATCTTAGTCATAATATTTCTTACTGGGCTAGTTGAGCTCACCCTTTTGCTTTCATTGTTCACTTCAGGAAATGAGAATATAGCTGGGACTAGTCGGGGAACAGGGTGACATTCCTAGATGGTGGCTATAGTAGTCCTCATTATTCTATGAAATAGTATGATAATAAATGTAATGAGGACTTCATTTGAGTTTGAATACTGTGTAAGACCCCAATTTTTATGAATAAAGATTATTTATTTTATAAATATCATTTTTGAATATTAAGGTGTGAATTTGTTATAATTGTGGGTAATATTTATAAATTTTGCAAAGTAAGCAAGTTGTTATATAATATTCGATTGGTCGGGGAATATTCGTTTTAACAGGAAATATTCGTACAACGACACAATCATTGATGGACCCTACAAAAGAATTATTGTCGGAATGAGAAAACGACAAAAATATCTTTTTATAAAAATAACGGCGGAAGTTTTATCGTTAACTGTTAAAATACCCGTTGTTAAAAGTGTAGTAATACGCGTGGTTGCTTAGTAGCACACAGTATTGATTATTGATGCTTACATGAGAAGTCACTCACTTTTGTTCAATTATTGCTACAGTAATTGTTGCATAGTATCTAACGTTATTTGATTCAATTATTTTTGATATTTTATAAATTATTAAATCAATATTTGAGACGATACATTATTCATATTATTATTTGTAATATTGACGATGTCTACAAAGTTCTATCGAGGAGAGGTTTGGTCACCTAATTGCGCGTCAATAGGAAGAAATCCTTATTGAAAAGCCCCCTCTTTCCTGGGAATGATCTGGTTGTTAAATATTGCGAATAATAATAATGATGAATAAATATTGTTAAAAATATTGAGGGGATTATTTATGACGTATTTTTTATAAATTTTGCTTATTATATGGACCCCATTTACCCATTTTTAAAATCATAGGTAGAAAGTTATCTCAGTTTTATTTTATTACACACACACACACACACACACACACACACACACACACACACACACACACATATATATATATATATATATATATATATATATATATATATATATATATATTATGCCGCATATAGCATTTTTTTTGTTATGCTTCGATATTGTGAAATTGCCATTTTATCTCTACCTATTATGGGTCTGTTAAACCATTGATCTTAAATTCTTTGTTTTTGACATTTGGATTAGATGAGGAGGACTATTAATAATGACATTGGCTTAGATTTCTTCATGTTCCACATGATCCATTTGAAGTATTTTGTTGTTTGGAAATTAACCTTTTCTTTGGACAAAATATAAAGTCACGGGTGGAGAAAAAATGAAATGGGGGAGGGAGAGGAGTTGCCGGGAATGGAGGGCATCACTTTTATTATATATATATATATATATATATATATATATAAATATATATATATATATTATAATAAGTTTTGTTTTTATGAAAAATAGAATATATTATATTTTATTGGTTACATAGTGCTGCATAGTGAAAATTAAAATTATTTCAGACGATTCAAATTATGCCTGTGAATTGCTAGTACTGTGCGTCCGTGATTATTTTCAAATAGTATCATTTCCATTCTCCTATAAATAGGATGCTTAGTTAGAATTATAAATCACACCAGAATCAGAGAATTCTTCTTCTATAATATTGAGCGTATTTCTTTAGAGTTTTAAAAAGCTTTGAGCGTAGAAAATAGTTCAAGTTCTCTTCAAGAATATCCCCGCTATACCAGTTGGAATACTCTCCTTTTTAAGGTAAGGGATATTATTTTTGTTCATTATTCGTATAAATTAATATTTTCTTCCATACTCTATAATATGTAAGTAATATTATTTCGTTTCAGATTTCAAATTCTATACTCATTTTGTTAAGTTTTGGCTTCTATACTCCATGAAATTAGTAGAATATCCTTGATATTTGCGCTTCATCCAATATCTTTTCATGAAAATATTATTTTGAGCATTCTTGATAAGTTTTAACCTTTTTATGCCGGAGTACTATTCATGAAGTACTATTCCCGAATTACTATTCACGGGATACTATTCACTCAGTTACTATTCACCAGGGGTACTATTCATAAAAAAATTAATTTCTTTTCAATCTAAATCATTTTTGATATAATATTATTAATGAATTTTACTCCACATAGCAGTATCATGTTGACAATTTGGACATTATTGAATTCTTGATAAATTAAATTATAAATCATTAAAATTAATCCTTTGCTTTCATTTAATTGAATTCTTATATCGTTGTCATCATCCTCATGCTTATATTATTATGAAAGTCATCTGTGGCCCGTAGTGCATAGATGGACTTGGTATGATTATGACCAGGGATTATTCGGTACAATCATGACCGTAATGTTACAAATGATGTGGTAAAAGCACTCATTGGCCCATAGTGTATTGATGGACAATTATTGGCATGATCATGACCATTGATAAAAACACGAATATCCTTGGCCCGTAGTGCATGGATAATTTATGGTCGTGATACTAATGAATATCATTGGCCGTAGTGCAGAGATGATTCGATGATGTGGATTATTTATTAAGCTGAATCTCAGCGATAAAACTTCTGATAAACTTTTTAAATCATAGAAGATAGTAGATATCATGCTCTACTTGACTCTTCTAATGGATTACTTGTTCCGCTGCAGTTAAACTTGATGTTTATTATATTTTAGCAGTTTAACACTGTTGAAGGCTAACAATAATTTATTCTGCATTATCTTAGTCATAATATTTCTTACTGGGCTAGTTGAGCTCACCATTTGCTTTCATTGTTCTCTTCAAGAAATGAGAATATAGCGGGGACTAGTCGGGGAACGGAGTGACAGTCCAGATGGTAGCATTACTAGTCCTCACTATTCTGTGAAATAATGTGACATTAAATGTAATGAGGACTTATTTTGAGTTTGAATACTGTCTAGAAGATAATATTTGTATTAAAACTCACAGCTCATGTTGTATAATTAAATTTATATTTGTATTTAGTGTCGTGTATTTGGCGACTCAGAATGGGTGATGTATACCTATTTTGGGGGCGTCACATATTGTCTATGAGACAATATTCGTGTAAAAACTTTAAGCTACGCTGTTGTCGTATTGTATAAAAGAAGTTTGTATTTGATTTATGTACCATGTATTTGGCGACCCAAGATGGGTGATGTATACCTATTTTGGGGGCGTCACATATGTCAAGGCCATGCCATGACCAAAGCAGAATCCATGACGACAAAGCCTGCCAATAGGTATCAGATGGGTCATGAACCAGATATATAGAAGAACTGGCCTGCCGCGAAACTCCTGATCAATAGACCGACAGAAAGATGTTGAAATAAAGGTCTCCGCCAAGATAAGGGGAAGAATGGTGAAGTCATCTCTGAGAACACTGATAGCCATTGACATCCCCACGTCCAGAAGATCGGCATAGTAAGGTAAATACAAGAAAGACAAGACGCACATGATCAGGGCATCTACCCATGTAGTCTGCCATCTCTCCTCTAAAATGGAGAAGTCTCCCCGATGAATAATGAAGCTGTCAGCGAAAGCTAAATGGTCTATCAAGAAGTCCATGGAGATGATGTGGCTGCCACCTACAGTGACAACCCAAAAATTTATAAGATTTATAAATAAAATCTTGAATGATTAAATAAAGACTAAAGAATAAAACCTAGATTGGAAATAGAGGACTGATTAAAATTTTTAAGGAACCTATATGGTTTATTTTTTTTTAAGCAAAACAAAGAAATTAAATGTGAATGAAAGAAACGTTGAAGAGTACGAAATGAGTGGATAAAAAATGATAGTGAGAAAATATGGGTTACGAAAATCCGAAACCCTAGAATGAAATTACATGTATACTTAGAAATATATTAAGAATAAGGTATTATTATACCTTTAAATTTACAAGAATTAATGAAAGAGATTATAAAAGGATATATCAAAAAATTTATTAGGAAACAAATTTTGAATGAAGAAATATTATAAGGTTTAAATAAATGTGTATAAGTGTAATTACATATATACTGAGCGTTGTGCTATTTATATTTTTTCCAAATAATAGGAATGATTAAATAAATTAACCATACAAGAATAAATGAAAAGCTTAAGTATATAAGCTGGTGAAAATTAAGCCTTACGCGGTAATTTAAGAGAGCCCAAAAATATTAAATTAGGGAGAGATAAGCTAGGCATTATGGTGATAATTAAATTAAGTCTAACCGAGTAGTCAAGTGTTAGAAACTTAATAAAAGTCCACAAAGGGATTAAGATTTTGGCAATCCAAAATAATAAATATGGCAAGCCATATGAAAAAGGTTTATTGAATAAATCAAACTATATTAAGAGAGTTTAATAAGACATTGAATTAAATGTCTAGCCTAATATATAAATTGTAACACCCCAACTATTAAGAATAAAGATTTAATTTTTTCTAAATATCATTTTGAATAATAAGGTATGGATTTGATTAAATGTTATAGCTGTGGGTAATATGTACAAATTTTGCAAAGTAAGCAAGTTGTCATAAAATATTCTTTTTATCAGGGAATATCCGTACGACGGCACAATCATTAGTGGACCCCACAACAGAATTACTGTCGGATATAGAAACCGACAAAAATAATATTTTTATAGAAATAACGGCAAAACTTTTACCGTTAACTGTTGAAATACCCGGTGATAAAAGTATAGTAATACATGTGATTACATAGTAGCATACGGTATTGCACATTATCTTTGATTATTGGTGCTTACGTGAGAAGTCACTCGGTTTTATTCAATTATTGCAACAGTAGTTGCTGCATAATATCTCGTATTATTGATTCTATTATTGTCACAATATCATCTGCACAATATTTTATATTATTAAATCAATAATTGAGATGACACATTTATTCATATTATTATTTGCATTATTGACAATGTCTAGAAAGTTCTGTCGAGAATAGGGGTTTGGTCATCTAATTGCGCGCCAATAAGGAGTCCTTATCTGAAAGCCCCCTCTTTCTTGGGAATAATCTGTTTGTTAATATTGTGAGTTGTAATATTAATGACGAATAATTAAAAATGTGTTTTTTGAAGACAAGTGATTTGTGATAAATAGAGGGATTTTTTATGAAGTATTTGTTGTAAGTTTGGCTTATTTCATGGACCCCCATTTACTCACTTTTCAAAATCTTTGGTAGAAAGTTATCTCAGTTTTTATTTTATTATTATTATAATGATAATAAAACAGAAAACTTTTTATAATAAACATAATACTTTTTATAAATAGAATATATTTTATTTTATTTTATTGCATAGTACTGTATAGTGTTTGCATAGTATTGCATAGTGTTTACAAAGTGTTGCATAGTAAAATAAAATAATTTCAGTCAAAGAATTCAACGCCCGTGAATATGGTTATTGTGCGTCCGTGATTTTTCTTAAATAGTACCATGTCATTCTCCTATAAATAGGATGCTTCGTTTATAAGTGAAAATTACACCAGAATCAGAGAATTCTTTTTCTATAATATTGAGCGTATTTCTTTTGAATTTAAGGAAACTTTAAGTGTTACAAATAGTGCAAGTTTTCTTCAAAAATATCTCTGCTATATAAATCTATACCAGTCAGAATTACTCTTCTTTTAAGGTATGAGATATTATTTTCATTCAATATTCGTAAGAGATAATATTTTCTTCAATTCTCTATAGTATGTAAGTAATATTATTTCGTTTCATATTCCTAATTCTAAACTTATTTTGATAAGTATTGCTTCTATACTCCTTGAATTAGTAGAATATCCTCAAAATTTGTGCTTCATCTAGTTTCGTTTCACATAAATTTTTTCTGAACATTCTTGTTAAATTTTAATCTTTTCATGTCGAGATACTATTCACGAAGTACTATTCACCTGGGGTACTATTCACTACAAAAATTAAATTCTTTTCTGTCCAAATTATTTTTGATACATGAATATTCTTGAATTTTACTCCACAAAGCAGTTATCGTGTTGACAATTTGGACATTTTTAAACTTTGGATAAATTGAATTATAAATCTTTAAAATCTATCTTTGATCTCACTTAATTGAATTCTTATATCATTGTCATCAACCTAATGCTTATATTATGATGAAAGTCATCTTTGGCCCATAGTACATATATGGACTATTAATTGGCATAATTATGACCATGAATTATGTATCGGTATAATCATGACATGTAATGTTACAAATGATGTGGTAGAAGTCCTCATTGGCCTGTAGTGCATTGATGGACAATTGTTTGGCATGATCATGAGCACTGGTGATAATAACGAATATCCTTGGCCCATAGTGCATGGATAATTCGTGGATGTGATACTAACGAATATCCTTGACCCATAGTGCATGGATAATTCAGTGATGTGGATTAATTATTGAGATGTGTTACATAGATAAAATATTGATGATGAACTTTTAAATTATAAAATATAGTACACATCATGCCCTACTTGACTCTTCTAATGGATTGCTTGTTCCGTTGTAGTTAAACTTATTGTCTATTGTATTCTATCAGTTTTACACTGTTGAAGGCTAATGATAATTTATTCTGCATTATCTTAGTCATAATATTCTTTACTAGGCTAGTTGAGCTCACATTTTTCTTTCATTGTTCTCTTTAGAAAATGAGAATATTGTGGGGACTAGTCGGGGAATGGAGTGACGGTCCAGATGGTTGCTATAGAAGTCCTCACTATTTTATAAAATAGTGTGATAATAATTATAATGATAACTTTATTTGAGTTTGGATATTTTTTAAGAGATAATATTTGTGTTAAAACTCTCAGCTTACATTTCGTCGTATTTTACACGACATTTGATAATTGTATAAATTAAGTTTATATTTGAGTTATGTACCATGTATTTAGCAACTCAAAATGGGTTATGTATACCTATTTTGGGGGCGTCACAGTTGGTATCAAAGCTCAGGGATATAATCACTGGCGGAGATCTGAGGCTAGAACTAGGAGGGGAGAGACGAGTAAATCATTCGCTAGTGTGTCCTACCTAAGCTTATTTGTTATTTAATTGGTCGGTTATAATATAGGGATAATATGTGGCATGCCAATTAACCCTTGTTTTGTGACAGTGTTTGAGAATGACATATGAAAATCACGAGATGAACTCATATAGAGTTTTAGGTGATGAATCGAGGAAATTTATTTAAAGAATAAATATTAGAGTATAATATCTTGTTATAACAAAGATGTTTATTGGGGAGTACTAATTAAGTTATTGAACTTGATTGTAGGATGTTATGCGAAGAAGAAATTAGAGATATCCATGTGGTGAGTGATGAATTAATAGTTTCACCCGAGCTAGTCTTTGAGGTAACAATTGAGAGTGAGGAAGAAGAGGACCCTGAGGATGATTTATTAGGAGAAACTTTTGATCTAAATATAGAACTGTAAGATCGTATTCGTGAGTTAGAAGAGCAAGCTGAAGAACGACAGGCGGTCGTGGAGCAAAGGGATGCAATAATTTAAGATTTTGTTACCCGATATGTGATGCTTGAACAGAAGCTCTCTTTGGCAGAATATAAGATACTAAAGCTGGAATATGAGAATTCAAATATCAAGGATTAGTTTAAAGAAGAAACAACTGAATGAGTGAGAATGGAGGATGCATGGGTAAAAGCCACACGACGCGTTGATATTATAAAAAGAGACGTCCGATCCAAAATGGCCAAAATAGATTATATGGATCTCGCTTTTTGGACAGCAATTGGGAGAACCCAACATCGAGTTTGAAATTATCCTGTATAGAGTGGTCAACCCCAATTCGATATGGATCGTAGATTAATGATTCAGATCATGGATCAGGAGTACGGTGAAGCAGTTGAGGGTGGAATGTGCCCTATAGCAAAGTAAAGTCCAACTGAATTGGTGACACCAAAGGCCGTCCCAGAAAAGTCAAAGTCAGTAGTTCAAGAGAGAGCGTTTGTCGTGACCTCCCAAAAAGCGAGGAACCCGAACGATGTTATCACGGGTAAGCTAATAATAAACTATTGTGAAGTTTATACCTTATTTGATACCGGTTCTATCTATTATTGTATTTCACCTACTTACGTTCAACGTTTAAATTTGACTTCAAAAAAATTAAACTTTGACTTATCTGTTGAAACACCATTAGGAGAAACTTTCATTACATCCACTGTTTATAAATCTTGTTTGATTCAAATCGACATCCTCCCATTACCTATTGATCTCATCTCTTTAAAAATACTTGCAATTGATGTGCTTTTAGGGATTAATTGGTTAACTACTCATCATGCTAAAAGTTATTATTTTCATAAGGTTGTTAGTTTTCATATTCCTAACCAACCTATCATGCGAATTCAAGTAACCAAACCACTAAAGTCAATCACTGTCATATCAATTCATAAAGCCATTCATTTATTGAAAAATGAATGTTAAGCTTTCCCATGTCACCAATCTAAACTAAAATACGTCAGATTTGAATGATATTTCTATTGTTAATAAATTTTCTGACGTATTCCCCGAAGAACTTCCTGGCCTACCCCAGAGAGTGAAATCAAATTTTGTATTGACCTTGAACCTGATACAAAACCCTCAAATATTTCTTCACCCAGAACGAACGTAATATGCTCGAGCTGTTGAAAGATTACGATCATACCATTCAATACCATCATGGAAAAGCGAACGTAGTAGCCGACGCGTTGAGTAGACGAACATATGCGGGTACGAGTGCGATATTGTCAAACACAAAGACCAATTTTGTATGACTTACAAATGATGGAGATATAGTTAAAGACTCTAGTGACCCACGTGATGATGTCAAATATACGAGTAGGAATTGTGGCCTATAGACTCACCTTACCGCCAAGTATGTCTCTTGTTCACAACTTTTTTTCACATATCAATGTTACGTAAATATGTGGACGACCCGAACCATATTATTGAATTAGAACCAGACGAGATAGAAGAAGATTTAGCGTATGAAGTGGTACTTGTTAAAATTTTGGATAAGAATAAACATATTCTACGCTCAAAGGTTATACCTCAAGAGTTAGAATCTGAAATGAAAACAAGGTATCCTCACCTCTTCGACATACCAGGTATGTACATTAATTTCGAGGACGAAATTTCATAAGAAGGGGAGGTTGTACGACCCCAACTTTTATGAATAAAGATTTAATTTTCTCTAAATATCATTTTGAATAATAAGGTGTGGATTGATTTAATATTATAGTTGTGGGTAATATTTACAAATTTTGCAAAGTAAGTTGTTATAAAATATTCGTTTTGTCGGGGAATATCCGTATGACGACACAATCATTGGTGGACCCCACAACATAATTACTGTTGGATACAGAAAGCGATAAAAATAACATTTTCATAAATATAACGGCAAAACTTTTACTGTTAACTGTTGAAATACCTGGTGATAAAAGTACAGTAATACGCGTTGTTGCAAAGTAGGATGCGGTATTGCACAGTATCTTTGATTATTGATGATTACGTGAGAAGTCACTCGATTTTATTCAATTATTGCAACAATAGTTGCTGCATAGTATCTCATACTATTGATTTTATTATTGTCACAATATCATCTACACAATATTTTATATTATTAAATCAATAATTGAGACGACAAAATTATTCATATTATTATTTGCATTATTGACAATGTCTAGAAAGTTCTGTCGAGGAAAGAGGTTTGGTCATCTAATTGTGCGCCAATAAGAAGAAGTCCTTATCGGAAAGCTCCCTCTTTCCTGGGAATGATCTGGTTGTTAATATTGTGAGTTATAATATTAATGATGAATAATTAAAAATGTGTTTATTGAATACAAGTGATTTGTGATAAATATAGGGATTTTTTTTATGAAGTATTTGTTGTATGTTTGGCTTATTTTATGGACTCTCACTTACTCATTTTTCAAAATCTTTGTTACAAAGTTATTTCAGTTTTTGTTTTATTATTATTATAATGGTAATAAAATAGAAAAGTTTTTATATAAAACATAATACTTTTTATAAATAGAATATATTATATTATATTTATTTTATTGCATAGTACTTTATAGTGTTTGTATAGTGTGACAACCCGAGAATTTTGAATTTTTTTTAATTTTATTAAATGATTTAAGGTTCGAAATTAGAATCTAGAAAGAAAATTAGTGTATGCGTTTGATATTTTTAAGATGGAATTTTGAGGATTTCAAAATTCTGTGAAGGATTTAAGTGAATTATTCGGGATTAAGTAATATGTGAATATGTTCTGTGTATATGTGTACAGTATATAGTTAAGGGTCAAGGGTTGACCAGATAATTGATATCTGTAACAAACCTTAGGTATATATTAAGAACGTCAACGTTCGGTTAGAAAACCCTAACGATTAACAAGAAACCCTAAAACAGGTTCTGGAAACCCTAATTTCAGTTCCGGGAATCCGAAATCCTAATTCGGTGCATGAAACCCTAAATCGGGAACTTAGTGGCGTAAGTGTAAATAATTATAATATTAATTAGGGTAACGCTTAATTAATTAGCAAACCCTAATGTCACATTTTGAAAACTCTAATTACGGATTTGAAACCCTAATTTGTAAATAGGGAAAAACCTAGGTGTCAATTAAATAGTTTTAGTGTTAATTAGGATATATTAATCTTAATTTTCAAGTTATAGTAATTAGAAAACTTTAATCTAATTACGAAAATCTAATTTCTATTTTAGAAAAATTAATTTTCTGTTAGAAACCCTAATTTTGGGTTATAAACCCTAATCCGTGATATTGACCCTAATTGCGTAGTTAGCGATTATAATTAGAAAATACTAATCTTAATTAGTAAGATTTAATTAGTGATTAAGAAATTTTAATATAATCAGAAAATTCTAATTATAATTTAGAAATATTAATTTTCAATTTTTGAAAATCGAAATTCAGAAATGTTAGAAATTAAATTTGCAAAATTAAGGGTTAAACCCTAAACCCTAAATTTTTCCAAATCCTAAACCTTAAGGGTTTGGTCAATTGTCCAAAATGACCATTCTAGAATTAAAATTAAATGGAAAATGACCATTGTGCCCTTATTGCATTCTTTAATAGGTTGGAGTATAAATCTTACTATAATCTTAGTTGGTGACCAACTCAATATTTCCCATATGTGTATATCTTTCAAGATCAGCCATCAAGTGCCACCTAGCATCAATCTTGACCATGGATTAAAAAGATCTAAGAGATTAAAAAGTAAGAAATATTTACTTTACTTCTCATACTAACCAAGCCATTCTCTCTCATCAATTCTGGAAATCTAGAGTGAGAGGGAGTGAAAAGTTAAACCATTATCAGATCTTAGCATTCCAAGAAACAGATCAAGGATCAGAAAATCAAAGATCAAGCAAGAAGGTACAAACCCTAAAAAACCTAATTTTGATCTTTTATGCTAAGTTCATGTTTGTGTTTATGCGTTTTTATAAGTGCTAGAAGATGTTTCATGATGATCTATGATCATCTATCATAGATCTGTAGCATCATAGGCCTTAAAAATTGAAGTTTTCAAAATCTGCTCAAGATCAATATTTGTGGTCTGACAAGCAATGTCAGGCGCCACAGATTCTTGTATGTTCATGATTTCTGTTGTTTTAAACATTTAATGGCTAGCCTGTCATGTGGTCTTTTATCTGGAAGTCGAATCACAGCCACTACATAGCTAGATTGCATGTTATTCTCAGTCAAAACCCGTTGACCGGGCATGACCGACTGATTTCTGGGTAACCTAGAAATCAAATATCAGTGTCTGACAACGTTTTATAACGCCAATATCTATCAGAATGATGTTGTTTGCTGATATGTCGGTAACCAGATTGTAACCTATAAGATGTAGTCTAGACCCATGGCCTTAGATCTCTTAAACAATAAGCAAATCGAACAGAATGGATGGTTAAAGTAGCCCATCTGACCACGAAGACACTTTCTGGAATTTCCAGAAAGTGTATGAACACCGTTTCTAACCCCGTTTGACTGGATTAAATATGGATATGGCGAAGTTGTTTCACTGATATGTTGATATAGTTATGTTCTATGACATGTGGACTTTAGACTTGTATCATTATATCACACAAACCGAGTCTGGGAAGCTAAGCTTTAAGGATTCAAAATAGGTACCTTTAATTCTGGAAATTCTAGAAAAACGAAGAACACGTTGTCAGAATATTTGGAGACTCAGATCTCTATGATCTAATATTGTATGGCCATGTAGCAAGTTGGTAATTCTAGTATTACATTAGTACTTCAGATCTAACCATAGTACAAGCCCAGAAACTCATTAACTAATAAATTAGAACCGGTCAAACCAAGCCCCTCGATCTCTGACATGGTTTTCTGGGCAGCTCAAGAACAGCCTCAAGAACACCTATAGTGACGGCTCTGTCGCTATAGGGTCCTTTAGTGACAGTTTTAATTTCTAATTTCTTGAAATTATTAAATTAATTGAAATAAATAGATTTTAATTATTAAAAAATACAAAATAAATTTTGAAAAATTATTTTAAATTCTGAAAAATAGTTTTTAATTATTTTGAGTATATTTCATAAATATTTAATATTTTTGGAATATAAATGATATTTAATTTATTTAATTATAATATTAAATAAATAATTTAAAAATAGTTTTAATTCATGAAAAATAATGAAAAATTATATTATGATATTAGAAAATATTTTAAGTTAATTTTAATGACTTTTAATATTTTGGGATTAATTTTATTAATTAATTAATGTTAATGATAATTAGTTTATTTAATAAATATATTAAATAAATTAAGAAAAAACAGAATTAATGATTTAAAAATCATATAAAAATGATTTAGGTGTTATAAAAATATTTTAAGTTATAACCTATAACTTTTGATATTTTGTCATGAAAATATTAATATTTTAATATTAATAGCAATTATCGGGGTAATGCATTTAAGTGTTTAAAAATCATATTTAAATAATTTTAAGGTATTAAAAATACTTTGATATATTATAAATATATTATAATATTATGACATGTATTTTATTAATATTTGATAATAAATAAATATTAATGATAAAAGAATTATGTGGTATTTAATTCATTTAAATACGAGTTTAATGATTAAAAATTTACGATAAATAGTAATAATTAATTAAAAATATTTTGACTGAAAATAAAATTATATGAAATAATTGTTAAGTGTTAGGCAGAGTTTAATTGAACTTAGACTCGAAGTTTTGTCCGACTAGACCGTCGGGATGTCAGATTTGTGTCGGGTTCAACTCAAACTGTAATAGTTTGACTTGACATCGAGTTCTATGTGTGTTATAGACTGATAGAGTTATGTGTTATGTGTTATGTGTTTAGGTTATTCTATGTTTATATATATATAATAGTATTATATTGTGATGATATTATTCTAATATTGGAGATTTATATTACTAATATTAGGTCTTCGGATAAAGCGTTATAAATTATGTTGCGGTAATCAATGGTTCAGGCAAGTTTGTTTTACTTAACTCTACTAAGAGTGTTTTATTCGGATAAGCTTATGGTTAATCATTGCTGGTTGCCATGAATTGTACTCTGTACATATTGCATGTATAAGTCAGGTATGAAAGGCTGATCACCTTCATTACACGTTGGTTCAGATATATTTGTTCATGTATAATACTTGTTCAGTCATAAACTTGTTCCTGCTAGTTCACAATTATATTGTTGAATTATATCCAGCTTATTATTCAAACTCTTCAATCATGATATATCGTTATATTGTTGAATTTAAACTTGCTGGACAATCCTTATGCTCACCCTTGCTATATCATGATAAAACATTGCAGATTAAGGCGAATGCGTCGGATACAAGGAAAGGTTAAAGACAGTTCCAACATTAGGATATGTGTGCAGCTAAATTGTATAAGTATTGTATGTTAATAATGTTATATGTTAGAAAAGTTATGAAATGTGTATTAAGTAAAGATTACTCGACCTTGGGGAATAGTGAGTATATGTATTGTATAAATAATTTATGTTTATATCTTCTGCAAATAGTAATAGTTGTATAGAATGATCGAACCGGATCCGAGGTGATTTGGGACCTAGATTCGGGGCCCTCACAGTTGGTATCAGAGCTGTTGGTTATGAAGCTTAGGTAGAAATACCTGAGACCAATAACTGCAGTGCTTAGGATAAGTACTAACTCACATAGAGTTAGTTGGGTCGGTAAGATTCAAAGATGAATCTCGGCGAGTTATAAGATACAGAGTTCCCTAACTCTGATAATAAAGTTGAACAATAGTGAAAAATAGATAGAGTCTAAAAGACTGAAAGTACAGTTATAGAAGATCGTAAAACAAAACGATCAAGACATAGAAATGAATCGTAATATATACGATGCGATCACCTCGTGATCTGATAAGGTGATAACAAAAAGAAGAGTCAATCTAATGATTTAAAAGTTATAACAAAGTTTGCTGTGTGGCAGTTGTACTTTGAAAATGTACTATGAAAACTCATAAAAGAGTTATGGATTATGAATACGGATTAAATGAAATTCGTATTGAGAAGGGTGTTAGTGTTAGGTGGGGAATTCAATTGAGGACTCGTGTCAGCAGCTGAGTTATATGATTCTTCGCATGGGAGCTGAATTGTACTTGGTGTAAAAACTACTTAGTTCTGGCAATGATAATCATTGAAATATTTGTGTCGCGCTATTTGCTATATGCATGTTAAGAGGGTGATTCCTTTCTCACGTGTATAACAGATGGATAGGTTATAGGTAGAGAATATCAGGTTAAGAACGAGTTCTAAAAACTCATACTTATATGACATTCTTGACTCATAGTTATATGAAATGTTTATGAACCCCTCAGCGAACGGACGCCAAAGGTCTAACTAGGACAAGTTCTTAAACTCATATGATTGTGGCAAGTTCATGAACTCATAAGTGTGGTGTGACGAACTGGGTATAGTTGTGTGTAAATAGAATATTGAGGTTAATAGGAACAGATAGAATGTTAAGTAAATGATTACTAGTGAGGAAATAAGTTTTCCAAAACTCCTAGCTATGCTAGACTTCGAAATTTTGACATCAAGCTAAATACGCACTATGTGCCTTTAAAATAAAATATGTAGACTCGTAATCATTTTTGAAACGGTTTAAAATATAGTCTATGTTACTTATTTCAGCTAGACGCAAACGATTTGAAATATCAAAATATGTTTTAATTATCACTCATGTACCATGTAACCTGGTGCAGAGATGATAACAATTTGATGGAGTTGTAAATACAGGAATACTTAGTGTGAATTTGATCTAAAATCGTTGTTCCACTATTGTATGATGTGTTATGACAAAGTCATACAATGACGACATCCTCAAATGGACTGTTAATACAGTACGACATCATGACGTTATTCTCAAAAATGTTTTCAAAAGTTTAATTTGCCAACGGGGTTTGGCTACACCTAAATAATTCGATTGAATTGAATTATTGATATGGGTCTATGCTATTCGATTCAGCTAGACTAAAGTTTATGAAAACTCTAAGTGTTCATTGAAAGAAATTTCTCGAACCAAATTGTTTTGGTGCGGAATCCAATAAGACTGAGGTAGAATTTTTGTGCCTTTGGCAGTGACGAGAAACAGATAAAAGCAGTACTTGGCCAGTACAAGACATATCGGGCTAATCACCCTTTGTGTCCGTAAGTAATGACGGTTTGTGGATGAATTTCCATAAAACCTTTGCGAAAATGACAGACAAATAATTTATGTAAATCCTCAGTACAATTTGAAAACTTTTACTCTTGCGAGTGGTGTATTGGGTAGCTTATGATGCTGTGTATGTATGGTGCAAGGTGAATGGTGTAAGGTAAATTTCGGGGATGAAATTTTTAGAAGAAGGGGTGAATGTGACAACCCGAGAATTTTGAATATTTTTTTTAATTTTATTAATTGATTTAAGGTTCGAAATTAGAACCTAGACAGAAAATTAGTGTATGTGTTTGATATTTTTAAGATGGAATTTTGAGGATTTCAAAATTTTGTGAAGGATTTAAGTGAATTATTCAGGATTAAGTAATATGTGAATATGTTCTGTGTATATGTGTACAGTATGGGGTTAAGGGTCAAGGGTTGACCAGACAATTGATATTTGTAACAAATCTTAGGTATAGATTAAGAACGTCAACGTTTAGTTAGAAAACCCTAACGATTAACAAGAAACCCTAGAACCGGCTCTGAAAACCCTAATTTCAGTTATGGGAATCCAAAATCCTAATTCGGTGCATGAAACCCTAAATCGGGAACTTAGTGGCGTAAGTGCAAATAATTATAATATTAATTAGGGTAACGCTTAATTAATTAGCAAACCTTAATGTCACATTTTGAAAACTCTAATTACGGATTTGAAACCCTAATTTGTAAATAGGAAAAAACCTAGGTGTTAATTAAATAGTTTTAGTGTTAATTAGGATATATTAATCTTAATTTTCAAGTTATAGTAATTAGAAAACTTTAATCTAATTACGAAAATCTAATTTCTATTTTAGAAAAATTAATTTTCTGTTAGAAACCCTAATTTTGGGTTGTAAACCCTAATCCGTGATATTGACCCTAATTGCGTAGTTAGCAATTATAATTAGGAAATACTAATCCTAATTAGCAAGATTTAATTAGTGATTAAGAAATTTTAATATAATTAGAAAATTCTAATTATAATTTAGAAATATTAATTTTCTATTTTTGAAAACCGAAATTCGGAAATGTTAAAAATTAAATTTGCAAAGTTAAGGGTTAAACCCTAAACCCTAAGGGTTTGGTCAATTGTCCAAAATGACCATTCTAGAATTAAAATTAAATAGAAAATGACCATTGTGCCCTTATTGCATTCTTTAATAGGTTGGAGTATAAATCTTATTATAATCTTAGCTGGTGACCAACTCAATATTTCCCATGTGTGTATATCTTTCAAGATCAGCCATCAAGTGCCACCTAGCATCAATCTTGACCATGGATTAAAAAGATCCAAGAGATTAAAAAGTAAGAAATATTTACTTTACTTCTCATTCTAACCAAGCCATTCTCTATCATCAATTCTGGAAATCTAGAGTGAGAGGGAGTGAAAAGTTAAACCATTATCAGATCTTAGCATTCCAAGAAACAGATCAAGGATCATAAAATCAAAGATCAAGCAAGAAGGTATAAACCTTAAAAAACCTAATCTTAGTTGCTAGAAGATGTTTCATGATGATCTATGATCATCTATCATAGATACATAGCATCATAGGCCTTAAAAATTGAAGTTTTCAAAATCTGCTCAAGGTCAATATTTGTGGTCTGACAAGCAATGTCAGGCGCCACGGATTCTTGTATGTTTATGATTTCTGTTGTTTTAAACATTTAATGGCTAGCCTGTCATGTGGTCTTTTATCTGGAAGTCGAATCACAGCCACTACATAGCTAGATTGCATGTTATTCTCGGTCAAAACCCATTGACCGGGCATGACCGACTGATTTTTGGGTAACCTAGAAATCAAATATCAGTGTCTGACAACGTTTTATAACGCCAATATCTGTCAGTAATGATGTTGTTTGTTGATATGTTGGTAACCAGATTGTAACCTGTAAGATGTAGTCTAGACCCATGGTCTTAGATCTCTTAAACAATAAGCAAATCGAACAGAATGGATGGTCAAAGTAGTTCATCTGACCACGAAGACACTTTCTGGAATTTCCAGAAAGTGTATGAACACCGTTTCTAACCCCGTTTGACCGGATTAAATATGGATATGGCGAAGTTGTTTCACTGATATGTTGATATAGTTATGTTCTATGACATGTGGACTTTAGACTTGTATCATTATATCATACAAATCGAGTCTGGGAAGCTAAGCTTTAAGGATTCAAAATAGGTACCTTTAATTCTGGAAATTCAAGAAAAACGAAGAACACGTTGTCAGAATATTTGGAGACTCAGATCTCTATGATCTAATGTTGTATGGCCATGTAGCAAGTTGGTAATTCTAGTATTACATTAGTACTTCAGATCTAACCATAGTACAAGCCCATAAACTCATTAACTAATAAATTAGAACCGGTCAAACCAAGCCCCTCGATCTCTGACATGGTTTTCTGGGCAGCTCAAGAACAGCCTCAAGAACACCTATAGTGACTGTTCTGTCGCTATAGGGTCCTTTAGTGACAGTTTTAATTTCTAATTTCTGGAAATTATTAAATTAATTAAAATAAATAGATTTTAATTATTAAAAAATATAAAATAAATTCTGAAAAATTATTTTAAATTCTGAAAAATAGTTTTTAATTATTTTGAGTATATTTCATAAATATTTAATATTTTTGGAATATAAATGATATTTAATTTATTTAATTATAATATTAAATAAATGATTTAAAAATAGTTTTAATTCATGAAAAATCATGAAAAATTATATTATGATATTAGAAAATATTTTAAGTTATTTTTAATGTCTTTTAATATTTTGGGATGAATTTCATTAATTAATTAATATTAATGATAATTAGTTTATTTAATAAATATATTAAATAAAGTAAGAAAAAATTGAATTAATGATTTAAAAATCATATAAAACTGATTTAAGTGTTATAAAAATATTTTAAGTTATAAACTATAACTTTTGATATTTTGTCACGAAAATATTAATATTTTAATACTAATAGCAATTATCGGGTAATGCATTTAAGTGTTTAAAAATCATAATTAAATGATTTCAAGGTATTAAAAATACTTTGATATATTATAAATATATTATAATATTATGACATGTATTTCATTAATATTTGATAATAAATAAATATTAATGATAAAAGAATTATGTGGTATTTAATTCATTTAAATACGAGTTTAGTTATTAAAAATTTACAATAAATAATAATAATTATTTAAAAATTATTACAAGACTGTGAAAAATATTTTGACTGAAAATAAAATTATCTGAAATAATTGTTAAGTGTTAGGCAGAGTTTAATTGAACTTAAACTCGAAGTTTTGTCCGACTAGACCGTCGGGATGTCAGATTTGTGTCGGGTTCAACTCAAACTGTAATAGTTTGACTTGACACCGAGTTCTATGTGTGTTATAGACTGATATAGTTGTGTGTTATGTGTTATGTGTTTAGGTTATTCTATGTTTATATATATAATAGTATTATATTGTGATGATACTATTCTAATATTGGAGATCTATATTACTAATATTAGGTCTTCGAATAAAGCGTTATAAATTGTGTTGCGGTAATCAACAGTTCAGGAAAGTTTGTTTTAATTAACTCTACTAAAAGTGTTTTATTCGGATAAGCTTATGGTTAATCATTGCTGGTTGCCATGAATTGTACTCTGTACATATTGCATGTATAAGTCAGGTATGAAAAGCTGATCACCTTCATTACCCGTTGGTTCAGATATATTTGTTCATGTATAATATTTGTTCAGTCATAAACTTGTTCCTGCTAGTTCACAATTATATTATTGAATTATAGCCAGCTTATTATTCAAACTCTTCAATCATGATATATCGTTATATTATTGAATTTAAATTTGCTGGGCAATCCTTATGCTCACCCTTGCTATATCATGATAAAACATTGCAGATTAAGGCGAATGCGTCGGATACAAGGAAAGCTTAAAGACAGTTCCAGCTTTAGGATATGTGTGCAGCTAAATTGTATAAGTATTGTATGTTAATAATGTTATATGTTAGAAAAGTTATGAAATGTGTATTAAGTTAAGGTTACTCGACCTTGGGGAATAGTGAGTATATGTATTGTATAAGCAATTTATGTTTATATCTTCCGCAAATAATAATAGTTGTATAGAATGATCGAACCGGATCCGAGGTGATTTGGGACCTGGATTCGGGGCCCTCACATATAGTACTACATAGTGTTTGCATAGTGCTGCATAGTAAAATAAAATAAATTTAGCCTAAGAATTCTACGCCCGTGAATATGGTTATTGTGCGTCCGTGATTTTTTTTAAATAGTACCATGCCATTCTCCTATAAATAGGATGCTTAGTTTAAAAATAAAAATCACACCAGATTCAGAGAATTCTTCTTTTATAATATTGAGCGTATTTCTTTTGAGTTTAAGGAAACTTTGATTGCTGCAAATAATGCAAGTTTTCTTCAAGAAGATCTCTACTATACCAGTCTATACCAGTCAGAATTACTCTTCTTTTAAGGTAAGGGATATTATTATCATTTAATATTCGTAAAAAATAATATTTTCTTCTATCCTTTGTAGTATGTAAGTAATATTATTTCGTTTCATATTCTTAATTTTAAACTTTTTTTGATATGTATTGCTCCTATACTCCTCGAATTAATAAAATATCCTTGAAATTTGCGTTTCATCTAGTATCATTTCACAGAAATGTTTTTCTAAACATTCTTATTAAACTTTAATCTTTTCATGTCGGGGTACTATTCATAAAGTACTATTCACGGGGTACTATTCACCCGAGTTACTATTCACTACAAAAATGATTTCTTTTCTGACCAAATTATTTTTGATACATGAATATTATTCTTGAATTTTACTTCACAAAGCAGTTATCACGTTGACAATTTGGACATTTTTAAACTCTGGATAAATTGAATTATATATCTTTAAAATTTATCCTTGATCTCACTTAATTGAATTCTTATATCATTGTCATCATCGTCATGCTTATATTGTGATGAAAGTCATCTTTGGCACGTAGTGCATATATGGACTGTTGATTGGTATGATTATGACAAGGAATTATGTATCGATATAATCATGATCTGTAATGTTATAAATGATATGGTAAAAGTCCTCATTGGCCCGTAGTACATTGATTAACAATTGTTTGGCATGACAATGACCACCGGTGATAATAACGAATATCCTTTGCCCGTAGTGCATGGATAATTCGGTGATGTGGATTAATTATTGAGATGTGTTACAGAGATAAAATATTGATGATAACCTTTTAAATCATAAAAAATAGTAGACATCATGCTCTACTTAACTCTTCTAATGGATTGCTTGTTCTGCTGCAGTTAAACTTGTTGTTTATTGTATTCTCTCAGTTTTACACTATTGAAGACTAAGGATAATTTATTCTGCATTATCTTAGTTATAATATTCTTTATTGGACTAGTTGAGCTCACCCTTTTCTTTCATTGTTCTCTTCAGGAAATGGGAATATAGCATGGAGTAGTCGCGGAATGGAGTGACGGTCCAGATGGTTGCTATAATAGTCATCACTATTTTATAAAATAGCTAGTGTGATAATAATTGTAATGAAGAGTTCATTTGAGTTTGAATATTATCTACGAGATAATATTCGTGTTAAAACTCTCAGCTTACGTTTTGTCATATTTTACACGTTGATCATTGTATAAATTAAGTTTATATTTGAGTTATATACCATGTATTTGGCGACTCAGAATGGGTTGTATATACCTATTTTGGGGTCGTCACATAAATATATTAAATATTTTTTAATGAAGTGAATATTTGTGACTTATGTCGAATATATATATATATATATATATATATATATATATATATATATATATATATATATATATATATATATAAGGAGTAATGGAAAAAGGAAAAGTATAGTAACCTAATTATACATATTATGTATGAGGATTAAATAATTAACCTAAGAGTTATAGTTATTGAAAAATCATAGTATTTAATCTATGTACTAGTAAAATAATGCTAAGAGATTTATGTGACATGTCTCAACTAATTATTTATATTAACCTAATTAAAGCAAGTTTAATTGGGTTATAAAATAAATCTACTTGAGTAATTATTTAAATTCCAATATGAGTAGACTAAAAAATCCTAATTAAATCATTAGGATAAGATAAAATTAATGTATTGAACCATGCTATTTTACATGGCCAAAACAATGTATTAGATAGTCTAAATAATTACGGGACATGGCCCAAAACTTAGCCTAACAATTTGTAGACTTTCTAGAAATTAAATAAGCAAATTAACCAAAAAAAATAATCAAAAATGGGCTAAAGGAGGGGGGAAGTATGCGGCACTTTAAGAGAGAAATGAGAACATATGCTATTTGATTTTTCTCCACAGAATCTAAGGAAATCTACCCACTCCATCTAGCCATTGTCCCTATTTTTCAAGCCTTTGAAATCTAATAAGATTTTGCAAGATTTCTGAGACAAGTTGGGAGATTTTGATAGATTTTTATATATACACACACATGTTATATATATATATATGTATATTACACTAGCTATAAATACCTCCCAACTTATTTTCTATCAAAACTTTATTTCATTTCCTAAATAACTAGCAATAACAAAGAAAAAAGATAGAGAGAGAGGGTGGTTCTATAAGAACCCGAATTTTCAGAAAATATTAAAATAAGAATTTAGTAGACAAAATTCTTAAGGCATGTGAAGGGTTCAAATAAAAATATATTTATGTGTTACGAGATATGTGGTATTGTGTTACATAAGATAATATGAGCTATGTAATAAGTGATGTTGTGTTTAATGAAAATTTAATTATTATTATATATTTGTTATAAATTATAGAGATGAATTAGTAAGAAGATGGATGAGATTTATCTATCAATATTAAATAATTTATGTGAAATTATTTTATCATAGTAAGTTGGTGACATTAAATATCTTTGATAATCGACAATTTTTTGAGTATTTGTACGAGTAAGTATCAAGTCTAAGGTAGTACAACCGTACCCTTTAATGGTGGATGTATAGAAGCTGGGCTAAACAATTCCTTCAGAAAGCAGAGGTATATACGAATTAGTAACTGATCTAACTCACTGTGAAAGCAATGTAGACGAGACAGAAACTAATTTGTTGGTTGTTTGTGGGAAACTACTCAGTGTACTATATTGAATACTATTAAAGACTCGATGTGTGCTAGGTTTAGACTTGTATACGTGTACGTTGATGACGATAGAAGAAAACCAATATATATATATATATATATATATATATATATATATATATATACACACACACACACACACAAGTGAATATTCGTTAGAGATTTATATATGAGATTAATATTTGAGATGTGGCTAAATGTAATGATTGAAGAAGTTGTCTTGGGACAATCAAATAATTATACGTATAGTGTATAATCTAAATAATTAATAGAGTAAATATTAATTATTCTAAGTGTAAAGGTTGTACATATTATATGTATGTGATTATTTAAGTAAGTTAAATAATTTAGCCTTATGATAAAGTGTGACATAAACTTTATATTAAATAAATAATAAAATAATGTGGAATTGGGGAAAAGCCAAACGTGGCCTAGACCCCTAATATTTTATTATAGATATAATGAGCTTGGGTTATATGTAACTCCAGTAAATAGGATAAATGAGCCTTGTGTGGTCTGAGTATTAAAGTTAAGTCAGACTAAAGGTTTAACCGAAATTATTAAAAGAAAATTAATGATGATCATTATGATATTTAAGGGTGATAGGAAATAATGAGTTGAAACTACTCAACTAAATTATCTTTAGCCTAATTAAAATATTATTTGGACTAACCCAATATACACGGGATATAAAATTTTATTAGAGTATATACGTATACTTCCTACATGTGGGTAGATACATATATATGTGTGTATATGTACCCCCAACTTATTACAAGGTAATAATAATAACACCTTAATGTTGCACTTTCTAAGTAAAAAGGAAAATAAACCTAAGTGTTATAGCAACTATTTTGCTACTGCAAACCAAAACCAGGTACTTGTCCCAATATTAGTGTCCCTCTAATTAACTGTCATGTGATAGGCCATTGGCCTATTCTATTCCTTCCTCACAAAGTCATATAACGTATGATGGCTAGACAACTGATAATCATGGCTAAGGGAATGAGGATGAGAGAGCAGGTAACCAACTCCTTCTTGTCCAACATCTTCTTTCATCCTCCATTAGATTAATCTTTGAGGTAAAGCTATGGACTGTGTAGAGAATTCTCTATAAATAGAGCCTTCTTCTTCTCCTTCACGTCAGATGAGTTATCTGAGAAAAATTGGCTGTGAAGGATTGTATAATTGGAGAAAAAATAGAGGTTTGAAGAGCTATAGTTAGCAAATTCAAGCATCAAGAGGTAATAATTCTAAGATACAATGCTCTCGATTCTTAAGTTTTAATTCCTTAGAAATGACAAGAAAAAAAACTTGCTTTTAAGTCACAAACTTGATGGCTAAAACTTATTTCAATCCATGAATTTCTGTTAGATGTTGTTAATATAGTTCAATGCAAAAACAACGGAAGTCAAACGAACCAATTTGGTTCAGAAACGAATTCGTGGTGAATGAATTTGTTAAACTTTTTAAAAACATGAAAATTTAGTATGAATATGAGTTTTGGATTAATCTTTGGGTTGATTAGTGATTTTGAAGTGTTATAATTACTCTGTAGATGGGTAGCTAAGAGTTTAATGAGTCCAACGAATAGAAAACCAACTAATTTGGACTTAAAATGAGTAAGTTACGACATAAACTTTAAAATGGGCAAGGCCAAGCGCGGACGCGCTACCCAGGAGCATGGGCACACAGCTGGGCACGGCCAAGTGGCGCGGGCACACTGGGACTATGAAGGAATTGGGCACGGGCGCACCTAATGTGTGTCAAGTGTGACTGCTCTAACCTATTTTGGTAAAATGGCCATAACTTTTTCATACGAACTCTGATTGAGGCGATTCAAGATGATCCGGAACGAGGACGAATAGACCTACAACTTTTTTTCTTTAAGTTATTCAATTTGAGGTTGTTAGGAAGGGAAAAAATAGTCATATTTGTGACTATTACGTATTCAGAGGCCATCAGAGGGCGTCGAGCGAGCACATACGCAAGTATAGTGCTCCCGACGATAAAATATGTTATTCTAAGTTATAAAACATGAATATTCACGATAATAGACATGTCATATGGCTAAGATTACTTTACTCATAATGGAATGCTTTAACAGTGATTCCTAAAAGAAAAGTTAAAGTTTTTAATAAACGGAAGTTGATGAATTTGGTGTCCTGTGAGTTCTGACCTTGGAGCCTATGTACACATATAAACGTCTATGAAATGTAGTTTTAAAGTTATCTTGCATATACTAGATTGATATAGCTTGGTTTAAAGTGTTTTGAAAGAAAAACTTAAAGTTTTGAAAATGAAACTTAACGAACTTTGCGTCTTTTAAGTTCTGACCTTGAAAACATGTGAATGTGGCCTAGTTATGTGCGCAGATGGATAAGGATTGTAATTCCAAGATGTATTGCACATAAAAGGTTGTCAAGCTCAGTTTAGTATGTATTTTAAAGAGAAATATAAAAGTTTTAGAAACTAACTTTGATGAGCATTGTGTTACTTGCATTATGACCTTATAAGCAAGCACGATAGAGTTATTTATGCCTTTGAACATGAATGATATGTGCACTCAACTAGTCAAACATGACATAAGTTATTTAAGCATGTTTTAAAAGTATGAACTATGTTATGTCTATGTAAATGAGATAGATACATGTGAACCTGCGTATTGAAGGTTGTTAGTACCAATATAGGGTTTAAAAGCTTATAAACCTTAAACCTTTGTTAAAAGAAGTTGTTAAGCCTTGTTGATGTAAATAATTCAACATAGGACTACGTAGTTGAAAAATAAATGATTTGAAATGTGAACTTGAAGAACTATCAGAACCTACTTGATGTATGTTTATATTATGTATCAGAATGCATAGTAGGTTAGAACTAAACTAAGTAAGGAAAAGCTCAAGTCTGGTTTTGGCAGGGAGTAGCGCGGTCGCGCCACTTCTAAGCTTAAATGCAGCGCGGCCGCGCCGTTCTGCAAAGTGACCAAGAAAAGTTTGTTAACTGCATGGTCTTAAGTGATGGTGATATGTAGTCCTTAAGAACTACAAGATATGAAACAAGATTATTTAGATAAATATGATAGTAGAATGAGCTAGTCTCATGGTTATACTAAGTTTAAGTAGAAATGAAATCAAGTTAAAAAACAATATTTGTTCTTATATTAAGAGCTTATGAAATGTATGACTGATGGGTATGAATCCATGATTATATAACTATGTAGGGATACACGAATTGAAATTAGCGATACGCAGTTAAGTTGTAGTTCATAAACTACGAATTAGGCAAGTCTTTATGTTCCTATTTGATATATGAATTCAATAACTGTTAGTTGAGCTATATTATGCTATGCAAATGTGATGTATATATATGAAATGCATATGAGATATGTATGAAAGTTGAAAGTTGATCTTTGATTATATACTTGTGAAGTAAATCTCTATGCCTGTTATGTGAAAAGTAACATTCGTAGTAAATATTAATTGGTTATGAATACATGAACTGGGTATGTTATTATATGTTATGTGTTGTATGAAAACTATTAGAGTTGCTTTGTTGTCGAGCTCACCCTTGCAAACAACCACTTTTACAGGTTAAGGACACACGGTAAAGATTACGTGCTACTTGATTGATAAAGATCAATAATATCAAAGGAGATTAATTCATTTGTTTAAATATATACTCTTGATCCATGTTTAGGTTCTAGTAGATGTACTTAATAGTAGTTTACTATGTGTAGTACATAATAAGTTGTAAAGTTATACTATGTGATACATAGAGAAATTCGAATCGAGATGTAAAGGTTTATACAATAATTCGAATAGAATGAATCATAACATTATTTGATTCAAGGATATGTAATTGATTCAAGTTAAGATATCAATAAAAGATTATTTTTCAAAGGAGATTAAAAAAGTTTAAATTATTCCGCATATTTTTATAGCATCAAATATGATGTAAGACAGGGATGGTAAATGACGAATATTTGAAACTTATAAAAGTTTGGGGTCATTATATAGATCCTGGAAATAGAAAGAATTTGTATTCTAAATTGTAATAAGTAAAGTTGTGAGATCCCAAATTTTATGAATAAAGGTTTAAATTTCTCGAAATATTTTTTAATATTATGGTGTGGATTTGATATAATGTTATAGTTGTGGGTAGTATTTATAAATTTTACAAAGTATGCAAGTTGTTGTATAATATTCGATTGGTCGGGGAATATTCTTTTTGTCGGGGAATATACGTACAACGGCGCAATCATTGGTGGACCCCACAACAAAATTATTGTCTGATTGAGAAAGCGACAAAAATATTTTATAAAAATAACGGCAAAAGTTTTACCGTTAATACTGTTGAACTACTCGGTAGTAAAAGTACAGTAATACGCGTGGTTGCATAGTAGCATACGGTATTGATTATTGATGCTTACGTGAGAAGTCATTCAGTTTTGTTCAATTATTGCTACAGTAATTGTTGCATAGTATCTCACGTTATTTGATTCAATTATTGTCGATATTTTATATATTGTTAAAATCAATAATTGAGACGACAAAGTTATTAATATTATTATTTGTAATATTAACGATGTCTAGAAGTTCTGTCAAGGAGAGGTTTGGTCACCTAATTATGCGCCAATAGGGAGAAATCCTTATTGGAAAGCCCCCTCTTTCCTGGGAACGACCTGGTCGATTAATATTGTGAACTATAATAAAGATGATAAATGTTGTTAAAATTATTAAGGTGATTTTTATGAAGTTTTGCTTATTTTATGGATTCCTATTTACCTATTTTTCAAAATAATCGCAAGAAAATTATTTAAAGGTGGGGCCCACATGTGGGGGCCACATGTGGGGCCATTTGTGTTGGAAAATTGATTTTTGAAATAGAAGAGTATACGTATGGAAGTATATGTATGTATTGAGTATATGGTGGGAGAAAATGATATGTGAAAGTGATAGGTGTGTGATGTGTGTATGAGTGGAAAATGGTAGAAAAGTGATAGTGTGATAGTGACGTGTAAGAGTGATTATTGGGAGGGTGGGGGATTGATGTTGGATATGGGGGGAAAAAATCTAGTGATATATATAATATTGATATATATAAGTTGAAAACATGTGTTTTTCTATATGTATTATATTTTTATTTTTGTTGAAATCTTATTGGTTAGTTGTTTGACTTGGTTGTTAGTTGATTGAAGAAATAATTCTGCAAAATTATTTCATACTTGAATAGTGCCCTTCCATTCTCCTATAAATAGAAGCTCATTCCTTCATTATTTCTTACGAATTCACTGAAACTATAGAGAAAGAAAATTATAGAGAGAAAGAAGAAAAGTTTTCTGCTACTTAACTACTCTTATATTCAGTTCTTTTACGGTAAGAGGTATTATTTCTTTTGTATTCATGAAGAGAACTTCTGTTATTCCATTACTTATTATTCTGTTGGAATAACCTGTATACGCGGGCTACCCTATACTTGGTGAAATTCTTTTAATATTCTGTTCTTTATTATTCTGTCGGAATATCCTGTCTGTGCGTTTTACGCCGGACTTGATTCCGTCTTTAATATTCTATTGGAATATCATATCTGTGCGTTTTATGCCGGACCTGGTTCCATTATTTATTATTTTGTCAGAATATCCTTTCTGTGTGTTTACGCCGAACTTGGTTTCATTATTTAGTATTCTGTCGAAATATCCTATCAGTACGTTTACGCATGACCTGGTTCCGTTATTAAACGCATGACCTGGTTCCGTTATTTATTATTCTGTTGGAATAACCTGTCTGTGCGGTCTATCGCATGCCTGGTGATTTCTTTTGTTATTCCATTCTTCATTATACTCAGTTGGTTAAAGTTATGGCTTTTATACTCCATGAAATTAGTGGAATATCCTTGATATTTGTGCTTCATCCAGTGTATTTTCATAGAAATATTCTTTTGAGCATTCTTGAATTTTACTGCACAAAGCAGTATCATGTTGACAATTTGGACATTATTGGTTCCTGGATTAATTAATTCTTAAACTTGTTTTAATGAATTCTTATATCATTGTCATCATTCTCATGTTTATATTTTGTTGAAAGTCATATGTGGCATGTAGTACATAGATGAACTTGGTATGATTATAACCAGGGATTATTCGGTGTAATCATGACCGTAATGTTACAAATGATGTGGTAAAAGTCCTCATTGGCCCGTAGTGCATTGATGGACAGTTGTTGGCATGATCATGACCATTGATGAATACACGAATATCCTTGGCCTGCAGTGTATGGATAATTTGTGGTTGTGATACTTATGAATATCCTTGGCCGTAGTGCAGGGATGATGTGGATTATTTATTAAGCTGAGTCCCAGCAATAAAAGTGTTGAAAAAACCTTTTAAATCATAAAAGATAGTAGATTTTATTTTCTACTTGACTCTTTTAATGGATTGCTTTTTCCGCTGCAGTTAAACTTGATGTTTATTATATTTTATCAGTTTAACACTATTGAAGGCTAATGATAATTTATTCTGCATTACCTTAGTCATAATATTTCTTATTGGGCTAGTTGAGCTCACCCCTTTCTTTTACTGTTCTCTTCAGGAAATGAGAATATAGCTGGGACGAGTCGGGGAATGGAGTGATGGTCCAGAGGATAGCATTAGTAGTCCTCACTATTATGTGAAATAGTGTGATAATAATTGTAATGAGGACTCTTTTTGAGTTTGTATACTCTCTAGTAGACAATATTTGTATTCAAATTCACAGTTTATGTTTTGTCGTATTGTACACGACAGTTGTATTAGTAAGTTGTATTTGAATTCTGTACCATGTATCTGGCGACTCAAGATAAGTGATGTATACCTAATTTTTAGGGCGTCACAGTTGGTATCAAAGCTCAGGGATATGATCTCTGGCTGAGATGTGAGATAAGAACTAGGAGGGGATAAATGGGGAATTCTTTCACTAGTATGACCTACCTAAGTTTATTTGTTATTTAATTGGTTGGTCAGAGTATATTGATAATATGTGACATGTTAATTAACCCTTGTTTTGTGGCAGTATTTGAAAATGGTAGCTAAAAATGTCAACAATGGAGTGAGTGAGACCGTGACACCTTTAATCACCAACCAAGATAATGTAATATCAGGTGAAGAAGAAATTAGAGATATCTACGTGGTAAGTGAAGAACTAATAGTTGCACCCGAGCTAGTGGTAGAGGTAGCAGCTGAGAGTGAGGAAGAAGAGGAAGAAGAGGAACCTGAGGAGAATTGGTTAGAAGAAGTTTATGATCAAAACTTAGAATTACAAAATTGTGTTCATGAGTTAGAAGAGTAGGCAGAAGAACGGTAGGCGGTCGTGGAGCAAAGAGATGTAACGATTCAAAATTGTGTTACCCGATATGTGATGCTCGAACAAAATCATGCTTTGGTAGAGTGTAAGATACTAAAGTTGGAATCTAAGAATTCAAATATCAAGGATCAGCTGAAAGAAGAAACAACTAAACGAGTGAGAATGAAGGATGCGTGGGTAAAAGCCGCACGACGTGTTGATATTGTAGAAAGAGACGTCCGATCCAAAAAGGCTAAAATAGATGATATACATTTCTCTTTTTGGACAGCAATTGGGAGAACCCAACTTCGAGTATTGAATTACCCTGTACGGAGCGGTTAATCTGAACTCGATATGGATCGAAGATTGATGATTCAGATCATGAATCAGGATACGATGAAGCAGTTGAGGGTGGAATATGCCCTATATTAAAGTCAATTCTAACGATAGTGATTACACCAAATGCTACCCCAGACAAGTCAAAGCCGGGTAGTTTAAGGGAGAGCGGTTGTCATGACTTCCCAACAAGTGAGGAACCCAAATGAAGTTATCGCGGGTAAGCTAATCATAAACCCTTGCGAAGTTTGTATCTTATTCGATACTGGTTCTACTCACTCTTTTATTGCACCTAGTTGTGTTCAATGTTTAAAATTAACTTCGGAGAAGTTAGACTTTGATATATCTGTTTAAACTCAGTTGGGAGAAGCCTTCGTTAACTCCACTATTTATAAATCTTGTTTGATTCAAATCGACACTTTTACGTTACCTGTTGATCTTATCTCTTTGAAAATACTTTCCTTTGATGTGATTTTTGGAAACGATTGGTTAACTACTCATCATGCTTTTCGTAAGGTTGTTAGCTTTCATATTCCTAACCAACCTGTCATGCGAATTCAAGTAACCAAACCACTAAAGTCAATCATTGTCATATCAAGCTATAAATAAAGAGCCCCGATCCTTTCGTCGTTGACTTTCTTGTGTGGAATGCACTGAAGCCAGACTTTCTGTAGGCAACATCGTGAATGACGATGGCAAGTTGATAGGTATCAATATGATGGGTTATCCAAGTTTTGGATGAGAGTCACAGTTTTGAATGGTATTTCTATTGTTGATAAATTTCTTGACGTATTCTTGAAGACTTCTTAGCCTACCATAGAGCGTGAAATAGAATTTTGTATTGACCCCAATACAAAACCTATTTCTAAAACCCTCAAATATTTCTTCAACCAAAACAAACGTATAATGCGCCAAAGACGTTGGCTCGAGCTGTTGAAGATTACGATCGTACTACTCAATATCATCGTGGAAGTACAAACGTAGTAGCTGACGCGTTGAGTAGAAGATCGTATGCGAGTGCAATGTTGTCAACACAAAGACCTATTTTGTATAACTTACAAATGATGAAGATAGAGTTAAAGACTCTAGGAACTCACGTGAAGATAACGAATATACGATTAAAATCGACTTTAATCGATAAAGTTAAAGCCGTTCAAACTACATACTCAGAGCTGATGAACGTGAAGAAGAAGGTTCAAGAGGACGTTATTCTAGAAACAAGAATCGAAGAAGAGAGGAAATCTCAACCCTCGATTTAATTGGCCCATTTTAAATCATCGATCAAGTAGGAATTGTGGCTTATAAACTCGTTTTACCACCAAGTATGTCGCGTGTTCGTAACATTTTTAACGTATCGATGTTACGTAAATATGTGGACGACCCGAACAACATTATTGATTTAAAACCGGACAAGATAGCAGATGATTTAACGTATGAAGATGTACCTGCTAAAATCCTGGAATATATTCTACACTTAAAGGTTATACCTCAAGAGTTAGAATCTGACGAAGTGTCCTCATCTGTTCGGCATACCAGCTACGTACGTAAATTTCGAGGGCGAAATTCCATAAGGAGGGAAGATTGTGAGACCCCAGATTTTATGAATAAAAGTTTAAATTTCTCGAAATATTTTTTAATATTATGGTGTGGATTTGATATAATGTTATAGTTGTGGGTAGTATTTATAAATTTTACAAAGTATGCAAGTTGTTGTATAATATTCGATTGGTCGGGGAATATTCTTTTTGTCGGGGAATATTCGTACAACGGCGCAATCATTGGTGGACCCCACAACAAAATTATTGTCTGATTGAGAAAACGACAAAAATATTTTATAAAAATAACGGCGGAAGTTTTACCGTTAATACTGTTGAACTACTCGGTAGTAAAAGTACAGTAATACGCGTGGTTGCATAGTAGCATACGGTATTGATTATTGATGCTTACGTGATAAGTCATTCAGTTTTGTTCAATTATTACTACAGTAATTGTTGCATAGTATCTCACGTTATTTGATTCAATTATTGTCGATATTTTATATATTGTTAAAATCAATAATTGAGACGACAAAGTTATTAATATTATTATTTGTAATATTAACGATGTCTAGAAGTTCTGTCAAGGAGAGGTTTGGTCACCTAATTGCGCGCCAATAGGGAGAAATCCTTATTGGAAAGCCCCCTCTTTCTTGGGAACGACCTGGTCGATTAATATTGTGAATTATAATAACGATGATAAATGTTGTTAAAATTATTAAGGTGATTTTTATGAAGTTTTGCTTATTTTATGGATTCCTATTTACCTTTTTTAAAAATAATCGGAAGAAAATTATTTAAAGGTGGGGCCCACATGTGGGGGGCATATGTGGGGCCATTTGTGTTGAAAAAATGATTTTGGAAATGGAAGAGTATACGTATGGAAGTATATGTACGTATTAAGTATATGGTGGGAGAAAATGATATGTGAAAGTGATAGGTGTGTGATGTGTGTATGAGTGGAAAATGGTGGAAAAGTGGTAGTGTGATAGTGATGTGTAAGAGTGATTATTGGGAGAGTGAGGGATTGATGTTAGATATGGGGGGGGGGGAAATCTAGTGATATATATAATATTATATATATAAGTTGAAAACATGTGTTTATATATATGTATTATATTTTAATTTTTGTTGAAATCTTATTGGTTAGTTGTTTGACCTAGTTGTTAGTTGATTGAAGAAATAATTCTGCAAAATTATTTCGTACTTGAACAGTGCCCTTCCATTCTCCTATAAATAGAAGCTCATTCCTTCATTATTTCTTACGAATTCACTACCACTCTAGAGAAAGAAAATTATAGAGAGAAAGAAGAAAAGTTTTCTGCTACATAACTACTCTTATATTCAGTTCTTTTATGGTAAGGGGTATTATTTCTTTTGTATTCATGAAGAGAACTTCTGTTATTCCATTACTTATTATTCTGTTGGAATAACCTGTATACGCGGGCTACCCTATACTTGATGAAATTCTTCTAATATTCCGTTCTTTATTATTCTGTCGGAATATCTTGTATGTGGGTAAACACTGGCTTTTGTAGGTATAAACTAAACTATATATGAGCTCACAAGTGTTTAAAATGAGAAAGCACTCAGTCTAGGGTGAGTACAAAGCAAATTGGGCAGGGCTTCCTCGCCGTTTTCTCTTACAAAATGGCCACCCCAAGCACTCTATTTATAGAGGGTGGAGCCGCAGGTGTACCAGAGGCAACCCAGATGGGTCTGGGTTTTTTGGCTCGGGTCGTCTCGAAGTACGTGCACTCAGGCACTATAATGTCCACTCGAACTTTTAGAAGTGCAATTCGGGCATCCGTTTGAGGTATACAGGACCTATTTCGGACCGCCATTGTTGAGAGTTGTATGATGGCATGGGATTAGAGTTTGTGCGAAGTCATTGAAGATGGGACGGTGCCCTCTGGTCTTCAAGCTTCAACTTTCATCCGTTACCCCGCACAATGGTCACTCGGGATTGGTCAGTTTTGTGGGACACTGTTGCGTAGAGACGTTGAGACGACGTGGCATGGCATCGTGTTGGTTAGATGACGATGTTGCCCCTCACCGGTGTTATCGCCGAATTGGGCTGATAAAGCAGACGTTGCTCAGCTTCGCTAAGATTGGACTGCTGCAATTGGTTGAAGGTCCTCATTGTCATCTTTGAGGTGTGTCTGTCTTCCCGATGTTATCGCCGGGCTGGTACAGTGTATCTCGTTGTGACCGCCGAGATTGAAGCTGGTTGTATTTGTAACAAGCATTTTCAGGGTTATTGCCGAAATTGCATTCCTTGGGGTTATCACCAAGGTTGGTGGCTATTCCCATGGTTGGGACTGAGACTGGATACCTCGGGGTTATCTTCGAGATTAATCGGTCTTCTCCGGTGTGTGTTCTAGTATTGTATCTGCATGCCTCGGGGTTATCTCCGAGATTGGAATTGTTATTCCCAGATTACGATCCGGGGTTGATGCTGAACTTCCGGTAGTATCCGACATGGATATGGATCGTCTTTTAGGGTTCTCTCTTAAAAGACGATTCTGTTCTCCTGCAAAATTAGTGATAAGTGTACAAAAAATTTTGAGTGTCAACAGATTCCCCTCTTTATCTTACTCATGCATGGCGATGTATTGGCAGGATAAAGAATCCTTGACACTTGAAACATAACAAGACGAATATGGTACTATAGATAGCAACATGATGCAAATGTAAGATGCATGTGTACGGGGCTGTGGCCCAACATGCTGGGGGTGATTGCTGACTCCCTATCGCTTCAACTGGGGATTGGCAATGCTGACCAGATTTGATGTGTAATCTGAATCTAGTAGGATGTTGATGTTGGAGTTCTCACCACCTTCCTAGATAATGACTTGATCCTATAGATGTACCTCTTATGTGGGGATAAAGCTTGATCTGTTTGAGGATATGTATAACATATTCCATCATCTATCCTCTTTGATGACAATCTCCTGGTTTGTATCATTAGGACATGTCACGATTCTGTTGGACTTACTGCCAATAGCAAATGCTGTCATGGATGCCCGACCTTCGTTAATTTGTGTGTTTCACTGACATGTGAATCAACGGCTAAAAAATCCTGTGGGATATACTGTCAAGGTTGCATGACCTCCGCTGTCGTGTAGATCACCAGAACATTACGTTGTGACCCCCGCCGGGGATCTGCTGGGGAATACGAGCGGTAGGGTGTGAAAACCTCGAATTGCTTCAAAGCTCTGATAGGTTTAAATCTCTATCGGCTGTAATAATGTCAAGGCTGCTTGACCTTCGTTGACTTGTGTGTCAATGAATGAGCATGCGTTGTAACCCCCGCCAGGGATCTCTTTTGTGAAAAGATTGGGATGACAACCTTACGCTGACGACATTGGACCTCTGTACAGTATTGCCGAATGTGGTATGCAAAGAGTTAAATCATCGGTATAGTAAACCATGTGTTCAGGCGAATACCAATGGATGAAAAGAAAGCCACAGTTGGATCCAGAAAAACCAGGGTTTTAGGCTATTTTGCTCAATCGCGTAGCGTTTTTATCTCTGGTTTGGCCTTTTCAGCTTGTAAGAACTCCTTTGCAACTTAAATTGGACTGAGCCGGAGGGATGGGACCCACATGGGGATACCGCAGGTGCATCTACTGCAGCCGTGGATGGGCCTGCGGCTAACTATGGATGATAAATTCCAACAGGTTGGTCTCACAAGTCACTTTCAACTTGTTGTACGAAGGAAAATATGTGAGCCTCTTTCAGATATGCTGAGTTAGGGCTATTTTCTGTAAATTCTATCACCGTACAAGTGTTCTGCACTATCCTGGTAACATATGCCTGTATTTTCTCTCATTTATGTCCGTTAGATTTTACGTTATCGCATGAAATGCATCTAAACACATAGTACTGATTATGTATGCACAAATGACTAGATAAAAAATATTCAACATAGTAAATGTTAGTATTAAATCATGCTGAACATAATGATGTGAAAAAATTTGACTTTTGAGACAGTCAAATTGGCACCTTTTTATGCTATTTTTTGTCCTATTTGAGGTCCAATGAGCATAAGGTAGCAAGGCAAAGTACTCCTAGTATTGAGGTTGGCCTTATGCATGATAATTTTAATTTTTAATGCATATATTATGTATATGACTTTGGGGAAGGTGTGCTACTGAATGGCCACCTAGACATGCCATAGATGCATGTGGATAGTCCTATTTTCAAAGGGGACTATGGCAAAAAATTTCCAAATGTAGGCATTGGGTAGTCATGCATTTTTAACTCTATTATATGTTAAAGTAAATGCATGCATGCACATAGTCATAAAATGCATTCTAGAAAGCTCCAGGTAAGTAAATACCACACCCTTTCTGAGGTGATTTGGAGATTTGTTGTCCAGATACTATGGATCCGGATCAGCCGAGCAGTTCCTATAGGACCACTTCTGGCGTACGGCGGAGGGCTTCTGAAGTGCCTCGTCCCCATTCTGTTAGACAGCCTCGTCGGTTGGTGGAGGTCGTGATACGTCTTGTCCAAGTAGATGTTCCAGACGTTGAGGACGAGGAGGCAGATATTCCGATAGAGGATCCCGCTCCTGCTGTACATGTCCCTCGTAGGGAACTTCTGAGCATTCAGGTGGTGAACCAAGAGTTAGTAGGTGATTTGGGCAGACATCTATCGATGTATTTGCATGCTAACGAGGTATGGCATTAGACTTTGATCTTCCTTTTTTCCTATTGATGAGGATTAAAGGGCTTTGATGTTGATCTGCATTTCATGCAGGTTCCTAGTTTTACACAGCCTCGAGGGAACTGGTTTAGTATCCACTCCATGTACCAGGCCCTTCATCCTGACTATAGAGCGGTAGTGCATGAGTGGAGATTTGGGGCATTTTTCTCTATCCTTCCCCGTCGTTGTCCCTGGGGTTATCTCAGGGCATTGTCTGAGTGATGGTTTCATCAGACTCAGTTACTCCATCTGCTGGATTGCGAGGTGATGATGACGCTTATAGATTGGCGATTTTTCATAGGTATGGAGTTTGGAGGGGAGCCAGTGCCTTGCATGGTAAATATTACCCCTATTGCCGTTAAATCCTTATTAGGAGTTCCGGTGACGGCGCTCAAAGGCAGGACTGTCCGTTCAGGCCCTTTGAGCGTAGATGTTATGAGCGGGCTATTGAGTGAGCCTTTGCCTAATGATGTCAGAATCAGGAATCGCGTTCTGCGGCGATTGTTCCTGATGATCATTTTAGGCTGCTTCATAGTAGACAACTCTTCTACGGTATCTTTCGCTTTGATCAGCGCTACACGTGATGTGGACCGTATTGGAGAGTATGATTAGGGTTCGTACACCTTTGCCTATTTCCTCTTGGGCATGCATACGCGCTCACAGGGTTTGACCGAGGCTTGGCTAGGATTTTACCCATTTCTGCTGGTGAGTATTTCTCTTGTCATTTACCATGTATAGGTTAAGAGTGTTAACTGACAGCAGATGTTTGCCTTTGTGTTGGCAGTTTTGGGCCTATGAGAGGCTTCCCTGCTTGCATCCCGTGAGTGTGTTAGGTTTAGGCACCTATCCACAAGGACGATAATGGCATCATTCGATTCTGCCAGAGGTCCCTGTAGCTGAGAGATTCACTCATTGCCGTATACAACTGGAGTTGCTGACGGCCGATACCATCACATGGCTTCCCTATTCTGGGGAACACCTAACCGTGGGTTTTGAGGATGGATACCCGACTGGAGAGTATCTGATTTCCACAAGGAGAGTTCCTCTCTTCACGGATGGAGGCTGGGAGCTCTATTTAGGAGAGCGTGCTATCAGGAGCACCACAGGGGAGATCCGTATACCGATCTTGCCTCCTGCTAGGCGTTATTGGCCTGTGTCACAGTCACCCGTCATTGATATCCCATTGTTGGGGGTTGACGATTTTGCATTGTGAGAGGGTCCATGTACTCAGGAGACGTTCCATCGATGGTGGTCCCCTCGCACTATTGGAGCTCAGTCCTGCGCCACACAGTTTATGGGGGATATAGTTCTAGGATCCTTGATGATGACAGATTGGATAGCTTGTGTCCGAGATCCGACTCATATGACCTAGATTGATAGTTTGACCCAGTAGTTGGACCAGGCACACATATTTATCCGGCATTTGGGCAGAGATCCGACAGAGGCGGCTTCATTTGATCCTTCAATTTGGTTTTGCCGGTGCAGATCCTCCTCTTTATAGGCCTGACATCCCTGTTGATAGATATCAAGTGACTCAAGAGGAGTTACATTAGGTGGACAGGATTGATGATGTGGACATCGACACCATTGTCTTCTTCTTATGTGTATTCTCATTATATCTTTTGATAGGCCTCTGTTAGATATTGGGTGGCTGCGCCCCATTCTCGCTCTATCTTTTGATAGGCCTTTGTTAGATATTGGATGGATGTGCCCCATTTCCCTGTATTTTGTAGCTGTACAGAGATGATGTATTAGATGATGATATACTTAGGAATGTATGCATTGTTTTTTTTTCATTCCCTATATCATATTGCCATTTATTATCTGTTATGCGTATGTATATATGTCCAGAGATATTTGGTATTGACCCCTGGATGTTCTTATGACACGGCCCGGACAGATGTCTTCTTCGACAGTTAGCCGTATATATCATACCCCACCGTCAGTGGTGGCATCGGGGTATGAGATTATGGTATGATAGCATGTGACCACTAAACAGGGTGACTGTAGATCATTTATTACAACATATCATGACCTTTTTGACTTTTCAGGTTCCCGCAGGATTTATGGACTAGATGATAGAGCATTGGCTACCGAATAGGCAGGTATTCCGATTCGGCACCCATGAGTTGACTCCTACTCTGGAGGAGTATGCACGTTTGATGATGCTGCCTTTAGACAGACCTTGCATGCATCTGGCTTTGGGAGACATGAGCAGACGATTCATGACTCTCACATGATTGAGGCACAGAGTGGTACAGGATGAGTTGACATCTGGCCATGTGATATCCCAGCGTTTTCTGTACGACAGATTTGGCTCGGAGGATGGCTATTCACGACATTCTGGGGATTTCACTGCATCGGAGGATCATTGGCGTTTGGCTAGAGTTGACGTATTGATGCTATGTGTATTGTCACATATGTCATGGTATATGGATGAGATAGATATAGGCGTTGTCATGGCCGTGAGAGCTCTCAGAAAGGTTCGTACCATTGTACCTATGATTGTAGCAGAGACCCTGTGGTCGGCATCTTACTACTACACTTATCCGACATGAGTGTTTTTTGGGAGTTCAGTCATGCTATATGTGTGGTTCATGTCACACTTGAGACCGATTGGAACTCTTAGACGTCATGGGTACTGCTTCACCCATGATGTAGCTACGTCATACTCTTTTCAGCCATCAGAGTGTATAGATGCTCTATTTTGGTCCACATTCTTAGCAGATATCAGAGATCCATTCAGCATATTGCCGTGTTCGGGGATTAGCTCACCATACAACTTCATTACTTATGCTCCGGCAATGGACTATCTCCCACTGGCTGGTTTGAGGGGAGTGACCACTTATCACCCATTGGTCGTGATGTCGCAGTTCGACCAGTTCCAGGATTTTCATCCTTTTGAGGGGGCGACAGGTCAGCGTTTAGCTTCTTGGTACCTTTTAGCAGAGGACCGATCCCGGGTATACGCCTGTTGGGATCAGCGTGAGATAGCGGCTTTTTCTGTCAGTCATCCTGGTTATTCTGCAGAGTATTCCGCGTGGATGGAGACATAGATTTTATCGGCTGCAGAAGTATTTACAGTACCGGAGCGCGAGTTAGGTGATGTAGAGCCCATGGAGGACATTGATACCTACATCGAGGAGGAGCCCACTGCTGAGTTGTCAGCATTTCTTTCTGATTCTCCGAGTACTAGTACTGTTGTGATTCAGCATTTGGCACATTACTTAGAGTAGAGTCTTCATCTGATGACCTTTGAGAGAGATCAGATTTGATATATGATGTCGACTGCTCTTGATGGGAGGGAGGCCGCTCTATTGGAGAGAGATGAGGCATTGGCTCGTAGAGATGCCGCCGTCATTGAGCGGGATGAGGCTATATCAGCCAAAGATGTAGTGATAGTTGAGCGGGATATCGCCATATCTGATCGAGATGTAGCCGTCATAGATAGTACTGCAGTGAGGTCCCTTACCACTGGCATGATCGCTGAGATGAGCACATATATTGATGATCATATGGTCACCATGTAGATGGCTACATATCTGTTGGGTCGTGTGGATATTCTCATACAGAAGACCGCAACTTTACCTCCATCTTCTGAAAGGGACGCCATGGTGCGCTTGTTAGCTCGCATATACGCTGACTTGTAGATGATCTTGTATTTTCCTGCATAAACTAGCTTAGCCATTTTGTCATGTACAATTTACATTGTGTATATCAAACAACATTATATATATGACAGGGAAATATATTTTTGGTCACTTCCCTTTTAGATATTCTTTGCTACTTGTTTGATATTTTGCATGCTGCTTCAGGGCTTGTGATCTTGATGTATTCTGAATTCCTTCTCGGTGGATGGACATTGAGTTGTCTCTAGATAGTTCAGAATGGATCATCGATCTGTATGTATCCCTACCATCTCTCGGTGTCTTGGGATTGGTTTCTGTATGGAAATAAGGAGAGGAGTGTGGCTTTCCTCTTTGAGATTGACCGCCCCACAGATGGTCGCCAACACTTCTATTCAGGAGAAGCCTAGTTAATTCCATCTCTTATGGATTGGTGTTGCTCTTCGAGGTACAACTGCCGCTTAGATGGTTGCCGAATCTCTTATTTGGGAGGAGTTCAGGTAATTCCATCTCTTTGGTATGAAGCCGAATGAAACGTAGTGGCTTAAAGGATGATCCAAGTACCAACTGACAAGGGTTTGTGTTTTGGTAGGGGGTGAGACCGCACCATGAATGGCTACCTACGTACTCCTATTGAAGAGGAGATCAGGTCTGCGTAGTTCGAACCTGGTGTAAGAGGTTCAACGCTGTATGTGGCAGGAATGGTGTAGGAATGTTTTTGTTATTTTTTGTTTTTGTAAGGAAAAGGGTGGAAATGTTTTTGTTGTTTTTGTTTTATTGCGACCGGGCCATATGAAATGGTTGCCTACATACTCCTATTGAAGAGGAGATCAGGTCGACGTAGTTCGCCCCTCAAGGCGAGATAAAAAGCGTAATCCCATGTGCAGGTCAGAGTACAGAGAATAAAAAGTTTTAATCCTAGGTTGAGGATAAACTGTAGGTATGAGAAATTTGATCTCAGGTATGGGTAGCCAAACTGCAAACGCAAGAGGTTCAATCCACGGTGGGATGACCTAAGTTGTAGGAATGCAAAGGAGAAAGCCAGGCTGCTGGCTTGAAAGGTATGTTTCCCTGAGAGACAAAGTGTAGAAAAGTTATTTGTGGTAAAGGTTTAAAGAACCAGAATGATTGGTGACCTGATGGTCTACCACCAGGATGTTTACTTGATGGTAACTTCAAACATAGTACCATTTCACGGCGTCTGAATTGATGAGTTGCGGAAATTCATCTCCGTCCATTTCTTGCAACCTGAGAGCGCCTCCTGTCAATACTTCCTTGACAAAAAACGGGCCTTCCCAGTTAGGAGCGAATTTTCCCTTAGCCTGATCTTGGTTGTCCAGGATTTTCTTCAAAACCAAGTCATGTTGTCTGAATTGCCGTAGCCGGACTTTTTTGTTATAGGATCGGGCGATCCTTTGCAGATATAACTGACCATGGAAGATAGTCGCGGTTCGTCTTTCGTCTATTAGATACAGTAGGTGATACCTATCTTGTACCCATTGGTCTTCATCCAACTGAGCGTCTATCAATACTCTGAGGGATTCCATCTCAACTTCTATGGGGGGCACTACTTCCATCACATAGGTCAATGCGTAGGGGGGTGCCCCAGTGGAAGTGCGCATTGAGGTTCTGTAGGCTAACAGAGTCAGAGGCAATTGGTCAGGCCAATTTTTGTGATTGGTGGACATCTTTTGCATAATCTTCTTGATGTTCTTGTTAGCCGCTTCAACAACACCATTCATCTTCAAATGATAGATGACTGAGTTGAGATGTTTGATGTGGAATTTACTGCATAATTCCTCCATCATTTTGTTGTTGCGGTTCTTGGCATTATCAGACACAATCACCTCTAGTTGTCCATATCGACCAATGACATTGTTTCTGATGAAAGCAATGATGACTTCTTTAGTAACCCTGGGGAAGGAGGCTGCTTCTACCCACTTGGTGAAGTAGTCGATCATGGTGAAGATAAATCGATGACCATTTCTGGCTTTAGGCTCAATGGGCCCGATAACGTCCATTCCCCACATTGAGAAGGGCCAAGGTGAACTCATATTGTGAAGTTCCCGTGGAGGGGCGTGTATAGCAATCCCATGAATCTGGCACTGATAGCATCTCCTGACATAGTCATTGTAATCAGCTTTGAGAGATAGCCAATAATGTCCTGTCTTGAGGACTTTCTTGACAAGAAGGGGGCCACTCATGTGGGGGCCACATACTCTGCCATAGATTTCATCCATAAGCCTTTCGGCTTGATCTTTGTCTAAACATCTGAGGAGACCTAATCCTGCATCTCTTTTGTAGAGCGCATCTCCACTTAGGTAGAATTTCATAGCAAGTCGGTGGATCCGTCTTTTCTCAGTCGGGCTCGCCTCAGCGGGTGTAGATCCATCTCGCAGATATTCCTTGATATGCTGATACCAAGGATGTTGGATGGGAGGTAGCTCATCCGATACTTCTCCAACGTAATTCCCATAGGCTGGGGCCTTGTGCAGGGAAATTGTGACGATTGGCAAGTGTTCCTTGTCTGATATGCGAATCAAGGAGGCCAAAGTTGCTAACGCGTCCGCGAAATCATTCCTATTACGAGGAATGTGTAGAAAGGATATTTCTTAGAATCCCAAAGCCATCTTTAAAACCTGTCGATGGAGGCAGCAAATGTAATTCCTTGGTTTGATAGATTCTGGTGGATTGTCTGATTACCAACTCTGAATCTCCAAGGACAATTAACCGCCTGATGCCCATTGAATGGGCAAGTTTTAGCCCCATAAGATAGCCTTCATACGCAGCCGTATTGTTGGTGCTGATAAACTGTAATTTGACGGCGACGGGATACTGCTCCCCCATCAGATACTAGAGCTGCTCTAGCTCCAGAACCTTCCATATTGACAGCTCCATCGAAATACATCTTCCACGTTTGGCGTGTATCGTACTGATGGTGTTGCTGAATTGTCATTACTCCTTCATCAGGGAAGTAGGTTTCCAAGGGTTTGAAATCCCCTGATGGTGCAGCGGCCAGTTGATCCTCAATTCCTTGACCTTTGATGGACTTTTGAGTCACATATACGATGTCAAATTGTTGTAGGATCAACTGCCATCTGAACAGCCGACAATTCAGTATGGGTTTACTGAACACGTACTTGAGAGGATCCACGCGGGATATGAGATGGGTTGTATGCCCATAGAGGTAATGTTATAACCTCATGGTAGCCCACGCTAAAGCACAACACATCTTTTCGATCAGAGTGTACTTGTGTTCACTGCTGCTGAATCTTTTATTGAAGTAATAGATAGCTCGTTCTAGGCCTCTATCGTCCTTCTGTCCCAGCAGGCAGCCCGTGGCATTGTCACTTACGAACAGATACATAAATAGGGGAACATCATCCCTGAGTGGTACCAAGATGGGAGCTTTGATTAGCTGTTTCTTGATTGTAAAGAAGGCATCTGGCACTCCTCATTCCATTTCATAGAGGAGCAAGATACGGCAGTGATGTTTTATAAAAGAGGTTTTTCAAACCCTGATGCTCAATAGTAATTGAGACCTTTTACACTCCCATTTTTATTTCGCATTCGGCTGGATTGATTTTATTTGACAGATGCGAAGCATCCGTACGAAAATACTGTACAAAAAGGTGCTGAATTCCTCGTGGGTTTGAAACCCATCTAAGGAAATCCAAACATCACATATATATTTACAAGCTACTTACAGCTGAAAAGGTCCATCACGGGAACCGAATCTAGATTCAGGGGACTAAATCTGTGATCACATGATTCCTAAGCTCACATGATGCCACAATTGATATAAACGCAGTAAGCAGGTGTATCTATAAAAGCTGTAAATATATATATACATACATGATCACCAACCATGAAGCACCTCCATGGGGGATCAGAAATATAAATAAAGCTTTAAAAGCTATCAACCACCACAGAGGAAACTCCAGGCGGGACGAAATGTACAGAAAGCTGTAAAAACGATCAACCACCGCGAAGTAAACTCTAGGCGGGACGAAATATAAATATATATATATATATATAAGCATATAAACGCATCAGATATAAAATCCAGGCTCATCGGACAAAGTCCAACAACAGTTAATATATATAAGTATATATATATATATTAAAGTAGTAAACGCACCGAATGTGAAATCCAGGATCACCGAACAGAGTTCGATAGCAGTTCATATATATAATTATATATATAAGAAAGTCATTAAACGCACCAGACATGAGTCTAGGCTCATCGAACAGAGTTTGACACGCAGTTCATATGTATAAATGTATATATATATATATATATATATATATATATATAAGCAATTAAATGCTCTAGACCGAAGTCTAGGCTCAATCGAGGCATAACTCGATAATATTAGTCCATATATAAATATATATATATATATATATATATATATATATATATATATATATATATATATATGTATGTATATGTATATACAAACTAAAAATAAACCACAGACCGAAGTCCGGGTAAAAGTGTGCAACACGACTCTCAACGTGTAGAAGGGTGTGTGCAAAGGTGAAGAGAAAAACTTTAAAGTGTGAAAGAAGGCATATAGTAGGCTGTCAAAGAAGACTTCAATATCTTTAAAGTGGGTAAACACTAGCTTTTGTAGGTATAAACTAAGCTATATATGAGCTCACAAGTGTTAAAAATGAGAAAGCACTCAGTCCGGGGTGAGTACAGACCAAATTGGGCAGGGCTTTCTCGCCATTTTCTCTTACAAAATGGCCACCCCAAGCCCTCTATTTATAGAGGGTGGAGCCGCAGGTGTACCAGAGGTAACCCGGGTGGGCTCGGGTTATCTCGAAGTACGTACACTCAGGCACTGTAATGTCCACTTGAACTTTTAGAAGTTCAATTCGGGCATCCGTTTGAGGTATACATGACTTATTTTGGACCGCCGTTGTCGAGAGTTATACGATGGCATGGGATTAGAGTTTGTGCGAAGTCATTGAAGATGGGACGGTGCCTTCCGGTCTTCAAGCTTCAACTTTCATATGTTACCACGCACAATGGTCACTCGGGATTGGTCAGTCTTGTGGGATATTGTTGCGTAGAGACGTTGAGACGACATGGCGTGGCATCTTATTGGTCAGACAACGATGTCGCCCCTCACCGTTGTTATCGCTGGATTGGGCTGATAAAGCAGACGTTGCTCAGCTTCGTTGGGATTGGACTGCTGCAATTGGTTGAAGGTCCTCATTGTCATCTTTGAGGTGTGTCTGTCTTCCTGATGTTATCGCCGGGCTGGTACAGTGTATCTCGTTGTGAGTGCCGAGATTGAAGTTGGTTGCATTTGTAACAAGCATTTTCGGGGTTATTGCCGAAATTGCATTCCTTGGGGTTATCACCAAGGTTGGTGGCTATTCCCATGGTTGGGACTGAGACTGGATACCTCGGGGTTATCTCCGAGATTAATCAGTCTTCTCCGGTGTGTGTTCCGGTATTGTATCTGCATACCTCGGGGTTATCTCCGAGATTGGAAATGTTACTCCCAGAATGCAACCCGGGGTTGATGCTGAACTTCTGGTAGTATTCGGCATGGATATGGATCGTCTTTCAAGGTTCCCTCTTAGAAGACTAATCTGTTCTCCTGCAATGTTAGTGACAGGTGTACAGAAAATTTTTAGTGTCTACACCAATAATTCGAATTTCAATCGAAACGGTTTTGGCCAAATCTAGTTGGCAATAGCTTATCTTTAAAATTCTGAAAATAATTTTATGACGGCATGATACCGTACTGTATTTACAGCACGTTTGAGGATTCTATCATTGTGTGACTTCGTCATATTACATCATTACATAGTGGGCTGACGATCTTTAGATCACATCTAACACTAAGTAATTCTGCATTTATAACTCCATCAATTTTTATCATCTTTGCACCATGTTACATGATGCATTAGCGATATAAAATACATTTTGATATTTTTAAATTATTTTTGTCTAGCCGAAACAATTAGCATAGACTATTCTTTAAACAGTTCAAAACCATTGAAAATTAGTTTTAGGGTTATTTTACCTGAATAGGTAACGATGTGTCAGTGTCCCGAAGTCCACACATACACACTTGTCACCATGTGTTGAAAATAACAAAAATTTATTTTTTTAAAAAGGTACATCAGTGCGTTTTTAACTTGATGTCAAAAAAGTTGAAGTCTAGCATAGCTAGAAGATTTGGAATACCTATGCTTCCACTATCAACTCCACTTTCTATAATGGTCTATTGCTTAATAATGCTATATATTCCTATAATCCTCAATACTCCATTCACAACTTAGCTATACCCCAGTTCATCAAACGTACCACACATTATGAGTTCAGGAACTTTTCACAATAATGTGAGTTTCGGAACTTATCCTAGCAATACGTAGTTCAAGAACCAATCAAGAACTGTCCATACGCTTAGGGGTTCAAAACATACCATACGATTATTAGTCACAAACTTACCATAAGTATGAGTTTTAAGAACTCACACCTAACCTTATATTCTCTACCTATCTGTCATACACATGAGAAAAGAATCACCTTCTCAATATGTATATAGCAAATAGCGCGACACAAACATTTCAATGATTATCAAGGTAAGAAACTAAGAGGTTGTTACACCAAGTACAAATCCCCTCCCATACAAAGAGTCATACAACTTAGCTGCTCACATGAATCCTCAATTGAAATCCCACATAATCCTAGCTTTCCCTTATTCCATACGAATTTTTGTTTAATCCGTACTGCATAGTTCACAACTCTTTTCTGAGTTTAAATAGTACTAATTTATAGTACAACTTACATACATCAATTCTGCTATAAAATTTTCAATCATTAGATTGATCCTCCTCCTTGCTATGATCTTATCAGTTCACGTGGTGATCTCATATTTTAATCGTATTATATTATGATTCGCTTCTATGTTATGATCTATTGGGAATTGCATATTTAAATTTGATGTTGAAAGTAAATAAACATTCTTACATATAAAGTCCTTCAAGGAATACATGTACAAGGGCTTAATGGTAGATCAAAACTTGTTAGGTTTGATATGTGCTTAATGTTTATCATTCTGTAAATGAATGTGTGAGGAACCCAAACTTGGATACTTGAAACCCGAACTCGGTTCTTCACGATACCATTTCTATGAGCGGAATAATACAAATAATAATAACAATAATATAAAAGATCAAATTAATTTACATAATTATCAGAGTCTAACTCCCAAGTACGAAACCTTTAAACATTCATTACAACCCATGATAGATAATATATATCATAATTGTCTTAATAACATTAAACTATTACATAACATAGTAATTCGTTCATTCAGCAACCTTCCCTTTTCCTTTGTTCTTAGCAGAGTTCTCTGGTCGTTCGCACTTAGCTGAAAACAGTTAAATTTAAGCAAGGATGAGCATTTGAGTGCCCAGCAAGCAATAGCAATTATATATATATATATATAAGCTGAAAGGATTTAACTGTTTTCTTTGTACTATTCTTCTACAACAAGTCAATAGTTGTGAAGTATTCTGAACCGATAATAATAACATAACAACTCTCTTTCAAATTTTTGAAACTACATAATGACTATATCTGGGGTTATGGTGACATGCCATGAACATTGTTTTCATTTTCGAAAAGGTTAAACAGAAATTCATCTGTAAACCGTCATAACATACGGGCACGGGGGTGATCAGTCCGTTATGCCCTGCATTGATCAATACTACATTGCTAGAACGATATTATCGTTCATCCTTTGTCCGCCGGAGCGCATAAAAATTTTCCCGTGTAGGGATGTTCATACCTGTCTGGGTTCTAAATCAAAGGTTTTATCTTGTTCAACAATAATCTATAATTCAATATATCTGTATACGGGTAATTGACAAAGGTATATCAACATGTGATTAAATACAATGATTATCCAAGTGGGGACACTTGTTTAACCACTTCTAGAAATTAACGAACAGAATATATATGTCCGAATTATCATATACTAACATGTTGATATTCAATGAGCTTATATAATATAAAGTTCATAATATGTACAATAATAATATAGTTTAGAAACATTCTTACTCACATCCATTGCATAAAGAAAATGTAAAGGTTAAATACTTGCCTGAAGCGCTGCTTACAACTTGTAATTAAGATCTATCGCTTATCTCACGACCTATCATTAATAAGATAGTTCGTTCGATTAGAACAACATACTATAACACATAACACTGTTTATTGCAGTCAACACATAACCTAATCATATTAGCACCTATGTTTAATAACCATTGAATCACAAATAATCACTTATACAATCAAAATATCTAAGTCCAGATCAATTTCTGAAACATGTCGGTCTACCGATAATTTTATCGGGTAATTATCGAGTCTAAGACTCTATACTATAACTTAACATCAGTACGTATCAGTCATATTATTTTTAAATGACTCAATAAAATTTTAAAACATTTATTATAATTTATCATAAATTTTCAAACATTGGAATCATATTTAAATGATTTAAATACCAATCAATTCTATTATAATAAATATTTAATTAGTATTAAACTATTAATGAAATCATTTCCAAAATATTAAAGTTATGTATAATAACTCAAAATACTTTTAAAGTATTAATATTACCCTTAAATGATTTTTTAAACATTTAAAATCATTTTTAAATAATTATCATTAATATTAAAGTATTAATGTTCTATTTATCAAAATATTAAAAGTCATTATTCATAACTTAAAATATTTTTAATTCATTTATATCCTTTTTAAATGATTTTTAAAGTAATAAAACCATTTATAAACTATTTATTTAATATAATTATTAAATAAATTTAATATCATAACTAATAACTTAATAATCATTAATATTTAATTATTAATGAAATTATCCTTTAAATATTAAAAGTTATATTTTATAACTTAAAATATTTTTAAACACTTTATTTTCATTTAATATGATTTTTAATATAATAAAATTATTTTTAATTAATTTATTTAATTCATTTAGTAAATAAATTAATTACCATTAATATCAATTTATTAATGAAATTTATCATAAAATATTAAAAGTCATTAAAAATAACTTAAAATATTTTCTTATATCATAATATAATTTTTAATGATTTTTCTAATATTAAAATCATTTTTAAATAATTTATTTAATATTATAATTAAATAAATTAAATACTTTTAATATTTCAAAAATATTAAATATTTATGAAATATATTAAAAACTAATTTTCAGAATTTTTAATAATTTTTAATAATTTATTTTGTATTTTTAATAATTAAAAACTAATTTTTTCTATTTAATAATTAATTTCTGAAAAATATTAAATAATCTGTCGCTAAAGACCACCTATAGCGACAGAACCGTCGCTATAGGTGTTCTTCATGTTCTTGGCAAAAACCCAGAACACCATAGACAGTTTCGAGGGACCATGTTTGACCAAGATTAAAAGCGTGCGTGATGTGTTTCTGAACATGTTGTTGATAAGATAATGTAGTACAAGTACAAGACTACACGATCCAACAAACAACATCATCAAACCATGCATAACTAACGAGATCTGAAGCGTTGAACAAACTGTCAGAGCTGTTCTTCATTTTCTGGGTTACCCAGAAATGAAGAACAGTTTGACTGGCTCGTTTTGGGCTTCCACAACTTGTTAATCTTGTAATATTTTTGTGATTTAAAACCGGTAGTGTGTAGCTAACATGTAGGAAAGTAGATCTATCACATAATATCAACAAAAAACATAACAAAATCGTCAGATCCAGACCGGTCAAACCTCGTCAGAAATTGTGTTCATAGGTTTTCTGGGTTACCCAGAAAACCGAATCCGTGAACAATGTACCTACTTTGACCGGCCACTATGTTAAATCCATTTGATGTTTAAGGGATTTAAAAGCATGGATCTATAGTACAACTAACAGGCTACAAGATCTACTAAATATCAACATCAGAACATCTATAACATTACAGATATGAGCTTGACAAAAATGTTGTCAGACACTGCAAACTAGTTTCTGGGTTACCCAGAATTGGTCTGGTCATGGTCGGTCAACGACCTATGACCACAAATAACTTGCAATATGTTGAAGCTATGACCTTGATTCAACTTTCAGACTAAAGAACACATACTCGGCTACAACGAAAAGCTTTCAAAACACCAAAATCTATACAGATCACAGAGATATAAGGACTGACATTCACTGTCAGAAGACAAAATTTTATTTTTCCAGATTTTGTAAATCTTCAAATCCGAGCCTCTAGATGTTATGGATCTAACATCTAGCAACCCAGATCATCCTTAGACACCTTATACAACATATTTTAATAATCAAACATAACATCTAACACAGAATCGTTGGACAGAAATTCTAGGGTTCGTTTATACCTTCTTGAGAAAAATTTCTGATTCTCTGGCTTCTGTTTGTTATGGTTGATCGTGGGGCTGGTCTTGGGAACTAATATGCTAGATAAATTCGTTAGTTCTAGTGAGAGAGGGTCAAGGATGAGAGTTGGACAAAAATTAGTGTATCAAATGATTTTCTCTCTCCTTAAATCTATTTATACACTTGTTAGATGCATGAATGGCTGATGAAAGAGGCTGGTTGCTGTCATTTAGAGCATGTGGAGTTGGTAAGGTTGTTCAACAACTCAAAATATGGAAAGATTTGCAAGTTATCTCAAGAAAATATCCAATGAGGGGTATTTTAGTAAACTAATAAAATAATTTAAGGGTATTCTTGTCCATGACACTTGAATCTAGATTCTAATCACTAGATTTTAAACATTAAGGTTTCCTAAATAATTTATAGGGTTTGAACAATTATGTATAGAGTTCAATAAAAATTAAATTATAACTAAATAATTATAATTAGGGTTTTTAAATAGAAAATTAGGGTTTTAAAAATAAATTTAAGGTTTTCTTGATATTATTAGGTTTCCCCAATTTATGTATTAGGTTTCCTAATTAACATAATTATTTACTAAAATAATAATTAGAGTTATGATTTTAGCAATTAGGCTTTCAAATTAGAAATTAGGGTTTCTAATTTACAATTAGGGTTTCTAGACTATAATTAGGGTTTAACCTAATTAATCACTTAATACACAACATAAAACATATAACATAGTTATATAACAGTCTTAAGCTCACAATTAATTTTCAATTTAGAGTTTTCCTAAGTAAAATTAGGGTTTAACCAATTAATACTAGGGTTTTGAAATTAAACACCATAATTTACCAATTATCATCAATACGTACATGCAGTACATATTCATAGCACTGAAAAATCAAAATATAATTAATATTATATTATTATTCTCATACCTTGGCAATAATCCAAAATTAGGGTTTGGATACCATATTTGATTTATTCTTCCTATTTAACCTTAATAATTAAGGTAAAATAATTAACTTAATAACCTGTACTAAAATTCATATAATAAAATAATTATTATAATTATTCTAAAAAAATCAGTTCATATATTATTTAGATAATATATGATTATATATTTTCATGGAAAATAATTATTAAAATATTTCTACCATAAATTGATTATTATAAGTATATACTTTTTAATAATCAATAATTTTAAAATAAATTCATTTGAAAATAATTATGTAATAAATATATTTTTACTTACCACATAAATACATATACACATAATCTTGTACAAATCCTCATCCTTAATATAAAAAAAAAATTATTCACAAAATTTCTGATTTATTTATATAGAAAATATCGGGTTGTTACATTCACCCTCCCTTATAAAGATTCCGTCCCCGGAATCACCGTTTTAAAGCCTATACATACACGGTCACATAGCGTACACAATCATTGTAAGTAAATCTCGATCAACTTTGATCGAACTGATCTTTAACTATTCACATGAAGCTTGTCTTTCTGATTACACAGAAAAATTGGTTTCTAACAGAACTCAAATTCCTCCTCAAAATTTCTTTATAAAATAATTTTACTATATATAGGAAAATCATGCATAAGAAAATAAAAAGGCATGCGAATAATACCTGGAGTTCCAGTGCCAGCTGCTGCCGTATCCTGAACTGTCATGTTATAGACCCTTGCCGTAGATTTTGTTGGCTTGCTTGACGAAGTCGGTCTTGTGATTGCTAACGTTCCACTGCCAGTGCCCATGTTCACACTTCCTGTCTCCACCCTCCTCTTTGGACAATCTTTCACCTTGTGCTCGGTCGATCCGCATATAAAACATCCACTATTCATCCTACGATTGGGGCAGTTGGGAGAAATATGGCCCTCCTGTCCGCACTTATAGCAAACAAATTTTCCTTGCAAACACTCCCCCGAGTGATTCTTCCCACATGTCTTGCATGGCACTATCTGTTTCTTAACACCTTCCTGTTTCACTTGTACACTTGTAAAACTGCTCACCTTCCTCTTACTATCACCACTCCTGCTCCCACTATTAATTTTCACCTTCCTAGCTCCTTTTATCTTACCCTTATTCTTCCTCTCCTTATTGTAAAGGCTCATGGCCTCACTTCCCTCCTCAGCTATGATCGCTTTCTCCATGAGTGCTGCAAATGTAGGAATTTGCAACACCGCCACTTTGTTATAGAGCCAGGGTTTCAATCCCAGCTCAAACCTTCTAGCTTTCCTAGCCTCCGTATCAACTTGATGCGGAGCAAACCTAGCTAACTCATTGAATTTGGCGGCGTATTCAGACACCGTCATATTCTCCTGCTTCAACTCTAAAAATTTAACCTCCATCCTCGCCTGCATACTTGGTGAAAAATAATTTTCGAAAAACAAAGTTTTAAATCTATCCCATGTGACTACACCTTCACCTGCCCTAGCCTGATTCGCTTCCCACCAAAAATTTGCTTCCCCTTCATCATGTAAGTGGCAAAAGCAGTTTTCTGCCCCTCATCTATCCTAGCTACCGTAAACGCTTTTTCAATTCCCTTAACCCAAATTTGAGCTTCTACAAGGTCAGTTGTACCTTTGAATTCTGGTGGTCCTACAGCCTTAAAGTCTTTGAAGTTCGCTAAGCGATTGCCCGGCTGGTTTCCAGCGACCGGTATTCCCTGTTGCATAGCCTGAGCTAACATGTTCACAAATTGCTGCATCGGATCTGGTTGTTGTTGTCCCTCAACGTTGTTGACAGATTCCTCTGCCCTTTGATTACGAGTTCGACGTCTTGGCGGCATTATCTGATTGAAAAAAAATCATAATTTAACTTACATTCTAAACCTTATCACATAAGTTTAATATTTTAAACTTATTTCATCATTTCTCAAACATAGATTCATATTCATTTAACGAATATTTTACATAGCACAAAATGCTTTGAACTTCAACTATCCCTTTATGACCTCAAAAGTCGGGATTTACAGTCTTGACTTAATACAAAAGTTGGAAATATTACATTACACAAACATACTTATCATATGTATTATATTAAACACTCCTACACAACAGAACCTATACTACCTATTTATTACACCTTTTCCTTGGACATTCTCTCGCCTGATGACCTTCTATACCACAGACATAACATGCTCTTTTTTTTGTAGTCAGGACAGTACGGAGTGGTATGTCCTTCATAGCCACAAAGATAACAAATTCCTTTCCATTTCTTCTTATTGGATTTTCCTAAATCATGGTCTTCTATCTTTCTTTTCCCCTTCTTATCCGGAGCTGCACACGATGTGTTGCTTGTAGCTCCCATCTGACCAATTTGGATTTTAAGCTTATCTTGTCCTTCCAATATTTCTATTAACGCTTGACGCAACTGACTATTCAACAGCTTTTCTATCTTCCACAGCCTTTCCAGAGAAGAAACATTGTTCTTCAGATTCTGTACCTTTGTTGATGCTTGATCAGCTCCAACTTTAGTGTCCGAATCGCTATCTGTCAGCTCCACCATCTCTGGATCTTGTACTACGTTTTCTACGATAACCACATTGTCTGAGTTGTTTTCATCGTGAGCCTCTATTTCAGCTATCGGCTTCGATATTGGCTCCTTCTTTACGATCCGAGGGTAATCGAATCCTTTTTCACGTGACATCTACACACATAAATTATCCTAATTAGCATATAGTATATACACACAACAAATAAGAGTTTTATACAAGTTATCTTTTATTTAGTTTGACGATGAATTTAGTCAATTCATCTCTTTTTAAACTCTATATATGAGTTATTTATATTTTCAACGTTTTCCTCTGTTCTAAGGTTATAGCCTAAGGTCTAGCCCACCTAAGGTTTCTAACCCTATAGCTCTGATACCAACCTGTGAGGACCCCAAACTCGGATACTTGAAACCCGAACTCGGTTCTTCACGATATCATTTCTATGAGCGAAATAATACTAATAATAATAACAATAATATAAAAGATCAAATTAATTTACATAATTATCAGAGTCTAACTCCCAAGTACGAAACCTTTAAACATTCATTACAACCCATGATAGATAATATATATCATAATTGTCTTAATAACATTAAACTATTACATAACATAGTAATTCGTTCATTCAGCAACCTTCCCTTTTCCTTTGTTCTTAGCAGAGTTCTCTGGTCGTTCGCACTTAGCTGAAAATAGTTAAATTTAAGCAAGGATGAGCATTTGAGTGCCCAGCAAGCAATAGCAATTATATATATATATATATATATATATATATATATATATATATATATATATATATATATATATATATAAGCTGAAAGGATTTAACTATTTTCTTTGTACTATTCTTCTACAACAAGTCAATAGTTGTGAAGTATTCTGAACCGATAATAATAACATAACAACTCTCTTTCAAATTTTTGAAACTACATAATGACTATATCTGGGGTTATGGTGACATGCCATGAATATTGTTTTCATTTTCGAAAAGGTTAAACAGAAATTCATCCATAAACCGTCATAACATACGGGCACGGGGGTGATCAGCCCGTTATGCCCTGCATTGATCAATACTACATTGCTAGAACGATATTATCATTCATCCTTTGTCCGCCGGAGCGCATAAAAATTTTCCCGTGTAGGGATGTTCATACCTGTCTGGGTTCTAAATCAAAGGTTTTATCTTGTTCAACAATAATCTATAATTCAATATATCTGTATATGGGTAATTGACAAAGGTATATCAACATGTGATTAAATACAATGATTATCCAAGTGGGGACACTTGTTTAACCACTTCTAGAAATTAACGAACAGAATATATATGTCCGAATTATCATATACTAACATGTTGATATTCAATGAGCTTATATAATATAAAGTTCATAATCTGTACAATAATAATATAGTTTAGAAACATTCTTACTCACATCCATTGCATAAAGAAAATGCAAAGGTTAGATACTTGCCTGAAGCGCTGCTTACAACTTGTAATTAAGATCTATCGCTTATCTCACGACCTATCATTAATAAGATAGTTCGTTCAATTAGAACAACATACTATAACACATAACACTGCTTATTGCAGTCAACACATAACCTAATCACATTAGCACCTATGTTTAATAACCATTGAATCACAAATAATCACTTATACAATCAAAATATCTAAGTCCAGATCAATTTCTGAAACATGTCGGTCTACCGACAATTTTATCGGGTAATTATCGAGTCTAAGACTCTATACTATAACATAACATCAGTACGTATCAGTGATATTATTTTTAAATTACTCAATAAAATTTTAAAACATTTATTATAATTTATCATAAATTTTCAAACATTAGAATCATATTTAAATGATTTAAATACCAATCAATTCTATTATAATAAATATTTAATTAGTATTAAACTATTAATGAAATCATTTCCAAAATATTAAAGTTATGTATAATAACTCAAAATACTTTTAAAGTATTAATATTACCCTTAAATAATTTTTAAAACATTTAAAATCATTTTTAAATAATTATCATTAATATTAAAGTATTAATGTTCTATTTATCAAAATATTAAAAGTCATTATTCATAACTTAAAATATTTTTAATTCATTAATATCCTTTTTAAATGATTTTTAAAGTAATAAAACCATTTATAAACTATTTATTTAATATAATTATTAAATAAATTTAATATCATAACTAATAACTTAATAATCATTAATATTTAATTATTAATGAAATTATCCTTTAAATATTAAAAGTTATATTTTATAACTTAAAATATTTTTAAACACTTTATTTTCATTTAATATGATTTTTAATATAATAAAATCATTTTAATTAATTTATTTAATTCATTTAGTAAATAAATTAATTACCATTAATATCAATTTATTAATGAAATTTATCATAAAATATTAAAAGTCATTAAAAATAACTTAAAATATTTTCTTATATCATAATATAATTTTTAATGATTTTTCTAATATTAAAATCATTTTTAAATAATTTATTTAATATTATAATTAAATAAATTAAATACTCTTAATATTTCAAAAATATTAAATATTTATGAAATATATTAAAAATAATTAAAAACTAATTTTCGGAATTTTTAATAATTTTTAATAATTTATTTTGTATTTTTAATAATTAAAAACTAATTTTTTCTATTTAATAATTAATTTCCGAAAAATATTAAATAATCTGTCGCTAAAGACCACCTATAGCGACAGAACCGTCGCTATAGGTGTTCTTCATGTTCTTGGCAAAAACCCAGAACACCATAGACAGTTTCGAGGGACCATGTTTGACCAAGATTAAAAGCGTGCGTGATGTGTTTCTGAACATGTTGTTGATAAGATAATGTAGTACAAGTACAAGACTACACGATCCAACAAACAACATCATCAAACCATGCATAACTAACGAGATCTGAAGCGTTGAACAAACTATCAGAGCTGTTCTTCATTTTCTGGGTTACCCAGAAATGAAGAACATTTTGACTGGCTCGTTTTGGGCTTCCACAACTTGTTAATCTTGTAATATTTTTGTGATTTAAAACCGGTAGTGTGTAGCTAACATGTAGGAGAGTAGATCTATCACATAATATCAACAAAAAACATAACAAAATCGTCAGATCCAGACCGGTCAAACCTCGTCAGAAACTGTGTTAATAGGTTTTCTGGGTTACCCAAAAAACCGAATCCGTGAACAATGTACCTACTTTGACCGGCCACTATGTTAAATCCATTTGATGTTTAAGGGATTTAAAAGCATGGATCTATAGTACAACTAACAGGCTACAAGATCTACTAAATATCAACATCAGAACATCTATAACATTACAGATATGAGCTTGACAAAAATGTTGTCAGACACTGCAAACTAGTTTCTGGGTTACCCAGAATTGGTCTGGTCATGGTCGGTCAACGACCTTTGACCACAAATAACTTGCAATATGTTGAAGCTATGACCTTGATTCAACTTTCAGACTAAAGAACACATACTCGGCTACAACGAAAAGCTTTCAAAACACCAAAATCTATACAGATCACAGAGATATAAGGACTGACATTCACTGTCAGAAGACAAAATTTTATTTTTCCAGATTTTGTAAATCTTCAAATCCGAGCCTCTAGATGTTATGGATCTAACATCTAGCAACCCAGATCATCCTTAGACACCTTATACAACATATTTTAATAATCAAACATAACATCTAACACAGAATCGTTGGACAGAAATTCTAGGGTTCGTTTATACCTTCTTGAGAAAAATTTCTGATTCTCTGGCTTCTGTTTGTTATGGTTGATCGTGGGGCTGGTCTTGGGAACTGATATCCTAGATAAATTCGTTAGTTCTAGTGAGAGAGGGTCAAGGATGAGAGTTGGACAAAAATTAGTGTATCAAATGATTTTCTCTCTCCTTAAATCTATTTATACACTTGTTAGATGCATGAATGGCTGATGAAAGAGGCTGGTTGCTGTCATTTAAAGCATGTGGAGTTGGTAAGGTTGTTCAACAACTCAAAATATGGAAAGATTTGCAAGTTATCTCAAGAAAATATCCAATGAGGGGTATTTTAGTAAACTAATAAAATAATTTAAGGGTATTCTTGTCCATGACAGTTGAATCTAGATTCTAATCACTAGATTTTAAACATTAAGGTTTCCTAAATAATTTATAGGGTTTAAACAATTATGTATAGAGTTCAATAAAAATTAAATTATAACTAAATAATTATAATTAGGATTTTTAAATAGAAAATTAGGGTTTTAAAAATATATTTAGGGTTTTCTTGATATTATTAGGTTTCCCTAATTTATGTATTAGGTTTCCTAATTAACATAATTATTTACTAAAATAATAATTAGAGTTATGATTTTAGCAATTAGGCTTTCAAATTAGAAATTAGGGTTTCTAATTTATAATTAGGGTTTCTAGATTATAATTAGGGTTTAACCTAATTAATCACTTAATACACAACATAAAACATATAACATAGTTATATAACAGTCTTAAGCTCACAATTAATTTTCAATTTAGAGTTTTCCTAAGTAAAATTAGGGTTTAACCAATTAATACTAGGGTTTTGAAATTAAACACCATAATTTACCAATTATCATCAATACGTACATGCAGTACATATTCATAGCACTGAAAAATCAAAATATAATTAATATTATATTATTATTCTCATACCTTGGCAATAATCCAAAATTAGGGTTTGGATACCATATTTGATTTATTCTTCCTATTTAACCTTAATAATTAAGGTAAAATAATTAACTTAATAACCTGTACTAAAATTCATATAATAAAATAATTATTCTAATTATTCTAAAAAAATCAGTTCATATATTATTTAGATAATATATGATTATATATTTTCATGGAAAATAATTATTAAAATATTTCTACCATAAATTGATTATTATAAGTATATACTTTTTCATAATCAATAATTTTAAAATAAATTCATTTGTAAATAATTATGTAATAAATATATTTTTACTTACCACATAAATATATATACACATAATCTTGTACAAATCCTCATCCTTAATATAAAAAAAAAATTTATTCACAAAATTTCTGATTTATTTATATAGAAAATATCGGGTTGTTACATAATGTATAGAAGGGAAGATTAAAGCTGTTAGGTTGATCAATTTTGAGATGTAATAGATAAGCTTCAACAGAATCGTAGTCTGCCGAGCCATCCAAAAATTTACAGAAACCAAAGCAAAATTGTAGAGTATTGAGAATCGTAGTCTGTTTGCTTTGGAGGGCCTCTCCTAGAATCGTAGAGTGGTCCAAACACCTGTCGAGCCAAATCAAGAATCGTAGTCTGCTCTTGGAAGTGTATAGTCTACAAATCAAGCAAGCAAAGGTCGTAGTCTACCAGTGCTTAAGAGAGATTGTAGTGTTCTCTTCTATCAGTCTATATTAAGCACATATATGACAAGACACTACGATCATGATCGTAGTGAATCATCTGTCTGCATCAGAAGCATCGAGCATTGTCCATTTATTGAAGAATAAAATACAACAAATATGGAATGGATTATAGACGTTGAGACTCTCAGGAATCCCAATGACCCAACACTCATCCATAGTACATAATGAAGAAACGTATTAAAGAAGATAAGGAAAGTACTACAAGTCAGTTGAAAACACCTTTTCAGGTGTTAGGTGAGATAGCAGTCTGGCGCGTCAGTGGGTCAGACAGCTGAACAAAAGATTTCCAGAAAGTCACCATCAGTGCTCAGAAATGTCAAATACAATTAATACTTCAACGAATGCCTTCAAAAGGACATATTTCAAAGGCACCTTATATACAAATAAGATGCAGATGCAAGAAAGCAAGCAAGAACACAACAAAAGCTGAAGTACACTTAACGCTCAACTCGACGATCTAGAAAGAAAGCTTTCTCAGCTACTAAGTTCTTTAAAACACATGCTTAACAGCAACTGAGTAGCACAATCTAAAGAACTCAACTATCATCAAGTGTATTCCAAGTATGCTGAACTTGAAGAGTTCTAAGTGAACTAAGAAGTTCCAAGACTGTTGGTCTTGAAGGAATCTGCGAGATTCAAAGATTGTAAAGACATCCTTAGTGGATTTCCTACTCGAGGAGTAGAAGAGTGAACTAGGAGCCTTAAGTGCTCTGAACCACTTAAATTCTCTGTGTCTTTTATATTCTTGCTTTAACTGCTATATTTGTTATAACTGCCTGTTAACTATTAACTCAGTTTATCTTAAAGGGGAACAAACAAGTCATATATTCCGCTGTAATTTATTAACAAATTTGACAAAGTATTTTAAAAAAGAAAATTTTAAAATATCTATTCAACCCCCCCCTTCTAGATAACTATTGTGCCTTTGAGAACTAACATAATCGTTTTGTTTTACAATCTCCTTTCCCTGTATACTTTTAGTCTATTAAACTCTATCTATTCATTACTACTGTTTGCCTTTATTATCAGAGTTAGGTAACTTTGGATCTTTATAACTTGTCAAGATTCTTCTTTGAATCTTATCGACTTACTAATACCTTTCCTGTGACAACCCAAATTTTTATAAGTTATTAAAATAGAAATTTAATAATTAAAATTCTTATTATGAGATGTTTTGAGTATATATATATATATATATATATATATATATATATATATATATATATATATATATATATATATACGTGCTATTTATTTTGAAATATGTGGTCTGGTGTGAAGATAAATATTTATTCATATATTGGGAAAGTGATGTTTAATAGTTAAGTTAACTATTGAAGAAATTAAATGAATTTGGTAATTATTTTAAATATTTATTGAATTAAATAAATATTTTAAATAATTTATGTATTGAGAAAAATAAATAATTTATAAAATTGTGGTACAATAATTTAGTTACGTGTGTATGATAATTAAATTAAAGCAAATGTAAATTTTATTCTTTGAAGATTTAATTTAATGAATTAATTAAATTAAATGAATTGTTTAATATTAAAGAAAGTAAATAAATTAAATAAAGTGATGTTTCTAAGTTATTAATTAAATTAGATATATAATTATTTATTAATTATAAGTATAATTATAATGAGATTATAATTATTATTATTTATTATTATTATTATAAGATATTTAAAATAACTAAAGGTGTGACACATGAAACTATATAATATAATATTATAAAAATAAACTGGTATGGAATTTGTGTGTAGCCAAACGTAGCCTTATGGCTTTTGGCCTAACATAACTGACAGACGTATTATTTATTTTAACTGATGATCGTGGGGAGTTTCTGCTATTCTACGTATTATATTTCCCTAAGGCTAGATAATAGAAATACGGAGAGAAGCTAGGAGAGAATTGAGAGAGAGTGAGGGAAAACAAGTGATTTTAAAGTGATTATCAGTTGATTAGCAAGAATTGTTTGCGCATAAGAAGGTATTTCACTATAAATTTTATATCTTATATATATATATATATATATATATATATATATATATATATATATATATATATATATATAACAGGTAATTGTGATTATACGTGTGTATGATGTTAGAGTTTACATTTAGATAAGAATTTGTTATGCTAATTTCGTTCAAAAAGGAAGAAAAGTATTTACAATATATTTTTTTCATATGGCTTGTAAAAGTACCAATTTTAGTGTTCAATTCGTATGTTAATCTGCAAATTGAGGCTTGATTATGTTAGTTCATTGAGGAACGAAGAAAACGTAGTTTGAACGAAGTGATTTGATGAAGAATTGAAATCATAGTGATGAATTTTGTAAAGGTACTCAAAAATGGAGTTTTTGTATCAAAACATAGAATTTGAGGAATTAAGTTAGTAAAAGTTGTTGTTAAATTGTTCTATGTTAATGAATATGTGAGGAAACATGTTTGTAATAGTTCTATATCAATTGTTTGTGTTAAATTTACTGTTTTGTGAGTGAAATTCGTGTTAGTTGGGCTAAAGTCGGCTACTGTTCACAGCCTTTCTGGTTCTGTCTGTGCGCTGGAGCAGCTGCGCCGATGCCAAGGCCAGAAACGGCGCAGCTACGCCGGTCCCAGGCTTATGTATGGCACAGCTGCGCCATATACTGATCTGAGGCAGTGGCTTCTGCTACTACTGTGGACCTGGGATACAGCTATAACTTGGTCCAAGGTTATGTCAATGTGTTAAACATGTGACAAGGAGGTTAAAACAGAACGGTGATATGTCATTGATAAATTCAAAGTTGTAAAAAGAATCATAAGTTATGAACGTGTTATGTTAGAACTTAACGTACACAATGAATGTTAGATAAGTGTTGTGAAGTCAATACTTGGAGTTTCAGTAATATATATAGTAGCATAAGACTTGTACTGGAATAACAAGTTTAACTAGAATTGAGTGTTATGTTGGAAAATAGATGTTAGTGCATTGCATAAATATAATAGGAAGGGTTATGAGTTATAGAGTAAAGTTTACATTACAACTACTATGCATTGCTAGTTGACTAATAGTTGATGTGTATGATTATATAATTGTGTAGGGCACGTGAAGTGCAGATAACTGTAAGCTGTTAAACTGTTATTGGTAAACAACGATCAAGGTAAGTCTTTTAGTTCCTATTTGCTATGTGAACATAATAATTAATTGTTTTAAATTGTTATTGCAAAATGTATGATGTGTTATATATATGTTGAAATTATGAAACGTTAAAGTCAACTTATGACTACGTTGATTGATTAAAGCATGTTGATTGTGTAAGGAACTCAATCTTTACACTTGTTATATGAACTGCAGCATATATGTTATATGTTGAGCATATTATTATGTGCTATGTGATGCATGAAAACTGTTAGATTTTGCTGGGCTGTCGAGCTCAACCTTGCAAATAACCATTTTTGTAGGTTAAGGATTAAAGATAACACTATGAGCTACTTGAATGAAATGGATTAGAAATAATACACGAAGATTAATGTTTTAGCTAAAGTTGCTATTTCTTTAAACCATGATTAAGATTCATGAAATGTACTAAATGTTTTATGATGTATAGTTTTATGTTGAGTTGTAAAGCTAGAGTTAGAGTTATCTGATATGTAAAGGTTATTGGGTTGAAATGTAAAATTTTATATGATAACAGTGATAAAGCGAATCATAAAAATAAGATTGATTCAAAGACATGTAGATGATAAAGGTTTTGGTTCAAGGAATTAAAGAAAGAAGACATAAAAGTATAAATCATTCCTCATTTTATAAAGTTTATCATCGAATAATGATGAAAAAAATCAAAAGTTAGATGTATTGTTAACAACCAAAGTCGAGAATTAAATTGTATGAATTTATCGTCGTTACAGTTGGTATCAAAGCTGTAGGTTATAAACCTTAGGTAAGAGTACCCTAGGCTATAACCTTGGAGAATAAAGGAGAAGATGATAAAGAATAAGCTCAGATAGAGTTTGAATAATAAGAAGTAATTTAAGAAATTTATAGAGAAGGGATTAAAACATGCGTGAGAGGATTCAAAGAAGAATCTCGCAGAGTTATGGGGTTACCCAACTCTAATAATAAGAATGTGAGGTGATAATAAATAGACAATGTCTATAAGAAGAGAATGATAAAGAAGTTAAGAATAAAAAGTTATATTTAAGTATGGCATAATTGTACTCTTTAATGGTTGATGTATGGTATCTGGGCTAAACGATTCCTTCATAGAGCGGAGGTATATACGAACTAGCAACTCGGAACCTAGTTTATTTGTTGTTTGCGGGAAACCACTCAGCTTACCTTATTGAAACTATTAGAGACTCGATGTGTACCAAGTATAGAAAATGGATACATATGATGGAAATGGGGAACTCAAATGAAATTTTGAGCAATGTAAATGAAGTTAGAAATTCTTAAAGGAAGAATTGTTCTATAAACAAGAAAATTCAAAGAAGAATCTTGAAGGGATATAAAGATAAGAAATAGGAGTTTCCTAACTCCAGTAGCCAAGATAATGAATGTAACAATCCAGATTTTTAATTATAATATTTAAATATTTATTGAATTATATAAATATTTAATGGATGTGTTTGTCGTTGAATAAGTATTTGTTTAATTGATTTGATGTGATTTGATTATTTATTTGTTTAATAAATATTTAATGAGTTAAGGAAAGTAATTATTTTAAAATAGTAATCAAATTTAATTCAATAATTAAGTTAGAGAGTTTATAATGATTAAATAAATTATTATATTATGCAATGAATTGTTATTAGAATTAATTAAATTAAGTATAAAAACTTAATTAATTAGAAGTGTGATAAATAACTATATTATAAGTGATTATTAAAATAAATTAAAGTAGTTTTAATTTATTTTGCCAAACAAAGCCCTACAGCTTTTGGACTTTTTAAATGTGATTTATTAATAATATAAATTAAAAAATATATAAATATATATAATAATTTTTGGTAACGGCTGAATTAATAAGGTTATTAGTAACGTCGGTTTTTTAGACGTTTGTAAATCATGGTTGGCTTTGATTTTTACGTAAACTGCATTTGGACTTAACGTAAGTCTAAGAAAAGTGAAGAAAAGAGAAAGGTTTGCAGAGAAGAGATTTTGGTCAGAAAGTTTTGGGAGAGAATTATCAGAGAAATTGTGAGTGTGTACCTGAGGTTTTCAAACAATTCTAGTGGTGTTAGCAAGGATTACTGAGCAATTAGAAGGTATGTGGCATAACCTTTATACGTATATATGTTTTACGTAATTGTGCCTAAAGTCTCTATGTATATGTGAATTTGACTATAATATAAGGTTCTTTACAAAAATTGTCTGTAAACTATGCTTTACTAAATCATGTGTTTTGGTAATAACTAGCATGTATATATGTATATATCTGATTGTATGCTTAATGTATAGATAAGATTGTATGCTAATTTACGGTTACAAGAAGGAAATAGTTTTACAGTAAAGATATGAACAGTGATTGTTAAATTTTGTATGATAATAAAATTAGATTATACTAATTGAGAGATTAAACCATGATTATGTTAATTCATTTGTTACAAATTTCAGAGAATTGTAGTTAAAGTAAACAAATTGGTTGTTATTAGAATTTACAGTGTTTACTGTGTTAAAATATATCAACTATAGAGTTTTGGTTTTAAAACAATGTTTTCAAAGAATTAAGTTTTCTGAAATCGTTGTTTAGTGGTTAGTAACTAGTATATGAATGTTTGTTAGCGTTTATGTGTAAATCACGTGAAGATATACGTGTTAATTGGGGTTAATTGCTGTTAAAAATAATGACAATAGCTTTGTTTTGTTCTTCGTGATTGGGTTCTGCAAGTTTCGGCGCCCCAGCGCCAAATTTGAGCCCCAGCACCAAAAATCGCGCCCCGGCGCCAAAATTCGTGCCCCAACGCCAAAAGTTCGCGCCCCAGCACTAAAATTTGCGCCCCAGCGCCGGATTTGTAGTCTGACTTGGACAATTTTGACCTCCTATAGTAAAATAACCATAACGTCTTCATACAAACTCCGATTGATGTGATTCAAGATGATCCGGAACGAGGACGAGTAGACCTACAACTTTTATTCTTTATGTTTTTCAATTTGAGATCATTAGGATGGATCAAAGTGGTCATCTTTAGGACTGTTGTGTTTTCAGAGGCAATCAGAGGGTGTCGGGCATGCACATATGCATGTGTAGTGCTCCAGACCATAAAAGATGTTATCCTAAGTTACAAAACATGAATAATAGTAAATATAATGATGCTTAACATTAATAAATAATGTATTAGATGAGTTATAGAAGCATAGTAAGCATACACAAGAGAGGCAAATCGGGCGTGCGACGAATGAACGTCGAAACGTCGTGCCAAGTGTTAATGAACTTAAAAAGTGTTTCAATTCAATTAAAATGAATATTATAGGATATGAAATGGGTTTAATATAAAACCAATAAGTAGTCTTAGCAAGAATTAAGCACTTGAATGAACTTCGAGTTTGACTAAGAAGAAATATAGTGAGTTATAAGTCTAAAGTTTACACAATCTAATTGAACATTGTGTGCTAATTCATATGAAAGATTATGAGATGTGGAGTAGAGTTTACATTACAAATTACTATGTGTTGTTGTGTGACTAATAGTTGATATGTATGATTAGATAACTGTGTAGGGCACGTGAAGTGCAGATAACTGTAAGCTGTTAAACTGTTATTGGTAAACAACGATCAAGGCAAGTCTTTCGGTTCCTATTTTCTACGTGGACTTGATGAACTGTTTTAAATTGCATGATATGTTATGCATGTTGAATCATAAAATGTTAAAGTCAATAAATGACTGCATTGTTTTGGCTAAGTAATGATGATTGAGTGAGGAACTCAATCTTTATATTTGTTATGTGAATTAAAAGCATGTATGCCATGTTACTTTAATGAGATGTGTATCGAGCATGTTATTATGTGTTATGTGATGCATGAAAACTGTTAGACTTTGTTGAGCTGTCGAGCTCACTCTTGCAAATAACCACTTTTGCAGGTCAAGATTTTAAGGTAAAGATATGTGCTAAGTGAGTTATAGAGATCTATATTCACGAAGATTACTTATGTTTTATGAGAAATGTATTTCATATTTTGAACGTAACATGTTGTTAAATTGTAAGTTGAGCTATCCAATGTATATGGATATTTAGTTATGATGTAAGACTTTGTATAGTCATTTTGTTGTAACGATTCATGATATAAGATTGAATCAAAGAGATGTAGTGTAAAGGTTACAATTCAGGGAAAGAAAGAAGGAAATGTATAAACGTTTTAAATATTCAGCAATTTTATTAAGTTTAACATCGAATAATGATGTATTATTTAGAAGTTGAATGTATGGTTAACGACCGAAGTCGGAATTTAAATTGTATAGATTTTGGGGTCGTTACAATTGGTATCAAAGCTGTAGGTTATAAACCTTAGGTAAGAGTACCGTAGGCTATAACCTTAGAGAAGAGAGGTGAAGATAATGAACGAATAAACTCAAATAGAGTTTGAACAATAAGGGATTAAAACTTGCGTGAAAGGATTCAAAGAAGATTCTCGCAGAGTTATAAGGAATATAAATGTGGGGTTACCCAACTCCAATAATAAGGATGTAAGGTGATAATAAATAGACAATGTCTATAAAAAGAGAATGATAAAGAAGTTATGAATAGAGAGTTATGTCTAAGTGTGGTACAATTATACTCTTTAATAGTTGATGTATGGTATCTGGGCTAAACAATTCCTTCATGGAGCGAAGGTATATACGAACTAGCAACTCGGAACCTAGTTTGTTGGTTATTTGTGGGAAACCACTCAGCGTACCATATTGAAACTGTTAGAGACTCGATGTGTACCAAGTGTAAAAATGGACACGTATGATGAGAGTTTAGAACATGAATGAAATTTTGAGCGATGTAAATGAAGTTAGAAATTCTTAAAGGAAGAATTGTTATATAAACAAGAAGATTCAAAGAAGAATCTTGAAGATATAAAGATAAGAAATGGGAGTTTCCTAACTCCAATAGCCAAGATAACGAATAATGTCGTAAATGATGAAAAAGAGAAAGAATGAGGATCGTAAAACAAACGATCACGAGTTAACAAAAGAATTTTAAGAGAGATGATTATAGAATAAGATCACAACGTGATCTGTTTAAGTGATCTGAAAGATGGTATGTAATGTTTGAATAATTATAGCTTAATGCTATGAAGATGGTGTACTATGAAATAGTACGAGATAACTCATGAAGAGTTATAGATGATGTGATACGAGGAATTCGTATCGAGCAAAGAGCAAGTTAAAAGAAAGATAGAGTTAGGTGGGACTTCAATTGAGAACTCATGTGATGGTTGAGTTGTACAAACCTTTGTATGGGTGAGGGTTTTGTGCTTGCACTAAGTTTATCACATTGATAATCATTGGAATGTTTATGTCGCGCTATTTGCTATATGCCTGTTGAGAAGGTGATTCTTTTCTCATGTGTATAACAGATAGGTAGAGTATAGTTAGAGAATATTATAATGTTAAGTGTGAGTTCTTTAAACTCATACTTATGGTAGGTTCGTGACTCATAATTATATGGTATGTTTTTGAACCCCTCAGCGAATGGACGCCTATGGTCTGACTAGGATAAGTTCTTAAACTCATATGATTGTGGCAAGTTCCTGGACTCATAACGTGTGGTAAGTTTGACGAACTAGGTATAGATAAGTGTGATTAGAGTATTGAGGATGATAGGAATAGATAAACTTATTATGCAATTGATCATTATAGAAAGTGGATTTGATGGTGGAAGCATAGGTATTCTAAATCTACTAGCTATGCTAGACTTTCGAAATTTATTGACTTCGTGCTGATGTTTACACTTCTATTTTTCTTGAAAAACATTGGGTCAAATGATGGAACCAATGAGTTTTAACAACAATACTGTTATTCGTATGTCTATGCTAATTGCTTTGGCTAGACAAAAATGATATGCAATATATCAAAATTTACTTTATATCATTAATGCATCATGTAACCTGGTGCAAAGATGATAAAAAAAATGATGGAGTCATCAATGCAATATTACTTAGTGTAGATGTGATCTAAGGATCGTCAACCCACTATGGTATGATATAGTATGATAAAATCACCAAATGACGGAATCCCCAACGGACTATAAATACAGTGCGGTATCATGACGTCATAAAAAGATTTTTGAGATTCCTTTAAGATATGAGAATACATATGTATGTATTTATATGTATATTTCGATTGATGTTCGAATTGTTGTGGAGGTCTATGCTATTTGATTCAGCTAGACAAATATTGAAAGATGTTCATGAAATGCATGCGTTTCTTGAGAAGTTATGCCAAACCAAATTGTTTTGGTGCGGATTCAGATGTTGAAAAGCTGAGATGAACAACCCTTTTATAGGGGATTACGCGGAGGCGTTGAGATGTTTGTGCACAATACATTGTACGAAGGGCTGATCACCCTAAGTACGAGGAGTCCCTATAATCTTATGACTGTTAAAGTTTAAGTTGAAAGATTACTTATAACTATGGACATACACATAGAATTTAAATGTTTGTGCACAATACATCGTACGAAGGGCTTAACACCCTAAGTACGGGGGTCCTTATAGTCTTATGACTGTTAAAGTTAAAGTTGAAAGATTACTTGCAACTGTGGACATAGTTCGTGGTCTTATGACCCTCAGCATGATTTGGAAACTTTTAAATTCCTGTTATTCATATCGCTTCCCAATTATTGAGCAATTGTGGAAGATTCTTGATATTCTAAAAGGTGAATGTGGTAAGGATGATATTCCTTAGAAAGAAGTGAGTTATAGAATACGACACTGAATGATGAATATGTTGAATAAGTGAGAAAAGAGATTTTGAAGTGAGAAGGATGTGAGTTATCAAAGAATACTGTGGAACTTTTAATAGAAAAGTTTAATAATTGTAGAATGATGTTTGTGGAAAGAAAGTGGTTATAGAAGCCAATGAATGAATGAAGTAGTGACGTAAAAATCTACTTTGATAGATTGAATGAATAAAGATTAATAAATAAAATTTCGAGGACGAAATTCTTAGAAGAAAGGGTGAATGTAATATCCCGAGTGTTGATGATAACGATCCTTAGAAAAGGAAATGAATGGGTTAAAAGATGTATAATACTCGGAATATAATTGAGTTCAAGTGAAAGTTATGAAATGAAACCTAGAATTTGTTAAGGTAATGAATGTAGTAGAAAATATAAAACCTATATTTAGATAAAATGATGAAAGATTACTCTAAGTCATTTGTTTAATTTGTCTTCGATTCTGGGGACAGAATCTTTGTACGTAAGGAAGATTGTAACGAATGAGTGGTTTGAGTTGTGATTCTGAGGACAGAATCCTTATAAGAGGGAATGATGTAACAATCCAGATTTTTAATTATAATATTTAAATATTTATTGAATTATATAAATATTTAATGGATATGTTTATCGTTGAATAAGTATTTGTTTAATTGATTTGATGTGATTTGATTATATATTTGTTTAATAAATATTTAATGAGTTAAGGAAAGTAATTATTTTGAAATAATAATCTAATTTAATTCAATAATTAAGTTAGAGAGTTTATAATGATTAAATAAATTATTATATTATGCAATGAATTGTTATTAGAATTAATTAAATTAAGTATGAAAACTTAATTAATTAGAAGTGTGATAAATAACTATATTATAAGTGATTATTAAAATAAATTAAAGTAGTTTTAATTTATTTTGCCAAACAAAGCCCTATGGCTTTTGGACTTTTTAAATGTGATTTATTAATAATATAAATTAAAAAAAATATAAATATATATAAAAATTTTTGGTAACGGCTGAATTAATAAGGTTATTAGTAATGTCGGTTTTTTAGACGTTTGTAAATCGTGGTTGGCTTTGATTTTTACGTAAACTGCATTTGGACTTAACGTAAGTCTAAAAAAAGAGAAGAAAAGAGAAAGGTTTGCAGAGAAGAGATTTTGGTCAGAAAGTTTTGGGAGAGAATTATCAAAGAAATTGTGAGTGTGTACATAAGGTTTTCAAACAATTCTAGTAGTGTTAGCAAGGATTACTGAGCAATTAGAGGGTATGTGGCATAACCTTTATACGTATATATGTTTTACGTAATTGTGCCCAAAGTCTTTATGTATATGTGAATTTGACTGTAATATAAGGTTCTTTACAAAAATTGTCTGTAAACTATGCTTTACTAAATCATGTGTTTTGGTAATAACTAGCATGTATATATGTATATATATGATTGTATGCTTAATGTATAGATAAGATTGTATGCTAATTTACGGTTACAAGAAGGAAATAGTTTTACAGTAAAGATATGAACAGTGATTGTTAAATTTTGTATGATAATAAAATTTGATTATACTAATTGAGAGATTAAGCCATGATTATGTTAATTCATTTGTTACAAATTTCAGAGAATTGTAGTTAAAGTAAACAAATTGGTTGTTATTAGAATTTACAGTGTTTACTGTGTTAAAATATATCAACTATGGAGTTTTTGTTTTAAAACAGTGTTTTCAAAGAATTAAGTTTTCTGAAATCGTTGTTTAGTGGCTAGTAACTAGTATATAAATGATTGTTAGTGTTTATGTGTAAATTACGTGAAGATATACGTGTTAATTGGGGTTAATTGCTATTAAAAATAATGACAATAGCTTTGTTCTGTTCTTCGTGGTTGGGTTCTGCAAGTTTCGGCGCCCCAGCGCCAAAATTTGAGCCCCAAAACCAAAAATCGCGCCCCGGCGCCAAAATTCGTGCCCCAACGCAAGAAGTTCTCGCTCCAACACTGAAATTCGCGCCCCAGCGCCACTAGTTGGCTTAGTCCTCGCGCCCCAGCGCCGGATTTGTAGTCTGACTTGGACAATTTTGACCTCCTATAGTAAAATAGCCATAACTTCCTCATACAAACTCTGATTGAGGTGATTCAAGATGATCCGGAACGAGGATGAGTAGACCTACAACTTTCGTTCTTTAAGTGTTTCAATTTGAGGTCATTAGGATTGGTCAAAGTGGTCATCTTTAGGACTGTTGTGTTTTTAGAGGCAATCGGAGGGTGTCGGGCATGCACATATGCATGTGTAGTGCTCCAGACCATAAAAGATGTTGTCTAAGTTGCAAAACATGAATAATAGTAAATATAATGATGATTAACATTAATAAATAATGTATTAGATGAGTTATAGAAGCATAGTAAGCATACACAAGAGAGGCAAATCGGGCGTGCGACGAATGAACGTCGAAACATCGTGCCAAGTGTTAATGAACTTAAAAAGTGTTTTAATTCAATTGAAATAAATATTATAGGATATGAAATGGGTTTAATATAAAACCAATAAGTAGTTTTAGCAAGAATTAAGCACTTGAATGAACTTCGAGTTTGACTAAGAAGAAATATAGTGAGTTATAAGTCTAAAGTTTACACAATCTAAATGAACATTGTGTGCTAATTCATAGGAAAGATTATGAGATGTGGAGTAGAGTTTACATTACAAATTACTATATGTTGTTATGTGACTAATAGTTGATATGTATGATTATATAATTGTGTAGGGCACGTGAAGTGCAGATAACTGTAAGCTGTTAAACTGTTATTGGTAAACAACGATCAATGCAAGTCTTTCGGTTCCTATTTTCTACATGGACTTGATGAACTGTTTTAAATTGCATGATATGTTATGCATGTTGAATCAGAAAATGTTAAAGTCAATATATGACTGCATTGTTTTGGCTAAGTAATAATGATTGAGTAAGGAACTCAATCTTTATATTTGTTATGTGAATTAAAAGCATGTATGCCATGTTACTTTAATGAGATGTATATCGAGCATGTTATTATGTGTTATGTGATACATGAAAACTGTTAGACTTTGCTGGGCTGTCGAGCTCACTCTTGCAAATAACCACTTTTGCAGCTCAAGATTTTAAGGTAAAGATATGTGCTAAGTGAGTTATAGAGATCTATATTCACTAAGATTACTTATGTTTTATGAGAAATGTATTTCATATTTTGAACGTAACATGTTGTTAAATTGTAAGTTGAGTTATCCAATGTATATGGATATTTAGTTATGATGTAAGACTTTGTATAGTCACTTTGTTATAACGATTCATGATATAAGATTGAATAAAAGAGATGTAGTGTAAAGGTTGCGATTCAGGGAAAGAAAGAAGGAAATGTATAAACATTTTAAATATTCCGTAATTTTATTAAGTTTAACATCGAATAATGATGTATTATTTAGAGGTTGAATGTATGGTTAACGACCGAAGTCGGGATTTAAATTGTATAGATTTTGGGGTCGTTACAATGAATAATGTCGTAAATGATGAAAAAGGAAAGAAAGAGGATCATAAAACAAAATGATCACAAATTAAGAAAAGAATTTTGAGGGAGATGATTATTGAATAAGATAACGACGTGAACTATTTAAGTTATAAAAGAAAGATGGTATGTAATGTTTGAATAATTATAACTTGATGCTATGATGATAATGTACTATGATATAGTACGAGATAAACTCACGAGGAGTTATAGATAATGTGATACGAGGAATTCGTATTGAGCAAGTTATGAGTAAGATAGAATTAGGTGGGATTTCAATTGAGGACTCATGTGATGGCTGAGTTGTACAAACCTTTGTATAGGCGAGGGTTTTGTGCTTGCACTTGGTTTATCACGTTAACAATCATTGGAATGTCGGTGTCGTGCTATCAATGTATATGTGGTGAAAAGGTGATTGTTTTCTCATGTGTATATTTGATAGTTAGAAACTATTAAGATTAGTCATATATTATTAGGATTAGGTGCGGTTCTTAAAACTAATGCACATGGTAAGTTCGTGACTCATAATAATATGGTATGTTTTGAACACCTCAGCGAATGGACGCATATGGTCTGACTAGGATAAGTTCTTAAACTCATATTATTGTGACAAGTTCCTGAACTTTCAATGTGTGGTAAGTTTGATGAACTATACTGGGGATATTGGAGGACTGTAAGTTGAAATACAAGAAAATTTAATATAAGAGCATTTGTGGTGCTAGAAATAAAAAAGGATTAGTTAGTAATGAAGTAATGGAGTAAAGATTGAAGTTGATGGATACCTGGATATTCTAAATCTACTAGCTATGCTAGACTTTTGAGATTTATTGACTTCGTGTCGATGGTTATACTTTTGATTTTTGAAAAATATTGGATCACACTAGTGAACCAAAGAATTTTTAAAACAGTGCTATTATTCGCGTATCTATGCTATTTGTTTCAGCAAGAAAAAAAATGATTTTTAAATTTTCAAAATATATTTTAATTACATGTATCGGGTGATATGATAAACGATGGAGTCATCAATGCAAGGGAACCTGGTGTTGGATGTGATCATATGATCGTCAGCCCATTATGGTGAGATGTAGTATGATAACGTCATAATTATGACGCCATAAAAGGATTTTTGAGATTTCTTTAAGATATGAGAATATATATATATATATATATATATATATATATATATATAAATATGTATATGTATATTTCGATTGATGTCCGAATTGTTGTAGAAGTTTATGCTATTTAATTCAACTAGACGAATATTGAAAGATGTTCATAAAATTCAAGCGTTTCTTGAGAAGTTATGTCAAACCAAATTATTTTGGTGTGGATTCAAATGTTAAGAAGCTAAGGTGAATAACCCTTTAAAAGGGGACATGTTATCGGAGATAATGGTTCCGAAAGTAATGCATATAGTCGTTACGATGTTAAGATGTAATACGTTGTGCACGATGTAGGGGTACGATAGGCTAATCACCTGAAGCACTTGCAGAGAATGTTTTCAGTCTGTGTGATTGCTAAACATTCTACAAAAGATGGTTTATAGTGGTGATACACTATTAAACCCGGAGAAGAGTTCAAGGTCCATATAGTCTTGTGACTGTTAAAGGTTTAAGTCGAGATACTTGATAACCTAGGGACGTAGTTCAAGAACTTATGACCCCTCAGCATGATTTGAAATCTTTTAAATTCCTGTTATTCATATTGCTTCCCAATTATTCAGCAATTGTGGAAGAATGTTTTTATTCTGAAGGGTGAAAGTGGAAAGGATGAGAAAATTAAGCAAAACATAATAATTTCAAGAAAGAAATTAAATTCCAGAAAGAAGAGAAATGTGAAACTCTTAGAAGGGGAAGATGTGAGGAATATGATAATCTTGGAAAGATTCTTAGAGAAATAATTTGGTTGTAGAACCTAATGAATAAATAAAGTATTAATGAAAAATCTATTTTCATAGATTGAATAAATAAAGATTATTAGATAAAATTTCGAGGACGAAATTTTTAGAAGAATGGGTGAATGTAATATCCCGAATGTTTATGTGTTAAGTATATGATAACGATCCTTAGAAAAGGAAATGAATTGGTTAAAGAATATGTAATACTCAAATATAATTGAGTCTAAGTAAAGGTTATGAAATAAAACAAGTTATGAAATAAAACCTAAAATTTGTTGAAAAAATGAATGTAGTAGGAAATATAAAACCTATATTAAGGTAATGTGTTGAAGATATTTAACGATTAATTTTGAAAAGAGATTTGGTGAAAATCAAGTAAGGGAGGTTTCTTTGATTTCGAGGACGGAATCCTTATAAGGAGGGAAGGATGTGACAACCCAAATTTTTATAAGTTATTAAAATAGAAATTTAATAATTAAAATTCTTATTATGAGATGTTTTGAGTTTGAGTATGTATATATATATACATGCTCTATATTTTGAAATTTGTGGTCTGGTGTGAAGAGAAATATATATTCATATATTGAGAAAGTGAGGTTTAATAGTTAAGTTAACTATTGAAAAAATTAAATAAATTTGGTAATTATTTTAAAAATTTATTGAATTAAATAAATATTTTAAATAATTTTTGTATTGAGAAAAATAAATAATTTATGAAATTATGGTATAATAATTTAGTTATGTGCGTATGATAATTAAATTAAAGCAAATGTAAATTTTATTCTTTGAAGATTTAATTTAATGAATTAATATAAACCAATTATATATCTCCAATTCATGGGTGTCATCATAACCTCACAATCTAGGAGATGAAGAAAATAACTTTGATAGAACCATCTCTCGAACAGAGCTCGGAGATAGCCCCAAAGGTATCGACGGGGAGCAATGGTGAAGAAAGCATGGAAACCCCAAGAGTCTACTCGTGCCCTATAATCAACATGAAGTGACTCGTACAAAGAGTACACGCTAAACCAGTTACCCCTGGGTTGGGTAAAGTAAGTAACTTGCATGACATTAAGGTTAAAAACTGATTGTTGGCAAGAAAAGGGATTTTAGGTGAATCAACAAAAAAATTCATATACCTCGTTCGCCTGCAAGTGAATGGATAGGTGGCACCTTAAGTTGGTACCCAATAAGTCAGGGATTGTCACCTGTATACCAGGGAGAAATCGAGGAACAGTGGCAGGTCGAAGATGAACCTCAGGCTCAAGAGCAACATCCTCCTCATCCTCATCTAAATGAGCCCGATCCACGTTAATCGGGCGAATCACCGACTCAATGAGGTGGCGAACCTAACAGGCAACTCGTGGAATGGGAATGTCTAATGTGGGCCTCCGAAGGCGAACCCAGGATGAAGCCCTATGGGAAGCAGAGATGATAAGTCTGTCTGAATCTATGCCTAGACAACGAGTCCATGGAATTCAGAATAAGATAAGGCATTACTTTATCCTATTCTATTTAAATTTACATTTTTGATAACCTTGAGAAAATAGACTCCTAAGAATTTAATTTGGGTCATAGCATCATGCATGTCATGCACTTGTCTTAATAGATGTCTACATCATTTTGGTATAAATATCCTACCATACTTGAACATGCATATATGATCCTTTTATCTAATTCTTGAAAAAAATTCGTGAGTTTTCCCTATAATATAGATTATCCCCATGCACGTAGGCATGCATTAAATCACCCTATGAGGGTATACAGTCATAACCCAACAATCAGATAGTAGTTTAAGCAGTTTTTCTAAAGCATTATCACAATACATGCCTAAACTAACTATCAAAATAAAATTTATATTATCTGTACAGTCCATGTGATGATACGTAAGCATGCATTGCATTATAACATGTCTATCAAGCTATATATACATACATTTTCAAATACATTACAAAAATAAGATAATACACTGGTAAAAACACACCAAAAAAGGATTGTATACGTCACATATAGTGCGTAGAACGCGTGTACGGTGGCAAAATCCTCAAAATCAAGCCCCAACTAAGTAGATCTAAGAAGAAGGGTTAAATTTTTCAGAGAGAATGAAAGAAAACTTGGAATGCATGAAAATGAGTCTATCCGAGAATATAAGCCCAGTTGTGGCCAACCTCAGGAATACATGCGCCAGCCACAGGTATACTTGCGGCAGCCACATGTATACTTGTGGCTGCCTAAGATGGGCCTCGTGGCTCGTCGTTTTGTAAAATGCAGTCCAAGGCGCATCCTTTTGGGTCCAAAAAAGGGTATTCACTTAGAAAGGTTCCCTTCTAACTCATTTTTAGGCCTTAAAAACCCTAAACCCCCCCCCCCCAAAAGGGGTAAAAACAAGGGAGACCAAAAACCCTGTCGTGGAATGACGGAAGACCAAAAGATGTGAAACAAATCACTTTTATCAACGACCAATCTTTAAATCCACTGTCATTGGCCCCAGTGAAGGCATCGGCTTGACCACGATGTAGAATTACTGTCATTGACCATAGTGAAGGCATCAGCTTGACTCTGATATAGAATCCACTAGCATTAACCCCAATGAAGGCGTCGACTTGACCTCGCTATAGAATCCACAAGTATTGACCCAGTCAAGGTGTCAGCTTGACCCACATGTAGAATCCGCTAACATTGACCACAGTGAAGGTGTCGGCTTGAACCCGATATAGAATACGCTGGCATTGGCCCCAATGAATGCATCGGCTTGACCCCGATGTAAAATCCACTAGCATTGACCACAGTGAAGAAGTCAGCTTGACCATGATGGTATCAATGAGATTTGGGAGGTGATTTGTTAATAACTCAAAATGCAAAGTGTGGTGTTACGATGTCTGATTTGCGATATGACCAGTGAAGGCATCGGCTCAACCCCGATGAAGAATCTGCTAGCATTGACTCCAGTAAAGGCATCGACTTAACCCCGATGGAGAATCCGTTGGCATTGACCCCAACGAAGGCGTTGGCAATACCCGATGACTTTACTTAAATCATCATCCTCCCCCATCAGATGGGAGTAACCCTTTAAAAAGTTTTAACATTTACATATCGTTACATACTTTACACTTGGGATTGAATCATTATATATATCTTTTCATGCATCGTGTGTCTAGTAATCTTTGTCGTGTTCATTCCATTGCATTGCATAAACATGATAAAGAGAGGCATCTGTAGACACTCGAAATTTAGTTTTTCCTGGACTAACATTGCAGGAGGGTAAAAGCATAATTTCACCTTAGAGATAACCTGAGGGAAGGCAGAGGCGTCATTTTAACCCAGGGACGACCCCGTGAAGAAATCAAAGTGCAACGAAGCCTAGACACGCCGTGGTCCAAACAAGGATTGCCACGCTGAAGACGTGACCGAAATAAGTCACCACAACAATTATCGAGCTGCAAGCTGGTCAAATCGAGTCGATTGACGACCCTCGAGAACTGGAAGATACCTTTCAACTAATTGTACCATCTTATCGGACTCCGATTTAGTCAGGCTCGACCTTATTTAGCAGCCTTCAGCATAAGCTTTTTGGGATTTTTGTACACAGAGCTCAACTTTCACTGGATTGAGACTGAAGGAACAAACTTTGAGATGATGGGACCCACGGGGCCTAGCCGCACTGGCTCGGTAGCCTTTAAACCAGCAATAGCATCTCATTTGAAAAAAAGAAGAAGAAGTTAGAGAGAGAAAGCTAAAAGAAGCTCATATGTTGTATACTTTGATTGTCTCGAGTAATATAGAGTGATCCCAAGCTAAAAGAAGCTTTTTCACACGTCCCCCAAGGTGAAAACACTCATTTTTATCATTTTCTTTGTAAATCTTGTTCAATATATATTGTGTAATAGTTGGTAGATCTAGAGATTTTACCGGTTATTTTGTGTATATATTGTTAGACACCAAGTTAATTGACTAGATCTAGTCAGATCTAGCACTTTAACCGGTTATGGAGCTTAAGGCCCTAACCCATAAGCTAGATCAGCTTAGATCTACAGTAGATCTAGTCATTTTAATGCTTTTGGTCATTCCTGGCCACTTTGTAGAGCCTAAGATCTACATCTAGAGGTGAGGGGATCCTAATAGCTCGTGATAGGGATTTCAACCGATGAAATCACCTAATATCGAGTTTAAGATATGTTGTATATATGTTTAAGTATAATAATGTGATCCTAGGAATCCTGGGGTTGAGATCCAATGATCGGATCTTAACTAGATTCCCACGATGGACTTTTGGTTACTATGTAATGTTTAAATGATGTGAAATCGGTGTACATGTAATATTGGATCTTAAAATGAGTTCGAGGGGTTCGTCCCGAGAAGTCAGATTTAAGATCCCATGATAATTAAAATTTATGTTTGTGGATGTTCGAATCTATCGGGATGGTTTTATGCCCAATGATGATCCGACCCTTTTTTGGTGATTTCTTTGCATGCATTATCACTCAAAATGATTTTCCAATCAAAATAGCAAAGAGCTTTCACAAATAATAAAGCGATGCGGGCTCAATTAATATAAAGACAATAAAAGGAAGTATTAAAGGTCCTCGATTACTATTCGGGTGAAGAATTTGAAAACTATGTTTTTCCAAAATATCATCTCAATGTATATTCTGTCTAAAATAAATTTTTCGCTAAATAAAATCCTTCGTATATAGGTGCAAAAGAGGAACATCACTACTTTCAAACAGCACAAATAAAGCTTAGAAATAACTTTAAAATGAAGGCACTGAGCACAATAAAACACACACACATACACACACATGCACACACTTTATGCTTAGGAAATCAATAAGATGTGGCAACCGTGTTTTCACAAAAGTTGGGGGGTACCTAACACCTTCCCCTTGCTTAAGAAAGACCCCAAACTCTATAAATCTAAAGTTTCAGACCAAGTGTTACGGAGTCACATATTGGGCCATATTGTGAACACTTTCTAATCTGAATGAATTGGTACATCCATTGTAAACAATATCAACTAGCGACTCTGTCTCATTCAGTCCAATCATCAAAAATCAAAATTTGTAAAATAAGTAGACTAATGTTGGTATTTTCCCAAATCTCACCCTTTAAATAAATTAATCGACATAGCAAAGTACAAAGGGTAGAAATAATAGGAAAAGTGAAGAATAATAAATAAAATAACAATAAAGAACGAACAATATTTTCCCCAACATCGACAGAAGTTATATAAAATCTTTTCAAATTTAATTTCGGACATCTACGCTTTCATTTTGAAATCTAAATCGTAGAGTTCTTAAAGTTTCTAAACATCTCTAACCCTAGTTCTCAAAACCTTCAGAAAACTTAATCACGTGTATGAACTTTTCACAACAGTTTTATTCAAATGGCTAACTTCCAAATCGTGGCCGGTATTCAGCTATGCTCTGATCAATTCGTTGCTCAAGAAAAGAATTTCAGAGATATTCTAAAACTCATAGAACAAGCCGGGTTCTCTGAGTGTTTGAACTACAACACCAAGATCTACTTAAAACTTATCAAGAAATTTAATCTCAATGTTGTGTTCAAAGATGGTGTGTTAACAACCAAGGTCAAAGGAGTCCCACTTCAGATGGGAGTTGCCAAAATTAATATGTTTCTGGGCTTTCAAAACAAAGGACTCACTTTGTTAAATAAGGTTTATTTCAAGGAAGGACTTCCATTAATGAGTCACAGGAAGAACCCTTTGCTGAAAGGGTTGAAGTAAAAGGAATTCCCTCAAGAATATGAGTTCCTTATTGAAATTGTAGGCAAGTGTATTATATGCAAAGACACTGCTCACGACTCGGTAAGTGACCTACAATTAAAGTTCTTGACGGTAATTTTTTAATCAAAGAAAATTAATTTTGGTGCTATATTCGTAAATTGGTTGGGAAAATGGGTTAAAGACTTTGAAAAATCAAAAGCATTACGAAAATCTGAATCGAAAATGTTTCATGGGAGGTTATTAAGCATTATTTTGAAGAAAAGTCTACAAAACAGAATTGTAGATGATGAAGGAGTCCCTTTAAACGCCAACAAAAAGATAAACCCCATGTTATTTGAAAACTGGAAAAAAATCCTCTGCAGAATATGAGGTCTAAACAGTTTGAAGGTGGAAGTGAAAGAATTATCAGTGAAGTACAGAAGCTGGTAAAAACCAAAGGAAAGAGAAAGGTAGATGTAATTGAGGAAGAGGAAGAAGCTTCTCAAGGATCAGTTGATTCTCAAGTTCATAGAACACTTGACTCTATTGTTGATCAACAAAAGTAGAAAATGAAGATGTCAGAGAAAGTAGTCTAAGAACTTCCAACGGATGCTTAGAAAGATACAGAGGATATAAACATTCCTCTATCTAAAATGATCCCATTAAGGAAAAGGCAGACTCGATGAAGAAAGACACATGTTCAATTAGAAGAACAAGCCAGAGAATCCATGCATCCTCCTATCAAAGAGGATAAAGAAGAGGAAGCAAAAGATGAATAATGTATCATAATTCGAAAGAATCAAGAAAAAAGATGATCAGATTCCTCTGGTCTAAGGGTAAAAGAATATCCTGCTGAACAAGGTTCTACTTATGAACCTCAACACAATGATGAATTGATGGCTAAGACGGTCTCCGTGCCTAAGCTACAAACAGTAGAAGAGACACAAAGGATAAATGAGACATAGCTCATTATTAAAGGTACAAGTTATGTGCCCAAGGAGAAGAAGAAAAGAAGTAACTTGAGCAAGATGACTGAAAAAGCAGGTAGAAGACAGAAAAAAGGCAAAAAGTTTGGAAACAGAATGACAAAGGAAAAAGGCAGAGGCTAAGCAGAAGAGGAGAGAACAAAAGAAGAAGAGAAAGGCGATGAGAACTAAACACAAGAAAGATTTAACTTAACGATCAACACATTCTTCAGATACTTCTCTACGATTGACCTATGTCATCACAAATATCGTGGAGGATGATACCAATGGATTTAACCCTCTGAACGTAAAGTCAAAGGATCCTACCTCTGAGGGGGGAGCAACCAAGGGAATCTCAATCCCTCCCTCATTTCATCCATCAACTTCTACAAAAGTACCAGAAGACTCTTGGTTACCTTCATGGAGAGCATATCAACTACAGATGTGCAGAGTTATTCTTAATGGGCAAGAAGTTCTAGAAACTGCTCACCTTCTTCCAAATGAGTTTGAAGGCATAAGGGCAGGTCGAATGAGAGTAGTACAGTCCAAAAATGATCACTACACTTTCTTTTATGATCTGGACATTAACTGAACTACAACTGTGTTTGAGCCAAAAGGTGATCAACTATTCTACTTTATATCACAGTTGTCTTTGCTTTGAGCAATAATGCAATGTGATCACAACTTTTTTCGTTGGGAATACACGACATATCCCAATCTACTCCTGGTATCTCAAAACTTTCCTAGAATCTTAAGATACGCTACTAAATTGCTCTACTCTGAACCCTTCAATGAGGAACCTCATTCATTTCCTTCTATCTTACCAATGCTCATATTTATACTTCCATCCTTTGGTTGTAGTGATGAGATCAAAAGTTTACCCTCTACGATCTTTGAGAACCCTTCTCATTCTTAAACATCAACCTCTGTCTGTTTTGAAGAATCTCATCCTTCTTCACACGAAGAGTTTCACCACACTACGAGGGAGGTAACTAATGCCCATCTTCAAACTGTTGCATTTCATCCCTCTATTGATTCTCAACCAGACCTTCACTCATCGATCATAGAGCTTTTACTCCCTAGGACCGAAATTAAAAACTCTGATTCCCCGACTCATTCTCCACTTCCTATAATCAAATCTCCTTTCCCTGTACAAATATATAGTCTCTTAGCATCCTCTCATAATTCATCTCTTCATTTTGATTCCTCCTCCCCATGATCTTTGAATTCTCTAGACATAGAATCTCCTCCCCTTACGTCTGGTAAATCTAAAGTTGTTTCTGACTCTTCTCCAAAATAGCCAAATCTATCGATTCCCGCAAATATTTCCTCCTCTTCTCATAATGAATTCTTTTATCTACCTCTTGCCCTGATAAATTTATCTTAGGCTCCTCCACCAACTCTGTAGGTCACCCCTACTCATGTAATGAAACGTCTTAATACCATAACTCAGCTCACTACAACAGGTGTCTCATGATATAGATGCTAAGCTCATCAAGACTATTGTTGACCTTCATGATCACATGGATAAAATTGCTATTACTGTATGAAATTTACTTGAGGTCACCAATAGAAAATTCACAAGCAACTCCAACAAAAGTTCTCTAATATGACCACTCGTCTGCATGAGCGCGACTGGATATTCTTTGAGACTTTGGCTGACCATAAACGAGTTATTGTAGCTCTTCAACAACAACATGAGTCCTCCTTAAAGTCCATCACAGACAAACTTTTTGCGCCCAGTGGCACTATAACGACCGAGAAAATTGAACTTTAATGTAAATTAATTTTTTTTGATTATATTGAATAAAATAAGAAATATGTTTATTATTTATGAGTAAGGAATTTAAAGGTCGTTCTATGACCTGGAATGAATGGATTTGGTTAGGATTTTTGCTGCGTGCTAGAATTAAAGTGTATGAATTTCCAAGATGAAAATAAAAGTTTTCGAGAAATTTCTGAAAAAATATTATTCATCCATTTTTGCTCGGGAATTATTTTTGAATTTCCTGAAAATACATAATGATAGAATTCTGAGGATAGATAGAGTAACCAATAATAATTTAGTTACGGTAAACGCAATTTTTCGCCTGCAAACTTAAAATCAAGAATGGTTAGGGAAAGTAAAATTTCAAAGAAAAGAATGATGAAGTATAATAAGAAAGTTATTATACGGGAAATAATACGAGTATAATACAATGTATTATACAAGTATAATATGAAGAATAATACGACGCATAGTATAAACATTATACGAAGTATATACAAAAAGAATACGAGAATTATATGATAAGAATACTTAAAGTCAAAGTCGTGGTCAAACAAAGTCAAGATTGACTATTTGATTAATGGACTTGGACTTTTCCAAGCCCAAATGAATTAAGAGGAAGGCCTAATGATGAATTATATCAAGCTGAAAGATAATTTAATTTAAGCCCAAAGTTAGGCCTGAATTGAATTAAACCTAAGCCCGAACCAAGAACCAAACCCATGGGTTGAACAAGTGGGTAAGTAAAACCCATAGAGCAACCCATATAGGCCCCCATGGGGTGGTGTTGCCGGCCAAGTTAGGTGGCTAAGCTTCCTTGAGAAGCTTAGTGTAATAGTAAAAAGGTTTAATGAATGGAGGTGGAATTTAATGCTTAATGGTGACTCAAAAATGGTTGGTGAAAATAAAAGGTTAGATTGAATTTAAGGGTGGTCGATGAGGGGGAGATATGCAAGAATGGAAACTTAAGGGTGTTGATCATGAGAGATCATAACTCAAGGGACCAAAGCATGGACCAACACAAAGTTGTCTTTAAGACCATTTTGCCATAAACCTTGAATTTCTATAAATACTAAACCATTTCATTCATTTCTCTCTCCAAAGTTATCAACTTAATTCACCAACACATATTGAGAGAGAAGTGAGAGAATTTCTAAGTAATTAAGGAGAAACAAAAGCTAAAGCAACCATTCAATCTACTAAGAAATTTAAGAACAAGAAGAACTTCAAGAGGTATAAAGCTTTAAACATTAATCATCATCTCTTTTTAATTTTATTTGATAGAGAAGTGGTTATTGGTGGTGTATGTATGATTCGAAGGAATAAGGTGGATATTAGTGTACTTAAAACTTTAATAACCATATGTCAAGTGAAATCATAATTAAATGATTGAGAATGTAATGAAAACTTAGAGCTTGTTATTGATGGACAAGTTTAAAACCATCGTGTATAAGTTAGATGCTTATTGCTTGGTTAGGATATTGATAAATGAATGGATGATGGGTTTATTCCATTTAAAATAGAGTAAAAATATCGTATAATGAAATTATGGCAAAATTTTCAATAACAAGGTAGAGGCTAAGTAGAAAAGGAGAGAAGAAAAGAAGAAGAGAATAAGAGAAAATAGTTGAGAACTAAACACAAGAAAGATTCAACTCAACGATCAGCACATTTTTCATATACTTCTCTACGATTGACCTATGTCATCACAAATATCGTGGAGGATGCTACCAATAGTTTTAACCCTCCGATTGTAAAGTCAAAGGATTCTACCTCTGAGGGGGAGCAACCAAGGGAATCTCAATCCCTCCCTCATTTCATCCATCAACTTTTACACAAGAACTAGAAGACTCTTGGTTACCTCCACGGAGAGCATATCAATTAGGGATGTGCTGAGTTATTCTTAATGGCCAAGAAGTTATAGAAACTGCTCACCTTCTTCCAAATGAGTTTAAAGGCATAGGGGCAGGTCGAATGAGAGTAGTACATTCCACAGATGATCTCTACACTCTTTTTATGATCTGGACATTAACTGAACTACAACTGTGCTTGAGCCAAAAGGTGATCAAATATTCTACTTTATATCACAGTTATCTTTGCTTCGAGCAGTAATGCAAAGTGATCGTAACTTTATTCGTTGGGCATACACGATATATCCCAGTCTACTCCTAGTATCTCAAACCTTTCCAAAAATCTTAAGGTACGCTACTAAATTGCTCTACCCTTCGATGAGGAACCTCATTCATATCCTCTTATCTTACCAATGTTCATATTTCCACTTCCATCCTTTAGTTATAGTGACGAGATCAAAAGTTTACCCTCTACGATCTTTGAGAACCCTTCTCACTCTTAAACATCAACCTCTATCCGTTTTGAGATTCCTATCTGTTTTGAAGAATCTCATCCTTCTTCGCATGAAGAGTTTCATCACTCTACCAGAGATATAACTAATGCCCATCCTCAAATTGTAGCATTTCATCCCTCTACTGATTCTCAACCATACCTTCACTCACCGATCATAGAGCTTTTACTCCCTAAGACCGAAATCAAAAACTCTGATTCCCCGACTCATTCTCCACTTCCTATAATCAAATCTCCTTTCCCTATACAAATATCTAGTCTTTTAGCATTCTCTCATAATTCATCTCTTCATTTTGATTCCTCCTCCCATGATCTTCGAATTCTCTAAACATAGAATCTCCTCCCCTTATATCTGGTAAATCTAAAGTTGTCTTTCTCCAAAATAGTCAAGTTTATCGATTCCCGCCAATATTCCTTCCTCTTCTCATTATGAATTCTTTGATCTACCTCTTGCCTTGATAAATTTATCTCAAGGTCTCCACCAATTCTGGAGGTCACCCCTACTCAAGTAATGGAACATTTGGATGTAACGAACGAGAATTCTTATGTAATTTAAAAATATTTATGGAATTAAATAAATATTTTAATTGATTTATTTATTGAGATAAATAAATAATTGATGAAATTGTGGTGTAATAATTTAGTTAAATGTGTATGTTAACTAAATTAATGAATGATAATTTTATTATTTGAAGATTTAATTTACTAAAATAATTAAATTAAATAAAATGATGTTCTAGTTTAATTTAATAATTAAATTAGATATGTAATAATTTGTTAAGCATAAATATAATTATAACGAAAATTATAATTGTAATTGTAAGTTATTAAACTAACTAAATAATGGTGTGAAAAGGAACTATATAATATAAGTATTATAAAAATAAACTAGAATCATAATCTAATGTATAGCCAAACATGGCCTTGTGGCCTTTAGCATAATATAACTGATGAGCCTATTTGTTTTTTAGCTGAAGAATACGTGGGATATATACATCAGGTTATTTGGTTGCTTATTATTTCTCCTAAGGCTAAGTTTGAAACATAAAGAAAAGAATAGAGAGTGTTTGAGAGAAATTGAGAGTGAATTGAGAATCAAGAGAACAAGCTTTGGAATCATCATCTTTGCTAAATTAAGGATTAAAGGCATAATATATTCCTAATTCTAACTCTTAGTTTTGTATTATCTATTCTCTGTGAATTGGAAGTTGCGTTGGATTGTTGAATATATGTATGTATGGTTTTGTAGAATCTGATAATTATCATACACAATTAATATTTAGTGATCAAATTCATGGAATTGGATTGTAGAAGAAAATTTAGTTAACAATGTTATTTATTTGTGAAAATGGCTTATTGAAACCAAAAGTTTATGTTCAATCCTTGTTATAATTTGTTAATTGGTTGTGAATTGTGTTAGTATATCAAGAAACGAAAACAACGCAATTGAAATGGTTTAATTTGGTTAAGAATTGAAGGTTTGGTGATTGGAATTACTAAATGTGTTGAAATTAAAGAAAATGGCAAAAACATGATTTTTAATCCTCTATAATGTGGTTTGTGATGTTAGAATTTCATTATAAATATTTGGTTTTGAATTTATAAAGCTTATAAACATTTGGGTTAGAACAGAGACTGTATTCGAGTTTCTAGAAAACTGATTTTGGTGTCGAGCACGGGCGCGAGCGCGCTGCAGCGCGGGCGCTCTGGGCCCAAGAGTAACTTGGGCACGGCCGCGCCAATGGTCTAGCAAACCCATTAATGAACTGTTAACAACATAGCTTGGGGAATGTTAACTTAACTTATTTTAATGATTGTAGAGGAACCTAAAACATGTTATAAGACGTAATAACATATTGTAATCACAATATTGAAACTATAGAATATGAATTAATAAGTTGTGAAGGTCCGTGTTGAGATGTCATGAGAATTGAAGTTGTTTTGCAATCACAATGTCGAGTATTGTTATATAATTAAGAGTTCAGATTCATGGTACGTGAATGACTAGGATAATGAGATCCTAAGCTAGAGATTATAGACTTGACTAAAATAAGAAGTAAACCCATGAAGTTAATGTTAACATAACTAATTGGTATTGTGATCTTAATCGTATATGTAGGATATTTGGCGAGCATTTGTAGTAATTGTGTAGCTTATGCCCGAGGCAAGTTTCCTAAACCCTAAACTTATGTTGAGCAAATTTCTTGGTTCCATCTTGTTTATGATTATGCAAGCTCTTGTATTCTAATTCTTTTACATTGTGCAAATTTCATATTCCTAACTTGATATTGTTATGCAAGTTCCTACAACTTTTATTGAGCAAGTTCCTAACTTTTGTTTCTTGCTATTCAAAGCATAAACTGTTCAAGTTCATTGTTTAAAATGATATTTTCTAATTCTTTTGGATGTAACACTTTGTTTATGCAATGTCTATTCAATCGTATATTGTTGATATTTAATCTTCGACTTAATTATTCTTGTTCAATCTTATATTATTGAGTTGAACCCTCGAATAGCAAATAAACCTTTATTGGTTGGACTAATCCATACTTGATGAGTGTTCTAAAATTCTAGAACCACTGTTAAGCTATTCCAAACTAAGCTTTCTTTAGTGCAGAAATCTTAAAGTCAAACTGAGATGAACAACCCTAATATAGGGGATTATGTACGCGTTAGCGTTTAGATATTTGTGTACAATACATGGTACGAAGGGCTGATCCCCTTAAGTACGAAAGTAAAGGTCTATATAGTCTAATGATTGTTAAAGGTTAAGTATAAATACGTAATAACCTTAGAACATAGTTCATGGTCTTAAAGACCCACACATATAAATCTCGAACTTGTTTACTAATTTTGACTCGAAGAACAAGTTCTTAATTGTTCAGTATTCATTACTTACGCTTATGTTACTGCTACTATCATTCTTTATATCAATGAGCAATTATTTTCTCACTCTTCCATTTAACACTGCAGCTAAAGTTGAGAAAGTCGATAAACCGTCTTCTAGCAAAGGCAAAGGCAAGATATCCAAATGAAGAAGACATGTTTAATTTTATTTCCTAAACTTATTTTATGAGACTTAAATTATTTTGTGATGTATTCCATAGACTTATGTAATAATTTAAGGTTAGATTACCTGGGATTTCATTTACGTTGATGTAACCCTATAAAGGGATGAATTATTATTTAAGCTATTTAATTTACATAATTATCCTTGATTATGGGTAGTTAGAAGTATTTGTTTTGGACAGTGAGCACCAAAATCTATGGGAATGGAGTACCGAGATTTGGGAGTGTCACAGGTTAGTATTAAAGCTTTAGGTTATGAACCTTAGGTGGGGAAAACCTTAGGAAGTAACTTTTAAGGAGACAGAAAATATAGTGGTGTTAAACTCTTATCGAGTTCTAAGGAATGAATTGAGGAATTCATTGAAGATTAAACAAAACAATAAAGACTTTATGTGATATGTGTTAATAACTTATGTACTCGCGAGTATCGAAGAATGTCAAATAATAAATAAAACTTAAAAGTATTTTGTTGTCAGGATGTCTAACGTTGAAGGATCCAGTCAAGCGAGGGAATAGATACCTCAGGTACCTAGAGATGAGGAGCCCCAAGACGTCCATGTGGTTAGGGAGCAGTTAATATAGAGGGATCCTTCTCTGTTAGTTATTGAGGAAGGACAGGAGAATGAGCCTGTGTCTGATCCTGAGGAGGAGGACTCTGAGGAGATAAAAGTGGAGGATGAGGAAGAAGATCCTGTGGAGTTTCCATCAAACTCCATATCAGCTGAGATGTATGATGCGATGTATGACCGAAATATAGAATTATAGGATAAGATTGAGGAGTTGAAGGAGTTGGCTGACATGCATCAAGCTACCATAGAGCAGAAGGATGCAGAGATTTGGGAACTCCACTCACGACTTGGGAACACGGAATGGAACCTAGTTTACACAGAGGGACATCAAGAGGAGCTGTTGGCTGAGAATGAGAAGATGAAGATTGAAGTGGAAAAGCTAAAAGATGATTAAAGGAGGAGTCAGCTAAGCGTGCGAGAGCAAAGGACGCTTGGATGAAGGCTAATCAGCATGCAGATCATGTTGAAGCCAAGGTTTAGATGAAGAAGGCTAAGACGAATGAAATGGATTATGCCTTTCATTCTGCGATTGATAGGGCCCAGGATCGAGTCTTTTATTACCCACCTCAATTTGAAGACTTGCCATGGTACATGATGGATCATAGGACGACATATCGTATTATGGAATAAGAGCGTAGAGAAGCCTCTCGACGTCTTAACATGCCAAGATATGAAGAAAATAATAATATGTGATTAAATATGCGATTGAATAAATTGTAAATCCTTTATTTTAAGATAAATAAAGGGGTAAGATGAGTATGTAATCCTGAAAATTTTCATGTTCAGGAAAGTTGATGTTGATAGCAGAGATGTTATCCTTAGTATGTTTTGAAAATTATGAATAAATAAAATATCAAAGTTTATTGAAATGTTGTGTGTTAAGTTTTAATCTTAGCATGTTTAAAGTTAAACTTTAAGATATTCAAGGAATTGAATAGTGATCTAATAAGCGTATATTTTAACAGAAAATGCCTCCTAGAAGAAGATAACCACGTCAACAACCACCTCCTGAAGGGCCTACTAACAATAATAATAACGAGGCCAAAGCTAACCCGGTTCAACAGTTGGTGACTTTGTTAACTGGAGCACTTGCGAATCAGCTGCAAGCTCAAGTCACAACTTTCAAGGACTTCAAAGTGGTTGGACCGCCAGAGTTTCAAGGGTCCATGAATCTAGTTGAGGCCCAAACTTGGATAATTGAAATGGAGAAGGTGTTTAACGTTGCCAGAGTCAATGAGGACCAGAAAACTACATTCGCAATATTTCTGTTGAAGTCTGAAGCTAGCTATTAGTGGCAGTCGAATAAGGTTTGTGGGGGACAGGGAATAATAGCATGGAATAGGTTTAAAGAAATATTTTCTGATATGTATTTCCCTATGAGTTCTCGAAATCAGATGGAAGTTCAATTCTTAGAATTGAAGCAAGGAACCATGACTGTGCTGGAGTATGCTACAAAGTTTAATGAGCTGGCAAGGTTTACTCCAAGCCAAGTCAATATCGATGAGCATAAGGCGAGAAAGTTCGAACAAGGGTTGAAGCACTGGATGTATAGCAAGGTTTCGATGTTTCAACTAAATACATATGCAACAATATTGGAAAAAGGCAATTATCACAAAGGGTGGAAGCGATGCCTTAACCAAATATAATCAAGAACAGAGGAATAGAAAGAATGAGAATGAAAGCAAGGCTGGACGAAGCAATAGTGGAAGTAACAACCAGAAAATAAAATGGAATGAAAACTCAAATACGGGAGGACAACAAGGAAGTTAACAAAAGAAGAAGTTTGAAGCTTATGCTACTTGCGAAAAGAACCACACGGGGGTGTGTGTGAAGGGTAAGCAGGTGTGTTTCAACTGTGGCCAAACATAGCAACAAATTATTTTAGTCCGAAGAAGGGAGGAGCCTGTTTCACTTACGGGTCGAAGGCTCACATGGCTCGTGATTGTCTGAAGAAGAAAGTGGAAAGTGCAAGTGGAGTAAAGGGAAATAACAATAGTGGTACATTAACTATCACTTAATCAGTACAATCCAATCGACCTACTGCTAGGACTTTCAATATGACCGTGCAAGATGCTGTGCAGTCAAAGGATGTGGTGTAAGGTATCATTCTGAGTCTTAATATTGGATTCATAGTTATAGAGTAGTTATTTGCATTGCATATCATTTTTCTTGAGGACAAGCAATGTTTCTTTAGGGGAGTTTGATTAGTAGGTTTTTAACCTATGATTTATCCTTATTTAGCTTGATATATTATTAGTTTTTGAGTATTTCATGTTACTTTTGATGAGTTTCCATTCTTGTTACAGGATATTAAGGTGAACACATCAAATTACTGGCATTGGAAGAAAGCTCAAGAAAAATCTAGACATACTGCATCACTGGCGTAGGGCGCGCCGTGATTACAAAGGAAATGGCGTAGGGCACGCTGCATGGGGAAAAGTTTCTGTTGTACTAGCGCGTGCACAGCGCTTTAATGAAGGACCCGGTGCGGGGCGCACCGGTCGGGCGTGACAGTTACTGAGTTATTTTATTTTGCATGTACTTGAGTTGTGTTGGGATGAATAACTTCTTTGTGTAATAAGGTCATATTAGGAGTGTGTTAATTAAGGGAGTTATTTCATATTAATTGTGATTCTTTTCTTAAAAACTTGTTGGGGACAATTAAGAATTTTATTTTTATTAGAATTCCTATGGGATGACTTTGACATGGATTAGAATTAAATTAGGTTCAGCTGAAGGGAATTAACTTATAAAGAGGAATAGAGTGCTGAAGACATTCAGCAATTGAATTATGCTTAGAGAGCCATAGCTAAGAAGACAATCTTGGACGAACGGAGGAAGAAGGTAATTTCACGAAGATTGCAGATTTGAAGAGCAAGAAATGTGGTGTATTACTATTCTTCTTTAATTTCAAATTTTGTAATTGGGATGATGATTTTTTTTTCTTTATTCAGTATTTAATTCATTACTAATGAACTAAATTACTTTTTAGGCTTGCAATGGATCTTTAGTGTTGAATGACAATTATCATGCCTTGATTTGGGTTTAATAAATTATTAATTCAGTTTATCTATTGTGATTTATATTAATTAATAAATTGCTTGATCACCAATTTTATGTAGATTTGTATGGATTTGAGAGATGATGTATGAATCTAGACCTAGTCACAATAGCATGTGTTCTTGAATTCTGTGATTTAATGGAATCTTGATTTATGTTATGATAGAGATATGCCTAGCATCGCATGTAATCAGATAAAGAAATTGGAATTTAAACTCTTTTTAATTTTAATTCACATAGAGATGTGAATTAGTTAATTAGGGTGTTTGACTTAATTATATCTAATTTGTGTATTTAAGTTAATATGGTATTAGTGCATTGAGAGATGGCTAATTCTACACAACTGTTCTTGATTAATAAATTGAGGTAGTGAATTAAACTGAGATAAGGCGTGCTAATTGGATTGAGACTTAAAGTGAAGTTGTAAGCCTAAATCTCCATTATTTGCTTGAAATTACAGTTCTTAGTTGTGTTGATTGCTTGGTATTTTTAAAATTTTTGTTTTTAGTAGTTATAATCACTGATTTCGATAAGTTTAATAAAATTGGGTTAATATAAAACTAGTAATTGTTAGGATTAATTTCTTGCTATTCTCTATGGGAACAATACTCTACTTACACTTTATTACTTGTTGACCACGTATACTTGCGTGATTGTGCGTAATTAGATTTTACCCAACAATTATTGGAGAATATGTTCACTAGACGTGACTCGCTAAGGAATATCTAATGGAGTTTTACTTATCTGTCAATAGGAATTCATGTAGTGATAGTAGTACAAGTGATCCTAAGACTTGAGATGATCATAGTATCTTCTGTATAACGAATTACAATTTGACTTATTCTATAAGACCCTTAGGGTATATCAAAAGGTATGATTGGGTGTAATAAGTTACATATAGAGATAATGAATAATGGATAAAGAATCTACCACTTCTAGTAAAAGAAGAGATATGTGATATGTGATTCAATAATGACAACCCAGGAATCCTTTGCCAAGATGGAATGAAATTAGAAAGGTGTTTCTAATTTTCATTCATTCAGAGTTATGCATTTGGGAATCGAAATATATATAATTAAATAAAATAAAACTTGACAATAATTTCATATCTTATATTTAATTGGGACATTGTATGGTGGAAGGATTGAATTGTACGGTAACTATTTACTCAAACGTTCTTTAATGATTAATGTTGAAATCTATATTATCTAGAAAGTCGTTGATCGCTAAGGAGGCTTATCATTATTGTAGAATAAATAATACTTATTTAAATAAATTAATAGTTTAATTTAATTATTTAAATGAAATTAGAATTGTTCTAATTGATTTATTCACAACTAGTTTAATATGGAGAACCTAAAGGGTCACACCATAAAAGGAATAATAATTGTTTAAGAAGTTAATGGTATAATCATAATAATATGTTAAGTGTATTTAATTTAATCTATAGTGATAGAATACACTAAATAGCTAAAAATTTATTATTTAATATTTTGGAAATATTAAATATTAGTTAATAAGAGGAGTCTTATTTATGTTATTACAATTATTATTATTTTAATTTTTAAAAGAGTTTGAAATTAATTTAATATATGTACTCTCATTTATTCCTAATAAGATTAGGAGGAAAATTAATTAAAATAGTTTAATTAATTAAATAAATAATGCCCTAATTTCTAATTAGATTATAAGGGTTAACTGATATCTTTATAGAAGGAGTCTTATATTTGATATTAAGAAACGTGATTCCAATTGTTGGAGAGTACGCCCTTTTTCTACAGAGAAAGAAAACTAGAGTTTTAATCAAAACACCATTATTCTTGAGTTTTTGTTCTTCCTTGGTGGATCACCTCTAGAAGCCAAACGCTTGGGTGGCTTGATGAGTGGGATTTATGTAAGACCCCAACTTATTCATAAATAAAATCGATTTTTCTCTAATTATTATTTTGAATAATATGGTGTTAATTTGATATAATACTTTGGTTATGGGTGAAATGTGCAAAATTTTCAAAATAAGTAAGTGGTTATAAAATATTCATTGTTATTGGAGAATATTAGATTGGTCGTTGAATATTCTTACTGTCAGGGAATATTCGTACGATGGCGCAGTCATTTATGGGCCCCATAACGGATAACGGTCGGATGAAGAAAATGATATGTTTGAGTTTTTATAAATAATGGCGTAGTTGTTACCGTTAACACTGTTGGAATACCCGGTGGTTAAAATATAGTAATACGCGTGGTTGCACAGTAGCACACGGTATTGCGCAGTATTGATTAATTATTGATCCTTACGTAAGAAGGCACTACTCAATAATTGTTACAGTAATTACTGTTCAATATGTTATTTTATTAATTCAGTAATTGCTACGTTAATATTTTATATTATTGTTGTTTCAATAATTATCACTGCACAGTATCTCCATTATCAGATCAATAATTCATATTATTTGAATAATATTATTAGATAGCATTATTGGTAATGTCTAAGGAAGTTCTGTCTAAGGAGAGATTTGGTCACATAATTACGCGCCAATAAGGAAAAATCCTTATTGGAAAGCCCCCTCTTTCCTGGAAACGACCTGGTTGTCATAATTATGATTCTGTAATATTATTTGTGAATAATTAATTATTGATTTATATGATAAGAAAATATTTATTTTATGTGGACATAAATGATAGATAGGGAAATATTTATTTTGTGTGGATATAAATGAAGGAATTAATGCTGAGGTGTTTTATCAGTATTTTGTCGAAATGAAGAACGAAATATGGGATTTTCAGAAAAATTAGTTTATTACTCTATTTTGTAAAATTCATAACTCTTTGTGTATAATGAGTTAGGAGATGAGCCATATATCAAAAGAAATCCCTAGAAGTAAGCTAAGCGTAGAAATTTGAATCACCCAAAAATTCTTTGTAAATTTTTCGTGGTGACTGTTTGAGTGAGACTGGTACGAGGGACTTATAGTCCGAAAATCAATCAGTGTTCTTATGCTCTATTGCGTGAGTTATAATTTTGATCTGACCGTTGGATCGTTGTGATTTTTGGATATGTTATACATATATAAGTTTAGTATATGTCCACAAATTTTGAACTGTTAAAAATTAACGTATGATTTGTTATGAATTTTAAGAGGTGTTAAAAATAGTCCGTATGTGGATTTTGGGCATTTTTCGTTTGGAATTTGGAAAAACTTAAAGCTACAAAGTTGTAGAAAATTTAATTTCCTATGGAATGGACATAAAATTCTTCTTTTTCTGATAAAAGGGCTATTTATTATGAATTATTGAAGTTTCGAAAATTAAATATTTTTATTAAAATAATGGGTGGGACCCACTTTTGTTTTGTACGGAAAAACTTTGCTGGAAATCAATTGTGATGTGCTGAAGTCTTGTTCAAGGGTGGAGGCTGGCATGCGTATAATAATAATAATATTTTATTAATTTAGTCTCCTTTGATGTTCTAGCATTTTTCTATAAATAGGGTACTTAGTTAGAATTGAAAATCACACCAGAGACAAGTTTTCTTTCTCTCTATATTATCGAGCGTATTTTGTGAGTATTTAGATACTTTGAGAGTTGCTATTCAGTGCAAGTTTCTTTCGACTTTACATCTGATATTCCAATCAGAAGTAATGCTCTTTTGAGGTAAGTGATTGCAAAGGGTATTATTTTTTTCGTATTCATAAAGAAAGTTATTTTCTTTCAATACTCGTAAGAGTTATTATGTTTTTCATATTCTGAAGAGATATTATTTTCCGTATTCATATGAATATTAATTTCGTTCAACCTTTGTAAGTAAAGGGTTTCTACCATGGGCAGTTTCGTAATTTTTCTGAATCTCGAAAATTCTGGAAAAATTTGAAATGATAATCTGATGAGTTTTCTAGATTGTGTCCAAAAATATCGATTTTTGGATGTATAAATTAGGAGTTATGAATTTTATGGGAAAATATTATTTTAAAAGTAAACCCTTATAACTCCTTGTGGTTAACTCCAAAATTGGTGAAATTTTTATTAGAAGTATATGTATATAACAACAGTATACTCTGTAAAATTTGAAATTTTTGGACAAAAGTACAATTTATGATAAATGTCTAAATATTCGGCAGTTTTGGCCATATGAAAAATAGTAAATGAATTTTAAAAATTTCGAGAAAAATATATGTTCAATATGGGACTATAGTCTGTTAAATCTCAGAAAAGAAAATTTTCTGGTATTGATTTAGTATTTTTTATGAAAATAGACTAGTTATGAGTACATGAATTAAATATGTTATGTGAAGTAAAAAAATTGAAAAATAAAATTTTATGGCTTGAGAATCCTATATAAGGTATATTTAGATTTTTTATGAGGGTTTTGGTTATTGGTGATGAAATCTTATGAGTTTAGCATTTTAGGATGATTAAATGCATTAATTAATAAAGTGTAAACAATTAAAATAAATTATTTATAAATTTAAGAAATAATTAAAATATTATTGTAATATTAATAATATTAGATTATGATTATTATGTGATTTATAACACTTGGATTAAGGTGTTATGAAATCATTGATTTAAAATATTATTTAATAATTAATTATATTAGTAAAGGAATTTAATGTTATTATATAATGAATAATATTAAATGGAGTTTATAATATAATGAATAATGTTTTTCCCGTCCACTAAAACCGCCAGGCTCAGGCACGAAATTAACTCCTTTATCCAGTTTGAATCAGAGTCTTTGTACGACTCATGGGAGAGATTCAAGGATCTTCTGAAAAAATGTCCCCACCATGGGCTGCCAGAATGGCTTCCCATCTAGACATTTATAATGGGTTATCCAGATCTACTCGTTCGAGTATAGATGCCGCTTCTGGAGGGGCCTTCATGTCTAAGAATCACACAGCGGGGTATGAATTGGTGGAAACAATGGCGGCCAATAATTATCAATGGCCAAATGATAGGCAGGCCTCTAGGATAGTAACAGGGGTATATGAGGTTGACTCAGTCACACAATTAGCGGCTCAGGTTGCAGCGCTAACAAAAAGACTAGACACTATGGGAGTGCAAGTTGTGCAGAATGTTCACAGTGTCAAAGTGTCGTGTGAATTGTGTCAAGGGAGCTACCCAACTGATCAATGTGCCATAAGCCCTGAGTCAGATCAATTTGTTTCCAACTATGGGCGGCAACAAAATGCAAATCTCCCCACTCATTACCATCCGGGCTTGGGGAATCATCCAAACTTCTCTTGGGGTGACAATAATAGTAATCAGGTACAACCTTCGACCACCAGGCCTAACTTTTCAAACCCTCCGGGGTTCCAAGCTTAAAACCAGTATCCACAAAGTTCTCAAAATCAGTACAACCAACAACCACAGAGTTCTAAGAATCAATTCCACCATTCACCTCCTCAACAGGAAAGAAAACCTAGTTTGGAGGATCTCATGTCACGATATATTGCCCAAAATGAAACAAGGAGCAATAATCAAGAAGCTTCCATCTGGAACCTTGAAGTCCAAATGGGACAATTGGCCTCTGCTTTGAACAGTCGTCCACAAGGCACATTACTGAGTGACACTGATGTCAACCCGAAACGGGGTGGCAAGGAACAATGCAAAGTAGTTACACTCCAGAGTGGGAGAACTATAAATGAAAATGGTGGGGAGAGCTCTATAGTGCAAGAAGATGTGACTGAAGAGGAACCTGTTGTGGAGCAGAAAGATGATAAGTCTGAGGGTGAGGTAAATGTGCAAGATAATCCTACTACACCAACCCCTACAGTGATCAAAGTCAATCCTCATATCCCACATTTGCCATTCCCCCAGTGCCTACAGAAACAAAAGCTTGATACGAAGTTCTCTAAGTTCTTAGAGGTGTTTAAGAAGCTTCACATAAACATCCCGTTTGTAAAGGCGTTGGAGCAAATGTCGAGCTATGTCAGATTCATGAAAGACATATTGTTAAAGAAGAGGAAAATGGGGGACTATGAAACAGTGGCTCTGACAGAGGAATGCAGTGCTATATTGCAAAACAAGCTTCTGCCAAAGATAAAAGATCCTGGAAGTTTCACGATTCCTTGCATTATCAGGGACCAATTCATTGGCAAGGCTTTGTGTGATTTAGGGGCTAGCATCAACTTGATGCCGCTGTCTATATATAAGAAGCTGGGACTAAATGAGGCCAAACCCACAAGTGTCGCTTTGCAATTGGCGGATAGATCCCTTACTTACCCGAAAGGGATAGTAGAAGATGTTCTTGCCAAGGTGGACAAGTTCATCTTCCCAGTAGACTTTATTGTCCTAGATTTCGAGGAAGACAGGGAGGTCCCAATAATACTGGACAGACCATTCTTAGCTACTGTGTGACGCCCCCAAAATAGGTCTATTCCACCCAACCCATTCTGAGTCGCTAAATACATGGTACAGAAGACAACTAAAACTTTATTATTACAATTGTCGTGCAAAATACGACAACACATATACTGTGGGTTTAAATACAAGTATTACCTTCTAGACAATATCCACACTCAAATAAATCCTCATTATAATTATTGATACACTATTTTAAAAAATAGCGAGGACTACTAAAACAACTATCTTGAACCATCATTCCATACCCCGACTAGTACCCGCTACATTCTCGCCTCTTGAGAAGAAAAATGGAGCAAAAAGGAAAAAGGGTGAGCTCAACTAGCCCAGTAAAGAATATTATGACTAAGATATTGTACAACAAAATATCGTTAGTCCTTAACAGGAAAAAATCTGATAGAATACAATAGACAACAAGTTTTAGATCAACAACTGTAGCAGAAACAATAATTCATTAGAAGAGTTAAGTAGAGAATAAAATCTACTATCATCTATGAATTTAAAAGTCCATCATCAATATTTTATTCCTGTAACATCAATCATTAAATATTCATCTTTGCACTACGGGCCAAAAATATTTATTTGTATCACTAGTTGGTCATGTTCATCTCAACACCTGTCCGTCTTTGCATTACGGGCAAAGATATTCATCAAATAATTATTTATCTTTGCACTATAGGCCAAAGATATTCAGTTATATCACCATATAGGACTGAGAATGATAAAAATAATTTCAAGAAAACGAAAGAGATAAAAAGACAAAGATTAGGGATTCGTACTTCGGTTTATCTAAGTTCAAAAATACTCCATAATAATCAATTATGGAGCAGAATTCAAAAATGAAGATCAAAATATAGATCTAATCAAATATAGGAACCATAACAGACAATCTTGGACACAGAAAAGAAAATTTAATTTTTCTGTGAATAGTGCCGTATTCGTGAATAGTGTCGTATACGTGAATAGTGCCGTATATGTGAATAGTAACCCCGACACTAAAAGGTAGAAATTTCACAAGAAAAATCATCATACTTTGTGAATAGTAACTCATAAATAGTAACTCGTGAATAGTAACTCATGAATAGTAACTCGTGAATAGTAACTTATGAATAGTAACTCGTGAATAGTAACTCATGAATAGTAATTCCGACATAAAAAGGTAAAAATTTCATAATAAAATTCATACCAATATTCCGGTATAATGATATTGAAAGAAATAATTTCATTTACGAAAAAAATAACATCACTTACCTCAAAAGAACAGTACTTCTGACTGTAATATCGGATATAATGCTGAAAGAAACTTGTACCATATAGCAATACTCAAGATATCTAAATACTCACAAAAATGCGCTCAATAATATAGAAAAAGAAAACTTCAGATTCTGGTGTGATTTTCAATTCTAACCTAAGCACCCTATTTATAGAAAAATGCTTAGAACACCAAAATAGAAAATTTAATAAAATAATATTATTTATATGAAATTTTCTTACGCCCACTTTGACAATTTGAATTCAGCATTTTGCAACATCAAGGGGAGCCCACCAACAAGAAAAACATGTTTTAAACAATTTCTGTAACGAAATCAATTCAGACCCAATATCTGGAACTTCACTAATTCATAATAAATAGCCATTTTATCAGAAAAATTCAAATCTTATGTCCACCTCATAGGAAATTTAATTCTCTACAACTTTGTAGAAGAAAGTTTTTCTAAATTCCAAACGAAAAATGACCGAAATCTACATACGGATGATCTTACAGGCTATAATCAAATTTCAGTTAAAAATTGGGCCCATCAACATGTTTAACATGTTTTTAACATTTATTGTAACTAAAATACTCTTTGTCCTCATTTATTCATATATCACACATTCATTGTAAAAATATCACCATTATTGTATTATTATATTATAATAATATATTAAATGAATTATTTTATCAGAAAAGATAAAATATCAATTTTTAACTATTGTCACTTTTCTAAAAATTCCTCAATTTATATCCACATAAATAAATATTTTCCTTATCATATAAATCAATAATTAATTATTTACAAATAATATTATAGAATCACAATACTGACAACCATGCTGTTCCCAAGAAAGAGGGGGCTTTTCAATAAGGATTTTTTCTTACTGGCGCGCAATTAGGTGAACAAACCTCTCCTTAGACAGAACTTTCTTGACATTGTCAATAATGTTATCTAATAATATTATTAAAATAATATGATTTATTGATCTGATAATAGAAATAATGTGTAGTGATAATTATTGAAACAACAATAATATAAAATATCAACATAGCAATTATTGAATCAATAAAATAAAATATTGAACAGTAATTAATGTAACAAGTATTGAGTACTACCTTCTTATGTAAGAATCAATAATTGGTGTAATACCGTATGCTACTGTGCAACACCGCGTAGTACTGTGTTTTATCCACCGGGTATTCCAACAGTGTTAACGGTAACAACTACATTGTTATTTATAAAAAACTCATACTTGTCGTTTTCTTCATCCAATCGCTTTCCGTTATGGGCCCACACAAGGTTGCGCCGTCGTACGAATATTCCCCGACAATAAGAATACTCCACGACCAAACGAATATTCCCCAAGAACAAGAATATTTTATAACCACTTGCTTATTTAAGATATTTGCGCATTTTACCCATAACTTACCACATTAATCAAATCAACTCTTACTATTTCAAAATAATAAATAGAGAAAATTCAATTTTATTTATACAAAATTGGGGTCTTACATACTGGTAGGACCCTTATAGATGTGCAAAAAAGGGAGCCGGCTATGAGAGTACAGGATCAGGAAGTAACTTTTAATATGTTCAGATCTATGAAATATCTGAATATTCCTAAAGTCTGCTTCCAAATTAAAGTGATTGATAATATAGTTAGGGAAGTATTCTCAGAAACCTGCATGACAGATCCTTTAGAAGCTACATTGATAGGGCCCAGTACTATGGAAGAGCCCACTTATGTTGAATATGCCAAGTGGCTGGATGCACCATAGAGATCTAAACAGTTCCAAAGACAGTTTGAGTCTCGGAATGATAACGAAGCATCCACTTCCAAGGCCCAACCATCAATCATAGAACCTCCTGCCCTAGAATTAAAGCCTTTTTCCACTCATCTGAGGTATGCATATTTAGGGGAATCATCTACTCTACCTGTTATAATCTTTGCATCTTTAGATGAGTGCCAAGAAGAGAAGCTACTGCTAGTGCTCAAGCAATATAAAACAGCCTTAGGTTGGTTAATTGCTGATAGTAAAGGGATTAGTCCATCTCAATGCTTGCACAAAATCTTACTAGAGGAAGGGTCTAAGTCGTCCATTGAACATCAGAGGCGGTTGAACCCCATAATGAAAGAAGTGGTCTGGAAGGAGATTATTAAATTGCTAGATGTGGGCATTATCTACCCCATCTCAGACAGTCCTTAGGTCAGTCCCATTCAGTGCGTGCCAAAATAGGGTGGAATGACAGTTGTACCCAATGAGAATAATGAGCTGATTCTAACCAGAACGATGACTGGATGGAGGGTGTGTATAGATTACAGGAAATTAAACAAGTCCACCTGCAAGGATCACTTCCCTCTTCCATTTATTGATCAGATGCTCCATAGACTTGCTGCGCATAAATTTTATTGTCTGCTGGATGGTTACTCTGGATATAATCATATTTTAATTACTCCCGAAGATCGGGAGAAAACAACTTTCACATGCCCCTATGGGACCTTTGCCTTTCAGAAAATGTCTTTCGGGCAGTGTAATGCTCCTGCAACTTTTCAGTGTTGCATGATGTCTATTTTCTCTGCTATGGTTGAAAAGACCCTCGAGGTCTTCATGGATGACTTTTCGGTATTCGGGAGCTTATTTGATGACTGTCTGGTGAATTTGACTGTCGTTCTCAATAAATGTGTTGAGACAAATCTTGTATTGAATTGGGAGAAGTGCCATTTCATGGTCAAGGAGGGCATTATTCTGGGCCATCGAGTATCTGTTGGCGGTAGTGAGGTTGACAAGGCTAAAATTGATGTCATTAATAATCTACCACCGCCTACCTCAGTAAAAGGGGTGAGGAGTTTTCTTGGGCATGTTGGGTTCTATAGGCAGTTTATCTAGGACTTCTCAAAGATAACCAAATTGCTCTACACATTATTGGAAAAGGACATGCCTTCTCAGTTTGATGAAGCCTTCCTCATAGCATTTGATCTATTAAAGAAAACACTCATTTTGACTCCTATTGTGGTAACTCCTGACTGAACTTTCCCATTTGAGCTTATATGCAACGCGAATAATTTTGCTATTGGGGCAGTGTTAGGCCAAAGAAGGGATAAGGTATTCCACACGTTCTACTATGCCAGTAAAACATTAACTGATGCTTAAATGAATTACACCACAACTGAGAAGGAACTGCTGGTAGTGGTTTATGCATTTGACAAGTTTCATTTCTATCTCAATAGAACGAAAGTGATGGTGTACACAGATCACTCGCCAATCAAATACCTGATAGAAAAGAAAGATGTTAAGCCGAGGTTGATAAGGTGGGTCCTTCTTCTCCAAGAGTTCGATCTGGAGATCCGTGATAAAAAGGGTACTGAAAACCAGGTAGCGGATCACTTGTCCAGGTTGGAAAACCATCCTCATGTGGGAGATGTAGAAAAATATATAAATGATTTCTTCCCGGATGAGTAGCTCTGTATTGTCCATAGCAAAGCCCCTTAGTATGCGGACTATGCTAATTATATCACTTTCCAAGTGCTTCCTCCCAACTTGAGCTATCAACAGAGGAAGAAATTCATGAATGACGTAAAACAATATTTGTGGGATGAGTCTTTCTTATTCAAGCAATGTTCAGATCAGATTCTATGGAGATGATTGCCAGAGGAGGAAATCGAAGGTGTGCTCCATTATTGCCATTCTTCAAATTATGGAGGACATTTCAGGGGAAAAAGAACTGCGGCTAAAGTTCTCCAATCTGGGTTTTACTGGCCTACCATGTTCAAAGATGCGCACATATATGTATCGCACTGTGATAGATGCGAAAGGGTGGGAACCATCTCAAGAAGGCATGAATTGCCTCTGCAGAATATCCTCAAAGTTAAATTATTTTATGTATGGGGTATTGACTTCATGGGTCCATTCATGTCTTCCAATAATAATCTCTATATTCTTGTTGCGGTTGATTATGTCTCCAAATGGGTTGAAGCGGTTGCCTTGCCTACTAATGATGCGAAGGTGGTGCTTAATTTCTTAAAGAAAAATATTTTCACTCGTTTTGGTACTCCTTGGGTAATAATCAGTGATGATGTGTAGCATCTTTGCAATAAATATTTCAAATCCCTTCTTGCTAAGTATGGGGTGACCCATAAAGTAGCCACTGCTTATTGATGAGTGTGATTTATTCCAGCGAATCGGATACTTAATGACTTAAGCAAGTGCCTGAATTTGTAGACTTTATATAGTTTTATATAATTATAATGTTATTGTGCTTAACTGGTGTATTGCAGAGCATTACAGTGCTTTTCCTGCTTAAAGGGGCAAAATGGGTATTTTCCTCACACTCGCGCCGCGGCGCCAATGCCAGGCTTAATAACCGCGCCGCAGCGCCACTCCCTGACCCTTGCTAACATCATCTTCACGATGTGGCGCCACTGTTCCTTCTTGGAACCGCGATGCAGCGCGAGCTCCGGTCTCCTTGTTAATGACATGGCGCTGCAGCGCCAACCACATCTTATTTGGCCGTGCCACGACGCCAGGTCCGGTTCCCAGACAACCAGGGCCTTAGTTTGACCTAGCGAAGGAAGGAATGAGAGATATAACAGAGGCAGCACTGCATTTCTCCCACTCTCTCTCATGTTTATCATATAGCTTAGTTTAGTTTAGTTTTTCTTTTGTATTTCTCTCTCTAGCTCATTTCTCATGTTTGTAAATATAGATTAGATAGATTAGGGAGAAGTTTGGCTTTCTTTGGAGCACAAGAGCAACGAGCGGCATGGATTGGAAAGCTGGATTTGAGCGAAATGCATGGATATTGAAGGGGCTTTTGACATAGTTTCTTCTATCCATTTATTTCCTCTAATTTTGAATTCTATAAATGTTGTCTCATTTGCTACTTGTATTTGGTTTATCAACTATGAACTGAATATTTGCTCTAAGGTTATAATGGATCCATTTGTTATTTGAATTGACTGTCTTTATCTTTTTGGTTGGCACCATACGATTTGGTTTAATATATTTGTGCTTTATGATTCTCGCTAAGACATTAGTGATGATTTTGGTAATCTGCATGATATCGACAGAAGAATTGTAGATTTACACCTAAATATATTAGCATGTGATTGTGGTTTTCGACTGCATAAGTTGTGCGTAGAATAGACATATCTCTGTGCGCCACGTGCGACCTGATAGAGAACTTATGCTTAAATCCTTGTTATGAGTGATTCGCATAGACATATGTAGGATTGCATCTAGCTTGGACGTTCTTTTTTGTTATATTCCCTTTAGGGTGGATCTGGAGAGAATATGTTTGTGCATACCACGACAGAGGTGCATTAGCACCTGTGCGTTCTCGGTCGACAAATTGTCGTGACCATTAAGACCAAAGAGAGAATGATAGCTAGTTTGATGAAACATAGCACGCCAGGTGTTCGATAAAATGCCTATATGGGGTGAAGTTGTGACCTTAGCTTGTATTCCTTAGAATTCCATTCGTTATCCATTTACTCGCTTTGTTAATTAGTATAATTAGATTAATCACACTTCCATTTACTACTGTTCGAATAAGACTTTAGCGATACATAGTTGGTACTTGGTAAATATTAGTCATAGTTTCTCGTGGGTACGACACTCTCCTTATCACTATATTACTTGTTAGACCGCGTATACTTGCGCTTGTTTTGTGATCGGTATTCCGACCAAAAAGTTTTTGGCGCCGTTGTTGGGGAACTATTATTCTAATATTGTCCAATATTGATTTAAATCAATTTAGTCTTACTTTGAACTTGTATATAATTATTTCTTTTATTTGTTTGATCTTCCTTTCTTTTTGTTTTTAAGTATACAGATTATGGACGATAAATGTTATCAATGGCCTTATGAGGGGAAAACACAACCAAGCTCGGAAGAAGGACTCGAGAGATTACAACTTCAAATTGCTAATACCTTGAGGTTTTCTGACAATCTCGAGTGTCAGTCCACTCAGAATGCCTACTGTCAGGAACGAGCTGACTTTGAACCGATTCCCTACCATCCAAACTGCCAGGGTTATCCAAACTCATGGGACTTCAGTCAAGAGCAATATTATGATCCGAATCATTCCTCTCAGTTTGACTATCAATCTCCGCCGCATTATGAGTTGACGTCTCAACCCAATGAAAGCTTTTATGAGACCTCAGCACGAGAAGAAGAGAACCGGCTTGAGGAGCTTCTCACCGACTTTATTCAGAGAAATGAGGTTCGGATGGCAAGACAAGAAGCCGCATTGCACAGCCTTGAGAAGCAATTGGGGCAACTCATCAATGCCATCACAAATCCACCGCAAGGCAATCTCCTGGTCGTAATTGATCTCGACGATGAAGCAGTAGAGCATTACGTGGTGGATACGCAAGAAAAATGCAGTGACTCTCACACAATTATTGAGGGAGACGTCGTAGTGAAATCTATCCAATCGGTGGAGTCTGAAGTTGGAGGCACAAGGATAAACAGTGGTTATATAGGCAATACTGATCTATAACCAGAACCCATGCTCACGACTGTGGAAACCTGAGAGGGCCCAATAGAGCACAAAGAACACTTTTAATTTAATGAATAAGGGGAATTAGTGGATAATTCCAGTGGTGAAAGATTCTTTGTGCCGAAGGATGAAGAAAACGAGGATAATCCATCATCCATGTCTGCCAAAAATCCAAAGGAACTGACAAATAGGCGGCATGAGAAGGTCATCTTCGCTTATGAGCTGGATTGAACAGCGTCGGTATAGTCAAGCTGACGACTTTAAAACAAGCGCTTGGTGGGGAGGCACCCCCATCTCGGTATAAATTTTATCTGTTTTCCTTTACCCATGTCTAGTTTACTCTGTAGTTAGTTATTATACTGTTTGTAATCATTCATATTTTCTTCGTAGTGTTTTTCTGTTATACCTCTTGGCAAGTGCAGATAACAGACACTAAAAAATCTCAGAAAGGGGCATCTCGCGCCGTGGCGCCACCAAATTGCCCTACAATCCGCGCTGTGGCGCCGACTTCACGCCCCAGCGCCATATTTCACGCCCCAGCGCCATGTCTTTATTGCCTAACCTCTCTCATCCACGCCGCAGCGCAGAATAACAAAGCCTCACTCGCGCCGCGGCGCCAAAGTCAGCCTCACCTACTGCTAACTGGCGCCGCAGCGCTGAAGCGTCGAGTAAAAAAGGACAACTCGCGCCGCGGCGTCGGCAGCAAGATTTTGGATTTTAAATGCACACTACTACAAAACAGTAAATAGATAACGCAGAAAAAACGTTGTGGTTTCAATCAGAAAAATGTCGTGGTTAAGGGTGTTATCTATTTGACACTCTTACACAACGTTTTTAAAACGTTGTAGTTAGACACATTCTACAACGTATTTTAAGAAAAAAACTTTGTAGATTTGTTTTTCATAAATTAGAAGATGCTTAAAAACGTTGTAGAAAGTATAATTCCACAATGTTTTTTGGCTAAAAATGTTGTAGAAGGTATGATTCCGCAACGTTTTTAAAATGTTGTAGATAAAATGAAAAAAAGAAAAAAAAATGTTGTGGTTCGCATTTATTACCAATGCACCTGCAATATGCTAATGCCATGATATATAGCTAAAAGGTCTAAATTCTCATTTAAATTTAAAGCCAAAATGTATCAACCATTCAAAATACATCCCAATAATACCATTCATTTACAGTTTTAAATTACTATATCCACAAAATATATACCAAACTATCCATATATACATCTCAAATTCACTTTTCAATCCACAAAATAAACCACAAAATTAACCAAACTATCCATAAAATTAAGCTATTACCTAAGCATTACAATATGTCATTATCAAGAACAGAAAAACAGCAATGCCAACTGCTGAACAGTCAATAGTTCCATTTCCATTCAACTGGGTTTATTATTGATCTAATCTACCATCAACACCTTTTAATGTAACACAGAACAAAATGGATACACAAAGGGACAAAATCCTAAGAGAAGTAGGACACAAACGAGGCTAGATAAAACTGAAGAGCTGCAAGAACAATCCAATATCAAAAACAATCCAATATCAAAAAGGAACAAGATACAAAAAAAATTTACTAGGTAGAAACTATGGTGTTACATACTTTTTGGCAAGTTGTTGGACTGCATAAGCCCCAGGTGTATCATTATGTAGTTCATATGCATCAATGTGCATAGCTAGAATGGACTGACATATGCATTCGAGAAAGGTTAAGTAAACATTCTCAGTAAAACTCGATCTACTGCCACATATATATAAGATGAGACACAATACAAACTCAAAGAATAATAACAAAGAATAATACCTGAAAGCATAGCTGATATAGAAAGAATTTCATTTGAACAATTGAATTCAGCGCTGACTACGAGCATCTTCCCCATAGAAATTGTCAATGGACTGCTTTTGTGTGCTACACTAGTGTACCAAAACTTGAACACTTTTTGCTGCAATGGAGAATCGATAAAGGTCAGAATTCATTCACTCCTAAGATCAATCCTAACTACAAGACAAATGGTTAAAAGAGTTATTCAATCCTAAAATGGCCCAGTGAACTTCTGCCAGATTTCTGGAATGTAGACAGGTAGCATACAGTCTAATGTTTGCTACAAATCTGCACCCAACAAAGGAATCATATAGCTTACATAATTGGCATGTTCTTTAGCACCTCCACTAAGGAATCCTGCATACCAATCACAAGGTCATTCAAATTTAAGATCTTATAATATGCTGCCTAACAGAGTATAATAACGCAGAAGAAGCCCTACCTGTGCAGCAATTAATAGTGCAACTATTTTCTTGCTGGATTCTTGAAGCTCACCAGCTATCAAAATCTCATCCAATATATAGTATGCATGCCAAGTGTTTTGTCTGAAACTTTCAAAGCAGAAGCAAATATTAATAGAAATTAATGCCAACACCATATATTGTGAGGTCAAACATCTCAAGACTATGTACCAAGTGAATATTACTAGTTGACTCTGATGAAAAATTAGTTCAACAAATTCAACCGCTACAATTCTTTGATCCTAACACAAAATTTGGATAAATTCTCAATCTAAAACGATAGATTTTCTTCTATGATTTAGCTAGTAGATATAAAGACCCAAGATTCTATCAGAGGAGTCCTTATATAAATACTCACATCTGGACCAAGATTGTCAATATATACAGTAGTTTACTGAAGATTATTTTTTGGAGCATCATCATTAATTTTTTCTTGACCATCTTCTGCACAAGAAAGAAAAATGCAACAAATGTAAGGTTAAGCTCAAATATTAAAACTAGAAAAGTTAAATTAAAAGACGAAGTAAAACTATGAGGCAGGTTGAAAACTGGTGTAGCTATAGTAGGAGTCAATACTTGACCAAGTATCTAACCCAAGTTGAGTTGGAACAACTCTCTCCTTGTCTTCCTCATACTACAAACTCTCTAGCCTATCTTTCCCTCACTATTTCATTTTTAATCTTACCCAAAGTTCACCGCCACCCCAACCACTTCTTCCATCCTCCATCGCCATTGGCACAAACCAACTCAACACTCTGTGCCGCACCTCCACCATCAGCCTACATTTGTTTCTACCTCTGGATTTTCTTTCCTTATTCTCCAATCAGATAAATTTCATAGTTATTTCAAACTTCTGTAACATCTAGTGGCTAGACCCATTTACACCCTATAATGCACTTATTTATCATCATATTTTTTTATACCAAAAACTCAAGTAATTAGAACCAGCCTGGTGTTAATATTGAAAGGGAAATTCCTCTTGGCAGATAAAACAATCATCTAAACAGATTATTTAGAGCCCTTATCAATTTTTATTTTTATTTTGTTTGACACAAGATATTCAATCTAAATTTATTCTATGCAAATGTTTCCACATTCACTCAAAATTTTCAACAGAGTAAATCACTTGTCAAAGTAGATTCATCATAATCAAAAGGGAACAGAAGTAAGAGAGTAGTAGATAGTTACACTGAATTCCTCATGCTAGACATGAGTGTTAAGAATGCAACAAAATAATGATACACTGAAAAATTCAAGTGCACCAAGACTCGGTAAAAGATTTAAACAAGAACTAGTACAACATACTTACAGTCTTACCTGGAAATTAGAACTTTAGATCTTGTAACAGCTATCTGCCAAACGACATGCTTACAATTGAAGAAAACCCTCCATCTCTCAACTTCTTCGATTAAGTATACTGTGAATTAGAAGACAACATTAAGAAATAAGAAAAAAGTCAGTAACTTATTATTTGACTAAACTGAGCGGTAAAGTATATTCAAAGGAACAATCTACCCTCAACATACAACCTAAATTAGACATTTGAAAATTTTATCAACATTTGTTTATTCAGAATCATACCTGTAATTTTGCTAAACGAGACTGCAATGAGCCAACAAATTGATCATGTTGTTCCATCAAATCTGAAATATCATCCCGCTCACTAGCAGACACCCTTTCCTTTTCAGCAGATAAGGAGATTACTCTCTGTTTAGATTTTAAGGATCATCGCATTGAAGATGAGAACATTTGAGATAACATATAATATCTGCTCCTCTTTAGGCAGTACATTATAAGCATAGAGTAGCTCCTATATATTTACAGGTCTGTTATTTTACCAAAGAGATTGATTAATGACAATTTTACTGGAACAGACTCCTGTGCTTCAACTTTTTCACATAAAAGAGAACATATGTACATAAATTGATTTAAAAGTTCAGTTAAGAACCAAGAAATATCACCAAAAAAAAAGTTCAAATTGAAATTACCTCAACTCAGTTTTTGAATGAGCAACATCAGTTTGAACTAAGACATGCAGAATCAGAGCCATGGGACCCACACAGACCCACGTCATGCTGGGAGACAGCCACCATGGATGTCGATAATAATCGGAGCAGTAACCCAGCTAATCCACACCCGAAACTTTCCTAAAGCCGATAAACACCACCAACAACATCATCAAACCCAGATTTGGAGACCATCCATCAGCCTAATTTAAATAAGTAATAACCCCAGAAAACTGAAAGGGAAGATAAAAAACACAAATCTGATAATGAAGAGGAAAATCATGAGCACACATTAATTAGATCTGAAGCAAAACCAGCTTCCAAAGACCAGATTTCAACTGTCAAAACCCCTAAAGCCAGTAGAATCATCAAGATTCGAGACCTCCAAATCCGAAGCCCCAAGGATTTCAACTGTCAAAACCCCTAAAATCAACAGAATGAGGAGCCTCTCTCTCTAACTTTCCCAACTTGGAACGCTCGAGGATGCACTCCCACTCACCGAGTCGTGTTTTTTTTAATTTTAAGTTTTAGCTTGAGCGCGTTTTTTGCTCCGTGTTTTTTAACTAGATAACGTTTTTTAAAAAAACGTTATCTAGTTAAAATCAAAAAAATGCCTTTTTAAATAGATAACGTTTTTCATATATATCTACAACGTTTTGTTAAAAAACGTTGTGAAAAAAAATACACCACAACGTTTTTATAAAAAACGTTGTGGTGTAAGCGTTATCTATTTACTGTTTTGTAGTAGTGGCAGTTTTTGAGCCAGCAGTTGGTCACGTCTCTCTCTTTTCTCGGCATAATTTGGCAGCACAAGCGCCAACCGTTGCCTTATGCCCCATAGACCTTACCAATCGATCAAGTAGCAAATAAAAGGCCTTTACACATCTAGAATCACCATCACAAACTGAAGAGTCCAGCAATTTGTCAGAGTTGAGGCCAACGATTTCTCACTGGGGTTTGCAATTCAAGGTTTTTTGTTGGATTTCAGTCAAGCAAAATTCTTTTTGGTTTAAGTGTGGATTCTTTTGCAAAACTTCGTTCTGTGCATTTGGGGTGATTTCTACTGATAGAATCTGGTTAGAGCAATCACAAACAAAGGTTGTCCAAGTTAGGTTTTTAGAATGCACGCAAGGTGTTTGTTAATTCCAGTGGTGAAAGATTCTTTGTGCCGAAGGATGAAGAAAACGAGGATGATCCATCATCCATGTCTGCCAAAAATCCAAAGGAACTGACGAATAGGCGGCATGAGAAGGTCATCTTCGCTTATGAGTCGAATTAAACAACGTCAGTATAGTCAAGCTGACGACTTTAAAACAAGCGCTTGGTGGGGAGGCACCCCCATCTCAGTATAAATTTTATCTGTTCTCTTTTACCAATGTCTAGTTTACTCTATAGTTAGTTATTACACTGTTTGTAATAATTCATATTTGCTTCGTAGTGTTTTCTGTTATACCTCTTGGCAAGTGCAGATAACAGACACAAAAAAATCTCAAAAAGGGGCATCTCGCGCTGCGGTGCCACCAAATTGCCCTACAAACCGCGCCGCGGAGCCGACTTCGCACCCCAGTGCCATATTTTACGCCCCAGCGCCATGTCTTTATTGCCTAACCTCTCTCATCCACGCCGCAGCGCAGAATAACAAAGCCTCACTCGCACCGCAGCGCCAAAGTCAGCCTCACCTACTGCTAACTAGTGTCGCAGCGCCAAGTAACAAAGGACAACTCGCGCTGCGGCGCCGGCAGCGAGATTTTGGATTTTAAATACAGTTTTTAAGCCAGTAATTGGTCACGTCTCTCTCTTTTCTCGGCATAGTTTGGCAGCACAAGCGCCAACCGTTGCCTTACGCCCCATAAACCTTACCAATCGATCTAGTAGCAAACAAAAGGCCTTTACACATCTAGAATCATCATCACAAACCGAAGAGTCCAGCAATTTGTCAAAGTTGAGGCCAGCAATTTCTCACTGGGGTTTGCAATTCAAAGTATTTTTGTTGGATTTCAGTCAAGCAAAATTCTATTTAGTTTAAGTGTGCATTCTTTTTGCAAAAATTCGTGCTGTACATTTGGGGTGATTTCTACTGACAGAAATCTGGTTAGAGCAATCACAAACAAAGGTTGTCCAAGTTAGGTTTTCAGAACGCACGCAAGGTGTTTGTTAAATTACCCCAGAGAGAAGTTGAACTGTTTTGGCTTAAATTTCACCGGTTTTGCATTGGGTATCTGCTGTGTTTACTTGAGGGAAGTTTCTACAGAATTTTGGCACTGATTAGGGGCTATTTTTGCATCGAACCAACTGAAAATCTTGAAAATGGCACAAAAGAGGCAGCACCATAGCATGGGAGGTTCATCGTCCACGGCACCACCAACGGCTTGGGACGGAGCCAAATTTATGAGCGAGGAGGCTTGGAAACGATACAAGAGCTCCTTTGCTGCGAGAAATCTGATTCCAGAATGGGGGTTGAGGCCTAACAAAGAGGATGACGAGTTGCTGGCCATGATTTCGGGTCGCCAATGGATTCATTTCAAAAAACCACCCGGGTCAGCCAGTGTATCAGTGGTTCGGGAGTTCTATGCCAACGTCAATGCCGAGGGTGATGCGGTTGTCCAAGTTAGGGGAAAGCTAGTGGCGTTTGGAAGTTAGGCCATCAGTACTGTTTGCCACGCCCAACTATGCAGGCAATGACTATATACAGTCGGGGCTCCGTAACTACGACTTAGAGAATATTATCAGGAAGCTGTGCAAGCCTGGGACCACGTGGAAGAAGAACGATTATACGGGTGAGAAGACCAACTTCTCGACTTCAGCGCTCAGTTGCTATGGGAAAGCATGGTTCAACTTCATATGTGCTAACATGATCCCAACCCGTCACTTGAGTGACGTGACCAGAGATAGGGCAATTTTGCTATTCGCGATTTTCACAGGGCTACAGGTGGATATTGGAGTTCTGATTCACGAGTCAATCATTAAGGCAATCAAGAGCACAGTGGCTTCGGGACTTCCACATCCTTCCTTGATCACCCGATTGTGCAAGCAGTTAGGAATTCAGTGGGGGCCAGAGGAGATAGCCTTGCCTCCCATGGCAATCATCGACCACCAGACAATCTCCTATTTCAATGTGTGGGACGGGGCAGAGTCTCATGTCTGAGGTGAAGGCTACAGACCTCCTACAGCGCCGCCCCCTACTATAGAGCCAGAGCAGGAACAGACTTCGGATGCAGGCCCAGCTGGACAGGGGCTGCTAACGGACATCATGGCATCACTCACCCTGCTGCACCAAAAATAGGATGTCGAGGTACAGAGGAAGCGGAGGCACATTGTAGCAGTAGCTCAGAGACAGGAGACTGCTATACAGTACCAGGCTGAGCTGGTGAACACCATGCAGAGCATCTACACCGACTATTGTAGTGAAAACGCTGAGTTCACGCCATACCAGTTTGTAGAGCTGTCTGTCTTTCCACCCTACCCTCCCCCATCACCGCCCGCTGAGGCTGACGAGGACGAGACCGCTAATGAGTGAGCCACTTCAGGGAAGCCCTCTTGTATCGATTGCTTTATGTTTAGCAATGAGGGCATTGCTCACCTCAAGTTTGGGGGCGCTTTGGTTATATCTGTTATTTCTCTACTGTCATGTTAGGATTGCATACTTTAGACTTTATATGTTTTATTTTCAGTATTATGGTGCAGTCGTTTTGAACTGCGGGATTATCAGGATTATGCTTTAAATTTTTATGCCATGAACTATTTTTGGGTTTTATTATTTAATGTTTTGTTTTTTATCAGCATGATTATGGTTTATAGCCATCTTTTTGGGGCTTTTACAGGTTAAATGCTTGTGCCATGTAAATGGCCTTTTTACCCTATTTTGAGCTGCTATTTAGCAAGGGTTATAGTTTTCATTATTTTTTGATTGTGGCTGATGACGTGCGTCAAGTATCTATGCCTATCTCTTAGAGTCGTGTCAAGCATGTATGAGCCATGGGTTGTGCAATTGTTAAGTTTAGATTGTTATTGATCCGTCCTTCTTAGCACGCACCGATCATCTATTTTTAACTAGTTATTTTTCAAATTTAGTTGGCGCATTTATTGCTTTGAGAATTTGTTCACTCTTATAAGCTTTCAATTTTACAAGGTAATAAAAGACTTAGACGTTTATACAGTTTTGGATCTTGGACTCTAGCATGTTGACATATACAAAAAATGAATGAAATGAGAATAAAAATAGCAAAGAAGAGCTTATATCGAAAGTTTTGCGGTGGGTCGAGATGGAGCGTAAAACGCACTCGCCCATAAACGCAGGGCCGATATCGAGATGGAGCATAAAATGCACTCGCTGAGTAATCTTCATTTTTGTTGTAAAATCTCAATGGCTTATGTTGATTACGGGGCATTTACTGCTCGAGTTATTAGATTCATAGGGGTGTTCTACACCTAGTGCCCTAAAGTCGTCTGGCTTGGGAGTTACTGATCAAAATCTCATTCATGGGCAGTTCTGAATAGCCTAAGGTAATTAAGTACTGTCCAAGTCTGATTTTACAATCGTCATGCTAGAGTCTTTTGATCGTTTCCTGCATTTGCATTTTATTCTTAATGCTTGTTGAAGGTTTAAGTTGCGAAGTATGCTTATTAGTATTAGCAATCGACTGCGCGAACTTATTTGAGCCATGATTAGTTAGGACGGTTGGTCTCCACACACACACATAGAATGGATCAAAATATAGTCTTATGCTTGAAATTGAATAAACCCCTGTTCATTTTTGTGTTTGCCCTATTCTCTAGGAGTGGCTATGATCGAGCTTTGAAGCCTTGATACTACTTTACTATTTTATTTTTCTTTCGCGTGTGTTTTATTTATAATTAGTGTGGTGTTTGTTAGTTTGCTCGAGAACAAGCAAAGACTTAAGTTTGGGGGTATTTGATGAGTAGAATTTATACCCGCGAATCGAATACTTAATGACTTAAGTAAGTGCCTGAATTCGTAGACTTTATATAGTTTTATATGATTATAGTGTTATTGGGCTTAACTGATGTATTGCAGAGCTTTACAATGCTTTTCCTGCTTAAAGGGGGGAAATGGGCATTTTCCTCCCACTCGCGCCGCGGCGCCAACGCCAGGCTTAATGGTCGCGCCGCAGCGCCACTCCCTGGCCCTTGCTGACATCATCTTCGTGTCGTGGCGCCACTGTTCCTTCTTGGACTCACGCTGCAGCGCGAGCTCCGATCTCCTTGTTAATGACATGGCGCTGCAGCGCTGACCACAGCTTATTTGGTCGCGCCGCGGCGCCAGGTCCGGTTCCCAGACAACCAGGGCCTTGGTTTGACTTAGCGAAGGAAGGAAGGAGAGATATAACAGAGGCAACACTGCATTTCTCCCTCTTTCTCTCATGTTTATCATATAGCTTAGTTTAGTTAAGTTTTTCTTCTGTACTTCTCTCTCTAGTTCCTTTCTCATGTTTGTAAATATAGATTAGATAGATTAGGGAGAAGTTTGGCTTTCTTTGGAGCACAAGAACAACAAGAAGCACGAATTGGAAAGCTTGATTTGAGCGGAATGCGTGGAGATTAAAGGGGCTTTTGACATAGTTTCTTCTATCCATTTATTTCCTCTAATTTTATATTCTATAAATGTTATCTTATTTGCTACTTGTATTTAGTTTGTCAACTATGAACTGAAAATTGGCTCTAAGGTTATAATGGATCCATTTGTTATTTGAATTGACTGTCTTTATCTCTTTGGTTGGCACCATATGATTTGGTTTAATATATTTGTGTTTTATGATTCTCGCTAAGACATTAGTGATGATTTTGGTAATCTGCATGATATCGACAGAAGAATTGTAGATTTACACCTAAATATATTAGCATGTGATTATGGGTTTCAACTGCATAAGTTGTGCGCAGAATAGACATATCTCTGTGCGCCACGTGCGACCTGATAGAGAACTTATGATTAAATCCTTGTTATGAGTGATTCGCATAGACATATGTAGGATTGCATCTAGCTTGGACGTTCTTTTCTGTTCTATTCCCTTTAGGGTGGATTTGGAGAGGATATGTTTGTGCATACCGCGGCAGAGGTGCATTAGCACCTGTGCATTCTCGGTCGATAAATTGTTGTGACCATTAAGACCAAAGAGAGAAGGATAGCTAGTTTGATGAAACATAGCACGCCAGGTGTTTGACAGAATGCCTGTGTAGGGTGAAGTTGTGACCTTAACTTGTATTCCTTAGAATTCCATTCGTTATCCATTTACTCGCTTTGTTAATTAGTATAATTAGATTAATCACACTTCCGTTTACTACTGTTCGAATAAGACTTTAGCGATACATAGTCGGTACTTAGTAAATATTAGTCTCAGTTCCTCGTGGGTACAACACTCTCCTTATCACCGTATTACTTGTTAGACCGCGTATACTTGCGCGTGTTTAGTGATCGGTATTCTGACAAACACTTCTCATCCGCAGACAAGTGGTTAAGCGGAGATATCAAGTCGAGAGGTCAAGCATATCTTGGAGAAGATTGTTAACCCTAATCGGAAGGACTGGTCAAAGAAGCTTGACGATGCCTTGTGGGCATACTGCACCGCTTATAAAATGCCTATTGGAATGTCTCCGTATCGGCTTGTGTATTGCAAGGCTTGCCATCTTCCTGTGGAGTTGGAGCACAAGGCATATTGGGCTATCCAAAAGTTCAAGTTTGATCTAGATGCAGCTGGTGAACAAAGACTATTACAACTTAATGAATTAGATGAGTTTCATCTGCAAGTGTATGAAAATGCTAAGTTGTATAAGGAGAAGACGAAGCGATAGCACGATAAGAAAATTGTCTAAAGGAATTTCGAACAGGGCCATAAGGTGCTTCTTTTCAACTCCCGACTGAAATTATTCCTCGGGAAGTTGAAGTCCCGATGGTCGGGGTCGTTCATGGTTGCTAAGGTGTATCCTTATGGGGCTATTAAGGTTGAAGATCCTCATTTAGACAAAACCTTCATGGTAAATGGACAACAGTTGAAGCACTATTGGGGCGGTGAGGTCGACCGGCAAAACACCTCCATCACCTTGGGAGACCCGGAGTAAGGCGGGGTAAAAGTCAAGCCGACGACTCTAAATCAAGCGCTTGATGGGGAGGCAACCACATCTCAGTATCAAAAGTTTATTTTTTATTTTCTTTCATTATTGTTGTCTTTAGTTATCATTAGTTGTGCCTTGTATTTGTTAGTATAATGGATTAGTTACTGTATAGTGCATATTAGTATGTTAGCAGTATGTGTTTAAAAGCTTTTATTAGTTAGAATATGTTATTACAGCTTTTGCAGTCATCTTTGCGTTGTTTCTCTGATATGGACTTGGCCTGTGCAGGATTGCAGCTAAGTAACTGAAGTGCAGGAGTCGCGCCGCAGCGTCGGTGTTAGAGTTATCTTTCGTGCTGCAACGTCTGTGACGAACGAGATTTTATAATTTAATTTTTATATTTATTGAATTAAATAAATATTTTTCGATGATTTAATTATTAGATTAAATAATTAATTGATGAAGTTGTGATAGATTAATTTAATTATATATGTTATATTTATTAAATTAATGTGGATAATTTTATTATTCAAAGTATGTAATTATGTGAGCTTATTGAATTAAATGAAATATTTAATAAGCATACTGTTATTTTAATAATTAATTAGAGATTTAATAATTTGACATAATTAAAAAATGCAAAATTTAATTATGTGACTATGTGAATTAATGAGAAATTATTATATTTTATTTAAAATAAATTAAATAAGATATTTGATTATTGTGTAAATGAGTGTAATACTATTAAACTATAGTATAAAAGATTTATTAAATTAAATGGTTATGATTCTTTTAAGGCTAGCCAAATGGAGCCTTATTGAGAGTTGGGAGCAGTTAACCCATTATCGGGTTAACTGACCACAACTGTGTCAGTTCTTAATTATTATATACGTATTTTTCCTTCTTTATTCTCTAAGTCTGAAAACAAGAAAAACAAGTTTACAAAGAGAAATTGAGTTCTGTTAAGGGAGATTGTGAGTGGGTGATTGAAGAAACAACTGAGAAAAGTTTCCCTACTAATCTACACTCTACGCTTTGGGTAAATTCTTCAACCCAATTTTTATTTACGTCATTTAAAGTTTCATGAAAAATGGCTTTCAAGTTAATTGTTTAAGTCTCTGTAATCGGAAAGGGTAGTAATTGTGTGGATGTAATATGTTAATGTGGTATGTTTTTTTTACTATGATGTATGAACCATAACATCAGTTTCATAAAATAGGTCGTATATTGTTATTCAAAAGTTACAGAGTATGAAAATATGGCCATATGGCCTTACATTCCAAATTTGATACGATAATCATAAGTTGTATCATAAATTGATACTTATGTGGATGTATGTGTTAATATGTTAACGTAGTATGTTTTTACTATTATGTATGAACCATAACATCAGTTTCATTAAATAGGTCGTATATTGTTATTCAAAAGTTATAGAGTATGAAAATATGGCCATATGGCCTTACGTACCAAATTTAATACGATAATCATAAGTTGTATCATAAATTGACACTTATATGTAATTATGTATGTTAAAATGAAGAAAACAAACTTCAAATGAACATATTCGGTGTTATAACGAACCCGTAGTTTTGATTTTTATGTACATGTGTTGATTTTGTTAATTATTTGTTTTAACTGTTAAAATCACGCTAGAAGGGTTGAGTAGTAGTTATATGTATATTACAGTATTTGGGTATGTCTAAATTCGTGTAAAAATAAATTAATTGGAAGTTATGACCATATTTTGTGTTCTTCACAAAACGTATAATTGAACTTGTGAGAGATTTTTTTGGCCTAATTTGGCATTGTTATGTTCGCGAACTACAGAAACTGAGTCTGGGTAACCCCTCCCTCGACGGGCGTTACCAAACTAAATTACCCCGCCCCGACGGGAAAATATAAAAATAAAAATAAATAAATAAATAAAAATTATTAATTAAAATATTTATCAAATAAAATAAATATTTTAATTGAGATATTTATGGAATAAATTAAATATTCGATAAAAATTATTATTAAAATATTTATAAAATAAATTAAATATTTTAATTGAGATATTTATGGAATAAAATAAATATTCGATGAAATTTATTATTAAAATATTTATAAAATAAAGTAAATATTTTAATTGAGATATTTATGGAATAAAATAAATATTCGATTGAAATTAATATTAAAATATTTATCAAATAAAATAAATATTTTAGTTGAAATATTTATGGAATAAAATAAATATTCGATGTAAATTATTATGAAATAATTTATTCGATTGTAATAATAGTATTGGAATGAAAATATTCTAATTTAATTAAGTAATTAAATTAGAATGGTAGTGATTTGTTAAATAAAGTGGAGTTTATATTAAATAATTAAGTGAAAATATAACTAATGAATGTCGTGAATACATATGGTATGCGTGTAGGATTTGTGGTGAACAGAAGTAGTAATCGTTTAGCCTACGCATGAGGCAAGTTTCCTAACCCTACTTGTTATCGTTATTCAAGTTTATAAACTTACATCGAGCAAATTCTTGTTATTATTAATCAAGTTCAATTTGTTATATTAAAGATTTTTAATCTTTTCAAAGTATGATTCTGTTATACAATACTTATTCTATTGTATACCTCTTGAGATTGTTATTCGATTTAAATATCAGTTATTGTTGAACCTTGTTAGACTAGCGAACCCTTATTGATTCGACTAGTCCATAGTTGATGAACGTTCTAAATTTCAGAACCCTTATTGATTTATCCAAACCGAACTTCCTTTGGTGCGGACTCTAATGTCAAACTGAGATGAACAACCATGTATAGGGATTACTTATGCGTTAGCGTTAAGGTATTTTGCGCAATATGGTACTAAGGGCTGATCTCCCTAAGTACGAGAAGAAGAGTCCATAGTCTTATGACTGTTAAAGGTTTCAAGTATAAACATTTGACAACCTAGGACGTAGTTTAAGGTCTTACGACCCTCAGAAGTTCTTTTGATTCTTGTTATTCATTCTTGATTCAAAAGCTAAGTTTTCTTATTTTAGAAGTTATTGATTCATTCGCATTTTATTATTTTATTGTTATATTATTATACTTGTGGGCAATCGTGCTCACTCTTGCGTAATAATAACATTGCAGTTAAGAACAAAAGGTCCGACGAGCCTTCTTCTAGTAAAGGCAAGGGCAAAGTTAACAAGTGATGAAGACTTATTTTTATTTGTTATGTTATGTTTCAAACTTATGTTTAAGTTGTGTAAGACTTAATATTTATTTATGTTTCCGCAATTGAGATTTAAGGTTCGTATGACCTGGGATTGATGTATTTATTTTCAGATGTTGTAACTCCATAAGGAAAGGATTTATTTCTATCTATTTATGGTTTTTCATTTATTATGGGTAGATATGTGACGCCCCCAAAACAGGTCCATTCCACCCAACCCATTCTGAGTCGCCAAATACATGGTACAGAAACAACTACAACTTTATTATTACAATTGTCGTGTAAAATACGACAACACATATACTGTGAGTTTAAATACAAATATTGTCATCTAGACAATATTCATACTCAATTAAGTCCTCATTATACTTATTGATATACTATTTTACAAAATAGTGAGGACTACTAAAATAACTGTCTTGAACCATCATTCCATACCCCGACTAGTACTCGCTATATTCTCGCCTTCTGAGAAGAAAATGGAACAACAAGGAAAAGGGTGAGCTCAACTAGCCCAGTAAAGAATATTATGACTAAGATAATATACAACAAATTGTCGTTAGTCTTCAACAGGGAAAAATTTAATAGAATACAATAGACAACAAGTTTTAAATCAATATTCGCAGCGAAAACAGCAAACCATTAGAAGATTCAAGTAGAGAATGAGTTCTACTATCTTCTAAGATTTAAAAGTCCATCATCAATATTTTATCCCTATAACAACAATCAATAACCATCTTTAATCAAATATTCATCTTTGCACTACAGGCCAAAGATATTCATTTGTATCACCAGTCGATCATGTTCATCTCAACACCTGTTCATCTTTGCACTACGGGCCAAAGATATTCATCAGAAATCATCAATCTTTGCACTACAGGCCAAAGATATTCAATTATATCATCATTTAGGACTGAGGATGATTAAAAATATTTTAAAGGAAACGAATCCAGTGAAGCAAAAGAACAAATATTAAGGATTCGTATTTCGATTTATCCATGTCCAAAAATACCTTCTAAATAATAATAGTGAAGTAAAATTCAAGAATGATCAAAACATGGATACAATCAAAGCTATTATCCAGAATAGATATTTGGACAAAAAGAAGGAAATTTCATTTTTTGGTGAATAGTAACTCATGAATAGTAACTCGTGAATAGTAACTCATAAATAGTAACTCGTGAATAGTAACCCCGACATGAAAAGTTCCAAATTTGATAAAAAGTTCAGATCAATACTTCGGCATAATGATATTGAAGAAAATAATATCATTTAAGAAGAAATAGCATCCCTTACTATCCCTTACAATCCCTTACGACAATATCCCTTACCTCAAAAGAGCAGTACTCTTGACTGGAATAACGCTGAACGAACTTGCACCGTATAGCAACACTCAAGATATCAAAATACTCACAAGAATACACTCGATAATATAGAGAGAGAAATAGAGAGAAAACTTTAGTTTCTGGTGTGATTTTTAATTCTAACTTAAGCACCCTATTTATAGGAAAATGCTTAGAACACCAAAGCAGAAAATTGAATATAATAATATTATTTATAAACAAAATTCCTAAGCACACCACCAGCTGATTTCAACCATTTAACACATGCCCCTCAATTGAAAAAAATGTTTTTCTTAAAAATAATAATTAAAACTTCCAAAAATTAATTATTTCGGAACTTCAGAACTTCAATAATTCATAATAAATAGCTCTTTTATCAGAAAATTCGAATCTCGCGAGTTGTTATAGGAAATTCAATTCTCTACAACTTTGCAGAAGAAAGTTTTTCCAAATTCTAAACAGAAATTGACCGAAATCCATAAACGGGCGATTTTATAGTCAATAATAAATTTTCGGTCAAGAATTGTGTCCACCAACACACAAAGCATGTGTTAATCATTTAATGCCACAAAAATACTCTTCCTCCTCATATACTCATATATCCCACATTTATTGTAAAAATATCACCATCAATATATTATTAAAATAATATATTTAAATGAATTATTTTATCAGAAAAAGATAAAATATTAATTTTCAACAGTTGTCACATTAAAACTTTTCTCCATCTATATCCACAAAAAATCAATATTTTCCTCATCATATAAATTAATAATTAAATATACACAAATAATATTACAGAATCACAGTACTGGCAACCAGGCCGTTCCCAGGAAAGAGGGGGCTTTCCAATAAGGATCTCTCCTTACTGGAGCGCAATTAGATGACCAAACCTCTCCTTAGACAGAACTATCTAGACATTGCCAATAATGTTATCTAATAATATTATTCAGATAATATGAATTATTGTTCCGATAATAGAAAATACTGTGTAGTGACAATTATTAAAACAACAGTAATATAAAATATCAACGCAGCAATTATTGAATCAATAAAATAAAATACTGAACAGTAATTACTGTAACAATTATTGAGTAATGCCTTCTTACGTAAAAATTAATAATTGGTGCAATACCGTGTGCTACTGTGCAACAACGCGTATTACTGTATTTTAACCACCGGGTATTCCAACAGTGTTAACGGTAACAACTACGCCATTATTTATAAACAACTTACTCTTGTCGTTTTCTTCATCCAATCGCTTTCCGTTATGGGGCCCACAAAAGACTGCGCCGTCGTACGAATATTCTCCGACAGTAAGAATATTCCACGACCAAGCGAATATTCCCCGACAACAATGAATATTTTATAACCACTTGTGTATTTCGAAAAAAAAAATTCATATATCACCCTTAATTTTAACATTTATCAATTTAACCATTTACTAAATAGTAATTATAAGAAAATTTTAATACTTTTATTTCATAAAATTCGGGGTCTTACAATCTCCCCTCCTTATGAAATTTCGTCCTCGAAATTTACGTACCTGGTATTTCAAAGAGTTGAGAATACCTTACTTTCATTTCAGATTTCATCTTTCCTGTCATCATAATTTCTTCATTGCTCATCTCCTGTATTTCAGATATCATTCTAGAATACAGCTTCAAAACAAAGGTTAATTGAACAAATTAACATATCACATAATATCCCGATATTATGACTGACCAATAAATAAGCTTAGGTATGACACACTAGCGAAGGATTTACTCGTCTCTCTCCTCCTAGTCCTATTCCCCGATCTCCGTCAGAGATCATATCCCTAAGCTCTAATACCAACTGTGACGCCCCCAAAATAGGTCCATTCCACCCAACCCATTCTGAGTCGCCAAATACATGGTACAGAAACAACTACAACTTTATTATTACAATTGTCGTGTAAAATACGATAACACATATACTGTGAGTTTAAATACAAATATTGTCATCTAGACAGTATTCATACTCAATTAAGTCCTCATTATACTTATTGATATACTATTTTACAAAATAGTGAGGACTACTAAAATAACTGTCTTGAACCATCATTCCATACCCCGACTAGTACTCGCTATATTCTCGCCTCCTGAGAAGAAAATGGAACAACAAGGAAAAGGGTGAGCTCAACTAGCCCAGTAAAGAATATTATGACTAAGATAATATACAACAAATTATCGTTAGTCTTTAACAGGGAAAAATTTAATAGAATACAATAGACAACAAGTTTTAAATCAATATTCGCAGCGGAAATAACAAACCATTAGAAGAGTCAAGTAGAGAATGAGTTCTACTATCTTCTAAGATTTAAAAGTTCATCGTCAATATTTTATCCCTGTAACAACAATCAATAACCATCTTTAATCAAATATTCATCTTTGCACTACAGGCCAAAGATATTCATTTGTATCACTAGTCGATCATGTTCATCTCAACACCTGTTCATCTTTGCACTACGGGCCAAAGATATTCATCAGAAATCATCAATCTTTGCACTACAGGCCAAAGATATTCAATTATATCATCATTTAGGACTGAGGATGATGAAAAATATTTTAAAGGAAACGAATCCAGTGAAGCAAAAGAACAAATATTAAGGATTCGTATTTCGATTAATCCATGTCAAAAAATACCTTTTAAATAATCATAGTGAAGTAAAATTCAAGAATGATCAAAACATGGATACAATCAAAGCTATTATCCAGAATAGATATTTGGACAAAAAGAAGAAAATTTCATTTTTTGGTGAATAGTAACTCATGAATAGTAACTCGTAAATAGTAACTCATGAATAGTAACTTGTAAATAGTAACCCCGACATGAAAAGTTCTAAATTTGATAAAAAGTTCAGATCAATACTTCGGCATAATGATATTGAAGAAAATAATATCATTTAAGAAGAAATAACATCCCTTACTATCCCTTACAATCCCTTACGACAATATCCCTTACCTCAAAAGAGCAGTACTCCTGACTGGAATAACGCTGAACGAACTTGCACCGTATAGCAACACTCAAGATATCAAAATACTCACAAGAATACACTCGATAATATAGAGAGAGAAATAGAGAGAAAACTTCAGTTTCTGGTGTGATTTTCAATTCTAACTTAAGCACCCTATTTATAGGAAAATGTTTAGAACACCAAAGCAGAAAATTGAATATAATAATATTATTTATAAACAAAATTCCTAAGCACACCACCAGCTGATTTCAACCATTTAACACATGCCCCTCAATTGAAAAAAACGTTTTTCTTAAAAATAATAATTAAAACTTCCAAAAATCAATTATTTCGGAACTTCAGAACTTCAATAATTCATAATAAATAGCCCTTTTATCAGAAAATTCGAATCTCGCGAGTTTTTATAGGAAATTCAATTCTCTACAACTTTGCAAAAGAAAGTTTTTCCAAATTCCAAACAAAAATTGACCGAAATCCACAAACGGGCGATTTTACAGTCAATAATAAATTTTCGATCAAGAATTGTGTCCACCAACACACAAAGCATGTGTTAATCATTTAATGCCACAAAAATACTCTTCCTCCTCATATACTCATATATTCCACATTCATTGTAAAAATATCACCATCAATATATTATTAAAATAATATATTTAAATGAATTATTTTATCAGAAAAAGATAAAATATTAATTTTCAACAATTGTCACATTAAAAATTTTCTCCATCTATATCCACATAAAATCAATATTTTCCTCATCATATAAATCAATAATTAATTATACATAAATAATATTACAGAATCACAGTACTGGCAACCAGGCCGTTCCCAAGAAAGAGGGGGCTTTCCAATAAGGATCTCTCCTTACTGGAGCGCAATTAGATGACCAAACCTCTCTTTAGACAGAACTTTCTAGACATTGCCAATAATGTTATCTAATAATATTATTCAGATAATATGAATTATTGTTCCGATAATAGAAAATACTGTGTAGTGACAATTATTAAAACAACAGTAATATAAATTATCTACGCAGCAATTATTGAACCAATAAAATAAAATATTGAACAGTAATTACTGTAACAATTATTGAGTAATGCCTTCTTACGTAAAAATCAATAATTGGTGCAATACCGTGTGCTACTGTGCAACAACGCGTATTACTGTGTTTTAACCACCGGGTATTCCAACAATGTTAACGGTAACAACTACGCCATTATTTATAAACAACTTACTCTTGTCGTTTTCTTCATCCAATCGCTTTCCGTTATGGGGCCCACAAAAGACTGCGCCGTCGTACGAATATTCTCCGACAGTAAGAATATTCCACGACCAAGCGAATATTCCCCGACAACAATGAATATTTTATAACCACTTGTGTATTTCGAAAAAAAAATTCATATATCACCCTTAACTTTAACATTTATCAATTTACCCATTTACTAAATAGTAATTATAAGAAAAATTTAATACTTTTATTTCCTAAAATTCGGGGTCTTACAAGGTAGATACATGATGTTTGGACAGTGAACACCAAATCCCGTGGGAATTGAAGTACCCGAATTTGGGAGTGTCACAACGCCAAAGCAAGGGGCTAGTCACTGTAAATTCGTGCCTCAGCGCCCTCTATTCGTGCTGTAGTGCCAACATATGCTCTATCTTCCACGTTGCAACGCCAAATCAAACTGGGGCATTCTGCAAACTCGCGCCGCAGCGCCATACACCGCCTGCAATGCCATCAGTGCAATGTTAATTTTAAACATAACTTTTCAGTTCATTTGCAGCAGTTTTACCCCTCATCAACACAGTTCATCCTTTTCTCTATCAGAGACATTCCCTCTTCTTCCAAAGTACCGATTCGGCAAACTCAACCGTCACGCCCTTCAGTTTCCAACTGTTCAAAAATCCAACCGTTATGCAGTTACTCTCCTAGCTGTTGCTGCCTCTCTGACGCTTTATCTCTTTAAAAGTAAAACAAGCGTCCTCGTACTAGTATAGGTCCCCCTCCTTCACTGTCATCCAGAACCCCTCTTTCCCGCTGGGATGCTGTAAAATTCCCAGGCGAGGAAGCCTGAAGCACTATACCCAAAAATTTTCAATGCGAAGTTTGGTGCCTAAAAGAGGGCTAAGGCCCGATGATAAGATAGACGACGAGTTGATGGCCATGATTGTGGCAATGAAATGGATTCACTTCACTAAACCGCCTGAGTTGGCAGTTATTTCGGTGGCAAAGGAATTCTATGCAAATACGAATGCTGATGGCCCCGCGGTGGTGCCGGTTCGGGGTAAGTTGATCCAATTTGACAGTCGTGCTATCAATAATGTTTATGGGACTCCCCACTACGAGGGTCACGACTACTTGGAGGTTGGGCTACAGAGTTACAATACCGATGAGTTGATTACAAAACTATGCAAGCCTGGTACCGTTTAGAAAACCAATGAATTCCACGGTGTAAAGACATCCGTCCCCCAGCAGGCCTTAAGTCATTACGGTAAGGCTTGGTACTCTTTTATTTGTGCAAATATCATGCCAACACGCCACTTGAGCGATGTAACAAGAGAAAGGGCGGTTCTACTCTATGCAATTGTCACGGGCTTGAAAGTTGATATAGGGGTGCTTATCTAAGAGTCGATTAAGAAGGCCATACGGAGCAATGTCATGTCAGGACTCCCTCATCCGTCTCTAATTACAAGGGTATACAAAAGAGCGGGTGTAGTGTGGAAGAAGGAAGATGTCACTCAGCCACCCATGGCTGTAATTGATCATAACATCATTTCCCGTTATGGAATTTAGGAAGGAGCACAGATGTATCCTAGGGGCGAGGGCTTTTTGTCTGCACCGCAGTCACCGCCATCTACTAAAGCCGGTACTAAAGTCGGCTATTCCACATGGGGCCCTAGCGGAGATTTTAAACAATTTGAATTTTCTGCACTGCAAGGTTGATACGGTTGCACAATGGCAGAGCCAATTCAATCACTACCACACAGAATTTGCGAATACAATGTCCAATATCTATTATGCCCAGGGAGGAGATGACGTAGAGTCCATGCCCTTTCAAGTTCCAGAACCTCCAATTTTAGGGCCTTATCCTCCACCATTTCTTCTTCGGGAGGAGGCCCACGAGGATAAGCCAGTTGATGTGGATGATGATGATGACGGTGATGATACAGATGCTTGATGCTGATGCAAGAAGGCCATTGAGGACATTGGCCAAATTTCCTGTTTGGGGAGATAACTCTTTTAATTTGAAGTTATATATGAATTGTGTTTATATTGAATCTGTGAGGATTGAGAGAGTTTCAATTGGGTTTTATAGCCTCAGACTACTATGTTTAAATTATGTTTTATCTATATTTTAATTATGCTGCAGTTTATGGTTTATTTTGGGATGCATGATATGATGCATAGTAGTTATGTTTATTATATATGTATGTATGCTTTTGTTTATTATATATGGATGCTCTTGTTTATTTAAATACCATATTGGGATTGTGATAGATATCATATGAAGTTTGGGATATCTTGTTTATTCTGATATTGTTTTGTTGATAACCATATTTTTGGGTTTTACACTGATCATTGGTATACTTGATGCCATGTGTTATGGCTTTACCCTATTTTGGCAAGGGTACTTTATCTTTTATCGCTTCTTGCCTTTTATATTTTGATTAACCTTATCCCCCGTTCTGTAACTGTTCATATGCTAGGTGAGGGTGTTATAGTGTTTAATTTTTTATTATGGCTAATGACAAGCGCCATGTGATTATATCTTTCTCTTAGAGTCGTGTTAAACATATGTGAGTTTGGGGTGTGTCAGTCGATAAGTCGAGACTGTTATGAATCCATCCTTTTTAGCAAGCACTGACCAATTATTTTAGCTAGTTATGTTTTAAGATTTAGATTGTTTGTTTATTATTTTGAAAATTTGTGCACCCTGTTAAAACTCTGTTGATTTCAAGGTAATAAAAGACTTAGAGGATTTACATTTTCGGATCTATAGTTCTGGTTTAAAAAAAATTCTATAGTCTTGCAGTGGGTCGAGATGGAGCGTAAAACGCAATCGCCTATAAACGCAAATCTTAATATGCAGTCTTGCGGTGGGTCGAGATGGAGCGTGAAACGCACTCGCCCATAAACGCAAACTTGTGTGAATTAATAAACGTCGGATTTAGTAAAGTTTATTTTGACTTATGTTAATTATGTGGCCTTTGCTGCTTGAGTTATTAGATTCATAGGGGTGTTCTACACCTAGTGCCCTAAAGTCATCTGGCTTGGGAGTCATTGATCAAAAGCTTGCTAATGGGTATGATCTGTTTAACCCAATGTAATTAAGCACTGTCTTAGTCAGATTTTACTTTAATAACTAGAACCTTTTGATCCTTTCTTATTTTTGCATCTTGTTCTTAATGCTTGTTAATTATGTGAGTTACAGAGTAAGCTTATTAGTTATCACAATCGACTGTGTGATCTTAATTTGGGCTATTATTAGTTAGGATGATTGGTATGCACACACACACATAGAATGGATCGAGTACAGTCTCATACTTATATAGTGATATTAAGCCCTGATTCATATACGTGTTTGTCCTATTCTCAGAGAGGATCTATAATTGTGCTTAGAAGCCATTATAATAGTATATGTTTAGTTTTCATTCATGTGTTTTAGTATTGTAGGTGTGGATGTCTATTAGTTTGCTTAAGGACAAGCAAAAGCTTAAGTTTGGAGGTATTTGATGAGTGGGATTTATACCCGTGAATCAGGTCCTTTGTGGCTTAAGATGTTGCATGTTTTCTATTATTTAGTTAGCTTTTATATATATATTTTGTTGTTATTATTCTTAATCTCTATGATGCAGGGCTAATTAGGTCATGTCCAGCTTTAAAGGGCAAAATAGTCATTTTCCACCATCTGGCGTCGTAGTGCCACCATCAAGTCTTAGCTTGGCGCCACAGCGCGAGGCTGGTTTGCATGCTAAAATCACCTGGCACTGCAGCGACACAACTTCTTTGTAAGCTGGCGCTGTAGCGCCACCTCCGGTGTTTTCAAGCCTACGTGGCGCCGCAGCGCTACCCACTAGTTCATTGCTCGCGCCGCAGTGCGAGCTCCGGTGTCCAGGCAGTAAAGTTCTTTTAATGACCTAAATGAAATGAGAGAAAGTATATTCAGACATATATAGCCGCCATCAGTTATTACAGAGAGATATAGAGCGTAGAATAGTTTTCATTACAGTATTAATTAGTTAAAGGGAAAGAAGCTGTGCTTCAAGGAGGAAGAGTTTATTGCATCCGATAGAGCTCAGAAGTTACATGGAAAAGAGAACATTTGGAGACAGAACACTTCATAACATGGGTTTTCTTATTCTAAATCTTCCATTTATTTATGTATTACTAAGAATGTTGAATGTGTTAAAAATGTGTATTAGCACCATGGATATGAACTAATTCCATTTTTAGGATTATAATGTAACCTTTTGTTTTGCTTAATTAACTTTCTCTCCTATTTATATAATGAATCATTTTAGAATGAGTTGTTGTATTTCTTGCTTATTGACTGATTGCTTAACAGGGTAATTGGTATAGATATTGATGGATATTGAAACATGGATATTTTTGTCAAACCTTCAAATACAACAACACCTGTTATGACCATACCTATGGAATGTGTGCATAAACTGCTAATAGGATAAACATATCTATATTTGCCTTGTGCAGCCTTGAGACTAAGCTTAATGACCCTAGTCTAGTTATTTTCACAAATGGACATATTATGATTTATCTAGCTAGGGATGTACATTTGACCTTTGACAGAAGCTTATGTGTAGTTACCGTTCTCGGTTGACCATTCCTCAAATCGTTTGTAATGTGGAGAGTTAGGAGATTAGGTGACGCATTAGGGGTATTGTAATCCTAACTTGACTATCTAGTACAACCACTTCTTTTATTTATGCACTTTTAATCTTATAAATTAACACACCATCTCTTTTCACTTGTTTAGATAAGAAAATATAGACTTTACCGTAGTATTTGATTAGCACTTAAGACTTCGTCCTCGTGGATACAACACTCAACTTATCTTATGTTACTTATGGACTGCGTATGCTTGCGCGCGATTTAGCGATAGCAAAATCGACCAACATGACTAACGTTGATCAAAGGAAGGAATCAATCCGGAGATTCAAGGAGATCACGGAGAAATAGGAGTTGAACTCGTACCTGTGGAAGCTCGTATCTACAAGGGTATGATTATATAACTTCTTATTCTTCGTTCTAATTAATAACATGCATAAAGGATGATCCGGGTAATTGGTTTGTAAAATTTTTTAAAATCTAATTTTGCCATGCTTCCGCTATTTTATACAATTTGATTGCGTATTTAATTTTCACAAAACCTAACAGTGGTATCAGAGCCAAACCTTTATGTTGTTATTAATTATTTAGATTTGATATATATGATAGATATGTGTTTTGTGCAAATTTTGTGGGTATAATTGTTAGCATTGTGAAAGCCCCGAACCCGAGTCCCAAATCACCGCGGATCCGGTACAATTATTCTATCACTATTTGAGAAAATATAAACATAAATTGTTTATACAATAAATGTACACATTATTTCCCCAAAATCGAGTAACCGTAACTTATACACAATTCATAAACTATCAGACATATAACATATTTATCAAACTATTTTATTATAAATTAGCTGCACAATTTATCCAAGCTGAACTTGGTCTGGTCCTTTCCTGTATCCGACGTATACTTCTTAATCTGTAATATTAATCATGATATAGCAAGGGTGAGCATGAAGGTTGCCTAGCAAGTTTAAATTTGTAATTTAACGGTATATCATAATTGAAAGAATCTGAATAATAAGCTGGCTATAATTCAACAATATAATTGTGAACTATCAGGATCAAAATTTTTATTGAACAAGTATTAAACATGAACAAATATATCTGGACCAACTGGTAATGAAGGTGATCAGCCTTTCATACCTGACTTATACATGCAATATGTACATAGTACAATTCTACAGTGGCAATCAGCAATGATTAACCATAAGCATATCTGAATGAAACAACTCTTAGTAGAGTTAAGTAAAACTTCCCTGTCCGGTTGATTACTGTTACGCAAATTATAACGCTTTATCTGAAGACCTAATATATAAATAATATCGAAATATAAATTAGAATAATATCATCATAATATTTAAAAAAACCTAAACATATTATCAGATAATCTTATCAGTCTATACAACACATAAAACCTAGTATCAAATCAAACTATTTTAGTCTGACTTGAATCCGACACAATTTTAACATCACGACTGTCTAGTCGGACAAATCTCGAGTCTAAGTTCAATTAAACACTGCCACAACCTTAACAATTAACTTAGATAATCATATTATCAGTCAAAATAAATTTTATAAGCACGTAATAATTTTCAAGCAATTATTACCATTTAAAATGATTTTCTACTCATTAATACCGTATTTATCTAATTTAAATACCACCATAATCCAATATCATTAATATTTATTTAGTATTAAATATTAATGAAGTACATGCCAAAATATTATAATATAAATATAATATCTCATAGTATTTTTTTAATACTTTATTACTTTCTTTAAATGTTTTTAAAGTAATTAAAAACATTATTCAATAACTGTTTATTAAAATAATTCCCACATTATTCTCCTTATCATTAAAATTTATTTAAGGTTGAATATTAATGAAAACCATAACATAATATTATAATATATTTATAATATTTCAAAGTATTTTTATTACCTTAAAATCATACTTATATGATTTTTAAACACTTAAATTCATTATTCGATAATTGCTATTAATATTAAATTATTAATATGTTCATGAAAAAAATATCAAAAGTTATATTTTATAACTTAAAATATTTTTATAACACTTAAATCATTTTTATATGATTTCTAAATCATTAATTCTATTTTTCCATAATTTATTTAATATATATATTAAATAAACAAATTACCATTAATATTAATTTATTAATGAATTTCATCACAAAATATCAAAAGTCAATGAAAATAACTTAAAATATTTTCTAACACCATAATATAATTTTTCATGATTTTTCAAGTATAAAAATTATTTTTAAATAATTTAGTTAATATAATAATTAAATAAATAAATACCTTTTCATATTTCAAAAATATTAAATATTTATGAAATATACTCAAAATAATTAAAAACTAATTTTCGGACTTTAAAATAATTTTTCATAATTTATTATATATTTTTATTAATTAATATCTATTTTTCTTTAATTATTTATTAAAATAATTAATTTCTGAAAAATAAGTGTCACTAAAGGGCCCTATATCGACAGAACCGTCGCTATAGGTGTTCTTGAGTGTTCTTGGTTGTTTCCAGAAATTTAAGTCAGACACCAAGGTTGCTAGTTTGACTATCATTAATTCCTTGATCATACGGTTTCTGGTCTGCAAATGTTGCTAGTTATGTAGTGTAAGTGTAACGCCCCCATATTCAGGTACTTGAAACCCGAACTTAGTGTTTTACGATACCATTTCTATGAGCGGGAAAAAAATACTAATAATAATAACAATAATATGAATATCAAACTTAATTAACATTTATCAGAGTCTAATCCCAAGTACGCAACCTTTACTACAATATATTACATGATAGATAATAAATATCATTGTCTATATATTGTCTAACTATTACAAAAGATACCATTAAACATAATCTGTTTGCTTTCCTTTTCACTTGTTCCTGTCTGAACCTTCGGGTTGATCATGCCTAGCTGAAAATATTTAATTTAAAGCAAGAATGAGCATTTGGGTACCCAGCAAGTAATAATAATTATAAATATAAGTAGCTGAAAGAAATAAATGTTTTCTTTGTATATCACCTCTACAACGAATTTATAATTGTGAAGTAAATTGAACCGATAATACTAACATAACAATTCTATCTCAAATTTTTGAAACTACATAATGACTATATATGGGGTTTAGTTGACATACTATGAACATTGTTTTCAATTTTTGAATAGGTTTAGCAGAACTTCATTAGCAAATCGTCATAACTTACGGGCACGAGGATGTACATCCCGTGGGCCCTGCATTGATCAATACTACATTGCAAGAACGATGTGATCGTTCACTCTGTCCGCCTTGGGCGCATTAAAGTTTTCCCTTGATCGGGATGTTCATACTAGTCTGGAATTCGAACCAAAACAATTTGATTGGATACAAAGAAGTTTTATCATATTCAACGATATTTATAAATATGTGTCTAGCTGGCCAAATAGCTTAGACGGCTTATATATATATATATATATATATATATATATATATATATATATATATATATATATATATCAACATGTGATTAAATACAATGATTATCCAAGTGGGGACACTTGTATAACCATATTTAGAAATTAACGAACAGAATATATATTTGAATTACCATATACTAACATGTTGATAAACAATGATCGGATATAGATTATATCACAATAGGGTTAATAATATAGCATAATAATAATATAATTCTGAAACTTCTAACTCATGTCCATTGCATAAAGGAAATGCAAAGGTAAGATACTTGTTTGATGCGCTGCTTACAGTTCAAAACTTAGTTTTATCGTTTATCTCACGACCTATCATTAATAAGATCGTTTGATCGATTAGAATAACATACTATAACACATAGCACTGCTTATTGCAGTCAACACATAACTAATCACATTGTCACATATGTTTAACAACCATTGAACCACAAATAAACACATATCTACTTAAATTATCAAAGTCTAGATCAATTTCTGAAACATGTCGGCGTACTGACAGCCTTATCGGGTATTTATCGAGTCTAAGACTCTATCCCGTAACTCAAACTTTGAAAAATTCATATAAATTCGTGTGTTTTGAATCTGAAGAAACTTAAAACTTGAAAGTTGTAGATATGGAAGTTTACTAGCTAGAAGCGCGAGATTGAGCCATTTTATGGACCGGATCATGTCCGAAATAAATTGTTTAGTAAGGATGGCTAGAAAATGAAATTTTCTACACTAGTTGATGAATTGCAGAATCTGGTTTAGATGGATAAGGGTCTGACATACAAGTGAGATAGTTTAGCATGTGTGGTGATGAAAATGAAAACAAAATCGAGGTTCATATAAAACACAGTTAGATGTCTATAAAGATATTATAAAGGATAATAAGATAAAGTAAGGTCTTAGAATAAATTTGACCATGAGATTGATTATTGATTTTATTTATTATCAATCTCACATACAGTGTAGGTTGTGCAAGGACGCGAAGTACTAGCGTGTTGGTAAAACGCCGGGAAAGGCAAGTCTTTCAGTTCCTTTTTGAAATGTGAACTTGATGATGATCTGCTTTAAAATTTTAGCGTATGATGTATTATATATGTCAAAAGTATGAAATGTGAAAGTCAATCTATGACTATGATGATTGAACTGTGAATGTTGATTGAGTAAGGAACTCAATCTTTATAGTTGTTATGTGAACTACAACATGTATGCTATGTTTGTTTATGATTATTCTTGTATATTGAGCATATTATTATGTGTTACGTGATGCATGAAAACTGTTAGATTTTGCTGAGCTGTCGAGCTCATTCTTGCAAATAATCATTTTTGCAGATTCAAGAATTGAAGGTAACGCTATGTGCTATTTGATTGTTATGGATCAAAAGTGATATATGAAGATTTAATATCCTAGCTAAGTTGTTATTCTTGTAAACCATGTCTAATGTTTCGGTAAATGTATTAATGTTGTAATTATAATGTTGTTTTGCGAATGTAAACTATTATAGTATTAAAATGATTCTGAGATATTTAGATGTAAAGGTTGAAAGTTTTGGGAACGAGGATAGTTTGTAATAGAAAATTTTAATTATTCCGCAAATTTCAATGGTTGTATTATCGTTTAATGATGTAAAATTAAAGGTTAAATGTATTATTAACGACCGAAGTCGAGAATTAAATTGTATGAATTTTGGGGTCGTTACAGTTCATATTCAAATTATTTGGCTCCATAATGATTTATTTCAATCAATAAGGCTTAGCAACTTTCTTTAACAAGATTCGATGTTATAAGCTTTTAAACCATATATTGGTACTAATAAGCCTCTAATAGCATGCTCACATGTATATCTTTATAGATAGACATAGCATAGTTCATTATTTGAAGACTTATTTTAACCACGCTTGAAAGGTCCAATTCATGCTTAGCTAGATAATGAACATATTCGTCATGTCTAGAGGCATAAGGCGTCTTAGTATTCATCGTAGAAAGGTCATTGTATACTTTATACACTATTTGAAACTATTAGTTCTCAAATCTTCCGAGTTTTCTTTCAAAACATTTTAAACCAAGCTATATCAATCTATTATATGCAAGGTAACTTTAAAACTACATTTCATGCACGTTGATATGCGTACATAGGGTCCAAGGTCAGAACTCAAAGGACACCAAATTCATCAACTTCCGTTTCTCAAAAACTTTAAGTTTTCTTTATAGAAAATCATGTTAAAGCATTCCATTATGAGTAAAGTAATATTAACTATATAACATGTCTATCATCATGCATATTTATGTTTTATCACTTAGAACAACATATTTTATCGTCGGGAGCACTACACTTGTATACGTGCATGCCCGACACCCTCCGATTGCCTCCTAATACACATCAGTCCTAAAGATGACTATTTTGACCCCTTTTTACGACCACAAATTGAAATACGTAAAGAAAAAAAGTTGTAGTTCTATTCTTCCTCGTTCCAGATCATTTTGAATTGCCTCAATCAGAGTCCGTATAAAAATGTTATGGCCGTTATACAAAAATAGGTTAAAGCAGTCACACTTAACACACTTTGGGCGCGGCCGCGCCCATTTCCTTCACACTCCAGTGTGTCCGCGCCAGCTAGCAGCTCCTGTGCCAGCTAGCAATGCCCAGTGGCATGCATGCGCTCCTAGGCAGCGCGCCCGCTCTCCTGGGCAGCGCGTCCGCGCTTGGCCTTGCCCAGATTATAGTTTTCTCAATGTTTACTTCAAATCTTCATAACTTCATAATTGTAAGTCAGAATTAGTTGGTTTTCAATTCTATGGATTCGTAACTCATAAAACTAAAACATACCAAAGAATTAACAATTAACATAAACATTAACTAACCCACATATCAATCCAAAACTCATGTTCATAATAAATTTTCATGTTTTGAAAAGTTTAGCGAATTCATTCACTACGAATTCGTTTCTAGACCAAGTTGGACAGTTTAACTTGCGTTCTTTTCGTTTCTCAAAGGGCTAACATAATCCATCATAAATTTTACCATTTATAGAGTGACTTTGCCACTAATTTTGACTCAAAATCAAACCAAAGCAATATATTACTACCAAACCCAAACCCAAACCCATTTCTTTAACATATTCTCATGAATTCAATTACTATAAAATTGATTGTATAATCTATAAAACAGATTAATCATACTCAAGAGTGTAAACATATAATCTACACACACTTCATCTACCCAATCTCTAATCATAGAGAAAGTATTTTGAGAGAATATAAGTAGAACTTAGAATTGGTTTAAGAATTATACCTTTGTGAAGTTGAATTACCAAACTTGATTCTAACTTCAGATTGCTCACTCTAATTTCAACTTACTCTCTATAAAAACTCATCAAGAACCCAAGCAACCCAATTAGAGGAGAGGAGGCTCCAATTTATAGATAATTTCTTACCTAGACCATAGCTTTACCTCAAAGATTGAATCCAATGGGAGATGGAAGAAGATGATGGTTAAGGAGGAGTTGGTGGAAAGTGGCTAACCACTCCCTCCACACCATTTCTGTAGCAATCATCACCATCTTCTAGCCTTTTGATTTCACTGAGTTTTGAGCATGGAGAAATAGACTAGGCCAATGGCTTAGTCACGTGAGTAAGGAAAATGACTGAGAAATTGGGACAAAGCTTTTTAGCTTAATGTTTTAGCAACAAGGCCACTTAATGTACCAAGGTTATTTCCTTTTGGGGCTCCTTAAGTCGATTATAATGACTTAATATTACTACATTAATTTAAGTTATGGGCACATATATACACATATATATGTACCTACCCAAATATAGGAAGTATACTTATATTTTAAATATACACCCCTATATAATCTTATATCTCATGTACATTTGACAGTAGTGAATATATTTTAATTGAGTAGTGTCACACCACATTATCATGAACTTTATTATTTCAATTATACTTAATTCTTGAAATAATTATTAACAACAATTATTTATTTAGTTTAATTTAATATTTTTCAAAAAGTACACATTAATGTACCACACATAACACATTGTCACATAGGTCCATTTATGTAACTCATGCGACTCATTCCACTTTGCCATATAGTTTCCTATATTATATAGTTACCATTGAAGTGTCACACTTAATTTCATATTATATAGATGTAGCTACTATATAATATATAATCATTGCACATACAATTTAATTCCTTCAATTATTCATTCAATACATTATTTAATGAATGCTTATTTCATCACTTTGCCACACTAGGTATATTTCACAAGCTTACATTAAGCTTATTCTTATTTTCATTACTTATTCATTTCCCACCACATTACTATTTATAACATGTTCAATTTACATCAAACTATTATATCATAAGGTTCACATATATAAATATATCGTGAATGAAAATATTTAAATATTCTTTATAACATTCGCGGTAATATAATAACTCAAGTTATTTAGTAAATTAAAATAACTTAGTTTTCTTTTATAACTTTAACCCTCTTGGAAATACATTACTATAATCAAAATTATATATTTCGCCATAACATAACATAAGATGTTTTTATCATGTTTTCTCTAAATATAGGAATTGATCATAATAAAATGATATACTCCTTTTTTTCAAGATATTATTCTTAATATAATATATATGTATTATTAAAATATTTACATGCACGACACACGTACACACTATATATAGAAAATAAGTTTATTTCTTATTATGATAAATTGTTTCCATCAACTTATATAGCAAATTTGTTTTAATATATTTACCATATTAATTAATCACACACATTACCTCTTACAAAGCTATATAAGGTAATATCAAAATAATATTCCCCCTTTTATTAAAATAATCAAATGCTAGAATTTATTTTAATATCCTTTATTAGAAATATACTATAATTATTTCTCTTTCCTTTTTATAGATTGTCTAAACATAATTTCTTTGATCTATATATTTAACCATATCTCAATATTAATCAATAAATCTCTAACCAATATTTATCTAAAGATATATCAATTTTTTTCTCTTGTCAACAACGTACATATATACACGTCTAAACCTAGCACACGTCGAGTCTTTAATAGTATTCAATATAGTACACTGAGTGGTTTTCCATAAACAACCAACAAATTAGTTTTTTCTCGTCTACAATGTTTTCACAGTGAGTTAGATCGGTTACTAATTCGTATATACCTCCACTCTCTGAAGTAATCGTTTAGCCCAGCTCGTATACATCCACCATTAAAGGGTACAGTTGTACTGCCTTATACTTGATACCTACTCGTACATATACTCAAGGAATTGGTGATTATCAAAGATATTTACTGTCACTAGCTTACTATGATAAAATAATTCCACATAAATTATTTAATATCGATAGATAAATTTCTATCCATCTTATTTAATTCAAATAACCCACCTCTTCAATAAATAACAAATATATAATAATAATATATTTATTAAATATAGAAATCACTTATTGCATAGTTTATATTACCTCATGCAACACAATACCACATGCCTCTCGACACACACACACACACACACACACACACACACACACACACATATATATATATATATATATATATATATTCTTATTCGAACCCTTCTCATGCCTTAAGAATCTTATTTACTAAATTCTTATTTTAATAATTTTTGAAAATTCGGGATCTTACAGAAATCATGACCAAGATAATAGAAGTGAAAATTTCAAGAAGAGAAGATTCAATAATGATGGAAAGACGTCAGCACCAGCACCCGTTGTTAATGAAGGAGAACAACCATCGGTCGTATGCTACAAATGCGGGCAGGGAGAACATGTCAGTCCAAACTGTACGCAGCAACCCAAAGTGTGTTATAATTGTGAAAAGAATGGTCATTTAGCTCGATTTTGTCATGCAGCGAAATCAAGACCAGTTGGGACGGTGGCACCAAAGGCTATCCCAGACAAGTCAAAGCCGGTAGTTCAAAGGAGAGCCTTTGTCCTTCCCAAAAAGTGAGGAATTCGAAAGAAGTTATCACGGGTAAGCTAATCATAAACTCTTGCGAAGTCTATACCTTATTTGATATCAGTTCTACCCATTCTTTTATTTCTCCTACTTACACTCAACGTTTAAATTTAACTCCGGAGAAATTAAACTTTGACTTATCTTTTGAAACTCTATTGGGAGAAACCTTCATTACATCCACTATTTATAAATCTTGTTTGATTTAAATTGGCACCCTTACGTTACCTGACGATCTTGTCTCTTTGAAAATACTTTCATTTGATGTGATTTTAGAGATTGATTGGTTAACTACTTATCCTGCTAAAATTGATTGTTTTCATAAGATTGTTAGATTTCATATTCCTAACCAACCAATTATAAGAATTCAAGCAACCAAACCACTAAAGTCAATCACTATCATATCAAGTCATAAAGCCATTCGTTTATTGAAAAACGGATGTCAAGCTTTCTTAGCCCATGTCACATATTTAAACAAAAATACGTCCAATTTGAATGATATTTCTATTGTTAATAAATTTCCTGACGTATTCCCTGAAGAACTTCTTGGCCTACCCCCAAATCGTGAAATCGAGTTTTGTATTGACCTTGAACCCAGTACAAAATCAATTTCCAAAACTCCATATCGAATGACTTATATTGAACTTCAGGAGTTAAAAACCTAACTACATGAATTGTTAGACATCGATTTCATTCGTCCTAGTACGTCTCCTTGGGGTGCTCCTATTTTATTCATAAAGAAGAAAGATGAGAGTATGCGACTTTTTATTGATTATCGGGAGTGGAATCATGTCACCATTAAATAGGTATCCATTACCTCACATTGATGACCAGTTTGACCAGTTGCAAGGTGCCAAATTCTTTTCAAAAATCGATCTTCGTTCCGGATATCAACAATTAAAGATTAAAACGGATGACATTCCAAAGACTGCTTTCAGAACTCGGTACGGGTATTACGAATTCCTAGTCATGTATTTTGGATTGACTAATGGTCCTACTGCCTTCATGGATATAATGAACCAAGTATTCAAGGAATATTTGGATCATTTTTTGGTTGTCTTTATTGATGACATCCTCATATACTCCAAAAGTCGTGAAGATCATGAGCAATACTTGAGGCTGATACTCCAAAAGCTTCGTGAAAATAAGCTATATGCAAAGTTAAAGAAATATGAGTTCTGGCTTGAGAAAGTAGCATTCTTTGGGCACGTGATATCGAATCACGAAATATCTGTTGACCTAGTAAAGATTGCAGAAATACAAAGCTGGGAGCAACCTAAGTCAGTGACCAAAGTACGTAACTTTCTGGGCTTTGCTGGTTATTATCGGAGATTTATGGAAGGATTTTCTCGAATCGCTACTCCATTAACTCAGTTGACTCGGAAAGATACAAAATTCAGTTTGAGCGAAGAATGTGAGAAGAGTTTTCATGAACTCAAGAGGAGACTCATTTCAGCACATGTTCTGACAATACCATCTGTTTCGGAGGGATTTGTCATATACAACGATGCTTCAGACAAAGGTTTAGGATGTGTTCTTATGCAACATGGAAAAGTCATAGCCTATGCCTCACGATAACTCACAGAATATGAGAGGAATTATCTTACTCATGATCTAGAGTTGGCAGTAGACGTTTTTATGCTTAAAATCTGGAGGCATTACATGTATGGGGAGAAAGTGAAAATCTATACGGATCATAAAAGCCTCAAACATTTCTTTACCCAAAAGGAACTCAACATGCGGCAACGACGTTGGCTAGAGCTGCTGAAAGATTATGATCATACCATTCAATATCATCTTCGAAAAGTGAACGTGGTAGCTGACACGTTGAGTAGAATATCATATGTAGGTACGAGTGTGATATTGTCAACGTAAAGGCCCATTTGCTATGACTTACAAAGAATGGAGATAGAGTTAAAGACTCTAGGGATGCACGTGATGATGTCGAATATACGAGTAGAACCGACTTTAATCGATAAAGTTAAAGCTACTCAAGTTACGAACCTGGAGCTGATGCTTATGAGGAAGAAAGTACAAGAAGGTCCTATCCTGGTAGCAAGAATCGATGAAAAAGGAATACTTTGAGTCAACTCCAGGCTTTATGTTCTTAACGACTCTGATTTGAAGTATAAAATCATGATGGAGGCGCACAACACACCATTTGCAATCCATCCTGAGAGTACCAAAATATATCGTGATCTTCGACATACATTTTGGTAGAGCAATATGAAAAGAGAGATCGCAGAGTTTAGCTCAAGGTGTCTAACTTGTCAACGTGTCAAGGCGGAGCATCAAGTTCCAAAAGGTCCATTGTAACCACTTGAAATTCCAGAATGGAAGTGGGAGCACATTACCATGGATTTCGTTACTGATCTTCCCAAGGTTTCTCAAGGTGTAGATGCAATTTGGGACATTATCGATAGATTAACTAAGTCTGCTCATTTCTTACCTATACGAGAAACTTAGTCACTTGAACGTCTTGCTCATATATACATAAATGAGATTGTAAGACTGCATGGTATGCCAGTATCCATAGTTTCTGATCGAGACCCAAGATTCACTTCACAGTTTTGGGTCAGTTTGTAGAAAGCTATGGGCACGAATTTATGATTCAGTTCGGCATATCATCCTCAGACGGACGGGCAGTCGGAGAGGACTATTCAAACTCTTAAAGATTTATTAAGACTCTGTGTCCTTGACTTCAAAGGAAGTTGGGACAAGTTCTTAGTGGAATTCTCTTACAACAACAGTTATCAAGCAAGTATCGGCATGACTCCATTCGAGGCGTTGAATGGACGCAAGTGTTGTTCTCCAGTATACTGGGACGAGGTGGGCGAAGCAACATTGTTGGGATCGGAATTGGTACGCATGACAACATAAAAGACTCAAATGATCCAGCAACGTATATAAACCTCACAAGATCGATAAAAGAGTTACGCTAATCTTCATCAAAGGGACGTGGAATTCAATATTGGAGATCATGTGTTGTTACGTGTTGCTCCATGGAAAGGAGTTACGAGATTTAGAAAGAGAGCAAAGCTCAATCCTCGATTCATTGGCCCATTTGAAATCCTCGATCGAGTAGGAACTATGGCCTATAGACTCGCTTTACCGCCAAGTATGTCTCGTGTTCATAATATTTTTCACATATCTATGTTACGTGAATATGTGGAAGACCCGAACCACATTATTGAATTAGAACCAGACGAGATAGCGGAAGATTTAATATATAAAGAGGTACCTGTTAAAATCTTGTATAAGAAGGAACATATTCTATCCTCCAAAGTTATACCTCAAGTCAAAGTTTTGTGGAGAAACCACGATGTTGAGAAAATAACCTGGGAGTTAGAATCTGAAATGAAATCAAGGTATTCTCACCTACATACCAGGTATGTACACCAATTTCGAGGATGAAATTTCATAAGAAGGAGAAGTTATAAGACCCCAATTTTTATGAATAAAGATAAAATTTTTCTCTAAATATCATTTTGAATATTATGGTGTGGATTTGATATAATGTTATAGTTGTGGGTAATATTTATAAATTTTACAAAGTAAGCAAGTTGTTATAAAATATTCGATTAGTCGGGAAATATTTGTTTTATCAGAAAATATTCGTATGACGACACAATCATTGGTGAACCCCACAGTGAAATTATTGTCAAAGTTGGAAAATGATAGAAATAACTTTTTATAAAAATAACAGCAAAAGTTTTACTGTTAACTGTTGAAATACCCGGTGGTAAAAGTACAGTAATACACGTGGTTACATAGTAGCACACGGTATTGTACAATATTTTTTATTATTGATGCTTACGTGAGAAGTCACTCAGTTTTATTCAATTATTGTCACAGTAATTGCTGCATAATATATCACGTTATTGATTCAATTATTGTCACAATATTTTATATTATTAAATCAATAATTGAGACGATAAATTTATTCATATTATTATTTGCATTATTGATGATGTCTACAAAGTTTTGTCGAGGAAAGGGGGTTAGCTACCTAATTGCGCGCTAATAAGGAGAAATTCTTATTGAAAAGCCCCCTCTTTCCTGGGAATGATCTGGTTGTTAATATTGTGAGTTATAATATTAATGATGAGTGTTATTAAAAATGTGTGTTGAAAAGCTAAGTGAATTGAGATAAATAGAGGGGCATTTTATGAAATATTTATTGTAAATTTGGCTTATTACTTTGACCCTCACTTACCCATTTTTTAAAATTATCGGTAGAAAGATATCTCAGTTTTAGTTTTATTACTTATATATATATATATATATATATATATATATGTGTGTGTGTGTGTGTGTGTGTGTGTGTGTGTGTGTGTGTGTGTGCGTGTGTGTGTGGAATGTTGTATAAGGCATGTAAGGTGTGTGTGTGTGTGTGTGTGTGTGTATATATATAATATATATAAAGTTTCGTATTTTATGTAAAATAGAATATATTATATCTTATTATTTGCATAGTACTGCATAGTGCTTGCATAGCGCAGCATAGTAAAAATCATGTGAATTCTTATTGCTGCGCCCGAGAATTCGTCCGTGATTCCCCCCACTGTTCAATCATAAAAAATTCTAAATAGTATCTTCAATTCTCCTATAAATAGGATGCTTAGTTTAAAAATGAAAATCACACCATAATCAGAGAAATCTTCTTCTATAATATTGAGCGTATTTCTTTTGAGTTTAAAGAAGCTTTAAGTGTAGAAAACAGTATAAGTTTTCTTCAAGAATATCTCCGCCCTACCATTCAGAAGTACTCTTCTTTTAAGGTAAGGGATATTATTTTTGTTCAATATTCGTAAGAAATAATATTGTCTTCCATACTATGTAGCATGTAAGTAATATTATTTCGTTTCAGATTTCGAATTCTACACTTATTTGGTTAAGTATTGCTTCTATACTTCTTGAAATTAGTAGAATATCCTTGAAATTTGCGCTTCATCTAGTATCGTTTCACAAGAATATTTTTTCTGAACATTCTTATTAAATTTTTATCTTTTCATGTCGGGATACTATTCACAGGATACTATTCATGAAATACTATTCACGGGATACTATTCACTCGATTACTATTCACCCGTAGTACTATTCATGATAGAAATTAATTTCTTTTATCTCCAAATTATTTTTGATACAATATTATTCTTGAATTTTACTCCACAAAGCAGTTATCATGTTGACAATTTAGACATTCTTAAACTCTGGATAAATTGAATTATAAATCTTTAAAACATATCCTTACGCTTATTTAATTGAATTTTTATATCATTGTCATCATCTTCATGCTTATATTGTGATGAAAATTATAACATTCCAGAATTTTAAAGTGTAATATTAAATATTTATTGATTTATATAAGTATTTAATGGATATGTTTATGGTTGAATAAATAATTGTTCAATTTGAGTTGATGTGGTTTAGTTAATTATTTGCTAAATAAATAATTAAATATTAAATATCAAATATTTATTTGCAATATTAAATATTTAATGAATTATATAAGTATTTAATGGCAATTTGAGTTGATGTGGTTTAGTTAATTATTTGTTGAATAAATAATTAAGGAATTAAGAAATTAATTATTATGATATTATATAATAAATTAATTTAATAAGTAAGCTAGAAAGCTTACAGTGATTTAAATAAATTATAATATTTTAAATGAGAAATTATAATTTAAAATATTAGTGGTTAAATAAAATTATAATTATAAAAGAAATTATAGTTATGTGATATTAAATTATGTGCTAAAGTAATTTAATATATTAATGTTTTAATTGATTTATTAATTAAATAAAAGTGTGACTAATAACTTTGCTATAAAGGAGTTATTAAAATAAGCTAAAGGACTTTAATTTAGTTTTTGCCAAACATGTCTTATTGCATAATAAGTCTTTAATCTAATAATGTTTTAGCAAACAAGGTATAAGGATTAATCCATTTATTTTAATTAGATTTACCAAACAAGGTGTAAGGGTTAATGAGTTATATTATTTTGATTAGCCAAACAAGCCTTATGGCTTTTAATTTTTAAATAAAAACATAACTGATATAATTATATCAGTACTTATATTATATCATTAATATATATTATTACTATATACGTTATAATATTCTACGTATGTTAGAGTTAGGGAGAAGAAAGACTCATGGAAATTTACAGAGAGAAAAGAAGAGAGGAAGAAAACTAGAGAGAATTTGAGAGAAATTCTAACAGGTTTTGATAAAGGAAATGGAGAAAAGACATTGATAATCAAAAGTATCCATCATCTTCTTAATCAAAGGTAGGAGCTTAACCTTTTCTTTAAAAGCTTAGTTTTCTTCTTCACAAAATGTTCTGTGTGAAATTTTTATAAAAGATAAATTATTGTTATGAATATAGTTTTGTATGATTATTGATTATAAGGTTATTTCATGAGTTATATATGATTATAGATATAGTAATTCATGTATGTATGTGTTTTGTAGAAGCAAATATATTATAGAGTGTTCATATGAAAAAAATATATGAGTATGGCTTAATTTAAAATAGAAATTGAGATTTAATTAGTTGTTAAATTGATATTTAAAATTGCTAGAGTATGTAAAATCATAATCGTGATGTTTTGAATTTAGTGTTTTGGTTGAAAAACAAAATCACAGTGTTGATTTTCTTTGAAAATTTCAAAAATAGAGTTTTTGTCAAAAACATTGAAATTGGGTGTTGTATATTTGATGTCTATGTTATTTTATGAGTAGAAACATGTTAGAAGTCTTCAAAATATGTTTATATGAAGTTTATATATGTATTACATGATAATCAGTCTATTAGATTCGAGTTTTTTGGCCAATTTGGCTTTTGTTCATGCTGTTGCCGAGTTTGGTCGCCGGATTCTGGACTCTGGCGTCGCAGCGCAGCCCAACAGTACAAATCTCGCGCCACAGCGCCGGCGCCACGCCGCAGCACCAACCAATGGCCTGTGACCCGAGCCGCAGCGCCAACTCAGCGCCGCAGCGCGAACCACAGTGTAAACTGTGGCGCCGCAGCGCGTGTTAGCAGAATGTTCTGGCAGTTTTATTTTAGTGTACAAAACTTGAAAATAAATGTTATGTGCTGATAATAATAATGTTAAAAGATAATTTCAGTAGTATTAAACTATGAATGATCATGTTATTAAGTGTTACCTACTTGTAACATAGTGGATTATGTGAATGGGTAATTTAACCCATATGATGAATACATTTGTTTATATAAATATACAATGTTGGTAATGACTAACTATGTCAGTATGGCATATGTATAGGGTATTAATTCAAGTGGTAAGGGTTTAGCTTGTGCTAAAGGCAAATTCTCTAACTCAAAACTTCATTTTGTAAGTTTTTCTAACTCTATCTTATAATTGAGCTAATTATTGTTTTCAATTCGATTATCTTATAATGATGTAAGTCGTCTAGACTTTGGTTTGAGGACAAACAAGAAATTCTTGTATTTCGATTATGAATTTTCATGTATAACTAAATTGCTATGCATGTTTATTATTCAATTCTAATTAACCTTGGCTTAGTGTTGTTCAAGCAAGGTATGTTATAGTTATTCAAATTGTATGCTATTAGATTATTCCTAATGCATGACTTGCTATGATTGGTTCAATCACGATTATTCTATAGTATAGTGTTATTGGTTTTATTCAACTACTCCGTAGTTGATGTTCGTTAAACTCCAAATTTCCTTGAAAGCTTATCCAAACCAAACTTACTTTGGTGCGGACTTGTATTCTAAATACTGAGATGAACAACTCTTTTAATAAAGGTTTACGCTTAGCGTTGAAATGATTGTGCACAATACATTGTACGAAGGGTTGATCCCCCTAAGTACGTGGAGTCCTTATAGTCTAATGACTGATAAAGTTTAAGTTGAAAGATTACTTATAACTGTGGACATGATTCGTGGTCATTAGACCCTCAGTAAATGTTAAAGTTTTCAGAAAGTTAATAGAATATATTGTTCAGTTCTATTGAGCCTGATATTGGCAATTGATGTAAAAGTTTAATGATTTACTTATTGTTATTTCAAGTGGGCCTTGTTTGCTCACTCTTGCCTGCAAAATTTTTTACAGCTAAAGTTGAAACTGGTGACGTACCGAGCACTAGTAAGGGAAAAGGAAAGATGAATAAATGCTGAAGACTTGTAATAGTTTGAGAGTTTATTTTCAGAATTTGGTTCAATGATTGTAATGAAGTTATTTATTTATCCGCATTTGAATAATTGTTGTTAAAGGTTAGATAACCTGGGAGATGTTTATTTAAATTTAATCCTGTATGAGCAGGTTTTCTTTTACTATTCAAGTATATTATGAATGGGTAGTTAGAAATTAATGTTTTGATTACGTGAGTACCAAATCTTGAGGAAATGAAGTACCAAGGTTTAGGGGTGTCACAGGTTGGTATCAAAGCTTTAGGTTATGAACCTTAGGCGGTGGAAAAGCCTTAGGAAGTAACCTTTGAAAAGATAGTGTGAGATAACTCTTATCGAGTTTTAGGAAAGAAGTAATAAAACACTTATGTGCTTATGTGTTTATAACTTGTGTGCTCGCGAGTGTCGAGTAGAATGATTAGTAACTAAAACTTTAAAACTTTGTTGTCAGGATGACAAATATCGGAGAATCCAGTCAGGCTAGGGAGGAGGGACCTCAAATGCCTATAGAGGAGAAGCCTCGCAACATTCAGGTAGTTTGGGAACAACTACTGCCACGGGAGTCAGCCCCGTTGGTCACAGTAGTTGAAGATGAGGATGATGATGTGGAGATAGATGAGGAGGATTCCATTGAGTTACCACAGGAGGATGATGATGACGAGGACGTGGAGGAAAGGATTCCACTTAACTCGATAGCAGGCCGTATATACGATGAGGTGCATGACCATAACGTGGAACTTCAAGATACAGTTGAGAAGTTACAGGAGATAGTAGCTGAACAACAGACTGCAATGACACAAAAAGACGGCGAGATCCAGGATCATGAGGAACGACTGACAAACGCCGAGGAGAAATTAATATAGACTGAAGGAGAGAAAGAACAATTAATCAAGATGGTTGCTGAACTGAAGAGCAAGCTGAGAGAAGAAGCTGCTAAGAGGGCAAGAGCTGAAGATGCATACGAGGAAGCTTATCAACGAACTAGAAGAACAGCGAGAGACGCGCAGGCAAAGCGGATGAAGATGGAAGAGATGGATAAAGTATTTAACACCGCAATTAATCGAGCTCAAGACCGGGTCATGGGACATCCGATTCAGTTCGAGACGCTACCATCATTCGTGTTAGATCGCAGAACAATGTTTTGAGTCATGGAGGAAGAACGTGATAGGGCTAAGAAGTACCTTAATAGATCATCGTAGAAAATGTGTCGATAATGTACGTAATAAGTATTAAATAATGTGTAAATCCCTAGTGTTAAGTAACCATGGGATATGATAATAATGATGTTGTCCTGAAACTTTTGTAGTTCAGGAAAGTAATGTAAATAGCAGTGATGCTATTGTTTTATGTTCTCGAAAAGGATATGAATCAATAAAAGTTGTTACCTTATTCAAAGTGTTATGTGTTATGTGGTTATTTCTTTTGGAGGCAAGTTAAGTAGAAATTTCTTAAAAGAATTGAATAAAAATCTAATGAATATTTTTTAACAGAAAATGCCTCCCAGACGTCAACCAACATGACAGAGAACCACTGAAGGAACTAAGAATAACGACAATGTTGATGCGAATCCCGTTCAACAACTAGTGACACTACTGACAGGAGCGTTGCAGAACCAACCACAAAACCATGGTACAACGTTTAAGGATTTCAAGGCGGTTGGACCACCTGAATTTCGTGGGTCCATGAATCCAATCGAAGCACAGACCTAGATTATGGAGATAGAAAAAGTATTCGATGTCGCTCGGGTAGGGGATGATCAGAAGACTGCTTTCGCAACGTTCATGTTGAAAGTAGAAGCTAGTTATTGGTGGCAGGCCAATAAAACTCGTGCAGGGCCAGGAGTGATGACCCGGGATAGGTTCAAGGAGTTGTTTTTCGAGACCTATTTCCCGGAGAGTTTGAAAAGTCAACTAGAAGTACAGTTTCTGGAACTAAAGCAAGAAACGATGACGGTATTTGAGTATCCCGCGAGATTCAACGAATTGGCGAGGTTTGCGCCATATCAGGTTTGCACAGACGAACGTAAGGCGAAGAGGTTTGAACAGGGACTGAAGCCCTGGCTGTATAGTAGGGTATCCCTATTCCAGTTGAAGACATTTGCAGCAGTGATAGAGAAAGCAGTACTCGCTGAAGGTGGAGGCGAGGCAGTGACAAAGTTCAACCAGGAACAAAAGAAGAAGAAGAATGAGAATGAGACTAAGAATGGGAGTAGTAGCGGTGGAAACAACAACAACAACGACAACTTGAAGAGGAAGTGGAATGGGAGTATGGGTACTGAAAACCAGCAGGGTAACCATCAAAACAAAAAGTTTGAAGCTTGCGCGACATGTGAGAAGCTTCACAGGGGTGCGTGCTTGATGGGGAAACGAGTTTACTACAATTGTGGCCAGGAGGGTCACATCGCCCCAAATTGCACTCAACCGAAGAAGAATGCATGCTTCACGTGCGGATCCAAGGATCACTTTGCTCGTGAATGCCCTAAGAAGAAGGAGGGAGTGACAACCAAAAGCAATGAAGGTAACAAGGGAAGTACATGGGCCATTGCAGGACCTGCAGCATCAAACAAACCCACAGCCAGAACCTTCAACATGACTGTGCAAGATGCTGTGCAATCAATAGATATGGTGTCAGGTATTATCCCAATCAATGATATTGATGCATATGTATTATTTGATTCGGGTGGTACTTGCTCGTTTATATCTGATGAATTTGCTAAGAGGTTAGAATTTCCTAGAGAAGAACTGAATTTTCCTTTGAACATAGAAATTGCGAATAAGGAAATAATCCCTGTTAGATTCGTACACAAGAACTATAGGGTGAACATTAAGTAGAATATCTTGTTGGTAGATTTAATCCCGATTAGGCTTGGGGAATTTGATGTAATTTTGGGAATGGAATGGTTGTTCAAATACGGAGTAGTAATTAATTGCCAAAAGAAGTGTGTAAACCTTATGACTCCGTCAAAGGTAGTATTTTATGGTAGCAAGTCGCCTAGACAAATGAAATGTCTGACGACTATGCAGGCCAAGAAATTGTTGAGTCAAGGTTGTGTGGGCTATTTAGCTTACATAGTCGATACTCAGAAGAAGGGGGTAAAACTGAAAGAAATACCAGTAGTGAGGGAATTCGAGGACGTTTTTCCAGAGGATTTAGCAGGACTTCTGCCTGACAGAGAAATTGAGTTCGTGATCGACTTAGCACCGGGAATAACACCGATATCAAAGGCCTCGTACAGAATGGCTCCGGTAGAAATGAAGGAACTGATGGTACAGTTGCAAGAGCTGCTGGACAAGATATATATTCAACCAAGCGTATCGCCGTGGGGAGCTCCAGTTTTATTCGTGAAGAAGAAGGACGGGTCCATGCATCTTTGCATTGATTATAGGGAGTTAAACAAAGTCACTATTAAAAACAAATACCCGTTGCCAAGAATAGATGACTTGTTTGATCAGCTGAAGGGTGCTAAGTACTTTTTGAAAATAGATTTGAGAAGTGGGTATCACCAATTGAAGGTAAGAAAGGAGGATATACCACGAACGACATTCAGAACTCGGTATGGACATTACGAGTTTCTAGTGATGTCTTTTGATTTAACCAATGCACCTGCTGCGTTCATGGATTTGATGAACAGGGTGTTTGAACCATTCCTAGACAAGTTTTTAGTGGTATTCATTGATGACATTCTAGAGTATTCCAAAACTCAAGAAGAACACATGGAACAGTTACGTTTGACATTGGAGACACTAAGAAAGGAAAAGTTGTACGCGAAATTCTCTAAGTGCGAATTTTGGCTTGACCGTGTACAATTTTTGGGGCATGTGATTGATAAAGATGGGATCTCAGTGGATCCGTCAAAAGTGGAAGCAGTAATCAATTGGGAATAACCAAGAACACCGTCAGAAGTGAGAAGTTTCTTGGGACTGGCTGGTTATTATAGAAGATTTATTCAAGACTTTTCTAAGATAGCCACTCCGCTAACAAATTTGACAAGGAAAGCTGTAAAATTTGTTTGGACGGAGAAATATGAAGAGAGTTTCCAAGATTTGAAGAAGAAGTTAAGTGTGGCACCTGTATTGACATTACCAGATAATACAAGAAATTTTGTGGTATATAGTGATGCCTCACACAAAGGGTTGGGTTGTGTTCTTATGCAGAACGACAAAGTTATTGCCTATGCATCAAGACAACTGAAGGATTATGAGAAGGGGTATCCGACTCATGATTTGGAATTGGCTGCAGTTGTGTTTGCTCTGAAGATATGGAGACACTATCTTTATAGAGAGAAATATGAGATCTACACAGACCACAAAAGTCTGAAGTATATTTTCACTCAGAAGGATTTGAACATGCGTCAAAGAAGGTGGATGGAATTGATAAAAGATTATGATTGTGAAATCTTTTATCATCCGGAAAAAGCGAATGTGGTGGCAGATGCTTTAAGTAGGAAAGGTCGGGAGAAGTTGATGCTGATAACAACTCAGGAGGAGCTCATTTCAGCAATGACAAAATTGGAGTTGGAAATCAAATTTTCAAAAGAATATGACGAACAACTATTCCAGATAGAAGCTGGTCCAACTTTACTGAACAAAGTGAAGATTGCTCAACTACAAGATGAAGAGTGTGGGAAAATCAAAGAGAATTTGGTTGAAGGCGGTGATGTAAAATACAAGATCGACACCGAAGGACTACTAAGGTTTGAGGGAAGAATCTGGGTTCCAGAAACACCAGAGCTGAAAGAAGAAATTTTGACCGAAGCTCATAGCTCAAAATATTCAATTCATCCAGGAAGCACGAAAATGTATCAGGATTTGCGCCGACATTTTTTATGGCCAAATATGAAAAGGGATGTTGCTGAATGCGTAGCGAAATGCTTGACATGTCAGAGAGTAAAAGTCGAACATCAAAGACCCAGCGGATTACTCCAACCGTTAGAACTACCGGAATGGAAGTGGGAACACATCACGATGGATTTTGTGGTGGGTCTTCCAACTACTCGGAGAGGATGCGATGCGATTTGGGTAGTAGTGGACAGACTGACGAAATTAGTGCACTTTCTACCAATAAAGATTAGATTCAATCTTGATCAGTTGGCAAGATTGTACATTAAGGAGATCGTTTCGAGGCACGGAGTGCCAGTATCAATTGTGTTCGATAGAGATCCGCGGTTCACATCAAATTTTTGGAAGAGACTACAAGAATGCATGGGGACACAGTTGCGAATGAGTACGGCTTATCATCCACAAACAGATGGCCAAAGAGAACGAACAATTCAAACATTGGAAGATATGCTGAGAGCATGTGTCATGGACTTTAAAGGAAGCTGGGAAGATCAACTACCGTTGGTAGAATTTGCTTACAACAACAGTTATCACGCGAGCATCGGCATGCCACCTTACGAGGCATTGTACGGTAGAAAGTGCAGAACTCCACTGTGCTGGGATGAAGTCGGTGAACGCCAACTGTTAGGACCAGAACTGGTACAACAAACTGCTGATGTTGTCAAACTCATCAGGATAAGATTGGACGCAGCCCAAGATAGACAGAAAAAGTATGCTGATAAACACAGACAAGATCGTGCATTTGACGTAAGAACTTTTGTATTCTTAAAAGTTTCTCCCTGGAAGGGGAAAATTCGTTTTGGTAAAAAGGAAAAGCTAAGCCCAAGGTTTATTGGACCCTTTGAAGTGCTGCGAAGAGTGGGAGAAGTGGCTTACGAGGTAGCTCTACCTCCAGTGTTGGAAAACATTCATAATGTTTTTCACATTTCGGTGTTACGATCATATAAACTCGACTACAAACATGTGATCAAGTACGAAAAGCTATAGTTTGAGAAAGATTTGTCTTATGAAGAGGTTCCTATCCAGATAATCGATAGGAAAGAACAAGTGCTCAGGAATAAGGTGATACCTTCTGTGAAGGTGATATGAAGGAACCACAACACTGAAGAAGCTACATGGAAACTCGAAGAGAAAATATTGAATGAGTACCCTGAGTTATTTGTTTAATCTGTGTCTTCGATTCTGGGGACAAAATCTTTGTAAGTAGGGAAGAATGTAACGAATGATTTGTTTGAGTTGTGATTCTGAGGACAGAATCCTTGTAACGAGAGAATGATGTAACATTCCAGAATTTTAAAGTGTAATATTAAATATTTATTGATTTATATAAGTATTTAATGGATATGTTTATGGTTGAATAAATAATTGTTTAATTTGAGTTGATGTGGTTTAGTTAATTATTTGCTAAATAAATAATTAAATATTAAATATCAAATATTTATTTACAATATTAAATATTTAATGAATTATATAAGTATTTAATGGCAATTTGAGTTGATGTGGTTTAGTTAATTATTTGTTGAATAAATAATTAAGGAGCTAAGAAATTAATTATTATGAGATTATATAATAAATTAATTTAATAAGTAAGCTAGAAAGCTTACAGTGATTTAAATAAATTATAATATTTTAAATGGGAAATTGTAATTTAAAATATTAGTTGGTTAAATAAAATTATAATTATAAAAGAAATTATAGTTATGTGATATTAAATTATGTGCTAAAGTAATTTAATAGATTAATATTTTAATTGATTTATTAATTAAATAAAAGTGTGACTAATAACTTTGCTATAAAGGAGTTATTAAAATAAGCTAAAGGACTTTAATTTAGTTTTTGCCAAACATGTCTTATTGCATAATAAGTCTTTAATCTAATAATGTTTTAACAAACAAGGTATAAGGATTAATCCATTTATTTTAATTAGATTTACCAAACAAGGTGTAAGGGTTAATGAGTTATATTATTTTGATTAGCCAAACATGCCTTATGGCTTTTGATTTTCAAATAAAAACATAACTGGTATAATTATACCAGTACTTATATTATATCATTAATATATATTATTACTATATGCGTTATAATATTCTACGTATGTTAGAGTTAGGGAGAAGAAAGACTCATGGAAATTTACAAAGAGAAAAGAAGAGAGGAAGAAAACTAGAGAGAATTTGAGAGAAATTCTAACAGGTTTTGATAAAGGAAATGGAGAAAAGACATTGATAATCAAAAGTATCCATCATCTTCTTAATCAAAGGTAGGAGCTTAACCTTTTCTTTAAAAGCTTAGTTTTCTTCTTCACAAAATGTTCTCTGTGAAATTTTTATAAAAGATAAATTATTGTTATGAATATAGTTTTGTATGATTATTGATTATAAGGTTATTTCATGAGTTATATATGATTATAGATATAGTAATTCATGTATGTATGTGTTTTGTAGAAGCAAATATATTATAGAGTGTTCATATGAAAAAAATATATGAGTATGGCTTAATTTAAAATAGAAATTGAGGTTTAATTAGTTGTTAAATTGATATTTGGAATTGCTAGAGTATGTAAAATCATAATCGTGATGTTTTGAATTTAGTGTTTTGGTTGAAAAACAAAATCACAATGTTGATTTTCTTTGAAAATATCAAAAATAGAGTTTTTGTCAAAAACATTAAAATTGGGTGTTGTATATTTGATGGCTATGTTATTTTATAAGTAGAAGCATGTTAGAAGTCTTCAAAATATGTTTATATGAAGTTTATATGTGTATTACATGATAATCAGTCTATTAGATTCGAGCTTTTTGGCCAATTTGGCTTTTGTTCATGCTGTTGCCGAGTTTGGTCGCCGGATTCTGGACTCTGGCGCCGCAGCGCGGCCCAGCAGTACAAATCTCAGGCCGCAGCGCCGGCGCCATGCCGCAGCGCCAACCAATGGCCTGTGACCCGAGCCGCAGCGCCAACTCAGCGCCGCAGCGCGAACCACAGTGTAAACTGTGGCGCCGCAGCGCGTGTTAGCAGAATGTTCTGGCAGTTTTGTTTTTGTGTACAAAACTTGAAAATAAATGTTATGTACTGATAATAATAATGTTAAATGATAATTTTAGTAGTATTAAATTATGAATGATCATGTTGTTAAGTGTTACCTACTTGTAACATAGTGGATTATGTGAATGGGTAATTTAACCCATATGATGAATACATTTGTTTATATAAATATACAATGTTGGTAATGACTAACTATGTCTGTATGGCATATGTATAGGGTATTAATTCAGGTGGTAAGGGTTTAGCTTGTGCTAAAGGCAAGTTCTCTAACTCAATACTTCATTGCGCAAGTTTTTCTAACTCTATCTTATAATTGAGCTAATTATTGTTTTCAATTCGATTATCTTATAATGATGTAAGTCGTCTATACTTTGGTTTGAGGACAAACAAGTTATTCTTGTATTTCGATTATGAATTTTCATGTATAACTAAATTGCTATGCATGTTTATTATTCAATTCTAATTAACATCGGCTTAGTGTTGTTCAAGTAAGGTATGTTATAGTTATTCAAATTGTATGCTATTAGATTATTCCTAATGCATGACTTGCTATGATTGGTTCAATCACGATTATTCTATAGTATAGTGTTATTGGTTTTATTCAACTACTCCGTAGTTGATGTTCGTTAAACACCAAATTTCCTTGAAAGCTTATCCAAACCAAACTTACTTAGGTGCGGACTTGTATTCTAAATACTGAGATGAACAACTCTTTTAATAGAGGTTTATGCTTAGCGTTGAAATGATTGTGCACAATACATTGTACGAAGGGTTGATCCCCCTAAGTACGTGGAGTCCTTATAGTCTTATGACTGTTAAAGTTTAAGTTGAAAGATTACTTATAACTGTGGACATGATTCGTGGTCATTAGACCCTCAGTAAATGTTAAAGTTTTCAGAAAGTTAATAGAATATATTGTTCAGTTCTATTGAGCCTGATATTGGTAATTGATGTAAAAGTTTAATGATTTACTTATTGTTATTTCAAGTGGGCCTTGTTTGCTCACTCTTGCCTGTAAAATTTTTTACAGCTAAATTTGAAACTGGTGACGTACCGAGCACTAGTAAGGGAAAAGGAAAGATGAATAAATGCAGAAGACTTGTAATAGTTTGACAGTTTATTTTCAGAATTTGGATCAATGATTGTAATGAAGATATTTATTTATCCGCATTTGAATGATTGTTGTTAAATGTTAGATAACCTGGGAGATGTTTATTTAAATCTAATCTTGTATGGGCAGGTTTTCTTTTACTATTCAAGTATATTATGAATGGGTAGTTAGAAATTAATGTTTTGATTACGTGAGTACCAAATCTTGAGGAAATGAAGTACCAAGGTTTGGGGGTGTCACAAAAGTCATATTTGGCCCGTAGTGCATAGATGGACTGCTGATTGGTATCATTATGACTATGTATCGGTATAATCATGACATGTAATGGTACAAATGATGTGGTAAAAGTCTTTATTGGCCCGTAGTAAATTGATGGTCAGTTGTGTAGGGTTTCGGCACAGAAACACACAGCGAAATATAATAATTTACAAAGCAATTTCTGAAACCCAACACATGATCCATGCGAAAAAGAAATAATTCAGTGGTTTAGAATTTATACTGATTATAGAAAACTCTAAAACCGCTTTGAATCTCCAGCGCAATCCGAATGAACTACGTCTCTATGGTATGCACACGAACGCCTACGAATTGTCGCACGATTCTGCAATAAAAGGGAGTTGCGGTACTAGCCACCAAAGGTATGGATTTTATGTTTTCTCTCTAGTCTCTCTCTAAGAGCGACTAGGGTTTCTTAGGTTATGATTATCTAACCTAAATGGCTGCTATATATCATATATATAGTAGTTAATAGGAATTAATCAAAAACCTAATCTAATTAAAATAAAATTCGAATATATATATATATATATATATATATATATATATATATATATATATATATATATATCTTAATTAAGTCTTACTTAATTAATATACCTATATATAAATTATCTTATTAATTTAAATGCTATCAATCATATTAACATATTTAAATCTTTACAATTTAAATTAATTCCCTTTTAATTACGTTCTTTGTGTGTGACCCTATAAGTTATTATTACATTGACAATAATTTTAAAATCATATTATAAAATTATAAACAATGAGCTGCATCTAGTAATGCATCACTGCTACCCAAGTAATAATAAGATCAATGATTTGATGCAATCTTTTCGTGACCAATGTTTCAATATAATTTAATCCTTTTAACCATGACATCATAGGTTAAACTCGAGTCATGGAATGTGTCATACTCTATATAATTTAATCTGAGTTTTCTTGATCAATGAGTAGACTATATGAAACAAATCACTATTTGAGCATGACTATGCATTTCATAGTCCTACTCAATCAAGAGGCCTATGGATATCACCTCTAATATATAGGAGGGTTAAATTCTATCTAGATCACTCATATTCCTCACACGATTCATGATGTACCCAATAATCACCTTTATAGTCCACCCTATTAAAGGTGACCTTTGATGATATCAAAGTACATAAATTTTCGTGCAGTAATATAGTGATTTTAGGTCGGAGGATCATTACATCATTGTCACTGTGAGAATTGCTAATGACACTTCGCATAATGCACCACATAGAATTCTCATGGTGGGTCTGTCCAGTACATCGTTCTCTAACACATACCTATGCATTAACTTAATATCTCATATATTTATGACCAATGAGATTCGGTCATCAATCAATCCACATACTAGTCTCAATGTATCATTGTTTTTCCATCAACAATGATACTCGACTAAGGACATTTAAGAGCAATGATACTAATTGTAATTATATAATCTCATGTTCAAGTCACAAACTTGAAACTATATAATTTGTATCACTATTCTAAGGAATTTTATTATGTTAACATTTATATAACGCAGTAAACAAAACCATAATAAAATCATTCATTTATTCAATCAAATACAATATCAAAATGTTAAGCAATTATATCAAATAATTGGCCTCTAGAGCACAAACTCTAACAAGTTGTTGGCATGATCATGACCACTGGTGATACTAATGAATATCATTGGCCCGTAGTTCATGGATAATTCATGGATGTGATACTAACGAATATCATTGGCCCGTAGTGAATGGATAATTCGATGATGTGGATTATTTATTGAGTTGTGTTACAGCGATAAAACATTGATGATGAACTTTTAAATCATAGAAGATAGTAGATATTATGATCTACTTGACTCTTTTAATGGATTGCTTGTTCCGCTGCAGTTACACTTGTTGTCTATTATATTCTATCAGTTTTACACTGTTGAATGCTAACAATAATTTATTCTGCATTATCTTAGTCATAATATTATTTACTGGGCTAGTTGAGCTTAACATTTGCTTTCATTGTTCTATTCAGAAAATGAAAATATAGCTGGGACTAGTCTGGGAACGGAGTGATGGTCCGAGATGGTGGCTATAGTAGTCCTCACTATTCTATAAAATAATGTGATAATAAATGTAATGAGAACTCCATTTGAGAATGTATATTTTCTACGAGAAAATATTCGTGTTAAAACTCTCAGCTATGTTTTGTCGTATTTTACACGACAGTTGTATAATTAAGTTTGTATTTAAATTATGTACCATATATTTGGCGACTCAGAATGGGTTGTGTATACCTATTTTGGGGGTGTCTGTGACAACCCGAGAATTTCGGATATTTTTAAAAATTTTATTAATTGATGTAAGGTTCAAAATTAGACCTAGACAGAAAATAAGTGTATGCGTTTGATATTTTCATGAAGGAATTTTGAGAAATTAAAATTTCTTTTGGTGAATTATTCAGGATTAAGGGTATAAGTGTATATGTTCTGTGAATATGATATTATAAGTGTACAGAATGTGGTTAAGGGTCAAGGGTTGACCAGATAAATTTTATCAGTGTCCAAACCCTACGTATATATATTTAGAACGTCCACGTTCAGTTAGGAAATTTTATAATTTATAAGAAACCCTAGAAACCGGTTCCGAAAACCCTAATTTCAGTTTCAGGGATTTAAAACCCTAATTCGGATATTAAAAATCCTGATTTGGGAATTTAATTGCAATATATAAGGTTTATATATTTTTAATTGCAAGAAAAATTAGGGATAACCCTAATGATTAAATTAGATTTTTTCTAATAATTTAGAAACCCTAATTTTATGGTTTAAAACCCTAATTGTTTCGTTTAAAACCCTAATGGAACTAATTGATAAATTAGTTATTTTAATTAGGAATTATTTATCCTAATTAATAAGATTTAAATTATGATTTGGAAATTAGAATTTACTTAGAAAATCCTATTATAATCTACAAATATTAATTTTGATTTAGAAAACCTAAATTTGAAAATATCAGAAAATTGACTTTTGAGAATCTTAGGTTTTAACCCTAATGGTCAAACCCTAAGGATTGTAGCTAATGTCTAGAATGCCTTTGAAACTTTAAGTGAAATTACCAAAATGCCCTTTTGTTCCATTAGTGCATTATTGGTGAATTATTTGTGCATTATTGCTAGCCATCTAGAATTTACCTATGTTACTATAGCATTACCAGCAGATCAGCCACTACAAATCCTTCTCTTACAATTCATTACATGAATTGCATTATTAAAGAGAGAGAGAGCGTGCATTATTACTTCATTTTGTGCAACCCACACTTAGCCATATTCTCCCTAGCTCAAACCCACGAATTCTTATAGCATTTCAGTCACTAAAATCAGCCCCATGATTATCAAGAGCAGAATCAAAGATCAGATTCATGAATCAAAGCTCAAAAGGTATAAAAACCCTAAACCTAGAAATCCTTTGATCTTATGTTATTTGTTGTAATTGATTGATTAAAGTTGTGTATTAGGGTGTTAATAAGTGATCTGGGTTGATAGATCATAGATCTATAACATCTAGTTGCACGATTTTGAAGATTTTAAAAATCTAGAAAACTTGAAAATTTTGGCCTGACAGCCATATGTCAGGGCTCATATATCTGTGTATGTTAAGTATTTGTTATGTGTTAAGTTATATACCTATTCTTTGCCATGAGGAGAGTATACTGGAAGTGGAATCAACCTCATACCATGTCTAGAGCTACAGATACAAGCGGTCAAACCTCGTTGACCGAACACGCTTTCTGGAATCTGGGTAAACCCAGAAATCCAGATCGTCTGACAAGCTTTTAAGGCCTTGAATCTTGCTTATTGTTTGTTTTTTTTGGCCATGTTAGTGTTTTCGGGTTATAGTATGGTACAAGAACTACAATATCAAGCCTTTAGAACACTTAGATCGATTACAGAAACAAAGTTATTCCTGGTCAAACGACGTTGACCGATCAGCCATATGAACTTTCTGGAAAACCCAGAAAGTTCAAGATCCGGTTCTTGATCACAACTTTGACCAGCTTGAATCTTGTGTATATGTTGTTTTTAGATCTACCTGTTGATATGTTATTGTATCCGGATATCTCCTCTACAAGACTGAGCCTTTATATCACAGACAATACTCATAGATTCCAAACTATAAGGCTTCAAACTAGCACCCTTGCTACTGCTAGAGTTTCTGGGCAACCCAGAAACTCAAAGACAGCGTTGTCAGAAAGTTGGAAAACACAGATCTCCTTGATATGTTGATTTATGACCAAATTGGTGGTTTGTTATTGTAGTGTTACAATTCAGCTACATGATCAATCTTTAATCTGGCCTAGAAACACAATAGGCTAAGATTTAAATCTGGTCAAACCTCACACCTCGAAGTCTGACATGAAGGCTCAAGAACACCTATGACTACAGAATGTGTCGCTAAAAGCCTATTGCGACGGTTTATTTAGTTTTATTTTCCTAATTTTCGGAAAATGAATAAAAATAGAAATAAATGGTTTTTAATTACTAAAAATACATAATAAATTATGAAAAATTATTTTAAAGCCTGAAAAATAGTTTTTAATTATTTTGAGTATATTTCAAAAATATTTAATATTTTTGGAATATAAAAGGTATTTATTTATTTAATTATAATATTAAATTATTGATTTAAAAATGGTTTTAATTCATGAAAAATCATGAAAAATTATATTATGATGTTAGAAAATATTTTAAGTTATAAAATATAAGTTTTGATATTTTGGCATGAAAATATTAATATTTTATTATTAATATCAATTATCAGATAATAAATTTAATCGTTTAAAAATCATATAAATGTGATTTTAAGGTATTAAAAATACTTTGTAATATTATAAAAATATTATAATATTATGTTATGATTCTCATTAATATTTGATATTAAATAAATATTAATGATTAAGGAATTACGTGGTATTTAATTCATTTAAATACAATATTAATAATTGAAAATGTTGATAAATGATATTAATTATCTGAAAATTATTGTAAGTCTATGAAAATTATCTTGGCTGATAAGAAAATTATCTGTGATAATTGTTTAGTGTTTAGCCAGAGTTTAATTGAACTTGAACTCGTGAATTGTCCGACTAGACCGTCAGAATGATAGAATTGTGTCGGTTTCAACTCGGACTGCAATAGTTTGACTTGATGCTATGTCTTATGTGTATAATAGACTGATAGAATTATATGCTATGTGTTTAGGTTATTCTATGTATATATATAACAATATTATACTGTGATGATATTATTCTAATATTGGAGATTTATATTATTAATATTAGGTCCCAGACGAAGCTTATTATATTGTGTTACGGTAATCAACGGTTCAGGCAAGTTTTCTTTTACTTAACTCTACTAAGAGTTGTTCATTCGGATATACTTATGGTTAATCATCTCTGATTGCCATGTTGAATTGTACTCTGTACATCTTGCATGTATAAGTCAGGTATGAAAGGCTGATCACCTTCATTACCATTTGGTCCAGATATATTATTGTTCTTGTTCAATACTTGTTCAGTCAAAATTTTGTTCGTGCTAATTCACAAATACATTGTGAAGGATAGCCAGCTTATTATTCAGACTCTTTCAATCATGATATATCTTTAAATTGTTTTAAAACTTGCTGGACAACTTTCATGCTCACCCTTGCTATATCATGATAAACATTGCAGATAAGGCGACTGCGTTCGGATACAGAAAAAGGTTAATGCCAAGTTCAGCTTAGGTTAAAATGTGCGGCTAATTTGTAATAGTATAGTTGGATAATATGTTATGTGTTAGATAGTTTACGAATTGTGTATAAGTTAAGGTTACTCGATTTTGGGAAAATGTGTGTAAAGTTTAATGTATAAATAATTTATGTTTATATCTTCCGCAAATAGTTATAGAAATAGTGAACCGAATCCGCGATGATTTGGGACCCGGATACGGGGCTACTACAGTGTCATAATATACACATTAACAACTTGATACAACATCCTATTACATGTTCAACATGTTATCATGCTCTTTAGATTATGTTATACTAGCACACAAAGGACTGCACTTGCATTCGTGCATCCCGACGCCCTCTTATTGCCTTCGAGTGCACAATAGTCCTAATGATGACCATTTTAACCACTAATAACTACATCAAATTAAAAACTTAAAGAACAAAAGTTGTAGGTCTACTCGTCGTCGTTTCGGATCATCTTGAATCGCATCAATCGGAGTTCGTATGAAAATGTTATGCCCATTTTAGTAAAACATGTCCGGTTAGATTTTTTTAACATTTGTAAGCCAGTCTACCCCACCTGACGGGGCAGGAGTTTTGTACTATAATTGTAAGACCCCAAATTATTAATAAATAAAATTTAAATTCCTCTATTTATTATTCTGAAATAGTAAGGGTTGATTTGATTAATGTGGTTAGTTATGGGTAAAATGCGCAAATATTTTAAATAAGCAAGTGGTTATAAAATATTCATTATTGTCGGGGAATATTCGCTTGGTCGTGGAATATTCTTACTGTCGGAGAATATTCGTACGACGGCGCAGTCTTTTGTGGGCCCCATAACAGAAAGCGATTGGATGAAGAAAACGACAAAAATAAGTTGTTTATAAATAACGGCGTAGTTGTTACCGTTAATACTGTTGGAATACCCGGTGGTTAAAACGCAGTAATACGCGTTGTAGCACAGTAGCACACGGTATTACACCAATTATTGAAGAAGGATCTACTCAATAATTATTACAGTAATTACTGTTCAATATTGTATTTTATTGATTCAATATTTGCTGCGTTGATATTTTATATTACTGTTGTTTTAATAATTATCACTACACAGTATTTTCTATTATCGGAGCAATAATTCATATTATCTGAATAATATTATTAGATAACATTATTGGCAATGTCTAGAAAGTTCTGTCTAAGGAGAGGTTTGGTCATCTAATTGCGCGCCAGTAAGGAGAGATCCTTATTGGAAAGCCCCCTCTTTCCTGGGAACGGCCTGGTTGTCAGTACTGTGGTTCTGTAATATTATTTGTGTATAATTAATTATTGATTTATATGATGAGAAAAATAGTGATTTTATGTGGATATAGATGGAGAAAATTTTTAATGTGACAATTGTTGAAAATTAATATTTTATCTTTTTCTGATAAAATAATTTATTTAAATATATTATTTTAATAATATATTGATGGTGATATTTTTACAATGAATGTGGGATATACGAGAATATGAGGAGGAAGAGTATTTTTGTGGCATTAAATGATTAACACATGTTTTGTGTGTTGGTAGACATAATTCTTGACCGAAAATTTATTATTGACTGTAAAATCGCCCGTTTGTGGATTTCGGTCAATTTATGTTTGGAATTTGAAAAAACTTTCTTCTGCAAAGTTGTAGAGAATTGAATTTCCTATAAAAACTCGCGTGATTCGAATTTTCTGATCAAAGGACTATTTATTATGAATTATTGAAGTTCTGAAGTTCCGAAATAATTGATTTTTAGAGTTTAAAATGTTTTTTTTAAGAAAAACGTTTTTTGTTGCAATTGAGTGGCTCACATGTGTTATACATGATCTGAAATTAGATTTCTTAGGTGGGCTTGACAATTTTGTAAATATAATATTATTATATTCAATTTTCTACTTTGGTGTTCTAAGCATTTTCCTATAAATAGGGTGCTTAGGTTAGAATTGAAAATCACACCAGAAACACAAGTTTCTCTCTATTTCTCTCTCTATATCGAGCGTATTCTTGTGAGTATTTGATACTTTGAGTGTTGCTATAAGGTGCAAGTTTCCTTCAGCACTATATCAAGTATTCCAGTCAGAAGTACCGTATTTCCGAGGTAAGGGATGTTATTTCTTCTTAAATGATATTATTTTCTTTAATATCATTATAGCGAAGTATTGATCTAAACTTTTTATCAAATTTAGAACTTTTTATGTCGGGATTACTATTCATGAGTTACTATTCACCAAAAAATGAAATTTTCTTCTTTTTGTCCAAAATATCTATTCTGGATACTAGCTTTGATTGTATCCATGTTTTGATCATTCTTGAATTTTACTCCACTATGATTGTTTATGAGATATTTTTGGACATGGATAAACTGTAATACGAATCCCTAATATTTATTCTTTTGCTTCACTGGATTCGTTTCCTTTAAAATATTTTTCATCATCCTCAGTCCTAAATTATGATATAATTGAATATCTTTGGCCTGTAGTGCAAAGATTGATGATTTCTGATGAATATCTTTGGCCCGTAGTGCAAAGATGAACAAGTGTTGAGATGAACATGATCGACTGGTGATACAAATGAATATCTTTGGCCTGTAGTGCAAAGATGAATATTTGATTAAAGATGGTTATTGATTGTTGTTACAGGGATAAAATATTGATGATGGACTTTTAAATCTTAGAAGATAGTAGAACTCATTCTCTACTTGACTCTTCTAATGGTTTGTTGTTTTCGCTGCGAATATTGATTTAAAACTTGTTGTCTATTGTATTCTATTAAATTTTTCCCTGTTGAAGACTAACGATAATTTGTTGTATATTATCTTAGTCATAATATTCTTTACTGGGCTAGTTGAGCTCACCCTTTTCCTTGTTGTTCCATTTTCTTCTTAGGAGGCAAGAATATAGCGAGTACTAGTCGGGGTTTGGAATGATGGTTCAAGACAGTTATTTTAGTAGTCCTCGCTATTTTGTAAAATAGTATATCAATAAGTATAATGGGGACTTAATTGAGTACGAATACTGTCTAGATGACAATATTTGTATTTAAACTCACAGTATAGGTGTTGTCGTATTTTGTACGACAATTGTAATAATAAAGTTGTAGTTATTTTCTGTACCATGTATTTGGCGACTCAGAATGGGTTGGATGGATTGGACCTGTTTTGGGGGCATCACAGTTGGTATCAGAGCTTAAGGATATGATCTCTGGCGGAGATCGGAGAATAGGACTAGGAGGGGAGAGACGAGTAAATCCTTCGCTAGTGTGTCCTATCTAAGCTTATTTGTTGGTCGGTCATAATATAGGGATATTATGTGATTTGTTAATTTGTTAAATTAACCCTTATTTTATGGCAGTATTTGAGAATGTCGACTGAGAATGTTAACAATGGAGTAAATGAGACGGTGGAGATGCCTATACTCATCAATGAGGAAAACGTGCAACAGGCTGGCAATGTTCCTCCTGTGAACAACACCACTGAGCAGACGATGAACGATGAGATGTTTAGAAGTTTTTTGCAGTTCATGCAAAATCAGACGAGGGAGACTCGTGTACAGAATACGGGTGGAAATGATAACAATGCGCGACTTGTCACAGCCAAGCAATTCAAAGAGTTGGGACCACCAGAATTCTGGGGAAAGCCAGATCCGATTAAGGCGGAGGCATGGGTCAAGCAAATTACCAAGATATTTGATGTCTTGGGATGCACGGAGGAACAGAAGGTTCCATTCGCCACCTTTATGTTCCGTGGCGAGGCAGACTACTGGTGGGAGTCTGTGAAACGTACCCATCCAGCCGCACTCAGCATGTCTTGGGAGACATTTCAGAAACTGTTCAATGACAAGTACTTTCCTGAAAGTATTCGTCATATGAAGGAGGTAGAGTTTATTATACTGGAGCAGAACAACATGACGGTGTCCCAGTACGAGGTGAAATTTGTAGAGTTGTCCAGGTTTGCACCTCATTTGGTAGAGAATGAGGAACGTATGACGCGGATGTTTCTGAGAGGTTTAAAACCCGACATACGTCAATATCTTATTTCTCATAAATTTTCTCTCTATTCAGATGTTGTCAACAGGGCTCAATTATTAGAGCGAGATAGCGAGTATGGTCAATCGAGGGACCACAACCAGGATTATACCGGTGACAGCAGTCATCAGAACAACGATAACCAGCGGAGAAAGAAGAATACGGATAAGAACGGCAACCACTCTGGTGGTAATCGTGGCCATGAATATAGAAGAAGCGAGTTGGGAGGAGATTTTAAAAAGAGGAGATTCAACAATGATAATACGAAGACGTCAGCACCAGCAGCAACTGGTTCCAAGGGAGGAGAACGACCACCGATCATATGCTATAAGTGCGGAAAAGAAGGACATATCAGCCCAAACTGCCCACAACAGTTTAAGGTATGTTATAACTGTGGAAAGGAAAGACATATCGCTCGAGATTGCACTGTAGCGAAACCAAGTCCAACGGGGGTGGTGACTCAAAAAGTTGTCCCAAAAAAGTCAAAGTCTACGGTTCCTGGAAGAGCGTTTTTCGTGACTGGTCAAAATGCGAGGAACCCGAACGAAGTTAGCACGGGTTAGTTAATTATAAATTCTTGCGAAGTTTATACCTTATTAGATACCGGTTCTACCCATTCTTTTATCTCTCCTGCTTGTGCTCAACGTTTAAACTTGACTCCGGAGAAATTAGACTTTGACTTATCTGTTGAAACTCCGTTAGGGGAAACTTTCATCACATCCACTGTTTATAAATCTTGTTTGATCCAAGTTGACACCATCACATTACCTGTTGATCTTATCTCTTTAAAGATACTTGCTTTTGATGTGATTTTAGGAATTGATTGGTTAACTACTCATCATGCCAAAATTGATTGCTTTCATAAGGTTGTTAGTTTTCATATTCCTAAGCAACCTGTTATTCAAATTCAAGTAACCAAACCATTGAAGTCAAACTCTTTCATATCAAGCCGTAAAGTCATTCGTTTATTGAAAAACGGATGTCAAGCTTTCTTAGCTATGTTATGGACTTGAACAAAAATACGTCAGATTTGAATTATATTTCTATTGTTAGTAAATCCCTGACGTATTTCCTGAAGAATTTCTTGGCCTACGCGTGATATTGAATTTTGTATCATCTTTGAATCTGGTACAAAACTCACTTCTAAAATCTCATATCGAATGGCACCTATTGAACTTCAGGAGTTAAAAATCTAACTGTAGAAGTTTGTACCCGAGCCTCTATCTGGTGACTTCCTTTGTGGAATGCACAGAAGCCAGACTCTCTGTAGGGGATGCCATATTCGTGCGGTAGTAAACTGATAGGTGCCATTGTGACGTGATATCCAAGATTGGGATATGAGTCACAGTTGAGAGCAACCTAAGTTAGTAATCGAAATACGTAGCTTTCTAGTTATTATCGGAGATTCGTAAAAGGATTTTCTCGAATCGCTACTCCATTAACTCTGCTGACTCGAAAAGATACAAACTTCGAATGGACCGAGGAATGTGAGAAGAGCTTCCAAGAATTCAACATGCGACACCGACGTTGGCTCGAGCTGTTGAAAGATTTCGATCACACCATCCAATACTATCCTAGAAAAGTAAACGTGGTAGCTGACGCATTGATCGTATGCGAGTACGAGTGCGATATTGTTGAACACAAAGACCTATTTTGTATAATTTATAAATGATAGAGATAGAGTTAATGACTCTAGGGATCCACGTGATGATATGCGAGTAAAATCGACTTTAATCGATAACGTTAAAGCCACTCAAGCTACAGACCTGGAGCTGATGAATATAAAGAAGAAGGTGCAAGAATGTGTTATTCTAGAAGTAAGAGTCGATGAAGAGAAGAAAGCTCAAGCCTTCAATTTATTTGAAATCCTCGATCGAGTAGGAACTGTGGCCTATAGACTCGCCTTAACGCTAAGTATGTCACGTGTTCATAACGTTATTTACGTATCGATGTTACGTAAATATGTGGACGACCCGAACCACGTTATTGAGTTAGAACCAAACGAGATAGCTGAAGACTTAACGTACGAAGAGGTACCTGTCAAGATCTTGGATAGGAAGGAGCATGTCCTACGCACGAAGGTCATACCACAAGTTAAAGTTTTGTGGAGAAACCATGCTATTGAGGAAATGACCTGGGAGTTGGAAACGGAAATGAAAGCGAGGTATCCTCATCTTTTCGAAACACCAGGTACGTATGTCAATTTCGAGGACGAAATTTCATAAGGAGGGGAGGTTGTAAGACCCCAAATCATTAATAAATGAAATTTAAATTCCTCTATTTATTATTCTGAAATAGTAAGGGTTGATTTGATTAATGTGGTTAGTTATGGGTAAAATGCGCAAATATTTTAAATAAGCAAGTGGTTATAAAATATTCATTATTGTCGGGGAATATTCGCTTGGTCGTGGAATATTCTTACTGTCGGAGAATATTCGTACGATGGCGCAGTCTTTTGTGGGCCCCATAACAGAAAGCGATTGGATGAAGAAAACGACAAAAATAAGTTGTTTATAAATAACGGCGTAGTTGTTACCGTTAATACTGTTGGAATACCCGGTGGTTAAAACGCAGTAATACGCATTGTTGCACAGTAGCACACGGTATTGCACCAATTATTGAAGAAGGATCTACTCAATAATTGTTACAGTAATTACTGTTCAATATTATATTTTATTGATTCAATAATTGCTGCGTTGATATTTTATATTACTGTTGTTTTAATAATTGTCACTACACAGTATTTTCTATTATCGGAGCAATAATTCATATTATCTGAATAATATTATTAGATAACATTATTGGCAATGTCTAGAAAGTTCTGTCTAAGGAGAGGTTTGGTCATCTAATTGCGCGCCAGTAAGGAGAGATCCTTATTGGAAAGCCCCCTCTTTCCTGGGAACGGCCTAGTTGTCAGTACTGTGGTTCTGTAATATTATTTGTGTATAATTAATTATTGATTTATATGATGAGGAAAATAGTGATTTTATGTGGATATAGATGGAGAAAATTTTTAATGTGACAATTGTTGAAAATTAATATTTTATCTTTTTCTGATAAAATAATTTATTTAAATATATTATTTTAATAATATATTGATGGTGGTATTTTTACAATGAATGTGGGATATATGAGTATATGAGGAGGAAGAGTATTTTTGTGGCATTAAATGATTAACACATGTTTTGTGTGTTGGTAGACATAATTCTTGACCGAAAATTTATTATTGACTGTAAAATCGCCCGTTTATGGATTTCGGTCAATTTCTGTTTGGAATTTGAAAAAACTTTCTTCTGCAAAGTTGTAGAGAATTGAATTTCCTATAAAAACTCGCGAGATTCGAATTTTCTGATCAAAGGACTATTTATTATGAATTATTGAAGTTCTGAAGTTCCGAAATAATTGATTTTTGGAGTTTAAAATGTTTTTTTTTAAGAAAAACGTTTTTTGTTGCAATTGAGTGGCTCACATGTGTTATACATGATCTGAAATCAGATTTCTTAGGTGGGCTTGACAATTTTGTAAATATAATATTATTATATTCAATTTTCTGCTTTGGTGTTCTAAGCATTTTCCTATAAATAGGGTGCTTAGGTTAGAATTGAAAATCACACCAGAAACACAAGTTTCTCTCTATTTCTCTCTCTATATCGAGCGTATTCTTGTGAGTATTTGATACTTTGAGTGTTGCTATACGGTGCAAGTTTCCTTCAGCACTATATCTAGTATTCCAGTCAGAAGTACCGTATTTCCGAGGTAAGGGATGTTATTTCTTCTTAAATGATATTATTTTTTTCAATATCATTATGGCGAAGTATTGATCTAAACTTTTTATCAAATTTGAAACTTTTTATGTCGGGGTTACTATTCATGAGTTACTATTCACGAGTTACTATTCATCGAAAAATGAAATTTTCTTCTTTTTGTCCAAAATATTCTTTTTGTCCAAAATATCTATTCTGGATACTAGCTTTGATTGTATCCATGTTTTGATCATTCTTGAATTTTACTCCACTATGATTGTTTATGAGGTATTTTTGGACATGGATAAACTGTAATACGAATCCCTAATATTTGTTCTTTTGCTTCACTGGATTCGTTTCCTTTAAAATATTTTTCATCATCCTCAGTCCTAAATGATGATATAATTGAATATCTTTGGCCTGTAGTGCAAAGATTGATGATTTCTGATGAATATCTTTGGCCCGTAGTGCAAAGATGAACAGGTGTTGAGATGAACATGATCGACTGGTGATACAAATGAATATCTTTGGCCTGTAGTGCAAAGATGAATATTTGATTAAAGATGATTATTGATTGTTGTTACAGGGATAAAATATTAATGATGGACTTTTAAATCTTAGAAGATAGTAGAACTCATTCTCTACTTGACTCTTCTAATGGCTTGCTGTTTCCGCTGCGAATATTGATTTAAAACTTGTTGTCTATTGTATTCTATTAAATTTTTCCCTGTTGAAGACTAACGATAATTTGTTGTATATTATCTTAGTCATAATATTCTTTACTGGGCTAGTTGAGCTCACCCTTTTCCTTGTTGTTCCATTTTCTTCTCAGGAGGCAAGAATATAGCGAGTACTAGTCGGGGTATGGAATGATGGTTCAAGACAGTTATTTTAGTAGTCCTCACTATTTTGTAAAATAGTATATCAATAAGTATAATGAGGACTTAATTGAGTATGAATACTGTCTAGATGACAATATTTGTATTTAAACTCACAGTATAGGTGTTGTCGTATTTTGTACGACAATTGTAATAATAAAGTTGTAGTTATTTTCTGTATCATGTATTTGGCGACTCAGAATGGGTTGGATGGATTGGACCTGTTTTGGGGGCGTCACAATAATAACCCGCCGGGGCAAGGCCCCCGCTGGGACGAGTCAAAAATATACTGGTACGCCCGCCGGGGCAGGGGTACCCAGTGTTAGCCTCTGCAGTTCGCGAACGAACACTGCAGAAAGCCAAATTAGGCCTAAAAACTCATTTCTAACAACCATTCCAACTTACTCAAGTTGTAATATGTTTATAAAAAAATAAAATAATTTTTCTAACATGTTTCTAACCATATAAACAAAAAAAATTACAACATTTAATTTCACTATTTCTATTATTTCTTCTTCTTTTGACATTAATAATGAAATTCATCACTGTGAATTCGTTTTACAACCAAAACAACTAATTTAACCCATAATGTTTTCGTTTCTTCATGTCTTTTCACAATCAACCAACAATTGCTAGTTTATTATATGAATTGAACATCAATTTTAATTCTAAAATAAGTCATATCACACACACACACACACACACACATACGCACGCACACACACACACACACACACACACACACACACACACACACACACACATATATATATATATATATATCACTGTAATTCAAATTTCATCACTTTAAACATATTTCCATTACGTTAATTACTCTAAATCATGAATGAATGATATAAAACAGTTTATAATCATCTACTAACACATAACAACTCATAATTTCCACAATTATTCATAAAATATCAATCACAGAGAACTTTTGACAAAATAAAAATAAAACCTTAGAAGATAGGATTATACCTTTGATTTATTGTTTAGGTTAACTATAAGATGATTACAACTACCCTTCTTGTTCTTGCAGAACTTCTCTTCACAATTTATCTCTCAAACTCTCTCATTTCTCTCTTCTTTCTCTTCTTTGCTCTCCGTTTTCTTCTGTTCTTTCTTAGGCTGTCTTTCTAACTTAGTGTAAAACAAAATACAAAACTGATATACGTATATAATATTAGCGTTTATAACTGATAATACATAACTCCCCTCTTTTAATATATGTCAGTTATATGTAATTTTTATTTATTATATTTTTTAACCATAAGGCCTTGTTTGGCAAAACAAGATTAAAATAAGAATTTCAAAAGCTCTAAGTCTATGTTTGGTAAAACCAAATTACAACTCTTTTAATTTATTTTCATAACTCATTTATAATATAGTTTATTGTCCCACTTAATTTAAATAAATTCCAATATTAAAATTTAATTAAATTAAAACTAACAACAACTTATTAAATCAATTTGCCACATAACCCAATACAACAAAATTATAATTTTCATTATAATTTTATTCAATAAATTAATACATCACTTTAATTACTAAATAAAATTAAAACAACATTATAGCAATTCATTTAATCCTTATCAACTCTCTAATTTAATTATTAAATTAAATTAAAATACTATCTCATAATAATTAATTCATCACTCTTTTATTTTAATTAACTTCAAAATACCAAATTATCAATTATCAACTTAATTAACATATTATCTTAATTAAGTTAATTCCCAAAACTCATAAATTAAAATATTTATTTAATTCAATAAATATTTGAAATTACAAATAAAATTCTAAATTGTTACATCATTCCCTATCAGTAATATATCGTCAACATATAACACAAGGAATGAAATAGCGATCCCACTAACTTTCTTGTACACATATGGTTCATCCTTATTTTTGATAAAATCAAACTCTTTAATTTTATCATCAAAACGGATGTTCCATCTACGAGAAGCTTGCTTCAATCCATAAATGGATCGTTGTAGCTTTCAGACTTGATTTGTTCCAACTGTTAAAACAAATCCCTCTAGTTGTGTCATATACACATCCTCCTCAAATTTCTCATTGAGGAAGGTCGTTTTTACGTCCTTCTGCCAGATTTCGTAGTCGTTGTAAGCTGCAATCGCAAGTAAAATCCAAATGGACTTGAGCATCGCCACTGGTGAGAAGTTTTCATCATAGTCAACTTGTGACACCCCTAAATCTGGGTACTTCATTCTCCTAAGACTTGATGTTCACTATCCATACATTCATACTATCTACCCAAATAAAATAACATTTAAACCATAAATCCTCCCTTTAAAGGGTTACATCCTTAATCCAAAAATATCCTAGGTTGTCTAACCTTAAACATAAATCAAGTGCGGAAATAAAATTATTACATCACATCATTAATTAAAAGTCTATCATCTTAATAATAAATGAAATTACAAGTCTTCATCACTTGTACATTTTCCCTTTCCTTTGCTAGTTGTAGGTTCGCTGACCTTCTCAACTTTAGCTGCAATGATTATATTTATGCAAGAGTGAGCAAAACAATTGCTCACTAGATATAACAATAAATCGACAAAAGAATAATAACTGCCAATGAACAGGCTCATCAATACTGAATAGTACTCTATCAATGATAACCAACAACGAGAATCAAATTAAGAAATATGTCTGAGGGTCATAAGACCACGAACTATGCCCACGGTTACCAGTAATCTTTCAACTTTAACCTTAACAGTTATACTGTAGGGACATCACGTACTTAGGGGGATCAGCCCTTCGTACCATGTATTGTGCACAAACATCTTAACGCATTGCGTATCCCCTATAATAGGGTAGTTCTTCTCTGTTTTAGAGTATAAGTCCGCACCAAATAAAGTTTTGTTTGGATAAGTTTTCAAGGGTAATTTAAAGTTTAACGATCATCAACTAGAGGACTAGTTGAATCAATAATGTTTGATAGCACAACAGATGTTTAATAACAACATAGTATAGAACAATTGAGAATCACAGATGAATTGACTATATACTAAACTCACGCTTGAAAATAACTATAGAGCATAAGCATTAAAAAGAATGAATAAAATGATAAACCTTTGCTAAAACAACAATAAGCTAGGTCTATGATCTTGTCAAATTAGAAAGTTCATCACTGGATATACACTAATTGATAGCAAGTTGGAAACAAAGCTTGCTCAACATGATAATAACTTATGTGAATTGATTGAAGTACGACAATTCAATACTAGGAATTAAAGTTGAAGAAACATTTACTACAAAAGAATGAACTAAGAAAACTTGTTAAACTGTAAACAAGTTAGAGTAAATCAACAATGATTAGAATTCCAATGAACTAGAGTTAAAACATGCTCAATGTAATAATAGAACTAGCTCAACGAAAGTGTAGAGTTAGAAAACTTGCCTCAAGCGTAAGCTATAATATTAAAACTCACGTTCACCTATATATTTTAGTGGAATCACAATATCTATTAGACATGTTAACATCCACTTACAAAATAACACCCATTTCTAGATAAACTTATTAATTTAGTACAAATCTTACCTCACCTCACAAGTGTACGTTTCATAACACTTATTCATTGATGAATAAGTTTCTTAAATCATACATAATATTTTCATAACTTACTAGCTTTACATTTTAGAGTTACTAACCACATGATACGTTTCTGTTTTAACCTTGTTATTACACATCTGACACATGAACATAATATTAAGCTAAGTTACAATGAATGTCCAAAGTCTGCAGAAGTAGCAGACTTCACTGTTTGTGACTGGCTATTGGCGCGATCGCGCCAGTATTATACTGGATTACAGCGCGCCCGCACTACACACCAGTTGTAGTTTTTACAGTTGGAGATTTGACACTGTTTTTAGGCCAACTAACACGAATTTCACTCACAAAACAGTGAAACTAACACATATGATTGGTATAGAACTATCACAAACATATTTCCTCACATTTTCATCAATGTAGAACAATTTAACAACAATTTTAACTAATTTAATTTCTTAAATTTCATGTTTTCATATAAAAACTTAATTTTTGACATCCTTTATAGAAATCATCACTGTGATCACAATTATTGTTCAAATTACTTCGTTCAAACTATGTTTTCTTCGTTTCTTAATGAACTAGCATAATCAAAACTCAATTGACAGATTAACCACTAACTTTGGTACTTTCATAAGCCACCTGAGAAACTATATACGATCATTACTTTTTTTCATTTTTAACTGTAATTAGTATACGAATTCTTGTTTACATACAAACTCAAACATAACCAACACATATAAGCATCACAATTCAGTTGTATAGAAACAATTCAACAAAACATATAGGTTATGCCGTAAATATATATATATATATATATATATATATATATATATATATATATATATATATATTACTAAGGTTTAAATAAAATACCTTCACTTAGCTTGTAATCCTTGCTAAAATCGTTGAAAATTGCTTTGGAAATGCTCAAGTTCTCTCTCAATTCTCTCAACTCTCTCTGAAATCTTACGCTTAGCAAATAGTTTATGCATAAAACCAAACTGATAAACCAATGCGTAAAAAGAAACTGATATGGTCGTAATAAGCCTAATCAGTTACAAAATATAACGTATAGTTTTAAATATATTATATTTATTATTTATTTTATTTTATTTATTTTATTATAATTTAAAATTTTAAAAATCCAAAAGCCATAAGGCTTTGTTTGGCAAAACCACTTTAAAATTTAAAGATTTAATGTATTTAAGCCTTGTTTGACAAAACTAAATTAAATTACTTTAATTATTTTAATAAACAATTTAGTTTATAATTTATAATCACATATTATTTATTTGAATTTTCATATCCAACATTAATCAAATAAATTAATTATACATGCCATATTTTAAATAAATATTCCACTTAAATAATTATCACAAACTTATAATTTCATTATAATTCTATTTAATAATTTAACACAACAATTTAAATTATTAAATTAAAACAACAACATAACATCTCATGTTATATTATAACTTTTTAAATTATAAATTATTTTAATTTAGAATATTATCTAATAAATTTAGATTCATAAATATTTACTAATAATAACCACATCAATAAAATATTTATTTCATCAATTTTAACAATAAACACATCAAATAAATATTTATATAATTCAATAAATATTTAATATATTTAATATTACAATTTAAAATTCTGGATTGTTACATCATTCCCTCCTTACAAGGATTCTGCACCTAGAATCACCACTTAAACAATCAAATTGTCACATTCTTCCATTCTTACAAAGATTCTGTCCCCAGAATCGAATACACAGATTAAACAAATAACTTAGGATAATTCTTTATCATTTCAGCTTCGAGTTCCCACGTCGTAGCCTCTTCGACATTGTGGTTCCTCCATATCACCTTCATAGAAGGTATCACTTTATTCCTGAGCACTTGTTCTTTCCTGTCGACTATCTGGATAGGAATCTCTTTGTAAGATAAATTTTTACTGAACTGCAACGGTTCGTACTCGATCACATGCTTGTAATCGGGTTTATACGGTCGCAACACCGATACATGAAAAACGTTGTGAACATGTTCTAATTCTGGAGGTAAATGTACCTCATAAGCCACCTCCCCCACTCTTCGTAATATCTCGAAAGGTCCAATCAACCTTGGGCTTAGCTTTCCTTTCTTGTCAAAACGAATTTTCCCCTTCCAAGGAGAAACTTTCTGGAACACGAAATTTCCTGCTTCAAATTCGCGATTCTGCCTGTGTTGATCAGCATACTTCTTCCCTCGATCTTGAGCAGCTACCAATCTTGCTCTGATGAGTTTTATAACTTCAGCAGTCTGTTGTACCAGTTCTGGTCCTAACAGTTGACGTTCACCAACTTCATCCTAGCACAACGGAGTTCTGCATTTCCTACCGTATAACGCCTCGTATGGCGGCATACCAATGCTTGCATGGTAACTGTTATTGTATGCAAATTCCACCAACGGTAAAGGATCATCCCAGTTTCCTATGAAGTCCATGATACACGCTCTGAGCATATCTTCTAACGTCTAGATTGTTCGTTCGCTTTAACCATCGATTTGCGGATGATATGATGTACTCATCTTTAGTTGCGTTCTCATGCATTTCTGTAGCCTCTTCCAGAAATTTTAGGTGAACCTCGGATCTCTATCTGATACTATTGACACTGGAACTCCATGTCTCGACACGATCTCTTTAACGTACAGTTTGCCAGTTGATCAAGGTTAAACCTAATCTTTATTGGCAAAAAGTGGGCTGATTTCGTTAATCTATCCACTACCACCCAAATTCTATCGTATCCCTTCTGAGTCGTTAGAAGACCTACCACAAAATCCATTATGATATGCTCCTATTTCCATTCTGATATTTCCAATGGTTGAAGTAACCCGCTTGACCTTTGATGTTTTGCCTTTACTCTTTGACATGTTAAAGACTTTGCAACATATTCTGCAACGTCTCTTTTCATATTTGGCCACCAAAAATGTCGTCAAAAATCTTGATACATTTTCGTACTTCTAGGATGTATCGAATATCTTGAGTTATGAGCCTCTGTCAAGATGTCTTCTTTAATATCCGGTATTGCTGGAACCCAAATTCGTCCCTCGAATCTTTGCATTCCTTCTGTATCAAGTTTATACTTCATCTCTTTACCCTCGACCACACTTTTCTTTATTTTTCTGCATTCATCATCTTTTAATTGAGCATTCTTCACTTTGTCCACCAAAGTTAGACTAGCTTCCATCTGGTACAATTTTTCATTGAATTCTTTTGGAAATTTGATTTCCAACTCTAGCCTTGCCATCGCTGAAATAAGCTCCTCCTTATTGGTTAACAACATTAACTTCTCACGACCCTTTCTACTCAAGGCATCCGTAACCACGTTTGCTTTGCCCGGATGATAAAAGATTTCGCAATCATAATCTTTTATTAATTTCATCCATCTCCTTTGACGCATGTTTATGTCCTTCTGTGTGAAAATATACTTCAGACTTTTATGGTCTGTGTAGATCTCACATTTTTCTCCATAGAGATAGTGTCTCCATATCTTCATAGCAAACACAACCGCCGCCAACTCTAAATCATGAGTCGGATACCCTTTCTCATAGTCTTTTAACTGCCTTGATGCATACGCAATGACCTTGCCGTTTTGCATAAGGACACAACCCAACCCTTTATGTGAAGCATCACTATAGACCATAAAGTTTCCTGTATTATCTAGTAATGACAATACAGGTGCCACACTGAGCCTCTTCTTCAACTCCGTAAAACTTTCATCGCATTTTTCCGTCCAAACGAATTTTACAAAATTTCTCGTCAAATTTGTCATCAGAGTGGCAATCTTGGAAAAATCTTGAATAAACCATCTGTAATATCCTACCAATCCCAAGAAACTTCTTACTTCTGATGGAGTTCTTGGTTGTTCCCAATTTATCACAGCTTCTACTTTTGATGGATCCATTGAAATCCCATCCTTGTCAATCACATGCCCAAGAAATTGTACACGCTCTAGCCAAAATTCACATTTAGAGAATTTTGCGTACAACTTTTCTTTTCTCAGCGTCTCTAGCGTTAAACGTAAATGTTCCATGTGTTCTTCTTGAGATTTAGAGTACACCAGAATATCATCGATGAACACCACCATAAACTTGTCTAAAAATGGTTTAAACACCCTGTTCATCAAATCCATGAACACTGCAAGGGCGTTTATCAAACCAAAAGACATCACCAAAAATTTGTAATGTCCATACCGAGTTCGGAATGTCGTCTTCGGTACATCCTCCTTCCTCACTTTCAATTGGTGATACCCACTTCTCAAATCTATTTTCGAGAAATATCTAGCACCTTTCAGTTGATCAAACAAGTCATCTATTCTTGGCAACGGATATTTATTTTTAATAGTGACTTTATTCAATTCCCTATAATCAATGCAAAGACGCATTGACCCATCCTTCTCCTTCACGAATAACACCGGCGCTCCCCACGGTGATACATTAGGCTGAATACATTTCTTGTCTAGAAGCTCTTGTAGTTGTACCATTAGTTCCTTCATCTCTACCGGAGCCATTCTGTACGGGGCCTTCGATATTGGAGCAGTTCCTGGTGCTAAATCGATCACGAACTCAATTTCTCTATCAGGCAAATGTCCTGGCAAATCTTCCGAAAACACGTCTACAAAATCCTTAACAACTGGTATCTCCTCCAATTTCATCTCCTTATTCTTTTGAGTATCGACTATGTAGGCTAAATATCCTACACAGCCTTGACTCAATAATTTCTTGGCCTGCTTAATCATCAGACATCTCATTTATCTAGGCGATTTGCTACCATAGAAAACTACCTTTGACTGAGTCATAAGGTTTATACACTTCTTTTGGCAGTCAATTATCGCTCCATAATTGAATAGCTAATCCATTCCAAATATAACATTGAATTCTCTGAGTTTTATCGTGATTAAATCTACTGTCATAATATTCACCCTACAGTTCTTGTATACAAACTTAACAGGAATTAGCTCCCTATTCGCAATTTCTATTTGTAAAGGGAAATGAAACTCTGCACTAGGTATTTCTAACCTCTTAGCAAATTTATCAGATATAAACGAGCAAGTAGCACCCGGATCAAATAATACGTATGTATTTATATCATTGATTGGGATAATACCTGACACGACATCTTTTGAATGTACCGCGTCCTGCACCGACATATTGAAGGTTCTGGCTGTGGGCTTATTTGTTGATGTTGGTCCAGCAATAGTCAGTGTACGTCCACCGTCATTTCCTTTGCTTCCAGTTGTCTCACCAGATTTCTTCTTTGGACACTTACGAGCGAAATGGTCTTTCAACCCGCAGGTGTAACAAGCACAGTTAAAGTACACCCGTTTCCCCCTTAAGCACATACCTACGTGAAACTTTCCGTATGTAGCACGTGTGTCCATCTTCTTCTTCTGCTGGTTACCTTGTTGATTCCCAGCCCCCACGTTTGCATTCCACTTCCTCTTCAAATTATTGTTACCATTCCCACCATTACCACCACCACCATTCTTAGCTTCACCTTCATTCTTCTTCTTTCTCTGCTCTTGATTGTGCATTGTTACAGCCTCGCCTCCACTCTTAGCGAGAATTGCTTTCTCAAGCACTGCTGTAAAAGTCTTTAACTGGAACAGGGAAATCCTACTGTACAACCAGGGCTTCAGTCCCTGCTCGAATCTTATTGCCGTACGTTCATACGTATTCACTTGTTATGGTGCAAACATTGCTAACTCGTTGAATTTTGCAGCATATTCTGACACCATCATTGTACCATGTTTTAGTTCTAGAAAATGCACTTTCATCTGATTCTTTGAACTTTCTGGGAAATAGGTCTCAAAGAATATTTCCTTGAACCATTCCCAAGATATTACCCCTTGACATCCTCGAGTTTTATTGGCTTGCCACCAATAACTAGCCTCTGCTTTTAACATGAATGTTGCAAAAGCAGTCTTCTAATTATCCCCTACCCTAGCAACATCGAAAACCTTCTCTATCTCTATGATCCAGGTCTGTGCCTCAACCGGATTCATGGACCCACGGAACTCTGGTGGCCCAACCGCCTTGAAATCCTTAAATGTTGCAGCTTGATTCTGTGGCAGATTCTGTAATGCTCCCGTCAGTAGCGTTACGAATTCCTGAACTAGATTAGCCTCAGCATTATTGTTATTGGTAGGTCCCTGTCGTGGTTGACGTCTTAGAGGCATTTTCTGTTAAAATACACCCATTGGATTCTATTCAATCTTTTAAGTATCATATACTTGAGTTGCACATCATAAAAGATTATCATCACAAAACACATAACACTTTGAATAAAATAAAATAATAACTTTTATTCTTTCATAATCTTTTTGAAAACATCATAACAATAGAATTACTGCTATTTACATTACTTTCCTGAACTACTAAAGTTCCAGGATAACATCATCACTATATCCCATAGGTTACATCACACTTGGGATTTACATAATATTTATCATATTAATAATTTCATATCAAGTACATTCCCTACAATATCCTACTAAGATACTGCGTAGCTTTATGACGTTCTTCTTCCATAATACGAAACATTGTTCGGCGATCTAATATAAATGATGGCAGCGTCTCGAACTGAATAGGATAACCCATGACCCGATCTTGAGCTCGATTGATCACAGTGTTGAATACGTTATTCATCTCCTCCATATTCATCCTATTTGCTTGTGTGTCTCTTCCTTCTATCCCGGCTCATTGATAAGCATCCTCGTACGCGTCTTCGGCTCTTGCCCTCTTAGTCGATTCCTCCCTCAACAAGTTCTTCAGCTCTGCGATTTCCGCTGTCATTCGTTCATTCTCTTCTTTGGTGTGAACCAACTTCTCTTCGACATTATTCAGACGTTCCTCTTGATCCTGAATCTCGTTGTCCTTCTGCGCCATTGCGATCTGCTGTTTAGCTACTATCTCCTGTAACTCCTCGACGCTATCCTGAAGTTCCACATTGCGGTCGTATACTTCGTCGTACATACGGCCAGTTATCAAGTAAAGTGGAATCTCTTCCTCCTCGTCCTCCTCGTCCGTCTCTGTCTCATCATCCTCATCAGGTAAACCCTCCGGCTCAACCACTGTGACCAACGGAGCTGACTCCCATGGCAGTAGTTCTTCCCACACTACCAGAATATCTCGAGGCTCCTCCTCTCTAGGCATCTGGGATCCTTCCTCCCTAGCCTGACTAGATTCTCCTACATTAGCCATCCTGACAACAAAATTTTAAGTTTTAATTACTAATCATTACTACTCGACACTCACGAGCACATAAGTTGTAATCACATAAGTATTTTATTACTTTTCCCTTAAAACTCGATAAGAGTTTATCACTACTATCTTTTCAAAGGTTACTTCCTAAGGCTTTTTTCCACCTAAGGTTCATAACCTAAAGCTTTGATACCAACCTGTGACACCTCCAAATCTGGGTACTTCATTCCCCTAAGACTTGGTGTTCACTATCCATACATTCATAATATCTACCCAAATAAAATAACATTTAAACCATAAATCCTCCCTTTAAAGGGTTACATCCTTAATCCAAAAATATCCCAGGTTGTCTAACCTTTAACATAAATCAAGTACGAAAATAAAATTATTACATCACATCATTAATTAAAAGTCTATCATCATAACAATAAAAGAAATTACAAGTCTTCATCACTTGTATATTTTCCCCTTTCCTTTGCTAGATGTAGGTTCGTCGACCTTCTCAAATTTAGCTGCAATGATTATATTTATGCAAGAGTGAGCAAAACAATTGATGATTACATTTAGGTTAACTATAAGATGATTACAACTACCCTTCTTGTTCTTGCAGAACTTCTCTTCACAATTTATCTCTCAAACTCTCTCATTTCTCTCTTCTTTCTCTTCTTTGCTCTCCGTTTTCTTCTGTTCTTTCTTAGGCTGTCTTTCTAACTTAGTGTAAAACAAAATACAAAACTGATATACGTATATAATATTAACGTTTATAACTGATAATACATAACTCCCCTCTTTTAATATATGTCAGTTATATGTAATTTTTATTTATTATATTTTTTAACCATAAGGCCTTGTTTGGCAAAACAAGATTAAAATAAGAATTTCAAAAGCTCTAAGTCTATGTTTGGTAAAACCAAATTACAACTCTTTTAATTCATAACTCATTTATAATATAGTTTATTGTCCCACTTAATTTAAATAAATTCCAATATTAAAATTTAATTAAATTAAAACTAACAACAACTTATTAAATCAATTTGCCACATAACCCAATACAACAAAATTATAATTTTCATTATAATTTTATTCAATAAATTAATACATCACTTTAATTACTAAATAAAATTAAAACAACATTATAGCAATTCATTTAATCCTTATCAACTCTCTAATTTAATTATTAAATTAAATTAAAATATTATCTCATAATAATTAATTCATCACTCTTTTATTTTAATTAACTTCAAAATACCAAATTATCAATTATCAACTTAATTAACATATTATCTTAATTAAGTTAATTCCCAAAACTCATAAATTAAAATATTTATTTAATTCAATAAATATTTGAAATTACAAATAAAATTCTAGATTGTTACATCATTCCCTATCAGTAATATATCGTCAACATATAACACAAGGAATGAAATAGCGATCCCACTAACTTTCTTGTACACACATGGTTCATCCTCATTTTTGATAAAATCAAACTCTTTGATTTTATCATCAAAACGGATGTTCCATCTACGAGAAGCTTGCTTCAATCCATAAATGGATCGTTGTAGCTTTCAGACTTGATTTGTTCCAACTGTTAAAACAAATCCCTCTAGTTGTGTCATATACACATCCTCCTCAAATTTCTCATTGAGGAAGGTCGTTTTTACGTCCTTCTGCCAGATTTCGTAGTCGTTGTAAGCTGCAATCGCAAGTAAAATCCAAATGGACTTGAGCATCGCCACTGGTGAGAAGTTTTCATCATAGTCAACTTGTGACACCCCTAAATCTGGGTACTTCATTCTCCTAAGACTTGATGTTCACTATCCATACATTCATACTATCTACCCAAATAAAATAACATTTAAACCATAAATCCTCCCTTTAAAGGGTTACATCCTTAATCCAAAAATATCCTAGGTTGTCTAACCTTAAACATAAATCAAGTGCGGAAATAAAATTATTACATCACATCATTAATTAAAAGTCTATCATCTTAATAATAAATGAAATTACAAGTCTTCATCACTTGTACATTTTTCCCTTTCCTTTGCTAGTTGTAGGTTCGCTGACCTTCTCAACTTTAGCTGCAATGATTATATTTATGCAAGAGTGAGCAAAACAATTGCTCACTAGATATAACAATAAATCGACAAAAGAATAATAACTGCCAATGAACAGGCTCATCAATACTGAATAGTACTCTATCAATGATAACCAACAACGAGAATCAAATTAAGAAATATGTCTGAGGGTCATAAGACCACGAACTATGCCCACGGTTACCAGTAATCTTTCAACTTTAACCTTAACAGTTATACTGTAGGGACATCACGCACTTAGGGGGATCAGCCCTTCGTACCATGTATTGTGCACAAACATCTTAACGCATTGCGTATCCCCTATAATAGGGTAGTTCTTCTCTGTTTTAGAGTATAAGTCCGCACCAAATAAAGTTTTGTTTGGATAAGTTTTCAAGGGTAATTTAAAGTTTAACGATCATCAACTAGAGGACTAGTTGAATCAATAATGTTTGATAGCACAACAGATGTTTAATAACAACATAGTATAGAACAATTGAGAATCACAGATGAATTGACTATATACTAAACTCACGCTTGAAAATAACTATAGAGCATAAGCATTAAAAAGAATGAATAAAATGATAAACCTTTGCTAAAACAACAATAAGCTAGGTCTATGATCTTGTCAAATTAGAAAGTTCATCACTGGATATACACTAATTGATAGCAAGCTGGAAACAAAGCTTGCTCAACATGATAATAACTTATGCAAAGTGATTGAAGTACGACAATTCAATACTTGGAATTAAAGTTCAAGAAACATTTACTACAAAAGAATGAACTAAGGAAACTTGTTTAACTGTAAACAAGTATGAGTAAATCAACAATGATTAGAATTCCAATGAACTAGAGTTAAAACATGCTCAATGTAATAATAGAACTAACTCAACGAAAGTGTAGAGTTAGAAAACTTGCCACAAGCGTAAGCTATAATATTAAAACTCACGTTCACCTACACATTTTAGTGGAATAACAATATATATTAGACATGTTAACATCCACTTATAAAATAACACCCATTTTTAGATAAACTTACTAATTTAGTACAAATCTTACCTCACCATACATATTTCAGAATCACAAATGTACGTTTCATAAAACTTATTCGTTGATCAATAAGTTTCTTAAATCATATATAACAATTTCACAACTTACTAGCTTTACATTTTAGAGTTACTAACCACATGATATGTTTCTGTTTTAACCTTGTTATTACACATCTGACACATGAACATAACATTAAGCTAAATTACAATGAATGTCCATAGTCTGCAGAAGTAGCAGACTTCACTGTTTGTGACTGGCTACTGGCGCGACCGCGCCAGTATTATACTGAATTACAGTGCTCCCCCGCGACAGCTGCGTGTTAGGTTTGTAATATTCATGAACGCAGTCAAATTACACAAAATAAGCGAAAACGTGTAAAAAACAGAGTTTAAAATTTTACAAACCATATACTCGGATAATCATTTATGCACAATTATTAATTAAACGAAAAGATATAAAGAACAAGAATCATACCCTTAAAGATTTGAGTTTCCTCAGGTACAAGTTCACCTCCAATCTTTTTCGTGTTCAACTTGAATCCACCGGGTTTGGTTCCTTCCTTTGATCAACGTTAGCCATCCAAGTGTTTGGCCTCTAGAGGTGATCCACCAAGGAAGAATAAAGATTCAAGAAGATGGGTGTTTGGCAAAACCCTAGTTTTTCTATCTCTCATAGAAAAGTAGCGTACTCTCCAACTATTGGAATTACGTATGTTGTGAAAAAGTCAACAACAACTCTCACCCATAATAAGACTCCTCTTATTTATAGATGTGGGTAACCCTCCTTAACAATTAACAAATTAGATTTTATTTTAATTAATTAAATTCCTTTAATTAATTAGGCTCCCAATCATATTAGCAATAAATAAGAGTACTTTTATTAATTAATTCCCAAACTCCTTTAGAAATTAAATAATAATAATAGTAATAATAATAATAAGACTCCTCTTATTAATTTATATTTAATATTTCTAAAATATTAAATAATAAATATTAAGCTATTTAATTTATTCTATCGCCATAGATTAAATTAAATATAATTAACTTATTATTACGATTATGCCATTTGCTTCTTAAATAATTATTCTTCCTTTTATAGTGTGACCCTATAGGTTCTCCATATTAAACCGGTTGTGAATAAATCAATTAGAACAATTCTAATCTTATTTAAATAAATAAATTAAACTATTAATTTATTTAAATAAATAATATTTATTCTACAATAGGGATAAGCCTCCCTAGCGATTAACGACTTTTCAGATAATATAGATTTCAACATTAATCATAAAAGAACATTTGAGTAAATAGTTACCGTACAATTCAATCCTTTCACCATACATTATCCCAATTAAATATAAGACATGAAATTTCTGTCAAGTCTTATTTTATTTAATTATATGTATTTCGACTCTTAAATGCACAACACCAAATAATGTAAATTAGAAACTCCTTTCTAATTTTATTCTGCTTGGCCAAGGACTATTGGGTTGTCATTTATCGAATCACATAGGACATTTCTCTTCTTTTACTAGAAGTGGTTGATTCTTTATTGATCATACATTATCTCTATATACAACTTATTATATCCAAGCATACCCTTTGATATACCCTAAGGGTCTGAAGGAATAAGTCAAAGTATAACTCATCATACACAAGATACTATGATGATCTCAAGTCCAAGGATCACTTGTACTACTATCACTACAGGAATTCCTATTGACAGGCAAGTAAAACTTCATTAGGTATTCCTTCGCGAGCCACGTTCAGTGTACTTATTCTCCAATAAGTACCTACATACTTGCTTTAGTGTCTCCACACAAATGATCATGAGATTAATCATCATCATCCAATGAGCATGCAACGTATGTACCAATCTATCCGGATTAACTAATCCCCAATTTAGTAATCCAACGATTGGGAACAATTTTAGTTTTAACCTTTCTAAAAATTTAGATCTCATTAGAATGATCATCATCATTATTCTAAAAGCATTGCTTAAAACTATGGGTTTATCACATATTATAAAGCAACATCATGTAGATAATTAAAAGCCTTTAATAAAATAATACATTTTATTAATAAATGAATAAAATTGTTACAAAGTATATGCTTTATCATCAAACATGATTGACTTGTGTGCATACTACTTTCACTGCGCGCCCGCGCCAAGAGGTTGTGCGCCTGTGCTACGCACCAGTTCCAGTTTTTACAGAACATGATTCGACACTATTTTTAGGCCAACTAACACGAATTTCAGTCACAAAACAGTGAAACTAACACATATGATTGGTACAGAACTATCACAAACAAGTTTCCTCACATTTTCATCAATATAGAACAATTTAACAACCATTTTAACTAATTTAATTTCTTAAATTTCATGTTTTCCTATAAAAACTCAATTTTTGACATCCTTTATAGAAATCATCACTGTGATCACAATTCTTATTCAAATTACTCCGTTCAAACTATGTTTTCTTCGTTTCTTAATGAACTAGCATAATCAAAACTCAATTGACAGATTAACATACAAATTAACCACCAACTTTGGTACTTTCATAAGCCACTTGAGAAAATATATATTGTCATTACTTTTCTTCCTTTTTAACTGTAATTAGCATACGAATTCTTGTTTACATACAAACTCAAACATAACCAACACATATAATCATCACAATTCAGTTGTATAGCAACAATTCAACAAAACCGAATTCACAGAACATATAGGTTATGCCGTAAACTCATATATATATATATATATATATATATATATATATATATATAATACTAAGGTTTAATTAAAATACCTTCACTTAGCTTGTAATCCTTGCTAAAATCGCTGGAAATTGCTTTAGAAATGCTTAAGTTCTCTCTCAACTCTCTCTGAAATCTTACGCTTAGTAAATAGTTTATGCGTAAAGCCAAACTGATAAACCAATGCGTAAAAAGAAACTGACATGGTCATAATAAGCCTAATCAGTTACAAAATATAACGTATAGTTTTAAATATATTATATTTTTTATTTATTTTATTATAATTCAAAATTTAAAAAATCCAAAAGTCATAAGGCTTTGTTTGGCAAAACCCCTTTAAAATTTAAAAACTTAATATATTTAAGCCTTGTTTGGCAAAACTAAATTAAACTACTTTAATTATTTTAATAAACAATTTAGTTTATAATTTATAATCACATATTATTTATTTCGATTTTCATATCCAACATTAATCAAGTAAATTAATTATACATACCATATTTTAAATAACTATTCCACTTTAACAATTACCACAAACTTATAATTTCATTATAATTCTATTTAATAATTTAACACAACAATTTAAATTATTAAATTAAAACAACAACATAACATCTCATGTTATATTACAACTTTCTAAATTATAAATTAATTTAATTTAGAATATTATCTAATAAATTTAGATTCATGAATATTTACTAATAATAACCATATCAATAAAATATTTATTTCATCAATTTCAACAATAAACACACCAAATAAATATTTATATAATTCAATAAATATTTAATATATTTAATATTACAATTTAAAATTTCGGATTGTTACACAACTCATTGCCTTTGTTTGAAACCTTTTGTGACTAGTCGGGCCTTCTAGGCTTCTACCTTGTCATCTGCTCCAGTCTTTCTTCTAAAGACCCATTTACACCCAATAGGGTTAATGTCTTCAGGTGGTAAAACTGAAATCCATACTTGGTTTTCATCCATGGAGTCCGTCTCAGATTTCATGGCTTCTAGCTACTTCTATGAGTCTTTACTACTCATAACATGTTCGTAATTCACTCGATCATCATTATTCATGACGTATACCTCATCGTCATCCTCTATGACAAATCCATACCATTCAGGTATCTTTGACACTCTTCCAGATTTATGAATAGGGTGTGTTGCAATAGGTTCTTCCACTTGGTTAGGTACCTGACTTTGATCTGTAGTATTTTGTGGCTGTTGAACTTATTCAAGATATATCTTACTCCCACTGACCCCTTCAAGGATAAACTACTTTTTTAAGAAGACAACATGTTTCGCTACAAACACATTTTGATCAGTTGGATAATAGAAATAATACCCAGATGTTTCTTTAGGGTATTCCACAAATCTATACTTGTCGGATCTAGTCTGTAGCTTATCATTTTAAAACTTTTTGACATAAGCTGGACAACCCGAAGTCTTAACATGCTTAAGATTTGATTTTCTCCCTTTCCATAATTCATATGGAGTCTTAGGGATGGATTTGGTAGGCACCATGTTAAGTAGGTATGGAACCAATTCTAGAGCATATCCCTAGAAGGAAACTAGAAGATTAGTAAAGATCATCATGGAATGAACCATGTCCAGCAATGTTCAATTTCTCCTTTTAGATACACCATTAAGCTATGGCATCCCTGGTGGAGTCCATTGTGAGATTATACCATTTTCTTTGAGAAACTCACCGCCTAAGTATTCACCACCTTGATCCGATCGAAGAATCTTAATACTTTTGCCAGTTTGTTTCTCTACTTCACTTTTGAACTCCTTAAACCTTTCAAATGATTTAGATTTGTATTTCGTTAAATACACATATCCAAATCTTGAGTGATCATCAGTGAATGTAATAAAATAAGAATATCCTAATCGTTCAGTCGTTGTCATATGTCCACATACGTTTGTGTGTACCAACACTAACAACTCTTTTTCCTTTTCCACTAAAAGGAGATTTAGTCATTTTACCCATGAGAAAAGATTCACAAGTTGGATATGATTCATAATCAGATATCTCTAAGAGCCCATCCTTATGCAACTTGGATAATCTTGTTTCATTGATATGACGAAGTCTACAATGCCACATATAGGTATAATTTACATCATCTCTTTTCCTTTGCTTAGTTTGTTCAATTTAAAGTATATTTTCATGCAAGTCAAGTATGTACAGTCCAATTCTCAAATTATAAATACCGTATAAAACATTATTATTATAAATTGAACAACTGTTGTTATTTATTATAATGTCAAAACCATCCATATCTAATAAAGAAATCGAAATAATGTTTATTATGATATTCGAAATAAAATAATAATTATTTAAATTAATGAACTTGCCCGTAGGCAGTGCTAAACAATAAGTCTCTACAGCTAAAGCAGCAACCTTTGTTTTATTTTCCACTCATAGGAAAACCTCATCCTTGTTCATCTTTCTACTTCTAACCAGTCTCTACATAGAATTATATATGTGAGAACCACAGCCGATATCCAATTCCCAAGTAGATTTTTGACTTTATGAAAATTAATTTCAATCATAAACAAACCTTGATTAGGAGTTGAAGCTTCTCAAAGCTTCTTCTGCTTTTGTTACGCAAGGAACTCCTCCCAGTTCCTCTTCTAGTGACCCTACTTGTTGCAATGGAAGCATATTCCTTCGATATCTGGTTCAGGTTTCTTATTATCCTTTCCTTTCGCATTTCCCTTAGCCTTTTTATATTTCTTCTTTTCAGAAGATACCTTGGGCATCGTCCTTTTCTTGGAAGAATCATCCACCAGTAAGACTTGGTTCTTCTTGGACGGGAAGTGACCTTTAACAGTTTTCAACATGTTAAGTAAATCAAGCAAGCTGACGTCCAACTTATTCATGTGGAAATTCATAACAAATTATGAGAAGGTGTCAGGGAGTGCCTGCAAGACTGAATCTTGACTCAACTCCCCATCCATGATGAACCCAAGCTATCCAAGACGTTCAATCAGATTGGTTATCTTCAAGACATAAGTCAACAGCAGTGCCCTCGGTCATCCGAGATCGGAAGAGCTCCTTAGATATCTCATATCTAGCAGTCCTACTTTGCTCACTATACAACTCTTAGAGGTGCAACAATATAGCAGGAGCATCCATAGCTTCATGCTGACGTTGAAGCTCGTTACTCATGGATGCAAGCATGATGCATTGAGCCACAGATGCACTTCTTAAAGGTAACAATCTCTTCCTTAGAGGCTGTTTCAGTAAGTTTTTCAGGGACTAGCGAATTTAGGACATAAGAAATCTTTTATGTTGTGAGAACTATTCTCAAATTCCTTAACCAGACTGTTAAATTTGGTCCGGTCAGTTTGTTAGCATCCAATATGCTACACAATGATACAAGTGAGTGTGACATTTTCAAAATTCTGTATGTGAAAAAACAACATTTTAGAAAACATTCATTTTATTAATTAATTTTACCAAAATAAATTCGGTCTTGTTTTAAATTGGTACCTCCCACTATATTATCCTCACTTATATAGTTTGGCAAAATCTAATTAAAGTTTTTGCTAGTGAGAATAAGGATCATATTTCAAATATATACAGCCTTGTGGTGACACAACAAACTATATATAAATAAATAGGTCAACAACTCCTTGTTAATTACATCATCATGTAACTCCTTATCCTTTGCCTCTTATATTATTTTGATCAAGTGATGACACATTCGAATCAAAATTATTTAAGTTAAGTCCTACCTAGCTTTTCCATATATTCAAAAAAGAAAAATTTTTATAATGACACAACAAAATAACATTGTTCAATTTTCTTTATAAGTATCAAATGTGATAAATTAACGTCTTAAATATTTAATACTTGCCTTATGGTGACACAACAAACTCATATTAAATATGTAATGCTCTATTAATTTTATCATGCTAGAAGGCAACGTTCGATATTCCAAATATCTTTCAATGCTTAGGACTTAATATAATATTTTAATGGGTTTGTTATTAATTGTTTCATCTTGTTTAGCACGCACGTACATATATATATAAAATAAGTGTCATATTATTAAACATGTGAAGCATGTTTGTATAATATATATATATATATATATATATATATATATATATATATATATATATATATAATATTAACATGTACATATAGAATACTATATTCCATCCTTATTGATTATAGACTTTTATTCTAGTTTGGTTCACTAGAGCCACCAAGTGAACCAAAAGTCCAAATCCAAGGGTGGAAGAATTAAATTTAAATATAACTATTACATTTAAACGCAGGCTTCATTATAAACAGGTCTTTAAGCGCTCCTTGTAACTTAATCTTTGGTTCTTCAAGAAATTCTAACTAATCCTATTACATTAAACTATTTAATTTAAATAGAAACCTTGATCAGCAGTCAAAGGAAAGTACATAGGAGGAAGATAGAATTTATATCGAGAAGAAAACTAGAAAAGACGAGGTACGCAGACCCCATTTAATAAAACTCATACATTAAAGCATATATTCAAAATAAAATCCAATCACACTGGTCATAGTCCATAATTAATCTCATTTATTATCATGCATATCACCATATACATAAATACATAAACATTCATCTCATGAATTATAATTACATTCCATATATTTATTGATATCAATTTTATGGGCAAAAGTTCACTAAATTTTAGTTTTAAAACAAAATAAACTCTTTTATTTTAATCAAAACCAAATCCAAATTAAACTCTTTTAATTTTAGCAATCTGAAATCATATTTTAGATAAAATAAACACCTTTATTTTAAACTTTTATCAATTAAATAAACCATTTATTTAATTAAAGAAAAACAAAAGTTTTTCAGATTCTACAAAAGGGCACAGTTGCGCCCAGGATGAACTGGGTCGCGGCGCAGCTGTGCTTTAAATCCAGAAATTGATTTTCAGGTAACGACGCAGCTGTACCCAGAATGAACTGGAGGCTGCGCAGCTGCGCTTGATCGCAGATTCCAGAAAACTTTATGTTGCCCAAATATTCGATCCAATCGCATATCAATTCATACATGGAATCATAAAATTGATAATTATCACAAAGTTTAACTCTGATAACATTGTTATTTTTTTATATATCCCAATTACATAATCAAATCACATAAATAAGGCAGAAGCGCGAAGAAACGACAATTTAAAATATTATACAAACTCATACCCATAATCATGTTATGTGCTATATTATCAATTAACAGAAGAGTAGAAGAATCAGAATCATACCCTTTAATATTCGAGCTTCCTTAGGTACAAGTTCAACTCCTAGTCCTTCGTGTTCTCCTTGAATACACGGGATTGATTCCTTCCTTTGATCAACGTTAGCCACCCCAAGCGTTTGGCCTCTAGAGGTGATCCACCTAGAAAGAACAAAAATTCTAAAAGAAGGGTGTTTGGCTAAACACTAGTTTTTCTTATCTCTATAGAAAAAAGAGTACTCTCTAACAATTAGAATTACGTCTACTGATATCTAGCATAAGACTCCTCTTATATAGATATTAGTCAACCCTTTTAATGTAATTAGAAATAAGGTTATATTTAATTAATTAAAATTCTTTAATTAATTAAGCTTCTTAATCTTATTATGGATAATTAATTAAACTCTTTTAATTAATTTACCTCCTAATCTTATTAAGAATAAATGAGAGTACTTATATTAAATTAATTCGCAAACTCCTTTAGAAATTAAAAATAATAATAATTGTAATAATATTAATAAGACTCCTCTTATTAATTTATATTTAATATTTCAAAAATATTAAATAATAAATATTAGGCTATTTAATTTATTCTATCATCATAGATTAAATTTAATACACTTAACATATTATTGCGATTATGTCATTAACTTCTTAAATAATTTTTCTTCCTTTTATGGTGTGACCCTTTAGGTTCTCCATATTAAATCAGTTGTAAATAAATCAATTAGAACAATTCTAATCTTATTTAAATAAATAAATTAAACTAATAATCTATTTAAATAAATTATATTTATTCTACAATAAGTATAAGCCTCCTTAGCAATCAACGACTTTCCAAATAATATAGATTTTAATATTTATCATAAAAGAACCTTTAAGTAAATAGTTTTCGTACAATTTAATCCTTCCACCATACAATGTCCCAATTAAATATAAGACATGGAATTACTATCAAGTCTTATTTTATTTAATTATATGTATTTTGATTTCCAAATGCACAACTTCGAATAAATTCAAATTAAAAACTCCTTTCTAATTTCATTTTACCTTGGCCAAGGATTCATGGGCTGTCATTTATTAAATCACATAGAACATATCTCTTCTTCTACTAGAATCAGTAGATTCTTTATTAATCATTTATTATCTCCATATATAACTCATTACACCCAAGCATACCCTTTGATATATTCTAAGGGTCTTAAGGAATAAGTCAAAGTATAATTCATTATACACAAGATTCTATGATGATCTCAAGTCTAAGGATCACTTGTACTATTATTACTTCAAGAATTCCTATTGACAAGCAAGTAAAACTCCATTAGGTATTCCTTAGCGAGTCACGTTTAGTGAACTTATTCTCCAATAAGCACCTACATACTTACTTTTGTGTCTTCACACAAATGATCATGAGATCAATCATTCTCGTCTAATGAGCAAGTAACGTATGTATCAATCTATCCAAATTCACTAATCCCCTTTTTAGTAATCAATTAACTGGGAACATTTTAGTTTTTATGCTATTTAAGAATTTAGATCTCATTAGCATGATCTCATCATGATTCTAAAATCATTGCTTAAAACTATGTGTTTATCACATATTATTAAAACAATGCCATTTAGATAAATTAAATGTCTTTAGTAAATAAATATTTTTATTAATAAATAAGATTGACTACAAAGTATATGCTTTATCATCATATATGATTGGCTTGTATACATACTACTTTCATTCCTTTTCTATCTGGATCAGGTTTCTTATTATCCTTTCCTTTCGCCTTTCCCCTTTCCCTTAGCCTTCTTGGATTTCTTCTTTTCAGAAGATACCTTAGGCCTCTTCCTTCTCTTGGAAGAATCATCCACCAGTAAGACTTGGTTCTTATTGGATAGGAAGTGACCTTCAGCAGTTTTCAAAATATTACGTAATGCAAGCAATCTGACGTCCAACTTATTTATGTGAAAATTCACAATAAATTGTGAGAAGGTGTTAGGGAGTGATTGCAAGACTAAATCTTGACTCAACTCCCCATCTATGACGATCCCAAGTTATCCAAGACGTTCAATCAAATTGATCATCTTTAGGATATGAGTCTCAACAGCAATTGTGAGACCCCAAATTTTATGAATAAAGATTTAAATTTCTCAAAATATTTTTTTTAATATTATGGTGTGAATTTGATATAATGTTATAGTTGTGGGCAGTATTTATAAATTTTGGAAAGTAAGCAAGTTGTTATATAATATTCGATTGGTCGGGAAATATTCGTTTTAACAGGAAATATTCGTACGACGGTACAATCATTGGTGGACCCCACAACGGAAGTATTGTCGTAGTAAGAAAATGACAGAATTATCATTTTATAAAAATAACGGCGAAAGTGTTACCGTTAAAACTGTTGAACTACCCGGTAGTAAAAGTACAATACTATGCGTGGTTGCATAGTAGCACACGGCATTGATTATTGATGCTTACGTAAGAAGTCACTCAGTTATACTCAATTATTGCTACAGTAATTGCTGCATCATATCTCTCATATTATTGATTAAACTATTGTCACAATATCATCTGTATAATATGTTATATTATTAAATCAATAATTGAGACGACAACGTTATTCATATTATTATTTGCAATATTGACAATGTCTAGAAGTTCTGTCAATGAGAGGTTAGATAATCTAATTGCGCGCCAATAGGGAGAAATCCTTATCGAAAAGCCACATCTTTCCTGGGAATGACCTGGTTGTTAAATATTGTGAGTTATAATATTAATGATGAATACGTTCGTGTTGATTAAAGATGAAATTGATAGTTTCATTGTGTGGTAATTATTAGTGTTACTGGAAATCGATATTTATTTCGATAATATTTAATGTCTGGAGGTTATACTGACCAATCGGGTAATTAATCGGATAAATGAGCAATTAATTGTTATTTCACATGATTATAACTATTTATTCACATATGTGTACTACTGATTCAAATTCTTGTACTATTAGGGGTGGTGGTGCAAGATTGATAATACTTGCATGACTAAATTAGAAATGGAGGTATAGTTGAAGGTACTATACTATAATTAATTTTTTCACATTATTATACTATTGAGTCACATGAATGAACTATTAATTCACATGATTTACTATTAGGGGAGGTGGTGCAAGTTTGATAGTACTTGCAGGACTAAATTAAAAATGAAGAAAAAGTTGAAGGTATTATACTATAATATTTCGAGTCCCAAAATGTGTAATTATTGAAACTATATTTTCCTATAAATAGAAGCTCATTCTTCCTTCATTTCTCACCAATTCACAAAAGTTATAAAGCAGTTATTATAGAGAGAAATTATAGAGAGAAAGAAGAAGAGAAGTCTGCTACCTCACTATTCCAGTATCTAGTTTCTTCTAAGATAAAGGGTATTATTCCTTCGTATTCATGAAGAGAGTTATTTTCTTTCAATACTCGTAAGGGTTATTATTCTATTCTTTATTATTTTGTTAGAATAACCTGTCTATGCGAAGTACCGCATACATGGTGAAATTCTTCTATTATTCTATTCTTTATTATTCTGTTGGAATAACCTGTCTGTGCGGTCTATCGCATGCCTGGCGAATTCTGTTGTTATTGTATTCTTTATTATTCTGTTGGAATATCCTGTCTATGCGGATTACGCATGACCTAGTTTCGTTCTTTATTATTCTGTTGGAATATCCGGCCTATGCAGATTAAGCATGACCTAATTCCATTCTATATTATTCTGTTGGAATAACCTGTCTGTGCGGTCTATCGCATGCATGGTGAATTGTTCTGTTATTCTATTCTTTATTATTCCGTTAGAATAACTTGTCTATATGGATTACTACATGCATGGTGAATGATCCTTCGTATTCATTCTTTATTAAATTATGGAAATGATCTGTCTACGTGGATTACCGCATGGTGGGTAAAAATCCATTTACAGTTTCGTATATTCTATTATACTCGTATGAGATATCATTTCTTTTTTACTCGTCATGGAATATCATTTTCTTTAGTATTTTTCTTTTACGAGTTACTATTCATGGATTACTATTCACCCAGTTACTATTTACTCTAGTATTATTCACTTGAGTATTCAGGGCACTTTTCGTGCTGAAGTACTATTCATAAGTTACTATTTATCCGATTACTATTCACTCTAGTATCATTCACTCGGGTATTCAGAACACTTTTTGTGTCGGGGTACTATTCATAGGGTACTATTCTTAAAGTACTATTCACGGGGTACTATTCACCCGAAAAATATATTCTTTTTTGTCCAAATTATTTTTGGTACATGAATATTATTCTTGAATTTTACTCTACAAAGCAGTATCATGTTGACAAATTGGACGTTATTGATTTCTAGATAAATTAAATTATAAATCTTTAAAATTTATCCTTGAACTTGTTTTATTGAATTATTTTGTCGTTGTCATCATCCTCATACTTATATTGTGATGAAAGTCATCTTTGGCTTACGTGCATATATGAACTTAGTATGATTATGACCAGGGATTATTCGGTATAATCATGATCGTAATGTGACGAATGATGTGGTGAAAGTCCTCATTGGCCTATAGTTCATTGATGGACAGTTGTTAGTATGATTATGAACATGGATTATTCGATATAATCATGACCAATGATGATTACATGAATATCATTGGCCGTGATGCAGGGATGATTCGATTTTATTTATTAAGTTAAGTCTCAGCGATAAAGTTGATGAAAAACTTTTTAAATCATAGAAGATAGTAGATTTTATGCTCTACTTGACTCTTCTAATGGATTGTTTATTCCGCTGCAGTTGTTGATCTAAAACTTGTTGTCTATTATATTCTATCAGTTGTTATACTGTTGAAGGCTAAGGATAATTTATTCTACATTATCTTGGTCATAATATTTCTTACTGGGCTAGTTGAGCTCACCCTTTCTTTCACTATTCTCTTCAGGAAATGAGAATATAGCTTGGACGAGTCAGGGAACGGATTGACGGTCCAGATGGTTGTTTTAGTAGTTCTCACTATTCAATAAAATAGTGTGACAATAAATGTAATGAGGACTCCATTGAGTGTGGATATTGTCTAGATGACAATATTCTTATTAAAATTCTTAGCTTATGTTTTGTCTTATTTTACACTATTGTTGTATAATTAAATTGTATTTGAATTTTGTACCATATATTTGGCGACCCAAGATGGGTGTTGTATACCTATTTTGGGGACGTCACAGTTGGTATCAAAGCTTAGGGATATGATCCATGGCTGAGATGTGAGACAAGAACTAGGAGGGGAGAGACGGGGAATTCCTTCTCTAGTATGACCTACCTAAGTTTATTTGGTATTTAATTGGTCGGTCAGAGTATAGGGATAATATATGATATGTCAATTAACCCTTGTTTTGTGACAATGTTTGCGAATGACATCTGAAAATATTGAGATAAGCAATGAAGCACATGAGACCAGTGAGTTAGCTCAACTAAAAGGTAACGACCAACAACACGATAATAATCATACCGGTGGCAACGACCATTGGAACAATGATAACCATCGTAGGGGAAATTATCATGCCAAGAATGGTAACCTCTTCGGTGGTAATCATGGCCAAGATAATAGAAGTTGAAATTTCAAGAAGAGAATGTCATTTAGTTCGATTTTGTCGTGCACCAAAGTCAAGTCTAGCTGGGACGGTGGCACCAAAAGCAGATTGGGACAAAACAAAGTCGGTGGTTTCAAGAAGAGCGTTTTTCGTGACTTCTCAAAAAGCAAGTAACTAGAACGAAGTTAGCACGGCCTAGTTAATTATAAATTCTTGCGAAGTTTATATCTTATTAGATACCGGTTTTACCCATTCTTTTATCTCTCTTGTTTGCGCTCAATGTTTAAATTTGACTTCGGAGAAATTAGACTTTGACTTATCGGTTGAAACTCCGTTAGGAGAAACCTTCATTACATGTGCTATCCAAGTCTGGGATGAGAGTCACAGTTTTGAATGACATTTCTATTGTTAATAAATTTTCTGACGTATTCTTGAAGACTTCTTAGCCTACCCCAAAGCGTGAAATCAAATTTTGTGTTGACCCCAGTACAAAACCCATTTCTAAAATCCTCAAATATTTTTCTTCACCCAAAACGAACGTAACATGCGCCAAAGACGTTGGCTCGAGCTATTGAAGATTACGACCATACCATTCAATATCATTGTTGAAGATCGCACATGGTAGCTGACGCGTTGAGTAAAAGATAGTATGCGTTTACGAGTGCGATATTGTTAGCACAAAAAAAAACTCATTTCGTATAACTTATAAATGATGAAAATAGAGTTAAAGACTCTAGGAACCCACGTGAAGATAACGAATATACGATTAGAATCGACTTTAATCGATAAAGTTCAAGCCGCTCAAGCTACATACTCAGAGCTGATGAATATGAAGAAGAAGGTTCAAGAAGGCGTTATTCTAGAAGCAAGAATCGACGAAGAGAGGAAATCTCAACCCTCGATTTAATTGGCCCATTTGAAATCCTCGATCGAGTAGGAACTGTGGCCTATAGACTCGTTTTACCACCAAGTATGTCGCGTGTTCATAATATTTTTCACGTATCGATGTTACGTTATTATGTGGACGACCCGAACCACATTAATAAATTAGAACTAGACGAGATAGCAGAAGATTTAACATATGATGAGATACGTGTTAAAATCTTGGATAAGAAGGATCATATTCGACACTCAAAGGTTATACCTCAAGAGTTGGAATATGAAATGACGTCAAGGTATCCTCACCTCTTTGGCATACCAGTTACGTACGTAAATTTCGAGGGAGAAATTTCATAAGAAGGGGAGATTGTGAGACCCCAAATTTTATGAATAAAGATTTAAATTTCTCAAAATATTTTTTTAATATTATGGTGTGAATTTGATATAATGTTATAGTTGTGGGTAATATTTATAAATTTTGCAAAGTAAGCAAGTTGTTATATAATATTCAATTGGCCGGAGAATATTCGTTTTAACAGAAAATATTCGTACGACGGCACAATCATTGGTGGACCCCACAACGAAAGTATTGTTGTAGTAAGAAAACGACAGAATTATCATTTTATAAAACTAACGGCGAAAGTGTTACAATTAAAACTGTTGAACTACCCGGTAGTAAAAGTACAGTAATATGCGTTGTTACATAGTAGCACATGATATTGATTATTGATACTTACGTAAGAAGTCACTCAGTTATACTCAATTATTGCTACAGTAATTGATGCATCATATCTCTCATATTATTTATTCAATTATTGTCACAGTATCATCTGAATAATATGTTATATTATTAAATCAATAATTGAGACGACAACGTTATTCATATTATTATTTACAATATTGACAATGTCTAGAAGTTCTATCAAGGAGAGATTAGATAATCTAATTGCAGTCCAATAGGGAGAAATACTTATCAGAAAGCCCACTCTTTCCTAGGAACGACCTTGTTGGTAAATATTGTGAGTTATAATATTAATGATGAATAAGTTCGTGTTGAATAAAGATGAAATTGATAGTTCCATTGTGTGAAAATTATTAGTGTAAGTGAAAATCGATATTTATTTCGATAATAATTAATGTCTGGAGGTTATACTGACCAATCGGGTAATTAATCGGATAAATGAGCAATTAATTGCAATTTCACATGATTATAACTATTTGTTCACATGTGTGTACTATTGATTCACATTCTTATACTATTAGGGGTGGTGGTGCAAGATTGATTATACTTGCATGACTAAATTAGAAATAGAGGTATAGTTGAAGGTACTATACTATAATTAGTTTTTTCACATGATTATACTATTGTGTCACATGAATGAACTATTAATTCACATGACTTATTATTAGGGGAGGTGGTGCAAGTTTGATAATACTTGCAGGACTAAATTAAAAATGAAAAAAAAAAGAGGAAGGTATTATACTGTAATATTTCAAGCCTCAAAATGTGCAATTATTGAAACTATATTTTCCTATAAATAGAAGCTCATTCTTCCTTCATTTCTCACTAATTCACAAAAGCTATAGAGAAATTATTATAGAGAGAAATTATAGAGAGAAATAAGAAGAGAAGTCTGTTACCTCACTATTTCAGTATCCAGTTTCTTCTAAGGTAAGGGGTATTATTCCTTTGTATTCACGAAGAAAGTTATTTTCTTTCAATACTCGTAAGGATTGTTATTCCATTTTTTATTATTTTATTAGAATAACCTGTCTATGCGAAGTACCGCATACATGGTGAAATTCTTCTGTTATTCTATTCTTTATTATTCTGTTGGAATAACTTGTCTGTGCGGTCTATTGAATTCCTGGTTAATTTTGTTGTTATTCCATTCTTTATTATTATATTGGAATATCCTGTATGTGCAGATTACGCATGACCTGGTTCCGTTCTTTATTATTCTGTTGGAATATCCGGTCTATACATATTACGCATGACCTAGTTTCATTCTATATTATTCTGTTTGAATAATCTATATGTGTTGTCTATCACATGCATGGGGAATTCTTCTGTTATTCCATTCTTTATTATTCTGTTGGAATAATCTGTCTATGTGGATTATCGCATGCATGGTGAATGATCCTTCGTATTCATTCTTTATTAAATTATGGAAATGATCTGTCCACGTGGACTATCGCATGGCGGGTGAAAATTTATTTACAGTTTCATATATTCTATTCTACTCGTATGAGATATCATTTCTTTTGTACTCGTCATGGAATATCATTTTTTTGATATTTTTCTTTTACGAGTTACTATTCATGGGTTACTATTCACCCGGTTACTATTCACTCTAGTATTATTCACTCGGGTATTCGGGACACTTTTTGTGTCGAAGTACTATTCACGAATTACTATTCATGAGTTACTATTCACCTGATTACTATTCACTCTAGTATCATTCACTCGGGTATTCAGAACACTTTTTGTGTCGGAGTACTATTCACAGGGTACTATTTCCGAAGTACTATTCACGGGATACTATTCACCCGAAAAATATATTCTTTTCTGTCCAAATTATTTTTGGTACATGAATATTATTCTTGAATTTTACTCTACAAAGTAGTATCATATTGACAATTTGGACGTTATTGATTTCTAGATAAATTAAATTATAAATCTTTAAAATTTATCCTTGAACTTGTTTTATTGAATTATTTTGTCATTGTCATCATCATCATGCTTATATTGTGATGAAAGTCATCTTTGGCTTACGTGCATAGATGAACTTGGTATGATTATGACCAGGGATTATTCGGTATAATCATGACCTTAATGTGACGAATGATGTGGTGAAAGTCCTCATTGGCCTGTAGTTCATTGATGGACAGTTGTTGGTATGATTATGAACAGGGATTATTCGGTATAATCATGACCATTGATGATTACATGAATATCCTTGGCCGTGATACAGGGATGATTCGATTTTATTTATTAAGCTGAGTCTCGGCGATAAAGTTGATGAAAAACTTTTTAAATCATAGAAGATAGTAGATTTTATGCTCTACTTGACTCTTCTAATAGATTGCTTATTCCGCTGCAGTTGTTGATCTAAAACTTGTTGTCTATTATATTCTATCAGTTGTTATAATGTTGAAGACTAAGGATAATTTATTATGCATTATCTTAGTCATAATATTTCTTACTGGGCTAGTTGAGCTCACCCTTTCTTTCACTGTTCTCTTCAGGAAATGAGAATATAGCTTGGACGAGTCGGGGAACGGATTGACGGTCCAGATGGTTGTTTTAGTAGTTCTCACTATTCTATAAAATAGTGTGACAATAAATGTATTAATGACTCCATTGAGTGTGGATATTGTCTAGATGATAATATTCTTATTAAAACTCTTAGCTTATGTTTTGTCGCATTTTACACGACTGTTGTATAATTAAGTTGTATTTGAATTTTGTATCATGTATTTGGCGACCCAAGATGGGTGATGTATACCTGTTTTGGGGGCGTCATAGCAATGCCCTCGGTCATCCGAGATCGGAAGAGCTCCTTAGATATCTTATATCTAGCAGTCCTACTTTGCTCACTTTACAACTCTTGGAGGTGTAGCAATATAGTAGGAGCATCCATAATTTCATGCTGACGCTGAAGCTCATTACTCATTGATGTGAGCATGACGCATTGAGCCACAAATGAATCATCTTGCCACTACTTAAAAGTAGCAATCTCTTCCTCAGAGGCTGTTTCAGCAAGTTTCTTAGGGACGGGGCGAATTTAGGACATAAGAAAGCTTTTCAGCAGTGAGAACAATTCTCAAATTTCTTAACCAATTTATTAAATTCGATCCTGTCTGTTTGTTAGTATCCAATATGTTACGCAGTGATATTAGTGAGTGTGACATTTTCAAAATTTTGCATGTGAAAAAGATAATATTTTAGCAAACATTCATGTAATTAATTACCAAAATAAATTAGGTCTTATTTTAAATTAGTACATCTCACTATTTTCTTAAAACTATATTACCCTCATTATATAGTTTGACAATATCTAATTAAAGATTTGCTAGTGAGAATAAGGATCTCATTTCAAATGTATATAGCCTTGTGTGTGCACAACAAACCATATATAAATAAATAGGTAAACAACTCTTGTCAATTATATCATAATTTAACTCCTTATATTTTGCCTCTTAATCATAATGGAAGTGTGTGCATATCCAAACTAAAATTATTTAAGTTAAGTCATACCCAACATTTACATATAAGTGAAGAGAAAACTATAGCCCTTGTGTGTGCACAAGAAAGCGGTAATGTTCAATTCCTTATAAACATCATATGCAATAAAAATAACATCTCAAATATTTAATATTTGTCTTGTGTGTGCATAACAAACTCATATTAAATATTCAATACTCTATTATTTTTATCATGCTAGAAGGCGACGTTCGATATTCCAAATATCTTTGAACGTTACAACTTAATATAATTTCTTTGAGGGGTTTATTATTATTTGTCTCATCTTGTTTAGCGCGCATGCACAGACACACACACACACACGCGCGCACACACACACGCGCGCGCGCACACACACACACACACACACACACACACACACACACACACACACACACACACATATATATATATATATATATATATATATATATAGTATAAGCATACATATAGAATAATATATTCTACCCAGATTGATTATGGACTTTTATTCTAGTTTGATTCACTCGAGCCACCAAGTGAACCAAAAGGTCAAACCTATGAGTGCAAGAATTAAATTTAAACATAAATATTACATTTACACCCGGGTTCCATTACAAACGGGTCTTCATGCGCTCCTTGCTCCTTGGTCTCCAATTCTTCAAGATAATTCTAACTAATCCTATTACATAAACTATTTAATTTAAATAGAAACATTGATCAGCAATCAAGGGGAAGTACACAGGAGAGAGATAGAATTTACATCAAGAAGAAAACAAGAAAAGACGATGTACGTAGACCACATTTAATAAAACTCATACATTCAAGCATTCAACCAAAATAAATCTAATCTCATTGGTCAATAGTCCATAATCAATCCCATTTATTATCATACATATCACCATATGTATCAATAAATAAAACATTCATCTCATGAGTAATAAATATTTAATATATCTTGATATCGACTTAATGGGCTAATTTAATTCGCATCAATTTTAATTATGATTTAAAAATAAATATTTAATCAACATGAAATTATATTCTAAATACAAAATAAACAACTATATTTTAATTTAGAATTTTTGGAAAAACATGAAATCTAATTTTTAATTTCAGTAAACCTTTTATTTTAATTAGAAATTAGATTTTATAAATAAAAATAATTTTTATTTCTTTCTAGGTATCGGCGCTGCGGCGCCCCAAATGTATTGGGTTTCAGCGATGTATCGCTAGATCAGCCCGTTTTCTGAAACCCAGTCTTGGCGCTGCAGCACCAAGTTTATACTACGAAGAGGGGTTGCAGTGCCAGTTGACCCGTTTTGAAAACCGACCCAACGCTGCATCGCCAGTTCACAAAAAAGTTTTCCAGTTCGTGAATTCAGCCGTTTTTCTCCAAAAACTCAGTTCTATGCTAATAATTATGCCCATAAAATTTGTACAATACACATATCAATCGTATATATCAATTCTAAATAATTAATAACTACATAAAGGTTTTTCTCTGATGCCACTTTTAGGTTTATGACAATCATAGACGCAATCAAATTGTAAAATAAGCGGAAGCATGGCAAAATCAGATTTAAAAATTTTACAAACTAATTACCCGGATCATCCTTTATGCATTTTATTAATTAAAGAGAATGATAAGAAGTTATGAAATCATACCCTTGTAGATTCTAACTTCCACAGGTACGAGTTCAACTCCTAGTTCTTTGCGATCTCCTTGAATCTCTGAGATTGATTCCTTCCTTTGATCAACTTTAGCCACCCAAGTGTTTGGCCTCTAAAAGTGATCTACTAAGGAAGAAAGATTATTCAAGAAGGAGGGTTGTTAGCTAAACCCTTATTTTTCTTATCTTTAGAAAAAATAGTACTCTACAACAATTGGAATTACGTCTACTAATATCTAGCATAAGACTCCTCTTATATAGATATTAGAAAATGATGAGTGGGTTTTATACCTACGAATTGGGTACGTATTTGGACTTAAATAGTGCTTATTCCGTTTATTTTAGTATCACTTTTTGTGTTTTGTATGTGTTTGTGTGCAGGGTTAGTACGTGTTAGCTAAGGCGAGGATGGTGGTGATATGGCAAGAAAGTGCAACAAAGTAGCAAAAATCAGTAAAGTGCATGACAGTACCCCACCGGGCGGGCCTTTTATATAGTAAACACCCCGTCAGGGCGGGGGTACACGTGTCAGAGACTTAAAACCCCGCCAGAGCGAGGGTTCCCAATCCTTAATAGCCCGCCAGGGCTGGGGTACGCAGCTAGAAAAGAAGAGTTTTAATACACTTCTACTACTGCCATGGCGTGCATTGATGGACTTTGGATTCAATTAGGACTGGACAGAGGACATATAGAGCTGCAATTAAAGAGAGTTAGGGGATTCTATTCTAACATTAACCAATCAACCAATTAATTACAACTTTCAAGCCCTAATTGGAGAAGATTGTGGAGAAGCTGAGCAAAGGAGCAAGGATCACAAAGATGACAGAACTGAGTGAAGAGAAGGGTGGTTCTATTACTATTCTTGTTCTTTAATTTTAGTTTTCTTAATTGGGATGTTGTTTTCTTTAATCTATTCATTGTTTAATTCATTAGTTATGATATTAAGCTTACAATGGATCTTTAAGTCTAACAAGGATTATCATGCTTTGATTTCTATTCAATGAAGCTATTTTTCAGTTCATCTATTATGATTTGTGCATAATTTATGAATTGCTTGATCACCAATTCTATGAGGACTTGTATGGATTCGAGAGATGAGATATGAGTTTAGACTTAGTCATAATAGCATGTGTTTGTGATTTATGCGTTTTGATGGAATTCATGATGTATGTTTAGGATAGATATATACCTATGTATCGCATATAATTGTGTGAGAACTTGGGATTTAAACCTTCTTTAATTGTAATTCACATAGAGATATAGTGAATTAGTTCATTAGGGTGTTTGGCTTAATTCTATCATCTGTGGATTTAAGTTCATATGGGTTTAGTGCATCGAGAGATGGCTATTTCTACTTTTGTGTTTTTGATTAATGAACTAGAATTCTTAATTGGATTGGAAAGAAGTGTGATAATCTGAGTGAAGCATAAAGTGAAGTTGTAAGCATAATTCTTCATTATCTGCGTAAAATTTTTGGTAGTTAGTTGAGTTGATTTGATTTGATTTGATTTTAGTTTATTAGTTTCTTTCATTATTCTTATTTAGTAATTTGGTTAGTTTAATAAAATTGAAATAATGCAAAGCTGGTAATTGTAATATTAAAATTAATTAATGTCTCTGCGGGAACGATACTCAACTTATCATTATATTATTTGTGATCAAGTATATTTGTGTGTTGTGCATAACTAAATTACACCCAACAAGTTTTTGGCGCCGTTGTCGGGGATTGGATTATTGATTTTATTACTTTCAATATTAGTTTAATTAGATCAGTTTTAGTTAAACACTTTTCTTTTTATTTTTGTTATTTCTTGTTTTAGGTTCTCTTACTTAGTGCATGCAAACTCGGTCAAAGAAACCAGATTTTCTTCCTTACGGGGATGATATCAAAAGAAGGTTTCAGAGGCTTAGTAAGTGGATTAAAGAGACTAGGGAGAATTTTGATAAGCAAGAAAGTATGGCTGCAAAGGATCAAAAAGCACTTAGGGACTATGTTACTCCCAGGGTTAATGAAATTAAGTCAAGCATTACCAGGCCTGCGATAGCTGCTAATAATTTTGAGATCAAGCATAGGACGATTCAAATGATACAGAATTCAGTATAGTTTGGGGGATTGGCTAATGATGATCCGAACGAGCACCTTGTGAGTTTTTTGGAGATTTATAATACCTTTAAATATAATGGGGTATATGATGATGCAGTTAGGCTTCGTTTGTTTCTGTTCACACTACGAGATAAGGCAAAAAGCTGCTTACATTCACTACCGCCAGGGTCAATCACTACTTGGGATGACCTGTCTCAGATGTTTTTAGCTAAATTTTTCCCACCAGTAAAAACTACAAAGACGAGGAATGAGATTACAACATTTGAACAGCAACATGGGGAGTCTTTATATGAAGCTTGGGAAAGGTATAAGAAATTGTTAAGGAAGTGCTCGCATCACGGATTGCCCAAGTGGTTGCAGATGAACACCTTCTACAACGGGCTGAATGGTAATCTCCGTACGAGTATAGATGCAGCGTCAGGGGGAGCTTTTATGGATAAAAGATTTGAGGAAGCGTATAACTTGATAGAGACAATAGCAGCTAACAACTACAAGTGGCCCACAATAAGAATGACACAACCAAAGGTAGCTAGAGTGTTAGAGGTAGATGGAGTGACAGCTTTAGCGGCTCAAATTTCAGTGCTATCAAAGAAGATGGATGCCCTCACGGGTGCACAGGTTCAACAGGTGGCATATGTGTGTGAATTATGTGTGGGGGAACATCCAATAGAGTAGTGTGCTATCAATCCTACAGCAGTTCAGTTTGTAGGCAGTTATAATAGACCTCCGAATCCATACCAGAATGCCTACAATCTGGGTGCAAGGAACTATCCAAACTTTTCGTGGAGTAACAATCAAAATCAGCAGGCTCCACGGCCATCTTATCCCCCCAATTTTCAAAATCAGCATCAACAGTCAGCTTCACATCAAGAGAAAAAGTCAGATTTGGAAGAGTTGTTGAAATATATATCTGGTAATGAGACAGCTATGAAAACACAAGTGGCGCCAATTAAGAACTTGGAAAATCAGATGGGACAGTTTGCGTTAGAATTGAATAACAGACCTTAAGGGACTTTACCAAGTGACACTGAGAAGAATCCAAGGGGAAATCATGAACAATGTCAAGCAATCACGTTACGAAGTGGAAAACATCTTGAGGGGCAAAGTGCAGAAAATTTACCAAAGAAAGATGTGAAGGAAAAAGAAGAAAAGTTGGTTAACGAGAAACAGGGTGAAGACATGCAAGTGGATAAGAATCAGACAGATGTTAAACAAATTGTCTATCCCCCACCACCGTTTCAGTAGAGAGTTTAAAAACAGAAATTAGATAAACAGTTCTCAAAGATTTTGGAAATCTTCAAGAAGTTATAGATTAATATTTCGTTCGCAGAAGCCCAAGAATAGATTCTGAGCTATGCAAAGTTTATGAAGGGTATTTTGTCAAGGAAGAAGAAGTTGGAAGATTATGAGACTGTTGCTATAATGGAGGAATGCACTGCGATATTGCAGTGTAAGCTGCCTCTAAAGTTGAAGGATTCGAGGAGTTTCACCATTCCTTGCATAATTGGTAATATGGCCTTCAACAAGTGTTTGTGTGATTTGGGTGCGAGTGTGGACCTCATGGCATTATCTGTGTACGCTCAGTTGGGTTTGCCGGCACCAAAACCTACAAACATCTCATTACAGTTAGCGGACAGATCAGTTACTTATCCGAGTGGGATTGTTGGAGATATTCTAGTAAAGGTGGATAAGTTTATATTTCTAGTAGATTTTATCATTCTGGATTATGAAGAAGACAAGAACATTCCTATTATCTTAGGGAGGCCATTCTTGGCTACTAGGAAGACTCTCATTGATGTTCAAAAATGGGAGTTAACAATGAAAGTACAAGACCAAGAGGTGAAGTTTAATTTGTTCAAAGCTATGAGATTCCCTACAGATGAGGAAGAGTGTTTCAGAATGGATGTTATTGAAAAGATGGTTAATGAAGACTTGATTAGAGGTTTGGATAGGGATCCGTTGGAAAACACTCTGATGGGAGATGCCGACTTGGATGATCCAGAATTTGTGGACTATTTGCATATGTTGGATTCATTGCCTAGAGTGAGTAGATTCAAGGTGCCATTTGAGCCATTACATACGGAAGAGAAAGCATCATCACGAATGAAACCCTCACTTGAGGAACCACCCACTCTTGAGCTAAAGCCTCTTCCTAAATATATCAGGTATGCATTTTTTGGGTAATTCTGATACTTTAACTATTATTATTGCATATGCGCTTAACGATTTGTAGGAAAGTAAGTTGTTGGGGGTTCTTCGAGAATACAAGTCTGCAATAGGATGCACAATTGTTGACATCAATGGAATAAGCCCTTCATTCTATATGCACAAGATACTATTGGAAGAGGAGGAGAAATCGATAGTGGAATAGCAAAGAAGGCTCAATCCAATCACGAAAGAGGTTGTGAAGAAAAAGATTATGAAATGGTTGGATGCTGGGATAATCTACCTTATTTCAGACAGTTCATGGGTAAGCTCAAATCAGTGTGTCTCGAAGAAAGGTGGAATGACAGTTGTGACTAATGATGATAACGAATTCATGCCCAGCTAGAACTCGATGAGAGTTTATCACCTTTATGTTTTCGATCTCTTCTAAGGTTAACTCCTAAGGTTTCCCCACCTAAGGTTCATAACCTAAAGTTTTGATACCAACTTGTGACACACCCAAATTTGGGTACTTTAATCCCACAGATTTGGTGTCCATTGTCCAATTAAATCATAACTAGCCTTAAACAAAGGATATAATTAAACTCACAAGTTTAAACAATAAATCTCCCATTAAAGGGTTACACAATCTCATAATAAATCTCAGGTCATCTAACCTTTATTATTACATCATCAGCGGAATAATATAATATAAATATAACCATGTCTATTACACAATCTTCATAAATAAAAGGTAAATTAAACATCATCTAATAGAGCATTCTGCCTTTGCCTTTACTTGTAGAAAGCTCTTCAGACTTCTTAACTTCATCTACATTGTTTTGTGCAAGAGTGAGCAAACAATTGCCCACAAGAAGGATAATATACAATAACATTTTATGAATGATAATTAACTGAGCTTTCAATGATAAAGTATTTTTACCGAAATTAATAAGTTCTAATTTGAATACTGTGAGTTCAAAGGAATAATGAACTTTAAAATCAAATAACAGATATCAATATCAAATGAATGCACTAACAGTCATAAGACCACGAACTGTGTTCTAGGTTTTTAAGTATTTTTACTTTAACCTTTAACAGTCTAAACGACTATGTAGACCATCATCTCGTACTCCAGGTGATTAGCCATTTGTACTATATATTGCATAAATATTTTAACTCTATTGCGTAGCTCTAAAATAATCCCCATATATAGGGTTGTTCGTCTCAGCTTAGATCATTAGGTTCTGTACCAAAGGAAGTTTGGTTTGGAACTTCAAAGGGATTCTAGATCTTTAGAACGCTCATCAACCAATTACTGGTTGAATCAAATAGGGATCATTGACTGCTCAAGAGTTCGATTACAATATCATCATGAACAAATTATAACAACGTATCAATAAAAGATAAAGTCTCAATGAGTTATAAATGAACAAGTGTTAACCATTGAGTACTTACTTTCAAAACTGTAAAGGTATATAAGCAAACCAAAGGAAGATTGGTTTGGATTGACTTCAAGGGTAATTTAGTTTATAGAGCATTCATCAACTAAGGATTAGTTGAATCAATAGAAGGATCGTTAGTCAACTAAGAGTTTGGTACAACAATTTAAGATATTACAATCACATTGTTGATCAGAGATTGAACAACAGTCATTTTTAGATGAACAAACATTTTGCAACAAGATCAAGTTTTCAACAACAGCACAGACTTTGAATAAACAAAATAACCTCGCTTGTAATGAATGAGTAAAGATTAATTATCTTGCTCAATGAAATATATAGTTTAGAAAATTACTCAACAATAATTCAAAGTTAAAGAATATGCATAACAATAACAAGTTAAGAACAAGAACTTGCACAATGAAAGATTAGGGTAAATGAACTTGTGTAAGCGTAAACAAGATAAAGATAGATAACTTATTCAATGATAAGTAGAGTTAAGGATGCTCATATAAGAGATTCAGATTAAAGAACTTGCATAAGTGTAAACAAGATAACGGTGAAAGGAAAACCTTGTTGAATAATAAAGTAGCAAAGGTTAGGGAACTTTCCTCTTACGTAAGCTAAGCAATTACAACTCGTTCTCCAATTATCCTACATAAATGTCATTTAGAATAACAATCTCAATTAGCCACAATGCGACCAAATTGCTTAATTACACATCCGTCTTACATTCTTTAACTCTATGTTTAATCATACTAACCACATAGCACAAATGAAACCTTTACTAGCACGTAACATGACGTTGTAGCATTTAAATCAAATTTCCAATTCTTATCAACATCAAACCTCAATTATTAACAATCAATTAAGTCACAACCTTACAATCATCAAATTTGACTTATAATGTGATTATAATTTGGTTTAACCACATATAATATAATTAATGTCTTTTTATGTTCATTAGATTTGGTTACAATTAGATTTTCAGGACTTGAATAATTAAAAATCTCATTTTTGGGCAATTCTGCTAAGTGGCGCTGCAGCGTCACCAATTGAACTAAAAATTGGCGCTGCATGCAGCTCTATCCTTTGAACTAGGACTGGCGCTGCAGTGCGGCTGGCGCTGCAACTCGTACTTTAGGCTTAAGTCTGGCGTTGTAGCTTGGCTGGCACTGCAGCTCCAATTTTAAGCCTAAATCTAGCGCTGCAACGCGAAGCGCAAGTTCTAGAATCTGAAGTTCACGAAAAAAACACAAAACAAAGCCAAAAACACCAATTTCTTCATCCATCCAACAATTTAAACATACTCAGAAGTTATAAACTTCATATAATCAAGACCCAACATGTAAACAACTATTATAACAACAAAACATCATTAAAACAACCAATTTTAGAGGAATTAAAACCCAAAGTTCATGCTATTTCACATATTTTGACATCCTTAGTGTAATCATACACTACGGGTTCGTTTCTTAACCAAATCAGTTGGTTTAACTTGTATTCTTTTTGTTTCTTAACGTACTAACACAATCTACTATCAATTTACATATTATTACATGTTTAATATACAATTTTCACTCCAAAGCAACCCTTTTTGTACATACATCAACCAAAAACTCAAATTCATCTTTTAAAACATGATTTCATAGATTAAAGCATACTAAAATCGTTCATAGATGATAACTAACAGATTACAATCAACTATTAACACAAGTAACAATTATCTAACCAATTCATCAACCAAAACTTAAATTTTTTATGAAGAAACTCAAGAACACGAGGACTAAGAATAAAGAGTTAGATTACTACCTTTAATCCTTGTTTATATTTTGTTAGATGATGAGAATTGTTTTGACCCCTTCTTCTCCTAAAAAAATAGTTTCAAAATCACAGAAAATGCTTTTCTCTCTTCTCTCTTCTTTCTACTCTCTATTTTCTTCTTTCTCGTTCTTCTTTAGAGTTAGGCTTAATACTGATAAAACTAACATAAAATATATACTTAATACAATATAATTCGTATACTTAATATTTATCAGTTACACTTTTTTTTAAAATCAAAAGCTATAAGGTTTGTTTGGCAAAACTGGATTTAAATAAGAATTTAAAATGCCTTAAGCCTTGTTTGGTAAAATCAAATTTAAACTCCTTTTAATTTATTTTAATAACACACTTGCTATATAGTTTAATTATCACACTTTATTTAATTAAATTCTAATATTCCAATTCAATTAAATTAAAGCTAACAACAACTTATTAATTCAAGATGTCACATATTTCAATTGCTACAGAATTATAATTTTCATTATAAATTGTAATTTTATTTATTAACTTAGTACATCACTTTTAATTACTAAATTAATTTAAAACAACATTATAACAACTCATTTAATCATTATCCCTCTAATTTAATTACTATATTAAATTAGAATATTACCACTATGTAACATAATAAATAATTCAACACTCATTTAATTTAATTAACTTCAAAATACAAAATTACCAAATGCCAACTTATTTAATATATTACACTTAATTAAGTTAATTCCCCACAACTCATGAATTATTTATTTAACTAATAAATAATCAAATCAATCAAATATTTATTTAACAATAACCACATCAACGAAAATATTTATTTAATTCAATAAATATTTTAAATTATATACAAAAATTCTGGATCGTTACATCATTCCCTCCTTACAAGGATTCTTTCTCCAAAATCATTACTCAAACAATTCATTCGTCACAGTTCATGCCTGATAGGAACAAAGGTTGTTATATACACGGACCACTCAGCGATTCGGTATCTAATTTCAATGAAAGATGCAAAGCCTAGGCTTATTCGATGGATTCTACTCCTTCAAGAGTTTGATTTGGAAATCAAGGATAGGAAGGGGACAAAAAATTAAGTAGTTGATCATCTTTCGAGGTTGCAAAATTCTGACAAGGACAAGTTAGATAAATGTTTGATCAATGAGTTATTTCCGGATGAATAATTATTTGGGGTAAATTTAGAATTTCCATGATATGCAGATTTTGCTAATTACTTGGTGAGCAAGATCCTTCCCCCTGATTTAACACGTCAATAGAAAAAGAAGTTCCTACATGATGTCAAGTGGTATATGTGGGATGAGCCTTATCTTTTCAGACAGTGTGCATACAAGATAATTCGTAGATGTGTGCCCCACAGTTAAGTGAATAACATCTTGCACACATGCCATGCATCTGTATATGGGGGACACTATGGAAGTGAAAGAACAACAACAAAAGTTCTACAGGCAGGATTGTACTGGCCTACTATATTCAAAGATGCCCACCAATTTGTAAAAAGTTATGATAGGTGTTAAAGGGTGGGCAATATTTCAAAATGGAATGAGATGTCGCTCAACACAATCTTAGAAGTTGAAACTTTTAATGTTTGAGGATTGGCTTTATGGGAACTTTTTCGCCTTCATACAATAATCTATACATTCTGTTAGTTGTGGACTATGTGTCGAAATGGGTTGAAGCTGTTGCACTTCCTACGAATGATGCCAAAGTGGTTTTTAAATTCCTACAGAAAAACATCTTCACAAGATTTGGCACGCTGAGAGCAATTATAAGTGACGAGGGAAGTCATTTCTGCAATAAGTTCTTTATAGCTCTCTTGGCAAAATATGGGGTTAATCACAGGGTTGCAATGGCTTATCATCCCCAAATGAGTGGCCAAGTTGAGGTTTCAAATATAGAAGTGAAACGAATTTTAGAGAAAGTGGTGAATCCAAACAAAAAAGACTGGTCTCTAAAATTGGATGACGCTTTATGGGCTTATCGAATAGCATACAAGACACCAATTGGGATGTCAGCATATCAACTTATTTATGGGAAAGTGTGTCATCTACCAGTTGAACTTCAACATAAAGCATACTGGGCCATTCAAAAGTTGAATTTTGATCAAACAGCCTCAGGCGAGAAAAGATTACTGCAACTTAATGAGCTGGATGAGTTTCGTCTGCAAGCCTATGAAAACTCTAAGATGTGCAAAGAAAGGGTCAAGAAGTGGCACGACCAGAATATTTTGCAGAGGAAGTTTGAACCGGGCCAAGCTATGTTATTGCATAACTCTCGACCGAGATTATTTCCCGGGAAACTTAAATCACGATGGTCAGGGCCATTCACCATCAAGACAGTCTACCCACATGGCACCGTTGAACTCTATAGCAGGAATCCACTAGAAACATTCAAAGTTAACGGGCAACGTCTAAGGCATTATTGGGGTGGTGACATCGACAATCAAGCCACCGCAATCACTCTTGTCGATACGCTATGACACAGGGAGTAGTCAGGCTGAAAGACTAAAAAATAAGCGCTCATTGGGAGGCAGCCCAATATTCTGTTATTTATAATATTTAGTTTTGCATTACATAATTCGTAGTTTAGTTAGTAGTTTTAGTATTTTATAGTTCAAATATGTGTAAATCTTAGGTAAGTAGTTAGTCATTGTAAGTAATTTATAGCATTCTTGCTCAAACTCTATATGTTTAACTTAAATTTTTGGTTTTATTGAATTTCAGGAACTGGGGATGAAGTTTTGCATGCATACGGGTCAAAATAGCTAAAAATCAAAAGTCTTATAGAAAGCACATGCCCGCCGCAGCGGGCCTAATAGTAGTCTGACATGTCCGCCCCCAGTACCTTCTGCAGATCGTGGCTTTATCACTCCCATATAACAAAACCGATACCAAGGCACCATAATACCCACAAACTCACCCCACAAACATCCACTCTCACCTAAATTCGTCATCTACTGCTATCCTATGTAAACCTAACTCCAATTCCATACATTCCACTCCACATAGCCATCAACTCCTCTGATTTTCATACATAAAATCTAGGGTTTCTTCAAGTTTTGTATTTCAAGCAAGGAAGGAGGGAAAACTCAGCAATTGGTCACCCACCACTTTAATTTCATTACAGATTACATCAATTAGTGTGGGTAAGCAAATTGTATCGATTTTTCATCATATTTAGCATTCGTGTTTCAATTTGGGGCAGTGTGAGTCAGTGTGCACGCTAAGTGTTAGAAGAATTGCATAAGTGAAAAGTTTGGGGGATTTGTTAACTGCATTATGATATAATGACACCAAAAATGCCAGTTAAACGTCAACGGGGCGAACGGTCATCGTCGCCAACTCACAGTTTTGACAAACAAAAATTTGTCAGTTCCTATTCGGCTGATAAATATGATTACTTTACACCAAAGGCGTTGACACCGGAGAGAGGATTGAGGCTAGATTTGTTTAATGGACAAATGAGGTGACAAATCAATGAACAGGGTTGGGATACATTCACTAATCAGCTGGACCCCGCAGTTGTAACAGTGGTGAAGGAGTTTTACGCTAATGTAGAGGATAAAGCACCTTTTGTGGCATTTATTCATGAAAAGCAAGTACCATTCAGTCCGGAGCCTATTAATGAATATTATAAGGTTGTCTCCCTAACTTTCTACCAGTATGCTCAACTTAGAGACTGTAATCCCAACTATGATCAAATTCTCACTAAAATATCAAAGTCGGGCACCACGTGTACGAAAGGAAAGAAAGGAGGAACCCTTTTCATGAGCTAGGATTTTAGTCTGTATGGCAAGATCTAATATCCATTTCTATGCGCTAAACTTTTTCCATCCACACATACCAGTGAGGTGATTAAAGAAAAGGTTATACTCATGTATGCGATTGTAAGAATTTTGATATTGATGTGGGGGCCATCATAAGTTTCTCGATCAGACGCTGCCTGTGCGGGCCATTCTCTGGGGGTTTGCCACACCCCTCACTTATATGTGGATTATGTAGATAGTTAGAAGTTCGTTGGTCAGCAGATGAGCCCGTGCAACCGCCACTCCAGTTACTTAACTCGCGTATGATTGCTACATACTCAGTCGTACAAGGATGTTTAGCATCTAACGGGTTAGATATCAGCTTTGAGGAGGTTTATATCTAAGTCGGTAGAGAGGTGTTGTTCATTTTTTAATAAATTGAAAGAACTGAAGAACGAGAAGACCTTCCAATGGAATTCAAAATGTGAAGATGCTTTCCAGGGGATTAAGAAGTATTTATCTTCAGCTCCTTTGTTGGTGAAGCCAACTCCTATTGAGCCTTTATATTTGTATTTGGCGACAAGTTTATTGACAATAGACGCAGTTTCGTTGCGAGAGATTGGGGGTAAGTAGCACCCGGTTTACTATGTGAACCATTCCTTTAGGGATGCATAAACAAGGTATCTGAATCTTGAGAAGTTTGCTTATCCATTGGTAATATCCAGATGGAAGCTTTAGTAATACTTCCAAGGTCGGTTAATAGAAGTGTACACTGATCAACCCTTAAAGAAAGTGTTGTGCAAGCAAGACATCTCAGTTCGGCTTGCTGCGTGGACAATGGAGTTGACACAATTTATACTGGATTATCATCCTCAAACAGTAATATAGTGCCAGGTCTTAACTGACTTTGTAGTGGAGTGTTCATTTTTCGAGGTAGACGATAGTATAAGTCAGACATAAGGGGTTATTTAGACCGTCATGGATGTTCAGCCAGTTCAGAGTTCATGGATGATGTATGCAGATGGATCATATACTTCAGATGTTAGTGGTGCAGGTGTTATTCTGATAAGTCCAGAGGGGTTCAAGGTTCAGTAGGTAATTCACTTCTGCTTTAAAGCGACTAATAATGAGGTAGAGTATGAAAAGATTCTAGCAGGTCTGCGGCTGGCGAAGAGTCTCGAGGTGCAAAGGTCAGTGATCTTCAGTGACTCCCAGCTGGTTGTTAAGTAGATTTCGGAGGAGTGCAAGGCCCGGGAGGCAAGAATGGTTAAGTATCTGGCCGAGGTCAAGGTGAAAGACCCCAACTTATTAATGAATAAAATCAAATTTTCTCTAAATATTATTGTGAATAATAATGTGTTAATTTGATATAATGCTTTGGTTATGGGTGAAATGTGCAAATTTTGCAAAATAAGCAAGTGGTTATAAAATATTTATTTATTATCGGGGAATATTCGTTTGGTCGTGGAATATTCTTTCTGTCGGGGAATATTCGTACGACGGCGCAGCCTTGTGTGGGCCCCAAAATGGAAAGCAATTGGATGAAGAAAACGACAAGTATAAGTTGTTTATAAATAACGGCGTAGTTGTTACCGTTAATACTGTTGGAATACCCGGTGGTTAAAATACAATAGCACACGGTATTGTACCAATTATTAATTCTTACGTAAGAAGGCACTACTCAATAATTGTTATAGTAGTTATTGTTCAATATTTTATTTTATTGATTCAATAATTGTTGCGTTGATATTTTATATTATTGTTGTTTCAATAATTGTTGCTGCACAGTATTTTCCAATATCAGATCAATAATTCATATTATTTGAATAATATTATTAGATAGCATTATTGGCAATGTCTAGAAAGTTCTATCTAAGGAGAGGTTTGGTCATCTAATTGCGTGCCAGTAAGGAGAAATCCTTATTAGAAAGCCCCCTCTTTCTTAGGAACGGCCTGGTTGTCATAATTGTAATTCTGTAATATTATTTGTGAATAATTAATTATTGATTTATATGATAAGGAAATATTTATTTTATGTGGATATAATTGGTGGATATATTTATTTTATGTGAAGGAATTAATGTTGAGGTGTTTTTGTCGGAATTGAGGTATTAAAAATTAAATCACTGTTATTGAGATATATACGTGAGTTATAATTTTTAATCTGACCGTTGGATCGTTGTGATTTTTTGGATATGTTATACATATATAAGTTGAGTATATGTCCACAAATTTTGAACCGTTAAAAATGAACGTATAATTTGTTATGAATTTTAAAAGGTGACTGATTCGAAAATTAGGTTTATAAATGATTTTGGTAGAAAATTCTAGAATTGAGCAGGCCCCACTTGTGGTTGGTGAAGAAATGTGTTGAATTTCTATTCAAATGTGGTGGGTGGGAATAGTAGCAGGTAAAACCATCGGGTTGTAGGTCAAGTCTGTTTCGGCGTGCTAACATTTTCCTATAAATAGAGGGCTAAGTTAGAATTGAAAATCACACTAGAATTCATAAGTTTTCTCTCTTTCTCTCTCTATATTATCGAGCGTATTTTGTGAGTATTTAGATACTTTGTGAGTTTTTATTTATCAGTGCAAGTTTCCTTCAGGCTTATACCGATATTCTGAACAGAAGTACTGTTATTTTAAGGTAAGAGATGTTATTTTCTTCTTAAATGATATTATTTCTTTCAATATCATTATGCCAAAATATTGGTTTAAACTTTTTATCAAATTTGGAACTTTTTGTGTCGAGGTTACTATTCACGTATACGGCACTATTCACGAATACGACAATATTCACCGAAAAATAAATTTTTTCCTTTTTGTACAAAATGTCTATTATGGTTACTATCTTTGATTGTATCCATGTTTTAATCTTTATTTTTGAATTTTGCTTCACAATTGGTTATTATGAAGTATTATTGATCTTGGATAAACTCTAATACGAATCCCTACTATTTGTCCTTTTGTCTCAGTGGATTCGTTCTCTAAAATGTTTTTCGTCATCATCAGTCCTTAATGGTGATACTTGATGAATATCTTTGGCCTGTAGTGCAAAGATGAATGATTAACTGATGAATATCTTTGGCCCGTAGTGCAAAGATGAACAGGTGTTGAGATGAACATGACCGATTGGTGATACAAATGAATATTTTTGGCCTGTAGTGTAAAGATGAATATTTGATTAAAGATAGTTATTGATTGTTGTTACAGGAATAAAATATTGATGATGGACTTTTAAATCTTAGAAGATAGTAGAATTCATTCTCTACTTGACTCTTCTAATGGTTTGCTGTTTCCGCTATAGTTGTTGATCTAAAACTTGTTGTCTATTATATTTTATCAGATTTTTTCCAGTTGAAGACTAATGATAAGTTGTTGTATATTATCTTAGTTATAATATTCTTTACTGGGCTAGTTGAGCTCACCTTTTTTCTTTTTGTTCCATTTTTCTCAGGAGGCGAGAATATATCGGGAACTAGTCGGGGTGTGGAGTGATGTTTCTAGTCAGTTGTGTTAGCAGTCCTCACTATTTTATAAAATAGTATTTCAATAATTGTACTGAGGACTTATTTGACTGTGAATATTGTCTAGAAGACAATGTTTGTATTTAAACTCACAGTATTGTGTTGTCGTATTTTGCGCGACAAGTGTTTTAATAAAGTTGTATTTGTTTCTGTATCATGTATTTGGCGACTCAGAGGGGGTGATGTATACATATTTTGGGGGCGTCACATAAATGCTAACCACTTTAATTATAAATATCAATTAATTTTGCAATTCCCGGATAAAAAAATCAATTAACATTTCATTTCATTTTTAAGCATGCATAAAATACTTATCATGTTAAATGCACAAAAAATAACCTAGTGTCTTGAATTGAAAAATCGATTATTTGTAATGACCTTACATTAAATCCTAGGACACAAATGTCTTCAATCTTTTTCAGAACAAATCAGCAAGAATCCTTTTATCAATTTTGTAAAATTTAACAGAAGAGAATTTAGTACATAAATCAAATCATCATCAAAACATAAGGTTAGAATATGAACAAGTCAACAATTATGTATATACCCCCACCCTGCCCACCCCACCCCCACCCCGTCCACCCCCCACCCATCCCAAAAAAATAATATTTATCGATTATGTATATACCCCCACCCCGCCCACTCCCCCACCCCAACCCTCCACCCAAAAAAATAATATTGATTGATTATGTATACACCCCACACCCGCCTCCCACCAACCCGCAACAGCCTCCCCCTACCCTCCTACCCCCAACCCCCGTCCCCCCTCCCCCATCCCCCAAAAAAATATTTATTGATTATGTATACACCCTCACATCGCCCACACCTCACCCGCCCCCCAACCCCCACCATTTCCTAAAAAAATAATATTTATTGATTATGTATACACCCCCCACCCCCAAAAAAATAATATTTACTGATTATGAATATACCAGAAAAAATATTTACTGATTTTTGTAATAAAATTCTCAATAATTTCATTACTTTTAATTAACATAATAATTATTAATGTAATTTTTTTTTGAAAGTGCCTATAATAACAAAATTAATATTTTTAATAATTAAATTAGTCTCATCAATTAAAATTTTTAGTTTCAAACTTGGGTCTAAAAATTAAAATAAGACTCTTTTAGTATAACTGGAATTAAGATTTTAGTGAAACTATAATTTGAAAAATAGGTCGACCTGGATTCGACCCATAACCATTTAAATTAAAACCACACAGCCCATATTAAATATAGTTAATATGGTTTTGGTTTCAAAATTAACCCAAACCTATTTTATATAAACCAAAACCAACCCAAACATATTTTTTGTCAGGTCTACTGTTATTAGCACATGTAAGTCAAGTTACAAGCCATATTTGTTACTCGTTTAGAAATTTGGTATTGCTTCTCAGGATTATTCCTTGTTGTCAAATTTATTGTGATAGTTTTGTTTTGGCGTTGGCATTAAAAATCGTATTTGTACTCCTTGAATTAGTTAATCATGTCAGTATGTTTTAGAGACTTTATTCATTTGTATCATTCTTCATATAATTTTGTTCACATTCGGGAATTGTTTTGATCATTGATATCTTATGATATTGAGTATGTTCGTATTGATAATTTAATATCATTCGGAGATGGTAATGTAAGCCTTGTGATTTGAACCCCTTTTAGCTTACATTTTGTAATTTGATCACTAGGGTATACTTGAGTTAACCACATGTGGGGGTACCACAGGCATGGCCTCTTGACACAAGGGCATGACACATTCTGTGGCGGTGTGATCATTCCACGACGTATCCTTTTGTATGCTCTAGGTATGAGCTTTGGCTATTTGATATATTTGTTCAGGATACGCATGGGTCGACCCAATATTTGATTTGATTCGATTTGTTTGGCAGATTAGTGACGTATGTGTCATGCGTACTATCCGATTTGATTTGTATACATCATGGATGTGACAAACGAAATTTTTGTAATTTAATTTGAATATTTATTAAATTAAATAAATATTTTTCAATGATTTAATTATTGGGTTAAATAATTAATTGATGAGTTTGTGGTAGATTAATTTATTATATGTGTTACATTGATTAAATTAATGTGGAGAATTTTATTATTCAAAAGTATGTATTTAATTGAGCATATTTGATTAAATGAATTATTTAATAAGCATAATGTTATTCTAATTAATTTAATAATTAATTAGAGATTTAATGATTTGACATAATTAATAAAGGAGAAATTAGTTATGTGACTATATGATTTAATGTGGAATTATTATATTTAATTAAATTAAATAAGATATTTGACTAATTTCTTAATTGGGTGTGACATTATTAAACTATATAATAAATAAGTTAATTAAAATAAATTAAAAAAAGATTATTAAGTTAGCCAAACATGGCCTTAAAGGGAGTTGGCCAGTTAACCCACTACGGGATTAACCGACCATGACACCATCGCCAGTTATTTGTGCGCATATATCAGTTCTTTGTTTTACGCATTCTCATTTTTCCTAAAACCTAAGTCAGAGAGATTAGATAGAAAAGAGAGAGCTTTGAGAGAATTGGAGAATTCCAGTTGGTATCGCCTTCAAACAGAGAAAGCAAGGGTAAACCCTAATCTAGTTTTAATATTTCACGTATTATATTTTTCTCCCAACTGAGTTATTTGTGAATGGGAAATTTTACAATTTCTGATTATATGTCTATATAAGTATTACAAATTGTTCATAACATGTTATATATCATGTACACATGAATCACAATGATTAAATTCATGTAATTATGGGTTAATTAGAATTTTATAGTTTATATAGAAAAATATATGAATATGGCTTGTAAGTACAAAAATTTATGTTTAAATTTCATATTAATCGGTAAATTGATGAATTATTTTGTTTATACATGTAAGAACGAAAAGAACGAAACTTAAATGGACTGATTTGGTCGAAAAATGAGTTCACGGTAGTTGATTTCGTTAATAATGTGAAAAATAGAGTTTTTCATAATAACTGTGAAATTATGTGTTTTGATTCAAGTAATTATATGAATTAAGTTGTTAAAATCATGTTAGAAAGGTTGGGTAATGATCATATATGAATTTTAGTATTTGGGTATGCTTAAATTAATGTATGGATAATGAAATTAGAAGTTATGGCCATATTCTGTGTTCTTGACATAACGTATAGTTGAACTTGTGAGATATTTTTTGGCCTAGATTGGCCTTGTTATGTTCGCGAATTGTAGAAACTACAGAAACTGAGTCTGGGTAACCCAGCCCCCGGCGGGCGTTACCAACTAAATTAGCCCGCTCTGGCGGGCAAAAAAATAAAATAAATAAACATTAATAATTAATTAAAATATTTATCAAATTAAATAAATATTTTAATTGAGATATTTATGGAATAAAATAAATATTTGATGAAAATTATTATTAAAATATTTATCAAATAAAATAAATATTATAGTTGAAATATTTATGGAATAAAATAAATATTTGATGGAAATTATTATTAAAATATTTATCAAATAAAATAAATATTTTAGTTGAAATATTTATGGAATAAAATAAATATTTGATGGAAATTATTATTAAAATATTTATCAAATAAAATAACAATTTTAGTTGAAATATTTATGGAATAAAATAAATATTCGATGAAAATTATTATGAAATAATTAATTCGAGTGTAATAATAGTAAGTGAATAAAAATATTCTAATTTAATTAAGTAATTAAATTAGAAGGGTAATGATTTGTTAAATAAAGTGTAGTTATTTTAAATAATTAAGTGAAAATGTAACTAATGAATGTCATGAATACATATGATATGTGTGTAGGATTTGTGGTGAACGGAAGTAGTAATCGTTTAGCCTACGCGCGAGGCAAGTTCCTAAACCTTGTTTCTTTACATAATGCAAGTTTCTTATTCTATCTTGTTTATTATTGTTCAAATCAAGATTTCATATTAGATGCTATCATTCTTTAAAAGCATGATTCCTGTTATACAATACTTATTCGATTGTATACATATTGAATTTTATTATTCAAATTGAATATCAATTATTGTTGAACCTTGTAAGACTAGCGAACCCTTATTGATTCGACTAGTCCATAGTTGATGAACGTTCTAATTTTCAGAACCATTGTTGAGCTTATCCAAACCAAACTTCCTTTGGTGCAGACTCTAATGTCAAACTGAGATGAACAACCCTATTATAGGGGATTAATTATGCTTTAGCGTTAAGAAATTGTGCACAATATGGTACTAAGGGTTCATCCCCCTAAGTACGAGAAGAAGAGTCCATAGTCTTATGACTATTAAAGGTTTTAAGTATAAACACTTGACAACCTAGGATGTAGTTCAAGATCTTATGACCCTCAGAAGTTCTTTTGATTCTTGTTATTCATTCTTGATTCAAAAGCCAAGTTTTCTTATTTCAGAAGTCTTTGATTCATTCGCATGTTATTATTTTATTGTTATATTATTATACCTGTGGGTAATCGTGCTCACTCTTGCGTAATAAAAACATTACAGTTAAGAATGAAAGGTTCGACGAGCCTTCTACTAGCTAAGGCAATGGAAAAGTTAACAAGTGATGAAGACTTGTTGTTTATTTGTTATGTTATGTTTCAGACTTATGTTTAAGTTGTGTAAGACTTAATATTTGTTTATGTTTCCACATTTGAGATTTAAGGTTGGTATGACCTGGGATTGATGTATTTACATTCAGATATTGTAACTCCATAAGGAGAGGATTTATTTCTATCTATTTATGGTTTTTCATTTATTATGGGTAGATAGATAAATGATGTTTGGACAGTGAACACCAAATCTCGTGGAAATTGAAGTACCTGGATTTGGGGGTGTCACATGTTGGTATCAAAGTTATAGGTTATGAACCTTAGGTGGGGGAACAACCTTAGGTAGTAGCCTTATAGGAGATAGAGAACAGTGTGGTGGTAAACTCTTATCAAATTCTAAGAAATGAATTCCTTAATTCATTGAAGATAATAAAAGACTTTATGTGTTTATGTGATAAACTTATGTGCTCGCGAGTATTGATTAATAACTAAAACTTAAAACTGTGTTGTCAGGATGTCAGATATTGGAGGATCTAGTCGAGCTGGGGAGGAGGAACCCCGAGTACCTAGAGAGGAGGATCCCCGAGACAGTCATGTCGTCCGGGAGCAGTTGGTATAGAGAAGGCCATCTCTATTGATCACTGTTGTTGGTCAGGAGCATGAACCTGAGTCTGATCCAGAGGAGGACCCTGAGGAAGAAGAGGAGGAAGATGAGTTCCCACCGAACTTGATAAGTGAATTTTATAATCATGAATCGATGTTCATTTCAAGCTTAATTGTTGTTGACTTCTTGCTTTCATGTTCGTTTTTACTTGTTTCGTGTTATTTTATGTGTAGGGTGGTTGGTGTGGCAAGTAGCAAAGAAATGGAGATGTTTGAAGCAACATTGGAGCAAGTGTAAAGAGTTAGCAAAGTCAGATTTCAGAAGCTATGTAACGACCCCAAAATTCATACAATTTAATTCTCAACTTTGGTCGTTAATAACACATATACCTTCTGATTTTACATTATTATTCGATGTTAAACTTTATAAAATACGAAATCATTTAAATTTTTATGTCTTCTTACTTTAATTCCCTGAATCAAAACCTTTATCATCTACATGTCTTTGAAACAATCTTATTCTATGATTCACTTTATCACTATCGTTCTATAAAATTTTACATTTCAATCCGATAACCTTTACATATCAGATAACTCTAACTTTAGCTTTATAACTCAGCATAAAACTATACAACATAAAACATTTAATACATCTCATGAATCTTAATCATGTTATAAAGAAATAACAACTTTAGCTAAAATATTAATCTTCGTGTATTTTTTCTGATCCACGTCATTCAAGTAGCACATAGTGTTATCTTCAATCCTTAACCTGCAAAATGATTATTTGCAAGGTTGAGCTCGACAGCCAAGTAAAATCTAACAGTTTTCATGCATCACGTAGCATATAATAGCATACTCAACATATATCTCTTAAACAGTGGACTATGATAACATACATACTACAGTTCATATAACAAGTATAAAGATTGAGTTCCTTGCTCAATCAGCAAGCTTTACTCAATTAACGTAGTCATAAGTTGACTTTAACATTTCACACATTCAACATATATATAACACATCATACATTTTGCGATAACAATTTAAAACAGTTAATCATTATGTTCACATAGCAAATAGGAACTGAAAGACTTGTCTGATTCGTAGTTTATGAACTACAACTTAACTACTTATCGGTTATCTGCACTTCGTGTATTCCTACAAAGTTATATCATTATTCACATTAACTATTAATCACATAGTAACGCATAGTAGCTATAATGTAAACTTTAATCTACATCTCATAACCCTTCTTATTAATCAATACACAATGTACTAACATCCTTTTTTGAACATAACACTCATTTCTAGTTAAACTTGTTGTTTCGATACAAGTCTTACATTACCATTTACATTTCAAAAATTCCAAGTGTTAACATCACAACACTTAACTAACCTTCATTGTATAAGCTAAGTTATAACATAACAAGTTCATGACTTATAAATCATTTTTTAAACTTTGAATTTACAATCCTCATAACACAACTTTGTTTAACCTTGGTATTACATAGTTCTCACATTAACCTAACATTAAGGTAAGTTACATTGAACGACCAAAGTCTGTAGAATTAGCAGACTTCACTGTCTGAGACTGGGCACTGGTGTGGGCACGCTAATTTTATACTGGATTGAGGCGCGCCCGCGCCAAAGGGCTGCGCGCCCGCGCTACACACCAGTTCTAGTTTTGCATAACATGGTTACGACAGTTTTTTTAAGCCAACTAACACGAATTTCACCCACCAAACGGTAATAATAACATGTAAAAATGGTATAGAACCATCACAAACATATTTGTGAACATATTCCACCAATTAAAACAATTTAACATCAACTAAAACTAGTTTAATTTCTCAAATTTCATGTTTTTCATATAAAACTCACTTTTTGATATTCATCCCAAAAATCATCATTGTGATTTCAATACTTGGCCAAATCACTTCATTCAAATTACGTTATGCTCGTTTCTTAGTGAACTCACATAGTCAAGCTTCAATTTCCAATTTCACATACTAATTAGCCACTAAAATTGATACTTTTCATGAACCATATGAAAATACATATACTGTCAAAATTTTCTATTGTTAACCGAAATTAGCAAACAATTCTTGTTTAACACAACTCCAATCATGATTCACACATACAACTATAAGTACTCAGTAATATAATCATCAATTTTAAAATTTGAATTCACAGAGCATTCAAATTATACCGTATTCATACATATACATATATAAAATCAAAGTTATCGAACATACCTTCAATTTGCTTGATAATTCTTGCTAAACACTGAAGTTGCTGCGAATTTCTTAGGTTTCTCTCAAATTCTCTCTCAATTCTCTAAATTCTCTCTTCCTCACACTAACAAAACTGGCAACCCAAGTATACATAATATAAAATAAACCGATATGGCCTTAATACACATACTAATTATAATGTCAGTTACAAAGCAGCGTATATATATTATAAATATATTATATTTATTATTTTATTTATTTTATTATAATTAAAAATTTGAAAATTCAAAAGCCAAAAGGCTTTGCTTGGCAAAGCTCTAAAAAATAAAGACTTAACATAATCAAGCCTTGTTTGGCAAAAACTAAATTAAACTACTTTAATTTATTTTAATAACTCCTTATAATATAGTTATTTCTCGCACTATATTTAATCAAGCTTTCATATTTATTTTAATTAATTCAAATCATAATTAATTAAATAAATCCTTTAATCACATAACTCAACACAAATAATTAACCCTTAAATTGAAATATCAATATAATAATCATTTCCTTAATTCATCAATTATTTATTTAGTAAATAATTAACTAAACAAAATTAAATCAATTGAACAAATATTTATTCAACTATAATCACATCCATTAAATATTTATATAAATCAATAAATATTTAATATTACGTTTAAAATTTTGGAATGTTACACGGGACTATTCACCCGAAAAATATATTTTTTTTCTGTCCAAATTATTTTTGGTATATGAATATTATTCTTGAATTTTACTCCACAAAGCAGTATCATGTTGACAATTTGGACGTTATTGATTTCTGGATAAATTAAATTATAAATTCTTAAAATTTATCCTTGAACTTGTTTTATTGAATTATTATGTCATTGTCATCATCCTCAAGTTTATATTGTGATAAAAGTCATCTTTGGTCTACGTGCATAGATGGACTTGGTATGATTATGACCAGGGATTATTCAATATAATCATGACCGTAATGTAACGAATGATGTGGTAAAAGTCCTCATTGACCTGTAGTTCATTGATGGACAGTTGTTGGTATGATTATGACCAGGGATTATTCAGTATAATCATGACCATTGATAATTACATGAATATCCTTGTTCGTGGTGCAGGGATGATTTAATGATGTGGTTTATTTATTAAGCTGAGTCTCAGCGATAAAGTTGATGAAAAACTTTTTAAATCATAGAAGATAGTAGATTTTATGCTCTACTTGACTCTTCTAATGGATTGCTTATTTTCGCTGCAGTTGTTGATCTAAAACTTGTTGTCTATTGTATTCTATCAGTTGTTATACTGTTGAAGGGTAAGGATAATTTATTCTGCATTATCTTAGTCATAATATTTTTTACTGGACTAGCTGAGCTCACGCTTTCTTTCATTGTTCTCTTCAGGGAATGAGAATATAGCTGGGACGAGTCGGGGAATGGAGTGATGGTCCAGGATAAATGGCTTTAGTAGTCCTCACTATTCTACGAAATAATGTGATAATAATTGTAATGAGGACACCATTGTGTGTGGATATTGTCTAGATGACAATATTCTTGTTTAAACTCTTAGCTATATTTTGTCGTATATTACCCGACAGTTGTATAATTAAGTTTGTATTTGAATTTATGCACCATGTATTTGGCGACCCAAGATGGGTGATGTATACCTGTTTTGGGGGCGTCACAGTTGGTATCAAAGCTTAAGGATATGATCCCTGGCTGAGATTTGAGACTAGAACTAGGAGGGGAGAGACGGATAATTCCTTCGCTAGTATGACCTACTTAAGTTTATGTGTTATTTAATTGGTCGGTCAAATTGTAGGGATAATATGTAGCATGTCAATTAACCTTTGTTTTGAAGATGTATTCTAGAATGATATCTGAAATACAGGAGATGAGCAATAGAAAAATCATGATACAGAGGAAATAACCGGGAAGGTATAATCTGAACAGAAAGCAAAATATTCTCATCTCTTCGAACTACCAGGTGCGTAAATTTCGAGAGCAAAATTTCATAAGGAGGAGAGATTGTGATACCCCGAATTTTATGAAATAAAAGTAGTCAATTTTCTTATAATTATTCTATTTAGTAAATAGTTAAATTGATAAAAGGTTAAAGTTAAGGGTGATATGTGAAATTTTATCAAAGTAAGTAAGTTGTCATAAAATAATCGGTGATAAAAGTACAGTAATACGTGTGGTTGCATAGTAACACACGATATGAATTATTGATACTTACGTGAGAAATCACTCAGTTATACTCAATTATTGCTACAGTAATTGCTGCATCACATCTCTCATATTATTGATTCAATTATTATCACAGTATCATCTGTATAATATGTTATATTATTAAATCAATAATTGAGACTGCAAAGTTATTCATATTATTATTTGCAATATTGACAATGTCTAGAAGTTCTGTAAAGGAGAGGTTTGGTCACCTAATTGCGCGCCAATAGGTAGAAATCCTTATTGGAAAGCCCCCTCTTTCTTGGGAATGATCTGGTTGTTAAATATTGTGCGTTATAATATTAATGATGAATAAGTTCGTGTTGATTAAAGATGAGATTGATAGTTCCATTATGTGGAAATTATTAGTGTTGGTGGAAATCGACATTTATTTCGATAATAATTGATTTCTGGAGGTTATATTGACCAATCGGGTAATTCACAGGATAAATGAGCAATTAATTGCTATTAATTCACATGTTTATAACTATGTGTTCACATGTGAGTACTATTGATTCACATGATTTACTATTAGGGGAGTTGGTGCAAGATTGATAATACTTGCATGACTAAAATAAAAATAGAGGTATATATGGAGGTACTATACTGTAATTATTTTTTTCACATGTTTAGAACTATTGAGTCACATGATTTACTATTGTTTCACATGATTTACTATTAGGGGAGGTGGTGCAAGTTTGATAATACTTGCAGGATTGAATTAAAAATGAAGAAAAAGATGAAGGTATTATACTGTAATATTTCGAGCCCCAAAACGTGCAATTATTGAAACTATATTTTCCTATAAATAGAAGCACATATTTCCTTCATTTCTCTCTAATTCACTAAGTTTCACAAGAGCAATTATTATAGAGAGAAATTATAAAGAAAAAGAAGAAGAGAAGTCTGCTACCTCACTATTCTAGTATCAAGTTTTCTTCTAAGGTAAGGGATATTATTATTATAGTAAGGGGTATTATTTCTTTCGTATTTATGAAGAGAGCTTCTATTAATCAATTATTTATTGTTATGTTGGAATAACCTGTCTATGCGAAGTACCGCATACATGGTGAAATTCTTCTTTTATTCTATTCTTTATTATTCTGTTGGAATATCTTGTCTGTACGGATTACTCATGACCTGGTTCCATTCTTTATTATTCTGTTGGAATATCCAGTCTGTACGGATTACACATGACCTGGTTCTATTATTTATTATTCTTTTGGAATATCCTATCTGTGCGGATTACGCATGACCTGGTTCCATCCTTTATTATTCTGTTGGAATATCCTGTCTGTGCATATTACGCATGACCTGGTTCCATTATTTATTATTCTGTTGGAATAACCTGTCTGTGCGGTCTATCACATACATGGTGAAATTCTTTTGTTATTCAATTCTTTATTATTCTGTTGGAATATCATGTCTGTGCGAATTACGCATGACCTGGTTCCGTTCTTTATTATTATGTTGGAATATCCTGTCTGTGCAGATTACACATGACCTGATTCCATTCTTTATTATTCTGTTGAAATAACATGTCTATGTGGATTACCGCATGCATGGTGAATGATCCTTCGTATTCATTCTTCATTAAATTGTGGAAATGATCTGTCTACGTGGATTACTCCATGGCAGGTGAAAATTCATTTGTAGTTTCGTATATTCCATTATACTTATATGACATATCATTTCTTTTGTACTCGTCATGAAATATCATTTTTTTGGTATTTTTTTTCTTTCACGAGTAACTATTCACCCGATTACTATTCACTCTAGTATTATTCACACGAGTATTCGGGGCACTTTTTGTGTCAGAGTACTATTCATGAGTTACTATTCACGAGTTACTAGTCACCCGATTACTATTCACTCGGGTATTCGGGACACTTTTCGTGTCGGGATACTATTCACGAGGTACAATTCCTGAAGTACTATTCATGGGATACTATTCATCTGAAAATATATATTTCTTTTATGTCCAAATTATTTTTGATACATGAATATTATTCTTGAATTTTACTCCACAAAGCGTTATTATGTTGACAATTTGGACGTTATTGATTTCTGGATAAATTAAATTATAAATCCTTAAAATTTATCATTGAACTTGTTTTATTGAATTATTATGTCATTGTCATCATCCTCATGTTTATATTGTGATGAAAGTCATCTTTGGCTTGCGTGCATAGATGGACTTGGTATGATTATGGCCAGGGATTATTTGGTATAATCATGACCGTAATGTAACGAATGATGTGGTAAAAGTCCTCATTTGCCTATAGTTCATTGATGGACAGTTGTTGGTATGATTATGACCAGGGATTATTCGGTATAATCATGACCATTGATGATTACATGAATATCCTTGGCCGTGGTGCAGGGTTGATTCAATGATGTGGTTTATTTATTAAGCTGAGTCTCAGCGATAAAGTTGATGAAAAACTTTTTAAATCATAGAAGATAGTAGATTTTATGCTCTACTTGACTCTTCTAATGGATTGCTTATTTCCACTGCAGTTGTTGATTTAAAACTTGTTGTCTATTGTATTCTATCAGTTGATATACTGTTGAAGGCTAAGGATAATTTATTCTGCATTATCTTAGTCATAATATTTCATACTGGGCTAGTTGAGCTCACCCTTTCTTTCATTATTCTCTTCAGGGAATGAGAATATAGTTGGGACGAGTCGGGAAATGGAGTGATGGTCCAGGATAAATGGCTTTAGTAGTCCTCACTATTCTATGGAATAATGTAATAATAATTGTAATAAGGACACCATTGAGTGTGGATATTGTCTAGATGACAATATTCTTGTTTAAACTCTCAGCTATGTTTTGTCGTATATTACCCGACTGTTGTATAATTAAGTTTGTATTTGAATTTATGCACCATGTATTTGGCGAACCAAGATGGGTGATGTATACCTGTTTTGGGGGCGTCACAATTATGTACAAACATCTAAATGCATTCGCGTAATCCCCTATAAAAGGGTTGTTCATCTCAGCTTTTCAACATCTGAATCCGCACCAAAACAATTTGGTTTGGCATAACTTCTCAAGAAACTCTTGAATTTCATGAACATTTTTCAATATTTTTCTAGCTGAATCAAATAGCATAGACCTCTATAAAAATTCAGATATCAACCGAAATATACATATACATACAGACATATGTATTCTCATATCTTAAAGAAATCTCAAAAATCTTTTTATGACGTCATGATACCGCACTATATTTAAAGTCCGTTGACGATTCCGTTATTTGGTGATTTTATCATACTACATCATACCATAGTGGGCTAACGATCCTTAGATCACATCCAGCACTAAGTAATACTGCATTGATGACTCCATCGTTTTTTATCATCTCTGCACCAAGTTCCATGATACATTAATGATATATAAAAAAATACATTTTGATATATTTCAAATCATTTTTGTCTAGCCAAAGCAATTAGCATAGACATACGAATAACGGTATTATTTTTAAAACTCATTGGTTTCATCATTTGGTCCAATATTTTTCAAGAAAATAGATGTGCAAATATCAGCACGAAGTCAATAAATTTCGAAAGTCTAGCATAGCTAGTAGATTTAGAAAACCTATGTCTCCACCATCAACTCCACTTTCTATAATGATCCATTGCTTAATCAGTCTATTTATTTCTGTCATCCTCAATACTCCATTCACACTTATCTATACCCCAGTTCATCAAACTTACCATACTTTGGAAGTTCAGGAACTTGCCACAATAATATGAGTTTAAGAACTTATCCTAGTCAGACCATAGGCGTCCATTCGCTGAGGGGTTCAAAAACATACCATATTATTATGAGTCAAAAACTTACCATATGCATTAGTTTAAGAACCGCACCTAATCCTAATAATATCTAACTAATCTTAATAGTTTCTAACTATCAATTATACACATGAGAAAAGAATCACCTTTTCGCCACATATACATTGATAGCACGACACCAACATTCCAATGATTATCAATGTGATAAACTGAGTGCGAGCACAAAACCCTCACCCATACAAAGATTTGTACAACTCAGCCACCACCTGAGTCCTCAATTGAAACGCCACCTAACTCTATCTTGCTTATAACTTGCTCTTTGCACAATACAATTTTTTCGTACCTCATCATTTATAACTCCTCGCGAGTTTATCTTGTACTATTTCATAGTACAATATCTTCATAGCATCAAGCTATAATTATTCAAATATTACAGACCATCTTTCTTTATAACTTAAACGGATCACGTCGTGATCTTATTCTATAATTATCTCCCTTTAAATTCTTTACTTAACTCGTGATCGTTTTGTTTTACGATCCTCTTTCTTTCCTTTTTCATCATTTACGATTTCATTTCTGCTTTTGATCTTACAGACTTTGTCTATTCATTAGTATTCGTTATCTTGACTATTAGAGTTAGGAAACTCCCATTTCTTACCTTTATATCTCTTAGATTCTTCTTTGAATCTTCTTGTTTACATAAAAATTCTTCCTTTAAGAATTTCTAACTTCAATTACATTACTCAACATTTCATTCGAGTTCCACATTTTCATCATACGTATCCATTTTCTATACTTGGTATACATCGAGTCTCTAACAGTTTCAATATGGTATGCTGAGTGGTTTCCCACAAATAACCAACAAACTAGGTTCCGAGTTGCTAGTTCGTATATACCTCCGCTCTATGAAGGAATCGTTTAGCCCAGATACCATACGTCAACTACTAAAGAGTACAACTGTACCATACTTAACTATAACTTTTTATTCTTAACTTCCTTACCAATCTCTTCTTATAGACATTGTCTATATGTTCTCACCTTACATTCTTATTATTGGAGTAGGGTAACCCCATAACTCTGCGAGATTCTTCTTTGAATCCTCTCACGCATGTTTTAGTTCCTTCTTTAAAAATTTCTTAAATTACTTCTTATTGTTCAAACTCTATTTGAGCTTATTTTTTCATTATCTTCACCTTCCTTTCTCTAAGGTTATATCCTACGGTACCCCTACCTAAGGTTTATAACCTACAGCTTTGATACCAACTGTAACGATGCCAAAATTCATACAATTTAATTCTCAAGTTTGGTCGTTAATAACACATCTACCTTCTGATATTACATCATTATTCGATGTTAAACTTTATAAAATGTGGAATAATTTAAACTTTTATGTCTTCTTACTTTAATTCCCTGAATCAAAACCTTTATCATCTACATGTCTTTGAAACAATCTTATTTTATGATTCATTTTATCACTATCGTTCTATAAAATTTTACATTTCAATCCGATAACATTTACATATCAGATAACTCTAACTTTAGCTTTACAACTCAACATAAAATATTTAATACATCTCATGAATCTTAATCATGTTATAAAGAAATAATAACTTTAGCTAAAATATTAATCTTCGTGTATTATTTCTGATCCACGTCATTCAAGTAGCACATAGTGTTATCTTCAATCCTTAACCTACAAAAATGATTATTTGCAAGGTTGAGCTCGACAACCTAGCAAAATCTAACAGTTTTTATGCATCACGTAGCATATAATAACATGCTCAACATATATCTCTTAAACATTGGACTATCATAACATACATACTACAGTTCATATAACAAGTATAAAGATTGAGTTCCTTACTCAATCAACATGCTTTACTCAATCAACGTAGTCATAAGTTGACTTTAACATTTCATACATTCAACATATATATAACACATCATACATTTTGAGATAACAATTTAAAACAGTTAATCATTATGTTCACATAGCAAATAGGAATTGAAAGACTTACCTGATTCGTAGTTTAAGAACTATGACTTAACTACTTATCGCTTATCTGCACTTCGTGTATTCCTACTGTCGATGTCGGGATTTTTATTTGTCCCTTTTCGTTACCTATTTTTTTGTGTTCTCATTTTAGGTGAGATTTATTTAAAAAAACAAGTGAAAAAGGTCTGACATGTGTAATGTCGACGATTGGACTATAAGAGTCGCCAGTTAGTTTTTCAACTGGTTGTACCAACACAACCGAGAAAAGGTTTGCACATTGACCCAGTGATGTGACACTGCTAAACGGGTCGGTGAAACCGAGATTCAATTAGGGTCCGAGGACTTGCTTATGCGGAGGGAAGGTGTTAGGCACCCCCGACATCAGTGTTGCCATGGTGACCGCCACTTTTCAAGAAACTATTTTATGAATGTGTGTGTGTGTGTATGGGTCAACGTGCTTTTATTTGGAAGTAGTGCGAGGCCTCGTTCGCACCTATATACACAGTGCTTGAATTTATAAAAATTCAGTTTTAAACAAGATATGGCGATGATGTTTTAAAAGAGGTTTTTCAAACCCAGTGCTCAATAGTAATTGAGACCTTTTACACTCTCATTTTATTCAATATTCGGCTTGGTTGATTTTATTTTACAGATGCGAGGCATCTGTATGAAAATAATGTACAAAAGGTGCTAAATTTCTCGTGGGTATAAGAACCATCTGAGGAAATCCAAACATCACAGATAAATTTACAAGTTGCTTATAGCTGAAAAGGTCCATCACGGGAACAGAATCTAGATTCAGTAGACTGAATCTGTGATCACATGATTCCTAGGCTCACATGATGCCATAGTTAATATAAACGCAGTAAGCATGTATATATATAAAAGCTGTAAATATATATATACAGACATGATCACCAACTACGAAGCACCTCCATGGGGGATCAGAAATGTAAATAAAGCTGTAAAAGCTATCTACCGCCACGGAGGAAACTCTAGGCGGGACGAAATGTACAGAAAGCAGTAAAAGCAGTCAACCAAAACGAAGTAAACTCCAGGTGGGACGAAATGTAAATATATATATATATATATATATATATATATATATATATATATATATATATATATATATAAAAGCGATAAGCATAGGGGATATAAAATTCAGGCTCATCGGACAAAGTCCAACAACAGTTAATATATATATATTAAAGCAAATAAACGCTCCGGATATAAAATTCAGGCTCATCGAACAAAGTCCGACAACAGTTAATATATATAAATATACATATATTAAAGTAGTAAATGCTCCAGACCGAAGTCTAGGCTCATCTAATAGAGTTCGATATGCAGTTCATATATATAAATGTATATATATACAAAAGCAAGTAAACGCTCCAGACCGAAGTCTAGGCTCAATCGAGGCATAACTCGAAAATGTTAGTCTATATATATATATATATATATATATATATATATATATATATATATATAATATATATATATATGTATATACAAACGGAAATAAAACCACGGACCGAAGTCTGGGCAAACACAAGCAACATGACTCTCAACGTAAAGAAGGGTGTGTGCAAGTGTAGAGAGAAAGACTTGAAAATGTGTAAGAAGGCTTACAGTGGGCTACCAAAGAAGACTTTAATAATTTTAAAGTAGATAAACACTGGCTTCCGCCGGTACAGAAATAGCTATATGTGAGCTCACAAGTACTTAAAATGAGAAAGCGCTCAGTTTGGGGTGTGTATGGAGCAAATTGGACAGGGCTTCCTCACCTTTTCTCTTCTTAAAAAGGCCAGCCCAATCCCTCTATTTATAGAGGGTGGAGCCACAGGTGTACCTACGATTGGGCCGAAGGTGTACCAGAGGCTACCCGGGGTGCCCCGGGCTTCGCGGGTCCCGCCGTCTCGAAGTGCACTTAGACAACGTGATGTCTGCTTGAACTTTCATAATTATAATCCAAGCATCCGACTGAGGTATATAGGACCTATTTCGGACCGCCTTTGTCGAGAGTTATGCAATGACATGGGATTAGAGGTTGTACGAAGTCATGAAGATGGGACGATGCCCTCCAGTCTTCAGCTTCAAATTCTATCAGTTGTTCTGCATAATAGTCAATCGGGATTGGTTTTCCTTAGCTCTTGTAGGATATTGTTGTGTAGAAATGTACGTTTACAATGTTGAGACGACGTGATGTGGCGTCAAGGTGTCAAGATGATGACTTTGCCCCTCACCGGGGTTATCCCCGAGTTGGACTGATAAAGCAGACGTTGCTCAGGGTTATCGTTGAGATTGGACTACTATAAATGTTTAAGGTCCTCAGTGCCATCTCTGAGGTGTGTCTGTCTTGTACTGAGTGGCTCGGTGTGAGCGCCGAGGTTGAAGTTGATGGCATGCATTTGAAACAAGCATTTCTGGAGTTATCTCTGGAACTGCAACTGCCTTCCTCGGGGTTATCTCTAAGGTTGGAATCTGCTATTCCCAGTGTTGGGATTGAGATGAAACATCTCGGGGTTATCTCCGAGATGAAATTGGTCTTCTCCGGTTTGTGTTCTGGTATTGGATCTGCATGCCTCAAGGTTATCTCTGAGGTTTGAATTGTTACTCCCATTGTATGTTCTGGGGTTGAGCTGTTACTCCCAGTGTGTGTTCTGGGGTTGAGTTGTTCCTCCCGGTGGTATCCGGGGTTGAGTTGTTCCTCCCGGTGGTATCCGAAATGGATATAAACTGTCTTCCAGGGTTTCCTTTTAAAAGATAAATATGCACTCCTGTGATGTCAGTAACAGATATGTAGAAAATTTTGAGTGTCTACAGATGCCCCTCTTTATCATATTCATGCAATGCAATGCATGGATAGGATAAAGAATCTTAGACACTTGAAATATAACATGAAGCAACTGCTGATGCATGTATATAGGGTTGTTGCCCAATATGTTGAGGATGATTGCTATCGCCCTATAGCTTCTACTGGGGATTTGGCAATGATGACCAAATTGGATGTGCGATCCAAATCTTTGAGGATGTTGACATTGGAGTTATCATCAAAGTCCTGAATCCTAGATATAGACTTAATTCCAAAGAAGTGCCTCTTATGTATAAGAGATCTGTGGGGATAAAGCTTTGTCTGTTTGAGGATGTGTATAACATATTCCATCATCAATCCTCCTTGATGATGTTTCCCTTTCCTGGTTTTGTATCGCAAGAGTATGTCAATGTTCTGTTGGTTTTACTGCCAACAGCAAATGTTGTCAGGGTTGCCCGACCTTCGTTGACGTGTGAACCAACGGTTTACCACGCGTTGTAACCCCCGCCGGGGATACATTTGATCCTCTGTTAATGTGTAGATCAACGGATGAACTCCCTGCTAGGGATAAATGCCAAGGCTTCTTGGACTTTGTTGATGTGTGTATCAACTGATGAAATCACCGGATGGTTTCTGATGCGATGTTGGGTTTACTTGCCAACGGCTGAAATGATGTCAAGGTTGCCTGACCTTCATTGATACGTACATCAATGGATGATAATGTGTTGTGATCCCCGCCGGGGTTGTTGTATTATCGTTGACGTGTGTGTCAACGGAACACGCGTTGTAACCCCGGCCGGGGTGACGTGTTGGATCATCGTTGATGTGTGTATCAACGGAACATGAGTTGTAACCCCCGTCGGGGAGACGTGTTGGATCATCGTTGATGTGTATGTCAATGGAACATACGTTATAACCCCCGCCGGGGAGACGTGTTGGATCATCGTTGATGTGTGTGTCAATGGAACATGCGTTGTAACCCCCGCCGGGGAGATGTTGGGGAATATGAGTATCCGAGTATGGAATCCTTGAATAGCTCTCGAGGCTTCGATGGGTTTACTTGCCATCTATTGAAATAACATCAAGGCTACTTGACCTTCATTGATATGTACATCAATGGATGATAATGTGTTGTGACCCCCGCCGGGGTTATGCACTTTGACATATGTACCACGTTGTGACCCCCGCCGGGGTTATGTGGCAAAGTAGGATGCCGATCCTGAATGAGCGGAATTGGACCGATGTGAGGTATCGCTGGGCGTGACTTGTATCGTCTGAGATCATCGGCATAGTGTACCCTGTGGTTGGGCGAATACCAATGAATGATGTGAAGACCCACGGTTCAACCAGGATTGTAGGCTATTCTGCTCAATCGCGTAGCGTTTTTATCCCGGATTTGGCCTTTTCGGCTTACGAGAACTCCTTTGCAACTCGAACTGGACCGAGCCGGAGGGGTGGGACCCAATAGGGGTGTCGCAGGTACACCTGCTGTAGCCGCAGATGGACCTGCGGCCAACTGTAGATCATAAAGACCAGTAGGTTGCTTTCATAAGTCATTTTCAACTTGCGCCGCGAAAGAAATCTGAGAGCTCTTCTTCAGATCAGTTGAGTTCGGACGTCTTTCTACAAATTCTGTCACTGTACAAGTGTTCTACACTATCCTGGTAACATATGCATGTACTTTTTTCCAGTTTTTATCCGTTAAAAAATGACTTATCATATGAAATGCATCTAAACACATAGTAGTGATTATGTATTCATAAATGACTTGATAAAAAATATTCAACATAGTAAATGTTCGTATTGAACTATGCTGAACATAATGATGTGAAAAAATTTGACTTTTGAGACAGTCAAATGGTCACCTTTTTCTGCTATTTTTATCCTGTCTGAGGACATTTGAGCACAAGGTAAGAAGGCAAAGTACTCCTAGTATTGAGGTTAACCTTATGTGTTGATGATTTTTCATATAGTATGTATATGACTGTTGACAGGTGTACTACTGAATGGCCACCTAGTCATGCCTATGTGCATGTGGATAGTCCTATTTACGAAGGAAACTATGGCAAAATTTTCCTAAAATGTAGGAATGGTGTAGTCATGCAGTTTTACTTTTACTTGTAGATGTATGTTAAAATGATGCATGCATGCATGTAGTTATTAAATGCATTTTGAAAAGCTCCAGGTTAGAAGATACCACACCCTTTTTGAGATGATTTGGAGACTTGTTGTCCAGATATTATGTAACGACCCCAAAATTCATACCATTTAAATCCCGACTTCGGTCGTTAACCATACATTCAACCTCTAAATAATACATCATTATTCGATGTTCAACTTAATAAAATTGCGGAATATTTAAAACTTTTATACATTTCCTTCTTTCTTGTCCTGAATCGCAACCATTAAATTACATCTCTTTGATTCAATCTTATGTCATGAATCGTTACAACAAAATAACTATACAAAGTCTTACATCATAACTAAATATTCATATACATTAGATAGCTCAACTTACATTTAACAACATCTTACGTTCAAAATAGGAAATACATTTCGCATAAAACATAAGTAATCTTCGTGAATATAGATCTCTATAACTCACATAGCACGTATCTTTACCTTAAAATCTTGACCTACAAAAGTGGTTATTTGCAAGAGTGAGCTCGACAGCCCAGTAAAGTCTAACAGTTTTCATGCATCATATATCACATAATAACAGGCTCGACATACATCTCATTAAAGTAACATGGCATACATGCTTTTAATTCACATAACAAATATAAAGATTGAGTTCCTTACTCAATCATCATTACTTAGCCAAAATAATGCAGTCATATATTGACTTTAACATTTCATGATTTCAACATGCTTAACATATCATACAATTTAAAACAGTTCATCAAGTCCACGTAGAAAATAGGAACCGAAAGACTTGCCTTGATCGTTGTTTACCAATAATAGCTTAACAGCTTACAGTTATCTGCACTTCACGTGCCCTACACAATTATATAATCATACACATCAACTATTAGTCACATAACAACACATAGCAATTGTAATGTAAACTCTACTCCACATCTCATAATCTTTCCTATTAATAAATACACAATGGTCAATTAGATTGTGTTAACTTTTTGACTTATGACTCACTATATTTCTTCTTAGTCAAACTCGAAGTTCAAGTGCTTAAGTCTTGCTAGGACTACTTATTGGTTTTATATTAAACCCATTCCATGTCTTATAATATCCATTTCAATGAAATTGAAACACTTTTTAAGTTCATTAACACTTGGCACGGCGTTTCGACGTTCAATCGTCACACGCCCGATTTGTCTCTCTTGTGTATGCTTACTATGCTTCTATAACTTATCTAATACATTATTTATTAATGTTAAGCATCATTATATTTACTAAGATTCATGTTTTATAACTTAGGACATCATCTTTTACGGTCTGGAGCACTACACATGCATATGTGCATGCCCGACACCCTCCGATTGCCTCAGAAAACACAACAGTCCTAAAGATGACCATTTTGACCCATCCTAATGACCTCAAATTGAAACACTTAAAGAACGAAAGTTGTAGGTCTACTCGTCCTCGTTCCGGATCATCTTGAATCACCTCAATCGGAGTTCGTATGAGGAAGTTATGGCCATTTTACTACAGGAGGTCAAAACTGTCCAAGTCAGACTTCTGTCCCCGCGCTGGGGCGCGAGTACTAAGCCAACTAGTGGCGCTGGGGCGCCAATTTCAGCGCTGGGGCGCCAGCTTCTGGCGCTGGGGCGCGAATTTTGGCGCCGGGGCGCGATTTTTGGCGCTGGGGCGTGAATTTTGACGTTGGGGCGCCGAAACTCGCAGAACCCAACCACGAAGAACAGAACAACTCAATTTTTTGTCTATAACTTCAATTCCAACACTAATTAACATGAATAACTAATGCAAATTACACATAAACTTTCACCAAGCATACAAATATTAAATTAACACAACTTAAACCATAATTTTAGAAAAATTAAATACTAGAATAACATATTTTAAAACCCAAAAACTCCATTTTTGATATTTCTTGACACAGTGCATACTGTAATCATAATGATACACCAATTTGATTCTTTTGAACTAAGTTCTCTGTAATTCTTAACAAACTAACTAATATAGTCACAGTTCAATTTCACACACTAAATTGATCATCATAATTGTTATTTACATAAGCTACATAAGAAATACATATACTGGCATTATTTCTTCCTACTGTCAAACGAATTTATCATGCAATTCTCGTTTAAGCACTACCTCTAATCATCATAAAATCATATAATAACTATATAATCAAGTACCATACCAAGTTATACATGTATATCAACAATTCATCCCATAAAATATTTTACAGAGAACTTTTTGGGAAGAAGAAAAACATGAAACTTTTAGAGAAAGAGATTGAGCTCCTACCTTGGATTAGGAAGATGATTATTATTATTTTCTCCAAATTCTTTTCTACAACACCTGTTAAAATCACTCTCAAATTCTCTGTAGTTTTCCTCTTTTCTTCTTTTTCTCTCTGTAACTTCAACTGAGTCTTTCTTCTCCCTAACTCTAACATACGTATAATATTATAACGTATAATAATAATATAGATATTAAGTATAGGATTTAACTGACATCAGTTATAATTTTTTTTTTGAAAATCAAAAGCCATAAGGCTTGTTTGGCTAAGCTTAATAAAAATAACCCATTAAATCCTTACACCTTGTTTGGCAAATCTAACTAAAACAAATAGATTAATCCTTATACCTTGGTTGATAAAACATCATTAAATTAAAGACTTATTATGCAATAAGACATGTTTAGAAAAAACCAAATTAAACTCTTTTTATTTATTTTAATAACTCCTTTATAGCAAGGTTATTAGTCACACTTTTATTAAATTAATAAATCAATTAAAACATTAATCTATTAAATTACTTTAACACATAAATCATTATCACATAATTATAATTTCTTTTATAATTATAATTTTATTTAACCAACGAATATTTTAAATTAATTTCCCATTTAAAATATTATAACTTATTTAAATCACCATAAGCTCTCTAGCTTACTTATTAAATTATATTATTATATAATCTCATAACAATTAATTTACTTAGCTCCTTAATTATTTACTCAACAAATAATTAAATCGCATCAACTCAAATTGCCATATAATTCAATAAATATTTAATATTGCCAATAAATATTTAATATTTAATATTTAATTATTTATTCAACAAATAATTAAATAAACCACATCACTCAAATTGAACAATTATTTATTCAACAATAACGTATCCATTAAATACTTAAATAAATCGATAAATATTTAATATCACGCTTTAAAATTATGGAATGTTACATCATTCCCTCCTTACAAGGATTCTGTCCTCAGAATCACAATTCAAATAAATCATTCGTTACATATTATAAATCTAGATCAGCCGAGTAGTTCCCGTAGGACCACTTCTGGTGTACGGAGGAGGGCTTCAGAAGTGCCTCGACCCTGTTCTGTTAGACAGCCTCGTCGGTTAGTAGAGGCGGTGATACGTCCAGTCCAGGTTGATGTACCTGACGTCGAGGATGAGGAGGAGGATGTTCTGATTGTGGACCCTGCTCTTGCTACGCATATTCCCTGTAGGGAGCTCCCGAGTATTCAGGTAGCAAACCTAGAGCTTCTGGGTGACTTGAGTCGACATCCCTCGATGTATTTGCATGCTAACGAGGTATGACGTCAGAACTTGATCTTTCTTCTTTCCTATTTGTGAGGAGTAAAAGGATTTAATGTTGATCTATATTTCATGCAGGTTCCTAGCTTTACACAGTTTCGAGGGAACTGGTTCAGTATACACTCCATGTACCAGGCTCTTCATCCTGATTATAGAGCGGTAGTGCATGATTGGGGTTTTGGAGCATTCTTTTCCATCCTTCCCCGTCGTTGTCCCTGGGGTTACCTCAGCGTAATGTTTGAGAGGTGGTTTCACCAGACTCAGTCACTCCATTTGTTGGACTGTGAGGTGATGATGAAGCCGATGGATTGGCGATTTATCACAGGTATAGAGTTTGGAGAGGCGCCAGTACCTTGCATGGCAGGTATTACCCCGACTACTGTCAGATCCTTGTTAGGAGTTCCAGCGGAGGCGCTCAAGGGCAGGACTATTTGTTCGGGTCCTTTGAGCGTAGATGCTATGAGTGGGCTATTGAGCGAGCCCATGCCAGATGATGTTAGAGTTAGGGATCGCATTCTTCGACGATTATTCCTGATGATCATTAGGGGCTGCTTCATAGCAGATAACTCCTCTATGGTGTCGTTCGCTTTGATCAGCGCCTCTCGACATATGGACTTCATTGGAGAGTATGATTGGGGTTCCTATACCTTTGCCTATTTCCTCAGGGGCATACGTATGCGCTCACAGGGCTTGACCGAGGCTTGGTTAGGATTTTACCTATTTCTGTTGGTAAGTATTTCTCCTGTCATTTACCATGTATAGGTTAAGAGTGTTAACTGACAGCAGATATTTGCCTTTGTGTTGGCAGTTTTGGGCCTATGAGAGGCTCCCATGTTTACGTTTGGTGAGTGTGCTAGGATTGGATACCTACCCACGAGGACGACGATGGCATCATTCTATATTGGCAGAGGTCCCTGTAGCTCAGGATTTCACTCACTGTCGCTTGCAGCTGGAGTTGTTGACAGCTAACATTATCACATTGATTCCCTACTCTGGGGAGCATTTAGCCATCAGATTTGAGGATGGGTACCCGACTGGTGTCGAGTACGTGATTTCCACCCGGAGAATTCCTCTCTTTACAGATGGAGGATGGGAGCTCTATTTAGCAGAGCGTGCTATTAGGAGAACTACAGGAGAGATTCGTATACCGATCTTGCCTCCTGCAAGGCGTTATTTACTTGTGTCGCAGTCACCCGTCATTGATATCCCATTGTTGGGTGTTGACGGTTTTGCACTGTCAGAGGGTCCTTGCACTCAAGATGTATTCCAGCGCTGGTGGATCCCTCGTACTATTGGAGCCCAGACCCGTGCCACTCAGTTCATGGGGGATATAGTTCCAGGATTTATGATGATGACGGATTGGTTAGTCTGTGTCCGAGATCTGACTCATGTGACACAGATTGACAGTTTGACCCGGCAATTGGACCAGGCACATATTTTTATCCAGCATTTGGGCAGAGATCCGGTAGAGGCAGATTCGTTTGATCTTTTCAGCTCAGGCGCTGGCCCCTCAGATGACCCATTTGGTTTTGTCGGCACAGATCCTCCTTTGTATCGACCTGACATCCCTGTTGATAGAGATCCAGTGACTCAGGAGGAGTTACATTAGATGGACATGATTGATGATGTGGACATCGACACCATTGTCTTCTTCTGATATATATTCTCACTGTATCTTTTGATAGGCCTCTGTTAGCTATTGGGTGGCTGTGCCCCATTCTCGCTATATCTTTTGATAGGCCCCTGTTAGTACTAGGGCGTCTGTGCCCCATTTCCCTGTATTTTTCAGCTGTACAGAGATGATGTATTAGATGATGATATACTTAGGAATGTATGTACAGTTTTTCCATTCCCTATATCATATTGCCATCTATTATCTATACTGCATGTATCATGTTATGCATATGTATGTATGTCCAGAGATATTCAGCATTGACCCCTGGATGGTCTTATGGCACAGCCCGTGCAGATGTCTTTTTCGATAATTAGCCGTATTGATCATACCCCGCCATCATTGGTGGTATCTGGTATGCGATCGTGGTATGATAGCATGTCACCATTAGACAGGGTGACAGTAGATCATTTATTACAGCATACTATGACCCTGTTGATGTTTCAGGTTCCCACAAGATTTGTAGATGGCATGCTGGAGCACTGGGTATCGGAGAGGCAGGTTTTCCGATTTGGGACCCAGGAGTTAACTCCCACTCTAGAGGAGTATGCACGGTTGACGATGTTGCCACTGGACAAACCTTGCGTGCATATGGCTTTGGGGGACATGAGTAAGCGGTTCATGACCCTCACTGTACTGAGGCGTAGAGTGGTGCAGGATGAGCTTACATTTGGCCACGTTATATCCCAACATTTTCTGTTTGACAGATTTGGCTCTGAGGATAGTTATAGACGACATTCCAGGGATTTCACCATATCGGAGGATCATTAGCGACTGGCCAGGGTAGATGTACTGCTATTGTGTGTATTGTCATATGTCTACATGCCACTGTATATGGATGAGTTGGACATAGGAGTTATCCCGGCGGTGAGAGCTCTCAGGGAGGATCATTCCTTTGATTATAGCCGAGACATTGAGGTCAGCTACATACTGTTGCACCTATCTGATAGTAGTATTTACGGGCAGTTCAGTTATGCTATACGTGTAGTTTACGTCACATCTGAGACCGATTGGTACTTTCAGATGGCATGGGTATTGCTTCACCCATGATATAGCCAGGTCATATTCATTTCAGCCTGCGGAGTGTACGGATGTTGCATCTTGGTCCGCTTTCTTAGCTGATATTGTAGACCCATTTAGTATATTGTCATGCTCAAGGCTCAGCTCACCTTATAGCTTTGTTACTCATGCTTCGGGTATGGATTACATCCCTATGGCTGGTTTGAGGGGCATGACTACCTACCATCCACTGGTCGTTATGTCGCAGTTTGACCAGTTTTAGGATTTTCATCCTTTTGAGGGAGCGCTGGGCCATCGTTTAGCTTTTCGCTATCTTTCAGCAGAGGACAGATCCCGTGTGTATGCATGTTGGGATCAACGCGAGATAGCCGCTTACTCTATTAGTCATCCAGGTTATTCTGCAGAGTATTCCGCATGGATGGAGACAGAGACTGCACCGGCTGAGGTAGTATCCATATTGCCGAGTATTGACTCAAATGGTGGAGAGCCCATGGAGGACATTGATTCTCACACCGAGGAGGAGCCACCTACTAGGTTGCCAGTATCTCCTTTAGATTCTCCCAGTACTAGCACTGTCATGATTCAGCATTCAGCACAGTACCTGGAGCAGAGTCTTCATCTGATGACCTTCGAGAGAGATCAGGCTAGATCCCTGATGTTGACAGCTCTTGATGGGAGAGATGCAGCCCTGTTAGAGAGGGACGAGGCATTGACTCATAGATATACCACTGTTGTTGAGTGAGATAAGGCCAGATCAGCCAGATATGCAGTGATAGTTGAGAGGGATAGTGCCATAGCTGCTCGGGATGTAGCCGTCAGAGATAGTACTACAGTGAGGTCCCTTACCACTGGCATGATCGTAGAGATGAGCACATATATCGATGAGCATATAGTCACCATGCAGATGGCTGCAGATCTGTTGAGTCGTGTGGATACCCTCGTACAGGAGACCACAGCTTTACCTCATTCTTCTGAGAGAGATGCCTTGTTGGGCTTGTTAGCTCACATATGCACCGATTTGTAGATGGGCTTGTATTTTCCTACACAGATGGGAGCTGTCGTTGATACTCCTAAATTAACCTCACTTTCACTTCACAATTTATAATAATTAGCACAGTAGCAAGTAAGGATCGATCCCACGAAGAGTAAAGTTGTTTTAGAATTATTCTACTATTTTAACATAAAATAAAGATGGGGGTTTTTGAAAATTATTTTTAAACTAAGAGAACAAGAATTAACAATGAAATTAACCAAATATGTAAAAACTTCAGTTCTGCAGTTCAGTTTCACCAAGTACAATAATCAATTAATCAACTTATTATTATTTTTCCTTCAATGAAACTATTAGCCCTAGATAACAATAAGCTCTGCTATCTGAAATTCTCCTTAGATTATCACTGTATGAAACAAGCTCTCCACCAGATTCTAACTAGCATACAACCTAGAATAAGCTCTCTAGATTTAATATGATAGAATCATTAAGAAATAGAGAATTAGGCTAATCCAAGCAACAAACACATAAGCTTGATTTGTTTAACTTGTTTTCTGATAATCTTAGTAATAAACAAAAGCTTGTCCACAATTAGTATTACTAAGTTGCTACTTATGATAAAGACAGATATCAATTACACGTAATACCAATCTTAATCTAGCATATGATAATGATCAAACTAATTCAATTGGCCATATTAAATTAATTAAATCAATTAACATGCAATCAATAAAAATAGATTATCAGAAGAAATTTCACACAAGAAGAAATAAATAATAATACTCAATTAATCAATTACTTGTAACAAGGATTCACCTCCCTTTAGAACTGAATAAAAAGAACTAGCCTGACATGCTCTTGAGTCTGCACTCCAATAGATGATAGTTGATTATTGAATGAATAAAATCATGACTAGCATCCTCTATTTATAGTGCTAGACAAAGTCCTAAATCCTATAGGAAGTAGAAATCCAAACCCTAAAAGGAATTACAAATTACCCTAATTTCCATAAAGACATAGAATTCAATTTGGAAATAAATCTTAGTCTAAAAGAAATCCTAATTACAATAGAATTGTAAAAATTAATCTTTTAGAATCCAAAATTCAGAATTAAAATTGGAAATAAATTCCACAATTGTCATGTGCTTAAACTCATTGTCGCGTGAATCCAAATCCATTTATGATACTAATTGTTGAATCCTTGATTTGTTAGGAATCCCGTAAACCTCCTCCAATTTATTTCCAAAATCATGAAACCCCTTCAATTGTACCTAAAATAAAAATATAAGAATAATGAGTTTATTTAGGCATAAAATAAATACAAAAGATTAAGTATTAAGGAATAAAAATATAACATATTTCATACTCATCAAATTCCCCCACACTTATCTTTTTACACGTCCTCGTGTAAACCAAAAATTTGATTTCCAGAAAAATTCTATTCAACCATAGTGTCAAAAGAATTCAAGATACAAATCATGACTAGCAACACTAAATTTGCAGAAATCTAATCAACGCTTTATCAATCAACTTACAATTACCAACCATACCATTTCACCAATGAATTTCATTAAATCAAACTGTAGCCACCTAAGTTACTCTCCCAAAATTATCATACTTACTCAACTTAGTTACCATGGAGCAAAAACCATGCACACTAACTCTTAACCAAGAACAAATTTTTCTTGCCTTTTAATTTTTTTTCATAGAACCTTTTTTTTAGCACAGATGAATGTATTTTCATGCTTTTCTCGTATACTTTTTTTCGTATACTTTTTTTTTGACATGTGCAATGTCTCCTTTTCTTAAGCTTTTCAAAGTTACCCATTAGCGAACTTTCCACCAACGACTCCCAAATCAGATGATCTTAGGGCGCTAGGTGTAGAGACACCCCTAAGGGCTTACTTATTCAAGTAACAAAGGCCACAAAAGTCGACTAGTCAAGCTGCTTTTATCCATCGCACTTTTCAGCATGAATACCGATGCTTCCCGAGGCTTAGATACTCAGTTATTTCGCACAATGGACATTGAAGTAGATTTTCAATTTTTATTTTTTTTTTCATTTTTTTTTCATTCATCATTTTTTTACATGGTTCTGCACAACATAAGCAAGTTAAACAGTTCTAAGTCATGAAATCAGTGCACATAGACAACTCCACAAATAACTTAGCCAAATAAACATGATTCTCATATTCAAGTACTTATGTATCACAAATTCAATTGAAATCAATTACTATGGATCATGGCTTAGTTGTCATCATTCATTAACAAATTAAGCATCAAACAGATTCTGAATTTTAGCATTAATTTTCAATCTTTGACTTTAACCTTCAAACACATAGGCAAATAGAACCATGGAACCCAAATTTTTTTTTTTATTATTATTATTTTTTTCCCATCAAAATTGGATTATTTTTCCTACATAAAATAAAACCTAAATCTCCCCCCCCCCCCCCACTCAAACCTTACACTGTCCCCAATGTAAGAAAATCATGCAACGAAGAAAATACTACTAGCGAACATGCAATAATAATAGTAATAATAAAAAAATAAAAAGTAAAGGGATAGAAAAATCAAATATGCGATCTTGGGTTGCCTCCCAAGCAGCTGCCCGTGTTTAATGTCTTTGGCTCGACGTCATGCCTCTCTTCTCAGCTTTCATAGATCGGATCGTCTAGCTCCATCATCTAAATATTTTCCACCTGATGCCCCTCATAGAAAGGCTTTAATCTATGTCCATTCACCTTAAGGATCGTGTTTGTACTAGGACTTTGAATCTCAACTGCACCATAAGGAAACACATTAGTGATAACAAAAGGGCCAACCCATCTAGATCTCAATTTACCTGGAAATAACTTAAGCCGAGAATGATATAGCAAAACTTTTTGTCCCACAATAAAGGTTTTCCGCACAATCTGCTTATCATGAAAAGCTTTGGTCTTTTCCTTGTAAATCTTCGAACTTTCATAGGCTTCATTCCTCAATTCTTCCAACTCTTGTAACTGCAATTTTCTGTGTACGCCAGCTACCTCCAAACTCATGTTGCACTGCTTGATTGCCCAAAAAGCCCTATGCTCCAACTCAACAGGAAAGTGGCATGGTTTTCCAAACACAATCCTGTATGGTGACATCCCAATAGGTGTTTTGTACGCAATTCTATAGGCCCAAAGTGCATCATCTAATCTCAGACTCCAATCCTTTCTGCTAGGGTTAACTACCTTCTCCAAAATGGATTTGATCTCCCGGTTAGAAACCTCAGCTTGACCATTACTCTACGGATGGTAGGATGTAGAAACCTTGTGTAGAACATTGTATTTCTTGAACAAAGCCACTAACACCCTATTGCAAAAGTGGGTTCCGCGATCACTAATGATGGCTCGTGGTGTTCCAAACCTGACAAATATGTTAGTCCTAACAAAATCTGCAACAACTTTAGAATCGTCAGTCCTAGTGGCTTTAGCTTCCACCCATTTTGAGACATAATCAACAGCCAAAAGAATATATAAATTCCCAAAGGATGAAGGAAAAGGTCCCATAAAATCTATACCCCAAATATCAAAAATCTCAACAACTAATATAGGAGTTTGGGGCATTTGATTTCGTTGAGAAATATTTCCTGTCCTTTGGCAATTAACACATGTTTTACAAAACAGATAGGAATCTTTAAAAAGTGATGGCCAATAAAAACCACTTTGAAAAACTTTGTTAGCAGTTCTTTTTGGACCAAAATGTCCTCCACAAGCATAAGAATGACAAAAGGAAAGAATAGATTGAAATTCACTGTTAGGCACACATCGTCTAACTATCTGGTCAGCACAAAATTTCCATAAGTATGGATCATCCTAAACATAATGTCTAGCAACACTTTTTAATTTTTCCTTTTGGGATTTGGAAAATTCTTTAGGAAAATATGCACTTACCAAATAATTCACCGTATCTGCATACCAGGGACTCTCAGTATGGATGGAAAGTAACTGCTCATCTGGGAAAGAATCATGTAACGGTAGTTCCTCCTCGTCTCGCAGTAGCCTACTCAAGTGATCCGCTACTAAGTTGTCCGCACCTTTCTTATCCTTGATCTCTAAGTCGAATTCTTGTAGGAGCAGAATCCATCGAATAATCCTTGGTTTAGAATCCTTTTTGGTGAGCAAATACCTGAGAGCAGCATGGTCAGAATAAACTATAATTTTAGTACCAAGCAAATATGATCGAAATTTATCTAAAGCAAAAACCACAAATAAAAGTTCTTTTTCAGTTGTGGAATAGTTTATCTGAGCCTCATTCAAAGTCCTCGAAGCATAGTATATGGCATGAACGGCTTTGTCAATCCTTTGTCCCAAAACAGGCCCCACTGCATAGTTGCTTGCGTCACACATGATCTCAAATGGCAACTTCTAATTTTGCGGTTGAATGACAGGAGCAGAAGTTAATAATTTCTTTAAAGTGTCAAAAGCCTCCTTGCATTCATCATCAAACTGAAAGTCCACATCTTTTTGCAGCAACTTACATAAGGGTAATGCAATCTTCGAGAAGTCTTTGATAAATCTTCGATAAAATCCTGCATGACCAAGAAAAGAGCGAATCTCCCGCACGCTGACGGGGTAAGGCAAAGCAGATATAACATCTATCTTAGCTTTATCAACTTCAAGACCTTTAGATGACACAACATGACCAAGTACTATTCCCTGTTCTACCATGAAATGACATTTTTCCTAATTTAAAACAAAATTAGTTTCCATGCATCTATCTAGAACACGATTTAAATTATCTAAGCATGCATCCAAAGAATCATCATGAATTGTGAAATCATCCATAAAAACCTCGATGCATTCTTCTAAAAGGTCCGAAAAAATGCTTACCATGCATCGCTGAAAAGTACCTGGGGCATTACACAGTCCAAAAGACATTCGTCGATAGGCAAAAGTACCAAAGGGACATGTGAATGTGGTCTTCTCTTGGTCCTCAGGTGCAATCACAATCTGGTTATATCCTGAAAAACCATCTAGAAATTAATAATAAGTGTGCCCAGCTAATCTTTCCAACATTTGATCAATAAAAGGGAGAGGAAAGTTATCTTTTCTTGTTACAACATTCAATTTTCTATAATCTATACACACTCTCCACCCTGTTTCCATTCGTGTAGGTACCAACTCATTATCATCGTTCTTGACAACGGTGATTCCGGATTTCTTTGGGACTACCTGCACTGGACTCACCCATTGACTATCGGAGATGGGATAGATGATGCCGGCATCAAGCAGTTTGAGCACTTCTTTTTTCACCACCTCCATCATGGGTGGATTCAATCGCCTTTGTGCATCTCTTGTAGGCTTAGCTTCATCCTCTAACAATATCCGATGCATACACATGGCAGGACTAATACCCTTTATATCTGCTATTGTCCATCCAAAAACTGTAACATGGTCCCTTAGGACTCTCAGCAATTTTTCTTCCTACACCTTGGTTAGATTACTAGCAATAATTACAGGCAAAGTGTCATTAGTCCCCAAATATGCATATTTCAAATGAGCAGGTAATTTTTTCAATTCTAGAGTTGGGGCTTGTACAACAGAAGGTAATAACTTTTGATGAGAAACAAGAAATTGAATAGAATATATTGTTGAATTATTAGAGAATTTTGGCAATGAATGTAATGCAGCTACATTCTCCTTCAATTCCTGGGTTTGCTCAATCTCATCTTCCCTGTCCATGTCCAAATTGTTGGTGATTGTAATCTCCAAGCTGTCCCTATGTAGTTGTTTAAAAACTCTATGCACCAAGGAGTCTCTCACATCGATAGCAAAAACATATCCTATATCACTAGGGTACCTCATGGCATCATAGATGTTAAACTGGATTTTCTCGCCATCAAACTCCATAGTCAAGGTCCCATTATGCACATCAATCATGGTTCTTGCTATTTTCAGGAAGGGTCTTCCTAACAAGATGTGGGAAGAATTTGGTGATGTATCATCTTCCATATCCATAACGTAAAAATCTGTAGGAAAGATTAGTTCGTTCACCTGCCCTATGACATCTTCAATTACCCCTCGGGGGTAAGTGTTAGTACGATCTGCCAATTGTATAATCACACCAGTATTTTTCAAAGGGCCTAGATTTAAGGAATCATAAACAGATAAAGGCATAACATTAATTGAAGCTCCTAAATCTAGCATGGCTTTTTCAAATCTGGTGTTTCCTATTTTGCATGGGATTGTGAACATTCCTGGATCTTTACATTTAGGAGGCATTTTTCTTTGAAGAACAGTAGATACATTTTCTCTGACTGTGACTCTTTCATCGTTTTGCAATTTTATTTTTTTAGTGCATAATTCTTTTAAAAATTTAGCATACCGTGGCACTTGTTTAATTGCATCAAGGAGAGGGATGTTTACTTCTACTTTTCTAAAAGTTTCCAAAATTTCTTTTTCTTTTTCATCTCTCTTTGAGGTTTTAGAATTTTTGGGAGGAAAGGGAAGAGGTATGTTTTTAAGCTGATTAGGAGGGTTAGGTTGTACCTTGGATTTTTCTGTTTCCTCCTTAGCTGCTTCCTCTTCAAACTCTACGGGGGTCGATGGTGTATCCAACTGTGTTCCATTCCGCAAAGTTATGGCACTTGCATTCTCCCTTGGGTTGACTATTGTTTGAGATGGTAATTTTCATGAGCCTCTGGATTCCAATATCCCCACAGTTGTAGCCAGTTGTCCTACTTGGTTCCTCAAATCATGAACCGAAGTTTTTATCTCTTGCTGGAACTGCTGTGTCTGATTCATGAACTGTTGTGTTTGTCCCATGAATTGTTGTGTCTGTCCCATGAATGCTTTGAACATATCCTCCAATGATGTTCCAGTAGGTGCATGGACTGCTTGTTTCAGTTGATATTGAGGTTGGGCTGGTTGGAAGCCCTGATGCCTAGGTGGAAATGCAGGTGGTGCCGCTTGTTTACTCCCATAACTCAGATTTGGATGATCCCTCCATCCTGGGTTATACGTGTTTGAGTACGGATCATACTTTTTCTGAGGTTGTGACTGATAATTTCCCATTGCATTAGCTTGTTGCACAGCCTCATCATCTTGTAATGTCGGGCATTCATCTGTATTGTGATTTGGTTGTAGACAGATGCCACAAACCTTTGCAATTGGCAGTTGACCTGTAGCTAATTGTCTAACCATAGCAGTTAATTCAGAAATTTGTTGACCATAATCACAAGTGCTTACCTCGCTTACCCTTAGTGGTGCATGATTTGTTCTAGTGCCATATTGTTGTGAGTTTGCTACCATGTATGCAATTAAAGTCCTTGCAGCCTCTGGGGTCTTGTCAACTAGTGATCCTCCGCTAGCTGCATCGATCATGCTTCTATCCATCGGTACCAACCCTTCGTAGAAATACTGGATCAGGTGTTGTTCATCTATTTGATGCGGTGGACAGCTGGAACAAAGCTTTTTGAATCTTTCCCAATACTCGTATAGTGTCTCCCCACTGAATTATCTAATCCCACAGATCTCCTTCCTTATGTTGGCTACTCTTGAGGCTGGAAAGTATCTCTCCAAGAACAACTGCTTCATGTCATTCCAAGACTGGATTGAACCTGAGGGTAGGTAGTACAGCCAATCCTTTGCCAAATCTGCTAGGGAGAATGGGAATGCTCTCAGCTTGATTTGTTCTTTGGTGATTCCGTGTGGTTTCATGGTGGAGCACACCACATGAAATTCCTACAGATGTTTGTAGGGGTCCTCACCTGTAAGACCACGAAAAGTAGGCAATAAATGGATTAGTCCGGATTTAAGTTCAAATGCAGCATCTAAATTAGGATATTCAATGCACAAAGGTTGTTGATTTAAATTAGGAGTTGCCAACTCCCTGAGAGTTCTATTGTTGTTTGGAATCGCCATCCCTTCTTCTTTGTCGGATTCGTTGGATAATAATTCCAAAGCTAAGTTGAGGCCTGGTGATGATGCAGAAGCCTCGTCTATATCTGCAGAAGACTGTTGAACTTTAAGTTTTTCCTTCCTTAGCCTCCTTGCAGTTTTCTCAATCTCTGGATCAAAATCTAATATAGTAGCCCGAGAAGATCGAGTCATAAAACAATAACAAAAAAAAAAAAATAATAATAATAATAATAATAATAATAATAATAATAATAATAATAGAATAAAAATAAAATGCCAAATTACTCCCCGGCAGCGGCGCCAAAATTTGGGAGCTGTCATTGATACTCCTAAATTAACCTCACTTTCACTTCACAATTTATAATAATTAGCACAGTAGCAAGTAAGGATCGATCCCACACAGAGTAAAGTTGTTTTAGAATTATTCTACTATTTTAACATAAAATAAAGATGGGGGTTTTTGAAAATTATTTTTAAACTAAGAGAACAAGAATTAACGATGAAATTAACCAAATATGTAAAAACTTCAGTTCTGCAGTTCAGTTTCACCAAGTACAATAATCAATTAATCAAGTTATTATTATTTTTCCTTCAATGAAACTATTAGCCCTAGATAACAATAAGCTCTGCTATCTGAAATTCTCCTTAGATTATCACTGTATGAAACAAGCTCTCCACCAGATTCTAACTAGCATACAACCTAGAATAAGCTCTCTAGATTTAATATGATAGAAGCATTAAGAAATAGAGAATTAGGCTAATCCAAGCAACAAACACATAAGCTTGATTTGTTTAACTTGTTTTCTGATAATCTTAGTAATAAACAAAAGCTTGTCCACAATTAGTATTACTAAGTTGCTACTTATGATAAAGACGGATATCAATTACACGTAATACCAATCTTAATCTAGCATATGATAATGATCAAACTAATTCAATTGGCCATATTAAATTAATTAAATCAATTAACATGCAATCAATGAAAATAGATTATCAGAAGAAATTTCATACAAGAAGAAATAAATAATAATACTCAATTAATCAATTACTTGTAACAAGGATTCACCTCCCTTTAGAACTGAATAAAAAGAACTAGCCTGACATGGTTTTGAGTCTGCACTCCAATAGATGATAGTTGATTATTGAATGAATAAAATCATGACTAGCATCCTCTATTTATAGTGCTAGACAAAGTCCTAAATCATATAGGAAGTAGAAATCCAAACCCTAAAAGGAATTACAAATTACCCTAATTTCCATAAAGACATAGAATTCAATTTGGAAATAAATCTTAACTAAGAGAACAAGAGAACAAGAATTAACGATGAAATTAACCAAATATGTAAAAACTTCAGTTCTGCAGTTCAGTTTCACCAAGTACAATAATCAATTAATCAAGTTATTATTATTTTTCCTTCAATGAAACTATTAGCCCTAGATAACAATAAGCTCTGCTATCTGAAATTCTCCTTAGATTATCACTGTATGAAACAAGCTCTCCACCAGATTCTAACTAGCATACAACCTAGAATAAGCTCTCTAGATTTAATATGATAGAAGCATTAAGAAATAGAGAATTAGGCTAATCCAAGCAACAAACACATAAGCTTGATTTGTTTAACTTGTTTTCTGATAATCTTAGTAATAAACAAAAGCTTGTCCACAATTAGTATTACTAAGTTGCTACTTATGATAAAGACAGATATCAATTACACGTAATACCAATCTTAATCTAGCATATGATAATGATCAAACTAATTCAATTGGCCATATTAAATTAATTAAATCAATTAACATGCAATCAATAAAAATAGATTATCAGAAGAAATTTCACACAAGAAGAAATAAATAATAATACTCAATTAATCAATTACTTGTAACAAGGATTCACCTCCCTTTAGAACTGAATAAAAAGAACTAGCCTGACATGCTCTTGAGTCTGCACTCCAATAGATGATAGTTGATTATTGAATGAATAAAATCATGACTAGCATCCTCTATTTATAGTGCTAGACAAAGTCCTAAATCCTATAGGAAGTAGAAATCCAAACCCTAAAAGGAATTACAAATTACCCTAATTTTCATAAAGACATAGAATTCAATTTGGAAATAAATCTTAGTCTAAAAGAAATCCTAATTACAATAGAATTGTAAAAATTAATCTTCTAAAATCCAAAATTCAGAATTAAAATTGGAAATAAATTCCACAATTGTCATGTGCTTAAACTCATTGTCGCGTGAATCCAAATTCATTTATGATACTAATTGTTGAATCCTTGATTTGTTAGGAATCCCGTAAACCTCCTCCAATTTATTTCTAAAATCATGAAACCCCTTCAATTGTACTTAAAATAAAAATATAAGAATAATGAGTTTATTTAGGCACAAAATAAATACAAAAGATTAAGTATTAAGGAATAAAAATATAACATATTTCATACTCATCAACAGACTAGCTTAGCCATTTTGTCATGTATAATTTACATTATGTATATCAAACAGCATTATATATAGCAGGAAAATATATTTTTGATCACTTCCCTTTTAGATATGCTCTGATACTTGCTTGATATTTGCCTGCTTCTTCAAGGTTTGTGATATTGATGTATTCTGAATTCCTCCTTGCTGGATGGACATTGAGTTGTCTCTGGATAGTTCAGAATAGATCATGGATCTGTGTGTATCCCTACCATTTTTCAGTGTCTTGGGACTGGTTTCTATATGAAAATGTGGAGAGGATTGTGGCTTTCCTCTTTGAGATTGACCGCACCATAGATGGTCGCCAGTACTCCTATTTAGGAGGAGCCTAGCTAATTCCATCTCTTATGGATTGGTGTTGCTCTTTAAGGTACAACTGCAGCTTAGATGGTCACCGAATCTCCTATTCACGAGGAGAGGTTGGGTAATTCCATCCCTTTGGTTTGAAGCCAGTGAAATATGGTGAATTGAAGTTTGATCCCAGTACCACTGACAAGTATTTATATTTTGGTAAGGGGTGAGACCGAACCATAAATGGCTGCCTACGTACTCCTATTGAAGAGGAGATCAGGTATGCATAGTTCGAACCTGGTGTAAGAGGTTCAACGCTATTTACGGCAGAAAGGGTGTAGAAGTTTTACTGATGAAGAAGGTTGTAGAGGTGTTTTTGTGGTTTTTGTTTTTTGTAGAAAAGGGTAGAAATATTTTTGTTATTTTTTGTTTATTACGACCGAGCCATATAGAATATGGTTGCCTACGTACTCCCGTGTATCAAGGAGATCAGGTTGACGTAGTTCACCCCTCAGGGTGAGTTGAAAAGCGTGATCCCATGTGCATGATAAACTGCAGGGAAGAAAGATTAATCCCATGTACAGGTCAAACTGTGGGGAAGAAAGTTTAATCCCATATGCAAGATAGACTACGGGGAAGAGAAAGTTTGATCCTAGGTTGAGGATAAACTACAGGTACGAGAAGTTTGATCCCATGTATAGGTAGCCAAACTGCAAACGTGAAAGGTTCAATCCGTAGTGGGATGACCTAAGTTGTATGAGCGCAATGAAACCAAGATGTTGGCTTAAAGATTATGTTTCCCTGAAGGGCAAAGTGTGGAAAAGAGTTGTATGTAGTAAAGGGTTAAAGAACCAGAATGACTGATGATCTGATGATCCAACACCAGGATGTTTGGTTGATGGTAACTTCAGACATAGTACCGTTTCACGGTGTCTGAGTTGATGAGTTGTAGAAATTCATCGCCGTCCATTTCTTACAATCTGAGAGCGCCTCCTGTCAATACATCCTTGACAACAAACGGGCCTTCCCAGTTAGGAGTGAATTTTCCCTTAGATTGATCTTTGTTGTCAATGATCTTCTTCAAAAACTGTCGTAGCCGGACTTTTCTGTTGTAAGATCGGGCGATCCTTTGTTGATATAACTGACCATGGAAGATAGCCGCGGTTTGCCTTTCATCTATTAGAGACAATTGGTGATACCTGTCTTGTACCCATTGATCTTCATCTAGCTGAGCATCCATCAACACTCTGAGGGATTCCATTTCTACTTCTATGGGGAGTACTGCTTCCATCCCATAGGTTAATGCGTAGGGGGTTGCCCCAGTTGAAGTGCGCATTGATGTTCTGTAGGCTAACAGAGTAAGAGGCAATAGGTCAGGCCATCCTTTGTGATTGGCGGACATCTTTTGAATAATCTTCTTGATGTTTTTGTTAGTCGCTTCAACAGCACCATTCATCTTTGGACGATAGATGACGAAGTTAAGGTGTTTGATGTGAAATTTATTGCATAGTTCCTCCATCATTTTGTTGTTGAGGTTCTTAGCATTGTATGATAAAATTACCTCTGGTTGTCCGTATCGACAAATGACATTGTTTCTTATGAAAGCAATGATGACTTCTTTGGTAACCCTGGGGAAGGAGGCTGCTTATACCCACTAGGTAAAGTAGTCGATCATGGTGAAGATGAAGCGATGTCCATTACTGGCTTTGGGCTCGATGGGCCCGATCACATCCATTCCCCATATTGAGAAGGGCCAAGGTGAACTCATATTGTGGAGCTCCCGTGGAGGGGCGTGGATAGCATTCTTATGAATTTGGCATTGATAACATCTCCTGACGTGGTCATTACAGTCAGCTTTGAGAGAAAGCCAATAATGTCCTATCCTGAGGATCTTCTTGATAAGGAGGGGGCCACTCATGTGTGGGCCACTGACTCCACCATGGATCTCATCCATGAGTCTCTGAGCTTGGTCTTTCTCTAAACATCTGAGAAGACCTAGTCCTATATCTCTCTTGTAGAGTGCATCTCCGCTCAGGTAGAATTTCATAGCAAGTCGATGAATCCGCCTTTATTCAGTCAGGCTCGCCTTAGCGGGTGTAGATCCATCTCGTAGGTACTCCTTGATATGCTGATACCAAGGTTGTTGGATGGGAGGTAGCTCATCCGATTCATCTCCAACATAGTTCCCATAGGCTGGTGCCTTTTGCAGGGATAATGTGACGCTTGGCATGTGTTCCTTGTCAGGTATGTGCATCAAGGAGGCCAAAGTTGCTAATGCGTCTGCAAAGTCATTCCTATTACGAGGAATGTGTATAAAGGAGATTTCTTCGAACTCCGAAGCCATCTGTAAAACTTGTTGATGGTAAGGCAGCAATTGCAGCTCTTTGGTTTGATAGATTCCTGTGGATTATTTGATTACCAACTCTGAATCCCCAAAAACAGTTAACCATCTGATACTCATTGAACGGGCAAGTTTTAGCCCCATGATACAGCCTTCATACTCAGCTGTGTTGTTGGTGCTGATAAACTGTAATTTGACGATGACGAGATACTGCTCCCCCATACCGGATACTAGAACTGCTCCAGCTCCAGAACCTTTCATATTAACAGCTCCATCAAAATACATCTTCCATGCTTGGCGTGAATCGTACTGATGTTGTGGCTGAATTGTCATTACCCCTTCATCAGGGAAGTATGTTTCCAAGGGTATACAGCCCCCTGAAGGTGCGATGGCCAGTTGATCTGCAATTCCTTGACCTGTAATGGACTTTTGAGTCATGTAGACAATATCAAATTGTTGTAGGATCAACTGCCATCTTGACAGCCGACAATTCAGTATGGGTTTACTGAACATATACTTGAGAGGATCCACACGGGATATGAGATGGGTTGTGTGCCCATAGAGGTAATGTTGTAACCTCATGGCAGCCCATGCTAAAGCACAACAAGTCCTCTCAATCAGAGTGTACTTGTGTCCACTGCTGTTGAATCTTTTACTGAGGTAATAGATAGCTCATTCTCGGCCTCTATCGTCTTTCAGGCCCAGCATGCAGCCCATGGCATTGTCACTTATGGATAGGTACATGAACAGGGGAACATCATCCCTAGGAGGTACCAAAGTAGGAGCTTTGACTAGCTGCTCTTTAATTGTAAGGAAGGCATTCTGGCACTCATCATTCCATTTCATGGAGGAGTTCTTCCTTAACAGCTTGAAGATAGGCTCACAGGTTGTTGTGAGTTGAGAAATGAATCTGCTAACGAAGTTGATTCTTCCCAAAAATCCCCGTATTTCCTTCTCTGTCTGAGGAATGGGCATTTCCGTGATAGCCTGGATTTTGGTAGGATCCAGCTCAATTCCTTTATGGCTGACTAGGAATCCTTGCAACTTGCCCGATTTAACGTCAAAGGCGCACTTGGCTGGATTCAACTTCAAGTTGTACTTACGCAACCTGTTGAAGAGCTTTCTGAGATGGTCTAAGTAGTCCTCCTCCTTCCGGGACTTGACAATGATGTCATCCACGTAGATCTCGACCTCTTTGTGCATTAAGTCATGGAAGAGAGCCATCATAGCTCTCTGATAGGTAGCTCCGGCGTTGATGAGGCCAAATGACAACCGTCTGCAGCAAAAGGTTCCCCAAGGAGTGATGAAAGTAGTTTTTTCACGATCTTCCTCAGCAACCATGATCTGATGGTACCCCGTAAAGTAATCAGCAAAGGAGTACATGCCGTATTGTGCAGTATTGTTAATGAGAATGTGGATAAAGGGCACGGGAAAGCTATCTTTAAGGTAAGCTTTATTCAGATCTCGATAATCCACGCAGAGTCACACCTTTCCTCCAGGCTTAGGCACAGGAACGATGTTAGATATCCATTCAGGATATGTGGACACCATGATAATGCCAGCTTGAAATTATTTCACAATTTTTTCTTTCACCTTTAAACTCCATTCAGGTTTTAATCGCCTGAGCTTCTATTTGACTGGCTTGAAAACCTCTTTAACGGGAAGGCGATGAAGAATAATGTCAGTGGACAAACCCACCATGTCTTTATGAGACCATGCAAACACATCCTGAAATTGGGTTAATAGCGTAACCATGTCATTCTGTTGGTTTGGGGTAAGGTTTGAACCAATCTGGATTAACTTAGGGTTTTCTAAGGTTCCAAGATTGAAGGAGGTGGTTTGATAAAGGTTGGGTTTAGGCTTGTCTTTGACCCATTCTTTGATCTCTGAAGGCACCTCAATATCCTCTTATATTTTCAGCAAGTCTGAGTCCAACTTTTCATCAAAGTTACAATCCTTGTGGAGAAGAGGCATCTTATCAGCAAGTACAGGCACATCTAAGTTCAGAGTTCTGAAACAAAATATGCTTTCACTTAATATATATAAAACTGTTTAATCATACATAATGTTAGCATATACGGACAAAACAACTACGAGTACTATACAGAAAAGTAAGCAGCTATTATATCTACAGGACAAAAAGAAGTCCTGCCCATTTTACCCTTGTCGACCAATGCAAGGAGTGCTGCTCCAATTGGCAAGGATAAAGTCCAAGTGGACTGCATTGATGGAGGGGCTGTCATCGTCCTCCTTTTCCCGAATGATGACCATGAAGTCTGGGCAATCATCGTCTGGGGTATATCTGTTTATATGTTCATCATGAACAATGATGCGCATGCCCGACATTATTTGGGAAATAGCGTAGCCATCACGTTGGTTGGCACCTTTACAGGAGGTTGTGCGGACTCAAAGGTTGATGGCGAAGATAAACGCCGTATGGTTGAAACTGAAGGAATCTGTTGATGCTTATGAGGATTCCTCTGACTAGAACTGGTAGAATATCCTAGTCCAGCTATCCCAGTTTGACTGGCTACTTGGATAGGGTATTTGATACCTTGGTGATTTTTACCCAGCCCTTGTACTGGCTGATGACCCAAAGACATCATTTCTTGAGTAGCCGACATTACTTCGGCAGAGATCTTGGGTACGGGAAATGGCATTCCCAGGGCATGAAATTGAGGGTTGCTTAATTCCAAAGTGTGGAAACTGGTTGGCTCAATATCGAAATTAAAACTGATGAACGGTATATCACCTTGTTGAGGGCATTCCGGTTCAGCGTTGACTGTAAATAGGCTAGTGTTGATAATGTATTTCAGTTACTGATGAAGGGTGGAGGGGACTGGCCCAGCCATATGAATCCATGGTCTTCCCAAGAGAAGGTTGTGTCCCGAATCTATCTTGAGTACGCGAAAAGACACGCAGAATGTATAGGGACTAATCTCTATTGGCAACTCAATCTCTCCTACTAAATTTCGGCGGGATCCATCAAAAGCTTTGATGATAGTATGGCTACTTCAGATTCGATTGAGATTGACGTTCATCTTCAATAATGTAGCATATGGACAAATATTCAAAGATGAGCCTCCGTCCACTAAGATTCCAGCTAGCATATATCCGGACGATAAGACCGCAATGTGTAACGGCTTGCAATGACTGGTCCCTTCGGGCGGTATGTCATCATCATTGAAAGAGATCACATTGTTGTTGAAAATGTGATCAGCCAGATGTTAAAATTTTTTCACATCCACTGATTTCAGCAAGTAGGCTTCTTTCAAAACCTTTAGTAGAATCTTCCTGTGATCCTCGGAAGTCAAAACCAAGTCTAGTATTGAAATTTGCTATGGAGCTTCTCTTAAGCTTAAAACCACCTTGTCTTCATTATGACCCATGGCACGGAGGAATTTTTTGATCTTCTCCATGGGAATCTTCCCCTTTGATCTGATGGTAGACTTCATCACCCATTGAGGAAGATACAGTGGATTCTCCTTCGACACTGTAGCAGTTGTATGCGAGGTGGATCCTTCACCTTCTCCATAATTCCAAGGAATTGTGTGCAGGCTAACAATAGGATATTGTGCTCTGCATGGTAAGTTAATTGGCTAGGGAGCAGCCACTTTCAAAGGATTGTTGCTTCCTCTGAGTTGAATGGTTGTTATAGGGCGTGGCTTGACAATGCCATCAGCCTCAGTGGAGATAACTACTACAAATTCCTTCCATTTAGTAGGACAGGTATTCTCACTATCACGTAGCACAGTATCATCGTCTGCTAGTTGCAGGAAACCGCTATTAATGAGATTCTGGATAAGGTGGCGGAGTGCCCAGCATTCTTCTGTGCTGTGACCGCGATAATGGGAGTGATATTGACATACTCCATCAGAATTGTACCGTCCTAAACGAGGATTGATTGGAGGCAGAAGGGAATTAATCCTTCCTTCATTGATTAGCATTTGAAGGATTTCCTCCATAGGTTGGCCTAGATATGTAAATTCACTTCTGTTGGCAAAATCCTGATGAGCTTTGGTGTACGCTCTCTTTGCCATGTTATCCTCCATTGTTTCACTTTCTGGAGTTAAAGAGGGGATATTCATGACAAGAGGAAGGAGACTAGCATGCTCCTGGCTGATTAATTGGCGTGTGACTTGATGTTGGTATGTCACCAGTTCTGCCAATTGCTCAATTTGCTTGCATAGATCTTTCATCTTTCGTTCTATTGAGAACTGGAACTTGGCATAATCCCATTTGTCAGTACCGTCTTTGGTGACCTGGGATGCTCCACCGTTAGAATTGGAACTTTGTCCACTACTCCAATTATTCATGTTAACTTCTTCCTCTTTGTGTAGAGGAAGAGGGTGCACGTGAGGTTGATCTGGTTATGTGACCACAATCTCACTGTTGTCTATCAGGTCTTGGATCTTATATTTCAAGGCCCAACAATCTTGAGTATCATGTTCAGGTGCCCCGGCATGATAAGCACATTTTCGAGCAGCATTAAAACCCCTACCATTAGGGCTGGCTGGTGGAAGAAGATGTGTGATTTTCTTCTACGTGGTCAGAAGAGTGAGAATATTCTCGACAGAGTCCCCTAAGGGTGTGAACACTCGAGGGCATTTGACTTCTCCACCTTTTAGTACTGGAGGGTTTGACAATTGTGCTGGAAAGGGAGTGTAATTTGTCCTCTGGATAGGCATGTTCTGATTGCCTTTTTGACCCTGTAGTATCAGGGAAACATCCTCTTCTTTCTTTTTATGGACCCTTCGGGGGTTGTTTCCATAATTTTCGGATTGGATGTGTTAAGCAACAGCTTTAAGGGCAGCTAGGTCTTAAATCTTTCCTGACTTCAATCCCATCTCAACCATTTCCCCATGTTTAATCATTTCAGAGAATGGTTTACCGATGCCAGCTAAGACTCTCTCATAGAAAGGAGCTTCTTGTATGTTGATGAAGGTCATAACCATCTTTGACTCTATCATAGAAGGAATAACTTGAGCAGCAAGGTGCCTCCACCTTTTAGCATACTCTGTGAAAGACTCATTGGACTATTTCTTGACCTTGGTAATCTAGTACCGGTCAGGAGCCATCTGAGACTAGAAGCTGTATTGTGTAAGGAAGGCGTGAGCTAGCTCTTCCCAGCTATGGATCTTTGAGTTGTCTAATCTGGTATACCATGAATGGGCTTCTCCAGTTAGACTTTTCTAGAATAACTGCATTCTGAGCTTCTCGTCCTCTGCATAAGATCCGAGTTCTCCAATGAATACCTTCAAATGTGTTTAGGATCTCCTAACCCATCATACTTTTCAAAGTCGGGAGTTTTGAATTTTTCTGGATAATGAACACCAGGGAATATATAAAGGTCGGCATGTGAAACACTCCCGTGTGCTCCAATTCCTTTGATAGAACGTAGGGTTTCTTCCATTTGAAGAACTTTCTTTCTGATGTCACCAGTGTCTAGATCTCTTGTAAGATGGGTGGCATCATGACTTTTGTTGGTTGTATCCAACTGCAGTTCAGGTATTGTAATGGTTTTATCAGGACCTTGAGTTCCTCCTTGTGTGGAGGATTCAGCATGTACGGGTATTTTTGGACCCTGCGTAGATTGATATAGTTCTTTAAGCAGAACAGCCAAGTCTGTGATTTGTTTACGTAATCTGCCAAATTCTTCGCGAGACACTGGATTAGACTGGTCAGATGAAGACATGATTGGCTCTAGGCCTGCGGCCATTTTGGACTTTGATCGGGTAATAGGTCTGAATGCTTCCCTGCGACAAAACTGACATAGTTTAGTTTTTAGGGAATGTGTAAATATTAACATGCTATATGGTGTGTCTGTTTTAGGAATTTTGTCCTGCAAAACGGATGTTAGCTGTTTGTAATACAGGATAGCATGTTAATGTAAATATGTACATGCACATATTTTTTTCATATTTCTCATTACATGGAGATGAATATGGAATGTAAATTACAAGTAATTGTTTTTTACAAGTAACTTAAAATGAGAAAGCATGAAGAGACTTTCCTCCGCATTTAGTTTATCAGAGGCCGACCTATCTTAGGTTACTCTCGTATCTTTTCGGCATGAAGGTTCCCAAATCATCGCAATTTACTCAACGGAAAGTTAATTCGGTCTTTCAACTGGAGCGAATTTGGGTGGTGCCTTTCCTGAGCCTCGTGGGAATTAGTCTTCCTATAAGTCCAGTAATCAAACACCGACAGGATAGCCTCCTGGTGGAGGGACCACACAACATACATTCACATACAACGTGTCTCACCGTATATGAAAATGATGACATGTGCGAAGCACTAATATCACAGGCAGATATAGTGTAAAGCATTAATTACAGTAAAGATATGCATTCGTACACATTCATCATAAATGTAAATGCAACATCCACACACAAAAATATAACAGTTTTGAAAAGCTTGTAATAGCGGGTTAAGTCCTTTTACTGGAGTTCCCCAGCAGAGTCGTCACCTGTCAACGTCGGGATTTTTATTTGTCCCTTTTCGTTACCTATTTTTTTGTGTTCTCATTTTAGGTGAGATTTGTTTGAAAAAACAAGTGAAAAAGGTCTGACATGTGTAATGTCGACGATTGGACTATAAGAGTCACTAGTTGGTTTTTTAACTAGTTGTACCAACACAACTGAGAAAAGGTTTGCACATTGACCTAGTGATGTGACACTGCTAAATGGGTCGGTGAAACCGAGATTCAATTAGGGTCCGGGGACTTGCTTATGCGGAAGGAACGTGTTAGGCACCCCCCGACATCCGTGTTGCCACGGTGACCGCCACTTTTCAAGAAACTGTTATATGAATGTGTGTGTGTGTGTGTGTGGGTCAACGTGCTTTTATTTGGAAGTAGTGCGAGGCCTCGTTCGCACCTATATACACAGGGCTTGAATTTATAAAAATTCAGTTTTAAACAAGATATGGCAGTGATGTTTTAAAAGAGGTTTTTCAAACCCAATGCTCAATAGTAATTGAGACATTTTACACTCCCATTTTATTCAATATTTGGCTTGGTTGATTTTATTTTACAGATGCGAGGCATCTGTATGAAAATAATGTACAAAAGGTGCTGAATACCTCGTGGGTATGAGAACCATATTAGGAAATCCAAACATCACAGATAAATTTATAAGCAGCTTACAGCTGAAAAGGTCCATCACGGGAACCGAATCTAGATTCAGTAGACTGAATCTGTGATCACATGATTCCAAGGCTCACATGATGTCGTAGTTAATATAAACGCAGTAAGCAAGTATATATATAAAAGCTATATATATATATATATATATATATATATATATATATATATATATATATGATCACCAACCACGAAGCACCTCCATATATATATATATATATATATATATGATCACCAACCACGAAGCACATCCATGGGGGATCAGAAATGTAAATAAAGCTGTAAAAGCTATCTACCGCCACGGAAGAAACTCTAGGCGGGACGAAATGTACAGAAAGCAGTAAAAGCAGTCAACCACCACAAAGTAAACTCCAGGTGGGACGAAATATATATATATATATATATATATATATATATATATATATATATATATATATAAAGCAAATAAACGCTCCGGATATAAAATCCAGGCTCATCGAACAAAGTTCGACAACAGTTAATATATATAAATATACATATATTAAAGTAGTAACCACTCCTGACCGAAGTCTAGGCTCATCGAATTGAGTTCAACATGCAATTCATATATATAAATGTAAATATATACAAAAGCAAGTAAACGCTCCAGACCGAAGTCTAGGCTCAATCGAGTAATAACTCAATAATGTTAGTCCATATATATAACTATATATATAACTATATATATATATATATGTATGTATATACAAACTAAAATAAAACCACAGACCGAAGTCCGGGCAAACACACGCAACACGACTCTCAATGTAAAGAAGGGTGTGTGCAAGTGTGGAAAGAAAGACTTAAAAATGTGTAAGAAGGCTTACAGTGGGCTACCAAAGAAGAATTCAATAACTTTAAAGTAGATAAACACTGGCTTCTGCCGGTACAGAAATAGCTATATGTGAGCTCACAAGTGTTTAAAATGAGAAAGTACTCAGTTTGGGGTGTGTATGGGGCAAATTGGACAGGGCTTCCTCGCCTTTTCTCTTCTAAAAATGGCCACCCTAAGCCCTCTATTTATAGAGGGTGGGGCCGCAGGTGTACCAGAGGCTACCCGGGTTGCCCAGGGCATCGCGGGTCTCGCCGTCTCGAAGTACGTGCACGTAGGCAACATGATGTCCGTTAGAACTTTCAGAATTGCAATCCGAGCATCCGACTGAGGTATATAGGACCTATTTCGGACCACCGTTGTTGAGAGTTATGCAATGACATTAGATTAGAGGTTGTACGAAGTCATGAAGATGGGACGATGCCCTCCGGTCTTCAGCTTCAAATTCTATCCGTTGTTCTGCATAATAGTCACTCGGGATTGGTTTTCCTTGGCTCTTGTGGGACATTGTTGTGTAAAAATGTATATTTAAAATGTTGGGACGACATGATGTGGCGTCATGGTGGCAAGATGACGACTTTGCCCCTCACCGGGGTTATCTCCTATTTGGGCTGATAAAGCAGACGTTGCTCAGGCTTATCGCTGAGATTGGACTGCTGCAAATGTTGAAGGTCCTCAGTGTCATCTCTGAGGTGTGCCTGTCTTGTACTGAGTGCCGCGGTGTAAGCGTCGAGGTTGAAGCTGATGGCATACATTTGAAACAAGCATTTCCGGGGTTATCTCTAGAACAGCCACTGCCTTCCTTGGGGTTATCTCCAAGGTTGGAATCTGCTATTCCCAGTGTTGGGACTGAGACGGAACATCTCGGGGTTATCTCCGGGATGAAATCGGTCTTCTTTGATTTGTGTTCCGGTATTGGATCTGCATGCCTCGGGGTTTTCTCTGAGGTTGGAATTGTTACTCCCGTTGTGTGTTCCGGGGTTGAGATGTTACTCCCAGTGTGTGTTCTGGGGTTAAGTTGTTCCTCCCGGTGGTATCCAGGGTTGAGCTGTTCCTCCCAGTGGTATCTGAAATGGATATAAATCGTCTTCTAGGGTTTCCTCTTAAAAGACGAATCTGCGTTCCTATGATGTCAGTAACAGATTTGCAAAAAATTTTGAATGTCTACACCTACACAGTTATATCATTATTAACATTAACTATTAATCACATAGTAACGCATAGTAGCTATAATTTAAACTTTACTCTACATCTCATAACCCTTCTTATTAATCAATACACAATGTACTAACATCCTTTTTCCAACATAACACTCATTTCTAGCTAAACTTATTATTTCGGTACAAGTCTTACATTACCATTTACATTTCAGAAATTTCAGGTGTTAACATCACAACACTTAACTAACCTTCATTGTATAAGCTAAGTTATAACATAACACGTTCATGACTTATAAACCATTTTTTAAACTTTGAATTTACAATCCTCATAACACAACTTTGTTTAACCTTGTTATTACATGGCTTTCACATTAACCTAACATTAAGCTAAGTTACATTGAACGACCAAAGTCTGCAGAATTAGCAGACGTCACTGTCTGAGACTGGGCACTAGCACGGCCGCGCCAATTTTATACTGGGTTGAGGCGCGCCCGCGCGGTAGCTACACGCCCACGCTACACACCAGTTCCAGTTTTGCAGAACATGGTTACGGCAGTTTTCTTAAGCCAACTAACACGAATTTCACCCACCAAACAGTAATAATAACATGTATAAATGGTATAGAACTATCACAAACATATTTGTGAACATATTTCACTAATTAAATCAATTTAACATCAACTAAAACTAGTTTAATTTCTCAAATTTCATATTTTTCATATAAAACTCACTTTTTGATATTCATCCCAAAAATCATCACTGTGATTTCAATACTTGGCCAAATCACTTCATTCAAATTACGTTATGCTCGTTTCTTAGTGAACTCACATAATCAAGCTTCAATTTCCAATTTCACATACTAATTAGCCACTAAAATTGATACTTTTCATGAACCATATGAAAATACATATACTGTCAAACTTTTCTACTGTTAACCGAAATTAGCAAACAATTCTTGCTTAACACAACTCCAATCATGATTAACACATACAACTATAAGTACTCAGAAATATAATCATCAATTTTAAAATTTGAATTCACAGAGCATTCAAATTATATCGTATTCATACATATACATATATAAAATCAAAGTTATCGACCATACCTTCAATTTGCTTGATAATTCTTGCTAAACACTGAAGTTGCTGTGAATTTCTTAGGTTTCTCTCAAATTCTCTCTCAATTCTCTGAATTCTCTCTTCCTCACACTAACAAAACTGACAACCCAAGTATACGTAATATAAAATAAACCGATATGGCCTTAATACACATACTAATTATAATGTCAGTTACAAAGCAACGTATATATATTATATTTATTATTTTATTTATTTTATTATAATTTAAAATTTGAAAATCCAAAAGTCATAAGGTTTTGTTTGGCAAAGCTCTAAAAAATAAAGAATTAACATACTCAAGCCTTGTTTGGGTAAACTCAATTAAAACTGCTTTAATTTATTTTAAAACTCCTTATAGTATAGTTATTTATCACACTATATTTAATTAAGTTTTCATACTTAATTAATTAATTCAAATAATAATTTATTAAATAAATCATTTAATCACATAACTCAACACAAATAATTAACCATCAAATTGAAATATCAATATAATAATAATTTACTTAACTCATTAATTATTTATTTAACAAATAATTAACCAAATAAAATCAAATCAATTAAAAAATATTTATTCAACTATAAACACATCCATTAAATATTTATATAATTCAATAAATATTTAATATTACAATTAAAATTCTAGAATGCTACAAGCTATGCCTGCCGGGGCGAGCTTATTTTGCCTATATACCCCCGCCGGGGCGGGGGGTCTCGAAAGCTGGTTGTCCTGGTTTGCTTGAAACTTTGTTGGGACTTGGATTTTAAGCACTTGTAATATGTTTGGACTCTAATAGACATGGAATTCGACTAAAACTTGGGGGTTAGATAAATATTGAGTAAGAAACATCAAGATCAAGATGGTACACAAGGCAAATTACAGAGATTAATTGCAGAATTTCATAGCAAGCTTTGGAGGAAGACTTTGAAGAGATTTTCGTATCGATTGCAGATTAAAGCTACGTGAAGGGTGTATTGCATTATTCTTCTTCTTAATCTTATATTTGTAATTGATAGGATGTTATCTTTAATTTATTCAGTTATTATTTCATTCATGATGAACTAATTCACTTTTTAGGCTTATGATGGATCGTTAAGTGAAACAATGGTTTTATAACTTTGATTTTCAATTCAATAAGATATTTTCCAGTTTATCTATATTAATTTGAGCTTGAATTTATGAATTGCCTGATCAACAATTCTTTGTGGACTTGTATGAATTCGAGAGAGGATATACGAGTTTAGACTTAGCTAATATAGCATGTGTTCTTGATTTGTGTGAATGAACAGAATCTTGATGAATGTTAGCGTAGAGATATGCTTGACATTGCATGTAATCGGATAGAGAACTTCATCTTAAACCTTCTTTAATTTTTATTCACATAGAGATATTGTGAGTTAGTTGATTAAGGTGTTTAACTTGTTTCTATCTAAATTGTGGATTTGGGTTAATATGGTATTAGTACATCGAGAGGTGGCTAGTACTACATTCGTGTTCTCGATAAATAACTTGGGTTAGTGAATTGACTTGGAATAAAGGTGAAAAAAATTAGAGTGAAGCTTAGGGTGAAATCATAAGTCTAATTCTCCATTAATTGTTTGAAATTTCAATTTTTTATATTTGTGATTGTTTTGAGATCATATATTTATTATAATTTAGTTTTTATAGTTTTAAACATTTAATTGGATAGTTTAATAAAATTAGGATTGATAGAAAATTGATAATTGTGAGGTTAACTTTCTTACTAACTTGTCTCTGTGGGAACGATACTCTACTCACTATTATATTACTTGTTAACCACGTATACTTGCGTGTTGTGCGTAATTAGATTTTACCCAACAGAACTCTACCAGTGATAAGATGTAGGACGAGCTATATGATCGTAACATAGAGTTACGAGATACTATTCAGGAGCTGAGGGAGCTGACGGTTATTCAACAGCTTACCATCGAGCAGAGGGATAGAGAGGTTGAGGCTCTTCACACACGTCTGGGAAACGTAGAGTGGGATTTCATTAATGAGAAGGGCCAAACAGAGCAGAAGTCAGAGAAAATAGAGGAGTTGAAGAATGAACTGAAAGAGGAATCCGCCAAACGAGCCAGAGCGGAAGATGCTTATGAGAAGGCTTCTCAGTGAGCAAATGTAGCCGAGGAAGAGGTACAAACAAATAAGGTTAAGATGGTGGAAATGGATTGCGCATTCAACACTGCGGTGAACAAAGCTCAGGATCGAGTTATGTACTATCCAATTAAGTTCGAGGACTTACCTTCGTACATGCTGGATCAAAGAATGAAGTTTCGTATCATGGAAGAAGAGCGCAGAGAAGCTATTCGACGTCTTAATAGGTCGTGATAGGAATGGTATGAATTATGTGAATATTTATGTTAGTTAAAAATGTAAATTTCGATGTGCTTATAAACAAAGGAATATTATGATGATTTAATTCTGTAGATTCTTTATCTCGGGATAGATGATGTAAATAATAGTGATGTTATCATATGATGTTAAAACTTTCGATTTGACTAAAATATCAGAGTTTATTTTAGATAATGTGTTAAGTGATTATGTTTAAATGTTTTAGTTAAGCCTTAAATATTTAAGGGATTGAATAAAGACCTAATAAGCATATATTCTTAACAGAAATATGCCGCCAAGAAGACAACCAAATCTTCAACCAGCCCAGGAAGGGTCAACGAATAACAACAACAACAACGCCAATGCTGACCCTGTTCAGCAGTTGGTGAATTTACTGGCTAGAGCAATTAACAATCAACCTCAAGCTCCACCAAATACAACGTTCAAGGATTTCAAGGCGGTGGGACCGCCAGAGTTTAAAGGCTCAATGAACCCGATAAAAGCTCAAACTTGGGCTATGGAGATGGAAAAAGTTTTTGACGTCGCCGGAGTCAGAGAGGACCAGAAAACTGCCTACACAATGTTCATGTTGAAATCAGATGCCAGTTATTGGTGGCAAGCAAATAAGGTCCGTGGAGGAGAAGGTGTGATCACCTGGGAGAGGTTTAAAGAGATGTTCTTCGAGATGTAATTCCCAACAAGCTCGCAGAACCAAATGGAGGTACAATTTCTAGAATTGAAGCAAGGCAATATGTCCGTATCAAACTATGCAGCAAAATTCAACAAGTTGGCTAGGTTTGCCACATATCAAGTGCATACTGACGAGAGAAAGGCTAGGCGATTCGGGCAGGGACTGAAGCCCTGGTTATATAGCAAAGTGTCAATGTTTCAATTGAACACTTTTGTTGGGGTGCTGGAGAAGGCCATACTCGCCGAACGTGGGAATGATGCGGTAACCAAGTATAATCAAGATCAGAAAAAGAAGAAGAGTGGAAGTGAAGGAAATAACAAAGCTAGTGGTACTAACACAGGAGGAAGTAACAATCAGAAGAGGAGGTGGACTGACAGGTCATCGACTGGAAATCAGCAAGGAGGTCAGAAGAAAAGAATCGAAGCAAGCCCGACCTGCGAGAAAGCTCACCTGGGGGTTTGTATGAAGGGAAAATGGGTGTGCTACAATTGTGGTCAGGAAGGCCACATAGCACTTAACTGTCCTAACCCAAAGAAGGGCTCCTGCTTCACTTACGGCTCAAAGGACCATCTGGTAAGGGACTGTACCAAGAAAGGATCTGGAGGGATAGGATCAAGAAGGAATAGGGGAAACAGCAGTGGAAGTGCTTTAACTATCACAGGACCAACCGACCGACCGCCAGGACATTTAACATGACAGTGCAGGATGTTGTGCAGTCTCGCGATGTGGTGTCAGGTATCATTCCGATCAATAAAGTTAATGCTTATGTATTATTTGATTCGGGTGCTACTTGTTCATTTATATTCGATGACTTTGCTAAGAACTTAGAATTGCCTAAAGATGAGTTAGAATACCCCATAAACATAGAAATTACGAATAGAGAAGTGATCCCTGTTAAATACGTACACAAGAACTATAGGGTGGATATTAAGGGTAACATTATGAACATAGACCTTATCCCTATCAAACTTGGGGAATTTGACGTTATCTTGGGAATGGATTGGCTATTCAATTACGAGGTTGTAATTGATTACCAAAAGAAGCGTATTAACCTTATGATTCCGTCAAAGGTTGTGTTTTATGGCAGCAAATCGCCTAGACAAGTGAGTTATCTGACGATGATGCAAGCCAGGAAGCTGTTAAGACAAGACTGTGTAGGATATTCAGCTTACATAGTCGACAGTCGTAAAGAGAACCCAAAAATAGAGGAGATACTAGTAGTGAGGGACTTCGCAGACGTATTTCCAGATGATCTGCCAAGACTTTTGCCAGACAAAGAGGTTGAGTTTGTGATCGATTTGGCACCATGAACGGCTCTAATATCAAAGGCACCGTATCGGATGTCTCCGATAGAGATGAAAGAATTAATGGTATAATTGCAAGAGTTATTGGACAAGAAATACATTCAACTGAGTGTATCGCTGTGGGGAGCGCCGATGTTATTTGTAAAGAATAAGGACGGGACGATGCGGCTCTGCATCGACTACAGAGAATTGAATAAGGTCACGATTAAGAATAGATATCCATTACCGAGGATCGACGACCTTTTTGATCAATTGAAAGAATCCAGACTTGCTTCCTTTTGAGGATGACATTGAGAGACGATTTCAGAGGTTAAGTAAGTGGATCAAGGAAACAAGAGAAGAATTCAAAAACTTTGAAAAAGAGGAGGTAATGGCAGCAGAAGATCAGAAAGTGTTGAGGGATTTTGCTACACCCAAGGTGACTGAGCTACAGTCAAGTATCACCAGGCCTACGATAGCTACGAATACATTCGAAATCAAGCCTGGGATGATTCAAATGATCCAAAATTCAGTTCAGTTTCTGGGATTGGCAAATGATGATCCGAACGAACATCTAGTCAGCTTTCTAGAAATTTGTGACACCTTCAGGTAAAATGGGGTGTCGAACGATGTGGTGAGACTTCGCTTATTCCCATTCACCTTACGGGACAAGGCAAAGAGTTGGTTACATTCTCTACTACCGGAATCAATAACTACTTGGGAAGACCTCACGCAGAAGTTTCTTGCAAAATTTTCCCATTGGCGAAAACTTCAAAAATGAGGAATGAGATAACGATGTTTGAACAACAACATGGGGAATCACTGTACGAGGCATGGGAGAGATACAAAGAATTGCTCAGAAAGTGCCCGCATCATGGATTGCCTAAGTGGTTGCAAATGAATACTTTCTATAACGGACTACATGGGAATCTCAGGACCAGTATTGATGCAGCGTCGGGTGGAGCGTTCATGGCTAAGAGTTATGAGGAGGCCTACAATTTGATTGAGACAATTGTAGCTAACAACTACCAGTGGCCCACGGCAAGAATGACATATGCAAAGGCAGCTGGAGTGTTAGAAGTAGATGGTGTGACGGTAATACAAGTGCAAATTTCAGCACTTTCCAAGAAGTTGGATGCTATGACAGGGGCACAGGTTCAGCAGGTTGTGGTTGTTTGTGAATTGTGCGCAAGTGAGCATCCTACAGATCAATGCGTAATAAACCCAACGTCCGTGCAATTCGTGGGTAGCTACAACAGGATTCCACAGAATACGTACCAAAATACTTACAACCAGGGGAATAGGAATCACCCAAATTTCTCGTGGAGTAATAATCAGCAACATCAAGTTCCACGACCATCATATCCCCCAGGTTTTCAGAATCATCAACAACAGGCTCAACATCAAGAAAGAAAATCAGATTTAGAGGAGTTATTATCAAAGTACATAACAAGCAATGAGGCAGCGATGAAAAACCAAGCAATGGCCATCAAGAATTTGGAAAATTAGATGGGACAAATTGCCTTAGCTTTAAACAACAGACCACAAGAGACTCTACCGAGTGACACCGAGAGAAATCCAAAAGGAAACCACGAACAGTGTCAGGCAATCACGTTGAGAAGTGGAAAACATCTAGATGGGAAAGGTGTAGAAAATTTAGTCATATCGGATGACAAAATTGATGACAGCAAAGTGGTTGAAGAAAATCAGGGTGAGGATAAGTAAATTGAGAAAATAAAGTTAGATGACAAGCCAGTTGCGTATCCTCCACCACCGTTTTAGCAGAGAGTCCAAAAACTTAAATTAGGTAAGCAGTTCGTGAAATTTTTAGAAGTTTTTAAGAAACTTCAGATTAACATCCCGTTTGCAGAAGCCCTAGAGCAGATGCCGAGTTATACAAAATTCATGAAAGGGATTCAGTCCAGGAAAAAGAAATTGGAAGATTTCGAGACAGTGGCATTAACAGAGGAGTGTAGTGTAGTGTTACAGCGAAAGTTGCCACCAAAGTTAAAAGATCCGGGGAGTTTCACTATTCCGTGCATGATTGGGAATATGGCGTTCAACAAATGTTTGTGTGATTTGGGAGCAAGTGTGAACCTTATGTCGTTATCAGTTCACACAGAACTGGGTTTGCCCGCTCCAAAGCCTACGAATATCTCATTACAGTTGGCAAATAGGTCAGTCACGTACCCGAGAGGCATTGTAGAGGACATATTGGTCAAGGTTGACAAGTTTATATTCCCCGTGGATTTCATCATTCTAGATTTTGAGGAAGACAAGAACATCCCAATTATCCTAGGGAGGCCTTTCTTGGCTACGGGTAGGACACTCATCGACGTACAAAAAGGCGAACTTACTATGAGAGTCCAAGATCAAGAAATTAAATATAATGTGTTCAAGGCCATGAAATTCCCTACGGATGAAGAAGAATGTTTCAGAATGGATATTATTTAGCAGATAATTAGTGAAGACATGGGCAAGAGTTTGGTTAACGATCCATTGGAAACAACATTATTGGGGGATGAAGAGTTCGATGATCCGGAATTTATGGATTACTTGCAGATGTTAGACTTATTGCCACGAGTTAGCAGATTCAGAGCACCATTTGAACCATTGCACACGGATGAAAAATTAACAATCAAATTGAAACCGTCATTGGAAGAGCCACCGACTCTTGAACTTAAGCCACTCCTTAAACACCTCAGGTATGCGTATTTACGCAATTCAAATTCTTTACCTGTTATTATTTCTGCTGCGCTTAACGATTTACAGGAAGAAAAGTTGTTGAGAGTGCTTAGGGACCACAAATTGGCGATAGGATGTACAATTACGGATATCAAGGGAATCAGCCCATCCTTTTGCATGCACAAATTTCTGATGGAAGACAATGCAAAACCGACGGTGGAGCAACAACGACGACTCAACCCAATTATGAAGGAAGTTGTAAAGAAAGAAATTTTGAAATTGTTGGATGCTGGTATCATCTACCCAATTTTTGACAGTAAGTAGGTTAGTCCGGTTCAGTGTGTGCCGAAAAAGGGAAGAATGACCGTGGTACAAAATGAGAACAACGAGCTAATTCTGACAAGGACAGTGACAGGTTGGAGGGTTTGCATGGATTACAGAGAGTTGAATAAGGCGACCCGTAAAGATCACTTTCCTTTGCCCTTTATCAATAAAATATTGGACAGATTAGCGGGACACGAGTTCTACTGCTTATTGGATGGATATTCGGGATACAATCAGATCGTCATTACCCCTGAAGATCAAGAGAAGACTACGTTCACGTGTCCATACAGCACATTTGCATTCAGGAGAATGTCGTTCGGCTTATGTAATGCACCTGCTACCTTCTAACGGTGTATGATGTCAATTTTCTCAGAAATGGTGGAGAAAAATGTGGAAGTCTTAATGGACGACTTTTCTGTCTATGGGGATGATTTTGATGCTTGCCTAGGGAATCTGGTGATGGTGTTACAAAGATGCAAAGACACGAACCTTATACTTAACTGGGAAAAATGCCACTTCATGGTTGAGGAGGGCATAATTTTGGGTCACAAGGTCTCGATTCAAGGATTAGAGGTTGATAAGGCGAAGCTAGAAACAATTGAAAAACTTCCTCCACCAAGTTTAGTTAAGGGAATTCGAAGTTTCTTGGGACATGCCGGGTTTTACAGAAGATTTATAAAGGACTTCTCTAAAATTGCAAAACATTTATACAGTCTGTTAGAGAAGGATTCAGTTTTCAAGTTTGATGAAGAGTGTAAATTGGCATTCGAGTTGTTGAAGAAGAAATTAACCACACCTCCCGTTATCGTCGCACCGGATTGGACCATGCCCTTTGAGTTAATGTGTGATGCAAGCGACAATGCGGTTGGGCTGTTTTGGGTCAACGTCGAGAGAAGGTATTTCATGCCATATATTATGCAAGTAAGACACTCACAGAGACTCAAATGAATTACACAACCACAGAAAAAGAACTACTTGCAGTGGTGTATGCATTCGATAAATTCTAAGCATACTTGATCGGCACAAAGGTGGTAGTGTATACAGATCACTCGGCCATTCGGTACTTAATTTTAAAAAAGGATGCTAAGCCACGCTTGATCAAATGGATTCTCCTTTTACAAGAGTTTGATTTAGAAATAAAGGATAGAAAGGGGACAAAGAACCAATTCGCCGATCATTTGTCTAGGCTGGAAAATTAGAATAAAAAAGAAGAGGGCAAGTGTGTAATCAATGAGTCATTCCTAGATGAGCAACTGTTTGGGATAAATACAGAATTTCCATGGTATGCGGACTTCGCGAATTATCTAGTGAGCAACATCTTTCCCCCTGATCTTACACGATAACAAAAAAAGAAGTTTCTTCATGACGTCAAGTGGTATATGTGGGATGAACCTTACTTATTCAAATAGTGCACCGACAAAATGATCAGAAGATGTGTGCCCTACAGTGAAGTGAAGAACATACTGCATGAATGTCACTCATCTACATATGGAGGACATTATGGTAGTGAGCGAACAGCGACAAAGGTGCTTCAAGCCGAGTTTTATTGGCCTACATTGTTCAAAAACTCCCACTAATTTGTTAAAACATGTGATAGATGTCAAAGGGTGGGCAACATATCAAAAAGGAATGAGATGCCACTACAAATAATTCTAGAAGTTGAGATTTTCAATGTATAGGGCATAGATTTCATGGGGCCATTCCCTTCGTTACTTAGCAATCAGTACATTTTGCTCATAGTGGATTACGTCTCAAAGTGGGTTGAAGTCACAGCATTCCCATCTAACGATGCCAAAGTGGTCCTCAAATTCTTGTAGAAGAACATTTTTATGAGATTTAGCACATCGAGGGCTATTATAAGTGATGAAGGTAGTCACTTCTGCAACAAATCGTTTACAGCTCTATTGGCAAAGTATTGGGTCAACCACAAGGTAGCGATGGCATATCATCCCAAAATAAGTGGGCAAGCTAAGGTTTTGAACAGGGAAGTAAATAGAATCTTGGAAAAGGTGGTAAACCCGAATCGAAAGGATTGGTCGCTCAGGTTGGACGATGCACTATGGGCCTACCGGACTGCATATAAAACACTAATCGGTATGTCACCATATTAACTACTATATGGGAAAGCTTGTCACTTACCGGTCGAGTTACAACACAAAGCCTACTGGGATATTCAGAAACTAAATTTTGATCAAGCAGCTGTAGGGGAAAAGCGACTACTGCAATTAAACGAGCTCGACAAATTTTGACTTCCTACAAGAACCTTAAACTATATAAGGAAAAGGTCAAGAGATGGCAAGACCAAAAAATCATGCAAAGAACGTTTGACCCGGTGCAATCAGTCCTATTGTTTAACTCACGGTTGAGATTGTTCCCAGGAAAGCTTAAGTCAAGATGGTCGGACCATTCACCATCAAAAGAGTTTACTCTCATGGCACCGTTGAACTCTACAGTCGAAATCCATTACAAACTTTCAAAGTCAACGGTTAACGATTAAAGCACTTTTTGGGTGGCGAGTCCAACACAGATGTCATCGCCATCACATTATCCGACATACCATAAACAGGAAGTAGTCAGGCTAAACGACTTAAAATCAAGCGCTAATTGGGAGGCAACCCAATCATACTTTTATTTTTCTTATTTTCAATCATAACTGTTGGATAATAGTTTAGCATAATTAGTAATTTATAATAAGTTCATTAAGTAGTTATTATATTGTATGAGTCTTGTTAATCTCTCAACCATGCTCAAATTGATCAACAATCTAATTACTTTCATGTTTCATGGCTTGCAAGATGGGAAAATGTACATTAAGTGGCATAGCATGAAGAAAAGAAGAGAAATTGGGTCAGTTTGCTGAGTGTACGCCCGTCGGGGCGGGCCCCTAAAGCACCAACACCCCCGTCGGGGTGGGGGTTCCCCAAGTCTAATTGTAGTGAGCATGCCTGCCGGGGCGGGCTTCCTAAGCTTATTACCCCCCGCCGGGGCGGGGGTCCTGGAGTTCAATAGACAGATTCAAATCAGTTACTCCTTCGCAACCCATTTCCCCACTTCCTCAGTACACACGGACACTTCCCCAATTACTTTTCACATAAACTACCAACTCCCATCAATTCTCTCCCACATTCTAGTAACTTCATTTCCATCACCCCACCACTCCAATCCATTACACCATTACTTCACCCCGCCACCTTACACCACAACACCATCTATATATATATATATATATATATATATATATATCTATATATATATTCATACCCTAATAACCCTTCGACTATATCTCACAAGGCTACGAATTAGGGCTTTCAGTGCAGTAAGTATAAAACAACTACAGCTAAGGACTTTGTGTTCCAATTCCTCACCTCCAAGTACCATAATAGATCAAAGTTTCAAGATTTGTGGAGGTTAAATCACGGTGCACACCAAGTGTTCGACGGTTTATGTGAACCAAGTTTTGGGGGGAGTTATCGTTATTAAGGTATCCGAGAATCAATGGCTTCTAAACCAACTTCCAAGAGGCATCAGGGGGAGAGTTCCACAACACCACCAACTCGGACCTTTGATCTTCGTAAATTCGTAAGTTCCACCGTCGCTGACCGATATGACTACATGGTGATGAAAGCTCTTACACCGGAGTGGGGGCTGGCACCGAATCCTGTCGATGGTGAGATGATGCAACAGATATATCATAAAGGATGAAATAAATTCACGGAGGAGCCCGAGCCCGCCGTTGTCAACATAGTCAAGGAGTTTTATGCGAACGCCGACGACAAGGCCCCGTTCAATGCTTATGTGCGAGGTCGATTAGTTCCATTCAGTCCCGATGCCATCAACACCTATTATCAGTTACGAGTACCTCAACAATGCCAACATACCCACGTACGTGATTTCAATTTGGACTATGAGGCTATACTCAAAGAAATGGCTAAGTCAGGAACAACATGGATCAAGGGTTAGAAAGGAGGCACAGTTTTTCATAGCAAGGATCTCATTCGGTATGGTAAGATATGGTATGCTTTCTTATGTGCAAAACTATTTTCGTCCCAACACACATTGGACATTACCAAGGGGAAGGCACTACTTTTATTTGCGATTGTGCAAGATTTCATCATTGATGTCGGGGCCATTATATGTTTCTCCATTCGCCGATACTTACGAGGAAACTTTTCAGGCGGCTTACCACACCCATCACTCATATATGGATTGTGTCGCTAGGTGGGTGTTAGATGGTCGGATGATGAACCCACTCAGATGCCACTTCAGTTACTAGATTCTAGAATGATAGTGCGGTATTTGGTGTGGGTCAGAGGTGATTCCCATCCTCGAGGTCTGGGTTTTATTTTTCCATCGGCTTCGGAGGATGAAGTTGACACTACAGACACCTCGGAGGATGAGGATGCAAATATGGGAGATCAAGGAACAGAGCAGGTACCACAGTCCGAGGCAATATCTAGCCCTCAGTTTCTTAACTTTCAGCACCAAGTGGATGAGCACAACAAGTAAGCACGACGAGAGATGAGGCGGCTCGCTACTAGGCAGGACCATATGTTCGAAGCAATGAACCTCTCATTTACATCATTGAACATGACGCTCCAAAGCTTCAATTCCACTGCTCAGTTTCCATATCAACAGTCGGCCCCAATGCCACGATTTCCATCAAGTGACTCCGATGAAGAAGAACACCACACACCACCACCCCAGGCTTGAAGAAATTATAGGGAAGTCTTCATGCTTTTATTGCTATATCCTTACAATGAGGGCATTGTAACTGTTAAGTTTAGGGGATTTACATTCTTGTTTGCATTTCATGTTGCATATTTAAGTTCATTAAGCTAGGATTGCATAGTAGTTTGTTATTATATTTAGGTTGATCAATTGTTGCATATTTATGTATTCATGTATTTGCATAGTAACTTAGGTGCATATTTAGTTTTTATTTAGTTATTTTTGTATGTTTGCATTCATAATATGTTTACCATCAGTTTATCTATGAAAATATATATATATATATATATATATATATATATATTAGTTAAACATTGTGTTATTTTTGCATATGTCCAGTAGTAGTTGTAGTTCATGTTATTATGGCCAATGATGAGATTGAGATTAAGTTGACAAATACAGTATTGATCATTAGAACCTTGATGTGGTTTCTGTTATGAATTGAATCTTGTTCTTATTTGAAACTGGTATAAAAAGGTTAGCACGCTAATAACATCTGTGTCGACTGGTTAGTTCAAATTGATACATAAAGAGTTTCTAAAGGATAATGCTAGGGTGAATGAGAAAATGACAAGGATAGGCAGTAAAGGCGAAAATTAGGCAAGAAACTAAGTTTAGGGGAGATAAATGTGGGGTACATAAGTTTTATAAAAAAATAAAAAATAATAATAATATAGATATATCGTGACTAGTCTTGTTTCGGGGTCTTTGTTACTTGAGCAAGTACGCCCGAAGGGGTGTCTTAACACCTAGCGCCCTAAGGTCTTTTATGGTCTGGGACTCGTTGGTTAAAAGCTCGCTAAGAGGCAGCACTGTTAGCCTAATGGAATGAGGCATTGCACAGTCATAAAAAAAAGTAACAATAAAACGGGAAAAGAGCAAAAAGCCCCCGTGAAAAAAAAAAGAAAAGAAAAGAAAAAAATATATAAAGTATAAGTGCCTTATATGAACCCTTGAAATGGTAATTGCTTAGTTTTAGTTGGAACTCATCTATTTTTGAACTTTTTGAGTTTGTCATGTATGATTCCTTCTAAGAAATTGGTTATGTATTGAATTTGAGTTCGTATTAGTTATCATGGATGTTGAACACACACACACATTATACCAGTGATAATGGTTTAAGATTTGAGATCTAATAAGGAATTATTGATTGGTTTTGGTGATTAAGATTGTAGTGTTTGCTTGTTTTCCCTGAGGCCGGTGGGATAATTTTGATTCTGTAACACTGTTAGATTCGTAAACATATAGATAAGATACATTACATATCATTGCATTGCATTATTTAGCATATTTGTTCTGTATTGTGCTCGAGGACTAGCACGATTTAAGTTTGGGGGATTTTGATAAGTGAATTTTATATTCACGAATCGATGTTCATTTCAAGCTTAATTGTTGTTAACTTCTTGCTTTCATGTTCGTTTTTACTTGTTTCGTGTTATTTTATGTGTAGGGCGATTGGTGTGGCAAGTAGTAAAGAAATGGAGATGATTGAAGCAACATTGGAGCAAGTGTAAAGAGTTAGCAAAGTCAGATTTCAGAAGCTATGCCCGCCGGGGCGGGCTCATTTTGACTATATACCCTTGCCGGGGTGGGGGGTCTTCACATTTGGTTTAGAAAATACATGCCCGCCGGGGCAGGGGCGTCTCAAAAGCTGGTTGTCCTGGTTTGCTTGAAACTTTGCTGGGACTTGGATTATAAGCACTTGTAATATTTTTGGACTCTAATAGACATGGAATTCGACTAAAACTTGGGGGTTAGATAAATATTGAGTAAGAAACATCAAGATCAGGATGGTACACATGGCAAATTATAGAGATTAATTACAGAATTTCATAGCAAGCTTTGGAGGAAGACTTTGAAGAGGTTTTCGTATCGATTGCGGATTAAGGCTGCGTGAAGGGTGTATTGCTTTATTCTTCTTCTTAGTCTTATATTTGTAATTTATAGGATGTTATCTTTAATTTATTCAGTTATTATTTCATTCATGATGAACTAATTCACTTTTTAGGCTTATGATGGATCGTTAAGTGAAACAATGGTTTTATAACTTTGATTTTCAATTCAATAAGCTATTTTCCAGTTTATCTATATTAATTTGAGCTTGAATTTATGAATTGCCTTATCAACAATTCTTTGTAGACTTATATGGATTCGAGAGAGGATATACGAGTTTAGACTTTGTTAATATAGCATGTGTTCTTGATTTGTGTGAATGAACAGAATCTTGATGAATGTTAGGGTAGAGATATGCTTGACATTGCATGTAATCGGATAAAGAACTTCATCTTAAACCTTCTTTAATTTTGATTCACATAGAGATATAGTGAGTTAGTTGATTAAGGTGTTTAACTTGTTTCTATCTAAATTGTGGATTTTGGTTAATATGGTATTAGTGCATCGAGAGGTGGCTAGTACTACATTCGTGTTTTCGATTAATAAACTGGGTTAGTGAATTGACTTGGAATAAAGGTGAAAAAAATCTGAGTGAAGCTTAGGGTGAAATCATAAGTCTAATTCTCCATTAATTGTTTGAAATTTCAATTTTTTATATTTGTGATTGTTTTGAGATCATATATTTATTATAATTTAGTTTTTATAGTTTTAAACATCTAATTGGATAGTTTACTAAAATTAGGATTGATAGGAAATTGATAATTGTGAGGTTAACTTTCTTACTAACTTGTCTCTATGGGAACGATACTCTACTCACTATTATATTACTTGTTAACCACGTATACTTGCGTGCTGTGCGTAATTAGATTTTACCCAACAGAACTCTATCAGTGTTGAGATGTACGACGAGCTATATGATCGTAACATAGAGTTACGAGATACTGTTCAGGACCTGAGGGAGCGGACGGTTATTCAACAGCTAACCATCGAGCCGAGGGATAGAGAGGTTGAGGCTCCTCACACACGTCTGGGAAACGTAGAGTGGGATTTGTTTAATGAGAAGGGCCAAACCAAGCAGAAGTCAGAGGAAATAGAGGAGTTGAAGAATGAACTGAAAGAGGAATCCGCCAAACGAGCCAGAGCGGATGATGCTTATGAGAAGGCTTCTCAGTGAGAAAATGCAGCCGAGGAAGAGGTACAAGCAAAGAAGGTTAAGATGATTGAAATGGATTGCGCATTCAACACTGCGGTGAACAAAGCTCAGGATCGAGTTATGTACTATCCAATTCAGTTTGAGGACTAACCTTCGTACATGCTGGATCAAGGGACGATATTTCGTATCATGGAAGAAGAGCGCAGAGAAGTTATTCGACGTCTTAATAGGCCGTGATAGGAATAGTGTGAATTATGTGAATATCTATGTTAGTTAAAAATGTAAATTCTGATGTGCTTATAAACAAAGAAATATTATGATGATTTAATCCTATAAATTCTTTATCTTGGGATAGATGATGTAAATAGCAGTGATGTTATCATATGATGTTAAAACTTTCGATTTGAATAAAATATCAGAGTTTATTTGAGATAATGTGTTAAGTGATTATGTTTAAATGTTTTAGTTAAGCCTTAAATATTTAAGGGATTGAATAAAGACCTAATAAGCGTATAATCTTAAGAGAAATATGTCGCCAAGAAGACGACCAAATCATCGACCAGCCCAGGAAAGGTCAACGAATAACAACAACAACAACAACAACACCAATGCTGACCATGTTCAGCAGTTGGTGAATTTACTGGCTGGAGCAATTAACAATCAACCTCAAGCTCCGCCAAATACAATGTTCAAGGATTTCAAGGTGGTGGGACCGCCAGAGTTTAAAGGATCCACGAACCCGTAAGAAGCTCAAACTTGGGTTATGGAGATGGAAAAAGTTTTTGAAGTCGCCAGAGTCAGAGAGGACCAAAAAACCGCCTACACAATGTTCATGTTGAAATCAAAAGCCAGTTATTGGTGGCAAGCAAATAAGGTCCGTGGAGGATAAGGTGTGATCACCTGGGAGAGGTTTAAAGAGATGTTCTTAGAGATGTACTTCCCAACAAGCTCGCAGAACCAAATGGAGGTACAATTTCTACAATTAAAGCAAGGCAATATGTCCGTATCAGACTATGCGGCAAAATTCAACGAGTTGGCTAGGTTTGCCACATATCAAGTGCATACTGACGAGAGAAAGGCTAGGCGATTCGAACAGGGACTGAAGCCCTGGTTATATAGCAAAGTGTCAATGTTTCAATTGAACACTTTTATTGGGGTGCTGGAGAAGGCCATACTCGTCGAATGTGGAAATGATGCGGTAACCAAGTATAACCAAGATCAGAAAAAGAAGAAAAGTGAAAGTGAAGGAAATAACAAAGCTCGTGGCAGTAACACGGGAGGAAGTAACAATCAGAAGAGGAGGTGGACTGACAACTCATCGACTGGAAATCAGTAAGGAGGTCAAAAGAAAAGAATTGAAGCATGTCCGACCTGCGAGAAAGCTCACCTGGGGGTTTGTATGAAGGGAAAATGGGTATGCTACAATTGTAGTCAGGAAGGCCTAACTGTCCTAACCCAAAGAAGGGCGCCTGCTTCACTTACGACTCAAAGGACCATCTGGCAAGGGACTGTCCCAAGAAGGGATCTGTAGGGGTAGGATCAGGAGGGAACAGGGGAAACAGCAGTGGAAGTGCTTTAACTATCATGGGACCAACCGCAACCAACCGACCGACCGCCAGGACATTTAACATGACAGTGCAGGATGTTGTGCAGTCTCGCGATGTGGTGTCAGGTATCATTATGATCAATAAAGTTAATGCTTATGTATTATTTGATTCGGGTGCTACTTGTTCATTTATATCCGATGACTTTGCTAAGAACTTAGAATTGGCTAAAGATAAGTTAGAATACCCCATGAACATAGAAATTGCGAATAGAGAAGTGATCCCTATTAAATACGTACACAAGAACTGTAGGGTGGATATTAAGGGTAACATTATGAACATAGACCTTAACCATATCAAACTTGGGAAATTTGACGTTATCTTGGGAATGGATTGGCTATTCAATTACGGGGCTGTAATTGATTGCCAAAAGAAGTGTATTAACCTTATGACTCCGTCAAAGGTTGTGTTTTATGGCAGCAAGTCGCCTAGATAAGCGAGTTGTCTGACGGTGATGCAGGCCAGGAAGCTGTTAAGATAAAGCTGTGTAGGATATTTAGCTTACATAGTCAACTGTGACGCCCCCAAAATAGGTATACATCACCTATTCTGAGTCGCCAAATACATGGTACAGAATACAAATACAATCTTAAATATACAACATGAGCTGTGAGTTTTAATACAAATATTATCTTCTAGACAGTATTCAAACTCAAAATAAGTCCTCAATACATTTATTATCACACTATTTTATAGAATAGTGAAGACTACTAATGCTATCATCTAGACCGTCACTCCGTTCCCCGACTAGTCCCTGCTACATTCTCGTTTCCTGAAGAGAATAATGAAAGTAAAATGGTGAGCTCAACTAGCCCAGTAAGAATTATTATGACTAAGATAATGCAGAATAAATTATCGTTAGCCTTCAACAGTGTTAAACTGATACAATATAACAAACATCAAGTTTAACTGCAGCAGAACAAGCAATCCATTAAAAGAGTCAAGTAGAGAATAAAATCTACTATCTTTTATGATTTAAAAGGTTTTTCATCACTTTTATCGCTGGGACTCAGCTTAATAAATAATCCACATCATCCTGCACTACGGCCAATGATATTCATTAGTATCACAAGCACAAATTATCCGTGCACTACGGGCCAAGGATATTCGTGTATTCATCAATGGTCATGATCATGCCAACAATTGTTCATCAATGCACTACGGGCCAATGAGGACTTTTACCACATCATTTGTAATATTACAGTCATGATTATACCGATTAATCCCTGGTCATAATCATACCAAGTCCATCTATGCACTACAGGCCACAGATGACTTTCAACATAATATAAACATGAGGATGATGACAATGATATAAGAATTCAATAAAACAAGTTCAAGAATTAATTTATCCAGGAACCAATAACACCCAAATTGTCAACATGATACTTCTTTGTGGAGCAAAATTCAAGAATGCTCAGAAGAATATTTCCCTGAAAAGATACTGGATGAAGCGCAAATATCAAGGATATTCCACTAATTTTATGGAGTATAGAAGTCAAAGCTTTAACCAACTGAGTATAAGAGAATATATGAAACTGCAAATGGATTTTCGTCCGCCATGCGGTAATCCACTTAGACAGATCATTTCCACAATTTAATAAGGAATGAATACAAAGGATCATTCACCATGCATGTGATAATCCACATAGACAGGTTATTCCAACAGAATAATAAAGAATAGAATAACAGAAGAAATCACCATGCATGCGATAGACCGCACAGACGGGTTATTCCAATAGAATAATAAAGAATGGAACTAGGTCATGCGTAAACCGCATAGACAGGATGTTCCAACAGAATAATAAAGAACGGAACCAGGTCATGCGTAAACCGCACAGACAGGATGTTCCAACAGAATAATAAAGAATGGAATAACAGAAGAATTTCACCATGTATGCGGTACTTCGTATAAACAGGTTATTCCAACATAATAATAAGGAATGGAATAATAGAAGAATTTCACCAAGTATAGGGAAGTCCACGTATACAGGTTATTCCAACATAATAATAAAGAATGGAATAACAAAAGTTCTCTTCATGAATACGAAAGAAATAATACCCCTTACGAGTACAACAAATGATATCCCTTACCTTAGAAGAAACTGGATATAGGAGTAGTGAAGTAGTGAAATAGCAGAATACTTTTCTTCTGTCTCTCTATAGTTTCTCTCTCTAGAGTTTCAGTGAATTCGTAAGAAATAATGAAGGAATGAGCTTCTATTTATAGGAGAATAGACTAAATAGTAACTAATTCATGAACGGTCCAGATTGATTTACTATGCAGTATTAATAAAATATTCTAGTAAAAAAAATCTTTTAAATAAAATATAATATATTCTATTTATAATCTAATAAAACGAATAACTTTATAAAAGTATTCTGTTTTATATAAAAATATTTTACTATGCAAATACTATGCAGACACTATGCAAATACTATGCATAATAGAATATTATATATTCTATTTATAGTCTAATAAAATAAATAACTTTATAAAAGTATTCTGTTTTATATAAAAAAAAATTACTATGCAAACACTATGCAGACACTATGCAAACACCATGCATAATAGAATATCATATATTCTATTTATAGTCTAATAAAATAAATAACTTTATAAAAGTATTCTGTTTTATATAAAAAGTTTTCTGTTTTATTACATTTATAATAATAATAAAACAAAACTTATCACCTTTATTATAATTCACAATATTAATCGACCAGGTCGTTCTCAGGAAAGAAAGGGCTTTTCAATAAGGATTTCTCCCTATTGGCACGCAATTAGGTGACCAAACCTCTCCTTGACGGAACTTCTAGACATCGTTAATATTGCAAATAATAATATGAATAACTTTGCCGTCTCAATTATTGATTTAATAACATAACATATTATACAGATGCTACTGTGATAATAATTGAATTAATAATATGAGAGATATGATGCAGCAATTACTGTAGCAATAATTGAGTATAATTGAGTGACTTCTTACGTAAGCATCAATAATCAATACCGTGTGCTACTATGCAACCACGCGTATTACTGTACTTTTACTACCGAGTAGTTCAATAGTTTTAACAGTAACACTTTCGCCGTTATTTTTATAAAAATATTTTTTTCGTTTTCTCAATCCGACAATAATTCCGTTGCGGGGTCCACTAATGATTGTGTCGTTGTACGAATATTCCCTGTTAAAACGAATATTCCCCGACCAATCGAATATTATATAACAACTTGCGTACTTCGCAAAATTTATAAATATTACCCACAACTATAACACTATCTCAAATCCACACCATAATATTAAAAAAAATATTTCGAAAAAATTAAATCTTTATTCATAAAATTTGGGGTCTCACATCGATAGTCGTAAAAAGAATCCAAAAATAGAAGAGATACCAGTAGTGAGGGACTTCGCAGACGTATTTTCAAATGATCTGCCAGGACTTTCGCCAGACAGAAAGGTTGAGTTTGTGATCGATTTGGCGCCAGAAATGGCTCCAATATTGAAGGCACCGTATCGGATGGCTCCGGTAGAGATGAAAGAATTAATGATATAATTACAAGAGTTACTGGATAAGAAATACATTCAACCGAGCGTATCGCTGTGGAGAGCGTCGATGTTATTTGTAAAGAAGAAGGACGGGACGATGCAGCCCTACATAGACTACAGAGAACTAAATAAGGTTACGATTAAGAATAGATATCCATTACCGAGGATCGACGACCTGTTTGATCAATTAAAAGGAACGAGATACTTTTCAAAGATAGACTTGAGGAGTGGTTATCATCAGTTGAAGGTGAGGCCAGAAGATGTTCCAAAGACAGCGTTTAGGACTCGATATGGTCACTACAAATTTTTGGTGATGTCATTCGGTCTAACAAATGCTCCTGCAACGTTTATGGACCTGATGAACAGGGTATTTAAACCATTTTTGGACAAATTCGTAGTGGTCTTTATCGATGACATTTTGGTATATTCGAAGACCAAGGAAGAACACGTAGAGCATTTGAAAGTAACGTTAGAGGCATTGAGAAGAGAGAAGTTGTACGCCAAATTTTTGAAATGTGAATTCTGGATTAAAAGAGTACAATTTCTTGGACATGTGATCGATAAGGACGGAATTTCAGTAGACCCCTCTAAAGTCGAAGCTGTGATGAACTGGGATCAGCCGAAGACGCCGTCAAAAGTAAAAAGTTTTCTTGGATTGGCAGGTTATTATAGAAGATTCATTCAGGACTTTTCTAAGATTGCGACTCCATTGACGAATTTGACTAGGAAATCGGTGAAATTCGTTTGGACGGAGAAGTGTGAGGAAAGTTTCCAAGAGCTTAAGAAGAGGTTGAGTTCGGCACCTGTGTTATCTCTTTCGGATGACATAGGAAATTTTGTGGTTTACAGTGATGCATAGCATAAAGGACTAGGTTGTGTGCTTATGTAAAACGGCAAGGTCATTACGTATGCGTCACAACAATTGAAGGACTATGAGATGGGGTATCCGACCCATGACTTAGAATTAGCTGCAGTGGTATTCGCTTTGAAGATCTAGAGACACTATCTCTATGGGGAGAAATGTGAAATATATACAGACCACAAGAGTCTGAAATATATTTTTACACAAAAGGACTTGAATATGCGCCAGAGAAGGTGGTTAGAGTTAATTAAGGACTATGATTACGAGATTTTATACCATCCGGGTAAAGTAAATGTGGTTGCCGACGCCTTAAGTAGAAAGGGTCGGGAGAAATTGATGATGTTGACCGCTCATGAGAAGCTAATTTCAGCAATGGAAAAGGTGGAATTGAAAGTGAAGTATCCTATGGAGATTGACGAGAAGTTGTTCTTGAGGCAAGCTGGTACAACTTTACTGGATAAAATTAAGGAGGTTCAACTTCTGGACGAAGAATGTGAGAAAGTGAAAAAGAAGATATCTGCAGGGACTGAACCGAGATTCAAAATAGACTGTGAGGGACTACTAAGATTTAAGAACAGAATTTGGGTACCACCAGTGCCAGAGATTGAGGAAGACATTTTGAATGAGGCTCATAGCTCACGATATTCGATTCACCCTGGTAGTACTAAGATGTACCAAGATCTTCGACAACATTTCTGGTGGCCGAATTTGAAATGAGATGTTGTAGAGTGTGTTGCCAAGTGTCTGACATGTCAGAAAGTGAAAGCAGAACATCAGAGGCCGAGTGGGTTGCTACAACCTTTAGAGATCCCAGAATGGAAATGGGAACATATTACAATGGATTTCGTGGTTGGCCTACCGATAACTCAAAAAGGCTATGACACAATATGGGTTATTGTTGACCGATTGACGAAATCCGCACACTTCCTTCCGATCAAAATCAGATTCAACTTAGATCAATTGGCAAGGTTATATGTGAAAGAGATTGTTTCAAGGCACGGAGTTTCGGTGTCAATTGCCTCAGATAGAGATCCGTGCTTTACATCGAACTTCTGGAAGCGACTACTGGAGTGCATGGGGACGCAATTGAGAATGAGTACGGCATATCACCCTCAGACAGATGGGCAGAGTGAAAGAACGATCCAGACATTGGAGAATATGTTGAGATCATGCATCATGGATTTTAAGGGAAATTGGGATGATCACTTACCACTTGTAGAATTCGGCTACAACAACAGTTACCATGCTAGTATTGGCATGCCACCTTATGAAGCGTTATACGACAGAAAGTGCAGAACTCCACTTTATTGGGATGAAGTTGGCGAGAGACAGTTACTAGGACCAGAACTGGTACAACAAATAGCAGAGATAGTCAAAGTAATACGGGAAAGACTAGTAGCAGCTCAGGATAGGTAGAAGAAATATGTTGATCCACACTGTAAGAATGTTGAGTTCGAATCAGGCAGCTTGGTATTTTTGAAAGTCTCTCCCTGGAAAGGAAAGATCAGATTCTGTAAAAAAGGAAAATTGGTTCATTGGACCCTTTGAAGTTTTGAGGAGAATTGGTGAAGTTGCCTATGAGGTAGCCTTACCTCCAGCCTTAGAGCACATCCATAATGTTTTCCATGTTTCTGTTTTACGATCCTACAAACCCGATTACAAATACGTCATTGAATATGAACCCCTGCATTTTGAGAAAGACTTAACCTATGAAGAAGTTCCTGTTCAAATTGTTGACAGGAAAGAGCAAGTTCTCAGAAATAAAATAATACCTTCTGTTAAGGTAATTTGGAGGAACCACAAAACTGAAGAAGCTGCGTGGCAACTCGAAGAGCATATGATGAAGAATTATCCTCATTTATTTGCTTAATTTATGTGTAAGCGATTCTGGGGACAGAATCTTTGTAAAAGGGGGAGAATGTAAGGGGACGAATTGATTGAGTCGTGATTATGTCCCCAGAATCACGACTTTTGTAATTTAATTTGAATATTTATTAAATTAAATAAATATTTTTCGATGATTTAATTATTAGTTTAAATAATTAATTGATGAGTTTGTGGTAGATTAATTTATTATATGTATTACATTAATTAAATTAATGTGGAGAATTTTATTATTCAAAAATATGTATTTAATTGAGCATATTTGATTAAATGAATTATTTAATAAGCATAATGTTATTCTGATTAATTTAATAGTTAATTAGAGATTTAATGATTTGACATAATTAATAAATGAGAATTTAATTATATGACTACGAGATTTAATGTGGAATTATTATATTTAATTAAATTAAATAAGATATTTGACTAATTTCTTAATTGGGTGTGACATTATTAAACTATATATAAATAAGTTAATTAAAATAAATTAAAAAGAGATTATTAAGTTAGCCAAACATGGCCTCAAAGGGAGTTGGCCAGTTAACCCACTATGGGATTAACCGACCATGACACCATGTTGCGCCAGTTATCTGTGCGCATATATCAGTTCTTTGTTTTATGCATTCTCATTTTTCCTAAAACCTAAGTCAGAGAGATTAGAGAGAAAAGAGAGAGTTTTGAGAGAATTGGAGAATTCAAGTTGGTATCGTCTTCAAACAGAGAAAGCAAGGGTAAACCCTAATCTAGTTTTAATATTTCGCGTATTATATTTTTCTCCCAACTGAGTTCTCTGTGAATGGGAAATTTTACAATTTCTGATTATATGTCTATATATGTATTACAAAATGTTCATAACATGTTATGTGACGCCCCCAAATTCAGGTGCTTGAAACCCGAACTCAGTGCTTCACAATTCCATTTCTTTGAGCGGAATAATAATAATAATAATGTCATAAATATCAAACTTAATTTACAAATCAGAGTTGTCTAAATCCCAGATACGCGACCTTTAAAACATTTCATTACATGATAGATACTAAAGATCATCAACTTATTTAAGTTTAGCTATTACATAAGATAACACAACTTATTCTGATAGCTTTCCTTTCCATTTGTTCCTGGCAGAGCCCTCTAGTTAGTCATACTTAACTGAAAACATTTAATTTAAGCAAGGATGAGTATTTGAGTGCCCAGCAAGTAATAACAATTATAAAGATTAGTTGAAAGGATTAAATGTTTTCTTTGTACTACCCTTCTACAACAAATCAATGGTTGTGAAGTAATCTGAACCGATAATAATAACATAACAACTCTCTATCAAATTTTTGAAACTACGTACTGACTATAAATAGGGTTAAGGTGACATACTATGAACATTGTTCTCAATTTTTGAATAGGTTTAGCAGAACTTCATCCGCAAACCATCATAACTTACGGGCACGGGGGCTGATCAGCCCGTTATGCCCTGTATTGATCAATACTACATGCAAGAATGATATTATCGTTCACTCTGTCCGCCTTGGGCGCATAAAAGTTTTCTAATGTTCGGGATGTTCATACTTAGTCTGGAATCCAAACCAAAACAATTTGATTGGATATAAAAAGGTTTTATTATATTCAACGATATTTCTAAATCTGTGTCTAGCTGGTCAAATAGCTTAGACGACTCTTACTTCATGTATACATACTGGTATCAATAGGTATATATATATATATATATATATATATATATATATATATATATATATATATATATATATATATATATATATATATATATATATATATATATATATAGTACCATGTTGATAATCAATTATCGGATATAACATATATAACAATAGGGTTAATATTCTAGTACAATAATAATATAATTCTGAAACTTTCTTACTCGTGTCCATTGCATAAAGAAAATGCAAAGGTAAGATACTTGCTCAATAATAAGATAGGTTTAGAAACTTGCCTTAAGCGTAGATTATCCACGATAATAAATCAACACTTTCGAATCCTATTTATAACGTATTATAATCATAAGATGTTCATTAGCTAACACATTCGTTAATCAAGCTCGACATGATTCAAGTATGCACATATGATACAAAATTAGCTTATATGTTTATCACGTAATCAATTATCTAGTTATTTCATAAGCAATTTAAGAATGCTCAAGGTTAAGGTATTTTCACCCATTAACTTTCATTATCTAAAGAATACATTATCTTATTACTTAGTCTTCATATATACATATGCATTAGTAGGTTTTAAACCATTTCTATCGGTAAAGACATCCTACAAGTTAACTGTCAAAAATCAGATTACACTATCTCAGATTCCAGACTGGCGCAGCTACGCCATGGCTAGGCCTAGGGCCGGCTCAGCTGTGCAGCCCTTTGGCCAAGCCAAGACTTAGCTGTTGCCTTGTGGTTTTCTGTCCGACAAGAACACAACATACATACTATAATGACAAAGGTCATTTCTTGGTTCTTAAGTCAATCTAGGTTTCCCACTTTCTTAACACGGTTGTAAGTTTAACATTTTAACAAGTTAAAGCCATTCAAGGTCATAAAACCACAAAGTCTAACATGCTTGCCTTCTAAACATACAAGATAGTCATATAACTCATATTAGGCATGCTTGTGAGTATTCATAACACATATATGAAACTAATACCGCTTTAGTTGAAAATATACTTCGTTCATGCTTTATTTGAAATATGACACATAAGCATGGTATATATATATATATATAGGATACATTTAGCAAGTTTAAAGGTACCATCAAACATGCACATAAAAGTCAGATTCTAACTTCCGAAGTAGTATGTTAACACTCTCGTTCAAAGTTTGTATTTTCATTAGTAACTTCACTAGTAGGTTCTATATGTTCAATACATAGGGATCATGTATAGGGATAATATAGACGTAACCTGACCTCTTAATCCTTTAGAATCTAAACATTCATGTGATGCAACTTTGTTTAGAAAATATGTTCAAGTTTACTTTTAAAACTATTTTAAATTTAAACAATGTGATTTAACACATACAAGACAACTTTAAGGTTCTAATCATATGTAGTCAAGTCATGTTATCATACTCACAAGGTTAGAATATAGAGTATGTAGTAGTCATGCATATTAGCTCACTATACTAAGTTAAAAACTTCTTTAATACAAATCCTAAGTAAAGTGGTCATGAGCAAAGAACAATGAATCATATGAACACAAGTTAACGGGTTATTCATGCCTTTCTAAATCATAACAACATGCTTGCAAATTCAGAATATAAACATAGCATACATACATATCAAGTTCCTTTCTAAAGTCCTAAATCCATTTTAAACTCGTACACTTTTGTTATTCATGCGAATCTAGTCTAAGCATGCTCACATTAGGTTAACATACCCACATATACATCATACACATGTTCACATGCTAGTTTAAGTCATAACCACTAGCTCATATGGATCAGACTTGAAAACAGATTGCTCAACTGAAAATAGAGACTAGCGCAGCTGCGCTGCCCCTCAATACAAAAGTGGCGCAGCTGCGCCGTGCCTGGTTTGAGCCAAGAACAGTCTGCTTCGGCAACTGTTTAGCCCAAACACAAAATTTACCCACGAAATCATTCCTAAACACTCAAAATTCAATTGCAACATGCTTATATGATCATATAACATCTATAAAACCCATACCCACCTCATTAACATCTATTTCCACAAAATCAAGAATTTGAAATTTAAGAGTTCAAAGCTCTATTTAACAGAAACTGAAAATGGAAGCATAGAATGGAATTATACCTCTGCAATACGAATGAAACTTGCTCCTAATGAACTCTCCAGCTCCTAGAACACTTGTATGCTCTCAACCTCCTACTTAAAAATTCTCAGACAACTCCAAGCCACACCTCTGAGATTTTAGTTTGCTATTTAAAGGAGGAGGATGGACTGGACATTTATGTTACAAAAACTTGAATCTAAGGTGCAATGCAATGAAACAATGGTTGCTCAAGGGTTGGCCAACCACCCTCAAGCTCGGCCATCATCACCTAGAGCTAGCCTTATGGAAGAATATGTATAATAGCTTTGAGTTACTGTACATTGTACTTGGTGACACTAATTATGGGACAAGAGAGAAAATCCCAGCATTTCATGTTATCTAGGCTTGGTTTGGTTTATTTAATTCCCATAATGTAATCTCAATGTACAATTGTTACCATATTATGAATTTAAGGATTAAATATATACTTACATCATATAATCTATGTACATCAAATATACGTAATAAAATAATGCAGTCAGGTATTATTGTCCAGGTAGTTCCATAATTATTTCTATCACTCATATAACCATAATTTAATGTCTACTCACATTCCAATTGTTTCATACACATTTCATGATGTATTCATATCATATAGTTTAATAAGACCTAATATAATGTTGTTATATATATCACACTACACTATATTGTATAGTCGTATTATTGCTCACATGCACATAACCGTTAATCTAATATTATTATATTAATAACTTGCCAAATAAATAAATTATTCACTTCCTTGATTAAATAATCCAATCATCATCGATTAATGTATTTATGTATCTCCATAATCATTAATTATTTATATAATTCTTATTATATTTCAAATAATAGTAATCGTTTATTATTAATTAATTACCAAGTAATCAATATTCTACCATAATTAATTAATATTAACTAATGGGTTACTTAATACTTACTTCGTCAAACATAACGCACTTTATTTCCTAGTTTATCAATGTCACACATATCACATAATTGTTTCATTTAATTTCTAAAGTAGAAACATTAAATTTTTCTCCAACTGACCACTGGCGCAGCTGCGCCAGTTTGTACTACTGGGACGGCGTAGCTGCGCCGTACCCTGACAGTGCCAAGACTGGTTTAGCTTCTAGCCCGTGCCAACCTTCATCGCTAAACTCATTTTATACGACATGAATTAATGTCCACAAGAGTGATAACGCAAATCTAAGAGTGTATTCATTACTTATCATAAAAATCCTAAAAATCATATATCCATGGAAAATAAATAATAACTGTTTTTATTACAAATTTTATTATAAGAATATAATCTATAATGATCAATAGTAATAAATAATTTTTATTTATCACATATAAACATATACTTCTCTTTGCACATAATCCCTCCTTTATATAAAAAAAATTAAATGCAAAATTTATTATTTAATTATATTAAAAATATTGGGTTATTACATCCACCCTCCCTTATAAGGATTCCGTCCCCGGAATCACCGTTTCAAAACTTGTAGATATAAGGGAAAATACCATACATAGTCATTTCAAGTAGATCTCGATCAGATTCGATCTAACTGATCTTTAACCATTCAACATAAAACTCGTCTATCTAATCATACGAAAATTTGATTTCTAACATAACTCAAATTTCTCCTTTAAAATTTCGTTATAAAATAATTTACTATATATATACGAAAATCATATATAAGAAAATAAAATTGATTCGAATAATACCTGGAGTTCCATCCCCAGCTGCTACGGTATCTTGAACCGTCATGTTGAAGACTCTTGCGGTTGATTTCGTCGAAGTTGGTCCCGTTATCGCCATTATTCCACTGCCTTTTCCCGCATTCACGCTCCCTACATCCATTCTCCTTTTCGAACAGTCCTTTACCTTATGATCCGTTGACCCACACAGAAAACACCCATTGTTCGTCCTAGGATTAGGGCAGTTAGGAGAGATGTGTCCCTCCTGCCCACACTTATAGCACACGAACTTACTGCTAAGACACTCACCTGAATGATTCTTCCCACAATTCTTACACTACACACTGCTTCCTCACACCTTCTTGTTTGACTTGGACACTCCCAACATTGTTCCACTTCCTTTTCTCACCCCTACTTCCACTACCTACTTCTACCTTTCCAGCTCCCTCACCCTTATTCTTTCTATCCTTATTGTAGAGACTCATGGCCTCACTTCCCCCTTCAGCTATGATAGCCTTTTCTAAGAGTGCAGCAAATGTATTGATCTGCAACACCGCCACCTTATTGTAGAGTCAGGGTTTTAGGCCTAGCTCAAACCTCCTTGCCTTTCTAGCTTCCGTATCCACTTGGTGTGGAGCGAACCTAGCTAACTCATTGAACTTTGCGGCATACTCCGTGACTGTCAAGTTCTCCTACTTCAATTCCAAAAACTTCACCTTCATCCTAGCCTGTACACTAGCCGCGAAATAGTTTTCAAAGAATACCTGTAACAACCCGATATTTTCTATATAAATAAATCAGAAATTTTGCATATAAATTTTTTTTTTAAAGATGAGAATTTGTACAAGATAATGTGTATATATAATTATATGATAAATAAAAATATATTTATTACATGAATATTTACAAATAATTTTATTTTAGAATTATTGATTATTATAAAGTATATTCTTATAATAAATAATTTTATAGTAGAAATATTTTTATTAATTATTTTCCATGAAAATATAAGCATATATTATTTAAATAATATATGAAATGATTTTTAGAATAATTATAATAATTATTTTATTATATGAATTTTAGTACAGATTATTAAGTTAATTATTTTACCTTAATTATTAAGGTTAAATATGGAAGAATAAATCAGATATGGAATCCAAACCCTAATTTTGAATTTTGATCAAGACATGAGAATAATAATATAATATTAATTATATTTTAATTTTTCAGTGCTATAAATATGTACTGTATGTATGTGGACAGACAATGGTTGGTCAATTATGGTGTATTATGTCAAACCCTGGTTTTACTGTACTAAACCCTAATTTGAGATCCAAATTAGAGTACATGATTGTTTTATAATTGTGTTATGTGATTTATGACCATTATTATAAATATTAACATTAATTAGAAAAACTCTAATTATAAGAGACCCTAATTGTAGATTAGAACCCTAATTTGAAACCTAAACAGGAGTTAGTGATCAGTCAGAAATTGTGTAAATGTGTTAATGTTATTAATTAGCAAGTGTCAGAATTATAATTGTTAATTATGAAAAACCTGATTAGTAATTTAAAACCCTAATGACTAGAACCCTAATTATAAACTAATTGTGATTTGGTAACCCTACTTATCAAAATTATAAACCCTAATTACTGTAATTAGTAGGGTTAATTATAATTAGTGATTACAACCCTAATGTTCCTGTATAATTTAATTAGAAAAACTAACTAATTAACGAACCCTAAATTTCTATTTTTAGAAACTAATTTTTATTTTTAGTTTAATTTAAACCCTAAATGAAAACCTAGAAATTCATTTTTGTGCTAAACCTTAGGGTTAAAGCCTAAGGATTAAAACCTAAGGGTCAAACCCTAAGGGTTTGCAGGGATTACATTTGTGCCATTAAAATCCTAAGCCAATTGACCAAAATGCCCTTATGTACAATTTTTTTTAATTGATAACTTGTAAATCCTACCAAATATGGAGTAGGTGACCTAACATGTTGACTTAATACAACTTAAATCTCTAGCAATCAGCCTCTAGCTCAGCCATACATGCATCCAAGACAAGTATATATAGAATTGGAGAGAGAGAAAAATCATTTGCTCACTTATTTTTATTCAACTCTCATCCTTGAGCTTTTCTCTCTCTAACCCACAAATTTCAGAAGTTTTTCAGTCCCCAAAAACAGCCCCACTAATAACCATAACCAAATCAGTGGCCTAGAAATCAAAATCGTTCATAGAAGGTATAAACCCTAACTTGAAAATATGTACATTAATTCTATTGTTAGATGTTAGTTTGATGTGTTAAATATATGGTATGGAGTCTAATTAAGTGATCTGGGTTGATAGATGTTAAATCCATAACATCTATAGGCTAAGATCTTGCATTTTACAAAATCTGAAAAAAGTTCAATCTATGGTCTGACAACGAATGTCAGTGACCACAGATCCTTACTCGTTTACGAGTTTTGTTGTTTTTAAGTTGTAATATGTAGCTTGTAATGTGGTCTTTAATCTAAAAGTGAAATCAGGGTCATTGGGCGTGTAGATTTTTAGTAATTAGCAGTCAAAAGCCGTTGACCGACATTGCCCGGGCCTTTTCTGGGTAACCCAGAAAGCCACGATCAGCGTCTGACACATATTCAATCGCTTAGGTATGGCAGGTTGTGGGAGTTTTGTTGTTGTTGTGGTATCTAAGTTGTAGATTTAATTGTATATGTACTACATATTTATGCCTTAAAATCTCCAAAGCATCAAGTAGGTTTGATTCAGTGGCCGGTCAAAGTAGTCTAGTAGAACACAGTTCATGTTTTCTGGGTAACCCAGAAAACTGATGAACATGTGTTTTGACATGGGTTGACAGACACAGATCCTGGTGATGTAATGTTGTTAGATGTATTTTTTGTAACAGATCTATTCTCTTGAATGCTAGCTACAATCTAGACGTTTTAAATAACATTAACATCAACAGAAATACAAGTTGTGGAAGCCCAAAATGGACAGATCGAACTGTTCTTCATTTCTGGGTAACCCAGAAAATGAAGAACAGGTCTGACAGTCCCTTTGAAGGCTTAGATCTTTCAATTGGTGCATGTTTTAATCTTGTTTGTTGTTGGATCTTGTAGTCTTGCAATAGCACTACACGATCTGACAAACAACATGCCCAGAAACACAACACGCACTAAATTAAACCTGGTCAAACTTGGTCACTCAGTAACTGACTTGATGTTCTGGGTTTCATGAAGAACACCTCAAGAACACTTGTAGCGACAGTTTCGTCGCTATAGGGCCCTTTAGCGACAGATATTTTCAAAAATTAATTATTTTTATTAAATAATTATAAAAAAAAGTTTTTAATTATTAAAAATATAAAATAAATTATTAAAAATTATTTTACAGTCTAAAAATTAGTTTTTAATTATTTTTAATATATTTCATAAATATTTAATATTTTTGAAATATTAAAAGTATTTAATTAATTTAATTATTATATTAAATAAATTATTTAAAAATAATTTTAATATTTGAAAAATTATTTAAAATTATATTATGATATAAGAAAATATTTGAAGTTATTTTTAATGACTTTTAATATTTTGTGATGAAATTCATTAATAAATTAATATTAATGATATTTAAGTTATTTACTAAACGAATTAAATAAATTAATTAAAAATTATTTTATTATATTAAAAATTATTTTAAATAATAATAAGGTATTTAAAAATATTTTAAGTTATACAATATAACTTTCAATATTTAAAGGTAAATTTTATTAATTAATTACTATTAATGATATTAAAGTTATTTAATAATTATATTAAATAATTTAGTTTAAAAATAATTTTAATATTAGAAAAAATATTTTAAATAAAAATAAAGTGTTTAAAAATATTTTAAGTTATAAAATATAACTTTTAATATTTAAAGAATAATTTCATTAATAATTTAATATTAATGATATTAAATTTTTTTAATAATTATATTAAATAAATAGTTTAAAAAGGATTTTATTAATTTAAAAATCATTTAAAAATGATATAAATGAATTAAAAATATTTTAAGTTATAATTAATGACTTTTAATATTTTGATAAGTAGTACATTAATATTTAAATATTAATGGTAATTATTTAAAAATAATTTTAACTGTTTTAAAAATTATTTAAGGGTAATATTAATACTTTAAAAGTATTTTGAGTTATTATAAATAACTTTAATATTTTGGCAATAGTTTTATTAATAGTTTAATAGTAATTAAATATTAATGATAATAGAATTGTTTAATATTTAAATCATTTAATAATTATTCCGATGTTTGAAAATTTATGATAAATTATAAAAAATGTTTTAAAATTATATTAAGTCATTTAAAAATAATATGACTGATAATTACAGATATTGAGCTACAGGATAGAGTCTTAGACTCGATTATTACCCGATAAAGCTGTCGGTACACCGACATGTTTCAGAAATTGATCTGGTCTTAGATAATTTGATTAGATATGTGTTTATTTGTGATTCAATAGTTGTTAAACATAAGTGACAATGTGATTAGGTTATGTGCTGACTGCAATAAGTAGTGTTATGTGTTACGATATGTTGTTCTACCAGTAAAATAATTTTATTACTGATAGGTGGTTATATAAAAGATAAAACTAGGTTACAAATTGTAAGCAGCGTATTAGGCAAGTATCTTACATTTGCATTTTCTTTATGCAATGGACATGAGTAAGAATGTTTTAGAATTATAATATTACTGTACAGATTGTTAACCATATTGTTATATATATTATATACGCTCATTGATTATCAACATGTTAGTATATGGTAATTCAGATATATATTATGTTTATTAATTTCTATAAATAGTTATACAAGTGTCCCCACTTGGATAATCATTGTATTTAATCACATGTTGATACACCTTTGTTAATTACCCGTATATATGTATGTTGAATTATAGATTATTGTTGAACAAGATAAAACCATTGGTTTGGAACTCCGACAAGTATGAACATCCAGTACACGGGAAAACTTTTTATGCACCTAAGGTGGACAGAGTGAACGATAACATCGTTCTTGCATGTAGTATTGATCAATACAGGGTACAACGGGCTAATCACCTCTGTGCCCATAAGTTATGACGGTTTACAGATGAAGTTCTGTTTAACCTTTTCAAAAATGAAAATAATGTTCATAGTATGTCACCTTAACCCTATTTATAGTCATTACGTAGTTTCAAAAATTTGAAAGAGGGTTGTTATGTTATTATTATCGGTTCAGATTACTTCACAACTATTGATTTATTATAGAAGAGTAGTATAAAGAAAACATTTAAATTCTTTCAGCTTATATATATATAATTGTTAATACTTGCTGGGCACTCAAATGTTCATCCTTTCTTAATTTAAATATTTTCAGCTAATTGTGAACAATCAAAAGGCTCTGCCAAGAATAAAGGGAAAGAGAAGGTTGCAGAATAAGTTGGTGCTATTTTATGTAATAATTTATCTTTAGTAAGACAATGATATTAATTATCTATCATGATATGTAAGGAATGTATTAAAGGTTACGTACTTGGGAGCTAGACTTTGATAATTATGTAAATTAAGTTGGTATCTATATTATTGTTATTATTATTAGTATTATTCTGCTCATAGAAATGGTATCGTGAAGCACCGAGTTCGGGTTTCAAGTATCTGGATTTGGGGGCTTTACAGGTTGGTATCAGAGCTTAGGGTTAAAAACCTTAGGTGGGATAGACCTTAGGCTATAACTTTAGAACAGAGGGAAACGTTGAAAATATAAATGACTCATATAGAGTTTATAAGAAGATGAATTGAATAAATTCATCGCCACACAAAATAAAAGGTAACTTATATAAAACTATGATTTGTTGTGTGTATATACTATATTCTAATCAAGATTACTTATGTGTGTAGATGTCTGGTGGAAAAGGCTTGTTATATGCTTATAGCATGAAGAAGGATCAAATCCATACACCCGAGCTAATATCGAAGCCAATAGCTGAAATAGAGGCTCACAATGAAAATAACTCAGACGAGGTGGTTATTTTAGAAAATATAGTACCAGATTCGGAGATGGTGGAGCTGACAGATAGTGATTCGAACACTAAAGTTGAAGCTGATCAAGCATCAACGGAGGTGGAGGATCTGAGGAACAAGGTTTCTTCTCTGGAAAAGCTGTGGGAAATAAAAAAGCTATTGAATAGTCAGTTGCGAAAAGCCTTACTAGAAACTATGGAAGAACAAGATAAGCTTAAAATCTAAATTGATCAAATGGGAGCCGCAAGCAACACATCGTGTGCAGCTCCGAGCAAGGAGGGGAAAAGAAAGATAGGAGACCAGGACTTGGGAAAGTCTGATAAGAAAAAAGGGAAAAGAATATGTTATCTTTGAGGTTATGAAGGACATACTACTCTGTATTGTCCCGACTATAAACCAATAGCATGTTTTATTTATGGGATAGAAGGTCATCAGGCGAAAGGTTGTCCAAGGAAAAAGGCGTAGCAAATAGGTAGTATAGGTTCTGTGATGTAGGTGTGTTTAATGTAATATGTGTGTTTAGAATGTCTGTGTAATGTAATATTCTAAAACTTTTGTAATGATCAAGTTTGTAAATCCCGACTTTTGTAGTCACAGAGGGATGGCTGATGTTTAAAGCAATATGTGTTATGCTATGTAATGTATTCGTTAAATGAATAAGAATCTATGTTTAAGTAATGAAACAAGTTTAATATATTAAACTTATATGATAAGGTTTAGAATGTAAGTTAAATTTATGATTTTATTTATTCAGATAATGCCGCCAAGACGTCAAACTCGAAATCAAAAGGCAGAAGAATCTGTTAACAACGCTGAGGGACAACAACAAGCAGACTCGATGCAGAACTTCACGAACATGGTAGCTCAGGCTATGCAACAGGGAATACCTACCGCAGGGAACCCGCCAGAAAATTGCTTGGTGAACTTTAAAGATTTCAAGGCTATGGGACCGCTGAAATTCAAAGGTATAACTGACCCTGTTGAAACCCAAACTTGGGTCAAAGAGATTGAGAAAGCATTCGTGATAGCTAGGGTAGCTGAGGGGCAGAAGACAGCTTTTTCCACCTATATGATGAAGGGTGAGGCAAACTTTTGGTGGGAAGCGAATCAGGCGAGGGCAGGAGAAGGTGTAGTGACATGGGATAGGTTTAAGACACTGTTCTTCGAGAACTATTTTTCATCTAGTATGCAAGCGAGGATGGCGATAAAATTTTTTGAAATTGAAGCAGGAAAATATGACGGTGTTTGAATACGCCGCTAGGTTTAATGAGTTGGCTAGGTTTGCCCCGCATCAAGTTGATACGGAGGCTAGAAAAGCGAGAAGGTTTGAGCTGGAATTAAAACTCTGGCTCTACAACAAGGTGGTAGTGTTGCAGATCCCTACATTTGCAGCACTCATGGAGAAAGCGATTATAGCTGAGGAGGGAAGTGAGGCTATGAGCCTCTACAACAAGGAGAGGAAGAATAAGGGTAAGGTAGAAGGAGCTGGGAAGGTAGGAATTAATAGTGGGAGCAGGAGTGGAGATGGAAAGAGGAAGGTGAACAACTTTGGAAGTGTGTAGGTGAAACAAGAAGGTGTTAAGAAGCCAGCGATACAGTGCAAGACTTGTGGAAAGAACCACTCTAGAGAATGTCTGAAGGGAAATTTTTTGCTATAAGTGCGGGCAGGAGGGCCATATCTCTCCCAACTGCCCCAATCCAAGAATGAACATTGGGTGTTTTATGTGCGGATCGACTGAACACAAGGTGAAAGATTATCCGAAGAGGAGGACGGAGATAGAAAGTGTGAATACTGGCACTGGCAGCGGGACTTTAGCAATCACAGGACCTACGTCATCCAGCAAGCCAACAAGATCTACTGCAAGGGTCTATAACATGACAGGCAGCAGCTGGCAATGGAATTTCTGGTATTATTCTTATAACTTTTATTTTCCTATATACATAATATTCCTATATATAGTATATTAATTCTAAAGAAATTTTGAGGGAGGAATTTGAGTTCTTTTAGAAATCAAATTTCTGTTTAATCAAAAAGACAAACTTTATATGAATAGTTAAAGATCAGTTCGATCAAAGTTGATCGAGATCTACTTGTAATGATTGTGTATGCTATGCACCCCTGTACGTATAGTTTTTTTTAAATGGTGATTCTGGGGACGGAATCTTTATAAGGGAGGGTGAATGTAACAACCCGATATTTTTATATAAATAAATCAGAAATTTTGCATATAAATTTTTTTTTAAAAGATGAGGATTTGTACAAAATAATGTGTATATGTAATTATGTGATAAATAAAAATATATTTATTATATGAATATTTACAAATAATTTTATTTTAGAATTATTGATTATTATAAAGTATATTCTTATAATAATTAATTTTATAGTAGAAATATTTTTATTAATTATTTTCTATGAAAATATAAGCATATATTATTTAAATAATATATGAAATAATTTTTAGAATAATTATAATAATTATTTTATTGTATGAATTTTAGTACAGATTATTAAGTTATTTATTTAACCTTAATTATTAAGGTTAAATATGGAAGAATAAATCAGATATGGAATCAAAACCCTAATTTTGAATTTTGATCAAGACATGAGAATAATAATATAATATTAATTATATTTTAATTTTTCAGTGCTATAAATATGTACTGTATGTATGTGGACTGACAATGGTTGGTTAATTATGGGGTATTATGTCAAACCCTAGTTTTACTGTACTAAACCATAATTTGAGATCCAAATTAGAGTACAAGATTGCTTTATAATTGTGTTATGTGATTTATGACCATTATTATAAATATTAACAGAAAAACTCTAATTATAAGAGACCCTAATTGTAGATTAAAACCCTAATTTGAAACCTAAACTGGAGTTAGTGATCAGTCAGAAATTGTGTAAATGTGTTAATCTTATTAATTAGCAAGTGTCAGAATTATAATTGTTAATTAGGGAAAACCTAATTAGTAATTTAAAACCCTAATGACTAGCACCCTAATTATAAACCCTAATTGTGATTTGATAACCCTAATTATCAAAATTATAAACCCTAATTACTGTAATTAGTAGGGTTAATTATAATTAGTAATTACAACCCTAATGTTCCTGTATAATTTAATTAGAAAAACTAACTAATTAATGAACCCTAAATTTCTATTTTTAGAAACTAATTTTTATTTTTAGTTTAATTTAAACCCTAAATGAAAACCTAGAAATTCATTTTTGTGCTAAACCTTAGGGTTAAAGCCTAAGGGTCAAACCCTAAAGGTTTGCAAGGATTACATTTGTGCCATTAAAATCCTAAGCTAATTGACCAAAATGCCCTTATGTACAATATTTTTTAATTGATAACTTGTAAATCCTACCAAATATGGAGTGGGTGACCTAACATGTTGATTTAATACAACTTAAATCTCCAGCAATCAGCCTCTAGCTCAGCCATACATGCATCCAAGACAAGTATATATAGAATTGGAGAGAGAAAAAAATCATTTGCTCACTTATTTTTGTCCAACTCTCATCCTTGAGCTTTTCTCTCTCTAACCCACGAATTTCAGAAGTTTTTCAGTCCCCAAAAACAACCCCATAACCAAATCAGTGGCCTAGAAATCAAAATCGTTCATAGAAGGTATAAACTCTAACTTGAAAATCTGTCCATTAATTCTGTTGTTAGATGTTAGTTTGATGTGTTAAATATGTGGTATGGAGTCTAATTAAGTGATCTGGGTTGATAGATGTTAGATCCATAACATCTATAGGCTCAGATCTAGCATTTTACAAAATCTAAAAAAAGTTCAATCTGTGGTCTGACAACGAATGTCAGTGGCCACAGATCCTTACTCGTTTACGAGTTTTGTTATTTTTATGTTGTTATATGTAGCTTGCAATGTGGTCTTTAATCTAAAAGTGGAATCAGGGTCATTGGGTGTGTAGATTTATAGTTATTAGTAGTCAAAAGCCATTGACCGGCATTGACCGGGCCTTTTCTGGGTAGCCCAGAAAGCCACGATCAGCGTCTGACAACATATTCAATCGCTTAGATCTGGCAGGTTGTGGGAGTTTTGTTGTTGTTGTGGTATCTAAGTTGTAGATTTGTATATGTACTACATATTTATGCCTTAAAATATCCTAAGCATCAAGTAGGTTTGATTCAGTGTCCGGTCAAAGTAGTCTGGTAGAACACAGTTCATGTTTTCTGGGCAACCCAGAAAACTGATGAACAAATGTTCTGACATGGGTTGACCGACACAGATCTTAGTGATGTAATGTTGTTAGATGTATTTTTTGTAACAGATCTATTCTCTTGCATTCTAGCTACAATCTAGACGTCTTAAATAACATTAACATCAACAGAAATGCAAGTTGTGGAAGCCCAAAATGGACAGGTCGAACTGTTCTTCATTTTCTGGGTGTTCTTCATTTCTGGGTAACCCAGAAAATGAAGAACATGTCTGACAGTCCTTTTGAAGGCTTAGATCTTTCAATTGGTGCATGTTTTAATCTTGTTTGTTGTTGGATCTTGTAGTCTTGCATTAGCACTACACGATCTGACAAACAACATGCCCAGAAACACAACACACACTAAATTAAACCTGGTCAAACTTGGTCACTCAGTAACTGACTTAATGTTCTGGGTTTCATGAAGAACACCTCAAGAACACCTATAGCGACAGTTTCGTCGCTATAGGTCCCTTTAGCGACAGATATTATTGGAAATTAATTATTTTTATTAAATAATTATAAAAAATTAGTTTTTAATTATTAAAAATACAAAATAAATTATTAAAAATTATTTTAAAGTCTAAAAATTAGTTTTTAATTATTTTTAATATATTTCATAAATATTTAATATTTTTAAAAAATTAAAAGTATTTAATTTATTTAATTATTATATTAAATAAATTATTTAAAAATAATTTTAATATTTGAAAAATCATTTAAAATTATATTATGATATAAGAAAATATTTTAAGTTATTTTTAATGACTTTTAATATTTTTTGATGAAATTCATTAACAAATTAATATTAATGATATTTAAGTTATTTACTAAATAAATTAATTATAAATAATTTTATTATATTAAAAATTATTTTAAATAATAATAAGGTATTTAACAATATTTTAAGTTATAAAATATAACTTTCAATATTTAAAGGTAAATTTTATTAATTAATTATTATTAATGATATTAAAGTTATTTAATAATTATATTAAATAATTTAGTTTAAAAATGATTTTAATATTAGAAAAATCATTTTAAATAAAAATAAAGTGTTTAAAAATATTTTAAGTTATAAAATATAACTTTTAATATTTAAAGAATAATTTCATTAATAATTTAATATTAATGATATTAATTTATTGTTAAATGATATTAAATTTGTTTAATAATTATATTAAATAAATAGTTTAAAAATGATTTTATTAATTTAAAAATCATTTAAAAAGGATATAAATGAATTAAAATATTTTAAGTTATAATTAATGACTTTTAATATTTTGATAAATAGTACATTAATATTTAAATATTAATGGTAATTATTTAAAAATAATTTTAATTGTTTTAAAAATTGTTTAAGGGTAATATTAATACTTTAAAAGTATTTTGAGTTATTATAAATAACTTTAATATTTTGGCAATGGTTTCATTAATAGTTTAATAGTAATTAAATGTTAATGATAATAGAATTGTTTAATATTTAAATCATTTAATAATAATTCCGATGTTTAAAAAGTCATGATAAATTATAATAAATGTTTTAAAATTATATTAAGTCATTTAAAAATAATGACTGATAATTACAGATATTGAGCTACAGGATAGAGTCTTAGACTCGATTATTACCCGATAAAGCTGTTAGTACACCGACATGTTTCAAAAATTGATCTAAACTTAGGTAATTTGATAAGATATGTGTTTATTTGTGATTCAATGGTTGTTAAACATAAGTGACAATGTGATTAGGTTATGTGATGACTGTAATAAGTAGTGTTATGTGTTACGATATGTTATTCTAATCAAAAAAATGATTTTATTACTGATAGGTGGTTATATAAAAGATAAAACTAGATTGCGAATTGTAAGCAGCGTATCAGGCAAGTATCTTACCTTTGTATTTTCTTTATGCAATGGACATGATTAAGAATCTTTCAGAATTATAGTATTACTGTGCAGATTATTATCCCTATTGTTATATATATTATATACGCTCATTGATTATCAACATGTTAGTATATGGTAATTCAGATATATATATATATATATATATATATATATATATATATATATATATATATATATATATATATATATTATGTTCGTTAATTTCTATAAATGGTTATACAAGTGTCCCCACTTGGATAATCATTGTATTTAATCACATGTTGATACACCTTTGTTAATTATCATATATATATATATATATATATATATATATGTTGAATTATAGATTATTGTTGAACAAGATAAAATCTTTGGTTTGGAACTCCGACAAGTATGAACATCTCGTACACGAGAAAACTTTTTATGCACCCAAGGTGGACAGAGTAAACAATAACATCGTTCTTGCGTGTAGTATTGATCAATACAGGCTACAACGGGCTGATCACCTCCGTGCCCGTAAGTTATGACGGTTTACAGATGAAGTGTTGTTTAACATTTTCGAAAATGAAAATAATGTTCATAGTATGTCACCTTAACCCTATTTATAGTCATTACGTAGTTTCAAAAATTTGAAAGAGGGTTGTTATGTTATTATTATCGGTTCAGATTACTTCACAACTATTGATTTATTGTAGAAGGGTAGTATAAAGAAAACATTTAAATTCTTTCAGCTTATATATATATAATTGTTAATACTTGTTGGGCACTCAAATGCTCATCCTTGCTTAATTTAAATATTTTCAGCTAAGTGTGAACAACCAGAAGGCTCTGCCAAGAACAAAGAGAAAGGGAAGGTTGCAGAATAAGTTGGTGTTATTTTATGTAATAGTTTATCCTTAGTAAGACAATGATATTAATTATTTATCATGATATATAAGGAATGTATTAAAGGTTACGTATTTGGGAGCTAGACTCTAATAATTATGTAAATTAAGTTGGTATCTATATTATTGTTATTATTATTAGTATTATTTCACTTACAGAAATGATATCGTTAAGCACCGAGTTCGGGTTTCAAGTACCTGGATTTGGGGGCTTTACAATAGCGTCTTAAACCTAGTCCATGATATCACTCCTTCTCTGGCCCTAGTTTAATTTGCCTCCCACCAGAAATTCGCATCTCCTTTCATCATTTGTGTGAGTACATATGCAAACCAAAGGAAGTTTGGTTTGGGTAGACTTCAAGGGTAATTTAGAGTTTAGAACATTCATCAACTAAGGATTAGTTGAATTGGTAAAGAATCGCTAAGCAACTTAGAGTTCGGAACAATAACGTAAGATAGTACAGTGATATTGGAAGAACGAAGATCAAACAACAGTTATTAGTAGCTGAACAAACACACTTCTTACAATAATAATACAGACTTTGAATAAAGAAACAAAGATTAACTAGCTTGCTCAACGATAAATGAGGGTTAAATAACTTGCATGACTGTAAATCGTTAAACAATAGATTAGAAATAGAGAATTTGCATAAGTATAACATAACAGTAAAAAGTAACATTGCTGAATAATAAAGTAGCAAAGGTTAGGGAACTTTCCTCGTGCGTAGGTTAAACAATCACTACTCACGTTCACCACAAGTCCTACACATACCATATGTATTGACAATACACATTAGTTACACTAATATTAGTTTCATATAACTTACTAACAATATCATATCTTTTTATGAACATCACTATTTAGCTTTATTACAACTACTTAAGTGATCAAGTCATTGCACCACATATACATTAACAACTTGATACAACATCATATTACATGTCCAACATGTTATCATTAAGTTATACTAATACACAAAGGGTTGCACTTGCATTCGCGCATCCCGACGCCCTCTGATTGGCTCCAAATACACAACAGTCCTAAAGATGACCATTTTGACTACTATTACAGACCTCAAATTAAAAAACTTAAAGCATGAAAGTTGTAGGTATATTCGTCCTCATTTCGGATCATCTTGAATCAACTCAATCGGAGTTCGTGTGAGAAAGTTATGGCCGTTTTACTATAGGAGGTCAAAACTGTCCGACCCAGACCACTTTTACAGCGCTGGGGCGCAAGACAATGGCACCGGGGCGCGAATTCCAGCGTCGAGGCACGAATTCCAGCACCGGGGCACGAACTTCTGGCCTATTTTTGGCGCTGGAGCGCGAAATTTGGCGCTGGAGCGTGAATTTTGACGCTGGGGCGCCGAAACTCACAACGAAAAACAGAGCCAAAGCTACTGTCTTAAATTTGTAACAACAATTCACCCCAAACAACATGTATAACTAATATAAGCTACACATAATTACTAACAATCATCCATATACCAATTTTCAACAATTGAACAACAAATTTAAAAGATTTAAATCACTAAAATAATATTTGGTTAAAACTCAAAACTCCATTGTTGATATCTAAAGTACAGTGAACGAAATTTTTACTGTTATCAACCAAATTTGATTCCTTTGAAATACAAGTATACCAACATATAACAAATTAACATGTATAGTTCAATTCCTCAGTTAGCATACATAACTTTTGATATTTCTACAAAACATATATTCGTATATATATACTTCACTGAACAAATCAATTTCTTCCTTTAGCCTATAATTAGCATACAGACATATATATATATATATATATATATATATATATATATATATATATATATATATATACCGATACACATGTTAGTGATAACAATTGCAACTATACATATACATGCTTCTCTAACCAATTATACAAACATAGTTTTACAAAGAGTTTTGTAAAAATCTTATACACCATAAAGTTGAAGAACACAGAAACATTAGGTATCATGAAACCACAAATATATATATATATATATATATATATATATATATATATATATATATATATATATATACACACACACACACACACACACATAAATTAAGGTTAAAGAAACCCACCTTTTTGCTTGTTTACGAATATTTGTTAACAGACTTGCTTTGAAAATCACATTCTCTCTCAAACTCTGAACTTCTATCTTTTTCTCAAAACTCTCTCTAGCCCTTCTTTCTTTTCTCAGTAATAATTTAGACTACTAACCACGAAACTCAACTGATATCCAATACGCGTAACATAAAACGGACATGGCCATAATAAGCCTAATCAATAATAACATCAGTTATAAACATATATAACGTACAATTTATATATATATATATATATATATATATATATATATATATATATATATATATATATATATATATATTATTTAGTTTATTTTATAAACAATTTAAATTTCAAAAATCCAAAAGTCATAGGGCTTTGTTTGGCAAATCCCTTTAAAATAAAATAGTTTATATCCTTAAGCTTTGTTTGGGTAAAACTAAACTAAACAACTTTAATTTATTTTAATAACTCTTATAACATAGTTATTTGTCACACTTTATTTAATAATAATTTATTAAATCAATTACTTAATCACATAACTCAATCCACATAACACATTAATTATTTAACAAATAAATAATTAACTAATCACATTAATTATTTAACAAATAAATAATTAACTAAATCAACTCAATCAAATTGAACAATTATATAATAAACACATCCAATAAATATTTATATAAATCAATAAATATTTATAACTTACATTTTAAAAAATCTGGAATGTTACATGAACAAAGAATGTAATGGTTTCAGAACCTGGGAACGGGATTTATTATTATTAATGAAATAAGAATGTCGTCGTTACACACATTTTGATGTCGTTTCAATAGAATGAATGTACAGTTATGAGTACCATGTAGAATCATTTGTCGGGTTGGAAGATACCCGGATTTGGGGGCGTTACAGGTTGGTATCAAAGCATTAGGTTATAAAACTTAAGGGGGGAAGAACCTTAGGCTAATAACCTCGTTAATGAAGGAAAAGTCCGAAGGAAGTAAACTTGAGTTTTACTTACTTAAGTCGAATGAGTTAATAAGGTATTGAGGAAACTCAATACCGAAAGATTTAAAAGATGAAAATTAATCCTAAATAAATTAAATCTGATTTGTGCTTATACTATTGTGTATTATATACTAATCAACATGTTATGTGTTATTGTAGATGTCGGTCGATAGCATGATGTGTTTTATGTCACAACGCCATTTAGGTATGTATGTATGTCACAACTCTCTTTTAGGTATGTATTTATGTCATAACACCATTTTCACATCACACAATATAACAAAAATCAGTAACTGATTCTAGGGTACGGCGCATCTGCGCTGCACCCTAGTATAACCAAGGCGTAGCTGCGCCATGTCGAGTTCAGAAGCAGTAAGTATATTCTATTTTGCAGAGTAACTACTAACTCGATTTCCAACGATTCAAACATGTTCCAAACCATTATTAAAGAGTTCATACATGTTAGTAAACTTCCTAAACACATTATAACATGTTAATTCATATCAATTGACATAAGAATTCAAGAAATTTCAAAAATTAAACAAGACTCAATTCAAGAACACAAATAGAGTTTATACCTCCTTAAGCTTGAATTGGACTCCTCACACACTGAGTATGCTTCTACAATTGCTCAGCAACTTAGAACTCTCAAACTTAGAATTATTAGACAATTTCAAGAAATACCAAACAGAAAATTTGGTCTACTATTTATAGAAAATTGATGGACTGGATTTAGGGTTTACATGGAAGTTGGAATCCATGGTGCATTAGAAAGGAACAATGGTTAACCAAGAGTTGGCCAACCACCCATTGTCTAGCCATCATCACTACACATTCTAGCTTTTGAGTTTCACGCAATGGAGAAGTAATATATTGTTCATGTACTTTTTGTGCCACTCAATTTGGGACAAGAGAAAAATATCAACAACTTGTTATTCTAAGGCTTGGTTTGGTTCTTTAAATTCCCAAAATGTAATCTTAATGTACAATTATTACCCTATTAGGAAATTAGGGATTAATTTTATACTCACATTATATAATGTATGTACATTAGTCTACATAATTTAATCTTTAAAACATGTGTGAACTTAATTCCATTGATCCCTAATAACTTAATATCTCATTTTTACTATTAATAACCCATTGGTATAGAAATAAATTTAATAATACATCTTTATTTACTCTTATACTTTAGAGTACACATTTAATTGTCTCATCACATAGGATGAGATAACAAAACTTATTTAAATCAACCTTATGATTTAATTACTTTTACCATATGATTTATGTATATCATTGGTCCCAATTAAATGTCACACTTCATGTAGTCTTAAGCCATAGGTATTATATATTACTACTATCCACCTTTTCCATTTTACACATAGTAATACTATAATCCATATACATTGGTTTATTTCAAATAATATTTTAATTAGGTTAATTATAAAATAGTTGGATATTCCCAATCCATCATTTTCCATAAAATTTACTATCTCAAATATACCCAATTATCATAATGATAATTAATATCAACTATTTATAAACTCACCATTTATTTTCTTTTAATACTTCCCATTAAATCTCCCTTTGATTTATCTTCCCTAGTTATGCCACACAAGACATAATTGTAAATTTAGTAATTAATAGCTCACAATCTTATAATAATATAATCTCACAAAATAATATTATTCTTAACATTACATCTCTAACCAATATTTACATATATTTGTCCCCTTCTTTTATTACACTTAATATCCATAACAAATCTCATCTATCACATCTTTTCGTATATTATTACACTATGTAATATATTAAAATTCCTTTTTAATCTACATATTCATTCCATTTACTTTATGTTAACACATAAATTAATTCATCATCTTATGTAAGTGAATTAACTCTTTCTATTCAATTTAATATCATGCTACTACCACGCAAAGCTCTATAATGTTATATTCTATAATATAACTTGATTAACCAACATTCATTCTAGGTTAATAAACTTCCATAAAAAATATTTATTCCATTCACGCATGGTTATCCTACTCCATTCATGGACGACTTAATCACCATTTATGACCTTTATATGAGTCCCTAGTAACCATTTCTTGAAATCAAATGTTCACAACTTACTTAGAATTTTCTACAGACCGGCGTTGTTGCGCTAGTCATAGGTTTGGAAATAGCGCAGCTGCGCCATACCAAGTTCAAAGGCAGACCAGTTCTGCATTAGCAGAAATAAAATCTATGCTCCTAATCACTTTACATATACCTCATACATAGTAACTCATCTAAAATCAACCTCTTCTTTGGTTCCACATCATGGATTACTATTTTCTTTAATAATCAAACTTTGAGTTTTAATCTCTACTTCTCTTAACTATGAAATCTCATTTATAGTACTTCTTTCCACCAATAACACAAATTCAAATATAATGCATATATACATTCCTTTAATCTTCACTTCTCGTCGTGTATCAAATTACTTAATAATTCTTTAACCAATTTAAAGGTATATCGATTTTCTTCTCTCGTCACAACGTACATATATATGCAAGTCCAAACCTAACACGCGTAGAGTCTTTAATAGTATTCAATATAGTACACTGAGTGGTTTCCCACAAACAACCAACAAATTAGTTTCCGTCTCGTCTACACTACTTTCACAGTGAGTTAGATCGGTTACTAATTCGTATATACCTCCGCTCTCTGAATGAATTGTTTAGCCCAACTCCTATACATCCACCATTAAAGGGTACGGTTGCACTGCCTTAGACTTGATACTTACTCGTATATATATTCAAGAAATTGGTGATTATCAAAGATATTTAATGTCACCAACTTACTATGTAAAATAATTTCACATCAATTATTTAATATCACTAGATAAATTTTATCCATCTTATTTATTCATCTCTATAATTCATAATAATAATAAATATATAATAATGATATATATTTATTAAACACAACATCACTTATTACATAGCTCATATTTCCCTATGTAACACAATACTACATACCTCGTAACACATTAATATTCTAGTTCGAACCCATCTCATACTTTAAGAATTTTATTCACTAAATTCTTATTTTAATATTTTCTAAAAATTCGGGTTCTTACATCCTCTCCCCCTTATAAGGACCGAAACCTCCTTTACTAGGTGTTATTCAGAATATTACATATTCTTTTGAATAATTTTATCCATTCTCTTTTCAGAAGTTTTATTATAACTTGCTCACTTGCATTCTACCACATTCTCCTTTCTAAGGAACATTCTACTCACTACATTCATCCCACAGAAGAATAGGAGTCTTCCACGATTTTTCAATAATCGGGAAGAAGTATGAATAACTCAGATTCCAATTTATGTTGTGGGGTCACACAAGATCGTGAACTCTTTTCAAGGTTTACAAATGCTTCAACACAATCCTTCACACTGCAAACCAGAGTGTTTATCAATCACAAAGACTGAAAACACCCTCCACGTGTACACTAGGTGGCCAGCCTATTGCACCACTACGTCGGGCTGCAACGTAGTGTTTTGTAACGACTACATGCGTTACGCTCGGAACCATTGTCCCTAAAAATATGTCCCCTTATAGGGTTGTTCACCTCAGCTTTTCCACATCTAAATCCACACCAGAGCAATCTGGTTTTGCACAAATACTCAGTAATGCTTGAATTTCACAAATATTTTTTAACAGTCATCTAGCCGAATCAAATAGCTTAGACTTTTATCAACAATTCAGACATCAATCGAAATAATTTAGCCCACTTAATTGGCCTTCATCATAATTTAAACGGAAACAAAAATTTCTTTTATGACGTCATGATACCGTACCAGATTAGTAGTACGTTGAGGATTCTGCCATTATGTGACTTTATCATATTACATTATACCATAGTAGGCTGACGACCTTTCGATCACAACCAACACTAGGTCCGACTGCATTGATGACTCCATCGTTTATAATTTTCTACCCCATATCCAATGATGCACATGGTTAGAATACATTTTGAAAATTTTTAAATCATTTTCGTCTTAGCCGAAACAATTAGCATAGACATATAAATAACGATATTGTTTTTAAACATCATTAATTCAATCACATGATCCAATGTTTTTCAGGAAAACAAAAGTGCAAACATCAGCACGAAGTGAATAAATTTTGAAAATCTAGCAGAGCTAGAAGATTTAGAAAATCCATGTTTCTCTATTAACTTCAATATTTACTGCATTGCTTCATTCTACCAATCTTCAACACCATCAATGTAACAATCCAAAATTTTAAATTGTAATTTTAAATATTTATGAAATTATATAAATATTTATTTGATATGTTTATTGTTAAAATGGATGAAATAAATATTTTATTGATGTGGTTATTATTAGTAAATATTTATGAATTAAATTTATTAAATAATATTCTAAATTAAATTAATAATTTAGAGAGTTGTAATATAACATGAGATGTTATATTGTTCTTTTAATTTGATAATTAAAAGTGGTATTTAAATTATTAAATAAAATTATAATGAAATTATAATTTTGTGATAATTGTTGAAGTGGAATTTTTATTTAAAATATAGTATGTATAATTAATTTATTTGATTAATATTGGATATGGAAATTCAAATAAATACTATGTGATTATAAATTGTAAACTAAATGGTATTAAGATAATTAAAGTAGTTTTAAATTGATTTAACACAAACAAGGCTTAAAATATTAAGTCTTTATTTTAAAGACTTTTTGCCAAACAAAGCCTTATGGCTTTTGGAATTTTTATTTTTGATTTTTAAAATAAAATAAAATAAATAATAAATATAATATATTTAAAACTATACGTTTATTAGTTTGTAACTGACATAATCAGTGTGTGTATTAAGGCCATATCGGTTTATTTTATATTACGTATACTTGGGTTGCCAGTTTTGTTAGTATGAGAAAGAGAGAATTCAGAGAAACTTGAGAGCTTGAGAGAATTTGAGAGGGACTTGTGAGATTTGGCTGCAATTAGCAAAGATTACAAGCTAAGCGAAGGTACTTTTCTAAACCTTAGTATTATATATATATATATATATATATATATATATATATATATATATATATATATATATAATATGAGTTTTACGGCATAATTTCTAAACTCTGTGAATTCTAGTTTTCTGTAAATTGTTGTTATGTAACCCGTGTATGGTGATTGTATATAGTTATGATGTTAGAGGTGGTAGTCAGACATGAATTGTATGCTAATTACAGTTAAAAGTAGAAAATTAATGACAGTGTTTATATTTTTTATATGGCTTGTAAAAGTACCAATTTTAGTGGTCAATTTGTATGTGAAATTGTAAATTAAGTCTTGTTTATGCTAGTTCGTTAAAAAACGAAGAGAACGTAGTTTGAACGAAGTGATTTGGTATAGAACTGAGATTACAGTGATGATTTTTGTGAAGAAACTCAAAAATAGAGTTTTCATATGAAAACATGAAAATTGAGAAATTAAACTAGTTTAAGTTGTTGTTAAATTGTACTAATTGGTTAAATATGTTAGCAAATATGTTTGTGATAGTCTATATCAATTGTATGTGTTAATATTACTGTTTGGTGGGTGAAATTCGTGTTAGTTGGGCTAAAAACGGCTTCTGTTCACTGTTGTCTCTGTTTCTGTCTGCGCACCAGCGCAGCTACGCTGGTGCCAAGGCTAAAAACTGCGCAGCTGCGCCGGTTCCAAGCATGTGTATGGCGCAGCTGCGCCATACACTGAGCTGTGGCAGAGACTTCTGCTGCTGCTGCAATTCTGGGATAGCAACATACCTTTGGTCTAATGATGTGTTAGTATAATAAACATGTAACAACAAGGTTAAAACCGAGTCGTGTTATGTGGTTAGGAAATTCAAAGTTGTGAGAATGATTAGTAAGTTACAAACGCGTTATGTGATAACTTAGTATACACAATGAATGTTAGACAAGTGTTGTGAAGTCAACACTTGGAATTTCTGAAATGTAAATGGTAATGTAAGACTTGTACTGAAATAACAAGTTTAACTAAAAATGCGTGTTATATTGGAAAGTGAATGTTAATATATCTAATAGATATTGTGGTTCTAACACTGTGTGTAGGTGAACGTGAGTCTTAATATTATAGCTTACGCTCTAGACAAGTTCTTAAACTCTACTTTTATAATAATTGTGCAAGTATCTAAACTCTCTTTGAGCAAGTTTCCTAACTTTACTCTTTCGTTGAGTTAGTTTGTTTATTATTGTGCAAGTTAACTTGTACTATTTCAATTATAATTTTGCAAGCTCTTGTATCTAGTTTGTTCATGATGATGCAAGTTTTCTAAACCTTATTTTGATGTTGAGCAAATTACTCTTGTCTTTAACTTGTTAATTAGCATGCAAGTTTATATAATCTGATATACTGATGCTGAATAGTTTTTATTATTCAAATTGCTATTCGTTATGCATGTTTAATATTCAACTCTAAATAACATTGGCTTAATATTGTTCAAGCAAGGTATGTTATAGTTATTCAATATTTATGCTCTTAGATTATTCCTAAAGCATAACTTTAATATACAATGTTGATTCACTTAAGATTTATTCCATAGCATAATATGATTACCCTCTTATTCAACTAGTCCTTAGTTGATGTTCGTTGAATTCCAAATTACCTTAAAATGTATCCAAACCAAACTTACTTTGGTGCGGACTTGTAATCTAAATACTGAGATGAACAACCCTATTATTAGGGGTTTACGCTTAGCGTTGAAATGTTTGTGCACAATACATTGTACGAAGGGCTGATCCCCCTAAGTACGAGGAGTCCTTATAGTCTTATGACTGTTAAAGTTTAAGTTGAAAGATTACTTATAACTGTGGACATAGTTCGTGGTCATAAGACCCTCAGTTAAATTTCATGATTATAATTGATAGAACTTATCGTTCAATTTTATCGATCCTATTGTTCGGCAATTGTTGTAAAGATTTATTGATCATCGTTTCAAGTGAGCCTTGTTTGCTCACTGTTGCTTATATAAATATTGTAGCTAAAGTTGAAAAGGTCGATGAGCCTTCAAATAGCAAAGGAAAGGGAAAAATGTACAAGTGATGAAGACTTGTAATTTCATTTATGGTTATGATGATAAAATTTTATATTTAATGATGTGATGTAATTATTTTATTTTCGCACTTAATTGATGCTTTAAGGTTAGACAACCTGGGAAGACTTTTGATTAATGATGTAACCCTTTTTAAAGGGAGGATTTAAGGTTTAAATATTATTTTATTTTGGGTAGATAGTATAAATGTATGGAAAGTGAACACCAAGTCTTAGGGGAATGAAGTACCCAGATATGGGGGTGTCACAATCAATGCTTACTATACCAAAATTTCTAACTTCATAACATACATATACCCGATATAGTTCATCAAACTTACCACACTTTAGAAATCTAGGAACTTGCCATAATCATATGAGTTCAAGAACTTACCCTAGTCAGACCATAGACGTCCATTCGCTGAGGGGTTCAAAAACATTTCATATAATTATGAGTCACGAACGTACCATAAGTATGAGTTTTAAGATCTCGCAACTTAACCTTATATTCTCTAACTATAACCTGTCTATCTTTTATACACCTGAGAAAAGAATCACCTTCTCAATATGTATATAGCAAATAGCGCGACACAGACATCTCAATGATTATCAGTGCCAGAACTAAATGGTTTTTACACCAAGTACAATTCCCCGCCCATAACAAGGAATCATACAACTCAGCTGCTGACTTGGGTCCTCAATTGAAATCCCACCTAACTCTATCTCATATTTAACTTGCTCTTTGCTCGATACGAATTCTTCGTATCTCATCATGAGTTCACATCGTACCATTTCATAATACATTCTCTTATAGCACCAAGCTATACACACTTAGTCATTACAGATAATTTATCACTTTATAGCACAATCCGATCACGTCGTGATTATAGGTTTATCTTAGGGTTCTTTCCCTATTATCAACAAAACTCCATCCGAGTTCATTCTTATTATCTTTGTCATATTCATCTTATAGACAATATCTTAACAATTTTATTACCAGAGTTAGAAAACTTCTGAATTCTCATTCTCGTAGATACTTCAAGATTCTTCTTTGAATCTTCACATATATATATTTTTTAATCTTTATCTTTGTCTCTCTCTCTTAGGTTATAGCCTAAGGTACACTTACCTAAGTTTATAGCCTACAGCTTTGATACCAATCTGTGACGCCCCCAAATCCGGGTCCCTTCAAACCTCGGATCCGGTCCGCCGCGATACTACTATCGTCAAACTATTTATATCTTTTATTTATAACTTAATGAATATAACTTTGCTTATTACAATTTAGAATATAAATTCTTTCCATTTTCAGGATCTGTGTAATGACCCCAAACTTTTATAAGTTTCAAATCTTGGTCATTTACCATTCCTGTCTTACATCATATTTGATGTTATAAAAATACGCGAAATAATTTAAACTTTTTCAATCACCTTTGAAAATAAATCTTTTATTGATATCTTAACTTGAATCAATTACAAATCCCTGAATCAAATTATTCTATGATTCACTTTATTCAATTTCCGTATAAATCTTTACATCTCGATTCGAATTTCTCTATGTATCACATAGTACAACTTTATAACTTAACATGTATTACACATCGTAAACTACTATCATGTACATCTACTAGAACCTAAACATGGTTCAAGAGCATCTAGTTAAATAATAAATCAATCTCCTTCGATACTATTGAACTTTATCAATCAAGTAACACGTAATCTTTACAGTGAGTCCTTAACTTGCAAAAGTTGTTATTTGTAAGGGTGAGCTCGACAGCCCAGCAATTCTAACAGTTTTCATGCAGCACATAGTATATAATAACATATCCAGTTCATATATTTACTACGCATGTTACTTCACGCATAACAGGCATAGAGATTTACTTCACAAGCATATCATCAAATCAACTTCCACATTTCTTATATATCTCATATGCATTTCATATATATAAATCAACATTCTCATGACATAATATAACTCAACTAACAGTTATAGAATTCATATATCAAATAGGAACTGAAAGACTTGCCTGATTCGTAGTTTATCAACTACTACTTAACTGCTTAAAGCTTATCTGTACTTCGTATATTCCTAACAGTTATATAATCACGGATTCATATCCATCAGTCATGCATATCATACGCTCTTAATATAAGAACAAATATTGTTTCCTAACTAGGTTTGTAAAACCTACACTTCACTTTCTCATCATACTCTTAGAATAGCTAGGTATATATAGGTATACCTTAACCACTCGTACTTGACATCAACATTCATATATAGCTATCAGACACTTGACTTGCTATGTGTTCGACACATTTAAAACTCATATAGGTAAGTTCAAACGTACACATAAATGTCTAACGTAGTTGTAACTTCATACCACATCACCTATCCTATATTCTCATAGCACAAATCAGATTACAAATTCAAACAACGTATCGTTGCTTTATATCTTGAAAACATTCCTTTGGACTTTATCATTTGAAAGTCCATTCATCTCTATCACATAGCATGCTTCTTACACATTACATAGGTTATTGGTCATATATTACGAGTTAAAGTAATCATATAAGCATGCTTTGAATTTCAGATCAAAAAAATAGAAACTATTCATGACTGCAGGATGGCACAGCTGCGCCATGTCTAGGCTTAGGGATGGCCCAGCTGCGCTATCCCCTGGCCAGACCAAGGTTGAGCTTTTGCACTCCTGGTTTCAGTCTAAACTTTAACACACTTAGACTCTTATACTTCTTATGCATACATACTAGAGGTCTTTACATACTTGTATGACCACTTCAAGATCAACCTTATATGTTAGGGACTTTAGTTTATGATTTTCACGAAATCAAAGCCAAATAGGGTCATGAAATCACTAGCTGTACCAATTAGCCTTATGTTCACATAAAGAGGTTACATAATCTGTACTGCACATGATCATTCATATTCATATCTTTCACTCATAGCTAGCATCGTTTAATACTTTAGAACATGCCTTAACCTCATGCTTGGTTTACTTCCATTATGTTTAACATATAAGACTTATGTTTAGAGACATAATGAAACATGGCATCTCAAGCCTTTAGAATGTAAATACTCATATATAATGCAACTTAAGTTTGAAAACTTGCTCGAGGTTGCCTTTGAAATCATTTTATCATAAATGATGCAATACAGCACATATATATCAACTTTAAAACTCTTATCATAAGTCACTAAGTCATGTTAACATCTTTTCAAGTTCAGAAACTACCTCATGTAGCATTCATGTACCTTAGTTCTATTATATCAAGTTTTTCTTGAAAACTTTTCTAACACAAGACCTAACAAGTTTGGTCAAGGATAAGGTCACTATAAACACTATATCATGCTCATTTACATCTGAAATCAATTATGTATATCAACCACTAAGTTCAGAACTTGTAAAACATAAGTTTTCACAAGATTTGTTTTCAAAACTTAAAGTCTTTGTTAAAGATCTTTTATTAAATCATGTTGGACACTTCATAATTCACAAAGAAGTTTTGTATCTCATGTTATACTCCCTTTTAGGTATGTATTTAAGTCACAACACCATTTTCACATCACACAATATAACAGAAATCAGTAACTGATTCTGGGGTACGGCGCAGCTGCGCCATGTCTAGTTCAGAAGCAGTAAGTATACTCTATTTTGCAGAGTAACTACTAACTCGATTTCCATCGATTCAAACATGTTCCAAACCATTTTTAAAGAGTTCATACATGTTAGTAAACTTCCTAAACACATTATAACATGTTAATTCATATTAATTGACATATGAATTCAAGAAATTTCAAAATTAAACAAGACCCAATTCAAGAACACAAATAGAGTTTATACCTCCTTAAGCTTGACTTGGACTCCTCACACACTGAGTATGCTTCTACAATTGCTCAGCAACTTAGAACTCTCAAACTTAGAATTATTAGACAATTTCAAGCAACACCAAACTGAAAATTTGGTCTGCTATTTATAGAAAATTGATGGACTGGATTTAGGGTTTATATGGAAGTTGGAATCCATGGTGCATTAGAAAGGAACAATGGTTAACCAAGAGTTGGCCAACCACCCATTGTCTAGCCATCATCACTACACATTCTAGCTTTTGAGTTTCACGCAATGAAGAAGTAGTATATTGTTCATGTACTTTTTGTGCCACTCAATTTGGGACAAGAGAAAAATCTTAGCAACTTGTTATTCTAAGGCTTGGTTTGGTTCTTTAAATTCTCAAAATGTAATCTTAATGTACAATTGTTACCCTATTAGGAAATTAGGGATTAATTTTATACTCACATCATATAATGTATGTACATTAGTTCACATAATTTAATCTTTAAAACATGTGTGGACTTAATTCCATTGATCACTAATAATTTAGTATCTCATTTTTACTAATAATCACCCATTGGTATAGAAATAAATATTTTAATAATACATCTTTATTTACTCCTATACTTTAGAATATATATTTAATTGCTCATCACATAGAATGAGATAACAAAACTTATTTAAATCAACCTTATGATTTAATTACTTTTACCATATGATTTTTGTATATCATTGGTCCCAATTAAATGTCATACTTCATGTAGTCATAAGTCATAGGTATTATATATTACTACTACCCACCTTTTTCATTTTACACATAGTAATATTATAATGTACATTGGTTTATTTCAAATAATATTTTAATTAGGCTAATTATAAAATAGTTGAATATTCTCAATCCATCATTTTCCATAAAATTTACCATCTCAAATATACCCAATTATCATAATGATAATTAATATCAACTATTTATAAACTCGCCATTTATTTTCTTTTAATACTTCCCATTAAATCTCCCTTTGATTTATCTTCCCTAGTTATGCCACACAAGACATAATTGTGAATTTAGTAATTAATAGCTCACAATCTTATAATAATATAATCTCACAAAATAATATTAGTCTTAACATTACATCTCTAACCAATATTTGAATATATTGGTCCCCTTCTTTTATTAGACACTTAATATCCATAACAAATCTCATCTATCACATCTTTTCATATATTATTACACTATGTAATATATTAAAATTCCTTTTTAATTTACATATTCATTCTATTTTCTTAATGTTAACACATACATTAATTCACCATCTTATATAAGTGAATTAACTCTTTCTATTCAATTTAATATCATGCTACTACCACGCAAAGCTCTATAATGTTATATTCTATAATATAACTTGATTAACCAACATTCATTCTAGGTTAATAAACTTCCATAAAAAATATTTATTCCATTCACGCTTGGTTATCCTACTTCATTCATGGACAACTTAATCACCATTTATGACCTTTATATGAGTCCCTAGTAACCATTTTTTGAAATCAAATGTTCACAACTTACTCAGAAATTTCTACAGATCGGCGCAGCTGCGCTGGTTATAGGCTTGGAAATGGCGCAGCTACGCCATACCAAGTTCAGAGGCAGGCCAGTTCTGCATTAGCAGAAATAAAATCTATGCTCCTAATCACTTTACATATACCTCATATATGGTAACTCATCTAAAATCAACCTCTTCTTTGGTTCCATATCATGGAATACTATTTTCTTTAATAATCAAACTTTGAGTTTTAATCTCTACTTCTCTCAACTATAAAATCTCGTTTATAGTACTTATTTTCACCAATAACACAAATTCAAATATAACGCATATATACATTCCTTTAATCTTCACTTCTCGTCGTTTATCAAATTACTTGATAATTCTCTAACCAATTTAAAGGTATATCGATTTTCTTCTCTCGTCACAACGTACATGTATATACAAATCCAAACCTAGCATGCGTCAAGTCTTTAATAGTATTCAATATAATACACTAAGTGGTTTTCCACAAACAACCAACAAATTGGTTTCCGTCTCGTCTACACTGCTTTCACAGTGAGTTAGATCGGTTACTAATTCGTATATACCTCCGCTCTCTGAATGAATTGTTTAGCCCAACTCCTATACATTCACCATTAAAGGGTACGGTTGCACTGCCTTAGACTTGATACTTACTCGTATATATATTCAAGAAATTAGTGATTATCAAAGATATTTAATGTCAACAACTTACTATGATAAAATAATTTCACATCAATTATTTAATATCACTAGATAAATTTTATCCATCTTATTAATTCATCTTTATAATTCATAATAATAATAATTAATATATAATAATGATATATATTTATTAAACACAACATCACTTATTACATAGCTTATATTTCCCTATGTAACACAATACTACATACCTCGTAACACATTAATATTCTAGTTCGAACTCATCTCATGCTTTAAGAATTTTATTCACTAAATTCTTATTTTAATATTTTCTAAAAATTTGGGTTCTTACACTAAATCTCTTGAAAAGCATTCAATTACATCTGGGCCCAATGTCGACTCAATTTATCTAATTATTAGGGTTAATTACATATTTTAATACATTTTTAGAAATAATTACAATACTGGTGCATATATAAAATAATTACAAAAGTAATACATTTTTTCATATTTATTTACAAAATTAATACATTTGGGTATCCTTTAATTGTGGCCCACGATTATCTCCCTTATCTCTTCCCGTTAATTATTATTTTCTTATTCAAATACATTCAAACACAGCAGACCTATTTTTTATCTTTGTTCATGTTTCTCTCTCTTTTTTCTTCATCCTCTTTTTCCATACTTTGCATATTAATTCTTAAGTGGAAGTAACTCAATAAACTGGCTAGGAGTCAAGTTATTGCTCATGGAAGCCATTGATATCTCTGTGTCCTTCTCCTCACCGGATTCTTCGCTCCGAAGGGGGAACAGTTGGAGGGTTTGAGATTTCTCATAGCCCTCAGCTCCATCGTCGCCGTTACCGACACTGAACAAGTGGTTGATAATCTGATCTCTTTTGGGTGGTGTTATAAAGAAGTTCAGATTTTGAGCCTTTATAAGCTTTGGGTCCATTGTTCTTCTTACTACTGGGGTAATGTAGTTTATGTGGTTGTTGTGAGGTGAACAAGACAATTGCATCATTTGCCACGTGGCATTCCTTTATGCCAAGGTCCTTCTATGTTGTAATTCTCCATCATCGACGGTTAATATAAAATCAGCAACTGATAGAAGAGAATGGTAACCAAACATTCATACCAAGGTAATCAAACCTTTATACCAAGGTTACCAAACCTTCATACCAAGGTTACCAATCCACCTCCATACCTGCAGTTTTTTCATAATGAAGTTGGTAACCAAACCTTTATACCAATGTAACCAAACCGTCATACCATGATAACCAATCCACCTCCACACCTTCAGTTTTTTCATAGTGCAGCTGGTAACCAAACCTTCACACTAAGGTAATCAAACCTTCATACCAAGGTAACAAAACTTTCATACCAAGGTAACCAATCCACATCCATACCTGCAGTTTTTTCATAGTGAAGTTGGTAACCAAACATTCATACCAAGGTAACCAATTCAGTATTATTAGGTTTATTTTGAATGTGATGCAGTTGGTAGCCAAACCTTCATGCACTGGGTAGCCAAACCTTCATACCAAGGTAACCAATTCAGTTTTATTAAGTTACCAATTTATTTTGAATGTGATGCAGTTGGTAGCCAAACCTTCATGCAGTTGTTTGCCAAACTTTCAGACCAAGGAAACCAATTCATATTACAGGTGTGGATGTAGATTGGTTACCTTGGTATAAAGGTTTGGTTACCTTGGTATAAAAGTTTGGTTACCTTGGTACGAAAGTTTGGTTATCAACATTACATTACACATCACCCTCTTATCTCTTTCTTTCCTATGCAGTGTTCTTATTTTCCTTTGGACATGAAATTGGAATTGGAATTGGAATTGGAATTGGAATTGGAATTTTCGGACATGAAGAAATTGTGAAAAATCAAATATCCAACTCCTTTCTCCATCCCATCGACCATTTTGTGGTTGACTCTCGCTCGGTCTCACCGGTGAAGGGGGAGGAGGAAGATGACGTTGTCAAACCTTTAGACCAAGGTAACTAATTCAGTTTTATTAAGTTACCAATTTAGTTTGAATGTGATGCAGTTGGTAGCCAACCATTCATACAAAGGTAACCATTTTAGTTTTTGTGGATAACCAAATAGTCATATAAAAAAATCAGAACAGTAAGAGTTACATCTATTTATTTTTAAACTTTTTGTAGGGCGAATCTTCTTCTTCTTATCATTGGCGTTTTGGACAACAGAGATTCGCGGTGGAGTAGCAGAGGAGAGGGCAACCTGTGAAGAAGGAGATTCACGGCAGAGTAGCAGCAGAGTAGCGGAGGAGAGAGCTACTGTGAGGGAGATGAAGATTTGAATTTGAATTTGAATATTTGAATTTGAATTAATGTAACAACCCGATATTTTCTATATAAATAAATAAGAAATTTTGCGTATAAATTTTTATATATATATATATATATATATTAAGGATGAGGATTTGTACAAGATAATGTGTATATGTAATTATGTGGTAAACAAAAATATATTTATTACATAAATATTTAAAAATAATTTTATTTTAGAATTATTGATTTTTATAAAGTATATTCCTATAATAATTAATTTATAGTAGAAATGCTTTATTAACTATTTTTCATGAAAATATAATCATATATTATTTAAATAATATATGGAGTGATTTTAGAATAAAATACAATAATTATTTTATTATATGAATTTTGGTACAGGTTATTAAGTTAATTATTTTACCTTAATTATTAAGATTAAATATGACAGATAAATCAGATATGGAATCCAAACCCTAATTTTGGATTATTGTCAAGGTATGAGAATAATAATATAATATTAATTATATTTTGATTTTTCAGTGCTATGAATATGTACTGTATTTTCGTATTGATAATGGTAGGTCAATTACGGTGTATTATGACCAAACCCTAGTAATAATGTTAAACCCTAATTTGAGATCCAAATTAGAGTGCAAGATTGTTTTATAAGTGTGTTATATAATTTATGTCGTGTATTAAATGTATTAATTAGGTGAACCCTAATTAAAATTCTAGAAAATCCTAATTTCTAGAAAACCCTAATTATAATCTAGAAACCCTAAATAATTTTTAGAAATGAGAAACCCTAATTTGAAATTTAAATTAGAGTTCGAGATTGGTTGTAATTGTGTTAATGTGATTAATTAGCAAGTATTATAATCTCAATTGCTAATTTTGAAAACCCAAAAATTTTAAACTCTAATTTGATAATTAGAAAACCTAATTATAAATTGGTAACCCTAGTTATCAAAATCGTAAACCCTAATTGTTATTTTAGCAATGTTAATGATAATTATATGATATTAAACCCTAATGTTCCTGTATAGCGTAATTAAAAAATTAATCATAATTAGAAAACCCAAATTTTAAAATTTTAGAAACTAAAAGTTATTTAATTTTTATTTAATTTTATTTATTTTTGTGTAAACTTTAATTGGAAATCCTATTATTATTTTGTGTTAAACCTTAGGATTAAACCCTAAGGGTCAAACCCTAAGGGTTTGCCAAGTTCTAATTTTTGCCATTAAATAATTTATCAATTGACCATTTTGCCCCTAGTGTATTATTTTTGGCTATCTTGTAGGTTTTGACAATAGGTTGAGTGGGTGAACCACTTCAACCACCCCATGTGCTCAAAATAACAACAACAAGCAATATATCTCAGCCATACAATGCATCTAACCTTCTATAAATAGATTGGAGAGAGAAAAAAAAATCATTTTGTTCACTTATTTTGTCCAACACCCAAATCTTTTCTCTCAAGCTCCAAACCTCCGAAAATATAAGCTATATTAGTCCTAAATCAAAGCCCCACGATCAACCATAACATATCAGTAGCCAGAATCAAGAATCGTTCATAGAAGGTATAAACCTTAGTTATGATTTTTGTCCAACGATCTGTTGTTAGATGTTAGATTTTTTGTGTTAAACATGTTAAATCTAGTGTCTATGGATGATCTGGGTTGCTAGATGTTAGATCCATAATATCTAGAAGCTCAGATTTGAAGATCTTAGAAATCTGGAAAAAAACTTGGTTCTGTGGTCTGACAACGAATGTCAGAGGCCACAGATCCTTGCTCGATTATGTTTTGTGTTGTTTTTAAGTTGTTAGTAGTAGCCTGTAATGTTGTCTTTAATCTGCAAAAAGAATCAAAGTCATATCTGTTGTAGATTAAAAGTTATTTAAGGTCAAAGTGGGTTGACCGGCATTGACCGGCTGTTTTTGAAACCCAGTGTTTGCCCAGAAAGTCTGACAAGAAATGTCAGACCTTATATCTCTGTGATCTGTTACGCATTTTGTGTTTTGAAACTTTGTAGTTGTAGTCTGATATGTGCTCTGTGATCTGAACTTGAAATCAGGCTTAGACCAGATGTAGATTGCAAGTTATGGAAGGTCAAACTGCGTTGACCGACCATGACTTGCCAAGTTTCTGGGTAACCCAGAAACAGCCAAGACCGGCCTGACAACATGTTGAACCGTCTTGATCTGTCAGTGTATTAAGGTTTTATTGTTGTTGTGTTATCTAAGTTGTAGAGTTGTATATGTACTACATGTTGATGCTTTTATATAGCTTATATCACAATCAAACAGGAATTGGAGGATGGTCAAACTAGGCCGAAAGTCCACGGATGAACTTTCTGGGTAACCCAGAAAGTCCATGAGCGTGGTTTCTGACAACGTTTGACCAGGCAAGATCTTGGTATTATGTTGTCATTTTGTTTATGTGTTGTAATAGAAATGTTGTCCTACATGTTAGCTACAACTTGGAACTTTTAGATCACAAAAGCAATACCTGAATCAGAAGTTATGGGAACCCAAAAGTGATCAGTCGAACTGTTCTTCATTTCTGGGTAACCCAGGAATGAAGAACAGCCTCTGACAACACTTTTGGAGGCTCAGATCTCCTTGGTTATAGGTGGTCTTTAGTGACAGATAATATATTATTTTCCGGAAATTAATTTTAAATAGAAAAAATTAGTTTTAAATTATTAAAAATATAAAATAAATTATTAAAAATTATTTTAAATTCCAAAAATTAGTTTTTAATTATTTTAAATATATTTCATAAATATTTAATATTTTTGAAATATTAAAAGTATTTAATTTATTTAATTATGATATTAAATAAATTATTTAAAAATGATTTTAATATTGAAAAAATCATTAAAAATTATATTATGATATAAGAAAATATTTTAAGTTATTTTTAATGACTTTTAATATTTTGTGATAAATTTCATTAATAAATTGATATTAATGGTAATTAATTTATTTACTAAATGAATTAAATAAATTAATTAAAAATGATTTTATTATATTAAAAATCATTTTAAATGAAAATAATTGTTTAAAAATATTTTAAGTTATAAAATATAACTTTTAATATTTAAAGGATAATTTCATTAATAATTAAATATTAATGATTATTAAGTTATTACTAATGATATTAAATTTATTTAATAATTATATTAAATAAATAGTTTATAAATGATTTTATTAATTTAAAAATTATTTAAAATGATATAAATGAATTAAAAATATTTTAAGTTATGAATAATGACTTTTAATATTTTGATAAATAGAACATTAATACATTAATATTAATGATAATTATTTAGAAATGATTTTAAATATTTTAAAAATCATTTAAGGGTAATATTAATACTTTAAAAATATTTTGAGTTATTATAAATAACTTTAATATTTTGGAAAATGGTTTCATTAATAGTTTAATATTAATTAGATATTAATGATAATAGAATTAGTTAATATTTAAATCATTTAAAAATGATTCTGATGTTTGAAAATTCATGATAAATCATGATAAATATTTTAAATTTATTATAAGACATTTAAAAATAATATGACTGATACGTACAGATATTGAGTTGCAGAATAGAGTCTTAGACTCGATAAATACCCGATAAAGTTGTCGGTTCACCGACATGTTTTAAAAATTGATCTGGACTTAGATAATGTGATTAGATAAGTGATTATTTGTGATTCAATGGTTGTTAAATCTATGTGCCAATGTGATTAGGGTATGTGCTGACTGCAATAAGTAGTGTTATGTGTTATAGTATGTTGTTCTAATAGAACGAACGATCTTATTAATGATAGGTCGTGAGATAAGCGATAAATCTAAATTGCAAACTGTAAGCAGCGCTTCAGGCAAGTATCTAACCTTTGCATTTTCTTTATGCAAATGGACATGAGTAAGAATGTTTCTAAACTATATTATTACTGTACAGATTATTAACCTTATATTATATACGCTCATTGCTTATCAACATGTTAGTATATGGTAATTCAGATATATATATTCTGTTCGTTAATTTCTGTAAATGGTTAAACAAGTGTCCCCACTTGGATAATCATTGTATTTAATCACATGTTGATATACCTTTGTCAATTACCCGTACATATATATGTTGAATTATAGATTATTGTTGAAACAAGATAAAACCTTTGATTTGGAACCCAAACAAGTATGAACATCCCTACACGGGAAAACGTTTATGCGCCCAAGGCGGAACAGAGTGAACGATCCTATCGTTCTTGTAATGTAGTATTGATCAATGTAGTGCATAACGAGCTGATCACCCCCCCCCCCCCCCGTGCCCGTAAGTTATGTCAGTTTACAGATGAATTTCTGTTTAACCTTTTCGAAAATGAAAATAATGTTCATGGCATGTCAGCATAACCCCAGTTAGAGTTAATATGTAGTTTCAAAAATTTGAAAGAGAGTTGTTATGTTATTATTATCGGTTCAGAATACTTCACAACTATTGACTTGTTGTAGAAGAATAGTACAAAGAAAATATTTAAATCCTTTCAGCTTATATATATATAATTGTTATTACTTGTTGGGCACTCAAATGCTCAACCTTGCTTAATTTAAATGTTTTCAGCTAAGTGCGATCGACCAGAGAGCTCTGATAAGAACAAAGGAAAAGGGAAGGTTGTTGAATGAACAAATTACTATGTTACGTAATAGTTTGATATTATTAAGACAAGTATGACATATATTATCTATCATGGGTTGTAATGAATGTTTAAAAGTTACGTACTTGGGATTAAACTCTGATGATATGTAAATTAAGTTGATCTTTTATATTATTGTTATTATTATTAGTATTATTTCGCTCATAGAAATGGTATCGTGAAGCACAGAGTTCGGGTTTCAAGTACCTGGATTTGGGGTGTCACAATTATTATTTTGAATTTATTTTTGTTGTTAGATCCCAGATATTTGAATTATTAATTATGACAGTTATTTCTCCTTGATTTCCTTGATTTTAGGTTTCCTTATTATTGTGAATTGCTTTATTTTTGTAATTATTTTATAGATGCACTAATAGTGTAATTACTTTCTAATTATTGTATATATTAGTGTTAAGGACCCTTATTATTAACATGTGTACATTTCTCTACTAATGGGCATAACATATAAACTTCAAAATTGGGGAAAACAAAGTTTTAACAAGTGTTTTTGCATTAAGAAAAAATATAAACAGTTATACTTGTAGAATCGAGTTTGTTGTATCCTGTAATTATTGTGTGTAATAAGGTCAAAAAGTAATATCCATAGATGGTAAATAAGTGAGTTGGAGTCTCATTTATTAAGGATAAATGAATTATTCTTTTTTTATATAAATGTGCAACGTAATATAAAGTGTGCATATATCAGCATATGAACTTTAATAAAAGTAAATACTTAAATTAATACTCTTAAACTCATAATTAATTAATGTCATTGTTTTTATCAGTTACAAAAGTTTTTGTCAACATTATTTTTTGCTCTGTGCTACTAATTATTCAAAAAAAATTATATTGTAATAAAAATATGTTAACTTTTATTACTAACACATTTATTAATTACCTATGTATTATTAATTTATGGACTATATGTCTATATCTGCTCCTCCCACTCGGGTAACTCGATAGAGACCTTCAAGTGACTCGCCGAGTCTTTAACCAAGATTAGACGCTGAAAGTGGTGCAAGTACTTGGTCACAATAATAGTTTTTCTACTCTTTTGACCACACGGCTCTTCTCTTCTTCTTCAAATCTTTCTCTCTCAAACGACTTGGTCAGTTCTACTCTCTCTCAACCGCGTTTTACTTTCTCCAAAATTATTATACAAAATCCATTCCCCAATTCAAACAATTTTTCTCTCATAACAATGAAAATTTATTTCACATGTTCTCTTCAATGGCTATTTTCTCCCTCTGCCTAATTCTCTACTTTCTTTCCCCCTGTTTTCCCCTCTCTATTCATTCACTTTCAAGTATATCAGTGGTATCTGAATCCTCTAACCAAACAATAGTTTGCGCATTAATCCAAATTTCTTCTTCTAATCAACAATTCTCACAGCTTAAATGTACTAGTTTTCCCCAAGGAAATCAAATTCCTCTCAGTTCATCAAACACTTCCTTTGCCGGGATTGTGGGTGGAAATGGGTTCTTATGCGCTTTAACTACTTCATCCTCAATCATGGTTTGTTGGAGATTCTCTCCTAATGGTACGACAACTTCGTATAAAAGGATTTATCATGGTCCGGCTCTGAGTGAAATTGATGCCGGGTACTCCCATATTTGTGGTCTTGTAGCTGGGACTAATCGGCTCCAGTGCTGGCAATGGAGAAGATTCAATTCCACCCAAAACCATTTTGTTTCCAGCATTGCTGTTGGGAAAAATTTTGTTTGTGGGTTGTTGAAATTCGGGAAAATTCAATGCCAAGGAAATTATAGTAGTGTCACTAATGGTGTGCCCAGTGGAAACTATAGTGTTGTTGCAGCTGGATTTCGCCACGCTTGTGGTATTTCTCTGGTTGGTAGTTTGGAATGTTGGGGAGAAATGGTTGGAGAGAAACCAAGAGGGGGTGTGTTCAAGTCATTGGCTTTGGGGGAGAACCGAACTTGCGCGATAAGGTTTAATGGAACAGCAGTTTGTTGGGGGGAAATTGGTTTTGATCTGCCAAACACACTGCAGCAGAATTCTTTTGAGGCTATAGAGGCGAATCGTGGTGTTTTTTGTGGAATTGCAACATCGAATTTTTCTTTGTATTGTTGGGGGAATGCGATTTTGGATTCTAATCCCTTCATATTTGGGGATGCTGTGCCAGGTCCATGTAAAAATCAATGTCCTTGTAATCCTTACCCAAATTATGGTAGATTTTGCAGTCAAGGACTAAAGGTATGCGAACCATGTAGCCCAGAGCCTTCTAATGGAAATTGGACTTTAGTGATACCGGAGCCCGTGCGACCCAGCAAAAAGAGTGGTGGTAGTTGGAATAGGAAAATGGTTGCATTTCTAGTTGTAGGATGTGTTGGGTCCTTGTCAATGGGGATTGCTTGTTTTGTGCTGTTTTTTCGATATTTCACGGGTACTAGGGGATCATCTCGAGTTCACGATTCAGGTCCATTGGATGAGATTGAGATTGTGACTCCACCCGAACAAAACCCTGCTGAACAAGTCACTCAGGCTCCTCAAGCTCAACAAGCGCCACCAGTTCTAGAAAAGCGATTGAGCCAAATGTTTAGTATGGGGAATGGGGGTAACTTGGAAGAGTTCACTTTCCCAATCCTACTTCAAGCAACTAACAACTTCTCAGATGAGCACAAGATTGGGAGTGGAAGTTTTGGTTCAGTCTACCGTGCTACATTACAAGATGGGCGTGAAGTGGCCATCAAACGAGCAGAATTATCTTCATACTCTAGTGGCGGCGGTGGTGGTGGCACTGCCATCAAACGCCAAGACGACAACAAGAACGCATTCGTCAATGAACTCGAATGCCTATCACGTCTAAATCACAAAAACCTTGTTCGATTATTAGGCTTTTGTGAAGATTGCTGTGAATATGCACTAGTATACGAGTACATGAACAATGGTAGCCTTCATGACCATCTCCACAATCCCCAAAACCCACAGAGCTCTGATATCATGTCATGGCCTGCCCGGATTCAAGTGGCTCTAGACGCAGCTAGGGGAATCGAATACCTCCACGTTTACACAGTCCCACCAATCATTCACCGCGATATCAAGTCATCCAACATACTACTCAACGCCACTTGGACTGCCAAGGTGTCCGATTTTGGACTCTCCTTAATGGGGCCTCAAGAAAATGTGTCACACCTCTCATTACATGCCGCTGGCACAGTCGGATACATAGATCCTGAGTACTTCAGGTTACAACAATTAACAACAAAGAGTGATGTTTATAGCTTTGGAGTACTATTGTTGGAGCTGCTCTCAGGGTACAAAGCAATTCATCTAAATGAGAAGAGAATGCCGCGAAATGTAGTTGACTATGTGGTTCCATACATCATTCAAGACGACATACATCGGGTTCTGGACCCAAAAGTACCCTCTCCGACACCATTTGAGATAGAGGCCGTAGCATACATAGGGTACCTCGCCGCCGATTGCGTGACACTCGAAGGACAAGATCGACCTACTATGACTGAGATTGTAAATAGCTTAGAAAGAGCACTGGTAGCTTGTTTGGCTATGCCAGTGTTTTCTCGGTCCACCTCAAATTCTTCGTTGTGATTGCATGATTGCTTAAAGAGGAAAGGGGTTTTTTAGGCTCCGTAATATAACTCAAATTTTTTCAATTATTTTGATCATTAATTAGGTTCAGAAATTGTATCATAATGTACCACAGAATAGTTTCTTTTGTTTTTTCTTTGAGACCTTGTTCAATATTTTCTTCGAAGTCGGAAGGAAAATGTTAATTAAAAGTTGATTGAAAATTGATATAAGAATCTATCAACCATAGTGGTCGACTACTTCAAAAATGGCATCGACTATGATTGTGGCTCGACTTGTATGTGAAAGAAGATATAAATTTTAATAATATTATTAGGTGGTTTCAAGTATTAGGTCAAAGAAAACAACCGCTACTATTTCTACGATCAATACTTCGTGTTAGTGTTAGTGTGCGTGTGCTCGTGTGTGATTACGATAGCATTCGAAGAAACAGAAGTAATAAGTCAATCTATACGCACATTTGAATGAAACCCAAAGCATAACGGGAAACACAAGTAACAAGTCAATACAAACACAAAGTAAAAAGTGCACAAACAGAGAGGAGATAATGCAAGTTAATAAATGAAAAAGCAAGGATATGATTTTCAACTACTACTTAGATTTAAAATTTTAAACCCATCATCAATACATGGCTTCGGAACAATAATCAAGCTGATGACATTTAGGGGAATAAAACTTGATATAATTATGATAGTAAATAATGATAATACAAGTAACAATAGAAAATGATAATACAATGGTTGGAAAGCTGAGATAAGACAAGGGGGTGTGAGAAAAAATGAAAATAGGAAAAGGTACAACGCTCCATGATCACATCCCTGTTGTTTCTCTATCCATAGTCCAAAGCCACTCTTTAGTTGATAAGAAAAGTGCCACTAATCTTATAAACTAAATTCTGATTTACGTAATCTTGTCTGTTTTCCACTATTATAAAGTCACAGATTCCAGTGTACTGCTCTTTTGCTGAAGAAGCTGTGTCAATGCGCTGTCAACTTGTGCAAATACATCCTCCTTGGAAACACTTCCATCAACCTGTAACAAAAATAAATAGTGCCATCTTCAGACTTTATATAAGACATGCAAAGAGGAGTGCCAAATATTGTTTATTACTCTCCTTTCGAAATTAGAGATACATTTATGCATATATAAATTGTACGCTCCTCTCGCCATATGTGTATCATACACGTGCCGAGTCCCCTGAATCACTTGTTTCGTCATTGTTTGTGGGAATTTTTGTTAGATATACTTCTTTAAGCACGTGGTCCTCAAATTTGGAGAGTGATTCTTAACAAGTGTTTAGGAGTAATTAGAGGCAAGGACACGAGGACATTGTCTTTATGCATTCAATTTCACTCTTTCGGAATATCAATATGAAGTGAATTGATTGCCAGAGATACGTATCATTTTCTTCACCTCTTATGGAATAAGTTGTCCTTTTTTGCTTCTGATTGGATCTCTGCAATTAGACAGCTCAGTGAGATTGTAATTTCTGATATGTATAGGGATTATCATGCTAGCATTATTCAGGATATTTTTTTATTCTTTAGGAAACCTAGTTCTCCCTTTCCATTGTACTCTCTTCTTTCGAATTGAATTTCTTCTCTTATTGGAAAACAAAATAAAATGAGAAAAGGATGCAACCTCTATTTATCAAGCTTGAGCTAACACTACGGTAGGTAAATGGTCGAATGATACATATCCTTGTGTTTGTGTGTAGTGGGGCCGCGGGGGGTTGGGGGGGGTGGGGGGGTGACAAATGGAAGGATGTCCATATTGTCCTAATTGATTATGAAAGATACTCTTTGAGAAAATTATGAGTGACTGGATTGAGCCTATGAAGCACATAAACTCTTCCTAGGTGTACTGTGTGCCTGGAACGTCTGGTGTTCACAAAAAATGTATTGGAAACACAAATACCTTTAGTAATTTAATACTATGGGAGGAGTAAATCTATAGGATACACTTGGGATATATGATGCAGAACGGAAGAGAAAAATCAACAAATTTATTTCTAATATTGTGTTGTTATCTAGAGATATATATTTGATTATTAATGTAAGATTTATTTATTACTTATTTTAAGTAGGATATTTTAGATGTTTTAGTTATAGTAGTAGATTTTAATTAGGGGCTTGTTTCCTTTATAAATTAGGAATTTTAATTAGTGATAGATTTTAATAAATCTTATGATAATGCGTATCGTACGATACGATAGAAAGAATTTGATACTTCTCGTAAGGTGAATCGAAAATGACACCATATCAAACGATTCAATTATGATAGGATACGTAACTTATGAAACAATGTACGGTACTTTAAAAGTTAGTAACAAACTTTTAAAAGTTTGTATGTATATCCAAAAGAGTAAAACCAAACTTTTAAGCCTTCTACCATTTCAAATAAAGAGGTATTTTAGTCTTAACATATTCTATATCGCTTGATAAGCCTTTAAACGCTTTTGCTTTTTAGATTTTCATATCTACTTTCACAAAATGTTGCTTTATTTTTCTCACATCACGTTCCACAAGCAAAAACATGAATCTCCACTAGTTAATTTGAAGTATTCTCTTTTGTTTTATAGTTCAAAGGTAAATCTGAATTTTCGTTTTATGTTGTTACTCTATGTTATTGCTAAAATATTATCTAATAATTCAATTTAGAGTGTTTTGACTACTATTTAACAATAAAATTTATTTGTAGGTTATAATAATATTTTTCCTTGAATAATTTTATATATAGTCAAGCTAATATGATTGATTGTCCAATAAACTGTGTTTTATATGTTTAAATATATATTACCACATTTTTCATAAATTCACCATATGATAAATGAAACACGACATGGGCGTTTACGATACACGATATGATTCACGATTTGAGAACTATGACTAGGAATTGTTTCCTTTTTTAATTAGGGTTTTTAATTATAGTAGATTTAAATTAGGATATTAGGTAGATTCTAATTAGAAGATTATTTCTTTTTTATATTAGGATTCTTTACTTGGGTGCTAAGTCGTAGAGTTCCTATATAAAGAGTTGTAATCTTTACTTATTTTCAGATTATTGAATATACATATTTGAGATTAAAGATTTGTGTTTTTATGTGTATTTCTTTGCCGATTCTCGGAGATAGATAATCTTGTTCTTTCTTTCCGCCTTGTCCTACGTTAATATATAAAGCCCCAAGGGGTAAAAATTAATTTTTTTTCCCTTATAAAAGGAGGGTGGATCAAAATATAATTGAAGTAAGATGGGGAATATTAAAGAAAAATTAAAAACCTCCACTTACTTCACAATTTCCATCCATGTGACTGTGTAACTGTGTGGACGCATACGTGTGAGAGTGTGAGTGTGTGAGAGTGTGAGTGTGAGAGTGTGAGAGTGTGAGAGTGTGAGAGTGTGAGAGTGTGAGAGTGTGAGAGTGAGAGTTTGTGTAAAAGTGTGAGAGTGAGAGTGTGAGAGTGTGAGAGTGAGAGAGTGTGAGAGTGTGAGAGTGAGAGTTTGTGTAAAAGTGTGAGTGTGAGTGTGAGCTATTTAACTTTAAAATTTATTTGTAGTTTATAATAATATTTTTCCTTAATTACTTTTATATATAGTCAAACTAATATGCTTGATTGTCCAATAAACTGTGTTTTATACGTTTAAATATATATTACCACATTTTTCATAGATTCACAATATGTAAATGAAACACGACATGAGCGTTTTCGATACACGATTTGAGAACGATGACTAGGAATTGTTTCCTTTTTGCATTAGAATTTTAATTATACTAGTTGATTTAAATTAGGATATTGGGTAGATTCTAATTAGAAGATTATTTTTTTTTATGTTGGGTGCTAGGTCATAGAGTTCCTATATAAAGAGTTGTAATCTTTATTTGTTTTCGGATTATTGAATATACATATTTGAGATTAAAGATTTGTACTTTTGTGTGTAATTCTTTGCCGATTCTCGGAGTTAGGTACTCTTATTCCTTCTTTACGTCTTGTCCTACATTAATATATAAAGCCCTAAGTAGTTAAAATAAAAAAAAAATTCTTATAAAAGGAGGGTGGATCAAAATATAATTGAAGTAAGATGGGGAATATTAAAGAAAAAATAAAAATCTCCACTTACTTCACAATTTCCGTCCATGTGACTGTGAATGTGTGGGCACATTCGTATGGGTGAGTGTGAGAGTGTGAGAGTGTGAGAGTGTGAGAGCTATTTAACATTAAAATTTATTTGTAGGTCAAAATAATATTTATACTTGAATACTTTTATACATAGTCAAACTAATATGTTTAATTGTCCAATAAACTGTTTTATATGTTTAAAAATATATTACCACATTTTTCATAGATTCGCAATATGGTAAACGAAACACGACATGGGCGTTTTCGATACACTATGATTCACGATTTGAGAACTGACTAGGAATTGTTTCCTTTTTGAATTAGGGATTTTAATTATACAAGTTGATTTAAATTAGGATATTAGGTAGATTCTAATTACAAGATTATTTCTTCTTTATGTTAGGATTCTTTACTTGGGTTCTAAGTCGTTGAGTTCCTTTATAAAAAGTTGTAATCTTTATTTATTTTCAGATTATTGAATATACATATTTGAGATTAAAGATTTGTGCTTTTGTGTGTATTTTTTGCCCATTTTCGGAGATAGGTACTCTTATTCCTTCTTTCCCCCTGTAATACATTAATATATAAAAAAAATTCTTATAAAAGGAGGGTGGATCAAAAAATAATTGAAGTAACATGGGGAATATTAAAGAAAAATTAAAAACCTCCACTTGCTTCACAATTTCCATCCATGTGACTGTGTGAATGTGTGGGCGCACACGTGTGTGTGTGTGAGTGTGAGTGTGAGTGTGAGAGTGTGAGAGTGTGAGAGCTATTTAACTTTAAAATTTATTTGTAGGTTATAATAATATTTTTCCTTAATTACTTTTATATATAGTCAAGCTAATATATTTGATTGTCCAATAAACTGTGTTTTATGTTTAAATATATATTACCACATTTTTCATATATTCACAATATGGTAAATGAAACACGACATTAGTGTTTTCGAAATAGGATATGATTCACGATTTGAGAACTATGACTAGGAATTGTTTCCTTTTTGAATTAGGATTTTTAATTATACTAGTTGACTTAAATTAGGATATTAAGTAGATTCTAATTAGAAGATTATTATTTTTTTATGCTAGGATTCTTTACTTGGGTGCTAGGTCGTAGAGTTCCTATATAAAGAGTTGTAATCTTTATTTATTTTCAGATTATTGAATATACATATTTGAGATTAAAGATTTGAGCTTTTGTGTGTATTTCTTTGCCGATTCTCGGAGATAGGTACTCTTATTTTTGTTGGGGAAGAATCAAAGAGCCCACACATCGCGTGCGCGTACACAAGGCACTAACATACATGTTTGAAACCCAACTTAACCCAAAAGCTTAAGCCATTAGATCTTGAACCCATTCATGTATATTAATCCTTCACTCTTTTCACTATTTATCCGATATGAAACTCCAACTCACTTGTGATATCCTCACAATCTCCCCCACAAGTGAGTTTCATCATATCAAGAGTTTCCCCTCACTTGAACACACTTCTCTTCAATCACCACACAAATGGCTAACTATTCTGGGTCTTCTTTATCGAGAGTCAACTTCCATCAAGTATTGAACATCTTCTCTTCAATCACAGCGGATCACCAATTCTCGGCTAACCACTCTCGGAACTAATTCTTGGCCAACCCATCAAGAATTCAACATCATCGAGAGCATCTTAAGGAAAACACCAACCCTTCATCGAGAATTTACCACCATCGCGTAATATTTGAAGAGGTTGTCCGGGATTTTTTTAATTTCCGAACCACCATCGCATTATCTTTTTGTTGAGAAAAGTACGCCTAAAATAATCTCTATCCCAGGAATTATTTTTTCGTCTTTGTGCAATTAAATATGAAATCAACAAATCCAATTATGAGAACGAAAATAACAAATAACCATCGACAAGCAAGACAATATTTAACATGGAAAACCCTTAAAGGGAAAAACCACAGGAAGAACTCTGAATCTCCACTATATCACTAATAATAGGCTTAAAATAATCCTCCCAAGTTTTATGCCTTAAAACTTGAGGTTACACTAAATTAAGAGAATACAAATTTACCTAATTAACTTCACCACCCAAAACACCCCAAGCAATAAAATCTTCAAGCTTTAAATTGAACGGAGATGACGGCGTATACCTACAAACAACAAACTATAATCCTCTCAATTTATTCTTTTGATACCTTCTTGCTACCAAGTTTATCTCATATGTAAAATAAGACTCCCTTATAGCCTTATATATAGTACTCTTCCTAATCCATTCCTATTATGGATTAGAAACAATTTATTCTCCTAATCAAATTAGGGATGACATCTCCTTATCTTAGTCACCAACCAATCTAACAAATAAATCATTTTTCAACTTGGATTGCTTTCATGGATGAGGACCCACACCCAACAATCTCCCCCTCCGAACTCATGAGAGGAGGAATCACTAACCACAACTCCTCACTCGGAGTTAATTCCAAAAAAATCTTGGCTCAACTCAAGTTTCTTGGAACTTTCAACTTTCTTCATGTCCAGCTTTGTCTCATCGGCATAGTTCTTCTCAATGGGAGGATCTAACTCAAACTTGATAGATTTTTGCTTGCCAAATTCATTCACAACCGCTTTGTAACCTGGCTGCAAGCTATCACTTTCCTTCTTCACTTTTGGTACCCATTTAAAGCGAAGAGTTTTCCTCTCGTGGTTCTCATGAAAGGTTTTTCTTCAATCTCGCACGGATTTGTACCACCCCTTTTTCCGCCCAACTCCCCTATCTTCAATACCTCTCACATGCGCCCGCATCGTGAAAAGAGTGTCTACCTAATTATCTCTAGTCAGTAGTCACCACTAGAGATCCTTTAGTGAGCTTCCACCGACCTTCACCAAAGTAACTTTTATAACCATTCTCATCAAGGTTACCAATAGAGATCAAATTAAGACGAAAATCCGTAACATGTCTGACTTCTCTCAACATCAACCTACAACCACTGTTAGTCTCCAAACAAATATCTCCAATGCCTATAACCTTGGATGCACTTCCGTTTCCCATCCGTACATAGCCAAAATCACCACTAGTGTAAGATGTGAAGATTTCACTATGAGAAGTAATAGCACGAAACGAAGCACCTGAATCAATAATCCAATCATTAACCTGGCACTTGAGTTTATCATAGCAAACAATGACTACAACATCGGATAGATACACAATCGAATCTTTATCCTCATCTTTTTCCTTAGATTGCTCCTTTAAAAATATGCACTCTCGCCTTATGTGACCCGACTTCTGGTAATGAAAACAAATTACATCTCTTCGATCTCCCAATCTTTTCCTGAATTTGTCATCTGCAAGAGAGTTTCTCTCTGTTTCTACCCCTACCCTGTGCGATAAAAACTTGTGACTCAGCACTAGTCACTACGATATCTCTTCGCCTTTGTTCCTCAATAAACAAACTAACCTTGACTGTATCCATAGTCAGCTTGCCATTAGGAGCGGAGTTACTCAGCAATACAACCAGCGTTTCCCAGCTATCAGGCAAAGAGCTCAACAACAACAAAGCCTACATCTCATCGTCAATGATCATCTTCATTGTACTCAACTGATTTATCAAATTCTGAAAATCACTCGAGTGTTCTGCAACGGAGTTTCTGTAACAACCGAGAAAATCGGATTATTTGTAAAATAATTTTATTTGAAAAAATAATGAATAAAATTATAATATATGTTATTTATAACGAGCAAGCAAGATGAAGGTTGTTCTATAACCTAAAAGTGGAATAATGTCGTAGTATTCTGGCTACGTGATAGAATTAAGGTGTTTGAATTTTCAAGACGAAAATAAAAGCTTTTCGAGAAATTCTCCGAAAAACACTATCCATCCATTTCTGCTCGGGAATTATTTTTGAACTTCCGAGAAATACGTAATGATAGAATGACAAGGAAGGATGGATTATATAATAATAATTCAGTTATGACAAACGCAGTTTTTCGCCTGCGTACCAAGTTCGAGAATGTTGAGGAAAATAAAGATTTAAATGAATGGCGATCGTATAATAAGAAAGTATTATACGAGACAATGAATACGAGTATGATACGAAGTATTGTACTAGTATATATGAAAGAACTAAAACTGTGAATTCAGTGTTAACGGATTCGAAAAATGTAAGATGTCCTAATGAAATCGTAGTACACAAGATATGTGAGATAACGGCTTTTGAACTAGCTAATTCCGACTTAAAACGATTAAGTTATGAGCCCGGAAAGGATTGCAGTTGAAAACCTTAAGATTTCTCTGAGGCTCAGGGGCGGCGCCAGCTTGTGAAGTTGGCGCCACAGCGCCAGAACGGAGTCCCACCCACTGTTAAGTCGCGCCGCAGCACGGCGCATAGTAAAGGATTTGGCGCCGCAGCGCTGAGACCAAGACCCAGGAACTGCTAACTCGCGCCGCAGCGCAAAGCATACATAGGAAATTGGCGCCGCAGCGCCAGCACTAGGAAAAAGACGATGAAGAATGGAAATGAATGTAAAGAAAGTGGAAGTTGATTGAAGGTGAATTATGACCTTAATTAACTTAAAGTAACATCATTAAGGATGATTATAACCTTAAGTTTAACGATTAAAAGATAACAAAAGATTACGAGAATGTAAACACAAAGTAATACGATAAACCGTAGCGAATGTTAACCAATCTAATAAATGATTAGATTGAGAAGAAGGGGAAGATAGATTAGTGACCATACTTAATTGTCTATGACCTAATGTGGTATGTTATGTAATCATGTATTGTAGAATCCTTAAAGACACAAAAGAGAAGTGAATTAACTGTAGAAGACGCTGAAGGCAAGTGTTCTAGACTCTTGTCCATGTTCCTTTTTGGACAAGCTTTATGATTCATGTATCTTACGCATGAATTGATGTACAAAGAAGTCGAAGCCAATTCTTTCGGCTAGACTTAATGTGTTTTGTGAATTTCTTTATAATCTATCAAAATATTATCAATGTTGCTATCTTTTGCCAACTATTTTGGTATGGATTTCAAAGAAAGACCGAGTATGAATAAACAAATGTTTTGTCGTCAATCGACAGGCACGTGAGGTTGCCAAAACTTAAACGTAGATACGTTTAATGAAGTAGTATTGTACAACATAGAGTACTATAGGCTAATCACCTAGACGTGCTCGTAAGAAATGTCGGACTTACAGACTTCGTGCCGGGTTGTCCTTTTTAAAGAAAGAATGAAATGCTCAAGGTCTTAGACCAAAATAGGTTTAACGAATGTTGTTCATTGTTAAACGTTTTAAAGAAAAGAGAAGTATTATTTTGAATTGTCTATAGTACTTCGTAACTATTGATTCAGTTATAGAAGATATATGATTCATATGATTTAAACCTATTGCTCAAAGGAAATTGTCATACTTGCTGAGCTAGTTATGCTCACCCTTGCTTGAACCATATGAATGTAGCTAAGACTGAACGGACCGAAGGATCCAGTAAGGATAAAGGAAAGGCTAAGGCGGACAAGTAGTTGTCTTGTAATAGCATAGTATGAATTTTGTATTTATTTGATACTATGACAAAGAACAAATGTAATGGTTACAAAGAACATTGGAAAGGAAAATATTAATTTGTAATATATAGAAGACATATTCACTCTTTTGAAGTATTTCAATCGAATGTATGTGTGAATTGTAGCACCGTGTAGCACCATCTGTCGGGTTGGAAGATACCCGAATTTGGGGGCGTCACAGTTTCCATCCTTGAACTAAGAATTCACAAGCTTCCTAATCAAAAAAGTTTTATTTTGCGTCGTCTTTCTTTCATACATGGACTCCAATTTCTGCCAGAGAGCATAGGTTTTATTTTTCGTGGCAACAGGATGAAACACACTTTGATCAATCCACGATCTGATCAGACCAATAGTCTTCCTATTCATCTTGTTTCACTGCGCATCACTCTTTTGTGGGCTTAACTTCATCGTTCTCAAGTGGCGCGTACAAATCCTTGAAATAAAGAAAATCCTCCATTCTTGACTTCCAAATTGCATTATTTGTAGCCTTGAGATTAATCATGCAACCTGTTGTCCAATCCTCCATTTAATTTGCACAAGAAAACCACAAAAATAACCAAACTCCGATACCACTATTGGGGAAGAATCGGAGAGCCCGGGCATCGTGTGCGCATACACAAGACACTAACATACATGTTTGGAACCTAACTTAACCCAAAAGCTTAAGTCATTAGGTCTTGGGCACATTCATATATATTAATCCTTCACTCTTTTCACTATTTATCCGATGTGACACTCCAATTCACTTGTGATATACTAACAATTTTTTCTTTCCGTCTTGCCTTACATTAATACCCAAGGGGTTAAAATTAACTTTTTTTCTTATAAAAGGAGGGTGGATCAAAATATAATCGATATAAGATGGGGAATATTAAAGAAAAATTAAAAACCTCCACTTGCTTCGCAATTTCCATCCATGTGACTGTGAATGCGTGGGCGCACATGTATGTGTGAGAGCGCGAGTGTGCGAGTGTGAGAGAGTTAGTGCAAGGGAGAGAGTGAGGGTGAGTGAGACTGAGTGGAAAACAGCGTAATACAAGAAGACGAAAAACAATAACAATAATGAGAAAAGAATGTAGCTCTCTGTTTGTGCATAAATGGTATCCTAAGAAGTAAGAAGTAATTACAATTCAAGTAGTAACTACAAGGCCATGGACTTGGAAACCTCCCATTTTCTAATATCAATCCATCTGAACTGTACACCGTGAGCTTCTATTGGAATTTTGAATTAAATGGTAACCCTAATAAAATAATTATAGTGCAAGGAATAATAAATACTGCCCATGGAAATATTTTCCAATATAAATATCAGCCTACTTCAATAAATCCACACAAGACACCAAAAGATAACTATTGGAATTTGGGATTATAAATAGTATTCCCAAAAGAAGTTAGACTTCATGAAGTAGTATGTACGTAACCATGGTTGCACCAAAAAATAAAAATAAAGTACCTAGCCATGGACTTGAAACCTCCCATTTTCTAACACAAATGTAGGCCTACTTCCATACTGGAGCCCAAGTCTAACTATAGAGATACTGGGTTATAAGAGAGCGAAATTTGGGTCATTCTTATCATGATCCTCTTTTCTATGCCTCAAAGGAATGGTTCGCTAGCAGGAGACCAGAAAAGATATTTTGATGACTTGAAGACTCATCTTGATCTAGTGCAACAAGCTGCCTACTTATTTTATGTTTCTGTTGCATGGGAGAAGGAACAAAGGAGATAATAAGGCTAAAAGCCACAAAGCACAAAGGCTTAAAATCAATAATAATCAATCATTCAATATATGAATCATAATGATAGATACATCACTTTATACAAGACTACATGCAAAGTTAAACTTAATGAACAAGTAAAATCCTAGGCAAACTAATTAAATTTGGAAACAAAATCCTAATAGTATCCTAAGCTTAATGACCAAGTAAAACAATCTAATTAACAATGAAAGTAAAATCCTAATAATATCTACCATAATTTAGAGCTCTAGAATATTCTACCTAATACAATAAAATAAAATAAAACTCACTTACTTTAAATAATTTGTTTATTACAATACAAATACTTATAATACACACTTCGTATTAATTGATTTATATTTCTATCTCTATGCATATTTATGGAGTATTATTTGTCATGTATAAAAAACTACGCAATTAGATAAGTTAAAATGACTTTTTGAAGGAATTCAAATTATTAAGAGTTGAAAGTAGTATTAAATGCTTTAATGGAATCGATTTCAATGAAAAGTTTTTAGATAACTTTAGTTTTAATTATTGACAATTTTGTCATTTTATTCTCTTGCTTAACATGCGTAAAAAGTCAACTAGGACTTTTATTTGGGAAGGAGGGAGTAATAGACTTAATGGCCAAAAAGAACATCCAACTTTTGGTTTATTTTCAATTAAACCAATGAGAAAATTTTTTAGCACCTATACCCATAATATAACTAAAAAGGTTACAAGGATGACTTAAACCATGGTTAATTAATGTTGAGGTGTCATATAATTTGGCATATGAATATAAATATTTTTTGCTGAAATAATAAAAAGTAAATTAAAACAGATAATTAAAAAATATACATAATTAGGGTATAAACAGTGATTTAAGAAACGAAAGATCAAATAAAAAAGTAAAAACACCAACAAAAACACGAAACACCAATTAAAACAAACATCTTAAATTTCTTAACAAAAAATCAATTAAAAAATACCGGTTAAAAAAAATAAAACAAAACTCAACCATGAGTAGCCATCATCATCAACCCATTACCAAATATTAGCAGGAAAGGAAATTTTCACTATCATCAATTCATCTTTTTATGCTCCTCCACCTCTGACTATATGAACCACCCCTCCCTTCGCCATCTCCTCCTTTCTGCAAATTTCATCGGATGATAACAATTACCGAAGGAGATATGTCTCAATTAAATCGTATGAAACAACTGAGTGGCCAAAGGGAAGCTCTGGGCTTTTTACCACATTTCATCGGATGATAACAATAACCGAAGGAGATGTCTCAATTAAATCGTATGAAACAATTGAGTGGCCGAAGGGAAGCTCTGGGCTTTTTACCACATCTTTATTTGGGATCTAGGATTTGGATGGAGAAAAGGAAGAGGGAAGAGGGAAGGGAAGAGGGAAAAATTTTCTCTAAATTTTTTGAGGCGTAGGATCTAGGTGGAGGGGGGATCTCTAATTTTTACTAGAGATGGGTTGATTTGGGTTTCCACGATCTGGGTGGAGGGGAAAGAGGAAAAAAAAGATGAAATTACGAGAGACTACTAATGAAAAGATAGAGGAGAAAGATGAGGATTGAGAGGAAATAGAAGAGTTTAAAATTCATGCAATAGTTGAAAATTGATAGTGTTTAAAAATTGATAGTGATTGATAGTGTTTAAAAATTGATTTTCTTAATCTTTGGTGAAAAAGATGGCAAACCTAGCTGTAACAGCCCGATATTTTCTATATAAATAAATAAAAAATTTTGCGTATAAATTTTTTTTTTTATATATTTTAAGGATGAGGATTTGTACAAGATATTGTGTATATGTATTTATGTGGTAAATAAAAATATATTTATTACATAAATGTTTACAAATAAATTTATTTTAGAATTATTGATTATTATAAAGTATGTTCTTATAATAATTAATTTTAAAGTAGAAATGTTTTTATTAATTATTTTTCATAAAAATATAATCATATATTATTTAAATAATATATGGAGTAATTTTTAGAATAACTATAATAATTATTTTATTATATGAATTTTTGTACAGATTATTAAGTTAATTATTTTACCTTAATTATTAAGATTAAATATGAGGAATAAATCAGATATGGAATCCAAACCCTAATTTTGAATTTTTTTTTAGGAATAAGAATAATAATATAATATTAATTATATTTTGATTTTTCAGTGCTATAGATATGTACTGTATACGTGAAACGATATGGTTGGTCAATTATGGTGTTATATGACAAATCCTAGTTTTATTGTGAAACTCTAATTTAAAACTCGAATACGAGTTCAAAGCTATTTGATAACTGTGAATTGTGATTTATGACAATTATTATTAAGATTAACATTAATTAGGGAAACCCTAATCGTGAAATTAGAAACCCTAATTTCTTAAGTGAAAACCCTAAATTAATATTTTAGAAACCTAATTTCTATATTAGGTAACCCTAATTAGTAATTATAAAACCTAATTACTAGTTGTAAACCCAAATCGCTAAAATGGTGATCTTAATTGTTATTTTAGTAAATTATAATGTTAATTAGAAAACCCTAATAATATCAAGAAACCCTAAGTATTTTTTTAAAACCCTAATTTTCTATTAAAACCCCTAATTTTAATTAGTGTGGTCAAATTAAAATTTTATTGAACTTTAATCTTAATTTTTCAGACCCTAGAAATTATTTGGGAAACCTTAAGGTTTAAGATCTATTGATTTTAACCTAGATTCAAGTGTCATGGACAAGAATACCCTTAAAATGTTTTGTTAGTTTACCAAAATACCTTTTTGGATTTATTTTAATAGATTTCTTGCAAATCTTCCCATATCTTGCAAAGTCACCACCCTAGATTATAGCACATGCCCTAAAACTCATCCAAGCTTATCTCTTTTGACACCTTACAAGTTAGATACATTGAATCTAAGAATTATAAATAGGTTAGGAGAGAGAAAAGTGCACATATTTGCTCATTTGTGCTCTTACACTTCACCAAGATCATCTCTCTAAACCCACGAATTTCCAGTGCTAGACCAGTCCCCAAATCAAGCCCCACGAAATCCACTAACAAAATCAGAGGCCAGAATCAGAAATTTGATCATAGAAGGTATAAAACCCTATTTCAAATCTGACCATTAATGATATATTAAATGTTAGATTTTTGTGTTAAAACATGTTATATATAGTCTATATTGATGATCTGGGTTGTTATCTTACGGATCCATAACATCTAAGTACTCAGATTAATGATTTTCAAAAATCTGAAAAATTTTGTTTTTGTGTCTGACAATCAAATGTCAGACATTATAGATCTTTGGTTGTCAAGTGTTTTTGTTGTTTTCAAGTTGTTATTGGTAGCCTGTAATGTGGTATTTAAACTCCAAGTGGAATCTGTGTCATTTGATCTCTAGATTTGTAGATATTAGCAGTCAAAAGCCGTTGACCGGCATTGACTGGTCAAATTCTGGGCAGCCCAGAAAGTTAAAAACTCCGTCTGACAAAGTTTTTCAAGGCCCGGATCTGACAGGTTTAATGTTGTTTGATGTTATTGTTTGGTAAATGATGTAGCTGGTTATGTGAACTATAGATCTGGGTCATTATATCTCTTAAAACATCAGTATATTGATCAGGTTAGGTGGTCAAACTAGCCAACTGGAACTGATTTACCGTTTCCAGAAACGGGAAGAACATGTTTTTCTGACATGCTTTGACTGGCCCATAGCATCTTGATCCGTTGTTATTTTAGTTATGTTTTGTGATAGATCTACTCTATGACATGTTGGCTAGACACTGAAACTCTTAGATCACAAAAAGAACACAAGATTAGCAAGTTGTGGAAGCCCAAAGGGGACAGGTCGGACTGTTCTTCATTTCTGGGTAACCTAGAAAATGAAAAACAGTCCTGACAACATTTTTGGAGGCTCAGATTTCTCTTGTATTATGTGTTATGATCATTTTTGTTATTAGGTCATGTAGACGTGCACTAACACTACAATAGTTGATCAATAGCTAACCTAGAAACACAATACACGGTGCACGATTGTTGGTCAAACGAGGCATCTCGTATACTGCCTATGAATGTTCTTGAGAACTCAAGAACACCTGAGGTGACGGTTTCTGTCGCTAAAGAACTTTAGCGACAGACAATATATATTATTTTTCTGAAATTAATTAATTTAATTAAATAAATAGAAAAAAATAGTTTTTAATTATTAAAAATACCAAATAAATTATTAAAAATTATTTTAAATTCCAAAAATTAGTTTTTAATTATTTTAAGTATATTTCATAAATATTTATTATTTTTGAAATATTATTAGTATTGAATTTATTTAATTACAATATTAAATAAATTAGATAAAAATGATTTTAATATTTGAAAAAATCATTTAAAATTATATTATGATATAAGAAAATATTTTAAGTTATTTTTAATGACTTTTAATATTATGTGATAATTTTCATTAATAAATTAATATTAATGATAATTAAGTTATTTACTAAATGAATTAAATAAATTGATTAAAAATGATTTTATTATATTAAAAATTATTTTAAATAATAATAAGAAATTTAAAAATATTTTAAGTTATAAAATATAACTTTCAATATTTAAAGTTAAATTTCATTAATTATTATTAATGATATTAAGATTATTTAATAATTATATTAAATAATTGAGTTTAAAAATAATTTTAATATTAGAAAAAAATCATTTTAAATGAAAATAAAGTGTTTAAAGATATTTTAAGTTATAAAACATAACTTTTAATATTTAAAGGATAATTTAATTAATAATTTAATATTAATGCTTATTAAGTTATTATTAATGATATTAAATTTATTTAATAATTATATTAAATAAATAGTTTAAAAATAGTTTTATTAATTTAAAAATCATTTAAAAGGGGATATAAATGAATTAAAAAAATTTTAAGTTAGGACTTTTAATATTTAGATGAATAGTACATTAATAATTTAATATTAATGATAATTATTTAAAAATAATTTTAAATGTTTTAAAAATCATTTAAGGTAATATAAATACTTTACAAATATTCTAAGTTATTATAAATAACTTTAATATTTTGGCAATGGTTTCATTAATAGTTTAATATTAATTAAATTTTAATAATAATAGAATTGGTTAGTATTTAAATCATTTAAATATGATTCCGATGTTGAAAATTCATGATAAATTATAATAAATGTTTTAAAATTATATTAAGTCATTTAAAAATAATATGACTGATACTAAGTTACAGGACAGTCTTAGACTCGATAATTACCCGATAAAGTTGTTGGTACACCGACATGTTTCAGAAATTGATCTGGACTTGGATAATTTAATAAGATATGTGATTATTTGTGATTCAATGGTTGTTAAACATGGGTAATAATGTGATTAAGTTATGTGTTGACTGCGAAATGCAGTACTATGTGTTATAGTATATTGTTCTAATCGAACGAACGATCTTATTAATGATAGGTCGTGAGATAAAAGATAAAACTAAGTTGCAATTTGTAAGCAGCGCATCAGGCAAGTATCCTACCTTTGCATTTTCTTTATGCAATGGACATGAGTAATAATGTTTCAGAATTATATTATTACTGTACAGATTATTAACCCTATATTATATACGCTTATTGATTATCAACATGTTAGTATATAGTAATTCAGATATATATATTTTGTTCGTTAATTTCTACAAATGGTTATACAAGTGTCCCCACTTGAATAATCATTGTATTTAATCACATGTTGATACACCTGTCAATTACCCGTATATATATATATGTTGAATTATATATTATTGTTGAACAAGATAAAACATTTGATTTAGAACCCAGACAAGTATGAACATTCCTACACGGGAAAACTTTTATGTGCCTAAGGCGGACAGAGTGAACGATACCCTCGTTCTTGCATGTAGTATTGATCAATGCAGGGTACAACGGGCTGATCACCCCCGTGCCCGTAAGTTATGACGGTTTGCAGATGAATTTCTGTTTAACCTTTTCGAAAATGAAAACAATGTTCATAGTATGTCACCTTAACCCTAGTTATAGTCATTAAGTAGTTTCAAAAATTTGAAAGAGGGTTGTTATGTTATTATTATCGGTATAAGATACTTCACAACTATTGATCTGTTGTAGAAGGGTAGTATAAGGAAAACATTTAAATTCTTTCAGTTTATATATATATAATTGTTATTACTTGCTGGGCACTCAAATGCTCATCCTTGCTTAATTTAAATGTTTTCAGCTAAGTGTGAAGAACCAGAAAGCTCATGCAGAAACAAAGGAAAAGGAAAGTTAACCAAATAAGATTTGTGGTAGTTTATGTAATAGTTTGATATTATTATTAAGACAAGTATGATATTAATTATCTATCATGGGTTGTAATGAATATTTAAAGGTTACGTACTTGGGATTCAAACTCTGATGAATATGTAAATTAAGTTGATCCTTATATTATTGTTATTATTATTAGTATTATTCCGCTCATAGAAATGGTATCGTGAAACACCGAGTTCGGGTTTCAAGTACCCGGATTTGGGGGCGTCACACTAGCAAACGAGTATAACAATCCCAAACGGGCCAGGCCAAAAATGGCCCAAACTTTCGTGAGCTTGAAATAAGAGGCTAGTTGATAGACTCCACGGCACGCTTCCGTGACGTGGTCGTCGCCCGGACCGTTTCTAGCACAGTTGATAGTATGGAACTCTCTCGACACCTCAATCCAACGTCTATATTGAGACGAGAAACTTGGTACAATCGATTAAGTAATGAAGTTTGCGTTGAATGGAACACTGACACCTAAACCCCATATTTATATTGAAAACAGGAACCTTGGCACAATCGACAATTGATGCAGTAGAAGATGCAATACACAACTATGAATTGTTGTATGATAAGTCAAATTGAATTTCAAAGAAAAACTAAGAAAATAACTTAGGAATTCTTCAAAAAAACAAAAGTAGAGAATAATTCTCACAAAAATTGATAAATCTGATTATTAATGAATGTCAATGAGAATTACATCAAAAAGCCTTTAATAGTAGTAATTGGAACCCTAGAATTCCAATAAGGAATTGAAATTGATTTGGAATCAAAATATAATCTAAAATATCCTAGTTACAATAGAAATCTGATAATATATATGGAAAATACTAAGTTTAGGAAATAAATCCACGACCAAAACTGACAAAAAGCGTCTGTGCCTCGAAAAATGCGCCAACTAAAACTGGACCAATCTGCCCTCTGTTCTAAAAATCCCCGCCTAGGTCCGCCTAGTCCCCCCCTTGGCGCCCCTCCTAAGACCTAGGTCCCCCCTTGGCGCCTCTAAGGCCCTAGGCGCCTCACCTAGGCCCAAGGCGACAAAAAAATCCCTCTAAAAAATTAGGCAGGTTCTAGGCGGAGAGTTTTTTTTATTTTAATAACTACCCAAACCAATCTTGATATATTTATTTTTCTAATGATTTACCATATTCACAATACAGGTTGTAGCATATCAAATCACAACAAGAAGTGAACAATATCAAGTCAAAATAGATAATTTTATTATAGTTGTAATTTTTTGAACTTGTACCAACTTCAAATTATATAAATGAGAATACATTTGTAATATTTAGTTTAATTCAATTTTATAATTCTTAAATTTATGTTTAGTTTCTTAAGTTTTAATATTGAATTAAATTCTTGAAATTTTAAATTTTATTATTTAATAACAATCTTGTTTATAAATAAAACGAATACGTTAAAAATATGTTTAAACTTTGAATTGCATGTTTGTGTTTGAACTTTGACATTAGCAATATGGATGTGTTTGAACTTTAAGAAAATGCCTTTATTATCTTTATTATAGATTGTTTTGCTTTATATTATTATTTTGTTTGGATAAATATAAGATAAAATATTAAAATTGCCTTAGAATAAAAAATTTCGCCCCCCCTAGGCGCTAGGCCCCCCTCGGCCGCTCACTTCCCACCTAGCGCCTTTTAGAACATTAAATCTGTCGGGGCGAATTCGTTTGGCCTGGAAATTCGCCGAGGCAAATTCAGGCATAGAGGAATGGGTCGGGGCAAATGCAGAGCTCGCTGGGGCGGACTGGAGCAGAAGGGAAGTCGCCGAGGCTGATTCGTTAGGCCCAGGGAATCCGCGGGGGCAAATTCACTGGTTTTTTCATCCTTTGAAGTTTGTTTTCCTGGCTTGGCACATTGCTTGCATTGCTTTTGCCAATCACTAGGAGTATAGTCACGAACTGAGACTTATCTATCTCTAAAGCTCTCGAACTTGTTCCTTTCTCATCCCAAACTTGAACAAGAGCAAGTAATCCCTCCTTAAATTGCTTAGCCCTTGCCCACGTCACTGGTCCAACTGGAACTTGCACCGAATCCGATCCACGACCTCCATTTGAGTCCAAGCTAGGTATGTCCTCATCACCAGTAGCCCAACAAATGATGGGTCAGGTGGCCCACACATGCAGGCTTTTTCAATTAATTTTTTTTTTGCATTAACTTGCATATCCATTCAATTTATTCTTCACACACTTATATCAAGTATTATAAATTTTAGAAATAAGCCAACACATCATGTGCAAAATAAAAATAATCCTACAAGCAACAATGGTTTAAGTGACATTTTTATTATTATTTCTTGAATGGGTGGGCTGCTCATGTTATCAAAAAAAAAAATTAAGCGTTCTACTCTTAGAAAAATATTAAATTATCATTAAAATATTGATTGAAGTGGTCAGAATTTCATGGGCAGGTCAGGCCAAAATTGAGTCGGGCTAAAAAGGCAAAGGTTTTTATGGGATAAAACATATAATCTCGCTTCCCAACTTTTGACAGGCCGACCAGCTGGCTTGGGCTTGTTTTTCCAAGTCTAGAAGATGGATTGTGGTGGAAATTTGGTGACAGAGAAAATGGGTTGTGGTGGAAATATGGTGGCAGAGAGACAGTGTTGGGTATGAATGGTGCAGATTACTATCATAATTTCTTTTGTTTGTATGCATTTTTTTTTAAATCTTTGTAATTAGTATGTCTTAATTATGTTCTATTATACTTGTTAAAAAAGTTCAAGTAAGAATTATGTCAACAAACAATATTAATAATAATTTAATTTCCACTTCAGATGCCAAATCACATGACATATCAGCATTAGTTAACTACGATTAGAAGACATGTTAATTTTGGTCATTCTTATAACCCTTTTTTTAATGTTATGGGTATAGGTGCTAATAAATATTCCTCATCGGTCTAAATGAAAACAAACCAAAAGTTAGATGGTTTTTTAGGTCATTAAATCTTAATAATAAATGCTCTCAGTCTTCTCCTTCTCTCCCCATCATTTTATACTCCATTGGAGAAAACTCGTCCTCGAATCTTGAAGTGGTGAAGAATGAGAATCCAGGATAGCCAAGATGTACTCAAACAAAGATTGATTGAGAACTCCATGTTCTGCTTTCATGAAAAAAGTCTTCAAACAAAAATTGAGATCATAAAGGCTTTATTGAAATAAGTTTTCAAACAAAAACTGAGATCAGAAGGGACTTTACGACACCTTAGGACTCAAATGCACCATCTTGAAAAACAATGTCAACATGTTCCACCTTGAGATGTTCTTGGGACTTTTTCTTCTTCGACAGCATCTACTTCACTAACTTTGTCAACAACGTTGTTGATGATCTCCTCAATGGCTCAATTTTATTCGCAAGTTGTTTTTCTTCAAGTTCAACTTTGTCTTCAAACTATTCAGATTTAATTTTAATTTCATGTTTTCTTCGATTTGCGTCCTCACTAAATTTTTGAAGAATTTCCTGAATCTTTTCAAGTATGAAAAATATGGACCTTTGGTTGTCTGCTAATGCTTCACAGTGATGAACCACATTAGGTTGAACACATGTTTGTTCTTCAAAAAAATAGGAAAGATGATAATACTGCTTCGCTTTGTCGTAACTAGTCTTTAAACATGCAAGGCTTCGTTCATCCTGTTCTAGTTTAGAGTAAAATTTCTTGTAACTAAAACTAGATGAAGAAATACACCTTTTAAGTTGCTCGTATTGGGTAAAAATACTACGCTTAAGTTTCGCAAATTGAGGACATAGGAACTCTGGAGCTTCTATGTAAGACATTTTTTAAACACTTAACTTTTTTCAACCTTTTTTCCCGACTCTACAGGGACCTAACGGATTAAAGAGGGTAGATATAAAAAAGAATAAACCTTCAAGGACTAATTATGTCAAAACAGAAAAGTTCAGGGACTGTTTTGACAAAATAAGAAAGTTTAGGTACTAAAAAAAATTTTTAACTTTGGGTACATAACTGTAATTATGCATCACTAGCGGAAAACCCAAATCTTCTTCTTTTCCACTTCTGTTTCTCAATTCTATACACAAACACATCAAGAGATTGAGAAAGGGGCAGAGGCTGATTGTGATGAAAAGAGCAGCAACAAACAACTTATCTTCTTTTTCTTTATTTTTCCTCTTCCAATACTTTTCTGGTCTTCTGCTTTGCACTACAGATCTTAGACTTTTTCTTTTCTTTTTTTCCCTTATCTCTTGGTACGCTGGGATTGCAGATCTGGGAAGTAGTTGCTGGGCTTGTGATGATTCCGCGGTTGTTTTACCTTGGCCTGTGTTGAGGTGACTATCTTGTGACAGTGGGTGGTGACTATACAGGGATTTGGTGATGCAGCGGCAGACTGTTGATGGTTTTTCTTTCTTTGGTTTTTTTTTCTTATCGAGGATGATGATAAATTTTGGAAAGATTTGAGACTACATTGTCTCGGATGTTGTTGTCGACTCTCTAGCAAACTAAAGATGGAGGACAGAAAAATTGAGTAGGACGATGAAATGTTACACACCAGGTTTGGCTTTGATACCAAATGATGTGGGACAACGATGGAAGAAGGAATAAAAGGGATTAGAAGGAGAGATAATAAGGTTAAAAGCCACAAAGCACAAGGCTCACAATCAATAATAATCAATCATTCAATAAATGAATAATAATAATAGATTACATCTCTTTATATAGGACTAAATAAAAACCCTAAGCTTAACGACCAAGTAAAAGCCTAGGAAATCTATTAAATATGGACAACAACAATCGAATAATATCTATTAGAATTGCAGCTCCAGAAGATACAACCTAATATAATAAAATATAACAAAAAATATTTAATAATAAATACTCTTAGGAAAAGAAATAACACAAAAAATATTTAATAATAAATACTCTTAGGAAGCCTAAAAATATTTAATACTTAATACTCTTAGTCTTCTCTTTTCCCTCCTCATCACTTATCTTGCTAATACTGTAAAGTACTGTACCAAGGTGATCAACTCGTGACATTAAGATCCTTTCTCTAGCATGACTACTTATTGAGAATATTTAATAATAAATACTCTTAGGAAGACTAAAAATATTTAATACTTAATACTCTTAGTCTTCTCTTTTCCCTCCTCATCATTTATCTTGCTAATACTATAAAGTCCTGTACCAAGGTGAGCAACTCGTGACATTAAGATCTCCTCTAGCATGACTACTTATTGAGTAAACATATAATTTTGTATGACACCTCGAGGGAAAAGAAGTTTCGCCTAGTGGTAGAACTCTGCTCCTTTAACAGGGAATACTGGAATATGTTATTTCCGTTGTTTGGTATTGTTTGAGTTACGCTGATGTCAGTGAATAATATCCTTCATATTTGGCCCTGGTATAAGAGGTGAAAACTAGGTACGGTATCCAGAGAGTGCTCTGCTATGTCTTTTTTTGTGGATTTGTATAGATAAATAAAAGACACTTTGAGGATAAATGTGACTATAACTCGAGTCTAGATTTCTCTGCTATATTGGTTGTTCCCAAATACTCTCAAAATCCTGTCTGAATTTCATATGCACTAATTCTATTACTGAAGTTTCATAAGCATCTATAACTGAAATAGACGTCAAGAACAATTGGTGGTGATGCAGAGTTACACATAAAAAAAGAAATGTCAGGTAGAGATAAAAGCATATCACATACCTTAACTACTATATCTTCATACATTGAAAGCACGGACTCCACATTTTGATTATGAGTGCGCAAGCGAAGCTTTACCTACATAACACATGCAAAAAGAATTTAGATTGTTAATTAAGAAAATATCGTTATTAAATCGCTGGAATGCTTTAAGCATATCTTTCAAAGTAAAATATCAACTAGAATGTTTTAAGCATACCTTTTCTTCTGTGTCATCAAAACGTTGGGTAAGTCTCGCAGCAATTTCTTCAGTTTCAGGTGGAGCATACTTCAAGTGGTATATCTTCCCAGAAACAGGATCTAGCCTACGACCAACCACTCTCTCAACAAGAATCTCCTCAGGAACCTGCAAAAAGTGTGACATTGCTAAACCCAAGGCTTAAAAAATAATCACACTCGCGCCTAATTATATGTAGCCTAACTAAATCAGGGTCATGTTAAAGAATTCTGAACAATAGTGCTATGTTCTAACCCAAAGTTGTGAAAGCAACAAATATCAGAGTTTATAAAAACATTTCAACTCCAACCCAAATAAAATACAATTAAGTTACTTTTTGGCTTTTAGTTTGTATCTTGTTCTCGTGGTCCAGAGTATTGATAATTAATTACCAAAGAAACAATTGTATTTAAAAAATAAAAATAAATAAATAAATAACTCACTTCGAGAAGAACAAAAATGTCTGGCTGGAAACCAAATTCATGAAGACCAGTTGCTTGGGATGAGCTTCTGGGATATCCGTCCAAAAGCCAACCCTTTTCAACAGAATCTGGTTGTGATAACCGCTCCTTCACCATCTACTTGCACAGCAATTCAACTAATCACATTCAGAGAACTCTATTTTTACAAAAAAGAGAAGTCAGGGTAACCTACCATGACAACTATTTCGTTGGGTACCAATTGTCCATTCTCCATATATTCTTTAGCGCGCCTCCCATTTTCAGTCCCTGCTGCAATTTCCGCCCTCAGCAAATCTCCAGCTGCAATATGCACTAAACCATACTGCATATACGAGGACAATATGATACAGTTGTTGTTTTCATCACTGGGCAATCCAAAGTGAGAAATCATGTGGTAAGAATGAAAATGATGCAACTTTTCTTCATTGGGCAAAATAAATGAGTAAAACACCAATTCTAGGAAATGTAGAGCCAACTTAACTCTTCAATTGGTTTTAGTTCAGCAAAATTATAGTAAAATGAAAACAAGATGTTATAAAATTCTTACCAGATAAGTGTGCAACAAGGATATGGAGTATGATAATGAGCAGAAACCTTAAAATTATTGATCATATTTCCATCCACTTAAAAGCACTTTACATAAAAGCCAAATTGATGACCAACTCTTCAAAGCAAGTAACAATACTTACAAGTTTATAAGTATTACATACTTCTATAATGGCCAAAAAAACCTCACTTTCTCTACACCCTAACTAAATTCCACCTAGTTTGGTTAATCCAACTTAATTTACTTTATATTTAGGTTTCTTAACTAATCCGGTCGGTCAAAAATGTTGACTTTACGTTTTATGAATAGTGATTTAGAGTTTTTATGAATAATGATTTCCTAGTTAAGTTTTTAAAAAAAATTCTATACCATACACATTCAAACACATAACACATAATTTCAATCACCAAAACATCTTTTATTAAACATATAAGATTACATTTACAAGCCTTAAAAGGATTTCGAAATATTACAGAGATGAACTACAACAAGGTATTCATAATATCAGTAAATTATTATATTATCTCGTGACATCTATAATTAAGAATTAATCGCTCATATTATAATGATGTAAACATCTAAGAAGCAAAAGTCCAATTAGCAGAAGATTGTATATTAGTATTATTATTTGATTTACAGACCCTATAAATTATATTGAAATTCCATATTCCATACATAATAGGATTTCTAGAACATGTCAATCACAAATATTGGTAAATTTTAAGTTAAAATATTAACCAAGTCATCCCCAATTCCAATTGGGGAAAATTCAATGCACCCAAACGTATCCTATTAAATTTCCATTTTCCAGAAACAGGAACTTACTTTCTTAGTTATCAGCTCGCACTGTGTCCCTTTACCAGACGCAGGAGCCCCAGATATCATAATTTTCAGAGGCTCTACACTTTTTGTGGAAGTAACAACCTGTACCCAGAAATGCCCAAATTTCAGACGTACTATACCAAGTAAAAGTTTCAAGTTTTGAGTTTAATTTATCAACTAAAGATATCAAAATAGTTCCAGTCTCTTACCAGAGAATTCGGAGCTTTGGGCGATCGTTTTTTCCGGAAATGGACTCGGGTTAGGGTCTCACCGTAACGAGGGAGAGAGGGGATAGTAAAGTTTGGCATTGGTACGAGCTGGAAGTTCAGTAAACAGCAAGTCATTGCTTCCCCTCCTCTCTCCTCTCTCCTCTCTCTTCTCTTTCTATTCGAGGAGAGCTGAATTTGACATTACCGCCGTGTTAGAGCACACTCATTACGATTATTAGGATAGTGGCCGCCAAATTTAGTAGGGACGTACGGTATAATTTTTTATATCCTAGAATACAAGGGTTTCGATAACTTTAAAATTCATGTCATTTTAAAAAGATTAGCATCAAGTTAGGGCTTGGCCCAATCGTTTTCCCACTCTTTGTCTACTAAGAGGGTAGGAGTAGGAGTTAAAACCTAATATTGTGTTTGGTTGGTGGAAATAGAACGGAATGGGCTGAAAATGGAAACATCATTTCTTATAGAATGAATTAAAATATGTTTGGTTTGTCAATTAAAATGATAATTTTATTCTTTTAGTTATTTCTTTTCAAATCTAAAAGCTACTCCATTTTTTATTTCTTTTTAAATAGGTGGGTTTATTATTCCTAGGTCAACCTCTTTTCCCTCTTCTTTTCGCTATCATCATTTCTTTTTTTTTTCCTACTTTTTTTATGCTACTTCATTTTTCTTATAAAAACGTTATGTTTATTTTTATTTTGAAATACTTTTTTTGTATTGTTTTCAGACTAATATTAGAGTCAAAAAAATATGTTTATAAAAATATTCATATTCTATTTTTATAAAAAAATATATACTAATTTTTATTTTATTAGTAAAAAACATGTTTGTATTTGCAAGAATTAAAAAAAAAACATGTTAACAATATGTATTTTTTCTTGAAAAATAGAATATGAATATTAATATTCATATAATTAATTTTTACTAAAATACATACTATAAATATTAACGTTTAGTAATATTTTTGTAAAAAATATTACATACTGTATAAACGTTTTTTGTAATTTTTGTAAATATTGTATCTGGTATTTAATTTTTACTAAATACATACTAAACAATTAACGTATTTTAGGTATTTACAAAAATATACATACTGCAAAAAAAATTACAAAAATAGAATATGAATATTAAAAAATTTACAAAAATAGAATATGAATATTAACATTTTTGTAATATACATATTGTATTTAGTAAAACTTAACGTTTATGTAAATTATAGTATGTAATTTTTTTCTTATAAAAATAGAATATGAATATTAGTATTCATATAATTAATTTTTACTAAATACTTACTAATTAATTTTTACTAAATACATACGGTAAAAATATGTTTGGTTAATGTTTATATTTTTATTTTTGTAAATACATACTCTAAAAAAATTAATGTTTTTTTCATAAATACATACTTTAAATATTCATATTAATGTTTTTTTTTGTAAATTACCGTTTAATTAACTCTTTACGTTGAAAATAACATTTACCTCATTAAATAATGAGTTGGTCCACTTTGTGCAATAGATCACAAACTAAAAAAACATGTAATCAACTAACTAAACTAACTGAAATATTAAAATTGCACCCTTCCGTTAAAAAAAATTAATTAACGTTAAAATTTTCCTACATGAGAGTTCAAAGAAATAAAAAGCATCAAAAGTTATATGACAATTATAATAATATATATATATATATATATATATATATATATAATATTATAAATAAATATGAGAAATGATATATGATGCAATAAAAATATTATGATTTATATTTTCACAGATTACTTATATATATTTATACTTATTTACATAATACTCTCTTTGTGACACTCCCAAAATAGATATACATCAATCATTTTGAGTCGCCAAATACATGGTACAGAACTTAAATACAAACTTTATTTATACAATACGACAAAACGTAGCTGAGTTTTTAACACGGATATTGTCTCATAAACAGTATCCAAACTTAAATAAAGTCCTTATTATAATTATTATAACACTATTTCACAGAATAGTGAGGACTAATAAAGCAACCATCTGGACCGTCACTCCATTCTCCAACTAGTCCCGGCTACGTTATCATTTCCTGAAGAGAACAATGAAAGCAAAAGAGTGAGCTCAACTAGCCTAGTAAGAAATATTATGACTAAGATAATGCAGAATAAATTATCATTAGCCTTCAACAGTATTAAACTGATAGAATACAATAAACAACAAGTTTAACTGCAGCGGAACAAATAATCCATTAGAAGAGTCAAGTAGAGCATGATATTTACTATCTTCTATGATTTAAAAGTTTATCATCAATTTTATCGTTGAGACTCAGCTCAAAAAATAATCCACATCACTGAATTATCCATGCACTACGGGCCAATGATATTCATTAGTATCACATCCACGAATTATCCATGCATTACGGGACAAAAAAATTCGTGTTATCACCAATGGTCATGATCATGCCAACAACTGACCATCAATGCACTACGAGCCAGTGAGGATTTTTACCACATCATTTGTAACATTATAGGTCATGATTATACCGAATAATTCATGATCATAATCATACCAATCAACAGTCCATCTATGCACTACGGGTCAAAGATGACTTTCATTACAATATAAGCATGAAGATGATGACAATGATATAAGAATTCAATTAAATGAGAGCAATGATAAATTTTAAATATTTATAATTTAATTTATACAGAATTCAATAATGTCCAAATTGTCAACATGATACTGCTTTGTGGAGTAAAATTCAAAAATAATATTGTATCAAAAATGATTTGGACAGAAAATAAATTAATTTTTATCATGAATAGTACCCCGGGTGAATGGTACTTTGGGAATAGTACCTCGTGAATAGTACCCCAGCATGAAAAGATTAAAAATTATCAAGATTATTCAGAATAATATTTTCGTGAAAAAATACTAGATGAAGCACAAATTTCAAAGATATTCTACTAATTTCACGGAGTATAGAAGCAATGTTTTAACAAAATGAGTGTAGAATTCAGAATCTGAAACGAAATAATATTACTTACATACTACAAAGTATGGAAGAAAATATTATTTTTTACGAATATTGAACAAAAATAATATCTCTTACGACTATTGAACGAAAATAATATTCCTTACGAATATTGAACGAAGATAATATTCCTTACGTATATTGAACGAAAATAAAATTACTTACGAATATGAAAAATAATATCGTAACCGAATATAAAATAAATAATACCCCTTACCTTAAAAGGAGAGTATTTCTGACTGGTATGGACTGGTATAGCGAATATATTCTTTAAGAAAAGTTACACTGTTTTCTACACTCAAAGCTTCCTTAAACTCTAAAGAAATACGCTCAATATTATAGAAGAAGAATTCTCTGATTCTGGTGTGATTTTCAATTCTAAATTAAGCATCCTATTTATAGGAGAATGGAGAGTACTATTTAGAAGAAAAAAAATCACGAACGCACAGTGGGGAAAAAATTAACGGGAGTTCGACGTCTGATTTCCTGATTTTTACTATGCAAACACTATACAGATACTATGCAAATACTATGCATAATAAAATATAATATATTCTATTTTTCATAAAAAAACAAAACTTTATATATATATATATATATATATATATATATATATATATGCAAACTGAGATAATTTTTTACCGATAATTTTAAAAAATGAGTAAGTGGGGGGTCCATATAATAAACAAAATTTACAACAAATACATCATAAAAATTCACTTTATTTATCTTAATTCAATTGGCTTCATAAAACACATTTTTAAACAACAATTATTCATCAATAATATTATAACTTGCAATATTAACAACCATATCATTCCCAGGAAAGAGGGAGCTTTCCGATAAGAATTTCTCCATATTAGTGCGTAATTAGGTGACCAAACCTGTGACGCCCCCAAAATAGGTCCACACAACCCATTCTGAGTCGCCAAATACATGGTACAGAAAACAACTACAACTTCATTATTACAATTATCGTGTAAAATAAGACACCACACATGCTGTGAGTTTAAATACAAATATTGTCTTCTAGACAATATCCAAACTCAAATAAGTCCTCATTACAATTATTTATACACTATTTTATAAAATAGTGAGGACTGCTAAAATAATTATCTTGAAACATCACTCCACACCCCGACTAGTTCTCGCAATATTCTCGCCTCCTGAGAAGAAAAATGGAACAAAAAAGAAAAAGAGTGAGCTCAACTAACCCAATAAAAAATATATTATGACTAAGATAATGAAAAATAAATTATCGTTAGCCTTCAATAAATTAGATAAAATATAATGGACAACAAGTTTAGATCAATATTCGCAGCGAAAATAACAATTCATTAGAAGAGTTAAGTAAAGAATGAAGTCTACTATCTTCTACGATTTAAAAATCCATCATTAATATTTTATCCCTGTAACATCAATCAATGTACATCTTGAATCAAATATTCATCTTTGCACTACGGGTCAAAGATATTCAACAGGTAATCATTTATCTTTGCACTACAGGCCAAAGATATTCAGTTATATCACCATTTAAGACTGAGGATGATAAAAATATTTTCAAGAAAACGAATCCAGTGAGATACAAGGACAAAGATTAGGGATTCATACTTTAGTTTATCCAAATTCAAAAATACTCCATAATAAACAATTGTGGAGCAAAATTCAAGAATGAAGATCAAAACATGGATACAATCAAAGATAGTAACCATAATAGACAATTTGGACAAAGAAAAGAAAATTTAATTTTTCTGTGAATAGTATCGTATTCGTGAATAGTGCCGTATACGTAAATAGTACCGTATACGTGAATAGTAACCTCGACACGAAAAGGTAAAAAATTCATAATAAAATTCATACCAATATTTCAATATAATGATATTGAAAGAAATAACATCATTTACAAAAAAAATAACATCCCTTACCTCAAAAGAACAGTACTTGTGACGCCCTCAAATTCGGGTATCTTTCAACCTGACATATGGTGCTCCACTGTACTAACATTCATACAACCATTCCATTGAAATACAACAAAATGAATGTAATTAATATCTTCTTATTACAATCAAAGTATAATCCTTCCCAGGTTCATAAACCGATTACATCATTCGTTGTTCATAATGTATAATACATACAAACATACTAGTCTATTACACGATGGTTAAGTATCCATCTTAGCCTTGCCCTTATCTCTCTTAGCTTTCTCAGTACGTTCATCCTTAACTGCAATTATATAATTCACGCAAGAAGTGAGCATGACAGCTCAGCAAGTTTATCAAAGGATAACAGTAATACCACATTCGTGATTATATAACAATTCCTACATAACTGAACAAATAGTTATGAAGTATTATGAAACAATAATACTTTAACATTTCATATCATCAATTCCCAATGTATAAAGTAGATTAGGAATTCTGAACCGGTCGATAGACCATGAACAGTAGCTTTCAGTTTTCATACTTGAAAAGGATATCACATCACTAAGGTTGCACATCTGCATTACTTACGAGCACTTCTAGGTGATCAGCCTATAGTACTCTATGTTGATCAACATTCATTCGTTAAACGTATTTACGTTTAACATTTTGGCAAACTCGCGTGCCCATCGAAATATCGATGAAAAATACTTTTGTTTGTTCATAGACAAACCTTACTTTCACGTCCGTACCAATTTCTTGGCATAGGATAGCATTAACATTTCTATATAGAAAGATATGAATATCAATCAATCTATATCTTACGAGTAGTCTAGCCGAATTAAATCTAGCATCGACCCTTTCTTTAAAATCAGTCATGCAATTCAGTATAATGAATCACATAAAACTTGGCTAACTTGAAAGTCAGACAAGCGTTAAGAAACTTGCCTTTCAGCGTCTTCAAATAACTTAATCGACTGACCACAACCTTTACAGAATCTACATGATATATTCACATAGCACACTGTAATTAGCTATCAAACAATTGTTCACATTGTTCCTACCAACTTCTTTCTCTTCTATGTCTTTGTTAACTTAATATCATTAATAAAGTCAACTCGACTTATTACCCTTCGTCTCGGTTTATTAATCAACTTACGTTATTAACCGAACTCTAACATTGTTGATAAGGTACCAACTTTGTTCATCATTCATAACTTATTAACATGCATTCAATTCCTAAGTTCAATATTATATACATTAGTATAGGTAGTATATGATTAGTCTTAGTACATTTATTGAGTATATAAACTCAACTCATGTAGGTCTCGGAACAAATGAAGTTTAAAACTTAAGTTTTCTATCACAAGCCCTAAACTCGCGCCGCGGCGTGGGCTTCTTAGTTCTAGACTGGCGCTGCGGAGCCAGTTAGCAGTGTCTGGGTTCCGGTCTCGGCGCTGTGGCGCGATACTTAATATTAACAGTGGTGCTGCGGCGCCATTTAGCAGTGGCCAACTTTATTGTGCCGGCGCTGTGGCGCAACATTTAACACTATGTCTGGCGCCGCGACGCCATACCTCAGTACCAGAATTCTCAGCAGTTTTGAAAATTTTGTGAAATTCCCAAGGCCGTAACTTCTTCGTTATAAGCCCGATTTGGTCCGTTCAAAAGCCTACATGTCATAAATGACATACTCTACGCGTTCATATAAGAATTCGACACTTTCAAATCCGTTAACTCAAAATTCACTATTGAGTTCATTTTCTAAGCGTTCGTAAACGTTAATGAGCGTTCAATGTTCGTTTTCTTCGTTTTAAGTCGGAATCCGACGATTCTCGAACCCACAACTCTTAATTACCCTATCTCACGTGTTGACATTGAAAAATAACATTTTCAAGTCTCATGGCAACTTTTGACTACCAATCCGAAATTTTAACGTTTTCGACGTTTAACGTCTATTTCCGTGAAATTCGCCATAACTTTGTTACTAATGTTCTCTAAGCCAAATCACATGGAATACTCCATGGATTTCATATCTACATCCTAACCAAACAAGATGCACATATTAATGTATTGATGGAGTTCAATTGTTTAACAACAATCAATCTCAACAATCAATATTTTAATGGTTTAAAACTATATCAAACCTTATGATTTCTATGATTACATGACTTATAGAGATTGAATCTATGGTAAGTCACTCTTATTCCACCATACAAACCATACCCCATCCATCTATGATTCTCCATGATAAAAGAAAACCAAAAGAGATGAAAGTAGAATTAAGGAATATTACCTTTAAGAACTCTTTATGAAATCTCTTGGAAAACTCTAAGTCAAAGCTTCCAAAGTGTATGATTGGATGAGTCTAGCTCTCTTTCTCTCTCAAATAATCTAGGTTGAGCAATTGAAAAACTCTCAAATGACCAACCTTGGCTTTCTATTTATAGAAAATGAAATGGAGGGCAATCTAAACATTACACCTTCCCACGTCCTTACTATTCACACTTGGTCACCAAGTAAAATGCTTGGTGACCAAGCATTATGCTTGGCTTGCACACCAAGGGGCCGGCCCACCCTTGCCCATGAGTCATCCCCATGGGTTGCCCCATGGATTTTACCCATTTGGTGACCCACCGGTTCGATCCACGGTTCATTTTTTCGTGCATTAGGCTTAAGCAATCTATCATTGGGCCTTGACTTGGGCTTAACCCATTAATCCCTTAGGCTTACTCATTCAATTAATTGGACTAAACATAATCCAACTCAAATGAATTAACCTTAAGTCTTAACTTAATTCTATAATATGAATCGTATTCTATACGTATAATTCACGTATTATCTTCATATAATACCCATACAATAATCGTATTGCACTTCGTATTAACTCATCGTATTATATATAGATACTAAATAGTATCAAACTTGTATAACACACGCTTTATTCATAACTCAATTCCTTCTACGCATATCATTTCCTTCTCGGAAATTAATATACTCAACACTTAGTTTTTAGTCCGCAGGCGAAAACTTCGTTTGCCATAAATGAAATATTATCAGATATTTCATCTTATCTCGATATTCTATCATTACGCGTTTCTCAGAATTTCAAAATAATTCCCCGAACAGAAATGGATGAATAGTATTTTTACGAAAACTTCTCGGAAATCATTTATTTTCGTCTCAGAAATTTTAAACAATTAATTCTAGCACGTAGCCAGATTACCAACCATATAAACACATTCTAGGTCATAGAACGACCTTCACATAGCTTACTCACAAAATAAATCAATTAAATTCATTTAATTCACATAATCAAATAAAAATTTAATTGTCATAAAAATTCGATTTTCTCGGGCGTTACATTCTCTTCCCCTTATATGGATTCTGTCCCCAGAATCTTAGCTTATAATTACATAAACAAATGAGGAAAATCTTCCTTCATTTTACTTTTGAGCTCCCACGTTGCTTCTTCAGTATTGTGGTTTCTCCATAACACCTTCACTGAAGGTATGACCTTATTTCTTAATACTTGTTCCTTCCTATCAATAATTTGAATTGGGAGTTCCTCATAGAATAAATCTTTCTCTACCTGAATAGAGTCATACTCTATTACGTGTTTATAGTCCGGTTTATAAGGACGCAACACCGACACATGAAACACATTATGAATGCTTTCCATTTTTGGAGGTAAGGCTACTTCATAAGCCACCTCTCCTACCCTTCTTAAGATCTCAAAAGGTCCTACAAACCTTGGACTTAACTTCTCTTTCTTTCCAAAACGTATCTTCCCCTTCCAAGGCGATACTTTCAGAAAGACAAAAGACCCTACCTCGAATTCTCTATTCTCTCTGTGAGGATTTACATACTTCCTTTGCCGGTCTTGAGCCGCAACTAATCGAGTACGTATTATCTTCACCATGTCCGCCGTTTGCTGTACCATCTCAGGTCCCAACATCCGACGTTCACCCACCTCATCCCAACATAATGGAGTTCGACACTTCCTTCCATACAATGCTTCGTAAGGCGACATGCCTATACTAGCGTGAAAACTGTTGTTGTACGAATATTCCACCAACGGTAAATATTCGTCCCAACTTCCATTGAAATCCATAACGCAAGATCTTAACATATCTTCAAGCGTTTGAATTATCCGCTCACTCTGACCATCCGTCTGAGAATGATACGCCGTACTCAATCTTAATTGCGTTCCCATTTGCTCTTACAAACTCCTCCAAAAGTTTGATGTGAATCGTGGATCATGATCTGACACAATTGAAACAGGTACTCCATGTCTGGTAATAATTTCCTTGACATACAGCTTAGCTAACTGATCTAGGTTATACCTAACTCCTATTGGTATAAAATGAGCCGATTTCGTCAATCGATCCACTATCATCGAAATAGCATCGTATCCTTTTCTTGTTGTTGGAAGTCTCACTACAAAGTCCATTTTGACGTGCTCCCATTTCCACTCTGGAATTTCTAACGGTTGCAACAACCCGCTCGGTCGTTGATGTTGAACCTTAACTTTTTGACAAGTTAAGCACCTACTAACGTATTCTGCTATCTCCCTTTTCATGTTCGGCCACCAAAAGTTCTGACGAAGGTCTTGATACATCTTCGTACTGTCGGGATGTATCGAGTACCTCGAACTATAGGCCTCCATCATAATTTCTTCCTTTAATTCGGAATCATTTGGAACCCAAATTCTTCCTCCAAAACGAAGTAATCCCTCCTTATCGAGGTTATACTTAGTCTTCTCTTCATCTTCAATCCTCTTTTTCATCTGCTTGCATTCTTCGTTGTTCAATTGTACTCCCCTAACCCGTTCCACTATGGTTGGTTGGGTTTCCATGGAAAATAACATTTCTACCGCTTCCTCCGGTAACTTAACTTCTAACTCCGTTCTTGCCATCGCTGTTACCAACTCATTCTGAGTTGTTAACATTGACAGTTTCTCTCTTCTCTTCCAACTTAGCGCATCGGCCACTACATTTGCTTTCCCCGGGTGATATAAAATATCACAGTCATAATCTTTGATTAACTCTAACCACCTTCTCTGTCTCATATTCAACTCCTTCTGTGTGAAGATATATTTTAGACTTTTGTGGTCCGTGTATATCTCACACTTCTCACCATATAGATAATGCCTCCATATCTTCAAGGCAAAAACTACCGCTGCTAATTCTAGGTCATGAGTAGGATAGACCTTCTCATAATCCTTCAATTGATGTGACGCATACACAATGACTTTGCCATGCTGCATGAGCACGCAACCCAGTCCTTTATGCGAAGCATCGCTATACACTACAAAGTTCCCTGTATCGTCGGGTAAGGACAATACAAGTGCCTCACCTCCTTTTCAACTCCTGAAAACTGTTCTCATATTTTTCAGTCCACACATACTTAACCGACTTTCTCGTCAGATTTGTCAATGGAGTAGCTATTTTAGAAAAGTCCAGAATGAACCTTCTATAGTATCCCGCTAACCCCAGAAAACTCCGAACCTCGGTTGGCATTTTCGGTTGCTCCCACTCATTAACTGCTTCGACTTTTGCTGGATCCACGGAAATGCCATCTTTATCAATAACATGCCCTAGAAACTGCACTATCTCAAGCCAAAATTCACACTTTGTGAATTTTGCATACAACTTCTCCTTCCTTAGTGTTTCCAACACTATTCTTAAATGTTCTGCATGATCTTCTGACGTCTTAGAGTAGACTAGAATATCATCAATGAACACTACGACGAACTTGTCTAAATACTGTTTGAACACTCTGTTCATCATATCCATAAATGCGGCTGGCGCATTAGTCAACCCAAATGACATTACCAAAAACTCGTAATGACCATAACGAGTTCTGAACACCGTCTTAGGTACATCCTCCTTCCTCACCTTTAACTGATGATACCCCATGAGCAAATATATCTTAGAAAAATACTTTGCCCCTTTCAACTGATCAAATAGATCATCGATCCTGGGCAATGGGTATTTATTCTTAATCGTTAACTTGTTCAACTCTCGATAGTCGATACAAAGTCTTAACGACCCATCCTTCTTCTTTACAAACAACACCGGTGCTCCCCAAGGAGACACACTCGGTTGAATGTACTTTCTATCTAATAGTTCTTGTAATTGAACCATTAACTCCTTCATCTCAGTGGCGCCATCCGATATGGTACCCTTGAAACTGGTGCCGTTCCCGGTAACAGATCAATTACAAACTTAACTTCCCTATCCGGTGGAATACCCGGTAACTCCTCCGAAAATACATTCGCGAACTCTTGTACTATTGGTATCTGGTCCAAGGATGTTCCCACTCTTTGGGTATCCACAACATGACACAGATAGCCTACACACCTTTTTCTCAACATCTTCCTAGCTTGTGTCATCGACAGACAACAAGAGCGTCTCGGTGATTTACTACCGAAGAACACTACCTTGGTTTTCTTAGAAAGTCGAAGGTTCACACTTTTCCTATGGCAGTCTATCATCGCCTTATGGTTAACCAACCAATCCATACCAAGAATTACATCGAATTCTTTTAACCTTATCGGTACCAAATCTACCGATAACTTATTCCCTCTAATATCTACACAACAACCCTTATGAATATGTTCAATGGGGATTATCTCTTCGTTTGCTACCTTAACGTCTAAAAGTATTGGTAACTTCTCAGGGATTAAACCTAATCGCTTAGCATATTCACATGTTATAAAAGAACAAGTAGCACCCGAGTCAAATAGTACATAAGCATTTATCTCATTGACCGGAATGATACCTGCTACCACATCCGTTGATGCAACCGCATCTTGGACAGTCATATTAAACGTACGAGCTGAGGGTCTACCCACTGATGGTGTTGGTCCAGTAATGACTAACTTACCACTACCAGAATCCTTATTTCCCTCTAACCCTTTCTTCGGGAAATTTCTTGCCATGTGGTCCAATGACCCACAAACAAAACACCCCTAGTTCTTCTTAGGGTTAGGATAGTTGGGTGACAAATGCCCCTCCTGCCCACAGTTGTAGAAGACTGCTTTCCCCTTTAAACAGACTCCCATATGAGTCTTTTCGCATGTCTTACATGCTTCCGTCCTTCTCTTGGGTTCTCCCTGCTTTACCCCAGTATTCCCAGGGTTAAAACTCTTCCTCTTTGGCAAGTTGCCGCTTCCGCTGGCAACTTCAGCCTTACTCACTCCCTCTAACTTACTCTTATTCTTTCGCTCTTTGTGGTACTGAGACAATGCCTCACCGCCACTTTCTGCTATTATCGCCTTTTCCAGAATGGTCTCGTAGAAAGCACTCTGAAAAACCGATATTCTACTATAGAGCCAGGGTTTTAATCCCTGCTCAAACCTGCGTGCCTTCCTTTCCTCTGTATCCACCTGGTGTGGAGCAAATCTTGTCAATTCATTGAACTTGGCGGCATACTGGGGAACTGTCATATCCCCTTGCTTAAGTTCTAGGAACTTAATCTCCATCCTATCCTGCATGCTAGTAGGGAAATAGTTTTCGAAGAAGACCTTCATAAACCGTTCTCACGTAACAGCTTCTGTTCTAGCCCCACCCTGGTGAGCTTCCCACCAGTTGTTGGCTTCCCCCTTTATTATGTAGGTCGCAAAAGAAGTCTTCTGCGCCTCACCTACGTTTGTTATCACAAACGCCTTTTTAATCTCTTTTACCCATGTCTGGGCTTTTGAAGGGTCCATCGTTCCTCGGAACTCAGGAGGACCCACACTCTTAAATTCCTTAAAGGTAGTTATTCTTACTACCCCAGGAGCTACAGGAATCCCACCCCCACTTGGTTAAATGGAGCCGTTAATAAATTAACGAACTCTTGCATAGGGTTATTAGGACCCCCCCTGATTGTCATTATGAGACTCGGCCTCTTGGTTACGTTGTCTCCTTCTTGGCGGCACAATTCTGATTAAATAAATAAAGTTTCGTTATTATCTATTTAACTACTACGTTATCATTCTCAAACAACAACAACTCATACCACAACAAGTAGATTAAATAAAAGCTTCATTATATTAATATGCTTTCATAGTCAAAACTATTTACATCATGTTCCCTTAGCCAAAAGCTATTACATACTATCCCACGATTGCCTTCTACAAAAATTGGGATTAACAAAAAGACTACCCTTTAATTATACAAAAGATGGCTTTACGTCACTACTACATACAAAAAGATCTAATGATCTACTAACACTGTCGAACGGCATTCTCATATTTCTGATTTGCCAGAATCGACACTATATCTCGACTTATGGTATGTCGAATCTGCCCGGACTCAATAGAATAACAAGCAATTTTCAGCTTGAAATCCTCATGAGCACATTCGTGGATGTATGACATCCTAGCTATTTTCTGGTCTTTTTTAACCAGTTTCTTTCGAAGCTCTACGGGCTCTTCCTTATAATCACGTGCCTTATCTGTCATAAGCACTTTCTCATCGTGCTCGGACTTAAAATCCGCCTCTGCAGACTCTTTCGCCTCATATAGGGCGGTTATCTCCTCATTCTACGTCTCTACCACAATGCGCAGATGCACATTCCTATCCAACACTGCCAGATATAATGATCTCATTGCATCCGGAGGTGTTGGCTCCTAAGTAGGCACCACCGTATTAATCAATGTTACCTCCATCTCCTCTTCTACATCCAGCATCTCATTCAAATATGATGCTAATCCCATCGTCTCTACAGAGTATTCCTCCTCAAAGATGTACTCCTCTATGTCGGAGTCTTCTAGGACTACTATCGGTACCTCTGCCACTGGCATTAGTACAATCTCCACTTGGTTTACTGACTCTTCACTCACAACGTGAATGTCTCTATATATTATGCTATCGATTGACATCTACAACAACACATAACAAATTGATTAGTACATAATACACAATAGTATAAGCACAAATCACATTTAATTTATTTAAGAATAATTTCCATCTTTTAATGCTTTCGATACTGAGTTATCTCAATACGAGGTTATTAGCCTAAGGTTTTCCCCCCTTAAGTTTTATAACCTAAGGCTTTGATACCAACCTGTGACGCCCCCAAATTCGGGTATCTTCCAACCCGACATATGGTGCTCCACTGTACTAACATTCATACAACCATTCCATTGAAATAAAACAAAATGAATATAATTACTATCTTCTTATTACAATCAAAGTATAATCCTTCCCAGGTTCATAAACCGATTACATCATTCGTTGTTCATAATGTATAATACATACAAACATACTAGTCTATTACACGATGGTTAAGTATCCATCTTAGCCTTGCCCTTATCTCTCTTAGCTTTCTCAGTACGTTCATCCTTAACTGCAATTATATAATTCACGTAAGAAGTGAGCATGACAGCTCAGCAAGTTTATCAAAGGATAACAGTAATACCACATTCGTGAATTATATAACAATTCCTACATAACTGAACAAATAGTTATGAAGTAATATGAAATAATAATACTTTAACATTTCATATCATCAATTCCCAATGTATAGAGTAGATTAGGAATTCTGAACCGGTCGATAGACCATGAACAGTAGCTTTCAGTTTTCGAACTTGAAAAGGATATCACAGCACTAAGGCTGTACATCCACATTACTTACGAGCACTTCTAGGTGATCAGCCTATAGTACTCTATGTTGATCAACATTCATTCGTTAAACGTATTTACGTTTAACATTTTGGCAAACTCGCGTGCCCATCGAAATATCGATGAAAAATACTTTTGTTTGTTCATAGACAAACCTTACCTTCACGTCCGTACCAATTTCTTGGCATAGGATAGCGTTAACATTTCTATATAGAAAGATATGAATATCAATCAATCTATATCTTACGAGTAGTCTAGCCGAATTAAAGCTGGCATCGACCCTTTCTCTAAAATCAGTCATGCAATTCAGTACAATGAATCACATAAAACTTGGCTAACTTGAAAGTCACACAAGCGTTAAGAAACTTGCCTTTCAGCGTCTTCAAATAACTTAATCGACTGACCACAGCCTTTACAAAATCTACAGGATATATTCATATAGCACACTATAATTAGCTATCAAACAATTGTTCACATTGTTCCTACCAACTTCTTTCTCTTCTATGTCTTTGTTAACTTAATATCATTAATAAAGTCAACTCGACTTATTACCCTTCGTCCTGGTTTATTAATCAACTTACGTTATTAACCGGACTCTAACATTGTTGATAAGGTACCAACTTTGTTCATCATTCATAACTTATTAACATGCATTCAATTCCTAAGTTCAATACCATATACATTAGTATAGGTAGTATAGGATTAGTCTTAGTACATTTATTGAGTATATAAACTCAACTCATGTAGGTCTCGGAACAACTGAAGTTTAAAACTTAAGTTTTCTATCATAAGCCCTGAACTTGCACCGCGGCGTGGGCTTCTTAGTACTTGACTGGCGCTGCGGTGCCAGTTAGCAGTGTCTGGGTTCCGGTCTCAGCGCTGCGGCGCGAGACTTAATACTAACAGTGGTGCTGTGGCGCCATTTAGTAGTGGCCAACTTTACTGTGTCGGCGCTGCAGCACGACATTTAACACTATGTCTGGTGCCGCGGCGCTAGACCTCAGTACCAGAATTCTTAGCAGTTTTGAAAATTTTGTGAAATTCTCGGGGCCGTAACTTCTTCGTTATAAGCCCGATTTGGTCCGTTCAAAAGCTTACACGTTATAAATGATATACTCTATGCGTTCATATAATAATTTGACACTTTTGAATTCATTAACTCAAAATTCACTATTGAGTTCATTTTCTAACCGTTCGTAAACGTTAATGAGCGTTCAATGCTCGTTTTCTTCGTTTTAAGTCGGAATCCGACGATTCTCGAACCCACAACTCTTAATTACCCTATCTCACGTGTTGACATTGAAAAACAACATTTTCAAGTCTCATGGCAACTCTCGACTACCAATCCGGAATTTCAACGTTTTCGACATTTAACATCTATTTCTGTGAAATTTGCCATAACTTCGTTACTAATGTTCTCTAAGCCAAATCACATGGAATACTCCATAGATTTCATATCTACATCCTAACCAAACAAGATGCACATATTAATGTATTGATGGAGTTCAATTGTTTATCAACAATCAATCTCAACAATCAATATTTTAATGGTTTAAAACTATATCAAACCTTATGATTTCTATGATTTCATGACTTATAGAGATTGAATCTATGGTAAGTCACTCTTATTCCACCATACAAACCATACCCCACCCATCTATGATTCTCCATGATAAAAGAAAACCAAAAGAGATTAAAGTAGAATTAAGGAATATTACAGTTAAGAACTCTTTATGAAATCTCTTGGAAAACTCTAAGTCAAAGCTTCTAAAGTGTATGATTGGATGAGTCTAGCTCTCTTTCTCTCTCAAATAATCTAGGTTGAGCAATTGAAAAACTCTCAAATGACCAACCTTGGCTTTCTATTTATAGAAAATGAAATGGAGGGCAATCTAGACATTACACCTTCCCACCTCCTTACTATTCACACTTGGTCACCAAGTAAAATGCTTGGTGACCAAGCATTATGCTTGGCTTGCACACCAAGGGCCAGCCCACCCTTGCCCATGAGTCATCCCCATGGGTTGCCCCATGGGTTTTACCCATTCAGTGACCCACCGGTTCGATCCACAGTTTGATTTTTCGTGCATTGGGCTTAAGCAATCTATCATTGGACCTTGACTTGGGCTTAACCCATTAATCCCTTGGGCTTACTCATTCAATTAATTGGACTAAACATAATCCAACTCAAATGAATTAACCTTAAGTCTTAACTTAATTCTACAATACGAATCGTATTCTATACGTATAATTCACGTATTCTCTTTGTATAATAACCATACAATAATCGTATTGTACTTCGTATTAACTCATCGTATTATACATAGATACTAAATAGTATCAAACTTGTATAACACACGCTTTATCCATAACTCAATTCCTTCTACGCATATCATTTCTTTCTCGGAAATCAATATACTCAACCCTTAGTTTTTAAGTCCGCAGGCGAAAACTTCGTTTGCCATAAATGAAATATTATCAGATATTTCATCTTATCTTGATATTCAATCATTACGCGTTTCTCGGAATTTCAAAATAATTCTCCGAACAGAAACGGATGAATAGTGTTTTTACGAAAACTTCTCGAAAATCATTTATTTTCGTTTCGAAAATTCTAAACAATTAATTCTAGCACGTAGCCATATTACTAACCATATAAACACATTCTAGGTCATAGAACGACCGTCACATAGCTTACTCACAAAATAAATCAATTAAATTCATTTAATTCACATAATCAAATAAAAATTTAATTGTCATAAAAATTCGATTTTCTCGGGCGTTACAGTACTTCTGACTGGAATATCAGGTATAATACTGAAGGAAACTTGCACAGCTTATCAACTCTCAAAGTATCTAAATGCTCATAAAAATACGCTCGATATTATATAGAGAGAAAACTTATGATTCTGGTGTGATTTTCAATTCTAACTTAAGCATCCTATTTATAGGAAAATGCTTAGAACACCAAAGTAGAAAATTTAATACAATATTATTTTATTAAAAAAATTTCACGCCCACCACTTGACTAAATTCATCAGCACACCAGTAGGGCCCACCAACATAAAAAAAACATTTTTATTAAAAAAAATATTTATAACTCCCAAAATCAATTATTCTGAAACTTCAATAATTCATAGTAAATAGCTCTTTTTTCTGAAAAATTCGAATCTTATGTTCATTCCATAGGAAATTTAATTCTCTACAACTTTTGTAGAAGAATATTTTTCCAAATTTGAAACGAAAAATGACCGAAATTCACATACGGATGAACTTGCAGGCTATAATCAAATTTTAGTCAAAAATGGGGCCCATCAACATATTTAACATATTTTTATGTAACAAAAATACTCCGGACCCAATTTGTTCTCTTCCTCCTCATTTATTCATATATCGTGCATTCTTTGTAAAAATATTACCGTTATTATTATATTATTACATCATACACTTATAATGTAATATTACAATAATATATTTGAATAAAATATTTTATCGAAGAAGATAAAATGTTAACTCTTAATAATGGTCTCTTTAAAAATTTCTCCATTAAATAAATATTTTCGTATCAGTTTTATCAATAATTAATTATTCACAAATAATATTACAGAATCACAATAATGACAATCAGGTCGTTCCCATGAAAGAGGGGGTTTTCCGATAAAGATTTCTCCTTACTGTCATCATGATTTCTCCATTGCTCATTCTAGAATACAGCTTCAAAACAAAGGTTAATTGATATATCACGTATAAACTCTATGCTTCGACCGACTAATTAATTACCAAATAAGCTTAGGTAGGATACACTAGCGAAGTATATTACTCGTCTCTTCCCTCATAGTTCTAGACTCAGATCTCCGCTAGCGACCATATCCCTAAGCTCTGATACCAACTGTGACGCCCCCAAAATAGGTCTACACAACCCATTCTGAGTCGCCAAATACATGGTACAGAAAATAACTACAACTACATATGCTGTGAGTTTAAATACAAATATTATCTTCTAGACAATATCCAAACTCAAATAAATCGTCATTATAATTATTGATACACTATTTTACAAAATAGTGAGGACTGCTAAAACAACTATCTTGAAATATCACTCCACACTCCGGCTAGTTCCCGCTATATTCTCGCCTCCTGAGAAGAAAAATAGAACAAAAATAAAAAGGGTGAGCTCAACTAGCCCAGTAAAGAATATTATGACTAAGATAATGAAAAACAATTATCGTTAGCCTTCAATAAATCAGATAAAATATAATGGACAACAAGTTTAAATCAATATTCGCAGCGAAAATAACAATTAATTAGAAGAGTTAAGTAGAGAATGAAGTCTACTATCTTCTATGATTTAAAAGTCTATCATTAATATTTTACCCATGTAACATCAATCAATATACATCTTAAATCAAATATCCATCTTTGCACTACGGGCCAAAGATATTCATCAGGTAATCATTCATTTTTGCACTACAGGCCAAATATATTCAGTTATATCACCATTTAGGACTGAGGATGATAAAAATATTTTCATAAAAACGAATCCAGTGAGATAAAAGGACAAAGATTAAGGATTCGTACTTTAGTTTATCCAAGTTCAAAAATACTCTATAATAAACAATTGTGGAGTAAAATTCAAGAATGAAGATCAAAACATGGATACAATCAAAGATAATAACCATAATAGACAACTTGAATAAAGAAAAGAAAATTTAATTTTTCTGTGAATAGTGTCGTATTCGTGAATAATGTCATATACGTGAATAGTAACCTCGACACGAAAAGATAAAATTTTCATAATAAAATTCATGCCAATATTTCGGTATAATGATCTTGAAAGAAATAACATCATTTACCAAAAAAATAACATCCCTTACCTCAAAAGAACAGTACTTCTGACTGAAATATTGGGTATAATACTGAAGGAAAATTGCACTACTTATCAACTCTCAAAATATTTAAATACTCACAAAAATATACTCGATATTATAGAGAGAGAAAACTTCTGATTTTGGTGTGATTTTCAATTCTAACTTAAGTATCCTATTTATAGTAAAATGCTTAGAATACCAAAGTAAAAAATTTAATAAAATATTATTTTATTAAAAAAATTCACGCCCACCACTTGACCAAATTCATCAGCACATCAGTGGGGCCCACCAACATAAAAAAAATTGTTTTTCTTAAAAAAAATATTTATAACTCCAAAAATTAATTATTTCGGAACTTCAATAATTCATAATAAATAGCCTTTTATTAGAAAAATTTGAATCTTATATCCATTCCATAGGAAATTTAATTCTCTACAACTTTGTAGAAGAAAGTTTTTTCAAACTCTAAACGAAAAATTATCGAAATTCACATACGGACAAACTTGCATGCTATAATCAAATTTTAGTCAAAAATCGGGCCCACCAACATATTTTACATGTTTTTTTTGTAACAAAAATACTCCGGACCCAATTTGTTCTCTTTCTCCTCAATTATTCATATATCGTGCATTCATTTTAAACATATCACCGTTATTATTATATTATTACATTATACACTTATAATGTAATATTACAATAATATATTTGAATGAAATATTTTATCGAAGAATATAAAATATTAACTCTTAATATATGTCTCTTTAAAAATTTCTCCATTAAATAAATATTTTCTTATCAATTTTATCAATAATTAATTATTCACAAATAATATTACAGAATCACAATAATGACAACCAGGTCGTTCCCAGAAAAAAGGGGCTTTCCGATAAGGATTCTTATAAAGCCCCCAAATCCAGGTACTTGAAACCCGAGCTCGGTGCTTTATGATACTATTTCTATGAGTGGAATAATACTAAAAATAATAACAATAATATAGATACCAACTTAATTTACATATTAATCAAAGTCTAAATCTCAAGTACGTAACCTTTAATACATTCCTCACAATACGTGATAGGTAATATATATCATACTTGTCTTAATAAAGATAACTATTACATAAAATGGCATTGAATTCATTCTGCAACCTTTCCTTTCCCTTTATTCTTAGCTGAGCCTCTACTTGTTCACACTTAGCTGAAAATATTTAAATTAAGCAAGGATGAGCATTTGAGTGCCCAGCAAGTAATAGCAATTATATATATATATAAGCTGAAAGAATTTAAATATTTTCTTTATACTACCCTTCTACAACAAATCAATAGTTGTGAAGAAATCTGAACCGATAATAATAACATAACAACCCTCTTTCAAATTTTTGAAACTACGTACTGACTATAAATAGGGTTAAGGGGACATACTATGAACATTATTTTTATTTTTGAATAGGTTTAGCAGAACTTCATCCGCAAACCGTCATAACTTACGGGCACGAGGGTGTACATCCCATGGACCCTCTATTGATCAATACTGCAAGCAAGAACGATATGATCATTCACTCTGTCCGCCTTGGGCGCATAAAAATTTTCCTGTGTAAGAGATGTTCATACTTGTCGGGGTTCCAAACCAAAGCAATTCGGTTGGATAATAATAAGGTTTTATCTTGTTCAATAATAATCTATAATTCAACATATATATACTGGTAATTAACAAAGGTGTATCAACATGTGGTTAATTGCAATGATTATCCAAGTGGGGACACTTGTATAACCATTTATAGAAATTATCGAACATAATATATATCTGAATTACCATATACTAACATGTTGATAATCAATGAGCGTATATAATATATGATTAATAATATGTATAGTAATAATATAATTCTGAAACATTCTTTCTCACGTCCATTGCATAAAGAAAATGCAAAGGTAGGATACTTGTCTGGTGCGCTGCTTACAATACGCAACTTAGTTTTATCTTTTATATCACGACCTATCATTAATCAGATCATTCGTTCTATTAGAATAATATACTATAACATATAGTACTGTATTTCGCAGTCAGCACATAATCTAATCACATTATCACATATGTTCAACAGTTATTGCATAACAATCAAACATTAATACAGTCAAAATATCTAAGTCCAGATCAATTTCTGAAATATGTCGGTGTACCGATATTTTTATCGGGTAATTATCGAGTCTAAGACTCTATTCCGAAGCTCAATAACTATAAGTATCAGTCATATCATTTTAAATGACTTAATAGATATTTAATATAATTTATCATGAATTTCAAACACCAGAATCATTATCAAATGATTTAAGTATTAAACAATTCTATTATCATTTAATTATTATTTAACTATTAATGAAACCATTGTCAAAATATTAAAGTTATTTATAATAACTCAAAATATTTTAAAACATATATATTACCCTTAAATGTTTTTCAAAACGTTTAAAATCATTTTTAAATAATTACCATTAATATTAAGATATTAATGTACTATTGCTTAAGATATTAAAAGTCATTAAATATAACTTAAAATATTTTTAATTCACTTAATATTATTAATCTTGATAATATTTAATTCACCTTTTAGTATTATTAATTCACTAATAACACTTTTATTCGCTTACTAATATTATTAACATCTTAATAATATTTTAATACTTTCCTAATATTATTAATCCTCTTAATAATATTTTAATAATCCAATAATACTTTAATTTAATATTATTAATCTTTTAATAATATTTTAATCTAAGATTAATATTTTAATCTAATATTATTAATCATTTAATAATACTTTAATCATTTATTAATATTTTAAATCAAATATGATTAACCATTTAATAATATTTTGATAAAGTTTTAATCTTAATATTTTTATTTACTTAACAATATCATATTCTAATATTATTAATATCATAATAGCATTTTAATAATTTATTAGATCAATAAACAATTTATTTTAATTGTTCACCCTTTATAAAACCATTTATTTAATATCCATAAAAGGTCATAAATAATATTTCTTATTATAAATTACCAAAATGCCCTAAAATAGTCATAATATTATATATTAGGAGTATTCAAGCATTAAAATCATATTTTTCTTATTTAAGACATCATTTAACTATTTATTTCCTTTTATTCATAACTTAATCATTTTTAGGAAAAATAGCAAATTGATTCAAAAATTTCTCATTTTATGGATTTGGACAGTATATAACCCAACCATGATCCCCAAAGTTTTCTGGAATTTTAGAAAATGATTTACTAATTTTAAAGTGCCCAAAACACCCGGATGTTGCTTCATTTTTCATAAATTGAGTTTTGCTCAGAAAAATCTGAAATTTTCAGGGTATACTCTCATAACATATATGAACCTACTGTAAAAATTTCGAAATTTTCCAGTGTATACACAGTGAGAAATTTGAGTGTTAATATTTAGGAGTCCTTTACGGAAATAGCCATTACGCACAACCTATAAATCGAAACGCGTCCGTTCTTTTTCCTACACTTAGATAACTTCTTAAGGTACCTCTGTGATTTTCCCTAAATTTTTAAAAGACTTGCAACTGCACGAAACATCCTCAAGAAAAACGGGGACAATAGCTTTTTAGGGTTTTGAAACTTTAATTTTCTATGTGGACTGTTTTGGGAAAAACAGCCCTCATGGCTTCAATACTTGCTAGATTTGTGTTCTACCACTTGGGTTTACTAGATAACTCATGTATCTAGCACCCCCATTTGATGGATCACAAATCAAAGTTGTAAAATTTGAGTTACACAATATTTAGTAGAAGAAAAATAAGAGTTTCACCCCTTAAAGAACATATGCTCATTTCCTTCCTCTAAGCCTTTGATCTAACGCTCAAAATACTTAGTTCCATATATGATAATATGTAGAACTAGGGTATCTTGAGTATTAATCCATATCTCCAACAAATCATGCTATAACATAAAATAGAAGAAGAATAAGAAAAAGAATGGATGAGAACCTCACCTAGTTTTATTTACTATCCTTCATGATCTTCCAAAGTAATGTAAAATCTTAGGGTGCATGAAGCAACTAACACACCTCTCTCTCTCTCACAAAATCGAAACTCTCTCTCTCTCTCTCTTGTATGTTGCTAGCTTGGGAGAAAAAAGAAGAAGAAGGAGAATAAGAGAAATGAAAATGATCTAGCAAATGAATGGGTGATTAACTATTATCCCCCATACTTTTATTGTCCTATGGATAAAAGACTACACCTTATCTCTTCAATTAGCCTAATTATGTGATTAAGGGTACTTAATAGATTTGCAACCAATGGGAGATTGACACACATGTACTTGTGTGTAAGACTTCTACTTATGGACATTGATTAGCATAATTTGTTGCCTTAAAAGGCCTAATGGGGCCAGCTATGTAAATACCCATTAATTCCTTCGTTTTTTAATGCATAAATTAGATAAATCAAAGGTCTAAAATACCCTTAATCAAGTGGACTAAGTTTGGGTTTGTATTTTATTTCTTTTGAGCTTCTCCTTTAATTGTTTTGGGCCATGTAATGAACATAGTCTAACAATTTTAATACATGCTACCTAAATTGTTTATTTAGGGTTTCGATTCCCAATCTTATGAAATTTAATTACTTATACATGTGACTTTAGCTCATAACCTAATTAGGTTTACTAGAAATAGGTTTAAAATTATTAGTCACTTGAAATAACAAGATTATCCACATAAGTTAGTACACATATTAAATACTAACCTTTCCTTATTACCATAACCCTTAGGTTATTTAATTATCTCACCTAATGTATAATTAGGTTACAAAGCTTTCATTTAGGGTTTAAAATAAAATAAAATTAGTTCCTAAAATTTATAATTAGGGTTTTCTTAATTTGATTAGGGTTCTAATCATATATGAACATTAGAGTATTATATAATAATTATAATTATCCTTGCTAATCTACCAATTAGGGTTTATAATTAATAAATAGGATTTCAAGAAATTAATAAATTTAAATGTTAATTAGGGTTGACCTAATTAAAAAAAATAATCATATAACACAGTTATATAGTAGTCTTAAACTCACAATTGAGTTTCAAATTAGGGTTTTCCATAGTAAAACTAGGGTTTGACATAATACACCATAATTTACCAATCATTGTCAGTCCACATACATACAATATATAATTATAGCACTAAAAATCAAAATATAAATAATATTATATTATTATTCTCATTCCTTGATCAAAATCTAAAATTAGGGTTTGGATTCTATATCTGATTTATCTGTCATACTTAACATTATTAATTAAGTTAAAATAATTAACTTAATAATCTGTACTAAAATTCATATAATAAAATAATTATTATAATTATTAAAAAAATCATTTCATATATTATATAAATAATATATGATTATACTTTCATGGAAAATAATTAATAAAAACATTTCTACTATAAAATTAATTATTATAATAATATAGTTTATAACAATAAAAATTTTTAAAATAAAATTATTTAAAATCATTCATGTAATAAATATATCACATAAATACATACACACATTATCTTGGCATATATTCCCCATATTTAAAATAATAAAAAAATTTATACGCAAAATTTCTAATTTATTTGTATAGAAAATATCGGGTTGTTACAATTCTCCTTACTAGCACGCAATTAGGTGACCAAACCCTTTTTCTAGGCAGAACTTCCTTAGACATTGCCAATAATAATATTATTCAAATAATAAGAATTATTGATCTGATAATGAGAAATACTGTGCAGTGACAATTACTGAATTAACAATAATATAAAAATAATGTGGAATACTCTGTGCTACTGTGCAACAACGCGTATTACTTTACTTTATTCATCGGGTATTCCAACAGTTTTAACGGTAACAACGACGCCGTTATTTATATAAAAAAACTCATACTTGTCGTTTCCTTTATCCTACAGTTTTTTGTTATGTGGCCTATAAATGGTTGCGCTGTCGTACGAATATTCCCCGACAACAAGAATATTCCATAACCAAACGAATATTCCCCGACAACAATGAATATTTTATAACCATTTGCTTATTTTAAAAAAATTTGCATATATCACCCTTAACTTTAAACTTTTATCAATTTAACTATTTATTAAATAGAAAAATTGAATACTTTTATTTCATAAAATTCGGGGTCTTACAATCTCCCATCCTTATGAAATTTCGTCCCCGAAATTTATGTACCTGATATTTCGAAGTGTTAAGAATAATTTGCTCTTATTTCAGATTCCATCTTCCTTGTCATCATGATTTCTCCATTGTTCATTCTAGAATACAGTTTCAAAATAAAGGTTAATTGACATATCACGTACAAACTATATGCTCCGACCGACTAATTATGTGACAACCCGAAAATTTGGACAATTTTATAAAATCTTAAAAGATTGAATAAAGGTTATAAGATGAACCTAGACAGAAAATAAGTGTATGGATTTGATATTTCTGTAAAGGAATTTTAAGGATTTCAAAATTTTTGGAGAAGAACTTGAATGATTTAATAGACTATAAGTGATAGTCTGATAATGAGGTATATGTTTAGTGTATTTGTTCATAAGATTATGTGTATATGGTTCTAGTATTTTAAATATATACTAGTGACCTAATCTAAGAGTTGTGGACGAAATTATTTTGTATGAATATGTGAATAAGTGAATTTAGAATTAAGTTATGTAACCTAATATATATATATATATATAGATATATATTAGGTGTGTTAAGTAAATAACCTAAGAGGTTATAATAGGTGAGAATGTTAGTATATAAAACATATACTAATTCTAAGAGATTTAATTTATATATCTCAACTAATTAATTTCATAACCTAATTATAGCTAGTCTAATAGGGTTAATATTGTTAAGGATGACAAGTAATTTAAACTAGCCCAATAATTTATTTAAACATTGGACTTATAGATAATTTGATTGTTAAGCTAGCCCAATATTAAATTTAGTGGGCAAGTATGCTAGTAGCACAAGTATTTAATTGTGGAGGCCCAAGTTCATGTTAATTAGTAAGCCAAACATTTTAATTTTGAAGCCCAAAAGAATTAATTGGGAGCCCAAAACTTAGCCAATGGAGGAGGGACTTTTTAGACATTTAGTAAATCAATTAAAGCATAAAAGGAAAGCCAAGATTGGTTGGATAAGGCCACATGGCCGGATGTGTAGAGAAGGAAAAGGAGGGGAGATGAATGTGATGATTATTTCACTTTAGTTGGTGACAACTCATTCCATGTGTCACTTGTTTATTTAACCAACACATTAAGCAAAGAGTGCAAGCAACCATGTGATGATTAAGTGAGAGAAAGAGATAAGAAGATGTTGGGGAAATATCTATTATATACATATCTTATATCTATACAAAAATCCTCCAACAAAATCTAACATCATTCTCTTTCATCTTTTATTTTACTTTCTCTTACTTTCTCTTAGACTAACAAAACATAAGCATAAGAGAGAGAGAGAGGGAGAGAGATTCGGTGGAGAGGAGGAGAGAGAGAGGAAGGACCTACACCATTGATGCTCCATAAGTTCATCTCCTACTTTGGAAGAATAAGGAAGGGTAGCCACAAATTAAAGGTATAAACCCCTTTTGTTATGTAATTTTTTTGATTATTCCAAATCAAATCTTGAATCAAGTTTTCTAAACTCAAAAACCATGTATATACTTGTTATTGAGTGTTTAATGTTTAGATCTACCCATATTGGGTGTTGTTTTAGTTGGAAATCTAAAGTAAAGAAAAAGTGATTTTCTAGTTTCTAAGTCCTAAAAATTTTTATGTACTTTGGATTTCCACCGTTTTTGATCTAAACCTTATTTTTGCGATCCGTCAAAGGGATGTGCTAGATATGTAAGTTAACTACTAAACCCAAGTAGTAGCACTCAAAAATGTTGAGTACACAAGTTGTAGTTACTGTTTTACCAAAAACAGTTTCATTGCTAAAAGTGAAAAATAGACTGTTTTGGACAGTCAAAGAGTAGGGCCAGTTTGGTCATTTTTCGGACATCTAAAAATTCTGGAAAAATTTGGGAGAGTACTATGATAAGTTATCTAACATCTTCAAGTGGAATCACTGAAAAAGGAGTTGTACATTTCTGTATGGAAAATATTTAATAAAGCACGAAAAACTGCAAAATGCTATTTTAGCTTCTGCCCAAAATTTTAAAAGGGCATTTTCGGTAACTTAAATTATGAGAAAAATTCTGGCCTTTTGGGGAATGAAAATATATGATATCAAGTACCTTGTGTCCAAAAATGAGCTCATTCCGAGTTAAAATGAGCAAGTTATGACCATTTCAATTTCTGTGATTTTCCGACGAAAATCGCTATAACCGGAGTTCTATAACTCCGATGGCCACGAAATTTAAACTGGAGTGTCACGTTGACATGTGTAAGATTGTGCCAAGAGATGGGAATTTCTGGAGTTAAGCACGAGGTAGCTAATTTCTTAAGGAATTAACTAAAAATGATTTTTAAAAAATACCAAAGGAAGTTGTAAAATTTTGGAAAAATACTTTTTGTGTATGAAATATGTGTATACATATTTGTACAAAGGATAGAAAAATAATAAATTGATTTGGTATTTTCGTGTACGGATATGGAATCCAGCTTGCTGGATTAGAAAATCTGATGAATCCAGCTTGCTGGATTGAAAAGAAGTTTACTGAATTGAAAATATGTTGAATTCAGCTTGCTGGATTGTAATCTATTTGCTGGATTTGTAATCCAGTCTGCTGGATTGCAGTTTGGTTTGCTGGATTGGAAATTTGTTGAATCTAGGTTGCTGGATTCTGTATTCAGTCTGCTGGATTGGCAATTTGGTTATTAAATTTAAAATCCAGGTTATTGGATTAGTATTTGACTTATTAGAGTATAAAGAAGAACTTATAATGTATAAGATTAAGTATTTAATCATAATGTATATGATATAGTGATTAAGGAATTATCAAAGGATGATAATAATGCTGATGGGTTAAGGTGTTATCTAATTATGTGATTAAGTGTTAGATAATTGATTGATTAAGTAATAGTATTATGAGTTAACAGGTATGTTATGCTAATTCGAAGATCAATCTTATAATTGATAGGTCTTTCATAAGAGATTACATTATATTGCTTAGCGGTAATCAGCGGTTCAGGCAAGTTTCCTAACTCAACCATGAGTTGTAATTTCAAAGCATGTTAGTGAATAGTTGTTGTTGATTATTCACGTCTATATTGATTATTGATTCGCACGTTGTGCATATTGTAAATGTTCATCAGGTATGATAGGCTGATCACCTTCATTACCATTTGGTTCAGTTAATCTGTTCATGTTTATGCTTGACCATTCATTTTCATTGACTTGGTCGTTCAGCTAAGAAAATTTGTTCATGCTCTTTCACAATGTTTATATTGTTGAAAGTTAGCTAGCTTATTGTTCAATTCTTTCAATCATGATATATTCTCAAATAAATTTAACTTGCTGGGCAAATTTGATGCTCACCCTTGCTATATCATGATAAAATTTTTAGATTTAGAAGAAAGCTCGAGTAAAGACAGAATTAAAGGCAAAGTGCAAGACTAAATTATGATGCAGTTAGATTTATTAAATCTTCTGACGAAAATAGTATTGTAAACATTTAAGATATTGAATGTATATATTAAGTTAAGGTTGTAGACCTTGGGAATGATGTGAAAAAGTTTAATGTATAAACAATTTATGTTTATATCTTCCGCAATAGTTATAGAAATAGTATACCAGATCCTTGGTGATTAGGACCGGGATTTGGGGATGCTACAGGTGGTATCAGAGCCGTAGGTTAGAAACCTTAGGTAGGTTTACCGTAGGCTATAACCGCAGAGATGATGATAATGAATAAACTCAGATCGAGTTTAAGCGATAAGAGATGAATTTTTAGAAATTCATTATTAAGTAAAGAGAAAGATAAATAAGATTCAAAGAAGAATCTTGAAAAGTTATAAGGATAAGAATCTGGAGTTACCTGACTCCAGTAATAAAAAAAAAGAAAAGTGAAAATAAATAGACTATGTCTATAAGATGAAAAGTGTAAAATCATAATATTATATGATTAAAGGAAAAGAAGATCGTAAAATAAAACGATCATAATACGGTTATAATATGAGATCACAACGTGATCTGATAAGGTCATAGCAGGAGAAGGATCAATCAAATGATTGAAAACTTTACAACAGAATTGTTGTACGACAGTTGTACTATGAAATGGTACTATGTAAACTCAGAAAAGAGTGGTAAATGTTAAGATACGGATTAAAGAAAATTCGTATTAAGAAAAGAGAAAGTTAGAATTGTGTAGGATTTCAATTGAGGACTCATGTCAGGAGCTGAGTTGTATGATTCTTTGTATGGGCGGAGAATTTGTACTTGGTTTTAGAATCACTTAGCTTCCTGGTCGATATAGTGGTTAGGTTGACCAATTCTTTGTATGGGCGGGGAATTGTGCGCTTAGCTTCCTATATTGATTAGTGGCCGAGTTTGGTTTGACGACCACTTAGTTTCTGATACTGATAATCATTGAAATGTCCGTGTCGCGCTAATTGCTATATGCATGTTGAGAGGGTGATTCCTTTCTCATATGTATAACAAATAGATAGGTTATAAGTAGAGAATATCAGGTTAAGTACGAGTTCTTAAAACTCATACTTATGGTATGTTCGTGACTCATAATTATATGATATGTTTATGAACCCCTCAGCGAATGGACGCCAAAGGTCTGACTAGGACAAGTTCTTAAACTCATATGATTGTGGAAAGTTCCTGAACTCATAACGTGTGGTAAGTTTGACGAACTGGGTATAGTTATATGGTGAATGGAGCATTGAGGATGATAGAATAGATAGACTTATTAAGCAATGGATCATTAGAGAAAGTGAAGTTGATGGTGGAAGCATAGGTATTCTAAATCTTCTAGCTATGCTAGACTTCAAAGTTTTTGACATCAAGCTAAAAAACGCACTATGTGCTTTTTGGAAAATGAATTTTTATTCTCAACTCCTGGTGACCATTGTGTATGAGTTGACTTCGGGCCACCGACATATCGTTACCTGTTGAGATGATAAAACTGAATTGCAATGATTTTTGAGCGGTTTAAAGAATAGTTTATGCTACTTGATTCAGCTAGACAAAAATGATTTGACTTATCAAAATGTATTTTTTTTATATCATCAATGTATCATGGAACCTGATGCAGAATGATAAAAATGATGGAGTCATCAATGCAGTATTACTTAGTGTTGGATGTGATCTAAGGATCGTCAGCCCACTATATTATGATGTAGTATGACAAAGTCACAAAATGACGGAATCCTCAAACGGACTGTAAATACAGTGCGGTATCATGACGTCATAAAATGATTTTAAGAATTTTAAAGGTAAATTATTGCCAACTAAATTTGGCCAGCAATGTTTCGATTGAAATTCGAATTATTTGATATGGGTCTAAGCTATTTGATTCGGCTAGACCAACTTTTATGAAAATCCTAAGTGTTCTTTGAAAATTATCCCGAACCAAATTGTTTTGGTGCGGAACCCTATGATAAGACTGAGGTGAACTATGTTGTTTGGATAAAATAATCCAATCTAGTAGCGTAAATATTCGCTAAACAAGATTGATACGTTATGCATGACGTACGCGTACGATAGGCTAATCACCTAAAGTACTAGCAACGGTAGTTTACCTTCTTTGTGATTGTAAACATACCTAGTAATTTACTGTTTTGCGATATAAATATCGTTAAAACTACGTGTTCATGGTCTATATGACCCCTCAGCATGATTTGAAAAGTTTTAACTCCTTAGACTGAAGTTATGGAAGAATGTGATAGTAGCAGAGCTCCTCATAGTAGGAAGCAAGATGTACTCATTAAATTGAGCATGAAATCAATTAAAGGTTAGTAAGACAGCCTAGTTTTGATGAATAAAAGGAGTGGTGATTAGTAAACTGAAATTTCGAGGACGAAATTCTTAGAAGAAGGGGTGAATGTGACAACCCGAAAATTTGGACAATTTTATAAAATCTTAAAAGATTGAATAAAGGTTATAAGATGAACCTAGACAGAAAATAAGTGTATGGATTTGATATTTCTGTAAAGGAATTTTAAGGATTTCAAAATTTTTGGAGAAGAACTTGAATGATTTAATAGACTATAAGTGATAGTCTGATAATGAGGTATATGTTTAGTGTATTTGTTCATAAGATTATGTGTATATGGTTCTAGTATTTTAAATATATACTAGTGACCTAATCTAAGAGTTGTGGACGAAATTATTTTGTATGAATATGTGAATAAGTGAATTTAGAATTAAGTTATGTAACCTAATATATATATATATATATATATATAGATATATATTAGGTGTGTTAAGTAAATAACTTAAGAGGTTATAATAGGTGAGAATGTTAGTATATAAAACATATACTAATTCTAAGAGATTTAATTTATATATCTCAACTAATTAATTTCATAACCTAATTATAGCTAGTCTAATAGGGTTAATATTGTTAAGGATGACAAGTAATTTAAACTAGCCCAATAATTTATTTAAACATTGGACTTATAGATAATTTGATTGTTAAGCTAGCCCAATATTAAATTTAGTGGGCAAGTATGCTAGTAGCACAAGTATTTAATTGTGGAGGCCCAAGTTCATGTTAATTAGTAAGCCAAACATTTTAATTTTGAAGCCCAAAAGAATTAATTGGGAGCCCAAAACTTAGCCAATGGAGGAGGGACTTTTTAGACATTTAGTAAATCAATTAAAGCATAAAAGGAAAGCCAAGATTGGTTGGATAAGGCCACATGGCCGGATGTGTAGAGAAGGAAAAGGAGGGGAGATGAATGTGATGATTATTTCACTTTAGTTGGTGACAACTCATTCCATGTGTCACTTGTTTATTTAACCAACACATTAAGCAAAGAGTGCAAGCAACCATGTGATGATTAAGTGAGAGAAAGAGATAAGAAGATGTTGGGGAAATATCTATTATATACATATCTTATATCTATACAAAAATCCTCCAACAAAATCTAACATCATTCTCTTTCATCTTTTATTTTACTTTCTCTTACTTTCTCTTAGACTAACAAAACATAAGCATAAGAGAGAGAGAGAGGGAGAGAGATTCGGTGGAGAGGAGGAGAGAGAGAGGAAGGACCTACACCATTGATGCTCCATAAGTTCATCTCCTACTTTGGAAGAATAAGGAAGGGTAGCCACAAATTAAAGGTATAAACCCCTTTTGTTATGTAATTTTTTTGATTATTCCAAATCAAATCTTGAATCAAGTTTTCTAAACTCAAAAACCATGTATATACTTGTTATTGAGTGTTTAATGTTTAGATCTACCCATATTGGGTGTTGTTTTAGTTGGAAATCTAAAGTAAAGAAAAAGTGATTTTCTAGTTTCTAAGTCCTAAAAATTTTTATGTACTTTGGATTTCCACCGTTTTTGATCTAAACCTTATTTTTGCGATCCGTCAAAGGGATGTGCTAGATATATAAGTTAACTACTAAACCCAAGTAGTAGCACTCAAAAATGTTGAGTACACAAGTTGTAGTGACTGTTTTACCAAAAACAGTTTCATTGCTAAAAGTGAAAAATAGACTGTTTTGGACAGTCAAAGAGTAGGGCCAGTTTGGTCATTTTTCGGACATCTAAAAATTCTGGAAAAATTTGGGAGAGTACTATGATAAGTTATCTAACATCTCCAAGTGGAATCACTGAAAAAGGAGTTGTAGATTTCTGTATGGAAAATATTTAATAAAGCATGAAAAACTGCAAAATGCTATTTTAGCTTCTGCCCAAAATTTTAAAAGGGCATTTTCGGTAACTTAAATTGTGAAAAAAATTCTGGCCTTTTGGGACATGAAAATATATGATATCAAGTACCTTGTGTCCAAAAATGAGCTCATTCCGAGTTAAAATGAGCAAGTTATGACCATTTCAATTTCTGTGATTTTCCGACGAAAATCACTATAACCGGAGTTCTATAACTCCGATGGCCACGAAATTTAAACTGGAGTGTCACGTTGACATGTGTAAGATTGTGCCAAGAGATGGGAATTTCTGGAGTTAAGCACGAGGTAGCTAATTTCTTAAGGAATTAACTAAAAATGATTTTTAAAAAATACCAAAGGAAGTTGGAAAATTTTGGAAAAATACTTTTTGTGTATGAAATATGTGTATACATATTTGTACAAAGGATAGAAAAATAATAAATTGATTTGGTATTTTCGTGTACGGATATGGAATCCAGCTTGCTGGATTAGAAAATCTGATGAATCCAGCTTGCTGGATTGAAAAGAAGTTTACTGAATTGAAAATATGTTGAATCCAGCTTGCTGGATTGTAATCTATTTGCTGGATTTGTAATCCAGTGTGCTGGATTGCAGTTTGGTTTGCTGGATTGGAAATTTGTTGAATCTAGGTTGCTGGATTTTGTATTCAGTCTGCTGGATTGACAATTTGGTTATTAAATTTAAAATCCAGGTTATTGGATTAGTATTTGACTTATTAGAGTATAAAGAAGAACTTATAATATATAAGATTAAGTGTTTAATCATAATGTATATGATATAGTGATTAAGGAATTATCAAAGGATGATAATAATGCTGATGGGTTAAGGTGTTATCTAATTATGTGATTAAGTGTTAGATAATTGATTGATTAAGTAATAGTATTATGAGTTAACAGGTATGTTATGCTAATTCGAAGATCAATCTTATAATTGATAGGTCTTTCATAAGAGATTACATTATATTGCTTAGCGGTAATCAGCGGTTCAGGCAAGTTTCCTAACTCAACCATGAGTTGTAATTTCAAAGCATGTTAGTGAATAGTTGTTGTTGATTATTCACGTCTATATTGATTATTGATTCGCACGTTGTGCATATTGTAAATGTTCATCAGGTATGATAGGCTGATCACCTTCATTACCATTTGGTTCAGTTAATCTGTTCATGTTTATGCTTGACCATTCATTTTCATTGACTTGGTCGTTCAGCTAAGAAAATTTGTTCTTGCTCTTTCACAATGTTTATATTGTTGAAAGTTAGCTAGCTTATTGTTCAATTCTTTCAATCATGATATATCCTCAAATAAATTTAACTTGCTGGGCAAATTTGATGCTCACCCTTGCTATATCATGATAAAATTTTCAGATTTAGAAGAAAGCTCGAGTAAAGACAGAAGTAAAGGCAAAGTGCAAGACTAAATTATGATGCAGTTAGATTTATTAAATCTTCTGACGAAAATAGTATTGTAAACATTTAAGATATTGAATGTATATATTAAGTTAAGGTTGTAGACCTTGGGAATGATGTGAAAAAGTTTAATGTATAAACAATTTATGTTTATATCTTTCGCAATAGTTATAGAAATAGTATACCAGATCCTTGGTGATTAGGACCGGGATTTGGGGACGCTACAAATTAATTACCAAATAAGCTTAGGTAGGACACACTAGCGAAATATATTACTCGTCTCTCCCCTCCTAGTTCTAGACTCAGATCTCCGCCATCAACCATATCCCTGAGCTCTGATACCAACTGTGACGCCCCCAAAATAGGTCCACACAACCCAATCTGAGTCACCAAATACATGGTTTAGAAAACAACTACAACTTTATTATTACAATTGTCGTGCAAAATACGACAACACATATGCTGTGAGTTTAAATACAAATATTGTCTTCTAGACAATATCCAAACTCAAATAAGTTCTCATTATAATTATTGATACACTATTTTACAAAATAGTGAGGACTGCTAATACAACTGTCTTGAAACATCACTCCACACCTCGGCTAGTTCCCGCTATATTCTCGCCTCCTAAGAAGAAAATGGAACAAAAAGGAAAAGGGTGAGCTCAACTAGCTCAGTAAAAAATATTATGACTAAGATAATAATAAAAAAAAATTATCATTAGCCTTAAATAAATCAGATAAAATATAATGGACAATAAGTTTAGATCAATATTCGCAGCGAAAATAACAATTCATTAGAAGAGTTAAGTAGAGAATGAAGTCTACTATATTCTATGATTTAAAAGTCCATCATCAATATTTTATCCTTGTAACATCAATCAATATACATCTTGAATCAAATATTCATCTTTACACTACGGGCCAAAGATATTCATCAGGTAATCATTCATCTTTGCACTACAGGCCAAAAATATTCAGTTATATCACCATTTAGGACTGAGGATGATAAAAATATTTTCAAGAAAACGAATCCAGTGAGATAAAAGGTCTAAGATTAGGGATTCGTACTTTAGTTTATCCAAGCTCAAAAATACTCCATAATAAACAATTTTGGAGCAAAATTCAAGAATGAAGATCAAAACATGAATACAATCAAAGATAGTAACCATAATAGAAAACTTGGACAAAGAAAAGAAAATTTAATATTTCTGTGAATAGTGTCGTATTCGTGAATAATGCTGTATACGTAAATAGTACCGTATACGTGAATAGTAACCTCGATACGAAAAGGTAAAAATTTCATAATAAAATTCATACAAATATTTCGGTATAATGATATTGAAAGAAATAACATCATTTTCAAAAAAAATAACATCCCTTACCTCAAAAGAACAGTACTTCTGACTGGAATATCGGGTATAATACTGAAAGAAACTTGCACTGCTTATCAACTCTCAGAGTATCTAAATGCTCAAAAAAATATGCTCGATATTATAGAGAGAGAAAACTTATAATTCTGGTGTGATTTTTAATTCTAACTTAAACATCCTATTTATAGGAAGATGCTTAGAACACCAAAGTAGAAAATTTAATAAAATATTATTTTATTAAAAAAATTTCACGCCCACCACTAGACCAAATTCATCAGCACACCAGTAGTATAAGTACTGTTAGATTATGCGTATTCCATAACAAGTATGTGTGTGTAATGTAATATTCTCAAACTTTTGTACAAGTTATTGTAGAGAATCCCGACTTTTGTGGTCACAAAGGGATAGCAGTATGTGTTATGATATGTAAAGTGCTATGACTTAGTTGAATGAGTATGAATCTATGTTTGATTAATGGAATAAATTTTGTATAAAACTTCGTGTTACATGTTAAACTTATACAATAAGGTTTAAAATGTAAGTTAAATTTATGATTTTATCAGATAATGCCGCCAAGACATAGAACACGAAATCGAAGGGCATAAGAATCAGTCAACAACGCTGGAGGACAACAACCAGACCCGATGCAAAACTTTGCAAACATGGTAGCTCAGGCTATGCAGTAGAGAATACCAGCCGCAGGGAACCAGCCAGACAATCGTTTGACAAATTTTAAAGACTTCAAAGCAGTAGGTCCACCAGAATTCAGGGGAACAGCTGACCCTATAGAAGCCTAGACATGGGTTAACGAGATAGAAAAGGCGTTCGTAATTGCTAGGGTAGATGAGGGGCAAAAGACCTCTTTTATCACCTATATGATGAAAGGGGAGGTGAACTTTTGGTGGGAAGCAAATCAAGCGAGGGCAGGAGAAGGTGTGGTAATTTGGGCTAGGTTTAAGACTTTGTTTTTCAAAAACTATCTCTCAACTAGCATGCAGGCTAGGATGGAGGTGAAATTTTTAGAGTTAAAGCAGGATAACATGACTGTTGTGGAATATGCCGTAAAATTCAATGAATTGGCTAGGTTCGCTCCACACCAGGTGGATACGGAGGCTAGGAAGGCAAGAAGGTTCGAGCTAGGATTAAAACCTTGGCTCTACAACAAAGTGACAGTGTTGCAGATAAGCACTTTTGCAGCACTCATGGAGAAGGCTATCATAGCCAAAGAAGGGAGTGAGGCCATGAGCCTCTATATCAAGGAGAAAAGGAATAAGGGCAAGGTCGAAGGAGCTGTTAAGGTGGAACGTAATAGTGGAAATAGGGGTGAGAAAAGAAAGGGGAACCATTTTAGTAATATTCAGGTGAAACAGGAAGGTGTATAGAAGTAGGTAGTTCACTGTGGGAACTGTGGGAAGAATCACTCCGGTGAGTGTCTGAAGGGTAAGTTTGTATGTTACAAGTGCGGGCAGGAGGGCCATATTTCTCCCAACTGCCCCAACCCAAGGATGAACAGTGGGTGTTTTTTGTGTGGGTCTATGGAGCATAAGGTGAAGGATTGTCCAAAAAGAAGAATGGAGACAGGGAGTGTAACCACGGGGAAAGGCAGCGGGACTATGGCGATCACAGGACCGGCTTCAACCAACAAACCAACAAAAGAAACCGCGAGAGTCTTCAACATAACGGTCCAGGATACTGTGGCAGCTGGGAATGGAACTCCATGTATTATTCGAATAACTTTTATTTTTGTATATATATGATTTTCCTATATATAGCAAATTATTTTATAAGAAATTTTGAAGGAGGAATTTGAGTTCTTTTAGAAATCAAACTTCCGTTTAATTAGATAGACAAGCTTTATACTGAATAGTTAAAGTTTAGTTCGATCAAATATGATCGAAATCTACTTGTAATGATTGTGTATGCTATGTACCCTTGTATGTATAAGTTTTAAAACGGTGATTCCGGGGACGGAATCTTTATAAGGGAGGGTAATGTAATAACCCGATATTTTCTATATAAATAAATAAGAAATTTTGAATATAATTTTTTTTATTTTAAAGGTGGGAATATGTGCCAAGTAATGTGTATGTATGTTGGTGATAAATAAAAATATATTTATTACCTGAGTAATTATAAATAATTTTTGTAAGAATTATTAACTATTATAAATTATATTCATATAGTAATTAATTTTGTAGTAGAAATGTTTTTATTATTTATTTTTTATGAAAATATGATTATATATTATTTAAATAATATATGAGATGATTATAGATTTATTATAATAATTATTTTATTATATGAATTTATTTCAGACTAATTAAGTAATTATTATAACTTAATTAATAATGCTATATATGAAAGATAAGTCAGATATGGAATCCAAATCCTAATTTTGAATTTTGAGCAATGAATGATAATAATAATATTATATTAAATATAATATTATTTTTCAGTGCTATAAATATATACTGTGTGTGTGTATTGATAATGGTTGGTCGATTATGGTGTATAATGTCAAAACCCTTATATCAATTTGTTAAACCCTATTTTGAAACTTAATTATGAGTTCGAGATTGTTATGTAACTGTGTTATTATAATTAAGGTTAAGTATTATGGAATTTAATGATAATTAGGAAAACCCTAATTATTACTTATAAACCCTAATTATTAAATTAGAAACTCTAATTTGCTAATTAGGAACCCTAATGGCTAAGTTAGAAACCCTATTTATTATTTTAGTAAATTGTAATGTTAATTAAAAAATCCTAATTTATAATTTGGGGAAATGTAATAATATCAAGAAACCCTAATTATTAAAAACCTTAATTTTAATTAGTATGTTCTAATTAAAATTTTATTAAACTTTAAACTTAATTTTTCAAACCATAGAAATTATTTGAGAAACCCTAAGGTTTAAAATCTAGTGATTAAACCTAGATTCAAGTACCATGAACAAGAATACCATTAAAATTACTAGCAAAATGACCACTATATCCTTTTTGTCCCATTCTTAAATTATTGCTAGCAAATCTTGCTATATCTTGTCAAGTCATCAACCCTAGTCTAGCTATGAGCTATAGCACTCCAGCTATCAGCCATTTAGCCAACCAAGATCATTGCATACAAGTTATACATATAGATTAAGAGAGAGAAAGTTACTGAAGTTGCTCATTTGGCTATCTAGCTCTCAAACAACTTTTCTCTCTCCCAAACCTCCGAAAATATAAGGCATTTCAGTTCCAAAACCAAGCCCCACGAAATCCACAAACAGATCAGGACCCTAGATTCAAGAGTTTGTTCATAGAAGGTATAAACCTAAACCTAAAATTTGAACTTTGATCCTATGTTAGATATTAGTTTTTTTGTGTTAAACATGTTATATGTAGTGTATATTGATTATCTGGGTTGATAGATGTTAGATCCATAACATCTATAGGCTCAGATCTAGTGTTTTTCAAAATCTGGAAATCTTTCAAAGTGTCGTCTGACAACGAATGTCAGACCTTCTAGATCTTTGTATGCTATGTGTTTTTGTTGTTTAAAGGTTTGAATATGTAGTATGCTATGAGATCTTGGATCTGGAACTTGATTCAGAGTCAGATCTATTGTAGAGTGAAAGTTATTGATGGTCAAAGTCGGTTGACCGACCATGACCAAGCTAATCTGGGTAACCCAGATGCTACCCAGAACGTTCTGACAAGAAGTTCATGTCTACAGATGTTTCTCATGTTTGTTGTTTTGATTCTGTTGTGGTAATAAGATTGTTGTATGTTATATGAACTACACGATTATGCCTTAAAATCTCCTGAACATCAAATGGTTTGACGTCAGTGGCTGGTCAAAGCAGGCCAGATGATCACGGACTGAGTTTCTAGGTAACCCAGAAAACTCAAGAACGTGATCTCTGACAAGGTTTAATCGATATGGATCTGATGATTATGTTGTTATTAGACTAGTGTTATGTGATAGATCTATACCCTGACATGTTTTCCACACACTTGAATCACTAAATCACAAAATCATCACAAGGATTGCATGTTGTCAAAGCCCAAAAATGCTTCACGAACTGTTCTTCATTTCTGGGTAACCCAGAAAATGAAGAACAGATCTGACAGCGTTTTCATTGGCTTAGATCTTTCTGGATTATGATGCTTAGACTTCAAAACTGTTTCAATCATGTACCCTGTTAGTTGTTCTTCAAGGCCCGACGTATAGACCACCCATAACATGAACAAATTGCATGATTTAAGGCCATGATTATCGTTGACCGGCCATGACTTCACGTTTCTGGGCAGCCCAGAACGTGAAGAACATGTCTGACAGTGATTTCAAAGCTTCATATATTACTTATGCGTTATGAAATGAACCTGTTAATTACTGGATAATATAGTGTTACATTGGTACTACACGATCAATATATTACCTTGCCCAGAAACATCTAGATCTGACATCTATGGTTGGTCAAACATGGTCCCTCAAATATGGCATATGAATATCTGGGTTCCTCAAGAACACCTAAGGCGACACTTACTGTCGCCAAAGGCTTTAGCGACAAACTTTTTAGTTTTAATTAATTTATTTTCCAAAAATTATTTATAAATAGAAATTAATCATTAAAATTCCAAAAATAGTTTTAAAAATTATTTTAAGTTATAAAAATTAACTTTTAATAATTTGGCATATTTTTCATAAATATTAATATTTAATTGAATATTATTGATATTTTATTTATTTAATAAATTCATTAAATAAATTAATTAAAAATGATTTTATTATATTAAAAATTATTTTAAATGATAAAAAGGTATTTATTAATATTTTAAGTTATAAAATATAGCTTTTAATATTTTAAGACATATTTCATTAATTATTTAATATTAATGATATTACATTTATTTAATAATTATATTAAATAAATTAATTAAAAATGATATTAATGTTATAAAAATTATTTTAAATGAAAATAAATAGTTTAATAATATTTTAAGTTATAAAATATAACTTTTAATATTTAAAGGTAAATTTTATTAATAATTTAATGTTAAATGATAGTAGAGTCATTTAATAATTATATTAAATAAATAGTTTAAAAATGGTTTTATTGAATTAAAAATTATTTAAAAAGGGTATAAATGATTTAAAAATATTTTCAGTAATAATAAATGACTTTTAATATTTTGATGAATAATACATTAATATTTAAATATTAATGGTAATTATTTAAAAATAATTTTAAATGTTTTAAAAATCATTTAAGGGCAATAAAAATGTTTTAAACACATTTTGAGTTATTATAAATAACTTTAATATTTTTGTAATGGTTTCATTAATAATTTATTATTAATTTAATATTAATGATAATAGAATTATTTAATATTTAAATCATTTAATAATGATTCCAGTGTTTGAAAAATCATGATAAATTATAATAATTATTTAAAAATTATTATAAGGCTATGAAAGATAATATGACTGATATTTAAATTATCTAAACGAATATTGAACTACAGAATAAAGTTTTAGACTCTATATTTACCTGATAAAAACTGTCGGTACACCGATATGTTTCAGAAATTGATCTAGACTTATATAATTTTACTAGATAAGTATTTATTTGTGAATCAATGACTGTTAAACATATGTGACAACGTGATTAGGTTATGTGCTGACTACAAATAGCAGTACTATCTGATATTATATGTTATTCTAATCGAACGAATGATCTTATTAATAATAGGTTTTGATATAAAAGATAAAACTAAGTTGCGTTATTGTAAGCAACAGCTCAGACAAGTATCCTACCTTTGCATTTACTTTATGCAATGGACATGAGAAAGAATATTTCAAAATTTTATTATTATAGTGCTAGATATTTATTCTGTTCGTTAATTTCTAAATATGGTTATACAAGTGTCCTCACTTGGATAATCATTGCATTTAATCACATGTTGATACATACTTATTTATTTCTAGTATGTATACGATGACTTAAAAGTCGTCTAAGCTATTTGATTCAGCTAGACATAAAACTTAAAAATATTGTGAACAAGATAGAACTTTATTATATCCAACCAGACTGTTTTGGTTCGGATTTCTGACTAAGTATGAGCATTCCGAACATGGGAAAACTTTTGTGCACCTAAGGTGGATAAGATGAACGATGATATCGTTCTTTCATGTAGTATTGATCAATACAGGGCATAACGGGCTGATCACCCCCCGTGCCTGTAAGTTATGACGGTTTGCAGATTAAGTTCTGTCGAACCTTTTTGAAAAATGAAAATAATGTTCATAGTCTATCTACTGATCTCCATTTAAAGTCAATATGTAGTTTCAAAAATTTGATATAGATTTGATATGTTGTTATTATTGGTTCAGCTTGCTTCACAACAGTTGATTCGTTATAGAAGTATCGTACAAAGAAAATATTTAATCCTTTCAGCTAATGTTTATTGTTGATATTACTTGCTGGACAATCAAATGCTCATTCTTGTTTTAAATTTAAATGTTTTCAGCTAAGTATGATCAACCAGAAGGTTCAGGCAAGAACAAGGGGAAAGGAAAGCTGCTCGAATGAGTTTTATAATATTCTGTGTAATACTTAAAGTTTATTAAGACAATGATATTTATTATCTATGATGTAATGAATGTTTAAAGGTCGCGTACCTGGGATTTAGACTCTGATATGTAAATTAAGTTTGATATTTAAATTATTGTTATTATTATTAGTATTATTCCGCTCATAAAAATGGTATCGTGAAGCACTGAGTTCGGGTTTCAAGTACCTGAATTTGGGGGCGTCACATATTCTTTCTAACCAATAAGCACTTTATAAGTTGTTGGTGGAAATATTGAACAAGGCAAATGAAATCCAACTCTTCCTCTATTTATATGATTGCTAAGGTTAGGGTAGTTTAGTCAATAAACCACTTCCACCTCCTTAATCCACCTCCTTACTATTCATTACTTGCTAAGCACAACACTTATCCATTACTTGCTCTCCACAACTTTTACTTGGCCACCAAGATCACCCATGTGATCATGGGTTGCCCCATGGATCAACCTTGCTTTGGACTTTAGGTCCATTTAGTTTACTTATGTTTTTGGGCTTACATTAATTCACTTTGGACTTTACCTTAACCAATACTTGGGCTTTAACATTAATTTACATTGGGCTTGCTTATTAACTTCTATTGGACTTTACAAATTGCTAATCAATCCCATAAGTCCATTTCATTTGGCTAAAAGCCTTAGAACATAAACTCTACGTATTATTCTCGTATTCTAACTCGTATACTTATTCCTCATATATGACATACCATCATTCATGCCCACTCATACAATACTTAGTATCATACTCGTATTCATTACCTCGTACAATACCTACGTATTATACGATCATTACATTAACTTCTTAACGCCTTTTTTCCCTAACGTTCTCAAATTAAGTCCGCTGGCGAAAAATTACGTTTTCCATACTTGAATTATTATTACATAATCCATCTCACCTCGATATTCTATCGTTACATATTTCTCGGAAGTTCAAAAATAATTCCCGAGCAGAAATCGATGAATAGTATTTTTCAAAAAAAAATTCTGAAAGCTTTTATTTTCGTTTTAAAAATTCAAACACTTTAGTTCCTTCACGTAGTTAAAATACTATGACTTTCCGACGTTTCTAGGTTATAGAATGACATTCATCTTACTAATACATAATAATAACAAATAATATAATTTTATTCATTATTTAAAAAATAAAAAAAATATTTTACAATGGATCCGAATTTCTCGGTCGTTACAGACTTCTCACGTAAGCATCAATAATCATTACCGTGTACTACTATGCAACCACACGTATTACTATACTTTTATCATCGGGTATTTTAACTGTTAACGGTAAAACTTTTGCCGTTATTTTTATAAAAAGATATTTCTGTCGTTTTCTAACTCTGATAATAATTTTGTTGTGGGGTCCACCAATGATTGTGCCGTCGTACGAATATTCCCTGATAAAACGAATATTCCCCGACCAATCGAATATTTTATGACAACTTGCTTACTTTGCAAAATTTATAAATATTACCCACAACTATAACATTATATCAAATCCACACCTTATTATTCAAAAATATATTTTGAGAAAATTAAATCTTTATTCATAAAAGTTGGGGTCTTACAACCTCCACTTCTTATGAAATTTTGTCCTCGAAATTGGTGTACGCACCTGCTATGTCGAAGAGGTTAGGATATCTTGATTTCATTTCAGATTCTAACTCCTAGGCCATTTCCTCAACATCGTGGTTTCTCCACAAAATTTTGACTTGAGGTATAACCTTGTAGCGTAGAATATGTTCTTTCTTATCCAAGATTTTAACAGGTACCTCTTCATACGTTAAATCTTCTGCTATCTCGTCTGGTTCTAACTCAATAATGTGGTTCAGGTCTTCCACATATTTACGTAACATAGATATGTAAAAAATATTATGAACATGAGACGTACTTGGCGGTAAGACGAGTCTATAGGCCACACTTCCTACTCGATCGAGGATTTTAAATGGACCAATAAATCGAGGGTTGAGCTTTTCTCTCTTTTCGAATCTCGTAACTCTTTTTCATATATTAACACGTAACAAAATATGATCTCCAACATTGAACTCCACGTCCCTTCGATGAAGATCGACATAACTCTTTTATCGATCTTGTGAGGTTTGTGTACGTTGTCGGATCATTTGAATCTTTTTCGTAGTCATGCGTACCAACTCCGATCCCAAAAACGTTGCTTCACCCACCTCATCCCAGCATACTGGAGAACGACATTTGCATCCATACAACGCTTCAAATGGAGTCATGCCTATATTTGCTTGATAACTGTTGTTGTAGGAGAATTCTACTAATGGCAAGAACTTGTCCCAACTTCCTTTGAAGTCTAGGACACAGAGTCTTAATAGATCTTCAAGAGTTTGAATAGTCCTCTCCGACTGCCCGTCCGTTTGAGGATGATATGCCAAACTGAATCGTAAATCCGTGCCCATAGCTTTTTGCAAACTAACCCAAAATCGTGAAGTGAATCTTGGGTCTCGATCAGAAACTATGGATACTAGCATACCATACAGTCTTACAATCTCATTTATGTATATACAAGCAAGATGTTCTAGTGAATAAGTTTCTCGTATAGGTAAGAAATGAGCAGACTTGGTTAATCTATCAATAATGACCCAGATTGCATCTATGCCTTGAGAAACCTTGGGAAGACCAGTAACGAAATTCATGGTAATGTGCTCCCACTTCTATTCTGAAATTTTAAGTGGTTGTAATGGACCTTTTAGCACTTGATGCTCCGCCTTGACACGTTGACAAGTTAAACACCTTAAGATAAACTCCACTATCTCTCTCTTCATATTGCACCACCAAAATATATGTCGAAGATCACGATACATTTTGGTACTCCCAAGATTGATTGAAAACGGTGTGTTGTGTAATTTTATACTTTAAATCATGGTCGTTAGGAACACAGAGTCTGGAGTTGACTCGAAGTATTCCTTCTTCATCGATTCTTGCTTCCGAAATAGCACCTTCTTGTACTTTCTTCCTCATAAGCATCAGCTCCAGGTCCGTAGCTTGAGCAGCTTTAACTTTATCGATTTAAGTCGGTTCTACTCGTATATTTGACATCATCACGTGGGTCCCTGAAGTCTTTAACTCTATCTCCATCCTTTGCAAGTCATACAAAATGGGCCTTTGCATTGACAATATCGCACTCGTACCCGTATATGATCTTCTACTCAACTCGTCAGCTACAACATTCGCTTTTCCAAGATGATATTGAATGGTATGATCGTAATCATTCAACAGCTCGAGCCAACATCGTTGCCGCATTTTGAGTTCCTTTTGAGTGAAAAAATATTTGAGGCTTTTATGATCTGTATAGATCTCCACTTTCTCCCCATACAGGTAATGTCTCCAGATCTTTAGCGCAAAAATGACTGCTGCCAACTCTAGATCATGAGTAGGATAATTTCTCTCATATTCTTTGAGTTGTCATGAGGCATAGGCTATGACTTTCCCATGTTGCATGAGAACACATCCTAATCCTTTGCCTGAAGCATCGCTGTAGATGATAAATCCCTCCGAACCAGATGGTATTGTCAGAACAGGTGCTGAAATGAGTTTCCTCTTGAATTCTTGAAAACTGTTTTCACATTCCTCACTCCAACCAAATTTTGTATGTTTTTGAGTCAGCTGAATTAATGGAGTAGCGATTCGAGAAAATCCTTCCACGAATCTCAGATAATAACCAGTTAAGCCCAGAAAGCTACGTACTTCAGTCACTGACTTAGGTTGCTCTCAGCTTTGTATTGGTTTAATCTTTGTTGGGTCAACAGATATTCTGTGATTCGATATCACGTGCCCAAGGAATGCTACTTCCTCAAGCCAGAACTTACATTTCTTCAACTTGACATATTGCTTGTTTTCACGAGCATTTGGAGTATCAGCCTCAAGTGTTGCTCATGATCTTCACGGCTTTTGGAGTATATGAGGATGTCATCAATAAAGACAACCACAAAATGATCCAAATATTTCTTGAATACTTGGTTCATCATATCCATGAAGGCGGCAGGAGCATTAGTCAATCCAAAAGACACGACTAGGAATTCGTAACGCCCGTACCTAGTTCTGAAAGCAGTCTTTGGAATGTCATCAGTTTTAATCTTTAACTGATGATATCCAGAACGAAGATCGATCTTTGAAAAGAATTTAGCACCTTGCAACTGGTCAAACAAGTCATCAATGCGAGGTAACGGGTACCTATTTTTGACGGTGAAATGATTCAACTCCCGATAGTCAATACAAAGTCGCATACTTTCATCTTTCTTCTTTACGAATAGAACAGGAGCACCCCAAGGAGACGTACTAGGACGAATGAAACCGATGTCTAATAATTCCTTTAGTTGGATTTTTAAGTCCTGAAGTTCAATAGGAGTCATTCGATACGAAGCTTTGGAAATGGGTTTTGTACTGGGTTCAAGGTCGATACAAAATTCGATTTCACGCTCTGGGGGTAGGCTAGGAAGTTCTTCAGGGAATACGTCAGGAAATTTATTAACAATAGAAATATTATTCAAATCTAACGTATTTTTGTTTAAATCCGTGACATGGGCTAAGAAAGCTTGCCATCCATTTTTCAATAAACGAATAGTTTTATGGCTTGATATGACAGTTATTAACTTTAGTGGTTTGGTTGCTTGAATTCACATAATAGGTTGGTTAGGAATATGAAAGCTAACAACCTTATGAAAATAATCAATTTTTGCATGATGAGTAGTTAACCAATCAATCCCTAAAATCACATCAAATGCAAGTATTTTCAAAGAGATAAGATCGACAGGTAATGTGAGGGTATCGATTTGAATCAAACAAGACTTATAAACAGTGGATGTAATGAAGGTTTCTCCCAACAGAGTTTTAACAGATAAGTCAAAGTCTAATTTCTCAGGAGTTAAATTTAAACATTGAGCGCAAGTAGGAGAAATAAAAGAATGGGTAGAACCGGTATCAAATAAGGTATAGATTTCGCTAGAGTTTATGATTAGCTTACCCGTGATGACTTCGTTCGGGTTCCTCGCTTTTTGGGAGGTCACGACAAACGCTCTCCTTTGAACTATCGACTTTGACTTGTCAGGGACGGCCTTTGGTGTCTACATCCCAGCTGGACTTGACTTCACTGCACGATAAATTTAGGCTAGGTGACCTTCTCTTCCGTAATTATAACATGCTTTGGACTGCTGCGTATAGTTTGGACTGATGTGTCCTTCCCCTCCGTATTTGTAGTATATGATCGGTGGTCGTTCTCCTTCCTTAACAATGGTTGCTGGTGCTGACGTCTTTCTATTATTATTGAATCTCCTCTTCTTGAAATTTCCACTTCTATAATCTTGGCCATGATTACCACCGAAGTGGTTACCATTCCTGGCATGTTGACTTCCTCTACGTTTGTTGTCACCGCTTTGATGACTGTTACCACTATTATTATCATTTTGCCGGCTGCTCTCTCTTGGTTGAGTTGACTCATTATCGCTCTTCAATAACTGAGCCCTATTCACAACATCTGAATACAAGTAAAGTTTGTAAGAAATGAGGTATTGACATATTTCGGTTTTCAAACCTCTTAGAAACATCCGCGTCATACGCTCCTCATTATCTACCAAATGGGATGCAAACCAGGATAACTCCACAAATTTAGCCTCGTACTGCGATACAGTCATATTGTTTTGCTCCAGCTTGATGAACTCCACCTCCTTCATGTGACGAATACTTTCGGAAAAGTACTTGTCGTTGAACAGTTCTCGGAACTTCTCCTAAGACATCTTCAGTGCGGCAGACTGAGTACGCTTTACAGATTCCCACCAATGATCTGCCTCTCCTCGCAACATGAAGGTGGAAAAGGGAACCTTTTGCTCCTCGGAGCATCCCAAGACATCAAATATCTTAGTGATCTGCTTAATCCATGTCTTCACCTTAAGTGGTTCTGGCTTTCCCAAAAACTCCGGTGGTCCCAGCTCCTTGAATTGCTTAGCGGTGACCAACCGTGAGTTGCCATTGTTTCCACTTACATTTTGCACATGAGTCTCTCTCGCCTGATGTTGCATGAATTGCAGAAAGCCTCTAAACATCTCATTGTTCATTATTTGGTCGGTGTTATTGTTTACATGAGGATTGTTGCCTTCCTGATGCACATTATCCTGGTTATTAATCTGTGGTGACTCAACGGTCTCCTGTACTCCATTGCTTATCTCAACATTTTTAGATGCCATTTTCAAATACTGCCACAAAAGAAGGGTTAATTGACATACCACATATTATCCCTATATTCTGACCGACCAATTAAATAACAAATAAGCTTAGGTAGGTCATACTAGCGAAGGATTTACCCATCTCTCCCCTCCTAGTTCTAGTCTCAAATCTTAGCCAGGGATCATATCTCTAAGCTTTGATACCAACTGTGACGCCCCCAAAATAGGTATACATCACCCATTCTGAGTCGCCAAATACATGGTACAGAACATAAATACAAACTTTATTTATACAATACGACAAAACGTAGCTGAGAGTTTTAACAAGGATATTGTCTCGTAGACAGTATTCAAACTCAAATAAAGTCCTCATTACAATTATTATTACACTATTTTACAGAATAGTGAGGACTAATAAAGCAACCATCTGGACCGTCACTCCATTCCCTGACTAGTCCCGACAACGTTCTCATTTCCTGAAGAGAACAATGAAAGCAAAAGGGTGAGCTCAACTAGCCCAGTAAAAATATTATGACTAAGATAATGCAGAATAAATTATTATTAGCCTTCAACAGTGTTAAACTGATAGAATACAATAAACAACAAGTTTAACTGTAGTGGAACAAATAATCCATTAGAAGAGTCAAGTAGAGCATGATATCTACTATCTTCTATGATTTAAAAGTTTATCATCAATTTTATCGCTGAGACTCAGCTCAATAAATAATCCACATCACAGAATTATCCATGCATTACGGGCCAATGATATTCATTTAGTATCACATCCACGAATTATCCATGCACTACGGGCCAAGGATATTCGTGTTATCACCTATTGTCATGATAATGCCAACAATTGTCCATCAATACACTACGGGTGTGACGCCCCTAAAATAGGTATACATCATCTATTCTGAGTCGCCAAATACATGGTACAGAATACAAATATAATCTTAAATATACAACATGAGCTGTGAGTTTTAATACAAATATTATCTTCTAGACAGTATTCAAACTCAAAATAAGTCCTCAATACATTTATTATCACACTATTTCATAGAATAGTGAGGATTACTAATGCTATCATCTGGACCGTCACTCCGTTCCCCGACTAGTCCCTGCTACGTTCTCATTTTCTGAAGAGAACAATGAAAGTAGAAGGGTGAGCTCAACTAACCCAGTAAGAAATATTATGATTAAGATAATGCAGAACAAATTATCGTTAGCCTTCAACAGTGTTAAACTGATACAATATAACAAACATCAAGTTTAACTGCAGCGGAACAAGCAATCCATTAAAAGAGTCAAGTAGAGAATAAAATCTACTATCTTTTATGATTTAAAAGGTTTTTCATTACTTTTATCGCTGGGACTCAGCTTAATAAATAATCCACATCATCCTTGCACTACGGTCAAGGATATTCATTAGTATCACAACTACAAATTATCCATGCACTACGGGCCAAGGATATTCGTGTATTCATCAATGATTATGATCATGCCAACAACTGTCCATCAATGCACTACGGGCCAATGAGGACTTTTACCATATTATTTGTAACATTACGGTCATGATTATACCGAATAATCCCTAGTCATGATCATACTAAGTCCATCTATGCACTACAAGCCACAGATGACTTTCAACATAATATAAACCTGAGGATGATGACAATGATATAAGAATTCAATAAAACAAGTTCAAGAATTAATTTTTCCAGGAACCAATAATGTCCAAATTGTCAACATGATACTGCTTTGTAGAGTAAAATTCAAGAATGCTCAGAAGAATATTTTCATGAAAAAAATACTAGATGAAGCGCAAATATGCAGGATATTCTACTAATTTCATGGAGTATAGAAGCCAAAATTTTAACCAACTGAGTATAACAGAATATATGAAACTGCAAATGGATTTTTGTCCGCCATGCAGTAATCCACGTAGACAGATCATTTTCACAATTTAATAAGAAATGAATATAAAGGATCATTCACCATATATGTGGTAATTCACACAGACAGGTTATTCTAACAGAATAATAAAGAATTGAATAACAGAAGGATTCACCATGCATGCGATAGATCACACAGACAGGTTATTCCCAACAGAATAATAAATAATGAAACCAGGTCATGCGTAAACGCACAGACATGATATTTTGACAGAATAATAAAGAATGAAAATAGGTCATGCGTAAACGCACAGACAGGATATTTCGACAGAATAATAAATAATGGAATAACAACAAAATTTCACCATGTATGCGGTACTTCGCATACACAGGTTATTCCAACATAATAATAAAGAATGGAATAACAGCTCTTACGAGTATTGGAAAGAAAATAATTCTCTTCATGAATATGAAATAATAATACCCCTTACCTTAGAAGAAACTAGATATAGGAGTAGTGAAGTAGTAGAATACTTTTCTTCTTTCTCTTTATAGTTTTTCTCTCTAGAGTTTCAGTAAATTCGTAAGAAATAATGAAGGAATGAGCTTTTATTTATAGGAGAATGGACTGAATAGTAACTAATTCATGAAAGGTCCAGATTGATTTACTTTTAAACGTACGGTCCATATTGATTTACTATGCAGTATTAATAAAATATTCTAATAAAACAAAATCTTTTAAATAAAATATAATATATTCTATTTATAATCTAATAAAACGAATAACTTTATAAAAGTATTCTGTTTTATATAAAAAGATTTTACTATGCAAGCACTATGCAGGCACTATACAAATACTATGCATAATAATATTCTATTTATAGTCTAATAAAACAAATAACTTTATAAAAGTATTCTGTTTTATATAAAAAGATTTTACTATACAAATACTATGCAAACACTATGTAAACACTATGCATAATAGAATATCATATATTCTATTTATAGTCTAATAAAATAAATAACTTTATAAAAGTATTCTGTTTTATATAAAAAGTTTTTTATTTTATTACATTTATAATAATAATAAAACAAAACCTATCACCTTTATTATAATTCACAATATTAATCGACCATGTCGTTCCTAGGAAAGAGGAGGCTTTTCAATAAGGATTTCTCCCTATTGATGCGCAATTAGGTGACCAAACCTCCCCTCGACAGAACTTCTAGACATCGTTAATATTGCAAATAATAATATGAATAACTTTGTCGTCTGAATTATTGATTTAAGAAACATTACATATTATACAGATGCTACTATAACAATAATTGAATCAATAATATGAGAGATATGATGCAGCAATTACTGTAGCAATAATTAAGTATAACAGAGTGACTTCTTACGTAAGCATTAATAATCAATACCGTGTGCTACTATGCAACCACGTGTATTACTGTACTTTTACTACCGAGTAGTTCAACAGTTTTAACGGTAACACTTTCGCCGTTATTTTTATAAAAAGATAATTCTGTCATTTTCTTACTACGACAATACTTCCGTTGTGGGGTCCACCAATGATTATGTCGTCGTACGGATATTTCCTGACAAAAAGAATATTCTCCGACCAAACAAATATTATATAACAACTTGCATACTTTACAAAATTTATAAATACTACCCACAACTATAACACTATCTCAAATCCACACCATAATATTAAAAAAAATATTTCGAAAAAATTAAATCTTTATTCATAAAATTTGGGGTCTCACAATCTCCCCTCCTTATGAAATTTCGCCCTCAAAATTTACGTACGTACCTGGTATGCCGAATAGGTGAGGATACCTTGACTTCACTTCAAATTCTAACTCTTAAGGTATAACCTTTGAGTGTTGAATATTATCCTTCTTATCCAAGATTTTAACACGTATCTCCTCATGCATTAAATCTTCTGCTATCTCGTCCAATTCCAATTCAATAATATGGTTCGGGTCGTTCACATATTTACATAACATCGATACGTGAAAAAGAACGTTATGAACACGCGACAAACTTAGCGGTAAAACGAGTCTATAGGCCACAGTTCCTACTCGATCGAGGATTTCAAATGGGCCAATTAAATCGAGGGTTGAGATTTCCTCTCTTCGTCGATTCTTGCTTTTAGAATAACGCCCTCTTGAACCTTCTTCTTCACATTCATCAGATTCGGGTGTGTAGCTTGAGCGGCTTTAACTTTATCTATTAAAGTTAATTCTACTCGTATATTCGCCATCATAACATGGGTCCCTAGAGTCTTTAACTCTATCTTCATCCTTTGCAAGTCATACAAAATAGGTTTTTGTGTTAACAACATCGCACTCGTAGACGCATACGATCTTCTACTCAATGTGTTAGCTACCACGTTCGCTTTTCCACGATGGTATTGAATGGTATGATCGTAATCTTTAACAGCTCGAGCCAACATCTTTGGCGCATTATACATTCATATTGGTTGAAGAAATATTTAAGGGTTTTAGAAATGGATTTTGTACTGCGGTCAATACAAAATTCGATTTCACGCTCTAGGGGTAGGCTAAGAAGTCTTCAAGAATACGTCAGGAAATTTATTAATAATAGAAATATCATTCAAAACTGTGACTCTCATCCAAGACTTGGATAGTACGTCACATTGATACCTATCAACTTGCCATCGTCATTCACGACGTCGCCTACAGAAAGTCTAGCTTCGGTGCATTCCACACAAGGAAGTCAACAACGAAAGGATCGGGGCTCTTTACTTATGGCTTGATATAACAGTGATTGACTTTAGTGGTTTGGTTGTTTGAATTCGCATAACAGGTTGGTTAGGAATATGAAAGCTAACAACCTTAGGAAAAACATGATCAGTAGTTAACCAATCGATTTCTAAAAATCACATCAAAGACAAGTATTTTCAAAGAGATAAGATCGACAGGTAACGTGAAAGTGTCGATTTAAATTAAACAAGATTTATAAACAGTGGAGGTAACGAAGATTTCTCCAAACGGAGTTTCAACTGATAAGTTAAAGTCTAATTTCTCCGGAGTCAAATTTAAATGTTGAGCGCAAGCAAGAGAGATGAAAGAATAGGTAGAACCGGTATCGAATAAGGTATATATTTCGCAAGAGCTTATGGTTAACTTACTCGTGACAACTTCGTTCGAGTTCCTTGACAAACGCTTTCACTTAAACTACCGGCTTTGACTTGTCTGAGACATCCTTTGGTGCCTCCATCCTAGCTGAACTTGTCTTCAGTGAACGATAAAATCGGGCTAGGTGATCTTCTCTTCCACAATTATAACATGCTTTGGACGGTATCGCGCAGTTTGGACTGATGTGTCCCTCCCCTCCGCATTTGAAGCATATGATAGGTGGTCGTTCTCCTTCCTTAACAACGGGTGCTGGTGCTGACGTCTTTCCATCATTATTGAACATTCTATTTTTGAAATTTCCACACCTATTATCTTGGCCATGATTACCACCGAAGTGGTTACCATTCTGGGCATGATAATTTCCCCCACGATGGTTATCATTGTTCCGATGGCCGTTGCTACCGGTATGATTATTATCGTGTTGCTGGTTATTACCTTTTGGTTGTGCTGACTCATTATCGCGCTCCAATAACTGAGCCCTATTCACAACATCTGAATATAAACAAAGTTTATGAGAAATGAGGTATTGACGTATATCAGGTTTTAAACCTCTTAGAAACATTCGCGTCATTCACTCCTTATTATCGACTAAATGGGATGCAAACTAGGATAACTCCGCAAATTTAGCCTCATATTGCGACACGGTCATATTGTTTTGCTCCAACTTGATGAATTCCACCTCCTTCATGTGACGAATACTTTCAGGAAAGTACTTGTCGTTGAATAACTCTTAGAACTTCTCCCAAGACATCTTGAGTGCGTCAGGCTGGGTACATTTTATAGATTCCCACCAGTAATCTACTTCTTCACGTAATATAAAGGTGACGAATGGAACCTTTTGCTCCTCTGAGTATTTTAAGACATCAAATATCTTGGTGATCTGCTTTATCCACGTCTCTGCCTTAAGTGGTTCTGGCTTTCCCAAAAACTCTAGTGGTCTCAGCTCCTTGAACTGCTTAGCGGTGACCATCCGAGAGTTGCTAGTGTTTCCACCTGCATTTTGGATAGGAGCCGCTCTTGCCTGATATTGCATGAATTGCATAAAGCCTCTGAACATCCCATCGTTCATCATTTGATCGGTGTTATTATTTACCTGAGGATTATTGTCTTCCTGTTGCACATTATCCCGGGTATTGATCGTTGGTGACTCAACGGTCTCATGTGCTTCATTGCTGATCTCAACATTTTCAGATGCCATTTTCAAACACTGTCACAAAATAAGGGTTAATTAACATATCACATATTATCCCTATACTCTGACCGACCAATTAAATACCAAATAAACTTAGGTAGGTCATACTAGCGAAGGAATTTCCCGTCTCTCCCCTTCTAGTTCTTATCTCACATCTTAGCCAGGGATCATATCCCTAAGCTTTGATACCAACTGTGACGTCCCCAAAATAGGTATACATCACCTATTCTGAGTCGCCAAATACATGGTACAGAATACAAATACAATCTTAAATATACAACATGAGCTGTGAGTTTTAATACAAATATTGTCTTCTAGACAATATTCAAACTCAAAATAAGTCCTCAATACATTTATTACCACACTATTTCATAGAATAGTGAGGACTACTAATGCTATCATCTGGATCGTCACTCCATTCCCCGATTAGTCCCTGCTACGTTCTCATTTCCTGAAGAGAACAATGAAAGTAAAAGGGTGAGCTCAACTAGCCCAGTAAGAAATATTATGACTAAGATAATGCAGAATAAATTATCGTTAGCCTTCAACAGTGTTAAACTGATACAATATAATAAACATCAAGTTTAACTGCAGCGGAACAAGCAATCCATTAAAAGAGTCAAGTAGAGAATAAAATCTACTATCTTTTATGATTTAAAAGGTTTTTCATCACTTTTATCGCTGGGACTCAACTTAATAAATAATCCACATCATCCCTGCACTACGGCCAAGGATAATCATTAGTATCACAACCATAAATTATTCATGCACTACATGCCAAGGATATTCGTGTATTCATCAATGGTCATGATCATGCCAACAACTGTCCATCAGTGCACTACGGGCCAATGAGGACTTTTACCATATTATTTGTAACATTACGGTCATGATTATACCGAATAATCCCTGGTCATAATCATACCAAGTCCATCTATGCACTACAGGCCACGGATGACTTTCAACATAATATAAACCTGAGGATGATGACAATGATATAAGAATTCAATAAAACAAGTTCAAGAATTAATTTATCCAGGAACCAATAACGTCTAAATTGTCAACATGATACTGCTTTGTAGAGTAAAATTCAAGAATGCTCAGAAGAATATTTTCATGAAAAAAATACTAGATGAAGCGCAAATATGCAGGATATTCTACTAATTTCATGGAGTATAGAAGCCAAAATTTTAACTAACTGAGTATAACAGAATATATGAAACTGCAAATAGATTTTTGCCCGCCATGCGGTAATCCACGTAGACAGATCATTTCCATAATTTGATAAGAAATGAATATAAAGGATCATTCACCATGCATATGGTAATCCACACAGACAGGTTATTCCAATAGAATAATAAAGAATGGAATAACAGAAGGATTCACCATGCATGCGATAGATCGCACAAACAGGTTATTCCTAACAGAATAATAAATAATGGAACCAGGTCATGCGTAAACGCATAGACAGGATATTCTAACAGAATAATAAAGAATGGAACCAGGTCATGCGTAAACGCACAGACAGGATATTCCGACAGAATAATAAAGAATGCAATAACAACAGAATTTCACCATGTATGTGGTACTTCGCCTAGACAGGTTATTCCAACATAATAATAAAGAATGGAATAAAAGCTCTTACGAGTATTGGAAAGAAAATAATTCTCTTCATGAATATGAAAGAATAATACCCCTTACCTTAGAAGAAACTGGATATAGGAGTAGTGAAGTAGCATAATACTTTTTTTTTTCTCTCTATAGTTTCTCTCTCTAGAGTTTTAGTGAATTCGTAAGAAATAATGAAGGAATGAGCTTCTATTTATAGGAGAATGGACTGAATAGTAACTAATTCATGAACGGTCCAGATTGATTTACTTTTAAACGGACGGTCCATATTGATTTACTATGCAGTATTAATAAAATATTCTAATATAACAAAATCTTTTAAATAAAATATAATATATTCTATTTATAATCTAATAAAACGAATAACTTTATAAAAATATTCTATTTTATATAAAAAGATTTTACTATGCAAATACTATGCATGCACTATGCAAACACTATGCCTAATAGAATATTATATATTCTATTTATAGTCTAATAAAACAAATAACTTTATAAAAGTATTCTATTTTATATAAAAAATTTTACTATACAAATACTATGCAGACACTATACAAATACTATGCATAATAGAATATCATATATTCTATTTATAGTCTAATAAAATAAATAACTTTATAAAAATATTCTGTTTTATATAAAAATTTTTCTGTTTTATTACATTTATAATAATAATAATAAAAAACTTATCACCTTTATTATAATTCACAATATTAATAGACCAGGTCGTTCCCAGAAAAGAGGAGGCTTTCCAATAAGTATTTTTCCCTATTAGCGCGCAATTAGGTGACCAAACCTCTCCTTGACAAAACTTCTAGACATCGTTAATATTGTAAATAATAATATGAATAATTTTGTCGTCTCAATTATTAATTTAATAACATAACATATTATACAGATGCCACTGTGACTATAATTGAATCAATAATATGAGAGATATGATGCAACAATTACTGTAGCAATAATTGAGTATAACTGAGTGACTTCTTACGTAAGCATCAATAATCAATACCGTGTGTTACTATGCAACCACGTGTATTACTGTACTTTTACTACCGAGCAGTTCAACAGTTTTAACGGTAACACTTTCGCCGTTATTTTTATAAAAAGATAATTCTGTCGTTTTCTTACTACGACAATACTTTCGTTATGGGGTTCACCAATGATTATGCCGTCGTACGGATATTTTTCGACAAAAAGAATATTTCCCGACCAAACGAATATTATATAACAACTTGCATACTTTATAAAATTTATAAATACTACCCACAACTATAACACTATTTCAAATCCACACCATAATATTAAAAAAAATATTTTGAGAAAATTAAATCTTTATTCATAAAATTTGGGGTCTCACAACGGGCCAATGAGGATTTTTACCACATCATATGTAACATTACAGGTCATGATTATACTGAATAGTCCCTGGTCATAATCATGCCATTCAACAATCCATCTATGCACTACGGGCCAAAGATGACTTTCATTACAATATAAGCATGATGACAATGACAATGATATAAAAATTCAATTAAATGAGAGTAAGGATAAATTTTAAATATTTATAATTTAATTTATCTAGAATTTAATAATGTCCAAATTATCAACATGATACTACTTTGTGGAGTAAAATTCAAGAATAATATTGTATAAAAAATGATTTGGACAGAAAAAAAATTATTTTTTATCATGAATAGTATTCCGGGTGAATAGTACCCAAGTGAATAGTATCCCGTGAATAGTATCCCGGCATGAAAAGATTAAAAATTATCAAGAATGTTCAGAATAATATTTTCGTTAAAAGATACTAGATGAATTGCAAATTTCAAGGATATTCTACTAATTTCACGGAGTATAGAAGCAATATTTTAACAAAATGAGTGTAGAATTCAGAATTTGAAACGAAATAATATTACTTACATACTACAGAGTATGGAAGAAAATATTATTTATTACGCATATTAAAAAAAAAAATATCCCTTACGACTGTTGAACGAAAATAATATTCCTTACGAATATTGAACGAAGATAATATTCCTTACGAATATTGAACGAAAATAATATTCCTTATGAATATTGAACGAAAATAAAATTTCTTAAGAATACGAAAAATAATATCGTAACCGAATATGAAATAAATAATACCCCTTATCTTAAAAGGAGAGTATTTTTGACTGGTATGGATTGGAATAGCGGATATATTCTTAAAGAAAACTTGCATTATTTTCTACACTCAAAGCTTCCTTAAACTCTAAAGAAATACGCTCAATATTATAGAAGAAGAATTCTCTGATTCTGATATGATTTTCAATTTTAAACTAAGCATCCTATTTATAGGAGAATAGAAGGATACTATTTAGAAAAAAATCACGGACGCACAGTGGGAAAAAAATCACGGACGCACAGTGGGAAAAAACTAAGCGTCTGATTTTCCTAATTTTTACTATACAAACACTATACAAACACTATACAAATACTATGCATAATAAAATATAATATATTCTATTTTTCATAAAAAATAAAACTTTATAATATATATATATATATATATATATATATATATATATATATATATATATATATATATATATATATATAAAACTGAGATACCTTTCTACCGATAGTTTTTGTGAAGACCCCAAACTCAGGTACTTGAAACCCGAACTTAGTTCTTCACGATACCATTTCTATGAGCGAAATAATACTAATAATAATAACAATAATATAAATATCAAACTTAACTTACATTTATCAGAGTCTAATCCCAAGTACACAACCTTTACTATATTCTTTACATGATATATAATACATATCATTATCTTAATACAGTCAAACTATTACAAAAGATAACATTAAACACGTTCTATTTGCTTTCCTTTTTCACTTGTTCTTGTCTGAACCTTCGAGTTGTTCATGCCTAGCTGAAAATATTTAATTTAAGCAAGGATGAGCATTTCAGTGCCCGGCAAGTAATAGCAATATATATATATATATATATATATATATATATATATATATATATATAAGCTGAAAGGATTTAAATGTTTTCTTTGTAATACCCTTCTACAACAAGTCAATAGTTGTGAAGTATTCTGAACCGATAATAATAACATAACAACTCTCTTTCAAATTTTTTTGAAACTACATATTGACTATAACTAGGGTTATGGTGACATGTAATGAACATTGTTTTCATTTTCGATAAGGTTAGACAGAAATTCATCTGTAAACCGTCATAGCTTACGGGCACGCGGGTGTACATCCCATAGACCCTGTATTGATCAATACTAAATTACAAGAACGATAGGATCGTTCACTCTGTTCTGCCTTGGGTGCATAAAAGTTTTTTCCCGTGTAGGGATGTTCATACTTGTCTGGGTTCTAAATCAAAGGTTTTATCTTGTTCAACAATAATCTATAATTCAACATATATGTATACGGGTAATTGACAAAGGTATATCAACATATGATGAAATACAATGATTATCCAAGTGGGGACACTTGTTTAACTATTTCTAGAAATTAACGAACAGAATATATATATCTGAATTATCATATACTAAAATGTTGATAATCAATGAGCTTATATAATATAAGGTTCATAATCTGTACAATAATAATATAATTTAGAAACATTCTTACTCATGTCCATTGCATAAAGAAAATGCAAAGGTAAGATACTTGCCTGATGCGCTGTTTACAGTTCGCAACTTAAATTTATCTTTTATCTCATGACCTATCATCAATAATATCATTCGTTCGATTAGAATAACATACTATAACACATAGCACTGCTTATTGCAGTCGGCACATAACCTAATCACATTGTCACACATGTTTCACAGTCATTGAATCACAAACAAACACATATACAGACAAATTATAGAAGTCCAGATCAATTTCTGAAATATGTCGGTGTACCGACGGCTTAATCGAATAATATCGAGTCTAAGACTCTATCCTGTTGCTCAATATCTATAAGTATCAGTCATATTATTTTTAAATGACTTATAATAATTTTAAAATATTTATTATAATTTATCATGAATTTTCAAACACCAGAATCATTACTAAATGATTTAAATATTAAACAAATCTATTATTATTAATATTTAATTAACATTAATCTATTAATGAAATCATTGCCCAAATGTTAAAGTTATTTATTATAACTCAAAATACTTTTAAAGTATTTTTATTACCCTTAAATGATTTTTAAAAGAATTAAAATCATTTTTAAATAATTATCATTAATATTAAAGTATTAATGTATTATTTATCAAATATTAAAAGTCATTATTTATAACTTAAAATATTTTTAATTCATTTATATCCTTTTTAAATGATTTTTAAATAAATAAAACTATTTTTAAACTATTTATTTAATATAATTATTAAATAAACTTAATATCCTTTATTATTCAATTAATATCATTAATATTAAATTATTAATGAAATTATCCTTAAATATTAAAAGTTATATTTTATAACTTAAAATATTTTTAAACACTTTATTTTCATTTTAAATGATTTTTATAATATTAAAAATCATTTTCAAACTAATTTATTTAATATGAGTATTAAATAAATCTAATATCATTAATATTAAAATATTAATATTTTTCATAACAAAATATCAAAAGTTATATTTTATAACTTAAAATATTTTTATAACGATCATATAATTTTTATATAATTTTCAAATCATTAAATCTATTTTTCATCATTTATTTAATACATTTATTAACTAACTTTAGTTACCATTAATATTAATTAATAAATGAAATTCATCACAAAATATTAAAAGTTATCAAAATAACTTAAATTATTTTCTTATACCATAATATAATTTTAAATGATTTTTCATGTAATAAAAATCATTTTCAAATAATTTATTTAATATTACCATTAAATAAATTAAATACTTTTAATATTTCAAAAATATTAAATATTTATGAAATATATTCTAAATAATTAAAAATTAATTTTCAGATTTTAAATTAAGTTTTCTGAATTTATTTTGTATTTTTAATAATTAAAAACTATTTTTAGCAATTTTTTAAATAATTTTCGAAAAATTAGAAAATCAAATAAATAGAAACCGTCGCTATTGGTCTTTAGCGACACAAAGCGTCGCTGTTGGTGTTCTTGAGGCTCAAGAATACTGACAGTCAGTGATAAATGTGCCTACTTTGACCATAGATTACTTTCAATCTATGAGGTTTCTGGGCTTGATCTTAGTCAGATCTTGTAGTATACGAACAAGACTACACGATTCAATAACAAACATGGCCAAACATCATAACATAAGTGAGATCCAAGCCCTGGAAAAACTGTCAGAAGCTGTTCTTCAATTTCTGGGTTTTCTAGAATTGAAGAACAGTTCATGCTACCACTTTTGAGGCTCCGTAACTTTGATTTTATGTCTACTCAGTGTGTTATAAGAGTACGGTTTTGAAGTAGAGATTACAGGCTACAATTATCATTCACTAGATTAAGAAAACAACATCACCAGAGGAAGATTTAAGCTTGTCAAAAGTTGTCAGAAAAAATAGCTCATGAAGAAATCTGGGTTTTCCAGATTTAAGATAAAACAGCCGGTCAACCCTACTTTGACCGGAAATATCTTTTATTATAAACACGATCAAAGTGTTATAGATGCATGGTCATGTACCCTACATGTCAGTCTAAAAATGGAGTACAACAACATGGCCAGAAACCTTATCAGAAGCCAGATCTAATTCTTACAAAACGTTGTCAGAAATTCTGGGTTTCTGGGTTTACCCAGATTTCCAGAATTCGTGCTCGGTCAACTCACTTTGACCGCTTATATCTTACGATCTAGACACGATTTGACCCGATTTTCAGTTCAAGATCACAGTCCACATGACAAAGAACATATCCATAACATAAAACACACATAATACTTAACACACAAAGATCTAGAGGCACTGACATTCGTTGTCAGACCACTGTTTTAAATTTTTTCCAGATTTTGTAAATCATCAAATTCGAGCCTATAGATGTTATGGATCTAACATCTACCAACCCAGATCATTGATTAACACCTTATACAACATGATTAAACATAAAAACACCAGATCTAACATAGCATACATGATTAAAATTTTGGCTTAGGTTTTATACCTTTCTTGAACAATTTCTTGATTCTGACTTTCTGATTTGCTATAGGTGTTAGTGGGGCTTTATTTTGTGACTGATTTAGCAAAGAAATCTGGAGGTTTTAGAGAGAGAGAGAGAGAGAGAGTCAAGGATGAGTATTGTGAGCAAAAGAGGCTTTAATGTAACATTTTTTTCTCTTCTTATCTATATATATGCTTGGATACAATGCATATAGATGAAATATATGGCTGATTTCAGTTGCTTTAAGTCACATGGGTTTGGTATAGTAGGTCACCAGCTCCCATCTTAGCAATTTGGACAAGTTAGCTTCAATTATATAATAAGGGTAAACTTGTCATTTGATTTTTCAATTTAATGGCATTAAGGTAATCATGACAAACTATTAGGGTTTAGGGTTTGAGCCATTTTAGCAAAAGTCTAGGATTTCCAAAATTAGGATTTAAAAATAATTAACAATTTAGTTTCTAAAATTATCAATTAGGATTTCTAAATAAATTTAGGTTTCCTAATTTCATAAACATAAAATTTAGGTTTAAGTTTGACAAATTATCATTAAGATTACTAATTTAATAAATAGGGCTTACAATAGCAATTAGGGTTAATATAAAAATTAGGGTTTATAAATATTATTTTAGGTTTTCAAAATTAGGATTTCAAATATTAATTAGGATTCCTCTAATTAACATTAAATTCTAAAATACACCACTTAAATCACATAACACAGTTATATAACATTCTCGAACTCATAATTGAGTTTCAAATTAGGGTTTCCATTTGGTAATTCACCAATTATTATTTAAAGTTTCTAGTTTCAGAAATTAGGGTTTATAATTACTAATTAGGGTCTTCTATAATTGACACTAACACTTACAATATAAATCATATACCACATAACACGTCTCGAATTTTCCATTTGAATTTCACAATAGGGTTCAAATTAATACTAGGGTTTGGTCATGACACAACATACGTGACCAACCATTGCCAGTCCATAAACATACACTACATATTTATAGCACTGAAAAATCAAAATATAATATTATTATATTATTATTCTTATCCATTGATAAAAATCTAAAATTAGGGTTTGGATTCCATATCTGATTTATTCTTTATATTTAACCTTAATAATTAAGGTAAAATAATTAACTAAATAATCTTTACTTTAATTCATATAATAAAATAATTATTATAATTATTCTAAAAATCACTTCATATATTATTTAAATAATATATGATTATATTTTCATGGAACATAGTTAATAAAAACATTTCTACTACAAAATTAATTATTATAAAATATACTTTATAATAATCAATAATTCTAAAATAAAATTATTTGTAAATATTTATGTAACAAATATAGTTTTATTTACCACATAAATACATATATATATTATCTTGTACAAATCCTCATCCTTAAAAAAAAATTATACTCAAAATTTCTTATTTATTTATATAGAAAATATCGGATTGTTACATTCACCCTCCCTTATAAAGATTCCGTCCCCGAAATCACCGTTTTAAAAAACCTACACATACACAGTTACATAGTATACACAATCTTTGCGAGTAGATCTCGATCATAATTGATCGAACCGATCTTTAACTATTCTGTATAAAACTTATCTATCTGCTTATACGAAAAATTGATTTCTAATAGAACTCAATTTTCTCTTTCAAAATAATTTATAAAATAATTTACTATATATAAGAAAATAATATATAAGAAAATAAAATTTGTTCGAGTAATACCTGGAGTTGCATCCCCGGCTGCTACAGTTTCTTGAACGGTCATGTTGAAGACGTTTGCGGTTGATTTCGTTGGTTTGTTTGTTGATGTTGGTCCCGTTGTCGCCAATGTCTTGCTGCCTTTTTCCCGTATTCACATTCCTTGCCTCCGACCTTCTCCTTCTTGAACGGTCTTCCACCTTATACTCCATTGATCCACACTTAAATCACGCATACTTGCCCTTTATCTCCTTTCCTTTTATCGTATAGGTGACAAAACTAACTTTTGCCCCTTCGTTATCCTAGCTATCACAAACGTGTCAAAAAGGTCAGTTGATCTTCCGAATCCTGGCAGTACGATGGCCTTAAAGTCTTTGACGTTCATCGATCGATTATCTGGCTGATCTTCTCGTAACTGGTATTCCGTTATGCATAACTTGATCGTCCATTTTCGTAAAATTCTGTATCAGGTCTGGTTATCTTCCAGCTTTGTTGACAGGTTCTTCTGTCCGTGTATTTCGTTTTCGTTTCCTTGGCGGCATTATCACAATTTATTCTTTATTCTAAGACTTATCATATACGTATAATCATATAACACAAAACTTTCTATTCGTATATTCATGTACTCAAAATATTAGATTTTGGAAATTTGGTTTTCTGCATTAACCAGTACTCATATAATTAACTACTATCTTTATACCAACTTATTTTATTAATCCATATAAATTCATACTCATATCACTTGACATACCATATCACATATTGCTTTAATCATCCGCTATCCCTTTGTGACTTAAAAGTCAGGAATCGCTAACATAACTTATACAAAATTTAAAAAATATTACCTGATACAAATATACCTATCATATATACATCATAGAGTCCTACATATTCAAGTAATACCAGTACTACTTATTTCTTACGCCTCCACTAAGGATCAATTACTTAGAAATCTGTCTATTCCCATTATCCTCAATAATCCATTCACACCTAACTACACCTAGTTCGTCCAACCTTAACATACATTATGAGTTTAAGAAATCAACACTGACCACATATTCTTTAACTATTCTTTACCTATCAGTTATACGATTGGTTCTGGGTCCGATAATATACTTTCCAAAATAACCACCTCATTGAGGTAGCTTTCAATGTGAGCCTCTATTTCAGCTATTGGCTTTGATATTGGCTCAGTTATGGAGGTTGACTTCTTCTTTATGATTTGAGGGTATCTTAATCCTTGTCTATCTGACATCTACACACAAACTATCTTGATTATCACTTAATATATATACACACAACAATTAATAGCTTTATATAAGTTATCTTTTATTTTGTTTGACGATGAATTTATTCAATTCATCTCCTTTTTTAACTCTATATGAGTTATTTGTATTTTCAACGTTTCCCTCTGTTCCAAGGTTATAGCCTAAGGTCTAACCCACCTAAGGTTTTTAACCCTAAGCTCTGATACCAACTTGTGAAGACCCTAAGCTCAGGTACTTGAAACCCGAACTCAGTTCTTCACGATACCATTTCTATGAGCGGAATAATACTAATAATAATAACAATAATATAAATATCAAACTTAACTTACATTTATCAGAGTCTAATCCCAAGTACGTAACCTTTACTATATTCTTTACATGATATATAATACATATCATTATTTTAATACAGTCTAACTATTACAAAAGATAACATTAAACACGTTCTATTTGCTTTCCTTTTTCACTTGTTCTTGTCTGAACCTTCGAGTTGTTCATGCCTAGCTGAAAATATTTAATTTAAGCAAGGATGAGCATTTCAGTGCCCAACAAGTAATATATATATATATATATATATATATATATATATATATATATATATATATATATAAGCTGAAAGGATTTAAATGTTTTCTTTGTAATACCCTTCTACAACAAGTCAATAGTTGTGAAGTATTTTGAACCGATAATAATAACATAACAACTCTCTTTCAAATTTTTTTGAAACTACATATTGACTATAACTAGGGTTATGGTGACATGTAATGAACATTGTTTTCATTTTCGATAAGGTTAGACAGAAATTCATCTGCAAACCGTCATAGCTTACGGGCACGAGGGTGTACATCCCATAGACCCTGTAGTGATCAATACTACATTACAAGAACGATAGGATCATTCACTCTGTTCCGCCTTGGGCGCATAAAAGTTTTTTCCCGTGTAGGGATGTTCATACTTGTCTGGGTTCTAAATCAAATATTTTATCTTGTTCAACAATTGTAACATTCCATATTTTTTAAATGTAAGTTATAAATATTTAGTAATTTATATAAATATTTATTGGATACGTTTATTATTGAATAAGTAATTGTTCAATTTGATTGAGTTTATTTAGTTAATTATTTATTTACTAAATAATTAATGTGATTAGTTAATTATTTATTTATTAAATAATTAATGTGTTATGTGGATTGAGTTATGTGATTAAGTAATTTATTTAATTGTTATTACATACAGTTTGACAAATAACTATGTTATAAAGAGTTATTAAATTAAATTAAAGTAATTTTAATTTAGTATTGCCAAACAAGGTGTAAGTATATTAATCTTTTATTTTATAAATGGTTTGCCAAACAAAGCCTTATGGCTTTTGGATTTCTTTTGAATTTAGTTTATTAAGTAAATAATAATATATATATATATATATATGGTAACCGATATATATTATTAGGGTAATAAGTGTGGCGTCAGTTTTATACGTTTTAAAAGTAAGCGTTGGTTTTTAGTTAATATTACGTATATGCTATTTTGGCTTAAGCCTAATCAAAATTTGGAGTTTGTCTGAGATAGTTGAAAGAGAGACAGAGAGAGGAAAGCTCAGAGATTGTCAAGATTTTCTTCAGTGATTTACAAGTTTTCTAAAGCAACAAAAAAAAAGGTAGGTTCCTAAAATCTTAACGTATGTACGTAGATATGTTTTAAGCTATTTTTCTATGAACTTGGTAATCTCTGTTTTCTGGTATATGACTGTGCATAAGAGTTTTACAAAACTCTCTGTAAAACTATGTTTGTAAAAATTGGTTGGGGAAGCATGTGTACGTTTAGTTGTTATTGTTATATATATATATATATATATATATATATATATATATATATATATATATATATATATATATATATATATGTACATGACTGTATGCTAATTACGTGTTAAAGAAAGAGGAACTTGGTTTTACAGTTAAAAACATGTTTGAATGTATGTTTTGCAAAATAACAAAATTGGTATGTGATTATATAAAAATTGTAAACTAATACGCGAATTGAACCTTGTATATGTTAATTGAACTATACATGTTAATTTGTTAGATGTTGGTATACTTGTTTTTCAAAGGAATCAAATTTGGTTGATAACAGTGAAAATTTCGTTCACTGTACTTTAGATATCAACAATGGAGTTTTGATTTTTAAAGGGTTGGTTTTAAAGGAAAACAGTGTTTTTAAATAATTAGTTCTCTGATATTGTTGTTTAGTTGTGTAAAATTCGTACACAAATGCTTCATAACTTTTATGTGTAATTTTCATGAAGTTATACATGTTGTTGGATGTCATTGACTGTTAAAAATAAATTAGACAGTAGCTTTGCTCTGTCTTTCTGGGTTGGTTCTGTGAGTTGCGGCGCCCCAGCGTCAAAATTCACGCCCCAGCGTCAAATTTCGCGCCCCAGCACCAAAAATGGGCCAGTAGCTCGCGCCCAGCGCTGTAGCTCGCGCCCCAGCACTGAAGCTCGCGCCCCAGCGCCGTAGCTCGCGCCCCAGCGCCACTGTTCCGCGCCCCGACACCGAAAAAGTGTCCTTGTTGGGCAGTTTTGACCTCCTGTAGTAAAACGGCCATAACTTTTCCATACGAACTCCGATTGAGGTAATTCAAGATGATTCAGAAAGAGGACGAGTAGCCCTACAACTTTCATTCTTTAAGTTTTTTAATTTGAGGTCTGTAACAGTAGTCAAAATGGCCATCGTTAGGACTATTGTGTATTTGGAGCCAATCGGAGGGCGTCGGGATGCACGAATGCAAGTGCAACCCTTTGGTTATTAGTATAACTTAATGATAACATGTTGGACATGTATTAGGATGTTGTATCAAGTTGTTAATGTATATGTGGTGCAATGACATGATCATTTAAGTAGTTGTAATAAAGCTAAAAAGTAATGTTCATGAAAGATGTGATATTGTTTAAACTTAAACTTAGTTAGTAGCTATACTAAGAGTAATAAAGGAACTCATAAAGGTAATGTTAGTGTAACTAATGTGTATTATCAATATATATGGTATGTGTAGGACTTGGGGTGAACGTGAATAGTAATTGTTTAACCTACGCACGAGGCAAGTTTCCTAACCTTTGCTACATTATTATTCAGCAAGCTTACTTTTCACTGTTATGTTATACTTATGCAAGTTCTCTAACTCTACTTTTATAATTGTGCAAGTTTTCTTAACTCTAAACTAGTTATATTAGCATGCAAGTATCTTTAGTTTATCGTTCAAGTTATTATTTATTGTGCATGCTCGATATTAAATTCTAAAATGTAACCTTAGCTTAGTGTTGTTCAAAGCAAGGTATGATAAATTATTCAATTGTTATGCTATTAGATTATTCCTAAAGCATGAACTTAGAACGAAATGTTTATTCAGTATGATCATTCAATAACATAGTGTTATTATTTTGTATTTAACTAATCCTTAGTTGATGTCCGTTGAACTCCAAATTACCTTGAAAGCTTATCCAAACCAAACTTACTTTGGTGCGGACTTGTATTCTAAATACTGAGATGAACAACTCTTTTAATAGAGGTTTACGCTTAGCGTTGAAATGGTTGTGCACAATACATTGTACGAAGGGTTGATCCCCCTAAGTACGTGGAGTCCTTATAGTCTTATGACTGTTAAAGTTAAAGTTGAAAGATTACTTATAACTGTGGACATGATTCGTGGTCATTAGACCCTCAGTGAATGTTATAATTTTTAGAAAGTTAATAGAATATATTGTTAAGTTCTATTGAGCCTAATATTGGCAATTGATGTGAAAGTTTAAAGATTTACTTATTGTTATTTCAAGTGGGCCTTGTTTGCTCACTCTTGCCTGTAAAATTTCTTACAGCTAAAGTTAAAACAGGTGACGTACCTAGCACCAGTAAGGGAAAAGGAAAGATGAATAAATACTGAAAACTTGTAATAGTTTTGATAGTTTACTTTCAGAATTTGATTTAAAGATTGTAATGAAGTTATTTAATTTTCCGCATTTGAATGATTGTTGTTAAAGGTTGGATAACCTGGGAGATTTTTTTTATTTAAGTTTAATCCTATATGGGCAGGTTTTCTTTTATTATTCAATTCTATTATGATTGGGTAGTTAGAAATGAATGTTTTGATTACGTGAACACCAAATCTTGAGGTAATGAAGTACCGGAATTTGGGGGTGTCACAACAATAATCTATAATTCAACATATATGTATACGGGTAATTGACAAAGGTATAACAACATGTGATGAAATACAATGATTATCCAAGTGGGGACACTTGTTTAACCATTTCTAGAAATTAACGAACAGAATATATATATCTGAATTATCATATACTAATATGTTGATAATCAATGAGCTTATATAATATAAGGTTCATAATCTGTACAGTAATAATATAATTTAGAAATATTCTTACTCATGTCCATTGCATAAAGAAAATACAAAGGTAAGATACTTGCTTGATGCGCTGCTTACAGTTCGCAACTTAAATTTGTCTTTTATCTCATGACCTATCATCAATAATATCATTCGTTCGATTAGAATAACATACTATAACACATATCACTGCTTATTGCAGTCAGCACATAACCTAATCACATTGTCACACATGTTTCACAGTCATTGAATCACAAACAAACACATACAGACAAATTATACAAGTCCAGATCAATTTCTGAAACATGTCGGTGTACCGACGGCTTTATCGAGTAATATCGAGTCTAAGACTCTATCCTGTTGCTCAATATCTATAAGTATCAGTCATATTATTTTTAAATGACTTATAATAATTTTAAAACATTTATTATAATTTATCATGAATTTTCAAACACCAGAATCATTACTAAATGATTTAAATATTAAACAATTCTATTATCATTAATATTTAATTAACATTAATCTATTAATGAAACCATTGCCAAAATATTAAAGTTATTTATAATAACTCAAAATACTTTTAAAGTATTATTATTACTACCCTTAAATGATTTTTAAAAGAATTAAAATTATTTTTAAATAATTATCATTAATATTAAAGTATTAATGTATTATTTATCAAATATTAAAAGTCATTATTTATAACTTAAAATATTTTTAATTCATTTATATCCTTTTAAATGATTTTTAAATAAATAAAACCATTTTAAACTATTTATTTAATATAATTATTAAATAAACTTAATATCCTTTATTATTAAATTAATATCATTAATATTAAATTATTAATAAAATTATCCCTTAAATATTAAAAGTTATATTTTATAACTTAAAATATTTTTAAACACTTTATTTTCATTTTAAATGATTTTTATAATATTAAAAATCATTTTCAAACTAATTTATTTAATATGAGTATTAAATAAATCTAATATCATTAATATTAAAATATTAATATTTTTCATGATAAAATATCAAAAGTTATATTTTATAACTTAAAATATTTTTATAACGATCATATAATTTTTATATAATTTTTAAATCATTAAATCTATTTTTCATCATTTATTTAATATATTTATTAACTAACTTTAATTATCATTAATATTAATTAATAAATGAAATTTATCACAAAATATTAAAAGTTATCAAAATAACTTAAATTATTTTCTTATACCATAATATAATTTTAAATGATTTTTCATGTAATAAAAATTATTTTCAAATAATTTATTTAATATTACCATTAAATAAATTAAATACTTTTAATATTCCAAAAATATTAAATATTTATGAAATATATTCTAAATAATTAAAAATTAATTTTCAGATTTTAAATTAAGTTTTCTGAATTTATTTTGTATTTTTAATAATTAAAAACTATTTTTAGCAATTTTTTAAATAATTTTCGGAAAATCAGAAAATTAAATAAATAGAAACCGTCGCTATTGGTCTTTAGCGACACTAAGCGTCGCTGTTGGTGTTCTTGAGGCTTAAGAACACTGACAGTCAGTGATAAAGGTGCCTACTTTGACCATGGATTACTTTCAATCTATGAGGTTTCTGGGCTTGATCTTAGTCAGATCTTGTAGTATACGAACAAGACTACACGATTCAATAACAAACATGGCCAAACATCATAACATAAGTGAGATCCAAGCCCTGAAAAAACTGTCAGACGCTGTTCTTCAATTTCTGGGTTTTCCAGAATTGAAGAACAGTTCATGCTACCACTTTTGAGGCTCCGTAACTTTGATTCTATGTCTACTCAGTGTGTTATAAGAGTATGGTTTTGAAGTAGAGATTACAGGCTACAATTATCATTCACTAGATTAAGCAAACAACATCACCATAGGAAGATTTAAGCTGGTCAAAAGTTGTCAGAAAAAATAGCTCATGAAGAAATCTGGGTTTTCCAGATTTAAGACAAAACAGCCGGTCAACCCTACTTTGACCGGAAATATCTTTTATTATAAACACGATCGAAGTGTTATAGATGCATGGTCATGTACCCTACATGTCAGTCTAAAAATGGAGTACAACAACATGGCCAGAAACCTTATCAGAAGCCAGATCTAATTCTTACAAAACGTTGTCAGAAATTCTGGGTTTCTGGGTTTACCCAGATTTCCAGAATTCGTGCTCGGTCAACTCACTTTGACCGCTTATATCTTACGATCTAGACACGATTTGACCCTGTTTTTTGTTCAAGATCATAGTCCACATGACAAAGAGCATATCCATAACATAAAGCACACATAACACTTAACACACAAAGATCTAGAGGCACTGACATTTGTTGTCAGACCATTGTTTTAAAATTTTTCCAGATTTTGTAAATCATCAAATTCGAGCCTATAGATGTTATGGATCTAACATCTACCAACCCAGATCATTGATTAACACCTTATACAACATGATTAAACATAAAAACACCAGATCTAACATAGCATACATGATTAAAATTTTGGCTTAGGTTTTATACCTTTCTTGAACAATTTCTTGATTCTGACTTTCTGATTTGCTATAGGTGTTAGTGGGGCTTTATTTTGTGACTGATTTAGCAAAGAAATCTGGAGGTTTTAGAGAGAGAGAGAGAGAGAGTCAAGGATGAGTATTGTGAGCAAAAGAGGCTTTAATGTAACATTTTTTTTTCTCTCCTTATCTATATATATGCTTGGATACAATGCATATAGATGAAATATATGGCTGGTTTCAGTTGCTTTAAGTCACATGGGTTTGGTATAGTAGGTCACTAACTCCCATCTTAGCAATTTGGACAAGTTAACTTCAATTATGTAATAAGGGTAAACTTGTCATTTGATTTTTCAATTTAATGGCATTAAGGTAATCATGGCAAACCCCTTAAGGTTTAGGGTTTGAGCCATTTTAGCAAAAGTTTAGGATTTTCAAAATTAGGATTTAAAAATAATTAACAATTTAGTTTCTAAAATTATCTATTAGGATTTCTAAATAAATTTAGGTTTCCTAATTTCATAAACATAAAATTTAGGTTTAAGTTTGACAAATTATCATTAAGATTACTAGTTTAATAAATAGGGCTTACAATAGCAATTAGGGTTAATATAAAAATTAGGGTTTATAAATATTATTTAGGGTTTTCAAAATTAAGATTTCAAATATTAATTAGGATTCCTCTAATTAACATTAAATTCTATAATACACCACTTAAATCACATAACACAGTTATATAACATTCTCGAACTCATAATTGAGTTTCAAATTAGGGTTTCCATTTGGTAATTCACCAATTATTATTTAAAGTTTCTAGTTTCAGAAATTAGGGTTTATAATTACTAATTAGGGTCTTCTATAATTGACACTAACACTTACAATATAAATCATATACCACATAACACGTCTCGAGTTTTCCATTTGAATTTCACAATAGGGTGAAATAAATTAATACTAGGGTTTGGTCATGACACAACATACGTGACCAACCATTGCCAGTCCACAAACATACACTACATATTTATAGCACTAAAAAATCAAAATATAATATTATTATATTATTATTCTTATCCATTGATAAAAGTCCAAAATTAGGGTTTGGATTCCATATCTGATTTATTCTTTATATTTAACCTTAATAATTAAGGTAAAATAATTAACTAAATAATCTGTACTATAATTCATATAATAAAATAATTATTATAATTATTCTAAAAATCACTTCATATATTATTTAAATAATATATGATTATATTTTCATGGAACATAATTAATAAAAATATTTCTACTACAAAATTAATTATTATAAGAATATACTTTATAATAATCAATAATTTTAAAATAAAATTATTTGTAAATATTTATGTAACAAATATAGTTTTATTTACCACATAAATACATATATATATTATCTTGTACAAATCCTCATCCTTAAAAAAAATTATACGCAAAATTTCTTATTTATTTATATAGAAAATATCGGATTGTTACATTCACCCTCCCTTATAAAGATTCCGTCCCCGAAATCACTGTTTTAAAAAACCTACACATACACAGTTACATAGTATACACAATCTTTGCGAGTAGATCTCGATCATAATTGATCGAACCGATCTTTAACTATTCTGTATAAAACTTATCTATCTGCTTATACGAAAAATTGATTTCTAATAGAACTCAATTTTCTCTTTCAAAATAATTTATAAAATAATTTACTATATATAAGAAAATAATATATAAGAAAATAAAATTTGTTCGAGTAATACCTGGAGTTGCATCCCCGGCTGCTACAGTTTCTTGAACGGTCATGTTGAAGACGTTTGCGGTTGATTTCGTTGGTTTGTTTGTTGATGTTGGTCCCGTTGTCGCCAATGTCATGCTGCCTTTTTCCCGTATTCACATTCCTTGCCTCCGGCCTTCTCCTTCTTGAACGGTCTTCCACCTTATACTCCATTGATCCATACTTAAATCACGCAAACTTGCCCTTTATCTCCTTTCCTTTTATCGTGTAGGTGATAAAACTAACTTTTGCCCCTTCGTTATCCTAGCTATCACAAACGTGTCAACAAGGTCAGTTGTTCTTCCGAATCCTGGCAGTACGATGACCTTAAAGTCTTTGACGTTCATCGATCGATTATCTGGCTGATCTTCTCGTGACTGGTATTCCGTTATGCATAACTTGATCGTCCATATTCGTAAAATTCTGTATCGGGTCTGGTTATCTTCCAGCTTTGTTGACAGGTTCTTCTGTCCGTGTATTTCGTTTTCGTTTCCTTGGCGGCATTATCACAATTTATTCTTTATTCTAAGACTTATCATATACGTATAATCATTTAACACAAAACTTTCTATTCGTATATTCATGTACTCAAAATATTAGATTTTGGAAATTTAGTTTTCTGCATTAACCAGTACTCATATAATTAACTACTATCTTTATACCAACTTATTTTATTAATCCATATAAATTCATACTCATATCACTTGACATACCATATCACATATTGCTTTAATCATCCGCTATCCCTTTGTGACTTAAAAGTCGGGAATCGCTAACATAACTTATACAAAATTTGAAAAATATTACCTGATACAAATATACCTATCATATATACATCATAGAGTCCTACATATTCAAGTAATACCAGTACTACTTATTTCTTACGCCTCCACTAAGGATCAATTACTTAGAAATCTGTCTATTCCCATTATCCTCAATAATCCATTCACACCTAACTACACAAAACATATTTTTAAATAATAATTATTCATCAATAATAATATAAATTGTAATATTAACAACCAGATCATTCCCAAGAAAGAGGCTTTCCGATAAGGATTTCTCCCTATTGGCACGCAATTAGGTGACAAACCTCCATTCCTCGACAGAACTTTCTAGACATCGTCAATAATACAAATAATAATATGAATAACTTTGTCGTCTCAATTATTGATTTAATAATATAAAATATTGTGACAATAATTGAATCAATAACGTGAGATACTATGCAACAATTATTGTGACAATAATTGAAATAAATTGAGTGACTTCTCACGTAGGCATCAATAATCAATACCGTGTGCTACTCTACAACCACACGTATTACTGTACTTTTATCACCAGGTATTTCAACAGTTAACGGTAAAACTTTTTCCGTTATTTTTATAAAAAGATATTTCTATCGTTTTCTAACTCTGACAATAATTCCGTTGTGGGGTCCATCAATGATTGTGCAGTTGTATGAATATTCCCTGACCAATCGAATATTTTATGACAACTTGTTTACTTTACAAAATTTGTAACTATTACCCACAGCTATAACATTATAAAAAGATATTTCAAGAAAATTAAATCTTTATTCATAAATGTTGGGTCTTACACTCTCCGTTTTTAAAAAATTAAAACAAATGAATAAAATATATCTTTCACACAAATTTTAAAAATAAAAGTAAAAAAATAGAATAAAAGAATTTTAAATTTATACTTAATGACCTCGCAAAATTATTTTTCATTCATTTTATAAGTATGTAGTATATAAAAAACGAAAAAAAAATCATTCCACATTCCATTCATAATATAATTCATATAAACTAATCACCTAAAGGAGAATGGTGATTTTATTCCTGAAGGAATAAATGGACAAACCAAACATAAAAATGAGAATGACCATTCCATTCCTTAAGTCATTCCATTCCATACATGTCAAGGAATGGGAAGCAAACATAGAGTGACAGAGATAGTTAATCTAAATGTTTTTTAATTTAAAACTAAGATAATTTATTAAAAATTATGAAAAATAAATAAATTTTACATCGAATAATATTTTTTAGATAATTTATAATTTTTTTTCATTTTATTAGCTAAAATTAAAGAAATTTATATGAATTTTGAGTTCGAAAATGTCTTAATTTGACTTTAAAAAGTCAATAATGATCTTAAATTTCGAAAGAGATTGAGTATATTTTATTATTGTAAAAATGTTAATATTAAATGGATATAAATTTTATCAAAGATGTAATAAAATATAAAATAAAGTAGTTCAAAGAAAGAACTTCTAAAAATTACTCACTTCGTCTAACTTTATTTGTCCTAATTATTTTTTTATGGTCAAATTAATCGATTTTAAAATTAATAATTAAACAAATATATTAAAAAATTTGAAAGTAGTATGCACACAAGCCAATCCTGTTTGATGATAAAACATATACTTTATAACAATCTTATTCATTTATTAATACAAAAATTGTTTAATTAAAGGCTTTTAACTTATCTACATGGTGTTGTTTTATAATATGTGATAAACCCATAGTTTTGAGCAATGCTTTTAGAATCATAATGATGATCATACTAATGAGATATAAATTCTTAGATAGCTCACAAACTAAAATTGTTCACAATCGTTGGATTACTAAAAAAGGGGATTAGTGAATCCGAATAGATTGGTACATACGTTGCATGCTCATTGGATGAGGATGATTAATCTCATGATCATTTTTGTGGAGACGCTAAATCAAGTATGTAGGTGCTTATTGGAGAATAAGTTTACTTGTCTGTCAATAGTAATTCCTGAAGTGATAGTAGTACAAGTGATCCTTAGACTTGAGATCATTATAGTACCTTGTGTATAATGAATTATACTTTGACTTATTCCTTAAGACCCTTAGGGTATTGTTGACGTCGGGAAAAATTTTCTCTTTTCTTTTCTACCCTTTATGTTCTCTATGTTGAGTTTTGTTTGAAAAGGCGAGTTTGAAAAGAGTCCGACATAAAATGTCGACAATTTGAAAATTCAGAGTTGTCAATTGGTAGTTTTCAAATGGTTGTACCAATTCAACAGATTTTAAAAAGGTTTACACAAAGCACAATGGTTGGACTCTATTTAACAAGTCTTGGAAATCGAGATTCACAAAGTTCGGGGGCTTGATTAAGTAAGGGGAAGGTGTTAGGCACCACCCGACTTTCGTGAAAACACTGTTACCGCAACTCTTCAATTCCCTAATTTATATGAAGTGTGTGTGTTTATTGGGTCTAAATGCAGTTATTTGGAAGTAGTGTTATGCCTCATTTGCACCTATATACAAATGGTTTAATTTGTATAAAAGATTAATTTTAAGCAAGATATAGCAATGATGTTTTGAAAACATGTTTTCAAACCTTTATGCTCAATAATAATTAAGGTCTTTGATACTTCAATTTTATTCCGTATTTGGCTTGATTTGATTTTATTTTCGAGATGCGAAGCATCTTCGAGAAAATAATATACATAGCAGTGTCGGGCTCCTTATGGGCATGAAAGCCATCTAAGGATATCCATACACCATAAATAATTTACAAGCTAGTTGCACAGCTGAAAAGGGTCCATCGTGGGAACCAGATCTAAATCTGTTAACTGGATCTTAGACCTCATGGCTTCTAGGCTCACATAATTGATTAATATTTACAAAAACTAGAAAGAAAGCTAGATTTAAATAAATCTTAGCCATTCTAGCTCAACGGTTCCAGTTTAGCAATTTTTAAACCGATTAAAAGTTAGATATGGAGTCCACAGACCGAAATATTAAGGATTTACATTGAATAAGCAGTTAAAATAGATATTTAAAAGAAGTAAGCAGTAAATATATATATATATATATATATATATATATATATATATATATATATATATATATACTTAAATTGAACAGTTGAGCCTGGATCGACTATCCGTGACTTTTACTCGCTTTTGTATATTTATAAATATTTATATTTACCTGTTTGGCCTAGATTTCCAATCCGTGGATAGATATTTAAAAGAAGTAGTAAATATATATATATATATATATTGTAAGACCCTGAATTTTATGAAATGAAAGTATTTAGTTTTCTTATAATTATTATTTTATTTAGTAAATGGTTAAATTGATAAAGGGTTAAAGTTAAGGGTGATATGTGAAATTTTTTTAAAGTAAGCAAGTTGATATAAAATATTCGTTGTGTCGGGGAATATTCTTTTTGTCGGGGAATATTCGTACGACGACACCATCATTGGTGGAGCCCTCAACAGAATAACTGTCGGAGTTAGAAAACAACAAAAATATCTTTTTATAAAAATACAACGAAAGTTTTACCGTTAAACTGTTGAAATACCCGGTGGTAAAAGTACAGTAATACGCGTGGTTATATAGTAGCACACAGTATTGATTATTGATGCTTACGTAAGAAGTCACTCAGTTTATTCAATTATTGCTACAGTAGTTGTTGCATAATATCTCTCATATTATTGATTTAATTATTGTCACAGTATCATCTGCATAATATTTTATATTATTAAATCAATAATTGAGACGACAAAGTTATTCGTATTATTATTGGCAATATTGACGATCTCTAAAAAGTTCTGTCGATGAGAGGTTTGGTCACCTAATTGCGCGCCAATAGGGAGAAATCCTTATCAAAAGCCCCCTCTTTCCTGGGAATGATCTGGTTGTTAAATATTGTGAGTTATAATATTAATAATGAATAATTGTTGAAGTATTAAGAATGTGTTTATTGAAGATAAGTGAATTACAAAAGTTAGAGGGGAATAATGTAAACTTGGAAAACTTTAGGGGTACTAAAGTTCAATAAGTCAAATCAATCTGGACCGTCGATGTTGGTTTTAATAGTAAATCAATCTGGACCGTCGATGGTAGTTTTAATAGTAAATCAATCTGGATCGTTGGTGGTGGTTTTAATAGGAAATCAATCTGGACCGTCGGTGGTATTTTTAAAATTAAATCAATCTAGACCGTCAGTGGTGTTTTTTAAAAGTTAAATCAATCTGGACCGTCGGTTGTGATTTTAATAGTAATCAATCTGGACCGTCCGTTCTAATAGTAAATCAATCTGGATCGTTCGTGAATTAGTTACTATTTAGTCATTTCTCCTATAAATAGAAGCTTAATTCTTCTTTCATTCTCACCAATTCACTGAGACTCACAAGAGAAACTATAGAGAGAGAAACTATAGAGGGCAAGAAGAAGAGTATTCTGCTACTTCACTATTGCAGTATCCAGTCTTCTACTAAGATAAGTGGTATTATTTCTTTCGTATTCATAAGGAATACTATTTTTTCGTATTCATCCTTTAATATGTCGGAATAACCTGTCTACGCGGATTACATACCGTATGATAGGTGAAAATCCATTTGCAGTTTCGTATGTTATTTCTTTTCATATTCTTAAATCTAAACTTACTATGGTAAGTATTGCTTCTATAATCCCTGAAATTAGTGGGATATCCTTGAAGTTTTGCGCTTCATCCAGTATCGTTTCATTAGAATATTGATATGAACTTTCTTATTAAATATCAATATTTTCACTCGGGGTATTATTCATGGGTTACTATTCACCTAATTACTATTCACTAGAATATTATTCACTCGGATATTCGGGGCACTTTTCATGTTGGGGGTACTATTCACGAGTTACTATTCATGAGTTACTATTCACCTGATTACTATTCACTCAAATATTATTCATTCGGGTATTTGGGACACTTTTCATGCTAGAGTACTATTCACGGGGTACTATTCTCGAAGTACTACTCACGGGATACTATTCACCAAAAAATTTATTTCTTTTCTGTCCAAATTATTTTTGATACATGGATATTATTCTTAAATTTTACTCTACAAAGCAATATCGTGTTGACAATACATTATTGAATTCTGGATAAATTAAATTATAAATCTTTAAAATTTATCCTGTGCTTTATTTTAATTGAATTCTTATATCATTGTCATTATCCTCATGCTTATATTGTGATGAAAGCCATCTTTGGCTTACTTACATAGATGGACTGTTGATTGGTATGATTATGACCAGGGATCATTCGATATAATCATGACCCGTAATATTACAAATGATGTGGTAAAAATCCTCATTGGCCTGTAGTGCATTGATGGACAGTTGTTGGTATGATTATGACCAGGGATTATTCGGTATAATCATGACCATTGATTCTTACATGAATATCCTTGGCCCGTAGTGCAGGAATGATTCGATGATGTGGTTTATGTATTAAGCCGAGTCTTAGCGATAAAGTTGATGAAAACCTTTTTAAATCATAGAAGATAGTAGATATCATGCTCTACTTGACTCTTCTAATGGATTGCTTGTTCCGCTGCAGTTGTTGATCTAAAACTTATTGTCTATTATATTCTATCAGTTTAACATTATTGAAGGCTAACGATAACTTATTCTGCATTATCTTAGTCATAATATTTCTTACTGGGCTAGTTGAGCTCACCCTTTTGCTTTCATCATTCTCTTTAGGAAATGAGAACATAGCCAGGACTAGTCGGGGAACGGAGTGATGGTCCGAGATGGCTATTTTAGTAATCCTCACTATTTAGTGTGATAATAAATGTAATGATGATTGAATTTGAGTTTGGATATTGTCTATGAGACAATATTCGTGTAAAAACTCTCAACTCTTGTTGTATAATTAAGTTTGTATTTGTATTCTGTACCATGTATTTGGCGACCCAAGATGGGTGATGTATACCTATTTTGAGGGCGTTACACACACACACACACACACACACACACACACACACACACACACACATATATATATATATATATATATATATATATATATATATATATATATATATATATATATCAAAGCAATAGAAAGCTTCAAATCTGAAAAAATCTTATAGTGGGTTGTTAAGAAGACTTCAGACCGCTTTTGGAGCTTGAAAACTCAATTTCTACTTGTTAAAATTTGATATGTTGTAGAATATATGACTACAAGTGTTTAGAAAGAAAAATATCAAAGTGGTTTTTTCTTTGATATATATATATATATATATATATATATATATATATATATATATAAAAAGTAGTAGAAAGCTTCAAATCTGAAAAAATCTTATAGTGGGCTGCTAAGAAGACTTCAGACCTCTTTTGGAGCTTGAAAACTCGATTTCCACAGGTTAAAATTTGATATGTTATAGAATATATGACTAAAAGTGTTTAGAAAGAAAAATATCAAAGTTTGGAACACTCTAGAAGAGGTTAAGGGCTGAAATTGATAAAGTTTTCTCTATCTTTTTTCTTTTTTTTTTCTTTTTCTTTTGGGTGATAGGGGGTCTATTTATAGACCAAGGTGGCCGCGGTAAGTTGCGAGTCTACCTGCGGCTCCCCGGGTTGCCCCGGGCCCCTTGGGTCCCGTTGTCTTGAAGTACTTGTACTCGGGTCAATGCGTTGTCCGCTCGAACCTTCATAACTTTTAATTCGGGAATCCGATGGAGGCATGCTATACCTTTTCGAAAAGCCCTTGATGAGAGCTACACAATGACATGGGATTTAACATTTATTTTGCCCATCCTGGGTTGGTTCTAGTCTTAACGCAGTTGTAGCCGTCTTTTCTCAGGATTGTCTTCGAGATTGGACTGCTGTTGATTCCTGACAGTCCATAGGGTTGTCTCTGAGGTTGGTTTGACATCCCGGAGTTTCCACCGGGCGTTCAACTTGATCCCTCGGGGTTGTCTCCAAGCTTGGCTTGATCTCCCAGGGTTGTCTCCGGGGTTGGACTTGATCTCCCGAGGTTGTCTCTGGGGCTTGACTTGATCTCTCGGGGTTGTCTCCGAGGCTTGAAGTTTGATCTCTCGGGGTTGTCTCCAGGGCTTGGAGTTGATCTCGCGGGGTTATCGTTGGAACTAGATCTTGATCTCCCAAGGTTGTCTCCAGGACTTGACTTGATCTCCTGGGGTTATCTCCGGGGCTTTGAGTTTGATCTCCCGCGGTTGTCTCTGGGGTTTGGAGTTGAACTCCCGAGGTTGTCTCAGGGACTTAGATTTAATCTCCCGATGTTTTCTCCAGAAAATGAATGACAATTCTGCCCTCTTGCATGGTTAGTAACAAGAATGTAAAAATTTCGAGTGTCTACAGATGCCCCTCTTTATGATGTTTATGTAATGTAATTGTATGAATATGATAAAGATTACTAGACACTTGAAATATGACAGGATTAAATGATGTTATGCAATGCAACATGATACGATGTTATGAATGCTGGATGTTTTTGGTTGGATATATTTCCAACGTGATTTTATAATTGCCTGCTCCCGTCGCTTCTGTTGGGGATGCCGTTGTTAATGATGGTTTCTCTTGAACCGTTTTGATGTCTACTCGAACGGTAGTTTACAAAGCTTTCATCATCAGATCTTTCCCGATGCTACATTGGGGTTGTTGCCAACGGTTTGAAATGTCCATTAGTGCTATTTGAGACTGATTCGACGACAAATCTACAGAGATACTTTCAAAAATCCCTGCCGTGGAGGTTTTCCCATGGCTGAAACCATCGAGTTTTGAAGTTAGGGTTATCACCAACGTTCTTGATCTTTTGGATGTGCTTTCCACCGAAGATGTTCTTCTCTTTTGCGAGTAACTCTCGGGGAATTGAAGATGTTTATCCTGATGATAGCTTGGCTTGGTTGCCATCATTGGACTTTTCCTGCCATTACGTTGGCATTGACACCACCACCCTGGCTTTTTATTAGGTTGATGCCGATAGCTCTGCTGGAGATTGAATTTTTACTTGCTTTCACAGCATCCTCACAATACTTACTCGAACGGTAGTTTTGTGAAGGTTGACCATCACCGACTTTCCTCGGTGCCTACTTGCACAGTAGTTTACAACAGTCTGGAAATCACTGAACCTTCTCGGTGTTTCGGCTAGGGATCTGTATAACAGATTCCATCATTGGTCTTTCCCGATGAAGATGGTTTTCCATAGGTTTCATCATCAGATCTTTCCTGATGCTACGTTGGAGTTATCGCCAACAATTTGCAATATCAGATACTCTGACCTTTGTTGAAGTAGTTTTTAATGGCTTACATCACCGGATCTTTCCCGATGCTATGCTGGAGTTATCGCCAACGGTTTATATTGATAATCATTCTGACCTTCATTGAAGTAGTTTTCAACGGCTTACATCACCGAACCATTCCCGATACTCGCTGGAGTTGTCGCCAACAGTTTACAATGTTAGGTATTCTGACCTTCGTTGAAGTAGTTTTCAATGGCTTACATCACCAGACCATTCCCGATGCTACGTTGGAGTTGTCGCCAATGGTTTGTATTATCAATCATCCCGACCTTCGTTGAAGTAGCCTTTAACGACTTATATCACCGGACCATTCCCGGTGCTACGTTGGAGTTGTCACAAAAGGTTTACAATGTCAATCATTTTGACCTTCTTTGAAGTAGTTTTCAACGGCTTACATCACCAGACCATTCCTGATGCTACGCTGGAGTTGTCGCCAATAGTTTATAATATCAGGTACTTTGACCTTCGTTGAAGTATTTTTCAATGACTTACATCACCGAACCATTCCCGATGCTACGCTGGAGTTGTCGCCAATAGTTTATAATATCAGGTACTTTGACCTTCGTTGAAGTAGTTTTCAATGGCTTACATCACCGAACCATTCCCGATGCTACGCTGGAGTTGTCGCCAACGATTTGCAGTGTCAAGGGTGCCTGATATCTCTACTAGGTATCACTATGACGAATTACACCCCTGAACAAGTTTGGATGTTTTTATTGCAATCAAGACCCACGGTTCATGGCACCGGACCATCCCTATGTTTTGACAAGGGCTGTTTTCAATAGCCTCTATCATTGACTTTCTAAACCCCATATCCTGGTTAATACCAATGACTTACATGTAGATTAGAAGTTTGATATCTGAATTTAGGATTTTAGGCCCTTTCCGCTCAATCGCGTAACACCTTTTTCTCTGATTTGACTTTTTAGCTACCGAAAACTCCATTGTAACTCAAATTGGATCGAGTCAAAGGGAGTGGGGAACACTCTAGGCAGCCGCAGGTAGACCCACGGCTACTGCGGGTTGACCCGCGGCTCCCACCGGGTATATATGCCCCCTCCCTTATCTTTCACAAGTTATTTTCAAGTTGAACCACACAAGAAATCCAAAACTTCTTCTTCAGATCTACTGAGTTCGGGATACTTTTTGCAAAATCCGTCACCATAAAAATGTTATGCACTATTCTGGTAACGTTTACATGTTTTCTTTTCAAGTTTTGAGCGTTAAAACGTTAGATTTCATATAGAATGCTTCTAAACACAAAGTAGTGAATATGCATGCTCATATAACTTGATAAAAATTATTCAACTTAGTAAATGTTAAAATTTTACCATGCTGAACGTATTGATGTGAAAAAAACTGACCTTGGAGACAGTCATTTGGCACCCTTTTTTGCTATTTTATTCATCCTATTTGAGGACTAATGAGCAAAGGTTTTCAAATAAAGCACACATGGTAATTTGGCTACCATGGTGGATTTAATTTTGATGTTTTTTCATGCATATGAGATGTTCATGTCTTTGGGTTGGTATGCTACTGAATGGCCACCTAGTCATGTCTATGTATGTGTGGACAGTCCATTTTACAAAGGAGACTCTGGCAAAAAATTTTCACGAGTCTAGGCATTTAATGAACATGAAATTTTAACTCTACTGTGAATGTATGTTAACACAATGCATGTATGAGGACTTAGATTATGCATGAAGCAATGATTTGAACTTAGTGAGCTTCAAGTTTAGAACTTAACTCACCATTTTTGAGGTGATTTGGAGGATTTTGTCCAGATTATGGATCCAGACCAACCGAGTAGTTCTCGTAGGGCCTTTGCAGGTGTGAGGAGGAGAGCTTCTGATGTTTCTCAGCCTCGCCTAGCCTGACAACCTTACCGGTTGACTGAGACAGTTATTCGCCCTAGCCGGGTTGAGAGGCTGGATGTTATGGACGAGGAGGAGGATGTTCCTATTACGGATCCTGCTCCTTCTTCGATTCCCCGTCGGGAGCTTCCAGCTATTAGCGTGATGATTCTAGATCTTCTGGATGATTTGAGTCATCACCCCTCGATCTATCTTCATGCGAACGAGGTAATAGTCGTTTCCATCTTTCTTTCCCCACTTTTGGGGCAAGGGTTTTGACCTTGATTTGCAATTTAATACAGGTTCCCGGCTTTACTCAACCCAAGAGGAACTGGTTTAACATTTATTCTCTGTTCCAGACCCTCCATTCAGAGTACCAGAAGATTGTCCATTCATGGGGCTTTGAGGCTTTCTTTTCTATCCCCACCGTCATTGCCCCTAGGGTTATCTGAGGGCTTTGTATGAGCGCTGGTTTCACCAGACCCAATCTCTCCATTTGCTAGATTATGAGGTGATGATGACATCGATGGATTGGCGATTCATTAATGGGTTAGAGTTTACAGGGGTGCCAGTGCCTTTGGTGGCTGACATTTCCCCGACTACCATTTGATTCCTTTTGGGAGTTCTGGCCACAACCCTTAAAGGTCAGACTGTTTGTACTGGTCCCTTGAGTGTAGATGCCATGAGTGGGGCTCTAACTGAGCCTTTGCCCGATGATCCGAGGGTTAGAGATCACATTCTTCGACGAATGTTCCTGATCATCATCAGGGGTTGTTTCCTAGAGGATAACTTCTCAACAATTTCTTTCGCTTTAGTCAGCGCCACTAGTGAGGTGGACTGTATTAGAGATTTTGACTGGGGCTCATGCACCTTTGCCTACTTCCTTATAGGGATGCGCCTACGCTCAGAGGGTGTGACGGAGACTTGGCTAGGCTTTTACCCATTTTTGTTAGTGAATATTTTCTCTTGATTTTTTTTTGATTTCCCCTCGTTCGGGTTGTCAGTTTTCCTGATTGAAGATATTTAATCTTTGTATTTTTAGTTTTGGGCCTATGAGATGCTCCGCTGTCTTCGTCCCATTAGCACATTAGGTCTGGAGACCTATCCACGGGGACATCGATGACATTACTCCACTCTTGCAGAGGTTCCTGTAGCCGAGGGATTTACTCATTCTCGTTTACAGTTAGAGTTATTGACAACCGATGTCATCACATAAGTTCCCTACTCTGAGGACTATTTGACAATAGGCTTTGAGGGTAGCTTCCCGACTGGGGTCGAGTATGTATTATCCACCTACCGAATTCCTCTCCTGACTGTCGGAGGTTGGGAGCTCTATTTAGGAGAGCTTGCTATCAGGAGCACCACAGTGGAGATACAAATTCCGTTCTTTCCTCCTGCCAGGAGACATTACCTTTTACACTGAGATTCTCTTGATAGGTTTAGATGGCTTCACTTTATTAGAGGGTCCCTTTACTCAGGAGGCTTTTAACCACTGGAGGTTCCCTCGCACCATTGGAGCTCAAACCCACACCACATAGTTTATGAGGATATAGTCATTGGGTCTGTTATGATGACAAACTAGATTGCTAGCGTCCGAGAGCTCACTCATTTGACACAGATTGACAATTTGACCTAGAGGTTGGACCAGACACATTTTTTTATTCGACATTTGGGCAGAGATCTATTAGAGGAAGATTCTTTTGATCCATCCAGCTCTGGTGCTGGCCCTTCAGATGGCCATATTCTGATAGTTTTACCGGTACAGATCCTCCTTTGTATCAACCTGGCATCCTTTATGGTAGAGATTTGGTGACTCAGGAGGAGTTACATCAGATGGATTGATTGGATGATGTGGACATCATTAATGTGCCCCATTAATCACTTAGATATTGGACTGATGTGCCCCATTTCTCGTTATATCTTTTGATAGGCCTCTGTTAGATATTGGGCGGTTGTGCCCCATTTCCCTGTACTTTTTATTTTCAGTTGTATACAAAGATGATGTATTAGATGATGATGTATTTAAGAATGTATGTATAATGCTTTATATCCCTTACATCATATTGTCATTTATAATTTTTATTATGATGCACGCATTATGTCATGGATATACATTCCTAGAGGTGAGTTTAGCATTGACACCTGGATGGTCTTATGATACGACTCTACAGATGTCTTCATCTATCGTTAGCCGGATTGAGCATACCCCACCCATATTGGTGGCCTCTTCTTTAAGATCCTGGAATGGCAGTTTGTCTCCCCCAGATTGGGTGATATTTGATCAGTTATTGAGGCACTCTATGACCCTCCTGACATTCCAGGTACCGTTGGGCTTTATAGACAGCATGATATCTTGTTGGATACTAGAGAGACAGGTCTTTAGATTCGACATCCATGAGTTGACTCGTACATTGGAGGAGTATGAGCGTCTCACCGTTTATGACCTTGACAGGCTTACGGCGCAGAGTTGCCCTGGACGAGATTACCTCGGGGTATGTGGTGTCTATAGATTTATTGATTTACCAATTTGGGTCACTGAACAACTTTCTACGACATTCTAGGGATTTTACCATTACTAAGGGTGAGAGGCATGTTGCCCGTGTTGATATTTTCTTAATGTGCATCGTGGCCTATTTGTATATGCCATTGTACATGGACCATCTGGACATTAGCCTGATTACAGTACTTCGTGCTCTCAGGGAGAGTTACACCATCTTGTCGATGATATTAGCAGAGACCTTGAGGTCGGCCATATTTTGCCATACCCATCCTGTGGGGTTTTTCAGAGGCAGTGACACCTTGTTGTATGTGTGGTTTATGACACACTTAAGATCGATTGACACATTTAGACGTTATGAGTATTGCTTTCCTCATGAGATAGTCATGTCTTATTCCTTTCAGCTAGCTGAGTGTAAAGATGCAACATCCTGGTTGGCTTTTCTGACAGGGATTGAGTATCCTTTTGCCATCTTGCCTTATATGGGACTCAGCTCTTCCTATAGCTTTATCACTCGTGTAGTTGGCATGAACTATCTTTCCCTGGTTGGTTTGAGTGGGGTGACCACATATTATCTATTGGCTATCATGGGACCGTTTGATCAGTTTTAGGATATTCATCCCTTTAACAGGGCATTTGATCAACGACTGTCAGCTCAGCTTTTGTCAGCAGAGGACTTGACCAGAATCTATGACTGCTGGACTCGTCGAGAGAGGGCTGATTTTTTGACTAGTCAACTAGGTCAATCTTCAGAGTATTCTGCATGGCTGGGGGCAGATATTGCATCGGCTATGGTTGTTCACTCAGAGCCGAGTATTGATTTTAATGACGAGGAGACTATTGAAGGCCCTGATTCTCCTATCGAGGATGAGCTATTTGCTGGTTTGACAGTAGCTCTGGTTGATTCCCCCAATATTCCTACTGCTATGGCTCCACCTTCTGTAGAGTATTTGGAGTAGAGGTTATATCTGATGACATTTATAAGGGATCAGGCTAGGGCTATGATGTTGACAACTCTTTTTGGTAGAGATGCTACTTTTACTGAGAGCAATGACGCCCGAGCTAGCAGGGATACTTCTTTTGTTGAGCGGGATACTACTTTTGTTGAGCGAGATGAGGCTCGAGCTACCTGAGACGCTGCCACTGCAGATAATACTACGCTTAGATCTCACACGGGTAACATTATTACTGATATGAGTTCATTCATAGATGAGCATGGTAGCACTATGTTGATGACCGTAGATCTTCTGGCTCACATGGATACCCTAGGGCAGGAGCTTATAGATTATTCTCTATCTTCTGAGAGGGATGCCATTTGGACTTGCTGGTCCGTTTATCTACAGGTTTGTAGATTAGATTTTATTTCCTTTTATAGACTAGGTTAGCCATTTTTGTCATGCACATGACACATTTTATATATCAAACAGTATTATATGGCAAGAAAATATATTTTGATTCACTTCCTTTTTAGACACGCCTTGTCACTTTCTTGATAGTTGCCATTTTCTTTATGACTTGCTATCTTAATGTATCTCTAACTTCTCCTTGATGGATTGACATTGAGATGTCTCAGGATCTTTTAGAATGGCGTTGATCTTTGGGTTTCCCATTTTTTGGTGTCTTAGGACTGGTCTTTGATGTGGTTGAGATTTAAGCAAAGGGTTCGGCTTTTCTCTTTGAGGGTTTGACCACACCATAGATGGTTGCCTATGTACTCCCATTGATGAGGAGAGATAAGGTCTACGTAGTTCCTACTTTGGTTTGAAAGGTTTGAAAAGTTGTATCTGGTGATCACAGATCCATTGAGAGGGTTTTATGGGTTTTGGTAAGGGTTGGACCGCACCATAGATGGTTGCCTATGTACTCCCATTGATGAGGGGAGGTCAGGTCTTTGTAGTTCCTGCTCTGTGGTTTGAGTCGTTGAGATTTTATGATTTTTTTAAGGGTTAGTTTGGTTTGACTGCACCGTAGATGGCTGCCTACGTACTCCTATTGATGAGGGGAGATCATGTCTTTTGAAGTTCATGCTTGATGAGCTGAATGGTTTGAGAAGTGTTTGTTTGGGTTAGACCGCACCATAGATGGCTGCCTACATACTCCCATTGATGAGGGGAGACTAGGTCTACATAGTTCCCACTATTTGCAGGGGTTTTTAAGATTTTGGTAGGGTTAGACCGCACCATAGTTGGCTACCTACGTACTCCCATTAATGAGAGGAGATCAGGTCTACGTAGTTCTCGCTCTTTAGTGAAAGCCTAGATTGACTTGATTGATTGATTCAATTTTTTTAGAACCAGGATGTTGGCTTGTAGGTGACTTCAGACATAATACCTTTTCACAGTGTTTGAATTAATGAGTTGGGGAAATTCTTCGCCATCCATTTCTTGCAATCTGAGGGCTCCTCCCGTCAACACTTCCTTCATTATTAAAGGACCTTCCCAGTTCGGGGCGAACTTTCCTTTAGATTGATATTGATTGGCAAGGACTTTCTTCAGTACCACATCATTTTCTTTGAATTGTTGTAGCCAGACTTTCTTGTTGTATGATTGAGTAATCCTCTGCTGATATAATTGACCATGAAAGATGGCTGTGACACTCCTCTCATCTATCAGAGATAATTGGTGGTACTGGTCTTGCAACCACTGGTCTTCCTCCATTTGAGCATCTATTAACACTCTTAATGACTCTATTTCTACCTCTATGGGGAGCACTGCCTCCATGCCATAGACCAATGAGTAGGGGGTAGCCTCAGTAGAAGTGTGCATTGACGTTCTGTAGGCTAGCAAAGTCAGATGCAATAAGTTAGGCCATCCTTTGTGATTGACGGACATCTTTTGCATGATCTTTTTAATGTTCTTATTGGCCGCTTCAACAACACCATTCATCTTTGGACGATAAATGATGGAGTTGAGATGTTTGATGTGGAATTTACTGCATAATTCCTCCATCATCTGGTTGTTCAGATTCTTGGCATTGTCTGATACGATGACCTCTGGTTGTCCATATCGATAGATGACATTGTTTCTGATGAAACCAATGATTACCTCATTGGTGACTTTGGGAAAAGAGGATGCTTCTACCCATTTAGTGAAGTAGTCAATCATGGTGAAGATAAACCAATGACCATTGTTGGCTTTGGGCTCGATTGACCCAATCACGTCAATTCCCCACATTAAAAAGAGCCATGGTGAACTCATATTGTGGAGTTCATTTGGAGGAGCGTGAATGACATTTTCATGAATTTGGCATTTATAGCATCTCCTGACGTGATCATCACAATCATCTTTGAGAGAAATCCAATAATGACCCGTTCTTAATATCTTCTTGGCAAGTAAAGGACCGCTCATGTGTGGATCACATACTCCACCATGGACTTCATCCATGAGTCTTTGGGCTTGGTCTTTATCTAGGCATCTTAGAAGGCCTATTTCTGCATCCCTTTTGTGGAGTGCGTCTTCGCTTAGATAGAATTTTATGGCCATTTTATGGATCCTCTTTCTTTTAGCTTGACTTTCCCCAGTGGGCGTAGATCCATCTCGTAGATACTCTTTGATGGAATGATACCAGGGGTTTTGGATGGGAGGCAGTTCATCCGATACTTCTCCAATGTAATTTCCATAGGCTGGTGCCTTCTGGTTTGCAAGTTTGATATTTGGGTTGCCTCTTCTTTCAGATATGTTGAAAAAGGAGGCCAGGGTTGCTAGTGCATCTGCGAAATCATTCCTGTTCCAAGGGATGTCGATGAAGGATATTTCTTCAAATTCCATAGCCATCTTGATAACTTGTCAATGGTAAGGCAGAAAATGTAATTCTTTGGTATGATATGCCTTAGTGGTTTGCTTGATGACTAACTTGGAATCCCCAAAGACAGTTAACCGTTTAACATCCATAGATTGGGCTAATTTCAACCCCATTATACAGCCTTCGTACTCAACTGTGTTGTTGGTGTTGACAAACTGCAATTTGATAGCAATGAGATATTGTTCTCCCAAAATAGATACCAGAACTGCCCCTGCTCCGGCACCTTCAATGTTAACAGCTCCATCAAAATACAATTTCCACGCTCTAACTGTATTTTCTTGATGGCTTTTTTGAATTGTCATTACTCCATCATCGGGGAAATACGTTTCCAAGGGTTTGAAATTCCCTGATGGTGCTTCGGCCAATTGATCTGTAATTCCTTGACCTTTGAGAGACTTTTGAGTCACGTAGATGATGTCAAATTGTTGGAGGATCAACTGCCATTTGGACAGTCGAAAATTCAACATGGGTTTGTTGAAGACGTGCTTTAGAGGATCCATGCGGGAAATAAGATGAGTTGTATGACCATGGAGATAATGTTGTAATCTCATGACGGCCCATGCTAATGCACAATAAGTCTTTTCATTCAAAGTATACTTTTGCTCGCCGCTGCTGATTCTTTTATTGAGGTAATAGAAAGCTATTTCCTTACTTCTATCTTCTTTTTGTTCCAGCATGCAACCCATAGCATTGTTATTGACTAACATGTACATAAACATGGGAACATTGTCCCTTAGAGGTACCAAGACGGGAGCTTTGACCAATTGCTTTTTGATGGAAAGGAAGCTTTTTGACACTTTTCATTCCACTTCATGGAGGAATTTTTCCTTAACAATTTAAAGATGGGCTCACACGTTGCTGTGAGTTGAGAGATGAATCTGCTGATGAAAATGATTCTCCCCAAAAATTCCCGTATTTCCATTTCTGTTCGGGGCACGGGCATTTCGGTGATGGCTTTAATTTTGGCGGGATCCAGTTCAATGCCTCTGTGGCTTATTAGAAATCCCAGCAATTTGCTTGACTTAACAGCGAAGGCACACTTGGTTGGATTCAGCTTCAATTTGTATTTGCACAATTGGTTGAAAAGTTTTTTGAGATGGTTGATATGGTCATCTTCCCTTCGGGATTTGACGATGATGTCATCCATATAGACCTCTATTTCTTTGTGCATTAAATCATGAAAAAGAGCCACCATGGCTCGTTGATAGGTGGCACTAGCATTGATAAGGCCGAATGATAACCGTTTATAACAAAAGGTTCCCCAGGGAGTGATGAAGGCTATTTTCTCCCGGTCCTCTTTAACAACTGTGATCTGATGGTTCCGAGCGTAGTAGTCAACAAAAGAATACATGCCATACTGAGTCGTGTTGTCTATTAGTATGTGGATAAATTGTACTGAGAAATTTTCCTTGAGATAAGCTTTGTTCAAATCTCGGTAATCCACGCATACTCATAGCTTCCCTTCGGGCTTAGACATGGGAACTATATTGGATAACCACTCAAGGTAGGTTGATACCATGATGATGCCGGCTTTGAATTGTTTAACAATTTCTTCTTTAACTTTCAAACTCCACTCAAGTTTCAATCGTCTAAGCTTCTGTTTGACTGATTTGAATCCTTCTTTAATGGGTAGGCAATGAATGACAATATCTGTAAACAAACTGATCATGTTCTAATGTGACCATGCAAACACATCCTGGAACTGGGTTAGTATATCAACTAGGTCTTTCCTTTGGCTTGGGGTAAGGTCTATGCCAATTTGTATTTCTTCAGGGTTTTCTGAGGTTCCGATATTGAAAGAGGTGGTTTGATTAAGGTTTGGTTTGGGTTTATCTTCAACCGATTCTTTGATCTCCTCAGGCACCTCATAGTTCTCTTGCTCAATCCCCATCAAGTCGAAGTCCAACTTTACATCACAGTTGTAGTCATTGTGGAGATTTGACATTCCATTAGCAAGGTTTGACAAATCCATCTCTGGAGTCCTGAAAATAAAATGCTTTCACTCAATATATGAGATTTTTTTATCATACAAAGTGTTAGCAAAAGCATGACAAAAGTAACTACTAGTATTGTGCAAGAAAAGTAAGCAGTTAATAATATCTACATAGCAGGGCAGAGGGATTTTCTTCCCTTTTTAACCTTTTTGACAGATGCAATGAGTTCCGCTCTAATTGCCTAGGGTCAAGTCCTTGTGGACAGCTGTGATGAAGGGGTAGTTGATATCCTCCTCTTTGATGATGACTATAACTGAGTTCATATTAGGGTCAGTATTTTCCTTTGATTGGTTTTTCGTAGCTCTATTGATGTGAGGGGTCAAGATTTGATCTTCTGAGTAGTCATCATCTGGGATATCACCGTTCATACCCTCAGTATGCACCAGAAAGTACATCTTTGATAACTGATTTTGCACTTCTTGTTTGAGTCTCTGATTCCTTTCCTCGCTTTCTGGGTCTGGATTTAGGACTTCTTTCCTACTAGGTGGTTTGGGCCTGGGAATTAGCATACCTGCCACGGAAACATGAATTTTCCTCAGAGGCCTTACAAATCCTACATCTGTAAGATTGGGTAGCAAAACTGTAAAGGAAGGAACCGATGGATGTTTGTGCGGGTTCCGATGATTTGATCAAGACGAATAGCCTAATCCAACCTTCCCTGTCTGGCTAGGAATTTGAACTGAAGTTCTGATTCCTTGATTAGTTTTCCTTAACCCTTGTCCAGGCTGGAAACCCAAGGATATCATTTCATGACTTTCCAACATTACCTCGATGGAAATTTTGGGCTTTAAAGCTGGGGCCCCGATAGGTTGATAGCGCGTGTTTCTTACCTCGAGGGCTTGAAAACTGATAGGCTCAACTCCTTCATTGAGTCTGATTAAAGGCATATCAAATTGGACATGGACAGGAAATTCTGGTTCAGCATTGACAGTGACCAGATTACCATTGATGATATATTTTACCTGTTGATGAAGAGTAGATGGAACGACTACTGCCATATGTATCCATGGCCTTCCCAACAACAAATTATATCCTGTGGTGATGTTGAGCACTTGAAAAAATATGTAAAAGGTATGTGGACCGATCTCCACTAGCAGTTCAATTTCTCCTATAACATTTCGTTGAGATTCGTCGAAGGCTCTTATGACTATGTGGCTGCTTTGAATTTTGTTGGGATTGATCCCCATTCTTTCTAATGTGGCATATGGGCTGATGTTCAAGGAAGATCCTCCATTTATTAACACACCTCCGACCACATATCCTAAAGACATCACTGCTATGTGCAATAGCTTGCGATGGACAGTCCCTTCGGGGGATATGACATCATCAGTAAAATATATCACATTGGTGTTGAAAATGTGATCTACCAAATGATGAAACTTTTCAGTGTCCACCATCTTTGGCAGGTGAGCTTCTTCCAGTACTTTTATTAATACCTTGCAATGATCTTCAGAAGAGAATACCAAGTCCAGAATGGATATCTGTTGAGGTGCTTGTTTCAAGCTTTGCACCACCTTGGCTTCATTATGCCCCATCTTGTGGAGGAATTCTTTAATTTTCTCCTTAGGAACTTTTCCCTTCTATTTGATTACCGGCTTCATTACTCGCCGAGGTAGATAGAACGGGTTTTCCTTTGATATCGCAGCAGTTTGATTTGAAGTTGATCCCTCAATCTCCCCATAGTTCCATGAGACTTTTTTCGGGCTGATGATAGTATATTGTGGTCTGAATGAAAATACCAATGGTTCTAGTGTAGCCACCTTCAAAGGGTTTTTCACTCTTTTGACCCTTATTCCTTGGATTACAAGAGATATTACAGATAAGTCTCCTTCAGAGGATATGATTGCTAAAACTTCCCTCCATCTCTGTATTCTTGGAGGAAATATCTTTTCTTCCTCAGGCAATGTAGTATCATTATCTGCCATTTGTAGGTCAACGCTGTCAATCATATTTTGGACGAGATGACGAAGTGCTCAGCAGCTTTTAATGCTATGACAACGAGTATTGGAGTGGTATTGACAAACCCCGGTAGCATCAAATCTCTCAGAACATGGATTGATTGGGGGTAGCAGTGCTATGATCTTCCCTTCGTTGATCAACATCTGCAGGATTTCTTCCATTGGTTGACCCAAAGGAGTGAACTTTCTTTGGTCCGCATAGTCCCAACGAGCCTGGGATATTACTTTCCTTGCAAGTTTTTCTTTCAAGGTTTCATTCTCTTGGGCTTGTAGTTGATTCCTTGTGATAAGGGAGAGGAGACTTGTATGCCCCTGACTGATCAGCTGCCGAGTTACTTGGTGCTGATATATCACCAGTTCTGCCAATTGATTAACTCGTTCATTGACATACTTCATTTCTCACTCTATTATAAATCCGAATTCTGAATAATCCCATTTATCAGAATTATCTTTGCTGGTTTTGGGAGAATTACCTATATATTTGAGGTAATTTTAACTTTCTCCACTCCCTCTGTTGATCATATTGACATTCTATTCCTTGTGTTGAGGGAGAGGGTTATCTTGCACATGTGGTTGTTCTGGTTTTGTTACCACGATCTCAGAATTGTCTATTAGATCCTGGATTTTATGTTTGAGGGACCAACAATCTTGGGTGCCATGCCCCGGAGCTCCAGAATGATAACCACATTTCTTGCTTGTATTAAAATTCTTTCCACTTGAATTGGCTAGAGGAAGGAGCTGGACAATTTTCTTCTATGCTGTCAGAACTTGAGTATATTTTCTAATGAGTCCCTTAAGGGTGTGAAAACTCTTTGGCATCTGACCTCTTCTGTGACAACCCGAGAATTTTGAATATTTTTAAAATTTTAATTTATTGATTTAAGGTTCAAAATTAGAACCTAGACAGAAAATAAGTGTATGCGTATGATATTTTTAAGAAGGAATTTTGAGGATTTTAAAATTCTGTGAAGGATTTAGGTAAATTATTCATGATTAAGGAAAACGTGATTATGTTCTGTGTATATGTGTACAGTATGTGGTTAAGGGTCAAGAGTTGACCAGATAATTGATATCTGTAACAAACCCTAAGTATATATATTAAGAACGTCAACGTTCGGTTAGAAAACCCTAGTGTTTAATAAGAAACCCTAGAAACCGGTTCTGAAAACCCTAATTTCAGTTCCGGGAATCCAAAAGCCTAATTCGGTGCATGAAACCCTAATCTGGGAATTTAAATGATTATTATATTGCATAAGTGTTATTTATTATAATATTAATTAGGGAAAAGCTTAATTATTAGCAAACCCTAATTTCACATTTTTGAAAACCCTAATTTCTGGGTTAGAAACCCTAATTTTATAATTCGGGAAAAACTAAGTGTTAATTTAGTGATTTAATGTTAATTAGAAAATATTAATCCTAATTTTATAGTTGTAAGTAATTAGAAAACCCTAATCTAATTACGAAATCTAATTTCTAATTTAGGAAAATTATTTTTTCTATTAGAAACCCTAATTAGTGGTTTATAAACCCTAATGACCAATTACGATCCTAATTGCTTAAATTAGTAATTTTAATTAGGAAATACTAATCCTAATTAGCAAGATTTAATTAGTGATTAAGAAATTTTAATATAATTAGAAAATTTTAATTATAATTTAGAAATATTAATTTTCTATTTTTGAAAACCGAAATTCGAAAATGTTAGAAATTAAATTACAAAATTAAGGGTTAAACCCTAAACCCTAAATTTTCCCAAACCCTAAACTCTAAGGGTTTGGTCAATTGTCCAAAATGACCATTTTAGAATTAAAATTAAATGGAAAATGACCATTGTGCCCTTATTGCATTCTTTAATAGGTTGGTGTATAAATCTTGCCATATATTTGGTTGGTGAGCAACTACACCTACTCCATGTGCCTTAAATCACAGCAATTCAGCCACATTGACAGCCATGTGCATTGCATTATCATTTATATAGATTAAAATTAAGAAAAAAGTCTCACTTTTATTTTTATTTTCTTCCAAGACATTCTCTCTCTATATTTTCGGATCTTAGAGTGAGAGAGTGTGAGAAAACAAGCCAAGATCATGTGATAACACACCAAGAACAGATCATGAGGATCAGAATCAGAATCAAAGCTTCAAAAGGTATATGAACCCTAATTTTTAAAATCTTTTGATTTGATGTTAAAAGTTGAAATTGGTTGGTTAGAAATGTGTTAGAGGGTGTCTTTTAATGATCTGGGTTGATGGATCATGGATCTATAACATCAAAGTGCACGAAATAGCATTTTTAGAAATCTGGAAATTTGGAAAAAAATGGCCTGACAGTCAAATGTCAGAGCCTCTAAATCTTTATGTGTTCGATATTTTGCCAGCTTAGATCTTGCTGTGATGTTGTGTAATGACCTTGAAACTTGATTTTTGATGTAGTATTACATGGATAATACAATCTTAATGCAAATTAGAAGCCCATAATCAACAAGAACATGGATTAAAATTCGATCAAACCAAGCCCTTCGAAGTCTGACATGAATTTCTGGGCTTGATGAAGAACAGGCCAAGAACACCTATAGCGACGGTTCTGTCGCTATAGGGCCCTTTAGGCACAGTTTATTATTATTACTTTTCAGAAATTAATTAAAAATAGAAAAAAATAGATTTTAATTATTAAAAATATTAAAGAAATTCCAAAAAATTATTTTAAATTCTAAAAAATAGTTTTTAATTATTTTAAGTATATTTCATAAATATTTAATCTTTTTGGAATATAAATGGTATTTAATTTATTTAATTACAAAATTAAATAAATTATTTAAAAATGGTTTTAACTCATGAAAAATCATGAAAAATTATATTATGGTAAAAGAAAATATTTTAAGTTATTTTTAATGACTTTTGATATTTTGTAATGAATTTCATTAATTAATTATTATTAATGGTAATTAGTTTATTTAATGAATATATTAAATAAATTAAGAAAAAATGGATTTAATGTTTTATAAATCATATAAAAATGATTTAAGTGTTAGAAAAATATTTTAAGTTATAAAATATAACTTTTGATATTTTGTCATAAAAATATTAATATTTTAATATTAATAGCAATTATCGGGTAATGCATTTAAGTGTTTAAAAATCATATTTAAATGATTTTAAGATATTAAAAATACTTTGATATATTATAAATATATTATAATATTATGACATGTATTTCATTAATATTTGATAATAAATAAATATTAATAATAAAAGAATTATGTGGTATTTAATTTATTTAAATACGTTTTTAATGATTGAAAATTCGCGATAAATGATAATAATTATGTGAAAATTATTATGAGACTTAGAAAAATATTTTTGACTGATATTAAAATTATCTGTGATAATTGTTAAGTGTTAGGCAGAGTTTAATTGAACTTAGACTCATAAAAGTCCGACTAAACCGTCGGGACTTTAGAATTTTATCAGAATCAAGATAGACTGTAATAGTTTGACTTGATACCGAGTCTTATGTGTGTTATAGACTGACAGGTTATGTGTTATGTGTTTAGGTTATTCTATGTTTATATATATAGTAATATTATACTGTGATGATATTATTCTAATATTGGAGATCTATATTACTAATATTAGGTCTTCGGATAAAGCGTTATAAATTGTGTTGCGGTAATCAACGGTTCAGGCAAGTTTGTTTTACTTAACTCTATTAAGAGTTGTATTTCATTGGATAAGCTTATGGTTAATCATTGCTGATTGCCATGTATAATTGTACTCTGTACATATTGCATGTATAAGTCAGGTATGAACGGTTGATCACCTTCATTACCAGTTGGTTCAGAAATATTTGTTCATGTTATATACTTGTTCAGTCATAAATTTGTTCCTACTAGTTCACAATTATATTGTTGAATTATAGCCAGCTTATTATTCAAACTCTTCAATCATGATATATCATTATATTGTTGAAATTAAACTTGCTGGGCAATCCTTATACTCAGCCTTGCTATATCATGATAAAACATTGCAGATTAAGGCGAATGCGTCGGATACAAGGAAAGGTTAAAGACAGTTCCAGCGTTAGGATATGTGTGCAGCTAAATTGTATAAGTATTGTATGTTAATATTGTTATATGTTAGAAAAGTTATGAAATGTGTATTAAGTTAGGGTTACTCGACCTTGGGGAATAGTGAGTATATGTATTGTATAAATAATTTATGTTTATATCTTCCGCAAATAGTAATAGTTGTATAGAATGATCGAACCGGATCCGAGGTGATTTGGGACCTGGATTCGGGGCCCTCACAGTTGGTATCAGAGTTAGGCAGGAATACCTGAGACTAATAATCTCGGTGATTAAGATAATTACTAACTCACATAGAGTTAGTTGGGTCGGTAAGATTCAAAGATAAATCTCAACGAGTTATAAGATACAGAGTTCCCTAACTCTGATAATAAAGTTGAACAGTAGTGGTGAATAGATAGAGTCTAAAAGACTGAAAGTGCAGTGATAGAAGATCGTAAAACAAAATGATCAAGACATAGAAATAAATCGTAACATATACGATGAGATCACCCCGTGATCTGATAAGGTGATAACAGGAAGAAGAGTCAATCTAATGATTGAAAAGTTACAACAAAGTTTGCTATGTGGCACTTGTACTATGAAATTGTACTATGAAAACTCATAAAAGAGTTATGGATTATGAATACGAGTTGAATGAAATTCGTATTGAGAAGGGTGATAGTTTTAGGTGAGGATTCAATTGAGGACTCATGTCGGCAGCTGAGTTGTATGATTCCTTGTATGGGCGGGAAATTGTACTTGGTGTAAAAACTACTTAGTTTCTGGCATTGATAATCATTGAAATGTTTGTGTCGTGCTATTTGCTACATGCATGTTAAGAGGGTGATTCCTTTCTCATGTGTATAACAGATAGATAGGTCATAGGTAGAGGATATAAGGTTAAGTACGAGTTCTTAAAACTCATACTTATGTGACATTCTTGACTCATAGTTATATGAAATGTTTATGAACCCCTCAGCGAACGGACGCCAGAGGTCAGACTAAGACAAGTTCTTAAACTCATATGATTGTGGCAAGTAAATGAACTCATAAGTGTGGTGTGACGAACTGGGTATAGTTGTGTGTAAACAGAATATTGAGGATAATAGGAACATATAGATTGTTAAGCAAATGATTACTAGTGAAGAAATAAGTTTTCCAAAACTCCTAGCTATGCTAGACTTCGAAATTTTGACTTCAAGCTAAATACGCACTATGTGCCTTTAAAATAAAATATGTAGACTCGTAATCATTTTTGAAACGGTTTAAAGTATAGTCTATGCTACTTATTTCAGCTAGACGTAAACGATTTGAAATATCAAAATATGTTTTAATTATCACTCATGTACCATGTAACCTGGTGCAGAGATGATAAAAATTTGATGGAGTTGTAAATACTTAGTGTGAATTTGATCTAAAATCGCTATTCCACTATTGTATGATGTGTTATGACAAAGTCATACAATGACGGCATCCTCAAACGGACTATTAATACAGTATGGTATCATGACGTCATTCTCGAAAATATTTTCAAAAAAATTTTAATTTGCCAACGGGGTTTGGCTACACTAAAATAATTCGATTGAATTGAGTTATTGATATGAGTCTATGCTATTCGATTCAGCTAGACTAATGTTATGAAAACTCTAAAGTGTTCATTGAAAGAAATTTCCCGACCCAAATTGTTTTGGTGTGGAATCCTATGATAAGTCTGAGGTGAACAACCCTGAAAATGGGGATATACTAATTGGATAAAATATTCCAATCTAAGAACGCATATAGTCGTTCCGATTACTAAGGTACAATGGATTGATCATCTAAAGTACCCGCATCGGTAGTTTACCTTCTTTGTGATTGTAAACATACTGTTAACCTTTGTACGGGGTAGAATACCATTTTCTTAATTGAAATAGGTAGCAGGTAGTAATACCTATAAACCTCAGTAGTTCATGGTCTATATGACCCCTCAGCACAAGTTGAAAACTTTTACTCTTGTGAGTGGTGTATTGGGTAGCATATGATGTTGAGTATGTATGGTGTATGGTGTATGGTGTATGGAGTAAGGTGTAAGGTGTAAGGTGTAAGGTAAATTTTGGAGACGAAATTTTTAGAAGAAGGGGTGAATGTGACAATCCGAGAATTTTGAATATTTTTAAAATTTTAATTTATTGATTTAAGGTTCAAAATTAGAACCTAGACAAAAAATAAGTGTATGCGTATGATATTTTTAAGATGGAATTTTGAGGATTTCAAAAATCTGTGAAGGATTTAGGTGAATTATTCAGGATTAAGGAAAACGTGATTATGTTCTGTGTATATGTGTACAGTATATGGTTAAGGGTCAAGGGTTGACCAGATAATTGATATCTGTAACAAACCCTAAGTATATATTAAGAACGTCAACGTTCGGTTATAAAACCCTAGAAACCGGTTCTGGAAATCCTAATTTCAGTTCCGGGAATCCAAAAGCCTAATTCGGTGCATGAAACCCTAATCTGGGAATTTAAATGATTATTATATTGCATAAGTGTTATTTATTATAATATTAATTAGGGAAAAGCTTAATTATTAGCAAACCCTAATTTCACATTTTTGAAAACCCTAATTTTTGGGTTAGAAACCCTAATTTTATAATTCGGGAAAAACTAAGTGTTAATTTAGTGATTTAATGTTAATTAGGAAATATTAATCCTAATTTTATAGTTGTAAGTAATTAGAAAACCCTAATCTAATTACGAAATCTAATTTCTAATTTAGGAAAATTATTTTTTCTATTAGAAACCCTAATTAGTGGTTTATAAACCCTAATGACCAATTACGATCCTAATTACTTAAATTAGTAATTTTAATTAGGAAATACTAATCCTAATTAGCAAGATTTAATTAGTGATTAAGAAATTTTAATATAATTAGAAAATTTTAATTATAATTTAGAAATATTAATTTTCTATTTTTGAAAACCGAAATTCGAAAATGTTAGAAATTAAATTACAAAATTAAGGGTTAAACCCTAAACCCTAAATTTTCCCAAACCCTAAACCCTAAGGGTTTGGTCAATTGTCCAAAATGACCATTTTAGAATTAAAATTAAATGGAAAATGACCATTGTGCCCTTATTGCATTCTTTAATAGGTTGGTGTATAAATCTTGCCATATATTTGGTTGGTGAGCAACTACACCTACTCCATGTGCCTTAAATCACAGCAATTCAGCCACATTGACAGCCATGTGCATTGCATTATCATTTATATAGATTAAAATTAAGAAAAAAGTCTCACTTTTATTTTTTTTTCTTCCAAGACATTCTCTCTCTATATTTTCGGATCTTAGAGTGAGAGAGTGTGAGAAAACAAGCCAAGATCATGTGATAACACACCAAGAACAGATCATGAGGATCAGAATCAGAATCAAAGCTTCAAAAGGTATAGGAACCCTAATTTTTAAAATCTTTTGATTTGATGTTAAAAGTTGAAATTGGTTGGTTAGAAATGTGTTAGAGGGTGTCTTTTAATGATCTGGGTTGATGGATCATGGATCTATAACATCAAAGTGCACGAAATAGCATTTTTAGAAATCTGGAAATTTGGAAAAAAATGGCCTGACAGTCAAATGTCAGAGCCTCTAAATCTTTATGTGTTCGATATTTTGTGTGTTTTATGATTTAGATCTGTTCTATGCCATGTGGTCTATGATCTGAAATTGAAAACAGGGTCATAGCATGTCTGAATTTCGTTTTATAGGTGGTCAAAAGGCGTTGACCGAGCATGATTTCTGGAAATCTGGAAAACCCAGAAACCCAGAAAGTCTGACAGTGATTTTGCAAGCCTTGATCTTGCTTGTCTATTATTGTTTTTGTCACGTTGTTGTCTTGTAGTTGTAGCCTGACATGAGGACTACTTGTTAAAACCTATAGTATACCCAGATCCTTAACAGAAACGGTGTTATAGCCGGTCAAACAAGGGTTGACCATCACGACGGATGAAGATTCAGGGTAACCCAGATCTTCATCAGCCGAGTTTTCTGTCAGAATTTGACCAGCCTTGATCTTGCATATGTGTTGATGTTTTTATGATTTGATGTTATGTAATTATACCCTGTCATGTGTTCTACAAGATTAACTCACTAGATTACACAAACCAAGCTGGGGATGTGGATATTAAAATGACCAAAGTAGCACCCACGTCTGTTCTTCATTTTCTGGAAAACCCAGAAAATGAAGAACAGCGTTGTCAGACATTTTGCCAGCTTAGATCTTGCTGTGATGTTGTGTAATGACCTTGAAACTTGATTTTTGATGTAGTATTACATGGATAATACAATCTTAATGCAAATTAGAAGCCCATAATCAACAAGAACATGGATTAAAATCCGGTCAAACCAAGCCCTTCGAAGTCTGACATGAATTTCTGGGCTTGATGAAGAACAGGCCAAGAACACCTATAGCGACGGTTCTGTCGCTATAGGGCCCTTTAGCGACAGTTTATTATTATTATTTTTCAGAAATTAATTAAAAATAGAAAAAAATAGATTTTAATTATTAAAAATACTAAATAAATTCCGAAAAATTATTTTAAATTCTGAAAAATAGTTTTTAATTATTTTAAGTATATTTCATAAATATTTAATATTTTTGGAATATAAATGGTATTTAATTTATTTAATTACAAAATTAAATAAATTATTTAAAAATGGTTTTAATTCATGAAAAATTATGAAAAATTATATTATGGTAAAAGAAAATATTTTAAGTTATTTTCAATGACTTTTGATATTTTGTGATGAATTTCATTAATTAATTATTATTAATGGTAATTAGTTTATTTAATGAATATATTAAATAAATTAAGGAAAAATAGATTTAATGCTTTATAAATCATATAAAAATAATTTAAGTGTTAGAAAAATATTTGAAGTTATAAAATATAACTTTTGATATTTTGTCATAAAAATATTAATATTTTAATATTAATAGCAATTATCGGGTAATACATTTAAGTGTTTAAAAATCATATTTAAATGATTTTAAGATATTAAAAATACTTTGATATATTATAAATATATTATAATATTATGACATGTATTTTATTAATATTTGATAATAAATAAATATTAATGATAAAAGAATTATGTGGTATTTAATTTATTTAAATACGTTTTTAATGATTGAAAATTCGCGATAAATGATAATAATTATGTGAAAATTATTATGAGACTTAGAAAAATATTTTTGACTGATATTAAAATTATCTGAGATAATTGTTAAGTGTTAGGTAGAGTTTAATTGAACTTAGACTCGATAAAAGTCCGACTAGACCGTCGGGACTTTAGAATTTTGTCAGAATCAGGATAGACTGTAATAGTTTGACTTGATACCGAGTCTTATGTGTGTTATAGACTGACAAGGTTATGTGTTATGTGTTTAGGTTATTCTATGTTTATATATATAGTAATATTATACTGTGATGATATTATTCTAATATTGGAGATCTATATTACTAATGTTAGGTTTTCGGATAAAGCGTTATAAATTGTGTTGCGGTAATCAACGGTTCAGGCAAGTTTGTTTTACTTAACTCTATTAAGAGTTGTATTTCATTGGATAAGCTTATGGTTAATCATTGCTGATTGCCATGTATAATTGTACTCTGTACATATTGCATGTATAAGTCAGGTATGGACGACTAATCACCTTCATTACCAGTTGGTTCAGAAATATTTGTTCATGTTATATACTTGTTCAGTCATAACTTTGTTCCTGCTAGTTCACAATTATATTGTTAAATTATAGTCAGCTTATTATTCAAACTCTTCAATCATGATATATCGTTATATTGTTGAAATTAAACTTGCTGGGCAATCCTTATGCTCACCCTTGCTATATCATGATAAAACATTGCAGATTAAGGCGAATGCGTCGAATACAAGGAAAGGTTAAAGACAGTTCCAGCGTTAGGATATGTGTGCAGCTAAATTGTATAAGTATTGTATGTTAATATTGTTATATGTTAGAAAAGTTATGAAATGTGTATTAAGTTAAGGTTACTCGACCTTGGGGAATAGTGAGTATATGTATTGTATAAACAATTTATGTTTATATCTTCCGCAAATAGTAATAGTTGTATAGAATGATCGCACCGGATCCGAGGTGATTTGGGACCTGGATTCGGGGCCCTCACATCTCCAACCTTTTGCAATGGAGGATTTGAGGATTGTGCTTGAAAAGGAGAATGATTTTTCCTTTGAATGGGCGAGTTTTGATTGCCTCTTTGAGTTTGTCCTTGCAACACCAAGGATACATTGGTTCTTTCTTTTTATGAGCCCTCCGAGGGTTATTTCCATAATTTCCAGCTTGAATGTGCTCGGCCACAGCTTCTAAAGCAGTGAGGTTTTTAATCTTCCTCGACTTTAACCCCATCTCAGCAATTTCTCCGTGTTTGATCATTTTTGAGAATGATTTTCCTATGCATTCTAGGACCCTTACATAAAATAGAGCTTCTTGTATGTCAATGAAGGTTATTACTATCTTAGTTTTTGTCATGGATGGGATTACTTGAGCAGCCAGATGCCTCCATCTTTGGGCATACTCTCTGAAAGACTCAGTGTTCTGTTTTTTGACTTTAGTAATTTGATATCTATCTGGAGCCATTTGTGACTAGAAACTGTATTGGTTTAGAAAAGCATGGGCTAGTTCTTCCCAGCTATGGATTTTGGAATTGTCCAATCTGGCATACCATGTTCTGGCTTCTCTAGTTAGACTCTTTTGAAATAACTGCATTCTCAAATTTTTCATCCTCGACATAGGATCCGAGTTCTCCAATGAACACTTTTAAATGAGTGTAAGGATCTCCCAATCCGTCATATTTTTCAAAATTAGGAGTTTTGAACTTGTCTGGATAATGAACCCTAGGAAAGATGCCAAGGACTGAATAAGTCACGTTTCCATACGCTTCAGTCCCTTTGATTGACCGGATGGTTTCTTCCATTTGTTGGACTTTCTTTCGAATATCACCAGTTTCTTGATCTTCTTTAAGATTTGTGATTTTAGGGGTTTTGTTGGATTTTTCATGGATTAGAGATTCAAGTATCTGTACTTCCTTTTCCTTTTTGTTAGTACCCTGGATTCCTCCCTGTGTAGGGGATTCTATTTGAGTGGGTATTTATGGACTCTGAGTCTGTTTGTTTTGTTCTTTCAAAAAGACAACTAATTCTGCTATTTGATTTCTTAGTCCCTTGAACTCCTCTTGAGAAACATGAGTAGATTAAGGTTAGGCACTTGTAGCCATGTCTGAAGGTGGGCTTAATGCCTTTTTGGACTTTGAATGGATAACGGGACCAATTGTTTCCCCACAAAAAGACTATGTAGTTTAGTCTGGGTAAACATTTAGAGTCTGCATGCTATGCAATGTGTCTGTTTTAGGAGTTTTTTAATGTTTTCCTGCAAAATAGATGTCAGTTATTTTGATGACAGGATATCATGACAGGTTTTGATAGGGAAAGGAATTCATATTTACATCTTCCTTTATATTATATGTAATTAGGATTTACATGGAATTGTAATTTACATTAAATGGAATTGAAAGGAAAAGGCATGAAGAGACTTTCCTTCGCATTTGGTTTATTAGAGGCTGGCCTATCTTAGGCTACTCTCGCGACTTTTTGGCATGAAGGTTCCCAGATTATCACAATTTACTAGATGAGAAGTTAATCCGATCTTTTAATTGGATTAAATATGGGTGGTGCCTTTCTTGAGCCTCACGGGATTAGTCTCCCTTGAGTCCAGTAATCAAACACCGACGGATTTGCCTCCTGGTGGAGGAATCACACAACATACATTCACATATAGCGTGTCATACCGTATGAAAATGATGACATTGTGCGAATCACCAATACAACATGCAAATATTGTGTGAGGCACTAAAGTGCGATAAATAAAGCATCCATTCACATCCATTCAATGTAAATACATCATTCACACACAAGCAGATAAGCAAGGTTTTTTTTAAAAAGTTTGAAATGCGACTTAAGCCCTCTACTGTCCCTAGCAGAGTCGCCACTTGTCGACGTCGGGAAAAATTTCCTCTTTTCTTTTCTACCCTTTATGTTCTCTATGTTGAGTTTTGTTTGAAAATGCGAGTATAAAAAGAGTCCGACATAAAATGTCGACGATTTGAAAATTCAGAGTCGCCAGTTGACAGTTTTGAAATGGTTGTACCAACTCAAACGATTTTGAAAAGGTTTACACAAAGGACCAATGGTTGGACTCTATTTAACAGGCCTTGGAAACTGAGATTCACAAAGTTCGGGGCCTTGATTAAGCGAGGGGAAGGTGTTAGGCACCCCTCGACTTCCATAAAAACACGGTTACCGCAACTTTTCAATTCCATAATTTATCTAAAGTGTGTGTGTGTGTGTGTTTATTAGGCCTAAGTGCAATTATTTGGAAGTGGTGCTATGCCTCGTTTGCACCTATATACAAAGAGTTTTATTTGTATAAAAGTTCAATTTTAAGCAAGATATAACAATATTATTTTGAAAATAGATTTTTAAACCCTTATGCTCAATAATAATTGAGGCCTTTGATACTTCCATTTTATTTCGTATTCGGCTTGATTTGATTTTATATTTGAAATGCGAAATATCTTCGAGAAAATAATATACATAGCAGTGTCGGGCTCCTTATGGGCAAGAAAGCCATATAAGGATGTCCAAACACCATAAATAATTTAGAAGTTGGTTGCACAGCTGAAAAGGGTCTATCATGGGAACCAGATCTAGATCCGTTAGCTGGATCTTAGACCTCGTGGTTCGTAGGCTCACATGATTGATTAATATTTACAAAAACTAGAAAGAAAGCTAGATTTAAATAAATCTTAGCTATTCTAGCTCAACGGTTCCAGTTTAGCAACTTTTGAACCGGTTAAAAGTTAGATATGGCTAGATTTAGATAAATCTAGTCCATAAACTGGAATATTAAGAATTTACATTGAATAAACAGTTAAAACAAATATTTAAAAGTAGTAAGCAGTAAGCAATATATATATATATATATATATATATATATATATATATATATATATATTTGCACCCCAAACTTAAAAAAGTGTCTAAGTACACCCCAAACTTCATTATACGTAACAAAACACACTTTTTTTCACTTAACCGGTCAAAAGTGTCTGGCTAAGGCCGTAACACAAGTTTGGGCTGCAAATTATCTTTTAGTCTTAAAAATTGGCAAAAATAATTAATTTTAAATAAAATCATTTAAAAATAATTTATTTTAAATAAAATAATTAGTTTTAAAAATAAAAATAAAATAATTAATTTTAAAATAAAATAATTAAAATAATAAAATTAAAATAAATATTTAGAATTAATGATTAATAATTAATCATTAACTTGTAAAATAATTATTTTATTTTTATTTTTAAAATTAATTATTAATCATTCCAGTTAAAAAAATTATTTTTGCCACATAAAAAAAAGAATTTTGTAAAAACAAAATTTTTAAAAATAGATTTTTTTTAAAACAAAATTTTTCAAAAACAGAATTTTATTTTTCAAGTTAAAAAAATTATGTTTTAGTTTTTAAAAAATTTGTTTAAAAAAATTTTTCTGTTTTTACAAAATTCTGTTTTTAAAAATTTTGTTTTAAAAAAAATTCTGTTTTTAAAAACAAAAATAGAATTTTTTTTAACTTGTAAAATAAAATTCTGTTTAAAAAAATCTGTTTTTAAAAATTATGTTTGTACAAAATTCTGTTTTTAAAATTTGTGTTTTAAAAAAAATTCTATTTTTAAAAATGAAAATATAATTTTTTTAACTTGTAAAATAAAATTCTGTTTTTAAAAAAATTTGTTTTAAAAAAAATTTGTTTTTAAAAATTTTGTTTTAAAAAAAATTCTGTTTTTAAAAACAAAAACAGAATTTTTTTTAACTTGTAAAATAAAATTCTATTTTTGAAAAATTCTGTATTAAAAAAAATCTGTTTTTAAAAATTTTTTTTTACAAAATTCTGTTTTTAAAAATAAAAACAGAATTTTTTTTATGTGGCAAAAATGATTGTTTTACAAGTTAAATTTTTTTTTAACCGGAATGATTAATAATTAATTTTAAAAATAAAAATAAAATATTTATTTTTCAAGTTAATGATTAATTATTAATCATTAATTCCAAATATTTATTTTAATTTTATTATTTTAATTATTTTATTTTAAAATTAATTTTTTTATTTTTATTTTTATAACTAATTATTTTATTTAAAATTAATTATTTTGAAATTATTTTATTTTATTTAAAATTAATTATTTTTGCCAATTTTTAAGACTAAAAGATAATTTGCACTCCAAACTTGTGTTACAGCCTTAGCCGATCACTTTTGACTGGTTAAGTGAAGAAAGTATGTGTTTTATTACGTATATTAAAGTTTGGGGTGTACTTAGACACCTTTTTAAGTTTGGGGTGCAAAAGTAAATAGAAAGTAAAGTTTGGGGTGCAAATTGTCTTTTAGTCATATGTGTGTGTATATATATATATATATATATATATATATATATATATATATATATATATATATATATATATATATATATACACACAGAAAGGATCAAGAGCATAATTCTTAAATAGCATAATGCCTTAAGTAGCATAATTTTATCAAAACGACGCCGTTTTATAGGGACGCGGTGGCATTTTTGTAAATACCATGACACCGCGTATTTATAAAAATGCCACCGCGTCCCTATAAAACGGCGTCGTTTTGACAAAATTCTGCTACTTAAGGCATTCTACTATTTAAGAATTCTGCTCTTGATCTTTCCTGTATATATATATATATATATATATATATATATATATATATATATATATATATATATATATATATATATATATATATATATAGGGGTGGGCAATTGGTAAATACCGGTCCAAACCGAACCAGTACCGAAATCGGCCAAATTTTGATACCGATATAGGTACCGGTTAGACCGGTATACCGAATTGATTTACCGATTCGGTACCGATTTTTACCAAAATTAATATAATTATTATTTTTATTATTATTATAATTATTTTTATTATTATTATTATAATCATTATTTTATTATAATAATAATAATAATAATAAAAAAAATTAGAAAATCGGTATATACAAATTCGGTTCGGTAAAATCGAACTATAAAAAGGCCGTACTGAAACCGATACCGAAGAATATACTGATTTTTTTGTACCCAAACTGGACCGGTTCTTTTTGTACCGAACCGGCAGGTTCAGTCCAGAAAACCGAAAAAACCAAAAAAATGCCAAGTCCTATATATATACTGTAGAAAGCTTCAAATCTGAAAAAAAATCTTATAGTGGGTTGTCAAGAACACTTCAGACCTCTTTTGGAGCTTGAAAACTCGATTTCCACCGGTTAAAATTTGATATATTGTAGAATATGTGACTACAAGTATTTAGAAAGAAAAATATCGAACTTTGGAACACTCTATAAGAGGTTAAGAGCTGAAATGGACAGAGTTTTCTCTCTTTCTTCTTTTTTTTCTTTTTCTTTTGGCTGATGGGGGAGTCTATTTATAAACCAAGGTGGTCACGGGTTAACCCGTGACTGTCCCGGGTCTACCTGCGGCTCCCTGGGTTGCCTCGGGCCCCGTTGTCTCGAAGTACATGCTCTCGGGCCAATGCACTGTCCACTCGAACCTTCATAACTTTCAATCTGGGAATCCGATGGAGGCGTGCTATACCTTTTCGGAAAGCCCTTGATGAGAGCTACACAATGATATGGGATTTGACATTTTCTGAATCCGGGAAGATGGGTCCATGACCAGATCTTCAAGTCTTCGTAGTCTATCCGTTGAGCTATCTTGTGTTGTTTTCACTCGGGATTGATGCTATGGTTCTGCATGACTTCTTTTTGTAGTGATTTGGGTTAATTTGATGTTGAGTTGGCAAAATTACTATTTTACCCCTCCCGAGTTGGTTCCGATCTAGATGCAGTTATAACCGTCTTTTCTCAGGGTTGTCTCTGAGATTGGACTGTTGTTGATTCCTAACAGTCCTCAGGGTTGTCTTTGAGGTTGGTTTGACCTCCCAGGGTTGTCGCTGGGTGTTGAACTTGATCCCCTGGGGTTGTCTCCGAGGTTGGACTTGATCTTCTGTTGTTGTCTATGGGGCTTGACTTGATCTCCTGGGGTTGTCTCCGAGGCTTGGAGTGTGATCTCCTTGGTTATCTCCGGGGCTTGGTGTTTGATCTCCCGGGGTTATCTCCAGAAGATGAATGACGATTCTGCCCTCCTGCATGGTTAGTAACATGAATGTAAAATTTTGAGAGTCTACATGTATATTAAAAGGTATGCTTGGGTGTCATAAGTTATATATGGAGATAATGAATGATCAATAAAGAATCTACCGCTTCTAGTAAAAAAAGAGAATGTCCTATGTGATTCTGTAAGAACCGTGAATTTCATGAATATATATTATTCTGTAGCCTATATCCTCATTGCGTGAACTTGAGCTGCTACAAATCCATAGTGATGATGGCTATGAATTGGCAGTTGACCAACTCCTATATACCCATTGTAAAGCCCCGAAATCCGGTCTATCTTCACACCCGAATTTCGTACGTCAAGAGTACATCATTCATCCAACATACATCATTATATACTGAAATATAACAACATACATTCTCAAATCCCAGGTTCTAAAAACCTTATAACCTCTTTCATTACAAATAATAAAAAATACGTTATTCATTTCATCTTATAAGAGTGACTTTTATCCGCCACCAAGGATACATAACGGTTCATTAAACTAGTCTATTGTTCAGTTTCATCTTTCTATATTACAAGTCTTTACTTGATCTTCTCGCTCATTCACATTCTGAATGACACTTCATCTGGATATCGTCAGCTTGATCTTTATGGGATCCTTAAGTTCTTATAACATCGCTGAAAATATTTTTCATTTAAAGTAAGTGTGAGCATTCAATTGTCTAGCAAGTCATAAAAGTTGAACAAACAACTTCAAGAATTCAAACATTCCTTTAGAACTTCGATAACCGAACAAAGGTTATGAAGTAACTTGAATAATAGGAATAATCTCGATTCCTATCATTTTAAAATAATATTCACTTTTACTTTGAAATACTTTCAATTTTCTACCTTTTTCATACACATTCTGTTTGGCTAGAATCATTAGCACAAAATTAATCAATAACAGATCATGTAAAATAGAGCATTTTCTTATTGAACAGTTTAATCACAGAACAGTTCATCTCATAGAAATAACGAAGTGTTCACATTGTGGCTCAAGGCCTCATACGTTCTACCACCTTGTACAAATATCGCACATTTGCACATAGACATAACTTCTCAAGTTCAACATCTAAGAAGTTTAAGAAACTAGCATTCATTTAGAATATGAATGAAGTTAGGAAACTTTGCCTTACGCACAGCTACCACTTACGCTGAACTTCTCATTCCAATTCCTATATAACACATAAGGAAAAACATAAACACCAATTAGTCATATATTTGACTTACGCATTGGTTTACTTAACTTTACTTCTTAGGGTTTGCGTTCTTGCAATATAAGTTTACGCGACTAACTTCCTTTACCAGTGTACGCTTCATGACATACGGAGATGTCTTACTCAAAACGTTCATCATCTTTGATGATTTACATTCTTATCTTCTTCTTATTACTTCTCTAGGACTCATCACACATCGCTTCTCTGCTAGTAGTCCATATGGTACTTTGAGTGGTTTCCCACAAACAACCAACAAACAAGTTCCCGTCTCATCTACACTACCATCACAATGATCGGTTGCCAGTTTCGTATATACCTCCTCTCTCTGAAGGAATTGTTTAGCCCAACTCCCATATGTCAACCATCAAAGGTTACGATTGTACCATAACCTAACTTATCGTAACTTATCCGAATCATTAAACTATAATGTTCGTTAAGTCAATTTCTTATTCCTTACGACTTTCTGGCAACTAAATGCCATACCTCATGATTCACTCTTTATCGTCCAAGTCATACAGTCTTTTGTATACTCAAAGCGATCATTTAAGTTAATCATTAACTCGGCTTCGTTACGTTAACGTCATTGTCTTAATTTAGTTCTTTACCATTCATGGTTTAATCATTGATCTTCATTATCTTACGGTCAAACCATACACGGGGTGTAGGTTCTATCCGTTTAGTATTTGCGTACACTCAACCTTCACGTCGGTTAAAGTGTTCAACGCTTACATTTCATTCTAACATTCTCTATCTGAATCACTATCGACTTTCATTAATCTTATTACCGTTCGTTACGGCTTTCTTGATACCATTCGTATCTTACGTAATACTCTCGTTATCCATTACATGAACCCCATGTTCATTACTCGTTCTTAGTGTCGAAGCAATACTGATTGTTGTATGCTAAGACCGATCGTTCATCGCAACAACGTTGCGTTCATGCAACAACGCCGTGTTCACCGCGTCTATACGCTTTACACTTATCTCTCATTACCACGACCTAACATTAACATGTTATTCATTACCTTTGTCACTCAACGTCTAAGGAATCACAATCATAGCAATCCCCCAAGTTTGTTCATTGCGACTACGGTCCCGGGATATCAGTTATGTAATCTATCGCTTAAATTCTCTGTCTTTTAATCTAGTTTAATCTTTCTGTTCAACCTTTAGTAAAGGTTTAAATGACTTGATTAAGTGTTACATTAGTTGAACATTATGTTCTTTATCTTCCCTTATGTTTCCCCCAAGAGCTGAGTAATTAAAAACTCCTCTCTGGATTTTTCCCTACACCGGCGCTACGGCGCCACTCTTCCTTCTATCTCTCGCGCTGCGGCGCAAGCCTATGACACCTCTTCTCCGTGGTCTGGCGCTACGACACCAAACTCTTCCTTCTCTCTTGCACTGCGACGCGAGTTAGCAGTGAACAATCTCCCGGCCTGGCGTTGCGGCGCTGCCTCTCAAGGCATAGTTGGCACTGCGGCGCCGAACCTAAACCCTAGAAAATTTTTTAAGTCTTGCATCAAGTTTGAGACGCGTACTTTATGATCTCGTATCTTCTTCGTTATAACTCAGAATGAGGTTGTTCCAAAGCCATTCTTTTCCTTATCTTACGTACTTCAATACCCCTCAGATAGAACTTCGTTATGAATCTGTTAACATGCCATTCGATTGACTTGATCTTTACCCTTCGTTCATTTTTACGCTTTTAATGTTCTTCGTTCGTTCGTCCGTAATTCGGTCATCCGAACTCGGAACTCGTTCGTTCTTAAGTCCACAACTCACATTTTCTACGTTCTCTTACTTTCTTATGAAACCCTACACCTTCGGGTTCATTTACTAACTTTCAAATTCTCGTTCGTCTTTTACGAAATTTTCACCATAACTTCGTTATAGCTAAGTTTTAATCCGTTCTTCATGAATGTTTCTACCGTTCCTAACCAAGCAATTAGCAACTAACTTATATTCAATGGTTTTAAACTTGTCCATCAACAACAATTATACTACGATGGTTTTAAATTTGCCCATCAACAACGTTCTTTGTGTTCTTCACGTGTTCTTCGCTCGTTCTTCATTTTTAATAGATATTTTGGACTACAAATTCAATTTTTCTTGGAATTTAATGTTAAAAAACACCATTCCTTACTTATTTCACCTACTCATTCATATAATCCACTCGAATCGTTATAATTCATTACGAATCTTATATTTCCTTAAGAAATTTACAAACTAAACTTCAAATTCTTATTTCTTCTTTTCTGAATGATTTCAACCATATGAAATCATTCCTAACATTATTTACTTCTTATTCTCATCAAGTTATATTTTTAAACATAGAAACTTAAAGAAAACTATATAAAAGTTAGGTTTCGAATTACCTTCCTTCTTTAATCTCCTTCCGTCGGACAAAGTTTACTCACGAGCCAACTTTTCCTCTTCCTTTCCTCTTCTTCGTCCCATCTGAAACCTCTCTCTCTCTCTCTCTCTCTCTCTTTCTCTCAAGTTGTAGGATTTTCAAAATCCCAAATAAATGAGTTAAGCTTCCTATTTATAGAAAACTAAGGCTAGGGGCGTTTTAGTCATTTCGCCCCCGAACCTCCTTACTATTCACACCTCCATACTATTCCCACCTCCTCAATACTCTTCCTTACTATTCACAAAACTTCCCTTGGAAGTTTTGTGGTTCTGTCTTTTGGGTTTCGTTCGACAGTTCGAAAACTGCAATTCTCGAAATCCAAATTTGTTTGGATATTTCGTCTTTCCTTTACCGATTAACTTTTACGTATTCTTTGAATTTCTAAAAAACTAAAAAACACTTTTTGATGTTAAGCATTTTCCTTCACGTTTTTCCCTAACGTAGCTAAATGAGTGAAAAGTACATAGCAGTACTTTTCGTCGTTTTTATTTCGTTCGATTTTTACACATTTTTCGAGAAAAACTTTTATCTGCTTACTTAACTTTTCACGATATATTATCGTCAAATCTTTCGACGGAATGTCATTTCGACATACCGAACTCTCGAAAAGGCTTAGGTTGTTCAAACCCTAACCCTTAGGATTTCGTCGAATGAATAGTGCCTATTTCGTCTTTTTCCCTGGAAATATTTTTATTTCCGGAAAAATTTTATTTTCGTCTTGAAAATTCTTACTAGTTCAATCTAGCTCGTAGCCAAAATACTCCACTATTATAATCATCCTAGGCTATCGAACGATTAATAAACACATAGCACATAATATTATTAATAAAAATTCCTTTTATTAATAACTAATTCTTTAAATCTTAATTTTTGGACAATCCAATTTTCCGGGTTGTTACACCCATTGTTTTCTTCCATTTTCCATTGATTTAAACCATAAAACAAAGCCATGAACTGGGCAACCATTTCTCTATAAATGGCAACCAAATTATTCATTTCTCAGTTGCTAGAATTTCACTAATAAGTGCATTAGAGAGTGTGAGTTGCTGAGCATTGAGGGAGTATAATCAGAGAAGTGAGGGAATTCATTTAAGCTTCAAGAGGTATAATTTCTAACTTTTTGTTCTTAAATTTGAATTTGTCAAATTCTTACTATTTTCAAGAATTCTCTGTTAATTGATATAGAATATCATGCCATTATGTTGTTTGAGTTTGTTTGCATGTCTAGGAGCTTTGTAGTTGTTCTGGTTGCAGGTTTAACATCATGTATGATGAGGCTCTACAGAAGTAGAGCCATACTTTTTGATTCTGCTAGAAGTGGCACGGTCGTGCTACTTCTATAGTATATGACTGCACGGCCGCGCCGGCTGCCAGTCATGAATACTGCTTTTGTCATCTTGTGTTATTCTGAGCACACTGTGATAGTTAGAATATGCATATAAATAACCTTAACATGTGGACTGAGGTTGCTATGTATATAGTAAGCCATGATTAGTTTGTTTTAGTTTGGATATTCAAAGAAGGCTTAAAGATTGGAAAACTAGAATTTGTGTACATGAAGTAGTATATAGTCTGACCTTGTGAACATGTGTAAATAACCTAGATATATACGTAAATAAGTCTAACATAAGGCATAAGTTTGCTTCATGTATAATAAGTTTTGCTAGCATGGTTTTAAAGGATTTTCTAAAGGAAAACTTGAAGTTTTGAAAAACAAAGCATGAGGAACATTGTGCCTTTAAGTTCTGATCTTTCTAGCCTATGTAAATGACTTGAGTATGTGCACAAATGAGTATGAAAGTATGATTTATACTTATCTTTCATGCTTAAATAAGTTTTACTGATGGAGACTTAAAGTTTCAAAAACAAACTTGATAAACTATATACACTTTGAGTTAAGATTTGTGAGCATGCTTATGTGGTCTAACATGTATATATGGGGATGTGATGTATAGTAAGTGAAGTAGCTTTGCATGCTTGGTGATTTAACATGAGATTATCAAAAGAAACTTTAAAATTAGTTTTGTCATCAACTACTTTATAAGTATTCTAGTATGTGACATCATGGTTAGGTGTGTCATGCATATGGACATGACTAACACAAATACCTAGCTAGTCATTGCATTGTAAATAGTTGAGCATGGAAAATGACAAGTCTAAATGATGTAAAACTTCATGACCTGAAATACATGACTAATCTAATGTATGCATGTATAGTTGAGATCTATTGACCACGTAGCATGTGTATAACGGCTAAACGTAAGAGAATTTGTGAATTGAACACTAAAAGTCTTGATTAAATGAAAATGGATAATGACCTATGTGAATGTTATGATGTAGGGTCAAACCTAGTTATTTATTTACTAACATGTGTGTTTTGCATGATTATTCATATATGTGCAAGACGGGTGTACATTGACCTTCTGCAGGAGCAACTATGTCTTGGTTTGCACTAGTACAAAGTAGTAAATAGACAACACTTAAACCACAACGTTTTTATAAAAAAAGTTGTGGTATTTTTTTTCACAACGTTTTTTAACAAAATGTTGTAGATATATATAAAAAAACGTTATCTATTTAAAAGGACATTTTTTAGTTTTATCTAGATAAAGTTTTTTTTAAAAAAACCTTATCTATCTAAAAAACACGGAGGCTTAAAAAAATCTCGTGAAAGTGAAAACTTCAAATATGTTTTCTCCCATTTTGCCCTAGCCTGCTCCCAGTCTCCGAGAGGCCAGATTTGAAATCTTGATTTTGTTTCATTGTTTCTCTCCCGCAGTTTTGCTTTCTTCCTTACCGTCGCCATATCGCTGTCGTCGTGGCCTCTCTTTTCCGTCGCCGTCCCTCTCTTCCACCTTCGCCGTCCCTCTGCTTCTGTCTCTCTCAAGCTTGGTACGTTATCCTAATTCAATATTCCCCCAATTTTTCCCTAAATATAATCCTATGAACATCTGTAGAAGCCCAGCTGTATGCCTTGGGTAACATCTGTAGAAGCCCAGCTGTATGCTTGGGTAACATCTGTAGAAGCCCAGCTGCTGAGGGTATTCATGAATGCGAGATGGATGAAGAATTCCCTGGGGCTTTTGGGTCGACCGCCAGTTTGGGTTTGAGGCTGGGTCAGGTCCTCTTCTCTCTCGCTTCTCTCCTCTTCATGTGCATACCTGTTGAATTCTACAGTTACACTTCCTTCTGGTAATTCTTATTTCTCCTACTCTTTTTTTTTTTCAGTTTTTGATCAATCGGTTTTAATGGGCTGATTTCCATTTTCCCCTCCAAAAGATGCATACCCATTTTATTTTCAGTTTTCCCCTCCGGTTCTCGTTCTCCACTGTCAGCTGATAATAAAGACAATTGTTTAGTAATCAACTATAGTCATCCGTTGTATGTTTACATCTAATTAAGCTACTTATGGAGTATTGGAACTCTGATGATCATTTAATTCAGTATTGAAGCATTCTCTTTCCTTGTTCTCCTAGCTATGTCCAAAAATTGGTGTCCATGCTCTAATTAAGGTACAATTTTATCAAAAGTCTTGAGAAATTAAACAGGGCTCTCATTTCAGGACAAAGGTTGTGTGTGTTTTAATGATTACGAGGACACTTGTCTATGAAATTGTCATAATTTAATGTCAAATTATGATTTATGTGACTATAAAATGATGAACAATGTTTCTTGTTGGCTTCATGAAATGACAGAATCTACATTGTTCAATAAAGTCAAATTCATGCTAGTTTGAGTAATTAATCTTCTGATGATCATATATGTGCTATCAGACTTGGTTACAAATAATAGGACATGCATTTACAATATATTTATAAAGTTGAAGGACATAATAGGAGATGCATATATAGGTTTATATTAAATGTATCAGACTTGGTTGCAAATAATAGGACATGTGTTCAATTATGCTAGAAATAGTAAATGCATTTTCACTAGATTAGATGATTAACATTTGAAATTCAGATAAGGCACACTTAGAAGGGGGGGTTGAATAAGTGTGGGAGCAAATATGTCCAATTTTTAAACTTTAAACCAAAATACTAAATTCAGCCTACTATATTAATGAATGTAGCTTGCTGAATAAATATGGTCTACCCAATTGACTTTTAGTTTAAGAAAATATTTTGATGATTTTATAAGTCAAAGTAAATACTTGGTATTAACAAAATATCTCAAGATGAAGCAAATATTTAAATTTGAATTATTAAGAAATGTAACTATCTTGAGAGATGTTTAAAGTAAAGCAAGCAATAAATATAATACCTAGATTTTTTACGTGGTTCAATTATTACCCTCTATAATAATAGCCTAGTCCAGGTTCAATACCAACTAGTATTGGAGACTCACTTTTATTTCTTTAAAATTGATCCTTGTTAGAAAACAGTTTCTAACAAATTTGAATTATAATAATTCACTTGAGCACACTTGCTCCCTGTGCACCAATGCACCCTTTAAGCACCTATGCTTTCTTGAACCTATTTGTAAACAAACCATAATCCACCTGGATTAAAATCCTTTAGACAACACTTTGTCTAAAAATATAAGATTACAATTATAGAGGTCTAATGATGAAAACAAATAAGCAATTTAACAATGCAAGGCCCAACTAATGAATGCAATGATCAAGTAGTAAAAGAGAGAGATATCACCAATATGAAGCTCACGAAAATAGCTGAATATAAATAGCACATGAGCTCAGAATTTTGCACTAGGAATAATTTAATAGCTCTTTAAGTATATAAGTGCAAAATATTAATTCAAGTGTTGTATCTTTTACTGAAATCTCAGTTCTTCTTTTTATAGACCAGAAATATATTACCGTTTATACAACACTGTTCCGTTGTAAAATAATTACGTTGCCATAGATAAACCTTGTATAACGTTCCGATAACAAATTCAATTGTCTTCGGTTATTAAGTAAATGCTGGACTCTATCAGAGATAAACTAGAAAGAGACCAAGTCAGATAAATAACTCAATAGGCTTAGACTTTTCCAATACCTCTAGTAATTATGATTTCATAAAATCTGCCACCACTAATATTACAACCGATGCAAGGAATATCATAGCATTTAAAATAGGAGTGAAATATGAACCAACTATTCAAGATAATGATTATCTTACATTTCCAATATATATACAAGTAACCCACTTTTTGAAAGTAATCATATTTTTGCCAACACACTCCAACAACTTTTAATCTTCCAACATATGAATTCTTTCACACGTGTTACACAAATATTATATCATCAGAACATATGAAAAATTCAATTTAATTCGGACAATTCTTTTACATATGCATATATAAATCATGTAATAAAAGTTAGCATAAATTCTTAGGCATGCACAAAATATTTAAACACATTTTAATGCACACATAAAATATCCTAGAGCCTTGTATTGAAAAATTGAATATTTGCAATGACCTTACATATTTTTCTTTGGACTCAAATCTTCAAGTCTTTCAACAATGATCTTTGATCAACTTCCTGAAATTTCATAATAAACAAATTAGTTCATATTATTAAGTCATCATCAAAACAAAAAGGTTAGAATATTAACAAACCAACATTCTCCCCCTTTTTGATGATGACAACACCAAAAGTTATAACTCCCCCTGAATTCATGCATATTAAAAAATTTCATAAGATTCAAACTAATTTCCACCATGCCTTTTGTTTAGGCATAGTTTATCATGCAAATTTGTTAGCTGAAACATAAAATTTTAGCATAATCAAATCCAATACTGGCTCCATGTGAAACCCCAGATTTTATGAATAAAGATTTAATTTTTTCGAAGTATTTTTTTTTAAATATTATGGTGTGAATTTGAGATAATGTTATAGTTGTGGGTAGTATTTATAAATTTTGCAAGGTATGCAAGTTGTTGTATTATATTCGATTGGTCGGGGAATATTATTTTTGTCGGGAAATATTCGTACGACGGCACAATTATTATCGGATTGAGAAAACGAAAAAAATATTTTAAGAAAATAACGGCGGAAGTTTTACCGTTAATATTGTTGAACTAGTCGGTAGTAAAAGTATAGTAATACGTGTGGTTGCATAGTAGCATACGGTATTGATTATTGAGGCTTACGTGATAAGTCACTCAGTTTTGTTTTATTAGTATTATTAATGTAATAAAACAGGAAAAACTTTTTATATAAAACAGAATACTTTTATATAGTTATTCGTTTTATTATGCTAATAGTAAAATCTTTTTATATAAAACATAATACTTTTATAAAGTTATCTATTTTATTAGACAATAATTAGAATATATTATATTTTATTATGCATAGTATTTGCATAGTGCCTGTATAGTGTTTGCATAGTAAAATCTTTGATAAAGTTATTCGTTTTATTAGATTATAAATAGAATATATTATATTTTAATTAAAAGATTTTGCTTTAAATATGGACCGTCAGATTAAAGTAAATCAATCTAGACTGTTCATGAGTTAGTTACTATGCAGTCCATTTTTCTATAAATAGAAGCTCATTCCTTCATTATTTCTTACGAATTCACTAAAACTCTAGAGAGAGAAAATTATAGAGAGAAGAAAAGTGTTCTGCTACTTCACTACTCCTATATCCAGTACTCTTCCTTTCAAGGTAAGGGATATTATTTGTTGTACCCGCAAGGGATATTATTTCTTTTGTATTCATGAAGAGAACTTCTGTTATTCCATTCTTTATTATTCTGTTGGAATAATCTGTATACGCGGACTCCCCTATACTTGGTGAAATCCTTCTGTTATTCCATTCTTTATTATTATGTTGGGATAACCTGTTTATGCGAAGTACCGCATACATGGTGAAAATTTTCTATTATTCCGTTCTTTATTATTCTGTCGGAATATCCTGGCGGTGCAAATTTTGCCTGACCTGGTTCCATTAATTATTCTGTTGGAATAACCTGTATACGCGGATTACCGTATACCTGGTGATTTCTGTTGTTATTCCATTCTTTATTATTCTGTCGAAATATCCTGTCTGTGCGTTTACGCCGGACCTGGTTCCATTATTTATTATTATGTTGGAATATCCTGTCTGTGCGTTTACGTCGGACCTCGTTCTATTATTTATTATTCTGTCGGAATATCCTGTCGGTGCATTTACGCATGACCTGGTTCCACTATTTATTTTTCTGTTGGAATAACCTGTCTGTGCGGTCTATCGTATGCATGGTGATTTCTTTTGTTATTCCATTCTTTATTATACTCAGTTGGTTAAAACTTTGACTTCTATACTCAATGAAATTAGTGGAATATTCTTGATATTTGCGCTTCATCCAGTATCTTTTCACTAAAATATTTTTCTGAGCATTGTTGAATTTTACTCTACAAAGCAGTATCATGTTGATAATTTGGACGTTATCAGTTCCTAGATAAATTAATTCTTGAACTTGTTTTATTGAATTCTTATATCATTGTCATCATCCTCATATTTATATTTTGTTGAAAGTCATCTATGGCCCGTAGTGCATAGATGGACTTGGTATGATTATGACCAGGGATTATTCGGTGTAATCATAACCGTAATGTTACAAATGATGTGAAAAAAAGTCCTCACTGGCCCGTAGTGCATTGATGGAAAGTTTTTGGTATGATTATGGCTATGGATTCTCTTTGGCCGTAGTGCAAAGATGAATTATTTTATGGCATGATCAGGACCGTTGATGAAAACATGATTATCTTTAGCCATAGTGTATGGATACTTCATGGTCGTGATACTAAAGAATATCCTTGGCCGTAGTGCATGAGTGATTCGATGATGCGGATTATTTATTAAGCTGAGTCCCAGCGATAAAAATCATGAAAAACCTTTTAAATCATAAAAGATAGTATATTTTATTCTCTACTTCACTCTTTTAATGGATTGCTGGTTCCGCTGCAGATAAACTTGATGTCTATTGTATTTTATCAGTTTAACATTGTTGAAGACTAATGATAATTTATTCTGCATTATTTTAGTCATAATATTTCTTACTGGGCTAGTTGAGCTCACCCTTTCTTTCACTGTTCTCTTCAGGAAATGAGAATATAGTTGGGACGAGTCGAAAAACTGAGTGATGGACCAGATGATAGCATTAGTAGTCCTCACTATTCTATGTAATAGTGTGATAATAATTGTAATGAGGACTCCTTTTGAGTTTGTATACTCTCTAGTAGACAATATTTGTATTCAAACTCACAGTTTATGTTCTGTCGTATTGTACACGACAGTTGTATTTGAATTCTGTACCATGTATCTGGCGACTCAAGATGGGTGATGTATACCTAATTTTGGGGGCGTCACACTCCAGCCATAATTGTTTTAAACAATCCATCAAAAACTTAAACAAGCATTAAACATTGGTACCAACCAAATCATTTTTAACATAAACAAAAATAATAATAAGACGTCTTCACAACAACTTTTTCACAGCAACCTTCACAGAATCCTTCACAGCAATAACATTGTCTCCCCCTTTGTCATCATAAAAAAGATTATCAAATATCAATATCGTCGACGTGAACCACAGGGAGAGGACGAGTAGTGAAGTAAGGATGATGGAGAAAACGATGAAGCTTTTCTTCCAAAGAAAAATCATAAGCAAATCTAGGAAGACGAGGAATAAAGGTCTCATTTGGTAGAGGCAGGTCAAGAAAGTCTCCAATGTATTCAGCCATCCAATTACACCGAGGCCATTCATGTATTGGAGAATGCATTCTGTCAAAATGTAGCTTTCTACTAACATCATTCATACGATGAGCCATGAAATCAGCAAATTCGCCAACCTGGTGACTTACAAACTTTAGTTCTTGGCTGAGTTGACACGAATTTCTATTGATCTTTCAGTGTAGAGATTCAACCATAGCCATAGTATGCAACTTAAAACCAGCTTATAAATCGGTAAATTCATCTTCAATTTTAGAAAAACATTTGTTTAAATAAGTTACCTGAATAGACAGTTTTCCTTTTTCTAAAACCAAAAGCCTTTGTTTTACATCAAGAATATCAGAACGCATAAGCTCTTGATTTTTGAGGATTTGAGTCAACATATTGACTACGTCTGGAGATGAAACTGATGAAGTAGGAAGAGTAGAAGACGCATGATTATCAGTCGGTAAGTCAGAAGAAAAAGATCTTGGTGGAGTAGGAATAGGATCAAGAATAATACGAACAAATAATCCATCAACAAAGTGATATAAGATTGTTTTAAATTAGCAGAATCAATGAATTCATTGTGAGACAATTTCATCATCAAGGTAGATGTTAAAATGCTGAAATATTTTTGTCAAAAACAAACCATAAGGCAGACACTTTTTAACTTGACGAATACAACTCATCATGTGGGACAACATCATAAGAGAGAAATTAAAGCGAACACCTTTTAAAATCATTGCAACAACCACCAAATCTTGGTAAGTAAAATCTGCTCCACCACCTACTCGGGGAAACAGATTATACCGAAGTATTTTGTGTAAAACACTTGCAAGTGGACAGACATCAACAGTTTTTAGAGTAAACAGAGTTGTCAGAGAGGAGTTGTTCATGACAGTTTGAAGTTGTTCAAGAGGAGGAAACAGTATATTTGCAGCACCCTTGAGAGTAAATGGATAGGGACCAGATGAAGGAATATCAAAAATACTCCCAAAATAGACAATAGTGAAAAACATAGACTTTACCTTCACAAAAGACGTATAACAATCCCCATTACACTTTAAATTTGTGTAAAACTATTGGACCAATCGGGGATATGCCCTTGTGAGAGGAAATAACATAGAAGAAATACCACTAGAAGTGAAAAGTTTTTCCAAAGAAGAATTTTTGAAATAAAATAGATCCAAGATTTTCTCATAAACAAACTATTTAGTAGCAATAGAAGTTTTGAAACGACCTTCAAAACTTTGACCTCGAAAGAAATTATCCGACAAATCAGAAGTAACAGAGAAAGGTTTTACCAGATTTGATGGCGAGTCTAGTTGAGACGGAGGAGGCTCCGAACCAGGAGATTGTGGGGATGTCTTTAAGAAAGAAAAACTTGAATCAGACCCATCGGAATCGTCGGAAGAAACATGAACAGATGTCTGGTGAGGTTGTCTCTTGGACTTCTTCGGTGAACGTGTGGTATAAGGAGATCGTGGATGATGTCCTTCTTTGATTGTTATACCAGATGTACGCTTGTTTGCCCGAGTCTTTATTATCTCAGTGGAGATTAGAGAGTTTGAAGAACAATGAAGAAAACGGAGAAGACGTACTGTGTTTTTTATAGGGAAGAGTTGGATACCGAAAAGACTCCTTGAATCACTAAACTCTTAGCGTCTGTCTTTTCAAATTTCAAAAACCATGATTATAGTTACCGTAAATTGTGCCAAAGCAGATATGTCTCCCTTGGTCAGATACGTCTTCCTTGGTCTCCTGTTATGAAAAGATAATATGTAGCAACATAACATATTTAAAATAACATGCAGATATACTATAAATATGAGATATTTTATGGATGAAGTATTTTAGTACGTGATCATTTTATATCATGCACATTCCAAGTTCTCTTCTTAACATGCAAAACCTTTCTTCACTTAAGGGTTTGGTAAAAATGTCAGCTAACTGTTTTTCTGTTGGAATAAAAATTAATTTAATTAATCCTTTTGAAACATTATCCCTTAGAAAATGATGTCTAACTTCTATATGCTTCGTACGTGAATGTAACACAGGATTTTTAGATATATCTATAGCACTATGGGCACATTTTCACATAAAACATCAAAGTCACATAGAGTTTGTTTTAACCATAAAATTTGAGAGCAACAACTCCCTGTAGCTAGATATTCACCCTCAGTGGTTGATAAAGCAACCGAAGTTTGCTTTTTACTATGCCACGTAACAAGACTGTGACCTAAAAATGTACAAGCACCACTGGTACTTTTTCTATCAATTTGACATCCTGCATAGTCAGCATCTGAATAACCCATTAGTACAAAATGATTGCAGATTGGATAAAATAATCCCAAATTGATTGTACCACTTAGATATTTAAAAATCCTTTTAACAGCTTGTAAATGTAATTATTTAGGTTTTGCTTGAAAATGTGCACATAAACAAACACTATACATAATATCTGGTCTAGATGCGGTTAAATATAATAAACATCCAATCATACCTCGATATTTAGTTATCTCCACATCTATACCTTTTTCGTCAGACGTAAGCTTTATTGAAGTGCTCATTAGTGTAGCCTTTGAATTTGATCCTTCAAAATCAAACCTTTTGAGAAGCTCTTTTGTATATTTGGTTTGATGGATATACATACCTTCCTTTGTTTGCTTGATTTGGAGTCCTAAAAAGTAATTAAGTTCTCCCATTAGACTCATATCGAACTCCTTGTGCATACATTTAGAAAATTACTCACAAAGGAAATTATTAGTAGCACTAAAAATTATATCGTCTACATATATTTGTACAATAGTAATATCTTTATTTTCATGCCTAATAAATAATGTAGAATCAATTTTTCCTCTAATAAAACCATTTGAAAGTAAATACTTACTCAACCTTTTGTACCAAGCCCTTGGAGCTTGTTTTAGCCCATAGAGAGCTTTCTTTAGCTTGTAGACATGGTTTAGATACCTCTCATGTTCAAATCCAGGAGGCTGTTTTACATATACCTCTTCATTGATGTATCCGTTGAGAAAGGTGCTTTTTACGTCCATTTGATATAGTATGAACTTCTTGTAACATGCGAATGCTAACAAGATGCGGATGGACTCTAGTCTGGCGACTGGGGCATAAGTTTCTTCATAGTCCATCCCTTCTTGTTGATTGTATCCCTGAGCAACTAGCCTTGCTTTGTTTCGAGTGATAGTTCCATGCTCATCAAGCTTGTTCTTGAATACCCACTTTGTTCCAATGATAGAAACATCTTTAGGAGGGGGCATAAGTTCCCAGACCTGGCATCGTTCAAATTATTGAAGTTCTTCTTGCATTGCCATTAGCCAGCTTTCATCTAGGATAACTTCCTTAGCATTCTTTGGCTCAACTTGTGATAGGAATGCAGAAAAAGCACATTGATTTTGCAATCCTCTCCTTGTAGTGATTCCTTTGTTTATATTTCCAATGATATTTTCAGGTGGATGGTTCTTGAGATATCTCGCAGTTTTTGGCATTTGTACATCATGTATTACCTCTTCCTGTTAAGGGAAATCTACTTCAAGCTCTTGTGTTGTTTCTTGTTCTACTCCTTTCGAGTTTTCTAATTCAACTTGCTGGATTTGTATATTCGATTTGCTGAATATATTCTTCCAGTTTGCTGGATTTACTGAGATCTCCAAGGTACCTGCATCCTCATCTCTTTCTTTCGGAAGATCATTGTGAGTTTCATTAAAACGAATATGAACAGATTCTTCAACACTCAACTTGTTAATGTTAAATACACGATATGCTTTACTATTCTGTGAATACCCAATGAAAATTCCTTCATAAGATTTAGCATCAAATTTTCCTTGGTTATCACTAGTATTTAGAATAAAACATTTAGATCCAAAAACTTTGAAATAGCTTATATTAGGAATCTTATTATTTAACAATTCATAAGGAGTCTTCAAAATGATTGGACGAATAAGTACTCTATTCAAAACATAACAAGAAGTGTTTACAGCTTCGACCCAAAACTTTTTAGGAAGTTTACTTTCTTGTAATAAAGTTCTAGCTATTTCTTGTAATGTCCTATTCTTTCTTTCTCCAACTCCATTCTGTTGAGGGGTTCTACGAGCTGAAAACTCATGACTGATTCCTTTTTGATCATAGAATGTTATAAAATCGTTTTGAAATTCAGTACCATGATCACTTCTTATCCTTACAAGTTTTAGACTGAATTTTTTTTCCAAGTTTCTTATTAACTTCTCAAATTCCTTAAATGCTTCATCTTTACTTCACAAAAATAATACCTATGTATACCTATCTACTTCTCTATCTGGAGGAAGTCCTGGCAAATCGTTTGGAAATACATCGACGAAGTCCCTCACAATCGGTATCTCCTCTACCTTCGGGATCTCTTTTCGACTGTCGACTATGTAAGCTAAATATCCTACACAGCCTTGTCTTAATAACTTCCTGGCCTGCAACATCGTCAGACAACTCGCTTGTCTAGGCTACTTGCTACCATAAAACACAACCTTTGACGGAGTCATAAGGTTAATACGCTTCTTTTGGCAGTCAATTACAGCCCCATAATTGGATAGCCAATCCATACCCAATATAACGTCGAATTCCCCCAATCGAATAGGGATAAGATCTACATTCATGATATTACCCTTAATATCCACCCTATAGTTCTTAAACACGTACTTAACAGGGATTATTTCTCTATTCGCAATTTTTATGTTCATGGGGTAATCCAATTAATCCATAAGCAAATCTAAACTATTAGCAAAGTCTTCGGATATAAAGGAACAAGTAGCACCCGAATCAAACAAAACATAAGCATTAATTTCATTGATCGGAATGATACCTGACACCACCTCACGAGACTGGATTGCATCCTGCACCGTCATATTGAAAGTTCTAGCGGTTGGTCGGTTTGTTACAGGTGGTCCGGTGATGGTTAAGGTATTTCCACTGCTATTTCCCTGGTTTCCTCCTTGTCCTGATCCTCCCGATCCCTTCTTGGGACAGTCTCTTGCTAAATAATCTTTCGAACCACAGTTGAAACAAGCACCCTTCTTTGGGTTTGGACAATTTGGTGCTATGTGGCCTTCTTGACCATAATTGTAGCACACTCTCTTTCCCTTCAAACAAACTCCTAGACGTGCCTTGCCGCAAGTCGGACATGCTTCTATCTTCTTTTTCTGCCCTCCGTGTTGACTTCCAGCTGTCGAGTTATCCGTCCACTTCCTCTTCTGATTATTATTATTCCCAGTATTACTTCCACCAATCCTGTTATTACCTTCATTCTCACTCTTTTTCTTTTTCTGTTCTTGGTTGTACTTAGTCACTGCATCACTTCCTCATTCCGCGAGAATGGCCTTTTCCAAAACTCCCGCAAACGTGTTAAGTTGAAACATTGATACCTTGCTGTACACTCAAGGCTTTAGTCCTTGTTCGAATCTTCTGGCCTTGCTCTCGTCAGTGTGTACTTGGTACGGGGCAAACCTTGCCAACTCATCGAATTTAGCCGCGTATTCAGGCACGCTCATGTTTCCCTGTTTCAGTTCCAGAAATTGAACCTCCATCTGATTCTGCGAACTAGCTGGGAAATACATTTCGAAAAACATCTCTTTGAATCTCTCCCACGTAATTACACCTTCACCTCCTCGCATCTTGTTTGCCTGCCACCAGTAGCTAGCCTCAGACTTCAGCATAAATGTCGCATAAACGGTCTTCTGATCTTCTCGAACCCTAGCAACGTTGAAAACCTTCTCCATTTCCATCACCCACGTTTGAGCCTCGATCGGGTTTCTGGAACCTTTGAACTCTGGCGGTCCCACTGCCCTAAAATCTTTAAACGTTGTGCTAGGTGGAGCTTGAGGTTGGTTATTCATTGCTCCCGTCAGTAAGTTCACCAACTGCTGAACAGGATTAGCGTTGGCGTTATTGTTATTATTGGTTGACTCTTCCTGAGCCGGTTGACGCTGTTGTCTTCTCTTTGGCGGCATTTTTCTGTTAAGTAAACGTTTATTAGAACTTTATTTATTTCTCTACATAGTTAAGACATTAATCAACAATTTAACATATCACTTAACACATCATCTCAAACAACTTGATATCTTTTCATTCAAATAAAAAGTTTTAACATTAAACTATAGCATACTGCTATTTACATCATCTATCCTGGAATAAAGAATCCACAGGATTTAAAACATTCAAATATTAACATATTCCTTAGTTCATAAACACATCGGAATTTATAATTAAAAATTAGTTAAGTCTTTCACATAATCAAACAGATTCTATTCCTGTCTTCCAAGGTACTCAATAGCCTTGCCACGCTCTTCATTCATGATACGAGACATCGTCCTGCGATCCAACATATACGATGGAAGTCCTTCAAACTGGATGGGGTACCTTAACACTCGCTCTTGAACCTCATCCATCGCTCTTGAACCTCATCCATCGCATGATTAAGTGTAGCGTACGTGTCTTCAAGCTTTTCCTTCTTTGCACGACTATCATTTTCTGCATGATCTGCTCGATGTGATTCTCTTACCCATCCTTCCTCTACTATTTTCAGTCTTCCGGAGGTTTCCTTCAGTTCCTTTTTCAGCTTCTCTATCTCCTCGGTCTTATCTTCGGTTTGACCCTTCTCCTGAACCAGATCCCACTCCACGTTTCCTAAACGTGTATGAAGGGTCACAATCTCTCTATCCTTCTCCTCTAAAGTAGACTGCTGAACAGTCGCTCGCTCAGTCAATTCCTGAACCTCATCTTGTAACTCCACGTTACGATCATATAGTGTGTCATACATCTCAGCATCAACAGTGTACCGTGGTAGCTCCTCTTCTTCTTCCTCCTCATCAAACTCCTCCTCAGGATCCTCCTCAGGATCAATCTCAGGTTCATGCTCCTGACCAACAACGGTGATCAATGGAGATGACTCCCTCCGAACTAACTGTTCCCTAACAACATGTATGTCTCGGGTCTCCTCCTCTGTAGGTACTATAGGTAATCGGGGTTCTTCCTCCCCAGCTTGACTAGCTTCACTAACATTCGTCATCCTGACAATAAAATTTTAAGTTTTAGTTACTAAGTCATACTATCTAACGCATACTTAACACATAAACACATAATGTATTTTATTATCTTCAATGAATTATAAAAATTCATTTCTTAGAACTCGATAAGAGTTTTCAATTACTATCTTCTTCTATAAGGCTACTACCTAAGGTTGTTTCCCCTACCTAAGGTAAATAACCTACAGCTTTGATACCAACCTGTGACACCCCCAAATCCAAGTACTTCGATTCCACGGGATTTGGTGTTCACTGTACAAGTATCATCTATCTATCTACCCATAAATAATATCAAACCATACAATAGATAGAAATCATAAATAAATCTCTTCCCTTAAGGGTTACATCAACTGAATCATAAATAAATCCCAGGTTACTCTAACCTTAAAACATCTGTGCGGAATTCTAAACAAATAAGTCTTAAACATAAATACATCATCAATTAAAATATCAAGTCTTCATCACTTGCTAACTTTGCCCTTGCCTTTACTAGTGGAGGGTTCATCGCTTCTTTCATTCTTAACTGCAATGTTATTATTAAGCAAGAGTGAGCACAAATGCCCACAAGTATAAAAATGAAATAACAGTATAATAACATGCGAATAATCAAAGACATCTGAATAAAAGCTCAACTTTTGAATCAAGAATAAATAACAAGAATAAAAAAAATTCTGAGGGTCATAAGACCTTGAACTATGTCCTAGGTTATCAAGGATTATACTTGAAACCTTTAACAGTCATAAGACTATAGACCTTCTTCTCGTACTTAGGGGGATCAGCCCTTAGTACCATACTGTGCACAATATCTTAACGCTAAAGCGTAAATAATCCCCTATACAGGGTTGTTCATCTCAGTTTGTCATTCGAGTCCGCACCAAAGGAAGTTTGGTTTGGATAATTTCATCAAGGGTTCTGAAATTTAGAACGCTCATCAACTATGGACTAGTTGAATCAATAAGGTTCACTAGTCTAATAAGGTTCAACAAATATTGATATTTGATTAGAATAATAATCTCAAAAGTATACAATAGGACAATTATTGTATAACTGAATCATGCTTTGGAAAGATAATTAATCTTTAATATCATGCTTGAACTTGAATAATAACAAGGATAATTTATTCAAGGTAAATAATAAACTTGAACAATAATGACAAGTAGGGTTAGGGAAACTTGCTCGACATAAAAGTAACATTTAAGTTTAAATAAACTTGCTCAATAGAATGGAGTTAGGGATAGGATACTTGCCTCGTGCGTAGATTACACTTTAACTAAGCACGTTCTTTGAATTAAATCCTACATACCATTCACATTCAATACCAGTTAATTACTAACTAATCAACACAACCCATTCTCGTTATCTACTTTAATTATTGACTAAACTTAGTCAAATTATCACGTTGTCACATAATTTATACTTCATGAATTATCAAACTAATTATGTATTTAATAATTCAATTCACATATAATATTTTATTACATGTTAAACAACTATTTTATCATCTCATAATACCTCTAACATGATTACATGTTCATTACATCAATCCACTAACACTTGTTAAACTTTAACATTTTAAAAATACATTTCTAACATTTTCTGGAGAGTGGCGCTGCGGCGCCACTAATGTACTAAGGAGTCGCGCTGCGGCGCGGTGGCGCTGTGGCCGGGCCCTTGGCGCTGCTGCGCTATGGCGCCGTGGCTTGGGTCTTGGCGCTGCGGTGCAGTGGCGCTGCGGCGCGAGACTTCAGTTCTGGAGTTGGCGCCGCGGCGCGAGACTCCAGAAACTGTTTCCCAGATCGCGAAGAACACAGAGTTCGGCGATTTACACATTTTATGATCACTAAACTCACTAATTTAACGTACCCACATGTTAATACTTCCATATAATCATTACCCAACATCTGTAGAGTAGTTTTAACCAATTAAAACACATAATCACATAGTTAAAACATGTGAATTCACTGACTTTGATGTTCTTGGTGTTTTTTTGAATATAAAATATATAATTTAACACTACGGATTCGTTATAACACCGAATCCGCTCGTTTAAGGCTTGATCTCTTCGTATTAACATGCTCAATAATATAAGGGTGTAAATTTTAGGGATAATATATAATCAATACATCAATTATCACATATATGGCCATATGGCCATATCACGTACTCTGTTTATTTTGAAATAACATATGTACGACATGTTTTCACAATACTGATGTTATAGTTTGCAACAATATATAATTAAAATACGATTTGATATGCCATAACATAAACAAAACCCATAATCATTATTCCTAACCCAATTACAGACGTTAAACCAAACTTTGAAAGCCATTTTATAAAAACTAAATGACGTAAAATAAAAATTAGGTTTGAGAAGATTACCCAAGCGTAGAATGGATTTTAGTAAGAGATGAATTCCTTCTCAATCACTGGCTCATAATTCTCCTCAACAATTATCAGATTCTCTCTAACTAGTTTTATCAGACTTAGAGAAAAATAGAAAAGAAGAAGATGTCGATTGAAATAGAACTGACGCGCATACTAGTCAGTTAACCCAGTCATGGGTAACTGCTAGTAACCCCCCTTAAAGCCACGTTTGGCTAGCCTTAAAGGCTTAAACTCAATTAATTTAATAAACTCTTTTATTATATAGTTTGAAAATGTCACCCTCTTTATAAAATAAATCCCATATTTTATTTAATTTACTTTAAATAAAATATAATAATTACTCGTAAATTCACATAATCATATATTCAATTATCTCATTAATAAATAATGTCAATTTATTAATTCTCTAATTAATAATTAAATTAATTAAATAACATCATGCTTAATTAAATTATTTCATTTAATTCAATAAGCTCACATAATCACATACCTGAATAATAAAAATTTTCTACATTAATTTAATAAATGTAACACATAAAATTAAATTAATCTACCACAATTGCATCGATTAATTATTAAATCAAATAATTAAATCATCGAAAAATAAATATTTATTTAATTCAATAAATATTAAAATTAAATTACAGAATTCTCGTTCGTCACATCTTTCCCCCCTTAAAAGGATTCTGTCCCCAGAATCACGGCTCAATAATTTCGACCCGTTACAGTAACTGTACCATGTTTCTTCTTAATTTTTAACTCCACGAACTTTGTTTTGTCACCAGTCATGTGACGTGAGCATCCACTATCAAGAATCTATTTTTGAGATGAAACCTTTGCCTTGAGACATACTTGTCAATAAAAGATAATTCATCCTTTTGGTACCCACATCTTTTTGGGTCCTTTAATGTTAGTTGCATGTAAATCATCCTTTTTAACCCAAACCTTTTTAATGTTATTTTTCTTAAAGTAATTTATGTCCAAATGACCTTTAATGCCACAATTTCTACATGTTGTGTAAGGAGAGCAATAATTTAATCTAAAACGTGATTTTGATTTTTGCATTTTCATATTACCCTTTTTATGCATAGAATTAAAACTAATTCCTTGTCTTTCGAAACTTAGTCTTTGTTTTCCCAATATGACATTTAAATTTTCTTCACCTTAAACGAATTTAGCAAAAGATAATTTTAGTGAATCTATTTCTTTTTTAAGTTCATTATTAGGAAAGGTTTTAACAGGTGATTTATCACTAAATGCATCAATACAGACATCTCTCATTTTTAGTTCATTTGTCAATTTTTGGACTTCATTATTCAAAAAATTTACCTTATTGAAAAGTATTTTGTTATAATTATCTAACTAATCTATCTTAGCAATCAAAATCTTTTCTTCTTTACATGTAGATTCCTTTATCATATCTTTCTTTTCATCTATTAAAGAGTCTACCTCACCCATTAATGTATTTACCAAGTCTTTCAAATACGCATTTTTTTCTTTTAATTTTTCATTTTATTGTTTCAAAGAATAAAACTCAAAACTAGATACCTCGTTTGATTCACCTTCTATTCCTATGAAGCATACTTGAGCTATTTCATCCTTGGCATCAATCTCAACTTCGGTCTCTTCTTCATCACTCCAAGTGACAAGTGCCTTGTTTCTTTTATCATCCTTGAAGCCTGTTTTTCCTTTGTTCTTTAGTTGAAAGCAGTCCTTCTTAAAGTGCCCTGGACGTCCACATTCAAAACATATCTCCTCGGTTTGCTTTCCTTTGGCTTTATTTGAGTTGAAGATATTTTTTCGTTTATTCTTCCTTTGTAGTAGTCCTTTGAGTCTTCTTGACATCATGGCTATCTCTTCATTAGAATCATCATCAAGCTCTTCTTCATTTTTTGCATTAAGAGCTAAAACCTTTCTTTGAGGAGTTTCCTCCTCATCATCATATCTCTTTAACTGATGTTCATATTCCTCAAGTTCACCAAAAAGAGTTAGTGTATCTACAGTAGAAATAGTAGAGGAATCTTGAAGATTAGTAATTTTAGAAGCAAACCTCTTGGGCATAGCCCGAAGTAACTTACGGTTAATCTCACTTTGTGGAATGAATTTGTCCAGAAGCTTTTATGAGTTCAGAAGAACAAGGAACCTTGCTTGAGCCATCTTTATAGTTTCATCTTTCTCGAGTTTGAACATTTCATAATCATGCATGAGTATGCTTAGTTTAACTTCTCGAACCTTCGATGTTCCTTCATGGCTCACCACTAGAGTGTCCCAAATTTCCTTAGCTGTGTTGCCTGAGGAAACTTTATCAATCTCGGATTGAACCATCCTGCTAAGTAATGTGTTCATAGCCCTTGAATCATATGAGACCATGCAGGTTTTAGTTGAATCCATTTCTAGAAGAGTTTTTGGTGTCCCATCATCTCTTCGTGGAATTACTGGTCCGTTCTCCACAACCCACCATTCCCAAGGATCTCTTTTAAGATAGATCCTTATTCGGAATTTCCAGAAGTTGTAATTTTCTGTTCCATACAGCAAAGGAGGTCTATTGGTTGATTGACCTTCTTGATTGTTGTTGTGACACCCCCAAATCCGGGTACTTCCATTCCCACATGATTTGGTGTTCACGATACAACATCATATATCTATCTACCCATAATAAATGCAATCCATGCAATAGATAGAAATAAATCCTCCCCTTATGGGGTTACAACATCTGAATAATAAATACAATCCCAGGTCATACTAACCTTAAACCTCTGTGCGGAAACATAAACAAATAATAAGTCTTAAACAATATTAACATAAGTCTTAACACATAAATTCATCATCACATAAACAACAAGTCTTCATCACTTGTTAATCTTGCCCTTGCCTTTGCTAGTAGAAGGTTCGTCTGTTCTTTCATTCTTAACTGCAATGTTATTACTCGCAAGAGTGAGCAGAATTGCCCACAAGTATAATAATGAAAGTAACAATATAATAACATGCGAGTGAATCGAAGACTTCTGAAATAAAGCTCAACTCTTGAATCAAGAATGACTAACAAGAATCAAAAGAAATCTGAGGGTCATAAGACCTTGAACTATGTCCTAGGTTATCAAGGGTTATACTTGAAACCTTTAACAGTCATAAGACTATGGATTCTTCTTCTCGTACTTAGGGGGATCAACCCTTAGTACCATATTGTGCACAATATCTTAACGCTAACGCATAAGTAATCCCTTTACAGGATTGTTCATCTCAGTTTGACATTAGAGTCCGCATCAAAGGAAGTTTGGTTTGGATAAATCAATAAGGGTTCTGAAATTTAGAATGTTCATCAACTATGGACTAGTCGAATCAATAAGGGTTCGCTAGTCTAACAAGGTTCAACAATAAATGGTATTTAAATTGAATAACAATCTCAAGAGGTATACAATAGAACAAGTATTGTATAAGAGATTCATACTTTGAAAAGATAATTAATCTTTAATATAACAAATCAAACTTGATTTAATAATTACTAGAATTGCTTGAAGTAATTTACAAACTTGAATAATGATAACAAGTAGGGTTAGGATACTTGCCTCGTGCGTAGATTACACTATAATTAAACTCGTTCCTTGATTTAAATCCTACATATCATTTACATTCATAACACCAGTCAATTATAACGTACTAGTTATCACAAGTTCATTCTCTTTGTCTAACTTTGATTATGACCATACTTAGTCAAATTACTACATTCATTGTCACATAATTTACATCTCACGGACATTAAGATAATTATGCATTCAATCATTCAATTCACACGTAATTATGTTATGGACGTGTTAAGAATTTACTTTAACATCTCATTATATGTTTAACCTAATTTTATATTCATTAGGTTGAGTTACTATTACATTTCTATACTTGAACACTTAAAAAAATTTGCATTTCTGGACATTCTGCTAAGTGGCGCTGCGGCGCCACAGTTATACTGTTTCTCGGCATTACGGCACCGTGGCGCTGCGGCTTGAGACCTGGCGCTACGGCGCGGTGGCGCTGTGGTGCGAGAATTATGCATGGAGTTGGTGCTGCGGTGCGAAACTCCAGTTTCTGATTTTCAGTTCGCGAAGAATACAGAATCAGGCAAATTTATCATACATGGTCACTAAATTCATCAATTTAAACATACCCATATACTAGAATTCGTACATAATCATTAATTAACCCTTCTAGCATGATTTTAACATGTTAAAACACATAATTAACAAAAATCAACACAAGTAATTTACCGTTATTGATGTTCTTGAAGGTTTTGTAAACAAAACATGTAAATCAGTACTACGAGTTCGTTATAACACCGAATCCGTTCATTTAAAGTTTGGTCTCTTCGTATCAACATGCATAATAACATACAAGTGTAAAATTTAGGGATAATATATGATTGACGCATTAAATTTGTGCGTAAGGGCCATATGGCCATAATTTAACTCTCTGTAACTTTTGAAGCCATACCATACGCTAATATTATGAAACTGATGATATGGAAACCTATATAATATATAATAAAACATGTTATACTAATCGTATTATTACATATATCCATATAACAACACAATTTCCCATTTACAGAGACTTTACAGAAAATACAAGCCATTTTCTAAAAAATAACTTATACGACGTAATAAAAATTGGGTTTAAAGGAATTACCCAGAGCGTAAAGTGTAGATTAGTAAGGATTCCTCAGGTGCTTCTTCAATCACTCACCCACTCACAATCTCCTTTAACAATTTTCTAAATTTCTCTCTGAATTCTCAAACTCTCTCTTTCCTTCTCTGTTTTACTTTTTCAGACTTAGCATATAATGAAAAGAAGAGAAAACGTATAATAATAAAGGTAAGGAACTGACGCGTTGTGGAGGTCAGTTACCCATCATGGGTTAACAGTGGCTAGCCTTAAAAGGCTTATACCCATTTAATTAAATAAAATATTTATAATATAGTTTAAATCGTGTCACGTCCAATTGCATAATAAATCAAATGTCTTATTTAATTTATTTTAAATAACATATAATAATTTCTCATTAATTTACATAGTCACATACTTAAATTTTTAATTTATTAATTATGTCAAATTATTAAATCTCTAATTAATTATTAAATTACTTAAAATAACATTAGGCTTATTAAATATTTCATTTAATTCAATAAGCTCACATAAATACATACTTGAATAATAAAAATTCTTCACATTAATTAAATAAATATAACGCATATAATTAAATTAATCTACCATAACTTCATCAAATAATTATTTAATCTAATAATTAATTCATCGAAAAATATTTACCTAATTCAATAAATATTTAAAATTAAATTACAAAAATCTCAGTTGTCACATCTTTCCCCCCTTAAAAGGATTCTGTCCCCAGAATCACGACTCAATAAATTCGATCCGTTACAGTTGTTCCCGAACTGTGCCATGTCAGAATCTTTCCCTACAAGTCACCTTTAAGACCAAGTAAGTAGAGCCTTGCTCTGATATCAAATGAAATTCAGATAAGGCACACTTAAAAAGGGGGTTGAATAAGTGTGAGAGCAAACTATGTCTAATTTTTAAACTTTAAACCAAAATACTAAATTCAGCCTACTATATTAATGATTGGAGCTTGCTGAATGAATATGGTCTACCGAATTGACTTTTAGTTTAAGAAAATATTTTGATGATTTTATAAGTCAAAGTAAATACTTGATGTTAACAAAATATCTCAAGATGAATCAAATATTTAAATTTTAATTATTAAGAAATTTAACTATCTTGAGAGATGTTTAAAGTAAAGCAAGCAATAAATATAACACTAAGATTTTTTACGTGGTTCAGCTATTATCCTCTATAATAATAGCCTAGTCCATGTCCAATACCAACTAGTATTTGAGACTCACTTTAATTTCTTTAAAATTAATCCTTGTTACAAAACAGTTTCTAACAAATTTGAATTACAATAATTCACTTGAGCACACTTGCTCCCTGTGCACCAATGCACCCTTTAAGCACCTATGCTTCCTTGAACCTGTTTGTAAACAAACCTTAATCAACTTGGATTAAAATCCTTTAGACAACACTTAGTCTAAAAATATAAGATTACAATTATAGAGGTCTAATGATCAAAGAAAATAAGCAATTTAACAATGCAAGGCCCAACTAATGAATGCAATGATCAAGTAGTAAAAGAGAGAGATATCACCAATATGAAGCTCACGAAAATAGCTGAATATAAATAGCATAGCAGCTCAAAATTTTGCACCAGGAATAATTTAATAGCTCTTCAAGTATATAAGTGCAAAATATTAATTCAAGTGTTGTATCTTTTACTGAAATCTCAATTCTTCTTTTTATAGACCAGAAATATATTACCATTTATATAACACTGTTCCGTTGTAAAATAATTATGTTGCCATATATAAACCTTGTATAACGTTCCAATAACAAATTCAATTGTCTTCAGTTATTAAGTAAATGCTGGACTCTATAAGAGATAAACTAGAAAGAGACCAAGTCAGATAAATAACTCAATAGGCTTAGACTTTTCCAATACCTCTAGTAATTATGATTTCATAAAATCTACCACCACTAATATGACAACCGAAGCAAGGAATATCATAGCAATTAAAATAGGAGTGAAATATGAACCAACTATTCAAGATAATGATTATCTTACATTTCCAAGATATATACAAGTAACCCACTTTTTGAAAGTAATCATATCTTTGCCAACACACTCCAACAACTTTTAATCTTCCAATATATGAATTCTTTCACACGTGTTACACAAATATTATATCATTAGAACACATGAAAAATTCAATTTAATTCGGACAATTCTTTTATGTATGCATATATAAATCATGTAATAACAGTTAACATAAATTCTTAGGCATGCAAAAAATATTTAAATACATTTTAATGCACGCATAAAATGTCCTAGAGCCTTGTATTGAAAAATCGAATATTTACAATGACTTTACATATTTTTCTTAGGACTAAAATCTTCAAACTCTTTCAACAATGATCTTTCATCAACTTCCTGAAATTTCATAATAAATAAATTAGTTCATATTATCAAGTCATCATCAAAATAAAAAGGTTAAAATATTAACAAACCAACAACATTGAACAACATGGTCATACAATCAGCATTTTGAATATTTGGTCTTTTACAGTGGTGTCTTTATATACAGTTGAGCTCTTATGGACAAATATGATAGTGAATATCACATCATTATTACCAAGCAGTTTCTTAATTTGTCTTGGGTAAGCAATTATCTTTAATCTCTTGTAAAAAAAGACCTCTTTTGCAGCTATTATCCATCATATTTGTAAAGAGAAAGTTGTAGGATTTATGGAATGTCTATGCAAGTTTCTTGTTACAGAATGCTGCTTGTTTGGACAGTGAGATAATTTATGACTAAGACTTTGACTATGATTACTTTGGTTTTAAAACCCTTGAAAGATCCTATCTTTTGAATGTCCAAGGGAAGGTCGTTGAAAGGCCACAACACATGAGGATTTTTGTTGGAATTCATAAGGGTGATATTGAATCTGTTCTCAAGACTTACCATTTGGGGTCAAGAGTTTGAAAACCTGTACACCCAATATGAAAGAGAGGTAGATATAGACCTATTGTTATGTTTTCTGTTTGCACTCAAATGAGTTTCAAACAAGTATTCAAATGTGTTTTTTAATGGATATGGTTTGAATATTGATTGCTAAAAAATACCATAAACTCAGGGCAAAGCCAAGAATGTTGTCCAGGCGCAAACTCTTTGGTTTGAAGTTCTGAAGTCCCAGATAGAAACTAGGACCCCTTATATGCTGTTTAAGGTGATTTTAAATGCAATTATCTAACAATTATGGTCTACTATTATTTGTTTGTATTGTGATTTTGTCTCTCTCTTATCCTCATATTTTATTTCCTTCCAGGATACCTATAATAGAAAGAGCAACCAACAAAATCTGGGAACCATCAAGTCTTCTAACTTGTGTACTGAGATTATTGAGTATACAAGTCCAACAGAAACTACTATATGTAATGTAAGACCCCAAATTATTAATGAATAAAATTTAATTTTCTCTATTTATTATTTTGAAATAGTAAGGGTTGAATTGATTAATGAGGTTAGTTATGGGTAAAATACGCAAATATTTTTAAAAAAAAAACAGCTGGTTATAAAATATTCATTGTTGTCGGGGAATATTCGTTTGGTCGCGAAATATTCTTGCTGTCGGGGAATATTCGTCCGACGACGCAGTCTTTTGTGGGCCCATAACGGAAAGCGATTGGATGAAGAAAACGACAAGTATAAGTTATTTATAAATAACGGTGTAGTTGTTACCGTTAATACTGTTGGAATACCCGGTGGTTAAAATACAGTAATACGCATTGTTGCACAGTAGCACACGATATTGCACCAATTATTGATTCTTACGAAGGCACTACTCAATAATTGCTATAGTAATTACTGTTCAGTATTTTATTTTATTGATTCAATAATTGCTACATTAATATTTTATATTATTGTTGTTTCAATAATTGTCACTATACAATATTTTTCATTATCGAAGCAAAAATTCATATTATCTGAATAATATTATTAGATAACATTATTGGTAATATCTAGAAAGTTCTGTCTAAGGAGAGGTTTGGTCACCTAATTGCGCGCCAGTAAGGAGAAATTCTTATTTGAAAGCCCCCCTCTTTCCAGGGAACTGTCTGGTTGTCAGTATTGTGATTCGGTAATATTATTTGTGAATAATTAATTATTGATTTATATGATGAGAAAAATATTTATTTTATGTGGATATAGATGGAGAAATTTTTTTAAAGTGACAATTATTGAAAATCGATATTTTATCTCTTCTGATAAAATAATATTTTATTATATTATTATAATATTATAATGATGATATTTTTACAATAAATGTGGGATATATGAGTATATGAGGAGAAAGAGTATTTTTGTTACAAAAGTTGTTTAAAACATGTTAAACATGTCCGTGGGCCCATTTCTTGACTGAAATTTGATTATAGCTTGTAAAATCGTCCGTTTATGAATTTCGGTCAATTTCTGTTTGGAATTTAGAAAAACTTTTTTCTGCAAAGTTGTAGAGAATTGAATTTCCTATAAAAAAACGTGAGATTCGAATTTTCTAATAAAAAGGCTATTTATTATGAATTATTGAAGTTCCAAAGTTCTGAAATAATTGATTTTTGAAAGTTTTAATTATTTTTAATAACAAAAATGTTTTTTTGATTTAGTTGACTATTGGTGGCTGATATTTGGATCTGATTTGTTGTGTGTAAGAATTTTTATACAATATATTAATATTATATTAAATTTTTTGCTTTGGTGTTCTAAGCATTTTTTTATAAATAGGGTGCTTAGGTTAGAATTAAAAATCACACCAGAAACTAAAGATTCTCTCTCTTTCTCTCTCTATAATATAGAGCGTATTTTGTGAGTATTTTTATACTTTGAGTGTTGCTATACGGTGCAAGTTCCTTCAGCACTATATCTGATATTCCAACCAGAAGTACTATTTTGCTGAGGTAAGGGATGTTATTCTTCTTAAATGATATTATTTTCTTCAATATCATTATGCCGAAATATTTGTTGGAACTTTTTATCAAATTTAGAACTTTTTAATGTCGAGATTACTATTCATGAGTTACTATTCACGAGTATTATTCACGAAGCATGATGATGTTTTTTGTGAAATTTCTATCTTTTAGTGTCAAAATTACTATTCACGTATACGACACTATTCACGTATATGACACTATTCACAAATACGTCACTATTCACCGAAAAATAAAATTTTCTTCTTTTTGTCCAAAATATCTATTATAGATACTAGCTTTGATTGTATCCATGTTTTGATCATTCTTGAATTTTACTCCACTATGATTATTTATGAGGTATTTTTGGACATGGAATAGCTGAAATACAAATCCTTAATATCCATTCTTTTGTTTCACTGGATTCGTTTTCTTTAAAATATTTTTCATCATCCTCAGTCCTAAATGATGATATAACTGAATATCTTTGGCATGTAGTGCAAAGATGAATGATTTCTGATAAATATCTTTGGCCCGTAGTGCAAAGATGAACATGTGTTTAGATGAACATGACCAACTGATGAATATCTTTGGCCTGTAGTGCAAAGATAAATATTTGATTCCAGATATATATTGATTGATGTTACAGGGATAAAAAATAGATGATGAACTTTTAAATTCATAAATAGAAGATAGTAGATTTCATTCTCTACTTAACTCTTCTAATGAATTATTATTTCCGCTGCGAATATTGATTTAAAACTTGTTGTCTATTGTATTCTATTAGATTTTTCCCTGTTGAAGACTAACGATAATTTGTTTTATATTATCTTAGTCATAATGTTCTTTACTGGGCTAGTTGAGCTCACCCTTTTCCTTTTGTTCCATTTTTCTTCTCAGGAGGCGGGAATGTAGCGAGTACTAGTCAGGGTATGGAATGAAGGTTCTAGAAAGTCGTTTTAGTAGTCCTCACCATTTTTGAAAAATAATGTATCAATAATTGTAATGAGGACTTATTTGAGTGTGGATATTATCTAGATGGTAATATTTGTATTTAAACTCATAGTTTTTATGTTGTATTAATAAAGTTGTAGTTATTTCTGTACCATGTATTTTGACGACTCAAAATGGGTGTTGCATACTGATTTTGGGGGCGTCACAGTTGGTATCAGAGCTTAGGAATATGATCTCTAGCGGAGATCGGGAAATAGAACTAGGAGGGGAGAGACGAGTAAATCCTTCTATAGTGTGTCCTACCTAAGCTTATTTGTTGGTCGGTCATAATATAGGGATATTATGTGATATGTTAATTGCTTAAATTAACCCTTGTTTTATGGCAATATTTGAGAATGTCGACTGAGAATATTAACAGTGGAGTAAATGAGACTGTAGAGACACCTGTGCTCACCAACGAGGAGAACATGCAACAGGCTGGCAATGTTCCTCCTGTGAACAACACCAATGAGCAGATGATAAACGATGAAATGTTTAGAAGCTTTTTGCAATTTATGAAAAACCAGACGAGGGAGACTCGTGTTCAAAATACAGGAGGAAATGATAGCAATTCACGGTTTGTCACAGCCAAGCAGTTCAAAGAATTGGGACCACCAAAATTTAAGGGAAAGCCGGATCCGATCATGGCGGAAACGTGGGTCAAGCAAATTACCAAGATATTCGATGTCTTGGGATGCACGGAGGAATCGAAGGTTCCATTCGCCACCTTTATGTTCCGTGGCAAGGCAGACTACTGGTGGGAGTCTGTGAAGCGTACCCATCCAGCCGCACTCAGCATGTCTTGGGAGACATTTCAGAAACTGTTCAATGACAAGTACTTTCCTGAAAGTATTCGTCATATGAAGGAGGTAGAGTTTATTAGACTGGAGAAGAATAACATGACGGTGTCCCAGTATGAGGCAAAATTTGTAGAGTTGTTCAGGTTTACACCTCATTTGGTGGAGAATGAGGAACATATGACGCGGATGTTTCTGAGAGGTTTGAAACCCGACATACGTCAATATCTCATTTCACATAAATTTTCTCTCTATTCAGATGTTGTTAACAGGGCTCAATTATTAGAGCGAGATAACGAGTACGGTCAACCGAGGGACCACAACCAGGTTCATACCGGTGATAGCAGTCATCAGAACAATGATGACCAGCGGAGAAAGAAAAATATAGACAAGAACGGCAACCACTCTGGTGGTAATCGTGGCCAAGAAAATAGAAGAAGCGAGTCGGGATGAGATTTTAAAAAGAGGAGATTCAACAATGACAATACGAAGACGTCAGCACCAGCAACAACTGGTTCCAAGGGTGGAGAACGACCACCGGTTATATGCTATAACTGCGAAAAAGAATGACATATCAGCCCAAACTGCCCACAACAGTTTAAGGTATGTTATAATTGTGGAAAGAAAGGACATATCGCTCGAGATTGCACTGTAGAGAAACCAAGTCCAGTGGGGATGGTGACTCAAAAAGCTGTCCTGGAAAAGTCAAAGTAAACGGTTCTTGGAAGAGCGTTTGTCGTGGCTAGTCAACATGCGAGGAACCCAAACGAGGTGATCACGGGTAAGCTAATCATAAATTCATGCAAAGTTTATACCTTACTAGATACCGGTGCTACCCATTCATTTATTTCTCTTGCTTGTGCTCAACATTTAAACTTGACTCCGGAGAAGTTAGACTTTGATTTATCTGTGGACACTCCGTTAGGAGAAACTTTCATCACATCCACTTTTATAAATCTTGTTTGATCCAAGTTGGCACCATCACCTTACCTGTTGACCTTATCTCTTTAAAGATACTTGCTTTTGATGTGATTTTAGGGATTGATTGGTTAACTACTCATCATGCCAAAATTGATTATTTTCCTAAGATTGTTAGTTTTCATATTCCTAATCAACCTGTTGTGCGAATTCAAGCAACTAAGCCATTAAAATCAATCACTGTTATATCAAGCCATAAAGCCATTCATTTATTAAAAAACGGATGTCAAGCTTTCTTAGCCCATGTTATGGATTTGAATAAAGACACGTCAAATTTGAATAATATTCCTGTTATTATTGACTTTCCTGACGTATTTCTTGAAGAACTTCCCGGTTTGCCCCCGGAACGTGAAGTTGAATTCTTTATTAATCTTGAACCTGGTACAAAGCCCATTTCTAAAACCCCATATAGAATGGGTCCTATTGAACTTCAGGAGTTAAAGGTCAAACTATAAGAGTTGTTGGACATCGGTTTCATTCGTCCTAGTACATCTCCTTAGGGCGGTCCTATTTTATTTGTAAAGAAGAAAGACGGGAGTATGCGACTTTGTATTGATTACCAGGAATTAAACCATGTCACTATCAAGAATAGGTATCCGCTACCTCGTATTGATGACCTGTTTGACCAGTTGCAAGGAGCACAATTCTTTTCAAAAATTGATCTTCGTTCTGGATATCATCAGCTGAAGGTTAAAACTGAGGATATTCCGAAGACTGCCTTCAGAACTCGGTACGGGCATTATGAATTCCTAGTCATGTCTTTTGAATTGACTAATGCTCCTGCGGCTTTCATGGATATGATGAACCGAGTATTCAAGAATTATTTGGATCAGTTCGTTGTTGTCTTTATTGATGACATCCTCATATATTCCAAAAGCCGTGAAGATCATGAGTACCATTTGAAGTTGATACTGCAAAGGCTTCGTGATAACAAGCTATATGCTAAGTTGAAGAAATGCAAGTTCTGGCTTGAGGAAGTAGCATTCCTAGGGCACGTGGTGTCAAAACATAGAGTATCTGTTGACCCGGCGAAGATTGAAGCAATACAAAGTTGGGAGCAACTAAAGACGGTGACCGAAGTACGTAGCTTTCTGGGCTTAGCTGGTTATTATCAGAGATTCGTGGAAGGGTTTTCTCGAATCACTACCCCGTTAACTCAGCTAACTCGGAAGGATATCAAATTCGTATGGAGCGAGAAATGTGAGAAGAGTTTTCAAGAGCTTAAGAGAAGACTCATTTCGGCACCTGTTTTGACCATACCATCTGGTTCGGATGGATTTGTTATCTACAGCGATGCTTCAGGCAAAGGGTTGGAATGTGTTCTCATGTAACGTGGGAAAGTCATAGCCTATGCCTCGCGACAACTTAAAGAATACGAGAGGAATTATCCTACTCATGATCTAGAGTTGGCAGCAGTCGTTTTTGCGCTAAAAATTTGGAGGCACTATCTATATGGGGAGAAAGTGGAGATATATTTATACCATAAAAGCCTCAAATATTTCTTCACTCAAAAAGAACTCAACATGCGGCAACGACGTTGGCTCGAGCTGTTGAAAGATTACGACCACACTATTCAATACCATCCTGAAAAAGCAAACGTGGTAGCTGACGCGTTGAGTAGAAGATCATATGCAGGAATGAGTGCGATGATGTCAAGTATACGCATAGAACCAACTTTAATTGATAAAGTTAAAGTTGCTCAAGCCACATACCCGAAGTTGATGCGTATGAAGAAAAAAGTGCAAGAAGGTGCTATTCCAGAAGCAAGAATCGATGAAGAAGGAATACTTGGAGTCCACTCCAGACTTTGTGTTCCTAATGATTCTGATTTGAAATACAAAATCATGATGGAGGCACACAATACACCATTTACAAACCATCCTGGAAGTACCAAAATGTATCGTGATCTTCGACATACATTTTGGTGGAACAATATGAAGAGAGAGATTGCAAAGTTTATCTCGGGGTGTTTAACTTGTCAACGTGTAAAGCCGGAGCATCAAGTGCCAAAGGGTCCATTGCAACCACCTGAGATTCCGAAATGGAAGTGAGAACACATTACCATGGATTTCGCTACGGGTCTTCCCACGGTTTCTCAAGGCATAAATGCTATTTGAGTTATTGTTGATAGATTAACCAAGTCTGCTCATTTCTTGCCGATACGAGAGACTTATTCGCTTGAACGTCTTGCTAGTATATACGTGAATGAGATTGTGAGGTTGCATGTCATGCCAGTATCCATAGTTTCGGATCGTGACCCAAGATTCACTTCAAGATTTTGGGTTAGCTTGTAAAAAGCTATGGGCACGAATTTACGGTTCAGTTCGGCATACTATCCTCAAACGGACGGGCAATCAGAGAGGATTATTCAAACTCTTAAAGATATATTAAGACTTTGTGTCTTAGATTTCAAAGGGAGTTGGGATAAGTACCTACCATTGGTGGAATTCTCCTACAATAACAGTTACCAGGCAAGTATAGGTGTGGTTCCATTTGAAGCATTGTATGGACTAAAGTGTCGCTCTCCAGTGTGTTGGGATGAGGTGGGAGAAGCAACGTTGTTGGGACCAGAGTTGGTACGATTGACTATAGAGAAGATCCAAAACGATTCGACAACGTATACAAACGGCACAGGATCGACAAAAGAGTTATGCAGATCTTCATCGAAAGGACGTGGAATTTGACATTGGGGATCATGTATTGTTGCGTGTGGCTCCATGGAAAGGAGTTACAAGATTTGGGAAGAGAGAAAAGCTCAATCCACAATTTATTGGTCCATTTCAGATTCTTGACCGAGTAGAAAATGTGTCCTATAGACTCGCGTTACCTCCAAGTATGTCTCGTGTTCATAATGTTTTTCATATATCTGTGCTACGTAAATATGTGAAAGACCCAAACCACGTTATTGAGTTAGAACCAGACGAGATAGCCGAAGACTTAACGTACGAAGAGGTACCTGTCAAGATCTTGGATAGGAAGGAGCATGTCCTACGCACGAAGGTCATACCACAAGTTAAAGTTTTGTGGAGAAACCATGCTATTGAGGAAATGACATGGGAGTTGGAAACGGAAATGAAAGCAAGGTATCTTCATCTTTTCGAAAAACCAGGTACGTACATCAATTTCGAGGACGAAATTTTATAAGGAGGGGAGGTTGTAAGACCCCAAATTATTAATAAATAAAATTTAATTTCCTCTATTTATTATTTTGAAATAGTAAGGGTTGAATTGATTAATGAGGTTAATTATGGGTAAAATGCGCAAATATTTCAAAAAAAGTAGATGGTTATAAAATATTCATTGTTGTCGGGGAATATTCGTTTGGTCATGGAATATTCTTGCTGTCGGGGAATATTCGTACGACGGCGCAGTCTTTTGTGGGCCCATAACGGAAAGCGATTGGATGAAGAAAACGACAAGTATAAGTTATTTATAAATAATAGCGTAGTTGTTACCGTTAATACTGTTGGAATACCCGGTGGTTAAAACACAGTAATACGCGTTGTTGCACAGTAGCACACTGTATTGCACAAATTATTGATTCTTACGAAGGCACTACTCAATAATTGTTATAGTAATTACTGTTCAGTATTTTATTTTATTGATTCAATAATTGCTACGTTGATATTTTATATTATTGTTGTTTCAATAATTATCACTACACAATATTTTTCATTATCGAAGCAATAATTCATATTATCTGAATAATATTATTAGATAACATTATTGGCAATGTCTAGAAAGTTCTGTCTAAGGAGAGGTTTGGTCACCTAATTGCGCGCCAGTAAGGAGAAATTCTTATTGGAAAGCCCCCTCTTTCCTGGGAACTGTCTGGTTGTCAGTATTGTGATTCAGTAATATTATTTGTGAATAATTAATTATTAATTTATATGATGAGAAAAATATTCATTTTATGTGGATATAGATGGAGAAATTTTTTTAAAGTGACAATTATTGAAAATCGATATTTTATCTTTTCTGATAAAATAATATTTTATTATATTATTATAATATAATAATGATGATATTTTTATAATGAATGTGGGATATATGAGTATATGAAGAGAAAGAGTATTTTTGTTGTAAAAGTTGTTTAAAACATGTTAAACATGTCTGTGGGCCCATTTCATGACTGAAATTTGATTATAGCTTGTAAAATCGTCCGTTTTTAGATTTCGGTCAATTTCTGTTTGGAATTTGGAAAAACTTTCTTCTGCAAAGTTGTAGAGAATTGAATTTTCTATAAAGAATTGTGAAATTCAAATTTTCTGATAAAAGGGCTATTTATTATGAATTATTGAAGTTTCGAAGTTCTGAAATAATTGATTTTTGAAAGTTTTAATTATTTTTAATAACAAAAATATTTTTTTGATTTAGTTGACTATTGGTGGCTGATATTTGGATCTGATTTGGTGTGCGTAAGAATTTTTATATAATATATCAATATTATATTAAATTTTCTGCTTTGGTGTTCTAAGCATTTTCCTATAAATAGGGTGCTTAGGTTAGAATTGAAAATCACACCAGAAACTAAAGATTTCTCTCTCTTTCTCTCTCTATAATATAGAGCGTATTTTATGAGTATTTTTATACTTTGAGTGTTTCTATACGGTGCAAGTTCCTTCAGCACTATATCTGATATTCCAACCAGAAGTACTATTTTGCTGAGGTAAGGGATGTTATTCTTCTTAAATGATATTATTTTCTTCAATATCATTATGTCGAAATATTTGTTGGAACTTTTTATCAAATTTGAAACTTTTTCATGTCGGGGTTACTATTCACGAGTTACTATTCACGAGTACTATTTACGAAGCATGATGATGTTTTTTTGTGAAATTTCTATCTTTTAGTGTCGAAATTACTATTCACGTATACGGCACTATTCACGTATACGACACTATTCACAAATACGGCACTATTCACCGAAAAATAATATTTTCTTCTTTTTTGTCTAAAATATCTATTATAGATACTAGCTTTGATTGTATCCATATTTTGATCATTCTTGAATTTTACTCCACTATGATTACTTATGAGGTATTTTTGGACATGGAACAGCTGAAATACAAATCCTTAATATTTATTCTTTTGTTTCACTGGATTCGTTTTTTTAAAATATTTTTCATCATCCTCAGTCCTAAATGATGATATAACTGAATATCTTTGGCATGTAGTGCAAAGATGAATGATTTCTGATGAATATCTTTAGTCCGTAGTGCAAAGATAAATAGGTGTTTAGATGAACATGACCAACTGATGAATATCTTTGGCCTGTAGTGCAAAGATGAATATTTTATTCCAGATATATATTGATTGATGTTACAGGGATAAAAAATAGATGATGAACTTTTAAATTCATATATAGAAGATAGTAGATTTCATTCTCTACTTAACTCTTCTAATGAATTATTATTTCCGCTGCGAATATTGATTTAAAACTTGTTGTCTATTGTATTCTATTAGATTTTTCCCTGTTGAAGACTAACGATAATTTATTTTATATTATCTTAGTCATAATGTTCTTTACTGGGCTAGTTGAGCTCACCCTTTTCCTTTTGTTCCATTTTTCTTCTCAGGAGACGAGAATGTAGCGAGTACTAGTCGGGGTATGGAATGAAGGTTCTAGAAAGTTGTTTTAGTAGTCCTCACCATTTTCATAAAATAATGTATCAATAATTGTAATGAGATCTTATTTGAGTGTGGATATTGTCTAGATGGCAATATTTGTATTTAAATTCACAGTTTTTATGTTGTATTAATAAAGTTGTAGTTGTTTCTGTACCATGTATTTTGACGACTCAAAATGGGTGTTGTATACCTATTTTGGGGGCGTCACATGTAATCTGGCATCAAATGCTCTACCACGATATGTTAGAGAGAAGGTGTGTTATGATGGTATGTATTTTTGTTGAAAGATTGCTTTTTTTGTGTTTTTGTTGGTTTCTCATTGGGTATTTTACTTTTGTTTGTTGCAGGGGGTCTCAGTGGAATCTCAACCATCTAAGCTTGCAGGCAGTCGTGGTTCTAAAAATTATTATTTTGATTTTGATAAACTAGCAGAGGTTTGACTTGTTCTATTTACGAAGTCTCCAAGTTACCTACATCTACTATGCTTCAAAGTCAATATTATTTGTGAAGGCTACGCCTCTGAGTGCAAGTTCAGTATCATATTTTGTTTTCTTCTATTCTTTTGGAACAGGTTACTGCCATAATTACTACCAATCTTAACAAGATAATTGATATTAATTATTACCAGGTTGAAACTATAAGAAAATTTAAGGAATGGAGAATCTTCTTGGTGGTTTAGTACTGATATAGGCTTTGTTAAACTGCAGGGAATAGTACTGCCACAGGAAGCTGAATTCGTGTCTCTTCGGAGATCTTATCTAAGCAACTCTTGGGTTGTTTTCGCGGCCTTGGCCTACACGTGCAGATGGTAGTCAGTTAAACAAAGTAATTGAATACTTCAGGCTGCTTGGGTGTGTTTTGGCCAAGGCTCTTCAAAATGGATGACTTTTGGACCTGCCATTATCAATTGCATTTTATAAGCTTGCACTTGGTCAAGTAAGCTAATTCCTTGGCTTAACTTAAACCAAGACTTCCCTTTCCTTGAATGTCAAGTTGATGTGTTGGTTTGTTCTACTTGATGTTAAGATTTCTCTAATGCTGCAGCAGCTTGATTTGCATGATATTCTTTCTTTTGATGCCAAACTGAGGAAGACATTACTTGAATTGCAAGCTCTTATTTACCAGAAACAGTACCTAGAATCAAGGGTTGGTCAAAATAATCAGGTTATTGATCTACATTTTCGTGGGGCTCTAATCGAAGATCTCTGTTTGGATTTCACACTAGCTGGCTATCCTGATTACATTATTAAACCAGGCGACGAGAATGTAGTACACTCGATCCTTTAGTTTATCATGATATATTGTACATAAGCCTTCTCATTGCCATTCTATTCCAGTGATGTTTCTTATGGACATATGTTCTTTTTTCCTTTGTTAAATTCACAAGTGGATATAAATAATTTGGAGGAATATATTTCCCTGGTAGTTGATGCTACTGTGAGGACGGGGATTGTGAGACAATTGGAAGCATTCAGATCTGGGTTTAGTCAGGTAAGCAGTCCCTCCGGTCTATATAGTGTTTTTAACTTTCTAGATAAGTTGAAATATCATTAAATGTAATTTTGAATTTTAAGAGCATATCTCGCACCATACGTATTTTTGGCATCTCAATTGCTGAAACTTTACTTATGGTTGCCATTCTATCATATCATATTGAATCTCAATTCTCCTTCTGGTGTAATGTATATTATGTGACTAATATTTTGTTTAGGTTTAGGGAAAAAAGTGCTCTCACCCTACAATCTTTTTTTGGGTGCTCGATAACTCTTTAAAGCTAATGCTCGTGTTCTTATAAACAGGGCACACATTGAGTGTTAAAGCCATAAGCTAACTGTTGAAGATCCTATTACTGTTGAGTGTCAAAGCCATAAGCCAAAGACAGTGGCTTTCCTCATCTCTCAAGGTGCAGCTCCTAGAGCATTGACAGATACTTCACCCAAATATACGATAGGCAGAACTCCGGCAGACCTGACAACAGAAAGAGATTATCCTTATGGAGGAAGTAATGGTAAATGTAAAAAAGTCAAAACTAAACAAATATGTTATATACAGTTAGATAATGTAACATAGATATAAATGTCTGTTATTTAGTCTAGAATTGGGGTTTTTTTGGACTTAAAATGTACGTATTATTAATTGATTTCCAAATGCTAGATTTTTGTAGATTGATTTGATGAGCTTTGAGCTCTGTTTTTTGTGGTGAATTTACATGGTATATGCTAATGAATGTTTAGGAGGTGTATGGATAGTAATATTATTTGTAATTAGTATATTTTGAATGTTTGGTACATTTTGCCTTTAAATAGATGACACTTTTTAAACGTTGTATAAATGTGTTTAAACGTTGTCTGATGTATCAAACCACAACATTTTATGCCAGAAAACGTTGTGGAATCATATCATCTACAACGTTTTCAAGCATCCAAGAATTTATGGAAAACAAATATACAACGTTTTTAAGAAAAAAACGTTGTGTAATGTGTCAAACTACAACGTTTTAAAAACGTTGTATAAAGGTGTCAACTAGATGACACCCTTAACCACGACGTTTTTGTAAGACCTTCTACAACGTTTTTTACGTGTTATCTATTTACTGTTTTGTAGTAGTGTTGCACCAGGAGCAGCGCGGCCGCGCCACTCCTTAGTTCAAACCAAGCGCAGCCGCCCCACCCTGCAGTAGGATCAGTTTTTTGTTGTTGATCTGAGGGTTGATGCATGCCTATATTGTTACTTTAATTAGTAGTACCTGTCCAATACAGTATACATGTATCAATAAGCATAATAAAGGAAGAATTCTATAACTATACCCTTAAGTCAAAATGTGAGTGCAAACTATGTTCTTTAAATGACATAGCGTATTAGAAACTGATTTTCGTGTTATGTGATGACGTACGTATGAGATCACGAGACTAATAGAAGACTAGCAATATATGTTTAGTATTGATGAATTACATTTGCGTATCATAGTAAATTAAGATAGTAGGTGTACATGTTGAACTTGTATGACTAATGTGATTATACATGAATAGGATATTATAGTTCAGTGGAGTGGTATTAAGCTTTACTTTGGTAAACTACGCGTCAGGCAAGTACTCGAATCTTACTCTTTATTGAGAATGAACTATTTTTGGTTGTACAAGTAAATAATTGAAAGCATAATTCGTATCTATGACATAATGCTTCATAGATAGAATAGAGTTATTTATTCTTGAACTTGGATTCGAGTATTGAACTTATAATTATTTGTTTATGCATTTAAAGACCGGTCTATGCCAATTGATTCAGCTAGACCTAAATCATAATTTGAAAGAGATCCAAACCAATTGATTGGTGCGGAATCTTTTATTGACTGAGATGAACAACTTTCTTTGAAGGGAAAACTATAATTGTCGGGAGACCGACGTGCGCACATGAGTATGATTAAATGTTATGCATGACATAGGGTACTTTAGGCCGATCACCTGTTGTACTCGTTTTGTAGAATTATCATCTTATTACTGCTAATTCTAGGAGAAGTTCATAGTCCTTAGTGACTGCTCAGTATTCATTACTTTAAAATCTTGAATTGATTAAGCATTGAATCTTATTGATATTATTATGTCCGTAGAGATTATTGTTGAGAACCATTGATATTTCTTGCTATCCTTGAACTATCATTATTGTTGTACCCTTGAGAAGCCAAAACTATATTGAGCACCCTTATTACTATATTATTTACTGGGCAAACTTGTTGTTTATTCTTGCTTTTTCTAAAAATATTTCAGTTAAGGCAGAGCAAGGCGGACCCTCGGGCATTAATAAGGGCAAGGGCAAAGCTACGAAGTAGCTTTATATTTGTTTATTTAGAAATATTATGATTATGTTATGAAATCTTATATTATGTACTAGTTATGTCTGAACTATGGTTAATTATGGTTAAGGTATGTAAGATATGCTTAAGTTACGAGACCTTGGGACATAAATGATTATATTAAATAAATGTAATATATTCTATAATTTCTGTTGCATGAGATGTTTTTAGTTATTAGAATTATAGCACGTGATGAACCAAATTCGAGATATGAGTGGTCTGAATTTGGGGGCGTCACATGTTGGTATCAGAGCTGTAGTTATAAACCTTAGGAGTGAGAGTCCTTAGATTATAACTTAGGAGAACTTAGAAGATAGAGAGGGATGCAACTCATGTAGAGTTTTCCTAGAGAGAGACTTAGTGTGTTATGGAATATAATTTCATTCTATACAATGAACTTATGTTTATTTAACAATCTAATGGAGTTGTTGTTTGTTTTGTCTTATGTTGGTGGTTTTAGGATGACGGACATGGGAGGACCTAGCTGAGTAGTAAAGGAGGAGCCGCGTGACATACACGTGGTATATGAGGCACCTTTGATAGCGGAGCCCATATCGGCAGTGGCCCCTATCAATGATGATGATGAGTAGGAGGAGATTGAGCCATTTCCCGAGGAGTCTGATCCAGAGGAGGAACCTATGGAGGATGAGCCTATGGGGAATGAGCCCATGAAGGACTCCGACGAGGCTACTTTCGAGGACCGGATGCTGAGGGAATATGAGGAGCAGATTGTGGAGTTAGGATGTAGAGTTAAGGAGTTGGAGGCTGAGGCTAGAGAAAGGGAGTCCGAGTTCCAAAAATTGAGGGACGAGGACTATCAGAGAAAGTTAGTGATGCAGGAGATGGAGGTGGAAATTGCTCACAGCAAGGAGGCAGGGATCCAGATGGGGACTTTGTTTCACAGGTCAGTGGCTAGGAATGTGGAGCTGGCAGAGAAGCTGGAAGAGATGGAGCAGAGAGAGTTAAGCGAGAGGACAGAGAAGGAAGCTCTCCGTACTCAGTTAGAAATGGAGGTGATGGATAGGATCCACTTCGAAGAAAAGTGGGAGGAAGCTAATGATCGGGCTAATGACTTAGAAGATGAGGTGAGATGTAAGAGAAGGAGGATGAACAAGATGGGCTATGCTCTGCGCATAACCATGGAGAGATTGATTGATGGGGTAAATCATTACCCAACAGAGCAGGGACAGACCTGACACATCATAAGCCGAGATTTGGTGGTGCGCATTACTTAGAAGGAGTACCAGAGCGCTGTGGAGCGTGGGATGATAGATTGAGTATAGGTGTTAGAATTTAGTAGTTGTAGTATTTCCTTATATGATGTATATATCGTAATGAAATCTCAGTCTTTTGTGTAAGATGTGAGATAGTTATAAACCCCAAACTCTTGAAAAATGTTAGTGGGGTAGTATGATGGTGTTGTCCCCATCTTTTGTGATATTAGGGGATACATGTTGTCATTTATAGAAGTATGCTAGAGATAATCATGTAATGTAACGATTTGACATATGAATATAAATGATCTTATTTCAGAATCGTGTTACAAAAATTTATTCTTATTTGAGAAATGTTTAAGTAATATAATAAGATAATAATAAAAATGAAAATTTTGTGTTGCAAAAAAATGCCGCCCAGACATAGACTAACTGCACCAGAAGAGTCGATTAATGATAAGAGAGGACAAGTAGACCCAATACAAAGACTAGTGGACTTGTTAGGAGAAGCTCTTAGGGGAAGAAACGAACCAATACCACCTGTCGACGTCGAGATTTATAATTGTCCCTTTTCTGTTCTTGCATTTTGGCGTTCTCATGTTAAGTGAGTTTTGTTTGAAAAAACAAGTTGTGAAAAGGTCCGACATGTATAAGTCGACGATTGGACTCTAAGAGTCGCCAGTTGGTATTTTTAAATGGTTGCACCAACTCAACCGAGAAAAGGTTTACACATAGACCTAGTGATGTGACACTACTTAACTAGTCTGTGAAACCGAGATTCGTTAGGGTCCGGAGGCTTGATTATGCGGGAGGAAGGTGTTAGGCATCCCCCGACATCCGTGGTAACACGGTGATCGCCACTTTTCATTTTAAACATTTATCTGAATGTGTGTGTAGGTCTGTAACAACCCGAAAATTCGGTTTGTCTAGAATTTACGTTTAAAGAATTAGTTATTAATAAAATAAATTTTTATTAATACTATTCTTTGCTATGTGTTTATTAATCGTTCTATAACCTAGAATGATTATAAGTCGGGAGGATTCTTGCTACGAGCTAGATTGAACGAGTAAGAATTTTCAAGACGAAAATGAAATTTTTTCGGGAAAAAATATTTTTCTGGGAAAAAGACGAAATAGACACTATTCATCAATTTCTGCTCGGAGATTTATTTTGAAATTTCGAGAAGTTATAGATTACATTTAATTCTGAGACGTGATGGAATATTCAATAATATTTCAGTTATGGCAAAAATAAAGTTTTCGCCTGCGGACTCAAAACCTAAGGGTTTAGAAAAGTGAGTTTCGAGAATGTTATGAGTACGTGTAATAACTAGGGATACTATGTGTCAGAAATACGAGTATGATACAAGTTATTATACGAGTATAGTATGAAGATTAGTATGACGTATAATACGAATATCGTACGAACAATATACGAAGAGAATACGAGAATGGAATGTGTAGAACACGATTAGTCTTAATGGACTTTGAGTTCATGGACTTTGTAGAATCTAATTGGACTTGGATTATGTCAAGCCCAATGATTTGTGAAATCAAGCCCAAGTTAAGCCCAATGAGAATTAGGGTTAAGGTCCAACCCAAGAAAAGAAACCGCGGATCGAACCGATGGATAAACGGATGGGTAAGAACCATTGGAGCAACCCATGGGGTGGCCCATGGGCATGTGGGCCGGCCACTTGGCCACCAAGTAAGGGTGGTGGCCAAGTAAACTTGGTGGTTAAGTTGTTGAGGAGGTGGGAATAGTAAGGAGGTGGGGGGGGGGGAATGACTAAAATACCCCTAGCCTTGAAAATTTATAAATAGGAAGCTTAATCTCATTTGAATGGAATTTTGAAAATCCTACACTTGAGAGAGAGAGAGAGAGAGTTCGTTTGGGAGAGGAAGAGGAAGAGAATGAGCATGAATGCTCGGATCAAAAGTGATCGAGAAATAGAAAAGCTCGCAAATCGTCGGCTTTGTCTAACGGAAGAGGATTGAAGAAGAACGGTAATCCGAACCCTAGTTCTTCTATTTATTTTCTTTAAGTTTTTATGTTTAAAAACATAACTTAATGAGAATAAGGAGTAAAAGATATTGAGAAAGATTTCATATGGTTGAAATCGTAAGAAAATGAAGAAATAAGAATTATAAATTTATTTTATAAATTTCTTAAGGAAGTATAAGATTCGTGAGGATTTTGAGCGATCTGAATGAATTTTATGAATGAGTAGGTCAAATAAGTAAGGAATGGTGTTCTATAACATCAAATTTTAAGAAAAAATAGAATCGTAATCCAAAATATCGATTAAAATGAAGAACGAACGAAGAACGCGAAGAACACGCGAAGAACACGAAGAACGTTGTTGATGGACAAATTTAAAATCATCGTAGTGTAAATGTTGTTGATGGACAAGTTTAAAACCATCGCGTATAAGTTAGATGCTTATTGCTTGGTTAGGAACGTTAGAAACGTTCATGATGAATGGATTAAAACGGAGCTATAACGAAGTTATGGCGAAATTTCGTAAAAGACGAACGAGAATTAGAAAGTTAGTAAATAAACCTGAATGTGTAGGATTTCATAAGAATATAAGAGAACATATAAAATGTGAGTCATGGACTCAAGAACGAATGAATTCCGAGTTCGGATGACCGAATTACGGACGAACGAACGAAGAACGTTAAAAACGTTAAAATGAACGAAGAGTGAAGATTAAGCCAATTGAATGGCATGTTAACGGATTCAGAATAAATTTCTGTCTATGGATAATCGAAGTACTTAAGATAAGAAAGAAAATGGCTTTGGAACGACTTCGTTCCGAGTTATAACGAAGAAGTTATGAGATTTCGAAATCGATGTCTCAAGCTTGTAAAAGACTTAGAAAAAATTTTCTAAGTTTCATGCTCGGCGCCGCAGCGCGAGTTGTGCCTTAGAGGCCGGCGCCGTAGCGCGAGATCGGCCATAACCTTCTGGAGAGTGGCGCCACCGTGCGAGAGATAACAAAGGACTTGGCGCCGCAGCGCCAGGCCAGGAAGAGAAGAGAGAGAAGTAGCTCGCGCCGCAGCGCGAGAGGAAAGGAAGGGCACGGCGCCGCAGCGCTAGTGCATAGCAATGCCCAGAAATGAGATTTTTAGTTCTCAATTTCTCGGGGGATGTGCAAGAAAGAAGTATGAACATATAGTTCATGTAATGTAACACTTAATCAAGTGTCTTAAACCTTTAATAAAGGTTGAACAAAAAGAATAAATGAGATTAAAAGATAGAGAATGTAAGTGATAAATTACGGAATCAATATCCAGGGACCGTAGTCGTGATGAACGAATATGAGGGATTGCTATGATTGTGATTCCTTAGATGTTGAGTGATGAAGGTAATGAATAACATTCCGATGTTATGACATGGCATTGTAAGATGAACGTAAAGCGTATAGACGTTGTAAACGCAACGTTGTTGCGATGAACGATTGGTCTTAGCATACAACGAACGGTATGGCTTTGGCATTAAGAAAGAAAAATAAACATGGGGTTCATGGGATGGATAACAATCAAAAGCGATTAAAAAACCTTGAGTAAAGGTTGAATGAGGGATTAAGAGATGAGCAACGTGAACGTTGAATACGTAAATGATTCTTGTGAATTGTATTCGTGTTGGACGAACGTTCTAAGTATACCCTGGTTGTATGATGTAGACGTTGATGAAGGTAGTAAGTAAGATACGAATGGTATCAAGATAGCCGTAACGAACGGTAATAAGATTACTGAAAGCCAAATATAAGTCGGATGAGAATGATAGAATGAAAAGTAAGCGCTGAACACTTTAACCAATGTAAGGGTTGAGTGTAAACGGGTGTTAAACGGGCAGAACCTACATTCCGTGTATGGTTTAATCGTAATGTAATGAAGAATGTTGATTAACCGTGAACGGTGAAGAAACTAAATTGAAGATAATAACGTATAACGTTAAGAAGCCGAGTTAATAAGTATAACTTGGATAAACGGTGTGAGTGGAAGGAACTGGATGTTTGAAGGTATGAATAAATTCATATGAAATGGTTAACGCTATAACCTCATAGTATTGACATTGAATGATCGTTCCGAGTGTACAAAAGACTGTATGACTTAGATGATAAAGAATAAATCCTGAGGTATGGCATTTAGTTGCCAGAAAACCGTAAGGAATATGAATTTGACTTAACGAGCATTATAGTTTAATAGTTCGGATAAGTTAGATGAATTTAAGTTGTGGTACAATCGTAACCTTTGATGGTTGTCATATGGACTACTAGCAAAGACACGATATGTGCTGAGTCCTAGGAAAGTTATAAGAAGAAGATAAGAATGTAAATCATCAAAGATGATAAATGTATGAATAAGACATCTCAGTAGGTCAAGAAAGCCGTAATCTGGTAATAAAAGTTAGTCGCGTAAGCTTAAATTACAAGAACGAGAACCTTAAGAAGTAAAGTTAAGTAAACCAATTCATAAGTCAAGTATATGACTAATTGGTGTACGTGTTATTTTCTTATGTGCTACATAGGAATGGGAATGAGCAGTTCAGCGTAAGCTGTAGCTGTGCGGAAGGCAAGTTTCCTAACTTCACTCATATTTTAAATGAATGCTAGTTTCTAAAACTTCTCAGATGTTGAACTTGAGAAGTTCTGTCTATGTGCGAATGTGCGATATTTGTACAAGGTGGTAGTATGTATGAGGCCTTGTGCCACAATGTGAACACTTCGGTGTTTCTTTGAGATGAACTGTTCTGTGATTGAACTTTTCAATAAAAGTATGTTCTGTTTATACATGAACCGTTATTGTTAAGTCTGTGCTAATGATTCTAGCCAGACAAAATGTGTATGAAAAAGGTAGAAGAATGAAAGTAGTGTAAAGAGTATGTGATGAATGTTGTAAGATGATAGGAATCGAGACTATTCCTATTATTCAAACTGCTTCATAACCTTTGTTCGGTTATTGAAGTTTTGAAGAACGTTTAAACTCTTGGAGTTGTTTGTTCAACTGTTGTGACTTGCTGGGCAATTGAATGCTCACACTTGCTTTAAATGAAAAACATTTTCAGCGTACGATGTTAGAAAGAACTTAAGGATCCCGTAAAGTTCAAGCTGATCGGTATCCAGACGATGGGCCATTCATTATATGAATGAGCGTGAAGATCAAACGAAGACTTGTAATGTAAAAAGAAGTGAATTAGACTATAGACTAGTTTAATGAACTGTAGGCATCCTTGGTGGTGGATAAAAGTCACTCTTGTAAGATGAAAGGAATAATGTAATTATCATTATTTGTAATGAGAAAGGTTATAAGGTTTCGAGAACCTGGGAATTGAGAATGTATGTTGTTATATTTCAATATATAATGATGTATGTTGGATGAATGATGTACTCGTGACGTATGGAATCCAGGTGTGAAGATAGACCAGATTTCGGGGTGTTACAAAGTCTATGTGCAGTTATCTGGAAGTAGTGTTATGCCCCGTTTGCACCTATACATAAAGGGTTTGAATTTTGTATAAAAGTTTAATTTTAACGAGATATGACAGTGATGTTTTATAAAATAGGCTTTTCAAACCCTTGTGCTCAATAGTAATTGAGACATTTGATACTTCCATTTTATTATGTGTTTGGCTTGATTGATTTTATTTTTGAGATGCAAAGCATCTTCGAGAAAATAAGATATATAGCAGTGCCGAGCTCCTTATGGGCATGAGAGTCGTCTAAAGAAATTCAAACACTGTGAATAATTTACAAGCTGGTTACAGTTGAAAATGTCCATCAAGGGAGCCAAATCTTGATTCAGGAACTGAATCTGTGATCACAAGATTCCTAGGCTCACATGATGATGCAGTATGTATGAAAGCTGTAAATAGTTATATATATATATATATATATATATATATATATATATATATATATATATATATATATATTGTGACAATCCCAAAACAGGTCCATTCCATCCAACCTATTCTGTGTCGCCAAATACATTGTACAGAAAATAACTACAACTTTACTACAACAATTGTCGTGCAAAATATAACAATACATATGCTGTGAGTTTGGATACAAATATATACCAAATGTGACTCATGTCCCAACCGTGGACAACACCTCACAATGACACCTTACATAAAGGTATAGTCAAAAACAGTTTTAGAAATTAGAATATTTGGGAAGTGCTCAAGGAAACCTTCGTACATGGGAGGCCATGCGTCTAGGTTATGATAGATATCATATGGCCACAGAATTATCCTTGGTTGACCCAATAGACCCCAACGAAAAACGAGAAGTTTACTATCATATTCTTCCCAATGGTGAGTCTTCTCTTGACATATCATTATCTCCACTATCTCTAATTAAAAATTATACTTCAAACAAACACCAAGATTATATAGGTAGTGCTCGTAAAGATACTCAGCAAGTGGATGAGTACGACCTTGTCTTATGATGACACGAGGTTGTATGTCATTAGACATCTTGTATGATAGTGACAAAACACCCTTCCAACGTTGGGTTCGCCTCACCCTATTTATTCACCAAATACAACTACTAAATGATGACCACCGTTCTATTCCCTTGTTACCCCCGCTCGACCCAGCTACACTCTTATTACCTGAAAGGAATTGTGAAACAGAAGGGTGAGCACAACTAGCCCAGTAAAGAATATCATGACTAAAGACAAATAAGTTATCAATAGCCTTCAACAGAATTAAATCAGAGATTTAGAACATATGGTAGATGATAAAAATTTCAACCATAGTTGCAGCGGAACGAGCAATCCATTAGAAGAGTCAAATAGACTATAAAGTCTATTATCTTCTTCATGTTAAAAATACACCAACAATGTTTTATCCCTGTAACATCAATCAACAATTCTAGTCCACAATCATATGAATAACTCATAATCATAACTGTAGTTCTAAATTCCTCTACTCATCTAGGACGAATATAATTTTCATCACCTATCTTTACCTGAAACATCAAAGATGATGGTTACACCAATTCACATTTCCTGTTCATAATCATACTAATAACTTCATCTTTGCACTACGGCCAAAGATATTCATTTGTATCACCAATTGGTCATGTTCATCTCAACACCTGTTCATCTTTGCACTACTGGCCAAAGATATTCAACAACATGTCATCTTTATACTACGGGCCAAAGATATTCATCAACAGACCATCTTTGCACTACAGGGCAAAGATATTCATCTACAATTCATCTTTGCACTACAGGCCAAAGATATTCCTCAACAATTCATCTTTGCACTACAGGCCAAATATATTCATATCTCAAAGAATATATAATCATTTCAGAATTTATATAAACAATAATTATAACCATGTTGATCATTTCACTTTTGCACTTAAGTTAAAGATATTCAATTATAAATTCAATGGTCATGATCATACCAGTCAACAATTCAACTTTACACTACTGACCAAAGGGAACCCATAGTCATGATCATACCAAAAATCTACCCATCTTTACACTCAAGTTAAAGAGAAATATCATCATTAGGGTTATAAAAATGTTATATATAATATTAAAATCAATATAATCAAAACATCTAGATTTAATCTCAAGAGTAATATTCATAAATTAACTATAATTTGGTTAGAAAAAGAAACCAATTTTGTCATGAATAGTAACTCGTAAATAGTAACCCATGAATAGTAACTTCGTGAATAGTAACTCGTGAATAGTAAACCCGACACAAAAAGGTAGAAATTCTACAATAAAATACATACCAATATTTCGGTATAATGATATTGAAAGAATAATATTTCTTAAGCTTATAAACAATTTATTTTAATTGTTTACACTTTACTAAATAATGCATTTAATCATCCTAAAATGCCAAACTCATAAGATTTCATCACCAATAACCAAAAACCCTCATCAAAAATTTGCATATACCTCATATAAGATTCTCAAGCCATAAAATCATATTTTCCAATTTTCTTACTTCACATAACATATTTAATTCATTTACTCATAACTAGCCCATTTTCATGAAAAATACCAAATCAGTTCCAAAAATATTTCTTTTCTGGAATTTAGCAGAATATAGTCCCATATTGAACATATATTTTTCTCAGAATTTTTAAAATTCATTTACTATTTTTCATATGGCCAAAACCGCCGAATATTTAGACATTTATCATAAATTGTACTTTTATCCAAAAATTCCAAAATTCACAGAGTAAACTGATATTATATAGATATACTTCCAATAAAAATTTCATCATTTTTGGAGTTAACAACAAGGAGTTATAAGCGGTTACTTTTAAAATAGTCTTTTCTCATAAAATTCATAACTCTTAATCTATACATCCAAAAATCACCATTTTTGGACACAGTCAAGAAAACTCATCAAAATATCATTTCAAATTTTTCCAAAATTTTTGAAGGTCAGAAAAATTACGAAACTGAAAAACATAACAACCCTTAAAATCCCTTACTATCCCTTACCTCAAAAGTGCAGTATTTCAGACTGGAATGCAAAACTGAAGGAAACTTGTACTGAATAGCAACTCTCAAAGTATCTAAATACTCACAAAATATGCTTCATAATATAGAGAGAGAAAGAGAGAAAGTTTATGTTTCTGGTGTGATTTTTAATTCTAACTTAGCCCTCTATTTATAGAAAAATGTTAGCACGCCGAAGCAGACTTAACCTGCAACCTGATGGCTTTACCTGCTACTATTCCCACCCATCACATTTGAATAAAAATCTCAGCACATTTCTTTACCAACTAAGAGTGGGGCCCGCCAATTCTAGAATTTTATACCAAAATGATAAATTCCGAAACTTCAACAATTTCTAAACCAGTCATCTCTTAAAATTCATAACAAATCATACGTTCATTTTTAACGGTTTAAAATTTGTGGACATATACTCAACTTATATATGTATAATATATCCAAAAATCACAACGATCTAACGGTCGGATTAAAAATTATAACCCCACAATATATCTCAAAAACCATGATTTTTAATACCTCAATTCCTACAAAAATACTGATAAAAATCTCAGCATTAACTCCTTCATTTTTAACCACAAAAATATATCCCTCATTTATATCCATATAAAATAAATATTTCCTTATCATATGAATCAATAATTAATTATTCACAAATAATATTACGGAATCACATTTATGACAACCAGGTTGTTCCCAGGAAAGAGTGGGGGCTTTCCAATAAGGATTTCTCCTTACTGGCGCGCAATTAGATGACCAAACCTCTCATTAGACAGAACTTTCTAGACATTGCCAATAATGTTATCTAATAATATTATTCAAATAATATGAATTATTGATCTGATAATGGGAAATACTGTGCAGTAACAATTATTGAAACAACAATAATATAAAATATCAACATAACAATTACTGAATCATTAAAATAAAATATTGAACAGTAATTACTGTGACAATTATTCAGTAGTGCCTTCTTACGTAAGAATCAATAATTTCAAAAATACTATGCAATAACGCGTATTACTGTATTTTAACCACGGGGTATTCCAACAGTGTTAACGATAACAACTACGCCGTTAATTATAAAAACTCAATTTTTGTCATTATCTTCATCCGACCGTTTTCCGTTATGGGGTCCACAAATAGTTGTGTCATCGTACGAATATTCTCCGACAGAAAGAATATTCCACGACCAACGAATATTCCTCGACAACAATGATTATTTTGTAACCACTTGTTTATTTTGAAAATTTTTTACATTTCACCCATAACTTTAACTTTTTATCAATTTAACCATTTAATGAATTGTAATTATAAGAAAAATTGAATTCTTTTATTTCATAAAATTCGGGGTCTTACAATCTCTCCTCCTTATGAAATTTCGTCCCTGAAATTTACGTACCTGGTATTTCGAAGAGTTGAGAATACCTTACTTTCATTTCAGATTCTATCTCTCAGATCATCATGATTTCTCCATTGCTCATCTCCCATGATAACTTCATTTGGATTCCTCATTTGTTGGGAAGTCATGACAACCGCTATCCCTCGAACTACTCGACTTTGACTTGTTTGGGGCAGCATTTGGTGTCATTACTACCGTTAGAATATACTTTTCTATAGGGCATATTCCACCCTCAACTGCTTCGTCGTACTCCTGATTTATGATCTGAATCATCAATTTTCGATCCATATCGAATTCAGGTTGACCGCTCTGTATAGGGTAATTCAAAACTCGATGTTGGGTTCTCCCAATTGCTTTCCAAAAAGAGAAATTCATATCATCTATTTTAGCCTTCTTAGATCGGACAACTCTTTCCACAATATCCACGTGTCGTGCGACTTTTGCCCATGCATCACTTATTCTCACTCGTTCAGTTTTTTCTTCTTTCAGCTCAGATTCCATCTTTATCATCTTATACTGTAACGATCCGAAATTTTAAATTGTAATATTAAATATTTATTAATATATAAATATTTATTTGATGCGCTTATTGTTGAAATTGATGAGAGAAATATTTTATTGATGTAATGGTTGGTAGTAAATATTTATTAATCTAAATTCATTAGATAATATTCTAAATTAAATTAATATATAATTTAGAGAGTTATAATATAACATGAGATGTTATATTATTGTTTTAATTTAATAATTTAAGGTGGTATATTAAGTTATTAAATAAAATTATAATGAGATTATAATTTTGTGATATTTGGTTAAGTGGAAAATTTATTTAGTATGTAGTAATTAGTTTATTTAATTAAGATTGGATATGGAAATCCAAGTAAACAGTGCAGGACAATAAACTATATTATAAATAACTTATGAAAATAAATTAAAGGAGTTTTAAATTTGGTTTTACCAAACAAAGCCTTAGAGCTTTTGAAGTTTTAATTTTAATCTTGTTTTGCTAAACAATGCTTAAAGAATGATTAAGTCATTATTTTAATAGGTTTTACCAAACAAGGCCTTATGGCTTTTATGTTTAAAATAATAATAATAAAAAAAAATTGATAAGTATTTAGTAGCCTTATTATATTATACGTCAGTATTATTTTTATGTTAGCGTCAGTTTTAGTTTACGTGAAAAAGGGTTTGGCCTAAGCCTAAGAAGAGAGAGTTACAAAGAAGTTTGAGAGAGACATATTCTCTGAGAAATTGAAAAAGAGGTTATTATGAGAATCAAAGAAGGGAGAGGAAGGATAATCAAGTCATTCTCATCATCTAATTAAGCTTAAGGAGAAATTAAAAGGGCACGTGAAGTGCAGATAACTGTAAGCTGTTAAACTGTTATTGGTAAACAACGATCAAGGCAAGTCTTTCGTTTCCTATTTGTTACGTGAACTTGATGAACTGTTTTAAATTGTATGATATGTTATACATGTTGAAATCATAAAATGTTTAAGTCAATATATGACTGCATTGTTTTGGCTAAGTAATGATGATTGAGTAAGGAACTCAATCTTTATATTTGCTATATGAATTAAAAGCATGTATGCCATGTTACCTTAATGAGATGTATATCGAGCATGTTATTATGTGTTATGTGATGCATGAAAACTGTTAGACTTTGCTGGGCTGTCGAGCTCACTCTTGCAAATAACCACTTTTGCAGGTCAAGATTTTAAGATAAAGATATGTGCTAAGTGAGTTATAGAGATCTATATTCACGAAGATTACTTATGTTTTATGAGAAATGTATTTCATATTTTGAACGTAACATGTTGAATTGTATGTTGAGTTATCCAATGTATATGGATATTTAGTTATGATGTAAGACTTTGTATAGTCATTTTATTGTAACGATTCATGATATAAGATTGAATCAAAGAGATGTAATGTAAAGGTTGCGATTCAGGGCAAGAAAGAAGGAAATGTATAAATGTTCTAAATATTCCGCAATTTTAGTGTTTTTAATATCGAATAATGATGTAAAATTTGAGTTTTAATGTGTGGTTAACGACCGAAGTTGAGATTTAAATTGTATGGATTTTTTGGGGTCGTTACAGTTGGTATCAGAGCTGTAGGTTATAAACCTTAGGAGGAGTACCTTAGGCTATAACCTTAGAGAAGGAAGGTGAATATAATGAAAGAGTAAGCTCAAATAGAGTTTGAACAATAAGAAGTAATGTAAGAAACGTATAAAGAAGGGATAAAACTTGCGTGAAATGATTCAAAGAAGAATCACGCAGAGGTATAAGGAATATGAATGTGGGGTTACCCAACTCCAATAATAAGGATGTAAGGTGATAACAAATAGACAATGTCTATAAAAAGAGAATGGTAAGGAAGTTAAGAATAGAGAGTTATAGTTAAGTATGGTACAGTTGTACTCTTTAATAGTTGGTGTATGGTATCTGGGCTAAACGATTCCTTCATAGAGCGGAGGTATATACGAACTAGTAACTCGGAACCTAGTTTGTTGGTTGTTTGTGGGAAACCACTCAGCGTACCCTATTGAAACTGTTAGAGACTCGATGTGTACCAAGTGTAGAAATGGATACGTATGATGAAAGTGTAGAACTCGAATGAAATTTTGAGCGATGTAAATGATGTTAGAAATTCTTAAATGAATTTTTTTTCTTTATATAAACAAGAAGATTCATAGAAGAATGTAAGAGATATAAAGATAAGAAATAAGAGTTTCCTAACTCCAAAAGCCAAGATAACGAGAAATGTAGTAAATGATGAAAAAGAGAAAGAAAGAGGATCGTAAAGCAAAACGATCACGAGTTAAGAAACGAATTTTAAGGGAGATGGTTATAGAATAAGATCACGACGTGGTCTAGATCTGTTTAAGTTATAAAAGAAAGATGGTCTATAATGTTTGAATAATTATAGCTTAATGCTATGAAGATGGAGTACTATGAAATAGTACGAGATAACTCATGAGGAGTTATAGATGATGTGATACGAGGAATTCGTATCGAGCAAAGAGCAAGTTATAAGCAAAATAGAGTTAGGTGAGATTTGAATTGAGGACTCATGTGATGGCTGAGTTGTACAAACCTTTGTATGGGCGAGGGTTTTGTGCTTGCACTCAGTTTATCACATTGATAATCATTGGAATATTTGTGTCACGCTATTTGCTATATGCCTGTTGAGAAGGTGATTCTTTTCTCATGTGTATAACAGATAGGTAGAGTATAGTTAGAGAATATTATAAGGTTAAGTGCGAGTTCTTAAAACTCATACTTATGGTAGGTTCGTGACTCATAATTATATGGTATGTTTTTGAACCCCTCAACGAATGGACGCCTATGGTCTGACTAGGATAAGTTCTTAAACTCATATGATTGTGGCAAGTTCCTGAACTCATAACGTGTGGTAAGTTTGACAAACTGGGTGTAATTAAGTGTGAATGGAGTATTGAGGATGATAGGAATAGATAGACCTATTAAGCAATGGATCATTATAGAAAGTGGAGTTGATGGTGGAAGCATAGGTATTCTAAATCTACTAGCTATGCTAGACTTTCGAAATTTATTGACTTCGTGCTGATGTTTACACTTCTATTTTCTTGAAAAACATTGGATCAAATGATAGAGCCAATGAGTTTTAACAACAATACTGTTATTCGTATGTCTATGCTAATTGCTTCGGCTAGACAAAAATGATCTGTAATATATCAAAATGTATTTTATATCATTAATGCATCATGTAACCTGGTGCAAAGATGAAAAAAAAACGATGGAGTCATCAATGCAGTATTACCTAGTGTTGGATGTGATCTAAGGATCGTCAGCCCACTATGGTATGATGTAGTATGATAAAATCAACAAATGACGGAATTCTCAACGGACAATAAATACAGTGCGGTATCATGACGTTATAAAAAGATTTTTGAGATTTCTTTATGATATGAGAATACATATATATGTATGTATATGTATATTTCGATTGATGTTCGAATTGTTGTAGAGGTCTATGCTATTTGATTCAGCTAGACAAATATTGAAAGATGTTCATGAAATGCATGCATTTCTTGAGAAGTTATGCCAAACCAAATTATTTTGGTGCGGATTCAGATGTTGAAAAGCTGAGATGAACAACCCTTTTATAGGGGATTACGCGGAGGCGTTGAAATATTTGTGCACAATACATTGTACGAAGGGCTGATCACCCTAAGTACGAGGAGTCCCTATAGTCTTATGACTGTTAAAGTTTAAGTTGAAAGATTACTTATAACTATGGACATACGTATAGCGTTTAAATGTTTGTGCACAATACATCGTACGAAGGGCTTAACACCCTAAGTACGGGGGTCCTTATAGTCTTATGACTGTTAAAGTTGAAGTTGAAAGATTACTTGCAACTGTGGACATAGTTCGTGGTCTTATGACCCTCAACATGATTTGGAATCTTTTAAATTCATGTTATTCATATCGCTTCCCAATTATTGAGCAATTGTGGAAGATTCTTGATATTCTAAAAGGTGAATGTGGTAAGGATGATATTCTTTAAAAAGAAGTGAGTCGTAGAATGCGACACTAAATGATAAATATGTTGAATAAGTGAGAAAAGAGATTTTGAAGTGAGAACGATATGAGTTATCAAAGAATAATGTGAAACTTTTAATATAAAAGTTAATAGTTGTAGAATGATAATTGTGGAAAGGAAATAGTTATAGAAACCAATGAATGAATGAAGTAGTGACGTAAAATTTATTTTGATAGATTGAATATTCATTGATAACATTTCGAGGACGAAATTCTTAGAAGAATGGGTGAATGTAATATCCCGAGTGTTCATGATAACGATCCTTAAAAAAAAGGAAATGAACGGGTTAAAGAATATGTAATACTCAAATATAATTGAGTCTGAGTAAAGGTTATGAAATAAAACTTACAAGAATTTATTTTGAAGAATGGTGGGAGTATGAAATATAAAACCTATATTAAGGTAATGTGTTGAAGTTATTTAACGAAGAGATTTGGTAAAAACCTGAGAAGGGTAGGGTTTCAGTTATTCCGAGGACGGAATCCTTGTAAGGAGGGAAAAATGTAACAATCCAAAATTTTATTTATAATTTTAAATATTTATTGAATTAAATAAATATTTTTAATTGACATGTTTGTTGTTTAGTAGATATTTATTGGATTATTTATTAGTAAGTAAATAATCCATGAGTTATAGAAATTAACGTAATTAAGATAAAAGAGTGAAGAATGTGACGATTTGATTATTTGAGTTGTGATTCTGGGGACAGAATCCTTGTAAGGAGGGAAGGATGTAACGATCCGAAATTTCAAATTGTAATATTAAATATTTATTAATATATAAATATTTATTTGATGCGCTTATTGTTGAAATTGATGAGAGAAATATTTTATTGATTTAATGGTTGCTAGTAAATATTTATTAATCTAAATTCATTAGATAATATTCTAAATTAAATTAATTTATAATTTAGAGAGTTATAATATAACATGAGATGTTATATTATTGTTTTAATTTAATAATTTAAGGTGGTATATTAAGTTATTAAATAAAATTATAATGAGATTATAATTTTGTGATATTTGGTCAAGTGGGAAATTTATTTAGTATGTGGTAATTAGTTTATTTAATTAAGATTGGATATGAAAATCCAAGTAAACAGTGCAGGACAATAAACTATATTATAAATAACTTCTGAAAATAAATTAAAGGAGTTTTAAATTTGGTTTTACCAAATAAAGCCTTAGAGCTTTTGAAGTTTTAATTTTAATCTTGTTTTGCTAAACAAGGCTTAAAGAATGATTAAGTCATTATTTTAATAGGTTTTACCAAACAAGGCTTTATGGCTTTTATGTTTAAAATAATAATAATAAAAAAAAACTGATAAGTATTTAGTAGCCTTATTATATTATACGTCAGTATTATTTTTATGTTAGCGTCAGTTTTAGTTTACGTGAAAAAGGGTTTGGCCTAAGCCTAAGAAGAAGAGAGAGTTACAAAGAAGTTTGAGAGAGACATATTCTCTGAGAAATTGAAAAAGAGGTTATTATGAGAATCAAAGAAGGGAGAGGAAGGATAATCAAGTCATTCTCATCATCTAATTAAGCTTAAGGAGAAATTAAAAGGGCACGTGAAGTGCAGATAACTGTAAGCTGTTAAACTGTTATTGGTAAACAACGATCAAGGCAAGTCTTTCGTTTCCTATTTGTTACGTGAACTTAATGAACTGTTTTAAATTGTATGATATGTTATACATGTTGAAATCATAAAATATTTAAGTCAATATATGACTGCATTGTTTTGGCTAAGTAATGATGATTGAGTAAGGAACTCAATCTTTATATTTGCTATATGAATTAAAAGCATGTATGCCATGTTACCTTAATGAGATGTATATCGAGCATGTTATTATGTGTTATGTGATGCATGAAAACTGTTAGACTTTGCTGGGCTGTCGAGCTCACTCTTGCAAATAACCACTTTTGCAGGTCAAGATTTTAAGATAAAGATATGTGCTAAGTGAGTTATAGAGATCTATATTCACGAAGATTACTTATGTTTTATGAGAAATGTATTTCATATTTTGAACGTAACATGTTGAATTGTATGTTGAGTTATCCAATGTATATGGATATTTAGTTATGATGTAAGACTTTGTATAGTCATTTTATTGTAACGATTCATGATATAAGATTGAATCAAAGAGATGTAATGTAAAGGTTGCGATTCAGGGCAAGAAAGAAGGAAATGTATAAATGTTCTAAATATTCCGCAATTTTAGTGTTTTTAATATCGAATAATGATGTAAAATTTGAGTTTTAATGTGTGGTTAACGACCGAAGTTGAGATTTAAATTGTATGGATTTTTTGGGGTCGTTACAGTTGGTATCAGAGCTGTAGGTTATAAACCTTAGGAGGAGTACCTTAGGCTATAACCTTAGAGAAGGAAGGTGAATATAATGAAAGAATAAGCTCAAATAGAGTTTGAACAATAAGAAGTAATGTAAGAAACGTATAAAGAAGGGATAAAACTTGCGTGAAATGATTCAAAGAAGAATCACGCAGAGGTATAAGGAATATGAATGTGGGGTTACCCAACTCCAATAATAAGGATGTAAGGTGATAACAAATAGACAATGTCTATAAAAAGAGAATGGTAAGGAAGTTAAGAATAGAGAGTTATAGTTAAGTATGGTACAGTTGTACTCTTTAATAGTTGGTGTATGGTATCTGGGCTAAACGATTCCTTCATAGAGCGGAGGTATATACGAACTAGTAACTCGGAACCTAGTTTGTTGGTTGTTTGTGGGAAACCACTCAGCGTACCCTATTGAAACTGTTAGAGACTCGATGTGTACCAAGTGTAGAAATGGATACGTATGATGAAAGTGTAGAACTCGAATGAAATTTTGAGCGATGTAAATGATGTTAGAAATTCTTAAATGAATTTTTTTTCTTTATATAAACAAGAAGATTCAGAGAAGAATGTAAGAGATATAAAGATAAGAAATAAGAGTTTCCTAACTCCAAAAGCCAAGATAACGAGAAATGTAGTAAATGATGAAAAAGAGAAAGAAAGAGGATCGTAAAGCAAAACGATCACGAGTTAAGAAAAGAATTTTAAGGGAGATGGTTATAGAATAAGATCACGACGTGGTCTAGATCTGTTTAAGTTATAAAAGAAAGATGGTCTATAATGTTTGAATAATTATAGCTTAATGCTATGAAGATGGAGTACTATGAAATAGTACGAGATAACTCATGAGGAGTTATAGATGATGTGATACGAGGAATTCGTATCGAGCAAAGAGCAAGTTATAAGCAAAATAGAGTTAGGTGAGATTTGAATTGAGGACTCATGTGATGGCTGAGTTGTACAAACCTTTGTATGGGCGAGGGTTTTGTGCTTGCACTCAGTTTATCACATTGATAATCATTGGAATATTTGTGTCACGCTATTTGCTATATGCCTGTTGAGAAGGTGATTCTTTTCTCATGTGTATAACAGATAGGTAGAGTATAGTTAGAGAATATTATAAGGTTAAGTGCGAGTTCTTAAAACTCATACTTATGGTAGGTTCGTGACTCATAATTATATGGTATGTTTTTGAACCCCTCAACGAATGGACGCCTATGGTCTGACTAGGATAAGTTCTTAAACTCATATGATTGTGGCAAGTTCCTGAACTCATAACATGTGGTAAGTTTGACAAACTGGGTGTAATTAAGTGTGAATGGAGTATTGAGGATGATAGGAATAGATAGACCTATTAAGCAATGGATCATTATAGAAAGTGGAGTTGATGGTGGAAGCATAGGTATTCTAAATCTACTAGCTATGCTAGACTTTCGAAATTTATTGACTTCGTGCTGATGTTTACACTTCTATTTTCTTGAAAAACATTGGATCAAATGATAGAGCCAATGAGTTTTAACAACAATACTGTTATTCGTATGTCTATGCTAATTGCTTCGGCTAGACAAAAATGATCTGTAATATATCAAAATGTATTTTATATCATTAATGCATCATGTAACCTGGTGCAAAGATGAAAAAAAAACGATGGAGTCATCAATGCAGTATTACCTAGTGTTGGATGTGATCTAAGGATCGTCAGCCCACTATGGTATGATGTAGTATGATAAAATCAACAAATGACGGAATTCTCAACGGACAATAAATACAGTGTGGTATCATGACGTTATAAAAAGATTTTTGAGATTTCTTTATGATATTAGAATACATATATATGTATGTATATGTATATTTCGATTGATGTTCGAATTGTTGTAGAGGTCTATGCTATTTGATTCAGCTAGACAAATATTGAAAGATTTTCATGAAATGCATGCATTTCTTGAGAAGTTATGCCAAACTAAATTATTTTGGTGCGGATTCAGATGTTGAAAAGCTGAGATGAACAACCCTTTTATAGGGGATTACGCGGAGGCGTTGAAATATTTGTGCACAATACATTGTACGAAGGGCTGATCACCCTAAGTACGAGGAGTCCCTATAGTCTTATGACTGTTAAAGTTTAAGTTGAAAGATTACTTATAACTATGGACATACGCATAGCGTTTAAATGTTTGTGCACAATAAATCGTACGAAGGGCTTAACACCCTAAGTACGGGGGTCCTTATAGTCTTATGATTGTTAAAGTTGAAGTTGAAAGATTACTTGCAACTGTGGACATAGATCGTGGTCTTATGACCCTCAGCATGATTTGGAATCTTTTAAATTCATGTTATTCATATCGCTTCCCAATTATTGAGCAATTGTGGAAGATTCTTGATATTCTAAAAGGTGAATGTGGTAAGGATGATATTCCTTAAAAAGAAGTGAGTCGTAGAATGCGACACTAAATGATGAATATGTTGAATAAGTGAGAAAAGAGATTTTGAAGTGAGAACGATATGAGTTATCAAAGAATAATGTAAAACTTTTAATATAAAAGTTAATAGTTGTAGAATGATAATTGTGGAAAGGAAATAGTTATAGAAACCAATGAATGAATGAAGTAGTGACGTAAAATTTATTTTGATAGATTGAATATTCATTGATAAAATTTCGAGGACGAAATTCTTAGAAGAATGAGTGAATGTAATATCCCGAGTGTTCATGATAACGTTCCTTAAAAAAAAGGAAATGAACGGGTTAAAGAATATGTAATACTCAAATATAATTGAGTCTGAGTAAAGGTTATGAAATAAAACTTACAAGAATTTATTTTGAAGAATGGTGGGAGTATGAAATATAAAACCTATATTAAGGTAATGTGTTGAAGTTATTTAACGAAGAGATTTGGTAAAAACCTGAGAAGGGTAGGGTTTCAGTTATTCCGAGGACGGAATCCTTGTAAGGAGGGAAGAATGTAACAATCCAAAATTTTATTTATAATTTTAAATATTTATTGAATTAAATAAATATTTTTAATTGACATGTTTGTTATTTAGTAGATATTTATTGGATTATTTAGTAGTAAGCAAATAATCCATGAGTTATAGAAATTAACGTAATTAAGATAAAAGAGTGAAGAATGTGACGATTTGATTATTTGAGTTGTGATTCTGGGGACAGAATCCTTGTAAGGAGGGAAGGATGTAACGATCCGAAATTTCAAATTGTAATATTAAATATTTATTAATATATAAATATTTATTTGATGCGCTTATTGTTGAAATTGATGAGAGAAATATTTTATTGATGTAATGGTTGCTAGTAAATATTTATTAATCTAAATTCATTAGATAATATTCTAAATTAAATTAATTTATAATTTAGAGAGTTATAATATAACATGAGATGTTATATTATTGTTTTAATTTAATAATTTAAGGTGGTATATTAAGTTATTAAATAAAATTATAATGAGATTATAATTTTGTGATATTTGGTCAAGTGAGAAATTTATTTAGTATGTGGTAATTAGTTTATTTAATTAAGATTGGATATGGAAATCCAAGTAAACAGTGCAGGACAATAAACTATATTATAAATAACTTATGAAAATAAATTAAAGGAGTTTTAAATTTGGTTTTACCAAACAAAGCCTTAGAGCTTTTGAAGTTTTAATTTTAATCTTGTTTTGCTAAACAAGGCTTAAAGAATGATTAAGTCATTATTTTAATAGGTTTTACCAAACAAGGCCATATGGCTTTTATGTTTAAAATAATAATAATAAAAAAAAACTGATAAGTATTTAGTTGCCTTATTATATTATACGTCAGTATTATTTTTATGTTAGCGTCAGTTTTAGTTTACGTGAAAAAGGGTTTGGCCTAAGCCTAAGAAGAAGAGAGAGTTACAAAGAAGTTTGAGAGAGACATATTCTCTGAGAAATTGAAAAAGAGGTTATTATGAGAATCAAAGAAGGGATAGGAAGGATAATCAAGTCATTCTCATCATCTAATTAAGCTTAAGGAGAAATTAAAAGGGCACGTGAAGTGTAGATAACTGTAAGCTGTTAAACTGTTATTGGTAAACAACGATCAAGGCAAGTCTTTCGGTTCCTATTTGTTACGTGAACTTGATGAACTGTTTTAAATTGTATGATATGTTATACATGTTGAAATCATAAAATGTTTAAGTCAATATATGACTGTATTGTTTTGGCTAAGTAATGATGATTGAGTAAGGAACTCAATCTTTATATTTGCTATATGAATTAAAAGCATGTATGCCATGTTACCTTAATGAGATGTATATCGAGCATGTTATTATGTGTTATGTGATGCATGAAAACTGTTAGACTTTGCTGGGCTGTCGAGCTCACTCTTGCAAATAACCACTTTTGTAGGTCAAGATTTTAAGATAAAGATATGTGCTAAGTGAGTTATAGAGATCTATATTCACGAAGATTACTTATGTTTTATGATAAATGTATTTCATATTTTGAACGTAACATGTTGAATTGTAAGTTGAGTTATCCAATATATATGGATATTTAGTTATGATGTAAGACTTTGTATAGTCATTTTGTTGTAACGATTCATGATATAAGATTGAATCAAAGAGATGTAATGTAAAGGTTATGATTTAGGGCAAGAAAGAAGGAAATGTATAAATGTTCTAAATATTCCGCAATTTTAGTGTTTTTAATATCGAATAATGATGTAAAATTTGAGTTTTAATGTGTGGTTAACGACCGAAGTTGAGATTTAATTGTATGGATTTTTTGGGGTCGTTACATATACTCTGCCAAAGAATGCTTCTGTTCAAGCATCACATATCGGGTAACACAAGCTTGAATTGTTGCATCATTTTGCTCCACGACCGCCTGTCGTTCTTCAGCCTGATCTTCTAACTCATGAATACGGTTTTGTAATTCTACATTTTGATCATATAATACCTCTAACAAACTCTCCTCAAGTACCTCTTCTTCCTCTTCTTCCTCACTCTCAGCTGTTATCTCTGTGACCATTTCGGGTGCAACTATCAATTCTTCATTCACCATATGAATTTCTCTAATTCCTTCTTCATCTGACATCACATTATCATGGTTAGTGATTAGAGGTATCCCCACAGTCTCATTCACTCCATTGTTAGCATTCTCAGCTGCCATTCTCAAATACTGCCATAAAACAAGGGTTAATTAAGCAAATTAGCGTATCACATAATATCCATATATTATGACCAACCAACAATTAAGCTTAGGTAGGACACACTAGCAAAGAATTTACTCATCTCTCCCCTCCTAGTTATATTCCCCGATCTCCGCCAGAGATCATATCCCTAAGCTCTAATACCAACTGTGACAACCCCAAAACAGGTCCATTCCATCCAACCTATTCTGAGTCGCCAAATACATGGTACAGAAAATAACTACAACTTTATTACAATAATTGTCGTGCAAAATATAACAATACATATACTGTGAGTTTGGATACAAATATATACCAAATGTGACTCATGTCCCAATCGTGGACAACACCTCACAATGACACTTTACATAAAGGTATAGTCAAAAACTATTTTAGAAATTAGAATCTTTGGAAAGTGCACAAGGAAACCTTCGTACATGGGAGGCCATGCGTCTAGGTTATGATAGATATCATATGGCCACAGAATTGTCCTTGGTTGACCCAATAGACCCCAAAGAAAAACGAGAAGTTTACTATCATATTCTTCCCAATGGTGAGTCTTCTCTTGACATATCATTATCTCCATTGTCTCTAATTGAAAATTATACTTCAAACAAACACAAAGATTATATAGGTAGTGCTCGTAAAGATACTCAGCAAGTGGATGAACACAACACTGTCTTATGATGACACGAGGTTGTATGTCATTAGACATCTTGTGTGATAGTGACAAAACACCCTTCCAACGTTGGGTTCGCCTCACCCTATTTTATTCACCAAATATAACTACTAAATGATGACCACCGTTCTATTCCCTTGTTACCCCCGCTCGACCCAGCTACACTCTTATTACCTGAAAGGAATTGTGAAACAGAAGGGTGAGCACAACTAGCCCAGTAAAGAATATCATTACTAAAGATAAATAAGTTATCAATAGCCTTCAACAGAATTAAATCAGAGATTTAAAACATATGGTAGATGATAAAAATTTCAACCATAGTTGCAGCGGAACGAGCAATCCATTAGAAAAGTCAAATAGACTATAAAGTCTATTATCTTCTTCATGTTAAAAATCTACCAACAATATTTTATCCCTGTAACATCAATCATCAATTCCAGTCCACAATCATATGAATAACTCATAATCATAACTGTAGTTCTAAATTCCTCTTCTCATCCAGGACGAATATAATTTTCATCACATATCTTTACCTGAAACATCAAAGATCATGGTTACACCAAATCACATTTCCTGTTCATAATCATACTAATAACTTCATCTTTGCACTACGGCCAAAGATATTCATTTGTATCACCAATTGGTCATGTTCATCTCAACACTTGTTCATCTTTGCACTACTGGCCAAAGATATTCAACAACATGTCATCTTTGCACTACGGGCCAAAGATATTCATCAACAGACCATCTTTGCACTACAGGCCAAAGATATTCATCTACAATTCATCTTTGCACTACAGGCCAAAGATATTCCTCAACAATTCATCTTTGCACTACAGGCCAAATATATTCATATCTCAAAGAATATATAATCATTTCAGAATTTATATAAACAATAATTATAACTATGTTGATCATTTCATTTTTGCTCTTAAGTTAAAGATATTAAATTATAAATTCAATGGTCATGATCATACCAGTCAACAATTCAATTTGCACTACTGGCCAAAGGAAACCCATAGTCATGATCATACAAAAATTCTACCCATCTTTACACTCAAGTTAAAGAGAAATATCATCATTAGGGTTATAAAAATATTATATATAATAGTAAAATCAATATAATCAAAACATCTAGATTTAATCTCAAGAGTAATATTCATAAATCAACTATAATTTGGTTAGAAAAAGAAACTAATTTTGTCATGAATAGTAACTCGTAAATAGTAACCCATGAATAGTAACTTCATGAATAGTAACTCGTGAATAGTAACTCGTGAATAGTAAATCCGACACAAAAGGTAGAAATTCTACAATAAAATATATACCAATATTTCGGTATAATGATATTGAAAGAATAATATTTCTTAAGCTTATAAATAATTTATTTTAATTGTTTACACTTTACTAAATAATGTATTTAATCATCCTAAAATGTCAAACTCATAAGATTTCATCACCAATAACCAAAAACCCTCATCAAAAATTTGCATATACCTCATATAAGATTCTCAAGTCATAAAATCATATTTTCCAATTTTCTTACTTCACATAACATATTTAATTCATTTACTCATAACTAGTCTATTTTCATGAAAAATACCAAATCAGTTCCAAAAATATTTTTTTTCTGGGATTTAGCAGAATATAATCCCATATTGAACATATATTTTTCTCAAAATTTTTAAAATTCATTTACTATTTTTCATATGGCCAAAACCGCCGAATATTTAGACATTTATCATAAATTGTACTTTTATCCAAAAATTCCAAAATTCACAGAGTACACTGATATTATATAGATATACTTCCAATAAAAATTTTATCACTTTTGGAGTTAACCACAAGGAGGTATAAGCGGTTACTTTTAAAATAGTCTTTTCTCATAAAATTCATAACTCTTAATCTATACATCCAAAAATCACCATTTTTGGACACAGTCAAGAAAACTGATTTTTGAAGGTTAGAAAAATTACGAAACTGAAAAGCATAACAACCCTTAAAATCTCTTACTATTCCTTACCTCAAAAGTGTAGTATTTCATACTGGAATGCAAAACTGAAGGAAACTTGCACTGAATAGCAACTCTCAAAGTATCTAAGTACTCGCAAAATATGCTTCATAATATAGAGGGAGAAAGAGAGAAAGCTTATGTTTCTGGTGTGATTTTTAATTTTAACTTAACCCTCTATTTATAGAAAAATGTTAGCACGCCGAAGCAGACTTAACCTGCAACCTGATGGCTTTACCTGCTACTATTCCCACCCACCACATTTGAATAAAAATCTCAGCACATTTCATCACCAACCAAGAGTGGGGCCCACCAATTCTAGAATTTTCTACAAAAATGATAAATTCCGAAACTTCAACAATTTCTAAACCAGTCATCTCTTAAAATTAATAACAAATCATACGTTCATTTTTAACGGTTCAAAATTTATGGACATATACTCAACTTATATATGTATAACATATCCAAAAATCACAACGATCTTACGGTCGGATTAAAAATTATAACCTCCGCAATATATCTCAAAAATCCTGATTTTTAATACCTCCATTCCGATAAAAATACTGATAAAAACCTCAACATTAACTCCTTCATTTTTAACCACAAAAATATATCCCTCATTTATATCCACATAAAAAAAATATTTCCTTATCATATGAATCAATAATTAATTATTCACAAATAATATTACGGAATCACATTTATGACAACCAGGCCGTTCCCAGGAAAGAGGGGGGCTTACCATACCACTTCAGGTGTATGGAGGAGGGCTTCTGATGAGCCTTGACCCCATTCATCCAGACAGCCTCATCGTTTGGTGGAGGCGATGATTCGTCCAATCCGGGTTGAGGTACCAAATGTTAAGGACGAGGAGGATGATGTACCGGTTGCGGTTCCAGCTCTTGCTTCTCATGCTCCCCGTAGGGATTTCCCAGGCATTAATGTGATGATTCCAGAGCTTCTAGATGATTAGAGTTGCCACCCCTCGGTTTACTTGCAGGCAAACGAGGTAAAAGCTAGATTTGATCTTCCTTTTTCCTATTGATGAGGAGCAAGGATTCTGATGTTGACTTGATTTTATGATGTAGGTTCCCGACTTTATGCAGTCTCGAGGGAACTGGTTCAGCATACACTCTCTATATCAGGCTCTTCATCTAGAGTATCAAGAGATTGTGCATGGTTAGAGCTTTGAGGCGTTCTTTTCTATCCTCCCCCGCCGTTGTCCCTGGGGTTATCTCAGGGTGTTGTCTGAGCGTTGGTTTCACCAGACTCAGTCTCTCCATTTGCTAGACTAAGAGGTGATGATGATGCCGATGGATTGACGATTTATTATCGTTATGGAGTTTAGAGGGGTGTCAGTGCCTTGTACGGCGAACATTTCCCCGACTACCGTTAGATCCTTGCTAGGAGTCCCGGCTGAGGAGCTCAAAGGCAGGACAATCTGCACTGGTCCTTTGAGTGTAGATGCTATGAGTGGGGCGTTGAGTCATCCCATACCTGCTGATGTGAGAGTCAGGGATCACATTCTTCGGTGATTGTTCCTGGTCATCCTCAGGGGTTTCTTCATAGCAGATAACTCTTCCACTATGTCATTCACTTTGATCAGCGCCACGCGAGAGGTGGACTGTATTGGAGAGTATAACTGGGGCTCCTACACCTTTATCTATTTCCTCATGGGAATGCGCATACATTCGCAGGGCTTAACTGAGGCTTGGCTAGGATTTTATCCGTTTCTGCTAGTGAATATTTTTCTTATGACTTCCCATGTACAGGTTAAGAGTGTTAACTGACCGCATATGTTTGACTTTGTGTTGGCAGTTTTGGGGCTATGAGAGACTCCCATGTTTGCGTCCCATTAGCGTGTTAGGTCCAGATACCTATCCACGGGGATGGAGATGGCGATGGCATCACTCCACGTTGGCGAAGGTTCCTGTGACTGAGGGTTTCACCCATTGTCGGCTACAGTTGGAGTAATTGGCAGCTGATGCCATCACTTGGGTTCCCTATTCTGGGGAACATTTGACAGTTGGCGTCGAGGATGGGTACCCGACTGGTGTCGAGTATGTGATATCCACCCATCGGATTCCTCTCTTCACAGATGGAGGATGGTAGCTCTATTTAGGAGAGCGTGCTAGCAGGAGCAACACATGAGAGATACGTGTACCGATCTTACCTCCTGCTAAGTGTTATTGGCCATTATCGCAGTCGCCTGTCAGTGATATCTCGTTGATGGGCGTTGACTGCTTTACTTTGTAAGAGGGTCCGTTCACTCAGGAGGCATTCTACCGCTGGTGGTCCCTTCGTACCATCGGAGCCCAGACCTGCGCCACTCAGTTCATGGGGGATATGGTTCTTGGATCCGTGATTATGACGGATTGGATGGTCTGCATCTGAGATCCTACTATTTGATGCAGATTGACATCTTGACTCGGCAGTTGGACCGAGCACATTTTTTCATCCAGCATTTGGGTAGAGATCCTTCTGAGGAGGATACTTTTGATCCTTCCAGCTTTGGGGCTGGCCCTTTAGGTGACCCATATGGTTTTGCTGGTGCAGATCCTCCATTGTATAGGCCTAACATCCCTCTTGGCGGAGATTCAATGACTCAGGAGGAGTTACATCAGATGGACATGATAGATGATGTAGACATCAACACCATTGACTTCTTCTGATGTATTTCTCGCTATATCTTTTGATAGGCCTCTATTAGATACTGGGTGGCTGTGCCCCATTCTCGTTATATCTTTTGATAGGCCTCTATTAGTTATTGGGTGGCTTGCCTTATTTCCCTATATTTTCCAATTGTACAGAGATGATGTACTTAGGAATGTATATATAATGTTTTCCATTCCCTACATCATATTGTCATCTATTATTTTTCATGCATGTATTATGTCATGCATATGTATGTCCAGAGATATTCAACATTGACCCCTGGAAGGTCTTATGATACGGCCCACACAGATGCCTTCCTCGACAGTTATAAGCGGTTACTTTTAAAATAGTCTTTTCTCATAAAATTCATAACTCTTAATCTATACATCCAAAAATCACCATTTTTGGACACAGTCAAGAAAACTCATCAAAATATCATTTTAAATTTTTCCAGAATTTTTGAAGGTCAGAAAAATTACGAAACTGAAAAACATAACAACCCTTAAAATCCCTTACTATCCCTTACCTCAAAAGTGCAGTATTTCAGACTGGAATGCAAAACCGAAGGAAACTTGTACTGAATAGCAACTCTCAAAGTATCTAAATACTCACAAAATATGCTTCATAATATAGAGAGAGAAAGAGAGAAAGTTTATGTTTCTGGTGTGATTTTTAATTCTAACTTAGCCCTCTATTTATAGAAAAATGTTAGCACGCCGAAGCAGACTTAACCTGCAACCTGATGGCTTTACCTGCTACTATTCCCACCCATCACATTTGAATAAAAATCTCAGCACATTTCTTCACCAACTAAGAGTGGGGCCCGTCAATTCTAGAATTTTATACCAAAATGATAAATTCTGAAACTTCAACAATTTCTAAACCAGTCATCTCTTAAAATTCATAACAAATCATACGTTCATTTTTAACGGTTCAAAATTTGTGGACATATACTCAACTTATATATGTATAATATATCCAAAAATCACAACGATCTAACGGTCGGATTAAAAATTATAACCCCCGCAAAATATCTCAAAAACCCTGATTTTTAATACCTCAATTCCGACAAAAATACTGATAAAAATCTCAGCATTAACTCCTTCATTTTTAACCACAAAAATATATCCCTCATTTATATCCATATAAAATAAATATTTCCTTATCATATGAATCAATAATTAATTATTCACAAATATTATTACAGAATCACATTTATGACAACCAGGCCGTTCCCAGGAAAGAGGGGGGGCTTTTCAATAAGGATTTTTCTCTACCGGCGCGCAATTAGATGACCAAACCTCTCATTAGACAGAACTTTCTAGACATTGCCAATAATGTTATCTAATAATATTATTCAAATAATATGAATTATTGATCTGATAATAGGAAATACTGTGCATCAATAATTATTAAAACAACAATAATATAAAAAATCAACGCAGCAATTATTGAATAAATAAAATAAAATATTGAACAGTAATTACTGTGACAATTATTCAGTAGTGCCTTCTTACGTAAGAATCAATAATTTCAAAAATACTATGCAATAATGCGTATTACTGCATTTTAACCACCGGGTATTCCAACAGTGTTAACGGTAACAACTACGCTGTTAATTATAAAAACTCATTTTTTGTCGTTATCTTCATCCGACCATTTTTCGTTATGGGACCCACAAATAGTTGTGTCGTTGTACGAATATTCTCCGACAGAAAGAATATTCCACGACCAACGAATATTTCCCGACAACAATGATTATTTTATAACCACTTGTTTATTTTGAAAAATTTTCAAATTTCACCCATAACTTTAACTTTTTATCAATTTAACCATTTACTAAATTGTAATTATAAGAAAAATTGAATACTTTTATTTCATAAAATTCGGGATCTTACATATATATATATATATAATAAAACAGAGCGGCTTAAATCCCAAGACTTTAACATCCAACGGTCTCAAATCAATCACAAGGCTTCAACATCCAACGACCTCAAATCATTTGGGGCTTCAACATCCGACGGTCAAGAATTTATCTTTCAAAAATTCAAACCCACATCCATCATCTCACTCTCTCACTCTTTCACTTCTGAAAAAAAACACCATTATTTGAACACACACACATTTATAATATTTGACCACGTGCACTTTTAAACCAACTATATGCATCAATAATTAACACTCACTCGATAAACAATTATGATAATTTTCTACAATTAGAGATAATTTTATTTTTGAATTATACAGTGCCTTCAGGCACGGGTTATCGCTAGTATATATATATAAGCAGTAAATGGCCACGAAGTGATCTTCAAGCCTGACTGGAATGTATATATATATAAGCGGTAAATGGCCATGAAGTGATCTCCAGGTCTGACAGAAATTTAAACGCACTGGATATGTCGATCCAGGCTCAATCGATAATTCAAGAATATATATATATATATATATATATATATATATATATATATATATATATATATATATATATATATTATCGAATTATCGATTGAGCCTGGATCGACATATCCGATGCGTTTACCATTGAGCCTGGATCGACATATCCGATGCGTTTACCGCTTATATATATATATATATATATATATATATATATATATATATATATATATATATAAGCAATAAACGCCACGGATCGACGATCCGGGCATACGAACACAACATGACTCTCAACGTAAATAATTGTATGTAAAAGTGGAGAAAGGCTTTAAGTAATGTGAGGTGTCTTACAGTGGGCTGCTAAGAAGACTTCAAATAGCTTTGAATGAATGAATACTCGGTTTCCACCGGTAAAATATAGCAAAATACAAGCTCACAAGTGTTTGGAAAGAGAAAGCACTTAGTTTAAAGTGTGTACAGAGCAAAATTGACAGGGCTTCCTCGCCTTTGGTCTCTTGAAAATGGCCACCCAAGCCCTCTATTTATAGAGGGGGAACCACAGGTGTAACTGCGGTAGTCGTTGATGTACCTGTGGCTACCCGGGGTGCCCTGGGCTCTGTGGGCCCCACCGTCTCGAAGTACGTACACTCGTGCAATGCGTTGTCCGCTCGAACCTTCATAACTTTCAATCTGGGCATCCAATTGAGGCTTATAATACCTTTCCAGAATGCTGTTGTTAAGAGCTACACCATGACATGAGATAAGAGGTAGTACGAAGCCGGGATGATGGGTCCAGGCACAGATCTTCAAGTCTTCAAATTCTATCTAGGGTACTGTCTTGCATAGTAGTCACTCGGGATTTGAGCTATGTTTCTTGTAGGAAACTTATGCGTAGAATGTGGGTTAAAATGTGGTTAAGATGGCGTTAATGTGGGATCGAGATGGCAAAATGATGATCTTTCCCCTCACCGGGGTTATCTCCGATTCTGGACTGATTTAACAGTCGTTGCTCAGGGTTATCTTTGGGATTGGGCTGTTGTTCATACTGAATGTCATTAGGGTTATTTCTGAAGTATGCTTGACCTCCCTGGGTTATCTCTAAGTTTGGGACTGAGTGCCTCAGGGTTATCTCTGAGGTTGAAGCTGATTTCTGGGGTCTAAAACGAGCTTTTTTGGGGTTATCTTCGGAACTGCAACTGCATCCCTTGGGGTTGTCTTTGAGGTTTAAATTGTATCTTTGAGGTTGTCTCTAGGACTAAAACTGAGTATCTCGGGGTTGTCTCTGAGATGACAAACTGAGTATCTTGGGGTTGTCTCCGGGATTGAGCTGATTAACTTCCAGGGTTATCTCTGGAAGATGATTCTACAAGGTTAGTAACAAGAATACAAAATTTCAAGTGTCTGCAGATGCCCCTCTTTATCATATTCATGCAGTGTAATGGCATGGATAGGATAAAGAACACTAGACACTTTAAATATGACAAGATAATCATGATGCAATGTACTACAATATGATGCAAATGTATGCTGAATGTTTGTTAGACCGTTTTCCAATGGGATGTGATGACAGTTTGCTCCCATGTCTTTTGATGGGGACTGGAGTTATCACTGATGACCCTGATGGATTGATTGGATGTGTACTCCAAAGCTCTCAGGAATTTCCAGGATGTTGACGTTGGGGTTATCACCATAGTCCTTAATCCTTGGTACAGACTTTCCACCATAGATGTTTCGCTCATTTGTAAGAGACGCTAGGGGGAATTAGTTTAGTTTGATGAAGATTGTGTATAATAGATTCCATCATCGGTCCTCCCCGATGAGGATGGCTTTCCCTGATTTGTATCGCCAGGTCTTTCCAGTGTTCTGTAGGAGTTACTACCAACAGTCTGTGTTGTCAGCGTTGCCTGACCCTCGTTGAACTATTTTTCAATGGATCCATCATCGGACTGTCTCCGATGCTTCACTGGGTTTATTTGCCAACGGTTGAAATATCGTCAAGGTTGCTTGACCTTCGTTGAAATATACATCAACGACTGAGATCATCGGAGTACCCCGATGCTTCACTGGATTTACCTACCAATGGCTGAACAATGCCAAGGTTGCTTGACCTTTGTTGAAATGCACTCGAACTATTGAAATCATCAGACTGCTTTCGACGCTTCGTTAGATTTACTTGCCAACAGCTGAAATAACATCAATGTTGCTTGACCTTCATTGAAATGTACTTTAACGGCTGAAATCATTGGATTGCTTCTGATGCTTCTTTGGATTTACTAGCCAACGACTGAAATTGTATGAAGTTCCCATTAGGGAGAGGTTTTTTAGAGTTATGGATCCGAACTGACGGTATAGGACCTTTGTGAGGTACTGTCGAGTGTAGTTTGTAATAACTGTGATCATTGGTGTTGTAAACCCTGTGTCTGGGCGAATACTAATGAGTGAAATCTAGACCAGCAGTTTGGTCATTGAAAACCCGGATTCCAGGCTTTTTCGCTCAATCGCGTAGCATCTTTTTTCCCGATTTAACTTCTTCAACTTGTGAGACCTCCTTTACAACTTAAATTGGATCGAGCCGGAGGGGTGGGACCTACCTAGGATAGCTACTGGTACACCTGCGGCAGCCGCAGGTACACCTGTGGCCATCTGTGGGTGTACTTGTAGGATGTTTTCCTTTCATAAGTCATTTTTAAGTTGCGCCACACAGAGAATCCGAGAGTTTTTCTTCAGATTTGCTGAGTTCGGGCTACTTTCTGCAAAATTCGTCACCGTACAAGTGTTCTGCACTATCCTGGTAACGTATACATGTCTCTTTTTCCAATTTTTATCCGTTGGAAAATGAGTTATCACATAAAATGCTTCTAAACACATAGTAGTGAAATATGCATGCTCATATGACTTGATAAGAAATATTAAATATAGTAAATGTTAGTATTTAACCATGCTGAACATAATGATGTGATAAATTTTGACTTTTGAAACAGTCAAATTGGTACCTTTTTCTGCTATTTTTTATCCTATTTAAGGACAAATGAGCAAAGGTTGAAAAGCAAAGTAATCCTGGTAATTAGGCTACCCTTAGATTATGACTTTGATATTTTTATACATATAGGATGTTTATGACTGTGGGTAGGTGTGCTACTGAAAGGTCACCTAGTCATGCCTATGTGCATGTGGATAGTCCTTTTTACAAAGGAGACTCTGCAAAAAATTTTCCATGAGCCTAAGCATTGGGTAGACATGCATTTTTAACTCTACTGTAGGCGTATGTTAAAGTAATGCATGCATGCATATAGTCATAAAATGCATTTGAAAAGCTCCAGGTTAGAATTTACCACACCCTTTCTGAGGTGATTCGGAGACTTGTGTCTAGATATTATGGATCCAGATCAGCCAAGTTGTTCCCGCATGACCACTTCAGGTGTGCGGAGGAGGGCTTCTGATGAGCCTCGACCCCATTCATTCAGACAGCCTCATCGTTTGGTGGAGGCGGTGATTCGTCCAATCCGGGTTGAGGTACCGAATGTTAAGGACGAGGAGGATGATGTACCGATTGTGGTTCCAGCTCTTGCTTCTCATGCTCCCTGTAGGGATTTCCCAGGCATTAATGTGATGATTCCAGAGCTTCTAGATGATTTGAGTTGCCACTCCTCAGTTTACTTGCAGGCAAACGAGGTAAAAGCTAGATTTGATCTTCCCTTTTATAATTGATGAGGAGCAAGGATTCTGATGTTGACTTGATTTTATGATGTAGGTTCCCAACTTTATGCAGTCTCGAGGGAACTGGTTCAGCATACACTCTCTATATCAGGCTCTTCATCTAGAGTATCAAGAGATTGTGCATGGTTAGAGCTTTGAGGCGTTCTTTTCTATCCTCCCCCGCTGTTGTCCCTTGGGTTATCTCAGGGTGTTTTCTGAGCGTTGGTTTCACCAGACTCAGTCTCTCCATTTGCTAGACTACGAGGTGATGATGATGCCGATGGATTGACGATTTATTATCGTTATGGAGTTTGGAGGGGCGCCAGTACCTTGTACGGCTAACATTTCCCTGACTACCGTTAGATCTTTGCTAGGATTCTCGGTTGAGGCGCTCAAAGGCAGGACAATCCACACTGGTCCTTTGAGTGTAGATGCTATGAGTGGGGCGTTGAGTCATCCCATACCTGCTGATGTGAGAGTCAGGGATCGCATTCTTCGGTGATTGTTCCTGGTCATCCTCAGGGGTTGCTTCATAGCAGATAACTCTTCCACTATGTCATTCACTTTGATCAGTGCCACGCGAGAGGTGGACCGTATTGGAGAGTATAACTGGGGCTCCTACACCTTTATCTATTTCCTCAGGGGAATACGCATACATTCGCAGGGCTTAACTGAGGCTTGGCTAGGATTTTTTCCGTTTCTGCTGGTGAGTATTTCTCTTTTGACTTCCCATGTACAGGTTAAGAGTGTTAACTGACCGCATATGTTTGACTTTGTGTTGGCAGTTTTGGGGCTATGAGAGACTCCCATGTTTGCGTCCCATTAGCGTGTTAGGTCCAGATACCTATCCACGGGGATGGAGATGGCGATGGCATCACTCCACGTTGGCGAAGGTTCTTGTGACTGAGGGTTTCACCCATTATCGGCTATAGTTGGAGTAATTGGCAGCTGATGCCATCACTTGGGTTCCCTATTCTGGGGAACATTTGACAGTTGGCGTCGAGGATGGGTACCCGACTGGTGTCGAGTATGTGATATCCACCCATCGGATTCCTCTCTTCACAGATGGAGGATGGTAGCTCTATTTAGGAGAGCGTGCTAGCAGGAGCAACACATGAGAGATACGTGTACCGATCTTACCTCCTGCTAAGTGTTATTGGCCATTATCGCAGTCGCCTGTCAGTGATATCTCGTTGATGGGCGTTGACTGCTTTACTTTGTAAGAGGGTCCGTTCACTCAGGAGGCATTCTACCGCTGGTGGTCCCTTCGTACCATCGGAGCCCAGACCTGCGCCACTCAGTTCATGGGGGATATGGTTCTTGGATCCGTGATTATGACGGATTGGATGGTCTGCATCTGAGATCCTACTATTTGATGCAGATTGACATCTTGACTCGGCAGTTGGACCGAGCACATTTTTTCATCCAGCATTTGGGTAGAGATCCTTCTGAGGAGGATACTTTTGATCCTTCCAGCTCTGGGGCTGGCCCTTTAGGTGACCCATATGGTTTTGCTGGTGTAGATCCTCCATTGTATAGGCCTAACATCCCTCTTGGCGGAGATTCAATGACTCAGGAGGAGTTACATCAGATGGACATAATAGATGATGTAGACATCAACACCATTGACTTCTTCTGATGTATTTCTTGCTATATCTTTTGATAGGCCTCTATTAGATACTGGGTGGCTGTGCCCCATTCTCGTTATATCTTTTGATAGGCCTCTATTAGTTATTGGGTGGCTTGCCTTATTTCCCTATATTTTCCAATTGTACAGAGATGATGTACTTAGGAATGTATATATAATGTTTTCCATTCCCTACATCATATTGTCATCTATTATTTTTCATGCATATATTATGTCATGCATATGTATGACCAGAGATATTCAACATTGACCCCTGGAAGGTCTTATGATACGGCCCACACAGATGCCTTCCTCGATAGTTAGCCGCATTGATCGCACCCCACCAGTATTGGTAGTCTCATGTTTGAGATCATGGTATGATAGTTTGTCACCCCCTGATCTGGTGACTGTAGATCAATTGTATTCTATGACCCTCCTGATGTTCCAGGTTCGATTGGGCTTTGTAGAGGGCATGCTGGAGCACTGTGTATCAGATAGGCAGGCTTTCTAGTTTAAGACCCAGGAGTTGACACCCACCTTAGAGAAGTATGAGCGGTTGATGGCTTTGCCATTGGACAGGCCTTGCACTCAAATGGTTGTCGGGGATATGAGCCAGCAGTTCATGACCCTCACTGGGCTGAGGTGTAGAGCAGCACATGATGAGATTACATCTGGGCATGTAGTGTCCCAGCGTTTTGTAATAGATAGATTTGGCTCATTGGACAATTATGCATAACACTCTGGGGATTTCACCACGTCGGAGGATCAGTGGCGTGTTACCAGAGTATATACACTCATGATATGCATAGTGGCTTATTTGTACATGCCATTGTATATGGATCATCTAGACATCGGTGTCAGTATGGCAGTGAGAGCTCTCAGGGAGGGTCATACCTTTGTGCAGATGATTATGGCAGAAACATTGAGGTCGGCCACGTATTGCCACACCCATTCAGCAGGGGTATTTACAAGAAGCTCGGTCTTGCTGTATATATGGTTTATATCACACCTGAGACCGATTGGCACTTTTTGACAGCATGGGTATTGCTTTTCCCATGAGATAGCCACGTCTTACTCCTTTCAGCTGGCGGAGTGTACAGACACTGCATTTTGGTCGGTGTTCTTGGCAGGGATCGAGGATCCATTTGACATTTTTCTGTGTACATGGCTCAAATCTCCCTACAGCTTCATTACTCATGCATCTGGCATGGATTATCTCCCTTTGGCTGGTTTGAGGGGCATGACCACATATCACCCACTGGCTGTGATGACACAGTTTGACCAGCTTCAGGATGCTCATCCTTTTGAGGGGGCATTAGGTCAGCATTTATCTTCTCGACATTTGTCAGCAGAGGATAGATCCAGGGTGTATGCCTATTGTACTCAGCGTGAGAGGGCTGAGTTTACTGTTACCTATCTAGGCCATTCTACAGAGTATTTTGCATGGATGGAGGCAGAGATCACGTCGGCTGGGGTTGTATCCACCGTGTCGGGGATTTATTATGACAGTGGGGAGCCCATAGAGGACATTGATTTTCCCACAGTGGAGGAGCTATTTGCTAGGTTTCCAGTAGCTCTTGTAGATTTTCCCAGTATGACTGCTACTGTGACCCCGTATTTAGCAGAGTATTTAGAGTAGAGTCTGCATCTGATGACATTTGAGCGAGATCAGGCTAGGGCCTTGATGTTAATAGCTCTTGTTGGGAGAGATGCCGCTGTGTTAGAGAGAGATGATGCTTTAGCTTATAGAGACACCGCTGTTGCTGAGCGACATGAGGCCAGATCATCTAAAGATGTAGCGATTATTGAGCGGGATGGCGCTATATTTGCCCGAGATGTCACCGTTATTGATAATACTGCAGTGAGGTCCCATAGTACCGCGATCATTGTAGAGATGAGCACATATATTGATGAGCATAGTCTCACCATGCAGTTAGCTGTGGATTTGTTGGCTCGTGTAGATACCATTGGGCAGGAGCTTACAACGTTACCTCCTTCTTCTGAGAGGGATGCGATGTTGGGTTTGATAGCCCGCATATATACTGGTTTGTAGATGGGCTTGTATTTTCCTATACAGACTAGCTTAGCAATTTTTGTCATGTACATCACATATTGTATATATCAAACATTATTATATATGGTAGGGAAATATATGTTGATTTACTTCCCTTTTAGTTATGCTTTGTTACTTGCTTGATATTTTCCTGTTTCGCTAGGGCTTGTGATCTTGATGTATTCTGAACTCCTCCTTGATGGACGAACATTGAGATGCCTCAGGATCTTTCAAAATGGATCGTTGATCTGTGTGTATTCCCTATAATTTTTGGTGTCTTGGGACTGGTGTATGGAGAGGAGTGTGGCTTTCCTCTATGAGGTTGACCGCACCACAGATGGTCTCCGGTACTCCTTTGTATGGGGGAGCCCCGATAATTCCATCTCTTATGGATTGGTGTTTCTCTTTGAGGACTCAACCGCAGCTTAGATGGTCTTTGAGTCTCCCATTTATGTGGGGAGACTAGGTAGTTCCATCCCTTTAGTTTGAAGCCGATGAAGTGTGGTGGATTGAAGGATAATCCCAGTACCATTGACTAGTTTTTGTGATTTGGTAGGGGGTAAGACTGAACCGTGAATGGCTGCCTATGTACTCCTACTGAAGAGGAGACCAGGTCTGCATAGTTCGAACCTGGTGTAGAGGTTCAAAGTTATATGTGGTAAATAGGGTGTAGAGATGTATTTATTTATTTTTTCTGTGGTGAGACCGGACCATAAAAATGGTTGCCTACGTACTTCCATGTGTTGGGGAGATCAGGTCTGCGTAGTTTGCCCCATGTACAGGACAGACTGCAGATGAAAAGTTTGATCCCATATACAGGAGAAACTGGAAGTGTGAAAGGTTTAACCCCTGGTGGGATAACCTGTGGTGAGTGATGGATCTGATGATCCAAAACCAGGCTACTGGTTGGAAGGTGTGTTTTTCCCTGATGGGGCAAACGGATGTGAAGAAAGGTTGTATGTAATGAGAAAGGTTTAGAAAACCTGAACTGACTGGGGATTTGGTGATCCAAACCGAGGATGCTAGTTTGCTGGTAACTTCAGACATAGTACCATTTCACGGTGTCCGAGTTGAGGAGTTATGGAAATTCATCACCATCCATTTCCTATAATCTGAGAGCTCCTCATGTCAATACCTCCTTGAAAACAAATGGACCTTCCCAGTTTGGGGCGAATTTTCCTTTGGATTGATCTTGGTTGTCAAGAATTTTCTTCAAGACCAAGTCATGATCCTATAATTGCCGTAGCCAGACTTTTCTGTTGTAGGATTTGGCGATCCTCTGTTGGTATAACTGACCATAGAAGATGGCAGCGGTTCGCCTTTCATCTATTAGAGATAATTGGTGATACCTATCTTGCAACCATTGGTCTTCATCCAACTGAGTGTCTATCAACACTCTGAGGGATTCCATTTCCACTTCTATGGGTAGCACTGCTTCCATCTCATAGGTTAATGAGTAGGAGGTTGCCCCAGTGGAAGTGCGCATTGATGTTTTGTAGGCTAATAGAGTCAGAGGCAATAAGTTAGGCCATCCCTTGTGATTGGCGGACATCTTTTGCAGGATCTTTTTGATATTCTTATTAGCCGCTTCAATAACACCATTCATCATTGGATGGTAGATGACGGAGTTGAGATGTTTGATGTGGAATTTATTGCATAACTCCTCCATCATTTGATTGTTGAGGTTTTTAGTGTCTAATATAATCATCTCTGGTTGTCCATATCGACAAATGACATTATTTCTGATGAAAGCAATGATAACTTCTTTAGTAACCCTGGGGAAGAAGGCTGCTTCTACCCACTTGGTGAAGTAGTCAATCATGGTGAAGATAAATTAATGACCATTACCGACTTTGGGCTCGATGGGCCCGATCACGTCCATTCCCCACATTGAAAAGGGCCAGGGCGAACTCATATTATAGAGCTCCCTTAGAGGGGCGTGGATAGCATTCCCGAAAATTTGGCATTGGTAACATCTCTTTACGTGATCATCACAGTCAGCCTTGGGAGAGAGCCAATAATGCCTTGTTCTTAGAATTTTCTTGACAAGTAGAGGGTCGCTCATGTGTGGGCCAAATACTCCACCATGGATTTCATCCATAAGCCTTTGAGCTTGATCCTTGTCCAAACATCTAAGGAGACCTAGTCCTGTATCTCTTTTGTAGAGTGGGTCTCCACTCAGGTAGAATTTCATAGCCATTCGATGAATCCACTTTCTTTGAGAGGGTATAGATCCATCTCGCAAATACTCCTTGATATGTTGATACCAAGGGTGTTGGATGGGAGGTAGCTCATCCGATACTTCTCCAATATAGTTCCCATAGGCAGGAGCCTTTTGCAGGGAAAATGTGATGTTTGACATGTTTTCCTTGTCAAGTATGTTGATCAAGGAGGCCAAAGTTGCTAGTGCATTCGCAAAGTCATTCCTATTTCGAGGAATGTGGAGGAATGATATTTCTTCAAACTCCGAAGCCATTTGTAGAACCTGCCGATGGTAAGGTAGCAAATGTAGCTCTTTGGTGTGATAGATTCCCGTGGTTTATCTGATTACCAATTCAAAATCTCCAAAGATAGTTAACCGATTAATGCCCATTGACTGGGCTAGTTTTAGCCCCATGATACATCCTTCATACTTAGTTGTGTTGTTGGTGTTGGCAAACTGTAATTTGACGGTGACAGGATGCTGCTCCCCCATAATGGATACTAGAACTGCTCCAGCTCCAGAACCTTCCATGTTTACGGATCCATCAAAATACATCTTCCATAGTTGGGTTGTATCATCTTGATGGTGTTCCTGAACTGTCTTACCCCTTCGTTAGGGAAATATGTCTCCAAAGGTTTGAAATCCCTTGCAGGTACGGCGACCAGTTGATCCGCAATTTCTCGACCTTTAATAGACTTTTGTGTCACGTAGAAAATGTCAAATTGTTGTAGGATCAACTGCCATTTGGACAGTCAGCAATTCAACATGGGTTTGTTGAACACATACTTGAGAGGATCCACGCGGGATATAAAATTAGTTGTGTGACCATGGAGGTAATGTTGTAACCTCATGGAAGCCCATGCTAAAGCACAACAAGTTTTCTCAATCGGAGTGTACTTGTGTTCACTGCTGCTGAATCTTTTGCCGAGGTAATAAATAGCTCTTTCTTGGCCTTTATCATCTTTCTATCCCAGCATGCAGCCCATGGCATTGTCATTAATGGACAGGTACATGAACAGGGGAACACCATCCCTGGGAGGTACCAAAACAGTAGCTTTGATTAGCTGCTCCTTGATTATAAGGAAGGCTTTCTGACACTCATCATTCCATTTCATGGAGGAGTTTTTCCTTAATAATTTGAAGATAGGCTCACATGTTGCTGTGAGTTGAGAAATGAATCGGCTGATAAAGTTGATTCTTCCAAAAAATCCCTGTATTTCCTTCTCTGTCTTAGGTATGGGCATTTTCGTGATGGCCCGAATTTTTGTGGGATCTAGCTCAATCCCTTTGTGGCTGACTAAGAATCCTAGCAACTTACCTGATTTGACCCCAAAGGTGCACTTGGCTGGATTCAACTTCAAGTTGTACTTACACAACCTGTTGAATAGCTTTCTGAGATAATCTAGGTGGTCTTCTTCCCTTCGAGACTTGACAATGATGTCATTCACGTAGATCTCTATCTCTTTATGCATTAGATCGTGGAAAAGAGCCATCCTAGCTCGCTGATAGGTAGCTCCGGCATTGATGAAGTCGAATGACAACTGTCTATAGTAAAAGGTTCCCTAAGGAGTTTAATCGCCTGAGCTTCTGCTTGACTGGCTTGAATCCCTCTTTGATGGGGAGGCGATGAATGATAATGTCAGTGGACAAACCGACTATATCTTCGTGAGACCATGTAAACACATCCTGAAATTGGGTTAATAGAGTAACCATGTCATTCCTTTGGTTTAGAGTAAGGTCCGTACCAATCTGGATTTCTTTGGGGTTTTATGAGGTTCCAAGGTTGAAAGAGGTGGTTTGATCAAGATTTAGCTTGGGTTTTTCTTCAACCAATTCTTTGATCTCCCGAGGTATCTAATAGTCCTCTTGTATTTCCATCAGGTCTGAGTCCAACTTTACATCAAAGTTACAGTCCTTGTGGAGAATAGGCACCTCATCAGCAAGTTTAGGCACATCTAACTTTAGAGTCCTGAAACAAAATGCTTTCACTTAATAGATGAAATTGTTTAATCATACAAAGTGTTAGCATGTAATGACAAAAGTAATTACTAATATTGTACAGAAAAAGTAAGCAGTTATTGCTATCTACAGGATAGAGGGAGTTTCTGCCCTTGTTACCTTCGTCAGCTAATATAAGGAGTGCTGCTCCAATTGCCAAGGGTGAAGTCCTAGTGGACGACTGTTATGAAGGGGCTGTTGTCGTCCTCTTTCTCCTGAATGATGACCATAATGTCTGGACAATCATCATCTGGAATGTCTCTATTCATTCCCTCAGTATGTACTAGGATGCACATGTCTAATAATCGCCTTGCAATGTCATGCTTACGCCTACGCTCCTTTTCCTCCACTTTGGGGTCTAGAATAAGGACTTCCTTTCCTATTTGATAAGGACTTCCTTTCCTTTAATCACATGGGCATGGACCTTTAATGAAGGCCATACATGCTCAACTTCTGTAGGTTTAGGCAATCTCCTTGAAGGTGAAGGAACCTGTTTGTGCTTGTGAGAGTTCCTATGACTGGACCCAGTAGAAATGCCTAGTCTGGCTATCCCTGTTTGACTAGGAACTTGAATTGGGCGCTTAATGCCTTGATGATCCTTTCCTAACCCTTGTCCAGGTTGAAAACCCAAGGATATCATCTCTTGACTTGCCGACATTACTTCGGTAGAAACTCTTGCTATCAGAGGTGGCGGCCCAATGGATTGATAGTGAGTGTTACTCACCTCAAGGGCTTGGAAGCTGACAGGCTCAACTTTTGCATTGAAACTGATGAGTGGTATGTCACCTTGTTCAGGACATCCTGGCTCAACATTAATAGTTACTAAGCTATTGTTAATGATGTATTTGAGCTGCTAATAAAGGGTAGATGGGACGACTCTAGCCATATGAATCCACGGTAGCAGTTATATTGGATGTGGATCTTTCAGCCTCTCCATAATTCCATGGTACTTTCTGTAGGCTGACAACATGATACTATGGCCTGAATGGCAATATAATTGGCTTTGGCGCAACCACTTTCAAAGGATTTTCAACACCTTTGAGTCGAATAGGTTGAATTGTATGTGATGTGGTAGCCAAGTCTCCTTTAGAGGATATAACTACTACAACTTCCTTCCATTTTGTAGGAACTGTATCCCCACTCCCTAGTAATACAGCGTCATTATCTGTCATTTGTAGGACACCGCTGTTAATTAGGTTCTGAATAAGATGGCGGAGTGCCCAGCATTCTTTAGTGTTGTGACCGCGAGAGCAGGAATGGTATTGACATACTCCATTAAAATTAAACCATCTTGAGCGTGGGCTAATTGGAGGTAGCAGAGCTGTGATTCTTCCCTCATTGATCAACATCTATAATATCTCTTTCATCGGTTGACCTAAATAGGTGAATTCCCTTTTGTTGGCTATATCTTGACGGGCTTTGGCTTTTGTTCTTTTTGCAATTTTGTACTCCAGTATTTCACTTTTTGTAGTAAGTGGTGGGGTACTTGGAATAAGAGAAAGGAGGCTAGCCTGCTCCTGATTGAATAATTGACATGTGACTTGGTGTTGATGAACCACCAGTTCTGCCAATTGATTTACTTGCTCACTAAGAGCCTTCATTTTCCGTTCCATCAAAAATTTGAACTGAGCATAATCCCATCTGTCAGCACTATCCTTGCTGGTTTGGGATGAACCACCCCCATAGTTGGAGCTCTATCCACTGCTTTAGTTAATCATGTTAACCTCCTCTTCTTTGTGTTGAGGAAGAGGGTTGTTTTGAACATGAGGCTGGCTGGGTTTGGTCATCGCAATCTCACCATTGTCAATTAAATCCTGGATTTTATGCTTCAGGGCCCAACAATCTTGAGTATCATGTCCCGAAGCTCCAGCATGATAAGCACATATCTTACTTGCATTAAAACCTTTTCCACTCGGGTTGGTTGGTGGAAGAAGATGAGTAATTTTCTTCTGAGCTGTCAGAAGTTTGAGAATGCTGTCGAGTGAGTCCCTTAAGGGTGTGAACACTTGGGTACGTCTGACTTCTCCACTTTTTGGCAATGGAGGGTTTGAAGACTGTGTTTGGAAAGGGGAATAACTTCTCCTCTGAATAGGCATGTTTTGGTTGCTTTTTTGTCCTTGTAGTATCAAGGAAACATCCTCCTCATTCTTCTTATGGACCCTCCGGGGGTTGTTTCCATAATTTCCAGACTGGATGTGCTTAGCTATAGCTTTTAGAGCGGCAAGGTCTTAAATCTTCACAAATTTTAATCCCATCTCGACCATTTCTCCGTGTTTGATCATTTCAGAGAATGGTTTGCCTATGCCAGCTAAAACTCTCTCATAGAAGGGAGCTTCTTGAATGTCTATGAAGGTCATCACCATTTTAGACTCAGTCATGGATAGAATAACTTGACCAGCCAGACGCCTCCATCTTTGGGCAAACTCTCTGAAAGACTCATTGGCTTGTTTCTTGACCTTTGTAATTTGGTACTGGTCTAGAGCCATCTGAGTTTGGAAACTGTACTGACTAAGGAAATCATGAACTAGCTCCTCTCAGTTATGAATCTTGGAGTTGTCTAATCTGGTGTACCATGCTCTGGCTTCTCCAGTTAGACTTTTCTAAAATAGCTGCATTCTGAGCTTTTCGTCCTCGGCATGAGATCCGAGCTCTCCAATGAATACTTTCAAATGTGTGTAAGGATCTCCCAATCCGTCATACTTTTCAAAATCAGGAGTCTTGAACTTTTCTGGTTAATGAACCCCTAGGAAACTGCAAAGGTCTGAATATAAAACACTCCCATGTGCTCCAATCCCTTTGATAGATCGAATGGTCTCTTCCATTTGTAGGACTTACTTCCTGATATCACCGGTGTCTAGATCTTCTTTGAGATGGGTGATTTCAGGGGTTTTGTTGGCTTTGTCCAACTGAGACTCAGGTACTGGAATTTCTTTGTCCGGGCCCTGATTTCCTCCATGTGCAGAGGATTCTGTATGTATGGGTATTTGTGGACCCTAAGTGGACTTGTGTAGTTCTTTGAGTAGAACAGCCAACTCTATAATTTGGTTGCTTAATCCTTCATACTCCTCGTGAGAGACAGGAGTTGAATTAGACTAGCCAGATGTAGCCATGCTTGGCTGTAGGCTTGTTGCCTTTTTGGACTTTGAACGGGTAACAAGACCAATTGTTTCCCTACAAAAAGACTTATGTAGTTTAGTTTTGTAGGAATGCAGGAATGTTACATGCTATGTAGTGTGTCCATTTAGGAGTATTATCCTGCGAAACGAATGTCAGTTGACAAGATAACATGACAGGTTTTGATAAGAAATGGAATGCATGTACACATATTCCTTTATATTTTCCATTACATTGAGATTGACATGGAAATGAAATTACAAGTAATTGAAATTACGAGTAATTGAAATGTGAAGGTATGAAGAGACCTCCGTCCGCGTTTGGTTTATTAGAGGCTGACCTATCTTAGGCTACTCTCTCGTCTTTTTGGCATGAAGGTTCCCAAATCATCGTAATTTACTCGACGGGAAGTTAATCTGGCCTTTTAACTGGAGCGAATTTGGGTGGTGCCTTTCCTGAGCCTCGTTGGAATTAGTCTCCCTACGAGTCCAGTAATCAAACACCGGTATGATAGCCTCTTAGTGGAGGGACCACGCAACATACATTCATATACATCGCATCTCACCGTATGGAAATGATTATTTGTGCGAAGCACTAATATCACAGGCAGATATAGTGTGAAGCACTAAGTGCAGTAAGTAAATGCATTAGTACACATTCATTCAAATGTAAATGCAACATTCACACACAAGAAGATAAATGTTTTGAAAAGTTTTGATAGCGACTTAAGCCCTCTTACTGGATGTCCCCAGCAGAGTCGCCACCTGTCGACGTCAGGATTTTTAATTATCCCTTTTATGTTCTTTCCTTTTGGTGTTCTCATGTTAGGTGAGATTTGTTTGAAAAAATATGTTGTGAAAAGGTCCGACATGTATATGTCGACGATTGGACTGTAAGATTCGCCAGTTGGTATTTTTAAATGGTTGCACCAACTCAACCGAGAAAAGGTTTACACATAGACCTAGTGTAGGACGTCCAGAATTCCTAGGTACTACTAATCCTATCGTGGCTCAGACGTGGATCAAGGAAATGGAGAAGGCTTTCACCATCGCTCGTGTGGGTGAAGACCAGAAGACGACATTTGCAACCTACATGATGAGAGGCAAGGCGAACTACTGGTGGGAAGCGAATCAGTAGAGAGCAAGAGAAGGGATAGTAACTTGGGAGAGATTTAAGACTATGTTCTTCGAGAATTACTTCCCGAAGAGCATGAAAAATAAGATGGAGGTGAAGTTTTTGGAACTTAAGCAAGGAAATATGACGGTGGCGCAATACGCAGCTAAGTTCAATGAGCTGGCTCGTTTTGCAGAACACCAAGTAGTAAGTGAGGAGAGGAAAGCTAGGCGTTTTAAACAAGGACTGAAGCCTTGGTTGTTCAACAAGGTATCAGTTCTTCAGATCGATTCTTTTGCAACATTTTTGGAAAAATCTATTATTGCAGAGGGAGGTAGTGAAGCTTTGAGTTTGTACAACAAAGAGAAGATGAGTAAGAATACAGGCAGAGATAGCCATGGAGGAAGAATCAGTAAAGGGAGTAACTTAGGAAAGAGAAAATGGGAGAACAACAACAACAACAAAGGTCTCAACAATCAAGTAGGAAAGTTTCGTGGAGAGTTTAAGAAGAAGACAGAAGGATGCCCGAAGTGTGGGAAGTATCACCAGGGCAAGTGTTGGAAAGGGCGCAGTGTTTGTTACAACTATGGCCAAGAGGGACATATTTTGCCCAACTACCCGAAGCCGAAGAAGATCAAAGGTTGTCACGCATGTGGCTCGGTGGATTATCTGATCAAAGACTGCCCAAAGAAAGGAAGTAGCGGATGAAGCGACCAGTAAGGGGGAAACAGAAAACTGATGATTGGCGGACCGACACCATCCAACAGTCCAACTGCCAGAACGTTTAATATGACTGTCCAGGATGCAGTAACTACAAAGGACGTTGTGTCAGGTATCATTGTAGCATCCCCAAATCCCAGTCCTAATCACCAAGGATCTGGTATATTATTTCTATAACTATTGCGGAAGATATAAAATTAAATTGTTTATACATTAAACTTTTACACCTCATTCCCAAGGTCTACAACCTTAACTTAATACATACCTTCAACATCTTAAAGGTTTACAATGCTATTTTTGTCAGAAAATTTAATAGATCTAACTGCATAATAGCTTAATCTTGGACTTTGCCTTTGCCTCTGTCTTTACTCGAGCTTTCATCTTAATCTGAATTTTTTTATCATGATATAGCAAGGGTGAGCATCAAATTTGCCCAGCAAGTTAAATTTATTTGAAGATATATCATGATTGAAAGAATTGAACAATAAGCTAGCTAACTTTCAACAATATAAACATTGTGAAAGAGCATGAACAAATTTTCTTAGCTGAACGACTAAGTCAATAAAAATGAATGGTCAGGCATAAACATGAACAGATTAACTGAACCAAATGGTAATGAATGTTATCAGCCTTTCATACCTGATGAACATTTACAATATGCACAACGTGCGAATCAATAATCAATATAGACGTGAATAATCAACAACAATTATTCATTAACATGCTTTGAACATACAACTCAAGTATGAGTTAGGAAAAACTTGCCTGTGCCGCTGATTACAGTTAAGCAATCTAATTTAATCTCTCATGAAAGACCTATCAATTATAAGATTAATCTTTTCATTAGCATAAAACATTTTATCTCATAATACAACTACTTTATCCGTAGGATTATCTAACACTTCATCACAAAAATCAAATATTAGATAACACCTTCACATCATTACTATTATCGTCCGTTGATAATTCTTTAATCATTATATCATATTCATTATGATTTAACACTCTAATCTTATACATTATAAGTTCTTCTTTATACTCTAATAAGTCAAATACTAATCCAGCAACCTAAATTTTAATTCTAGCAATCAAAATTCTAATCCAGCAAACTGGATTCTAAATCCAGCGACCTGGATTCAACATATTTCCAATCCAGCAAGCCTGGATTCATAATTCTTTTAATCCAGCAAGCTGGATTCTACATCCTTCAATCCTGCAAGCTGGATCCTAAAAATCCTTCAATCCAGCAAGCTAGATTCTTAAAATCCTTCAATCCAGCAAGCTGGATTCTAAATCCTTCGCACATATTAAATAATTATTATTAATCATTAAATAATATTTTAAATTAATGATTTAATAACACTTTAATCCCAATGTTATCAATCACTTAAGAATATCATAATCTAATATTATTAATATTTTAATCATTTACTAAACTTATAAATAATTTATTATAATTGTTTACACATTTCTAAATAATGCATTAAATCATTCTAAAATGCCATAAATATCATAATACTTCACATCCGACCCAAAACTTCATCAAAATCTTCATAAACCATGCTCAAGGGTCTCAAGTCATAAAATCGTATTTTTCATATTTTTGAACATCATATATATAATTAAATCCATTTATCCATTTCTCATCATTTAGATGAAAAATATCAAATCAGTTCTAAAAATATTTCTTTTTTGAGATTTGATTGAATATAGTTCTATATTGAACATATATTTTTCCCGGAATTTTTAAAATATATTTACTATATTTAAATAGTCCATAATAGCCAAATATTCCCCGATTTTTCATAAATCGAGATTAACTCCAAAAATTCTAAAATTTACACAGTATGATCCTGCTATAACCATGTACTTCTAGTAAAAATTTTGTAATTTTTGGACTTATACACAGAGAGTTATTTGGGTGACTTCACAAAAATAGTCCTCCACCGTAAAATCCATAACTCTCAAACCGTATGGCCAAAAATTCTCAAATTTTTACACAACCTGCATATCTTCTGTTTTTAACACCCCAAAATTTTCCAGAATTTTTTGAGCACAAAAACTGGATGAAATTGCCCCCGTTCCAGACTGCCCCAAAACAGTACCTAAAAAATCGGGACTGTTTTAACAAATATCTACACGACGACTTTTAGAAACGTGATTTTTGAGTTCTACCACTTGGGTAAACTAGTAAACACATATATCTAGCACCCCTCTTTGACGGATCGTAAAAAGAAGTTGTAGATTTAAAACGGTGGATTTTCAAAGTAAATAGAAATTTAGGATTTCTAAACTAGAAAAAATTAATTTTTCTTTTCTTTTGGTTTCCAACCAAATCAACAACCAAAATAGGTAGATCCATACTTGCATCCATGAAAAATACATAGATCTTAGGGATTTGAACATCCAAATCAAAACCCCTTTCAATCAAATTACAAAAAGAAAATCTAGATGAAAACTTAGGAAGAAATAATTTTACCTTTCTTCTTCTTCTTCTTCTTCTTCTTCTTCTTCCATGGATGATCTATCTTTCTCCTCCTTTCTCCCTCAAGGGCTGCCGCCCCTCTCCTCTTCTCCTTCCACGGTTTTGCCGTTCTTCTTTATTCTCTTTCTCTTTTACGTTTTTTTTCTTCTCTCTCCTTCCTTATCTTTTTTTTCTTCTTACTTCTTATCTTTTTTTCCTCTCTTATCCGTTCCTTATCCTTTTTTTTAATTGCCGAACATTGGCTTTCTTATGGCCATATAAAATTATTATTTCTAATATAGCAATTGTCCAATATGCCCCTCTTTAATTGAGATACTAGATTAATCTTTTGGGCTTTCAAATTAATCCTTTGGGCCATGTAAAATTAACATAGTCCAATCCTTTCCATCTTATCCCACCCTAAATATTTATTTAGGGCATCCATTCCAAATAAATAGAATTTAAATCATCACTGTAGCATATTAAATTCTATAACCCAATTAAACTTGTTTTAATTAAGTTATGAAATTACTAACTTGAGATAATAAAAATATATCTCTTAACTTAATATAATTTTTAATATTATTATTCTCCCACATTTTCCTTCACAATTTGACTAAGCTCTAGGCTTTTAATTATTTCCATTGAGCTAACAAATTTACTTGTTTTACTTATTAACAACAATCAACTTGGGCTTTCAACCCTAATTAAATTGGGTCAATATAATACTTGCCCCATACATAATATATTGGGCTAGATTACATAATTTAATCACCCTTAGTCAGATTATCTACAAGTCCCATGCTTAATTAATTAATTGGGCTTGTTTAAATAATATTACCTCCTTAGCCCATTAAATCTAATTCTCTTGAACTGTAAATAATTTATTGGGCTATGACATTATTATAGTCCATTACTTTTAATTCTATTTTACCCTAATCATTTAATTAGGGTTATTATTTCTCACACTAGAAAATAAATTCATTACTTATGCCTTTTTCTTTCCTTAACCCAATTAGACTTGCTATAACTAGGTTATAAAATTAATTAACTGAGATATATAAAATAAATCTCTTAATGTTAGTATATATATTTATATACTAATATTCTCCCATATTATAACCTCTTAGGTTATTTAATTACCACACCTAATATATATATTAGGTTACATAACTTAATTCTTAATTCACTTGAATTAATTCTATGACCACTAAATACAAGTAACCCTTTAGGACATTTAAATCTCATACCATGTTTTAATAACTAATTTAAGTTATACAATTTATATTGTATAATTAAATTTAATTTTCTCTTCCTCTTCATAAATTATTTTCAAACAATTTATTTATATATCAAATATATAATTTAATATATTCAATCATTTATTCAAATATGAATTTAATTTACTAACTACTTTGATACCAATATTCATATCTACATATTGGATCTCATCTCATATTTTAGCTTTACCTTATTTGGTATAATATTAAATATTATACTATTATTCAAGCAACATATTTCACTTCTCACACTAATTTTGACTTTTCTTCATAAAAAGTCAACTATTGACTTTGACCAAAAGTCAACCTTTACACATTTTATGTTTACTGTCCATTCTGACTAATCTTGACGTTCCGGACGCAACCGAGCAGTCCATGCTTCAAAATTCTATCTCTAACTCAAATTTTGAGTTTTAAATTACTCCCTTCTTATTGCTAATCGTAATAACTAACGACTTTAAACTTATTTATCTTCTTATTTCCCATTCAAGGCCAACGTTCAAGTTATGTTAACTACTAACATAGTTTTATCTTGATCCTTCACAGAAACGTCAATTTCATACACTTATTTTCTGTCTAGGTTCATCTTAAAACCTTTAATCCATCATTTTAGGATTTTAATAATTATCTAAATTCTCGGGTTGTCACATTCACCCCTTCTTCTAAGAATTTCGTCCCCGAAATTAAAGCATACTAATCTATACTTATTCTCTTGATCAAAACTAGGTTTTTAACTTAACCTTTACAATTTCCTCCTTTGAGGATTTCTCATCTATTATCACATTTCAACATAACTACTCACTAGCAGTTTACATCTTCTAAACATTCAGTAAAACTAGGTTGTCATAATAACCTTTACTCAATTATCTAAGATTCTACGCGTACGCAACGAGTTCACAATATTTCATATCCATCATCACCTTCTACCACAACATTACTCTAAAGAGTTTAAAAAATTCATATCTGTCTAAGGAATCATAAAACCATGAATTTTGAGGTTTAGGATATTTCTACCTTCTACCTATTTTAATTAAGAAAGAAAGGTACACTACCTCTGAAATATTTTATATTTGGTATGTTTACAATCAGAAAGAAGGTAAATGTAATACCCGCGAATTTTAATAAATTATAATATTGAGAATAAAGATTTGTTTGCATATTTATTTGAATATATATATATATATATATATATATATATATATATATATATATATATATAGCATCGACATGTGTTGTGATGAGCATTTTAATTGATTAAGCTAAGTGATAATTAAGCAATGAAGCAAAAGCGATGAGAAGCTTAGTTTAAACTTATGGAGTTATGCCTAGTGTGGCAAGATGATGAGTTGAGAAAATACTAATTTAACTAATGATGGAATTAATTAGTATTACTAATAAGTAAATAATTTCATAATAAGGTTGATTTATTTATAATTTGTTAATTACCATGAATAATAGGGTGTGAAGAGAAATCATATATTATAAGGTTTTTCATTTAATATAAAGTGAAGGGTGACATTGTAATGGAAATAATTATTATATAACACTATGTGATAAAAGTAAGCTTGACTTAGGTAATTGACCAAGTTGTATAAAAAGTCTTATGTGACAAATTGATGTGTGTGAGAATAATTAAATGGATATTTTAAACCTATGAGAGAAAGTAACTTGATTAGATAAATAAATTAATAATAAGTAGCATTGGTACACAATTAAATTATATCCTAGTCTAGGATAAATATTATTTGAAATAAATCAATGTACATGGATTATATGATTTTATGTGTAATATATGAGTGGGTGTAATTGTATGCTCTATTGAGAACAAGGGAAAAATGGACCTAAGTGTACTACTAATGTGCTGAGAATTGCTAGTGTCCCAAAATGAGAGTCACTCTTCTTTTCTCACGTTATAGGCCATTGGCCTAATCCCTCCAACACCAACTCCATAGCTAGCAAATCATGGAGAAGGGAATGGGCTAAATTGTACTCTTCTACCAAATCCTTCATAACCATTAGCTTCTTCTCCATTCCAATGGGTTGATTCATTGCACGAAATCAAATTGGTCACAAGCTTGCCTATAAATAGAGCCCTTCTCATTCATAAGTATGTTGCTAAATTCTCTGAGATTTCTAGTAGGAGTGTGAGTATTGAGAGCTTATATAATCTGCAAATTAAAGCTAGAGTAGCAATTCAACTTCAGAAAAGGTAAACTCCTCTAAATGTTCATACACTCAAGCCTTGCAAAGTTCTTAGAAAAACACTTGTTGAGTTGAAATGTTTATAGTTGAAACTTGCTAGAATGTATCAATTGATGCCGGATATTGTTAATGTGATCAAAAACGAATCCAATGAAAGTAAAACGAAGTAAAATGATCTAGTAACAAATTCGTAAGGAAGAAAATTGCTATGTGTGTTAAACTTTGGAAAAATGGCCAAAAACCTTGAATTGATCTTTGAAATTTATTATTTGTATGTGTGGGAATGTTAGAAGCATGCTAGGAAGGTTATGTAGCAAGTTTATAACAATTATACATGATTACATTGTTTCTTAGATGAGAATTGGATCAAAAATTTCTCAAAAATCTGAACAGGGGCGAACAGGGGACACCTGCTCGTATTTTAGCAGGGGACCTGCCCGCCCTGGCGGGGGGGTTCTGTAGGGCAAATGCCAGCCCCGGCGGGGGGTGCTGTAACAGGAAATGAGTTTGGTTTGCTTATTTGATGCAAGAAGTCATACACTCCACTTCATTTCAAGAACATACATACTCCCTAAACATATATCAATGTATTTTACAAGGTGTTTAGTAGATTTGGAATTGAATGATAACCTTTTTAAAGAAAAGTTAAAAGACAAAAAACATGTTTATAAAACCTTACGCCTTTTTGAATCTAGCCTTGTGAGCATATGTTTATAGCTTAATTGGCTTGATAAATACATATGAAGTGTGGACTCAATGTACCTTGCATGTATAGATTGATAGTCATGACATCTTAGTGATTGAAAACCAATTGAGATGACAAACTCTATGAATTATATTGTGAACTTAGGAACAATTAGAATAGGATGCATATGCCTCTAGAGATATTCGACATGTTCACGCATCTAGTTAAACATTGTGATAAATTATGCAAGCATGTGTAGAAAGAAGTTGTTTGACGATATTATGTAGTATAAAGAATACTATGGCTAGTTGAATTATGTAATGAACTCTTTTAACTTTGAAAGATGGAAATATATGAATAACTTTAATAAAGGGTCAAAACTAGCTTAATGGTTCTTTAATATGTGAAACAACTTAAAAATATGCAGAGTAAGAGATATTTCGAAAATACAAAGGATGAGCATATGGTATAAAAGACTTTAAAGGTAAAATCAATGTGAGTTTCGCATCTATGAGTTTGAATGTGTGTAGCCTACATGAATTTAGGTATGTGTGATGGAAGTATGTGAAAATGGATATCAAGTATATATGACTAATGAATACATATACATGCATATATAGGATAACGTAGTTCATTGAAGTGGTATTACGCTTTAAGTGGTAATCAACGCTAAAGGCAAGTCTCCTAACTCTCACAACTTTAGATTTTGTGCGAGTTCTCTAACTTCCATTGATTCACATATCGAATACAAGTTATCTAAATTCCTATATTGTATATTGTATGAATCCAAATTATTGATATATTTATATTGAGCAAATGACTATTACTATACGAAAATCAATTACTTTGACATTATCGCAAGCATTAGACTTATTGTTCTTAAAGTGCATTATAAAAGTTGTATAAACCTTTGATTCGGTTAGACTGTTATCATATGTTAGAAAGCTATCCAAACCAATTGACTTGGTGCGGACTCTTGAAAATCTACTGAGATGAACAACCCTCTTAAAAAGGGGAATTTCTATATTGTCGGGGAACCGATGTGCGCACACAAGTATGATTAAATGTTATGCATAACATAGGGTACCTTAGGCTGATCACCTGTTGTACTCGTTTATCTTGGATTGCAGTGTAATACTGTTAATTCTAGTAAGAGTTCATAGTCTTTAACGACTGCTCAGTGTTCATTCTTATTGAACCTCGAAATAATTAAACCTTCTAATATTATTGATATCCTTAAATCTTTAGTGACATTCATTAAACACTTTTGATATTTCTTGATATCCTTGAACTACCATTTACTGTTATACCCTTGAAGATTCAAATGTTATAACTGTTCACTCTCTTTGCTATATTACTTGCTGGGCAAACTTGTTGCTCGTTCTTGCTTTCCTAAAAACATTACAGTTAAGGCAGAGCAAGGCGGTACCTCGGGAAAGGACAAGAGGAAGGGCAAGGCTACAGAGTAGCTTAGTTCTTTGAGAGTAGTAGTATTATTATTTCTATGCGTATTATGATGTATTAAGGATGATTAATTATGTTTAAGTTTAATCACTGGATTGTTGTAGTAATGGCTACGAAACCTTGGGACGCGAATATTTATATTATATCAATGTAAATTATTCTATTATTTCCGTTGTTGATGACTTTAGTGTGATGTTAGAATTAGCACGCGACGAACCAAATTCGAGATACGAGTGTCTAAATTTGGGGGCGTCACAGGTTGGTATCAAAGCAATAGTTATAAACATTAGGAGCGAGAGTCCTTAGATTACAACTTAGGAGAACTTGGAAGATAGAGAGGGATGAAACTCATATAGAGTTTTCATAGAGAGTGACTTAGTGTGTTATAGAATATAACTTCATTATATACAATGAACTTATGTTATTTAACATTCTAATGGAGTTTTTGTTTGTTTTGTCTTATGTTGGTGATTGTAGGATGACTGACATGGGAGGACCTAGCCGAGTAATAGAAGAGGAGCCGCCTGATATACACGTGGTATTTGAGTCACCATTGATAGCAGAGCCCGTATCAGTAGTGGCCCCTATCGATGATGATGACGAGGAGGATGAGATAGAGCCTCTGCCCGATGAGTCTGATCCGAAGGAGGAGCCTATGGAGGAGGAGCCTATGGGGGATGAGCCTATGGAGGACTCCGACGGGACTACTTTCGAGGATCGGATGTTGGGAGAATATGAGGAGCAGATTCTGGAGTTAGGAAGTAGAGTGGAAGAGCTAGAGACTGAGGCTAGGGAGAGGGAGTTTGAGTTCCAAAAATTGAGGGACGAAGACCATCAGAGGAATTTAGCTATACAAGAGATGGAGGTGGAAATTGCTTAACGCATGGAAGTGGGGATCCAGTTGGGAACCTTGTTTCATAGGTCGGTGGCTAGGAATGTGGAGCTGGCAGGGAAACTAGAAGAGTCTGAGCAGAGGGAACTTAGTGAGAAGACTGAGAAAGAACCTCTCCGTACTCAGTTAGAGATGGAGGTGATGGATAGAATTCACTTCGAGGAGAAGTGGGAGGATTCCAATGACAGGGTAGATGATCTAGAGGATGAGGTACGGTGCAAGAGGAGGAAGATGAACAAGATGGGCTATGCTCTACGCACAGCTATGGAGAGGTTGATCAATGGGGTAAATCACTACCCAACTGAGTAAGGACAGACTCGACATACCATAAGTTGGGATAAGGTGGCGCGCATTACACATAAGGAGTATCAGAGCACCGTGGAGCATGGGATGTTAGATTGAGTCTAGAGGAAAATCTCAGTAGTATAGTAGTTTATTATGTGTTGTTAATATGTTGTTGTGATCTTAGTCTTTGTGTAAGACGTAAAATGATGGTAACCCCAACTTTTTAAAAAAAATGTTAGAGAGGTAATAAGCTAGTGTCGTCCCCGTCTTTTGTGATATTAGGGGATAAGTGTTGTCATTATAACCACATGATGTAATGAGTTGGCATATGAATATAAATGATCTTAATTCCAGAACGTGTTATAATTTTTTTTTCTAATTAGGAAATGTCCAAGTAATATAACTAAATGATAAAATGGAAAAAAAATTTATGATGCAGAAACATGCCGCCCAGACGTAGAGTAACTGCACCAGAAGAATCGGTTAATGATGAGAGAGGACCAGTGGACCCGATACAGAGGCTTGTTGACTTGTTAGGAGAAGCTCTTAGAGGAAGAAACGAACCAGTACCACCCAATCCCCCAGTAACTCTGATCACAAACTTCAAGGACTTTAAGAGCGTAGGACCTCCAGAATTCATGGGTACTACCGATCCTATCGTAGCACAAATGTGGATCAAGGAAATGGAGAAAGCCTTTGCCATTGCTCGTGTGGGTGAAAACCAGAAAACCGTGTTCGCTACGTACATGCTGAGGGGTGAAGCAAACTACTGGTGGGAAGCAAATCAACAGAGAGCGGGAGAAGGAATTATACCTTGGGAAAGGTTTAAGACGTTGTTCTTCGAGAATTACTTCCCGAAGAGCATGAAGAATAGGATGGAGGTAAAATTTCAGGAACTAAAACAAGGAGAGATAACGGTGGTGCAGTACGCGGCCAAGTTCAATGAACTCGCACGATTTGCAACACATCAAGTCGACATCGAAGAAAGGAAAGCTCGACGCTTCGAACTAGGAATAAAACCTTGGTTGTTCAACAAGGTGCCGGTCCTTCAAATTGACTCATTTTTCACATTGTTAGAGAAGGCGATAATTGCTGAGGGAGGTAGCGAGGCATTGAGCCAATACAACAAGGAGAAGAAAAATAAGAATGTAGTGGGAGAAACTCGTGGAGGGAGTAGTAGTGGTGGAAGCCATCTAGGAAAGAGGAAATGGGATAATCGTAACAACAACAATAACAACAACAATAGCAACAACAATACCAACAATCGAACCATCAATCAGTCAGAGGGTTATCAAGGAGGGTTTAAGAAAAGAACTGAAGCTTGTTCAAAATGTGGGAGGAATCATCAAGGGGAGTGCTGGAAGGGACGCAGCGTCTGCTACAACTGCAGCCAAGAAGGGCACATTTCACCTAACTGCCCAAAACCGAAAAAGATCAAGGGATGTTTCGCGTGTGGCTCAACTGAGCATCAAATCAAGGATTGCCCAAAGAAGGGGAGCAGCGAAGGAAGTAGCCAACAGGGAGGGGGCAGCAAGCTAATGATCAGTGGACCAACGCAATCCAACCGACCGACTGCCCGAACCTTTAACATGACTGTCCAAGATGCAATGAATGCAAGGGACGTGGTGTCAGGTATTCTCCTAATCAATAATATAAATGCCTATGCATTATTTGATTCGGGTGCTACCTATTCCTTTATGTCTGAAGAATTTACTAATCGACTAAACATACCTCCTGAACATTTAAAAAATTTATTGAACGTAGAGATTGCGAATGAGGAAGTAATTCCCATAGAGTTTGTTTATTGAAATTGTTGTGCAAACATTAGAGGTCACGAGCTAAACGTAGACTTAATTCTGATTAAACTGGGAGAGTTTGATGTGATATTAAGAATGGATTGGTTATCCGGCCACGCTGCGATAATCGATTGTCAGAAGAAGAGTGTGAACCTTCAGACCTCAAATCGTTCTAAAGTAGTGTTTTACGGTAACTCATCGCTCAAGCACTCGTGTTGCCTTACGATGATGCAGGCTAAAAAATTGTTAAAGAAAGGATGTGTAGGTTATTTAGCCTATATAGTGGACACTCAGAAAAAGGGAATAGAAATGAAAGATATATCAGTGGTAAGAGATTTTCAAGACGTGTTTCCAGATGAACTGCCTGGTCTTCCGCCAGACAGAGAAATTGAATTCATAATAGACTTAGCACCGGGAACCGCACCAATTTCAAAAGCCCCATATCGTATGCCGCCAGTAGAAATGAAGGAATTGATGATTCAATTGCAAGAGTTACTAGATAAGGGTTACATTCGGCCAAGTGTGTCTCCTTGGGGAGCACCAGTGTTGTTTGTAAAGAAAAAGGATGGATCGATGAGGCTCTGTATCGATTATCGAGAGTTGAACCGAGTGACAATTAAGAATAGATATCCATTGCCAAGGATAAACGACCTTCTCGATCAACTGAAGGGAGCGAAGTGTTTTTCCAAGATATATTTACGAACGGGTTATCATCAGTTGAAAGTGCGAGAGGAGGACATACAAAAGATGGCGTTTCGAACTCGCTATGGACATTTCGAATTTCTAGTGATGTCATTTGGGTTAACCAATGCTCCGGCAGCATTCATGGACTTGATGAACCGGGTTTTCAAGCCATACTTAGATAAGTTCGTAGTAGTATTTATCGATGACATTTTGATTTATTCAAAGACGAAAAAAGAGCACGCTAAACACCTGAAGATGGTATTGGAAGCATTGAGAAGAGAAAAGATGTATGCTAAATTTTAAAAATGTGAATTTTGGATGGAAAGGGTTCAATTTCTAGGACACGCGATAGATCAAAATGGAATTTCTGTGGATCCTACAAAGGTGGAAGCGGTAAGTAACTGGGAACAGCCGAAGACGCCAATAGAAGTTAGGAGTTTCTTAGGTTTAGCTGGGTACTATCGAAGATTTATCCAAGATTTTTCTAAGATAGCAACCCCACTGACCAATCTAACAAGGAAGACGGTGAAGTTCGTATGGACGGACAAATGCGAGGAGAGTTTCCAAGAATTAAAGAGGAGGTTAAGTGAGGCGCCTGTATTATCATTACCAGATGATACGGGAGGATTTGTTGTGTATAGTGATGCATCGCATAGAGGACTTGGTTGTGTGCTAATGTAACATGGCAAGGTCATTGCATATGCCTCACGACAGTTGAAAGATTTCGAAAAACGATACCCTACCCATGACTTGGAGTTAGCAGCGGTTGTCTTTGCATTGAAGATTTGGAGGCACTATTTGTATGGAGAAAAATGTTAGATATATACGGATCACAAGAGTCTGAAATATATCTTCACACAGAAGGAGTTGAACATGCGACAAAGAAGGTGGTTGGAACTAATCAAGGATTACGACTGTGAAATTCATTATCACCCGGGAAAAGCAAACGTTGTAGCCGACGCTTTGAGTAGAATAGGAAGGGAGAAGTTATTCAAATTGACAACTCAAGAGGAATTAATAAGAGAAATGGAAAAGTTGGAATTAGAGGTGGAGGAACCAAAAGAAGCGGAAGGAAAATTACTCATGATGAGAGCTCACCCGACGTTATTAGATAGAATAAAAGAAGCACAAGAGAAAGATGAAGAATGCGAGAAGATAAAGAAGAGAATAGTAGAAGATAAGGAAGAAAGGTTCAAAGTAGATAAGGACGATATATTGAGGTTCGAGGGTCGAGTATGGGTGCCAGCTGTAATCGAACTGAGAGAGGAAATCCTACACGAAGCACATAATACGACGTATTCTGTACATCCAGGAGGCACAAAAATGTACCGGGATCTTCGACACCATTTTTGGTGGCCTAATTTGAAAAGAGATGTTGCAGAGTGTGTTAGCAGATGTCTTACTTGTCAAAGAGTCAAAGCAGAACACCAGAGGCCAAGTGGACTACTTCAACCGCTGGAAATACCAGAATGGAAATGGGAGCACATTACGATGAACTTCGTGGTTGGACTTCCGGTTACACAGAAGGGTTATGATGCTATTTGGGTTATTGTGGACCGACTAACAAAAACATCTCATTTTCTACCCATCAGGATTCGATTCAATTTGAACCAGTTAGCAAAATTGTATGTAAAGGAAATCGTATCGCGACATGGAGTGTCGGTGTCAATTGTCTTCGATCGAGATCCGCATTTCACGTCAAAATTCTGGAAAAGTTTGCAGGAACGAATGGGAACTCAATTGAGAATAAGTACTGCTTATCACCCTCAAACTGACGGGCAAAGTGAACGAACCATACAAACGTTGGAGGACATGCTGAGAGCTTGCGTGATGGACTTCAAGGGGAATTGGGACGACCATTTACCATTGGTAGAATTCGCTTACAATAATAGCTATCATGCGAGTATCGGTATGCCGCCATATGAAGCTCTTTACAGGAGAAAGTGCAGGACACCATTATGTTGGGATGAAGTCGGAGAACGACGACTTTTGGGACCAGAATTAGTCCAGCAAATGGCCGACGTGGTAACAACAATAAGGGGCAGATTGGTAGCAGCTCAAGATCGCCAAAAGAAGTATGCCGACTTGCATCATCAGAATCGAGACTTTGAAGTTGATAGTTTTGTGTTTTTGAAGGTATCTCCTTGGAAGAGAAAGATCAGATTCAGAAAGAAAGGAAAATTGAGTCCGAGGTTCATAGGGCCATTCGAGATATTGGAGCGAGTGGGCGAAGTGGCATACAAAATTGCCTTGCCACCCGAACTGGAACTCATTCACAACGTGTTTCACATTTTCGTACTACGTCCGTACAAGTCTGACTATAAGCACGTGATTTCCTATGAGCCCATTCAAGTAGAGAAGAATCTGGCATATGAAGAAATTCCTGTTCAGATAATAGATAAGAAAGAACAAAAGCTAAGAAACAAAGTTATATCTTCTGTAAAGGTGGTTTGGCAAAACCACGATACCGAAGAAGCCACGTGGGAATTAGAGGATAAGATGCGTCGGGATTATCCCCATTTATTTGAGTAACTTTGTACAATTCCGAGGACGGAATTTTTATAAGGGGGGAGGATGTAATACCCGCGAATTTTAATAAATTATAATATTGAGAATAAAGATTTGTTTGCATATTTATTTGAATATATATATATATATATATATATATATATATATATATATATATATATATATATATATATAGCATCGACATGTGTTGTGATGAGCATTTTAATTGATTCAGCTAAGTGATAATTAAGCAATGAAGCAAAAGCGATGAGAAGCTTAGGTTAAACTTATGGAGTTATGCCTAGTGTGGCAAGATGATGAGTTGAGAAAATACTAATTTAACTAATGATGGAATTAATTAGTATTACTAATAAGTAAATAATTTCATAATAAGGTTGATTTATTTATAATTTGTTAATTACCATGAATAATAGGGTGTGAAGAGAAATCATATATTATAAGGTTTTTCATTTAATATAAAGTGAAGGGTGACATTGTAATGGAAATAATTATTATATAACACTATGTGATAAAAGTAAGCTTGACTTAGGTAATTGACCAAGTTGTATAAAAAGTCTTATGTGACAAATTGATGTGTGTGAGAATAATTAAATGGATATTTTAAACCTATGAGAGAAAGTAACTTGATTAGATAAATAAATTAATAATAAGTAGCATTGGTACACAATTAAATTATATCCTAGTCTAGGATAAATATTATTTGAAATAAATCAATGTACATGGATTATATGATTTTATGTGTAATATATGAGTGGGTGTAATTGTATGCTCTATTGAGAACAAGGGAAAAATGGACCTAAGTGTACTACTAATGTGCTGAGAATTGCTAGTGTCCCAAAATGAGAGTCACTCTTCTTTTCTCACGTTATAGGCCATTGGCCTAATCCCTCCAACACCAACTCCATAGCTAGCAAATCATGGAGAAGGGAATGGGCTAAATTGTACTCTTCTACCAAATCCTTCATAACCATTAGCTTCTTCTCCATTCCAATGGGTTGATTCATTGCACGAAATCAAATTGGTCACAAGCTTGCCTATAAATAGAGCCCTTCTCATTCATAAGTATGTTGCTAAATTCTCTGAGATTTCTAGTAGGAGTGTGAGTATTGAGAGCTTATATAATCTGCAAATTAAAGCTAGAGTAGCAATTCAACTTCAGAAAAGGTAAACTCCTCTAAATGTTCATACACTCAAGCCTTGCAAAGTTCTTAGAAAAACACTTGTTGAGTTGAAATGTTTATAGTTGAAACTTGCTAGAATGTATCAATTGATGCCGGATATTGTTAATGTGATCAAAAACGAATCCAATGAAAGTAAAACGAAGTAAAATGATCTAGTAACAAATTCGTAAGGAAGAAAATTGCTATGTGTGTTAAACTTTGGAAAAATGGCCAAAAACCTTGAATTGATCTTTGAAATTTATTATTTGTATGTGTGGGAATGTTAGAAGCATGCTAGGAAGGTTATGTAGCAAGTTTATAACAATTATACATGATTACATTGTTTCTTAGATGAGAATTGGATCAAAAATTTCTCAAAAATCTGAACAGGGGCGAACAGGGGACACCTGCTCGTATTTTAGCAGGGGACCTGCCCGCCCTGGCGGGGGGGTTCTGTAGGGCAAATGCCAGCCCCGGCGGGGGGTGCTGTAACAGGAAATGAGTTTGGTTTGCTTATTTGATGCAAGAAGTCATACACTCCACTTCATTTCAAGAACATACATACTCCCTAAACATATATCAATGTATTTTACAAGGTGTTTAGTAGATTTGGAATTGAATGATAACCTTTTTAAAGAAAAGTTAAAAGACAAAAAACATGTTTATAAAACCTTACGCCTTTTTGAATCTAGCCTTGTGAGCATATGTTTATAGCTTAATTGGCTTGATAAATACATATGAAGTGTGGACTCAATGTACCTTGCATGTATAGATTGATAGTCATGACATCTTAGTGATTGAAAACCAATTGAGATGACAAACTCTATGAATTATATTGTGAACTTAGGAACAATTAGAATAGGATGCATATGCCTCTAGAGATATTCGACATGTTCACGCATCTAGTTAAACATTGTGATAAATTATGCAAGCATGTGTAGAAAGAAGTTGTTTGACGATATTATGTAGTATAAAGAATACTATGGCTAGTTGAATTATGTAATGAACTCTTTTAACTTTGAAAGATGGAAATATATGAATAACTTTAATAAAGGGTCAAAACTAGCTTAATGGTTCTTTAATATGTGAAACAACTTAAAAATATGCAGAGTAAGAGATATTTCGAAAATACAAAGGATGAGCATATGGTATAAAAGACTTTAAAGGTAAAATCAATGTGAGTTTCGCATCTATGAGTTTGAATGTGTGTAGCCTACATGAATTTAGGTATGTGTGATGGAAGTATGTGAAAATGGATATCAAGTATATATGACTAATGAATACATATACATGCATATATAGGATAACGTAGTTCATTGAAGTGGTATTACGCTTTAAGTGGTAATCAACGCTAAAGGCAAGTCTCCTAACTCTCACAACTTTAGATTTTGTGCGAGTTCTCTAACTTCCATTGATTCACATATCGAATACAAGTTATCTAAATTCCTATATTGTATATTGTATGAATCCAAATTATTGATATATTTATATTGAGCAAATGACTATTACTATACGAAAATCAATTACTTTGACATTATCGCAAGCATTAGACTTATTGTTCTTAAAGTGCATTATAAAAGTTGTATAAACCTTTGATTCGGTTAGACTGTTATCATATGTTAGAAAGCTATCCAAACCAATTGACTTGGTGCGGACTCTTGAAAATCTACTGAGATGAACAACCCTCTTAAAAAGGGGAATTTCTATATTGTCGGGGAACCGATGTGCGCACACAAGTATGATTAAATGTTATGCATAACGTAGGGTACCTTAGGCTGATCACCTGTTGTACTCGTTTATCTTGGATTGCAGTGTAATACTGTTAATTCTAGTAAGAGTTCATAGTCTTTAACGACTGCTCAGTGTTCATTCTTATTGAACCTCGAAATAATTAAACCTTCTAATATTATTGATATCCTTAAATCTTTAGTGACATTCATTAAACACTTTTGATATTTCTTGATATCCTTGAACTACCATTTACTGTTATACCCTTGAAGATTCAAATGTTATAACTGTTCACTCTCTTTGCTATATTACTTGCTGGGCAAACTTGTTGCTCGTTCTTGCTTCCTTAAAAACATTACAGTTAAGGCAGAGCAAGGCGGTACCTCGGGAAAGGACAAGGGGAAGGGCAAGGCTACAGAGTAGCTTAGTTCTTTGAGAGTAGTAGTATTATTATTTCCATGCGTATTATGATGTATTAAGGATGATTAATTATGTTTAAGTTTAATCACTGGATTGTTGTAGTAATGGTTACGAAACCTTGGGACGCGAATATTTATATTATATCAATATAAATTATTCTATTATTTTCGTTGTTGATGACTTTAGTGTGATGTTAGAATTAGCACGTGGCGAACTAAATTCGAGATACGAGTGTCTAAATTTGGGGGCATCACAGTAAACTACCGATGCGGGTATTTTAGAGGATCAATCTGTTGTACCTTAGTAATCGGAATGACTATATGCGTTCTTAGATTGAAATATTTTATCCAATTAGTATATCCCCATTTTTAGGGTTGTTCACCTCAGACTTATCATAAGATTCCGTACCAAAACAATTTGGTTTGGCATAAGCTTTCAAAGAATACTTTGAATTTCATAAAAATTTGTCTAGCTGAATCAAATAGCTTAGACGCATATCAATAATTCGAATTTCAATCGAAACATTGCTAGCTAAATTTAGTTGGCCATAAATTATCTTTAAAATTCTTAAAATCATTTTATGACGTCATACTACCGCACTACATTTACAGTCCGTTTGAGGATTCCGTCATTGTGTGACTTTGTCATACTACATCATTCCATAGTGGGCTGACGATCTTTAGATCACATACCACACTAGGTAATTATGCATTGATAACTCCATCATTTTTATCATTCTGCATCAGGTTCTATGATACATTGATGATATATAAAATACATTTTGACATCTCAAATCATTTTTGTCTAGCCGAATCAATTAGCTTAGACTCTTCTTTAAACCGTTCAAAAATCTTTGAAAATCATCTTTGGTGTCATCACGCCACAACAGGTAACGATGTGTTAGTAGTACGAAGCCCACTTCTACACAGTTGTAACCCTATGTTGAGGATAACAAAAATTCATTTTATTTCGAAAGGCACATCAGTGCGAATTTAGCTTGATGTCAAAAATGTCGAAGTCTAGCATAGCTAGAAGATTTGGAATACCTATACTTCCACCATCAACTTCACTTTCTCTAATGATCCATTGCTTAATAAGTCTATCTATTTTTATCATCCTCAATTATCCATTCACAACTTTCTCATACCCAGTTCATCAAACTTACCACACATTATGAGTTCAGGAACTTTCCACAATCATATGAGTTTAAGAACTTGTCCTAGTCAGACCTTAGGCGTCCATTCGCTGAGGGGTTCATAAACATACCATATGATTATGAGTCATGAACTTACCATAAGTAGGAGTTTTAAGAACTCGCACTTAACCTTATATTCTCTACCTATTCGTTATACACATGAGAAAAGAATCACCTTATCCACATGCATAAAACAAATAGCGCGACACCAGGTTCCAATGATTATCAGTATTAGAAACTAAGTGGTCGTCAAACCAAACTCGGCCACTAATCAATATAGGAAGATAAGCGGACAATTCCCCGCCCATACAAAGAATTGTTCAACCTAACCATTATATCGACCAGGAAGCTAAGTGATTTTAAAACCAAGTACAAATTCCCCGCCCATACAAGAAATCATACAACTCAGCTGTTGACCTGAGTCCTCAATTGAAATTCCTCATCATTCTAACTTTCTCTTTTCTTAATACGAATTTTCTTTAATCCGTATCTTAACATTTACCACCCTTTTCTAAGTTTCATTGTACCATTTCATAGTACATTCTCTTTATAGCGTCAGGCTATATCATTCCAATCATTTAACATATCATATGTTATTCAACAATTTAATATGATCACGTCGTGATCTTATTTGGTAATCATTTCTCATTATACCTACGATCGCTTTATTTTACGATCTACTTATTCTTCTCTTTAATCATATTATATTATGATTTTATTAACACTTCTCATCTTATAGACATAGTCTATTTATTATCACTTTTCATCTCTATTACTGGAGTCAGGTAACTCCGAATTCTTATCCTTATAGCTCTTTAAGATTCTTCTTTGAATCTTATTTATCTTTCTCTTTACTTAAATGATGAATTTCTTAAATTCATCTCTTATCCCTTAAATTCGATCTGAGTTTATTCCTTATCATCATCTCCGCGGTTATAGCTTAAGGTACACCTACCTAAGGTTTCTAACCTACAGCTCTGATACCAACTGTAGCATCCTTAAATCCCAATCCTAATCACCAAGGATCTGGTATACTATTTCTATAACTATTGCGGAAGATATAAACTTAAATTGTTTATACATTAAACTTTTACACCTCATTCCCAAGGTCTACAACCTTAACTTAATACATACCTTCAATATCTTAAAGGTTTACAATGCTATTTTCGTTAGAAAATTTAATAGATCTAACTGCATAATAGCTTAATCTTGGACTTTGCCTTTGCCTCTGTCTTTACTCGAGCTTTCATCTTAATCTGAAATTTTTTATCATGATATAGCAAGGGTGAGCATCAAATTTGCCCAGCAAGTTAAATTTATTTGAGGATATATCATGATTGAAAGAAATGAACAATAAGCTAGCTAACTTTCAACAATATAAACATTATGAAAGAGCATAAACAAATTTTCTTAGCTGAACGACCAAGTCAATAAAAATGAATGGTCAGGCATAAACATGAACAGATTAACTGAACCAAATGGTAATGAATGTTATCAGCCTTTCATACCTGATGAACATTTATAATATGCACAACGTGCGAATCAATAATCAATATAGACGTGAATAATCAACAACAATTATTCATTAACATGCTTTGAACATACAACTCAAGTTTGAGTTAGGAAAAACTTGCATGTGCCGCTGATTACAGTTAAGCAATCTAATTTAATCTCTCATGAAAGACCTATCAATTATAAGATTAATCTTTTCATTAGCATAAAACATTTTATCTCATAATACAACTACTTTATCCGTAGGATTATCTAACACTTCATCACAAAAATCAAATATTAGATAACACCTTCACATCATTACTATTATCGTCCGTTGATAATTCTTTAATCATTATATCATATTCATTATGATTTAACACTCTAATCTTATACATTATAAGTTCTTCTTTATACTCTAATAAGTCAAATACTAATCCAGCAACCTAAATTTTAATTCTAGCAATCAAAATTCTAATCCAGCAAACTGGATTCTAAATCCAGCGACCTGGATTCAACATATTTCCAATCCAGCAAGCCTGGATTCATAATTCTTTTAATCCAGCAAGCTGGATTCTACATCCTTCAATCCTGCAAGCTGGATCCTAAAAATCCTTCAATCCAGCAAGCTAGATTCTTAAAATCCTTCAATCCAGCAAGCTGGATTCTAAATCCTTCGCACATATTAAATAATTATTATTAATCATTAAATAATATTTTAAATTAATGATTTAATAACACTTTAATCCCAATGTTATCAATCACTTAAGAATATCATAATCTAATATTATTAATATTTTAATCATTTACTAAACTTATAAATAATTTATTATAATTGTTTACACATTTTCAAATAATGCATTAAATCATTCTAAAATGCCATAAATATCATAATACTTCACATCTGACCCAAAACTTCATCAAAATCTTCATAAACCATGCTCAAGGGTCTCAAGTCATAAAATCGTATTTTTCATATTTTTGAACATCATATATATAATTAAATCCATTTATCCATTTCTCATCATTTAGATGAAAAATATCAAATCAGTTCTAAAAATATTTCTTTTTTGAGATTTGATAGAATATAGTTCTATATTGAACATATATTTTTCCCGGAATTTTTAAAATATATTTACTATATTTAAATAGTCCATAATAGCCAAATATTCCCCGATTTTTCATAAATCGAGATTAACTCCAAAAATTCTAAAATTTACACAGTATGATCCTGCTATAACCATGTACTTTTAGTAAAAATTTTGTAATTTTTGGACTTATACACAGAGAGTTATTTGGGTGACTTCACAAAAATAGTCCTCCACCGTAAAATCCATAACTCTCAAACCGTATGGCCAAAAATTCTCAAATTTTTACACAACCTGCATATCTTCTGTTTTTAACACCCCAAATTTTTCCAGAATTTTTCGAGCACAAAAACTGGATGAAATTGCCCCCGTTCCAGACTGCCCCAAAATAGTACCTAAAAAATCGGGACTATTTTAACAAATATCTACACGACGACTTTTAGAAACGTGATTTTTGAGTTCTACCACTTGGGTAAACTAGTAAACACATATATCTAGCACCCCTCTTTGACGGATCGTAAAAAGAAGTTGTAGATTTAAAACGGTGGATTTTCAAAGTAAATAGAAATTTAGGATTTCTAAACTAGAAAAAATTAATTTTTCTTTTCTTTTGGTTTCCAACCAAATCAACACCCAAAATAGGTAGATCCATACTTGCATCCATGGAAAATACATAGATCTTAGGGATTTGAACATCCAAATCAAAATCCCTTTCAATCAAATTACAAAAAGAAAATCTAGATGAAAACTTAGGAAGAAATAATTTTACCTTTCTTCTTCTTCTTCTTCTTCTTCTTCTTCCATGGATGATCTATCTTTCTCCTCCTTTCTCCCTCAAGGGCTGCCGCCCCTCTCCTCTTCTCCTTCCACGGTTTTGCCGTTCTTCTTTATTCTCTTTCTCTTTTACGTTTTTTTTCTTCTCTCTCCTTCCTTATCTTTTTTTTCTTCTTACTTCTTATCTTTTTTTCCTCTCTTATCCGTTCCTTATCCTTTTTTTTAATTGCCGAACATTGGCTTTCTTATGGCCATATACAATTATTATTTCTAATATAGCAATTGTCCAATATGCCCCTCTTTAATTGAGATACTAGATTAATCTTTTAGGCTTTCAAATTAATCCTTTGGGCCATGTAAAATTAACATAGTCCAATCCTTTCCATCTTATCCCACCCTAAATATTTATTTAGGGCATCCATTCCAAATAAATAGAATTTAAATCATCACTGTAGCATATTAAATTCTATAACCCAATTAAACTTGTTTTAATTAAGTTATGAAATTACTAACTTGAGATAATAAAAATATATCTCTTAACTTAATATAATTTTTAATATTATTATTCTCCCACATTTTCCTTCACAATTTGACTAAGCTTTAGGCTTTTAATTATTTCCATTGAGCTAACAAATTTACTTGTTTTACTTATTAACAACAATCAACTTGGGCTTTCAACCCTAATTAAATTGGGTCAATATAATACTTGCCCCATACATAATATATTGTGCTAGATTACATAATTTAACCACCCTTAGTCAGATTATCTACAAGTCTCATGCTTAATTAATTAATTGGGCTTGTTTAAATAATATTACCTCCTTAGCCCATTAAATCTAATTCTCTTGAACTGTAAATAATTTATTGGGCTATGACATTATTATAGTCCATTACTTTTAATTCTATTTTACCCTAATCATTTAATTAGGGTTATTATTTCTCACACTAGAAAATAAATTCATTACTTATGCCTTTTCTTTCCTTAACCCAATTAGACTCGCTATAACTAGGTTATAAAATTAATTAACTGAGATATATAAAATAAATCTCTTAATGTTAGTATATATATTTATATACTAATATTCTCCCATATTATAACCTCTTAGGTTATTTAATTACCACACCTAATATATATATTAGGTTACATAACTTAATTCTTAATTCACTTGAATTAATTCTATGACTACTAAATACAAGTAACCCTTTAGGACATTTAAATCTCATACCATGTTTTAATAACTAATTTAAGTTATACAATTTATATTGTATAATTAAATTTAATTTTCTCTTCCTCTTCATAAATTATTTTCAAACAATTTATTTATATATCAAATATATAATTTAATATATTCAATCATTTATTCAAATATGAATTTAATTTACTAACTACTTTGATACCAATATTCATATCTACATATTGGATCTCATCTCATATTTTAGCTTTACCTTATTTGGTATAATATTAAATATTATACTATTATTCAAGCAACATATTTCACTTCTCACACTAATTTTGACTTTTCTTCATAAAAAGTCAACTATTGACTTTGACCAAAAGTCAACCTTTACACATTTTATGTTTACTGTCCATTCTGACTAATCTTGACGTTCCGGACGCAACCGAGCAGTCCATGCTTCAAAATTCTATCTCTAACTCAAATTTTGAGTTTTAAATTACTCCCTTGTTATTGCTAATCGTAATAACTAACGACTTTAAACTTATTTATCTTCTTATTTGCCATTCAAGGCCAACGTTCAAGTTATGTTAACTACTAACATAGTTTTATCTTGATCCTTCACAGAAACGTCAATTTCATACACTTATTTTCTGTCTAGGTTCATCTTAAAACCTTTAATCCATCATTTTAGGATTTTAATAATTATCTAAATTCTCGGGTTGTCACATTCACCCCTTCTTCTAAGAATTTCGTTCCCGAAATTAAAGCATACTAATCTATACTTATTCTCTTGATCAAAACTAGGTTTTTAACTTAACCTTTACAATTTCCTCCTTTGAGGATTTCTCATCTATTATCACATTTCAACATAACTACTCACTAGCAGTTTACATCTTCTAAACATTCAGTAAAACTAGGTTGTCATAATAACCTTTACTCAATTATCTAAGATTCTACGCGTACGCAACGAGTTCACAATATTTCATATCCATCATCACCTTCTACCACAACATTACTCTAAAGAGTTTAAAAAATTCATATCTGTCTAAGGAATCATAAAACCATGAACTTTGAGGTTTAGGATATTTCTACCTTCTACCTCTTTTAATTAAGAAAGAAAGGTACACTACCTCTGAAATATTTTATATTTGGTATGTTTACAATCAGAAAGAAGCTAAATGTAATACCCGCGAATTTTAATAAATTATAATATTGAGAATAAAGATTTGTTTGCATATTTATTTGAATATATATATATATATATATATATATATATATATATATATATATATATATATATATATATATAGCATCGACATGTGTTGTGATGAGCATTTTAATTGATTAAGCTAAGTGATAATTAAGCAATGAAGCAAAAGCGATGAGAAGCTTAGTTTAAACTTATGGAGTTATGCCTAGTGTGGCAAGATGATGAGTTGAGAAAATACTAATTTAACTAATGATGGAATTAATTAGTATTACTAATAAGTAAATAATTTCATAATAAGGTTGATTTATTTATAATTTGTTAATTACCATGAATAATAGGGTGTGAAGAGAAATCATATATTATAAGGTTTTTCATTTAATATAAAGTGAAGGGTGACATTGTAATGGAAATAATTATTATATAACACTATGTGATAAAAGTAAGCTTGACTTAGGTAATTGACCAAGTTGTATAAAAAGTCTTATGTGACATATTGATGTGTGTGAGAATAATTAAATGGGTATTTTAAACCTATGAGAGAAAGTAACTTGATTAGATAAATAAATTAATAATAAGTAGCATTGGTACACAATTAAATTATATCCTAGTCTAGGATAAATATTATTTGAAATAAATCAATGTACATGGATTATATGATTTTATGTGTAATATATGAGTGGGTGTAATACCAACTGTAGCATCCCTAAATCCCAATCCTAATCACCAAGGATCTGGTATACTATTTCTATAACTATTACGAAAGATATAAACTTAAATTGTTTATACATTAAACTTTTACACCTCATTCCCAAGGTCTACAACCTTAACTTAATACATACTTTCAATATCTTAAAGGTTTACAATGCTATTTTCGTTAGAAAATTTAATAGATCTAACTGCATAATAGCTTAATCTTGGACTTTACCTTTGCCTCTGTCTTTACTCGAGCTTTCATCTTAATCTGAATTTTTTTATCATGATATAGCAAGGGTGAGCATCAAATTTGCCCAGCAAGTTAAATTTATTTGAGGATATATCATGATTGAAAGAAATGAACAATAAGCTAGCTAACTTTCAACAATATAAACATTATGAAAGAGCATGAACAAATTTTCTTAGCTGAACGACCAAGTCAATAAAAATGAATGGTCAGGCATAAACATGAACAGATTAACTGAACCAAATGGTAATGAAGGTGATCAGCCTTTCATACCTGATGAACATTTACAATATGCACAATGTGCGAATCAATAATAAATATAGACGTAAATAATCAACAACAATTATTCTTTAACATGCTTTGAACATACAACTCAAGTTTGAGTTAGGAAAAACTTGCATGTGCCGCTGATTACAGTTAAGCAATCTAATTTAATCTCTCATGAAAGACCTATCAATTATAAGATTAATCTTTTCATTAGCATAAAACATTTTATCTCATAATACAACTACTTTATCCGTAGGATTATCTAACACTTCATCACAAAAATCAAATATTAGATAACACCTTCACATCATTACTATTATCGTCCGTTGATAATTTTTTAATCATTATATCATATTCATTATAATTTAACTCTCTAATCTTATACATTATAAGTTCTTCTTTATACTCTAATAAGTCAAATAGTAATCCAGCAACCTGGATTTTAATTATAACAATCAAAATTCTAATCCAGCTGTTGATCGATTTCGCAATCAATGAATACGTGCAAGTATACACGGTCAACAAGTAATAAAGTGATAAGAAAAGTATCGTTCCCACGAGGAATTATTTAATAAAAATTACCAAGTACTAACTCTTAACCAAATCAATTTTATTTAAACAACCATAAATTGTGATTTTTCTAATTAAGAAAACTAAATTAATCAATTAAATCTAGATTACTCTAAAATTAATTCAAATAAATAAAGATTAAGACTTCAATATCCCCAATTATAAACTATAAATCAATTATCCAACTATCCCAATTATTATGCCTACTGAATTGTTAATAGAAATTCTCAAATGCCAAAAGTCCTTTTCCAAGTGATCAATTGCCTTCTATTTAATCCAGATTAATCTTGCTATATTCCTATGCAAAACAATTGAATTAAGCTCGTTACAAACCCAATTCCTTATGTGTTACATGCGGTAAACAGATATTTCCATTCTATTCACAAACCTAATTATTCACCATGCAAATAACTAAGTCACATGTTATCATGCCCAGTTCTAACCCTAGAATTTCTCTTCCGATTCCTTCTAGAGTAACAAGGTAATTACTGATCAGATAATTAATCAATAAGCTCAAGACAAGATAAACAATTCACTTTGACATAAATAATTGGAATAAATCGAATAACTAATTCATAGGCATAAAAGGTTCAATTGAAATCTTAATAAAAGAGTTAGTTCATAATTAATGAATTGAAACTAAGAATCCACAATTGAATAGACATTAAAAGATAAAAGTATGATAAGAGAAGAGATTAGAATCTGTTGTCAGCAAATCTGATGCTCCCCTCTTGCTCCTGCTCTTGATCTTCAATGATCTCCAATTTGCTTCAATCTCTAATGGCTAATTAAGAACTAGGGTTTAGATTCTAATCTAATAGAGTGTTTAATCTAGTCTAATCTATGTAATCCCCCTTTATTTTATGTCTTACATCATATATTTATAGGTTACAAGTCTAATTTTTAGGTTAGGAACAAACCCAATCCAATTTGGAGTCAAAAAGATGTCAAAATTCGCCCCAAAACGCGTCCAAGCCTTTCCACTGACTTCCCCAGCGCCCCGGCGCTGGGCACGGCGCTGGGATTCTGCCCCCCAGTGCCCCGGCGCTGGAATTACATAGAGAAATAGCGCCCCGGCGCTGGAAGTTTTTCTGGAATTTTCTGCTCCGACGTCCTTTGGGAAAATGGCCATAACTTCTTCGTCTGAACTCCGATTTCGATGATTCAAGATGTTCCGGAAAGAGGAGAAGTAGATCTACAACTTTCATTCTTTAAGTTTTTCGAAATAAGGTCCGTAGAAATATTCAAATTGACTCTGAAGTGACTGCTATGTAAATGATAACCCGAAAACGCGCATCTAGCCACCCCGAACGTCGATCCATGTAACTTTTGTCCCAATTCCTACAAAACAATATGAAACATGCATGAATAGACACAAACACATAAAAACATCCTAAAAGACTTGAGAACAATAATAAATTAAGCCCGAATGTATCCAATTCATGTGTATAAAACTCACTCATCAAATACCCCCAAACTTAAACATTTGCTTATCCTCAAGCAAAAACACAAAAATGTTATACAATGCAATGTAATGAAACTAATCTATATGCCTACGAATCCAACAGTAATGACAGAAACAAGTCTATTCAACCGGCCTTAGAGAAATCAAGTAAACATGATAATACATCATATTAAAACAAATCAGTAATTTTCCAATCACTCATCAAATCTTAGACTGTTATCACTGATATAGTGCGTGTGTGCTCCAAAACAATGTTAACTAATATAAAATTAAATTTAACACATAATAGGCCTCTTTAAAGGCATCATACAGTGAAAACTTACAAAATTCACGAACAAGCTAGATCCAACTAAAGTTAAACATCCACCAAGTTCAAGAGTCCAATCCGGGATACTTATGCTTTACTTTTCATTACGGGGGCTTTTGGCTCTTTTCCCGTTTTATTGTTTTTTTTTTTACTTTTTACTTTCTTTTTTTTTAACCATGACTGTGCAATGTCTCATTCCATTAGGCTAACAGTGTCACCCCTTAGCGAGCTTTCGACCAACGACTCCCAGACCATATAAGACCTTAGGGCGCTAGGTTTTAAGATACCCCTTCGGGCGTACATACTCAAGTAACAAAGGCCCCGAAACAAAACTAGCCACGGTAATTTTTATTATTTTTTTTTTCTTTCTTCTTTTTTTTTTTAGCGAAGCTTATATATCCCAAATTTTCCCCCCAAACTTAAGTTTTTATCAAAATTTAGCCATCTCCGCCTATTCATGTCTTTCATTCCTTCACATTAGTATTATCCTTAAGAAATTCATTATGTATCAATTTAAACTTAATCAGTCAACACAGCTGTTATTAACGTGCTAACCTTAATTATACCAGTTTCAAACAGGAAAAGATTCAATTCATAACAAGAAATCACATCAAAGTCTTAACAGTCAATACTATACTTGTCTACTTAACTCCAGTCTCATCATTGGCCAAAATAGACTTTTACTATCTAACAGTTGGAATCGTGCAAATATATACTAACTGCAACAAACATAGTAAACTAACTACTATTTTTGCAATTTTTTAAAATTTTTTTTTTTAAAACAAAAAACTGAATGCAAAAACTAAATGTAAATAACCCGAAAATATGACGAACTACAATGTAAATAACTAACTATATGCAATACGACACTAAAATGCCCCCAAACTTAAACTAGACATTGTCCTCAATGGATACAATAGAAAAAATTAAAGCAGAGGACTTCCCTGAAAATATAGCAATCTTCCTCCTTGTCCGCTAAGTTTGGAGAATAGGCTAAGCACATGTAACAAATTGGGCACCACACTTGAATTTGACTTGAATAACCTGTAAAACCATGATATAAGCACTTTTATTAAATCCTAAATAAATGAAAATTCAAAACTACTAATATAAAACTTAATAAAAACTAAAAATAAAAATTAAACTTGGGTTGCCTCCCAATAAGTGCTTGTTTTATAGTCTCAGCCTGACTTCTTTAATTCTCTATCCAATTCCCCTACGAAATTTGAGGAACCCTCCATCCATCGGAAATAATATAACTTTTGGTAGGTTCCCATTTGTAATGGCCATTGAATCTAAGTCACCTATCATTCTCTTTTTAGATCGGATCCCCATTAAATATGACAAACAACTAGGTGCTTTCCCCATTGTGTCTGTGATCAGAGTGTGGAATGGAAGCTTGTCAAACACAATGGGCTCTTCCTCTATCTTCTCTTTTTCATCCCACCATGACTCCACAGTTGTACTAGCTCTTATGTCATAAAGAGCTTTGCTGACGACATGACTGCCAATTGGGCATGGTTTTGCAAAACTGCCCGAATTCTTGAACTTTGGTGGAGAAGGTACATGGGACACTAATGAAATCGATTCATCTTCGTTGAATCTTACAGTTAAATCTTCGTTGATCTCCTTTTGTTTGTTCCCAATTGTTTTCTCTCTTTCAACATCTATATCATTTGGCACATCCGGTTGCAGATTTGGTTCGGACTCATCATCAGTTTCGTCATCCATGTCATAGAGCCAAGTGTATTGAGGATGGTTGTTCAACGCTTGTGCTATCTGCCCCAATTGATTTTCCAGATTCTTTATCGACGCACCTTGGCTTTTCATATTCAGTTCTATTTGATTCAATTTTTTGTCTTGTTCCTCGTTCCTTTTTTCAGAAGCTTTAATAAATTTTTCCAAGGCTTCCTCCAAATTTGAATGGTCTTCCTGTTGTAGTGGAGGTGGACACGAGAAATCCAGTGGGTATGTTGGACTTGGAGCATAAAATTGATCTTGATTGTTACTCCATGAAAAATCCGGGTGATACCCCCAATCCTGATGATAATTGTTGGGATAGACATGACTATAGCTCCCTACAAACTTAGTTGATTTGGCATTTATGGCACATTGATATGTAGCATGACTCCCATCACATAACTCACAATCCATAGCTACTTGCTGCGTGGATGGTGGACTCCATGTCTCTATTTTCTTAGCTATTGCGGCCACCTATGCTGCCAATGCAGAAAGTTTCTCGAGTCTGTCAATCTCCGCTCTCCTTGGTTGAGTCATGTTCGTGTATGGCCATTGATACGTAAAGTCATCCATGGTACCTAAAAAGAGAGAAATATAGGAAGAGAATTAAAAATAAAAATAAAAATGTTTAAATTAAGATTAAATTGATTGAAATTAATATTGGTAAATAATTATTAAATTAATTCCCCGGCAACGGCGCCAAAAACTTGTTGATCGATTTCGCAATCAATGAATACGTGCAAGTATACACGGTCAACAAGTAATAAAGTGATAAGAAAAGTATCGTTCCCACGAGAAATTATTTAATAAAAATTACCAAGTACTAACTCTTAACCAAATCAATTTTATTTAAACAACCATAAATTGTGATTTTTCTAATTAAGAAAACTAAATTAATCAATTAAATCTAGATTACTCTAAAATTAATTCAAATAAATAAAGATTAAGACCTCAATATCCCCAATTATAAACTATAAATCAATTATCCAACTATCCCAATTATTATGCCTACTGAATTTGTTAATAGAAATTCTCAAATGCCAAAAGTTCTTTTCCAAGTGATCAATTACCTTCTATTTAATCCAGATTAATCTTGCTATATTCCTATGCAAAACAATTGAATTAAACTCGTTACAAACCCAATTCCTTATGTGTTACATGCGGTAAACAGATATTTCCATTCTATTCACAAACCTAATTATTCACCATGCAAATAACTAAGTCACATGTTATCATGCCCAGTTCTAACCCTAGAATTTCTCTTCCGATTCCTTCTAGAGTAACAAGGTAATTACTGATCAGATAATTAATCAATAAGCTCAAGACAAATAAACAATTCACTTTGACATAAATAATTGGAATAAATCGAATAACTAATTCATAGACATAAAAGGTTCAATTGAAATATTAATAAAAGAGTTAGTTCATAATTAATGAATTGAAACTAAGAATCCACAACTGAATAGACATTAAAAGATAAAAGTATGATAAGAGAAGAGAATAGAATCTGTTGTCAGCAAATCTGATGCTCCCATCTTGCTCCTGCTCTTGATCTTCAATGATCTCCAATTTGCTTCAATCTCTAATGGCTAATTAAGAACTAGGGTTTAGATTCTAATCTAATAGAGTGTTTAATCTAGTCTAATCTATGTAATCCCCCTTTATTTTATGTCTTACATCATATATTTATAGGTTACAAGTCTAATTTTTAGGTTAGGAACAAACCCAATCCAATTTGGAGTCAAAAAGATGTCAAAATTCGCCCCAAAACGCGTCCAAGCCTTTCCACTGACTTCCCCAGCGCCCCGGCGCTGGGCAAGGCGCTGGGATTCTGCCCCCCAGTGCCCCGACGCTGGAATTACATAGAGAAATAGCGCCCCGGCGCTGGAAGTTTTTCTGGAATTTTCTACTCCGACGTCCTTTTGGAAAATGGCCATAACTTCTTCGTCTGAACTCCGATTTCGATGATTCAAGATGTTCCGGAAAGAGGAGAAGTAGATCTACAACTTTCATTCTTTAAGTTTTTCGAAATAAGGTCCGTAGAAGTATTCAAATTGACTCTGAAGTGACTGCTGTGTAAATGGTAAGCCGAAAACGCGCATCTAGCCATCCCGAACGTCGATCCATGTAACTTTTGTCCCAATTCCTACAAAACAATATAAAACATGCATGAATAGACACAAACACATAAAAACATCCTAAAAGACTTGAGAACAATAATAAATTAAGCCCGAATGTATCCAATTCATGTGTATAAAACTCACTCATCACCAGCAAACTAGATTCCAAATCCAGCGACCTGGATTCAACATATTTCCAATCCAGCAAGCCTGGATTCATAATTCCTTTAATCCAGCAAGCTAGATTCTTCATCCTTCAATCCCGCAAGCTAGATCCTAAAAATCCTTCAATCCAGCAAGCTAGATTCTTAAAATCCTTCAATCCAGCAAGCTGGATTCTAAATCCTTCGCACATATTAAATAATTATTATTAATCATTAAATAATATTTTAAATTAATGATTTAATAACACTTTAATCCCAATGTTATCAATCACTTAAGAATATCATAATCTAATATTATTAATATTTTAATAATATTTTAATCATTTACTAAACTTATAAACAATTTATTATAATTGTTTACACATTACCAAATAATGCATTAAATCATTCTAAAATGCCATAAACATCATAATACTTCACATCCGACCCAAAACTTCATCAAAATCTTCACAAACCATGCTCAAGGGTCTCAAGTCATAAAATCGTATTTTTCATATTTTTGAACATCATATATATAATTAAATCCATTTATCCATTTCTCATCATTTAGATGAAAAATATCAAATCAATTCTAAAAATATTTCTTTTCTGGGATTTGATAGAATATAGTTCTATATTGAACATATATTTTTCCCGAAATTTTTAAAATATATTTACTATATTTAAATAGTCCATAATAGCCAAATATTTTTCGATTTTTCATAAATCGAGATTAACTCCAAAAATTCTAAAATGTACTCATAAATCGAGATTAACTCCAAATATTCCCCGATTTTTCTTCTCTCTCCCCTTCCTTATCTTTTTTTTCTTCTTATCTCTTATCTTTTTTTCCTCTCTTATCCGTTCCTTCTCCTTTTTTTTAATTGCCGAACATTGGCTTTCTTATGGCCATATACAATTATTATTTCTAATATAGCAATTGTCCAATATGCCCCTCTTTAATTGAGATACTAGATTAATCTTTTGGGCTTTCAAATTAATCCTTTGGGCCATGTAAAATTAACATAGTCCAATCCTTTCCATCTTATCCCACCCTAAATATTTATTTAGGGCATCCATTCCAAATAAATAGAATTTAAATCATCACTGTAGCATATTAAATTCTATAACCCAATTACACTTGTTTTAATTAAGTTATGAAATTACTAACTTGAGATAATAAAAATATATCTCTTAACTTAATATAATTTTTAATATTATTATTCTCCCACATTATCCTTCACAATTTGGCTAAGCTTTAGGCTTTTAATTATTTCCATTGAGCTAACAAATTTACTTGTTTTACTTATTAACAACAATCAACTTGGGCTTTCAACCCTAATTAAATTGGGTCAATATAATACTTGCCCCATACATAATATATTGGGCTAGATTACATAATTTAATCACCCTTAGTTAGATTATCTACAAGTCCCATGCTTAATTAATTAATTGGGCTTGTTTAAATAATATTACCTCCTTAGCCCATTAAATCCAATTCTCTTGAACTGTAAATAATTTATTGGGCTATGACATTATTATAGTCCATTACTTTTAATTCTATTTTACCCTAATCATTTGATTAGGGTATTTATTTCTCACACTAGAAAATAAATTCATTACTTATGCCTTTTCTTTTCTTAACCCAATTAGACTTGCTATAATTAGGTTATAAAATTAATTAACTGAGATATATAAAATAAATCTCTTAATGTTAGTATATATATTTATATACTAATATTCTCCCATATTATAACCTCTTAGGTTATTTAATTACCACACCTAATATATATATTAGGTTACATAACTTAATTCTTAATTCACTTGAATTAATTCTATGACCACTAAATACAAGTAACCCTTTAGGTCATTTAAATCTCATGCCATGTTTTAATAACTAATTTAAGTTATACAATTTATATTGTATAATTAAATTTAATTTTCTCTTCCTCTTCATAAATTGTTTTCAAACAATTTATTTATATATCAAATATATAATTTAATATATTCAATCATTTATTCAAATATGAATTTAATTTACTAACTACTTTGATACCAATATTCATATCTACATATTGGATCTCATCTCATATTTTAGCTTTACCTTATTTGGTATAATATTAAATATTATACTATTATTCAAGCAACATATTTCACTTCTCACACTAATTTTGATTTTTCTTCATAAAAAGTCAACTGTTGACTTTGACCAAAAGTCAACCTTTACACATTTTGTGTTTACTGTCCATTCTGACTAATCTTGACGTTCCGGACGCAACCGAGCAGTCCATGCTTCAAAATTCTATCTCTAACTCAAATTTTGAGTTTTAAATTACTCCCTTCTTATTGCTAATCGTAATAACTAACGACTTTAAACTTATTTATCTTCTTATTTGCCATTCAAGGCCAACGTTCAAGCTATGTTAACTACTAACATAGTTTTATCTTGATCCTTTACAGAAACGTCAATTTCATACACTTATTTTCTGTCTAGGTCCATCTTATAACCTTTAATCCATCATTTTAGGATTTTAATAATTATCTAAATTCTCGGGTTATCACAATCATCCTGATCAATGATATAAATGCCTATGTATCATTTGATTCGGGTGCTACCTGTTCTTTTGTATCGGAGGAATTTGCTAGTCGACTTAATTTACCCCGAGAATGATTAGGAAATCCCTTGAACATAGAAGTTGCAAATAAGGAAGTAATCCATGTAGAATATATTTACCAAAATTAACGTGCAAACGTTAGAAATCATGAACTAAGCGTAGACTTGATCCCGATAAGATTGGGAGAGTTTGACGTAATATTGGGAATTGATTGGTTGTATAACCATGTTGCAATAATTGATTGTCAGAAATAAAAGTGTGAACTGTTAGACTCTGAATAAGTCTAAGGTAGTGTTTTATGGTAGCTCATTGCTTAGGCAATCATGTTGCCTTACGATGATGCATGCCAAGAAATTGTTAAGGAAATGATGTGTACATTATTTAGCTTATATTGTTGATACGTGGAAAAAAGAAATAGAAAATAAGGATATACCCATAATGAGAGAATTTTGAGATGTATTTTCGGATGATCTGCCTGGCCTTCCGCCAGACAGAGAAATTAAATTCTTAATAGACTTAGCACCGGGAACTGCACCGATTTCGAAAGCTCCATATCGTATGGCGCCAGTAGAAATAAAAAAATTGATGATACAATTGCAAGAGTTACTGGATAAAGGTTACATTCGACCGAGTGTGTCTCCTTGCGGAGCACCAGTGTTGTTTGTTAAGAAGAAGGATGGATCAATAAGGATCTGTATCGATTATCGAGAATTGAACAGAGTAATGATCAAGAATATATATCCGTTACCAAAGATAGACGACTTTTTCGATCAACTAAAGGGAGTAAAGTGTTTCTCAAAGATAGATATATGAATGGGTTATCACTAGTTGAAAGTGCGGGAGGAGGACATATCAAAGACGGCGTTCCAAACTCGTTACAGACATTTTGAATTTCTAATAATGTCATTCGGGCTGACAAATGCTCCGGCATCATTTATGGACTTGATGAACCGAGTCTTCAAGCCATTCTTAGATAAATTCACAGTACTTTTCATCAACGATATATTGATCTACTCAAAGATGGAGGAAGAACACGCCGAACATCTGAAGATGGTTTTGGAGGCGCTAAGAAAGGAGAAGCTGTATGCGAAATTTTCCAAGTATGAATTTAGAATGAAGAAGGTTCAATTCTTAAGACACGTGGTGGATAAGGATGGGATCTCAGTAGACCCTGAAAAGGTAGAAGCAGTGAGTAATTGGGAGCAACCGAAGACGCCAATGGAAGTAAGAAGTTTCTTAGGGTTAGCTGGGTACTATCGAAGATTTATCCAGGATTTTTCTAAGATATCAACCCCGTTGACCAATTTAACGAGGAAGACAGTGAAGCTCGTGGGGACGGACAAGTGTTAGGAAAGTTTCCAAAAGCTGAAGAAGAGATTAAGCAAAACGCCTGTATTATATGTAACGGCCGAGAAATTCGGATCCTTTGTAAAATACTTGAAAGAATTAAATAATGAATAAAATATTATTATTTGTTATTATTATATGTTAATAAGATGTATGTCGTTCTATAACCTAGAAAGGTCAGAACGTTGTAGTCTTTTGACTATGTGAATGAATTAAAGTGTTTGAATTTCCAAGACGAAAATAAAAGTTTTTCGAGAAATTTTCTGAATAATACTATTCATCGTTTATCGTTCGGGAATTATTTTAGAACTTCTGTTAAATATGTAATGTTATAATATCGAGGCGAGAAGGATTATGTAGTAATAATCTAAGTATGGAAAACACAAAATTTCGCATGTGGACTTAATTTAAGAATGTTTTGTATTAATTTCTAATGAAATAGAATAATGAATCTTGTATGAAGAATAAATCCAATAAGATTAATGGTGTAAACCTATGTGAGATTTATACTAAGCCCAAGTATATAGTTAATGAAGCCCAAATTAATTAATGCAAGCCCACCAAGGAAATTAGTTAGATTAATTAGCAAGCCCATTGAATTGGACATGATCCATGGGGCAATCCAGGTGTAAGTGGGTAGACTTGACGGGCAAACATTTTGTGTGATGACCAAGTGTTGTGATGGCCAAGTAATAGAAGTGGCTAACAAGTAGTCTTGGTTGATAAGTAATGAATAGTAAGGAGGTGTAATAAGGAGGTTGAATGTCCAAATGACTAAGTTGCCCTCACTTTGAGTTGCCTATAAATACCAGGCTTCATTTCATAAGTTGGTTGTTTAATTTTCATCCAACTCCTCTCAAGATAAACAACTTACTTGGTAGAGAGAACAAGACACATAAGCACTTATAAGCCAATTCAACTTTTGCTAGATTTTCCAAAGTGAAGTGAAGTAATAGTCTTCAAAGGGTAAGACTCATATCTATTATCTTTATCTCTTCTATGATAGGATTGATAGAGAAGTGAGATGGTTTAGTGATCTCATGTCATAAGTCATTGATGAATGAACATTAAGTCGAATAAGTTGAATAAGCAACTTGAACCTAAATAAGTTGATGAATCATGAAGAATTTGCCATTTGTTGTCATAAGCATGAGAATTCGTAGTTAATAAGTTAAATAAGTCATTGACTTATGAGAATAAGTCAAAACCTACTTTGATAATAAGTTGGTGTAATAAGTAACTTGAAATGTCTATATGTTGACTAAAATCCACCTAGAATGATTAGTAATGAGGTTTCGCCGGACTTTTCATGATTGGACGATAATCGTCGAATTCGTGAAATTCTAGGAATGGAAGTCGTATTTTGTGTTTGAAGTCGTAAAAGTTGGTTTTTGATGGACACAAGTCATATTTGGCATTATAGAGTTGCGGACTCGAAAATGCCCGGATTCCGACTTAGAATGAAAAAACGAGCGTTGAACGTTCATGAACGTTTATAGTTTTCGTTAAAATGGACTAATAGGTGAAATTTTAGCAAACGAAGTAAAATAAAATTCTTGCATGAACGTATAGAGCACGTAATTTGTGAATCGTAGGCTCTTGAACGAGCCAATTCGGACTTATAACGAAGAAGTTACGAGTACGGAAGTTTTACAAAATTTCATAGTTGTGAAAATTTTCTGGTGCACAGAGCTGGCGCTGCGGCTCCAGCCAAAGGCAAATAAGCCCACGTCGCAGCGCCAAAATAGCCCTCAGCCCCTACAAACTCGCGCCGCAGCGCGACATACAATACAGAGACTCGCGCCGCAGCGCCGAGTCCAGATTTTTGAACATTAAGTGGTGACGTTGCAACGAGGCACCAATTGCAATAGCCGGCGCTGCAACACCAGCTTCATAATCTAGATAATGAAGAAAGGTTCACATGTTAAGCATGAAGAGTATTTAATAAACAATTAAATAAAGATCTTAATGAAACATTGTTAAGACATAATTAAGCCTTAAGTATGAACACTTAAAGTTAAGTTAAGTCAATTACATATGAACGTAAGAATGACGTAATGGAAAGCTGGAACCTATAATAACAAATCTAATACGTTTTTAGATTGAGAAGAAGGGTAAGATTTTTTAGGAACCATGTATGATTATTCATGACCTAATGTTCTACGTTATGCTATCATCTAATGTAGAGACCTTAAAGATGTAAAGTGCACGTGTTATATCTACAAGCAGACACTAAAGGCAAGTACTCTAACCCTTGTTCCAGTTCGATCTGGACAAGTCTTTGTGATTCATGTATTCTTCACATGAGTTAGTATCTGAGGAAGTCAAAGCCAATCCTTTTGGCTAGACGTATGCTATGTTATTCTATCAGGTGTTAATAAGGATTTACCAATCTAATATTGTTGTGGTTTTCAAAAAGTAGAATGAGTATACTCAAATTGTTTTATCGTCAAACGACAGGCACATGAGGTTGCCACAACTTAAACATATACACGTTTATTGAAAGTAGTGTTGATCAACATAGAGTACTATAGGCTGATCACCTAGACGTGCTCGTAAGCTATGCCAGACTTACGGACTTCATGCCAAGATGTCCTCTTCAAAGTTCTCATGAAATGCTTACGGTCTTAAACCGAAATGATGTTTTACTGAATATTGTTGTTGTAAATCGTTTTGAATAAAAAGAAGTGCTATTTTGAATTATCGATAGTACTTCATAACTATTGTCCCGTTATTGAAGATATACGATTCCTATGTTTCAAGCATGTTATTTTCCTAGAATTGTTGTACTTGTTGAGCTATTTAGGCTCATTCTTGCTTGAACCATATGAATGCAGTAAAGACCGAACGTACTGATGGATCCGGCAAAGATAAAGGGAAGGCGAAGGCAAACCCATAGATTACATATGTAATAGTATCGATTTTGTAAAGAATAATATTGATATTATGACAAAGACATTGTATTGGTTGTAAAGAACCAGGGGAATGTAAATATTCTTTTGATATATATATATATATATATATATATATATATATATATATATATATAAGACATATCCGTTCTTTTGAGGCATTTCAATTGAATGTTTATGTGAACTGTAGCACCGTGTAGCACCATCTGTCGGGTTAGAAGATACCCGGATTTGGGGGCATCACAGGTTGGTATCAGAGCATTAGATTATAAAACTTAAGGGGGGAAATAAAAGCCTTAAGTCATAACCTTAAGAAAAGTTAAGGATTAAAAGATGGAAGTTAACCTTATAAAATGTATTATATATATTATGTGTTCTATTCTACTGACGTTTGCTAATCAAACTTTTGTGTTGTTATAGATGTCAGGAGAAAATAGAGAAGTGCAGGTAGTCAGCGAAGGGTCGGTAAACCAAATAGAAATCATACCGAATCCCATAACAGTAGATTCAGAGATAGTGGTGGTGGAGTTTGGAGATTCAGAGAGTCTAAATCTCATGTCCGTATTTGACGGCATGTTGGAAGAAGAGGTGGAGGTAGTGTCCTTCAACCAGTAAGCAATAGCAGCGGAGATGGCTCAAGGGGAGTCGATGATGTCATTGTTCATGTCAGTACTGGATAGAAACATCCACTACTGTCAGGAGGTTAAGGAGCTAAAGGCGGAGCTCCAAGCTATTATAGAGGACAAGATGGACGTGGAGTCCAAGTGGGAACAAGAACATGATGAGAGGGTTTTAGCTAAGGACAAGATCCATGAGCTAAAATAGGATGTCTTTGAGCTTAGGAGCGAGCTAAAGACCAAGAAACAGAAGATAGGGAGAATGTCCTATATCTATAGGAGTTCTCATGAGGATTTCCAACTGCAAGTAGCTGGTTATCCTGTAGAGACAGGGCAGACGCGACATACTATCAGCCGTGATATTATTGCCGGTCTTGCCAAGGCAGATTTTGAGAATGCCTTAAGGCAGATGTGATCTAGTAGTGGCTAGAGTAGTTAGATATATAAATATTTTGTATCTAGTAGTGACGTAAAACCCTCTTTTGTATAATCAAGGGTAGTCTTTTGTAAATCCCAATTTTTGGAAAGTAATTGCGGGAAAGTAATGTAATCCGATTAGGCCGTGTAATGTAACTGAGGTAGTGTTATACTAGCATGAATCAATATAAGCTTTCATTTTCGGAACATGTGGAATAATGAATGTTTAAGTTATTGTTTAAAATTGAATAATAACTAATTATCAGAAAATGAATAATAACGAAATGTGTGTTTATTGTAACAGCAAAATGCCGCCAAGAAAAGTACCGCGGAATCAAGCAAATGTAAATCAACCGGAGGGAGGTCCAGTTAACCCGATGCAGGAATTTTTGAACCTTTTAACCACAGCATTTAATCAAACTGGGGCTAATATCCCCGTAAATACTAGTGTAGTACGAGCTACTACATTCAAGGACTTTAAGAGTGTGGGTCCGCCGGAGTTCAAAGGAACTACGGACCCTATCGAAGCCCAAACGTGGGTGAGAGAGATCGAGAAGGTATTTGTGATAACAAATGTCGACGAGGCCCAAAAGGTTGCCTTTGCAACCTACATGATGAAGGGAGAGGCCAACTTTTAGTGGGAGGCCAATCAGGCGAGGGCCGAAATAGATGTTATAACATGGGTGAGGTTCAAGGAAATATTTTATGAGAACTACTTTCTCACGAGCATGCAGGGAAGGATAGAGATGCGGTTTCTGGAGTTGAACCAAGGGGACATGACGGTTCCCTAGTATGCCGCCAGTTTAATGAACTGGCAAGGTTCACTCCACACCAAGTGGATACCGAGGTGAGAAAAGCTAGACGGTTCGAGCAGGGCTTTAAACCCTGGCTTTATAACCGTATTTCTGTATTCCAAAGTACTTTCTTTGGAGTCATTTTAGAGAAGGCAATAATTGCTGAAGGTGGTAGCGAGGCGTTGAGCTAATACCACAAGGATAAGAAAATTAAGGGGATGGTGAATGGGGGAATAAAGGTTGAAGGTGCCAGTGGGAGTGGCGAAGGTTATAAGAGGAAGGTGAGTAGCTCTGGGATTACCGGAGTGAAACAAGGAGACCCTAAAAGGAGGATGGAGGCCTGCAAAACCTGCGGGAAGACTCATTTAGGAGTCTGTCTCAAAGGTAAGGCCATGTGTTATAACTGCGGACAGGAGGGGCATATTGCGCCAAACTGTTCAAGCCCGAAGAAGAACCATGGATGCTTTGTATGTGGGTCAACTGACCACATGGCGAAGAACTGGCCAAAGAAGGGGATGGACGGGAATAAGGGCGTCAATAGTGGTAAGTTAACTATTGGGGATCCAGCGCAGCTGGGTAGGCCAATGGCCCGTACCTTTAACATGACCGTCCAAGATGCAATGGCCTCGGGGGACGTAGTCGCAGGTATTGTTCTGATCAACGATCTTAATGCATACGTGCTATTTGACTAGGGTGCGACCTGTTCGTTTATCGCATGTGATTTTGCTAGACGATTAGGATTACTTCCCAAAAAATTGCCCATACCTTTAAACATTAAGGTAGCAAACGAAGAGATAATTCCTGTTGAAGATATTCATAAGAGTTGTTGCGTAGACATTCGAGGTTATAAATTATCGGTAGATTTGATACCGATAAAGTTAGGAGAATTCGACGTAATCCTCGGAATGGATTGGTTGGTTAACTATGGGGCGATAATAGATTGTCAAAAGAAATGCGTAAATATTAAAACGTTAAGACAACCTCAAGTAATATTTTATGGTAATAAATCGCCGTGATGTTCGTGTTGTCTTACCATGACACAAACTAGAAAACTATTGAGGAAGGGGTGTGTAGGTTATTTGTGCCATTTTGTCGATACCCAGAGTGTGGGAGCGACCATGGAACAAATACCTATAGTGAGTGAATTCATGGATGTATTTTCGAGTGAGTTGTCGGGTCTTCCACCGGATAGAGAGACCGAGTTCGTGATAGACATTGTGCCAGAAGCGGCACTAGTTTCTAGGGCACCGTATCGTATGGCGCCAGTGGAGATGAAGGAATTGATGGTGTTGTTGCAAGAACTGTTGGACAGGAAGTACATACAACCGAGTGTTTCACCATGGGGAGCACCGGTACTGTTTGTCAAGAAGAAGGACGGATCGTTAAGACTTTGTATTGACTACCGAGAGTTGACGATAAAGAATAAGTATCCATTGCCCAGAATAGATGATCTTTTTGACCAGTTGAAAGGGGCAAAATATTTTTCTAAAATAAATTTGCAGACGGGGTATCATTAGCTGAAAGTTAGGAAAGAAGATGTGCCGAAGACAACATTCAGAACTCGATATGGTCATTACGAGTTTCTGGTGATGTCATCTGGGTTGACTAATTCACCTGCTGCATTTATGGATATGATGAACAGAGTGTTCAAATAATATTTGGACAAGTTTGTTGTGGTTTTTATCGATGATATTCTAGTCTATTCTAAGACGTTGGAAGATCATGCTGAACACCTAAGAATAGTGTTGGAGACACTAAGGAAGGAGAAGTTATATGCAAAGTTCACAAAGTGTGAATTTTGGCTAGAGAGGGTACAATTTTTAGGACATGTCATTGACCACGAGGGAATTTCAGTAGATCCAGCGAAGGTGGAAGCCATGATGAATTGGGAACAACCAAAAATGCCGACTGAGGTATGAAGTTTCCTAGGGTTAGCAGTTTACTTTCGGAGATTCATCCAGGATTTTTTTAAGATAGCTACTCCGTTGACTAATTTGACAAGAAAGACGGTGAAATATGTGTGGGCTGAGAAGTGCGAAGACATTTTTCAAGAACTAAAGAAAAGGTTGAGTGAAGCACCTATTTTGTCATTACTCGATAACACAGGAAATTTCGTAGTTTATAGCGATGCTTCGCATAGAGGACTTGGTTGCGTGCTCATGCAACATGGCAAGGTTATTGTGTATGCATCTAGGCAGTTGAAGGATTATAAGAAAGTTTACCCTACTCATGATCTGGAACTGGCCGCGGTGGTGTTTGCTCTAAAGATATGGCGACATTATCTTTACGGGGAAAAGTGTGAGATAAACACGGACCATAAGAGTCTAAAATATATCTTCACCCAGAAGGAGTTAAATATGAGATAGAGGAGATGGTTGGAGTTGATAAAGGATTACGACTGTGAAATCCTGTATCACCCTGGAAAAGCCAATGTAGTGGCCGACGCCTTAAGTAGAAAGGGACGGGAGAAGTTGTCTATGTTAACGGCTCAAACTGAGTTAATAACAGAGATGGCTAGGATGGAGTTAGAGGTGAAGTTGTCAATTGAGGCGGATTAGAGACTGTTTGCAATAGAGATTCAGTCTACCATCGTAGAGAGAATCAAAGAGGTGCAGCTCAAAACTGATAAGTGTGACCAGCTGAAGAAGCGGTTGACCAATGAAAAAAATATTAAGTTTAGTCTTGATAATGAGGGATTATTAAGTTTTGAGGGAAGAATTTGGGTTCTAAATGAGACGGAATTAAAGGAGCAAGTTTTACAAGAGGCTCATAGTTCAAGGTACTCGATTTATCCTGGTAGTACTAAGATGTATCAAGACATTCGACAGAGTTTTTGGTGGCCGAACATGAAGAGAGAAATAGCCGAGTATGTGAGTAGGTGCTTGACTTGTCAAAGAGTTAAAGCCGAACATCAACGACCAAGTGGCTTGTTACAGTCATTGGAGATTCCGGAGTGGAAGTGGAAGCATATCACGATGAACTTTGTGGTGGGACTTCCAATGACTCAGAAGGGATATGATACGGTTTGGGTAATAGTGGATTGTTTGACGAAGTCGGCTCACTCTTTTCCAATTCGAGTTAAGTATAACCTAGATCAGTTAGCTACACTCTATGTTAAGGAAATTATTTCCAGACATGGAGCACCTGTTTCGATTGTGTCAGATCGTGATCCCCGAATCATATCGAACTTTTGGAGAAGTCTTCAAGAGCAGCTGGGGGCATAGTTGAAGTTGAATACGACATATCATCCACAAACCGATGGACAGAGTGAGAGGACAATTCAGACGTTAGAAGATATGTTGAGATCTTGCGTCATGGATTTCAAGGATAGTTGGGATGACCATCTACCATTAGTAGAATTTGCGTATAACAACAGTTATCATGCAAGCACAGGTATACCGCCATATGAAGCTTTATATGGAAGGAAATGCAGAACGCCATTGTATTGGGATGAAGTGGGAGAACGCCGAATGCTAGGACCAGAATTGGTGCAGCAAACAGCGGAAGTGGTGAAGTTGATACGTATGCGTCTCGTAGCAGCTCAAGATAGATAGAAGAAATACGCAGACTTACATCGAGCGAATAGAGAGTTTGAGGTAGGCTCATACGTATTTCTAAAGGTATCTCCCTAGAAAGGAAAGATACGCTTTGGAAAGAAGGGAAAACTAAGCCCAAGGTTTATAGGACCTTTTGAGGTATTAAAACGGGTTGGTGAGGTAGCTTATAGAGTAGCGTTTCCTCCAAACCTAGAGCGAATACATAATGTATTTCACGTTTCAGTGGTACGTCCTTACAAACTAGATTACAAGCATATGATAGAATTTGAGCCTATTCAAATCGAGAAGGATTTAACATATGAAGAGATGCCGATTCAAATCATCGATAGAAAAGAGCAAGTTCTGCAAAACAAGGTTATAGCGTCGGTAAAGGTATTATGGAAGAACCACGATGCCGAGGAAGCAACGTGGGAATTGGAAGAGAAGATAAAGAAGGATTACCCTCTTTTGTTTGAGTAATGTAGGGTGAGATTCTGGGGACAGAATCTTTATAGGGGGGGGGGGAGAATGTAACGACCGAGAAATTCAGATCCTTTGTAAAATACTTGAAAGAATTAAATAATGAATAAAATATTATTATTTGTTATTATTATGTGTTAATAAGATGTATGTCGTTCTATAACCTAGAAAGGTCGGAACGTTGTAGTCTTTTGACTATGTGAAGGAATTAAAGTGTTTGAATTTCCAAGACGAAAATAAAAGTTTTCCGAGAAATTTTTTGAAAAACACTATTCATCATTTATCGTTCGGGAATTATTTTTGAACTTTCGAGAAATACGTAATGTTATAATATCGAGGCGAGATGGATTATGTAGTAATAATCTAAGTATGAAAAACACAAAATTTCGCATGTGGCCTTAATTTAAGAATGTTTTGTATTAATTTCTAATGAAATAGAATAGTGAATCTTGTATGAACAATAAATCCAATAAGATTAATGGTGTAAACCTATGTGAGATTTATACTAAGCCCAAGTATATAGTTAATGATGCCCAAATTAATTAATGCAAGCCCAACAAGGAAATTAGCTAGATTAATTAGCAAGTCCATTGAATTGGACATGATCCTTGGGGCAATCCAAGTGTAAGTGGGTAGACTTGATGGGTAAACATCTTGTGTGATGACCAATTGTTGTGATGGCCAAGTAATAGAAGTGGCTAGCAATTAGTCTTGGTTGATAAGTAATGAATAGTAAGGAGGTGTAATAAGGAGGTGGAATGCCCAAATGACTAAGTTGCCCTCACTTTGAGTTGCCTATAAATACTAAGCTTCATTTCATAAGTTGGTTGTTTAATTTTCATCCAACTCCTCTCAAGATAAACAACTTACTTGGTAGAGAGAACAAGCCACGTAAGCACTTATAAGCCAATTCAACTTTTGCTAGATTTTCCAACGTGAAGTGAAGTAATAGTCTTCAAAGGGTAAGACTCATATCTATTATCTTTATCTATTCTATGATAGGATTGATAGAGAAGTGGGATGGTTTAGTGATATCATGCCATAAGTCATTGATGAATGAACATTAAGTCGAATAAGTTGAATAAGCAACTTGAACCTAAATAAGTTGATGAATCATGAAGAATTTGCCATTTGTTGTCATAAGCATGAGTATTTGTAGTTAATAAGTTAAATAAGTCATTGACTTATGAGAATAACTCAAAACCTACTTTGATAATAAGTTGGTGTAATAAGTAACTTGAAATGTCTATATGTTGATTAAAATCCACCTAGAATGATTAGTAATGAGGTTTCGCCGGAATTTTCACGATTAGACGATAATCGTCGAATTCGTGAAATTCTCGGAATAGAAGTTATATTTTGTTTTTGAAGTCGTAAACATTGGTTTTCCATGGAGACAAGTCATATTTGGCATTATAGAGTTGCGGACTCGAAAATGGCCGAATTTTGACTTAGAATGAAGAAACGAGCGTTGAACGTTCACGAACGTTTATTGTTTTCGTTAAAATGGACTAATAGGTGAAATTTTAGCAAACGAAGTAAAATAGATAAAATTCTTGCATGAACGCATAGAGCACGTAATTTGTGAACTGTAGGCTCTTGAACGAGCCAATTCGGACTTATAACGAAGAAGTTACGAGTCCGGAAGTTTCACAAAATTTCAAAGCTGTGAAAATTTTCTGGTGCACAGAGCTGGCGCTGCGGCGCCAGCCCAAGGCAAATAAGCCCACGCCGCAGTGCCAAAATGGCTCTCAGCCCCTGCAAACTCGCGCCGCAGCGCGACATACAACACAGAGACTCGCGCCGCAGCGCCGAGTCCGAATTTTTGAACATTAAGTGGTGACGCCGCAGCGCGGCACCAAATGCAATAGCCGGCGCTGCAGCGCCAGCTTCATAATCTAGATAATGAAGAGAGGTTTACATGTTAAGCATGAAGAGTATTTGATAAACAATGAAATAAAGATTTTAATGAAACATTGCTAAGACATAATTAAGCCTTAAGTATGAACACTTAAAGTTAAGTTAAGTCAATTACTTATGAACGTAAGAATGACATAATGGAAAGCCGGAACCTATAATAATAAATCTAATACGTATTTAGATTGAGAAGAAGGGTATGATTCTTTAGGAACCATGTATGATCATTCATGACCTAATGTTCTATGTTATGCTATCATCTAATGTAGAGACCTTAAAGACGTAAAATGCACGTGATATATCTATAAGCAAACGCTAAAGGCAAGTACTCTAACCCTTGTTCCAGTTCGATCTGGACTAGTCTTTGTGATTCATGCATTCTTCACATGAGTTAGTATATGAGGAAGTCAAAGCCAATCCTTTCGGCTAGACGTATGCTATGTTATTCTATCAAGTGTTGATAAGGATTTACCAAACTAATATTATTGTGGTTTTCAAAATGTAGAATGAGTATGCTCAAATTATTTTGTCGTCAAATGACAGGCACGTGAGGTTGCCACAACTTAAACGTATACACGTTTAATGAATGTAGTGTTGATCAACATAGAGTACTATAGGCTGATCACGTAGACGTGCTCATAAGCTATGCCGGACTTACGGACTTCGTGCTGGGATGTCCTTTTCAAAGTACTTATGAAATGCTTACGGTCTTGAACCGAAATTGATGTTTTACTGAATATTGTTGTTATAAAACGTTTTGAATAAAAAGAAGTGCTATTTTGAATTTTTGATAGTACTTCGTTAGTCGTAACTATTGTCCAGTTATTGAAGATATATGATTCCTATGTTTTAAGCATGCTATATTTCTAGAATTGTTGTACTTGCTGAGCTATTTAGGCTCATTCTTGCTTGAACCATATGAATGCAGCTAAGATCGAACGTACTGATGGATCCGGCAAGGATAAAGAGAAGGCGAAGGCAAACCCGTAGATTACATATGTAATAGTATAGGTTTTGTAAAGAATAATATTGATATTATGACAGAGACATTGTATTGGTTGTAAAGAACCTTGGGAATGTAAATAATCTTTTGATATATATATATATATATATATATATATATATATATATATATATATATATAATACATATCCGTTCTTTTGAGGCATTTCAATTGAATGTTTATGTGAACTGTAACACAGCGTAGCATCATCTGTCGGGTTGGAGGATACCCAGATTTGGGGGCGTCACATAATCCTTACCTGACGATATGGGATGATTTATGGTGTATAGTGAAGCGTCACACAGAGGACTGGGCTGTGTGCTAATGCAACATTACAAGGTCATTGCGTATGCGTCGCGACAACTGAAGGATTACGAAAAATGATACCCTACTTACGACTTAGAGTTAGCGGCAGTAGTTTTTGCGTTAAAGATTTGGAGACATTATTTGTACGGCGAGAAATATGAGATATACACGGACCACAAGAGTCTGAAATATATCTTCACACAGAAGGAGTTGAACATGCGTTAGAGGAGATGGTTAGAATTACTAAAGGATTACAACTACGATATTCTTTATCACCCGGGAAAGGCAAAAGTAGTGGTTGACGCACTAAGTTGGAAAGGAAGGGAGAAGTTATTTCTATTGACTACTTAGGAGGAATTAATAAGGGATATGGAGAAATTAGAGATAAAAGTAAAGGGACTGGAGAGGTCTAAAGAGAAATTATTTGCGGTAGAAGCTCGTCCAACCTTGTTGGATAGAGTAAAGGAATCACAAGAGAAGGATGAAGAGTACGAGAAAATCAGAAAGAGGATCACAGAAAATGAGGAAGAAAAATTCAAGGTGGATAAAGACGATATTTTGAGATTCGAAGGGAGAGTGTGGGTGGCAGCGGTAACCGAGTTGAAGGAAGAAATTTTGCACGAGGCACACAATACGATGTATTCCGTTCATCCAGGAGGCACAAAGATGTTGTGACGCCACCAAATTCGGGTATCTTCCAACCCTACAGATGGTGCTACACGGTGCTATAGTTCACACAAACATTCAATGGAAATGCCTTAAAAGAACGAATATGTCTTATATATATTCAAAATAATATTAATATTCCCCAAGTTCTTTATAACCGTTACATTTGTCCTTGGTCATAATAGCAAATATTATCATTACAAACCTATACTATTACATAAGAAATCTACGGGTTCGCTTTAGCCTTCCCTTTATCCTTGCCAGATCCATCGGTCCGATCGATCTTAGCTGCATTCATATGATTCAAGTAAGAGTGAGCCTAACTAGCTCAGCAAGTACAACAATTCTAATAAAACTAGAATGCTTGAAACATAAGAATCTTATATTTTCGATAACTGAACAATAGTTACAAAGTACTTTTGATAATTCAAAATAACCCTTCTTTTCCTTCAAAACGTTTTATAATGACAATATTCAGTAAAATATCAATTTCGGTCCAAGACCATGATTATTTCATAAGTTCTTTGAAAAGGACATCCTGGCACGAAGTCCGTAAGTCCGGCATAGCTTACGAGCACGTCTAGGTGATCAGCCTATAGTACTTTATGTTGATCAACACTACAATCATTAAACGTGTATACGTTTAAGTTGTGGAAACCTCACGTGCCTGTCGTTTGACGACAAAATATTTTAGCATACTCAGTCTCCTTTTGAAAAACCACACAAATATTAGTTTGGTAAATCATTGATAATACATTGATAGATTATATGAAATCCAACATATCGTACGTCTAGCCTAAATAATTGGCTTTGACTTCATCAGACATTAACTCATGTGTAAGAATACATGAATCACAAAGCTTGTCCAGATTGAACTGAAACAAGGGTTAGAACACTTGCCTTTAACGTCTACTACTGTTATAACACGTGCACTTTAGGTCTTTAGGGTCTCTACAGTAGATGATAACATCACATTGCACATTAGGTCATGAATAACATATATGATTCCTAAAGAATCTTACCCTTCTTCTCAATCTAATTACGTATTAGATTTATTATTTATTGGCTCCGGTTTTTCGTTACGTCATTCTTACGTTCACATGCAATTGACTTCCTTTAACCTTAAGTGATCATACTTAAGGCTTAAATATGTCTTAACAATGTCACATTAAGATCCTTAGTTAATTGTTCATCAATTACTATTCATGCTCCACATAGAAACTTTCTCTATGGTCTAGATCCCAAGGCTGGCGCTGCGGCGCCCTGTACTAATTCTGGAGAACCCGGTCTCAGCGCTGCGGCGCGAGTCTCCTTTGTTATGGCCACGCTGCGGCGCGAACAAATAGTGGGTCAAGGCTTTTCTCGGCCAAGCTCGGTGCCTCGGCGTATAGGCTATTTTGCCTTGGGTTGGCGCCGCTGCACCAGCTCTGTGCACCAGAAAATTTTATAGTTTCAAAATTTTGTGAAACTACTGGGCTCGTAACTTCTTCGTTATAAGTCCGAATTGGCTCGTTCAAGAGCCTACGGTTCACAAATCACATACTCTACGCGTTCATGCAAGAATTTCATCTATTTAACTTCGTTAACTAAAAATTCACCTATTAGTCCAATTTTTAACGAAAACGATAAACGTTTGTGAACGTTCATTGCTCGTTTCTTTGTTCTAAGTCCGAATCTGGTCATTTTTGAGTCTGCAAATCTATAATGCCAAATACGACTTGTCTCCATCGAAAACCAATGTTTTCGAGTTCAAACACAAAATTCAACTTCCATTCCGAGAATTTCACGAAATCGACGATTATCGTCCAATCGTGTGAATTCCGGTAAAACTTCATTACTAACAATTTTATTCATTATTCCAAATGGATTCATTTTAATAATTAGTCATCTCAACCTACATATTACAACCACTTATCTTTAAATTAGGTTATGGCTTATTTCTCATAACTTCATAACTTAACAAATTTATACTTACAAGATTTCATCCTTTAAGACTTTTTAGTGATTTAAGTCCTTTAAGCAACATCCTTACATCTTATCAATCATACTAACTTCTTAAGGTAAACATATGACAAATTCATTATTGTTTTTCATAAGTTCATAACTTATTTTGGTTTGAATTGCTTATTCCTTACTTATTCGGCTTAAGTTCATTGATTATCCCTCTTTATGAGTTCTTAACATACATGATTATCACTTTTCTATCAAGCTATCATGGTAGAGATGGAAGAATATAGGATAAGAGTCTTACTCTTGATGAATTAGCTTCTCCTTCTTGAAAATCTAATAATAGAAATTTTGAGTTAAAAGTGATTATTCTCTCTAACCAATAAGTTGATTATATTGGATGAAAAAGAACAAGTAACAAATGAAATCCAAAGCCTTCTATTTATAGAGTTGCTAAAGTTAGGGTGATTTGGTCATTAGTTCATTCCACCTCCTTAAGCACCTCCTTACTATTTATTACTTCCTAATTAAGTTTACTTGCTAGCCACTTATATTGCTTGGCCATTACACTTTTTTTCTTGGTCATTACCCAAAAGTCTTTGTCACCAAGAATAATCATATTAACATGGGTTACCCCATGGGTCACTACAACCTAATGGATCGTAGCTTGGCTTGGATTTAATTAACTTAACTTAACTTTGGGCTTGTATTACTAAATTACTTGGACACCTCCTTAACCACCATTTGGGCTTTACCTTAATAAACAATTGAGCTTAATCATTATTCCATCTTGGGATTTCCCCTTAATGTTTATTGAATTTGTACTTCCTATACAATCCATAATTCCATTCCATTATAAATTAATACGTAACATTCTCAAATTAAGTCCGCATGCGAAATATTGTGTTTTCCATAATTAGATTATTATTACATAATCCATCTCACCTCGATATTATAACATTACGTATTTGTCAGAAGTTCAAAAAAAATTCCCAAGCAGAAAACGATGAATAGTGTTTTTCAAAAAATTTCTTGGAAAGCTTTTATTTTTGTCTTGGAAATTCAAACACTTTAATTCCTTCACGTTGTTAAAATACTACGACGTTCCGACGTTTCTAGGTTATAGAACGACATTCATCTTACGAACACATAATAATAACAAATAATATTATTTTATTTATTATTAAATCGATTAAAAGTATTTTACAAAGGATCTGAATTTCTCGGTCGTTACATTCTTCCCCGTTATAAAGATTCTGTCCCTAGAATCTCGCCTTACATTACGCAAACAAATGTGGGTAATCCTTCTTTATCTTTTCTTCCAATTATCACGTTGCTTCTTCGGCACCGTGGTTCTTCCATAACACCTTTACCGACGATATGACCTTGTTTCGCAGAGTTTGCTCTTTTCTATCGATGATTTGAATTGGCATCTCTTCGTATGTTAAGTCCTTCTCGATTTGAATAGGCTCATACTCTATTATGTGTTTATAATCCAGTTTGTAAGGACGTAACACCGATATGTGAAATACGCTATGTATTCGTTCTAAGTTTGGAGGTAATGCTACAATATAAGCTGCCTCACCTATCCGTTTTAACGCTTCAAAAGGCCCTATAAACCTTGGGCTTAGTTTCCCTTTCTTTCCAAAGCGTATCTTTCCTTTTCAGGAAGATACCTTTAGAAATACGTACGAGCCTACCTCAAACTCTCTATTTTCTCGATGTAAGTCTGCGTACTTTTTTTGTCTATCTTGAGCTGCTACGAGATGCATTCGTATCAACTTCACTACATCCGTTGTTTGCTGTACCAACTCTGGACCTAGCATTCGGCGTTCTCCCACTTCATCCCAACACAACGGTGTTCGGCATTTCCTTCCATATAAAGCTTCATAAGGCAGCATACCTATGCTTGCATGATAACTGTTGTTATATGCAAACTCTACTAATGGTAGATGATCATCCCAACTACCCTTGAAATCCATGATGCAAGATCTCAATATATCTTCTAATGTCTGAATTGTTCTCTCGCTCTGTCCATCGGTTTGTAGATGATATGTCATACTCAACTTCAACTGTGTCCCCAATTGTTTTTGCAGACTTTTCTAAAAGTTCGACGTGAATCGTGGGTCACGATCTGACATAATCAAAATTGGTACTCCATATCTGGAAATAATTTCCTTAACATAAAGTTTCGCTAATTGATCTAAGTTATACTTAACCCAAATTGGCAAGAAGTGAGCCGACTTTGTCAACCGGTCCACTATTACCCAAATTGCATCATACCCCTTATGAGTAGTCGAAAGTCCCACCACAATGTCCATTGTAATATGCTCCCACTTCCACTCCAGAATCTCCAATGACTATGACAAGCCACTTGGTCGTTGATGTTCGGCCTTAACTTTCTGACAAGTCAAGAACCTACTCACATACTCGGCTATTTCTCTCTTCAAGTTCGGCCACCAAAAACTCTGTCGAAGGTCTTGATACATCTTAGTGATACCAGGATGAATCGAGTACCTCGAACTGTGAGCCTCTTGTAAAACTTGCTCCTTTAATTCTGTCTCATTTGGAACCCAAATTCATCCTTCAAATCTTTATAATCCTTCATTATCAAGACTGTACTGTATGTCCTCTCCATTGGACATCCGCTTCTTCATCTGGTCACACTCATCAGTTTTGAGCTGCACCTCCTTGACTCTATCTACGATGGTAGATTGGATCTCCGTCATAAACAGAGTCTGTCCTGATTCGCTTGGCAACTTCACCTCTATTTCCATCCTAGCCATCTCTGTTATTAACTCAGTCTGAGCCGTTAACATAGACAACTTTTCCTGACCCTTTCTACTTATGGCATCGATAACTACATTGGCTTTTCCAGGGTGATACATGATTTCACAGTTATAATCCTTTATTAACTCCAGCCATCTCCTCTGTCTCATATTCAACTCCTTCTGTGTGAAGATATATTTTAGACTCTTGTGGTCCGTGTATATCTCACATTTTCCCTATAAAGATAATGTCGCCATATCTTTAAGGCATAAACTACAGCGACCAGTTCCAGATCATGAGTAGGGTAAACTTTCTCATAATCTTTTAACTACCTTCATGCATACACAATGACCTTACCATACTGCATGAGCACGCAACCTAGTCCTCTATGCGAAGCATCACTATAAACTACAAAATTTCCTATGTCATCGGGTAATGACAAAACAAGCGCTTCACTTAACCTTTTCTTCAGTTCTTGAAAACTGTCCTCGCATTTCTTAGTCCACGCGTATTTTACCGTCCTCCTTGTCAAGTTAGTCAACGGAGTAGCTATCTTCAAAAAATCTTGAATGAATCTCTGATAGTATCTTGCTAACCCTAGGAAACTCCGCACCTCAGTCGGCATTTTCGGTTGTTCCCAATTCATCACTGCTTCCACCTTCGCTGGATCTACTGAAATCCCCTCATGGTCAATGATATGTCCTAAAAATTGTACCCTCTTTAGCTAAAATTCACATTTTGTGAATTTCTCATATAACTTCTCCTTCCTTAATGTTTCCAACACTATCCTTAGGTGTTCAGCATGATCTTCTGGCGTCTTAGAATAGACTAAAATATCATCGATAAACATGACGACGAACTTGTCCAAATATTATTTGAACACTCTGTTCATCATATCCATAAATGCAGCTGGTGCATTAGTCAACCCAAATGACATCACCAGAAACTCGTAATGACCATAACGAGTCCTGAATGCCGTCTTTGGTACGTCTTCATTCCTAACCTTCAGCTGATGATACCCCGTCCTTAAATCTATTTTAGAAAAATACTTTGCCCCTTTCAACTGATCAAAAAGATCATCGATCCTGGGCAATGGATACTTATCCTTTATTGTCAACTTGTTTAACTCTCGGTAGTCGATACAAAGTCTTAACGATCCGTCCTTCTTCTTGACAAATAGTACCTGTGCTCCCCATGGTGAAACACTCGATTGTATGTACTTCTTGTCCAACAGTTCTTGCAACTGCACCATTAACTCCTTCATCTCCACTGGTGCCATACGATACGGCGCCCTGGAAACTGGTGCCACTCTTGGCATAATGTCTATTACAAATTTGGTCTCCCTATCCGGCGGAAGACCCGACAATTCACTCGAAAATACATCCACGAATTCACTCACTATAGGTATTTGTTCCATGGTCGCTCCCACTCTCTGGGTATCAAACACATGACACAGATAGCCTACACACCCCTTCCTCAATAGTTTCCTAGTTTGTGTCATGGTAAGATAACACGAACGTCCTGGCGATTTATTACCGTAAAATATTACATGAGGTTGTCTTAATGTTTTAATATTTACGCATTTTTTTTGACAATCTATAATTGCCCCATGGTTAGCCAACCAGTCCATTTCGAGAATTATGTCGAATTCTCCTAGCTTTATCGGTATTAGATCTACCGATAATTTACAACCCCGTATCTCTACGCAACAGCTCCTATGAATATCTTCAACAAGAATTATCTCTTCATTTGATACCTTAATATTTAAAGGTATAGGCAACTTTTCGGGAAGTAATCCTAATCGTCTAGCAAAATCACATGTGATAAACGAACAAGTAGCACCCGAGTCAAACAGCACGTATGCATTTAGGTTGTTGATTGGAATAATACATGCGACTACATCCCCTGAAGCCATCGCATCTTGAACTGTCATGTTAAAGGTACGGGCCATCGGCCTACCCGGCTGCGCTGGACCCCCAATAGTTAACTTACCACTATTGGCGCCCTTATTCCCATTTGTCCCATTCTTCGGGCAGTTCTTTGCCATGTGGTCAGTTGACCCACACACAAAACATCCATAGTTTTTCTTCGGACTTGGACAGTTAGGCGCAATGTGCCCCTCCTGTCAACAATTGTAACACATGGCCTTACATTTGAGACAGACTCCTAAATGAGTCTTCCCACAGGTTTTGCAGGCCTCTATCCTCCTCTTCTGGTCTCCTTGTTTTACTCCGGTATTCCTAGAGCTAACCACCTCTCGTTTATACCCCTCGCCACTTCCGCTGGTTCCTTCGATCTTTACTCCCCCGTCCACCTTCCCCTTACTCTTCTTATCTTTGTGGTACTGGCTCAACGCCTCGCTACCACCTTCGGTGATTATCGCCTTCTCTAAAATGGTTCCAAAGGAAGTACTTTGGAACACGGATATGTGGTTATAGAGCCAGGGTTTCAAGCCCTGCTGGAACCGTCATGCCTTCCTAACCTCGGTGTCCACTTGGTGTGGAGCGAATCTCTCCAGTTCATTAAACTTGGCGGCGTATTAGGGAACCCTCATGTCCCCTTATTTTAATTCCAGAAACCACATCTCCATTCTTCCCTGCATGCTCGTGGGAAAGTAGTTCTCGAAGAATATCTCCTTGAACCTCACTCACATTAGAACCTCTATCCCGGCCCTAGCCTGATTGGCCTCCCACCAAAAGTTGGCCCTCCCTACATCATGTAGGTTGCAAAGGCAACCTTCTGAGCCTTGTCGATATTTGCTATGACAAATGCCTTCTCGATTTTCTTCACCCACGTTTGGGCTTCGATAGGGTCCGTAGTGTAATACCCGAGATTTTTATAAATTAGAAATAAAAGTGTTTGAATATTTATTTTGAACACATATATATATTTTGGTGGGTCATGAAAGGTGAAAATGAAAATTTAATTGAATCATGTTTGAAAGGATTAAGAAATTTATTGATAATATTGATAAGCTTGGTTACGATTGATTAAGCTTAAGTGTAAAGTCTTTTGTGGTGTAATTAAATTCTTAATGAGATTAATTGATGGATAACTTAATGAAGTGTTGGATCTAGGATAAATTCAAGCCCAACATTATTATTGTAACATACTTGCATAGTTGGGAGTTTAGCCCAAGAATTTGAATTGGTAGACTAATGTTTAACCCAATGTGTATAAGTGTTTGTACCTAGCCCAATTCAAATATTAATTTGGACAAACCCAATGTACATGGATTATATAAATACATATATAAGATAAGTATACTTATATATATAGGAATATATATATATAGGTGTAGAGATGTATGTGTAAAGGTAGCAATAAGCTAGCACATGGTACAAATGATGGAATGAAAGTGCAACATATGGAATGCTACCCCTCATGGCCAAAATTTTGGCCCTATTAAGCCTAAGTGATGATTTTTGTTGCACAAAAATTCTTACAAGCAATCCCATGTGGGCTCATGATGAAGAAGGACATAGTTGGTGAAGGAGTTGGTAATTCTTTTTACCTAATCACCTTTTAACCATGGATAATACCTAGTTGGGTGTAGATATACAAGTATTATACCAAGTATTAGTACATGTATTGTATACATAGAACTTGCCTATAAATATAACCCATCCTAGTTCATTGCTTCATTTACTTGAAATTTCATAAGTGTTAGTAGTATAATAAGAGCTAGAGAGAAATTGAGGGAAGTAGAAGGATTCTAGAGGAACTCTTGCACTTTGGTGGTTCAAGAGGAGTTCAAGAAGGAGAAGCAAAGGTGGAGAACTACTTAAGGTTCCTAGCCAAGAGGAAGAAAGCCTACAAGAAGTAAGATTCATAATCTAGCTTTATTTTTGGCAAGCTAAGTTAGTATGTGTAGATATTAGTAAGAATGCATGCTTGATTGTGGGAAGTTTATGTGTTGTGTGATCATGATGGATATAAAAGTATAATGATGAGTATTGGAAGGAGAATATGTGATTTATATGGCTTGGTATGTGATCTAAGTTAAAATGAATCATGTAAAAGCATGTGAGCATGAAACCTAGCTTAGTATGCTTGAACGTTTGATAATCGTGATTAACATATGTAAGAGATATGTGTAATTCTAAAATGTTATTTTAAGCATATATGAAATACGATCATAACACAAGTTGAATCATCAAATTCGGTCATAAAACGAACTCGTAGCAAAATAATTGGTAAGACAAGCTAGCATGAGAACCTTTGCTTGGAAAAGTAAATAATTTGATTAAATAAATATTTTGAAATTTTTTTCAAGATATCGCATATTGAAGATATGTAAGTTTATGAGATAATGGAAGTGGTTTGAACTCATTTGGATATGAAATGAGCAAGTTATGAAAGATTGAATCAAAAAGGGTCAAAACTGAAAATGTTGAAAAAATCGGATTTTTGCTTCTGCAGGGGAGCGCCTAGGCGCTCAACCCAGGCTTATTTCAAGCGCCTAGGCGCTAGGCCATTTTCAGTGTTGAGTCAGTTTGGTTCGGGTCGGGTCAAACGGGTCAAGACTTGTTTTTTTTGGATATAATAAGATAAAATAAGATTAATAACAAGATAAAAATATAATATTAATACTAAGTAAGGTAAGAATACTTTATTTATGTAATGAGACATGGATAAATAAAACCAAGTGAACAATTGATTAAACAAGTAAAATGATAGAAGGTGTCTTCGGGTTCGGAGATGAAGTCTTCGACTTCGTAAGATGTCTTCGGGTTCGAACGTGGCGGGATGTCTTCGGATTTGGAAACAACATTGTGACATTGGGAAAGGCGGGATTAATTGATAAATATTATCAAATTGATATATGTTACCCACGCATGAACTAAACTAAAATTTTAAGTAGAGGGTTATACTAGCTGCGTCCGAATAAACTTAATTTAAAAGTTCCTTGGCACGTATGTGTGAACGACGTAATATAGAATGCGTAACTCAAGTAATGTTTCACGTATACAAACATGAAATGAGTATATGAGACTTAAATTTGCTAAAATGTTGTTAAGGTTTTTAAAAGTAAGAACAATCTGAATTATACATCTATGAGTTCTAAGGTGTATGGATAGATATATGTGTAATAATTGCATGTTGAGATTTATGTCAGGATGTGTGGCTAATGAGTACCTATACATACATAAATAGGATAATATAGTTCGTTGAGGTGATTTTATGCTATAAGTGGTAATCAACGCTTAAGGCAAGTTCCCTAACTTACTCTCTTTTATATTGAGCAAGTATCCGAACCCTACTCTTATTGTGCAAGTATAATTGCATTCTTTATTCGACGAATACCGTAAACTTATTTCTTTGAATACAAGTTATATTACTTTCTCGTGCAAATGAGTTAATATGCTTAAACCCTTGTGAGAACTATTATTCATGATAAACTTAGTATTGATCTTGAATATTGTGAAAAAGTCGATGCCATTTGATTCGGCTAGACTATATGCATGTTTATAATAAAACTGTCCAAACCAATTGATTGGTGCAGAAATCTTGAAAACTGAGTTGAACAACCCTTTTGGTAAGGGGAGTGTATGTTGTTGGAAACCCCAACACATGAATAAATATTATTGTGGTGTTATGCCTAACGTGAAGTATTGCAGACTGATCATCTATAGTACTTGATATCTTTGGTTATCAATTTAATATTGGTAACTCTAGTGAAAGTTCAATGGTCTTTAGTGACTGCTCAGTATAAAGTGATTATCCAGTTGGATACATTGTTAGCCGTTGAATTCATATACATCTGTTGAATTATATTGAATTGTCATATCCTTTATTCATGATGTTATCCTGACACTTTGAACTATCTTAGAAATAACCCTTCGATATTTCAAATCTTGTGATATTATATCCTACACCCTTGTTGTATATTACTTGCTGGGCAATTTGTGCTCATCCTTGCTTATTTAAAACCTTTCAGCTAAGGCGGAACAGGGAGGTGTCTCTGGGAAAGACAAGGGCAAGGGCAAGGCTACTGACTAGCTTGTCCCTTTTATGTTTAAATCTATCATGTTGTAATAAGACTATTTGCAAACTATGTTTAAACTTAAGTAGGATTATGTAATAAGTCTTTATTCGATATTATTATGTAATCTATTTAGTAATGTAGGTTGCGAGACTTGGGGGAATAATTATAATAAATCGTTGTATATTATTCTAAATTAGATCTTTCGCTGTGAATGAGTGATTTTAGTTATTATTGTAATATCTTGAGAACGTGACGAACCGAATTCGGGTGACCAAGTGGAGGTCAGAATTTGGGGGCGTCACAGGTTGGTATCAGAGCTATAGTTATAAAACTTAGGAAACAAGAATCCTTATACTATAACTTAAGAAAACTTAGAAGTTAGGAAGAGGGATAAAACTCATGTAGAGTTTTCCCTGAGAGACTCAGGGTGTCATGAAATGTAACTTCATTCTATACAATGAACTTATGTTTATTTAACATTCTGATGTAGTTGTTGTTTGTTTTGTCTTATGTTGGTGATTGTAGGATGACTGACATGGGAGGACCTAGCCGAGTAGTAGAGGAAGAGCCGCGTGATATCCACGTAGTCTATGAGGCACCCTTGATAGCGGAGCCTATATCGGTTGTTGCCCCTATTTATGACGATGATGAGGAGGAGGAGATGGTGCCTCTACCGAAGGAATCTGATCCTGAGGAGGAACCCGTGGAAGAGGAACCTGAGCCCATGGAGGACTCCGAAGGGACTACCTTTGAGGATCGGATGCTAGGAGAGTATGAGGAGCAGATTTTGGAGTTAGGGAGTAGAGTCGAAGAGTTAGAAACTGAGACTCTTGAGAGGCAGCTAGTAATGCAGGAGATGGAAGTAGAAATTGCTCACCGTAAGGAGGCAGGGATCCAGATGGGTGCCTTGTTTCACCGATCGGTGGCAAGGAATGTCGAGTTGGCAGGGAAATTAGAAGAATTGGAACAGAGGGCGTTGAGTGAGAAGGCGGAGAAGGAGGCTCTCCGAACTCAGTTAGAGATGGAAGTGATGGATCGGATCCACTTCGAGGAGAAGTGGGAGGATTCTAATGACAGAGTAGGTGATCTTGAAGATGAGGTACGATGCAAGAGGAGGAAGATGAACAAGATGGGCTATGCTCTACGCACGGCCATGGAGAGATTGATCGATGGGGTAAATCACTACCCCGCTGAGCAAGGACAGACCCGACATACCATAAGTCGAGATATGGTGGCACACATCACACAAAAGGAGTATGCAAGCGCCATGGAGCGTGGGATGTTAGATTGAGTCTAGAGGAAAAAGTTTAGTAGTGTAGTATTCTAAATTATGTGTTGTTAAAATATTGTTAAAATCTCAGTCTTTTGTGTAAGATGTGAGATAGTGGTAAACCCCGAACTTTTGGAAAATATTAGAGGGGTAGTAAGTTAGTGTTATCCCCGTCTTTTGTGATATTAGGGGGTATGTGCTTTCATTTATAGCAGTATGCTAGAAAAGAGCATGTATTGTAACCATTTGGCATATGAATATGAATGATCTTATTTCAGAAACGTGTTGTACACTTTTAGATCTTTTAAATTGAGAAATGTCTGAACATGATAGTTGGATAATAAGATGAAATTTTGTGATGCAGAAAATGCTGCCCAGACGTAGAATACCTATTCCAGAAGAGTCAGTTAACGATGAGAGAGGTCCAATAGATCCGATACAGCGACTGGTAGATTTATTGGGAGAAGCTTTGAGGGGAAGAAACGAACCTATACCACCCGTTCCCCGAACTGTCCCAGTAACAACCTTCAAAGACTTTAAGAGTGTAGGACCCCCAGAGTTCACGGGAACTACTAACCCGATAGTTGCGCAAACTTGGATCAAGGAGATCGAGAAGGCCTTCACTATTGCACACGTGGGTGAAGACCAGAAGACTGTATTTGCCACATACATGATGAGGGGCGAAGCAAACTATTGGTGGGAAACTAACCAGCAGAGAGCGGGGGACGGAACAATAACTTGGGAGAGGTTTACTACGTTGTTCTTCGAGAACTATTTCCCGAAGAGTATGAAGAGTAGGATGGAAGTAAAAATTCCTAGAATTAAAACAAGGTGATATGTCAGTGGCGCAGTACGCAGCTAAGTTCAATGAACTAGCGCGGTTTGCAGAACACCAAGTTATGGATGAGGAGAGGAAGGTGAGACGTTTTGAGCAAGGGTTGAAGCCGTGGTTGTATAATAAGGTATCAGTCTTTCAGATTGATTCCTTTACGACTCTGTTGGAGAAGGCAGTCATTGCGGAAGGTGGCAGTGAGGCCTTAAGTCTATATCACAAGGAGAAGAAGAATAAGAACACTGGTAGCGAGCATCGTGGAGGAAGCAGCAGCGGAGGAAGTAATTCGGGAAAAAGGAAATGGGAAAACAACAACAACAACCACAACAGCAACAACCGAAACAATAACCAAGGTGGGAGTCACCAGGGAAACTTCAAGAAAAGGAACGAAGCCTACAATAAATGTGGAAGAAACCATCAGGGAGAATGCTGGAAAGGAAAGACCACTTGCTATAATTGCGGCCAAGAGGGGCACATCTCGCCAAATTTCCCAAAGCCAAAGAAGATCCGAGGATGTTTTGCTTGTGGATCGACAGAGCATCAGATCAAGGATTGCCCGAAGAAAGGAAGCAGTGGAGCTGGCGGAGGCCAGGGAGGAGGGAGCAAGTTAATGATTGGTGGACCTGCACAACCCAACCGATCGACCGCTCGAACCTTTAACATGACTGTCCAGGACGCAGTGGCTGCGAAGGACGTGGTGTCAGGTATAATCCCAATCAATAATATAAATGCTTATGTATTATTTGATTCGGGTGCCACCTGTTCTTTTGTATCTGAAGAATTCGCTAGTAAATTTAGTACACCCCGAGAACGTTTAGAAGATTCCTTGAACATAGAGGTTGCAAATAAGGAAATAATCCCTGTAGAATACGTTTATCGAAATTGTCGCGCAAACATTAGAGAACATGAACTGAGCGTAGACTTGATTCCTATTAGACTGGGAGAATTTGACGTAATACTAGGAATGGATTGGTTATATAACCATGCAGCGATAATTGACTGTCAGAATAAGTGTGTGAACCTTCAGACTCCGAGTAAGTCTAAGGTAGTGTTTCATGGTAGCTCATCGCTTAAGCAATCGTGTTGTGTTACGATGATGCAGGCCAAGAAGTTGTTAAGGAAAGGATGTGTAGGTTATTTAGCTTACATCATAAATACTCAGAAAAAGGGAGTAGAGATTAAAGATATACCCGTAGTGAATGAATTTCAAGACGTGTTTCCAGACGATCTGCCTGGTCTTCCGCCAGACAGAGAAATCGAATTCGTAATAGACTTAGCACCTGGAACGGCACCGATTTCGAAAGCTCTATATCGTATGGCGCCAGTAGAAATGAAGGAATTGATGATACAACTTCAAGAGTTATTAGATAAGGGTTACATACGACCGAGTGTGTCTCCTTGGGGAGCACCAGTGTTATTCGTGAAGAAAAAGGACGGATCGATGAGGCTCTGTATTGATTATCGAGAATTGAACAGAGTAACGATCAAGAATCGATATCCATTACCGAGGATAGACGACTTGTTTGATCAACTGAAAGGAGCAAAATGTTTCTCAAAAATCGACTTACGAACAGGATATCATCAACTGAAAGTGCGAGATGAGGACATACCAAAGACTGCGTTTCGAACCCGTTATGGACATTACGAGTTTTTGGTAATGTCATTCGGTTTAACTAATGCTCCGGCAGCATTCATGGACTTGATGAATCGAGTTTTTAAGCCATACTTGGATAAATTCGTTGTAGTTTTCATCGACGACATTTTGATTTACTCAAAAATAGAGGAAGAACACGCCGAACATCTGAAGATTGTTTTAGAGGCACTGCAAAGGGAGGAGATGTATGCGAAGTTTTCAAAATGCGAATTTTGGATGAAGAAGGTTCAATTCTTAGGCCACGTGGTGGATGAGAATGGAATCTCAGTAGACCCCGAAAAGGTTGAAGCAGTAAGTAGTTGGGAACAACCGAAAACACCGACGAAAGTAAGGAGTTTCCTAGGGTTAGCAGGGTACTATCGAAGATTCATCCAAGATTTTTCTAAGATAGCGACCCCGTTGACTAATCTGACGAGGAAGACAGTGAAATTTGTATGGACCGACATATTTGAAGAGAGTTTTCAAGAGTTGAAGAAGAGATTAAGCGAAGCACCTGTATTATCCCTACCAGATGATACGGGAGGATTCGTGGTGTATAGTGATGCATCGCATAGAGGACTGGGTTGTGTGCTAATGCAGCATGGCAAGGTCATTGCATATGCGTCATGGCAATTAAAGGATTACGAAAAACGATACCCTACCCATGATTTAGAGTTTGCGGCAGTAGTTTTTGCGTTAAAGATCTGGAGACATTATTTGTACGGAGAGAAATGTGAGATATACACGGACCACAAAAGTCTAAAATATATCTTCACACAGAAGGAGTTGAATATGCGTCAGAGGAGGTGGTTAGAACTAATCAAAGATTATGACTGTGAGATTCTTTATCACCCGGGGAAGGCAAACGTAGTTGCCGACGCTCTGAGCAGGAAAGGAAGGGAGAAATTGTTTCAACTAACAACTCAGGAGGAGTTAATAAGAGATATGGAGAAGTTGGAAATAGAAGTAAAGGGACCCGAGAGGTCTGAAGAGAAGTTATTTGCAATGGAAGCTCGTCCGACATTGTTGGATAGAGTAAAGGAAACACAGGAAAATGATGGAGAGTGTGAGAAGATCAGGAAGAGGATTGTGGAAAATGAGGAAGAAAAATTTCGAATAGATAAAGATGGTATTTTAAGATTCGAAGAGAGAGTGTGGGTACCGGCGGTAACCGAGTTAAGAGAAGAGATTCTACAAGAGGCACATAATACGGCATATTCCGTTCATCCGGGAGGCACTAAGATGTATCGAGACTTGAAACAACATTTTTGGTGGCCCAATTTGAAACGGGAAGTCGCAGAGTGCGTTGGTAGATGTTTGACTTGTCAACGCGTAAAAGCAGAGCATCAGCGGCCGAGTGGGTTACTTCAACCGTTAGAAATACCAGAGTGGAAATGGGAGCATATTACGATGGATTTCGTGGTAGGACTTCCGGTCACGCAGAAAGGTTTGGATGCCATTTGGGTTATCGTGGATCGACTTACAAAGACCGCACATTTTCTACCGATCAAGATCCGCTACAGTTTGAATCAGTTAGCAAGTCTGTACGTAAAGGAAATTGTTTCAAGACATGGAGTGCCGGTATCGATTGTTTCTGACCGAGACCTGCGTTTCACGTCAAAGTTTTGGAAAAGCTTGCAAGAGAGGATGGGAACACAGTTGAGGATGAGTACAGCTTATCATCCTCAGACAGATGGACAGAGTGAGCGGACAATTCAAACGCTAGAGGACATGCTTAGAACTTGCGTGATGGACTTCAAGGGAAATTGGGACGACCACCTACCCTTAGTCGAATTTGCATATAATAATAGTTACCATGCGAGTATCGGCATGCCACCGTACGAAGCTCTTTACGGAAGGAAGTGCATGACGCCATTATGTTGGGATGAAGTCGGTGAACGACGAATACTCGGACCAGAGTTAGTACAATAAACCGCGGATGTGGTGACAGTAATAAGGGCTAGACTTGTGGCAGCTCAAGATCGCCAGAAAAAGTATGCAGATTTGCATCGGCAAGACCGCGATTTTGAAATCGGTAGTTTTGTATTTTTGAAGGTATCTCCATGGAAGGGAAAGATCCGTTTCGACAAGAAAGGGAAACTGAGTCCAAGATTCATAGGACCGTTAGAGGTACTCAAGCGAGTGGGCGAAGTAGCATACAAAGTTGCACTACCACCCGAGTTGGAGCGTATCCATAACGTTTTTCACATATCCGTGTTGCGTCCGTACAAGCCAGACTACAAGCACGTGATTTCTTATGAACCCATTCAGGTGGAGAAGAACTTAGCATATGAAGAAATTCCTGTCCAAATTCTGGATAAGAAAGAGTAAACTTTAAGGAACAAAGTCATTTCTTCTGTAAAAGTACTTTGGCGTAACCATGATGTCGAGGAGGCAACATGGGAGTTAGAAGATAAGATGAGGATGGACTATCCCAATCTATTTGTGTAACCTTGTAGCAATTCCGGGACGGAATTTTTATAAGGGGGTGAGGATGTAATACCCGAGATTTTTATAAATTAGAAATAAAAGTGTTTGAATATTTATTTTGAACACATATATATATATTTTGGTGGGTCATGAAAGGTGAAAATGAAAATTTAATTGAATCATGTTTGAAAGGATTAAGAAATTTATTGATAATATTGATAAGCTTGGTTACGATTGATTAAGCTTAAGTGTAAAGTCTTTTGTGGTGTAATTAAATTCTTAATGAGATTAATTGATGGATAACTTAATGAAGTGTTGGATCTAGGATAAATCCAAGCCCAACATTATTATTGTAACATACTTGCATAGTTGGGAGTTTAGCCCAAGAATTTGAATTGGTAGACTAATGTTTAACCCAATGTGTATAAGTGTTTGTACCTAGCCCAATTCAAATATTAATTTGGACAAACCCAATGTACATGGATTATATAAATACATATATAAGATAAGTATACTTATATATATAGGAATATATATATATAGGTGTAGAGATGTATGTGTAAAGGTAGCAATAAGCTAGCACATGGTACAAATGATGGAATGAAAATGCAACATATGGAATGCTACCCCTCATGGCCAAAATTTTGGCCCTATTAAGCCTAAGTGATGATTTTTGTTGCACAAAAATTCTTACAAGCAATCCCATGTGGGCTCATGATGAAGGAGGACATAGTTGGTGAAGGAGTTGGTAATTCTTTTTACCTAATCACCTTTTAACCATTGTTAATACCTAGTTGGGTGTACATATACAAGTATTATACCAAGTATTAGTACATGTATTGTATACATAGAACTTGCCTATAAATACAACCCATCCTAGTTCATTGCTTCATTTACTTGAAATTTCATAAGTGTTAGTAGTATAATAAGAGCTAGAGAGAAATTGAGGGAAGTAGAAGGATTCTAGAGGAACTCTTGCACTTTGGTGGTTTAAGAGGAGTTCAAGAAGGAGAAGCAAAGGTGGAGAACTACTTAAGGTTCCTAGCCAAGAGGAAGAAAGCCTACAAGAAGTAAGATTCATAATCTAGCTTTATTTTTGGCAAGCTAAGTTAGTATGTGTAGATATTAGTAAGAATGCATGCTTGATTGTGGGAAGTTTATGTGTTGTGTGATCATGATGGATATAAAAGTATAATGATGAGTATTGGAAGGAGAATATGTGATTTATATGGCTTGGTATGTGATCTAAGTTAAAATGAATCATGTAAAAGCATGTGAGCATGAAACCTAGCTTAGTATGCTTGAACGTTTGATAATCGTGATTAACATATGTAAGAGATATGTGTAATTCTAAAATGTTATTTTAAGCATATATGAAATACGATCATAACACAAGTTGAATCATCAAATTCGGTCATAAAACGAACTCGTAGCAAAATAATTGGTAAGACAAGCTAGCATGAGAACCTTTGCTTGGAAAAGTAAATAATTTGATTAAATAAATATTTTGAAATTTTTTTCAAGATATCGCATATTGAAGATATGTAAGTTTATGAGATAATGGAAGTGGTTTGAACTCATTTGGATATGAAATGAGCAAGTTATGAAAGATTGAATCAAAAAGGGTCAAAACTGAAAATGTTGAAAAAATCGGATTTTTGCTTCTGCAGGGGAGCGCCTAGGCGCTCAACCCAGGCTTATTTCAAGCGCCTAGGCGCTAGGCCATTTTCAGTGTTGAGTCAGTTTGGTTCGGGTCGGGTCAAACGGGTCAAGACTTGTTTTTTTTGGATATAATAAGATAAAATAAGATTAATAACAAGATAAAAATATAATATTAATACTAAGTAAGGTAAGAATACTTTATTTATGTAATGAGACATGGATAAATAAAACCAAGTGAACAATTGATTAAACAAGTAAAATGATAGAAGGTGTCTTCGGGTTCGGAGATGAAGTCTTCGACTTCGTAAGATGTCTTCGGGTTCGAACGTGGCGGGATGTCTTCGGATTTGGAAACAACATTGTGACATTGGGAAAGGCGGGATTAATTGATAAATATTATCAAATTGATATATGTTACCCACGCATGAACTAAACTAAAATTTTAAGTAGAGGGTTATACTAGCTGCGTCCGAATAAACTTAATTTAAAAGTTCCTTGGCACGTATGTGTGAACGACGTAATATAGAATGTGTAACTCAAGTAATGTTTCACGTATACAAACATGAAATGAGTATATGAGACTTAAATTTGCTAAAATGTTGTTAAGGTTTTTAAAAGTAAGAACAATCTGAATTATACATCTATGAGTTCTAAGGTGTATGGATAGATATATGTGTAATAATTGCATGTTGAGATTTATGTCAGGATGTGTGGCTAATGAGTACCTATACATACATAAATAGGATAATATAGTTCGTTGAGGTGATTTTATGCTATAAGTGGTAATCAACGCTTAAGGCAAGTTCCCTAACTTACTCTCTTTTATATTGAGCAAGTATCCGAACCCTACTCTTATTGTGCAAGTATAATTGCATTCTTTATTCGACGAATACCGTAAACTTATTTCTTTGAATACAAGTTATATTACTTTCTCGTGCAAATGAGTTAATATGCTTAAACCCTTGTGAGAACTATTATTCATGATAAACTTAGTATTGATCTTGGATATTGTGAAAAAGTCGATGCCATTTGATTCGGCTAGACTATATGCATGTTTATAATAAAACTGTCCAAACCAATTGATTGGTGCGGAAATCTTGAAAACTGAGTTGAACAACCCTTTTGGTAAGGGGAGTGTATGTTGTTGGAAACCCCAACACATGAATAAATATTATTGTGGTGTTATGCCTAACGTGAAGTATTGTAGACTGATCATCTATAGTACTTGATATCTTTGGTTATCAATTTAATATTGGTAACTCTAGTGAAAGTTCAATGGTCTTTAGTGACTGCTCAGTATAAAGTGATTATCCAGTTGGATACATTGTTAGCCGTTAAATTCATAAACATCTGTTGAATTATATTGAATTGTCATATCCCTTATTCATGATGTTATCCTGACACTTTGAACTATCTTAGAAATAACCCTTCGATATTTCAAATCTTGTGATATTATATCCTACACCCTTGTTGTATATTACTTGCTGGGCAATTTGTGCTCATCCTTGCTTATTTAAAACCTTTCAGCTACGGCGGAACAGGGAGGTGTCTCTGGGAAAGACAAGGGCAAGGGCAAGGCTACTGACTAGCTTATCCCTTTTATGTTTAAATCTATCATGTTGTAATAAGACTATTTGCAAACTATGTTTAAACTTAAGTAGGATTATGTAATAAGTCTTTATTCGATATTATTATGTAATCTATTTAGTAATGTAGGTTGCGAGACTTGGGGGAATAATTATAATAAATCATTATATATTATTCTAAATTAGATCTTTCGCTGCGAATGAGTGATTTTAGTTATTATGGTAATATCTTGAGAACGTGACGAACCGAATTCGGGTGACCAAGTGGAGGTCAGAATTTGGGGGCGTCACACGTAGTTCCTTTGAACTCTGGCAAACTCACACTCTTGAAATCCCTAAGCGTAGTAGCTCGTACTACACCAGAATTTACGGGTATGTTAGCCCCAGTTCTATTAAACGCTGTGGTTAAAAGATTTACAAACTCTTGCATGGGGTTAATCGGACCTCCCTCCGGTTGATTTGCATTAGCACCTTGATTACGTGGTACTCTTCTTGGTGGCATTTTACTGTTACAATAAACAACACATTCGTTATTACTCATTTCCTATTAGTTAGTTATTATTCCATTTTAAACAATAACTCAAACATTCATTATTCAACATGTTCTAAAAAAGAAAACTTATATTGATTCATTGTAGTATAACACTACATCAGTTATATTACACAGCCTAAGCTGATTACATTACTTTCCCGCAATTGATTTCTAAAAATTGGGATTTACAAAAGACTACCCTTTGATATACAAAAGAGAGTTTTACGTCACTACTAGATACACACCATTTACATATCTAATCTACTCTATTTACTAATAGATCACATCTGCCTTAAGGCATTCTCAAAATCTACCTGGGCGAGACCGACAATAATATCACGATTGATAGTATGCCGCGTCTGCCCTGCCTCTATGGGATAACCAACTACCTGCTGCTGGAAGTCTGTATGAGAACTCCTATGAATATAGGACATTCTCCCTATCTTCTAGTTTTTGGTCTTTAGCTCCCCCCTGAGCTCAAAGACCTCCTGTTTCAGCTCATGGACCTTGTCCTTGGCCAAAACTCTTTCGCCATGCTCCTGTTCCCACATGGACTCCACGTCCATCTTATCTTCTATGACCGCCTGAAGCTATGCTTTTAGCTCCTTAGCCTCCTGACAGTAATGGATGTTTCTATCCAATACTAATATAAAAAGTGACATCATTGACTCCCCCGGAGCCATCTCTACTGCTATAGCTACTGGGTTGAAGGATACTGCCTCCACCTCTTCCTTCAACATGCCGTCAAACACGGACATATAGTCTAGGCTCTCTGACTCTCCAGACTCAACCACTACAACTTCGGCCTCTGCTGCTATGGGGTTCGATATGATCTCTACCTGATTAACTGACCTTTCGCTGACTACCTGTACATCTCTATTTTCTCCTGACATCTACAACAACACAATAAATTTGATTAGTAAACGTCAGTAGAATAATAAAAACACATAACATATATAATGCATTTTTATAAGGTTAATTTCCATCTTTTATATCTTTGACTTTTCTTAAGGTTATGACTTAAGGTTTAAATCCCCCCTTAAGTTTTATAACCTAATGCTTTGATACCAACCTGTGACGCCCTCAAATCCGGATATCTTCTAACCCGACAGATGGTGTTACACGGTGCTACAGTTCACACAAACATTCAATGGAAATGCCTCAAAAGAACGAATATGTCTTATATATATTCAAAATAATATTAACAGTCCCCAAGTTCTTTATAACCGTTACATTTGTCCTTGGTCATAATAGCAAATATTATCATTACAAACCTATATTATTACATAAGAAATCTATGGGTTCGCTTTAGCCTTCCCTTTATCCTTGCCGGATCCATCGGTCTGATCGATCTTAGCTGCATTCATATGGTTCAAGCAAGAGTGAGCCTAACTAGCTCAGCAAGTACAACAATTCTAATAAAACTAGGATGCTTGAAACATAGGAATCTTATATCTTCGATAACTGAACAATAGTTACGAAGTACTTTTGATAATTCAAAATAACCCTTCTTTTCCTTCAAAACGTTTTACAATGATAATATTCGGTAAAATATCAATTCTGGTCCAAGACCATGAGCATTTCATAAGTTCTTTGAAAAGGACATCCCAGCACGAAGTCCGTAAGTTTGGCATAGCTTACGAGCACATCTAGGTGATCAGCTTATAGTACTTTATGTTGATTAACACTACATTCATTAAACGTGTATATGCTTAAGTTGTGGCAACCTCACGTGCCTGTCGTTTGACGACAAAATATTTTAGCATACTCAGTCTCCTTTTGAAAAACCACACAAATATTAGTTTGGTAAATAATTGACAATACTTTGATAGATTATAAGAAATCCAACATATCATAAGTCTAGCCGAAAGAATTGACTTTGACTTCATCAGACATTAACTCATGTGTAAGAATACATGAATCACAAAGCTTGTCCAGATTAAACTGAAACAAGGGTTTGAACACTTGCTTTTAGCGTCTGCTACTGTTATAACATGTGCACTTTAGGTCTTTAAGGTCTCTACAGTAGATGATAATATCACATAGCACATTAGGTCATGAATAACATACATGATTCCTAAAGAATCTTACCCTTCTTCTCAATCTAATTATGTATTAGATTTATTATTTATTGGTTCTGGCTTTCCGTTACGTCATTCTTACGTTCACATGCAATTGACTTCCTTTAACCTTAAGTGATCATACTTAAGGCTTAAACATGTCTTAACAATTTTACATTAAGATCCTTAGTTAATTGTTCATCAATTACTATTCATGCTCCACATAGAAACTTTCTTTATGTTCTAGATCCTAAGGCTGGCGCTGCGGTGCCAGTGTTCCTTCGTTATGCTGCGCTGCGGCGCCCTGTACTAATGCTAGAGAACTCGGACTCGGCGCTGCGGCGCAAGCCTCCTTTGTTATGGCCGCGCTGCGGCGCGAACTAACAGTGGGTCAAGGCTTTGCTCGGCCAAGCTTGGCGCTGCGGCGCAGGCTATTTGGCCTTAGGCTGGCGCCGCGGCGCCAGCTCTATGCGCCAGAAAATTTTATAGTTTTGAAATTTTGTGAAACTCCCGGGCTCGTAACTTCTTCGTTATAAGTCTGAATTGGCTCGTTCAAGATCCTACGGTTCCCAAATCACATACTCTACGCGTTCATGTAAGAATTTCATTTATTTAACTTCGTTAGCTAAAAATTAACCTATTAGTCCAATTTTTAACAAAAACAATAAACGTTCGTGAACGTTCAACGCTCGTTTCTTCGTTCTAAGTCGGAATCCGGTCATTTTCCAGTCCGCAACTCTATAATGCCAAATACGACTTGTCTCCATCGAAAACCAATATTTCCGAGTTCAAACATAAAATCCGACTTCTATTCCCAGAATTTCACTAATTCGACGATTATCGTCCGATCGTGTGAATTCCGGTAAAACTTCATTACTAACAATTTGTTCATTATTCCAAATGGATTCATTTCAATAATTAGTCATCTCAACCTACATATTACAACCACTTATCTTTAAATTAGGTTATGGCTTATTTCTCATAAGTTCATAACTTAACAAATTTATACTTACAAGGTTTCATCCTTTAAGACTTTTTAGTGATTTAAGTCCTTTAAGCAACATCCTTACATCTTATCAATCATACTAACTTCTTAAGGTAAACATATGACAAATTCATTATTATTTTTCAGAAGTTCATAACTTATTTAGGTTTGAATTGCTTATTCCTTACTTATTCGGCTTAAGTCCATTGATTATCCCTCTTTATGAGTTCATAACATACATGATTATCGCTTCTCTATCAAGCTATCATGATAGAGATGGAAGAATATAGGATAAGAGTCTTACCCTTGATTAATTAGCTTGTCCTTCTTGAAAATCTAATAATAGAAATTTTGACTTAAAAGTGCTTATTCTCTCTAACCAATAAGTTGATTGTGTTAGATGAAAAAGAACAAGTAACAAATGAAATCCAAAGCCTTCTATTTATAGAGTTGCTAAATTTAGGGCAATTTGGTCATTAGTTCATTCCACCTCCTTAAGCACCTCCTTACTATTCATTACTTCCTAATTAAGTTTACTTGTTAGCCACTTATATTGCTTGGCCATTACACTTTTTTTCTTGGTCATTACTCAAAAGTCTTGGTCACCAAGAATAATCACATTAACATGGGTTACCCCATGGGTCAGTACAACCCAATGGATCCTAGCATGGCTTGGATTTAATTAACTTAACTTAACTTAACTTTGGGCTTGTATTACCAAATTACTTGGACTCCTCCTTAACCACCATTTGGGCTTTGCCTTAATAAACAATTGAGCTTAATCATTATTCCATCTTGGGCTTGCCCCTTAATGTTTATTGGATTTATACTTTCTACACAATCCACAATTCTATTCCATTATAATTTAATACTTAACATTCTCAAATTAAATCCGTATGCGAAATATTGCGTTTTCCATACTTAGATTATTATTACGTAATCTATCTCATCTCGATATTATAACGTTACGTATTTCTCCGAAGTTTAAAAAAAATTCCCGAGGAGAAAATGATGAATAGTATTTTTCAGAAAATTTCTCGGAAAGCTTTTATTTTCGTCTTGGAAATTCAAACACTTTAATTCCTTCACGTCGTTACAATACTACGACGTTCCGACGTTTCTAGGTTATAGAACGACATTCATCTTACAAACACATAATAATAACAAATAATATTATTTTATTCATTATTAAATTGATTAAAAGTATTTTACAAAGGATCCGAATTTCTCAGTCGTTACAGATGTACCAAGATTTGAGGTAACATATTTAGTGGCCCAATCTGAAAAGGGAAATCGCGTAGTGTGTTAGCAGATGTCTTACGTGCCAACGGGTCAAAGCAGAGCACTAGTGGCCGAGTGGTTTACTTCAACTGTTGGAAATGCCGGAGTGGAAATGGGAGCACATTATGATGGACTTCATGGAGGGACTCCCAGTCATGTATAAAGGTTTTAATTCCATTTGGGTTATCGTAGATCGACTAACAAAAATGACTCATTTTCTACCAATCAAGATCCGATATAGTTTGAATTAACTAGTGAATCTGTACGTAAAGGAAAATATTTCACGACATGGAGTGCCGGTGTCGATTGTCTCTGACCGAGATCCGCGCTTCACGTCAAAATTTTGGAAGAGCTTGCAAGAAAGGATAGGAACACAGCTGAGGTTAAGTACTTCTTATCATCCGCAGACAGACGGACAAAGTGAGCGAACGATACAAATGTTAGAGGACATGCTTAGAACTTGTATGATGAACTTTAAAGGAAGTTGGGACGATCACTTACCCCTAGTGGAATTTGCTTATAACAATAGTTACCGTATCGACATGCCACCGTATGAAACTCTTTACGGGAGAAAGTGTAGAACACCGTTGTGTTGGGATGAAGTCGGAGAACGAAAAATATTAGGACTAGAGTTGGTGCAATAAACCACAGCTGTGGTGACATTGATAAGAGCTAGACTAGTAACTGCACATGATCGCCAGAAGAAGTACGTAGATTTGCATCGTCAGGACCGCGACTTTGAAGTCGGAAGTTACGTTTTCTTAAAAGTATCACCCTGTAAATAAAAAATATAATTCGGCAAGAAGGAAAAATTAAGTCCGAGGTTCATAGGACCATTCGAGATACTGAAGCGAGTGGACGAAGTGGCATACCAAGTTGCATTACCACCTGAGTTGGAGCACATCCATAATGTGTTTCACATCTCCATGTTGCATCCATACAAGCCTGACTAAAAACACGTGATTTCCTACGAGCCCATTAAAGTGGAGAAGAATCTGGCGTATGAAGAAATTCCTATCCAAATATTAGATAGGAAAGAGCAGACAGTAAGAAATAAAATTATATCTTTTATAAAAGTACTTTGGCAAAACCACGATGCCGAGGAGGCCACGTGGGAATTAGAAGATAAGATGCGAGGGGACTACCCCTACCTATTCGTGTAACCTTGTACAATTCTGAGGACAATATTTTTATAAGGGGGGAGGATGTAAGAATCGTGAATTTCATGAATAAATATTATTTTGATATAATAAGAAAATGAATATTTATTTGAATTTAAATATTGGTGTGTTGTAAGATGAGTAATTCAATTGATTCAAATTGAATTGATGAGAATGAAGAAAAATGTGGAGTTTATGATGAGAATTGTGAAATGCCTTTTGTGGCATTAGAATGGAAATTTAAATGGTTTAAGTTAATGAATAAATTAAGAAGTGAATAATTAATTAATATTATATGATTAATTAATTGATATTGTGAATAATAAAATACTAATGAGTAAAGTAACTCACATAATTAGAATTATATTGCTCATTTAATTGATGTGTGCAAGGTAAGTAGTAATATTTAGTAACTACATTAAAAAGAATGTGCAGTGTGACACCTTGTGGTAACTATATTATATATAGAAACTATATAGTAAAGTGGAAGAAATTATAAGTTACATAAATATTGCTTTTGTGACAATAAATATGTGTGGAACATTAAAGATGTACTATATCAAATAATTACAAATTATTTCAATAAGTGAGTCTAATTGGAATAATAAAGTTTTATGAAGATATTGAATTATTAGTAATCAATTAAATTGAGTCCATACATGTTATAAATATTAATTGAACTAGACTAATGTACATGGATTATATGATGTGAGTACATAAATAATCCCTAACTTTCCATTATGTAATAGCATTAACACATTAAAATTACATTTTGGAAGTCTAAAGAAACAAACTAAGCATTATAATCACGTTGCTGGGATTTAAAACTCGTGTCCCATATTAAGTGTCCCAACAGTGCTCAAATAGTAGCCTATATCCTCATTGCGTGAACTTGAGCTGCTACGAATCCATGATAATGATGACTATGAATTGGAAGTTGGCCAACTTCTATATACCCATTGTTTTCTTCCATTTTCCATTGATTCAAACCATAAAACAAAGCCATGAACTGGGCAACCATTTCTCTATAAATGGCAGCCAAATTATGCATTTCTCGGTTGCTAAAATTTCACTGATAAGTGCATTAGAGAGTGTGAGTTGCTGAGCATTAAGGGAGTATAATCAGAGAAGTGAGGGATTCATTTAAGCTTCAAGAGGTATAATTTTTGACTTTTTGTTCTTAAATTTGAGTTTGTCAAATTCTTACTATTTTCAGCAATTCTCTGATAATTGATATAGAATAGCATGCCATTGTGTTGTCTGAGTTTGTTTGCATGTCTAGAAGCTTTGTAGTTGTTTTGGTTGCAGGTTTAACATCATATGTGATGAAGCTCTGCAGAAGTAGAGCCATAATTTTTGATTCTGCTCGAAGTGGCACGGCCGCGCCACTTTTATAGGATATGACCGCGCGGTCGCACCGGCTGCCAGTCATGAATACTGCTTTTGTGGTCTTGTGTTATTCTGAGCATGCTATAACAATTAGAATATGCATATAAATAACCTTAACATATGGACTGAGGTTGTTATGTATATAGTAAGCCATGATTAGTTTGTTTTAGTTTGGATATTTAAACAAGGCTTAAAGATTGGAAAACTAGAATTTGTGTACATGAAGTAATATACAGTCTGACCTTGTGAAAATGTGTATATAACCTAGATATATACGTAAATAAGTCTAACATAAGGCATAAGTTTTCTTTATGTATAATAAGTTTTGCTAGCATGGTTTTAAAGGATTTTCTAAAGGAAAACTTAAAGTTTTGAAAAATAAAGCATGAGGAACATTGTGCCTTTAAGTTCTGATCTTTCTAGCCTATGTAAATGACTTGAGTATGTGCACAAATGAGTATGAAAGAATGATTTATACTTATCTTGCATGCTTAAATAAGTTTTACTAATGGAGACTTAAAGTTTCAAAAACAAACTTGATAAACTATATACACTTTGAGTTAAGATTTGTGAGCATGCTTATGTGGTCTAACATATATATATGGGGATGTGATGTATAGTAAGTGAAGTAGCTTTGCATGCTTGGTGATTTAACATGAGATAAGAAACTTTGAAAACTAGTTTTGTCATCAACTACGTTATAAGTATTCTAGTATGTGACATCATGGATAGATGTGTCATGCATATGGACATGACTAACACAAATACCTAGCTAATCATATGCATTGTAAATAGTTGAGCATGGAAAATGACAAGTTTAAATGATGTAAAACTTCATGACTAGAAATACATGACTAATCTAATGTAGGCATGCATAGTTGAGATCTATTGACCACGTAACATGTGTACAACGGCTAAATGTAAGAGAATTTGTGAATTGAACACTTAAATTCTTGATCAAATAAAAATGGATAATGACCTATGTTAATGTTATGATGTAGGGTCAAACCTAGTTATTCATACACTAACATGTATGTTTTGCATGATTATTCATATATATGCAAGACGGGTGTACACTGACCTTCTGCAGGAGCAGCCATGTCTTGGTTTGCACTAGGAGCAGCGCGATCGCGCCACTCCTTAGTACAAACCAAGCGCGGCCGCGCCTCCCTGCAGTAGGATCAGTTTTCTGTTGTTGATCTGAGGGTTGATGCATGCCTATATTGTTACTTTAATCAGTAGTACCTGCCCAATACAGTATACATGTATTAATAAGCATGATAATGGAAGAATTCTATAACTACACCCTTAAGTCAAAATCAGAAACTAATTTTCGTGTTATGTGATGACATACGTATGAGATCATGAGACTAATAGAAGACTAGCAATATATGTTTAGTATTGTTGAATTACACTTGTGTATCATAATAAATTAAGATAGTAGGTGTACATGTTGAACTTGTAGGACTAATGTGATTATACATGAATATGATATTATAGTTCATTGGAGTGGTATTAAGCTTTACTTTGGTAAACTACGCGTAAGGCAAGTACTCAAACCCTACTCTTTATTGAGCATTACTTGAGCTTGGACTATTTTTGGTTGTACAAGTAAATAATTGAAGGCATGATTGTTATCCTATGACATAATGCTTCATAGATAGAATAGAGTTATTTATTCTTGAACTTGGATTCGAGTATTGAACTTATAATTGTTCGTATATGCATGTAAAGAGCGGTCTATGCCAATTGATTCGGGTAGACCTAAATCACAATTTGAATGCAAACTAATTGATTGGTGTGGAATCTTGTATTGATGAGATGAACAACCTTCTTTGAAGGGAAAACTATAATTGTCGGGAGACCGACGTGCGCACATGAGTATGATTAAATGTTATGCATGACATAGGGTACTTTAGGCTAATCATATGTTGTACTCGTTTTGTAGAATTATCAGCTTATTACTGTTAATTCTAGGAGAAGTTCATATTTCTTAGTGACTGCTCTACATTCATTACTTTGAAATCTTGAATTGATTAAGCATTGATTCTTATTGATATCTTTCTGTCCGTAGAGATTATTGTTGAGAACCATTGATATTTCTTGCTATCCTTGAACTATCATTATTGTTGTACCCTTGAGAAGCTAAAACTATATTGAGCACCCTTATTGCTATATTATTTGCTGGGCAAACTTGTTGCTCATTCTTTCTTTTCCTAAAAACATTTTAGTTATGGCAGAGCAAGGCAGACCCTCTGGCATTGATAAGGGCAAGGGCAAAACTATGGAGTATCTTCATATTTGTTTTTTTAGAAATATTATGATTATGTTAAGAAATCTTATATTATGTACTAGTTATGTCTAAACTATGGTTAATTATGGTTAAGGTATGTAAGAGATTCTTAAGTTACGAAACCTTGGGACATGAATGATTATATTAAATAAATGTAATCTATTCTATAATTTTTGTTGCATGGGATGTTTTTAGTCATTAGAATTATAGCACGTGACGAACCAAATTCGAGATATGAGTGGTCTGAATTTGGACGGATAACATTGATCAAAGGAAGGAATCAAACCTGTGATACCCTCAAATCCGAGTATCTTCCAACCCGACAGATGGTGCTACACGGTGTTACTGGTCACACATACATTCAATTGAAATACCTCAAAAGACTGAATATGTCTTCTATATATTACCTTATAATATTTCCCTTCCCAGGTTTTTTGTAACCATTACATATGTTCTTTGTCATAGTATCAAATAAATACAAAATTCATATTATGCTATTACAAACACAACTACTTGTCCGCCTTAGCCTTCCCTTTATCCTTACTGGATCCTTCGGTCCATTCATTTTGAGCTGCATTCATATGGTTCAAGCAAGGGTGAGCATAACTAGCTCAGAAAGTATAACAATTTCATTTGAGCAGTATATTTGAATCATATGAATATATATCTTCTATAACTGAATCAATAGTTATGAAGTACTATAGATAATTCAAAACAGCACTTCTCTTTTCTTTAAAATGTTTAATAATGAATAACATTTATTAACCCTTGATTTTTGTCCAAGACCTTGAGTATTTCATTCTTTCTTTAAAAGGGACAACCCAATACTAAGTCCGTAAGTCCGACATTTCTTACGAGCACGTCTAGGCGATCAACCTATAGTAATCTATGTTGTACAACACTACTTCATTAAACGAATCTACATTTACGTTTTGGCAACCTCACGTGCCAATCGATTGACGACAAAAAATTTGTTTAGTCACACTTAGTCTTTCTTTGAATCCATACCAAACAGTTGGCATAAGATAGCAACATCAATATTCTTTTGATACATTAACATGAAATCTACAAAATACATTAAATCTAACCGAAGGAATTAACTTAGACTTCTTTGTACAATAATTCAAGCTTAAGATACATAAATCAAACAGCTTGTCCAAAATAAACATAGATAAGGGTTTAGAACACTTTCCTTTAGCGTCTTCTATTGTTAATTCACTTCCCTTTTGAGTCTTTAAAGATTCTACATCACATAATTACATAGCATACCACATTAGGTCATAAACAATCATCAAGTATTGTTATTAACCTATCTTCTCCTTTCTTCTCAGACTCACTATCAATTTACTTAACTAACATTTGTTAGGTTAGTTAACGTTCATTATGACTTTATAACATATTGTTGTTATAAGTAGTCTTATTCATTCAATGCTTAAGTAATTACATTTGAAGTAAACTCAAACATTCTTTCAACGTGCATACGGTTTTCGTATTTTTAAACTTACTTTGTGTTTACGTTTTCGTAACCTTTCGTTGACTTTTAATCATTAAACTTAAGGTTTTAATCATCCTTTATGATGTTACTTTAAGTTTAATTAAGGTCATAATTTACCTTCAATCAACTTCCCCTTTCTTTATATTCATTTTCATTCTTCTCTGCCTTTTGTGTAGTATTAGCGCTGCGATGCCAGTTTCCTTCTTATATGTTATGCTGCCGCGTGACTCATCAGTGTCTAGGATCCGGGCATGACATTGCAGCGCCATGTTCATAGGCTTGGGTGGCGCTGGCCCTAAGCCTTTGAAATTTTTTTAAGTTTTTCAATTCAAATCCTTTCTGGGCTCGTAACTTAATCGTTATAAGTTGGAATTGGCTCGTTCAAAAGTCGTTATCTCACATATCTTGTATACTATAATTTCATTAGGACAACTTACATTTCCGGATCCATTAACATTAAATTCATTGTTTAAATTTCTTATTATGCGTTCGTTAAACGTTCGTGAACGTTCATAACTCGTTTCTTCGTTTTAAGCCGGAATTCAACCATTCTTGAGTCCACAACTCTTAAATACAAAGTTCTACGATACGCCATCAAAAACTAAGTTTTCTAAGTTAAACGGTGACTTTTGACTTTCATTCCGAGAATTTCACGATTTCGACGATTATCGTCTAATCTCGTAAATTTTGCCCGAACTTCGTTACTTGAGGTTTTTACTCCGTTTAAAATGAATTCATTCCATTATCCATACATCCATCATACTAAATAAACATATATCATTTAATCCTACATATGATGTTTTTAAACTTGTCCATCAACAACATAAGATAAATTTTCATGTTTTCTTCATTAGTTCATATTTCTATGATTATGATTCCACTTGTAACATGGTTTAATAATGTTTAAGTCCACTAATAGCCATCCTTGATACTCATTATGATACACGCTCCACCAATTTCATTTCTTGTAACGATCGAGAAAATCGGATTGTTTGTAAAATAATTTTATTTGATTAAATAATGAATAAAATTATAATATATGTTATTATAATGAGTATGCAAGATGGAGGTTGTTTTATAACCTAAATGTGGTTTAATGTCGTAGTATTCTGGCTACGTGGTAGAATTAAGTTGATTGAATTTTCAAGACGAAAATAAAAGCTTTCCAAGAAATTTTTTGAAAAACACTATTCATTCATTTATGCTCGGGAATTATTTTTGAACTTCCGGAAAATAAGTAATGATAGAATAATAAGGAAGGATGGATTATGTAATAATAATTCAGTTATGACAAACACAGTTTTGCGCCTGCGTACTAAGTTTGAGAATGTTAAGGAAAGTAAAGATTGAATGAATGATGATCGTATAATAAGAAAGTATTATACGAAGCAATGAATACGAGTATAATACGAAGTATTGTACTAGTATATACCAAAGATGACATAACGTATATGACGAACGATTATATGAATTAGTATACGAAAAGAATACGAAGATTATACGTTAAAAGCCTTAAGCTAATAATAATGGACTTATAGGATTTGTGTAGGAATTTGGCAAGCCCAAGTGCAATCTTATTAAGGCCCAAAGATTAATAATGCAAGCCCAATGTTAGGCCCAAAGTAATTTAACTTATGCCCAAACCAAGAACCGGACCCGTGGATCGAACTGATGGGTCACCGGGTGAGAAAAACCCATGGGGCAACCCATGTGGGCCCCATAGGTGAGTCATGGTTGGCCACTTAGTAGCCAAGCAAAGGATAAGTGTGACACCCCCAAATTCAGACCACACTTGTCTCAAATTTGGTTGTCACGTACTATGTCTAAAATCATCACAGTGGAATAATAGAATAATTTACATTGTCATAATATAATTATTCTTGACCCAATGGTTCGTAACTTAAACATCTATTACAATACCTTAAACGTAATTAAACACCGTTTAGACATAACTAATACAACTTAAACCAAGCATAGCTTATTATAAATAATTTATTCTACAACCAATAATAATACATTCTAGCATTAAGGAATATCTACTCCAAAGTCTTCTCTTTACCCTTGTCCTTGCCAGACGGCTCACCACGTTCTGCCTTAACTGAAATATTTTTAGGGAAAATAAGGATGAGCAACAAATTTGCCCAGCAAGTAATATAGCAATAGGGGTACTCAATGTAGTTTTGTATTTCTCAAGGTACAATAATAAGGATAGTTCAAGATAACAAGAGGTATCAATGATTATCACAATAGTCGCTACTGATAGAAAAAATCAATAATATTCAATGATTATTCAATTCAAGATTTCAAAATAATGAATACTGAGCAGTCACTAAGGACTAAGAACTTCTCCTAGAATTCATGTGACAACCCGAGAATTTAGAGAATTTTTTAAATTTTTATTTATTGATTTAAGGTTCAAAATAAGAACCTAGACAGAAAATAAGTGTATGCGTGTGATATTTTTAAGATGGAATTTTGAGGATTTCAAAATTCTATGAATAATTTAGGTGAATTATTCAGGATTAAGAAATACGTAAATATGTTCTGTGGTTAAGGGTCAAGGGTTGACCAGATAATTGATATCTGTAACAAACCCTAAGTATATATTAAGAATGTCAGCGTTCGGTTAGAAAACCCTAGCGATTAATAAGAAAACCCTAGAAACCGGTTTTAGAAACCCTAATTTCAGTTCTGGGAATCCAAAACCCTAATTCGGTGCATGAAACCCTAATTTGGGAATTTAAATGATTATTATATTGCATAAGTGTTATTTATTATAATATTAATTAGGGAAAAACTTAATTAATTAGCAAACCCTAATGTCACATTTTGAAAACTCTAATTACAGATTTGACACCCTAATTTATAAATAGGGAAAAACCTAGGTGTTAATTAAATAGTTTTAGTGTTAATTAGGATATATTAATCTTAATTTTCAAGTTATAGTAATTAGAAAACTTTAATCTAATTTCTATTTTAGAAAAATTAATTTTCTATTAGAAACCCTAATTTTGGGTTGTAAACCCTAATCCGTGATATTGACCCTAATTGCGTAGTTAACTATTATAATTAAGAAATACTAATCCTAATTAGCAAGATTTAATTAGTGATTAAGAAATTTTAATATAATTAGAAAATTCTAATTATAATTTAGATATATTAATTTTTTATTTTTGAAAAACCGAAATTGGAAATGTTAGAAACTATATTGCAAAACCTAAGGGTTTCAAACCCTAAACCCTAAGGGTTTGGACCATTTACACAAATGCCATTAATTTAGTAAGCTAAAAGACATTTGTACCCTTATTGCATAATGGAAGGTTTCTTGCAAATCTAAACCTAAGTTGGTTGTTCACCAACCCTAAGCCATAGCTTTTGACTAATATCAACAACTCAGCCCAATCATATCAGCCACATACATTACTTACAAGAATTTTATAGATTAAAAGAAAGAGAAATGGCTACTTACATTTTACATTTTTCCCAAGTCCCTTCTCTCTCTAAACTTTCGAAATCTAGAGTGAGAGAGAGTTAAATGTTGAGCCATGATCAAGTATTAGCAAGCCAAGAACAAGATCAAAGATCAGAAATCAAAAATCAAGCTAGAAATGGTAAGAACCCTAATTTTTGAAATCTCTTGATTTTATGTTAGATGTTGTAATTGGTGGATTAGATATGTGTAATAAGGTATTTTTGAGGATCTGGGTTGTTGGATCATGGATCCATAACATCCAAGTGCACGAAGTGGAAAAATTTTCAAATCTGGAAAAGTTGAAAGATAAGGCATGACAGTCAAATGTCAGGGCCTCTAGATCTTTATGTGTTTGATATTTTGTGTGTTTTATGCTTTAGATCTGTTCTATGCCATGTGGTCTACGATCTGAAATTGAAAACAGGGTCATAGCATGTCTGGATTTCGTTTTATAGGTGGTCAAAAGGCGTTGATCGAGGACGATTTCTGGAAATCTGGGCAAACCCAGAAACACAGAACGCCTGACAACATTTTTGCAGGCGTTGATCTTGCTTGTGTTTTATGCTTTTGGTTGTGTTGTTGGTTGGATGTTGGAGATTGGTACATGAACTACTAATCTATGCCTTTATATCACTCAGATCAGTAATTGGATCGTAGATATTTATGGTCAAACTATGTTGACCGATCAGCCTTAAGAACCTTCTGGAAAACCCAGAAAATTCAAGACCCGGTTCATGAACACTACTTTGACCAGCTTTAATTGTTCATATGTTAGGTTTTAAGATGGATCTAAAGTTATGATATTACACCTAGACACCTCGACTACACCTGTGAATTCATATATCACACAAATCATTCCTGGAATCAAAGATATAAGGCTACCAAGTAGGCACCTTCGCACTGTTTGAGTTTCTGGAAAACCCAGAAACTCAAGAACAGCTCTGACATGTTTTTCTGATGGTTAGATCTTGCTGTGATCATGTATTTTGGCTATGAACTCGATTGATAATGGTACTATTACACATATACTACTATAATAACACATAATCTGACCAGAAAATCTAAACATTCACAATCTGGAACCGGTCAAACTTCATACCCTGTTAACAGTGCTTGAAGATCTGGGCTTGGCCCAAGAACACCAAGAACACCTATAGCGACGGGTCTGTCGCTATAGGGCCTTTTAACGACAGTTTAATTATTATTTATTTTCTGATTTTTTGGAAATTATTTAAAAATAAAAAAAAATAGTTTTTAATTATTAAAAATACAAAATAAATTCCGAAAAATTATTTTAAATTCTAAAAAATAGTTTTTAATTACTTTAAGTATATTTCATAAATATTTAATATTTTTGTAATATAAATGGTATTTAATTTATTTAATTACAAAATTAAATAAATTATTTAAAAATGGTTTTAATTCATGAAAAATTATATTATGGTATTAGAAAATATTTTAAGTGACTTTCAATATTTTGTGATGAAATTTATTAATAAATTATTATTATTGGTAATTAATTTATTTAATAAATATATTAAATAAATTAAGGAAAAATAGAATAAATGATTTAAAAATCATATGAAAATGATTTAAGTGTTAGAAAAATATTTTTAAGTTATAGAATATAACTTTTGATATTTTGTCATGAAAATATTAATATTTTAATATTAAAAGAAATTATTTTATAATGGATTTAAGTGTTTAAAAATCATATAAATATGATTTTAAGGTATTAAAAATACTTTGTAATATTATAAATATATTATAATATTATGACATGTATTTCATTAATATTTGATAATAAATAAATATTAATGATAAAAAAAATTATGTGGTATTTAATTCATTTAAATACGTTTTAATGATTGAAAATTTATGATAAATGATAATAATTATGTGCAAATTATTATGAGACTTAGAAAAATATTTTTGACTGATATTAAAATTATCTGAGATAATTGTTAAGTGTTAGGCAGAGTTTAATTGAACTTAAACTCGATAAAAGTCTGACTAGACCGTCGGGACTTTAGAATTTTGTCGGAATCAAGATAGACTGTAATAGTTTGACTTGATACCGAGTCTTATGTGTGTTATAGACTGATAGGGTTATGTGTTATGTGTTTAGGTTATTCTATGTTTATATATATAGTAATATTATACTGTGATGATATTATTCTAATATTGGAGATCTATATTATTAATATTAGGTCTTTGGATAAGGCGATATAAATTGTGTAGGGGTAATCAACGGTTCAGGCAAGTTTGTTTTACTTAACTCTACTAAGAGTGTTTCATTCGGATATGCTTATGGTTAATCATTGCTGATTGTCATGTATAATTTGTACTCTGTACATATTGCATGTATAAGTCAGGTATGAAAGGCTGATCACCTTCATTACCAGTTGGTTTCAGATATATTGGTTCATGTATAATACTTGTTCAGTCATAAATTTGTTCCTGCTAGTTCACAATTATATTGTTGAATTATAGCCAGCTTGTTATTCAGACTCTTTCAATCATGATATATCGTTATATTGTTGAAATTAAACTTGCTGGGCAATCCTTATGCTCACCCTTGCTATATCATGATAAAACATTGCAGATTAATGCGAATGCATCGGATACAAGGAAAGGTTAAAGACAGTTCCAGCGTTAGGATATGTGTGCAGCTAAATTGTATAAGTACTGTATGTTAATAATGTTATATGTTAGAAAAGTTATGAAATGTGTATTAAGTTAAGGTTACTCGACCTTGGAGAATAGTAAGAATATGTATTGTATAAACAATTTATGTTTATATCTTCCGCAAATATAGTAATAATGATAGAATGATCGACCCGGATCCGAGGTGATTTAAGACCTGGATTCGGGGCCCTCACAATTCACAGTAATTAATTTATAATACCATAAAACGAGTACAACAGGTGATCAGCTTAAAGTACCCTATGTCAATACATTACATTTAGTCTTTCTCGAGTGTGCACATCAGTTTCCTGATAATATATAATTCCCCTACCAAGAGGGTTGTTCATATCAGTTATAAGAGTCCGCACCAAGTAAATTTGGTTTAGATAGCTTTCGAACAATATCAATAGTCCAACCGAAATAATGGCTTAGACAGTTTTCTTTCATAATATATATATGAACAATGATCGTTCGAAATCAAGGTTTATAAATAATTTCATTTCTAGACTACGAAGTATTATACTTTCAAAGTTCTACTTGTACGATCAATAATTGCACAAGTTCAAGTAATGCTCGATAAAGAGTAAGGTTCGAATACTTGCCTCAAGCGTAGTTTACCAAATATAGCTTATCAACACCATTTCGAATCCTAACATAATATAGTTACGCGTATAAGATTTTCATTAGTTACATATGCTCACATAAGTATGTTCAAACGTACACATAAACATCTAACTTAGTTGTATAATCTATATATATCCTACATTTTCAAAGCACAAAATCAGATTGTATGACACCATAAAGTCAAACAACACATTTTCAAGTCCTTGCTTTATAGTTTGCAAATACCGTTTTGAACTTCATTCTTGAAAGTTATTATTTCTCATTAATCATCTAACTCTATCACTTAGCATGTTTCTTAACTCATTGGATAGTATACTAGTCACATAACACAAGTTAACGTAACCATATAAGCATACTTTGATCATCAGATTACAAACAAAATCTAGACTTGACTGCAGGATGGCGCAGCTGCGCCCTGTCTAGGCTTAGGGACAACGTAATACGTTGTCCTCTAGCCTAGCTAGAGTTGAGCTTCTGCTCTCCTGGTTTTAGTCCAACTCTAACATACCAATACACTTATACTTTAACATACATACATGCTAGAAGTTCTCACATAGCATATGACCATTTTTGAGTTCATTGTCACAAGTTTTAGCTTACAATTTACATGGTATTAAGGCATAGAAAAGTCATGTGGTTACCATGCTTTATAACTTGGCTATATATCCACATAGTGATCACATAATCTGTCAATACATATGTTCATAGTGTTCATATCATAAATTCATATTTAGCATCGTTTAGTATTTTGAAACATGCTTTAAACTCATGTTTGATTTAGTCATCATTATGTCCAACACATACGAATCATGTTTGGAGCTATAATAAACATAAACATGACATCTTAAATCTTTAAAACCTAAGTACTCATATTTAATGCAACTTAATTTTGAACATGTTCAAGGTTGCCTTTTAAATCACTTTAACTTGAATGATGCAACATAACACATAAAAGACAACTTTAAAACTCTTATCATATGTAATTAAGTCATGTTAACATCTTTTTAAAATCAGAACCTACATCATGTAGCATTCATATACATTAGCTTTGTTATACTAAGCTTTTCTTAAAAACTTTTCTAACACAAGGTCTAACAAGTTTGATCATGAACAAAGACACTATAAACACTAGATCATGCACATTTATATTTGAAATCAATCATGTGTATAAACCACTAAGTTTTGAACTTATAGATCATAAGTTTCAACAAAGTTTGCTTTTAAAACTTTAAGTTCTTGTTATTAATCTCTCACTGAATCAAGTTGAGCACTTCGTACTACATAAGAAAGCTCTATATATATCATGCTATACTTCTTTTTAGGTACTTATATAAGCTATAATACTAATATAGCAACACATAGCATAATAGAAACCAGGAACTGGTTCTGGGTTACGGCGCAGCTGCGCTGAACCCTAGTATAAATTAGGCGTAGCTGCGTCCTGCCTGGACCAGAAGCAGTAACTTGCTCTGTTCTGTAGAGTATCAACCAACTTCGATTTCTCTTGATTCAAACATGTTCAAATCATCATTAAAGGTTCCATATAAGTACACATACTTCCTAAACACATGATAGCATGCTAATTCATATCAATTGACATTGAATTTTAAGTAATTTCAAGAATTAAACAAAACCCAATTAAGTACAAAAGTTAAGATTTTTATACCTCTTAGAGCTTAGAACAACAACCACTCAAACTCAAGTTATCAGTGTTTCAATAGACAAACAAAAGCAACGAAAAACTAAAAATAGACCTGCTATTTATAGAGAATTGATGGACTGGGCATTGACTTTACGCTGAAGTTGGAATCCATGGTTTATTGGAAGGAAACAATGGTTAATTTAGAGTTGGCCAACCACCAATTGCCTAGCCATCATCACTACACATTTTAGCCTTTTTGGTTTGCTGAGTTTTACGCAATGGAGAAGTAGTCCACTGTTCATATACTAGGAGGGTCACTCATTTTGGGACAAAAATCAATTCTCAACAACTAGAGCTTAGTTTAGCTACTTTAATTCCCAAAATATAATTTTAATGTACAATTGTTACCATATTAGGAAAATTAGGGATTATTTATGTACTCATATCATATAATCCATGTACATTAAATACACACAATAAAATAACGCCGTTGGGTATTATTGTCCGGGTATCTCCCATAATTATTTTTACTACTCTCCTAACCACATTATAATATTATTTAATATTAATGTTTATATAAACATTTAATTCCTTTCCAAATTTCTAGAATACACAACTATTTTAATTATTTATGTATTACAATTACATACGATTTCATTGTACTACTTGGTACCTCATGTCATTAAAATGTACTCCTATCATATGATTTTATTAATGTCACACATATCACAAAAGTGTTCGATTTCATTTCTATAGTAGAAAACTAATTTTCTTAGACTGATCACTAGCGTAGCAGCGCCAGTTTGTACTGCTGGGAGGGCGCAGCTACGCCGGTCCCGGGTAGTGCCAAACTGGTTTAGCTCCCAGCTAGTTCCGACCTCTACTACCACACTAGTTTTACATGACATGAATTAATTTCCGTATTGGTGATATTACTAGTTAGAAACTTATTCATTCCATATACGGAATCACATAATTATACGTAATTAATCTTCCTAGTTCTCTTTTAATTCACTTAGTGAATTTCCTCATTTCACATTATGCCACACAAGGCACTTCATAAATTCTCATCACAATTCCACACTTAGTTCGTATAATCCAATTCGAATTAATTTAATTATTCATTTCACATCACATTAATATTTATATTCTAATAAATATTCATTCTCTTATATTAAAATAATTATTAAATCATGAATTTCTCAGTTCTTACAATAAGTGTTGTGGTGTGCAAGTAATGAATGGTAAGGAGCTGGAAAGTATAGAGGTAGGATGTCATTATTACCATTATGCCCTCACCTTGGAAATCCTTTAAATAAAGAGCTAGGATTGTTCATTTGTGCTTTGTTCATTTCACCAACATCTTAGAGTTTATATTATTGAGAGAAAAGTAAGAAGAGTCTTGCTATATCAAGAAGAAAATAAGAAGAACCAAGTTAAGGACACAAAGGTAAGGAATCCTAAACCACTAATCTTCATCTTTTCATTTTTAGTTTGATAGAGAAGTGATTATTGGTGGAGCATGTTTCATAAGGAGGAACAAGGATGGCTATTAGATGACTTAAACCTTAATAAACCATGTTACAAGTGAATCATAATCATAGAAGTAATGAACTAATGAAGAACATTTGAAGAGTTATCATTTTGTTGTTGAAATATGTTTGGTAAGGATGATAGATATATGGAATGAATCCATTTTTGAACGGTGTAAAAATATCAAGTAACGAAGTTATGACAAAATTTACGAGATTAGACGATAATAGTCGAAATCGTGAAATTCTCGGAATGAAAGTCAAAAGTCACCGTTTAACTCAAAAACCTTGGTTTTCAATGGAGAATAGTATAACTTTGCATTTTAGAGTTGCGGACTCGAAAATGGTCGAATTCCGACTTAGAACGAAGAAACGAGCTTTGAACGTTCACGAACGTTTAACGAACGCTCAATAAAGAACTTAATAGGTGAATTTCGTGTTTAAGGATTTGAAAATGTAAGATTTTCTAATGAAATCATAGTACACGTGATATGTGAGCTAACGCCTTTTGAACGAGCCAATTCTGACTTACAATGAGTAAGTTATTAGCCCAAAAAAGTTGCAGAAGAAAAGAACTGTGAAAATTTTCTGAGGCACAGGGCCGACGCCACAGCGCGGCCCAAGGGTATAAAGCTGGTGCTGCAACGCTAGACCAAACCCTCAGCCATTACGAAGTGTTACTGCAGCGCGGCTAGTAGTGTAGAGAGTGGCGCCGCAGCACCGAACCTGAGATCCAGGTACTGTGAACTCGCGCCACAACGCGAGCTTTATAATGGAAGCTGGCGCTGCAGCGCCATTACTATAAAAGAAACAGTAATGAATGGAAATTAATGTAATGTATATAGAAGTTGATTGAAGATAAATTATAACTTTAATTAACTCAAAGTAAAATCATTAAGGATGATTATAACCTTAAGAATTACTACTAAAGGTTGACAAAAGATTATGAGAATGTAAACACAAGGTAATACGATAAATCGTAACGAACGTTAACTAATCTAATGAATTATTAGATTGAGAAGAAGGGTAAGATAGATTAGTGCTCATACATGATTATTTATGACCTAATGTGTTATGTTATGTGATCATGTATTGTTGAATCCTTAAAGACTCAAAAGGAAAGGGTATTAATTATAGAAGACGCTGAAGGCAAGTGTTCTAAACCCTTGTATATTTTTCTTCTAGACAAGCTTTATGATTCATGTATCCTACGTATGAATTGATGTATAACGAAGTCAAAGCCAATTCTTTCGGCTAGACTTAATGTGTTTTGTGGATTTCCTTATAATTTATCAAAATATTATCAATGTTGCTATCTTTTACCAACTGTTTTGGTTTGGATTTCAAAGAAAGATTAAGTATGAATAAACAAATGTTTTTGTCATCAAACGACATGCACGTGAGGTTGCCAAAACTTAAACGTAGATACGTTTAAAGAAGTAGTGTTGTATAACATAGAGTACTATAGGCTGATCACCTAGACATTCACATAAGAAATGTTGGACTTACGGACTTGGTGACGGGTTGTCCTTTTTAAAGAAAGAATGAAATGCTCAAGGTCTTTGACGAAAAGTTACGTTTAACAAATGTTGTTCATCGTGAAACGTTTTAAAGAAAAGAGACGTGCTATTTTGAATTATCTATAGTACTTCATAACTATTGATTCAGTTATAGAAGATATACGATTCATATGATTCAAACCTACTACTTAAATAAAATTGTTATACTTGCTGAGCATGTTATGCTCACTCTTGCTTGAACCATATGAATGCAGCTAAGACCGAAACAATTGAAGGATCCAATAAGGATAAAGGGAAGGCTAAGGCAGACAAATAAGCTATCTTTGTAATAGTATAGTATGAATGTTGTAATTATTAGATATTATGACAAAGAATACATGTAATAGTTATAAATAATTTGGGAAGGGAAATATTGTTTTGGAATATATAGAAGACATATTCACTCTTTTGAGGTATTTCAATTGAATGTGTGTATCAATTGTAGCACCGTATAGTACCATCTGTCAGGTTGGAAGATACCCAGATTTGGGGGCATCACAGGTTGGTATCAGAGCTGTAGGTTATAAAACTTAAGGGAGAGGGGGAAAGAACCTTAAGCTATAACCTTAAGAAGAGTTAAAGAAGTAAAAGGGGAAGTTAACCCTAAAAATGAATTAAATATGATATGTGTTTTTATTATTCTAATGATGTGTACTAATCAAAATAATTTATTTTGTTGTAGATGTCAGGAGTTAACGTGATATATAGAGATATGCACGTGGTTAGTGAGGAGTCAGTAAACCAAGTAGAGATTCTACTAACCCCTTTAGCTGAGTTACTAGAGGTGGTGGTGGTGGAGTCTGATGGCATGTCGGAGGAAGAGGTGGAGGTGGTGTCATTTAATATGATAGCACCTGTGACGCCCTCAAATCCGGGTTACCTAACCTCTGAGTTTGGTGCTCACGATCCATACTATAATAACATCTAACTTCCCATTTAAATATGAATAAAAATTTACACCACATTAACTGATATAGTTAATACATTCATCCCAGGTGATCTAACCTTTATATCACAAACATACCATTTAGATATACAAAAAGGGTTTACAAACATAACATAATAATAATGTTATTCATAACTATTCCAGCATAACACATTTTCCCTTGTTCTTCATAGCATCTCCTGCCACTTCTTCCCTAGCTGAAATGTTTTATTTATCAAGGGTGAGCAACAAATTTGTCCCGAAAGTTAAGATATACAATGAATGTATAAGAATCAGAACAACGGACTATCTAATTTGATAGAATAACTCCAAAGTTCGGGGAACTTTGAAATAGCGGAACAATTTATTCTTCTCTAACCAATCTTCTCGCATCCAATGCAACTCAGTAATGAAAGAATACAATGCTTTCAAAGTTTCTATGACACTCTATTAAATAATTTATGAATCCAATTTACTGGATTGAAGGATAATGAATACAGTTTACTGGATTGAAAAGTAGTTTACTGAATTGAAAATATGTTGAATCCAACTTGCTAGATTGCAATCTAGTTACTGAATTTGGAATCTAGTTTGCTAGATTGCAGTTTGGTAAGCTGAATTGGCTATCTAGATGCTGGATTTGGAATCCAGTCTGCTGGATTGGCAATTTGGTTGCTGGATTAGTATTTGACTTATTAGATGTTAAAGAATAACTTATGAAATAAAAATGTAAGTGTTAAATCATAATGTATATGATATAGTGATTAAAGAATTATCAAAGGATGATGATAATGCTAATGTTGTAAGGTGTTATCTAATATTTAATTATGTAATTAAGTGTTAGATAATTGATTGATAAAATAGTTGTATTATGATACAAAGTATGATATGCTGATTAAAAGACCAATCTTATTAATGATGGGTCTTACAAAAGAAGTTAACTTAAATTGCGTAGCAGTAGTCAGCGAATCAGGCAAGTTTCCTAACTCAACCTTGAGTTACATCTGTTTAAATACGATGGTGGTTAATTATTGTTGATTAGACCACGTCCAATCAAATTGCCAATCCAGCAGACTGGATTCCAAATCATTGAGTTACTTCTGTTTCGCAGTTAGTGCATGTTTATTAATTCAAACTGAATTAATGATTTTGAGAATATACTTAAAGAATAGTTTTTATTGGATAATCACATCCGTAGAAGCTATTAGTGATTGGAAATAGTATAGATAATTCATGTTTATTGTTGAATCGTGTTGAGAAATGTCTTAGCTAATTGTTCTGGCTAGACGAATATTTGTTAGAACTTGATAGGTTCGAGAAGAGAAGAGAAGAAAATTTAATTATTATTGATAGATCGATGCCAACTGTTTTGGCTAGATCGAGAAAGAAAACTTGATAGGTTTGAGAAGAGAAGCGATTAGATAAAAAAAATTTTGCGAAAGACTTATATAGTTTAATGACATGGTATGTCGATTAGGTTATGAATTATGTTATAAGTGAAGGTTACTCGACCTTGTGGATTAATGTGCAAAGTTTAATGTATAAAGAATTTATGTTTATATCTTCCGTAAATAGTTATAGAATTATTATACCAGATCTGTGGTGATTAGTACCCAGATTTGGGGATTTTACAGCACCTGTAGAAGAGATGATTCCGGGAGAGTCAATGAAGGCGTTATTCATGACGGTATTGGATAGAAATATCCAGTTGGGGAAATAGGTGAAGGAGTTAACGGAGGAGATCCATAAAATCTTGTCAAACAAGAAAGACATAGAAATAATGTGGGAGGAAGAGCACGATGAGAAGGTTTTGGCGAAGGACAAGGTTCACGAGCTGAAACATGAGGTCTTTGAGCTCAGGCAGGCGCTAAAGGCTAAGAAGCAAAAGATTAGTAGAATGTCCTATATATATAGGAGTTCTCATGCGGATTTTCAGCGAAAAGTGGCTGGGTATCCTGTGGAGGTAGGGCAGACTCGGCATACTATCAGTCGAGATGTGATTGCCAATCTTGCCAATGTGGATTATGAGAGTGCCATAAGGCAAATGTAATCTAGATAGTAACTAGAGTAGAGTTATATATATAAATATGTTGTATCTAGTAGTGACGTAAAACCTTCTTTTGTATATCAAAGATTAGTCTTTCGTAAATCCTAATTTTTGGAAAGCAATGGCGGGAAAGTAATGTAATCAGCTAAGGCTGTGTAATGACAAATGATGTAGTATTATACTACAAGAAAGAAACATATCAATATAAGTTTTTATTGAACATGTTGTGCAATGAGGTTGGGTTATTGTTTAATAATGAATAATAACTAATTAACAAGAAGAAAGTAATAATGAAGTGTTATTGATGTTAACAGAAAGATGTCGCCAAGAAGAAAACAACGAAATTAAGAAGCTAATGTGAATCAACCGGAAGGGGGACCGGTTAATCTGATGTAAGGGTTCGTTAATTTATTAATGGCTGCTTTTAATAGAAATGGGGTGAATATACCAGTAAATCCTGCGGTAGTACGGGCTACTACGTTTAAGGATTTTAAAAGTGTAGGTCTGCCGGAGTTCAAAGGACCTACGGACCTTATAGAAGCCCAGACTTGGGTAAAAGAAATTGAGAAGGCATTTGTTATTGCAAATATTGAAGAGGGGCAAAAGGTTGCTTTTGCTACCTACATGATGAAAGGAGAGGCCAACTTCTGGTGGGAGGTAAACCAAGCTAGGGCTGGAATAGAGAATTTAATGTGGACACGGTTCAAGGAGTTTTTTTTCGAGAACTACTTTTCCACGAGTATGCAAGGGAGGATGGAGATGAGGTTTCTAGAGTTAAAATAAGGGGAAATGACAATTCCCCAATATGCTGCCAAGTTTAATGAACTGGCAAGGTTTTCTCCGCATCAGGTGGATACAGAGGTGAGGAAGGCGAGAAGGTTTGAGCAGGGCTTGAAACTGTGACAACCCAAATTTTCATAAGTTACTAAAATAAGAATTTAAAAATTAAAATTCTTATTATGAGGTGTATATATTTTGAATTATGTGATTTGGTTTAAAGAGAATTATATATTCATATGTTGGAGAATGTGAGATTTAATAGTTAATTAAACTATTAAAAAAATTAAGTAATATTAGTTAATTTAATTAAGTTGAAATTATGTTATGAGATAATATAATTTTAATTGTTATGCCTTGTGGGCAATGGATATTATTATGAGTTAAGTTTCATAAATAGTATGAATAATTCGCTTAATTAAAATAGTGAATTAATACAAGTATAATTGATTTAATAAAGTGAGAAGGTAATATATTGTATGAAAATATAAATGTTAGTATAATGCGAGTAAAATATTTATTAAGTACATTAAATATTTTAGTTGGAAACTTTATGGAATAAAATAAATATTTATGGTATTAAATAAATATTTGATGAAAATTGTTATGGGATAATTTATTTAAGTGTGATAAAATAGCTGAGATTAATACGTATTTTATTACGCGAGTATAATGGTGATATTCTAATTTAATTAAATAAATAAATTAGAAGAGTGAGAATTTGTTAGATAATATTATGATTATAATGGTTGAATAGAAATTATAATTTTACTAATAAGGTTAATTTTATTTCTTAAGGAATTAAAGGTACATAATCTAGTTTATATTTCTAGTTTATGTGTTCTTGAGTTTCTTTTAAAATTGGGATTTTGGTTAATGAATTTGTGGGTTATGATGTTATATATGTTATTAGATTTTGTAATTTCATAATGCTCATCGAAAAATGATTTTTCAGAAATCAAATTCATGTATTTATGCTAAAGAAGAGGAATTTGGGTTTTGATGGTAATGCGTATTTTGGTGTACTTTGAGACTAAAATTGATGATGAATTCGTGATTGAAACTTTAAATTGATGGATGATTTTTGTTCTCCTCTATAAAATGAAAATAGCGCAACTTGAACGGATCGAATCGGTTAAGAAACGAATTCATGATGAATGAATACACTTAGCATGTTAAAAATATGAAAAATTAGTATAAACCAATTAGAATTAGTATAAATCAAGTCTCACATCGACTAAATTGAGTACTTTATCCCTTTGCTAAACCTATAAATAGAAGTGCTTGACCCTTTGTTTCATTCACCAACAATAATGCCTCCAATTTTGAGAAAGGCTTTGTTGTGGGAGGACTTTTTATAAAGACCTCCTTAGTTAAATTTTGGCGTGGAAGTGCGTAGTCAGTTTGTGCAACTCGTATTTTTGAGTATTTTTCTTATTTAATTTTTGGTAATGTTATTATTTTAAATATTGTATTTAGTTTGTTAGTTAAAGTTTTAATTTTGGAAGTTTAGTTAGTTTTGTTAGTAAACTAGTTAGTTTACTATGTTTATTTTGGCTTGAAATTAATTATGTAAATGAGTTATAATGATTATATTTAGAGATAGTCAGCCGAGACCTTAGACGAGTTTGACTATGTTAAATAAAACTTATTTGTAAAGAAAGTTGGGTTGGAACGAGTCGAAGCGAGTTTTGAATGACAAAACGAGAAGTCCGAAAAACTAGTGGACTGCTGATCCAAAAATGAAAATTCAGGGTTAGCTAGATTGTTTAGAAAATTCTAAGCTTTTGGTATGTTATATTACACTGAATAAGCTTTCCATAGACTCTAGAACGGACTAATTCCGACTTCAGAGCAAAGAGGTATGACCATTCAAAGTAGTCGAGTCAAAACTGTCTAACCAACTTGGGGCAATCACCTTGAACTAATTTTCTAGAATTCTGTGTTTAGAATTTGGAAACGGTCAAAGAATAAAAGTTGTAGTCCCGGAAGTTAGCTTCGCGTGGGCTAAAGAATTGCTCAAAAATGTTTTGAAACGGAAACGTTATGACTGTTTTAGCGAGAGTGGGTAAAGCTGGGAAAGAATGAAAAATAGTTTTGAACGCCCCTTTTTGAACTCTATTTTGGACTGTCTATCTTATCCGAAATGGGTGTCCAATAACTTTTAAAAATAGGTTAATATGATGTTTAAAGCATATCCAAAGTTGGATATCATCGGACTTATGAGATATAGAGTAAAGTTTACATTACAATTACTATGTGTTGCTATGTGACTAATAGTTGATGTGTATGATTATATAATTGTGTAGGGCACGTGAAGTGCAGATAACTGTAAGCTGTTAAACTGTTATTGGTAAACAATGATCAAGGCAAGTCTTTCAGTTCCTATTTGCTATGTGAATTTGATGATGAACTGTTTGAAATCTTTATACTTGTCATATGAACTACAACATGTATGTTATGTTAGTCCAATGTTTATGAGATGTATATCGAGCATGTTATTATGTGCTATGTGATACATGAAAACTGTTAGATTTTATTGGGCTGTCAAGCTCAACCTTGCAAATAACCATTTTTGGAAGTTAAAGATTTAAGTTAAAGTTATGTGCTACTTGAAATATATGAATCAGATGTGATACTTGAAGATTTATATACTTTGGCTGTGTTATTAATATTTGAACCATGTTTAAGGTTCCAAATAATATATTAATGTTGAATTGTAATATCGTTTTGCTATTGTTGATCGATTTCGCAATCAATGAATACGTGCAAGTATACACGGTCAACAAGTAATAAAGTGATAAGAAAAGTATCGTTCCCACGAGAAATTATTTAATAAAAATCACCAAGTACTAATTCTTAACCAAATCAATTTTATTTAAACAACCATAAATTATGATTTTTCTAATTAAGAAAACTAAATTAATCAATTAAATCTAGATTACTCTAAAAAAACTAAATTGCTTTATGACTAAATTCAGATAAATAAAGATTAAGACTTCAATATCCCCAATTATGAACTATAAATCAATTATCCAACTATCCCAATTATTATGCCTACTGAATTGTTAACAGAAATTCTCAAATGCCAAAAGTCCTTTTCCAAGTGATCAATTGCCTTCTATTTAATCCAGATTAATCTTGCTATATTCCTATGCAAAACAATTGAATTAAACTCGTTACAAACCCAATTCCTTATGCGTTACATATGGTGAAGAGATATTTCCATTCTATTAACAAACCTAATTATTCACTGTGCAAATAACTAAGTCACATGTCATCATGCCCAGTTCTAACCCTAGAATTTCTCTTCCGATTCCTTCTAGAGTAACAAGGTAATTACTGATCAGATAATTAATCAATAAGCTCAAGACAAGATAAACAATTCACTTTGACATAAATAATTGGAATAAATCGAATAACTAATTCATAGACATAAAAGGTTCAATTGAAATCTCAATAAAAGAGTTAGTTCATAATTAATGAATTGAAACTAAGAATCCACAACTGAATAGACATTAAAAGATAAAAGTATGATAAGAGAAGAGAATAGAATCTGTTGTCAGCAAATCTGATGCTCCCCTCTTGCTCCTGCTCTTGATCTTCAATGATCTCCAAGTTGCTTCAATCTCTAATGGCTAATTAAGAACTAGGGTTTAGATTCTAATCTAATAGAGTGTTTTATCTAGTCTAATCTATGTAATCCCCCTCTATTTTATGTCTTACATCATGTATTTATAGGTTACAAGTCTAATTTTTAGGTTAGGAACAAACCCAATCCAATTTGGAGTCAAAAAGATGTCAAAATTCGCCCCAAAACGTGTCCAAGCCTTTCCACTGACTTCCCCAGCGCCCCGGCGCTGGGCACGGTGCTGGGATTCTGCCCCCCAGCGCCCCGACGCTGGAAATGAACTACAAATGGGCGCCCCGGCGCTAGAACATTTTCTGACATTTTCTGCTCCGACGTCCTTTGGGAAAATAGCCATAACTTCTTCATACGAACTCCGATTTTGATGATTCAAGATGTTCCGGAAAGAGGAGAAGTAGATCTACAACTTTCATTTGTGAAGTTTTTCGAAATAAGGTCAGGAGCTATAGTAAATTTGGCTCTGAAGTGACTGCTGTGTAAATGGCAAGCCGAAAACGTGCATCTAGCCACCCCGAACGTCGATCCATGTAACTTTTGTCCCAATTCCTACAAAATAATATAAAACATGCATGAATAGTCACAAACACATAAAAACATCCTAAAAGACTTGAGAACAACAATAAATTAAGCCCGAATGTATCCAATTCATGTGTATAAAACTCACTCATCAAATACCCCCAAACTTAAACATTTGCTTGTCCTCAAGCAAAAACACAAAAATGTTATACAATGCAATGTAATGAAACTAATCTATATGCCTACGAATCCAACAGTAATGACAGAAACAAGTCTATTCAACCGGCCTTAGAGAAATCAAGTAAACATGATAATACATCATATTAAAACAAATCAGTAATTTCCCAATCACTCATCAAATCTTAGACTGTTATCACTGATATAGTGCGTGTGTGCTCCAAAACAATGTTAACTAATATAAAATCAAATTTAACACATAATAGGCCTCTTTAAAGGCATCATACAGTGAAAACTCACAAAATTCACGAACAAGCTAGATCCAACTAAAGTTAAACATCCACCAAGTTCAAGAGTCCAATCCGGGATACTTATGCTTTACTTTTCATTACGGGGGCTTTTTGCTCTTTTCCCGTTTTATTGTTTTTTTTTAACCATGACTGTGCAATGTCTCATTCCATTAGGCTAACAGTGTCACCCCTTAGCGAGCTTTCGACCAACGACTCCCAGTCCATATAAGACCTTAGGGCGCTAGGTTTTAAGATACCCCTTCGGGCGTACTTACTCAAGTAACAAAGGCCCCGAAACAAAACTAGCCACGGTAATTTTTATTTTTTTTTTCTTTTTTTTTTTTTAGCGAAGCTTATATATTCCAAATTTTCCCCCCAAACTTAAGTTTTTATCAAAATTTAGCCATCTCCGCCTATTCATGTCTTTCATTCCTTCACATTTGTATTATCCTTAAGAAATTCATTATGTATCAATTTAAACTTAATCAGTCAACATAGCTGTTATTAACGTGCTAACCTTAATTATACCAGTTTCAAACAGGAAAAGATTCAATTCATAACAAGAAATCACATCAAAGTCTTAACAGTCAATACTATACTTGTCTACTTAACTCCAGTCTCATCATTGGCCAAAATAGACTTTTACTATCTAACAGTTGGAATCATGCAAATATAAACTAACTGCAACAAACATAGTAAACTAACTACTATTTTTGCAATTTTTAAAATTTTTTTTTTTTAAAACAAAAAACTGAATGCAAAAACTAAATGTAAATAACCCGAAAATATAACGAACTACAATGTAAATAACTAACTATATGCAATACGACACTAAAATGCCCCCAAACTTAAACTAGACATTGTCCTCAATGGCTACAATAGAAAAAATTAAAGCAGAGGACTTCCCTGAAAATATAGAAATCTTCCTCCTTGTCCGCTAAGTTTGGAGAATAGGCTAAGCACATGGAACAAATTGGGCACCACACTTGAATTTGACTTGAATAACCTGTAAAACCATGATATAAGCACTTTTATTAAATCCTAAATAAATGAAAATTCAAAACTACTAATATAAAACTTAATAAAAACTAAAAATAAAAATTAAACTTGGGTTGCCTCCCAATAAGCGCTTGTTTTATAGTCTCAGCCTGACTTCTTTAATTCTCTATCCAATTACCCTACGAAATTTGAGGAAACCTCCATCCATCGGAAATAATATAACTTTTGGTAGGTTCCCATTTGTAATGGCCATTGAATCTAAGTCACCTAGCATTCTTTTTTTAGATCGGATCCCCATTAAATATGACAAACAACTAGGTGCTTTCCCCATTGTGTCTGTGATCAGAGTGTGGAATGGAAGCTTGTCAAACACAATGGGCTCTTCCTCTATCTTCTCTTTTTCATCCCACCATGACTCCACAGTTGTACTAGCTCTTATGTCATAAAGAGCTTTGCCGACGACATGACTGCCAATTGGGCATGGTTTTGCAAAACTGCCCGGATTCTTGAACTTTGGTGGAGAAGGTACATGGGACACTAATGAAATCGATTCATCTTCGTTGAATCTTACAGTTAAATCTTCGTTGATATTCTTTTGTTTGTTCCCAATTGTTTTCTCTCTTTCAACATCTATATCATTTGGCCCATCCGGTTGCAGATTTGGTTCGGACTCATCATCAGTTTCGTCATCCATGTCATAGAGCCAAGTGTATTGAGGATGGTTGTTCAACGCTTGTGCTATCTGCCCCAATTGATTTTCCAGATTCTTTATCGACGCACCTTGGCTTTTCATATTAAGTTCTATTTGATTCAATTTTTTGTCTTGTTCCTCGTTCCTTTTTTTAGAAGCTTTAATAAATTTTTCCAAGGCTTCCTCCAAATTTGAATGGTCCTCCTGTTATAGTGGAGGTGGACACGACAAATCCGGTGGGTATGTTGGACTTGGAGCATAAAATTGATCTTGATTGTTACTCCATGAAAAATTCGGGTGATACCCCCAATCCTGATGATAATTGTTGGGATAGACATGACTATAGCTCCCTACAAACTTAGTTGATTTGGCATTTATGGCACATTGATATGTAGCATGACTCCCATCACATAACTCACAAACCATAGCTACTTGCTGCGTGGATGGTGGACTCCATGTCTCTATTTTCTTAGCTATTGCGGCCACCTGTGCTGCCAATGCAGAAAGTTTCTCGAGTCTGTCAATCTCCGCTCCCCTTGGTTGAGTCATGTTCGTGTATGGCCATTGATACGTAAAGTCATCCATGGTACCTAAAAAGAGAGAAATATAGGAAGAGAATTAAAAATAAAAATAAAAATATTTAAATTAAGACTAAATTGATTGAAATTAATATTGGTAAATAATTATTAAATTAATTCCCCGGCAGCGGCGCCAAAAACTTGTTGATCGATTTCGCAATCAATGAATACGTGCAAGTATACACGGTCAACAAGTAATAAAGTGATAAGAAAAGTATCGTTCCCACGAGGAATTATTTAATAAAAATCACCAAGTACTAATTCTTAACTAAATCAATTTTATTTAAACAACCATAAATTATGATTTTTCTAATTAAGAAAACTAAATTAATCAATTAAATCTAGATTACTCTAAAAAAACTAAATTGCTTTATGACTAAATTCAGATAAATAAAGATTAAGACTTCAATATCCCCAATTATGAACTATAAATCAATTATCCAACTATCACAATTATTATGCCTACTGAATTGTTAACAGAAATTCTCAAATGCCAAAAGTCCTTTTCCAAGTGATCAATTGCCTTCTATTTAATCCAGATTAATCTTGCTATATTCCTATGCAAAACAATTGAATTAAACTCGTTACAAACCCAATTCCTTATGCGTTACATATGGTGAAGAGATATTTCCATTCTATTAACAAACCTAATTATTCACTGTGCAAATAACTAAGTCACATGTCATCATGCCCAGTTCTAACCCTAGAATTTCTCTTCCGATTCCTTCTAGAGTAACAAGGTAATTACTGATCAGATAATTAATCAATAAGCTCAAGACAAGATAAACAATTCACTTTGACATAAATAATTGGAATAAATCGAATAACTAATTCATAGACATAAAAGGTTCAATTGAAATCTCAATAAAAGAGTTAGTTCATAATTAATGAATTGAAACTAAGAATCCACAACTGAATAGACATTAAAAGATAAAAGTATGATAAGAGAAGAGAATAGAATCTGTTGTCAGCAAATCTGATGCTCCCCTCTTGCTCCTGCTCTTGATCTTCAATGATCTCCAAGTTGCTTCAATCTCTAATGGCTAATTAAGAACTAGGGTTTAGATTCTAATCTAATAGAGTGTTTTATCTAGTCTAATCTATGTAATCCCCCTCTATTTTATGTCTTACATCATGTATTTATAGGTTACAAGTCTAATTTTTAGGTTAGGAACAAACCCAATCCAATTTGGAGTCAAAAAGATGTCAAAATTCGCCCTAAAACGCGTCCAAGCCTTTCCACTGACTTCCCCAGCGCCCCGGCGCTGGGCACAGCGCTGGGATTCTGCCCCCCAGCGCCCCGGCGCTGGAAATGAACTACAAATGGGCGCCCCGGCGCTAGAACATTTTTTGACATTTTCTGCTCCGACGTTCTTTGGGAAAATAACCATAACTTCTTCATACGAACTCCGATTTTGATGATTCAAGATGTTCCGGAAAGAGGAGAAGTAGATCTACAACTTTCATTGTCGAAGTTTTTCGAAATAAGGTCAGGAGCTATAGTAAATTTGGCTCTGAAGTGACTACTGTGTAAATGGCAAGCCGAAAACGTGCATCTAGCCACCCCGAACGTCGATCCATGTAACTTTTGTCCCAATTCCTACAAAATAATATAAAACATGCATGAATAGGTACAAACACATAAAAACATCCTAAAAGACTTGAGAACAACAATAAATTAAGCCCGAATGTATCCGATTCATGTGTATAAAACTCACTCATCAGCTATGTAAACTCTTGTAGTATTAAAATGATTATGAGACAGTTAGATGTAAAGGTTGAAGGTTTTGGGAACGAGAATAGTTTGTAATAAAAAATGTTAATTATTCCGCAAATTTCAATAGTTGCATTATCGTTTAATGATATAAAATTAGAGGTTGAATGTATTTTTAACAATCGAAGTCGATAGTTGAATTGAATAAATTTTGGGGTCGTTACAGAAACCCTTGTTCTATAGCTGGATATCAGTGTTCGAGAGTAATTCCTTTGGAACCATTCTAGAGAAGGCAATAATTGCCGAGGGTGGTAATGAGGCTCTAAGCCAATACCACACAGAGAAGAAGAACAAGGGAAAAGTAGAAGGGGGAGTGAAAATTGAGGGAGCTAGTGGAAGTGGCAACAGCCAGAAGAGGAAGGGTTTTAACTCTGGGAATACCGGAGTAAAGCAAGTAGATCCTAAGAAGAGGATGGAGGCATGCAAGATCTGTGGGAAGATTCACTTAGGAGTCTATCTCAAGGGAACATTAGTATGTTACAACTGTGGATAGGAGGGGCACATTTTGTCTAACTGTCCATGTTCGAAGAAGAACCATAGATGCTTCGTGTGTGGATCAACTGATCACATGGCGAAGAATTGCCCGAAGAAGGGGATGGAAGGGAATAAGGGCACTAATAGCGGTAAGTTAGCTATTGGTGGTCCAGCTCAGACGAGTAGGCCGATGGCCCGCACTTGTAACATGACGGTCCAAGATGCAGTTGCATCAGGGGATGTAGTTGTAGGTATTATCCCAATCAACGATATAAATGCTTATGTGTTGTTTCATTTGGGTGCTACTTGTTCTTTCATAGCATGTGATTTTGCTAGACGATTAGGATTATTTCCCGAAAGATTGCCTGTACCATTGAATATCAAGGTAGCAAATGAAGAGATAATTCTTGTTGAAAATATTCGTAGGAGTTGTTGTGTAGAAATACGAGGTTATAAATTATCGGTAGATTTGATACGGATAAAGTTAGGAGAATTTGATGTAATTCTCGGGATGGATTAGTTGTTCAACCATGGTGCAATTATAGATTATCAGAAGAAATGTGGAAATATTAGAACTTTGAGGCAGCCGCATGTAGTGTTTTACGATAATAAATCAATGGGACGTTCGTGTTGTCTTACCATGACACAAACTAGGAAGTTGTTGAGGAAGGGATGTATAGGTTATTTGTGTCATGTTGTTAATACCTAGAGAGTGCGAGCAACAATGGAACAAATACCTATAGTCAAAGAATTCGTGGATGTATTTCCAAGTGAATTACCAGGTCTTCTGCCAGATAGCGAGATCGAATTCGTAATAGATATTATGTCAGGAGCGACACCAGTTTCAAGGGCACCGTATCGTATGGCGCCAGTAGAGATGAAAGAGTTGATGGTTCAGTTACAAAAATTATTGGATAGAAAATACATTCAACCGAGTGTTTCACCATGGGGAGCACCCGTACTATTTGTGAAAAAGAAGGATAGATCGTTGAGACTTTTTATCGACTACCAAGAGTTAAACAAGTTAACGATAAAGAATAAATACTCATTGCCCAGGATCGATGATCTCTTTGATCAGGACAAAGTATTTTTCTAAGATAGATTTACGATTGGGGTATCATCAGTTGAAGGTTAGAAAGGAAGATGTACCTAAGATAGCATTTAGGACTCGTTACGGCCATTACGAGTTTTTGGTGATGTCATTTGGGTTGACGAATGCACTAGCTGCATTTATGGATATGATGAATAGAGTGTTCAAACAATATTTGGACAAGTTCGTCGTAGTATTTATCGATGATATTCTAGTCTATTCTAAGAAGCCAGAAGATCACGCTAAACACCTAAGATTAGTGTTGGAGACACTAAGAAATGAGAAGTTATATGCGAAATTGACTAAGTGTGAAATTTGGCTAGAAGGGGTACAGTTTTAGTTCATGTTATCGACCACGATGGAATTTTAGTAGACCCAGCGAAGGTAGAAGTAGTGATCAATTGGGAACAACCAAAAATGCCGACTGAGGTACGAAGTTTCCTAGGGTTAGCGGGATACTATCGAAGATTTATCCAAGATTTTTCCAAGATAGCTACTCCGTTAACTAATTTGAGAAGGAAGACAGTGAAGTACGTATGGATGGAGAAGTGTGAAGACAATTTCCAAGAACTAAAGAAAAGGTTCAGTGAAGCACCTATATTGTCTTTACCCGATTATACAGAGAATTTTGTAGTTTATAGCGATGTTTCGCATAGAGGACTTGGTTGCATGCTTATGCAGCATAACAAGGCCATTGCATATGCATCACGGCAGTTAAAGGATTTTGAGAAACTTTATCCTACTCATGATCTGGAACTGGGCGCAGTAGTATTTGCCTTAAAGATATGGATGCATTATCTTTATGGAGAGAAATGTGAGATATACACGGACCATAAGAGTCTAAAATATATCTTCACACAAAAAGACTTAAATATGAGACAAACGAGATGGCTGGAGTTGATAAAGGATTACGATTGCGATATCCTGTATCACCTAGGAAATGCCAATGTAGTGGCCGACGCCTTAAGTAGGAAGGGTCGGGAAAAGTTGTCTATATTAACGACTCAAACAAAGTTAATAACAGAGATGGCTAGAATGGAGTTAGGGGTGAAGTTATCGAGTGAGTCAGGTTAGAGATTGTATACAACAGAGATTCGATCTACCATTATAGAGAGAGTTAAGGCGGTACAACTCAGAAATGATGAGTGTGACCAGATGAAGAAGAAGCTAGCCGATGAAAAAGGAGATAAAGTATAGTCTTGATAATGAGGGATTATTAAGATTTGAAGGAAGAATTTGGGTTACGAATGAGACAGAATTAAAAGAGAAAGAATTATAAGAGGTTCATAGTTTGAGGTACTCGATTCATCCTGGTAGTACTAAGATGTATCAAGACCTTCAACAGAGTTTTTGGTGGCCAAATATGAAGAGATAGATAGCAAAATATGTGAGTAGGTGCTTAACTTGTCAAAAAGTTAAAGCTGAACATCAACGACCAAGTGGCTTGTTACAGTCATTGGAGATTCCAAAATGGAAGTGGGAGCATATCACGATTGACTTTGTGGTGGGACTTGTAACGACTCAGAAAGGGTATGACGCAATTTGGGTAATAGTGGACCGGTTGACGAAGTCGGCTCACTTTTTGCCAATAAGAGTTAAGTTTAACTTGGATCAGTTAGCTAAACTTTATGTTAAGGAAATTATTTCTAGACATGGAGTACCAGTTTCAATAATGTCAGATCGTTATCCATGATTCACATCAAACTTTTAGAGAAGTCTGCAAGAACAGATGGGAACGCAATTGAAGTTAAGTACGACTTATCATCCACAGACAGGTGTGCAGAGCGAAAGGACAATTCAGACGCTAGAAGTTATGCTGAGATCTTGCATTATGGATTTCAAGGGTAGTTGGGATGATCATCTACCGCTAGTAGAGTTTGCGTAGAACAATAGTTATCATGCAAGCATAGGTATGCCGCCTTAGGAAGCTTTGTATGGAAGGAAGTGCAGAACACCATTATTTTGGGAGGAAGTAGGAGAACGCCGAATGCTTGGACCTGAATTGGTGCAGCTCAAGACAGACAAAAGAAGTATGTAGATTCCCATCGAATGAACAGAGAGTTTGAAGTAGGCTCAGATGTATTTCTAAAGGTATCTCCCTGGAAAGGAAAGATACATTTTGGAAAGAAGGGAAAGTTAAGTCCAAGGTATGTAGGACCTTTTGAGATATTAAAAAGGGTAGGAGAGGTAGCTTACATGGTAGCATTACTTCCAGACTTGGAACGCATACACAATGTGTTTCATGTATCTGTGTTACGTCCTTATAAGCCAGATTATAAGCACACAATAGAGTATGAGCCTATTTATATTGAGAAAGACTTGACGTATGAAGAAATGCCTATTCAAATAATTGATAGAAAAGAGCAAGTTTTGAGGAATAAAGTTATACCTTCAGTAAAGGTGTTATGGAGGAACCACGATGCCGAAGAAGCAACGTGGGAACTTGAAGAAAAGAAGAAGAAGAATTATTATTAGTTATTTATTTAATTTATAGTGAGATTCTGGGGACAGAATTCTTATAAGGGGGGGGGAGAATGTAACAACCGAAAAAATCATATTATTTGTAAAATAAATTTATTTGATGAAATAATGAATAAAATTACAATATATGTTATTATAATGAGTATGCAAGATGGAGGTTGTTTTATAACCTAAATGTGGTGTAATGTTGTAGTATTCTGGCTACGTTGTAGAATTAAGGTGTTTGAATTTCCAAGACGAAAATAAAAGCTTTTCGAGAAATTTTTTGAAAAACACTATTCATTCATTTCTGCTCGGGAATTATTTTTGAACTTCCGGGAAATACGTAATCATAGAATAATAAGGAAGGATGGATTATGTAATAATAATTCAGTTATGACAAATGCAATTTTTCGCCTGCGTACTAAGTTCGAGAATGTTAAGGAAAGTAAAGATTGAATGAATGATGATTGTATAATAAGAAAGTATTATACGAAGCAATGAATACGAGTATAATACTAAATATTGTACTAGTATATACCGAAGATGATATAACGTATATGACGAACAATTATACGAATTAGTATACGAAAAGAATACGAAGATTATACGTTAAAAGCCTTAAGCCAATAATAATGGACTTATACGATTTGTGTATGAATTTGGCAAGCCCAAGTGCAATCTTGTTAAGGCCCAAAGATTAATAATGCAAGCCCAATGTTAGGCCCAAAGTAATTAAACTTAAGCCCGAACCAAGAACCAGACCTGTGGATCAAATCGATGGGTCACCGGGTGAGAAAAACCCATGGGGCAACCTATGTGGGCCCCATAGGTGAGTCATGGCTGGCCACTTGGTGGGCAAGCAAAGGATAAGTGTTGTGGTGTGCAAGTAATGAATAATAAGGAGGTGGAAAGTGTGGAGTTGGGATGGCATTATGACCATTATGCCCTCACCTTGGAAATCCTATAAATAGAGAGCTAGGATTGTTCATTTGTGCTTTGTTCATTTCACCAACATCTTAGAGTGTATATTATTGAGAGAAAAGTGAGAAGAGTCTTGTTATATCAAGAAGAAAAGAAGAAGAACCAAGTTAAGAACGCAAAGGAAAGGAATCCTAAACCACTAATCTTTATCTCTTCATTTTTAGTTTGATAGAGAAGTAATTATTGATGGAGCATGTTTCATAAGGAGGAACAAGGATGGCTATTAGAGGACTTAAACCTTAACAAACCTTTTTACAAGTGAATCATAATCATAGAAGTTATGCACTAATGAAGAACATTTAAAGAATTATCATTTTGTTGTTGAAATATGTTTGGTTAGGATGATAGATATATGGAATGAATCCATTTTTGAACGTTGTAAAAATCTCAAGTAACGAAGTTATGGCGAAATTTACGAGATTAGACGATAATCGTCGAAATCGTGAAATTCTCGGAATGAAAGTCAAAAGTCACCATTTAACTCGAAAACCTTGGTTTTCGATGGAGAATAGTATAACTTTGCATTTTAGAGTTGCGGACTCAAAAATGGTCGAATTCTGACTTAGAACAAAGAAACGAGCTTTGAACGGTCACGAACGTTTAACGAACGCTCAATAAAGAACTTAATAGGTGAATTCCGTGTTTACATATTTGAAAATGTAAGATTTTTTAATGAAATCGTAGTACACATGATATGTGAGCTAACGACTTTTGAATGAGCCAATTTTGACTTATAATGAGTAAGTTATGAGCTCAGAAAAGTTGTAGAAGAAAAGAGTTATGAAAATTTTCTGAGGCACAGGATCGGTGCCGCAGCGCGGCTGTTACGCCCCCAAATTCGGACCGCCACTTGGTCACTCGAATTCGGCTTATCACGTGCACATGGTAATACAATAATAACTAAAATCACACATTCACAGCGGAAGATGTAATCTAGAATAATATACCATGATTTATTATAACTATTCCCCCAAGTCTCGCAACCTACAGTACTTAATAGATTACATAATCATATCAAATAAAGACTTATTACATAATCCTACTTAAGCTTTAACATAGTCTGAAGACAGTCTTAATACAACATAACAATTTTAAACATAAAGAAACAAGCTAGTCGGTAGGCTTACCATTGCCCTTGTCTTTCCCAGAGACACTTCCCTGTTCCGTCTTAAATGAGAGGTTTTAAATAAGCAAGAATGAGCACAAATTGCTCTGCAAGTAATATACAAAAAGGGAAATGAGTATTATATCACGAGATTAAAATATCAAGGTATAGTCTCCAAGATAGTTTAGAGTCGTAGAATAGTATCATGAACAATGAGTATCAACAATTCTCGAATATAATCTTTAGAATATGAAATGATAGTTCAATATAAATTTAAAGGCTATCAACGTATCCAACTGGATAAAACAATTTATACTGAGCAGTCAGTAAGGACTATTGAACATCTACTAAAATTACCAATATTAAGCAGATAACCCAAATGAATTATGTACGATAGATGATCAGTCTACAATACTCTATGTTATGCATAACTACACAGTAATATTCACGCGTGTGTTGGGGCTTCCAACAATATACACTCCCCTTACCATAAGGATTGTTAAACTCAGTTTTCAAGATTTCAGCACCAGTCAATTGGTTTCGACAATTTTATAAACATGCATATTGTCTAGCCGAATCAAATGGCATAAACACTTTCACAATATTCAAGAACAATACCAATTTCAACATGAATAATAGTTTTCACAAGAGTTTAAACATAATAGCTCAATTGAACGAGTAAGATAACTTGCATTCAAAGAGATAAGGTTTAGATACTTGCTTACGATATCTGTTGAATAAAGTAATGCAAGGGTTTAGGATACTTGCCTCAAGCATAGTTTACCAAAGTAAAGCTTAATACCCTCTTTCGAATCCTAACATAATATATTTACACGTATAGGATATTCATTAGTTTTATAAACTCACATATGTAAGTCCAAACGTACACATAGACGTCTAACTTAGTTGAAATATTCACACCTATTACATCATATATCCTACATCTTTCATAGCACAAATCAGATTGTATACCACCACAAGTTAAACAACGTATTTTTTGAATCACTGTTTTATAGCTTGTAAACCTTATTTTAGGCTCAACATTTGAAAGTCATAATTACTCATTAACATTCTTCTCTATCACCTAGCATGCTTCTTAACACATTACATAACATATTTGTCATATAATACAAGCTAAAGTAATCATATAGGTATGCTTCGAACATCAGATCAAAAATAGAACTATTCGTGACTGCAGGATGGCACAGTTGCGCCCTGTCTAGGCTTAGGGATGGCGCAGCTACGCTATCCCCTAGCCAGACCAGGGTTGAGCTTCGCACTTCCTGTTCCTATCCAACTCTAACACGCCTATGCACTTATACTTTAACATATATACATGTTAGAGGTTCTCACATAAGCATATGACCATTCTTGAGTTTATTTTTTCAAGTTTTAACTTACAACTTACATGGTATTAAAGCATAACAAGATCATGTAGTTACCATATTTTATAACTTGGCTATCTCGATCAGAGACAATTGACACCGGCACTCAGTGTCGTGAAACAATCTCCTTTACGTACAGATCACTAATTGATTTAAACTATAGCGAATCTTGATCAATACAAAATGTACGGTCTTTGTAAGTCGATTCACGATAACCCAAATGACATCATAACCTTTCTGCGTAACTGGAAGTCCTACTACGAAATCCATCGTAATGTACTCCTATTTCCACTCTGGTATTTCCAACGGTTGTAGTAAACCACTCGGCCGCTGGTGCTCTACTTTTACGCATCGACAAGTCAAACATTTACTAACGTACTTTACGACTTCCCGTTTCAAATTGGGCCACCAAAAATGTTGCCTCAAGTCTCGGTAAATCATAGTGCCTCCCGGATGAACGGAATACGTCGTGTTATGTGCCTCGTGCAAAATCTCTTCTCTTAACTCGGTTACCGCTGGTACCCACACTCTTCCTTTGAATCTTAAGATACCGTCTCTATCCATTCAAAATTTCTCTTCCTCATTTTCTGTAATCCTTTTCCTGACCTTCTCACATTCTTCATCTTTCTCCTGTGCTTCTTTTACTCTATTCAACAATGTCGGACAAACTTCCATTACAAATAACTTCTCTTCAGACCTCTCGGGTCCCCTTACCTCTATTTCAAATTTCTTCATTTCTCTTATTAACTCTTCCTGAGTTGTCAATTGAAACAAATTCTCCCTTCCTTTCCTGCTCAAAGCATCGGTAACCACGTTTATCTTCCCCGGGTGATAACGAATATCACAGTCACAATCTTTGATAAATTCCAACCACCTTCTCTGAAGCATATTCAACTCCTTCTGTGTGAAGATATATTTCAAACTTTTGTGGTCCGTGTATATCTCACCTTTCTCTCTGTACAAATAATGCCTCCATATCTTTAACGCTAAAACTACTACCGCTAACTCTAAGTCGTGAGTAGGGTATCATTTTTCGTAATCCTTTAGTTGTCATGATGCATACGCAATGACTTTGCCGTGTTGGATAAGCACACAACCAAGTCCTTTGTGCGATGCGTCACTATACACCACAAAATTTCCCGCATCAACTGTTAGTGATAACACATGCGCTTTGCTCAGTTTCTTCTTCAACTCTTGAAAACTCTCTTCGCATTTGTCGGTCCATACAAATTTCACCGTCTTTCTCGTCAGGTTAGTCAACGGGGTCGCTATCTTAGAAAATTCTTGAATGAATCTTCGATAGTACCCAGTTAACCCTAAGAAACTTCTTACTTCAGTTGGCGTCTTCGGTTGCTCCCAATCACTCACTGCTTCTACTTTCGTAAGGTCTACTGATATTCCATCCCTATCGACCATGTGTCCTAAGAATTTGACTTTCTCCATCCAAAATTCACACTTAGAAAATTTTGCATATAACTTCTCTTTTCTTAGTGCCTCCAAAACCATCTCCAGATGTTTGGCATGTTCTTCTTTCGTCTTCGAGTAGATCAAGATATCGTCGATGAAAACTACTGCGAATTTATCTAAGAATGGCTTGAAGACTCGGTTCATCAAGTCCATAAATGTTGCAGGAGCATTAGTTAAACCAAATGATATTACCAAAAACTCGTAATGTCCATAACGGGTTCAAAATGCAGTCTTTGGTATGTCCTCATCCCGCACTTCTAGTTGGTGATATCCTGTCCGTAGGTCGATCTTCGAGAAATATTTTGCTCCCTTCAGTTGATCAAATAAGTCGTCTATCCTCGGTAGTGGATATCTATTCTTGTTTGTTACTCTGTTCAATTCTCGACAATCGATACAGAGCCTCATCGATCCGTCTTTTTTCTTAACGAATAACACTGGTGCTCCCCAAGGAGACACACTCGGTCGAATGTAACCCTTATCCAATAAATCTTAAAGTTGTACCATTAATTTTTTCATTTCTACTGGCGCCATACGATATGGAGCTTTCGAAATCGGTGCCATTCCTGGTGCTAAGTCTATTACAAATTTGATTTCTCTGTCTGGCGAAAGACCAGACAGATCGTCCGGAAACACATCTTGAAATTTATTCACTACGAATATATCTTTAATCTTTACTCCCTTTTTCCGAATATCTATGATGTAAGCTAAATAACCTACACATCCTTTCCTTAACTATTTATTGGCCTGCATCATCGTAACGGAACACGATTTCTTAAGCGATGAGCTACCATAAAACACTACCTTAGACTTACTCGGAGTCTGAAGGTTTACACACTTGTTCTAATAGTAAATCACTGCCGCATGGTTATATAACCAATCCATTTCCAGTATTACATCAAATTCTCCTAGTCTAATAGGAATCAAGTCTATGCTCAGTTCATATTCTCTAATGTTTGCGCGATAATTTCGATAAACATATTCTATAGGGATTATCTCCTTATTTGCAACTTCTAATCTCAAAGGATCTTCTAAACGTTCTCGAGGTGTATTAAGTTTACTAGAAAGTTCTTCAGATATAAAAGAACAGGTGGCACCCGAATCAAATAATGCATAGGCATTTATATCATTGATTACGATTATACCTGACACCATGTCCTTTGCAGCTACTGTGTCCTGGACAATAATGTTAAATGTTCGGGCGGTCGATCGGTTGGGTTGCGCGGGTTCACCAATCATTAACTTGCTTCTTCCTCCCTAGCCTCCACCAGTTCCACCACTTCCTTTCTTTGGGCAATCCATTATCTGGTCCTCTGTCGATCCATAAGCAAAACATTCCCTGATCTTCTTTGGTTTTGGGCAATTTGGCGATATGTGCCGCTCTTGGCCGTAATTATAACACGCTCTTTTTCCTTTCTAGCACTCCTCTTGATGACTCCTCCCACACTTGTTACAAGCTTCAATCCTTTTCTTAAAGTTTCCTTAGTGACTCCCACGTTGATTATTATTTCTGTTGTTGTTGTTTTCCCATTTTCTCTTTTCGGAGTTACTCCCTCCGCTACTGCTTCCTCCACGATACTCACAACCAATGTTCTTATTTTTCTTCTCCTTATGATATAAACTCATGGCCTTACTGCCACCTTCTGTAATTATTGCCTTCTCTAACAATGTCACAAAGGAATCAATATGGAGAGCTGATACCTTATTATACAGCCACGGCTTCAGCCCTTGCTCAAAACGTCTCACCTTCCTTTCCTCATCCCCAACTTTATGCTCCGCAAATCGTGCTAGTTCATTAAACTTAGCTGCGTATTGCGCCACCGTCATATCCCCTTGTTTTAATTCTAGGAACTTCACTTCCATCCTATTCTTCATACTCTTTGGGAAATAGTTCTCGAAGAACAAAGTCTTAAACCTTTCCCAGGTTACTACTCCTTTTCTTGCTCTCTGCCGATTCGCCTCCCACCAGTAGTTCGCTTCGCCTCTCATCACGTAGGTTGAAAAAGTCGTCTTCTGGTCTTCACCCATACGTGCGATGGTGAACGCCTTCTCTATCTCTTTGATCCATGTCTGAGCCACGATCGGATCGGTAGTTCCTACGGATTTTAGAGGTCCTACACTCCTAAAATCCTTAAAGTTTGTAACTGGAGCTGGTTGGAGAATAGGTGGTAATTGTTCATTTCTTCACCTAAGAGCTTCTCCTAACAAATCTACAAGCCTCTGTATCGGATCTACCGGTCCTCTCTCATCATTAACCGACTCTTCCGGTGCGGTTATTCTGCGTCTGGCCAGCATGTTTCTGCTTCATAAAATTTTTATTTTATTATCTAATTATATTACTTAGACATTTCTCAAAAAAGAAATAAAATTTTATAACACTTTTCTGAAATAAGATAACTTATATTCATATGCCAAATCGTTACAATTATATGATTCTCTCTAGCATACTGCAATAAATGATAACCATATCCCCTATTATCACAAAAGACGAGGACAACACTAGCTTACTACCCCTCTAACATTTTTCAAAAGTTGGGGTTTTACTACTACCTCACATCTTACACAAAAGACTGAGATTTCAACAACAGATTAATCAGCACATAAATAAATATAATATAACTACTAAGCTTCTTTCTCTAGACTCGATCTAACATTCCACGCTCTACGGCGCTCTAGTATTCCTTCTGAGTAATGTGCAGCACCATATCTTTGCTTATGGTATGTCGGGTCTGTCCTTATTCAGCAGGGTAGTAATTTACCCCATTAATCAATCTCTCTATGGCCATGCGCAGAGCATAGCCCATCTTGTTCATCTTTCCTCTCTTGTATCTCACCTCATCCTCTAAGTCATTAGCCCGATTATTTGTTTCTTCCCACTTCTCCTCGGAGTGAATCCAATCCATCAACTCTGTAAAGACCCCAAATCCATGTACTAATCACCACAGATCTGGTACACTAATACTATTATTATTTGCAAATGATATAAATATAAATTATTTATACATTAAACTTATACACTATCCCCAAGGTCGAGAACCTTCACGTAATACTTGTATTCCATATCTATCCGACATACAATGTCACTAGCTTCTCCTGTATCCGACGTATTCGTCTTAATCTGCAATGTTTATCATGATATAACAAGGGTGAGCAACAAATTTACCTAGCGAGTTTAAGTTTAATTGAGGATATATCATGATTGAAAGGATTAAACAATAAACTGGCTAAAGTTCTACAATATAGTTGTTAACTAGCATGAACAAATTTCATAACTGAACGACCAATACAATAGGAATTGAATGGTCAAGAATGAACATGAACAATTATAACTGGACTAGATGGTAATGAAGGTGATTAGCCTTTCATACCTGATGAACACATGCAATATTTGCACAGAGTGCTATTCAACAATTCATAGACATGGTAATCAACAATGATTAGCCATAAGCATAATTGAAAGAACAACTCAAAGTCGAGTTAGAGAACTTGCCTGAATCACCAACTATAGCTACGCAGTCAATATAGCTTTATCCGAAGACCTAATATTGATAATATTGATATCCAATATTAGAATAATATCATCACTATATAATACTGTTATTTATAGTTATAAATAACCTAAACACATAACACATATTCCCACCAGTCCACAAACTACCTAAGAATTGGTATCAAGTCAAATTATTTTAATTGGAGTTGAATTTGGTACAATTTTGACATCCCGACGGTCTAGTCGGACAATTCTCGAGGCTAATTATCACTATGACTCAACTAAATTGGTTCACAATTATCGTATATAATTTATTAATCATTCAAAAATATTTTTCAAGGTCTCGTAATAATTGTTAAATAATTATTACCATTTATCAGGATTTTTCAATCATTAATATCGTATTTATATGGTATAAATAATACAATATTCTCTTATCATTAATATTTATTTATTATCAAATATTAATGAAATTCTCAACAAAAATTATAATATATTTATAATATCTCAAAGTATTTTTAATACCTTAATTTCATATTTAAATGATTTTTAAACATTTAAATCAATTATCTAATAATTACTATTAATATTAAAATATTAATATTTTTCATGACCAAATATCAAAAGTTGTATTTTATAACTTAACATATTTTTGTAATCTTTAAATTATTTTTATATGATTTTTAAAGTATTAAAACTAATTTTCGACAATTTATTTAATATATTCATTAAATAAATTAATTACCATTAATATTAATTTATTAATGAAATTTCTCACAAAATATTAAAAGTCATTAAAAATAACTTCAAATATTTTCTAACACCATAATATAATTTTTCAAGTATTGAAATCATTTTTAAGTAATTTATTTAATATTATAATTAAAAAAATTAAATACCATTTATATTCAAAAAATATTAAATATTAATGAAATATATTCAAACTTATAAAAAAAACCCCATTTTTAGGCTTTAAAATAATTTTTAGGAATTTAATATGATTTTTTAATAATTAAAAACTATTTTTCTCTAATTATTTATTAAAATAATTAATTTTTGAAAATAAAGTGTCACTAAAGGGGGCCTATAGCGACAGAACCGTCACTATAAGTGTTCTTCATGTTCTTCACAAAACCCAGAAATTCATAGGCAATTTGTATGGTGGTAGGTTTGACCGGTTCTAGATTCATGATCTTTAAGTTTCAAGTTTGTCTAAAATGTTAGTATTGTAATATTTATGTAATACTACCATCCCAATCAAGTTTCATGGCCATAACATCACATAACAGCAAGATCTAGACCTCCAAAAAGTCTGACAAAGCTGTTCTTCATTTCTGGGTTTTCCAGAAATGAAGAGCAGTTGCTACCTACCTGCTCTGGATCCTTATAACTTTCATTATGGGTCTGTTTTGTGTAATCTTATGGTTCACACTTGTAGCATATATGTCAGGGTACATTTCTATAACATTACATCAACCTAGCAACATCACATGACCAAGATCTGGCATGGTCAAACCATGTTAGAAAACTTGTTCTTGAGCATTTTTGGGTTTTTCAGAAATTCTCCAGGCAGTTGGTCAACTCTAGTTTGACCTTAATTATCTTTCACCCTCGTCATGATCTAAGTGTTCTAATGACTTATATGTGTAGTCCATATGTTAGACTACAACACCAAAACAACAACTTGGCCAAACTATCAAACACATGCAAGATCAGAAGCCTAGAAAAGCTTATCGGAGGCTTCCTGGAAAACTGGGTTACCTAGAAACCAGTTGGTCATGGTTGGTAAACAATGTTTGACCACCTATATCTGGAGATGTAGACATGGTATGGACTTGATTCCCCATCCAATCTACTCTCCTCATGACAGAGAACAAATATATAACATAGAACACACCTAATCATTAACAGGTTGAGATCTATGAGCCTGGACATATGGCTGTCAGGCCATATTTTAGGGTTTGTGATCAGTCCTTAAAAACTTGATTTCTAGCATCTCGATGTTATGGATCCTTGATATAACATCTTGGATCACTAAATAACATCTTTATACACAACTTTAACCAACAAACAACAACATCTAATATGAATCACAAAGATTTCTAAGTTTAGGGTTTTATACCTTTTTGCTTTGATTCTTAAACTTCTGATCTTTGTTGCTATTTTTGGAAAGCTAAAGCTTGACCATAGCTTATCTTCTCACTCTAGATTTTGAAAAGTTAGAAAGAGAATAGGCTTGGGTAGAATGACAGATAAAATAAGTATTTTACTTAAGTTATAATATTTGATTTTGATTCAATGAACCTTGTTGGCATATGTGCAAAACTTATCAGATTTGTAAGATATTACACACATGGGATATCTCCAAGTGACGAGTCACCAAATATTTAGCAAATCTTTTTCTTAAGTTTTAGGAAAAAGGGCATTTTGGTCATTTCGCACCCATTAAGGGTATTTTTATCTTTTCCCCTATAATTTGAAGGGTATTTTGGACATTTCATAAATATCCCATAACATTTAATACTTAAGCTTTTATACTTAGCTTTTGAACTCCCAATTTAGGGTTTTGATAATCTGAATTAGGGTTTCGGATTCCCGAAACTGAAATTAGGGTTTCCAAACGTATCGTTAGGGTGTCTAACAGTTAGTAATAGTTTACTAACTTAACAACCATATTCTTAATACAACTTTAGGGTTTGCTAAAGTTATAATTTATCTGATCAATAGTTAATCTTTATTCACAATCTGAACACATAAATAATCATTATACACCTATATGATTATATAAACCGATTCATATACCCTCGTATACCTTTATATACTTAACCTTAATATTCTTCACCAAATAATTTTAAATCCACCAAAATCCTTCACAGAATTTTGAAATCCTTAAAATTCCTTCACAGAAACGTCAAATCCATACACTTATTTTCTGTCTAGGTCTATCTTATATCCTTTAAGCCATCATTTAAAATTTTATAAATTATCTAAATTCTTGGGTTGTCACATTCACCCCTTCTTCTAATCATTTCGTCCCCAAAATTTACCTTACACCTTACTTCATATACACACAGCATCACATGTTACCCAATACATCACTCACAAGATTAAAAAATTTCAATTTATGCTAAGGAGTCATATAAACTGCGAACTTTCATTTTCGAAAAGGTTTAAACAGAAATTTATCTGCAAAATTTTAATTTGTGCTAAGGAGTCAAATAAACTACGAAATTTCATTTTCGAAAAGGTTTAAACAGAAATTTATCTGCAAACTGCTCTGGTCTTACGAACATAGTGGGTAATTAGCCTGTTATGCCCTATACTTATTAGGTACTGCTGGTCGGGATACTTTTTCCTGTTTCTCGTCACTGCCATAGGCACAAAAATTTTCTTACCTCAATCTTTATCGGAATCCGCACCAAAACAATTTGGTTAGGAAAATTTTTCAAAGAACGCTTAGAATTTTATAAACATTGGTCCAGCTGAAACAAATAGCTTAGACTCATATCAATAATAAATTTCAATCGAGATATTAATGTATAGCCAAACCCCGTTGGTAATTTTATTATTTTGAAAATAATTTTATGACGTCATGATACCGTACTGTGTTAGCAGTCCGTTTGAGGATGTTGTCATTGAATGACTTTGCCATAACACATTATACAATAGTGGGACAACAATTTTTAGATCGAATTCAACACTAAGTATTCCTATATTTACAACTCTATAATTTTTTTTATCATCTATGTACCAGGTTACATGATACATTAGTGATAAATAAAATATATTTTGATATTTTAAATCATTATCGTCTAGTCGAAACAAGTAGCATAGACTATACTTTAAACCGTTCGGAAACCATTGCAAATCAGTTTTATCATCTCAACAGGTAACGATGTGTCGGTGGCCCGAAGTCCGCACATACACAATGTTCACCAGAAGTTGAGAATAAAAATTCATTTTGAAAAGAACATAGTGCGTATTTAGCTTGACGTCAAAGATTTCGAAGTCTAGCTTAGCTAGAAGATTAGGAAAACCTAAGTATCCACTAATAATCAATTGCTTAATCAGTCTATCTATTCCTATCATCCTCAATTCTCTATTCACACATAGCTATACCTAGTTCGTCAAACTTACCACACTTATGAGTTCAAGACTTGCCACAATCATATGAGTTTAAGAACTTGTCCTAGACAGACCTTTGGCGTCCATTCGCTGAGGGGTTCAAAACATTTCATATAATTACGAGTCACGAACTTACCCTAAGTATGAGTTTTAAGAACTCGTACTTAACCTTATATTCTCTATCTATTCCCTATCTATCTGGTATATACATGAGAAAAGAATTACCTTCTCAACACGCATATAGAAAATAGCGTGACATAAACATTTCAATGATTATCATTGCCAGAAACTAAGTGGCCGTTACACCAAGTACAATTCTCCTCCCATACGAAGAATCATACAACTTAGCTGCTGACATGAGTCCTCAATTGAAATCTCCACTTAATCCCATCCCCACACTTTCTCCATATGAATTTTATTCTATCCATATTGTATTAACCCATCGTACCAATTCATAGTACAATCTGACACACAGCAATCTTGCCATTAAAACTTTCAATCCTCATCCCTACTATGACCCTATCAGATCACGGTGTGATCTCATCGTATATATTACGATATATTTCTATGCTATGATCATTTTGTTTTACGATCTTCTCATACTTTTAGTCTTCTAGATGCTATCTATTCATCACTATTGTTCACCTTTATTATAAGAGTTAGGGAACTCCGTATCTTTATAACTCGTCGAGATTCGTCTTTGAATCTTACCAACTCACTAACTCTATTTAAGTTAGTCCTTAACCTAATCACTGCGGTTATTAGCCTAAGGTAACCTTACCTAAGGTTCATAACCAACAGCTCTGATACCAACTGTAAAGACCCCAAATCCGGGTACTAATCACCATAGATCTGGTACACTAATACTATTACTATTTGCGGAAGATATAAACATAAATTATTTATATATTAAACTTACACACTATCCCCAAGGTCGATAACCTTCACGTAATACTTGTATTCCATATCTATCCGACATACAATGAAACTAGCTTCTCATGTATCCGACCTATTCGTCTTAATATGCAATGTTTATCATGATATAACAAGGGTGAGCAACAAATTTACCCAGCGAGTTTAAGTTTAATTGAGGATATATCATGATTGAAAGGATTAAACAATAAACTGGCTAAAGTTCTACAATATAGTTGTTAACTAGCATGAACAAATTTCATAACTGAACGACCAATATAATAGGAATTGAATGGTCAAGAATGAACATGAACAGTTATAACTGGACTAGATGGTAATGAAGGTGATTAGCCTTTCATACGTGATGAACACATGCAATATTTGTACAGAGTGCTATTCAACAATTCATAGACATGGTAATCAACAATGATTAGCCATAAGCATAATTGAAAGAACAACTCAAAGTCGAGTTAGAGAACTTGCCTGAATCACCAACTACAGCTACGCAATCAATATAGCTTTATCCGAAGACCTAATATTGATAATATTGATCCAATATTAGAATAATATCATCACTATATAATACTATTATTTATAGTTATAAATAACCTAAACACATAACACATATTCCTACCAGTCCACAAACTACCTAAGACTTGGTATCAAGTCAAACTATTTCAATTTGAGCTGAGTTCGGTATAATTTTGACATCCCGACGGTCTAGTCGGACAATTCTCGAGGCTAATTATCACTAAGACTCAACTAAATTAGTTCACAATTATCGTATATAATTTATTAATCATTCAAAAATATTTTTCAAAGTCTCGTAATAATTTTTAAATAATTATTACCATTTATCATGATTTTTTAATCATTAATATTGTATTTATAGGGTATAAATACTACAATATTCTATTATCATTAATAATTTATTATTAAATATTAATGAAATTCTCAACCTAAAATTATAATATATTTATAATATCTCAAAGTATTTTTAATACATTAATATCATATTTAAATGATTTTAAAACATTTAAATCCATTATCTAATAATTACCATTAATATTAAAATATTAATGTTTTTCATGACAAAATATCCAAAGTTGTATTTTATAACTTAACATATTTTTTTAACCTTTAAATCATTTTTATATGATTTTTAAAGCATTAAAACTAATTTTCCAAAATTTATTTATTATATTCATTAAATAAATTAATTATCGTTAATATTAATTTATTAATTAAATTTCTCACAAAATATTAAAAGTAATTAAAAATAACTTAAAATATTTTCTAACACCATAATATAATTTTTCATGTATCAAAATCATTTTTAAGTAATTTATTTAATATTATAATTAAATAAATTAAATACCATTAATATTTTAAAAATATTAAATATTAATGAAATATATTCAAAATTATAAACAACCCATTTTAGGCTTTAAAATAATTTTTAGGAATTTAATATTAATTTTTAATAATTAAAAACAATTTTTCTCTAATTATTTATTAAAATAATTAATTTTCAAAAATAAAGTGTCACTAAAGGGGGCCTATAGCGACAGAACCGTCGCTATAGGTGTTCTTCATATTCTTTACCAAACCTACTCTGGATGCTTATAACTTTCATTATGGGACTGTTTTGTGTAATCTAATGGTTCACACTTGTAGCATACATGTCAGAGTACATTTCTATAACATTACATCAACCTAACAGCATGACCAAGATCTGGCATAGTCAAACCATGTCAGAAAACTTGTTCTTGAGCATTTTTAGGTTTTCTAGAAATTCTCCAGGCAGTTGGTCAACTCTAGTTTGACCTTGATTATCTTTCACCCTGGTCATGATCTAAGTGTTCCAATGACTTATATGTGTAGTCCATATGTTAGACTACAACATTAAAACCACAACTTGGCCAAATTATCAAACACATGCAAGATCAGAAGCCTAGAAAAGCTTGTCAAAGGCTTCCTGGGAAATCTGGGTTGCCCAGAAACTAGTTGGTCATGGTTGGTCAACCATGTTTGGCCACCTATATCTGGAGATCTAGACATGGTATGGATTTGATTCTACTTCCAATCTACTCTCCTCATGATACAGAACATATATATAACATAAAACACACCTAATCATTAATAGGTTGAGATCTATGGGCCCTGACATATGGCTGCCAGGCCATATTTTAGGGTTCATGATCAGTCCTTAAAAACTTGATTTCTAGCATCTAGATGTTATGGATCCTTGATATATCATCTTGGATCACTAAATAACATCTTTATACACAACTTTAACCAACAAACAACAACATCTAACATGAATCACAAAGATTTCTAACTTTAGGATTTTATACATTTTTGCTTTGATCCTTAAACTTCTGATCTTTGTTGCTATTTTTGGAAAGCTAAGAATGAGAGATAAAGTAAGTATTTTACTTAAGTTATAATATTTGATTTTGATTCAATGAACCATGTTGGCATATGCGGCAAGACTTATCAAATTTTGTAAGATATTATGCACATGGGATATCGCCAAGTGATGAGTCGCCAAAGATTTGGCAAATCTTTTTCTTAAGTTTTAAGATAAAGGGTATTTTGGTCATTTCGCACCCAGTGAGGGTATTTTTGTCTTTTCCCCTATAATTTGAAGGTTTTTTTGGACATTTCATAAATATCTCATAACATTTAACACTTAAGCTTTTATACTTAGCTTTTGAACTTCCAATTTAGGGTTTTGATAATCCGAATTAGGATTTCGGATTCCCGAAACTGAAATTAGGGTTTCTAGACGTATCGTTAGGGTTTCTAACAGTTAGTTATAGTTTACTAACTTAACAACCATATTCTTAATACAATTTTAGGGTTTGCTAAAGTTATAATTTATCTGATCAATAGTTAATCTTTATCCACAATCTGAACACATAAATAATCACTGTACACCTATATGATCATATAAACTGATTCATATACCCTCGTATACCCTTATACACTTAACCTTTATATTCTTCACCAAACGATTTTAAATCCACCAAAATTCTTCACAGAATTTTGAAATACTTAAAATTCCTTGACATAAACGTCAAATCCATACAATTATTTTCTATCTAGGTCTATCTTATAGCTTTTAATCCATCATTTATAATTTTATAAATTATCTAAATTCTCGGGTTATCACAACCTCCATCTCTAGCTGAGTGCGAAGTGCTTCCTTCTCAGCCTTCTCACTAAGCTCCCTCTGCTCAGACTCTTCTAGCTTCCCTGCCAGCTCCACATTCATAGCCACCGATCGGTGAAACAAAGTTCCCATCTAGATCTCTACCTCCTTACAGTGAGTAATTTCCACCTCCATCTCATGCATCACTAATTTCCTCTGATGGTCCTCGTCCCTCAGTTTCTGGAACTCAGACTCCCTTTCCCTAGCCTCAGCCTCTAATTCTTCCACTCTACATCTTAACTCTAAAATTTGTTCCTCATATTCCCCCAACATCTGATCCTCAAAAGTAGCCTCGTCGGAGTCCTCCATAGGCTGAGGTTCCTCCTTCATAGGTTCCTCCTCCGGATCAGACTCATCATGTAAAGGCTCCATCTCCTCCTCCTCATCCTCCTTATCAATAGGGGCCACTATTGATATGGGCTCTACTATCAATGGTGCCTCATATACCACGTGGATGTCACGCGGCTCCTCCTCTACTACTCGGCTAGGTCCTCCCATGTCAGTCATCCTACAATCACCAACATAAGATAAAACAAACAACAACTCCATTAGAATGTTAAATAACATAAGTTCATTGTATAGAATGAAGTTATATTTTATAACACATTAGGTCACTCTCTAGGAAACTCTATATGAGTCTCATCCCTCTCTATTTTCTAAGCTATAATCTATGCACTCTCGTTCCTAAGGTTTATAACTATGCCTCTGATACCAACCTGTTACGCCCCCAAATTCGGACCGCCACTTGGTCGCTTGAATTTGGTTCGTCACGTGCTCATGGTAATACAATAATAACTAAAATCACACATTCACATCGAAAGATCTAATCTAGAATAATATACAATGATTTATTATAATTATTCTCCCAAGTCTCGCAACCTACAGTACTTAATAGATTACATAATCATATCGAATAAAGACTTATTACATAATCCTACTTAAGCTTAAACATAGTCTGAAGGCAGTCTTAATACAACATAACAATTTTAAACATAAAGGAACAAGCTAGTCGGTAGCCTTGCCCTTGCCTTTGTTTTTTCCATAGACACTTCCCTATTTCGCCTTAACTAAAAGGTTTTAAATAAGCAAGAATGAGCACAAATTGCCCAACAAGTAATATACAACAAGGGAAATGAGTATTATATCACGAGTTTGAAATATCAAGGTATAGTCTCCATGATAGTTCAGAGTCTTAGAATAGTATCATGAACAATGAGTATCAACAATTCTCGAATCAAATCTTTAGAATATGAAATGATAGTTCAATATAGATCAACAGATATATATGAATTTAAAGGCTATCAACGTATCCAACTGGATAAAACAATTTATACTGAGCAGTCACTAAGGACTATTGAACATCTACTAGAATTACCAATATTAAACTGATAACCCTAAAGAATTAAGTATGATAGATGATCAGTCTACAATTCTCTATGTTATGCATAACTACACAGTAATATTCACGCGTATGTTGGGGCTTCCAACAATATACAATCCCCTTACCATAAGGGTTGTTCAACTTAGTTTTTAAGATTTCCGCACTAGTCAATTGATTTGGACAATTTTATAAACATGCATATAGTCTAGCCGAATCAAATGGCATAGACACTTTCACAATATTCAAGAACAATACTAATTTCGACATGAATAATAGTTTTTACAAGAGTTTAAACATACTAGCTCAATTGAACGAGTAAGATAACTTGCATTCAAAGAGATAAGGTTTAGATACTTGCTTACGATATCTATTAAATAAAGTAATGCAAGGGTTTAGGATACTTGCTGTGACGCCCCCAAAACAGGTCCAATCCATCCAACCCATTCTGAGTCGCCAAATACATGGTACAGAAAATAACTACAACTTTATTACAACAATTGTCGTGCAAAATACGACAACACATATACTGTGAGTTTAAATACAAATATTGTCATCTAGACAGTATTCATACTCAATTAAGAACTCAATATACTTATTGATACACTATTTTACAAAATAGTGAGGACTACTAAAACAACTGTCTTGAACCATCATTCCACACCCCGACTAGTACTCGCTACATTCTCGCCTCCTGAGAAGAAAATGGAACAACAAGGAAAAGGGTGAGCTCAACTAGCCCAGTAAAGAATATTATGACTAAGATAATATACAACAAATTATCCTTAGTCTTCAACAGGGAAAAATCTGATAGAATACAATAGACAACAAGTTTTAAATCAATAACTGCAGCGGAAACAACAAACCATTAGAAGAGTCAAGTAGAGAATGAGTTCTACTATCTTCTAAGATTTAAAAGTCCATCATCAATATTTTATCCCTGTAACAACAATCAATAACCATCTTTAATCAAATATTCATCTTTGCACTACAGGCCAAAGATATTCATTTGTATCACCGGTCGATCATGTTCATCTCAACACCTGTTCATCTTTGCACTACGGGCCAAAGATATTCATCAGAAATCATCAATCTTTGCACTACAGGCCAAAGATATTCAATTATATCATCATTTAGGACTGAGGATGATGAAAAATATTTTAAAGGAAACGAATCTAGTGAAACAAAAGAGTAAATATTAAGGATTCGTATTTCAGCTATTCCATGTCCAAAAATACCTCATAAATAATCATAGTGGAGTAAAATTCAAGAATGATCAAAACATGGATACAATCAAAGCTACTATCCAGAATAGATATTTGGACGAAAAGAAGAAATTTTCATTTTTCGGTGAATAGTAACTCGTGAATAGTAACTCATGAATAGTAATCCCGACATGAAAAGTTCTAAATTTGATAAAAAGTTCAGATCAATACTTCGGCATAATGATATTGAAAAAATAATATCATTTAAAAAGAAATAACATCCCTTACCTCGGAAAGACGGTACTTCTGACTAGAATACTAGAGATAGTGCTGAAGGAAACTTGCACCGTATAGCAACACTCAAAGTATCAAATACTCACAAGAATACGCTCGATATAGAGGGAGAAATAGAGAGAAACTTGTGTTTCTGGTGTGATTTTTAATTCTAACCTAAGCACCCTATTTATAGGAAAATGCTTAGAACACCAAAGTAGAAAATTGAATAAATTAATAATATAATTTTCTTAATTTCCTTAGCACACCACATCAGCTGATTTCCACCATTAACATGTGCCACAAAAATGTCAAAAACGTTTTTCTTAATAAAAATAATTAAAACTTCCAAAAATCAATTATTTCGGAACTTCAGAACTTCAATAATTCATAAAAAATAGCCCTTTATTCAGAAAATTCAAATCTCGCGAGTTTTTATAGGAAATTCAATTCTCTACAACTTTTCAGAAGAAAGTTTTTTCAAATTCCAAACAGAAATTGACCGAAATCAACAAACGGGCAATTTTTCAGTCAATAATAAATTTTCGGTCAAGAATTGTGTCCACCAACACACAAAACATGTGTTAATCATTTAATGTCACAAAAATACTCTTCCTCCTCATATACTCATATATCCCACATTCATTATAAAAATATCACCATCAATATATTATTAAAATAATATATTTAAATAAATTATTTTATCAGAAAAAGATAAAATATTAATTTTCAACAATTGTCACGTTAAAATTTTTTCCATCTATATCCACATAAAATCAATATTTTCCTCATCATATAAATCAATAATTAATTATACACAAATAATATTACAGAACCACAGTACTGGCAACCAGGCCGTTCCCAGGAAAGAGGGGGCTTTCCAATAAGGATCTCTCCTTACTGGCGCGCAATTAGATGACCAAACCTCTCCTTAGACAGAACTTTCTAGACATTACCAATAATGTTATCCAATAATATTATTCAGATAATATAAATTATTGTTCCGATAATAGAAAATACCGTGTAGTGACAATTATTAAAACAACAGTAATATAAAATATCAACGCGGCAATTATTGAATCAATAAAATACAATATTGAACAGTAATTACTGTAACAATTATTGAGTAGTGCCTTCTTACGTAAGAATCAATAATTTGTGCAATACCGTGTGCTACTGTGCAACAACGCGTATTACTGTGTTTTAACCACCGTGTATTCTAACAGTATTAACGGTAACAACTACGCTGTTATTTATAAACAACTTATTTTTGTCGTTTTCTTCATCCAATCGATTTCCGTTATGGGGCCCACAAAAGACTGCGCCGTCGTACGAATATTCTCCGACAGTAAGAATATTCCACGACCAAGCGAATATTCCCCGACAATAATGAATATTTTATAACCACCTGGTTATTTGAAATATTTGCGCATTTCACTCATAACTAACCACATTAATCAAATCAACCCTTACTATTTCAAAATAATAAATAGAGGAAATTAAATTTCATTTATTAATAATTTGGGGTCTTACAACCTCCCCTCCTTATGAAATTTCGTCCTCAAAATTGACATACGTACCTGGTGTTTCGAAAAGATGAGGATACCTCGCTTTCATTTCCGTTTCCAACTCCCAGGTCATTTCCTCAATAGCATGGTTTCTCCACAAATCCTTAACTTGTGGTAAGACCTTCGTGCGTAGGACATGCTCCTTCCTATCCAAGATCTTGACAGGTACCTCTTCGTACGTTAAGTCTTCAGCTATCTCATTTGGTTCTAACTCAATAACGTGGTTCGGGTCGTTCACATATTTACGTAACATCGATACGTAAATAACGTTATGAACACGTGACATACTTAGCGTTAAGGCGAGTCTATAGGCCACAGTTCCTACTCGATCGAGGATTTCAAATAAATTGAAGGCTTGAGCTTTCTTCTCTTCATCGACTCTTACTTCTAGAATAACACATTCTTGCACCTTCTTCTTTATATTCATCAGCTCCAGGTCTGTAGCTTGAGTGGCTTTAACGTTATCGATTAAAGTCGGTTCTACGCGTATACTTGACATTATCGCACTCGTTCCTGCATATGATCTTCTACTCAATGCGTCAGCTACCGCGTTCGCTTTTTCAGGATAGTATTGGATGGTATGATCGAAATCTTTCAACAGCTCGAGCCAACGTCGGTGTCGCATATTGAATTCTTGGAACCTCTTCTCGCATTCCTCGGTCCATTCGAAGTTTGTATCTTTTCGAGTCAGCTGAGTTAACGGAGTAGCGATTCGAGAAATCCTTCCACGAATCTCCGATAGTAACCAGCTAAGCCTACGAAGCTACGTATTTTGATTACTTACTTAGGTTTGCTCTCAACTGTGACTCATATCCCAATCTTAGATAGTACGTCACAATGACACCTATCAGTTTACTACCGCACGAATATGGCGTCCCCTACAGAGAGTCTGGCTTCAGTGCATTCCACAAAAGAAGTCACCAGATAAAGGCTCGGTTATCAACTTCTATAGTTGAATTTTTAACTCCTGAAGTTCAATAGGAGCCATTCGATATGAGATTTTAGAAGTGAGTTTTGTACCGAGTTCAAAGTTGATACAAAATTCAATATCACGCTCTGGGAGTAAGCCAAGAAATTCTTCAGGAAATACGTCAGGGATTTACTAACAATAGAAATATCATTCAAATATGACGTATTTTTGTTTAAGTCCATAACATAGCTAAGAAAGCTTGACATCCGTTTTTCAATAAACGAATGACTTTACGGCTTGATATGAAAGAGTTTGACTTCAATGGTTTGGTTGCTTAAATTTGAATAACAGGTTGCTTAGCAATATGAAAACTAACAACCTTACGAAAGCAATCAATTTTGGCGTGATGAGTAGTTAACCAATCAATTCCTAAAATCACATCAAAAGCAAGTATCTTTAAAGAGATAAGATCAACAGGTAATGTGATGGTGCCAACTTGGATCAAACAAGATTTATAAACAGTGGATGTAACGAAAGTTTCTGCTAACGGAGTTTCAACAGATAAGTCAAAGTCTAATTTTCTCCGGAGTCAAGTTTAAACGTTGAGTATAAGCAGGAGAAATAAATGAATAGGTAGAACCGGTATCTAATAAGGTATAAACTTCGTAAAAATTTATAATTAACTAACCCGTGCTAACTTCGTTCGGGTTCCTCGCATTCTAACCAGTCACGAAAAACGCTCTTCCTGAAACCATCGATTTTATTTTGTCTGTATCCACCTTTGGTGCCGCCGTCCCAGCTGGACTTTATTTCGCTACAGGACAAAATCGAGCTATGTGACCGTCTTTTCCACAACTAAAACATACCTTGGAAGGCTTTGAACAATTTGACCTTATATGTCCCTCATCTCCGCATCTGTAGCATCTAACTGGCGATCGTTCTCCCCCCCTAGAATTTGTTGTTGGTGCTGGTGATGTTGCCGATGTCTTTCCGTTATCGTTAAATCTTCTCTTATTAGATCGGGCATCTCTTTCCACAATATCAACGCGTCGTGCGGCTTTTACCCATGCATCACTCATTCTCACTCGTTCCGTTATTGCTTCTTTCAGCTCAGATTCTAGCTTTATCATCTTATACTCTGCCAAAGAGTGCTTCTGTTCAAGCATCACATATCGGGTAACACAAGCTTGAATTGTTGCATCCTTTTGCTCCACGACCGCCTGTCGTTCTTCAGCCTGCTCTTCTAACTCATGAATGCGATTTTTTAATTCTACATTTTGATCATATAATACCTCTAATAAACTCTCCTCGGGTACCTCTTCTTCCTCTTCTTCCTCACTCTCGGCTGTTACCTCTGCGACTATCTCGGGTGCAACTATTAATTCTTCACTCACCACATGGATATCTCTAATTCCTTCTTCGCCTGACATCACATTATCCTGGTTGGTGATTAGAAGTGTTTCCACGATCTCATTCACTTCATTATTAACATTCTCAGTCGACATTCTCAAATACTGCCATAAAACAAGGGTTAATTTAACAAATTAACATATCACATAATATCCCTATATTATGACCGACCAACAATTAAGCTTAGGTAGGACACATTAGCGAAGGATTTACTCGTCTCTCCCCTCCTAGTTCTATTCCCCGATCTCCGCCAGAGTTCATATCCCTAAGCTCTGATACCAACTGTGACTCTCATGGTGCTTCAACCACAGCACCTCACAATGGTACCTATCAGTTTCCCACCGCATAACGGCGTCCCCTACGGAGAGTCTGGCTTCGGTGCATCCCCCATCAACAGGAAGTCACCAGCGAGAGGCTCGGGGCTCTTTACTTATAGCTCTGATACCAACTGTGACGCCCCCAAAACAGGTCCAATCCATCCAACCCATTCTGAGTCGCCAAATATATGGTACAGAAAACAACTACAACTTTATTACAACAATTGTCGTGCAAAATACGACAACACATATACTGTGAGTTTAAATACAAATTTTGTCATCTAGACAGTATTCATACTCAATTAAGAACTCATTATACTTATTGATACACTATTTTACAAAATAGTGAGGACTACTAAAACAACTGTCTTGAACCATCATTCCACACCCCGACTAGTACTCGCTACATTCTCGCCTCATGAGAAGAAAATGGAACAACAAGGAAAAGGGTGAGCTCAACTAGCCCAGTAAAGAATATTATGACTAAGATAATATACAACAAATTATCCTTAGTCTTCAACAGGGAAAAATCTGATAGAATACAATAGACAACAAGTTTTAAATCAATAACTGCAGCGGAAACAACAAACCATTAGAAGAGTCAAGTAGAGAATGAGTTCTACTATCTTCTAAGATTTAAAAGTCAATCATCAATATTTTATCCATGTAACAACAATCAATAACCATCTTTAATCAAATATTCATCTTTGCACTACAGGCCAAAGATATTCATTTGTATCACCAGTCGATCATGTTCATCTCAACACCTGTTCATCTTTGCACTACGGGCCAAAGATATTCATCAAAAATCATCAATCTTTGCACTACAGGCCAAAGATATTCAATTATATCATTATTTAGGACTGAGGATGATGAAAAATATTTTAAAGGAAACGAATCCAGTGAAACAAAGGAGTAAATATTAAGGATTCGTATTTCAGCTATTCCATGTCCAAAAATACCTCATAAATAATCATAGTGGAGTAAAATTCAAGAATGATCAAAACATGGATACAATCAAAGCTACTATCCAGAATAGATATTTGGACGAAAAGAAGAAATTTTCATTTTTCGGTGAATAGTAACTCGTGAATAGTAACTCATGAATAGTAATCCCGACATGAAAAGTTCTAAATTTGATAAAAAGTTCAGATCAATACTTCGGCATAATGATATTGAAAAAAATAATATCATTTAAAAAGAAATAACATCCCTTACCTCGGAAAGACGGTACTTCTGACTAGAATACTAGAGATAGTGCTGAAGGAAACTTGCACCGTATAGCAACACTCAAAGTATCAAATACTCACAAGAATACGCTCGATATAGAGGGAGAAATAGAGAGAAACTTGTGTTTCTGGTGTAATTTTCAATTCTAACCTAAGCACCCTATTTATAGGAAAATGCTTAGAACACCAAAGTAGAAAATTGAATAAATTAATAATATAATTTTCTTAATTTCCTTAGCACACCACATCAGCTGATTTCCACCATTAACATGTGCCACACAAATGTCAAAAATGTTTTTCTTAATAAAAATAATTAAAACTTCCAAAAATCAATTATTTCGGAACTTCAGAAATTCAATAATTCATAAAAAATAGCCCTTTATTCAGAAAATTCAAATCTCGCGAGTTTTTATAGGAAATTCAATTCTCTACAACTTTGCAGAAGAAAGTTTTTCCAAATTCCAAACAAAAATTGACCGAAATCAACAAACGGGCAATTTTTCAGTCAATAATAAATTTTCGGTCAAGAATTGTGTCCACCAACACACAAAACATGTGTTAATCATTTAATGTCACAAAAATACTCTTCCTCCTCATATACTCATATATCCCATATTCATTGTAAAAATATCACCATTAATATATTATTAAAATAATATATTTAAATGAATTATTTTATCAGAAAAAGATAAAATATTAATTTTCAACAATTGTCACATTAAAATTTTTTCCATCTATATCCACATAAAATTAATATTTTCCTCATCATATAAATCAATAATTAATTATACACAAATAATATTACAAAACCACAGTACTGACAACCAGGCCGTTCCCAGGAAAGAGGGGGCTTTCCAATAAGGATCTCTCCTTACTGGCGCGCAATTAGATGACCAAACCTCTCCTTAGACATAACTTTCTAGATATTACCAATAATGTTATCCAATAATATTATTCAGATAATATAAATTATTGTTTCGATAATAGAAAATACTGTGTAGTGACAATTATTAAAACAACAGTAATATAAAATATCAACGCGGCAATTATTGAATCAATAAAATACAATATTGAACAGTAATTACTGTAACAATTATTGAGTAGTGCCTTCTTACGTAAGAATCAATAATTTGTGCAATACCGTGTGCTACTGTGCAACAACGCGTATTACTGTGTTTTAACCACCGTGTATTCTAACAGTATTAACGGTAACAACTACGCTGTTATTTATAAACAACTTGTTTTTGTCGTTTTCTTCATCCAATCGCTTTCCGTTATGGGGCCCACAAAAGACTGCGCCGTCGTACGAATATTCTCTGACAGTAAGAATATTCCACGACCAAGAGAATATTCCCTGACAACAATGAATATTTTATAACCACCTGGTTATTTGAAATATTTGCGCATTTCATCCATAACTAACCACATTAATCAAATCAACCCTTACTATTTCAAAATAATAAATAGAGGAAATTAAATTTCATTTATTAATAATTTGGGGTCTTACACTTGCCTCAAGCGTAGTTTACCAAAATAAAGCTTAATACCCTCTTTCAAATCCTAACATAATATATTTACACGTATATGATATTCATTAGTTTCATAAACTCACATATGTAAGTCCAAACGTGCACATAGATGTCTAACTTAGTTGAAAATCTTCAACCTACTACATCACATATCCTACATCTTTCATAACACAAATCAGATTGTATACAACCATAAGTCAAACAACATATTTTTTGAATCATTGCTTTATAGCTTGTAAACCTTATTTTAGACTCAACATTTGAAAGTCATAATTACTCATTAACATTCTTCTCTATCACATAGCATGCTTCTTAACACATTACATAACATATTGGTCATATAATACAAGCTAAAGTAATCATATAGGTATGCTTCGAACATCATATCAAAAATAGAACTATTCGTGACTGCAGGATGGCGCAGCTGCGCCCTGTCTAGGCTTAGGGACGGCGCAACTGTGCTGTCCCCTGGCCAGACCAAGGTTAAGCTTTGCACTTCTTGTTCCCATCCAACTCTAACACACCTATGCACTTATACATTAACATACATACATGTTAGAGGTTCTCACATAAGCATATGACCATTCTTGAGTTTATTTTTACAAGTTTGAACTTACAACTTACATGGTATTAAAGCATAACAAGATCATGTAGTTACCATGTTTTATAACTTGGCTATATGTCCACATAGAAAGATTACACAATCTGTTAATACACATGCTTATAGTATTCATATTGTTTATGCACAACTATCATTGTTAAACACTTTGAATCATGCTTTAACTCATGTTCGATTTAGTTATCAACATGTTCAATACATACGAATCATGTCTAGAGATATTATAGACATAACATGACATCTTAACCCTTTAGAATCTAGATATTCATGTGATGCAACTAGATTTTGGAAATATGTTCAAGGTTGCCTTTGAAATCACTTTATCATGAATGATGTAATATGGCACATATAAGACAACTTTACAACTCTTATCATAAGTAACTAATTCATGATAACTTCTTTTCAAGATCAGAAACTACATCTTGTAGCATTTATGTTCATTAGCTTTGATATGACAACCTCTTCATTAAAGAATTTCACTAACACGAGGTCTAACAAGTTTGGTCATGAACAAAGACACTATAAACACTATATCATGCTCCTTTATATATTAAATCAATCAAGCGTATGAATCACTAAGTTCAGAACTTGTAGAACAAGTATTACCTCATACTACATAAGAAAACCTTATACCTCATGTTATACCCCTTTTTAGGTATATATCTGTAACGCCCCAGAAAATCGAGCAAATTGTAAAATAATTTTTATTTAATAATGAATAAAATTATATTATGTGATAATAAGATGAGGGTTGTTCTATATCCTAACACTGTCAGAATGTCGTAGTATTTCGGCTACGTGAAGGAATTAAAGTGTTTAAATTTCCAAGATAAAATTAAAAGCTTTCTGAGAAATTTTCTAAAAAACACTATTCACGCATTTCTGCTCCGGAATTATTTTTGAATTTTTGAGAAATACATAACGATAGAATATCGAGGTGAGATGGAATATTCAATAATATTTCAGTTATGGCAAACACAGTTTTTCGCCTGCGGACTTAAAAACCTAAAGGTTTAGGAAAAGTGATTTTCGAGAAGGAATTTAAATGTGTATAATAAATTAAGCGACGATCGTATAATACGTAGGTATTGTACGAGATAATGAATACGAGTATGATACAAAGTATTATACGAGTATGTATGAATGATGATATGTCGCATATGAATAAGTATACGAGTTAGAATATGAGAATAATATGTAAATTATATGTTATAAAGCTTTAAGCTAAATGTAATGGACTTGTAGGATTGTGTAGGAAATTGTAATGTCCAAATGGAATTAATGAACAAGCCCAAGTGTTTGTTAAATGTAAAGCCCAATGTATAAGTTAAACTAATTAAGCTAGAAGCCCAAAGTATGAACCTATGGGTTATAGGATGCTTTAAACCCATGGGGCAACCCATGGATGACCCAAAGTGGTGAGCAAGTAAAGTAACTTAATGGCTAAGTGTTGTGGTGGCCAAGTAAAGTACTTGGTGGCTAAGTAAAATTGATGAGCAAGCAAATGATAAGCTAGGTGATTAACAAGTAAACTTAAAGGCTAAGTTATGTGATTAGCAAGTATACTTAATGGTTAAGTAAATGTGGTGCCCAAGTATTGGATAAATGTTGTAATGGCCAAGAAAAAAGTGTGGTGACCAAGTTAACTTAATAGCTTAAGTAATGAATAGTAAGGAGGTGGAATAACTCATTGACCATTAAGCCCTCATTTGGAATTTCCTATAAATAGAAGGAGAGATAACTCTTTGTTGTTGTTCATTCATCCAACACTTTATAACTTATAAGTTGAGAGCTTATTTGCTTGAGAGAAAAAGCTAGAAAAGCTAGAGTTTATATTTCAAGAAGCAAGAAGAAGATCAAAGATTAACCAAGTAATCTTCAAGGGTAAGATCCTAAACCATGATTCTCTTTCTCTTCTATTGTCAGAAAAATGGGTAGTGGTAGAACTTGTATGATAAGGAGAAGTATGAATGGCTAATCAAAAGACTTAAGACATAATTAAGTCATGTTGTAAGATAACCAATAAATGAAGTTATGAACCAAGGAAGAATTGTAGGAACTTGTAACATGTTTTACATTAATGAAGTTAGTATGATAATGAGATGTAAGAATGATGGTTAGAAAACATAAATCATCATAAGTCATGAGAAAAGGAATCATATGTAGTTTATACTTTTATAAGTAACAAACTCACAAAGAACAAGTAAGAGCTTATTATGAATATAACTTAATGATATGCGTATGTTAATATGTTAGTATGATGGAATGAATCCATTTTAAACGAAGAACAAATCTTAAGTAACGAAGTTTTGGCGGAATTCACGAGTTTGGACGATAATCGTCGAATTCGTGAAATTCTCATAATGGAAGTCGAATTTTGATATGGAGCTTGGAAACATTGGTTTTCAATGGAGACAAGTCTTATTTGGCATTATAGAGTTGCAAACTCGAGAATGACCGAATTCTGACTTAGAACGAAGAAACGAGCGTTAAACGTTCACGAACGTTTATCGTTTTCGTTAAAAATGGACTAATAGGTGAATTTTTAGTTAACGAAGTCAAATAGATAAAATTCTTGCATGAATACGTAGAACATGTAATTTATGAACTAACGGCATTTGAACGAGTCAATTCAGACTTATAACGAAGAAGTTATGAGCCCGGGAATCTCACCTAAAAGAAAATCTGTCAAATTTTTCTGAGGCACAGAGTCTGCGCCGCAGCGCGACTCAGGGCATAAAGGCCCGCGTCGCAGTGCGAGGCCAAGATCATAGTGCACTATTAGTTGGCACCGCAGCGTGACACAATGAAGGGAGAATGGCGCCGCAGCGCCAAGGCCATGTCTTGTGGACTGCAAACCCGCGCCGCAGCGCGAGTCCAAGAAGGGAAGCTGGCGCCGCATCGCCAGCCTTAGGAATTTCATAGAAAGGAAAGATTGCAAGTAAAGAAAGAAGGTGAATTGATTAGTAATGAACTAAAGCTTAAAGTAACCTCATTAAGGATGTTATAAACCTTAAGTATAACACTAAAGGTTGAAGGTAAGTCAATTAAAGGTGAACGTGAACGGTATGCAATAAGTACACTTAACCAATGTCGATCGAATTTCGATTAATAAACGTAAGAACGTTAGTAAGCCATAAGTAAGATTAATAAGTTAAATTGATATTTATTTATGAAGTAAATTCACTTAAGATATAGAAGAGAAAGAAGTTAGTAAGAACGATGTAAAGAACGAAGGCAAGCCGGAACCAATAATAACCAATCTAATATATGATTAGATTGAGAAGAAGGGTAAGATTCATTAGGAACCATGTATGTTCATTCATGACCTAATGTGGTATGTTATGTGGTTATGTGTTGTAGAGACTATAAGGACTCAAAGAGAAAGTAAATTTACTGTAGCAGACGCTGAAGGCAAGTTTTTCTTATCGCTTGTCTAACCTTCGTGTTAGCCAGGTTTTTAGTGATTCATGTTATTCGACGCATGAATGGTTTTAAAGAAAGGGTCGATGCCAGTTTTAACTCGGCTAGACTAAACTTGAATAATTGATTGATTTATTTACAAGTCTTTCAATATAGAATTGATAACGTTATCCTATGCCAATTAGTTGTTACGAATTCAAGGTAAGCCTGAGTATGAATAAACAAATGTATTTTACATCGATTATTCGATGGGCACGCGAGGTTGCCAAAACTTAAACGTACATACATTTAAAGGATGTAATGTTGATCAACATTGAGTACTATAGGCTGATCACCTAGAAGTGCTCGTAAGCTATGTCGGACTTACGGACTTAGTGCCGGGTTGTCCTTTTCAAAGAAATTATGGAATGCTCATGGTCTTGTACCAGAATTGATGTTTTACTAAATATTGTAATTGTAAAATGATTTGAAGGAAAAGAAATGTTATTTTGAATTATTGATAGTACTTCGTAACTATTATCCAGTTATTGAAGATATACGATTCCTATGTTTCAAGCATGTCGTTTTAAAGAAATTGTTGTACTTGTTGAGCTTGTTATGCTCACTCTTGCTTGAACCATATGAATGCAGCTAAGACCGAACGGACCGAAGGATCCAGCAAGGATAAAATAGAAGGTTAAGGCGAACCCGTAGATTACCTATGTAATAGTATATGTTTGTAATGATAATATTTGATATTATGACAAGAACAAATGTAACGGTTATAAAGAACTTGGGGAATAGTAGTATTGTTTTGGAATATTTATAAGACATATTCGTTCTTTTGAGGCATTTCAATTGAATTTTTATGTGAACAGTGGCACCATGTAGCACCATATGTCGGGTTGGAAGAGACCCGAATTTGGGGGCGTCACAAGTTGGCATCAAAGCATTAGGTTATAAAACTTAAAGGGAGAAGAACCTTAGGCTAATAACCTTGTAGGGAAGGAAAAGTCCGAAGGAAGTAAACTCGAGCTTTACTTGAGTTGAATGAGTCAATAAGGTATTAAGGAAACTCAGTACCGAAAGATTTAAAAAATAGAAAGTAACCCTACATAAATTAAATGTGATTTGTGCTTATACTATTGTGTGTTATGTACTAATCAACATATGTGTTATTGTAGGATGTCGATCGATAGCTTAATGTATAGAGATATACACGCGGTGAGCGAAGAAATTGTGAACAGAGTAAACCCTGTACCTATGCCGATGGCAGAGGTACCATTAGTGATTCTAGAGGAGTCGGAGATAGAGGAGTACTTTTTCGAGGAAGACTACTCCGAGGGAGATATGGATATAGTGTCATACCTTAGTATGATGAACGATGTGGAGGAAGGAATGGAGGTAACATCGGTTGATACAGTGGTACCTACACTAGAGTCATCACCTCCAGATGCAATGAGATCACTGTATCTGGCAGAGCTTGACAAGAATGTACAACTGAGTGCAGTTGTGCAAAATCAGAATGAAGAGATTAGTGCTCTTTATGAAGCGAAGGAGTCTGCAAAAGCAAATTTTGAGTCAAAGCATGATGAGTAGGTGCTCATGATATATAAGGCTAGAGATTATATGAACGAGGTAGTAAAGCTTCGTAAGAAACTGGAGGAGAAGGGCCGAAAGATAGCACAAATGTCCTACATCCATAAGAGTGCTCATAAGGATTTTAAGTTGAAAGTTGCTTGTTATTCTATAGAGTCAGGACAGACTCGACATACTATTAGTCGGGATAATGTAGCGAAGATTATGAATGAGAAACACGAGGATACTGTTATGCATTATTAGAATGTTAGGGTTATAAATGGGTGTGTAGTGACGTAAAACCCTCTTCTGTATAAAAGGGTAGTCCTTTTGTAAATCCCAAATTTTGTGAAGATCAATTGCGGAATAGAAAATGTAATACCTTTTGACTATGAAAGCAAATTATAAATAGTTTCAAACTATGAAAAGGCATATGAATATAATGAAGTTTTCATTTAATATGCTTTATTATGGTATGCGTGGAGTAGCGAATAATAACGAAGTAAGTAAATAGATAATAATGAAATTTTATTTATTTAATCTGAAAATGCCACCAAGAAGAAGACAATGTAATTAGGAAGTGGAATCATATAATGATAATCAAGGGGGTCAAAACAATCCTATGCAAGAGTTCGTTAATTTATTAACGACTGCATTTAACTAAACCAGGGGTAGAGTACCCACGGGACCTAGGGTAGCCAGAACGACTACATTTAAAGAGTTTAAAAGTATAGGTTCGTCGGAGTTCAAAGGAACGACGGACCCATTAGAGGCCCAGACTTGGATAAAAGAAATAGAAAAGGCGTTTGTTATTACAAACGTAGCTGAGGCGCAAAGGAGTTCTTTTACAACTTACATGATAAAGGAGAAAGCCAACTTTTGGTGGGAGGCTCACCAGGGTGAGGGTAGAACAGATGTGGTAACGTGGAAATAATTCAAGAAGGTTTTCTTCGAGAATTATTTCCCTACAAGCATGCAAGGGAGGATGGAGATTAAGTTCTTAGAACTTAAACTAGGGGACATGACGGTTCCCCAGTATGTGACCAAATTCAATGAATTGGTAAGGTTTGCTCCACACCAAGAGGACACTGAGGAGAGGAAGGCTCGTAGGTTTGAGCAGGGCCTGAAACCCTGGTTCTATAGTAGGATTTTGGTGTTTCAGAGTGTTTCCTATGGGACCATTCTAGAGAAGGCGATCATAACAGAAGGTGGTAGTGAGGCGTTGACCCAATACCATAAAGAGAGAAAGAATAAGAGCGCGGGAGAGGGAGTAACCAAGATAGAGAGTGCCAGTGGTAGAGGAAGAATTTTAGCTCCGTGAATACTGGAGTGGGATAAAGGGATCCTAAGCGTAGGATCGAAGCGTGTAAGACATGTGAAAAGACTCATCTAGGAGTCTGTCTGAAAGGGAAATCGGTTTGTTATAACTGTGGACATGAGGGTCATATATTTCCCAATTGTCCTAATCCTAAGAAAAACCATGGCTATTTTGTATGTGGGTCGTTGGACCACATAGTAAGAATTGCTCAAAGAAGGGGTCGGAGGAAAGTAAAGGTGTTAGTAGTGGTAAGTTAGCCATTACTGGACCACCATCGTCGGGTAGACCTATGGCCCGTACTTTTAATATAACTGTCCAAGATGCGGTTGCATCAGCGAATGTAGTAACATGTATCATTCCAGTCAATACAATGAATGCTTTGTCCTGTTTGATTGGAGTGCTACTTTTCTTTTATAGCATGTGAATTTGCTAAGTGATTAAGTTCATTCCCGAAAGGAATATAAATACCTTTAAATGTTAAGGTAGACAATGAGGAAATAACTTTCGTTGATTATATTTGTGGAAATTGGTTCATGAATAAGAAAGGTAAGCAAGTATTGGTAGATAAGTACCGATAAAGTTGAGAGACTTTGAAGTAATTCTAGGTATGAATGGATTGATTAACCATAGAAATTTAATAAGTTATCTAAGGAAAAGTATGAATCTTCGGTTTTCTAAGAAAACCCAAGGTAGTAATTTACGGTAATAAATCACTGAAACTTTCTTGTTGTCTAATCATAACGTAATCTAGAAGGATGTGAAGATAAGTTTAGGTTGCAGTACAATCGTAACCTTTGATAGTTGACATATGGGAGCTGGGCAAAATAATTCCTTCAGCGAGCGAAGGTATATATGAAACTGGCAACCGATCTAACTCACTGTAATGGCAGTGTAGATGAGACGGAAACTTGATTGTTGGTTGTTTATGGGAAACCACTCAGAGTACCATATGGACAACTAGTAGAGAAGCGATGTGTGCTGAGTCCTAGAGAAGTAATAAGAAGAAGATAAGAATGTAAATCATCAAAGATGATGAACGTATTAAGTAAGACATCTCCGTATCTCATAAAGTTATAAGCAGGTAATGAAAGTAGGTCGCGTAATCTTAGGTTGAAAGAACGTGAACCCTAAGAAGTAAAGTTAAGTAAACTAATGCGTAAGTCAAATATATGACTAATTGGTTAGCGGTTAAGAATAAATACTCATGGCCCAGGATTGATGATCTAATTGATCAGTTGAAAGGGGCAAAGATTTTTTCTAAGATAGATTTGCGTACGGGGTATCATCGGTGGAAAGTAAGGAAGGAGGATATTCCTAAGATGACGTTCAGAACTCGTTATAGTTATGACAAATTTTTGGTTATGTCATTTGGGTTAACTAATGTGCGGAAGTTAGATTTTCCGTAAGGGGCACCGAACAAGTTGGTGGAAAATTGATAGGTATGTTGGGAAGGAGAAGTGAGAAAAAAAAAGTTTTTAGGAACTAAAAGAAAGGTTAAGTGAGGCACCTGTATTGTCTATATCAGATGATACATGGAATTTTGTAGTGTATCTCGGTGCTTCGCATAGATGACGAGGTTGCATGCTCATGTAGCATTGCAAGGTCATTATGTATGCATTATGCTAGTTAAGGGGTTATGAGAAGGTTTATCCTACTTATGATCTAGAATGGGCAGTTGTAGTTTTTGGATTAAAAATCTGAAGATAGTATTTATACGGGGAGAAGTGTGAGATATACACGGACTCTAAGAGTCTGAAATATATCTTCACACAGAATGAGTTGAATATGAAGTAGAGAAGGTGATTAGAATGGATAAGAGATTATAACTATGATATGTTATATCATTTAGGGAAGGTAAACGTAGTAGCCAACGCGTTAAGTAGGAAGGGTAGGGAAAAGCTATCGATGTTAACGACTCAGAATGAGTTAATAACGGAAATGGCGAAAACGGAGTTAGAAGTTAAATTATGGAATGAAGCAGTAGAAATGTTATTCACAATATAGACTCAATCCACAAAAATGGAACAAGTTAAGTAATTTCAAATAGGTAAGGAGGAATGCAAACGAATGAAGAAGAGGATGCAAGATAAAGAGAAGATCAAGTATCATCTCGTTTTGAAGGAGGGATTTGAGTTCCATATAAACCCGAGTTAAAAAAAAGAACTAATAAAAGGAAGATAGCGTAATATGTTAGTAAGTGCTTAACTGTCAACTCAGATTATTGATAGGAAGGGACAAGTTCTATGAAATAAGAAAATACCTTCAGTGAAGGTGAAATGAAAGAACCACAATGTCGAAGAAGCATTGTGGGAACTCGAGATTAAAATGAAGAAAACTTTTCCTCATTTGTTTATATAATTATAGCGTGGTTCTGGGGACAGAATCCTTACAAGGGGGGAAGAGTGTAATGCCCCAGAAAATTGAGCAAATTGTAAAATAATTTTTATTTAATATTGAATAAAATTATATTATATGTGATAAAAAGATGAGGGTTGTTCTATAACCTAACACTGTCGGAACGTCGCAGTATTTCGACTACGTAAAGGAATTAAAGTATTTGAATTTCCAAGACGAAAATAAAAGCTTTCTGAGAAATTTTCTGAAAAATACTATTCACGCATTTCTGCTCGGGAATTATTTTTGAATTTTTGAGAAATAAGTAACGATAGAATATCGAGATGAGATGGAGTATCCAATGATATTTCAGTTATGGTAAACGCAGTTTTTCGCTTGCGGACTTAAAAACCTAACGGTTTAGGAAAAGTGATTTCCGAGAAGGAATTTAAATGTGTGTAATGAATTAAGCGACGATCGTATAATACATAGGTATTGTACGAGGTAATGAATACGAGTATGATACGAAGTATTATACGAGTATGTATGAATGATGATATGTCATATATGAATAAGTATACGAGTTAGAATACGAGAATAATATGTAAATTATATGTTATAAGGCTTTAAGCAAAATGTAATGAACTTGTAGGATTGTGTAGGAAATTGTAATGTCCAAATGGAATTAATGAACAAGCCCAAGTTTTTGTTAAATGTAAAGCCCAATGTATAAGTTAAGCTAATTAAGCTAGAAGCCCAAAGTATGAACCTATGGGTTATAGGATGGCTCAAACCCATGGGGAAACCCATGGATGACCCAAAGTGGTGAGCAAGTAAAGTAACTTAATGGCTAAGTGTTGTGGTGGCCAAGTAAAGTACTTGGTGGATAAGTAAAAGTGATGAGCAAGCAAGGGATAAGCTAAGTGATTAACAAGTAAACTTAAAGGCTAAGTTATGTGATTAGCAAGTGTACTTAATGGTTAAGTAAATGTGTTGCCCAAGTATTGGATAAATGTTGTGATGGTCAAGCAAAAAGTGTGGTGACCAAGTTAACTTAATAGCTTAAGTAATGAATAGTAAGGAGGTGGAATGGCTCATTGACCATTAAGCCCTCATTTGGAATTTCCTATAAATAGAAGGAGAGATAGCTCTTTGTTGGTTGTTCATTCATCCAACAGTTTATAACTTATAAGTTGAGAGCTTATTTGCTTGAGAGAAAAAGCTAAAAAAGCTAGAGTTTATATTTCAAGAAGTAAGAAGAAAATCAAAGATTAACCAAGTAATCTTCAAGGGTAAGATCCTAAACCATGATTCTCCTTCTCTTCCATTGTTAGAGAAGTGGGTAGTGGTAGAACTTGTATGATAAGGAGAAGTTGGAATGGCTAATTAAAAACTTAAGACGTAATTAAGTCATGTTGTAAGATAACCAATAAATAAAGTTATGAACTAAGGAAGAATTTTAGGAACTTGTAACATGTTTTATATTAATGAATTTAGTATGATAATGAGATCTAAGAATGATGGTTAGAAAATATAAATCATCATAAGTCATGAGAAAAGAAATCATATGTAGTTTATACTTTTATAAGTTATAAACTCACAAAGAACAAGTAAGAACTTATTATGAATATAAATTAATGATATATGTATGTTAAGATGTTAGTGTGATAGAATGAATCTATTTGAAATGAAGAACAAATCTTAAGTAACGAAGTTTTGGCAGAATTCACGAGTTTGGACGATAATCATCGAATTTGTGAAATTTTCGGAATGGAAGTCGAATTTTGATATGGAGCTTGGAAATAATGGTTTTTAATGGAGACAAGTCTTATTTGGCATTATAGAGTTACGGACTCGAGAATGACCGAGTTCTGACTTAGAACGAAGAAACGAGCTTTGAACGTTCACAAACGTTTATCGTTTTCATTAAAAATGGACTAATAGGTGAATTTTTAGTTAACGAAGCCAAATAGATAAAATTCTTGCATGAATACGTAGAACATGTAATTTGTGAACTAACGGTGTTTGAACGAGTCAATTCAGACTTATAACGAAGAAGTTATAAGCCCGGGAATCTCACCTAAAAGAAAATCTGTCAAATTTTTCTGAGGCACAGAGTCCGCGCCGCAGCGCGACTCAGGGCATAAAGGCTCGCACCGCAGTGCGATGCCAAGATCATAGTGCACTGTTAGTTGGCGCCTTAGCGCGACACAATGAAGGGAGAATGGCGCCGCAGCGCCAAGGCCAGGTCTTATGTGTAATACCCGCGAATTTTAATAAATTATAATATTGAGAATAAAGATTTGTTTGCATATTTATTTGAATATATATATATATATATATATATATATATATATATATATATATATATATATATATATATATATAGCATCGACATGTGTTGTGATGAGCATTTTAATTGATTAAGCTAAGTGATAATTAAGCAATGAAGCAAAAGCGATGAGAAGCTTAGTTTAAACTTATGGAGTTATGCCTAGTGTGGCAAGATGATGAGTTGAGAAAATACTAATTTAACTAATGATGGAATTAATTAGTATTACTAATAAGTAAATAATTTCATAATAAGGTTGATTTATTTGTTATTTGTTAATTACCGTGAATAATAGGGTGTGAAGAGAAATCATATACTACAAGGTTTTTCATTTAATATAAAGTGAGGGGTGACATTGTAATGGAAATAATTATTATATAACACTATGTGATAAAAGTAAGCTTGACTTAGGTAATTGACCAAGTTGTATAAAAAGTCTTATGTGACATATTGATGTGTGTGAGAATAATTAAATGGGTATTTTAAACCTATGAGAGAAAATAACTTGATTAGATAAATAAATTAATAATAAGTAGCATTGGTACACAATTAAATTATATCCTAGTCTAGGATAAATATTATTTGAAATAAATCAATGTACATGAATTATATGATTTTATGTGTAATGTATGAGTGGGCGTAATTGTATGCTCTATTGAGAACAAGGGCAAAATGGACCTAAGTGTACTACTAATGTGCTGAGAATTGCTAGTGTCCCAAAATGAGAGTCACTCTTCTTTTCTCACGTTACAGGCCATTGGCCTAGTCCCTCCAACACCAACTCCATAGCTAGCAAATCATGGAGAAGGGAATGGGTTAAATTGTACTCTTCTACCAAATCCTTCATAACCATTAGCTTCTTCTCCATTCCAATGGGTTGATTCATTGCACAAAATCAAATTGGTCACAAGCTTGCCTATAAATAGAGCCCTTCTCATTCATAAGTATGTTGCTAAATTCTCTGAGATTTCTAGTAGGAGTGTGAGTATTGAGAGCTTATATAATCTGCAAATTGAAGCTAGAGTAGCAATTCAACTTCAGAAAAGGTAAACTCCTCTAAATGTTCATACACTCAAGCCTTGCAAAGTTCTTAGAAAAACACTTATTGAGTTGAAATGTTTATAGTTGAAACTTTCTAGAATGTATCAATTGATACTGGATATTGTTAATGTGATCAAAAACGAATCCAATGAAATTTAAACGAAGTAAAATGATCTAGTAACAAATTCGTAAGGAAGAAAATTGCTATGTGTGTTAAACTTTGGAAAAATGGCCAAAAACCTTAAATTGATCTTTGAAATTTATTATTTGTATGTGTGGGAATGTTAGAAGCATGCTAGGAAGGTTATGTAGCAAGTTTATAACAATTATACATGATTACATTGTTGCTTAGATGAGAATTGGATCGAAAATTTCTCAAAAATCTGAACAGGGGCGAACAGGGGACACCTGCTCTTATTTTAGCAGGGGACCTGCCTGCCCCGGCGGGGGGTTCTGTAGGGCAAATGCCCGCCCTGGCGGGGGGTGCTGTAACAGGAAATGAGTTTGGTTTGCTTATTTGATGCAAGAAGTCATACACTCCACTTCATTTCAAGAACATACATACTCCCTAAACATATATCAATGTATTTTACAAGGTGTTTAGTAAATTTGGAATTGAATCATAACCTTTTTAAAGAAAAGTTAAAAGACGAAAAACATGTTTATAAAACCTTACACCTTTTTGACTCTTGCCTTGTGAGCATATGTTTATAGCTTAATTGGCTTGATAAATACATATGAAGTGTGGACTCAATGTAGCTTGCATGTATAGATTGATAGTCATAACATCTTAGTGATTGAAAACCAATTGAGATAACAAACTCTATGAATTATATTGTGAACTTAGGAACAATTAGAATAGGATGCATATGCCTCTAGAGATATTCGACATGTTCACGCATCTAGTTAAACATTGTGATAAATTATGCAAGCATGTGTAGAAAGAAGTTGTTTGACGATATTATGTAGTATAATGAATACTATGGCTAGTTGAATTATGTAATGAACTCTTTTAACTTTGAAAGATGGAAATATATGAATAACTTTAAAAAAGGGTCAAAACTAGCTTAATGGTTCTTTAATATGTGAAACAACTTAAAAATATGAAGAGTAAGAGATATTTCGAAAATACAAAGGATGAGAATATGGTATAAAAGACTTTAAAGGTAAAATCAATGTGAGTTTCGCATCTATGAGTTTGAATGTGTGTAGCCTACATGAATTTAGGTATGTGTGATGGAAGTATGTGAAAATGCATATCAAGTATATATGACTAATGAATACATATACATACATATATAGGATAACGTAGTTCATTGAAGTGGTATTATGCTTTCAGTGGTAATCAACGCTAAAGGCAAGTCTCCTAACTCTCACAACTTTAGATTTTGTGCGAGTTCTCTAACTTCCATTGATTCACATATCAAATACAAGTTATCTAAATTCCTATATTGTATATTGTATGAATCCGAATTATTGATATATTTATATTGAGCAAATGACTATTACTACACGAAAATCAATTACTTTGACATTATCGCAAGCATTAGACTTATTGTTCTTAAAGTGCATTATAAAAGTTGTCTAAACCTTTGATTCGGTTAGACTGTTATCATATGTTAGAAAGCTATCCAAACCAATTGACTTGGTGCGGACTCTTGAAAATCTACTGAGATGAACAACCCACTTAAAAAGGGGAATTTCTATATTGTCGGGGAACCGACGTGCGCACACAAGTATGATTAAATGCTATGCATAACGTAGGGTACCTTAGGCTGATCACCTGTTGTACTCGTTTATCTTGGATTGCAGTGTAATACTATTAATTTTAGTAAGAGTTCATAGTCTTTAACGACTGCTCAGTGTTCATTCTTATTGAACCTCGAAATAATTAAACCATGTAATATTATTGATATCCTTAAATCTTTAGTGACATTCATCAAACACTTTTGATATTTCTTGATATCCTTGAACTACCATTTATTGTTATACACTTGAAGATTCAAATGCTATAACTGTTCATTCTCTTTACTATATTACTTGCTGGGCAAACTTGTTGTTCATTCTCGCTTCCCTAAAAACATTACAGTTAAGGCAGAGCAAGGCGGTACCTCGGGAAAGGACAAGGGGAAGGGCAAGGCTACAGAGTAGCTTAGTTCTTTGAGAGTAGTAGTATTATTATTTCTATGCGTATTATGATGTATTAAGGATGATTAATTATGTTTAAGTTTAATCACTGGATTGTTGTAGTAATAGTTACGAAACCTTGGGACGCGAATATTTATATTATATCAATGTAAATTATTCTATTATTTTCGTTGTTGATGACGTTAGTGTGATGTTAGAATTAGCACGTGGCGAACCAAATTCGAGATATAAGTGTCTAAATTTGGGGGCGTCACATTGTGCACTGCAAACTCGCGCCGCAGCGCTACTCCAAGAAGGGAAGCTGGCGCCGCAGCGCCAACCGTAGGAATTTCATAGAAAGGAAAGATTGCAAGTAAAGAAAGAAGGTGAATTGATCAGTAATGAACTAAAGCTTAAAGTAACCTCATTAAGGATGTTATTAACCTTAAGTATAACACTAAAGGTTGAAGGTAGGTCAATTCAAGGTGAACGTGAAAGGTATGTAATAAGTACACTTAACCAATGACGATCGAATTTTAATTAATAAACATAATAACATTAGTAAGCCATAAGTAAGATTAATAAGTTGAATTGATATTTATTAATGAAGTAAATTCACTTAAGATATAGAAGAGAAAGAAGTTGGTAAGAATGATGTACAGAACGACTGCAAGCCGGAACCAATAATAACAAATCTAATATATGATTAGATTGAGAAGAAGGGTAAGATTCATTAGGAACCATATATGTTCATTCATGACCTAATGTGGTATGTTATGTGGTTATGTTTGTAGAGACTGTAAGGACTCAAAGAGAAAGTAAATTTACTATAGCAGATGCTGAAGGCAAGTTTTTCTTATCGCTTGTCTAACCTTCGTGTTAGCCAGGTTTTCAGTGATTCATGTTATGAGACGCATGAATGGTTTTAAAGAAAGGGTCGATGCCAGTTTTAACTCAGCTAGACTAAACTTGAAGAATTGATTGATTTATTTACAAGTCTTTCAATATAGAATTGATAACGCTATCCTATGCCAATTATTTGGTACGGATTCAAGGTAAGCCTGAGTATGAATAAACAAATGTATTTTACATAGATTATTCGATGGGCACGTGAGGTTGCCAAGACTTAAACGTACATACGTTTAAAGGATGTAGTGTTGATCAACATAGAGTACTATAGGCTGATCACCTAGAAGTGCTCGTAAGCTATGCCGGACTTACGGACTTAGTGTCGGGTTGTCCTTTTCAAAGAAATTATGGAATGCTCATGGTCTTATACCAGAATTGATGTTTTACTAAATATTGTATTTGTAAAACATTTTGAAGGAAAAGAAATGCTATTTTGAATTATTGATAGTACTTCGTAACTATTATCCAGTTATTGAAGATATACGATTCCTATGTTTCAAGCATGTCATTTTAAAGAAATTGTTGTACTTGCTGAGCTTGTTATGCTCACTCTTGCTTGAACAATATGAATGCAGCTAAGACCGAACAGACCGAAGGATCCGGCAAGGATAAAAGAGAAGGCTAAGGCGAACCCGTAGATTACCTATGTAATAGTATAGGTTTGTAATGATAATATTTAATATTATGACAAGAACAAATGTAACGGTTATAAAGAACCTGGGGAATGATATTATTGTTTTAGAATATTTATAAGACATATTCGTTCTTTTGAGGCATTTCAATTGAATGTTTGTGTGAACTGTAGCACCGTGTGGCACCATATGTCGGGTTGGAAGAGACTCGAATTTGGGGGCGTCACAATATCTAAGTCATGACATCAAGTTCACAACACATAGTCTAACAAAACCAACAACTGATTCTGAGGTACGGCACAGCTGCGTTGCGCCTTAGTATAACCAGGGCGCAGCTGCGCCATGTCGGGACCAGAAGCAGTAAGTAGACTCTGTTTTGCAGAGTATCAACCAACTTAATTTCTAACAATTTAAACTTGTTCCAAACCATCATTAAAGAGTTCATACATCTAAGTAAACTTTTTAAACACATTATAACATATTAATTCATATCAATTGACATAGAAATTCAAGTAATTTTAAGAATTAAACAAGACCCATTTCAAGAACATAACTAGAGTTTATACCTCCTTAAGCTTGAATTGGACTTCTTACTCACTGAGTATGCTTCTACAAATGCTCAACTACTTAGAACTCTCCAACTTAGACTTATCAAACAATTTCTAGCAACAAAAATTAAAATTTGGAGCTTGTATTTATAGAAGAAACTTGGACTAGACATTGGCATTACACTAAGGTTGGAGTTAATGGTGTAATAGAAGAAAACATTGGTTAATTGAGAGTGGTTTAACAACCCACCACCAACCATTGGCTTTGCAATCATCACCTATGCCTAGCCATTTGAAAGTTACATAACTTAGCTTTTAGATCATTGTTCATGTACCTTGGTGTCACTCAATTTGGGACAAGAGCAAAAAATTTCAGCATTTGATCATCTAAGGCTTGGTTTGGTTCTTTAATTCCCATAATGTAATATTAATGTACAATTGTTACCATATTATGAAATTGAGGATTAGTTATATACTCACATCATATCATCCATGTACATTAAATACACGCAATATAATAACGCAGTTAGGTATTATTATCCGGGTATCCCCCATAATTATTTTTACTACTCACATAACCTTATTATAACATTATTTAATATTAGTGTTTATTTAAACATTTAATTTCCTTCCTAGTTTCTAGAATACACAGATATTTAATTATTTCTGTATTACAATTACATATGATTTCATTGTACTACTTGGTACCTCATGTTATTAAAATATACTCATATTATATGTTTTTATTAATGTCACACATATAACAAAAGTGTTTCATTTCTTTTCTACAGAAGAAAACTAATTTTCTCAAACTGACCACTGGCGGAGCTGTGCCAGTTTGTAATGCTAGGAGGGCACAACTGCACGGGACCCTGGCTGTAACAATCCAGATTTTTATTATAATATTTAAATATTTATTAAATTATATAAATATTTAATGGATGTGTTTATTGTAGTTTAAAGTAATCAAATTGGCGGTTATTAGAGATTACAGTGTTCACTGTGTTTAACAAATGTCAAACATGGAGTTTTGTTTTAAAATATGGTTTTCAAGGAATTTAGTTTTCTGTGATTATTGTTTAGTAATTTAAACTAGTATATGCATGTTGGGTAGTGTGTATATGTGTAATTTATATAAGTTATACATGTTAATTGGGGTTAATTTCTGTTAAAAATAAAGACAGTAGCTTTGTTATTTTCTTCGTGGTTGGGTTCTACAAGTTTCGGCGCCCCAGCGCCAAAATTTGAGCCCAAACGCCAAAAATCGTGCCCCGGCGCCAAAATTCGAGCCCCAGTGCCAGAAGTTCGCACCCCAGCGCTGAAATTCGCTCTCTAGCTCCAATCTCGCGCCCCAGCGCCACTGTATAGCCTAGTCCTCGCGCCCCAGCGCCGGATTTGTAGTCTGACTTGGACAGTTTTGACCTTCTGTAGTAAAATAGCTATAACTTCCTCATACGAACTCCGATTGAGGTTATTCAAGATGATCCAGAATGAAGACGAGTAGACCTACAACTTTTATGCTTTAAGTTTTTTAATTTGAGGTCTGTAACAGTAGTCAAAATGGTCATCTTTAGGACTATTATGTTTTCGGAGGCAATTTGGAGAGCGTCGGGCATGCACATTGTGACGCCCCCAAATCCGGGTACTTTGAACCTCGGACTTGGTACGTTACGGTACTTCATCATTATACATATTCTATCATCTAATGCGGAATAAATAAACATATATTGTTTATTTTACATAATTCTATAACATTTTCTCAAGTTTGTTAACCTTAACTAAATACATACCTTTAAAATCACAAAGGTTTACAGTAAGATAACTAAATAGTTATTCTTGTAACGATCTATTACTGTATTTTGCTTTTATCTCTGTCCTTCTTCAAGCCTTCGCCTTTATCTGAAATTTATTATCATGATATAGCAAGGGTGAGCAACTGCTTTGCCCAGCAAGTTTAAATTCAATAAAGATATATCATGATTAAAAGAATAATAAGCTTTCAAGTTTTTAACAATTTAATAATTGTGAAGGAACATGAATCAAGATGTCAATAATTGAATGACTGAAGCAATAACGTTTAAAGTCAACAAGGACTAGAAATAACTTTATCTGAACCCTAGGGTAATGAAGGTGATCAGCCTTTCACACCTGATGAACTAAGTGCGAATCAATAATCAGTTTAGACGTGAATAATCATCAATAATCATTCACTAACATGCTTTGAAATATAACTCGAGTTTGAGTTAAGGAAACTTGCCTGCATAGTCGATTACCGCTACGCAATTTAATTTATTCTCTTTATTGAAAAGACCTATTAGATATAAGATTGATCTTTCAATTAGTATCTCAAACCTTATTCCATAATAATATCTAACACTTAATCACATCGTCAAATATTAGATAATCTTACCACCATATTCATTTATTTACTTATAATCTCATCATATTATATTAACTTGTCTAACCTTCAATCACAAAGTTAAGTATTAGACATTACATCTTAATCTTAGTATTATCATTATGCTTTGATAATCTTTTTCATCATGTCTTAACTTATACTTATAAGTTTTACCTTTATGTGTTATCTTAGTAAATTAGATAACCTTTCAGAAAACTGAAATATCATTTCAGTAAATCGAATTACATTTCAGCTTCCTGAAATTACTATTTCAGCAGACCAAAATCAGTTTAGCAAACTGAATTCAATTTCAGCAACCCAAAATCAAATTCATCACCCCGAATTCTCATTTTACTCTATTATAAACATAACATAGTTCATTGAATATCAAATTCAACAACCATATCGAAAAATAACGTAAATCTCTTATTTTAATCTCCCGTCGAATATTATTATTTATGTAATAATATTTTACGCTAAGGTTATCAACCTTTTAATAACATTTCAGTCAAATACTACTAATAATATCTTAATCCAATATTATTAGCCCTATAAAAATAATTTAAATCCTTAATCACATTCATAAACAATTATTTCAATTATTTTCTTTTTATTAAATAACTAGTTTAAGCGTTCTAAAATGCCATAAACTTTATAACACCTCACACCCGACCCTAAAACTTCATCAAATACTTGCATAAACCATGCTCAAGGGTCTCAAGTCATAAATCACATTTTTCATATTTTTGGACATCATATCTTTAATTAAATCCATTTATCCATTTCTCATAATTTAGATGAAAAATACCAAATCACATCCAAAAATATTTCTTTTCAAGGATTTGACATAATATAGTTTCATATTGAACATATATTTTTTCCGGAATTTTTAAAATAGATTTACTATATTTAAATAGTCCATAATAGCCAAATTTTCTCCGATTTTTCATAAATCGAAATTAACTCCACAAATTCTAAAATTTTTACAGTATGCTCCTGCTATACACATGTACTTCCAGTAAAAATTTTGTAATTTTTGAACTTATACACAGAGAGTTATTCGGGTGACTTCATAAAAATAGTCATTCACCGTAAAATCCATAACTCTCAAACCGTATGGCCAAAAAATCTCAAATTTTTACACAACCTGCATATCTACTGATATTAACACCCCAAATTTTTTCAAATTTTTTCAAGCACAAAAAGTGGACGAAAATGCCCCCGTTTCAGACTGCCCCAAAACAGTCCTATTTTCTTTCCAAAATTCAGGACTGTTTTGGCTTCCATAGCCACTACTCCATGAAAACTCAACATTTTTGAGTGCTACCACTTGAGTTAACTAGTAAACACATATATCTAGCACCTCTCTTTGACGGATCGTAAAAAGGAGTTATAGATTTAAAACGGTGGATTTTCAAAGTAAATAAAAATTTTGGTTTCATAAACTAGAAAAAAAAATTCTTTTCTTTTTGATTCCAACCAAATCATCACCCAAAATGGGTAGATCCATACCTGAATCCATGAAAAACACATAGATCATAGGGGTTTGAACATCCAAATCAAAAACCCCCTTTTCATCAAATTACAAAAAGAAATAATGGAAGAAAGTTTAGGATTTATACCTTTCTTCTCCTTCTTCTTCTTCTTCTTCTTTCTCATCCATGGAGGATTTTCTCCTCCTTCTTTCTTCTTCTAGGGCTTCGGCCACTTCCTTTTTTCCTCCTCCATGACTTCGCCCTCTTCTTCCTTTTCTCTCCATTTTCCCGTTTCTTTTCCTTTCGCTTTCTTCTCTTCCTTATCTTCTTTCCTCTCTCTTCTTATCCTTCTTATCCGTTCCTTTCTTCTTTTCTTTTTTTTTTAATTGCTTTAGCTAATGCCCAACATGTCCTCATTCATTAGGCTTTAAAAAAATTTTGGGCCACTCTCTTAACTCATTTGGGCTTTTTAATTAATCTTTTGAGCCATGTAATAATTACATAGTCCAATCATTTCATCTTATCACACCCTAAATATTTAATTAGGGTATCCATTCCAAATATTTAGAATTTAAATCCTCACTTTTGCACATTAAATTCTATAACCCAATTAAACTTATTTTAATTAAGTTATAAAATTAATAACTTGATATAATAAAAAATATATATCTTAACTTAATATTATTTTTAATATTATCATCCTCCCACAAGTGAGCTTAGTTTGGGCCCTTAATTAATTTCATTGAGCTAACAAATTTACTTGTTTTACTTACTAACAACAATCAACTTGGGCTTTCAACCGTAATTAAATTGGGTCAATATAATACTTGCCACATACATAATATATTGGGCTAGATTAAATAATTTAATCGCCATTAATTACTTTACCTACAAGTCCCATGCTTAATTAATTAATTGGGCTTGTTTAAATAATATTACCTCCTTAGCCCATTAAATTTAATTCTCTTGAACTGTAATTAATTTATTGGGCTATGACATTATTATAGTCCATTACTTTTAATTCTATTTTACCCTAATCATTTAATTAGGGTTTTTATTTCTCACACTAGAAAAGAAATTCATTACTTATGCCTTTTCTTTCCTTAACCCAATTAGACTTGCTATAATTAGGTTATAAAATTAATTAACTGAGATATATAAAATAAATCTCTTAATGTTAGTATATATATTTATATACTAATATTCTCCCATATTATAACCTCTCAGGTTATTTAATTACCACACCTAATATATATATTAGGTTACATAACTTAATTCTTAATTCACTTGAATTAATTCTATGACCACTAAATACAAGTAACCATTTAGGTCATTTAAATCTCATACCATGTTTTAATAACTAATTTAAGTTATACAATTTATATTGTATAATTAAATTTAATTTCCTCTTCCTCTTCATAAATTACTTTCAAACAATTTATTTATATATCAAATATATAATTTAATATATTCAATCATTTATTCAAATATGAATTTAATTTACTAACTGCTTTGATACCAATATACATATTACATATTTGATCTCATCTCATATTTTACTTCTCACACTAATTTTGACATTTCTCCATAAAAAGTCAACTGTTGACTTTGACCAAAAGTCAACCATTATACATTTTGTGTTTATTGTCCATTCTGACTAAACTTGACGTTCCGGACGCAACCGAGCAGTCCATGCTTCAAAATTCTATTTTTAACTCAAATTTTGAGTTTTAAATTACTCTCTTCTTATTGCTAATCATATTAACTAACGACTTTATACCTATTCAATTCACATCAAATTTTACAGATATCATAATACCTTATTCTAGATATTCATTCAAATACATATCACTTCATTTATAGGGTTTTGGAATTTTGTAACCCATATTTTCTCTATTCTCATTCGAATATCAAACCATATAGGTTTTACTTGAAAATTTTAAATAAATCCTCAAATGCTCATCTAGGTTTTATTCTTTAACCTTTATTTTAATCATTCAAGATTTTATAAATTTTCGGGTTGTCACACACATATGCATGTGTAGTGCTCCTGACCATAAAAGATGTTGTCCTAAGTTACAAAACATGAATAATAGTAAATATAATGATGCTTAACATTAATATATGATATATTAGATGAGTTATAGAAGCATAGTAAGCATACACAAGAGAGACAAATCGGGCGTGTGACGAATGAACGTCGAAACATCGTGCCAAATGTTAATGAACTTAAAAAGTATTTCAATTCAATTGAAATGAATATTATAAGATATGGAGTGGATTTAATATAAAGCTAATAAGTAGTACTAGAAAGACTTAAGCACTTGAATGAACTGCGAATATGAAATACAGTGAGATATAAGTTAAAAGTTAACACAATTAAGTTAAACATTGTGTATTTATTAATAAGAAAGATTATGAGACATAGATTAGAGTTTACATTACAATTACTATGTGTTGTTATGTGACTAATATTTGATGTGTATGATTATATAATTGCGTAGGGCACGTGTAGTGCAAATAGCTGTTATTGGTAAACAACGATCAAGGCAAGTCTTTCGGTTCCTATTTCCTACGTGAACTTGATGAACTGTGTAAGACCCCAAATTTTATAAAATAAAAGTATTCAATTTTTCTTATAATTACTATTCAGTAAATGGTTAAATTGATAAATGTTAAAGTTAAGGGTGATATATGAAATTTTTTTCAAAATACACAAGTGGTTATAAAATATTCATTGTTGTCGGAGAATATTCGTTTGGTCGTGAAATATTCTTTCTGTCGGGGAATATTCGTACGACGGCGCAGCCATATGTGGGCCCCATAACAGAATAACTGTCGGATGAAGATAACGACAAAAATTGAATTTTTATAATTAACGGCGTAGTTGTTACCGTTAACACTGTTGGAATACCAGGTGGTTAAAATACAGTAATGCGCGTCGTCACATAGTAGCACACGGTATTGTACAGTATTTTTGAATTATTGATTCTTACGTAAGAAGACACTACTCAATAATTGTTACAGTAGTTGTTGTTCAATATTTTATTTTATTGATTCAATAATTGCTGCGTTGATATTTTGTATTATTGTTGTTTCAATAATTGTTGCTGCACAATATTTTCCATTATCATATCAATAATTCATATTATTTGAATAATATTATTAGATACATTATTGACAATGTCTAGAAAGTTCTGTCTAAGGAGAGGTTTGATCATCTAATTGCGCGCCAGTAAGGAGAAATCCTTATTGGAAAGCCCCCTCTTTCCTGGAAACGGCCTGGTTGTCATAAATGTGATTCTGTAATATTTTTTGTGAATAATTAATTATTGATTCATATGATAAGGAAATATTTATATTATGTGGATATAAATAAGGGATATATTTTTGTGGTTAAAAATGAAAGAGTTAATGTTGAGATTTTTATCAGTATTTTTGTCGGAATGGAGGTATTAAAAATCAGGGTTTTTGAGATATTTTGCAGGGGTTATAATTTTTAATCCGACCGTTGGATCGTTGTAATTTTTGGATATGTTATACATATATAAGTTGAGTATATATCCACAAATTTTTGAACCGTTAAAAATGAACTTATGATTTATTATGAATTTTACGAGATGACTGGTTTAGAAATTGTTGAATTTTCAGAGTTTATTATTTTGATGGAAAATTCTAGAATTGGTGGGCCCCACTCTTGGTTGGTGAAGAAATGTGCTGAGATTTTTATTCAAATATGGTGGGTGAGAATAGTAACAGGTAAAGCCATCAGGTTGCAGGTTAAGTCTGCTTCGGCGTGCTAATATTTTCCTATAAATAGAGGGCTAAGTTAGAATTGAAAATCACACCAGAAACATAAGCTTTCTCTCTTTCTCTCTCTATATTATGAAGCATATTTTGTGAGTATTTAGATACTTTGAGAGTTTCTATTCATCAGTGCAAGTTTCCTTCAGCCTTATACCGATCAGAAGTACTGCTCTTTTGAGGTAAGGGATAGTAAGAGATTTTAAGGGTTGTTATATTTTTCAGTTTCGTAATTTTTCTGACCTTCAAAAATTTTGGAAAAATTTAAAATGATATTTTGATGAATTTTCTTGATTGTGTCCAAAAATGGTGATTTTTGGATGTATAGATTAAGAGTTATGAATTTTATGAGAAAAGACTATTTTAAAAGTAACCGCTTATAACTCCTTGTGGTTAACTCCAAAATTGATGAAATTTTTATTGGGAGTACATGTATATGATAGGAGTATACTCTGTGAATTTCAGAATTTTTAGATAAAAGTACAATTTTTGATAAATGTCTAAATATTCGGCTGTTTTGGCCATATGAAAAATAGTAAATGACTTTTAAAAATTCTGAGAAATATATATGTTCACTGTGGGACTATATTATGCTAAATTCCAGAAAAAAAATATTTTTGGAACTGATTTGGTATTTTTCATGAAAATAGTCTAGTTATGAGTAAATGAATTAAATATTTTTTGTGAAGTAAGAAAATTGAAAAATATGATTTTATGGCTTGAGAATCATACATGAGTTATATGTAGATTTATGATGAGGGTTTTGGTTATTGATGATGAAATCTTATGAGTTTGGCATTTTAGAATGATTAAATGCATTATTTAGTAAAGTGTAAACAATTAAAATAAATTATTTATAAGTTTAAGAAACGTTATTTCAATATCATTATACCGAAATATTGGTATGGATGTTATTGTGGAATTTTTACCTTTTTGTGTCGAGTTACTACTCACGATTTACTATTCACGAGTTACTATTCACAAGTACTATTCACGACAAAAATTAGTTTCTTTTTCTGACCAAATTATCGTTGATTTATGATTGTTGCTCTTGAAAATAAATGCAGTTGTTGATAATATTTTTTTTATTATCATATATAACATTTTTATAATCTTGATGTTGAATTTCACTTTCACTTGAGTGTAAAGATGGGTAAATTATTGGTATGATCGTGACTGAGGAATATCTTTGGCCTGTAGTGTAAAGATGAATTGTTAACTGGTATGATCATGACCATTGAATTTATAATTGAATATCTTTAGCTTAAGTGTAAAGATGAATTGATTAACATGGTTATAATTATTATTTATTTAAGTTCTAAAATGATTATATAATTCTTTGAGATATGAATATCTTTGGCCCATAGTGCAAAGATGACCTGTGGTTGAATATCTTTGGCCAGTGGTGCAAAAATGAATTGTTGATGAATATCTTTGGCCCGTAGTGCAAAGATGATATGTTGTTGAATATCTTTAGCCAGTAGTGCAAAGATGAACAGGTGTTGAGATGAACATGACCAACTGGTGATACAAATGAATATCTTTGGCCGTAGTGCAAAAATGAAGTTATTAGTATGATTATGAACAGGAAATGTGATTTGGTGTAACCATGATCTTTGATGTTTCAGGTAAAGATAGGTGATGAAAATTTCCTTCGTCCTGGATGAGAAGAGGAATTTAGAACTACAATTATGATTATGAGTTATTCATATGATTGTGGACCAGAATTGTTGATTGATGTTACAGGGATAAAACATTGTTGATGAATTTTTAACATGGAGAAGATAATAGACTTTATAGTCTATTTGACTCTTCTAATGGATTGCTCGTTCCGCTGCAACTGTGGTTGAAATTTTTATCATTTACCATATGTTCTAAATCTCTGATTTATTATTGATGAAGGCTATTGATAATTTAATTATCTTTAGTCATGATATTCTTTACTGAGCTAGTTGTGCTCACCCTTTTGCTTCACAATTCCTTTCAGGTAATAAGAGTGTAGCTGGGTCGAGCGAGAGTAACAGGGAAATAGAACGGTGGTCTCTAGCTGTGGAGATTCTCCCGAAGCAGTATAGAAAAGTTCATTTAGTAGTTCTATTTGGTGAATCTAATAGGGTAAGGTGTAACTAACGTTGGAAGGGTGTTTTGCCACTATCATACAAGATGTCTAACGACATACAACCTCGTGTCATCATAAGAAAGGGTTGTGCACATCCACTTGCTGAGTATATATACCAGCACTACCTATATAATCTTGGTATTTGTTTGAAGTATAATTCTCAATTAGAGACAGTGGAGATAATGATAAGTCAAGAGAAGACTCACCATTGGGAAGAATATGATAGTAATCTTCTCATTTTTCTTCGGGGTCTATTGGGTCAACCAAGAATAATTCTGTGGCCATATGATATCTATCATAACCTAGACGCATGGCCTCCCATGTACAAAGGTTTCCTTGAGCATTTCCCAAATATTCTAATTTCTAAAACAGTTTTTAACTATACCTTTATGTAAGGTGTCATTGTGAGGTGATGTCCACGGTTGGAACATGAGTCATATTCGGTATATATTTGTATCCAAACTCACAGCATATGTGTTGTTGTATTTTGCACGACAATTGTTGTAATAAAGTTGTAGTTATTTTCTGTACCATGTATTTGGCGACTCAGAATAGGTTGGATGGAATGGACCTATTTTGGGGTCGTTACAAACTATTTTAAATTGCATGATATGTTATGCATGTTGAATCATGAAATGTTAAAGTCAATATATGACTGCATTGTTTTGGCTAAGTAATGATGATTGAGTAAGGAACTCAATCTTTATATTTGCTACGTGAATTAAAAGCATGTATGCCATGTTACTTTAATGAGATGTATATCGAGCATGTTATTATGTGTTATGTGATGCATGAAAACTGTTAGACTTTGCTGGGCTGTCGAGCTCACTCTTGCAAATAACCACTTTTGCAGGTCAAGATTTTAAGGTAAAGATATGTGCTAAGTGAGTTATAGAGATCTATATTCACGAAGATTACTTATGTTTTATGAGAAATACATTTCATATTTTGAACGTAACATGTTGAATTGTAAGTTGAGCTATTCAATGTATATGGATATTTAGTTATGATATAAGACTTTGTATAGTCATTTTGTTGTAACGATTCATGATATAAGATTGAATCAAAGAGATGTAATGTAAAGGTTGCAATTCAGGGCAAGAAAGAAGGAAATGTATAAAAGTTTTAAATATTCCTCAATTTTAGTGTTTTTAATATCGAATAATGATGTAAAATTTAAGATTTAATGTATGGTTAACGACCGAAGTGGAGATTTAAATGGTATGAATTTTGGGATCGTTACAGTTGGTATCAAAGCTGTAGGTTATAAACCTTAGGTAGGAGTACCGTAGGCTATAACCTTAGAGAAGAGAGGTGAAGATAATGAACGAATAAGCTCAAATAGAGTTTGAACAATAAGGGATTAAAACTTGCGTGAAAGGATTCAAAGAAGAATCTCGCAGAGTTATAAGAAATATAAATGTGGGGTTATCCAGCTCCAATAATAAGAATGTAAGGTGATAATAAATAGACAATGTCTATAAAAAAAGAGTGATAAAGAAGTTATGAATAGAGAGTTATGTCTAAGTGTGGTACAATTGTACTCTTTAATAGTTGATGTATGGTATCTGGGCTAAACGATTCCTTCATGGAGCGGAGGTATATACGAACTAGCAACTCGGAACCTAGTTTGTTGGTTGTTTGTGGGAAACCACTCAGCGTACCATATTAAAACTGTTAGAGACTCGATGTGTACCAAGTGTAGAAATGGACACGTATGATGAGAGTTTAGAACTTGAATGAAATTTTGAGCGATGTAACTGAAGTTAGGAATTCTTAAAGTAAGAATTGTTATATAAACAAGAAGGCTCAAAGAAGAATCTTGAAGATATAAAGATAAGAAATGGTAGTTTCCTAACTCCAATAGCCAAGATAACGAATAATGTCGTAAATGATGAAAAAGAGAAAGAATAAGGATCGTAAAACAATGCGATCACGAGTTAACAAAAGAATTTTAAGAGAGATGATTATAGAATAAGGTCACGACGTGGTCTGTTTAAGTGATCTGAAAGATGGTCTATAATGTTTGAATAATTATAGCTTAATGCTATGAAGATGGTGTACTATGAAATAGTACGAGATAACTCATGAGGAGTTATAGATGACGTGATACGAGGAATTCGTATCGAGCAAAGAGCAAGTTAAAAGAAAGATAGAGTTAGGTGGGATTTCAATTGAGAACTCATGTGATGGCTCAGTTGTACAAACCTTTGTATGGGCGAGGGTTTTGTGCTTGCACTAAGTTTATCACATTGATAATCATTGGAATGTTTATGTCGCGCTATTTGGTATATGCTTGTTGAGAAGGTGATTCTTTTCTCATGTGTATAACAGATAGGTAGAGTATAGTTAGAGAATATTATAAGGTTAAGTGCGAGTTCTTAAAACTCATACTTATGGTAGGTTCGTGACTCATAATTATATGGTATGTTTTTGAACCCCTCAGCGAATTGACGCCTATGGTCTGACTAGGATAAGTTCTTAAACTCATATGATTGTGGCAAGTTCCTGAACTCATAACGTGTGGTAAGTTTGATGAGCTAGGGTATAATTAAGTGTGAATGGAATATTGAGGATGATAGGAATAGATAGACCTATTAAGCAATGAATCATTATAGAAAGTGAAGTTGATGGTGGAAGCATATGTATTCTAAATCTACTAGCTATGCTAGACTTTCGAAATTTATTGACTTCGTGCTGATGTTTACACTTTTATTTTCTTGAAAAATATTGGATCAAATGATGGAACCAATGAGTTTTAACAACAATACTATTATTCGTATGTCTATGCTAATTACTTCGGCTAGACAAAAATGATTTGCAATATATCAAAATGTATTTTATATCATTAATGCATCATGTAACCTGGTGCAAAGATGATAAAAACGATGGAGTCATCAATGCAGTATTACCTAGTGTTGGATGTGATCTAAGGAACGTCAACCCACTATGGTATGATGTAGTATGATAAAGTCACCAAATGACGGAATCCTCAACGGACTGTAAATACAGTGCGGTATCATGATGTCATAAAAAGATTTTTGAGATTTCTTTAAGATATGAGAATACATATGTATGTATGTATATGTATATTTCGGTAAATGTCCGAGTTATTGTAGAGGTCTATGCCATTTGATTCAGCTCGACAAATATTGAAATATGTTCATGAAATTCAAGTGTTTCTTGAGAAGTTATGCAAAACCAAATTGTTTTGGTGCGGATTCAGATGTTAAAAATCTGAGATGAACAACCCTATTATTAGGGGTTACGCTTAGTTTATACTTTGCGCTAAAATGTTTGTGCACAATACATGCACGAAGGATTGATCCCCTAAGTACCTTGAAGTCATTATAGACGTATGACTATAAAAGTTAAAGTTGAACGATTACTTATAACTGTGGACAAGGTTCGTGGTCATTAGACCCTCAGTTGAATGCTTTCACTCTAAATTCTGAGATGAACAACTCTTTTATTAGAGGTTACGCTTAGTTTATACTTTGCGCTGAAATATTTGTGCACAATACATGTACAATAGGTTAATCACCTAGAATACTTGCAGAGGGTGTTTTCAGTCTTTGTGATTGATAAGCATTCTGCCAAAGAGGGTTTAAAGTGTGAAGAACCGGGGGTGAAGCACTATTAACCCTAGAGAATAGAGTTCATGGTCTCGTGACCCTCAGCATGATTTGGAATCTTTTATATTCCTGAGTTATTCATACTACTTCCCAATTATTGAACAATTGTGGAAGATTCTTGTTATTCTGCAAGATGGAAGTGAAAAAGGAAAGTATTCCTTAGAAAGAAGTGAGTCGTAGAATACGACACTGAATGATGAATATGTTGAATAAGTGAGAAAAGAGATTTTGAAGTGAGAAGTAGATGAGTTATCAAAGAATAATGTGAAACTTTTAATAGAAAAGTTAATAATTGTAGAATGATCTTTGTGGAAAGAAAGTGGTTATAGAAACCAATGAATAAATGAAGTAGTGATGTAAAATCTACTTTGATAGAATGAATGAATAAAAATTAATAAATAAAATTTCGAGGACGAAATTATTAGAAGAATGAGTGAATGTAATATCCCGAGTGTTTATGATAGCGATTCCCGAGTGTTTATGATAACGATCCTTAGAAAAGGAAATGAATGGGTTAAAAGATATATAATACTCAAAATATAATTGAGTTCAAATGAAAGTTATGAAATGAAACCTAGAATTTGTTAGGTAATGAATGTAGTAGGAAATATAAAATCTATATTTAGATAAAATGATGAAAGATTTCTCTGAGTTATTTGTGTAATTTGTGTCTTCGATTCTAGGGACATAATCTTTGTAAGTAGGGAAGATTGTAACGAATGAGTGACTTGAGTTGTGATTCTGAGGACAGAATCCTTGTAAGGAGGGAATGATGTAACAATCCAGATTTTTATTATAATATTTAAATATTTATTGAATTATATAAATATTTAATGGATGTGTTTATTGTTGAATAAGTATTTGTTTAATTGATTTGATTTGATTTGATTATTTATTTGTTTAATAAATAATTAATGAGTTAAGAAAAGTAATTATTTTGAAATAGTAATCTAATTTAATTTAATAATTAAGTTAGAGAATTTATAATGATTAAATAAATTATTATATTATGCAATGAATTGTTTTTAGAATTAATTAAATTAAGTATAAAAACTTAATTAATTAGAAGTGTGACAAATAACTATATTATAAGTGGTTATTACAATAAATTAAAGTAGCTGTAATTTATTTTGCCAAACAAGGCTTAAATATATTAAGTATTTAAATTTAAATAATTCTGCCAAACAAAGCCCTATGACTTTTAGATTTTTAAATTTGATTTATTAGTAATATAAATTAAATTAAACAAAATATAAATATAATATATATATATATATATATATATATATATATATATATATATATATATATATATATATATATATATATATTATTTTGGTAACTGATAATTTATTAGTATATTAAGTATAGCGTCGGTTTAGACGTTTTAAAAATCGTACGTTGTTTGTGTTTTTATTTTACGTATACTCTATTTGGCTAAAGCCTAAGTAAGAAAACAGAAGAAGTTTTGTCAGAGAAAAACTTAAAGATAGGAAAGGTTTGAGAGAGTCTGAGAAACAGAAGCAACAAGAGCTGAGTTCTTCAAGTTATTATTAAAGTTTAACACGAATTTCTTAACAACAAAAAGGTATGTATTATGATCTTAACATATATCTTTTATAGTATAATTCCTTAGTCTCTGTGTTTTTGAAATTCGCTGTGTTTTATAGTATAAAGTTCGGTAATTCATATATTATAGTTGAGTATGAAATTATGAAGTTGTAATAGTATAAATATCCTATATATACATATAGGTGATTGTATGACGAGGATATACATGTACGTAATTATGTGAATTACGATCAAAAAAAGAAAGAAAAGAGTTTTTACAGTAAAAACATATGAGTATGAACATGTTTTGTAGGATAACAAAATTAGTAATTGATTGTATTCTAATTGTAGAATTGAAAGTCGGGTATGTTAATTGGATATGAACTACAGAGAATTGTAGTTTAAAAGTAATCAAATTGGTGGTTATTAGATATTACAGTGTTCACTATGTTTAACAAATGTCAAACATGGAGTTTTGTTTTAAAATATGGTTTTCAAGGAATTTAGTTTTCTGTGATTATTGTTTAGTAATTTAAACTAGTATATGCATGTTGGGTAGTGTGTATATGTGTAATTTATATAAGTTATACATGTTAATTGGGGTTAATTTCTATTAAAAATAAAGACAGTAGCTTTGTTATGTTCTTCGTGGTTGGGTTCTGCAAGTTTCGGCGCCCCAACGCCAAAATTTGAGCCCAAGCGCCAAAAATCGTGCCCCGACGCCAAAATTCGAGCCCCAGCGCTGAAATTCGTGCCCCAGCGCCTATCTCGCGCCCCAGCACCACTGTATAGCCTAGTCCTCGAGCCCCAGCGCCGGATTTATAGTTTGACTTTGACAGTTTTGACCTCCTGTAGTAAAATAGCTATAACTTCCTCATACGAACTCCGATAGAGGTGATTCAAGATGATCCGAAACGAGGAAGAGTAGAACTACAACTTTTATGCTTTAAGTTTTTTAATTTGAGGTCTGTAACAGTAGTCAAAATGGTCATCTTTAGGACTATTGTGTTTTCGGAGGCAATCGGAGGGCGTCGGGCATTCACATATGCATGTGTAGTGCTCCTGACCATAAAAGATGTTGTCCTAAGTTACAAAACATGAATAATAGTAAATATAATGATGCTTAACATTAATATATGATATATTAGATGAGTTATAGAAGCATAGTAAGCATACACAAGAGAGGCAAATCAGGCGTGTGACGAATGAACGTCGAAACGTCGTGCCAAGTGTTAATGAACTTAAAAAGTGTTTCAATTCAATTGAAATGAATATTATAAGATATGGAGTAGATTTAATATAAAGCTAATAAGTAGTCCTAGCAAGACTTAAGCACTTGAATGAACTGCGAATATGAAATACAGTGAGATATAAGTTGAAAGTTAACACAATTAAGTTGAACATTGTGTATTTATTAATAGGAAAGATTATGAGACATAGAGTAGAGTTTACATTACAATTACTATGTGTTGTTATATGACTAATATTTGATGTGTATGATTATATAATTGCGTAGGGCACGTGAAGTGCAGATAGCTGTTATTGGTAAATAACGATCAAGGCAAGTCTTTCGGTTCCTATTTCCTACGTGGACTTGATAAACTGCTTTAAATTGCATGATATGTTATGCATGTTGAATCATAAAATGTTAAAGTCAATATATGACTGCATTGTTTTGGCTAAGTAATGATGATTGAGTAAGGAACTCAATCTTTATATTTGCTACGTGAATTAAAAACATGTATGCCATGTTACTTTAATGAGATGTATATCGAGCATGTTATTATGTGTTATGTGATGCATGAAAACTGTTAGACTTTGCTGGACTGTCGAGCTCACTCTTGCAAATAACCACTTTTGCAGGTCAAGATTTTAAGGTAAAGATATGTGCTAAGTGAGTTATAGAGATCTATATTCACGAAGATTACTTATATTTTATGAGAAATGTATTTCATATTTTGAACGTAACATGTTGAATTGTAAGTTGAGCTATCCAATGTATATGGATATTTAGTTATGATGTAAGACTTTGTATAGTCATTTTGTTGTAACGATTCATGATATAAGATTGAATCAAAGAGATGTAATGTAAAGGTTGCGATTCAGGGCAAGAAAGAAGGAAATGTATAAAAGTTTTAAATATTCCTCAATTTTAATGTTTTTAATATCGAATAATGATATAAAATTTGAGATTTAATGTATGGTTAACGACCGAAGTGGAGATTTAAATGGTATGAATTTTGGGGTCGTTACACTGGCAGTGCCAAACTGGTTTAGCTTCAAGCCAGTTTCAACTTCTGTCGCCATACTAGTTTTTCATGACATGAATTAACGTCCACATGAGTGATTTTACTAATCTAAGGGTGTATTCATTCCTTATATGAAATCACATGAACATACACAATTAATCTTCCTAGTTCTGTTTTAACTCACTTAGTGAATTTTCTCGTTTCACCTTATGCCACACAAGACACTTCACAATTACTCATCATATTCCCACACTTCTTAATTCATATTAATCTAATGCGAATAAATTTAATTACTCAACTTACAAAACATTAACATTTATATTCAAATAAATATTTATCTCTATTACTATATTCATTTAATAAGATGTGGAAATTCTTGGGTATTATAGCGACCCAGGGTATAAAGCCGACGCCGCAGCGCCAGACCAAACCCTCAGCCACTGCGAAGTGGCACCGCAGCACGGCCAGTAGTGTAGAGAGTGGCGCCGAAGCGCTGAGCCCGAGATCCAGGTACTGTAACGAATGATTTGTTTGAGTTGTGATTCTGAGGACAGAATCCTTGTAAGGAGGGAATGGTGTAATATTCCAGAATTTTAAAATGTAATATTAAATATTTATTAATTTATATAAGTATTTAATGGATATGTTTATTGTTGAATAAATAATTGTTCAATTTGAGTTTATGTGGTGTAGTTATTTATTTGTTGAATAAATAATTAAATATTAAATATTAAATATGTATTTACAATATTAAATGTTTATTAAATTATATGGCAAATTGAGTTGATGTGATTTAGTTATTTATTTGTTGAATAAATAATTAAGGAGATAAGAAAATTAGTTGTTATGAGATTATATAATAATTGAATTTATTAAGTAAGCTAGAGAGCTTATAGTGATTTAAATAAATTATAATATTTTAAATGAGAAATTATAATATAAAATATTAGTTGGTTAAATAGAATTATAATTATAAAAGAAATTATAGTTATGTGATATTAAATTATGTGCTAAAGTAATTTAATAGATTAATATTTTAATTGATTTATTAATTAAATAAAAGTGTGACTAAAACAAGGAACGATGACGGTATCTGAGTATGCCGCGAAGTTCAACGAATTGGCGAGGTTTGCGCCATATCAAGTTAGCACAGACGAACGTAAGGCGAAGAGATTTGAACAGGGACTGAAGCCCTAGCTATACAGTAGGGTCTCCATGTTCCAATTGAAGATATTTGCAGCGGTGATGGAGAAAGCAGTACTCGCTGAAGGTGGAGGCGAGGCAGTGACAAAGTTCAATCAGGAACAAAAGAAGAAGAAGAATGAGAATGAGATTAAGAATGGAACTGGTAACAGTGGAAACAACAACAGCTTGAAGAGGAAGTGGAATGGAAACATGGGTGCTGGAAACCAGCAGGGTAACCAGCAAAACAAAAAGTTTGAAGCATGTGCGACATGCGGAAAATTTCACAAGGGTGCGTGCTTGATGGGGAAACAAGTTTGCTATAATTGTGGCCAGGAGGGTCACATCGCCCCAAATTGCACTAAACTGAAGAAGAATGTGTGCTTCACGTACGGATCCAAGGATCACTTTGCTCATGAGTGCCCTAAGAAGAAGGAGGGAGTGACAACCAGAAGCAGTGGAGGTAACAATGGAAGTACATGGGCCATTGCAGGACCTGCAGCATCAAACAAACCCACAGCCAGAACCTTCAACATGACTGTGCAATATGCTGTGCAATCAAAAGATGTGGTTTCAGGTATTATCCCAATCAATGATATTGATGCATATGTATTATTTGATTCGGGTGCTACTTGCTCGTTTATATCTGATGAGTTTGCTAAGAGGTTAGAATTGCCTAGAGAAGAACTGAATTTTCCTTTGAACAAAGAAATTACGAATAAGAAAATAATCCCTGTTAGATTCGTATGCAAGAACTGTAGGGTGAACATTAAGGAGAATATCTTGTTGGTAGATTTAATTCCGATTAAACTCCGTGAGTTTGATGTAATTTTGGGAATAGATTGGTTGTTCAAATATGAAGCAGTAATCAATTGTCATAAGAAGTGTGTAAACCTTATGACTCCATCAAAGGTAGTATTTTTTGGTAGCAAGTCACCTAGACAAATGAAATGTCTGACGACTATGCAGGCCAAGAAATTATTGAGTCAAGGTTGTATGGGTTATTTAGCTTACATAGTCGATACTTAGAAGAAGGGTGTGAAAATAGAAGAAATACCAGTAGTGAGGGAATTCGAAGACGTGTTTCCAGAGGATTTGCTAGGACTTCCGCTTGACAGAGAAATTGAGTTCATGATCGACTTAGCGTCGGGAACAGCACCAATATCGAAGGCCCCGTACAGAATGGCTCCGGTGGAAATGAAGGAACTGATGGTACAGTTGCAAGAACTGTTGGACAAGAAATATATTCAACCAAGCGTATCGCCGTGGGGAGCGCCAGTTTTATTCATGAAGAAGAAGGACGGATCAATGCGTCTTTGCATTGATTACAGGGAGTTAAACAAAGTCACTATTAAAAATAAATACCCGTTGCCAAGAATAGATGATTTGTTTGACCAATTGAAGGGTGCCAAATACTTTTCGAAAATAGATTTGAGAAGTGGTTATCACCAGCTACAAGTGAGGAAGGAGGATATACCACGAACGACATTCAGAACTCGATATGGACATTACGAGATTCTGGTGGTGTCTTTTGGTTTAACCAATGCACCTGCTGCGTTCATGGATTTGATGAACAAAGTGTTTAAACCATTCCTAGACAAGTTTGTAGAGGTATTTATCGACGACATTCTAGTGTTTTCCAAAACTCAGGAAGAACACGTGGAACACTTACGTTTGACATTTGAGACACTAAGAAGGGAAAAGTTGTACGCCAAATTCTCTAAGTGCGAATTTTGGCTCGACCGTGTATAATTTTTGGGTCATGTTATTGACAAGGATTGGATTTCAGTGGATCCATCAAAAGTGAAAGCTGTAATCAATTGGGAAGAACCAAGAACACCGTCAGAAGTGAGGAGTTTCTTTGGACTGGCTGGTTATTATAGAAGATTTACTCAAGATTTTTCTAAGATAGCCACTCCGTTAACAAATTTGACAAGGAAAGCTGTAAAATTCGTGTGGACGGAGAAATGTGAAGAAAGTTTTCATGATTTAAAGAAGAAGCTAAGTGTAGCACCTGTGTTGACATTACCAGACAATACAGGAAACTTTGTGGTGTATAATGATGCCTCACACAAAGGGTTGGGCTGTGTTCTGATGAAGAACGGCAAAGTTATTGTGTATGCATCAAGACAACTGAGGGATTATGAGAAAGGGTATCCGACTCATGATTTGGAATTGGCTGCAGTTGTATTTGCTCTGAAGATATGGAGGCACTATCTTTATAGAGAGAAATGTGAGATCTATATAGACCACAAAAGTCTGAAGTATATCTTCACTCAGAAGGATTTGAACATGCGTCAACGAAGGTGGATGGAATTGATAAAGGATTACGATTGTAAGATATTTTATCATCCGGGCAAAGAAAATGTAGTGGCAGATGCTTTAAGCAGGAAAAGTCGTGAAAAGTTGATGCTGATAACAACTCAAGAGGAGCTCATTTCAGCAATGACAAAACTGGAGTTGGAAATCAAGTTTCCAAAAGAATCTGACGAACAATTATTTCAGTTAGAAGCAGGTCCAACTTTACTAGACAAGGTGAAGAACGCTCAGTTACAAGATGAAGAATGTGGAAAGATAAAGAAGAATATGGTTGATGGAAGCGGTACGAAATACAAGGTCGATACTGAAGGATTACTACGGTTCGAGGGAAGAATCTGGGTTTCAGCAACACCAGAGCTGAAAGAAGAAATTTTGACCGAAGCTCATAGCTCAAAATATTCAATTCATCCAAGAAGCACGAAAATGTATCAAGATTTGCGCCGACATTTTTGGTGGTCGAATATGAAAAGGGACGTTGCAGAATGCATAGCGAAGTGCTTGACATGTCAAAGAGAAAAAGCCGAACATCAAAGACCCAGCCGATTACTTCAACCGTTGGAAATAACAGAATGGAAGTAGGAACACATCATGATGGATTTTGTGGTGGGTCTTCCAAATACTCAGAGAGGATGTGATGCGATTTGGGTAATAGTGGATAGACTGACGAAATCAGCGCACTTTCTACTAATAAAGATTAGATCCAATCTTAATCAGTTGGCAAGATTGTACATTAAGGAGATCGTTTCGAGGCACGGAGTGTCAGTATCAATTGTGTCCGATAGAGATCCACGATTCACATAAAATTTTTGGAAGAGACTACAAGAATGCATGGGGACACAGTTACGAATGAGTACGGCTTATCATCCACAAATAGATGGCCAAAGCGAATGAACAATTCAGACATTGAAAGATATGTTGAGATCATGTGTCATGGATTTTAAAGGAAGCTGGGAAGAACAATTATCGTTGGTGGAATTTGCTTATAACAACAGTTACCACGCGAGCATCGGCATGCCACCTTAAGAGGCATTGTACGGCAGAAAGTGCAGAACTCCACTGTGCTGGGATGAAGTCGGTGAACGACAACTGTTAGGACCAGAATTGGTACAACAAACTACTGGCGTTGTTAAACTCATCAGGACAAGATTAGTAGCAGCCCAAGACAGACAGAAAAAGTATGCTGATCAACACAGACAAGATCGTGCATTCGACGTAGGAACTTTTGTATTTTTAAAAGTTTCTCCTTGGAAAGGAAAAATTTGTTTCGGTAAAAATGGAAAGCTAAGCCCGAGATTTATTGGACCCTTTGAAGTGCTGCGAAGAGTGGGATAAGTGGCTTACGAGGTAGCTCTACCTCCAGGGTTAGAAAACATTCATAATGTTTTTCACATTTCGGTGTTACGACCATATAAACCCGACTACAAACATGTGCTCGAGTATGAACCATTGCAGTTTGAGAAAGATTTGTCTTATGAAGAGATTCCTATCCAGATAGTCGACAGGAAAGAACAAGTGCTCAGGAATAAAGTGATACCTTCTGTGAAGGTGATATGGAGGAACCACAACGCTGAAGAAGCTACGTGGGAACTCGAAGAGAAAATATTGAAAGAGTACCCTGAGTTATTTATTTAATCTGTGTCTTCGATTCTGGGGACAGAATCTTTGTAAGTAGGGAAGAATGTAACGAATGATTTGTTTGAGTTGTGATTCTGAGGACATAATCCTTGTAAGGAGGGAATGATGTAACATTCCAAAATTTTAAAATGTAATATTAAATATTTATTGATTTATATAAGTATTTAATGGATATGTTTATTGTTGAATAAATAATTGTTCAATTTGAGTTTATGTAGTGTAGTTATTTATTTATTGAATAAATAATTAAATATTAAATATTAAAAATTTATTTGCAATATTAAATATTTATTGAATTATATGGCAAATTGAGTTGATATGATTTAGTTATTTATTTGTTGAATAAATAATTAAGGAGATAAAAAAATTAGTTGTTATGAGATTATATAATAATTGAATTTATTAAGTAAGCTAGAGAGCTTATAGTGATTTAAATAAACTATAATATTTTAAATGGGAAATTATAATTTAAAATATTAGTTGGTTAAATAGAATTATAATTATAAAAGAAATTATAGTTCTGTGATATTAAATTATGTGCTAAAGTAATTTAATAGATTAATGTTTTAATTGATTTATTAATTAAATAAAAGTGTGACTAATAACCTTTCTATAAAGGAGTTATTAAAATAAATTAAAAGAGTGTATTTTAGTTTTGGCCAAACAAGACTTATTGCATATTAAGTCTTTAATATAATTATGTTTTACCAAACAAGGCATAAGGATTTAATGGGTTATATTTTAGTGGTTAGCCAAATAAGCCTTATGGCTTTTGATTTTCAAAATAAAAATAACTGATGTCAGTTAAGTTAGTATTATATTATATATTTAATATATCTATTATTACTATATACGTTATATTATTTTACGTATGTTAGAGTTAGGAAGAAAGAAAACTCAGAAGAAAAGAGAGAAGAAGAAGAATATCACAGAGAAAAGTTTGAGAAAATTATAGAGAGAAAGGGAGTGATTCTAACAGGTTTTTGAGAAAAAAATTGGAGAAAAGAAAAGCTATCATCTTCTTAATCAAATGTAGGAGCTTAACCTTTTTTTTTAAAGTTTAGTTTTTTCTTTTTCTTCCAAAAAGTTCTCTGCGAAATTTTTATAAAGGATAAATTGTTGTTATGTATATAGTTTGGTATGATTATTTAATATAAAGTTATTTCATGAGTTTATATATGATTATAGACATAGTAATTCATGTATATATGTGTTTTGTGGAAGAAAGTATATTACAGTGTTTACAGGAAAATATATATGAATATGGCTTAATTAAAAATAGAAATTAAGGTTTTATTAGTTGTTAAATTGATAATTGAGTGTTGGAATTGATAGAGCATGTAAAATCATAACTATAATGTTTTGAAATTTCTATTTTGATTGAAAAACAAAATCACAGTGTTGATTTTCATTGAAAATATCAAACATGGAGTTTTGCCAAAAATATTGAAATTGGGTGTTGTATATTTGATGTTTAAGTTATTTTATGAGTAGAAACATGTTAGAAGTCTTCACAATATGTTTATATGAAGTTTATATGTAAATTACATGATAATCAGTCTATTAGATTCGAGCTTTTTGGCCAATTTTGGCTTTTTCTTGCACGGTTGCTGAAGCTGTCAGTCGAAACTGCAGTTTCGCGCTGCGGTGCGGCTCCAACAGTGCATTAGTGGCGCCGCAGCGCCATCATCTTGTCGCAACGCGGCTTCGTAAGTTCATTCACCGCGCCGCAGCGCCGACTCAGCGCCGCAACGCGAGTTAGCAGAATGTTCTGACAGTTTTGTTTAAGTATACAAATTTTGAAAATAAATGTTATGTGTTAATAATATGAATGTTAAATGATGATTTCAATAGTATTAGACTATGAATGAGCATGTTACCAAGAGTTAATTAGTATTAACATAGTTTGATTATGTGATTGAATTATCAAACCTACGTGGTGAATGTATTGGTTATGTGATAATGACTAACTATGTCACGATGACATATGTTTAGGGTATTGAAATTCAAGTGGTAAGGGTGTAGCTTGTGCTAAAGGCAAGTTTTCTAACTCTATTTTATAATTGAGCAAGTTTTCTAATCTTTGTCTTATTGAACTATTTGATGTTGAACAAATTATTCTTGTAATTCAATTTTTGGTTAGCATGCATAACTAGATTTCTATGCATGTTTAATATTCAGTTCTAATTAACCTTGGCTTAGTATTGTTCAAGCAAGGTATGCTATGGTATTCAAATTGTATGCTGTTAGATTATTCCTAAAGCATGATTTTAGTTACTATGATTAATTCAATTATGATTATTCTATAAGTATAATGTGATGGACTTTATTCAACTACTCCGTAGTTGATGTTCGTTGAATTCCAAATTACCTTGAAAGCTTATCCAAACCAAACTTACATTGGTGTGGACTTGTATTCTAAATACTGAGATGAACAACTCTTTTAATAGAGGTTTACGCTTAGCATTAAAATGGTTGTGCACAATACATTGTACGAAGGATTGATCCCCCTAAGTACGTGGAGTCCTTATAGTCTTATGACTGCTAAAGTTAAAGTTGAAAGATTACTTATAACTGTGGACATGATTCGTGGTCATTAGACCCTCAGTGAATGTTATAACTCTCAGAAAGTTAATAGAATATATTGTTCAGTTCTATTGATACTAATATTGTCAATTGATGTAAAAGTTTAAAGATTCACTTATTGTTATTTCAAGTGGGCCTTGTTTGCTCACTCTTGCCTGTAAAATTTCTTACAGCTAAAGTTGAAACTGGTGACGTACCAAGCACCAGTAAGGGAAAAGGAAAGATGAATAAGTGCTGAAGACTTGTAATAGTTTGATAGTTTATTTTCAGACTTTGGTTTAATGATTGTAATGAAGTTAGTTAATTATCTGCATTTGAATGATTGTTGTTAAAGGTTAGATAACCTAGGAGATTTTATTTAAGTTTAATTCTGTATGGGCAGGTTTTCTTTTATTATTCAATTCTATTACGAATGGGTAGTTAGTAAATGAATGTTTTGATAACGTGAGCACCAAATCTTGAGGAAATGAAGTACCAGGATTTGGGGGTGTCACAGGTACTGTGAACTCGCACCGCAACGCGAGCTTTATAAGGGAAGCTGGCACCGCAACGCCAACACTAGAAAAGAAACAGCAATGAATGGAAATGAATGTAATGCATATAGAAGTTGATTGAAGATAAATTATAACTTTAATTAACTCAAAGTAAAATCATTAAGGATGATTATAACCTTAAGAATTACTACTAAAGGTTGACAAAAGATTATGAGAATGTAAACACAAGGTAATACGATAAATCGTAGCAATTTAACCTAATGAATGATTAAATTGAGAAGAAGGGTAAGACAGATTAGTGATCATACATGATTGTTTATGACCTAATGTGGTATGCTCTGTGATCATGTATTGTAGAATCCTTAAAGACTCAAAAGGAAAGGGTATTAATTGTAGAAGACACTGAAGGCAAGTGTTCTAAACCCTTGTCTATGTTTCTTCTAGACAAGCTTTATGATTCATGTATCCTACGCATGAATTGATGTATAACGAAGTCAAAGCCAATTCCTTAAGCTAGACTTAATGTGTTTTGTGGATTTCCTTATAATCTATCAAAATATTATTAATGTTTCTATCTTTTACCAACTATTTTGGTATGGATTTCAAAGAAAGACTGAATACGAATAAACAAATATTTTTGTCGTCAAACGACATGCACGTGAGGTTGCCAAAACTTAAACGTAGATATGTTTAAATAAGTAGTGTTATACAACATAGGGTACTATAGGCTGATCACCTAAACGTGCTCGTAAGAAATGTCGAACTTACGGACTTGGTGCCAGGTTGTCCTTTTTAAAGAAAGAATGAAATACTCAAGGTCTTTGATCAAAAGTGACGTTTAACAAATCTTGTTCATTGTGAAACGTTTTAAAGAAAAAAGAAAAGCTATTTTGAATTATCTATAGTACTTCATAACTATTTATTCAGTTATAGAAGATATATAATTCATATGAATCAAACCTACTGCTTAAATAAAATTGTTATACTTGTTGAGCTAGTTATGCTCACTCTTGCTTGAACTGTATAAATGTAGCTAAGACCGAACGAACTGAAGGATCCAGTAAGGATAAAGGGAAGGCTAAGGCAGACAAATAAGTTGTCTTTGTAATAGTATAATATGAATGTTGTAATTATTAGATATTATGTTAAAGAACACATGTAATGGATACAAAGAACTTGGGATGGGAAATATTATTTTGGAATATATAGAAGACATATTCACTCTTTTGAGGTATTTTTATTGAATGTATGTGTGAACTGTAGCACCGTGTAGCACCATCTGTCGGGTTGGAAGATACCCAGATTTGGGGGCGTCACACTTCTCTGCTAAATCAAACTAGAAAAGAGAAGTAAGATAAATGGTTTAACATTTTTACCTCTTGCGTTCTTAACATTATTGAGGTATCACTAACTCTTTTTTCCCTTTGATCACTTGTAAAAGCTCTCTTTTATCTCTCAATATTATTGCTCTAAGTGTTGGTGAATTTGAATAATTAACAAATGACCAACATAAGCTTCCTATTTATAGATTTATAAAGTGAGGGCAAAAGAGTCTAAAGACCACCCACCTCCTTACTATTCAATACTTGCAACCAAAGCCACCTCCTTTGCTTGGCCACCAAGTGGCCAGCCATGACTCACCATGGCGGGCCCACATGGGTTGCCCTATGGGTTTTTCTCACCCTGTAACACATCGGTTCGATCCACGGGTTCGGTTCTTGGTTCGGGCTTAGGTTTAATTAACTTTGGGCCTAACATTGGGCTTGCATTAATTATCTTTGGGCCTTAACATTTTTCACTTGGGCTTGCCAAATTCATAAACAAATCATACTATTCCATTAATAATGATTTAGGCTTTTAACATATAATCCTTGTATTCTCCTCGTATACTAGTTCATATAACATTCATCATATACGTTATATTATCTTTTTTATATACTTGTATAATAACCTATATTATACTCGTATTCATTACTTCGTATAATAACTTTCTTATTATACGACCGTCATTTATTCAAATCCTCACTTTCCTTAACATTCTTGAACTTAGTACGCGGGCAAAAAATAGTGTTTCTCATAATTGAATTATTATTAGACAATCCATCCTTTCTTATCATTCTATCGTTACGTATTTTTCGGAAGTTCAAAAATAATTCCTGATCATAAATGGATGAATATTGTTTTTCGGAGAATTTCTCGGAAAGCTTTTATTTTCGTATTGGAAATTCAAATACCTTAATTCTAGCACTGAGCCAGAATACTACGATATTATTCCTCTTATAGGTTATAAAATAACCTTCATCATGCTTACTCGTTATAAATAATATATATTATAATTTTATTCATTATTTATTCAAATAAAATTATTTTACATTATAATCGGATTTTCTCGGTTATTACATTCCCCCCTCTTATAAGGATTTTGTCCCTAGAATCTCGCCATAAATTAGTCAAACAACTGAGGGTAATTCTTCTTTATCTTTTCTTCAAGTTTCCACGTTGCTTCTTCGACATCGTGGTTCCTCCATACTACCTTCACCGAAGGTATAACTTTATTCCTTAGAACTTGCTCCTTTCTATCAATGATTTATATAGCCATTTCTTCATACGTCAAGTCTTTCTCAACATGAATAGGCTTATACTCTATTTGTAACGCCCCAAAATCCGGTCTATCTTCACACCCGAAATCCGTACGTCACGGTCCTATCTTTTCCTAAACATACATCATTATATAGTTAAATATAACAGCATATATTCTCAAATCCCAGGTTCTAATACCTTATAACCTCATTCATTACAAATAATGATAATTACATTATTATTTATATCTTACAAGAGTGACTTTTATCCGCCACTAAAGATACATATCAGTTCATTAAACTATTATACATTACAAGTCTTGACATGATCTTCACGTTCATTCATATATTGAATGGCACTTCGTCTGAATACCGATCAACTTGATCTTTACGGGATCCTTAAGTTCTTTCTAATATCGTTCGCTGAAAATGTTTTTATTTAAAGTAAGTGTGAGTATTCAATTGCTCAGCAAGTCATAGCAGTTGAATAAGCAACATCAAGAATTTAAACATTCTTTTAAGACTTCAATAACCGAACAAAGGTTATTAAGCAGCTTGAATAATAGGAATAATTCTGATTCCTATCATTTTAAAACATTAGTCACATTTTCTTTGAAATACTTTCATTCTTCTACCTTTTTCATACACATCCTATCCGGCTAGAATCATTAGCACGGACTTAACAATAACGGTCCATGTATAAACAGAACATTCTCATATTAAATAGTTCAATCAAAGAACAGTTCATCACCTAGAAACACTGAAGTGTTCAAATTGTGGCATAAGGCCTCGTACATTCTTCCACCTTGTACAAATATCACACATTTGCACATAGACAAAACTTCTCAAGTTCAACATCTGAGAAATTTTAAGAAACTAACATTCCTTTAAAATATGAATGAAGTTAGGAAACTTTCCTTACACACAACTACAGCTTAACGTTTACGCTGAGTTGCTCATTGCAAACCCTATATAACACATAAGGAAATAACACATACACCAATTAATCATATACTTGACTTACGTACTGGTTTACTTAACTTTACTTCTTAGGGTTCGCGTTCTTGAAATCTAAGTTTACGTGACCAACTTTCTTCACCGTTTTACAGCTTCATAACATACGGAGATGTCTTACTCATATGATCATCATCTTTGATGATTTACATTCTTATCTTCTTCTTATAACTCTTCTAAGACTCAACACATATCTTGTCTCTGTTAGTAGTCCATATGGTACTCTCAGTGGTTTCCCACAAACAACAAATAAATAAGTTCCCATCTCATCTATACTGTCTTTCACAGTGAGTTAGATCGGTTGCCAGTTTCGTATATACCTCTGCTCTCTTAAGGAATTATTTAGCCCAACTCCCATATGTCAACCATCAAAGATTACGATTGTACCACAACCTAAACTTAACTTAACTTACCTGAACCATTAACCTATAATATTCGTTAAGTCAATTTCTCATTACTTATGGCTTTCTGGCAACTAAATGTCGTACCTCAGGATTCATTTCTTATCGTCTAAGTCATACATTCTTTTGTATACTTATAACGATCATTCAATGTTAATGTTATGCGTTCATAGCATTAAGCATTTTACATTACCTTATTCATATCTTATAATGTTAGGTTCATTCAACTCAGAATGTTGTCTAAGTTATAATCATTAACTCAACTTCTTAATGTTATACGTCATTGTCTTTAATTCAGTTTCTTCACTGTTCATAGGTTTAATCATTAGTCTTCATTACCTTAAGGTCAAACCATACATGACATGTAGGTTCTACTCATTTAATATTCGCGTACACTTAACCCTTATGTCGGATAAAGTGTTTAATGCTTACACTTTATTCTAACATTCGCTATCCGACTTACCCTCTGATTTTCATTATTCTTATTACCGTTCATTACGACTTTCTTGAAAATTTCATATCTTATTTACTACCTTCATAAATGTCTAGGTCATTCAACCATTGTATACTTAGAACGTTCGTCTGACGCGAATACAATTCACGAGGATCGTTTACGTATTCTGCGTTCATGTTGTTCACCTCTTAATCTCTCATTCAACCTTTACCCAAGGTTTTAATTGCTTTCATTCAATATCTGTCACATGAACTCCACGTTCATTATTCTTTCTTAATATCGAAACCATACGGTTCGTTGTATGCTAAGACCGATCGTTCATCGCAACTACGTTGCGTTTACATTCTTTATCTTCTAATCTCACTCAATCTTTCCATTCAACCTTCATTAAAGGTTTAAATTACTTGCTTAAATGTTACATTCGGTGAACTATGTGTTCATTATCTTTCCTCATATTTCCCCCTAGGAGTTGAGCAATTAAAAGCTCTTTACTGGGTTTTGTCCAGCACCGGCGCTGCGGCGCCAGCTCCTTACTTCCCTCTCGTGCTGCAGCACGACAAAGTAGTAGTGGACTTCCCGGGTTGGTGTTGCGATGCCGCCTCACAAGGCTTAACTGGCGATGCGGCGCCAGACATCAAACTTTAAATTTTTCTTCTAAGTCTTGAACTAGTTTGAGACGCTTACTTTATAATCTCATAACTTCTTCGTTATAACTCGAAATGAGGTCGTTCCAAAGCCATTCTCTTCCTTATCTTATGTACTTTAATTTTCCTTTGATAGAAATTTATTTTAAATCCATTAACATGCCATTCTATTGGCTTAAATTCCATTCTTCGTTTGTTTTACTTTATTAACGTTCTTCGTCCGTTCGTCCGTAATTCGGTCATCCGAACTCGTAACTCGTTCGTTCTTAAGCCCACGAATCATGTTTTATATGTTCTCTTATATTCTTATGAAACCATACACATTCAGGTTCATTTACATACTTTCTACTTCTCGTTCGTCTTTTACGAAATTTTTGCCATAACTTCGTTATAGCTAAATTTAATCCGTTCTTCATGAACATTTCTATCGTTCCTAACCAAGAAATAAGAAACTAACTTATATACTATGGTTTTAAACTTGTCCATTAACAACAAGTTATACTACGATGGTTTTAAATTTGTCTATCAACAATGTTCTTCGTGTTCTTCGCGTGTTCTTCACGTAATTCGTTCGTTCTTCATTTTTAATCGATATTTTGATTACGATTTCACTTTTTCTTAGAATTTAGTGTTATAAAACACCATTCCTTACTAATTTCACCGAATCGTTTATATGATTCATTCGGATCGCTCAAATTCATTACGAAACTTATACTTAAGAAATTTATAAAAAAAACTTCAATTTCTTGTTTCTTCATTTTCTCATGATTTCAACCATATGAAATCATTCTTAATATCCTTTTCTCTTATTTTCATTAAGCTATGTATATTAACATAGAAAACTTAAAGAAAATTTATATTATACTAGATTTTGAATTACATTTCTTCTTTAATCTTCTTCCGTTGGACAAAGTTTGCACTCGGGCTAACTTTTCCTCCTCATCTGAACTCTCTCTCTCTCTCTCTCTCTCTCTCAAGTGTTGGTGATTTTCAAAATTACCAATAAATGAGCTAAGGCTTTCCTTTTATAGAAAACCAAGACTAGGGACAAAATAGTCATTTCACCCCTAAAGTTACTATTCCCACCTCCTTACTATTCACAAAGCTTCTCATGGAAGCTTCGTGCTTCCGTCTTACAGAATTCGTCCGACAGTTCAAAAAACTGCGATTCTCGGAATCTAAATATTTTTGGATATTTCGTCTTTCCTTTACAGATTAATTTTTACGCATTCTTCGGAATTCTGAAAAACTGAAAAACACTTTGATGTTAAGCATTTTCCTTCATGTTTTCCCCTAACGTAGTTAAACGAATGAAAAATACATAACAATACTTTTCGTCGTTTTTATTTCGATCGTCCGATTTCTGCACATTTTTTGAGAAAAACTTTTATCGGCTTACTTAACTTTTCACGATATATTATTGTCAAATCTTTCGACAGAATGTCAATTTGACATACCAAACTCTCGAAAAAGGCTTAAATTATTCAAATCCTTACCCTTAGGTTTCGTCAGGTGAATAGTGATTATTTCGTCTTTTTCCTCGAAAATATTTTTATTCCCGGAAAATTTTTATTTTTGTCTTGAAAATTCTTACTCGTTCAGTCTAGCTCGTAGCTAGAATCCTCCCATTTTTTAATCATCCTAGATTCTAGAACGATTAATAAACACATAGCACATAATATTATTAATAAAAATTCATTTTATTAATAACTAATTCTTTAAACTTAAATTCTGGACAATCCGATTTTTCGGGCTGTCACAGTATTACGTGCTTATAATATGGCTTATAAGGACGTAACATAGATACATGAAACAGATTATGTATGCATTCTAAATCTGGAGGTAATGCTACCATGTAAGCTACCTCTCCTACCCTTTTTTAATATCTCGAAAGATCCTATAAACCTTAGACTTAACTTTCCCTTCTTCCCAAAGCGTATCTTTCCTTTCCAGGAAGATACCATCAGAAATACATATGAACCGACTTAAAATTCTCTTCTCATTCGATGCGGATCTGCATACTTTTTCTGTCTGTCTTGAGCTGCTACCTGTCGCATTCGTATGAACTTAACTATATTCGCTGTTTGTTGTACCAATTCAGGTCCTAGCATTCAGCGTTCTCCCACTTCATCCCAACACAATGGTGTTCTGCATTTCCTTCCATATAAAGCTTCGTAAGGCGGCATGCCTATGCTTGCATGATAACTGTTGTTATACGCAAACTCTACTAGTGGTAGATGATCATCCCAACTACCTTTGAAATCCATAATGCAAGATCGTGCATATCTTCTAACGTTCGAATTATTCTTTCGCTCTTCCCATTTGTGTAAAGACCCGGGAATTTTTGAATAATTATATCTGTATTTTTACGAATATTTTATTTATTTATTATTATTTTTATTTTAAGAATATTGGTATCATGAATAATATTTTTAAATATTTGCAATATAGATTTAGCAGGATAGTCAATATAATTTTTTAAGTTGACTGATAATGGAAGTTAAGTCGGATAAGGATTCAAAACCCAAATTTTAGATTTTGAATAAGGAATGAGAATATTAATATAATATTAATGGGTTTTTAGTGCTATAAGTATGTATAGTATGTGTATAAGGATAATGGTTGGTCAATTATGGTGTAACAGTAGAAAAGCCTAGCATTACTTTGATAAACCCTAATTCGGAAGTCAAATAAGACTAAGATTTGTTAAATCGCTGTTTTATGTGATAAATGTTATGTATTATTAGATTATAATCTTAATTAGGGAAACCCTAATTATTGAAAACCTTAATTGCTAATTAGAAACCCTAATCGCTAAATTAAAAACCCTAATTACTGATTAAGAAAGTTTAATGATAATTAGGGAACCTTAACCCTAATGTTCAAGTCTAATATAATTAGAAAACCTAAACTAAATAGAAAACCATAATTTGTAATTTAGGAAACTAAAATTTTTATTTTAGCCTAATTAGAAAAAAGTTAGAAAATTAAAATTTCAAAACCTAAGGGTCAAACCCTAAGGGTCAAACCCTAAGGGTTAGCCAAGATTACTAGAAAGCCATTAAAAATGTAAGTCAAATGTCGAAACTACCCTTGTTGCATTATTTTTTAGGTAACTTGTATATCTTTCCAAAATTGAGTTGCTCAACTACTCCAAGATACACCATGTGCTAATATATCTCAGCAATCAGCTAAATAACTCAGCCAATTCATTGCATCCAACATATATATAGTTCAAGAGAGATAAAGTTCATTTATTAGCCTCATTTGTACACAATCTCCCTACCAAGTCTCTCACTCTCTAGACCCACGAAATTTATAACATTTCAGTCCCAAATCAAGTCCCTACCACCTCCATATCAGATCAGGAACTCTAGATTCAAGCTTTGTTCAAAAGAGTTATAAACCTAAACCTAAAATCTGATCTTTGATACTATGTTAGATGTTATGTTTTTATGTTCTAATGTGTTGTATGTAGTGTTAATAAGTGATTTGGGTTGGTATATAGTGGATCTATAACATCTAGATACACAAAATTGAAGATTTCAAAAAATGTAGAAAATTTTAAAATGTTGTCTGACAATCGAATGTCAGGTCTCATAGATCTATGTATGTTAATGGTTTTAGAGTTTTAAAAGTTTGAAGTTGTAGTATGTTATGTGGGCTTTGATCTGGAATTGGAATCAAGTCAATATCATGTATTGATTTCAAGTTATGGATGGTCAAACCTCGTTGACCGGCCATTACTGAGAAAATTCTGGGTAACCCATAACTTACCTAGATGGGTCTGACTTGTTCTTGATCCCAGATCTAGCATGTGTTTGTTTCATTGGTTATAATGTTGTAATAAGGTTGTAATGAGGTATATGGACTGCCGTTTTAAGCCTTTAGATCACCTAAATAACAAATAGATTTAACGTAGTGGTTGGTCAAAGTAGCTAAGATGGTCACGATTTCTGTTTTTTGGGTAACCTAGAAAACTCAAGAACACTATCTCTGACAGGGTTAGACCGACATGGATCTTAAGATTGTGTTATTATTAGAGTGATTTTATGTGATAGATATGTTCCTTTACATGTTGGCTACAACCTGGAACCCTTAAATCACCAAAACGTTACATGTACAACAAGTTGTGGAAGCCCAAACTACTCGAACTGTTCTTCATTTATGAGTAACCCAGAAAATGAAGAACGACTCTGACAGCTTGTTCAATGCTTTATATCTTGCTTGTGTGATGCAATATGACCTTGTTTGTTGTTGGATCATGCAGTATTACACTAGTACTACAAGATCTGATCATTAGATAGCCTAGAAACATATCGAGCATTGAATTAATCGTTGGTCAAAGCAGGCACCAAGCAACTGCTTATGAATGTTTTTGAGGCTAAAGAAAACCTTAGGCGACACTTTATGTCGCTAAAGGCTATAGCGACAGTCTTGTTAATTTTAATTAATTAATTTTTCAAAAATCATTTAAAAATAGAAATAAATTTATAAAAATTACAAAATTAGTTTTAAAATTTATTTTAAGTTATAAAAATTAACTTTTAATAATTTGACATATTTTTCATTAAAATTAATATTTATTTGAATATTACTGATATTTAATTTATTTAATACATGTATTAAGTAAATTGATTAAAAATGATCTTATTATATTAAAAATCATTTTAAATGATAATAAAGTATTTAAAAATATTTTAAGTTATAAAACATAACTTTTAATATTTTAAGGTAAATTTCATTAATTATTTAATATTAATGATATTAGATTTATTTAATAATTATATTAAATAAATTAGTTAAAAATGTTTTTAATATTTTAAAAATCATTTTAAATAAAAATAAAGTGTTTAAAAATATTTTAACAAAAATTTCATTAATAATTTAATATTAATGATATTAGATTTATTTAATAATAATATTAAATGAATAGTTTAAAATTTGATTTTATTGATTTATAAATCATTTAAAAAGGATATAAATGATTTAAAAATATTTTAAGTAATAGTAAATGACTTCTAATATCTTGCTAAATAATACACTAATATTTAAATATTAATAGTAATTATTTAAAAATAATTTTAAATATTTTAAAAATTATTTAAGGGTAATATTAATACTTTAAATTTTTTTTGAGTTATTATAAATAACTTTAATATTTTGGCAATGGTTTCGTTAATATTAATTGAATATTAATGACAATAGAATTATTTAATATTTAAATCATTTAAAATGATTCCAGTGTCTGAAAAATCATGATAAATTATAATAATTATTTAAAAATTATTACAAGTCATTTAAAAATAATATGATTGATATTTAAATTATCTAAAGGAATATTGAACTACATGACAGAGTTTTAGACTCAATAATTACCCGATAAGCCGTCGGTACACCGAAATATTTTAAAAATTGATCTGGACTTAGATAGTTTGACTAGATAAGTGTATGTTTATGTTTTTATGACAAATATAATTATGTGACAATGTGCTTAAGCTATATGATGACTGCAAATAGCAGTACTAAGTGTTATGATATATTATTCTAATCGACAGAATGATCTTATTAATGATAGGTCTCTATATAAAAGATAAAACTAAGTTGTGTAAGTAGTAGATCAGGCAAGTATCCTACCTTTGCATTTACTTTATGCAATGGACATATGTAAGCTAGTATCTGAACTATTCTTTTTCATTGATTCAAGTATGTTAGGAATAAGCATGTGAATGATATTCCTATTTATATATGATTTGATTATGATATAAATGAATGAATATGCAAGTATGCTTGCATTAAGAAAAGATGTAAAGTCCTTTGATATATAATAGGAACATATGTACAAAGACTTAGAATGAATTGATCAAATATGTTAGGATGATCTTACAAGAGTAAAACAGCTTTGTAAAGTACTTAAAAAGAAATAATGTACAATGACTATAAATATAGAAAGATCAAGTTTGTTAGGTTGGTCTTATAATGTAATAGATATGCTTGTTTAATCGTCGAGCACTGAACCAAAAATAGTAGTCTGCCAAGAGAGTCAAGGAAAACACGAGAGCTATCAAGGCGGAATCGTAGTTCGTAAGATAGTAGATCTCGGAGTTCGTTGACTGCCAAGAGAGACGAGGAAGGATTGTAGTGTGTCGAGAAGAACTTCCTCGAAGATATAGTCTACTGAGGAAGTCATGTTCAGAATCGCAGAGACAGTCTGTCTAAGAGCCGACCAAGCATCAGCCGAAACTAAGTTAAGAATCGTAGACCATACTCGGAGTTGTAGAGTCTACTGATCACATCAGAGGCAGAGATCGTAGTTAAGCCATATCAGATGAAGACATCAAGCTTAAAGACAGAAATCGTAGAGTGTCAAGATCTGATCTCGGAGTCGTAGTGTCTGCAGAACCAAAGTTGAATCGTAGAGTTCAGAACTAAGGCTTCAATAGAGGTGCTCACAACACCAAGGCATAATCGTAGAGTAAACATGATTCTCAACAAACTAGCACTCCCAGAATATCCAAAGTATGAAGCCTCTGGTCTGAGCTGCAAAGATACATTCCACCTAAAAGAAACCAGAGAGCACTCAACGAATGGCATACAAGCTAACATAAGATCTAAGCACCAACCCAATCAACATCCAGATTGAGTTGTGAAGCCATTCAAGAAGAAGTCTTCTATGTGTTGATCAGAAGAAGACTTTAGTCAAAGAAACTGACTAAGGAAAGTCAACAAATGCAGTAGCTGTCAAAAGAACAGAAGATAATGATCTTTGGGTTAACCAGGATCGTAGTGTTTTCCAAACAAAGAAGGAACTATTGAAGTGTAGATAGAGATACTGGTCAGCTTATGAAGAATAAGGCTAAAGTAATTAAGCATTGGGTCAGTCCATTGATGATAATTGAACGAGAGATCACAAGGAGAAAGCGAGCGGGGCATGCCACAAATCTGAAGTGTTTTGCTATTTAGAAGAGGCCAGAACAAGAAGTCAAACGATCAGTTCTTGAGAACAGTCGAGGCAAACAGAAGTGTTGAAGCACTGCACAGGAGAAGGAAGAGGTGTTCTACATTGAAAATCCAGTAAATTAAACACTCTTCAGGATCGTAGTGTTGTCTCAACATGTCAATAAGCAACATTCAACAAAACATATTACGATCTGCATCAGAATTATAGAGTTCGTTCATCTAAAGATTGAAGCATTGGTAACGGTTCAATCTGAAGACTGATATTCGAACATTGCTGTGTTAGAGCATTGATGCAAAAGGATAACTCCTGATGCTCTAATCGAGAAATTAGAAAGGAGATATAAAGTTGACTACCTGCCCGAGACATCAAAGTGCATCTGTGACGCCCCCAAAATTAGGTATACATCACCTATTTTGGGTGGTCAGATACATGGTACAGAAAACAAATACAACTTACTAATACAACTGTTGTGTACAATACGACAAAACATAACTGTGAGTTTGAATACAATTATTGTCTACTAGAGACTATACAAACTCAAAAGGAGTTCTCATTACAATTATTGTCACACTATTTAATAGAATAGTGAGGACTACTAATACTATCATCTGGTCCATCACTCCATTCCCCTACTCGTCCCAGCTATATTCTCATTTCCTGAAGAGAACAGTGAAAGAAAGGGTGAGCTCAACTAGCCCAGTAAGAAATATTATGACTAAGATAATGCAGAATAAATTATCATTAGCCTTCAACAGTGTTAAACTGATAAAATATAACGAACATCAAGTTTAACTACAGCGGAACAAGCAATCCATTAAAAGAGTCAAGTAGAGAATAAAATCAACTATCTTCTATGATTTAAAAGATTTTTCAACACTATTATCGCTGGGACTCAGCTTAATAAAATAATTCACATCATCGAATCACCCATGCACTACGGCCAATGATATTCTTTAGTATCACGACCACAATTATCCATGCACTACGGGCCAAGAATATTTGTGTACTCATTAATGGTCATGATCATGCCAACAACTGTCCACCAATGCACTATGGGCCAATGATGACTTTTACCACATCATTTGTAACATTACGGTCATGATTATACCGAATAATCCCTGGTCATAATCATACCAAGTCCATCTATGCACTACAGGCCACAGATGACTTTCAACATTTTATAAACATGAGGATGATGACAATAATATAATTATTCAATAAAACAAGTTCAAGAATTAATTTATCCAAGAATTAACAACGTCCAAATTGTCAACATGATACTGCTTTGTGGAGTAAAATTCAAGAATGCTTAGAAGAATATTTTCATGAAAAGATACAGGATGAACCGCAATTATCAAGGATATTCCACTAATTTCATGGAGTATAGAAGTTAAAGCTTAACCAACTGAATATAATAAAGAATGGAATAACAAAAGAAATCACCCGGCATGCGATAGACCGCACAGACAGGTTATTCCAACAGAATAATAAATAATAGAACCAGGTCCGGCGTAAACGCACAGACAGGATATTTCGACAAAATAATAAATAATGAAATTAGGTCCGGCGTAAACGAATAATAGAACCAGGTCTGGTGTAAAACACACAGACAGGATGTTCCAACAGAATAATAATAAAAACGGAATCAGGTCCGGTGTAAAACACACAGACAGGATGTTCCAACAGAATAGTAGAAGAATGTCACCAAGTATAGGGTAGACCGCGTATACAGGTTATTCCAACAGAATAATAAGAAATAGAATAACAAAAGTTCTCTTCATGAATAAGAAAGAATAACACCCCTTACCGTTTTAAAAAAGAACTGAAATAAGGAAGTAGTTAAGTAGCAGAATACTTTTCTTCTCTCTCTCTATAGTTTCTCTCTCTAGAGTTCAGTGAATTCGTAAGAAATAATGAAGGAATGAGCTGCTATTTATAAAAAAATAGAATGCATAGTAACTAATCCATGAACGGTCCAGATTGATTACTTTAATCTGACGGTCCATATTTAAAGAAAAATCTTTTAAATAAAATATAATATATTCTATTTATAGAATAACTTTAATAAAGTATTCTATTTTATATAAAAAGATGTTTATGTTTTATTACGTTAATAATATGAATAAAACAAAACTTCATTATCGCGAAATAATTCATATTATTAACTGACAATAATTGAATCAAACTGAGTGACTTCTCACATAAGAATTAATAATCAATACCGTGTGCTACTATGCAACCACACGTATTACTGTACTTTTACTACCGAGTAGTTCAACAGTATCAATGGTAAAACTTCCGCCATTATTTTTAATAAAATATTTTTGTCGTTTTCTCAATCCGACAATAATTCCATTGTGGGGTCCACCAATGATTGTACCGCTGTACGAATATTTCCTGTTAAAACGAATATTCCCCGACCAAACGAATATTATATAACAACTTGCGTACTTTGCAAAATTTATAAATATTATCCACAACTATAACATTATATCATATTAAATCCATAATAATCAAAAATGATATTTATAGAAAATTTATCTTTCTTTATAAAAGTTGGGGTCTTACAACCTCCCCTTCTTATGAAATTTTGCCCTCGAAATTAGGGTACGTACCTGGTATGTCGAAGAGGTAAGGATACCTTGATTTCATTTCAGATTCTAACTCTCAAGTCATTTTCTCAACATCGTGATTTCTCCATAAAACTTTGACTTGAGGTATAACCTTGGAGGTTATAATATGTTCCTTCTTATCCAAGATTTGAACAGGAACTTCTTCATATGTCATATCCTCCGCTATTTCATCCGGTTCTAACTCAATAATGTGGTTCGGGTCTTCCACATATTTACGTAACATGGATATGTGAAAAATGTTATGAACACGAGACATACTTGGCGGTAAAGCGAGTCTATAAGCCACAGTTCCTACTCGATCGATGATTAAAAATGGACCGATGAATCAAGGATTGAGCTTTCCTTTCTTTCTAAATCTCGTAACTCCTTTTCATGGAGCAACACGTAAGAACACATGATCTTCTATATCAAATTCCACGTCCTTTCAATGAAGATCAACATAACTCTTTTGTCGATCTTGTGAGGTTTTTATACGTTGTCGGATCGTTTGAATATTTTTTGTATTCATACGTACCAACTCCGATCCCAACAACGTTGCTTTACCCACCTCATCCCAGCATACTTGAGAACGACATTTTCTTCCATACGATGCTTCGAATGGAGCCATGCCAATACATGCTTGATAACTGTTGTTGTAGGAAAACTCCACCAATGGTAAGAACTTGTCCCAACTTCCCTTGAAATCAAGGACACAGAGTCTCAATAGATCTTCAAGAGTTTGAATAGTCCTCTCTGATAGTCTGTCCGTCTGAGGATGATATGCCGAACTAAATCATAAATCCGTGCCTATAGCTTTTTGTAAACTAACCTAAAATCGTGAAGTGAATCTTGAGTTTCGATCATAAACTATGGATACTGGCATACCATACAGTCTTACAATCTCATTTATGTATATACGAGCAAGACGTTCAAGTGTATAAGTTTCTCGTATTGGTATGAAATGAGCAGACTTGGTCAATCTATCAATAATGACCCAAATCGCATCTATACCTTGAGAAACCTTAGGAAGACCGGTAACGAAATTCATGGTAATGTGCTCCCACTTCCATTCTGGAATTTCAAGTGGTTGCAATGGACCTTTTGGTACTTGTTGCTCTGCTTTGACTCGTTGACAAGTTAGACACCTTGAGATAAACAACACTATCTCTCTCTTCATATTGCTCCACCAAAATGTATGACGAAGATCATGATACATTTTGGTACTTCCAGGATGGATTGCAAACGGTGTGTTGTGCGCCTCCAACATGATTTCATACTTTAAATCAGCGTTGTTAGGAACACAAAGTCTGGAGTTGACTCGAAGTATTCCTTCTTCATTGATTCTTGCTTCCGGTATAGCACCTTCTTGCACTTTCTTCCTCATACGCATCAGCTCCAGGTCTGTAGCTTGAGCAGCTTTAACTTTATCGATTAAAGTTGGTTCTACTCGTATATTCGTCATCATCACATGGGTCCCTGGAGTCTTTAACTCTATCTCCATCCTTTGCAAGTCACACAAAATGGGCCTTTGTGTTGACAATATCGCACTCGTACTTGTATATGATCTTCTACTCAATGCGTCAGCTACCACGTTCGCTTTTCCAGGATGTTATTGAATGGTATGATCATAATCTTTCAACAGTTCAAGCCAACGTCGTTGTCGCATATTGAGTTCCTTTTGAGTGAAGAAATATTTGAGGCTTTTATGATCCGTAAAGATCTCCACCTTCTCCCCATACAAGTAATGCCTCCAAATTTTAAGTGCAAAGACAACAGCTGCCAACTCTAGATTATGAGTAGGATAATTCCTCTCATATTCCTTGAGTTGTCTTGATGCATAGGCTATAACTTTTCCATGTTGCATGAGAACGCATCCCAACCCTTTGCTCAAAGCATCACTGTAGATGACAAATCCCTCCAACCCAGATGGTATTGTTAGAACAGGTGCTGAAATACGTCTCCTCTTGAGTTCTTGAAAACTCTTCTCACATTCTTCGCTCCAATCGAACTTTGTATCTTTCCGAGTCAGCTGAGTTAATGGAGTAGCGATTCGAGAAAATCCTTCCACGTAACTCCGATAATAACCAGCTAAACCAAGAAAGCTACGTACTTCGGTCACTGATTTAGGTTGCTCCCATCTTTGAATAGCTTCAATCTTTGCTGGGTCAACAGATATTCCACGACTTGATACTACGTGCCCAAGGAATGCTACCTCCTCCAGCCAGAACTCGCACTTCTTCAACTTGACATAAAGCTTGTATTCACGAAGCTTTTAGAGTACCAGCCTCAGGTGTTGCTCATGATCTTCACGGCTTTTAGAATAAATAAGGATGTCATCAATAAAGACGACCACAAAGTGATCCAAATATTCCTTGAATACCCAGTTCATCATATCCATGAAGGCAGTAGGAGCATTAGTCGATCCAAAGGACATGACTAGGAATTCATAATGCCCGTACCGAGTTCTGAAAGCCGTCTTTGGAATATCCTCAGTTCTAACCTTCAGCTGATGATATCCAGAACGAAGATCGATCTTTGAAAAGAATTGTGCTCCTTGCAACTGGTCAAACAGGTCATCAATACGTGGCAATGGGTACCTGTTTTTGATGGTGACATGATTCAACTCCCGATAATCAATACAAAGTCGCATACTTTCATCTTTCTTCTTCACGAATAGAACAGAAGCACCCCAAGGAGAAGTACTAGGACGAATAAAGCCAATGTCTAACAATTCCTGCAGTTGGATCTTTAACTCCTGAAGTTCAATAGGAGCCATTCGATATGGGGCTTTGGAAATGAGTTTTTTACCGGGTTCAAGGTCGATACAAAATTCAATTTCTCGCTCTGAGGGTAGGCCAGGAAGTTCTTCGGGGAATACGTCAGGGAATTTATTAACAATAGAAATATCATTCAAAACTGATGTATTTTTGTTTAGATCCGTGACATGAGCTAAGAAAGCTTGACATCCGTTTTTCAATAAACGAATAGCTTTATGGCTTGAGATGACAACGATTAATTTTAATGGTTTGGTTGCTTGAATTCGCATAATAGGTCGATTAGGAATATGAAATCTAACAACCTTACGAAAACAATCAATTTTTGCATGATGAGTAGTTAACCAATCAATCCCTAGAATCACGTCAAATGCAAGTATTTTTAATGAAATCAGATCTACAGGTAATGTGTGGGTACCAACTTGAACCAAACAAGACTTATAAATCGTGGATGTAATGATGGTTTCTCCCAATAGAGTTTCAACAGATAAGTCAAAGTCTAATTTCTCCGGAGTCAAATTTAATCGATGAGCGCAAATAGGAGAAATAAAAGAATGGGTAGAACCGGTATCAAATAAAGTATTGACTTTGTTAGAGTTTATGATAAGCTTACCCGTGATGACCTCATTCGGGTTCCTTGCTTTTTGGGAGGTCACAACAAACGCTCTCCCTTGCACTACCGATTTTGACTTTTCTGGGACGGCCTTTGGTGTCATTATCCTGGCTGAACTTGTTTTTGGTAAACAACAAAATCGAGCTAAATGACCTTCTCTTCCACAATTATAACATACTTTAGACGGCATGGCGCAATTTGGACTGATATGCCCCTCCCCTCCGTATTTGAAACATATGATAGGTGGTCGTTCTCCTTCCTTAACAACGGGTGCTGGTGCTGACGTCTTTCCATCATTGTTGAATCTCCTCTTCTTGAAATGACCATTTTTATTATTTTGGCCCTGATTACCACCGAAGTGGTTACCATTTCTGGCCTGTTGATTCCCTCCACGCTTGTTATCACTGCTTCGATGACTGCTCTCACTGTTATTATTATCATTTTGCCAACTGCTCTCTTTTGGTTGCGTTGACTCGTTATCGCGCTCCACTAACTGAGCCCTATTCACAACATCTGAATACAAACACAGTTTATGAGAAATAAGATGTTGACGTATCTCAGGTTTCAAACCTCGCAAAAATATTCGCGTCATTCTCTCTTCATTATCCACCAAGTGGGATGCAAACCGGGATAACTCAGCAAATTTAGCCACATACTACGACACGGTCATATTATTCTGCTCCAATTTGATGAACTCCGCCTCCTTCATGTGATGAACACTTTCGGGAAAGTATTTGTCATTGAACAGCTCTTGGAACTTCTCCCAAGACATCTTCAGTGCGGCAGGTTGAGTACGCTTAATCGATTCCCACCAGTAATCTGCCTCTCCTCGCAACATAAAGGCGGCAAAGGGAACCTTTTGCTCTTCGGAGCATCCCAAGACATCAAATATCTTGGTGATCTGCTTTATCCATATTTCTGCTATAAGTGGTTTTGGCTCTCCCTTAAACTCCGGTGGTCCCAGCTCCTTGAACTGTTTAGCGGTGACCGTCCGAGAGTTTTCAGTGTTTCCACCTACATTTTGGGCAGGAGCCGCTCTCGCCTGCTGTTGCATGTACTGCATAAAGCTTCTGAACATTCAATCATTCATCAGCTGGTCAGTGTTGTTGTTTGCATAAGGATTGTCACCTTCCTGATGCACATTATCCTGATTATTGATATGTGGTGAATCAACAGTCGCCTGTGCTCCATTACTATTCTAAACATTCTCATATGCCATTTTCAGATACTGCCACAAAACAAAAGTTAATTGATATGTCATATATTATCCTTATATTCTGACCGACCAATTAAATACCATGAAAATAAACTTAGGTAGGTCATACTAGCGAAGGAATTCCCCGTCTCTCCCCTCCTAGTTCTATTCTCACATCTTAGCCAGGGATCATATCCCTAAGCTCTGATACCAACTGTGACGCCCCCAAAATTAGGTATACATCACCCATCTTGGGTCGTCAGATACATGGTACAGAAAACAAATACAACTTACTAATACAACTGTTGTGTACAATACGACAAAACATAATTGTGAGTTTGAATACAATTATTGTCTACTAGAGACTATACAAACTCAAAAGGAGTCCTCATTACAATTATTGTCACACTATTTAATAGAATAGTGAGGACTACTAATACTATCATCTGATCCATCACTCCGTTCCCCGACTCTTCCCAGCTATATTCTCATTTCCTGAAGAGAACAGTGAAAGAAAGGGTGAGCTCAACTAGCCCAGTAAGAAATATTTTGACTAAGATAATGCAGAATAAATTATCATTAGCCTTCAACAGTGTTAAACTGATAAAATATAACGAACATCAAGTTTAACTGCAGCGGAACAAGTAATCCATTAAAAGAGTCAAGTAGAGAATAAAATCTACTGTCTTCTATGATTTAAAAGGTTTTTCAACACTGTTATCGCTGGGACTCAGCTTAATAAAATAATTCACATCATCGAATCACCCCTGCACTACGGCCAAGGATATTCTTTAGTATCACGACCACAATTATCCATGCACTACGGGCCAAGAATATTTGTGTACTCATTAATGGTCATGATCATGCCAACAACTGTCCATCAATGCACTACGGGCCAATGAGGACTTTTACCACATTATTTGTAACATTACGGTCATGATTATACCGAATAATCCCTGGTCATAATCATACCAAGTCCATCTATGCACTACAGGCCACAGATGACTTTCAACATTTTATAAACATGAGGATGATAACAATGATATAAGAATTCAATAAAACAAGTTCAAGAATTAAATTATCCAAGAATTAACAACGTCCAAATTGTCAACATGATACTGCTTTGTGGAGTAAAATTCAAGAATGCTTAGAAGAATATTTTCATAAAAAGATACTGGATGAACTGCAATTATCAAGGGTATTCCAGTAATTTCATAGAGTATAGAAGTTAAAACTTAACCAACTGAGTATAATAAAGAATGGAATAACAAAAGAAATCACCCGGCATGCGATAGACCGCACAGACAGGTTATTCTAACAAAATAATAAATAATGGAATCAGGTCCGGTGTAAACGCACAGACAGGATATTCCGACAGAATAATAAATAATGAAACCAGGTTCGGCTTAAACGCACAGACAGGATATTCCGACAGAATAATAAATAATGGAACCAGGTCCGGTGTAAAACACACAGACAGGATGTTCCAACAGAATAATAATAAAAACGGAACCAGGTCCGCTGTAAAACACACAGACAGGATGTTCCAACAGAATAAAAGAAGAATGTCACCAAGTGTAGGGTAGACCGCGTATACAGGTTATTCCAACACAATAATAAGAAATGGAATAACAACAGTTCTCTTCATGAATAAGAAAGAATAACACCCTTTACCGTTTTAAAGAAGAACTGAAATAAGAAAGTAGTTAAGTAGCAGAATACTTTTCTTCTCTCTCTCTATAGTTTCTCTCTCTAGAGTTTAGTGAATTCGTAAGAAATAATGAAGGAATGAGCTGCTATTTATAGAAAAATAGAATGCATAGTAACTAATCTATGAACGGTCCAGATTGATTACTTTAATCTGACGGTCCATATTTAAAGAAAAATCTTATAAATAAAATATAATATATTCTATTTATAGAATAACTTTAATAAAGTATTCTGTTTTATATAAAAAGATATTTCTGTTTTATTACGTTAATAATACGAATAAAACAAAACTTCATTATCGCGCAATAATTCATATTATTAACTGACAATAATTGAATCAAACTGAGTGACTTCTCGCATAAGCATTAATAATCAATACCGTGTGCTACTATGCAACCACACGTATTACTGTACTTTTACTACCGAGTAGTTCAACAGTATCAATGGTAAAACTTCCGCCGTTATTTTTAATAAAATATTTTTGTCGTTTTCTCAATCCGACAATAATTCCGTTGTGGGGTCCACCAATGATTGTGCCGTTGTACGAATATTCCCTGTTAAAACGAATATTTCCCGACCAATCGAATATTATATAACAACTTGCGTACTTTGCAAAATTTATAAATATTACCACAACTATAACATTATATCAAATTAACTCCATAATATTCAAAAATGATATTTATAGAAAATTCATCTTTCTTTATAAAAGTTGGGGTCTTACAGCATCTCTGACAGGGTAGGTGAAATAGTAGACTGCAGTGTCAGAAAGATGAAAAAGGTGGTGTCATGTCACATCTGCAGTCTATACCAAATAACTCGAGATCTGCAAAGCAATTCAAATAGCTTTCAACGGCAATATACCAACGGGAAGATTGGGAAGGAGTATATATATCAGCTTGAGCTTCAAAGATCAAGAGTTTCTGATGTTATTAAAGTTACAGAATCATTGAGTTATTGAAATGCTATATTATTGAACGAGTTCCACTAGAGCTTAACAGAATAAGTCTCAATGACAGTGAGACTACGAAAGTGGAAGTGAAGTAGATTTGAAGGACTCAAACAAACTAAAGCTTCACTCAACAAAGATGAGAATGCCACTGAAGATGGCAGCTAAGCTTAGAGCTGAGAAGGACAAGAAGATAACATTCAGAAAAGTGGCAGAGCACAAAGAAGATCCAGAGAGCCACTCTACGAATCACCATGAACCAAACACTAAAATAGAACAAGTGCAGAACCATGTCTACAAACCAGTCAAGAAGGGTTCAGGGAATGCTAAGTGCCAGACGAAGTCTACCAAAAGCTCAAACACTTAGCAAACCTAAATGGTGATGGTGCACATCTGACATCGGATAAAGATGATGAGAGCAGAATGAAGATCAGCTCTACCAGAAGAGATGTGGTTCAAACTCTACGCAGAATGTAAAGAGGACCACGCCTAGCTGCTAAGTACAGAAGATGTTCAATCTTAAAGGCATCTTAGCAGCAAGGCACCAACAACAACAACACCAACAACAACAAGTAGCCAGGGCCTGAGGGGTCCTTGTCCAGAGGGACTAAATAAAGTTCCCAGCCTGCAGGGCTTGAAGAGTTCCTAGGGAACTAGAAGAGTTCCAAGCCTATTGGGCTTGAAGAGTTCTTAGTGAACTGAAGTTCCAAGGTTGCTGGCCTTGAAGGAATCTTAGTGATTTAGGGTGCGGCCCTTCCTTAGCGGAAATCTTGCTAGTTAAAGCAGAAGAGTGGATTAGGAGCTTGAGTCTCTGAACCACTTAAAATCCCTCATGTCTTTTACGTTCAGTCATTTACTTTCTGTCATTTACATTATGTACATAACTGCTATAAATGCTATGTATGTATTAACTGCTTATAACTAAACTAACTCTACGAACAATATATTTATATTCATGATTATCAATGAAGGGGATCTTTTACTTATTCCGATATGCTTGAAAAGATTCTTATGTTTGTCATATGCTAAGTCATTAGCAATATAAAATAAATGAGAAATGTATTTGAAATTAAAAAGGATCTATTCAACCCCCCCTTCTAGATCTATTGTGTGCCTATTGGGAACTAACAATTAGTATCAGAGCAAGTTCTCATGCTATATTCAAAAGCTAGTCACTTTGAGTATGATCCTAAGCACAAATATTGTTCTAAACTTAGTTTAGTAGTAAGTCACTTGTAAATGTAGATGAGCTCACACGTTAGAAATATTGTGTACAGGTAAATGTATATATACACCTGCAGTTGCTCAGATTGGTCCATCTTCTTAAATGCCATGACAACAAGACCAATCCTTGGCCATAGTCAATCTTGTAGTATAAAGACCAGACAAGGGTGTTAGGTTTGTAATATTCATGAACGCAATCATATTGCACAAAGTAAGCAAAAATGTGATAAAATAGAGTTTTAAAATTTTACAAACTATATACCCGGATCATCTTTTATGCACAATTATTAATTAAACGAAAAGATAAAGAACAAGAATTATACCCTTGAAGATCCGAGCTTCCTCATGTACAAGTTCACCTCCAAATCCTTTTCGCGTTCAACTTGAATTCACTGGGTTTGGTTCCTTCCTTTGATCAATGATAGGCACCCAAGTGTTTGGCCTCTAGAGGTGATCCACCAAGGAAGAAGAAAGATTCAAGAAGACGTGTATTTGGCAAAACCCTAGTTTTTCTATCTCTCATAGAAAAGAATGTACTATCCCAACTATTAAAATTACGTATTCATGTGTTTTGTGAAAGTGTCAACCACATCATCTATAATAAGACTCTTCTTACTTATAGATGTGGGCAACCCTCCTTAACAATTAAGGAATTGAGTTTTATTTTAATTAATTAAACTCCTTTAATTAATTAGGCTCCTAATCTTATTAGGAATAATTAATTAAACTCTTTTAACTAATTAGCCTCCTAATCTTATTAGGATATATGAGAGTACTTTTATTAATTAATTCTCAAACTCCTTTAGGAATTAAATAATAATAGTAATAATAATAATAATAAGGCTTCTCTTATTAATTTATATTTAATATTTCCAACATATTAAATAATAAATATTAAGCTATTTAATTTATTCTATCACCGTAGATTAAATTAAATATACTTAACTTATTATTACGATTATGTCATTTGTTTCTTAAATAATTATTCTTCCTTTTATGTTGAGACCCTTTAGGTTCTCCATATTAAACCGGTTGTGAATAAATCAATTAAAATATTTCTAATCTTATTTAAATAAATAAATTAAATAATTAAATTATTTAAATAAATAATATTTATTCTACAATAAGGATAAGCCTCCCTAGCGATTAACGACTTTCTAGATAATATAGATTTCAACAATAATCATAAAAGAACATTTGAGTAAATAGTTACCGTACAATTCAATCCATCCACCATACAATTTCCCAATTAAATATAAGACATGAAATTACTGTCAAGTCTTAATTTATTTAATTATATATATTTGGACTCTTAAATGTACAACTCTAAATAATGCAAATTAGAAACTTCTTTCTAATTTCATTCTGTCTTGGCCAAAGACTTCTGGGTTGTCATTTATCGAATCACATAGGACATTTCTCTTCCTTTACTAGAAGCGGTAGGTTCTCTATTGATCATACATTATCTCAATGTACAACTTATTATACCCAAGCATACCCTTTGATATATCCTAAGGGTCTTAAGGAATAAGTCAAAGTATAACTCATCATACACAAGATACTGTCAAGAATAAGTATGAGAATGCTATTCCTATTTATATATAATATGATTATGATATATATGAATGAATATGCAAGTATGCTTGCATTGAGAAAAGATGTAAAGTCCTTTGATAGAGAACAGAAACATGTGTAAAAGGACTTAGAATGAATTGATCAAATATGTTAGGTTGATCCTACATAAGCAAAACAACATTGTAAAGTCCTTAAAAAGAAATGATGTACAAGGACTATAAATATAGAAAGATCAAGCATGTTAGGTTGATCTTATGATGTAATAGATAGGCTTGTCTGATCGTCGAGCACTGAACCAGAAATTGTAGTCTGATAAGAGAGTCAAGAAAAACTCGAAAGCTATCGAGGCAGAATCGTAGTTTGTAAGTTAGTAGATCTAGGAGTTCGTAGACTACCAGTGGAGAAGAAGAAGGATCGTAGTATGTCGAGTAGTACTTCCTCGGAGCCATAGTCTGCTGAGGAAGCTATGTTCAGAATCGTAGTGACAGCTTGCCTATGAGCCGATCGAGCATCTGCCGAAGCCAAGTCAAGAATCGTAGACTACACTCTAAGTCGTAGAGTCTACTAATGTCGAAGCCAAGTCAAGGATCGTAGACTACACTCTGAGTCGTAGAGTCTACGGATCATATCTGAGGCAGAGATCGTAGTCGAGCAAGATCAGATAAAGACCACGAACACAAGGACATAAATCGTAGAGCGTCAAGATCTGATCTCGGAGTCGTAGTGTCAGCACATCCGGAGCTGAATCATAGAGAGTAAAACTAAGACTTCAACAAAAGTGCTCACAATGCCAAGGCAGAATCGTAGAGCAAATACGATTCTCAACAAATGAGCACTCCCAAAATATCCAAAGAAATGAAGCCTCTGGTCCAAGCTGCAATGTTACATCCAACTAGAAGGAAACCAGAGAGCACTCAACGAATGGCATGCAAGCTAACAAAAGATCTAAGCACCAGCCCAATCAGCATTCAGATTGAGTTGGGAAGCCATTCGATATGAAGTCTTCCAAAAGTTGATTAGAAGAAGACTTCAGTAACTGACTAAGGAAAGTCAACAATTGTAGTAGCTGTCAGGTGAATAGAAGACAATGATCTTGGAAGCAACCAAGATAGTAGTGTTTGCCAAATAAAGAAAGAACTGATGAAGTGTACACAGAGATACTGGTCAGCCTCTGAAGAACAAGGCTCAAGTGATTAAGCATTGGGTCAGTCTATTGATGATAAGTGAGCGGGAGATCACATAGAGAAAGTGAGATGGACACGCCACAAATCTGATGTGACGTCCCCAAATCCGGGTACTTTGAACCTCGGACTTGGTACGTTACGGTACTTCATCATAATACATATTCTATCATCTAATGCAGAACAAATAAACATATATTGTTTATTTTACATAATTCTATAACATTTTCCCAGGTTTATTAACCTTAACTGAATACATACCTTTAAAATTACAAAGGTTTACAAGAAGATAACCAAATAGTTATTCTTGTAACGATCTATTACTGTATTTTGCTTTTATCTCTGTCCTTCTTCAAGCCTTCGCCTTTATCTGAAATTTATTATCATGATATAGCAAGTGTGAGCAACTGCTTTGCCCAACAAGTTTAAATTCAATAAAGATATATCATGATTAAAAGGATATTAAGCTTTCAAGTTTTCAACAATTTAATAATTGTGAAGGAACATGAATCAAGATGTCAGTAATTGAATGACTGAAGTAATAACGTTTAAAGTCAACAAGGACTAGAAATAACTTTATCTGAACCATAGGATAATGAAGGTGATCAGCCTTTCATACCTGATGAACATATGCAACATGCACTAAGTGCGAATCAATAATCAGTTTATGCGTGAATAATCATTCACTAACATGCTTTGAAATATAACTCGAGTTTGAGTTAAGGAAACTTGCATGCATAGTCGATTACCGCTACGCAATTTAATTTATTCTCTTTATTGAAAAGACCTATTAGGTATAAGATTTATATTCCAATTAGCATAACATACCTTATTTCATAATGCTGTCTAACACTTGATCACATAGTCAAATATTAGATAATCTTAACACCATATTCATTTACTTACTTATAATCTCATCACCTTATATTAACTTGTCTAATCTTCACTCACCAAGTTAAGTATTAGACATTACACCTTAGTCTTAGTATTATCATTATACTTTGATAATATTTTTTATCACTTATAACTTATATTTATAAGTTTTCCCTTTTATATGTTATCTTAGTAAGCTAGATAACCTTTCAGTAAACTGAAATATCATTTCAGTAAACCGAATTACATTTCAGCATCCTGAAATCATCATTTCAGCAGACCAAAATTAGCTACAGTAAAGTGAAATCATTTCAGTAATCCAAAATCTAATTCAGCACCCTGAATTCTCATTTTAGTCTATTACAAGCATAACATAGTTCATTGAATACCAAATTCAACAATTATATTGAAAAATAACATAAATCTCTTATTTTAATCTCCTGTCGAATATTATTAATTATGTAATAATATTTTACGCTAAGGGTATTAACCTTTTAATAACATTCCAGTCAAATACTACTAATAATATCTTAATCCAATATTATTAGTCATATAAAAATAATTTAAATCATTAATCACATTAATAAACAATTATTTCAATTATTTTCCTTTTATTAAATAACTAATTTAAGCATTCTAAAATGCCATAAACTTTATAACACCTCACACCCGACCCTAAAACTTCATCAAATACTTGCATAAACCATGCTCAAGGGTCTCAAGTCATAAATCGCATTTTTCATATTTTTGGACATCATATCTTTAATTAAATCCATTTATCCATTTCTCATCATTTAGATGAAAAACACCAAATCACATCCAAAAATATTTCTTTTCCAGGATTTGACATAATATAGTTTCATATTGAACATATATTTTTTCCGAAATTTTTAAAATAGATTTACTATATTTAAATAGTCCATAATAGCCAAATCTTCTCCGATTTTTCATAAATCGAGATTAATTCCACAAATTCTGAAATTTACACAGTATGATCCTTCTATAACCATGTACTTCCAGTAAAAATTTTGTAATTTTTGGACTTATACACAGAGAGTTATTCGGGTGACTTCACAAAAGTAGTCCTCCACCGTAAAATCCATAACTCTCAAACCGTATGGCCAAAAATTCTCAAATTTTTACACAACCTGCACATCTACTGATATTAACACCCCAAAATGTTTCCAGAATTTTTCAAGCACAAAAAGTGGACGAAAATGCCCCCGTTTCTGACTGCCCCAAAACAGTCCTATTTTCTTTCCAAAATTCTGGACTGTTTTGGCTTCCACAGCCACTACTCCATGAAAACTCAACATTTTTGAGTGCTACCACTTGGGTTAACTAGTAAACACATATATCTAACACCCCTCTTTGACAGATCGTAAAAAGGAGTTATAGATTTAAAACGGTGGGTTTTCAAAGTAAATAGAAATTTGGGTTTCAAAACTAGAAAAAATATTTTTCTTTTCCTTTTTGATTCCAACCAAATCATCACCCAAAATGAGTAGATCCATACTTGAATCCATGAAAAACACATAGATTATAAGGGTTTGAACATCCAAATCAAAAACCCCCTTTTTCTCAAATCACAAAAATAAAGAAAGAAAGAAAAACTTAGGAAGAAAAAAAAAATTTATACCTCTCTTCTTCTTCCTTCTTCCTTCTTCCATGGCTTGTCGCTCCTCTTCTCTCTCTCCCCCTCTCGGTTTCCCTTTCACATTTCTCTCTCCCTTTTGCTCTTTCCCGTTTCTTTCTTTTCTTTCTCACGACTTTCTCTCTCTTTTGCTTGTTAGCTAATAAGGAAAATGAGAAATAAGGGATGAGAGAGAAATAAGATCTAAGAACTAAGATATGTTACAAATATCTTTTCACCTCCTCCTTTTTCCACCTCTAATATAACCGGCCATGTGGCCTTAGACTCACTCACATATCTTTTATTATTATTTAATTGCTTTATTGAATGCCCAAAAATGTCATCATCACTAATTGGTTTTTTAAAAAAATTGGGCCACTTTCTTAATCTTTTGGGCTTTCAATTAATCTTTTGGGCCATGTAATATTTACATAATCCAATCATTTCATCTTATCCCACCCTAAATATTTAATTAGAGTATCCATTCCAAATATTTAGAATTTAAATCCTCACTTTAGCACATTAAATTCTATAACCCAATTAAACTTGTTTTAATTAAGTTATAAAATTAATAACTTGATATAATAAAAAATATATCTCTTAACTTAATATTATTTTTAATATTATCATCCTCCCCACAAGTGGGCTTAGTTTGGGTCCTTAATTAATTCCATTGAGCTAACAAATTTACTTGTTTTACTTACTAACAACAACCAACTTGGGCTTTCAACCCTAATTAAATTGGGTCAATATAATACTTGTCACATACATAATATATTGGGCTAGATTAAATAATTTAATTGCACTTAATCACTTTATCTACAAGTCTCATGCTTAATTAATTAATTGGGTTTGTTTAAATAATAAAACTTCCTTAGTCCATTAAATTTAATTCTTCACTAATGTCCAATACTTTTAATTATATTTTACCCTAATCATTTAATTAGGCTTTTTATTTCTCACACTAGAAATTAAATTCCTTACTTATGCCATTTTAATTTCATAACTCAATTAGAGTTGGTTATAAAATTAATTATTTGAGATATATAAAATAAATCTCTTAATGTTAGTATATATATTTATATACTAATATTCTCTCATATTATAACCTCTCAGGTTATTTAATTACCACACCTAATATATATATTAGGTTACATAACTTAATTCTTAATTCACTTGAATTAATTCTATGACCACTAAATACAAGTAACCCATTAGGTCATTTAAATCTCATACCATGTTTTAATAACTAATTTAAGTTATACAATTTATATTGTATAATTAAATTTAATTTCTTCTTCCTCTTCATAAATTATTTTTAAACAATTTATTTATATATTAAATATATAATTTAATACATTCAATCATTTATTCAAATATGAATTTAATTTACTAACTGTTTTGATACCAATATTCATATCTACATATTGGATCTCATCTCATATTTTTACTTTACCTCCTTTGGTATAATATTAAATATTATACCATTATTCATATAATATATTTCACTTCTCACACTAGTTTTGACTTTTTTCCATAAAAAGTCAACTTTTAACTTTGACCAAAAGTTAACATTTACACATTTTGTGTTTACTGTCTATTTTGGCTAAACTTGACGTTCCGGACGCAACCAAGTTGTCCATGCTTCAAAATTCTATTTCTAACTCAAATTTTGAGTTTTAAATTACTCTCTTCTTATTGCTAATCGTATTAACTAACGACTTTATACCTATTTAATTCACATCAAATTTTACAGGTATCATAATACCTTATTCTTGATATTCATTCAAATACATATCACTTCATTTATAGGGTTTTGGAATTTTGTAACCCATATTTTCTCTATTCTCATTCGAATAGCAAACCATATAGGTTTTACTTGAAAATTTTAAATAAATCCTCAAATTCTCATCTAGGTTTTATTCTTTAACCTTTATTTTAATCATTCAAAATTTTATAAATTTTTGGGTTGTCACATCTGAAGTGTCTTGGTATTCAGAAGGGGCCAAAACAAGGAATCAAGCCATCAGTGTCTGAGAACAGTCAAGGGGAATAGAAGAGTTGAAGCACTGCACAATAAGAGGAAGAGGTGTTCTACACTGAAGATCAAATGAACACTCTCCAAAGATCGTAGTGTTGTCTCTACATGTCAATGAGCAGCAGTCAACGAAGACACTACGATCAAGTCCAAGAAAGCATGCATCAGAATCGAAGAGTTCGGTCATCCGAGGATTGAGACATTAGCAACAATTCAATCTAAAGAGTGATAGTCGGGCAATAGCTTATTGAGAGCATCGATGCAGAAGGATAACTTCTGATCGAGATATCAGAAGGAGGAAATAATGTTATCGATTTGCCCAAGACATCAAAGTAACATTTCTGATGGGGTAGGTGAAACGGTAGACTGTAGTATCAGAAAGTCAGAAAAAGATATCATGTCACATCTGCAGTCTACACCAAATAACTCGAGATTTGTGAAGCATATCATAGAGCTTTCAACGGCTACTTCTCAACAGGAAGATTGGGAAGGAGTATAAATAAGCCAGAGCTTCAACGATCAAGAGTTGCTGATGATTGCTATGTTAGAGAATCGTTGAGTTAGTAGTATGATATAATGTTGACTCTACGAGTTCCACCTGAGCTTAACAGAACAAGTCTAAGTGACAGTGAGACTACGAAGGTGGAAGTGAAGCAGCTTTGAAGAAGGACTTGAACAGACCAAAGCTTCACTCAACAAAGATGAGAATGCCACTTAAATTGGCATCTGAGCTAAGAGTTGAGAAGGACAAGAAGATAGCATTCAAAAGAGTGGCGAAGCACAAAGCAGATCCTGAGAGCCACTCTACTAATCACCATGAACCTAAAGCTGAACTAGAGGAAGTGCAGAACCGTGTCTGCCATCAAATCAAGAGGGGTTCAGGAAATGGTGATGGTGCATAGCTAACATCACATGAAGATGAGCTGAACAGAATGAAGATCAGCTACACCAAAGAAGAGGTGGTCTAGATTCAAAGCAGAATACAATGAGGACCACACCAAGCTGCTAAGTACAAAAGATGTTCCTGCCTAATGACATCTTAGCAGCTCAGCACCAACAACAACAATAAACAACATCAACAAGAACCCAGGGCCTGAGGGGTCCTTGTCCAGAGGGGCTAAATGAAGTTTCAAGCCTACTAGGCTTGAAGAGTTCCTAGGGAACTAGAGAAGTTCCAAGGCTACTGGCCTTGAAGAGTTCTTAGTGAACTGAAGTCCCAAGGCTGCTGGCCTTAAAGGAATCTTAGTGATTCAGGGTGCTGCCCTTCCTTAGTGGAATTCCTGCTAGTTAAAAGAAGAAGAGTACATTAGGAGCTTGAGTCTCTGAACCACTTAACATCCCTTATGTCTTTTACATTATGTCATTTACATTATGCACCTAACTGCTATAACTGCTATGTATGTATTAACTGCTTACCACCGAACTAACTATAAGAACAATGTATATATGATTATGAATATATCAATGAATGGGATCTTTTACTTATTCCTCTGTACCTGAAAAGATTCTTATGTTTTTCATATGCTAATTTACTAGCATCACAAAATAAATGAGAAAAGTATTTGAAATTAAAAAGGATCTATTCAACCCCCCTTCTAGATCTATTGTGTGCCTATTGGGAACTAACAATTGGTATCAAAACAGGTTCTCATGCTATATTCAAAACCTAATCGCTTTGAGTCTGATGCTAGGCACAAATATTGTTCTAAACTTAGTTTAGTAGTAAGTCACTTGTTATATGCAGATGAGCTCACACGTTGGAAATATTGTGTACAGGTAAATGTGTATATACAACTGAAGCTACCCAGATTGGTCCATGTTCTTGATTGCCATATCAACAAGACCAATCCTTGCCCGCAGTCAATCTTGTAGTCGGAAGACTAGGCCAGGAAGCTTAAGAGACATCAACAAAAAAGAGTCAAACATCCACCAGCATGAAAAGATGAAAAGGCCATACATGCTAAGAAATGATTATCCAGAGAAGAAAGAACTTCTCAAACGTGCTGTTGGCCAACCAGCAGCTGGATGTAAGCCTTGTGAACTCAAAGATGTCAAAGAACTAAAGATGCTGAGATTCTCTTAGCTTACATCTTTAAGACCACGACTGATTGATTGAAGGTTAATTGGAGCAACAAGCTGTCAGGAACAAATGAGAAACTATGCACATCAATGTCTAACCTCAGTATATCTAAGCTAAATGACTTTTAAGAAACTGACAGTAGAAAGGTACAATTCCTCACTAATCTACCTAAAAAGGTGAAGAGAGAAGGTACACTAGAGTTGGAGACTAAAATGCTTACAAACCTTCTCTCTATCCAAGTTTTAGGCTGAAGATGATATCTTGAAAGAAATCTGAAATAGGTCATAAGCATGTCAAGGTTTAAATTAATCTTGTGTGGAATAATTTTTGCTGATGGGTGAGTATATATGTACAAGCCTATGTTCTAAGTGTTTAATAACACACAGAGTAAGATCAGTTCTACAATAGTATCTTGAAGATTCATAGAAACTGATCACCTCCATGAATCAACCAGATACAATAAGTAATAGAGTTGATTATCACTCTGTGAACAGTTAAACTCTGTGAACATAACCAAGCAAATGATGAAACCATCAAAGAAAAAGAGTGGTTTATTTAAATGACTAATCTTACACACACTCATCATCATGCATCTTAAAATGTAATATCTAAAATAGTTGCATGCATGAATATGATTGTTGGTGATCAATATGAAGTTAATTCTAATATATGAGGAATAGGGATTTTGAAACTAACCTAGTATGACCCATTTAACTATGGGTACCAAAAATAGAATTATATTTAACATACATGTACTTGGTCTATCTGACCACACTAAGGAATATTGAAGCAGAAGACTTTAGTCTAAGAAAGTTTCAACCAGCAGAAGGCTAAGGACTATTCAGAAATGATTCTGATAAAATTCCTATATGTCAAAGCCTGTCCTTGAAGACCTGCTGAGCTAATCTGAATAAAGCTCACATGGCTGCTGATCTTTATATGGAAGCAGGCCATTCAACCAAAGATGAAAAAGGTCTTATATGCTCAATCAGGCAAAGCATGATATATGAGAAGAATCCTCAAGAAAGCTCACATCAGAGGATCATCGAGCATAAGTCACGAGGAACTCATTACAGAAGCAGAACTTCACAAACACAAGACTGTCAAAGTAGACTACATTTGTTGTGCTGTCAAATGATCATGGAGTGATCTATCCTGAAGATATCCATGCCTACGATATAAGGAGGTTTAATTGATAATGGTGATTTCAGTCAGAAGGAGATATGCAAGGCTGCCTTCTAATACACCTAAAGAAAAGAAAATCATATCCTTCTGAGAAGACAGTATCAACCACGGGGGAGCAGTGATCTGTTAAGGAACAACAACACTGAGATATACTATGAAGTAATGTACCAGCTACAAAGTCCTAAAACTTTATGGCTGATGAACCAAATAAAGATCCATAATCAGTAAGAACGTCTTAAAACGTACTACTGATAACCTATCAGCCACCCAACTCAAAATTGTGGAGTGCCTACGATTAAACATCTGATCGTAGTGTAAGAGCAGAAGGACACTACGACTACATCCAATGCAAATGTCCAAAAGTTAGTAGAAGATCTTCTCAATAGAAAAGGTTAAATGAGATATAAGTACAAATCACTTCTAAAGTATTTCATCTGGAAAGCGCCTCAGGGACAAACCTGACCCTTAGTTCTGTGACACCCCCAAATTTGGGTACTTCATTCCTGTAGGATTTGGTGTTCACTTGATATAAACATTCATATCTAACTATCCAATCATAATAAAATTGAATAATAAACCTTCCCATTAAAGGATTACATTAATAAAAGTCTCATAGGTTATCTAACCTTTAAATACAATCATTCAAATGCTGAAAATTTAAAAAACTTCATTACAATCATTAAAACAAAGTCTGATGATAAAATATCATGTTGTAAGTCTTCAATACTTGTTCATCTTTCCTTTTCCTTTACTTGTGCTAGGTACATCAACCTTCTCATCCTTAGCTGTAATAGTTATATAAGCAAGAGTGAGCAAACAAAGCTCACTTGAAATAACAATGAATACAATCTTCACAATAATTGCCAAATAATAGGCTCAATAGAATTGAAAAATATGTTCTATAAACATTCTGAAATATATAACTGAGGGTCATAAGACCACGAACTATGTTCACAGTTATAAGTAATCTTTCAACTTAAACTTTAACAGTCATAAGACTATAAGGACTCCTCGTACTTAGGGGGATCAGCCCTTCGTACAATGTATTGCGCACAAACATTTCAACACTAAGCGTAAATCCCTAATAATAGGGTTGTTCATCTCAGTATTTAGAGTACAAGTCCGCACCAAAGTAAGTTTGGTTTGGATACATTTCAAGGTAATTTAGGTTTAACGAACATCAACTAAGGATTAGTTGAATAAAAAGTTTATAAGGTTATGCTATGGAATAAATCATAACTGAATCAACATTTTATACTAAGGTCATGCTTTAGGAATAATCTAAGAGCATAAACATTGAATAATTATAATATACCTTGATTGAACAATATTAAGCCAAGGTTATTTAGAATTGAGTACTAAGCATGCATAACAAATAGTAAATTGAACGATAAAATTTTGTTCAACATTAGTATATCAGAATATGTAAATGTGCATGCTAAATAACAAGTTAAAGACAAGAATAACTTGTTCAATATCAGAATAAGATTTAGAAAACTTGTATCATCATAAACAAACTAGATACAAGAACTTGCTTAATCGTAAGAATAAACTTGCACACTGTAATAATAATAGAACTAGCTCAACGAAAATGTAGAGTTAAAAAACTTGCTTTGAGTGTAAGCTAAATCGTAACAACTGTAATTGTAAGACCCCAACTTATTAATGAATAAAATCAAATTTTCTCTAAATATTATTGTGAATAATAAGGGGTTAATTTGATATAATACTTTGGTTATGGGTGAAATGTGAAAATTTTGCAAAATAAGCAAGTGGTTATAAAATATTTATTTTTGGTCGGTGAATATTCGGTTGGTCGTGGAATATTCTTGCTGTCGGGGAATATTCGTACGACGACGCAGCCTTGTGTGGGCCCCATAACGGAAAGCGATTGGATGAAGAAAACGACAAGTATAAGTTGTTTATAAATAACGGCATAGTTGTTACCGTTAATACTGTTGGAATACCCGGTGGTTAAAATACAGTAGCACACGGTATTGCACCAATTATTGATTCTTACGTAAGAAGGCACTGCTCAATAATTGTTACAGTAGTTATTATTCAATATTTTATTTTATTGATTCAATAATTGCTGCGTTGATATTTTATATTATTGTTGTTTCAATAATTGTTGCTGCACAGTATTTTCATTTATCAGATCAATAATTCATATTATTTGAATAATATTATTAGATAACATTATTGGCAATGTCTAGAAAGTTCTGTCTAAGGAGAGGTTTGGTCATCTAATTGCGCGCCAGTAAGGAGAAATCCTTATTGGAAAGCCCCCTCTTTCCTGGGAACGGCCTGGTTGTCATAAATGTGATTCTGTAATATTATTTGTGAATAATTAATTATTGATTCATATGATAAGGAAATATTTATTTTATGTGGATATAAATGAGGGATATATTTTTTTGGTTAAAAATGAAGGAGTTAATGTTGAGGTTTTTATCCATATTTTTGTCGGAATGGAGGTATTAAAAATCAGGGTTTTTGAGATATTTTGCGGGGGTTATAATTTTTAATCCGACCGTTGGATCGTGGTAATTTTTGGATATGTTATACATATATAAGTTGAGTATATGTCCACAAATTTTGAACCGTTAAAAATGAACGTATGATTTATTACGAATTTTACAAGATGACTGGTTCAGAAATTGTTGAATTTTCGGAGTTTATCATTTTGGTGGAAAATTCTAGAATTGGTGGGCCCCACTTGTGGTTGGTGAAGAAATGTGCTGAATTATATTTCAAATGTGGTGGGTGGGAATAGTAGCAGGTAAAGCCATCAGGTTGCAGGTCAAACCTACCAAATTTTTCTATAAATAGAGGGCTAAGTTAGAATTGAAAATCACACCAGAAACAAGTTTTCTCTCTTTCTCTCTCTAGATTATTGAGTGTATTTTGTGAGTATTTAGATACTTTGAGAGTTTCTATTCATCAGAGCAAGTTTCTTTCAGCCTTATACCGGTATTCCGACCAGAAGTACTGATATTTTGAGGTAAGGGATATTATTTTCTTCTTAATGATATTATTTTCTTCAATATCATTATGCTGAAATATTGATATGAGTTTTTATCAAATTTGGAACTTTTTGTGTCGGGGTTACTATTCACGTATACGGCACTATTCACGTATACGGTACTATTCACGAATACGGCACTATTCACCGAAAAATAAAAATTTTCCTTTTTGTCCAAGATGTCTATTATGGTTACTATCTTTGATTGTATCCATGTTTTGATCTTTATTTTTGAATTCTGCTTCACAATTGATTATTATGAAGTATTATTGATCTTGGATAAACTGTTATACGAATCCCTACTATTTGTCCTTCTGTCTCACTGGATTCGTTCTCTTTAAGATATTTTTCATCATCCTCAGTCCTAAATGATGATATTACTGAATATCTTTGGCCTGTAGTGCAAAGATGTATGATTACTTGATGAATATCTTTGGCCTGTAGTGCAAAGATGAACAGGTGTTGAGATGAACATGACCGACTGATGATACAAATGAATATCTTTGGCCTGTAGTGCAAAGATGAATATTTGGTTAAAGATGATTATTAATTGATGTTACAGGGATAAAATATTGATGATGGACTTTTAAATCTTAGAAGATAGTAGAATTCTTTCTCTACTTGACTCTTCTAATGGTTTGCTGTTTCCGCTGCAGTTGTTGATCTAAAACTTGTTGTCGATTATATTTTATCAGATTTTTCCCTGTTGAAGACTAACGATAATTTGTTGTATATTATCTTAGTCATAATATTCTTTACTGGGCTAGTTGAGCTCACCCTTTTCCTTTTTGTTCCATTTTTCTTCTCAGGAGGTGAGAACATAGCAGGATCTAGTCGGGGTATGGAGTGATGGTTCTAGAAAGATGTATTAGCAGTCCTCACTATTTCTGTAAAATAGTGTTTGAATAATTGTAATGAGGATTTATTTGAGTGTGGATATTGTCTAGAAGACAATATTTGTATTTAAACTCACAGTATGTGTTGTCGTATTTTGCACGACAATTGTATTATTGAAGTTGTAGTTTGCTTTCTGTACCATGTATTTGGCGACTCAGAATGGGTGTTGTATACCTATTCTGGGGGCGTCACAGTTGGTATCAGAGCTTAGGGATATGATCCCTGGCTGAGATGTGAGACAAGAACTAGGAGGGGAGAGACGGGGAATTCCTTCGCTAGTATGACCTGACTAAGTTTATTTGGTGTTTATTTGGTCGGTCAGAGTATAGGGATAATATATGACATGACTATTAACCCTTGTTTTATGGCAGTATTTAAGAATGGCAGCTGAGAACGTTAATAATGGAGTAAATCAGACCGTGGAGACACCTTTGATCACTACCCAGGGGAACGTGCAACAGGAAGGCAATATTCCTCCTGTAAACAACGTTACCGAGCAAACGATGAATGATGGAATGTTTAGGAGCTTTTTGCAGTTCATGCAAAATCAGACGAGGGAGACTCGTGTGCAGAATACGGGTGGAAATGATAACAACGCGCGGTTTGTCACAGCTAAGCAGTTCAAAGAATTGGGACCACCAGAATTTAAGGGAAAGCCGGATCCGATCATGGCGGAAACGTGGGTCAAGCAAATTACCAAGATATTTGATGTCTTGGGATGCACGGAGGAACAGAAGGTTCCATTCGCCACATTTATGTTCCGCGGTGAGGCAGACTACTGGTGGGAGTCTGTGAAGCGTACCCAGCCTGACGCACTCAACATGTCCTGGGAAACATTTCAAAAAACTGTTCAATGACAAGTACTTTCCTGAAAGTATTCGTCATATGAAGGAGGTTGAGTTTATTAGACTGGAACAAAACAACATGACGGTGTCCCAGTACGAGGCGAAGTTTGCAGAGTTATCCAGGTTTGCACCTCATTTGGTCGAAAATGAGGAACGAATGACAAGGATGTTTCTGAGAGGTCTAAAACCCGAGATTCGGCAATATCTTATCTCTCATAAATTTTCCTTATATTCAGATGTTGTAAACAGGGCTCAATTATTAGAGCGAGATAATGAGTATACTCAACCGAGGGACCACCACCAGGGTCATACCGGTGACAGCAATCATCAGAGCGATGATAAACAGCAGGGAGGAAAACATTCGGACAAAAGCGGTAACCACTCTGGTGGTAATCGTGGTCGTGATAATAGAAGGAGCGAGTCGGAAGGAGATTTCAAGAAGAGAAGGTACAACAATGATAACGTGAAGACGTCAGCACAAACATCAACTGTTTCTAGGGGAGGAGAACGACCACCGGTCGTATGTTACAAATGTGGGAAAGAGGGACATATCAGCCCAAACTGCCCACAACAATCCAAGGTATGTTATAACTGTGGAAAGGAAGGTCATATAGCTCGAGAGTGTTCTGTAGCAAAACCAAGTTCAGCGGGGATGGTGACTCCAAAAGTTATCCCGGATAAGTCGAAATCAGCGGTTCCTGGAAGGGCGTTTGTCGTTACTGGCCAAAACGCGAGAAACCCGAACGAGGTGATCACGGGTAAGCTAATCTTGAATTCTTGCGAAGTTTATACTTTACTAGATACCGGTTCTACCCATTCTTTTATCTCTCCTGCTTGTGCTCAACGTTTAAACTTGACTCCGGAGAAATTGGACTTTAACTTATCTGTTGAAACTCCGTTGGGTGAAACCTTCGTTACATCTACAGTTTATAAATCTTGCATGATCCAAGTTGGCACTATCACATTACCTGTTGATCTTATCTCTTTAAAGATACTTGCTTTTGATGTGATTTTAGGAATTGATTGGTTAACCACTCATCATGCTAAAATTGATTGTTTTCGTAAGGTTGTTAGTTTTCATATTCCTAACCAACCTGTCATACGAATTCAAACTACTAAACCACTAAAATCAGTCACTGTCATATCAAGCCACAAAGCTATTCGTTTATTGAAAAACGGATGTCAAGCTTTCTTAGCCCATGTTATGGATTTGAACAAAGACAAGTCAGATTTGAATAATATTTCTATTGTTAGAGAATTTTCCGATGTATTTCCTGAAGAACTTCCCGGTCTACCCCCGGAACGAGAAATTGAATTCTTTATTGACCTTGAACCCGGTACAAAGCCCATTTCTAAAACCCCATATCGAATGGCTCCTATTGAACTTCAGGAGTTAAAAGTCCAACTACAGGAGTTGTTGGACATCGGTTTTATTCGTCCTAGTACGTCTCCTTGGGGTGCTCCTGTTTTATTCGTAAAGAAGAAAGACGGGAGTATGCGACTTTGTATTGACTATCGAGAATTGAATCATGTCACTATCAAGAATAGGTATCCGCTACCTCGCATTGATGACCTGTTTGACCAGTTGCAAGGAGCACAATTCTTTTCAAAGATCGATCTTCGTTCTGGATATCATCAGCTGAAGATTAAAACTGAGGATATTCCAAAGACTGCCTTCAGAACTCGGTACGGGCATTATGAATTCTTAGTAATGTCTTTTGGATTGACTAATGCTCCTGCTGCCTTCATGGATATGATGAACCGTGTATTCAAAGAATATTTGGATCAGTTCGTTGTTGTCTTTATTGATGACATCCTCATCTATTCCAAAAGCCGTGAAGATCATGAGCGCCATTTGAAGCTGGTACTGCAAAGGCTTCGTGAAAACAAGCTATATGCCAAACTGAAGAAATGCGAGTTCTGGCTTGAGGAAGTAGCATTCCTTGGGCACGTGGTGTCAAAACATGGAGTATCTGTCGACCCGGCGAAGATTGAAGCCATACAAAGTTGGGAGCAACCGAAGTCGGTAACCGAAGTACGTAGCTTTCTGGGCTTAGCTGGTTATTATCGGAGATTTGTGGAAGGATTTTCTCGAATCGCTACTCCGTTAACTCAGCTGACTCGGAAAGATACAAAATTCGTATGGAGTGAGGAATGCGAGAAGAGTTTCCAAGAACTCAAGAGGAGACTCATTTCGGCACCTGTTTTGACAATACCATCTGGTTCGGATGGATTTGTTATCTACAGCGATGCTTCAGGCAAAGGGTTAGGATGTGTTCTCATGCAACATGGGAAAGTCATAGCCTATGCCTCACGACAACTCAAAGAATATGAGAGGAATTATCCTACTCATGATTTGGAGTTGGCAGCAGTCGTTTTTGCGTTGAAGATCTGGAGACACTACCTGTATGGGGAGAAAGTGGAGATCTATACAGATCATAAAAGCCTCAAATATTTCTTCACCCAAAAGGAACTCAACATGCGGCAACGACGTTGGCTTGAGCTGTTGAAAGATTACGATCATACCATCCAATACCATCCTGGAAAAGCAAACGTAGTAGCTGACGCATTGAGTAGAAGATCATATGCGGGTACGAGTGCAATGTTTTTAACACAAAGGCCCATTTTGTATGACTTGCAAAGGATGGAGATAGAGATGAAGGCTCCAAGTACCCACATGATGATATCAAATATACGAGTAGAACCGACTTTAATCGATAAAGTTAAAGCTGCTCAAGCTACGGATATAGAGCTGATGCGTATGAAGAAGAAAGTGCAAGAAGGTGCTATTCCAGAAGCAAGAATCGATGAAGAAGGAATACTTCGAGTCAACTCCAGACTTTGTGTTCCTAACGATTTTGACTTGAAGCATAGAATAATGATGGAGGCACACAACACACCGTTTGCAATCCATCCTGGGAGTACCAAAATGTATCACGATCTTCGACATACATTTTGGTGGAGCAATATGAAAAGAGAGATCGCGGAGTTTATCTCGAGATGTTTAACTTGTCAACGTGTAAAAGCGGAGCATCAAGTACCAAAGGGTCCATTGCAACCACTTGAGATTCCGAAATGGAAGTGGGAACACATTACTATGGATTTTGTTACAGGTCTTCCCAAGGTTTCTCAAGGCATAGATGCGATTTGGGTTATTGTTGATAGATTAACCAAGTCCGCTCATTTCTTGCCGATACGTGAGACTTATTCCCTTGAACGTCTTGCTAGTATGTACGTGAACGAGATTGTGAGATTGCATGGCATGCCAGTATCCATAGTTTCGGATCGTGACCCAAGATTCACTTCACGATTTTGGGTTAGCTTGCAGAAAGCTATGGGCACGGATTTACGATTCAGTTCAGCATACCATCCTCAAACGGACGGACAATCAGAGAGGACTATTCAAACTCTTGAAGATCTATTAAGACTTTGTGTCTTAGATCTCAAAGGGAGTTGGGATAAGTACCTACCATTGGTGGAATTCTCCTACAACAACAGTTATCAGGCGAGCATAGGTATGGCTCCATTTGAGGCGTTGTATGGAAGAAAATGTCGTTCTCCAGTATGCTGGGACGAGGTGGGTGAAGCAACATTGTTGGGACCAGAATTGGTACGCATTACTACAGAGAAGATCCAAACGATTCGACAACGTATACAAACGGCACAGGATCGACAAAAGAGTTATGCGGATCTTCATCGGAAGGACGTGGAATTTAATATTGGGGATCATGTATTGTTACGTGTTGCACCATGGAAGGGAGTTACAAGATTTGGGAAGAGAGGAAAGCTCAATCCAAGATTTGTTGGTCCATTTGAGATTCTTGAGCGAATAGGAAATGTGGCATATAGACTCGCATTACCTCCAAGCATGTCTCGTGTTCATAATGTTTTTCACATATCTATGCTTCGTAAATATGTTAAAGACCCGAACCACATTATTGAGTTAGAACCAGACGAGATAGCTGAAGATTTAACGTACGAGGAGGTACCTGTTAAGATCTTGGATAGGAAAGAGCATGTCCTACGCACGAAGGTTATACCACAAGTTAAGGTTTTGTGGAGAAACCATGCTATTGAAGAAATGACCTGGGAGTTGGAATCAGAAATGAAAGCGAGGTATCCTCACCTTTTTGAAACATCAGGTACGTACGTCAATTTCGAGGACGAAATTTCATAAGGAGGGGAGGTTGTAAGACCCCAACTTATTAATGAATAAAATCAAATTTTCTCTAAATATTATTGTGAATAATAAGGGGTTAATTTGATATAATACTTTGGTTATGGGTGAAATGTGCAAATTTTGCAAAATAAGCAAGTGGTTATAAAATATTTATTTTTGGTCGGTGAATATTCGGTTGGTCGTGGAATATTCTTGCTGTCGGGGAATATTCGTACGACGACGCAGCCTTGTGTGGGCCCCATAACGGAAAGCGATTGGATGAAGAAAACGACAAGTATAAGTTGTTTATAAATAACGGCGTAGTTGTTACCGTTAATACTGTTGGAATACCCGGTGGTTAAAATACAGTAGCACACGGTATTGCACCAATTATTGATTCTTACGTAAGAAGGCACTACTCAATAATTGTTACAGTAGTTATTATTCAATATTTTATTTTATTGATTCAATAATTGCTGCGTTGATATTTTATATTATTGTTGTTTCAATAATTGTTGCTGCACAGTATTTTCATTTATCAGATCAATAATTCATATTATTTGAATAATATTATTAGATAACATTATTGGCAATGTCTAGAAAGTTCTGTCTAAGGAGAGGTTTGGTCATCTAATTGCGCGCCAGTAAGGAGAAATCCTTATTGGAAAGCCCCCTCTTTCCTGGGAACGGCCTGGTTGTCATAAATGTGATTCTGTAATATTATTTGTGAATAATTAATTATTGATTCATATGATAAGGAAATATTTATTTTATGTGGATATAAATGAGGGATATATTTTTTTGGTTAAAAATGAAGGAGTTAATGTTGAGGTTTTTATCCATATTTTTGTCGGAATGGAGGTATTAAAAATCAGGGTTTTTGAGATATTTTGCGGGGGTTATAATTTTTAATCCGACCGTTGGATCGTGGTAATTTTTGGATATGTTATACATATATAAGTTGAGTATATGTCCACAAATTTTGAACCGTTAAAAATGAACGTATGATTTATTACGAATTTTACAAGATGACTGGTTCAGAAATTGTTGAATTTTTGGAGTTTATCATTTTGGTGGAAAATTCTAGAATTGGTGGGCCCCACTTGTGGTTGGTGAAGAAATGTGCTGAATTATATTTCAAATGTGGTGGGTGGGAATAGTAGCAGGTAAAGCCATCAGGTTGCAGGTCAAACCTACCAAAATTTTCCTATAAATAGAGGGCTAAGTTAGAATTGAAAATCACACCAGAAACAAGTTTTCTCTCTTTCTCTCTCTAGATTATTGAGTGTATTTTGTGAGTATTTAGATACTTTGAGAGTTTCTATTCATCAGAGCAAGTTTCTTTCAGCCTTATACCGGTATTCCGACCAGAAGTACTGATATTTTGAGGTAAGGGATATTATTTTCTTCTTAATGATATTATTTTCTTCAATATCATTATGCTGAAATATTGATATGAGTTTTTATCAAATTTGGAACTTTTTGTGTCGGGGTTACTATTTACGTATACGGCACTATTCACGTATACGGTACTATTCACGAATACGGCACTATTCACCGAAAAATAAAAATTTTCCTTTTTGTCCAAGATGTCTATTATGGTTACTATCTTTGATTGTATCCATGTTTTGATCTTTATTTTTGAATTCTGCTTCACAATTTATTATTATGAAGTATTATTGATCTTGGATAAACTGTTGTACGAATCCCTACTATTTGTCCTTCTGTCTCACTGGATTCGTTTTCTTTAAGATATTTTTCATCATCCTCAGTCCTAAATGATGATATTACTGAATATCTTTGGCCTGTAGTGCAAAGATGTATGATTACTTGATGAATATCTTTGGCCTGTAGTGCAAAGATGAACAGGTGTTGAGATGAACATGACCGACTGATGATACAAATGAATATCTTTGGCCTGTAGTGCAAAGATGAATATTTGGTTAAAGATGATTATTAATTGATGTTACAGGGATAAAATATTGATGATGGACTTTTAAATCTTAGAAGATAGTAGAATTCTTTCTCTACTTGACTCTTCTAATGGTTTGCTGTTTCCGCTGCAGTTGTTGATCTAAAACTTGTTGTCGATTATATTTTATCAGATTTTTCCCTGTTGAAGACTAACGATAATTTGTTGTATATTATCTTAGTCATAATATTCTTTACTGGGCTAGTTGAGCTCACCCTTTTCCTTTTTGTTCCATTTTTCTTCTCAGGAGGTGAGAACATAGCAGGATCTAGTCGGGGTATGGAGTAATGGTTCTAGAAAGATGTATTAGCAGTCCTCACTATTTCTGTAAAATAGTGTTTGAATAATTGTAATGAGGATTTATTTGAGTGTGGATATTGTCTAGAAGACAATATTTGTATTTAAACTCACAGTATGTGTTGTCGTATTTTGCACGACAATTGTATTATTGATGTTGTAGTTTGCTTTCTGTACCATGTATTTGGCGACTCATAATGGGTGTTGTATACCTATTCTGGGGGCGTCACAGTAATAACCAAGAATTTCTGTGATATATTGTAGATGAGTATTACCTGATCAATAATATTTTATGGATGATGACATGATTATGTGGTTAGTATGATATAATGTTTAAAGAAAGTCTCGCTAATAAGTTATATAAGTTAATGAACTAATTTAAGTATTTTAATAATCTAGGAAATAGATTTAAGAGGTTAAACCCTAAGTAAGTACTCAATAAACTTGAATAAGACAAGTCTAATTGGGTTATGTAAGTTAATTAACATTATTGATTGATGTGAATGTGTAGATATCAATAATAATGAGTAATAGTTCATGAGATAATAGGGTTAATATTACTAAGGATGGCTAGTAGTTTAAATAAGCCCAATAATTATTTAAGCCTTGGACATGTAGATAATTTGATTATTAAGCTAGACCACTATTAAATTTAATGGGCAAGTATGCTAGTAGCACAATTATTTAAGAGTGGAGGCCCAAGTTCATAGTATTTAGTAAGTCAAACTAGTTAATTAAAAGTCCAATAGGTTATTTATGGAAAGCCCAAAACAATTTTTTTTATGGCCCAACTTGTAGCCCAATTGATGAGGGTACTTTAGACATTTTGTATGCTAGATTTTTCCATAAAAGCAAAAGCAAGATTTGGGGATAAGAAGGCCACTTGGCCGGCCATAGATAAGGAGAGAAAGGGGGAATGAATGTCATCATTACAAGCTCCCAAATTCCAAAAGATATTTACTTAATGGGCTAGGTGTCATTTTGTTTATGGAGCCAACATATTAGTAAGTAATCTTGTAATAATTAAGAGAGAGAGAGGAGATATGTTAGTGGATTAGATATAGATATACTAATGTATCTATATATTTTGTCCAACCCATTAAACTTTCTTCTCTTTCATCTTTTATTTTATCTCATCTTACTTTTTCTTTAGTTAACCAAGCAAAGCATAAGAGAAAGAGAGAGAGAGAGAGAGAGAGAGAAGTTCGGTGGGGAAGAGGAGAGGAAGAGGAAGGAAATTCACCATTGATGCACCCAAAGTTTATCTCTTACTTTGGAAGAAAAAGAAAGTGTGCCCAAAAATCAAGGTGAAAACTAATCTACTTATTCTTTTTATTTTGGTTGATTTTGGTTATCTAAGGTTTATAATCTAGAGGTCTAAAACCCTCTATCTACATGTTTTATATGGTTTCATGTATGGATCTAACATATTTGAGTGTTAGAAAGTGAATCAAAAGGATAGAAAAGAAACTAGTTTTGTTTTGTAAGAAAACTCTAGTTTTTTTCACATCCTTTGATCGACTACCGTTTTTGATCTACACCTTCTTTTTGTGATCCGTCAAAGAGGGGTGCTAGATATGTAAGTTAACTACTAAAGCCAAGTGGTAGCATTCAAAAATGTTGAATACACAAGTGGTAGCAACTGTTTTAGCAAAAATAGTTTGGTCTTTTGAAAGAAAAATAAACTATTTTTTTGGGCTGTCAAAGCAAGGGGTATTTGTAGATTTCCGTATGGACTGATTTTAGCAAAATAGGTAAAAGCTGGAAATTCCAAAATGGGGTCTGGCCAAAATTTTGAAAGGGCAATTTCGGCCACTTAAAATATGAAATAAATTCCGGCCTTTTGGGACATGAAAATATATGTCATAAAGTAGCTCCTGTCCAAAAATGAGCTCATTCCGACTTAAAATGACCAAGTTATGATCATTTCAATATTTAGGTTTTTCGGACGAAAATTGCTATAACCGGAGTTCTATAACTCCGATGGCCACGAAATTTAAACTGGAGGGTCACGTTAACATGTTTGAGGTTATGCCAAGAGATGGGAATTTCTGGAGTTGAGCATGATGGGGCTAATTTCTTAAGCCACGCACTAAAAATGATTTTTGAAAAATAGTAAAAGAAATTGAAAAATTACGGAAAAATACTTTTTGTGTATGAAATACATGTATATAAGTATGGCCAAAGGATAGAAAAATAATAAGTTGATTTGGTATTTTCGTAAAAGAGATATGGAATCCAGTTTGCTGGATTGGAAAAAATGTTGAATCCAGTTTGCTGGATTGAAAGATTTAGAATCCAGTTTGATGGATTGAAGGATTTAGAATCCAGTCTTGCTGGATTGAAAGTTTGTTGAATTCAGTTTGCTGGATTAGTCAATCCAGGTGGCTGGATTGCATGTTTGTATAATCTAGACTATGATGTTAGTATTCATATTACTAGATTATAAAGAAGATGCTAATAAAAGGAAAGATTAAGTGTTAAATCATAAGAAATATGACAAAGTAAATAATATATTATCAAAGAATGATAATAATAAGAATGTTTTCAGATAATTGATTATGTGGATAAGTAAATTGCTGATAGAGTAATTGTATTATAATATAAAGTATGATATGCTGATTGTAAGATCAATCTTAACAATGATAGGTCTTTACAATAAAGAGATTAAATTAAATTGTGTAGCAGTAGATCGCAGTCAAGGCAAGTTCTCTAACTCAAACTTGAGTTATTCTTTTCACAGCATGTTAGTGAATAATTATTGTGTATTATTCACATCCATATTGATTATTGATGCTCGCACTCAGTGCAATTAAATTCCTATTCTATTATTATTGAATTGTGAATTAGTTAAAGTTCTTTTATTCATGCACTGTTTAAGATATGGATCTATGCTCATTGTATCGGCTAGATCAAACATGTTTAAATTTGTTAAATCAAATATGTTGTTAAAAGCTTTTCTTCACCAATTGATTTGGTAAGGACTCAAGACTGAGAAAAAGAACAATTTGATTAAAGCATTATTGAAAAACAATTATTGCTCGTAAATTAAGTGTTTATGCATAATACACCGGGTATGAAAGGCTGATCCCCTTGATTACCAAAACTTATTAAAAGGACCAGTTTAAATGCTGACAACCTTAGCATATGTTCATGGTCATTATGACCACTCAGTATCTGTTATCCGAATATTCAGTTATCAAGACTTAATTCTTGTTCTTTCGCAATTAATTTCTATTGTTGAACATTGAGCGATAAATTTCTTACTAATCATGATATATCTTCTTTGTACTTAAACTTGCTAAGCAAATTAGTTGCTTACCCTTGCTATATCATGACATTTATTTCAGCTAAGCCAGAGAGTTCAAGTAAGAAGGACAAGGGTAAGGGAAAGGTCCAAGAATAGTTATTATAAATGTTTAAGTATCATGAAATACTATGTTTGATGTTTATATAAACCTTTTGTGTTACTTTATGTAACTTAAGTAAGATATGTTTATGTTAAGGTAATAGACCTTGGGGTATTGTATAAGACTTTATTATAATGAACAACGTATGTTTATTATTCCGTAATAGTATACAGAATGCTTATGTTGATGATGGATAGTGAGCACCAAACCCGGGGTTGAGAACTCGGATTTGGGGGCGTCACAGATTGGTATCAGAGCTGTAGGTTATAAACTCTAGGATGCGAAACTTAGGTTATAACCTTAGAAGAAAACTCGTATAGAGTATGATAAGAGGTGGATTGTGGAGATTCATCTAGTATGCAGTGTGCATAATAAAATATTGTTTCATTTTATCAATGAATATATTTTATTGTGATACTGATGTTGTGTTTGTTTGATTATAGGATGCCTGAGGAAGAACAAGGTAGCCATACAGTCGAGCAAGAGCCGTTAGATCCGGTAGAGGATCATGCTGTTAGTGACGAGCGTGATGAGGATGTGATGGAGGTTTTTTTTGAAAATAACATAGCGCTGGAGAATAGAGTGACAGAGCTAGAGCAGGAGAATGCCACTCATCAGTTTACTGAAACTCAATACAAGGAACTGGCATATCAGGCTCAGAACGAGCTTGCTGAGATGAAGATACAGTTGCAGGAGCAGACGACCTTGGCTACTCGTATGGTTGCCAAGAATGCTGAGCTGAGAGAGATATTAGAACAGGAGCATAATAAGTTTGCGATATTGAGTATTGAGCATCAGGCGTTACACCTGAGGTTTGACTTAGAGATCGCTGACAGGGTCCGAGTTGAGGATGCCTGGGTTCAAGCAGCGAGAAGAGTGGATCAGCTAGAGGTTAAGGCAGAGGCTGGACGAGTTAGGATGGAGTCCTTGGGACGGGCTTTAGATGCAGCATATACTGGTCCCCAAGTGGGAGTGAGGAGATCCTTTGAGATAGGCGAGTCGAGTCGAGCTGTTAGACGTCGACTCATGGATGGACTCTTTCCACCAGAGCAGGAGCATTCAGGCGCACCCTCTCCAGACGCGCAGTGATAGTTTAATAGCTTTCTATTGTTTATAGATGTAGTAGTACCCCTTTTGATTATTAGGGTTGTGTGTTTGATGTAAATCTCAGTAGGTGCGAGGTAGTATGTAAATATGATGTATCCCTATCTTATGTGAATAGGGGGGTATGTCTTTTGGTAGATCCCATCTTTTGATGTTTAAAAAAAATGGGATAGTTAACGTTTATAAAAATATGCCAAGTATGTGAATATATGACTCTAAAATTTGGTATATGAATATAAATGCATTATTATAATTACATGTTGGATCAAATAGAAAAGTATTAAGAATTAAAATGAGAAGTTGTCTGTTTGAAAATTAGTAAATCGAATATGTCAATTCAGCAAGCTGAATGTGTTATTCAGCAAGCTGGATATGTCAATTCAGCAAGCTGAATGTGTTATTCAGCAAGCTGGATATGTTAATTCAGCAAGCTGAATGTGTAATTCAGTAAGCTGAATATGTGAATTTAGTAAGATGAATATGTTAATTCAGCAAGCTGAATTAGTCAATTTAGCAGGTTGAATTCGATAATACAACATTATGATAATATGATTGTTAGAGTTTAAATTACATGTTATATTTTAAACACTTAGAAGATATATCATATAATTAAACTCGATGTAATAAATTAAGGTTTTGTTTAATCAGATAATGCCGCCAAGACGTCAAAATCGTAACCAGAGGGAGGAACGTTCTGTGAACAATGAAAGAAATCAAGATGACCCAATGCAAAACTTCGCCGATATGATAGCTCAAGCTATGCGAACTCGTACACCTGCAGCAAGGGGGCAAGCGAATAATAAATTGGCAAATTTTAAAGATTTTAAAGCTGTTGGACCACCAGAATTTAGCGGAACTACGGACCCTATAGCGGCTCAAACATGGGTGAAAGAAATGGAAAAGGCCTTTATCATTGCAAGGGTAGCCGAAGAGCAAAAGACGGCTTTTGCTACCTACTTGATGAAAGGTGAGGCTAATTACTGGTGGGAGACGAACCAAGCTAGAGCCGGAACAGAGGTAGTGACATGGACCAGATTTAAAGAGTTATTCTTAGAAAGTTATTTCTCGGAGGCCATGCAAGCCAGAATGGAAGTGCAGTTTCTGGAATTAAAGCAAGAAAACATGTCAGTTGCCGAATATGCAGCAAAATTTAATGAGCTAGCCAGATTTGCACCTCATCAGGTGGATACAGAACTACGGAAGGCACGTAGGTTTGAAAATGGGCTGAAGCCATGGATTCACAGTAAGGTTACAGTATTGCAAATTGCTACCTTCTCAACACTGTTAGAAAAGGCCATCATTGCAGAAGGTAGTAGTGAGGCAGTTTCTAGATTCAACCGAGAGAAGAATAAGAAGAAAATTGAAGGTGGTCATCAAGGTGCGAGTAGTGGTGGCAGTAACAACAAGAAACGTAAGTGGAACAACAGTGGAAATGAATCAGGAGCGCAACCAGGGAATACTCAGCAGAAGAAGGCAGCATGTTCGAAGTGTGGAAAGAATCACTCTGGAGAGTGTATGAAAGGGAAAAACGTCTGTTATAATTGTGGCCAAGAAGGACATATTTCACCAAATTGTCCTAAGCCGAAGAAAGGTGGTTGTTTTTCTTGTGGAGGAACGGGGCACCGATTCAAGGATTGTTCATTGAAGAAGAATACAGATGGAGGAAGTGGAAACAAGAGCAGTTCAACAAAGTTAACTATTGGAGGTCCAACACAGCAGAGCAAGCCGACAGCCCGAACGTTCAACATGACGGTGCAAGACGCAGTTGCATCAAAGGAAGTGGTGTCAGGTATTATTCCGATCAATAATATAAATGCTTACGTATTATTTGATTCGGGAGCTACCTGTTCATTTGTGTCTGATGAATTTGCTAGAAGATTAAACTTACCATTTGAAAAGTTAAAGAACCCAATGAATATAGAAGTTGCAAATAAAGAAGTGATCCATGTAGAGTTTATCCATAACAACTGTGGTGTGGATATAAGGGGACATAAGTTAAGCGTGAATTTAATCCCGATACGCTTAGGAGAATTTGATGTTATCTTAGGGATGGATTGGTTGTTTAACCATGAGGCAGTTATAGACTGTCAGAAGAAGAGTATACGCCTTAAGACACCGAGTAAGTCTAAGGTTGTATTTTATGGTAGCAAGTCGCCAAGGCAAACAAGTTGTCTGACGATGATGCAGGTCAGAAGAATGTTACGAAAAGGCTGTGAAGGTTATTTGGCTCATGTAGTGGATACACGGGTTGTGAATTCGGACATGGGGCAGATACCTATAGTTAATGGGTTTGGGGATGTCTTTCCAGAAGAACTTCCGGGACTACCTCCAGACAGAGAAATAGAGTTTGTGATTGATTTAGTACCGGGGACAGCGCCGATATCAAAAGTGCCGTATCGAATGGCTCCGGTAAAAATGAAAGAGTTGATGATCCAGCTACAAGAGTTGTTGGATAAGAAGTACATCCAACCTAGTGTATCTCCGTGGGGAGCACCGGTGTTGTTTGTAAAGAAGAAGGATGGTTCAATGAGGTTGTGTATGGATTACAGAGAATTGAATAAGGTGACAATCAAGAACAAATATCCGTTACCAAGAATAGACGACCTGTTTGATCAACTTAAGGGAGCGAGATGTTTTTCGAAGATTGACCTAAGAACTGGTTATCATCAGTTGAAGGTGAGAACAGAAGATGTACCAAAGACAGCATTTAGAACTCGTTACGGTCATTATGAGTTCCTAGTGATGTCGTTTGGACTGACAAATGCACCAGCTGCTTTTATGGACTTGATGAACAGAGTATTTAAACCGTATTTGGATAAATTTGTGGTGGTGTTCATTGATGACATTTTGGTTTATTCGAAGACTGAAGAGGAGCATGCTGAACATCTACGAATTGTGTTGGAAACCTTAAAGAAAGAGAAGTTATATGCTAAATTTTCAAAGTGTGAGTTCTGGTTGAAGAAAGTTCAATTTCTGGGGCATGTCATCGATAAAGAGGGAATTTCTGTTGATCCAACAAAAGTAGAAGCGGTGAAAAATTGGAGACAACCAAAAACACCGACAGAGATTAGAAGTTTCTTGGGATTGGCAGGATATTACCGAAGGTTTATTCACGATTTCTCGAAAATAGCAACGCCATTAACTAATTTGACAAGGAAGACTGTTAAGTATGTATGGACGGAAAAATGTGAACAAAGTTTTCAGGAATTAAAGAACCGACTAAGTGAAGCACCTGTGTTATCTTTACCAGATAGTACGGGAGGTTTTACAGTGTATAGTGATGCGTCACACAAAGGACTAGGTTGCGTATTAATGCAGAATGGTAAAGTCATTGCGTACGCGTCACGACAGTTAAAAGACTATGAGAAGGGATACCCTACCCATGACCTTGAGTTGGCTGCGGTAGTGTTTGCCCTTAAGATTTGGAGACATTATCTCTACGGAGAAAAGTGTGAGATATACACAGATCATAAGAGTCTGAAGTACATCTTTACACAAAAGGAATTAAACATGAGGCAGAGGAGATGGTTGGAATTGATCAAGGACTATGAATGTGATATTCTATATCATCCAGGAAAGGCTAATGTGGTGGCAGATGCTTTAAGCAGAAAGAGTCAAGAAAAATTGTTTGTATTAATAGACCAGGAAAAGTTAGTAAGAGAAATGGAGAAAATGGAGTTGGAGGTGAAAAATCCGAAGAATTCAGATAACATAATAGAAATGGAAGCAAGTCCAACTTTATTAGACAAGGTGAAAGAATCACAAGGGAATGATGAAGAATGTGATAACATAAAGAAGCGGTTGGCTGAAGGCGAAGAGCTGAAGTATAAGATCGATGGTACTGGATTGATGAGATTTGAAGGAAGAATTTGGGTGCCTGCAGTACCAGAGTTACGAGGCGAGATTCTTCAAGAAGCGCACAATACGAGATACTCAATACACCCAGGAAGTACGAAGATGTATCAAGATTTGCGTCAACATTATTGGTGGCCAAATATGAAGAGAGAGGTTGCTGAATGCGTCAGCCGCTGTTTAACTTGTCAAAGAGTCAAGGCAGAGCATCAACGACCAAGTGGATTATTACAGCCGTTGGAAATTCTGGAATGGAAATGGGAGCACGTCACGATGGATTTTGTGGTAGGACTTCCAGCAACACAAAAGGGTTACGATGCTATATGGGTAATTGTCGACCGTCTTACAAAGTCAGCACACTTTTTGCCGATCAAGATTAGGTATAATTTGGATCAGCTAGCAAAATTGTATATCAAGGAAATTATTTCGAGACATGGAGTGCCAGTATCAATCGTGTCTGATAGAGATCCGCGCTTCACTTCAAACTTTTGGAGAAGTCTTCAAGAAAGAATGGGGACACAATTAAGGTTGAGTACTGCGTATCATCCACAGACAGATGGGCAAAGTGAGAGAACGATTCAAACCTTAGAGGATATGCTCAGAGCCTGTGTGATGGATTTCAAGGGAAGCTGGGAAGATCATCTTTCGTTGGTGGAGTTTGCGTATAACAATAGTTATCATGCAAGCATTGGTATGCCACCGTATGAAGCCCTGTATGGGAGAAAGTGCAGAACGCCCTTATGTTGGGACGAGGTAGGTGAAAGAAGATTGTTGGGGCCAGAATTGGTTCAGCAGACGGTGGAGATTATCAAAGTGATAAGAGCTCGACTAGTAGCAGCTCAAGATCGACAAAAGAAGTACGCAGATATTCATCGCAAGAAAAGAGATTTCGAAGTGGGAAGCTATGTATTTCTGAAGGTATCTCCTTGGAAGGGGAAGATAAGATTTGGGAAGAAAGGTAAACTGAGTCCAAGGTTTATTGGACCGTTTGAAATACTGAAGACGATAGGGGAAGTCGCGTATGAGGTAGCTCTACCTCCTGAACTGGAACATATTCACAATGTGTTTCATGTGCCAGTGTTGCGTCCGTACAAGCCGGATTACAAGCATGTGATATCATACGAGCCGATTCAAGTCGAGAAAGACTTATCGTACGAGGAGGTTCCTATAGAAATTTTGGATAGGAAAGAGCAGAAATTGAGAAATAAGGTTATACATTCTGTTAAAGTGCTCTGGAGGAACCACAATGCTGAAGAAGCTACGTGGGAACTCGAGGAAAAGATGAGGAAAGAATTTCCCAATCTTTTTGAGTAACCGTAATGAAATTCCGAGGACGGAATTCTTATAAGGAGGGGAGAATGTAATAACCAAGAATTTCTGTGATATATTGTAGATGAGTATTACCTGATCAATAATATTTTATGGATGATGACATGATTATGTGGTTAGTATGATATAATGTTTAAAGAAAGTCTCGCTAATAAGTTATATAAGTTAATGAACTAATTTAAGTATTTTAATAATCTAGGAAATAGATTTAAGAGGTTAAACCCTAAGTAAGTACTCAATAAACTTGAATAAGACAAGTCTAATTGGGTTATGTAAGTTAATTAACATTATTGATTGATGTGAATGTGTAGATATCAATAATAATGAGTAATAGTTCATGAGATAATAGGGTTAATATTACTAAGGATGGCTAGTAGTTTAAATAAGCCCAATAATTATTTAAGCCTTGGACATGTAGATAATTTGATTATTAAGCTAGACCACTATTAAATTTAATGGGCAAGTATGCTAGTAGCACAATTATTTAAGAGTGGAGGCCCAAGTTCATAGTATTTAGTAAGTCAAACTAGTTAATTAAAAGTCCAATAGGTTATTTATGGAAAGCCCAAAACAATTTTTTTTATGGCCCAACTTGTAGCCCAATTGATGAGGGTACTTTAGACATTTTGTATGCTAGATTTTTCCATAAAAGCAAAAGCAAGATTTGGGGATAAGAAGGCCACTTGGCCGGCCATAGATAAGGAGAGAAAGGGGGAATGAATGTCATCATTACAAGCTCCCAAATTCCAAAAGATATTTACTTAATGGGCTAGGTGTCATTTTGTTTATGGAGCCAACATATTAGTAAGTAATCTTGTAATAATTAAGAGAGAGAGAGGAGATATGTTAGTGGATTAGATATAGATATACTAATGTATCTATATATTTTGTCCAACCCATTAAACTTTCTTCTCTTTTATCTTTTATTTTATCTCATCTTACTTTTTCTTTAGTTAACCAAGCAAAGCATAAGAGAAAGAGAGAGAGAGAGAGAGAGAGAGAGAAGTTCGGTGGGGAAGAGGAGAGGAAGAGGAAGGAAATTCACCATTGATGCACCCAAAGTTTATCTCTTACTTTGGAAGAAAAAGAAAGTGTGCCCAAAAATCAAGGTGAAAACTAATCTAGCTTATTCTTTTTATTTTGGTTGATTTTGGTTATCTAAGGTTTATGATCTAGAGGTCTAAAACCCTCTATCTACATGTTTTATATGGTTTCATGTATGGATCTAACATATTTGAGTGTTAGAAAGTGAATCAAAAGGATAGAAAAGAAACTAGTTTTGTTTTGTAAGAAAACTCTAGTTTTTTTCACATCCTTTGATCGACTACCGTTTTTGATCTACACCTTCTTTTTGTGATCCGTCAAAGAGGGGTGCTAGATATGTAAGTTAACTACTAAACCCAAGTGGTAGCATTCAAAAATGTTGAATACACAAGTGGTAGCACCTGTTTTAGCAAAAACAGTTTGGTCTTTTGAAAGAAAAATAAACTATTTTTGGGCAGTCAAAGCAAGGGGTATTTTCGTCATTTTTCTGGCATTTAAAAATTCTGGAAAAATTTGGGAGAGTAATATGATGAGTTATCTTTCAAACCCAAGTGGAATTACCTAAAAAGGAGTTGTAGATTTCCGTATGGACTGATTTTAGCAAAATAGGTAAAAGCTGGAAATTCCAAAATGGGGTCTGCCCAAAATTTTGAAAGGGCAATTTCGGCCACTTAAAATATGAAATAAATTCCGGCCTTTTGGGACATGAAAATATATGTCATAAAGTAGCTCCTGTCCAAAAATGAGCTCATTCCGACTTAAAATGACCAAGTTATGATCATTTCAATATTTAGGTTTTTCGGACGAAAATTGCTATAACCGGAGTTCTATAACTCCGATGGCCACAAAATTTAAACTGGAGGGTCACGTTAACATGTATGAGGTTATGCCAAGAGATGGGAATTTCTGGAGTTGAGCATGATGGGGCTAATTTCTTAAGCCACGCACTAAAAATGATTTTTGAAAAATAGTAAAAGAAATTGAAAAATTACGGAAAAATACTTTTTGTGTATGAAATACATGTATATAAGTATGGCCAAAGGATAGAAAAATAATAAATTGATTTGGTATTTTCGTAAAAGAGATATGGAATCCAGTTTGCTGTATTGGAAAAAATGTTGAATCCAGTTTGCTGGATTGAAAGATTTAGAATCCAGTTTGATGGATTGAAGGATTTAGAATCCAGTCTTGCTGGATTGAAAGTTTGTTGAATTCAGTTTGCTGGATTAGTCAATTCAGGTGGCTGGATTGCATGTTTGTATAATCTAGACTATGATGTTAGTATTCATATTACTAGATTATAAAGAAGAGGCTAATAAAAGGAAAGATTAAGTGTTAAATCATAAGAAATATGACAAAGTAAATAATATATTATCAAAGAATGATAATAATAAGAATGTTTTCAGATAATTGATTATGTGGATAAGTAAATTGCTGATAGAGTAATTGTATTATAATATAAAGTATGATATGCTGATTGTAAGATCAATCTTAACAATGATAGGTCTTTACAATAAAGAGATTAAATTAAATTGTGTAGCAGTAGATCGCAGTCAAGGCAAGTTCTCTAACTCAAACTTGAGTTATTCTTTTCACAGCATGTTAGTGAATAATTATTGTGTATTATTCACATCCATATTGATTATTGATGCTCGCACTCAGTGCAATTAAATTCCTATTCTATTATTATTGAATTGTGAATTAGTTAAAGTTCTTTTATTCATGCACTGTTTAAGATATGGATCTATGCTCATTGTATCGGCTAGATCAAACATGTTTAAATTTGTTAAATCAAATATGTTGTTAAAAGCTTTTCTTCACCAATTGATTTGGTAAGGACTCAAGACTGAGAAAAAGAACAATTTGATTAAAGCATTATTGAAAAACAATTATTGTTCGTAAATTAAGTGTTTATGCATAATACACCGGGTATGAAAGGCTGATCCCCTTGATTACCAAAACTTATTAAAAGGACCAGTTTAAATGCTGACAACCTTAGCATATGTTCATGGTCATTATGACCACTCAGTATCTGTTATCCGAATATTCAGTTATCAAGACTTAATTCTTGTTCTTTCGCAATTAATTTCTATTGTTGAACATTGAGCGATAAAATTCTTACTAATCATGATATATCTTCTTTGTACTTAAACTTGCTAAGCAAATTAGTTGCTTACCCTTGCTATATCATGACATTTATTTCAGCTAAGCCAGAGAGTTCAAGTAAGAAGGACAAGGGCAAGGGAAAGGTCCAAGAATAGTTATTATAAATGTTTAAGTATCATGAAATACTATGTTTGATGTTTATGTAAACCTTTTGTGTTACTTTATGTAACTTAAGTAAGATATGTTTATGTTAAGGTAATAGACCTTGGGGTATTGTATAAGACTTTATTATAATGAACAACGTATGTTTATTATTCCGTAATAGTATATAGAATGCTTATGTTGATGATGGATAGTGAGCACCAAACCCGGGGTTGAGAACTCGGATTTGGGGGCGTCACAACAACTCGAATCACAATAGCCTATATATATGTCATAATGACATAATTAGTCATTACCAACATTATATATACAAATAAGTATATACATCATGTAAGGTTTGATTTTTAATCATGTAATCAAATTACATTAGTAATAAAACTAGTAGCATATTAATAATATGTTCATTCAATATATAGTAATACCAAAATCACATCCTAACAGTTATACTATTTCATTTAACAACTTTTTTAGACTTTGTGCAATTAAAACACACTGTCTGACCATTCTGCTAACTCGTGCTGTGGCGCCACAGTTTACACTGTGGGTCGGCGTTGTAGCGCGAGACACAGGCCAACGATTGGCACTGCGGTGTGGCGTTGTCGTTGCGACACGAGAACTGTACTGCTGGGCCGCACTGCGGTGCCGAAATATTGTCCTCGGCGACCAACCTCGGTAACAGCATAAACAAAGCCAAATTCGGCCTACAAACTACTTTTTAACGACCAAATTAACATGTAATGCATACGAAGACTTCACATAAACATAATTTAAAGACTCTTAACATGATTTTACCAATATAACAACATAAACATCGAATTTAAAATATCTAATTTCACTATTTTTGATAAAACTTCACTTTTTGACATTTTTAGTGAAAATCACCACTATGATTTTATTTTTCAACCAAAACAGTTAATTCAAAGTACCTTGTTTATGTCTATTCATCCTTTTTCAAAACAACAATCAATTAATACATTATACAAAGAATTAAACCTCAATTTTACTTTAAACTAAGCCATATTCATATCTATAAACATACCAATTCACTGTAATATGGTTTTCTTCATACATAATTACATAACATGAATTAATTCATCTATAAACTTATGAAAACAACTTTATAACAACTAATTTATCATATAAAACTATATATAACAAATAATTTAACCTCTATAAAGATTTTGTGGAGAATTTTGGAAGAGAATAAAACTACAACTTTAAAAATTTAACAGAGTGAGATGATACCTTTGTTATCTAAAAGATGATAGCTTTCCTTTGATTAACAAGCTTCCTTCTCACAATTCCTCCCTCAAAATCCTCTTTAGAATTCTCCCAATTCTCTCTCAATTTTTCTTCTTCTGTGTTCTTCCTCCATATTCTAACTCTAACTTACGTACTAAAAAAATATAACGTCTATGATATAATATGTATTAATTATATAATATAAATATATGTATAACTGATATCAGTTATGTAACGCTCTAAAATCTGGTCTATCTGCACACCCGAATTCCGTACGTCATGAGTACATCATTCATCCAACATACATCGTTATATACTAAAATATATGTTCTAGAAACCTTATAACCTTTTTCATTACAAATAATAACAAATACATTATTCATTTCATCATACAAGAGTGACTTTTATCCGCCACCAAGGATACATAATAGTTTATTAACTAGTCTATAGTTCACTTTTATCTTTCTACATTACAAGTCTTCATTTGATCTTCTCGCTCATTCACATTCTGAATAACACTTCATCTGGATACCGTCATCCTTATCTTTACGGGATCCGTAAGTTCTTCTAACCTCATTCGCTGAAAATATTTTTCATTTAAAGTAAGTGTGAGCATTCAATTGCCCAGCAAGTCATAACAGTTGAACACATAACTTCAAAAGTTTAATCGTTCCTTTAGAACTTCGATAACCAAACAAAGGTTATGAAGCAGCTTGAATAATAGGAATAGGCTCGATTCTGTGACGCCCCCAAATCCGGGTACTTGAAACCCGAACTCGGTGCTTCACGATACCATTTCTATGAGCGAAATTCTACGAATAATAATAACAATAATATGAATAACAACTTAATTTACATAATTATCAGAGTTTATCTCCCCAGGTACGAGACCTTAAAGTACATTCCATACAATACATGATATTATTTATATATATCATTGTCTTAATAATATAAACTATTACAGCAACTACCACAAATCTTATTTAGTTAGCTTTCCTTTTTCTTTGTTTCTGCACGAGCTTTCTGGTTCTTCAAACTTAACTGAAAACATTTAAATTAAGCAAGAATGAGCATTTGAGTGCCCAGCAAGTAATAACAATAATATATATTAGCTGAAAGATTTAAATATTTTCTTTGAAAGACACTTCTACAAAGAATCAACAATTCTGAAGTAAGCTGTACCAAGAATAATAATAACATAACAACTCTCTTTCATATTTTTGAAACTACGTATTGACTATAAGTAGGGTTAAGTGACATATCATGAACATTGTTTTCTTTTTTCAAAAAGGTTAAATAGAAATTCATCTGCAAACCGTCATAACTTATGGACACAGGGGTGATCAGCCCGTTGTGCCCTGCATTGATCAATACTACATTTCAAGAACTTTCTCCGCCTTGGGCGCATAAAAGTTTTCCCTACGTAAGGGATGTTCATACTTGTCTGGGTTCTAAAGTAAAGGTTTTATCTTGTTCAACAATAATATATAATTCAACCTATATGTATAAGGATAATTGACAAAGGTATATCAACATGTGATTAAAATACAATGATTATCCAAGTGGGGACACTTATATAACCATTTTATAGAAATTGACGAACATAATATATATTTGAATTACCATATACTAACATGTTGATAAACAATGAGCGGATATAGAATATGTCGTAGTAGAGTTGATAATATAGCATAATAATAATTTAATTCTGAAACTTCTTACTCATGTCCATTGCATAAAGGAAATGCAAAGGTAGGATACTTGCCTGAGCTGCTGCTTACAATAACGCAACTTAGATTAATCTTTTATACAACGACCTATCAGTAATAAGATCATTCGTTCGATTAGAATAATTTACTATAACACATTGTACTGCATTTCGCAGTCAGCACATAACCTAATCACATTATCACACATATTCAACATTCATTGAATCATAATTAATCATTAATACAATCAAAATATCTAAGTCTAGATGAATTTCTGAAACATGTCGGTGTACCGACAGCTTTATTGGATAATTATTGAGTCTAAGGTTGTGTTTGATAAATCTGGAAATTAAGATCTGAATGATTATGATGTCTTAATAAATTAGATCATCTGAATAGTTATGAGGTCAGAATCTAAAAAATTATTTGATAACAAAAAAGTAAGTTCTCTCTTAATGACACTATTTTACCATTTTAAAGGGTAAAATTTTATTTAATAATTTTAAATATTCAATTTAATAAAAATGAGTGCATAATATTGTTGAATATATTTATATAAAAAAAATTATCAAAAAAATTTCATTAAGAGGTACCTCTTAATTATTAAGATTTCATTTTATGTCTTACCGATTAAGAGGCATTCAGAGGTAACAAAAAATAAAACAAACAGCATCATGCCTCTTAGCGAATAAGAGGCAATCCATTAAGAGACAATCAGATGTAAACAAAGAACACCTAAGACTCTATACTGTATTTCAATATCCGTAAGTATCAGTCATATTATTTTTAAATGACTTAATATAATTTTAAAACATTTATTATAATTTATCATGAATTTTCAAACATCGGAATCATATTTAAATGATTTAAACATCAAATAATTATATTATCATTAACATTTAATCAATATTAAATTATTAATGAAACTGTTGCCAAAATATTAAAGTTATGTATAATAACTCAAAATACTTTTAAAACATTTATATTACTCTTAAATGATTTTTAAAACATTTAAAATCATTTTTAAATAATTACCATTAATATTAAAATATTAATGCACTATTTATCCAAATATTAAAAGTCATTTATTATAACTTAAAATATTTTTAATTCATTTATATCCTTTTTAAATTATTTTTAAATAAATAAAACTATTTTTAAACTATTTATTTAATATTATTATTAAATAAACTAAATATCATCAATATTAGATTAATATCATTAATATTAAATTAGTAATATTTTTTATGACAAAATATCCAAAGTCATATTTTATAACTCAAAATATTTTTATGATACTATAAATGATTTTTAAAATCATTAATTCTATTTTCCATAATTATTTCATATATTTATTAAATAACTTAAACATCATTAATATTAATTAATTAATGAAATTTCATCACAAAATATTAAAATTCATTAAAAATAACTTAAAATATTTTCTAACACAATAATATAATTTTTCATGATTTTTCATGAATTAAAATCATTTTTAAATAATTTATTTAATATTATAATTAAATAAATAAATACTTTCTTATATTCCAAAAATACTAAATATTTTTGAAATATACTGAAAATAGTTAAAAACTATTTTTCAGACTTTAAAATAATTTTTCAGAATTTATTAAGTATTTTTAATAATTAAAATTTAATTTTTCTAATTTTTAAATCATTTTCGGAATTTTCAGAAATTGAAAATTTTAAAATATATCAAAACCGTCGCTAAAGGCTTTAGTGACGCTTATTTGTTGCCTTAGGTGTTTTCGAGCCTCAAGAACACTGATAAGGCAGTTATCAAGGTGCCTAGTTTGACCGATTATAATTCTCAATCCATTACGTTTCTGGGAAATCTAACACTTGGATCTTGTAGTGCGCATGTAATACTATAATTACCAACAAACATCATGACTAAAAATCATCAGATCTAAGAGTTATTAGCCATCAAAAAGTCTGACAAGTCTGTTCTTCGACTGAAGAACAATCGAGATGCCTACTTTGGATCCTTATAACTTCCAATCTGTGTATTGTTTGTGTGATCTATCAATTGGAGTGTGTAGACAACGTGTAGGACTACAACTACAAAGCATCATAACACATTAACATCATAACATGAGTAAGATCTAGCTGGTCAAACTTCAACACGGAATCTGCTCAAAAAAATTCTGGGTTTGTGTTCTTCAGCGTTTTCGGTCAACGGGTTTTGACCATGAATAACTCCCGATCTACAAAAGCTATGAACTTGATTCTTTTTGCATATTAAAGACGACATATCCGACTACACATAACAACTTTTAAACAATAAAAATCATGATCGAGCAAAGATTTATAAGCTCTGACATTTGTCAAAAAAATATTTTCTGGACACTTAGAATATTTTTTGGGTTTGAAGAAGAGCCGGTCAATGCCGGTCAACCTACTTTGACCTTAAATAACTTTTGATCCAAAATAGATATAGACCTGATTCGTTTTGGAAATTAAAGACCACATAACAAGCTATACATATCAACTTTTAGAACACAAAACACATTAAAGATCACAGAGATATAAGGCTTGACATTTGTCAAAAAATCACAGAAAATGAAATTTCTAGATTTTGAAAATCTTCAAATCCGAGCTTCTAAATGTTATGGATCCAACATCTAGCAACCCAGATCATCCTTAGACACTATAATCAACATGTTCTAACATTTAAACATAACATCTAACACCAAAAATTTTAAAAAAAATCAAGCTAGAGTTTATACATTTTCTAAGCTTTGATTCTTGATTCTTGGCTTATGATTTGTTATGATTGGTAGTAGGGCTTTGTTTTGGGACTGAAATACTACAATAATTCGTAGGTTTTAGAGAGAGAGGCTCAAGGATGAGAGTTGGGTAATTTTTAGTGTACAAAATGCCTTAATTCTCTCTCCAATCTATATATAAACCAAATTAGATGCATTGAATGCTCAAAATGGTTGATTGAATCTGAATATAATTGAGTCTTGGATGCTAAATTGGTAGGGTAGGATGTTTGCCATGCTTTGATAGCAATAATGCACAATAATTCACTAATAATACACTAAAGAGACAAAAAGGGAATTTTGGTAATTTCTCATATAATTTCAAGGGCATTCTTGTAAAAGGTGATTAAATCTAGGGTTTATTCACTAGATTGAAAATCTTACAATTTTCCAAATAATTTATAGGATTTGGACAATTTAAAATTTAAAGTGTAATACAATTTTAATTTAAAACATACTAATTAAATTAGGGTTTTTAATAGAAATTAGGGTTTTTAAATTAGGGTTCCAAAATATTATTAGGGTTCCCAAATTAATTAGGGTTTCCTAATTATCTTTATAATTTACAAAATAATAATTAGGGTTTTTAAATTTTACAATTAGGGTTTTTAAATAAATAATTAGGGGTTTTTCTAATTATCAGCATAAAACAATAATTAGTGTTTCTTCTAATTACAGAAATTCTAATACGCATAAGAATTCATATAACACAATTACTACTCAGTCTTAACTCATAATTGAGTTTAATAATTAGGGTTTCACAACACAATATTAGGTTATGGCCCAATTTACCACAATTGACCAACATTAACAGTCTACAGATATACGGTATATATTTAAGTACTGAAAATTAAAATATAATTAATATTACATTATTATTCTCATTCCTGGATAAAAATCCAAGTTTAGGGTTTGGATTCCATATCTGACTTATCCTTCGTACACAACATCAATAATCAAGTTAAAATAATTAACTTAAATATTCTGAACAAATTCATATAATAACATATTTATTATTATAATTCTAATTGTCACTTCATATATTATTTAAATAATATATAAATTATATTTTCATGGAAAATAAATAATAAAAACATTTCTGCTTACAAAAATTAATTACCATAAGAATATAATTTGTAGTAATTAATAATTCTAAAATCATTTCTAATTTTTCAAGTAATAAATATATTCGCATTTAACATCACAATACTTGACACTTATTCTCATTGTAAAAAAAAAAATTTATATGCAAAATTTCTTATCTATTTATATAAAAAATATCGGGTTATTACAGATTCCTATCATTATAAAACATCAGTCACTTTCATTTTTAAATACTTTCATTTATCTACTTATTTCATGCACATCCTGTCTGGCTAGAATCATTAGCACAGACTTAACAATAACGGTTCATGTATAAACAGAACATACTTGTATTGAACAACTCAGTCATAGAACAGTTCATATCATAGAAACACCAAAGAGTTCACATTGTGGCTCAAGGCCTCATATGTTCTACCACCTTATACAAATATCGCACATTCGCACATAGACAGAACTTCTCAAGTTCAACATCTGAGAAGTTTAAGAAACTAGCATTCATTTTAGAATATGAATGAAGTTAGGAAACTTGCCTTACGCACAACTACAACTTACGCTGAACTGCTCATTCCCATTTCCTATATAACACATAAGGAGAAAACATAAACACCAATTAGTCATATATTGGACTTACGCATTGGGTTACGTAACTTTACTTCTTAGGGTTCACGTTCTTACAAATCTCAGTTTACGCGACCTACTTTCTTTACCGATTTATGGCTTTCTTGATAATTCATATCTTATTTAATATTAATACTTTCGTTATCCATTACATGCACCCCATGTTCATTACTCGTTCTTAGTATCGACGCCATACCGATCATTGTATGCTAAGACCGATCGTTCATCGCAACAACGTTGCGTTCACAACGTCTATACGCTTTACACTTATCCCTCATTACCATAATCATAACATCAAAATGTTATTCCTTACCTTCGTCACTCAACGTCTAAGGAATCACAATCATAGCAATCCCTCACGTTCGTTCATCGCGACTACGGTCCCCGGACAGCGGTTACATAACCCGCTCCTAAAATCTTTGTCTTTTAATCTTGTTTAATCTTTCCGTTCAACCTTCATTTAAGGTTAAATTAACTTACTTAATTGTTGCATTAGTTGAACATTATGTTATTTATCTTCCCTTACGTTTCTCCCAAGAGTTGAGCAATTAAAAGCTCATCTCTGGCTTTTTCTCTACACAGGCGCTGCGGTGCCACTCTCTCCTTTAACTCTCGCGCTGCGGCGTGAGTTGGTAGTACTTGGCTTCCCGGTCTGGCACTGCAGCGCCACCTTACAAGGCATGGCTGGCGCCACGGCTCCAAGCCCTAACCTTAGAAAATTTCTCTAAGTGTTAAATCTAATTTGAGACGCTTACTTCCCGATCTCATAACTCCTTTGTTATAACTCAGAACGAGGTCGTTCCAAATATATTCTCTTCCTTATCTTACGTAATTCAATACCCCTAGGAAAAGACTTCATTTTAAATCTGTTAACGTGCCATTCGATTGGATTGATCTTCACCCTTTGTTCATTTTTATGTTTTTAGTGTTCTTCGCTTGTTCGTCTGTAATTCGGTCATCCGAACTCGGAACTCGTTCGTTCTTGAGTTCACGACTCACGTTTTATATGTTCTCTTACTTATTTATGAAACCCTACATGTTCGGGTTCATTTACTAACTTTCTAATTATCGTTCGTCTTTTAAGAAAATTTCACCATAACTTCGTTAAAGCTAAGTTTTAATCCGTTCTTCATGAACGTTTCTACCGTTCCTAACCAAGCATTAAGCAACTAACTTATACGCGATGGTTTTAAACTTGTCCATCAACAAAAATTACACTACGATGGTTTTAAATTTGTCCATCAACAACGTTCTTCGTGTTCTTTGCGTGTTCTTCGTGTTCTTCATTCGTTCTTCATTTTAATCAATATTTTGGATTATGATTTCACTTTTTATTGGAATTTGATGTTATAGAACTCAATTCCTTACTTATTTCACCTACTCGTTCATATAATCCACTCGGATCGCTCAAAATCCTCATGAATCTTATACTTCCTTAAAAATTTACAAACTAAACTTCTAATTCTTATTTCTTCTTTTCTGAATGATTTCAACCATATGAAATCATTCCTATCATTATTTACTTCTTATTCTTATTAAGCTATGTTTTTAAACAAAAAAATTTAAAGAAAATTTAAAAGAGACTAGGTTCCGGATTACCATTCTTCTTTAATCTTTTTCCATCGGACAAAGTGTGTACGCGGCCTAGCCTTTCCTCTTCCTTCTCCGTCCCATCCGACCTCTCTCTCTCTCTCTCAAGTGTGGGATTTTCAAAATCCAACCAAATGAGCTTAAGCCTCCTATTTATAGAAAATCAAGGCTAAGGGTATTTTAGTCATTTCGCCCCCACCTCCTTACTATTCCCACCTCCTCCAACAACTTAGCCACCAAGTTTACTTAGCCACCAAATCTACTTAGCCACCAAGTTTACTTAGCCATTATGTCTTCTTACCCCATAAGTCTTCTTAACCATTAAGTCTTTTTAACCCTTAAGTTTACTTACTCATTAAGTTTACTTAACCCTTAAGTTTACTTAGCCCTTAAGCATAAACACTTTACTTAATTATTAAGTTTACTTAGCTATTACTTAACTTATCCCTTACTTAGCCTTTAAGACTAAATCGTATTCTACGCATCTCATTCTCGTATTCTCTTCGTATATAGTTCGTACGATATTCGTATTATACGTCGTAATAATCTTCGTACTATACTCGTATAATAACTAGTATTACACTCGTATTCCTTACGCATAATAACCCTAATTATTATACGAAATCATTAAATTCTCGGAACTTACTTTTCCTAACCCTTAGGTTTTAAGTCCGCAGGCGAAAACTTAATTTTTGCCATAACTGAAATATTATTGAATATTCCATCACGTCTAAACATTTTACGTAATCAATAACTTCTCGGAATTTCAAAATAAATCTCCGAGCAGAAACGGATGAATAGTGTCTATTTCCTCTTTTTCTCCGAAAATATTTTTGTTCTCGGAAATTTTTTATTTTCGTCTTGAAAATTCTTATTCGATCAATCTAGCTCGCAGCCAGAATACTCCCAACTTATAATCATCCTAAGTTATAGAACAATTAATAAACACATAGCACATAATATTATTAATAAAAATTAGTTTTATTAATAACTAATTCTTTAAACCTAAATTCTGGATGATCTTAATTTTCAGGTCATCACATTCTTCCCTCCATATAAAAATTTCGTCCTTGGAATTTCTTAAAACCACACCCTTACCCGGGTTCTCACATTCTCCCCTTCTTCACAGAATTTCGTCCTCGAAATTTTAGCTTACCCTTCTTCTTAACTTCTCTTCAATGGAGTTCTTATCTTTCACTCATTCCTAACCCCCGTAACCTATCAAGAATCATGAAGTAGAAGGAATAACGAGTAATATAAAAATTCCTCTGAAAACATTTTATACTTTTGCTGAGGGGTCACATCGACCATGAACTCTTACTAGGTTAAACAGCATTTCGCCGTAATCCCTTCTTTAACGGTCAATTTACAATCACCGAGAAAGTAAACTACCTCTTCCATGTTCTCCTCAGACTTAATCATTAGATTCTGCACCAAAACAATTTGGTTTGGCACAAGTTATGAAAGAAAGCACGATTTTCTTATAACATGACCTACCATTTGTCTTCACCAAAACAATTAGCTTAGACAATCCCAATAAATTGGACATCACTTAAAACATTCGTCTTGTCAATTCACTTGACATCGACTACTTCTTTAAATTCTTTTCGCAATACATCAAAACGTTTTATGACGTCATGATACCGTAATTTTCACAATACGTTGAGGACTTCGTCAGTTTATAACTTCGTCATTATACATCATACCATAGCGGGTTGTTGATCCTAAGACCACATCCAACACTAGGTTCAATTGCATTAATAACTCCATCTTTTTACCATCCTTGCATCAAATGCACTGATGATATAAAATTCATTTTGATATTTCAAATTAATTTTTGTCTAGCCGAAGCAATTAGCATAGATATACCAAGTATAGCTCTTTTAAAATCCGTTGGTTCCAAAAGTTAAACCAATTCTTTCCTTTTAAAAAAAATGCACATATCAACACGAGTTCAATAAAGTTCGAAATCTAGCATAGCTAGATGACTTGGAATATCCTATTCTCCATCTTCCTTCATTGTCTTACTGCGACAATACTTAAATCTTCTCTAACACCTTCAATGCTAAGCCTACTGAAAACAACGTGTTTTTAATCTAAACATTTATATACCTTAGTATAGTCCATTAACTTACCACACATTATGAGTTCAGGAACTTTCCAAAATAATATAAGTTTAAGAACTGTCCAGTCAGACCATAGGCGTCCATTCGCTAAGACGTTCGAAAATATACCATATAATTATGAGTCATGAACTTACCATAAGTATGAGTTTCAGGATCTCGCACCTACCTTATCGTTCTCTACCTATCAAGTATATACATGAGAAAAGATTCACCTTCTCATCATATACATCTTAATAGCGCAACATACTATTCCAATGATTATCACAACCAGAAGCTTAGTGATTGTAGAACCAAACACAATTCCCTGCCCATACAAAAAATTGGTCAACTCAGCTACTGACCGATATAGGAAGCTAAGCTGTGGTTACACCAGGGACAATTCTCCGACCATACAAAGAATTGTTCAACTTAACAACTTAATCGAATAAGAAGCTAAGTGGTTCTAAAACCACGTATAATTTCCCCGCCCATACAAGGAATCATACAACTCAGCTACTGATATGAGTCCTCAATTGAAATTTTACAACTTCTAAATCTCTCTTTACTTAATACGAATTTTCTTTAATTCGTGTACTATCCTTCATAACTCAATCTAAGTTCTTCAGCCCGTACTACTTCATAGTACCCTTCATTCATAGCATTAGCTATAAATCATTCATCATTTAATAGCTTATCTATTAATACGATTCACTATGATCACGTGGTGATCTTCTTATCGCTCTCTCTACGATTATAGTCTTAGGTACTCCTACCTAAGGTTTATAACATATCAGCTCTGATACCAACTTTTAACGCCCCGAAATCTGGTCTATCTGCACAACCGGATTCCGTACGTCATGAGTACATCATTCATCCAACATACATCATTAGATACTGAAATATATGTTCTGGAAACATTACAACCTTTTTCATTACAAATAATAATAAATACATTATTCATTTTATCGTACAAGAGTGACTTTTATCCGCCACCAAGGATACATAATAGTTTATTAACTAGTCTATAGTTCAGTTTTATCTTTCTACATTACAAGTCTTCATTTGATCTTCTCGCTCATTCACATTCTAAATGACACTTCATCTGGATACCGTCATCTTGATCTTTACGGGATCCGTAAGTTCTTCTAACGTCATTCACTGAAAATATTTTTCGTTTAAAGCAAGTGTGAGCATTCAATTGCCCAGCAAGTCATAACAGTTAAACACATAACTTCAAAAGTTTAATCGTTCCTTTAGAACTTCGATAACCGAACAAAGGTTATGAAGCAGCTTGAATAATAGGAATAGGCTCGATTCCTATCATTATAAAACATCAGTCACTTTCATTTTTAAATACTTTCATTTCTCTACCTTTTTCATGCACATCCTGTCTGGCTAGAATTATTAGCACAGATTTAACAATAACGGTTCATGTATAAACAGAACATACTTGTATTGAACAGCTCAATCACAGAATAGTTCATATCATAGAAACACCATAGAATTCACATTGTGGCTCAAGGCCTCATATGTTCTACCACCTTGTACAAATATCGCACATTCGCACATAGACAGAACTTCTCAAGTTCAACATCTAAGAAGTTTAAGAAACTAGCATTCATTTTAGAATATGAATGTAGTTAAAAAACTTGCCTTACGCACAACTACAACTTACGCTGAACTGCTCATTCCCATTTCCTATATAATACATAAGGAGAAAACATAAACACCAATTAGTTATATATTGGACTTACGCATTGGTTTACTTAACTTTACTTCTTAGGATTCACGTTCTTGAAAATCTCAGTTTACGCGACCTACTTTCTTTACCGATTTACGACTTTCTTGATAATTCATATCTTATTTAATATTAATACTTTTGATATCCATTACATGCACCCCATGTACATTACTCGTTCTTAGTGTCGACGCCATACCGATCATTGTATGCTAAGACCGATCGTTCATCGCAACAACGTTGCGTTCACAGCGTCTATACGCTTTACACTTATCCCTCACTACCATAATCATAACATCAAAATGTTATTCCTTACCTTCGTCACTCAACGTCTAAGGAATCATAATCATAGCAATCCCTCACGTTCGTTCATCGCGACTACGGTCCCCGGACATCGGTTACGTAACCCGCTCCTAAAATCTTTGTCTTTTAATCTTGTTTAATCTTTCCGTACAACCTTCATTTAAGGTTTAATTAACTTGCTTAATTGTTACATTAGTTGAACATTATGTTATTTATCTTCCCTTACGTTTCCCCCAAGAGTTGAGCAATTAAAAGCTCATCTATGGCTTTCTCTCTACACTGGCGCTGCGGCGCCACTCTTTCCTTTAACTCTCGCACACCGGTGTGAGTTGGTAGTACTTGGCTTCCCGGTTTGGCCCTGCAGCACCACCTTACAAGGCATGGCTAGCGCCGCGGCGCCAAGCACTAACCTTAGAAAATTTCTCTAAGTGTTAAATCCAATTTGAGACGCTTACTTCCCGATCTCATAACTCCTTCGTTATAACTCGGAACGAGGTCGTTCTAAAGATATTCTCTTCCTTATCTTACGTACTTCAATACCCCTAGGAAAAGACTTTATTCTGAATCTGTTAATGTGCCATTTTATTTGCTTGATCTTCACCATTTGTTCATTTTTACGTTTTTAGTGTTCTTCGCTTGTTCGCCTATAATTCGGTCATCCGAACTCGGAACTCATTCGTTCTTGAGTTCACGACTTACATTTTCTATGTTCTCTTACTTCTTTATGAAACCCTACATGTTCGGGTTCATTTACTAACTTTCTAATTATCGTTCGTCTTTTAAGAAAATTTCGCCATAACTTCGTTAATGCTAAGTTTTAATCCATTCTTCATGAACGTTTCTACCGTTCCTAACCAAGCAATAAGCAACTAACTTATATGCAATGGTTTTAAACTTGTCCATCAACAATAATTACACTACGATGGTTTTAAATTTTTTCATCAACAACGTTCTTCGTGTTCTTCGTGTTCTTCGTTCGTTCTTCATTTTAATCAATATTTTGGATTACGATTTCACTTTTTATTAGAATTTGATGTTATAGAACTCCATTCCTTACTTATTTCACCTACTCGTTCATATAATCCACTCGGATCGTTCAAAATCCTCACGAATCTTATATTTCCTTAAGAAATTTACAAACTAAATTTCTAATTCTTATTTCTTCTTTTCTGAATGATTTCAACCATATGAAATCATTGCTATCATCATTTACTTCTTATTCTCATTAAGCTATGTTTTTAAACATAAAAACTTAAAAAAAAATTAAAAGAGACTAGGTTCCGGATTGCCATTCTTCTGTAATCTTCTCCCGTCGGACAAAGTTTGTACGCGGCCTAGCCTTTCCTCTTCCATCTCCTTCCCATCCGACCTCTCTCTCTCTCTATCTCTCTCAAGTGTGGGATTTTCAAAATCCAACCAAATTAGCTTAAGCCACCTATTTATAGAAAATTAAGGCTAAGGGTATTTTAGTCATTTTGCCCCCACCTCCTTACTATTCCCACCTCCTCCAACAACTTAGTCACCAAGTTTACTTAGCCACCAAGTCTACTTAGCCACCAAGTTTACTTAGTCATTAAGTCTTCTTAGCTCTTAAGTCTGCTTAACCATTAAATCTTCTTAACCCTTAAGTTTACTTACTCATTAAGTTTACTTAGCCCTTAAGTTTACTTAGCCCTTAAGCATAAACACTTTACTTAATTATTAAGTTTACTTAGCTATTACTTAACTTATCCATTACTTAGCCTTTAAGACTAAATCGTATTCTACGCATCTCATTCTCGTATTCTCTTCGTATATAGTTCGTGCGATATTCGTATTATACGTCGTAATAATCTTCGTACTATACTCGTATAATAACTAGTATTACACTCGTATTCCTTACGCATAATAACCCTAATTATTATACGAAATCATTAAATTCTCGGAACTTACTTTCCCTAACCCTTAGGTTTTAAGTCTGCAGGCGAAAACTTAATTTTTGCCATAACAGAAATATTATTGAATATTCCATCACGTCTAAACATTTTACGTAATCAATAACTTCTCGGAATTTCAAAATAAATCTCCAAGCAGAAACGGATGAATAATGTCTATTTCATCTTTTTCCCCGAAAATATTTTTGTTCCCGAAAATTTTTTATTTTCGTCTTGAAAATTCTTATTCGATCAATCTAGCTCGCAGCTAGAATACTCCCAACTTATAATCATCCTAGGTTATAGAACGATTAATAAACACATAGCACATAATATTATTAATAAAAATTAGTTTTATTAATAACTACTTCTTTAAACCTAAATTCTGGACGATCTGAATTTTCAGGTCGTCACAAGTTAGCTTATTTTTGAAATTAAAAGTCATAAGGCTTGTTTGGCTAACTACCTACAAAATTAACCAATTAAATCTTATGCCTTGTTTGGTATAACATATTTAAATTAAGACTTAATATGCATTAAGCCTTGTTTGGCGAAACAAAACTAACCTCCTTTAACTTATTTTTTTTATAACTCCCTTATTGTATAGTTTATGGTCACACTTTATTTAATTAAATTTTAATATTCAATTTAATTAATTCTAATAATAATTTATTAAATTACTTTAACACATAAATCAATACAACATAATTATAATTTTTTTTATAATTATAACTTTATTTAATCAACTAACACATCATTTTAATTACAAATTCAAATTAAAATATCATTATAATAATTAATTTAATCATTATAAACTCTCTAACTTAATTTATAATTTAAATTAGAATATTATCTCATAATAATTAATTCCTTAACTCCTTAATTATTTATTTAACAAATATTTAACCAATCAAATCAAATCAAATTAAATATTTATTCAACAATAACCACATCCATTAAATATTTATATAATTCAATAAATATTTAAAATTACAATTTAAAAATTCTGGATTTTTACATCATTCCCTCCTTATAAGGATTATGTCCCTAGAATCACAATTTAAACAATTCATTCGTCACATTCTTCCCTACTTATAAAGATTCTGTCCCCAGAATCGAAGACACAAATTAAACAATTAACTCAGGATAGTTTTTCATCATTTTATCCTCGAGTTCCCATGTAGCTTCTTCAGCATTGTGGTTCCTCCATATCACCTTCATAGAAGGTATAACTTTATTCTTGAGCACCTGTTCTTTCCTATCAACTATCTGGATAGAAATATTTTCATAGGACGAGTCTTTGTCAAACTGCAATGGTTCGTACTCGATCACGTGCCTGTAATCGGGTTTATACGATTGTAACACCGAAACATGAAACACATTGTGAACATTTTGTAATTCTGGAGGTAGAGCAACCTCGTAAGTCACTTCTCCAACTCTTCGTAGCACTTCGAAGAGTCCAATAAACCTCTGGCTTAGCTTTCCCTTTTTACCAAAATGAATTTTCCCATTCCAATGAGAAACTTTTTGGAATACGTAATTTCCTACGTCGAGTGCACGATCTTGTCTGTGTTGATTATCATACTTTTCTGTCTGTCTTGGGCTACTACCAATCTTGTCCTGATGAGTTTGACAACCTCAGCTATTTGTTGTACCAGTTCTGGTCCTAACAATTGGCTTTCACCGACTTCATCCCAGTATAGTGGAGTTCTGCACTTTCTGCCGTATAATGCTTCGTAAGGTGGCATACCGATGTTGGCGTGGTAACTGTTATTGTAGGCAAATTCTACCAACGGTAAATGTTCATCCCAGCTCCTTTTGAAGTCCATGATGCATGCTCTCAGCATATCTTCCAATGTCTGGAATATTCATTCGCTTTGGCCATCGGTTTGTGGATGGTATGTCGTACTCATTCGTAACTGTGTTCCCATGCATTCTTGTAGTCTCTTCCAGAAGTTTGATGTGAATCGCGGATCTCTATCTGACACAATTGACACGGGCACTCCATGTCTCGAAACGATCTCTTTAACGTACAACCTTGCCAACAGATCAAGGTTGAACCTAATCTTTATTGGCAAAAAATGTGCTGATTTTGTCAGTCTGTCCACTACCACCCAAATCGCATCGCATCCTCTCTGAGTAGTTGGAAGTCCCACCACAAAATCCATTGTGATGTGTTCCCTATTCCATTCCAATATTTCCAACGGTTGAAGTAATCCGCTTGGTCTTTGATCCTCGGCCTTGACTCTTTGACATGTCAAGCATTTCGCGACACATTCAGCGACCTCTCTTTTCATGTATGGCCACCAAAAATGACATCGTAGATCTTGATACATCTTCGTACTTCCTAGATGAATTGAATATATTGAATTATGAGCTTCATTCAAGATTTCCTCTTTAATCTTCGGTACTGCGGGAATCCAAATTCTTCCCTCGAACCTCAGTAACCCTTCCGTATCGATCTTGTATTTTATATCACTTCCCTCAACCATTTTCTCTTTGATTTCCCCACATTCTTTATCTTGTAGCTGAGCATTCTTCACCTTGTCCACTAAAGTTGGACAAGCTTCCATCTGAAATAGTCGTTTATCGGATTCGGATTCTTTTGGAAATTTTATTTCCAACTCTAGCTTTGTCATTGCTGAAATAAGTTCCTCCTGAGTGGTTAACAACATCAACTTTTCCCGACCTTTCCTGCTTAAAGCATCTACAACCACATTCGCTTTGCCTGGATGATAAAAGATCTCACAATCGTAATCTTTTATCAATTCCATCCATCTTCTTTGACGCATATTCAGGTCCTTCTGAGTGAAAATATATTTCAGACTTTTATAGTCTGTGTAAATCTCACATTTTTCTCCATAGAGATAGTGTCTCCATATCTTCAGAGCAAATACCATAGCAGCCAATTCCAAATCATGAGTCGGATACCCTTTCTCATAGTCTTTTAGTTACCTTGATGCAATGCAATAACCTTGTCGTTTTGCATAAGGCACAACCTAATCCTTTATGTGAGGCATCACTATACACCAAAAAATTTCCTGTACTATCTAGTAATGACAACATAGGTGCCACACTTAACTTCTTCTTCAAATCTTGAGAGCTTTCTTCACACTTCTCCGTCCAAATTTTTTTTTACATCTTTTCTTGTCAAATTTGTTTACGGAGTGACTATCTTGAAAAAATCTTGAATAAATCTTCTATAATAGTCGGCCAGTCCCAAGAAAATCCTCACCTCCGAAGATGTTCTTGGTTGTTCCCAATTGATTACAGCTTCCACTTTTGATGGATCCACTGAAATCACATATTTTTCAATCACATGCCTGAGAAATTATACACGATCTAGCCAAAATTCATACTTAGAGAATTTCGCATATAACTTTTCCTTTCTTAGTGTCTGCAACGCCAAACGTAAATATTCCACGCGTTCTTCTTGAGTTTTGGAATACACCAGAATGTCGTCGATAAATACCACCACAAACTTGTCTAAGAATGGTTTAAAGACCCTGTTCGTCAAATCCATGAATGCAGCAGGGGCATTGGTCAAACCAAAAGACATCACCAAAAACTCGTAATGTCCATACCGAGTTCTGAATGTCGTTCTAGGTATATCCTCCTTCATTACCTTCAATTGGTGATACTTACTTCTCAAATCTATTTTTGAGAAGTATTTAGCACCCTTCAACTGATCAAACAAGTCATCTATTCTTGGCAACAGATATTTATTCTTTATAGTGACTTTGTTTAATTCCCTATAATCAATGCAAAGACACATTGACCCATCCTTCTTCTTCATGAATAACACCGGCGCTCCCCGCGGTGATACACTTGGTTGAATATACTTCTTATCTAACAGCTCCTGCAGTTGTACCATCAGTTCCTTCATCTCTACTGGAGCCATTCTGTACGGGGCCTTCGATATCGTTGTTGTTCTTGGCGCTAAATCGATCACGAAATCAATCTCTCTATCAGGCGGAAGTCCTGACAAATCTTCCGGAAATACATCTATGAATTCCCTAACCACTGGTATCTCTTCCAGTTTCACACCCTTCTTATGAGTATCGACTATGTAAGCTAAATAACCCACACAACCTTGACTCAACAACTTCTTGGCCTGCATAATCATAAGACATTTCATTTGTCTAGGCGATTTGCTACTATAGAAAACTTGTAAGAACCCAAATTTTCAGAAATGATTAAAATAAGAATTTAGTAAATAAAATTCTTAAGGCGTGAAATGGGTTCGAATAAAAACATTTATGTGATACGAGTATGTGGGAATGTGTTACATAGGGTAATATGAACCATGTAATATGTGATATTTGTGATTAATAAATATATTATTTTTATATATGGTTATTGATCGCTGAGATAAAAGAAGTAGATAAAATTTCCTATCGATATTAAATAGTTTATAGGATTATTTTATTATAGTAAGTGGATGACATTAATGTATAATTGTCATTTTCTTGTGTATGTGTACTAATAACTGGTATGATTGTAATATAGGTTATTGATAGTACGTAAGTTATCCTCGAATGGGGTTGGATAGTGAAACATGAGTTAGTCGAGAGAATTAACTAATAAGAATAAATATTGGTTAATTGATAGTTGAGGGTTATGTTATGGAATAATATAATGTGTATGTTAAACCTTAAAAAACTATGGTAATATAGTATAAGGTTTAATTTACTTAAGTAAAGGAGTGAATTAATATGTGTGTTGAAAATGTGATACTTTATATATGTTACTCAGAATGGAATTATGTGAGAAAGTCTAATGTATGAATAATGTTAAATATATATACGTTATTAAAGGGAGACATAACTCATTATATCATTAAATGGATATTTAATATTTGAAGAAATTGTTTTGGGAACAATTTATAGAGGGAGAGAGAAATAATAATTATATATTTCTAATCAAGGATATTAAAATAATTTCTAATATTGAGTGTGACGCCCCCAAAATAGGTCTACACGACCCATTCTGAGTCGCCAGATATCACACTATAAAAATAAAAAAAAACTTCATTTATACAACTGTTGAACTGTCGTGCAGCGTACAACAGTAGATAAGCTGTGAGTTTTAATACAAATATATAAAACTCTCGTGGTGCCTTGACCACAAGACCTTACAATGGTACCTTACATAAAGGTACAGTCAATAATTATTTTAGAAATTAAAATCTTTGGAAAATACTCAAGGAAACATTCGTACATGGGAGGCCATGCATCTAGGTTATGATAGAAATCATATATCTATAGAATTATCCTTGGTTGACCCAAAAGTCCCCAAAGAAAAATAAGAAGATTACTATCATCTTCTTTCCAATGGTGAGTCTTCTCCTGACACATAATTATCTCCGTTGTCTCCAAGTGGAAATTATATTTCAAATAAACTCCAAGATCATATAGGTAGTGTTCGTAGATATAGTCAGCAAGTGGATGTGCACAACCCTATTTTATAATAATACGAGATTGTATGTCATTAGACATCTTGTATGATAGCGGCAAAACACCCTTCCAAAGTTGGGTTCACCTTATTCTATTCGGTTCACCAAAATTAAATATCAAATGACGTATACAATACGACACACTTATCTAAAGTTCTCAACAAAATTATTTCCATACTATTTAGGGAGAACCTCAACAGCTATAGACCACCGTTCTATTCCCCTATTATCCCCGCTCGACCCGACAACACTCTTATTACCTGAAAGAAATTGTGAAGCAAAAAGGGTGAGCACAACTAGCCCAGTAAAGAATATCATGACTAAAGATAATTTACATCATCAATAGCCTTCATCAATAATAAATCAGAGATTTAGAACATATGATAGATGATAAAACTTTTCAACCATAGTTGCAGCGGAACGAGCAATCCATTAGAAGAGTCTAATAGACCATCAGGTCTATTATCTTCTCGATGTTAAAAGTCCACCAATAATGTTTTATCCCTGTAACATCAATCAACAGTTCCTGTCCACAATTATATGAATAACTCCTAATCATAATTATGATTCTAAATTCTTCTTCGCACCCAGGACGAAGATAATTTTCATCACCTATCCTCACTTGAACCATCAAAAATTATGGTTATACCAAATCACAATTCCTGCTCATAATCATACTAATAAATTCATCTTTGCACTACGGCCAAAAATATACAACTGTATTTTAGAATAGTCAAGTAGAGCATGATATCTACTATTTTCTACGAATTAAAAGTGTATAATCAATATTTTATCGCTGAGACTCAGCTTAAAAAATAATCCACATAATCGAATCATCCCTGCACTACGGCCAATGATATTCATGTAATCATCAATGGTCATGATTATACCAAATAATCTCTGGTTATAATCATACCAATAACTGTCCATCAATGCACTACGGGCCAATAAGGACTTTTACCACATCATCTATAACATTACGGGTCATGATTATTCCGAATGATCTCTGGTCATAATCATACCAATAAACAGTTCATCTATACACATAAGCCAAGATACTCATCAATCAATAGTTCATCTTTGCACGTAAGCCAGAGATATACAACTGTAAAAGTAATAATCAACAGTCCATCTTTGCACGTAAGCCAAAGATATACAACTGTAAAACCAATAATCAACAGTCCATCTTTGCACGTAAGCCAAAGATGACTTTCATCACAATATAAACATGAGGATGATGACAATGACATAATAATTCAATAAAACAAGTTCAAGGATAAATTTTAAATATTTATAATTTAATTTATCCCAAAATCAATAACGTCCAAATTGTCAACATGATACTGCTTTGTAGAGTAAAATTCAAGAATAATATTCATGTACCAAAAATAATTTGGACAGAAAAGAAATATATTTTTCGGGTAAATAGTATCCCGTGAATAGTACTTTAGGAATAGTACCTCGTGAATAGTACCCAGACATAAAAAGTATCCCAAATACCCGAGTAAATAATATATGTGACACCCCCAAATCCGGTACTTCCATTTTCACAGAATTTGGTGTTCGCGATACAAATATCATCTATCTATCTACCCATAATAAATGCAAACCATGCAATATATAGAAATAAAATCTTCCCCTTAAGGGTTACAACATCTGAATAATAATAATAATACAATCCCAGGTTAAAATAACCTTAAACATCTGTGCGGAATCATAAACAAATAAGTCTTAAACAATAACATTAACTCAAGTCTTAAACAAATACATCGTCAAATAAAACAACAGGTCTTCGTCACTTGCTAACTTTGCCCTTGCCTTTACTAGTGGAAGGTTCATCAGTTCTTTCGTTTTTAACTGCAATGTTATTATTAAGCAAGAGTGAGCACAAATGCCCACAAGTATAATAATGAAATAACAGTATAATAACATACAAATAAATCAAAGACATCTGAACAAAAGCTCAACTTTTGAATCAAGAATGAATAACAAGAATCAAAAGAATTCTGATGGTCATAAAACCTTGAACAATGTCCTAGGTTATCAAGGGTTATACTTGAAACCTTTAACAGTCATAAGACTATGGACCTTTCTTCTCGTACTTAGGGGGATCAACCCTTAGTACCATACTGTGCACAATATCTTAACGCTAACGCATAAGTAAATCCCTTTGCAGGGTTGTTCATCTCAGTTTGACATTTGAGTTCGCACCAAAGGAAGTTTAGTTTGGATAATTCAATAAGGGTTCTGAAATTTAGAACGTTCATCAACTAAGGACTAGTTGAATCAATAAGGTTCACTAGTCTAATAAGGTTCAACAATAACGATATTCAATTTGAATAATAATCTCAAGAAGTATACACTAGAATGATCATTGTATAACTAAATTATGCTTTGAAAAGATAATCAATCTTTAATGTAACATTTGAATTTGAATAATAGTAATGATAATTTACTTGAGGTAAATAATAATCTTGAACAGTAATGACAAGTAGGGTTAGAAAACTTGCCTCGTGCGTAGATTACACTTTAACTAAACTCGTTCTTTGAATTTAATCTTACATACTATTCACATTCACAATACCAGTTAATTATAACTTAACTAATCATCATAAACTCATTCTCGTTGTCTACTTTAATTATTGACTATACTTAGTCAATTTATCACATTTACTGCCACATAATATCACTTCATGAATAATAATCTAATTATGAATTCAATAATTCAATTCACATGTAATTATGTTATTTGCACGTTAAATAACTATTTTATCATCACATTATACTTCTAACATGTTTACATGTTCATTACATTAATTCACTAACACATTGTTAGGCTTAAACATTTTTAAAATCTCATTCTTGAAATTTTTGGAGAGTGGCGCTGCGGCGCCACTGTTATAGATGACCTTCGCGCTGCGACGCGAAGGCGCTGCGGTCGGACTCTTGGCGCTGCGACTTGAGACTTAGCGCTGTGGCGCGGTGGCGCTGCGGCGCGGGACTTCGGTTCTGGAGTTGGCGCCGCGGCGCGAGACTCCAGACTTCGATTCCCAGTTCGCGAAGAACACAGAGTTCAGCGAAAAGGACACTAAATAATCCTTAATTTCACTTATTTAACATACCCACATGTTAGTATTCACATATAATCATTACCCAATATCTGTAGAGTAATTTTAACCCATTAAAACACATAATCACAGAATTAAAACATGTGAATTTCACTGACTTTGATGTTTATGAAGGTTTAGAAAATAAAACATAAAAATTATCACTACGGATTCGTTATAACACCGAATCCGTTTATTTAAACTTTGGTCTCTTCGTATCAACATGCATTACAACATACAAGTGTAAAATTTAGGGATAACATACGATCATTACATAAAATATCACGTATAAGGCCATAAGGCCAAACCCACACTCTGTAATTTTATAGAAATCATATACGACATGTTTTCATGAATTTGATGATATGGTTTACATAATATATATAATTAAATACGATGTGATACATATTAATACATACATAACCCATAACATTACTCCTTTCTCAATTACAGAGGTTTTACAAAAGGTTTGAAAGACATATTTCTATGAAAACTCAAAGACGTAAAAATAGAATTTGGAAAAGAAGAGATTACCCTGTAGAGTATAAAAAGATGATTAATGATGATCCTTTCACAAGTATATGATTGATTACACACTCACAATCTTTTATCAATCTCACAAATTCTCTCTAACTCTCAAATGCTCTCCTTCTCTATTTTTAGACTTAGACAAATAATGAAGAATAAAGAGAAGACGTATAATAATTAAACCAACTGACGCGTTGGTGGTCAGTTACCCAGTCATGGGTTAACTAGCCCCAACTCCCTTTAGTGCCATGTTTGGCTAGATTAACATAATACAAAACTATTTAATTTAATAAAGTTTTATCATATAGTTTAAAAATGTAACACTCCTTCATGAAATAACCAATATCTTATTTAATTTAGTTTAAATGAAATATAATAATTTCTCATAAATAAATAATGTCAACTTATTAAATCTCTAATTAATAATTAAATTAATTAAAATAATAATATGCTTATTAAATATTTCTTTTAATACAATAAGCTCACATAATCACATACTTTGATAATAAAAATTCTCCACATTAATTTAATAAATGTAACACATATAATATAAATGTAACACATATAATTAAATTAATCTACCACATTTGCATCAAATAATTATTTAATCCAATAATTAAATCATCGAAAAATATTTATTTAATTCAATAAATATTAAAATTAAATTACAAAATCTCATTCGTCATAATATAAGAGTGAATAGTAATTTGGGTGAATAGTAACCTGTTAATAGTAACTCGTGAATAATACTCCGACGCGAAAAATTCCCCGAATACTCGAGTGAATAATACTAGAGTGAATAGTAACTGGGTGAATAGTAACCCGTGAATAGTAACTCGTAAATAAAATACCAAATAAAATGATATTTCATGACGATTACAAAAGAAATGATATCTCATACGAGTATAATAGAATATAAGAAACTGCAAATGAATTTTCATCCACCATGCGGTAATCCACGTAGACAGATTATTTCCACAATTTAATAAGGAATTAATACAAAGGATCATTCACCATACATGCGGTAATCCACATAGACAGGTTATTCCAACAGAATAATAAAGAATGAAATAATAGAAGAATTCACCATGCATACGATAGACCACACAAACAGGTTATTCCAACAGAATAATAAATAACAAAACCAGGTCATGCGTAATCCGTACAGACAGGATATTACAACAGAATAATAAAGAATGGAACCAGGTCATGCGTAATACGCACAGACAGGATATTCCAACAAAATAATAAAGAATGGAATAACAATAGTTCTCTTCATGAATACGAAAGAAATAATACCTCTTACTATAATAATAATATCTCTTACCTCAGAAGAAAACTAGATACTGGAATAGTGAGGTAGTAGACTTCTCTTCTTCTTTCTCTCTATAATAATTGCTTTATAGCTTTAGTGAATTGGTGAGAAATGAAGGAAGAATGAGCTTCTATTTATAAAAAAAAATATAGTTTCGATAATTACACGTTTTGTAGCTCGAAATATTACATTATAATACCTTCTTCTTTTTTTCATTTTTAATTTAGTCATGCAAGTATTATCAAACTTGCACCACCTCCCCTAATAGTAAATAATGTGAATAAATAGTTTAATCATGTGAATCAATAGTTATAATCATGTGAAAATACGAATTATAGTATAGTACCTCCATCTATACCTCCATTTTTAACTTAGTCATGTAAGTATTATCAATCTTGCACCAACTCCCCTAATAGTATAAGAATATGAATCAATAGTACACACATATGAATAAATAGTTATAATCATGTGAATTAATACCAATTAATTACTCATTTATCTGATTAATTACCCGACTGGTCAGTGTAACTTCCAGACATCAATTATTATCCAAAAAAAAGTCAATTTTTACTAACACTAATAATTCCAACACAATGGAACTATCTATTTCATCTTTAATCAACACGAACTTATTCATCATTAATATTATAACTCACAATATTTAACAACTTGGTCGTTCCCAGGAAAGTGGGGGCTTTTCGATAAGGATTTCTCCTTATTGGCGCATAATTAGGTGACCAAATCTCTCCTTGATAGAACTTCTAGACATTGTCAATATTGTAAATAATAATATGAATAACTTTGCCGTCTCAATTATTGATTAAATAATATAACATATTATACAGATGATACTATGGCAATAATTGAATCAATAATATGATAGATATGATGCAGCAATTACTGTAGTTATAATTGAGTATAATTGAGTGACTTCTTACGTAAGCATCAATAATTAATACCGTATGCTACTATGCAACCACACGTATTACTGTACTTTTACTACCGGGTAGTTCAACAGTTTTAACGGTAACACTTTCGCCGTTATTTTTATAAAAAGATAATTTTGTCATTTTCTTACTATGAGAATACGTCCATTGTGGGGTCCACCAATGATTGTGCAGTCGTATGGATATTCCCCGACCAAACGAATATTTTATAACAACTTGCATGCTTTGCAAAATTTTCACGTATCACCCTTAACTTTAACCCTTTCTCAATTTACCCATTTACTAAATAAAATAATAATTATAAGAGAATTGAATACTTTTATTTCATAATTTTGGGATCTCACAATCTCTCCTCTTTATGAAATTTTGCCCTCGAAATTTACGTACGTACGTAGTATTCGAAGAGATGAGAATACCTTGCTTTCTTTTCGGATTGTACCTTCCCAGTTATATCCTCTGCATCATGATTTTTTCATTACTCATCTCATATATTTTAGATATCATTCTAGAATATATCTTCAAAACAAAGGTCAATTGACATATCACAAATTGTCAACTTATCAAGTAAAAATTTCGGCTTAGGTAAGTCACACACTAGCGAAGTATATTACTCGTCTCTCCCCTCCTAGTTCTACACTCATATCTCCGCCAGTGACCATATTTTCAAGCTCTGATACCATTTGTGACGCCCCCAAAATAGGTCCACACGACCCATTCTGAGTCGCCAGATATCGCACTATAAAAATTAAATAAAAACTTCATTTATAAAACTGTTGAACTGTGGTGTAGAGTACGACAACAGATAAGCTGTAAGTTTTAATATAAATATATATAACTCTCGTGGTGCCTTGACCACAATACCTTACAATGGTACCTTACATAAAGGTACAGTCAATAATTATTTTAGAAATTAAAATCTTTAGAAAATACTAAAGAAAACCTTCGTACATGGGAGGCCATGCGTCTAGGTTATGATAGATATCATTTATCCACATAATTATCCTTGGTTGACCCAAAAGTCCCCAAAGAAAAATAAGAAGATTACTACCATCTTCTTTCCAATGGTGAGTCTTCTCTTGACATATAATTATCTCCGTTGTCTCTAAGTGGAAGTTATATTTCAAATAAACTCCAATATCATATAGGTAGTGCTCGTAGATATACTCAGCAAGTGGATGTGCACAACCTTATCTTATGATAACACGATGTTGTATGTCATTGGACATCTTGTATGATAGCAGCAAAACACCCTTCCAAAGTTGGGTTCACCTTATCCTATTCGGTTCACCAAAATTAAATATCAAATGATGTATACAATACGACACACTTATCTAAAGTTATCAACAAAATTATTTCTATACTATTTAGGGAGAACCTCAACAACTATAGACCATCGTTCTATTCCCCTGTTATCCCCGCTCGACCTGGCAACACTCTTAGTACCTGAAAGGAATTGTGAAGCAAAAAGGGTGAGCACAACTAGCCCAGTAAAGAATATCATGATTAAAGATAATTTACATCATCAATAGCCTTCTTCAGTAATAAATCAGAGATTTAGAACATATGGTAGATGATAAAACTTTTCAACCATAATTGCAGCAGAACGAGCAATTCATTAGAAGAGTCAAATAGACCATCAGGTCTATTATCTTCTCCATATTAAAAGTCCACCAATAATATTTTATCCCGTGTAACATCAATCAACAGTTCTTATCCAAAATCATATGAATAACTCGTAATCATAATTGTGATTCTAAATTTCTCTTCGCACCCAGGACGAAGATAATTTTTATCAACTATCTTCACCTGAAACATAAAAAATCATGGTTATACCAAATCACAATTCTTGCTCATAATCATACTAATAAATTCATCTTAATACTACGGTCAAAGATATACAACTGTATTTTAGAATAGTCAAGTAGAGCATGATATCTACTATCTTCTACGAATTAAAAGTGCATAATCAATATTTTATCGCTAAGACTCAGCTTAAAATATAATCCACATAATCGAATCATCCCTACACTACGGCCAAGGATATTCATGTAATCATCAATGGTCGTGATTATACCAAATAATCCCAAGTTATAATCATACCAATAACTGTCCATCAATGCACTACGGGCCAATAAGGACTTTTACCACATCATCTATAACATTACGGGTCATGATTATTCTGAATGATCTCTGGTCATAGTCATACCAATAAACAGTTCATCTATGCACATAAGCCAAGATACTCATCAATCAATAGTTCATCTTTGCACGTAAGCCAAAGATATACAACTGTAAAACTAATAATCAACAGTCCATCTTTGCACGTAAGCCAAAGATATACAACTATAAAACCAATAATCAACAGTCCATCTTTGCACGTTAGCCAAAGATATACAACTGTAAAACTAATAATCAACAGTCCATCTTTGCACGTAAGCCAAATATGACTTTCATCACAATATAAGCATGAGGATGATGACAATGATTAACAATTCAATAAAATAAGTTCAAGGATAAATTTTAAAGATTTATAATTTAATTTATCCAGAAATCAATAACGTCCAAATTGTCAACATGATACTGCTTTGTAGAGTAAAATTCAAGAATAATATTCATGTACCAAAAATAATTTGAACAGAAAAGAAATATATTTTTCGAGTAAACAGTACTTCATGAATAATATTTCAGAAATAGCACCTCGTGAATAGTATCCCGACATGAAAAGTACCCCAAATACCTGAGTGAATAATATTTGGGTGAATAGTAACGCGTGAATAGTACTCCGACACAAAAAGTCTCCCAAATACCCGAGTGAATAATACTAGAGTGAATAGTAATCGGGTGAATAGTAACTCGTGAATAGTAACTTATAAATAAAATACCAAATAAAATGATATTTCATGACGATTACAGAAGAAATGATATCTCATACGAGTATAATAGAATATATGAAACTGCAAATGAATTTCGCCTGCCATGCGGTAATCCACGTAGATAGATCATTTCCACAATTTAATAAGGAATGAATACGAAGGATCATTCACCATGCATGCGGTAATCCACATAGATAGGTTATTTCAACAGAATAATAAAGAATAGAACAATAGAAGAATTCACCATGCATGCGATAGACCGCACAGACATGTTATTCCAACATCATAATAACTAACAGAACCAGGTTATGCGTAATCCGCACAGACAGGATATTATAGTAGAATAATAAAGAATGGAACCATGTCATGCGTAATGCGCACAGACAGGATATTCTAACAAAATAATAAAGAATGGAATAACAATAGCTCTCTTCATGAATACGAAAGAAATAGTACCCCTTACTATAATAATAATATCCATTGCCTCAGAAAAAAACTAGATACTGGAATAGTGAGGTAGCAGACTTCTCTTTTTTTTCTCTCTATAATTTCCCTCTATAATAATTGATCTATAGCTTTAGTGAATTGGTGAGAAATGAAGGAAGAATGAGCTTCTACTTATAGAAAAATATATTTTCGATAATTGCACATTTTGGGGCTCAAAATATTATAGTATAATACCTTCCTCTTTTTTTTATTTTTAATTTAGTCCTACACGTATTATTAAATTTGCACCACCTCCCCTGATAGTAAATAATGTGAATCAATAGTTCAATCATGTGAATCAATAGTTATAATCATGTGAAAATATGAATTACAGTATAGTACCTCCATCTATACCTCCATTTTTAACTTAGTCATGTAAGTATTATCAATCTTGTACCAACTCCCTAATAGTACAAGAATGTGAATCAATAGTACACATATTTGAACAAATAGTTATAATCATGTGAATTAATAGCAATTAATTACTCATTTATCTGATTAATTACCCGTCTGGTCAGTGTAACTTCCAGACATAAATTATTATCGAAATAAATGTCAATTTTTACTAACACTAACAATTCCAAAAAAATGGAACTATCCATTTCATCTTTAATCAACACGAACTTATTCATCATTAATATTATAACTCACAATATTTAACAATCAGGTCGTTCCCAGGAAAAAGGGGGCTTTTTGATATGGATTTCTCCTTATTGGTACGTAATTAGGTGACCAAACCTCTCCTTGACAGAACTTCTAGACATTGTCAATATTACAAATAATAATATGAATAACTTTGTCGTCTCAATTATTGATTAAATAATATAACATATTATGCAGATGATACTATGACAATAATTGAATCAACAATATGCGAGATATGATGCAGCAATTACTGTAGCAATAATTGAGTATAACTGAGTGACTTCTTACGTAAGCATCAATAATCAATATCATATGCTACTATGCAACCACGCATATTACTTTGCTTTTACTACCGGGTAGTTCAACAGTTTTAACGGTAACACTTTCGCCGTTATTTTTATAAAAAGATAATTATGTCGTTTTCTTACTACAATAATACTTTTATTGTGGGGTCCACCAATGATTGTGCCGTCGTACGGATATTTTCGACCAAACGAATATTTTATACCAACTAACATACTTTGCAAAATTTTCATATATCACCCTTAACTTTAACCATTTCTCAATTTAACCATTTACTAAATAAAATAATAATTATAAGAAAATTGAATACTTTTATTTCATAATTTTGGGATCTCACATTGAGTTATTTTAGTAAAAGGAGGAAATGTTATTTTTGAATAATAATATTACCTTATATATTTTTGTATGTGGTATGATTAATAATATAGTAAATATATTAAAACGTATTTCCTATATGTAAATAAATTGATGGAAACAATTTATTATAATAGAAAATAATGTTATTATCTATTTTCTATATATAATATATGTACATGTGTCGTACATATAGTTAATTGATATTATATTAAGAATAATATCTTGAGACAATAAGCAAAATAATTTGTAATTGTAAATGTCTTTATTCGGAGAAAACATAATATTTATGTTATAACAAAATACATAAATTCTAATGTAATTTCAAGGGAGTTAATTAATAAAAGAAAACTAAGTTATTTTAATATATTAAATAACTTAAGTTATTATTTTATCGTGGATGTTATCATAATTAATAGAGTATATATTAATTATTATAAGCATAAAGGTTATACTTATAATTAACTTAGGTAGTTTAGCATTTAAATGCTTGAGTCACACAAATATTATATTGAAAGAATAATAAGTGTGGAGAATGAGAGAAGCTTAAGATTGAGCTTGTGAAATATGTCTTGTGTGCCCTGAGTATTAAAGTTAAACCAGACTGAAGGTTTAACTGAAATTATTAAAATATAATTAATGAAAAGATAATAGATGATTGATAATAATCATTGTGATATTAAAGTGCGATAGGAAATAATGGGTTGTGAGTACCCAATTGAATTATATTAAAATATTAATTGAATTAAACCAATGTACATGAAGTACATGATATTATGTATTGGTGTATATTTAAAATGTAGGTATATTTCCTATATGTGGGTAGGTACATATATATGGGTATATATGTGACCATAACTTAAATTAATGTATTAATGTTAAATCATTATAGTTGCCTTAATAAGCCCAAAAAGAAATTAATCCTAGTAATTAAGGTCCATTCTATTGATACATGAGAGAGTAATGTAGCTTGTCCCAATTTCTTTGTCCCAAAGTTGTATCAGCCGTGTATTGGAATAGTTGGCCTACTCCTCTATTGCGTAAACTCTAGCTGCTATAATCCATGGTGATGATGGCTATAAAGTTGTTAGTTGGCCAACTCTTTCATATCTGATGTTTACTTCCATTCTCCACTGATTCAAACCTTGGTGCAAAGCTAGAATCTGGGCAACAACTTCTCGATTAATAGAGCCTTCTTATTCTCTTTCCCATTGGAAAATTTCTCTAAGAAATTGGCTACGAGAGGTTGATAGAATTGATAGCAATCAGAGTTTTGGAGAGCTATAGATAGCAAATTGGAGCAACCAAGAGGTATTGATTCTAACCTTAATGCTCTTGAGTTCTAAGTTTTGTAAATTCTTAGAAATGCCATGAAATAGTCACTGTTGAGTCCAAAAATTGATGGCTAAAAGTTGTGGTAATCCATGAATTGCTGCTAGATACTATTAATATAGTTAGAAATGAAAACAACGAAAGTTAAACGGACTAATTTGGTTTAGAAACGAATTCGTAGCGAATGATTTCGTTAAATTTGTCAAACATGAACATGAGTTGTAAATCCATATTTAAGTTAGTTTATTTTAATTATTGGGTAGTAGGTATGTTATAGTTTTATGAGTTGAGAACCCATAGAAACAAAAATGAGCTAAATTGGATGAGTATTGTAACGCCCGAGAAAAATCGAATTTTGAGGAGAATTAAAATTTTATTTAATTATGAGGATTAAATGAATTTAATTGATTATTTAAGGGAGTAAGCTATTTGAAGGTCTTTCTATGACCTAGACATGTCAGAACGTCGTAGTATTTGGGCTACGTGGTAGAATTAAAGTGTTTGAATTTCCAAGACGATATTAAACCTTTTCGAGAAATTTTTTGAAAAACACTATTCACGTATTTCTGCTCGAGAATTATTTTTTAACTTCCGATAAATACGTAATGATAGAATATCAAGGTGAGATGGAATATCTAATAATATTTCAGTTATGAAAAACCCAGTTTTTTTCCTGCGGACTTAAAACCTAACGATTAGGGAAAATGATTTACAAGAAGGAAATGTAATGCAATTAATGAAGTAATCGATGATCGTATAATGCGTAGGTATTGTACGAGGTAATGAATATGAGTATGATACGAGGTATTATACTAGTATGTATGTATGATGGTATGTCGTATATGTTGAATAAGTATACGAGTTATAATATGAGATTAATACGTAAATTATACGTTATAAGGCTTTAAGCCAAATGTAATGAAGTTGTAGGATTGTGTAGGAAATATTAAAGTCCATTGTGAATTGACAAAGCCCAAATGTAAGAATGGTTAAGTCCAATATAATTTAATGTGCAAGTCCAAGTATTTGTAATGTGAAGCCCAAAGTAAATTAATGTAAGCCCAAAAGGATTAAGTTAGGTTAATTAAATCTAAGCCCAAGCTAAGATCCAATGAGTTAAGGTGATCCATGGGGCAACCCATGATTATGTGGATAATCTTGGTGACCAAGCATTTTGTGTAATGACCAAGACATTAATGTGATGACCAAGTAAAGGAAGTAAGGAGCAAGTAATCTTAAGTGTTAAGCAAGAGATAAGCTATGTAATAAGCAAGTAGCTTAATAGTTAAGTAAGTGTGGTGGACAAGCAAAGTGCTTATGTATGATTAACAAGTAGACTTAATGATTAAGTAAGTGTGAGGGCCAAGTATATGTGGTAAGCAAGTTAACTTAATGCCTAGGTAATGAATAGTAAGGAGGTGAAAGTGGTTTATTATCTAAACTACCCTCACTTTGAGATGCCTATAAATAGAGAGAGCTTGGATTCATTTTGTTGGTTGTTTATTTCCTCCAACACTTTATAACTTATTGGTTAGGGAGAATAAGTGAGAATAAGCTAGAAAGTTAGACCTTTCATATTTCAAGAAGCAAGAAGAAGATCAAAGCTTAATCAAGTAATCATCAAGGGTAAGAAATCCTAAGCCATGAATCTCTTTCTCTTCATTTGTTAGAGAAGTGGGTAGTGGTAGGATTTGTATACTAAGGGATGATGAGAATGATTAATAAAAGTACTTAAGCCGTATTAAGTTATTTATACTTATATAAGTTATGAACTAAGAGGAACTTGTAAGAACTTGTAACATGTTTACATTAATAAAGTTAGTATGATACTAAGAAGCAAGAATAATGGTTAGAAGTCATTAACCATAATAAGTCATATGGAAAGAAGACATAAGTAATTTATATTTTCATAAGTTACAAATTCACCAAGAACAAGTAATAAATTATGATGTTTATAAGTTAATGAAGTATGTATGTCAAGATGTTAGTATGTATGAATGAATCCATTTAGAACGAAGAACAAATATTAAATAACGAAGTTTTGCCGAATTAACACGATTGGACGATAATCGTCGAATTCGTGAAATTCTCGGAATGGAAGTGAAATTTTGATATTGAGCTTGGAAACGTTGGTTTTCAATGGAGATAAGTCTTGTTCGGAATTATAGAGTTTCGAACTTGAGAATGACCGAATTCCGACTTAGAATGAAGAAACGAGCGTTGAACGTTCACAAACGTTTATCGCTTTCGTTAAAAATGGACTAATACGTGAATTTTTAGCAAACTAAGTTGAATAGATAAAATTATTGCATGACCACGTAGAGTACGTGATTTGTGAACTGTAGGCTCTTGAACGAACCAATTCGGACTTATAACGAAGAAGTTACGAGTCCGGGAATCTCACAATCTAAAAAGTCTGTCAAAATTTTATGTGGCTCAGAGTTCGCGTTGCGGCGCGACTCCAAGCTTAAAATACCTGCGCCGAAGCGCCAAAGTGAGCATTAGCTACTGTTAGTTGGTGCCGCAGCGCGACCATTAACAAAGGGACTCGCGCCGCAGCGTCGAGTCCGGTCTCCAAGCCCTAATGGGCGACGCCGTAGCGCGGCATAACAAAGGAACACTGGCGCCGCAGCACCAGCCTTAAAACTTAGACAGTAAAGAATGGTTACAAGTAGAGTTTGAATGTAAATTGTTTAGCAATGAACTAAAGGACTTAATAAAATATTGTTAAGTTATAATTAAAACTTAAGTCTGATCACTTAGAGTTAAAGAAAGTTAAATGAATGTAAACAAGAACTGTGTGCAATAAGCGTACATAATCAATGACGATTAACTGTCAATTAATAACGTAATGACGTTAGTAAGCCATGAGGAAGGATAATTAACTCGAATCGAGTTATATTAATAAAATAATTTCAATTAAGTTATAGAAAGGAAAGAAGTTAGTAAGAACGATGTAAAAGAACGACGAAAAGCCGGAACCAATAAATAACAAATCTAATGCATGATTAGATTGAGAAGAAAGGTAAGATTCTTTAGGAACTATGTATGTTCATTCATGACCTAATGTGGTATGTTATGTGATGATGTGTTGTAGAGACCGTAAAAACTCAAAGGAAAAGTTATTATACTGTAGCAGACGCTGAAGGCAACTAAACGCTTGTCTAACCTTCGTGTTAGCCAGGTTTTCAAATGATTCAAGTTATGAGATGCATGTATGGTTTTAAAGAAAGAGTCGATGCCAGTTTTAACTCGGCTAGACTAATCTTGATAGATTGATTGATTTATTTACAAGTCTTTCAATATAGAATTGCTAACGCTATCCTATGCCAAGTATTTGGTACGGATTCAAAGGTAAGTTTGTCTATGAACAAACAAATATATTTTCATCAATTATTCGATGGGCACGTGAGGTTGCCAAAACTTAAACTTACATACGTTTAAGGGATGTAGTGTTGATCAATACAGAGTACTATAGGCTGATCACCTAGAAGTGCTAGTAAGCTATACCAGACTTACGGACTTCGTGCTGGGTTGTCCTTTTCAAAGAAATTATGAAATGCTCATGGTCTTAGACCAGAATTGATGTTTTACTGAATATTGTTATTGTAAAACATTTTGAAGGAAAAGGAATACTATTTTGAATTATTGATAGTACTTCGTAACTATTATCCTGTTACTAAAGATATATGATTCCTATGTTTCAAGCATGATTTTTAAATGAAATTATTGTACTTGTTGAGCTTGTTATGCTCACTCTTGCTTGAACCATATGAATGCAGCTAACGACGAGCGAACCGAAGTTTTCAGTAGAGATAAAGCTAAGGCAAAGATGAATGATTAGTTTATCTTGTAATAGGCTAGTAAGTATATGTATTATATTATGATGAACAAAGAATGTAATGGTTTAAGAACCTGAGAACGGGATTTATTATTATTAATGTAATAAGAATGTCGTTGGAACATATATTTTGATGTCATTTCATTAGAATGAATGTACAGTTATGAGTACCGTGTAGCACCATTTGTCGGGTTGAAAGAGAACCGAATTTGGGGGTGTCACAAGTATAACTCATATTATGATGATTAGAAGGAGTTTTAGTCTGTGAAATCGCGAGGAGCAGAGCCTGAAGGGATGTTCTAAAAACTGGGGGGCAGCTGCGCTGCCCCCAAGGCCATTTAGGGTGCAGCTGCGCTGGACATCAGTGTCTAGTGCACTGCTGCTGCAGTAAATTAGGCATAACTTTTTCAGACAAACTCCGAGTGAGGTGATTCATGATGATCCGGAATGAGGACGAATAGACCTACATATTTTGTTCTTTAAGTGTTTCAATTTGAGGTTGTTAGGAAGGTTCAAAATAATCATCTTTGTCACTATTACGTATTCGGAGGCGATCGAAGGGCGTCGAACGAGCACATACGCAAGTATAGTGCTCCCGACGATAGAATATGTTATTCTAAGTGATGTAACATGAAAATGTATGATATTATACATGACATATAAAACTTTCCTTGCTCATAATAGAAAGCTTTAGCATGACGTAGTATGTGTTTGAAAAGAAACTTAAAGATTTTAAAAACAAACCTTGTGGAAACTTATGTTCTATAAGTTCTGAACTTATTTGTTTATAGACATTATTGAGTTCAAATATAAATGAGCATGATATGGTGTTTATAGTGTCTTTGTTCATGATAAAACTTATTAGACCTTGTGTGAGACCCCGAATTTTGATGAAATAAAAGTATTCAATTTTCTTATAATTATTCTATTTAGTAAATGGTTAAATTGATAAAAGGTTAAAGTTAAGGATGATATGTGAATTTTTTTTAAAGTAAGCAAGTTATCATAAAATAATCGGTGATAAAAAGTACAGTAATACGCGTGGTTGCATAGTAACACACGGTATTGATTAATGATGCTTACGTGAGAAATCACTCAGTTATACTCAATTATTGCTACAATAATTGCTGTATCATATCTCTCATATTATTGATTTAATTATTGTCACAATATCATCTGCATAATATGTTATATTATTAAATCAATAATTGAGACGACATAGTTATTCATATTATTATTTACAATATTGACAATGTCTAGTTCTGTCAAAGAGAGGTTTCGTCATCTAATTGCGCGCCAATAGGAAAAAATCCTTATTGAAAAGCCCCCTCTTTCTTGAGAACGATCTGGTTGTTAATTATTGTGAGTTATAATATTAATGATGAAAAAGTTCGTACTTACTAAAGATGAAATTGATAGTTCCATTGTGTTGGAATTATTAGTCTTAGTGGAAATTGACATTTATTTCGATAATAATTGATGTCTAGAGGTTATATTAACCAATCGGGTAATTAATCGGATAAATAAGTAATTAATTGTTATTAATTCACATGCTTATAACTATGTGTTCACATGTGTGTACTATTGATTCACATAATTTACTATTAGGGGAGTTGGTGCAAGATTGATAATACTTGCATGACTAAATTAGAAATGAAGGTATAGTTGAAGGCATTATACTATAATTAATTTTTTCACATGATTAGAACTATTGAGTCACATGATTTACTATTTATTCACATGATTTACTATTAGGAGAGGTGGTACAAGTTTGATAATACTTGCAGGACTAAATTAAAAATGAAGAAAAAGAGGAAGGTATTATACTGTAATATTTCGAGGCCCAAAATGTGCAATTATTGAAACTATATTTTTTTATAAATAGAAGCTCATTCTTACTTCATTTTTCACCAATTCACTAAAGCTATAGAGCAATTATTATAGAGAAATTATAGAGAGAAAGAAGAAGATAAGTCTGTTACCTCACTATTCCAGTTTTTTTCTAAGGTAAGGGGTATTATTTATTTCATATTCAGAAGATAAATTATTTTTCGTATTCGTATGAATATTATTTTCATTTAATATTCGAAAGGGGTATTATTCTTTCGTATTCATGAAGAGAGTTATTTTATTTAATACTCGTAAAGGTTGTTATTCCATTCTTTATTATTATATTGGAATAACCTGTCTATGCGAAGTACCGCATACATGGTGAAATTCTTCTGTTATTCCATTCTTTATTATTCTGTTGGAAAACTTGTCTGTGCGGCCTATCGCATGCGTGGTGAATTCTGTTGTTATTCTATTCTTTATTATTCTATTGGAATATCATGTCTGTGCGGATTACGCATGACCTGGTTCCATTCTTTATTATTCTGTTGGAATAACCTGTTTGTGTGGTCTATCGCATGCATGGTGAATTCTTCTGTTATTCCATTCTTTATTATTCTGTTAGAATAACCTGTCTATGTGGATTACCGCATGCATGGTGAATGATCCTTCGTATTCATTCCTTATTAAATTGTGAAAATGATCTATCTACGTGGATTGCCGCATGGCGGGCGAAAATCCATTTGCAGTTTCGTATATTCTATTATACTCGTATGAGATATCATTTCTTTTGTACTCGTCATGGAATATCATTTTCTTTGGTATTTTTCTATTACGAGTTACTATTTATGGGTTACTATTCACTCTAGTATTATTCACTTGAGTATTCGGGGCACTTTTCATGCCAGAATACTATTCACAAGTTACTATTCACGGGCTACTATTTACCCGATTACTATTCACTCCAGTATCATTCACTTGGTTATTCGGGACACTTTTCGTGTCGGGGCACTATTTATGGGGTACTATTCCTGAAGTACTATTCATAGGATACTATTCACCTAAAAAATATATTTCTTTTCTGTCCAAATTATCTTTGGTACATGAATATTATTATTGAATTTACTCCACAAAGCAGTATCATGTTGACAATTTGGATATTTTTTAAACTCTAATAAATTTAAAGTCTTTAATATTTATCCTTGATTTCGTTTGATAAATGCTTATATCATTGTCATCATCCTCATGCTTATATTGTGATAAAAGTCATCTTTGGCTTGCGTGCATAGATGGACTGTTGATTATTGGTTTTACAGTTGTATATCTTTGGCTTACGTGCAAAGATGGACAGGTGTATGACATGATCATAACCATTGGTGATAATAACGAATATCCGTAGCCCGTAGTGCATGGATAATTCGATGATATGATTGGCAGGATCATGACCATTAGTTAACATTTGAATGTCTTTGGCCGTAGTGCACTGATAGACAATTGATTGGTATGATCAAACCATTGGTTTTATAGTTGAATATCTTTGGCCCGTAGTGTAAAGGTAGACAACTGATTGGTATGATCATTGTTATTACATTTGAATATCTTTGGCCTTTGGGCTAAGGATATTGAGTAAACGTTCTATTAAGCCTTTGTGGAAAGAAGAAACTGTTGATTTACATGATTATAAATATGAATTATGGATTTAACTATAATCTTTAGTGGTTCAGGTGAAGACAGGTGATGTTAGTTCTTTTTATCTTGGGTATAACAAAGAACTGTTGATGAGTATTACAGGAATGAAATATTAGCAATGAACTTTTAATCTAGAGGAGATAGTAGACATTATGTTCTACTTGACTCTTTTAATGGATTGCTTATTCTGATGTAGTTGTTGATTTAAAACTTGTTGTCTATTATATTCTATCAATTGTTATACTGTTGAATGCTAAGGATAATTTATTCTGCATTATCTTAGTCATAATATTTCTTACTGGGTTAGTTGAGCTCACCCTTTTTTTCACTGTTCTCTCCAGTAGATGAGAATATAGCTGGGACAAGTCGGGGAACGGATTGATAGTCCAGATGGTTGTTTTAGTAGTCCTCACTATTCTGTTAAATAGTGTGATAATAAATGTAATGAGGACTCCATGCGAGTTTGAATACTGTCTAGAAGACAATATTCGTATTAAAACTCTCAGTTTATGTTTTGTCATATTTTATACGGCTGTTATAAAATTAAGTTGTATTTGGATTTATGTACCATGTATCTGGCGACCCAAGATAGGTGATGTATACCTGTTTTGGGGGCATCACAGTTGGTATCAAAGCTTAGGGATATGATCCCTGGCTGAGATGTGAGACTAGAATTAGGAGGGAAGAGACGGGTAATTCCTTTGCTGGTATGACCTACCTAAGTTATTTGTTATTTAATTGGTCGGTCATAGTATAGGGATAATATGTGGCATGTCAATTAACCCTTATTTTGAAACTATATTCTAGAATGATATTTGAAATACAGGAGATGAGAAATGACGAAATCATAATAGAGAGAAAATAATCGGGAAGGTACAATCCGAAAAGAAAGCAAGGTATTTTTCATCTCTTCAAACTACCAGGTACGTAAATTTTGAGGGCGAAATTTCGTAAGGAGGAGAGATTGCGAGACCCCGAATTTTATGAAATAAAAGTATTCAATTTTCTTATAATTATTCTATTTAGTAAATGGTTAAATTGATAAAAGGTTAAAGTTAAGGGTGATATGTGAATTTTTTTTTAAAGTAAGCAAGTTATCATAAAATAATCGGTGATAAAAGTACAGTAATACGCGTGGTTGTATAGTAGCACACGGTATTGATTATTGATGCTTACGTGAGAAATCACTCAGTTATACTCAATTATTGCTACAGTAATTACTGCATCATATCTCTCATATTATTGATTCAATTGTTGTCACAATATCATTTGCATAATATGTTATATTATTAAATCAATAATTGAGACGACATAGTTATTCATATTATTATTTACAATATTGACAATGTCTAGAAGTTCTGTCAAGGAGAGGTTTGGTCATCTAATTGCGCGCCAATAGAGAGAAATCCTTTTTGGAAAGCCCCCTCTTTCCTGGAAATAATCTGGTTGTTAAATATTGTGAGTTATAATATTAATGATGAATAAGTTCGTGTTGATTAAAGATGAAATTGATAGTTCTATTGTGATGGAATTATTAGTGTAGTGAAAATCGATATTTATTTCGATAATAATTGATGTCTGGAGGTTATATTGACCAATCGTGTAATTAATCAGATAAATGAGCAATTAATTGCTATTAATTCACATGCTTATAACTATGTGTTCGCATGTGTGTACTATTGATTCACATGATTTACTATTAGGGGAGTTGGTACAAGATTGATAATACTTGCATGACTAAATTAGAAATGGTGGTAAAGTTGAAGGTACTATACTATAATTAATTTTTTCACATGATTAAAACTATTGAGTCACATGATTTACTATTGATTCACATGATTTACTATTAGGAGAGGTGGTGCAAGTTTGCTAATACTTGCAGGACTAAATTAAAAATGAAGAAAAAGAGGAAGGTATTATATTGTAATATTTCGAGCCCCAAAATGTGCAATTATTAAAACTATATTTTTCTATAAATAGAAGCTCATTCTTCCTTCATTTCTTACCATTTCACTAAAGTTATAGAGCAATTATTATAGAGAAATTATAGAGAAAAAGAAGAAGAGAAGTCTGTTACGTCAGTATTCTAGTTTTCTTCTAAGATAAGGGGTAATATTTATTTCATATTCTGAAGAGAAATTATTTTTCGTATTCATATGAATATTATTTTCATTTAATATTCGTAAGGGGTATTATTCTTTCGTATTCATGAAGAGGGTTATTTTCTTTCGATACTCATAAGGGTTGTTATTCCATTCTTTATTATTATATTAGAATAACCTGTCTATGCCAAGTACCGCATACATGGTGAAATTCTTCTGTTATTCTATTCTTTATTATTCTGTTAGAATAACTTGTATGTGCGGTCTATCGCATGCCTGGTGAATTCTGTTGTTATACCATTCTTAATTATTCTGTTGGAATATCTGTCTGTGCGAATTACGCATGACCTAGTTCCGTTCTTTATTATTCTGTTGAAATATCCTGTCTGTGTGAATTACGCATGACCTGGTTCCATTCTTTATTATTCTGTTTGAATAACCTGTCTGTGCGTACTATCGCATGCATGGTGAATTCTTCTGTTATTCCATTCTTTATTATTTTGTTGGAATAACCTGTTTATGTGGATTACCGCATGTATGGTGAATGATCCTTCGTATTCATTCCTTATTAAATTGTGGAAATGATTTGTCTACGCGGATTACCGCACGGCGGGCGAAAATTCATTTGCAGTTTCGTATATTCTATTATACTCATATGAGATATCATTTCTTGTGTACTCGTCATAGAATATCATTTTCTTTGGTATTTTTCTATTACGAGTTACTATTTATGGATTATTATTCACTCTAGTATTATTCACTCGGGTATTCGGAGCACTTTTCATGCCAAAATACTATTCAAGAGTTACTATTCATGAGTTACTATTTACCTGATTACTATTCACTCTAGTATCATTCACTCGGGTATTCGGGACACTTTCGTGTCGGGATACTATTCATGGGATATTATTCTCGAAGTACTATTCACGGGGTACTATTCACCCAAAAAATATATTTCTTTTCTGTCCAAATTATTTTTGGTATGTGAATATTATTCTTGAATTTTACTCCACAAAGCAGTATCATGTTGACAATTTGGATATTTTTTAAACTCTGGATAAATTTAAAGTCTTTAATATTTAACCTTGATTTCGTTTAATAAATGCTTATATCATTATCATCATCCTCATGCTTATATTGTGATGAAAGTCATCTTTGGCTTACGTGCATAGATGGACTGTTGATTATTAGTTTTATAGTTGTATATCTTTGGCTTACGTGCAAAGATGGACAGGTGTATGACATGTTCATAACCACTGGTAATAATAATGAATATATCATTGGCTCGTAGTGCATGGATAATTCGATGATATAATTGGCAGGATCATGACCATTAGTTAACAGTTGAATGTCTTTGGTCGTAGTGCACTGACAGACAATTGATTGGTATGATCATGACCATTGGTTTTATAGTTGAATATCTTTGGCCCGTAGTGCAAAGGTAGACAACTGATTGGTATGATCATTGTTATTAAATTTGAATATCTTTAGCCTTTGGGGTTAGAATATTGAGTAAACGTTCTATTAAGCCTCTGTGGCAAGGAGAAACAGTTGATTTACATGATTATAAATATGAATTGTGGATTTAACTATAATCTTTAGTGGTTCAGGTGAAGACAGGTGATGATATTTCTTTTTGTCTTGGGTATAACAAAGAACTGTTGATGAGTATTACAGGAATGAAATATTAACGATGAACTTCTAATTTAGAGGAGATAGTAGACATTATGCTCTACTTGACTCTTCTAATGGATTGCTTATTCCGCTGTAGTTGTTGATTTAAAACTTGTTGTTTATTATATTCTATCAGATGTTATACTGTTGAATGCTAAGGATAATTTATTCTGCATTATCTTAGTCATAATATTTCTTACTGGGCTAGTTGAGCTCACCCTTTCTTTCATTGTTCTCTTCAGGAAATGAGAATATAGCTGGGACGAGTCAAAAATGGATTGACGGTCCAGATGGTTGTTTTAGTAGTTCTCACTATTCTGTTAAATAGTGTGATAATAAATGTAACGAGGACTCCATGTGAGTTTGAATACTGTCTAGAAGACAATATTCGTATTAAAATTCTCAGTTTATGTTTTGTCGTATTTTACACGACTGTTATAAAATTAAGTTGTATTTGGATTTATGTACCATGTATCTGGCGACCCAAGATAGGTGATGTATACCTGTTTTGGGGACGTCACACCTTGTGTTAGAGAAGTTTTCAAGATAAGCTTAGTATAATAAGCTAATGGACATGAATGCTATAAGATATAGTTTTTGAACTTGAAAAGATGTTAATATGACTTAGTTACTTATTATAAGAGTTTTAAAAGTTGTCTTATATGTGATGTACTACATCACTCATGATAAAAGGATTTCAAAGGCAAACTTCATTATCTTTTGTAAACTAAGTATTAAAACATGAAGTGGTTATATTTTGACTTAGAGAGAAACATGTACATATATATATATATATATATATATATATATATATATGAGTATCACGACATGACATAAGCATGATAGTATACATTATTGATGAAGAACTTATAGTGTTAAAATGAAACTTATAGTTTTTGATATGAACTTTGATACATGTGTAACATGTGTTCTAACCTTGTAAGTGCATTTGTATGACTTAGACATGCATAAGAGTTGGTATTAACTTATAGTATGTGTTCATGAACTTTCATGGCCATGTTAGTCTATAATATGGAAGGAGACCGTATGGTTTTAAAATAAAACTTATGATCTTAGATTTGAACCTTGACGCCTACATAGCATATATATATATATATATATATATATATATATATATATATATATATATATATTCTGATTTTGTGAATGTAGTCATATGGCCTATATTGACATGAAAGGCATGCTTAAAGTGTTGAGCACACACTAGCATACATGATTAAAGACTACGTTGATTTCGAAAGACAAACTTAGAGTTTCTGGACGTATATATAGGATGTCCACATTCCGATCATTTGAGCACGTATAAGTGACTTGTTTAGGTGCTCTAATATATGAGAGTCGTGGCTTAGAGGCACTTAACATGTACTAAGTTACCTTGTTGACTTAGTGCAATTCTTTATGAAAAATTTAGAATGTGAAAGATGATAGCATCAAACACTGTGTGAGTTACATTATGATCATGCGAGCATGTATATTAAGATTCATTATTCCTATAGACATGTTGACATAAGCATCATGTGATGAAACTTGGATTTCACCTACGTACGCATATTCAAGGAAATGAATTTGCTAAAGCATAGACTATGTGATTAAGTATACATGTGTATTATAAGCATGAGCATGCCTACTTAGTACTGTTTAAGATTGTTATGTGATAACATGACTTTATTAGTTGACCTTGAAGCATGGACTTGAATTACTTAAGATATATGAAAGTCTGACATAAAAATCGTGTAAGTTGTAAGTTCAACTTGTTTAAGTGAACTCAAGAATGGACATGTGCTTATGTGAGCACCTCTAACATGTACATATGATAGAGTATTAGTATATAGGTGTATAAGAATTGGACAGAAACTGAAAGGTAGCTCAGCTCTGGTCTGGCCAGGGGACAGCGTAGCTGTGCCGTTCCTAGGCCTAGACAGGGCGCAGCTGCACCGTGCAGCAGTCACATATCGATTCTGTTTTTGATATGATGTTTGAAGCATGCTTATATGATTTCTTTAACTTGTAATATATGACCAATATGTTATGTAATGTGTTAAGAAGCGTGCTATGTGATTGAGATGAATGTTAATTATAATTTTCAAAAGTTAAATCCAAAGGAATACTTTCAAGATATTAAGCAATGATACGTTGTTTGGATTTGTAATGTCTTACAAACTGAACTGTGCTATGAATATATAGTATTTGTGATGTTGTATAAAGTTATGACTAAGTTAGACGTGTATGTGTACGTTTGAACTTATCTATACGAGTTTTAAATATGTCGATCACATAGCGAGTCAAGTGTGTGATCGATATATACGGATGTTGATGTCATGTCCGAATGGTTAAGGTATACCTATACGGACCTAGCTACTCCGAGAATGTGATAAGAAAGTGAAGTGTAGGTTTTACGAACATAGTTAGGAAATAATGTAATATTATTATTACATTGAGAATACATGAAATATGTTACTGATGGATATGAATCCATGATTATATAACTGTGTAGGAATACACGAAGTGCAGATAAGCGTTAAGCAGTTAAGTCGTAGTTCATAAACTACGAATCAGGCAAGTCTTTCAGTTCCTATTTGTTATATGAATTCTATAACGGTTAGTTGAGCTATATTATGCTATGCAAATGTTGATATATATATATGAAGATATATAGAGAAATTCGAATCGAGTTGTAAAGGTTTATACGGAAATGGAATGGAGTGAATCGTAGAATAACTTGAATCAAGGATTTATAATCGATTCAAGTTAAGATATCTGTAAGACCCTAGCTTATTAATGAATAAAATCAAATTTTCTCTAAATATTATTGTGAATAATAAGGGGTTAATTTGATATAATACTTTGGTTATGGGTGAAATGTGCAAATTTTGCAAAATAAGAAAGTGGTTATAAAATATTCATTTTGTCGGGGAATATTCGTTTGGTCGTGAAATATTCTTGTTGTCGGGGAATATTCGTACGACGGCGCAGCCTTGTGTGGGCCCCATAACGGAAAGCGATTGGATGAAGAAAACGACAAGTATAAGTTGTTTATAAATAACGGCGTAGTTGTTACCGTTAATACTGTTGGAATACCCGGTGGTTAAAATACAGTAGCACACGGTATTGCACCAATTATTGATTCTTACGTAAGAAGGCACTACTCAATAATTGTTACAGTAGTTATTATTTAATATGTTATTTTATTGATTCAATAATTGCTGCGTTGATATTTTATATTATTGTTATTTCAATAATTGTTGTTGCACAGTATTTTCCTTTATTAGATCAATAATTCATATTATTTGAATAATATTATTAGATAACATTATTGGCAATGTCTAGAAAGTTCTGTCTAAGGAGAGGTTTGGTCATCTAATTGCGTGCCAGTAAGGAGAAATCTTTATTGGAAAGCCCCCTCTTTCCTGGGAACGGCCTGGTTGTCATAAATGTGATTCTGTAATATTATTTGTGAATAATTAATTATTGATTCATATGATAAGGAAATATTTATTTTATGTGGATATAAATGACGGATATATTTTTGTGGTTAAAAATAAAGGAGCTAATGTTGAGGTTTTTTTCAGTATTTTTGTCGGAATGGAGGTATTAAAAATCAAGATTTTTGAGATATTTTGCGGGGGTTATAATTTTTAATCCGACCGTTGGATCGTGGTAATATTTGGATATGTTATACATATTTAAGTTGAGTATATGTCCACAAATTTTGAACCGTTAAAAATGAACGTATGATTTATTATGAATTTTACGATATGACTGGTTCAGAAATTGTTGAATTTTCGGAGTTAATCATTTTGGTGGAAAATTCTAGAATTGGTGGGCCCCACTCTTGGTTGGTGAAGAAATGTGTTGAGATTTTTATTCAAATGTGGTGGGTGGGAATAGTAGCAGGTAAAGCCATCAGGTTACAGGATAAGTCTGCTTCGACGTGCTAACATTTTCCTATAAATAGAGGGCTAAGTTAGAATTGAAAATCACACCAGAAACAAGTTTTCTCTCTTTCTCTCTCTAGATTATTGAGTGTATTTTGTGAGTATTTAGATACTTTGAGAGTTTCTATTCATCAGAGCAAGTTTCTTTCAGCCTTATACTGGTATTTCGACCAGAAATACTGATATTTTGAGGTAAGGGATATTATTTTCTTTAATATCATTATGCTGAAATATCAACATGAGTTTTTATCAAATTTAAAACTTTTTGTGTCGGGGTTACTATTCACGTATACGTTACTATTCACGTATACGGCACTATTCACGAATACGGCACTATTCACCGAAAAATAAAATTTTTTCTTTTTGTCCAAGATGTCTATTATGGTTACTATTTTTGATTGTATCTGTGTTTTGATCTTTATTTTTGAATTCTGCTTCACAATTGATTATTATGAAGTATTATTGATCTTGGATAAACTGTTATACGAATCCCTACTATTTGTCCTTCTGTCTCACTGGATTCGTTCTCTTTAAGATATTTTTCATCATCCTCAGTCCTAAATGATGATATTACTGAATATCTTTGGCCTGTAGTGCAAAGATGTATGATTACTTGATGAATATCTTTGGCCTGTAGTGCAAAGATGAACAGGTGTTGAGATGGACATGACTGACAGGTGATACAAATGAATATATTTGGCCTATAGTGCAAAGATGAATATTTGGATAAAGATGATTATTAATTGATGTTACAGGGATAAACATATTGATGATGGACTTTTAAATCTTAGAAGATAGTAGAATTCATTCTCTACTTGACTCTTCTAATGGTTTGCTGTTTCTGCTGTAGTTGTTGATCAAAAGCTTGTTGTCGATTATATTCCATCAGATTTTTCCCTGTTGAATACTAATGATAATTTGTTGTATATTATCTTAGTCATAATATTCTTTAATGGGCTAGTTGAGCTCACCCTTTTCCTTTTTGTTCCATTTTTCTTCTTAGGAGGTGAGAACATAGCAGGATCTAGTCGGGGTATGGAGTGATGGTTCTAGAAAGATATTTTAGCAGTCCTCACTATTTCTGTAAAATAGTGTTTGAATAATTGTATTGAGGACTTATTTGAGTGTGGATATTGTCTAGAAGACAATATTTGTATTTTAACTCACAGTATGTGTTGTAAATAACGTTACCGAGCAAACGATGAATGATGGAATGTTTAGGAGCTTTTTGCAGTTCATGCAAAATCAGGCGAGGGAGACTCGTGTGCAGAATACAGGTGGAAATGATAACAACGCACAGTTTGTCACAGCCAAGCAGTTCAAAGAATTGGGACCGCCAGAATTTAAGGGAAAGCCGGATCCGATCATGGCGGAAACGTGGGTCAAGCAGATTACCAAGATATTCGATGTCTTGGGATGCACGGAGGAACAGAAAGTTCCATTCGCCACCTTTATGTTCCGCGGTGAGGCAGACTACTGGTGGGAGTCTGTGAAGCGTACCCAGCCTGGCGCACTCAACATGTCCTGGGAAACATTTCAAAAACTGTTCAATGACAAGTACTTTCCTGAAAGTATTCGTCATATGAAGGAGGTGGAGTTTATCAGACTGGAACAAAACAACATGACGGTGTCCCACTACGAGGCGAAGTTTGCAGAGTTATCCAAGTTTGCACCTCATTTGGTCGAAAATGAGGAACGAATGACAAGGATGTTTTTGAGAGGTCTAAAACCCGAGATTCGACAATATCTTATCTCTCATAAATTTTCTTTATATTCAGATGTTGTAAACAGGGCTCAATTATTAGAGCGAGATAATGAGTATGTGCAACCGAGGGACCACAACCAGGGTCATACCGGTGGCGGCAGTCATCGAAGCAATGAAAACCAGCAGGGAGAAAAACATTCGGACAAAAGCGGTAACCACTCTGGCGGTAATCGTGGTAGTGATAATAAAAGGAGCGAGTCGGGAGGAGATTTCAAGAAGAGAAGGTACAACAATGATAACGTGAAGATGTCAGTACAAACATCAACTGTTTCTAGGGGAGGAGAACGACCACCGGTCGTATGTTACAAATATGGGAAAGAAGGACATATCAACCCAAACTGTCCACAACAATCCAAGGTATGTTATAACTATGGAAAGAAGGGTCATATAGCTCGGGAGTGTTCTGTAGCAAAACCAAATTCAGCGGGGATGGTGACTCCAAAAGCTGTCCCGGATAAGTCAAAATCAGCGGTTCCTGGAAGAGCGTTTGTCGTGACTGGCCAAAACGCGAGAAACCCGAACGAGGTGATCACGGGTAAGCTAATCTTAAATTCTTGCTAAGTTTATACTTTACTAGATACCGGTTCTAGCCATTCTTTTATCTCTCCTGCTTATGCTCAACGTTTATACTTGACTCCGGAGAAATTGACCTTTGACTTATCTATTGAAACTCCGTTGGGTGAAACCTTTGTTACATCTACAGTTTATAAATCTTGCTTAATCCAAGTTGGCACTATCACATTACATGTTGATCTTATCTCTTTAAAGATACTTGCTTTTGATGTGATTTTAGAAATTGATTGGTTAACCACTCATCATGCTAAAATTGATTGTTTTCGTAAGGTTGTTAGTTTTCATATTCCTAACCAACCTATCATACGAATTCAAATTACTAAACCACTAAAATCAGTCACTGTCATATCAAGCCACAAAGTTATTCGTTTATTAAAAAACGGATGTCAAGCTTTCTTTGCCCATGTTATGGATTTGAACAAAGACAAGTCATATTTGAATAATATTTCTATTATTAGAGAATTTCTCGATGTATTTCCTGAAGAACTTCCTGGTCTACCCCCAGAACGTGAAGTTAAATTCTTTATTGACCTTGAACCCGGTACAAGGCCCATTTCTAAAACCCCATATCGAATGGCTCCTATTGAACTTCAGGAATTAAAAGTCCAACTACAGGAGTTGTTGGACATCGGTTTTATTCGTCCTAGTACATCTCCTTGGGGTGCTCCTGTGTTATTCGTAAAGAAGAAAGACGGGAGTATGCGACTTTGTATCGACTATCGAGAATTGTATCATGTCACTATCAAGAATAGGTATCCGCTACCTCGCATTGATGACCTGTTTGACCAGTTGCAAGGAGCACAATTCTTTTCAAAGATCGATCTTCGTTCTGGATATCATCAGCTGAAGATTAAAACTGAGGATATTCCAAAGACTGCCTTCAGAACTCGGTACGGGCATTATGAATTTTTAGTCATGTCTTTTGGATTGACTAATGCTCCTGTTGCCTTCATGGATATGATGAACCGTGTATTCAAAGAATATTTGGATCAGTTCGTTGTTGTCTTTATTGATGACATCCTCATCTATTCCAAAAGTCGTGAAGATCATGAGAGCCATTTGAAGCTGATATTGCAAATGCTTCGTGAAAATAAGCTATATGCCAAACTGAAGAAATGCGAGTTCTGGCTTGAGGAATTAGCATTCCTTGGGCACGTGGTGTCAAAACATGGAGTATCTGTCGACCTGGCGAAGATTGAAGCCATACAAAGTTGGGAGCAACCGAAGTCGATAACCGAAGTATGTAGCTTTCTGGGCTTAGCTGGTTATTATCGAAGATTTGTGGAAGGATTTTCTCGAATCGCTACTCCATTAACTCAGCTGACTCGAAAAGATACAAAATTCGTATGGAGTGAGGAATGTGAGAAGAGTTTCCAATAACTCAAGAGGAGACTCATTTTGGCACCTATTCTGACAATACCATCTGGTTCGGATGGATTTGTTATCTACAGCGATGCTTCAGGCAAAGGGTTAGGATGTGTTCTCATGCAACATGGGAAAGTCATAGCCTATGCCTCGCGACAACTCAAAGAATATGAGATGAATTATCCTACTCATGATTTGGAGTTGGCACCAGTCGTTTTCGCGTTGAAGATCTGGAGACACTACCTGTATGGGGAGAAAGTGGAGATCTATACAGATCATAAAAGCCTCAAATATTTCTTCACCCAAAAGAAACTCAACATGCGGCAGCGATGTTGGCTCGAGCTGTTGAAAGATTACGATCATACCATCCAATATCATCTTGGAAAAGCAAACGTAGTAGCTAACGCATTGAGTAGAAGATCATATGCGGGTACGAGTGCAATGTTGTTAACACAAAGGCCCATTTTGTATGACTTGCAAAGGATGGAGATAGAGATGAAGGCTCCAAGTACCCACATGATGATATCAAATATACGAGTAGAACCAACTTTAATCGATAAAGTTAAAGCTGCTCAAGCTACGGACATAGAACTGATGCGTATGAAGAAGAAAGTGCAAGAAGGTGCTATTCCAGAAGCAAGAATCGATGAAGAAGGAATACTTCGAGTCAACTCCAGACTTTGTGTTCCTAACGATTTTGACTTAAAGCATAGAATAATGATGGAGGCAAACAACACACCGTTTGCAATCCATCCTGGGAGTACCAAAATGTATCACGATCTTCGACACACATTTTGGTGGAGCAATATGAAAAAAGAGATCGCGGAGTTTATCTCGAGGTGTTTAACTTGTCAACGTGTAAAGGTGGAGCATCAAGTGCCAAAGGGTCCATTGCAACCACTTGAGATCCCGAAATGGAAGTGGGAACACATTACCATGGATTTCATTACAGGTCTTCCCAGGGTTTGTCAAGGCATAGATGTGATTTGGGTTATTGTTGATAGATTAACCAAGTCTGCTCATTTCTTACCGTTACGTGAGACTTATTCCCTTGAACGTCTTGCTAGTATGTATGTGAACGAGATTATGAGATTGCATGGCATGCCAGTATCCATAGTTTCGGATCGTGACCCAAGATTCACTTCACGATTTTGGGTTAGCTTGCAGAAAGCTATGGGCACGGATTTACGATTCAGTTCGGCATACCATCCTCAAACGGACGGACAATCAGAGAGGACTATTCAAACTCTTGAAGATCTATTAAGACTATGTGTCCTAGATCTCAAAGGGAGTTGGGATAAGTACCTACCATTGGTGGAATTCTCCTACATCAACAGTTATCAGGCGAACATAGGTGTGGCTCCATTCGAGGTGTTGTATGGAAGAAAATGTCGTTCTCCAGTATGCTGGGACGAGGTGGATGAAGCAACATTGTTGGGACCAGAGTTGGTACGCATGACTACAGAGAAGATCCAAACGATTCGACAACGTATATAAACGGCACAGGATCGACAAAAGAGTTATGCAGATCTTCATCAGAAGGACGTAGAATTTAATATTGGGGATCATGTATTGTTACGTGTTGCACCATGGAAGGGAGTTACAAGATTTGGGAAGAGAGAAAAGCTCAATCCAAGATTTGTTGGTCCATTTGAGATTCTTGAGCGAATAGGAAATGTGGCATATAGACTCGCATTACCTCCAAGCATGTCTCGTGTTCATAATGTTTTTCACATATCTATGCTTCGTAAATATGTTAAAGACCCGAACCACATTATTGAGTTAGAACCAGACGAGATAGCTGAAGATTTAACGTACGAGGAGGTACCTGTTAAGATCTTGGATAGGAAAGAGCATGTCCTACGCACAAAGGTTATACCACAAGTTAAGATTTTGTGGAGAAATCATGCTATTGAAGAAATGACCTGGGAGTTAGAATCAGAAATGAAAGCAAGGTATCCTCACCTTTTCGAAATATCAGGTACGTACGTCAATTTCGAGGACAAAATTTCATAAGGAGCGGAGGTTGTAAGACCCCAACTTATTAATGAATAAAATCAAATTTTCTCTAAATATTATTATGAATAATAAGGGGTTAATTTGATATAATACTTTGGTTATGGGTGAAATGTGCAAATTTTGCAAAATAAGCAAGTGGTTATAAAATATTCATTTTATCGGGGAATATTCGTTTGGTCGTGGAATATTCTTGCTGTCGGGGAATATTCGTACGACGACGCAGCCTTGTGTGGGCCCCATAACGGAAAGCGATTGGATGAAGAAAATGACAAGTATAAGTTGTTTATAAATAACGGCGTAGTTGTTACCGTTAATACTGTTGGAATACCCGGTGGTTAAAATACAGCAGCACACTGTATTGCACCAATTATTGATTCTTACGTAAGAAGGCACTACTCAATAATTGTTACAGTAGTTATTATTCAATATTTTATTTTATTAATTCAATAATTTCTGCGTTGATATTTTATATTATTGTTGTTTCAATAATTGTTGCTGCACAGTATTTTCCTTTATCAGATCAATAATTCATATTATTTGAATAATATTATTAGATAACATTATTGGTAATGTCTAGAAAGTTCTGTCTAAGGAGAGGTTTGGTCATCTAATTGTGCGCCAGTAAGGAAAAATTCTTATCGGGGTTACTATTCACGTATACGGCACTATTCACGAATACGGCACTATTCACCAAAAAATAATTTTTTTTCTTTTTGTCCAAGATGTCTATTATGGTTACTATCTTTGATTGTATCCATGTTTTGATCTTTATTTTTGAATTCTACTTCACAATTGATTATTATGAAGTATTATTGATCTTGGATAAACTGTTATACGAATCCCTACTATTTGTCCATCTGTCTCACTGGATTCGTTCTCTTTAAGATATTTTTCATCATCCTCAGTCCTAAATGATGATATTACTGAATATCTTTGGCCTGTAGTGCAAAGATGTATGATTACTTGATGAATATCTTTGGCCTGTAGTGCAAAGATGAACAGGTGTTGAGATGAACATGACTGACAGGTGATACAAATGAATATCTTTGGCCTGTAGTGCAAAGATGAATATTTGGATAAAGATGATTATTAATTGATGTTACAGGGATAAAATATTGATGATGGACTTTTAAATCTTAGAAGATAGTAGAATTCATTCTCTACTTGACTCTTCTAATGATTTGCTGTTTCCGCTTCAGTTGTTAATCTAAAACTTGTTGTCGATTATATTCTATAAGATTTTTCCCTGTTGAATGCTAATGATAATTTGTTATATATTATCTTAGTCATAATATTCTTTACTGAGCTAGTTGAGCTCACCCTTTTTCTTTTTGTTCCATTTTTCTTCTCAGGAGGTGAGAACATAGCAGGATCTAGTCGGAATATGGAGTGATGGTTCTAGAAAGATGTTTTAGCAGTCCTCACTATTTCTGTAAAATAGTGTTTGAATAATTGTATTGAGGACTTATTTAAGTGTGGATATTGTCTAGAAGACAATATTTGTATTTAAACTCACAGTATGTGTTGTCATATTTTGCACGACAATTGTATTATTGAAGTTGTAGTTTGCTTTCTGTACCATGTATTTGGCGACTCAGAATAGGTGTTGTATACTTATTTTGGGGGCGTCACAATATCAATAAATGATTTATTCTTAAAGGAGATTGAAAAAGTTTAAGTTATTCCGCATTTTTATAATATCGAATATGATGTAAAACAGGAATAGTAAATGACCAAGATTCGAAACTTATAAAAGTTTGGGGTTATTGTGTAGATCCTGGTAGTGGAAAGAATTTATATTCTAAATTATAGTAAGTAAAGTTTATTCATTAAGTTATGAATGAAAAATATAAATAGTTTGACAATAGTAGTATCATGACGGACCGGATCCGGTGTTCAAAGGGACCCGGATTTGGGGGCGTCACAGGTTGGTATCAAAGTTGTAGGTTATAAACTTTAGGTAAATGTACCTTAGGCTATAACCTGAGAGATAGAAAGATAAAGATTAAAATATATATATAAGTGAAGATTCAAAGAAGAATCTTGAAGTATCTAGAGAATGAGGATTCAGGAGTTTCCTAACTCCGGTAATAAAAATGTTAAGATGGTGTCTATAATATGACAAAGATAATGAGAATGAACTCGAGTGGAGTTTTGTTGATAATTGGGAAAGAACCCTAAGGTAAATCGATGATCACGACATGATCGAATTGAGCTGTGAAGTGATAAATAGTCTGTAACGACTAAGTGTGTATAGCTTGATGATATAAGAGATTGCACTATGAAATGGTACGATGTGAACTCATGAGGAGTTGTATGTGATGAGATACTAAGAATTTGTATCGAGCAAAGATCAAGTTAAGTGTGAGATAGAGTTAGGTGGGATTTCAATTGAGGACCCATGTCAGCAGCTAAGTTGTATGATTCCTTGTTATGGGCTACGAATATGGCCGATCCACACAGTAAGAATGTTGAGTTTGAACCGGGTAGTTATGTGTTCTTAAAGGTCTCTCCCAGAAGGGAAAGATCAGGTTCGGAAAGAAAGGGAAATTAAGCCCAAGATTCATTGGACCCTTTGAAGTTCTGAGAAGAATCGGAGAGGTTGCGTATGAGGTAGCCTTACCTCCAGCACTTGAGAATGTCCACAACGTCTTCCATGTTTCTATTTTACGACCCTACAAACCCGATTACAAGCACGTAATTGAATACGAACCCCTACATTTTGAAAAAGACTTATCTTACGAAGAAATTCCTGTTCAAATTGTCGACCGAAAAGAGTAAGTTCTAAGAAATAAAGTAATACCTTCTATTAAGGTAATTTGGAGGAACCACAATGTTGAAGAAGCTACGTGGGAACTCGAAGAGAATATGATGAATAATTACCCTCATTTATTTACTTAATGTTGTGTAAGCGATTCTGGGGGCATAATCTTTGTAAGGGGGGAGAATGTAACGGGTCAAAATTATTAAGTCGTGATTCTGGGGACAAAATCCTTTTCAGGGGGGAAAGATATGACAACTGACATTTTGTAATTTAATTTTTAATATTTATTGAATTAAATAAATATTTTTCGATGAATTAATTATTAGATTAAATAATTAATGGATGCAGTCGTGATAGATTAATTTAATTATATGTGTTATATTTATTATATTAATGTGGAGAATATTTATTATTCAAGTATGTAATTATGTAAGCTTATTGTATTAAAAGAAATATTTAATAAGGCTAATAGTATTTTAATTAATTCAATAATTAATTAGAAAGTTAATAATTGACATTATTAATAAATGAGAATTTAATTATTTGACTATGTGAATTAATGAGAAATTATTATATTTTAGTTAAATTGAACTAAAATAAGATATTTGATTTATTATGCAATTGGGTATGACATGATTTAAACTATAGTATAGGAAATTAATTAAAATAAATTAGAAGGGTTATTTTTGTTCAAGCCAAACAAGGCCTTAAAGGGAGTTATAGCAGTTTACCCATGATGGGTAACTGACCTCCACAATGCGTCAGTTCTTATTCTTTTTTATACGTCTTCTTCCTCCTGTTATTTCTAAGTTTAGCAAAGCTTCACATAGAGAAATTTAGAAAATTGTTAAAGGAGACTGTGAGTGGGTGAGTGATTGAAGAAGCACCTGAGGAATCCTTACTAATCTACACTCTACGCTCTAGGTAATTCCTTTAAACCCAATTTTTATTACGTCGTATAAGTTTTTTAGAAAATGGCTTGCATTTTCTATAAAGTCTCTATAAATGAGAAATTGTGTTGTTATATGGATATATGTAATAATATGATTAGCATAACATGTTTTATTATATATTATAGAGGTTTCCATATCATCAGTTTCATAATATTAGTGTATGTTATGTCTTCTAAAGTTACAGAGAGTTGAATTATGGCCATATGGCCCTTACGCACAAATTTAATGCGTCAATCATATATTATCCAAAAATTTTACACTTGTATGTTATTATGCATGTTGATACGAAGAGTCCAAACTTTAAATGAATGGATTCGGTGTTATAACGAACCCGTAGTACTGATTTACATGTTTTGTTTTCAAAACCTTCAAGAACAGTAAATTACTTGTGTTGATTTTTGTTAATTATGTGTTTTAACATGTTAAAATCATGCTAGAAGGGTTAATTAATGATTATGTACGAATTCTAGTATGTGGGTATGCTTAAATTAATGAATTTAGTGACCATGTATGATAAATTCGTCTGATTCTATGTTCTTCGCGAACTGGAAATCAGAAACTGGAGTTTCGCGCCGCGGCGCCAATTCCATGTATAATTCTCGCACTGCAGCGCCGAGAAATAGTATAACTGTGGCGCTGCAGCACCACTTCGCAGAATGTCCAGAAATGCAAATTTTTTAGTGTTCAAGTATAAAAATGTAATAGTAACTCAACCTAATAAATATAAAATTAGGTTAAATATATAATGAGATGTTAAAGTAAATTCTTAACACGTCCATAATACAATTTCGTGTGAATTGAATGATTGAATGCATAGTTACCTTAATGTTCGTGAAATGTAAATTACGTGACAATGAATGTAGTAATTTGACTAAGTATGGTCATAAACAAAGTTAGACAAAGAGAATGAACTTGTGATGACTAGCACGTTATAATTGACTGGTATTATGAATGTAAATGATATGTAGAATTTAAATCAAGGAACGAGTTTAATTAAAGTGTACTCTACGCACGAGGTAAGTATCCTAACCCTACTTGTTATCATTATTCAAGTTTGTCAATTGCTTCAAGCAATTCTTGTTATATTAAAGATTAATTATCTTTTCAAAGTATGAATCTGTTATACAATACTTGTTCTATTGTATACCTCTTGAGATTGTTATTCAATTTAAATACCATTTATTGTTGAACCTTGTTAGACTAGCGAACCCTTATTGATTCGACTAGTCCATAGTTGATGAACGTTCTAAATTTCAGAACCCTTATTGATTTATCCAATCCAAACTTCCTTTGGTACGGACTCTAATGTCAAACTGAGATGAACAACCCTGCAAAGGGATTACTTATGTGTTAGCGTTAAGATATTGTGCACAGTATGGTACTAAGGGCTGATCCCCCTAAGTACGAGAGGAAGAGTCCATAGTCTTATGACTGTTAAAGGTTTCAAGTATAACCCTTGATAACCTAGGATATAGTTTAAGGTCTTACGACCCTCAGAAGTTCTTTTGTTTCTTGTTATTCATTCTTGATTCAAAAGCTGAGTTTTCATGTTTCAGAAGCCTTTGATTTATTCGCATGTTATTATTTCCTTGTTATATTGTTATACTTGTGGGCAATCGTGCTCACTCTTGTGTAATAATAACATTGAAGTTAAGAACAAAAGATCAGACAAACCTTCTACTAGCAAAGGCAAGGGCAAGATTAACAAGTGAAGAAGACTTGTTATTTATGTGATGTTGAATTTATGTGTTAAGACTTATGTTAATGTTATTTAAGACTTATTATTTGTTTATGTTTCCGCACAGATGTTTAAGGTTAGTATGACCTGCGATTGTATTTATTATTCAGATGTTGTAATCCCATAAGGGGAGGATTTATTTCTATCTATTGCATGGTTTGTATTTATTATGGGTAGATAGATATATGATGTTGTATCGTGAACACCAAATCATGTGGGAATGGAAGTACCCGAATTTGGGGGTGTCACAGGTTGATATCAAAGCTGTAGGTTATGAACCTTAGGTGGGGGAACAACCTTAGGTAATAGCCTTATAGGAAGAACATAGTGAAGGAAAACTCTTATCGAGTTCTAAGAGATGAATTTCTTAATTCATTGAAGATAATAAAAGACTTTATGTGCTTATGTGTTAAATTATGTGCTCACTAGTACGACTTAGTAACTAAAACTTAAAACTATGTTGTCAGGATGTCAGATGTTGGAGGAGCTAGTCGAGCTGGGGAGGAGGAACCCCGAGTGCCTATTGAGGAGGAGCCCCGAGACATTCATGTTGTCTGGGAGCAGTTCATACAGAGGGAGCCATCTCCGTTGATCACTGTTGTTGGTCAGGAGCATGAGCTTGAGACTGATCCAGAGGAGGATCCTGAGGAGGAAGAGGAGTTCCCACCGAACTCCATTGATACTGAGATGTACGATGAGCTATATGACCGTAACGTAGAGTTAAGTGACACTGTTCAGGATTTAACTGAGCGGACGATTATTCAGCAGATTACTCTCGAGCAGAGAGGTTGAGACTCTTCACACACGACTGGGAAATGAAGAGTGGGAATTGGTTCACGAGAAGGGTCAAACCGAGGAGAAGTCCAAAGAAATAGAGAAGTTAAAGAAGGAACTGAAGGAAAGCTCAAAGAGGCTGATCATAGCAGAAGATGGATGGGTAAGAGAATCACGTCGTGCTGATTTTGCAGAAAGGGATTCTCGTGTAAAGAAGGCTAAGCTTGGGGAGACATACTCTACACTTAATAATGCAATGGATGAAGCCCAAGATCGAGTTTTGAGGTACCCAATCTAGTTTGAAGGTCTACCATCGTACATGCTGGATCGCAGAATGATGTCTCGCATCATAGAAGAGGAACGTAGCAAGGCTATTCGGCGCCTTAACAGGCAGTGATAGTATTTGTTTAATTATGTGAAAAACTTACCTATTTTTTTCAGATGTAAATGCAGACGTGTTTATGAACGAATGAATATTTTAATGTTTTAAATCCTGTAGATTCTTTATCTCGATATAGTTGATGTGAATAGCAGTGATGCTATCGTTTGATGTTAAAACTTTTGAGTTGAATAAATATATCAAGTTGTTTGAGATAAAGTGTTAAGTGATTATGTTAAATTATTGAGTTAAGCCTTAACTATTTAGAGAATTTAATAAAGATCTAATAAGCGTATATTTTAACAGAAATATGCCGCTAAGAAGAAGACAAAACCGTCAAACATTTCAGGAAGAGTCAACAAATAATAGCAATAACGCCAATGCTAATCCCGTCCAATAATTAGTGAACTTACTAGCTGGAGCAATGAATAATCAACCTCAAGCTCCACCGAATACAACGTTCAAAGATTTCAAGGTGGTGGGACCGCCAGAGTTTAAAGGCTCCATGAACCCGATCGAAGCTCAGACTTGGGTTATGGAGATGGAGAAGGTTTTTGAGGTAGCAAGAGTTAGAGAGGACCAGAAGACCGCTTTTACAACGTTTATGCTGAAATCTGAAGCCAGTTTTTGGTGGCAAGCAAACAAGGTCCGTGGAGGAGAAGGTATGATTACCTGGGAGAGGTTCAAGGAGATGTTTTTCGAGATGTATTTCCCGACTACCTCACAGAACCAATTGGAGGTTTAGTTTCTGGAATTGAAGTAGGGGAATATGTTCGTACCAGATTATGCAGCTAGATTTAACGAATTGGCAAGGTTCGCCACATATCAAGTGCACACGAATGAGAGAAAAGCAAGAAGGTTCGAACAAGGACTGAAGCCGTGGTTGTATAGTAAGGTGTCGATGTTTCAGTTGAAGACATTCACCGGGGTACTAGAGAAAGCCATACTCGCTGAAGGTGGAAGCGATGCAGTAACCAAATACAATCAGGATCAGAAGAAGAAGAAGAAGAATGAAAGTGAAGGAAATAACAAGGCGAGTGGAAGTAATACGGGATGAGGTAATAATAATCAGAAGAGAAGGTGGTCTGACAACACATCAACTGAAAACCAGCAAGGAGGTCGGAAGAAAAGGATTGAAGTGTGCCCGACCTGCGGGAAAGCTCATTTAGGAGTGTGTATGAAGGGTAAACGTGTGTGCTACAATTGTGGTCAGGAAGGCCAAATAGCACCTAACTGTCCTAATCCAAAGAAAGGTGCCTGCTTCACTTGTGGTTCAAAGGATTATTTGGCAAGAGACTGTCCTAAGAAAGGATCTGGAGGGGCAGGATTAGGAGGAAACTTGGGAAATAACAGTGGAAGAGCTCTGACCATCACAGGACCAACCGCAACCAATCGACCGACCGCCAATCTTCAATACGACGGTGGAGGATGCAGTGCAGTCACGGGATGTGGTGTCAGGTATCATTCTGATAAATAGAGTTAATGCTTACGTATTATTTTATTCTGGTGCTACTTGTTCATTTATATTCGATGACTTTGCTAAGAATTTAGAATTGCCTAAGGATGAGTTAGAATACCCCATGAACATAGAAATCGTGAATAGAGAAATAATCCCTGTTAAGTACGTGCATAAGAACTGTAGAGTGGATATTAAGGGTAATATCATGAACATAGATCTTATCCCTATTCCACTTGGGGAATTTGACGTTATCTTTGGGAATGGACTGGTTATTCAATTACGGGGCTGTAATTGATTGTGAAAAGAAGCGTATTAACCTTATGACTCCGTCAAAAGTTGTGTTTTATGGTATCAAGTCGCCTAGACAAGCGAGTTGTCTGACGATGATGCAGGCCAGGAAGTTGTTACGACAAGGATGTGTAGGATATTTATCTTACAGAGTCGACAGTCGTAAAGAGAATTCAAAAGTAGAGGAGATACCAGTAGTGAGAGACTTCGCTGACGTATTTCCAGATGATTTGCCAGGACTTCCGCCAGATAGAGAGGTCGAATTTGTGATCGATTTGGCTCCAGGAACGAGTCCAATATCGAAGGCACCGTACCGAATGGCGCCAGTAGAAATGAATGAATTGATGGTACAACTACAAGAATTACTGGATAAGAAGTACATTCAACCGAGCGTATCGCCGTGGGGAGCGTCGGTGTTATTTGTAAAGAAGAAGGACGAAACGATGCGGCTCTGCATTAATTACAGAGAACTGAATAAAGTCACGATTAAGAATAGATATCCATTATCGAGGATCGATGATCTGTTCGATCAATTGAAGGGAGCAAAATATTTTTCCAAAGATAGATTTGAGGAGTGGTTATCATCAACTAAAGGTGAGACCAGAGGATGTACCGAAGACAGCGTTCAGAACACGATATGATCACTACGAATTTTTAGTAATGTCGTTTGGTTTAACAAATGCTCCTGCAACATTTATGGGACTAATGAATAGTGTGTTCAAGCTATTTTTGGACAAGTTCGTAGTGGTATTTATAGATGATATTTTGGTATATTCAAAAATCAAGGAAGAACATGAAGAGCATTTGAGATTAACGTTAGAAGTGTTGAGAAAAGAGAAGTTGTATGCTAAGTTTTTGAAATGTGAATTCTGGATTGAAAGAGTACAATTTCTTGGACATGTGATCGATAGGGATGGAATTTCGGTGGATCCCTCTAAGGTTGAAGCTGTGATTAACTGGGATCAGCCAAAGACACCGTCGAAAGTAAGAAGTTTTCTTGGATTGGCAGGTTATTACAGAAGATTCATTCGAGATTTTTCCAAGATCGCAACTCCGTTAACGAATTTGACTCGAAAAGCTGTGAAGTTTGTTTGGATGGAGAAGTGTGAGGAAAGCTTTCAAGAATTGAAGAAGAGGTTGAGTACATCACCTGTGTTGTCTCTTCAGGACGATACAAGAAATTTTGTGGTTTATAGTGATGCGTCGCATAAGGGACTTGGCTGTGTGCTTATGCAGAACGGTAGAGTCATTGCGTATGCATCACGACAATTGAAAGATTATGAGAAGGGGTATCCGAACCATGATTTGGAGTTAGCTACAGTGGTTTTTGCTTTGAAAATCTGGAGGCACTATCTCTACGGGGAGAAGTGTGAAATATATACAGACCACAAGAGTCTGAAATATATTTTTACACAAAAAGAATTGAATATACGCCAAAGAAAGTGGTTGGAATTAATTAAGGACTACGATTGTGAGATTTTATACCATTCGGGTAAGGAAAACGTGGTTGCCGACACCTTAAGTAGAAAGGGTCGGGAGAAGTTGATGATGTTGACCGCTCTGAAGGAATTGATTTCAGCAATGGAGAAGTTGGAGTTAGAAGTAAATTATCCTATGGAAATAGATGAGAAACTGTTTCAGATGTAATCTGGTACAACCCTACTGGATAAAGCTAAGGAGGCTCAACTTCAGGACGATGAATGCAAAAAGGTGATAAGGAAGATATCTGAAGGAACTGAACCTAGATTTAAGATGGACAATGAAGGAATACTGAGATTTGAAAATAGAATTTGGGTACCGCCTGTACCAGAGATTAAGGAAGACATTTTGAGTGGGGCTCATAGCTCGCGATATTCGATTCACCCTGGTAGTACCAAGATGTATCAAGATCTTCGACAACATTTCTGGTGGCCGAATTTGAAACGTGATGTTGCAGAATGTGTTGCCAAGTTTCTGACCTATCAGAAAGTGAAAGCAGAACATCAGAGACCAAGTGGGTTGCTACAATCGTTGGAGATCCCAGAATGGAAATGGAAACATATTACAATGGACTTCGTGGTTGGCCTTCCGACGACTCAAAAAGGCTACGACGCAGTATGTGTGACGCCCCCAAAATAGGTATACAACACCTATTCTGAGTCGCCAAATACATGGTACAAAAAGCAAACTACAACTTCAATAATACAATTGTCGTGCAAAATACGACAACACATATTATGAGTTTAAATACAAATATTGTCTTCTAGACAATATCCACACTCAAATAAGTCCTCATTACAATTATTCAAACACTATTTTATAAAAATAGTGAGGACAACTAAAACATCTTTCTAGAACCATCACTCCATACCCCGACTAGATCCTGCTATTTTCTCACCTCCTGAGAAGAAAAATGGAACAAAAAGGAAAAGAGTGAGCTCAACTAGCCCAGTAAAGAATATTATGACTAAGATAATATATAACAAATTATCATTAGTATTCAATAGGGAAAAATCTGATAGAATATAATCGACAACAAGTTTTAGATCAACAACTGCAGCGGAAACCGTAAACCATTAGAAGAGTCAAGTAGAGAAAGAATTCTACTATCTTCTAAGATTTAAAAGTTCATCATCAATATTTTATCTCTGTAACATCAATCAATATGCATCTTGAATCAAATATTCATCTTTGCACTACAGGCCAAAGATATTCATTTGTAACACCAGTCGGTCATGTTCATCTCAATACCTGTTCATCTTTACACTATAGGCCAAAGATATTCATCAGGTAATCATACATCTTTGCACTACAGGCTAAAGATATTCAGTAATATCATCATTCAGGACTGAGGATGATGAAAAATATCTTAAAGAAAACGAATCCAGTAAGACAGAAGGACAAATAGTAGGGATTCGTATAACAGTTTATCCAAGATCAATAATACTTCATAATAATCAATTGTGAAGCAGAATTCAAAAATAAAGATCAAAACATGGATATAATCAAAGATAGTAACCATAATAAATATCTTGGACAAAAAGAGAAAATTTTATTTTTTGGTGAATAGTGTCGTATTCGTGAATAGTGCTGTATACGTGAATAGTGCCTTATACGTGAATAGTAACCCCGACACAAAAAGTTCCAAATTTGATAAAAAAAACTCATATCAATATTTCAGCATAATGATATTGAAGAAAATAATATCATTTAAGAAAAAAAAATATCTCTTACCTCAAAATATCAGTACTTCTGGTCGGAATACCGGTATAAGGGTGAAAGAAACTTGCTCTTATGAATAGAAACTCTCAAAGTATCTAAATACTCACAAAATACACTCAATAATATAGAGAGAGAAAGAGATAAAACTTGTTTCTGGTGTGATTTTCAATTCTAACTTAGCCCTCTATTTGTAGGAAAATGTTAGCACGCCGAAGCAGACTTAACATGCAACCTGATGGCTTTACCTGCTACTAATCTCACCCACCACATTTGAATAAAAATCTCAGCACATTTCTTCACCAACCAAGAGTGGGACTCACCAATTCTAGAATTTTCCACCAAAATGATTAACTCCAAAAATTCAACAATTCCTAAACCAGTCATCTCGTAAAATTCATAACAAATCATACGTTAATTTTTTACGGTTCAAAATTTGTGGACATATACTCAACTTATATATGAATAACATATCCAAAAATTACCACGATCCAACGGTTAGATTAAAAATTATAACCCCCGCAATATTTCTCAAAAACCCTTATTTGATTTTTAATACCTCAATTCTGACAAAAATACAGATAAAACACCTCAACATTAACTCCTTCATTTTTAACCACAAAAATATATCCCTCATTTATATTCACATAAAATAAATATTTCTTTATCATATGAATCAATAATTAATTATTCACAAATAATATTACAGAATCACATTTATGACAACCAGGCCGTTCCCAAGAAAGATTGGGCTTTCCAATAAGGATTTCTCCTTACTAGCGCGCAATTAGATGACCAAACCTCTCCTTAGACAGAACTTTCTAGACATTGCCAATAATACTATCTAATAATATTATTTAAATAATATGAATTATTGATCTGATAATGGAAAATATTGTGCAGCAATATTTATTGAAACAACAATAATATAAAATATCAACGCAGCAATTATTGAATCAATAAAATAAAATATTGAACAGTAACTACTATAATAATTATTGAGTAGTGCCTTCCTTCGTAAGAATCAATAATTCTAAAATACTGTGCAATCTGTGTGCTACTGTGCAACCACGTGTATTACTGTATTTTAACCATCGGGTATTCCAACAGTGTTAACGGTAATAACTACGCCGTTATTTATAAAAACTCAATTTTTGTCGTTATCTTTATCCAATCGTTTTTCGTTATAGGGCCCACAAATAGCTGCGCCGTCGTACGAATATTCCCCGACAGAAAAATATTCCGCGACCACACGAACATTCACCGACCAAAAATGAATATTTTATAACCACTTGCTTATTTGAAATATTTGCGCATTTTACCCATAACTAACCACATTAATCAAATCAACCCTTTCTATTTTAAAATAATAAATAGAGAAAATTTAATTTTATTTATTAATAAGTTGGGGTCTTACAGTATGGGTTATCGTTGACCGACTGACGAAATCTGCACATTTCCTTCCTATCAAAATTAGATTCAACTTGGATCAGTTGCCAAGGTTATATGTAAAAGAGATTGTTTCGAGGCATGGAGTGCCGGTGTCAATTATTTTCGATAGGGATCCACGCTTTACATCGAACTTCTGGAAACGTTTATAGGAATGCATGGGTACGTAATTACGAATGAGTACATCATATCACCCTCAGACAGATGGACAGAGCGAGAGAACGATTTAGACATTAGAAGATATGTTAAGAGCTTGTGTAATGGACTTCAAAGGTAATTGGGACGATCACATACCACTTGTAGAGTTCGGCTACAACAATAATTACCACGCTAGTATTGGCATGCCGCCATATGAAGCGTTATACGGCAGGAAGTACAGAACTCTGCTTTACTAGGATGAAGTTGGCGAAAGACAGTTGTTAGGGCCAGAATTGGTACAACAAACAACAGAAATAGTCAAAGTAATCCGAACACGATTGGTAGCAGCTCAAGATAGGCAGAAGAAATACGTCGATCCACACCGTAAGAATGTTGAGTTTGAACTGGGTAGTTATGTGTTCTTAAAGGTCTCTCCTTGGAAGGGAAAGATCATGTTCGGAAAGAAAGTGAAATTAAGCCTAAAATTCATTGGACCCTTTGAAGTTCTGAGAAGAATCGGAGAGATTACGTATGAGGTAGCCTTACCTCTAGCACTTGAGAATGTCCACAACGTATTCCATGTTTCTATTTTACGACCCTACAAATCCGGTTACAAGCACATAATTTAATATGAACCCCTACATTTTGAAAAAGACTTATCTTACGAAGAAATTCATGTTCAAATTGTCAACCGAAAAGAGCAAGTTCTAAGAAATAAAGTAATACCTTCTGTTAAGGTAATTTGGAGGAACCACAACACTGAAGAAGCTACGTGAGAACTCGAAGAGAATATGATGAAGAATTACCCTCATTAATTTACTTAATATTGTGTAAGCGATTCTAGGGACAGAATCTTTGTAAGGGGGGAGAATGTAACGGGTCAAAATTATTGAGTCGTGATTCTGGGGACAGAATCTTTTTAAGTGGAAAAGATGTGACAACCGACATTTTGTAATTTAATTTTTAATATTTATTGAATTAAATAAATATTTTTTCATGAATTAATTATTAGATTAAATAATTAATGGATGTAGTCGTGATAGATTAATTTAATTATATATGTTACAATTATTATATTAATGTGAAGAATATTTATTATTCAAGTATGTAATTATGTGAGCTTATTGTATTAAAGGAAATATTTCATAAGCCTAATAGTATTTTAATTAATTCAATAATTAATTAGAAAGTTAATAATTGACATTATTAATAAATGAGAATTTAATTATTTGATTATGTGAATTAATGAGAAATTATAATATTTTAGTTAAATTAAACTAAAATAAGATATTTGATTTATTGTGCAATTAGGTATGACATGATTTAAACTATAGTATAGGAAATTAATTGAAATAAATTAGAAGGGTTGTTTGTGTTCAAGCCAAACAAGGCCTTAAAGGGAGTTATAGCATTTTACCCATGATGGATAACTGACCTCCACAATGCGTCAGTTCTTATTCTTTTTATACGTCTTCTTCCTCCTGTTATTTCTAAGTCTAGCAAAGCTTCACAAAGAGAAATTTAGAAAATTGTTAAAGGAGATTGTGAGTGGGTGAGTGATTGAAGAAGCACCTGAGGAATCCTTACTAATCTACACTCTACGCTCTGGGTAATTCCTTTAAACCCAATTTTTATTACGTCATATAAGTTTTTTACAAAATGGCTTGTATTTTCTGTAAAAGTCTTTGTAAATGGAAAATTGTGTTGTTATATGGATATATGTAATAGTATGACTAGCATAACATGTTTTATTATAGATTATATAGGTTTCTATATCATCAGTTTCATAATATTAGCGTATGTTATGGCTTCTAAAGTTACAGATAGTTGAATTATGGCCATATGGCCCTTACGCACAAATTTAATGAGGCAATCATATATTATCCTTAAATTTTACACTTGTATGTTATTATGCATGTTGATACGAAGAGACCAAACTTTAAATGAATGGATTCGGTGTTATAACGAACCCGTAGTACTGATTTACATGTTTTGTTTTCAAAACCTTCAAGAATATCAAGAACAGTAAATTACTTGTGTTGATTTTTGTTAATTATGTGTTTTAACATGTTAAAATCATGATAGAAGGGTTAATCAATGATTATGTACAAATTCTAGTATATGGGTATTTTTAAATTGATGAATTTAGTGACCATGTATGATAAATTCTCCTGATTCTGTGTTCTTCGCGAACTAGAAATCAGAAATTGGAGTTTCGCGCCGCGGCGCCAACTCCATGTATAATTCTCGCACCGCAGCGCCACCGCGCCGAAACGCCAGGTCTCAAGCCACAGCAGCACGGCACTGCAGCGCCGAGAAACAGTATAATTGTGGCGCCGTAGTGCCACTTAGCAGAATGTCCAGAAATGCAAATTTTTTAGTGTTCAAGTATAGAAATGTAATAGTAACTCACCCTAATGAATATAAAATTAGGTTAAACATATAATGAGATGTTAAAGTAAATTCTTAACACGTCCGTAACACAATTACGTGTGAATTGAATGATTGAATGTATAGTTACCTTAATGTTCGTGAGATGTAAATTATGCTACAATAAATGAAGTAATTTGACTAAGTATGGTCATAATCAAAGTTAGACAACGAGAATGAACTTGTGATGACTAGCACGTTATAATTGACTGGTATTATGAATGTAAATGATATGTAGGATTTAAATCAAGAAACGAGTTTAATTAAAATGTAATCTACGCACGAGGCAAGTATCCTAACCCTACTTGTTATCATTATTCAAGTTTGTAAATTACTTCAAGAAATTCTTGTTATACTAAAGATTAATTATCTTTTCAAAGTATGAATTTGTTATACAATACTTGTTCTATTGTATACCTCTTGATATTGTTATTCAATTTAAATACCATTTATTGTTGAACCTTGTTAGACTAGCGAACCCTTATTAATTTGACTAGTCCATAGTTGATGAATGTTCTAAATTTCAGAATCCTTATTGATTTATCCAAACCAAACTTTCTTTGGTGCGGACTCTAATGTCAAATTGAGATGAACAACCCTGTAAAGGGATTACTTATGCGTTAGCGTTAAGATATTGTGTACAGTATGGTACTAAGGGCTGATCCCCCTAAGTATGAGAAGAAGAGCCCATAATCTTATGACTATTAAAGGTTTCAAGTATAACCATTGATAACCTAGGACATAGTTCAAGGTCTTATGACCCTAAAAAGTTCTTTTGTTTCTTGTTATTCATTCTTGATTCATAAGCTGAGTTTTCATGTTTCAGAAGCCTTTGATTTATTCACATGTTATTATTTTCTTGTTATATTGTTATACTTATGGGCAATTGTGCTCACTCTTGCGTAATAATAACATTACAGTTAAGAACGAAAGATCAGATGAACCTTCTACTAACAAAGGCAAGGGCAAGATTAACAAGTGATGAAGACTTGTTGTTTATGTGATGTTGAATTTATGTGTTAAGACTTATGTTAATGTTGTTTAAGACTTATTATTTGTTTATGTTTCTGTACAGATGTTTAAGGTTAGTATGACCTGGGATTATATTTATTATTCTGATGTTGTAACCCCGTAAGGGGAGGATTTATTTCTATCTATTGCATGGTTTGCATTTATTATGAGTAGATAGATATATGATGTTGTATCGTGAACACCAAATCATATGGGAATGGAAGTACCCGGATTTGGGGGTGTCACAGATTTGGCTAGACGACTGCCGAAAAATAATTTTGAAATTCAAGCATTATTGAATATTTGTGCCAAACTAGATTGCTCTGGTGCGGATTCAGTTGTTGAAAAGCTAAGGTGAACAACCGTATAAGGGGACATGTTTTCGGGGACAATGGTTCCGAGTGTAACGCATATAGTCGTTACAAAACACTACGTTGCGGCCCAACGTATTGTACAATAGGCTGGCCACCTATTGTACGTGTGGAGGGTGTTTTCACTCTTTGTGATAGATAAACACTCTGGTTTGTAGTGTGGATTATTGTGTTGAAGCACTAGTTCACGGTCTTGTGACCACTCAACATAAATTGGAATCTGAGTTATTCATGCTACTTCCCGATTATTGAAAAATCGTGGAATATTCTTATTCTTCTGAAGGAACCGGGTAGAGGAGGTTTCGGTTATTCCAAGGACGGAATCCTTATAAGGTGGAGAGGATGTAAGAACACAAATTTTCAAAAATTATTCAAATAAGAATTTAGTAAATAAAATTCTTAAGGCTTGAAATGGGTTCGAATAAAAACATTTATGTGATACGATGTATGTAGGAATGTGTTACATAGGGTAATATGAACAATGTAGTATGTGATTTTTGTTATTAATAAATATATTATTTTTATATATGGTTATTGATCGCAGAGATAATTCAGTTGAGATAAAAGAAGTAGATAAAATTTCCTATCGATATTAAATAGTTTATAGGATTATTTTATCATGTAAGTGGATGACATTAATATATAATTTTCATTTTCTTGTGTATGCGTACTAATAACTGGTATGATTATAATATAGGTTATTGATAGTACGTAAGTTATCCGCGAATGGGTTTGGATAATGAAACCTGAGTTAGTCGAGAGAATTAACTAATAAGAATAAATATTGGTTAATTGATAGTTGAGGGTTATGTTATGGAATAATATAATATATATATTAAACCTTAAATAACTATGGTAATATAGTACAAGGTTTAATTTACTTAAGTAAAATAGTGAATTAATATGTGTGTTGAAAATGTGATACTTTATATATGTTACTCAGAATGGTAATATGTGAGAAAGTCTAATATATATATATATATATATATATATACACACACACACACACCCGTTATTAAAGGGAGACATAACTCATTATATCTTTAAATGGATATTTAATATTTGAAGAAGTTGTTTTGAGAACAATTTATAGAGAGAGAGAAATAATAATTATATATTTATAATAAAGGATATTAAAATAATTTCTAATATTGAGTTATTTTAATAAAAGGAAAAAATGTTATTTTTGAATAATAATATTACCTTATATATTTTTGTATGAGGTATGATTAATAATATAGTAAATATATTAAAACGCATTTGCAATATGTAAATAAATTGATGGAAACAATTTATTATAATAGAAAATAAACTTATTATCTATTTTCTATATATAATATATGTACATGTGTCGTACATATAGTTAATTGATATTATATTAAGAATAATATCTTGTGACAATAAGCAAATTAATTTCTAATTGTAAATGTCTTTATTCGGAGAAAACATAATATTTATGTTATGACAAAATACATAAATTCTAATGTATTTTCAAGGGAGTTAATTAATGAAAGAAAACTAAGTTATTTTAATATATTAAATAACTTAAGTTATTATTTTATCGTGGATGTTATCATAATTAATAGAGTATATATTAAATATTATTATTATAAAGGTTATACTTATAATTAACTTAGGTAGTTTAGTATTTAAATGATTGAGTCACACAAATATTGTATTGAAAGAATAATAAGTGTCGAGAATGAGAGAAGCTTAAGATCGAGCTTGTGAAATATGCCTTGTGTGGCCTGAGTATTAAAGTTAAACCAGACTGAAGGTTTAACTGAAATTATTAAAGGATAATTAATGAAAAGATAATAGATGATTGATAATAATCATTGTGATATTAAAGTATGATAGGAAATAATAGGTTGAGAGTACCCAACTGAATTATATTAAAATATTAATTGAATTAAACCAATGTACATGAAGTACATGATATTATGTATTGGTGTATATTTAAAATATAGGTATATTTCCTATATGTGGGTAGGTACATATATATGGGTATATATGTGACCATAACTTAAATTAATGTAGTAATGTTAAATCATTATAGTTGACTTAGTAAGCCCAAAAAGGAATTAACCCTAGTAATTAAGGTCCATTCTATTGATACATGAGAGAGTAATGTAGCTTGTCCCAATTTCTTTGTCCCAAAGTTGTATCAGCCGTGTATTGGAACAGTTGGCCTATTCCTCTATTGCGTAAACTCTAGCAGCAATAATCCATGGTGATGATGGCTATAAAGTTGGTAGTTGGCCAACTCTTTCATATCTGATGTTTACTTCCATTCTCCACTGATTCAAACCTTGGTGCAAAGCTAAAATCTGGGCAACAACTTCTCTATTAATAGAGCCTTCTTTTTCTCTTTCCCGTGGAAAATTTCTCTGAGAAATTGGCTATGAGAGGTTGATAGAATTGAGAGCAATCAGAGTTTTAGAGAGCTATAGATAGCAAATTGGAGCAACTAAGAGGTATTGATTCTAACCTTAATGCTCTTGAGTTCTAAGTTTTGTAAATTCTTAGAAATGTCATGAAATAGTCACTTTTAAGTCCAAAAATTGATGGTTAAAGGTTGTGGTAATCCATGAATTATTGCTAGATACTATTAATATAGTTAGAAACGAAAATAACGAAAGTTAAACGGACCAATTTAGTTTAGAAACGAATTCGTAGCGAATGATTTCGCTAAATTTGTCAAACATGAACATTTAGTATGAACATGAGTTGTAAATCCGTATTTAAGTTAGTTAATGTTTATGTTAATTATTGGGTAGTAGGTATGTTGTGGTTTTATGAGTTATGAAACCATAGAATCGAAAATGAGCTAAATTGGATGAGTATAACTCATATTATGATGATTGGAAGGAGTTTTGGTCTGTGAAATCACGAGGAGCATAGCCTGAGGGGCTGTTCTGCAAACTGGGCCATAGCTGCGCTGCCCCCAAGGCCATTTAGGGCGCAGCTGCACCTGGCATCAGTGTCTAGTACATTGCTGTGACCTGCTACAGTAAATTAGGCATAACGTTATCATACAAACTCCGATTGAGATGATTCAAGATGATCCGGAACGAGGACAAATAGACCTACAACTTTTGTTCTTTAAGTGTTTCAATTTGAGGCTTTTAGAAAGGGTCAAAATAGTCATCTTTGTGACTATTAAGTATTCGGAGGTGATCAGAGGGCGTCGAACGAGCACATACATAAGTATAGTGCTCCCGACGATGGAATATGTTATTCTAAGTGATGTAACATGAAAATACATGATATTATACATGACATATAAAACTTTCCTTTCTCATAATAGAAATCTTTAGCATGACGTAGTATGTGTTTGAAAAGAAACTTAATGATTTTGAAAACAAACTTGTCAAAACTTATGTTCTATAAGTTCTGAACTTAGTGGTTTGTAAACATGATTGAGTTCAAATATAAATGAGCATGATATGATGTTTATAGTGTCTTTGTTCATGATCAAACTTATTAGACCTTGTGTTATAGAAGTTTTCAAGAAAAGCTTAGTATAATAAGCTCATGGACATGAATGCTATAAGATATAGTTTTTGAACTTGAAAAGATGATAACATGACTTAGTTACTTATGATAAGAGTTTTAAAAGTTGTCTTATATGTGCTATACTACATCATTCATGATAAAAGGATTTCAAAGGCAAACTCCATTATCTTTTGTAAACTAAGTATTAAAACATGAAGTGGTTATATTTTGACGTAGAGAGAAACATGTACAAATATAACATGTATATATGAGTATCATGACATGACATAAGCATGATAGTATACATTATTGATGAAGAACTTATAGTGTTAAAATGAAACTTATAGTCTTTGATATGAACTTTGATACATGTGTAACATGTGTTCTGACCTTGTAAGCGCATTTGTATGACTTAGACATTCATAAGAGTTGGTATTAACTTATAGTATGTGTTCATGAACTTTCATGGCCATGTTAGTCCATACTATGGAAGGAGACCGTATGATTTTAAAATAAAACTTATGATCTTGGATTTGAACCTTGACGCCTACATAGTCATATGGCATATATTGACATGAAAGGCATGCTTAAAGTGTTGAGCACACACTAGCATACATGATTAAAGACTACATTAATTTCAAAAGACAAACTTAGAGTTTCTAGACGTATATATAGGATGTCCACATTCCGATCATTTGAGCACGTATAAGTGACTTGTTTAGGTGCTCTAATATATGAGAGTCGTGGTTTAGAGGCACTTAACAAGTACTAAGTTATCTTGTTGACTTAGTGCGATTTTTCATGAAAAAATTAGAATGTGAAAGATGATAGCATCAAACACAGTGTGAGTTACATTATGATCATGCGAGTATGTATATTAAGATTCATTATGCCTATAGACATGTTGGCATAAGCATTATGTGATGAAACCTGGATTTCACCTACGCACGCATATTCAAGGAAATGAATTTGCTAAAGCATAAACTATGTGATTAAGTATACATGTGTATTATAAGCACGAGCATGCCTACTTAGTATTGTTTAAGCTCGTTATGTGATAACTTGACTTTAGTAGTTGACCTTGAAGCATGGACTTGAAATACTTAAGATATATGAAAGTCCGACATAAAAACTGTATAAGTTGTAAGTTCAACTTGTTCAATTGAACTCAAGAATGGACATGTGCTTATGTGAGCACCTCTAACATTTACATATGACAGAGTATTAGTATATAGGTGTATAAGAATTGGACAGAAACTGAAAGGCAGCTCAGCTTTGGTCTGGCCAAAGGACAGCGCAGCTGTGCCGTCCCTAGGCCTAAACAGGGCGCAGCTGCGCCGTGCAGCAGTCACAAATCGATTCTGTTTGGTTTTGTAATGTCTTACAAACTGAATTGTGCTATGAATATATAGTATATGTGATGTTGTATGAAGTTATGACTAAGTTAGAAGTGTATGTGTGCATTTGAACTTATCTATACGAGTTTTAAATATGTCGATCACATAGCGAGTCAAGTGTGTGACAGATATATACGGATGTTGATGTCATGTTCGAATGGTTAAGGTATACCTATACGGACCTAGCTACTCCGAGAATGTGATAAGAAAGTGAAGTGTGGGTTTTACGAACATAGTTAGGAAATAATGTAACATTGTTATTACATTAAGAATACATGAAATATGTTACTGATGGATATGAATCCATGATTATATAACTGTGTAGGAATACACGAAGTTCAGATAAGTGTTAAGCAGTTAAGTCGTAGTTCATAAACTACGAATCAGGAAAGTCTTTCAGTTCCTATTTGTTATATGAATTCGATAACTGTTAGTTGAGCTATATTATACTATGCAAATGTTGATGTATATTTATGAAATGCATATGAGATATGTATGAAATGTGAAAGTTGATATTTGATGATATGCTTATGTTAGTAAATCTCTATGCCTGTTATGTGTGAAGTAACATGCGTAGTAAATATTAATTGATTATGAATGCGTGAACTGAATATGCTATTATATGCTATGTGTTGCATGAAAACTATTAGAATTGTTGGGCTGTCGAGCTCACCCTTGCAAATAATCACCTTTGCAGGTTAAGGACACACGGTAAAGGTTACGTGCTACTTGGTTGATAAAGTTCAATCACAGCAAAGGAGATTGATTTGTTTATTTAAATAGATACTCTTGAACCATGTTTAGGTTCTAGTAAATGTACATGATAGTAGTTTACAACATGTAATACATGTTCAGTTGTAAAGTTATACTATGTGATACATAGAGAAATTCGATTCGAGATGTAAAGGTTTATACGAAAATAGAATGGAGTGAATCGTCGAATAATTTGATTCAGGGATTTATAATCGATTCAAGTTAAGATATCAATAAATGATTTATTCTTAAAGGAGATTGAAAAAGTCTAAGTTATTCTGCATTTTTATAATATCGAATATGATGTAAAATAGGAATAGTAAATGACCAAGATTAGAATCTTATAAAAGTTTGGGGTCATTGTGCAGATCCTGGTAATGGAAAGAATTTATATTCTAAATTGTAGTAAGTAAAGTTTATTCATTAAGTTATGAATGAAAAATATAAATAGTTTGACGATAGTAGTATCGCGGCGGACCGGACCCGGGGTTCGAAGGGACCCGAATTTGCGGGCGTCACAAAATTATATTTGACGGAGTCATAAGGTTTACACATTTCTTTTGGCAGTCAGTTATCGCTCTATAATTGAACAGCCAATCCGTTCCCAAAATAACATCAAACTCTCCAAGTCTAATCTGGATTAAATCTACCATCATGATATTCCCCTTAATATTCACCCTACAGTTCTTGTATATGCACCTAACAGTAATCACTTCCTTATTCGCAATTTCTATGTTTAAAAGGAAATTCAATTCTTCACTAGGCAATCCTAACCTCTTAGAAAATTCATCAGATATAAACGAGCAAATAGCACCCGAATCAAATAATACATAAGCATCAATATCATTGATTGGGATAATACCTGACACCACATCCTTTGATTGCACAACATCTTACACAGACATGTTGAAGGTTCTGGCTGGGGGTTTGTTTGATGACGTTGGTCCAGTAATGGCCCATGTACCTCCACTGTTACCTCCCTTACTTCCTGTTGTCTCTCTAGCCTTCTTCTTAGGTCACTCACGAGCAAAGTGATCCTTTGATCCGCACGTGAAACAAACGTTCTTCTTGGGTTGATTGCAAATTGGGGCGATGTTGTAACGACCCCAAAATAGGTCCAGTCCATCCAACCTATTCTGAGTCGCCAAATACATGGTACAGAAAATAACTACAACTTTATTACAACAATTGTCGTACAAAATACAACAACACATATGCTGTGAGTTTGGATACAAATATATACCAAATATGACTCATGTTCCAACCGTGGACATCACCTCACAAAGACACCTTACATAAAGGTATAGTCAAAAACTGTTTTAGAAATTAGAATCTTTGGGAAATGCTCAAGGAAACTTTTGTACATGGGAGGCCATGCGTCTAGGTTATGATAGATATCATATGGCCACAGAATTATTCTTGGTTGACCCAATTGACCCCAAAGAAAAACGAGAAGATTACTACCATATTCTTCCCAATGGTGAGTCTTCTCTTGACTTATCATTATCTCCACTGTATCTAACTGAGAATTATACTTCAAACAAACACCAAGATTATATAGGTAGTGCTCGTATATATACTCAGTAAGTGGATGAGCACATCCATGTCTTATGATAACACGAGGTTGTATGTCGTTAGACATCTTGTATGATAGTGGCAAAACACCCTTCCAACGTTGGGTACACCTTACCCTATTGGATTCACCAAATAAAACTACTACATAAACTTTTCTATACTGCTTCGGGAGAACATCCACAGCTAGAGACCACCGTTCTATTTTTCCGTTACCCTCGCTCGACCCAGCTACACTCTTATTACCTGAAAGGAATTGTGAAGCAAAAGGGTGAGCACAACTAGCTCAGTAAAGAATATCATGACTAAAGATAATTAAATTATCAATAGCCTTTATCAATAATAAATCAGAGATTTAGAACATATGGTAAATGATAAAAATTTCAACCATAGTTGCAGCGGAACGAGCAATCCATTAGAAGAGTCAAATAGACTATAAAGTCTATTATCTTCTCCACGTTAAAAGTCCACCAACAATGTTTTATCCCTGTAAAATCAATCAACAATTCTTGTCCACAATCACATGAATAACTCATAATCGTAATTATAGTTCTAAATTCCTTTTCTCATCCAGGACAAAGATAATTTTCATCACCTGAAACATCAAACATCATGGTTATACCAAATTACAGTTCATGTTCATAGTCATACTAATAAATTCATCTCTGCACTACGGCCCAAAGATATTCATCAACAAGTCATCTTTGCACTACATGCCAAAGATATTCAACAACAGGTCATCTTTACACTACAGGCCAAAGATATTCAACAACAGGTCATCTTTGCACTACGGGCCAAAAATATTCATCAATAATTCATCTTTGCACTACGGGCCAAAGATATTTCTCAACAGTTCATATTTGCACTACAGACCAAATATATTCATATCTCAAAGAAATATATAATCATTTCAGAATTTATATAAATAATAGTTATAACCATGTTAATCAATTCATCTTTACACTTAAGCTAAAGATATTCAATTATAAATTCAATGGTCATGATCATACCAGTTAACAATTCATCTTTGCACTACAGGCCAAAGATATTCCTCAGTCACGATTATACTAATAATTTACCCATCTTTACACTCAAGTTAAAGAGAAATTCAACATCAAGGTTATAAAAATGTTATATATGATAATACAAATAATATGATCAAAATATTGATTTAATTTCAAGAGTAATATTCATAAATCAAATATAATTTGGTCAAAAAAAGAAACTAATTTTGTCGTGAATAGTATCCGTGAATAGTAACTCGTGAATAGTAAACCCGACACAAAAAGGTAGAAATTCCACAATAAAATTCATACCAATATCTCAGTATAATGATATTTAAAGAATAACATCATTATGAAGAATATAGCATCCCTTAATATCCCTTACTATCCCTTACCTCAAAAGAGTAGTACTTCTGATCGGTATAAGGTTGAAGGAAACTTGCACTGATGAATAGAAACTCTCAAAGTATCTAAATACTCACAAAATATGCTTCATAATATAGAGAGAGAAAGAGAGAAAGCTTATGTTTCTGGTGTGATTTTCAATTCTAACTTAGCCCTCTATTTATAGGAAAATGTTAGCACGCCGAAGCAGACTTAACCTGCAACCTGATGGCTTTACCTGCTACTATTCCCACCCACCACATTTGAATAAAAATCTCAGCACATTTCTTCACCAACTAAGAGTGGGGCCCACCAATTCTAGAATTTTCTATCAAAATAATAAACTCCGAAAATTCAACAATTTCTAAACCAGTCATCTCGTAAAATTCATAACAAATCATAAGTTCATTTTTAACGGTCCAAAATTTGTGGACATATACTTAACTTATATATGTATAACATATCCAAAAATTACCACGATCCAACGGTCGGATTAAAAATTATAACCCCGCAAAATATCTCAAAAATCATGATTTTTAATACCTCCATTCCGACAAAAATACTGATAAAAATCTCAACATTAACTCCTTCATTTTTAACCACAAAAATATATCCCTCATTTATATCCACATAATATAAATATTTCCTTATCATATGAATCAATAATTAATTATTCACAAATAATATTACAGAATCACATTTATGACAACCAGGCCGTTCCCAAGAAAGAGGGGGCTTTCTAATAAGGATTTCTCCTTACTGGCGCGTAATTAGATGATCAAACCTCTCCTTAGACAGAACTTTCTCGACATTGCCAATAATGTTATCTAATAATATTATTCAAATAATATGAATTATTGATCTGATAATGGAAAATATTGTGCAACAACAATTATTGAAACAACAATAATACAAAATATCAACGCAGCAATTATTGAATCAATAAAATAAAATATTGAACAATAACTACTGTAACAATTATTGAGTAGTGTCTTCTTACGTAAGAATCAATAATTCAAAAATACTATACAATACCGTGTGCTACTATGTGACGACGCGTATTACTGTATTTTAACCACCTGGTATTCCAACAGTGTTAACGGTAACAACTACGCCGTTAATTATAAAAATTTAATTTTTGTCGTTATCTTCATCCGACAGTTATTCTGTTATGGGGCCCACAAATGGATGCGCCATCGTACGAATATTTCCCGACAAAAAGAATATTCCACGTCCAAACGAATATTCTCCGACAACAATGAATATTTTATAACCACTTGTGTATTTTGAAAAAAATTTCATATATCACCCTTAACTTTAACATTTATCAATTTAACCATTTACTGAATAGTAATTATAAGAAAAATTGAATACTTTTATTTTATAAAATTCGGGGTCTTACAATCTCCCCTCCTTATAAAATTTCGTCCCCGAAATTTACGTACCTGGTATTTCAAAGAGCTGAGAATACCTTCCTTTCATTTCAGATTCCATCTTCCCTGTCATCATAATTTCTCCATTGCTCATCTCCTATATTTCAGATATCATTCTAGAATACAGCTTCAAAATAAGGGTTAATTGAACAAATTAACATATCACATAATATCCCGATGTTATGACTGACCAACAAATAAGCTTAGGTAGGACACACTAGCGAAGGATATTACTCGTCTCTCCCTTCCTAGTTGTATTTCCCGATCTCCACCAGAGATCATATCCCTAAGCTCTGATACCAAATGTAACGACCCCAAAATAGGTCCATTCCATCCAACCTATTCTGAGTCGCCAAATACATGGTACAGAAAATAACTACAACTTTATTACAACAATTGTAGTGTAAAATACAACAACACATATGCTGTGAGTTTGGATACAAATATATACCAAATATGACTCATGTTCCAACCGTGGACATCACCTCACAATGACACCTTACATAAAGGTATAGTCAAAAACTGTTTTAGAAATTAGAATCTTTGGAAAATGCTCAAGGAAACCTTTGTACATAGGAGGCCATGCGTCTGGGTCATGATAGATATCATATGGCCACAGAATTATTCTTGGTTGACCCAATTGACCCCAAAGAAAAACGAGAAGATTACTACCATATTCTTCCCAATGGTGAGTCTTCTCTTAACTTATCATTATCTCCACTGTATCTAACTGAGAATTATACTTCAAACAAACACCAAGATTATATAGGTAGTGCTCGTATATATACTCAATAAGTGGATGAGCACATCCCTGTCTTATGATAACACGAGGTTGTATGTCGTTAAACATCTTGTATGATAGTGGCAAAACACCCTTCCAACGTTGGGTACACCTTACCCTATTGGATTCACCAAATAAAACTACTAAATAAACTTTTCTATACTGCTTCGGGAGAACATCCACAGCTAGAGACCACCGTTCTATTTTTTCGTTACCCTCGCTCGACCCAGCTACACTCTTATTACCTGAAAGGAATTGCGAAGCAAAAGGGTGAGCACAACTAGCTCAGTAAAGAATATCATGACTCAAGATAATTAAATTATCAATAGCCTTTATCAATAATAAATCAGAGATTTAGAACATATGGTAAATGATAAAAATTTCAACCATAGTTGCAGCGGAACGAGCAATCCATTAGAAGAGTCAAATAGACTATAAAGTCTATTATCTTCTCCACGTTAAAAGTCCACCAACAATGTTTTATCCCTGTAACATCAATCAACAATTCATGTCCACAATCACACGAATAACTCATAATCGTAATTATAGTTCTAAATTCTTTTTCTCATCCAGGACAAAGATAATTTTCATCACCTGAAACATCAAACATCATGGTTATACCAAATCACAGTTCATGTTCATAGTCATACTAATAAATTCATCTCTGCACTACGGCCCAAAGATATTCATCAACAAGTCATCTTTGCACTATATGCCAAAGATATTCAATAACAGGTCATCATTGTACTACAGGCCAAAGATATTCAACAATAGGTCATCTTTGCACTACGGGCCAAAAATATTCATCAATAATTCATCTTTGCACTTCGGGCCAAAGATAGTCCTCAACAGTTCATATTTGCACTACATGCCAAACATATTCATATCTCAAAGAAATATATAATTATTTCAGAATTTATATAAACAATAGTTATAACCATGTTAATCAATTCATCTTTACACTTAAGCTAAAGATATTCAATTATAAATTCAATGGTCATGATCATACCAGTTAACAATCCATCGTTGCACTACAGGCCAAAGATATTCCTCAGTCACGATCATACCAATAATTTACCCATCTTTACCCTCAAGTTAAAGAGAAATTCAATATCAGGGTTATAAAAATATTATATATGATAATACAAATAATATTATCAAAATATTGATTTAATTTCAAGAGTAATATTCATAAATCAACTATAATTTGGTCAGAAAAAGAAACTAATTTTGTCGTGAATAGTACCCGTGAATAGTAACTCGTGAATAGTAAACCCGACACAAAAAGGTAGAAATTCCATAATAAAATTCATACCAATATCTCAGTATAATGATATTTAAAGAATAACATCATTATGAAGAATATAGCATCCCTTAATATCCCTTACTATCCCTTACCTCAAAAGAGCAGTACTTCTGATCGGTATAAGGCTGAAGAAAACTTGTACTGATGAATAGAAACTCTCAAAGTATCTAAATACTCACAAAATATGCTTCATAATATAGAGAGAGAAAGAGAGAAAGCTTATGTTTCTGGTGTGATTTTCAATTCTAACTTAGTCATCTATTTATAGGAAAATACTAGCATGCCGAAGCAGACTTAACCTGCAACCTGATGGCTTTACCTGCTACTATTCCCACCAACCACATTTGAATAAAAATCTCAGCATATTTCTTCACCAACCAAGAGTGGGGCCCACCAATTCTAGAATTTTCCATCAAAATAATAAACTCCAAAAATTCAACAATTTCTGAACCAGTCATCTCGTAAAATTCATAATAAATCATAAGTTCATTTTTAACGGTTCAAAATTTGTGGACATATACTCAACTTATATATGTATAACATATCCAAAAATTACCACGATCCAACGGTCGGATTAAAAATTATAACCCCCGCAAAAAATCTTAAAAACCATGATTTTTAATACCTCCATTCCGACAAAAATACTGATAAAAATCTCAACATTAACTCCTTCATTTTTAACCACAAAAATATATCCCTCATTTATATCCACATAATATAAATATTTCCTTATCATATGAATCAATAATTAATTATTCATAAATAATATTACAGAATCATATTTATGACAACCAGGCCGTTCCCAGGAAAGAGGGGGCTTTCCAATAAGGATTTCTCCTTACTGGCGCGCAATTAGATGATCAAACCTCTCCTTAGATAGAACTTTCTAGACATTGCCAATAATGTTATCTAATAATATTATTCAAATAATATAAATTATTGATCTGATAATGGAAAATATTGTGCAGCAACAATTATTGAAACAACAATAATACAAAATATCAACGCAGCAATTATTGAATCAATAAAATAAAATATTGAACAATAACTACTGTAACAATTATTTAGTAGTATCTTCTTACGTAAGAATTAATAATTCAAAAATACTATACAATACTGTGTGCTACTATGTGACGACGCGTATTACTGTATTTTAACCACCTGGTATTCCAACAGTGTTAACGGTAACAATTACGCCGTTAATTATAAAAATTTAATTTTTGTCGTTATCTTCATCCGACAGTTATTCTGTTATGGGGCCCACAAATGGCTGCGCCGTCGTACGAATATTTCCCGACAGAAAGAATATTCCACGACCAAACGAATATTCTCCGACAACAATGAATATTTTATAACCACTTGTGTATTTTGAAAAAAAATTCATATATCACCCTTAACTTTAACATTTATCAATTTAACCATTTACTGAATAGTAATTATAAGAAAAATTGAATACTTTTATTTTATAAAATTCGGGGTCTTACAGATGTGACCTTCCTGGCCACAATTAAAGCATACTCGTTTCTCCCATTAAGCATAAACCCTTGTGAAACTTCCCGTATGTAGCACATGCTTCGAACTTCTTATTCTGCTGGTTACCTTGCTGATTTCCAGCACCCACATTTCCACTCCATTTTCTATTTAAATTATTATTTCCATTTCCACTACCACCACCTCCATTCTTAATTTTCACTTCATTCTTCTTCTTTTTCTGTTCTTGATTAAACTTCGTTACAGCCTCGCCTCCACCTTCAGCGAGAATTTCCTTCTATATTCTCGCTGTAAATGTCTTCAGCTGGAATAGGGAGATCCTAATGTACAACCAGGGTTTCACTCTCTGTTCAAACCTCTTAGCCTTGCGCTCGTCTGTGCTGACTTGATATGGCGCAAACCTCGCTAACTCGTTGAATTTTGTGGCATACTGAGATACCGTCATTGTTCCCTGCTTCAATTCTAAAAACTCCACTTCTAGCTAACTCTTCGAACTCTCTTGGAAATAGGTCTCGAAGAATATCTCCTTAAACCTATCCCAAGTCATAACCCCTTATCCTTCTCGAGTTTTATTGGCCTACCACCAATACCTAGCCTCTGCTTTCAATATAAATGTTGCAAAAGCAGTCTTCTGATTCTCCCCTACTCTCGCAACATCGAACACTTTCTCTATCTCCATGATCCAGGTCTGTGCCTCCATTGGATTCATGGACCCACAGAATTCTAGTGGTCTAACCGCCTTGAAATCCTTAAAAGTTGTAGCTTAATTCTGCGGTTGATTCTGCAATGCACCTGTCAGTAACGTCACCAGCTGCAAAACTGGGTTAACCTCAACATTGTCGTTATTAGTAGTTCCCTCAGTGGTTCTTTGTCGTGGTTGACGTCGTGGAGGCATTTTCTGTTAAAATACACTCATTAGATTGTTTCTCAATTCCTTAAAGTATTTTCTACTTAGCTTGAATCTTATAAAAGAAATCATCACATAACACATACCACTTTGAATAAAATAAAATAATAACTTTTATTCATTCATAATCTTTTTGAAAAACATAAGAACAATAACATTACTGCTACCTACATTACTTTCCTGAACTACTAAAGTTTCAGGACAACATCAGCATCATATCTCATAGGTTACATAACACTTGGGATCTACATATTATTTATCATATTATTACACACATATCAGGTACATTCACTACGACTTCCTACTAAGATATTGTGTAGCCTTTTGACGCTCTTCCTCCATAATCCAGAACATTGTTCTGCGATCTAATATGAACGATGGCAGCATCTCGAACTGAATCGGATAACCCATGACCCGATCTTGAGCTCGATTAATCACAGTATTGAATACGTTATTCATCTCCTCCATCTTCATCCTCTTTGTTTGCGCGTCTCTCACTGATAACCCGGCTCGTTGAAAAGCTTCCTCGTACGCATCTTCGACTCTTGCCCTCTTCGTAGATTCTTCTTGTAGCTTGTTCTTCAGTTCTGCGATCTCCTCGATCAGTTGTTCATTCTCTCCTTTAGTGTGTACCAGCTTCTCTTTGACATTAGTCAGTCGTTTATCTCGATCATGGATCTCATCATCCTTCTGTGCCATCGAAGTCCGTTGTTTAGCTACTATCTCTTGCAATTCATCGACGGTATCCTAAAGTTCCACATTGCGTTCGTAAACTTCATAGTACATACGAGTAGCTATCGAGTTCAGTGGAATCTCTTTCTCCTCGTCCTCGTCATCATCATTTGACTGTGACAGCTCAACGGGATCCTCCTCATCCTTTTCTACATCATCATCCTCATCTTCAACTACTGTGACCAACGGGGCTGACTCCCGTGGTAGTAGTTGTTCCCAAACCACCTGAATGTCACGAGACTCCTCCTTTATAAGAATCTGAGGTCCTTCCTCCCTAGCCTGACTGGATTCTCCGACATTAGTCATCCTGACAATAAAAATTTTTAAGTTTTAATTATTAATCATTACTACTCGACACTCACGAGCACATATGTTGTAATCACATAAGCACATAAGTGTTTTATTACTTCTTCCTTAAAACACGATAAGAGTTTATCACCACTATCTTTTTAAGGTTACTTCCTATGGCTTTTCCCCACCTAAGGTTCATTACCTAAAGCTTTGATACCAACTTGTGACACCCCCAAATCAGGGTACTTCATTCCCACAGGATTTGGTGTTCACTTGATATAAACATTCATATCTAACTACCCAATCATAATAAAATTGAATAATAAACCATTCCATTAAAGGATTATATTAATAAAAGTCTCCCAGGTTATCAAACCTTTAAATACAATCATTCAAATGCTGAAAATTTAAATAAATTCATTACAATCATTAAAACAAAGTCTGACGATAAAATATCATGTTACAAATCTTCAATACTTGTTCATCTTTCCTTTTTCTTTACTTGTGCTAGGTACATCGACCTTCTCATCCTTAGCTGAAATAGTTATATAAGCAAGAGTGAGTAAACAAAGCTCACTTGAAATAATAGTGAATAAAATCTTCACAACAATTGCCAAATAATAGACTCAATAGAACTGAATAATATGTTCTATCAACATTCTGAAATATATAACTGAGGGTCATATGACCACGAACTATGTCCACATTTATAAGTAATCTTTCAACTTAAACTTTAACAATCATAATGTAACAACCCGATATTTTCTATATAATTAAATCAGAAATTTTGCTTATAATTTTTTTTTATTTTAAAGATGAGGATTTGTACAAGATAAAGCGTATGTAATTATGTAATAAATAAAATTATATTTATTACATGAATGTTTACAAATAATTTTATTTTAGAATTATTGATTATTATAAAGTATATTCTTATAATAATTAATTTTACTCTAAAAATATTTTTAATAATTATTTTCCATGAAAATATGTTTATATATTATTTAAATAATATATGAACTGATTATAGCGTTATTATAAAAATTATTTTATTATATGAATTTATTTCAGATTAATTAAGCTAATTATTTAACTTAATTAGTAATGTTATATATGATAGATAAATCAGATGTAGAATCCAAACCTTAATTTTGGATTTTGATCAAGGAATGAGAATAATAATATAATATTATTTTATCTCAGTACTATAAATATGTACTGTATGTGTGTAATATTAATTTGTGAAACAGTTTTGATAGAATGGTAGAATACCCTAGTATTAATCTGATAAACCCTATTTTGATAGTCAAATAAGACTGTAAGATTTTCAAGTAATTACGTTAGGTTATGAATGCCATGCATTATTGATTTTATCCCTAATTATGCAAAACTTTAATTAATTAGGAATCCTAATTAATTGAGAACCCTAATTACAAAATTAAGAAACCTAATTTCTAAATTTAGAAAACCTAATTTAAAACTCAATTTGAGTTCAGGACTGTTATGTAATAGTGTTAAATGAGTTATGTTATGTATTATAGAATTTAATATTAATTAGAGAAACCCTAATTAATATTTAGAAATTTTAATTTTTAAAAATCGTAATTTCTAAATTAGTAAACCTAATTTCTAATTTAGTAACCCTAATTTGCTAAAATGAAACCCTAATGGCTAATTATAATCCTTAATGCTAATTAGTGGATTTTAAACCCTAAATGTTTAAGTAATTGAATTAGAAAACTAATTATATTTAGTAAATTCAAATTTATATTTTTGGAAACTAAATTGTTATTTTATTTTAAAGCCAAATTAGAAATCCTAAAATATCTTTGTGCCAACCCTTAGGGTTAAACCCTAAGGGTCAAACCCTAAGGGTTTGACAAGTTACTAGCTTGCCCTTAAATTCTCAAGCCAAAAGACCAAATTGCCCTCTTGTATAATTGAAGCTAACTTGCATTATTGGTCAACACTTTAGTTGGTGAACCACTTTTGACTTTCCCAAAGACCAAATTCTCAGCACACAATATATATATATATATATATATATATATATATATATATATATATATCAGATTCATGCATTACAACACAATATATATAGATTCAAGAGATAGAAATGTCATTTTTTAAGCCATTTGATCACCACACTCATCCTAGAACTTCTCTCTCTCTCTCTCTCTCTAACCCACGTAATTGACAAGTATTTCAGTCCCATATTTAAGCCCCACCAACACACATAGCAATTCAGAAGCTTTGAATCAAGAAATTGTTCATTAAGGTATAAACCTAACCCTAGAAGTCTGATCATTGATCCTCTGTTAAAGGCTATGTTTGAGTGTTAATATATGTTGTTTATAGTGTATATTAATGATCTGGGTTGATAGATGTTAAATCCATAACATCTATAAGCTCAGATTTGAAGATTTCAAGAATATGGAAATTGTTGTTTTTGTGTTTGACAGTCAAATGTCAGACCTCTTTAATCTTTGTCTGTATTTTTGTTGTTTGAAGGTTGGTACTTGTAGTATGTAATGTGGTCTTTCATGTGAAACTTAAATCAAGTCCAGATCTGTTATAAAGTAAAAGTTATAAGTGGTCAAACAGGGTTGACCGGCATTGACCGGCTATTTCTGGGCAACCCAGAATTGTCCAGAACTCTTGACAGTGATTTTGCATACGCTTGATCTTGCTATTGTTAAGTGTTTTGATCGTGTCGTTGTTATGTGATTGTAGACGGACATGACGACTACATGATAAAGCTTTTATATTACCGAAATACGTAGCAGATTCGATTTGAGTGTTAGTCAAACATGGGTTGACGAAACTACTCACGAATATTTCTGGAAAACCCAGAAATGTTCAAGAACAGTTCCTGGTCACTACTTTGACCGGCCCATATATCTTGCTTGTGTTGATGTTATGATGATCAAATATTATTTTATCGTACTTTGACATCTGGACTACAAGTAGGAACCACTGCATCTCACAAACTAGACACATACTGAAAATTAGAAAGCGTCAAAGTAGGACCCTTGAGTTTCTGGGCAACCCAGAACCTCAAGGACATGTCTGACATGATTTATGGAGGCTCAGATCTCTTTCGTTTTATGTTGTTTATTCATTTTTGTTGTTGAATCTTGTAGTATTACATTTCTTCTATACATTGTGATCAAGAAATAGGCTAGAAACATCATGATCTGATCATTACACTTGGTCAAAGTAGTACACTCATTGATTGCACATGAGCTTCTAGGTTTCATGAAGAACACGAAGAACACCTATAGCGACGGTTCTGTCGCTATAGGCAGTCTTTAGCGACAGTTTATTATTAAAATTAATTATTTTTATTAAATAAATAAAAAAATTAGTTTTTAATTATTAAAAATACAAAATAAATTATTAAAAATTATTTTAAAGTCCGAAAAATAGTTTTTAATTATTTTGAATATATTTCATATATATTTAATATTTTTGAAATATTAAAGGTATTTAATTTATTTAATTATAATATTAAATAAATTATTTAAAAATAATTTTAATACATAAAAAATCATTTAAAATTATAATATGATATAAGAAAATATTTTAAGTTATTTTTAATGACATTTAATAATTTGTGATGAATTTCATTAATATATTAATATTAATGGTAATTATAGTTATTTAATAAATGTATTAAATAAATTATAGAAAATAGAACTAATGATTTAAAAAATTATAGAAAAATGATTTAAAGGTTATAAAAATATTTTAAGTTATAAAATATAACTTTTGATATTTTGTCATGAAAAATATTAATATTTTAATATTAATGATATTAGATTTATTTAATAATTATATTAAATAAATTAGTTTAAAAATGATTTTAATATTAGAAAAATTATTTTAAATGAAAATAAATAGTGTAATAATATTTTAAGTTATAAAATATATCTTTCAGTATTTAAAGACAAGTTTTATTAATTATTTACTATTAATGATATTAGAATTATTTAATAATTATATTAAATAAATTAGTTTAAAAATAATTTTAATATTATAAAAATCGTGTAAAATGAAAATAAAGTATTTAAAGATATTTTAAGTTATAAAATATAACTTGTAATATTTAGAGGATAATTTCATTAATAAATTAACATTAATGATATTAATTTAATATTAATGATATTAAATTTATTTAATAATTATATTAAATAAATAGTTTTAAAATAGTTTTATTTATTTAAAAATTATTTAAAAAGGATATAAATGAATTAAAAATATTTTAAGTTATACTAAATGACTTTTAATATTTTAGTGAATAGTACATTAATAATAATATATTAATAATAATTATTTAAAAGTGATTTTAATTATTTTAAAAATCATTTAAGGGTAATATTAGTACTTTAAAAATATTTTGAGTTATTATAAATAACTTTAATATTTTGGCAATGGTTTCATTAATAGTTTAATATTAATTAAATATTAATGATAATAGAATTATTTAAAATTTATATCATTTAATGATGATTTCGATGTTTGAAAATTCGTTATAAATTGTAATAAATGTTTAAAAATTATTATAAGTCATTTAAAAATAATATGACTGATACTTACAGATGTGGAATTATATGATAGAGTCTTAGACTCGATAATTACCTGATAAAGTCGTCAGTACACCGGCATATTTTAGAAATTGATCTAGACTTAGATATTTTGACTGTATTTGTAAGACCCCGAATTTTATGAAATAAAAATATTCAATTTTTCTTATAATTATTATTTAGTAAATGGTTAAATTGATAAATGTTAAAGTTAAGGGTGATATATGAATTTTTTTCGAAATACACAAGTGGTTATAAAATATTCATTGTTGTCGGGGAATATTCGCTTGGTCGTGGAATATTCTTACTGTCGGAGAATATTCGTACGACGGCGCAGTCTTTTGTGGGCCCCATAACGGAAAGCGATTGGATGAAGAAAACGACAAGAGTAAGTTGTTTATAATTAACTGCGTAGTTGTTACCGTTAACACTGTTGGAATACCCGGTGGTTAAAATAAAGTAATACGCGTTGTTGCACAGTAGCACACGGTATTGCACTAATTATTGATTTTTACGTAAGAAGGCATTACTCAATAATTGTTACAGTAATTACTGTTCAGTATTTTATTTTATTGATTCAATAATTGCTGCGTTGATATTTTATATTACTGTTGTTTTAATAATTGTCACTACATAGTATTTTCTATTATCGGAGCAATAATTCATATTATCTGAATAATATTATTAGATAATATTATTGGCAATGTCTAGAAAGTTCTGTCTAAGGAGAGGTTTGGTCATCTAATTGCGCGCCAGTAAGGAAGAGATCCTTATTGGAAAGCCCCCTCTTTCCTGAGAACAGCCTGATTGCCAGTACTGTGATTCTGTAATATTATTTGTGTATAATTAATTATTGATTTATATAATGAGGAAAATATTGATTTTATGTGGATATAGATGGAGAAAATTTTAATGTGACAATTGTTGAAAATTAATATTTTATCTTTTTCTGATAAAATAATTCATTTAAATATATTATTTTAATAATATATTGCTGATGATATTTTTACAATGAATGTGAGATATATGAGTATATGAGGAGGAAGAGTATTTTTGTGGTATTAAATGATTAACACATGTTTTGTGTGTTGGTGGACACAATTTTTGACCGAAAATTTATTATTGACTGTAAAATCGCTTGTTTGTGGATTTCGGTCAATTTCTGTTTGGAATTTGGAAAAACTTTCTTCTGCAAAGTTGTAGAGAATTGAATTTCCTATAAAAATTCGCGTGATTCGAATTTTCTGATGAAAGGGCTATTTATTATGAATTATTGAAGTTCCGAAATTCCGAAATAATTGATTTTTGGAAGTTTTAATTATTTTTGTTTAGAAAAACGTTTTTTTTTGTATTTTGTGGACATCATTAACATGTGTTATGGCTGAATTCAGATGGTCAAGGTGGGCTAAGGAAAATTTGTTAAATATATTATTATTATATTTAATTTTTTGCTTTGGTGTTCTAAGCAATTTCCTATAAATAGGTGCTTAGGTTAGAATTGAAAATCACACCAGAAACTGAAGTTTTCTCTCTATTTCTCTCTCTATATATCGAGTGTATTCTTGTGAGTATTTTGATATCTTGAGTGTTGCTATACGGTGCAAGTTCGTTCAGCGTTATTCCAGTCAGGAGTACTGCTCTTTTAAGGTAAGGGATTGTAAGGGATAGTAAGGGATGGTAAGGGATACTGTCGTAAGGGATAGTAAGGGATTATAAGGGATATTGTCGTAAGGGATGTTATTTCTTCTTAAATGATATTATTTTCTTCAATATCATTATGCCGAAGTATTGATCTGAATTTTTATCAATTTTGGAACTTTTCATGTCGGGGTTATTATTCATGAGTTAGTATTCACGAGTTACTATTCATGAGTTAGTATTTACGAGTTACTATTCATGAGTTACTATTCATGAGTTACTATTCACGAGTTATTATTCATGAGTTAGTATTCACGAGTTACTATCCATGAGTTAGTATTCACGAGTTACTATTCATGAGTTACTATTCACGAGTTACTATTCACGAGTTACTATTCATGAGTTACTATTCACGAGTTACTATTCATGGGTTACTATTCACGAGTTACTATTCATGACCAAATTGGTTTCTTTTTCTAACCAAATTATAGTTGATTTATGAATATTACTCTTGAGATTAAAACTATATGTTGATCATATTATTTTTATTATCATATATAACATTGTTATAACCCTGATGTTGAATTTCTCTTTCACTTGAGTGTAAAGATGGGTAAATTATTGGTATGATCGTGACTGAGGAATATCTTTAGCATGTAGTGCAAAGATGAATTGTTAACTGGTATGATCATGACCATTGAATTTATAATTGAATATATTTAGCTTAAGTGTAAAGATGAAATGATTAACATGGTTATAATTATTGTTTATATAAATTCTGAAATAATTATATATTTTTTTGAGATAATAATATATTTGGCCTGTAGTGCAAATATGAACTATTGAGGAATATCTTTGGCCTGTAGTGCAAAGATGAGTTGTTGATGAATATCTTTGGCCCGTAGTGCAAAGATGACTTGTTGTTGAATATCTTTGGCATGTAGTGTAAAGATGAACTGTTGATGAATATCTTTGGCCCGTGATGCAAAGATGAATTTATTAGTATGATTATGAACAGGAACTGTGATTTGGTATAATCATGATCTTTGATGTTTCAGGTAAAGACAGGTGATGAAAATTATCTTCGTCCTGAATGCGAAGAGAAATTTAGAACTACAATTATGATTATGAGTTATTTATATGATTGTGGAAAGGAACTGTTGATTGATGTTATAGGGATAAAACATTGTTGGTGGACTTTTAACATGGAGAAGATAATAGACTTTATGGTCTATGTGACTCTTCTAATGGATTGCTCGTTCCGCTGCAACTATGGTTGAAAAGTTTTATCATCTACCATATGTTCTAAATCTCTGATTTATTACTGATGAATACTATTGATAATTTATTTATCTTTAGTCATAATATTCTTTACTGAGCTACTTGTGCTCACCCTTTTGCTTCACAATTCCTTTCAGGTAATAAGAGTGTAGCTGGGTCGAGCGAGGGTAACAGGAAAATAGAATGGTGGTCTCTAGCTGTGGAGGTTCTCCCGAAGCAGTATAGAAAAGTTCATTTAGTAGTTATATTTGGTAAATCATCTAGGGTGAAGCGAACCCAACGTTGGAAGGGTGTTTTGCCACTATCATACAAGATGTCTAACGACACACAACCTCGAGTCATCATAAGACATGGTTGTGCACATCCACTTGCTGAGTATATCTACGAGCACTACCTATATAATCTTGGTGTTTCTTTGAAGTATAATTCTCAATTAGAGACAGTTGAGATAACGATAAGTCGAGAGAAGACTCACCATTGGGAAGAATATGATAGTAATTTTCTTGTTTTTCTTTGGGGTTTATTGGGTCAACCAAGGATAATTCTGTGTCCATATGATATCTATCATAACCTAGAAGCATGGCCTCCCATGAACGAGGGTTTCCTTGAGCACTTCCCAAAGATTCTAATTTCTAAAACAGTTTTTGACTATACCTTTATGTAAGGTGTCATTGTGACGTGCTATCCAAGGTTGGTGTCCAGAGTCACAGTTGGTATATTTTAGTATCAAAACTCACAACATATGTGTTGTTGTATTTTGCACGACAATTGTTGTAATAAAGTTGTAGTTATTTTTTGTACCATATATTTGGCGACTCAAAATGGGTTGGATGGAATGGACCTATTTTGGGGGCGTTACAGTATTAATGTTTGTTTGTGATTCAATGACTGTTGATTTTGTGTGACAATGTGATTAGGTTATGTGATGACTGTAATAAGCAGTACTATGTGTTACGATATGTTATTCTAATCAGTAAAATGATCTTATTAATGATAGGTTTCGGTATAAAAGATAAAACTAAGTTGCGTATTGTAAGCAGCAGACCAGGCAAGTATCATACATTTGCATTTCCTTTATGCAATGGACATGAGTAAGAAAGTTTCATATTTATATTATTATTGTACTAGATTATTAACCCTATTGTCGCATATATTATATCCGATCATTGTTTATCAACATGATATTATATTATATAACTCATATATATTCTGTTCGTTAATTTCGAAATATGGTTATACAAGTGTCCTCACTTGAATAATCATTTTATTTAAACACATGTTGATATATATATATACCTCTAAGCTATTTGACCAGCTAGACACAGATTTAGAAATATCGTTGAATATGATAAAACCTTTTTGTATCTAATCAAGTTGTTTTGGTTCGGATTCCAGACTAAGTATGAACATCCTGATCAAGGGAAAACTTTAATGCGTCCAAGGCAGACAGAGTAAACGATAATATCATTCTTGTATACAGTATTGATCAATACAGGGTCCATGGGACGTACACCCTCGTGCCCGTAAGTTATGTCGGTTTGCAGATGAAGTTCTGCTAAACTTATTCAAAAATTGACAACAATGTTCATAATATGTCAACTAAACCCCATATATAGTCATTACGTAGTTTCAAAAATTTGAGATAGAATTGTTATGTTATTATTATCGGTTCAGTTTACTTCACAACTATTGATTTGTTGTAGAAGTGATGTACAAAGAAAACATTTAATTCTTTCAGCTAATTATATTTATAATTGTTATTACTTGTTGGGCACCCAAATGCTCATCCTTGCTTAATTTAAATATTTTCAGCTAAATGTGAACAGCTAGAAGGTTCGGCCAAGAACAAGGGGAAAAGGAAAACAAACTGAATATATTTAATGGTATCTTTTGTAATAGTTAAACTGTATTAAGACAATGATATGTATTATTAATCATGTAAGGAATTATAGTAAATGTTACGTACTTGGGATTAGACTCTGATAAATGTAAATTAAGTGTGATTTTTATATTATTGTTATTACTATTAGTATTATTTCGCTCATAGAAATGGTAGCGTGAAACACCGAGTTTGGGTTTCAAGTACCTAAATTTGGGGGCTTCACACATAAGACTATAAGGACTCATCGTACTTAGGGGGATCAACCCTTCTTACAATGTATTGTGCACAAACATTTCAACGCTAAGCATAAACCCTTAATAATAGGGTTGTTCATCTCAGTATTTAGAGTACAAGTCAACACCAAAGTAAGTTTGATTTGGATACATTTCAAGGTAATTTAGGTTTAACGAATATCAACTAAGGATTAGTTGAATAAAAAGTTTATAACGTTATGCTATGGAATAAATCATAACTGAATTAATATTTTATACTAAGGTCATGCTTTAGGAATAATCTAAGATCATAAACATTGAATAATTACAATATACCTTGCTTGAACAATATTAAGCCAAGGTTATTTAGAATTGAGTACTAAGCATGCATAACAAATAGTAAATTGAACGATAAAACTTTGTTCAACATTAGTATATCAGAATATATAAATTTACATGCTAAATAACAAGTTAAAGACAAGAATAACTTGTTCAATATCAGAATAAGATTTAGAAAACTTACATCATCATAAACAAACTAGATACAAGAACTTGCTTAATCGTAAGAATAAACTTGCACAATGTAATAATAATAGAACTAGCTAAATGAAAATGTAGTGTTAGAAAACTTGCCTTGAGTGTAAGCTAAATCGTAACAACTCGAATCACAATACCCTATATATATATGTCAGCATGATATAATTAGTCATTACCAACATTATATATATAAATAAGTATATACATCATGTAAGGTTTGATTTTTAATAACGTAATCAAATTATATTAGTAATAAAACTAGTAGTATATTAATAATATGTTCATTCAATATATAGTAATACCAAAATCACATCCTGGCGGTTATACTATTTCATTTAACAACTTTTTCAGACTTTGTGCAATTAAAACACATTCTCTGACCATTCTACTAACACACACTGCGGCGCCACAGTTTACACTGTGGGTCAGTGCTGCGGCGTAGTGTTGGTGCTGCGACGTGAAACACAGGCCAACGATTGGCTCTACGGCGTGGCGCTGGCGCTGCGGCGTGAGAACTGTACTGCTGGGCCATGCTGCGATGTCGAACTACAGTCCTCGGCGACCAACCTCGGCAACAATATATACAAAGCCAAATTTGGCCTACAAGCTACTTTCTAACAACCAAATTAACATGTAATACATACATAGACTTCACATAAACATAATTTGAAGACTCTAAACATGATTTTACCCATATAACAACATAAACATCGAATTTAAAACATCTAATTTCATTGTATTTGATAAAACTTCACTTTTTGACATTTTCAGTGAAAATCATCACTATGATTTTGTTTTTCAACCAAAACAGTTAATTCAAAGTACCTTGTTTATGTTAAATCATTCTCTTTCAAAACCAACAATCAATTAATACATTATACAAAGAATTAAATCTCAATTTTACTTTAAACTAAGCCATATTCATATCTATATTCATATCAATTCACTGTAATATAGTTTTCTTCACAAATAATTACATAACTTGAATTAATTCATCTATAAACTGATGAAAAAAACTTTATAACAACCAATTTATCATATAAAACTATATATATAACTAATAATTTAACCTCTACAAAGATTTTAAAGAGAATTTTGGAAGAGAATAAAACTATAACTTTAAAAATTTAACAGAGTAAGATGATACCTTTGTTGTCTAGAAGATGATAGCTTTCCTTTGATTAACAAGCTTCCTTCCCACAATTTCTCTCTCAAAATCCTCTCTAGAATTCTCCCAATTCTCTCTCAATTTTTCTTCTTCTTTGTTCTTCCTCCCTATTCTAACTCTAACTTACGTACTAAAAAAATATAACGTCTATGATATAATATGTATTAATTATATAATTTAAATATATGTATAACTGATATCAGTTAGCTTATTTTTGAAATTAAAAGCCATAAGGCTTGTTTGGCTAACTACCTAAAAATTAACCAATTAAATCTTATGTCTTGTTTGGTAAAATATATTTAAATTAAGACTTAATATGCATTAAGCCTTGTTTGGTAAAACAAAACTAACCTCCTTTAACTTATTTTTTTTTATAACTCCCTTATAGTATAGTTTATGGTCACACTTTATTTAATTAAATTTTAATATTCAATTTAATTAATTCTAATAACAATTTATTAAATTACTTTAACACATAAATCAATACAACATAATTATAATTTTCTTTATAATTATAACTTTATTTAATCAACTAACACATCATTTTAATTACAAATTCAAATTAAAATATCATTATAATAATTCATTTAATCATTATAAACTCTCTAACTTAATTTATAATTTAAATTAGAATATTATCTCATAATAATTAATTCCTTAACTCCTTAATTATTTATTTAACAAATAATTAACCAATCAAATCAAATCAAATATTTATTCAACAATAACCACATCCATTAAATATTTATATAATTCAATAAATATTTAAAATTATAATTTAAAAATTCTAGAGTGAACGATTGCTTAGCTACCTTAACCTAGAAGGATTGCTTAGTCAAGTTCATCTCAATGACCAAGATAGTCAACGATTGTAGAGTAGAGTTTGAAGAAAACTCAATGATTGTGGTGTAACCTCAACGATCGTCGAAGCATACTCGACGATCGCAGTCTTACCAGAAGATACATTAGCTCATGAGGAGCTTGGAAGAACTAGACAGTTGCTCAATCATTTAGAGTATGAGGAGACAAGGTCTGATGCTGGTCGGAAAGATGTCCTAAAGATTCATCTCAAAAGTAGAGTCTCCAACCCTTCATAAAGTACATCAATGGTTAAGTCATGTAGTTTCAAAATGAGGAGTAATGTCAAAACCATCCACTGCAGCCTCTCTCAAAATATGATCGTTGAGTCAACAAAGGAAAATGTAGAGTCCACAGCTGCCTTACCATGCTACTCTACAAACCAAAATGGTCAACGATCAATCCACGTCATTGACGACTTTTTGTTTTAAGAAGGAACATTAAACTGAAGAGGTAATGGGGGAGTTACAGCTCATTACTAAGCATCGTGCAACCAATGGTTGGTTGACACATCACTGCTTATGCAGAGTTAGAAGGAACTGCCATAAAGACAAATTTAAAATCTGCAAACAGTTATCAAAAACTATCGAACCTCTCTCCCTCCCATTTTTAAACCCTAGAATTCTCTTCAAAGCCTAAATCCATTAACCCTTCAGAGCCTTGCCCAAATCACAATCAGCTATCTCTCATAAATCTCTCAGAATCAAATACCCATATTCCTTGAACTATTCAAATGGCAGATTGGCGAGTAATCACTGGCATTCAGCTCGGAACCAAGTCATTTGAGAAATCCGACAAGAAGTTTAGAGACATTCTTGAACTTGTGAAGAAGGCTAGATTCTCAGAATGCCTTGAGAAAAACACTCGAGTATATGCTGACCTTGTTAAGGAGTTTTACTCAAATGCTTCCACAAACTCCGGAACCCTTTCTACCAAGGTCAAAGGTCAGTCTCTAAAGCTGAAATCTTCTGACTTCAATCAATGTTTAGGCTTTCCTGATCAAGGACTGAAAAGCCTTGATGAGATCGATACGAAACAAGCAAAGGAGATCATGGGGTACCAAAGAAACCCTAGTCTGAAGGACATGAAGAAGAAAGAGTTTCCAGAGGAGTTTGATTTCCTTGCTGAGATAGTGGGCAAATATATACTATGCAAGGATACTGCACATGACACTGTGCTTGATTAGCAGTTGAAGATTATGTCTGCAATAGTTCTGAAGAAGTGAATAAACTTTGGAGCTATCTTGTTCGATCAGATCTCCAAATAGGTGGAAAGGGCTGAGATAAAGAAGTCTATAGATAGACCCCTGACTAAGGTCTTTCATGAAAGACTGCTGAGCATTGTGATGAAGAAGAATCTGGGAAGTAAAATTAAGGATGATGAGGGAGAGCCCTTGAATGTTCACAAAGTGATGTCTTCTCAGTTGTTCATAAACTGGAAGAGGAACCCAAAGGAGAACAGGAGACTAACAACTACTAGGAGCAACATCAAAGTATGTGTAAAGAATAGAAAGGCGAAGGAGGTGGACAGTTCTGAATCTGGTGACTCTACACCAGTAGCAGCCACACCAGTAAGGAAGAGATCCAGGGGTGTGAAGAAAACTGAGGCCCTATCAAGAAGTTTCTCCACTGGAGACAAAGATAAAGGTGAAGGTGAAAAGGTCTTAACTGTACCAGAGACCACAAAGAGAAGAAGCAACAGACTGCTTCAAGGGCCATCAAGCAAGAAAGCTAAGGTGGAAAACAAGCCAGCCTGAGTTCCCCAAGAAAGTCCATATGACAAAGAGCACGTAGAGTTAGAAGAATTGAAGGGAACTGACAGACTCAAGTCTGAGTCCTCAAAGAGCAAATCCAGCAATGAAAGTGAAGTTGGATCAATGAAAGAAATTGCAAAATCTGATGATAAAGAAGAGTATGCAAGCCCTATGGCTAACTATCAGAGCATTCACTCTGATGATGAAGAAAAGCTACAAGATGACCCAACTGCATCTTCAAATGCAAATGCTCCAGCTAGCCCATAAAATGGGTCAAACGATGTTGAGTCCAAAGAAGAAGGACCTGCGCCTGCCAACGCTGAACATCAAGGAAGTCTATCTGATGATTCAGAGGCTTCAGAATCTGAAGAAGAAGAAAAGTTTGTCTCTTCTATAGCTGAACCTCTAAGGAGAAGAAATAGCTATAGACTACTTGCTAAGTTTGTCTCAAAGAAGCAAGATGAATCCTGCAGTGCAATTATTGAAGTAAGTGATGATGAATCTGAATCAAAGGAGAAAAGTGCTGAAGATGGGACTAGTGATGAAGAAGCTGAACCCAAGGAAGATGATGCTGAAGAAGATTCTGGTAATGAAAATCAACAAGAAGGATTCACTGATGAATCTGATGAAAGAAGTCAGAATGTTTCAAGCTCAGAAAAAGAATAAATGAAGAAGGATTCTAGTTCTGTAAATCAGGAATCAAAGGAACCAAAATTCTACCGTGTTCTTTCTCCAGCAAAAATCACCAGGAGAATAGTGGTGGAAGTCTCTGATGAACCACCAGAAGTACCTCCAGAAAGATGGATAAACTATGGAAATGAACAGCTCAAGGTTATGAGGATGACTGCATTTGAAGTGTTTAAAAACTGGAACAACATAGAGATGGACTGCACTACTATCCTCTACAACCCTGATGATCTGCTGATGATATGGTTTTTCCAATGGATGCCTTAGTTAAAGGCATATACTGAAAGAGATGAATGCTACTTCAGCTGGTGCTACTCTCAGTTTCCAAGCCTGGAGCTGGTGGCTCAGAACTTCCCAAGGGTGAAGAAGTTTGCAACCAAAATGATCAAAGACCAGCCCCAATTCAAAGTCTATCGACATACTGGAAATCACTACATTTCTTATGATCGATGAGTGGACTCTGATGGCAGAAGGATTATGGCCAAGGAGATGATCGTAAAGTCTGTTCACTCTACCACTAATATTGATCATGTACAAAATAAGAAGCCTTCATCTGCCCAAGCACAGCTATATGACATTCCTTCATCCTCCAATAGTGACTGGTACTCAACGATTTTTTAGATTCTCAATGCTTTCAAAAATCTATCCAAAGATGAAAATCGTAGAGTCCACTCTAGTGTTCAACAAAAGGCTGCCCAACCAGATGCCCAAATTCCTATGGAGCTGGAGCTGCTGAAGAATTCTGCTGAGCTGACTGAGAAGATATCTTTAATTAATGTAGAGTCAAAGATGTTAACAGCAGCAGAAAATAACTCAATTCAAGACAGACTCCAAGCCACTATGGCTAATGTATCTCTTAAACTCAAAGAGAAAGATCACATCTATCTGAAGGCCATAAATGATCAGAAGGCAGAAGCTCTACGAGCACAGAAGGTCAATGAAGAGCAGATCCAAGTCCTCTCTGATAAGATTGATAACATGAATCAGTCTTTCTCTCTACAACTTAAGCTAAGTCAACAAGAACTCAAGATTGAGGTTGGCAACTCATCTTACCTGATGGAGCAACTAATGTCCAATATGGAGCAGCTCTCTCAAATGATTAATGACAAAAAGGGGGAGAAAAAGAGGCATAGAAAGAGGAAGATTCAGAGGCATTCAAGGAAGAGCAAGGGGAGCAGAAGAAGTGAAGATAAGAAGGCAAAGAAGAAGACAACAACTACCGAAGCAGAACCATCATCTGAGGGAGAGCCAAAAGATGATGATCATATGGTCGCAGAGTCTGAGGGGGAGTATATTAAGAAAGAAGATCATGAGTCTAAAATGGAGCAGAGCAAAGACAGCAAGTCATCATCCCAGCGGGAGCAGGAGCAAGAAGATCAAACAGATAAATAGCTGATCAACAGACATCCTGAAAACATACATGGAGCCAAAGAGGTACATCTCTAACTAGTTAGGTATGTTCTGAATCCAGGATGTAAAATGTCATAGTTTATTAAATTCCATATTATTATAAATAACATTCATGATTATCTATTTTAGAAATGCAGCTGCTCACTGTATATAAGATTCATTCATAACATGCACATGCACTTATTATTTTTATCATAATCAAATAGGGGGAGATTATCAGGAATAAGTATGAGAATGCTATTCCTATTTATATTTGATTTGATTATGATATATATGAATGAATATGCAAGTATGCTTGCATTAAGAAAAGCTGTAAAGTCCTTTGATAGAGAAAAAAAACATGTGTACAAGGACTTAGAATGAATTGATCAAATATGTTAGGTTGATCCTACATAAGCAAAATAACTTTGTAAAGTCCTTAAAAAGAAATGATGTATAAGGACTATAAATATAGAAAGATCAAGCATGTTAGGTTGATCTTATGATGTAATAGATATGCTTGTCTGATCGTCGAGCACTGCACCAAAAATTGTAGTCTGCTAGGAGAGTCAAGGAAAACTCGAGAGCTATCGAGGTAGAATCGTAGTCTGCAAGATAGTATATCTAAGAGTTTGTAGACTGTCAGGGGAGATGAAGAAGGATCGTAGTGTGTCGAGTAGTACTTCCTCGGAGCCGTAGTCTGTTGAGGAAGCTATGTTCAGAATCGTAGAGACTGCCTGCCTACGAACCGACCGAGCATCTCTCGAAGCCAAGCCAAGAATCGTAGACTACACTATGAGTCGTAGAGTCTACTGATGCCGAAGCCAAGTCAAGGATCGTAGACTACACTCTGAGTCGTAGAGTCTACTAATCATATCTAAGGCAGAGATCGTAGTCGAGCAAGATCAGATGAAGACCACGAACACAAGAACAAAAATCATAGAGCTTCAAGATCTGATCTCGGAGTCATAGTGTCTACACATCCGAAGCTAAATCGTAGAGTGCAGAACTAAGACTTCAACAGAAGTGCTCACAATGCCAAGGCAAAATCGTAGAGCAAATGCGATTCTCAACAAATGAGCACTCCCAAAATATCCAAAGAAATGAAGCCTCTGGTCCAAGCTGCAATGTTACATCCAACCAGAAGGAAATCAGAAAGAACTCAACGAATGGCATGCAAGCTAATAGAAGATCTAAGCACCAACCCAATCAGCATTTAAATTGAGTTGGAAAGCCATTCAAGATGAAGTCTTCCACAAGTTGATTAGAAGAAGACTTCAGTAACTGACTAAGGAAAGTCAGCAAGTGTAGTAGCTGTCAAGTGAATAAAAGACAACGATCTTGGAAGCAACCAGGATTGTAGTGTTTGCCAAACAAAGAAAGAACTGATGGAGTGTACACAGAGATACCGGTAAGCCTCTGAAGAACAAGGCTAAACTGATTAAGCATTAGGTCAGTCCATTGATGATAAGTGAACGGGAGATCACAAGGAGAAAGTGAGCTGGACACACCATAAATCTGAAGTGTCTTGGAATTCAGAAGGGGCCAGAACAAGGAACCAAGCCATCAGTGTCTGAGAACAGTCAAGGCAAACAGAAGCATTGAAGCACTGTACAATAAGAGGAAGAGGTGTTCTACACTGAAGATCAAATGAACACTCTCCAAAGATCGTAGTGTTATCTCTACATGTCAATGAGCAACAGTCAATGAAGACACTACGATTAAGTCAAAGAAAGAATGCATCAGAATCGTAGGGTTTGGTCATCCGAAGATTGAGGCATTGGCAACGATTCAATCTGAAGAGTGATAGTCAGACAAGAGCTTATTGAGAGCATCGATGCAAAAGGACAACCTCTGATCGAGATATCAGAAGGAGGAAATAAAGTCATCGATCTACCCAAGACATCAAAGTAACATTTCTAACGGGGTAGGTGAAACAGTAGACTACAGTGTCAGAAAGTCAGAAAAAGATGGCATGTCACATCTACAGTCTACACCAAATAAGTCGAGATATGCAAAGCATATCAAAGAGCTTTCAACGGCTACTTCTCAACGGGAAGATTGGGAAGGAGTATAAATAAGCCAGAGCTTTAATGATCAAGAGTTACTGATGATTGCTATGTTGTAGAATCGTTGAGTTGGTAGAATGCTATAATGTTGACTCTACGAGTTCCACCTGAGCTTAACAGAACAAGTCTAAGTGACAGTGAGACTACGAAGGTGGAAGTGAAGTAGTTTTGAAGAAGGACTTGAACAGACCTAAGCTTCACTCAACAAAGATGAGAATGACACTTAAATTGGCATCTAAGCTAAGAGCCGAGAAGGACAAAAAGATAACATTCAGAAGAGTGGCAAAGCACAAAGCAGATCTTGAGAGCCACTCTACAAATCACCATGAACCTAAAGCTAAACTAGAGCAAGTGCAAAACCGTGTTTGCCATCAAATCAAGAGGGGTTCAGGAAATGGTGATGGTTCACAGCTGACATCACATGAAGATGAGCTGAACAGAATGAAGATCAACTGCACCAAAGAAGAGATGGTCCAGACTCAAAGCAGAATGTAAAGAGGACCACACCAAGTTACTAAGTACAAAAGATGTTCAAGCCTAAAGACATCTTAGCAGCTCAGCACCAACAACAATAACAAATAACATCAGCAAGAAGCCAAGGCCTGAGGGGTCCTTGTCTGGAGGGAATAAATGAAGTTCTAAGCTTGCTGGGCTTGAAGAGTTCCTAAGGAACTAGAGAAGTTCCAAGGCTGCTGGCCTTGAAGAGTTCTTAGTGAACTGAAGTCCCAAGGCTGCTGGCCTTGAAGGAATCTTAGTGATTCAGGGTGCTACCCTTCCTTAGTGGAATTCCTGCTAGTTGAAAGCAGAAGAGTGGATTAGGAGCTTGAGTCTCTGAACCACTTAAAATCCCTTATGTCTTTTACTTTATGTCATTTACATTATGCACCTAACTGCTATAATTGTTATGTACGTATTAACTGCTTACAACTGAACTAACTCTAAGAACAATGTATGTATAATTATGAATATATCAATGAAGGGGATCTTTTACTTATTCCGTTGTGCCTGAAAAGATTTTTATGTTTGTCATATGCTAATTTACTAGGATCACAAAATAAATGAGAAAAGTATTTGAAATTAAAAAGGATCTATTCAACCCCCCCTTCTAGATCTATTGTGTGCCTAGTGGGAACTAACAGATACTATGATGATCTCAAGTCCAAGAATCACTTGTACTACTATCACTACAGGAATTTGTATTGACAGGCAAGTAAAACTCCATTAGGTATTCCTTAGCGAGCCACGTTCAATGAACTTATTCTCCAATAAGCACCTACATACTTGCTTTAGTGTCTCCACACAAATGATCATGAGATCAATCATCCTCATCCAATGAGCAAGCAACGTATGTACCAATCTATTCGAATTCACTAATCTCCAATTTAGTAATCCAACAATTGGAAACAATTTTAGTTTTAAGTTTTCTAAGAATTTAGATCTCATTAGGATGATCATCATCATTATTCTAAAAGTATTGCTTAAAACTATGAGTTTATTACATATTATAAAACAACATCAAGTAGATAATTAAAAGCCTTTAATAAATTAATACTTTTTATTAATAAATAAATAAGATTGTTACAAAGTATATATTTTATCATCAAACATGATTGGCTTGTGTGCATACTACTTTCAATCTCCCGCTTGCACTAAAGCCAATCGTTATGGTATCTCACACCCATCTTCTCTAAGTGACGATTATCCTACGGTTGGATAAGCTTTAGTTAATGGATATATAATTTTATTCTTGAGAGTCCACTATCTATATAGTGATTTCTCATCTTTCAATGATTCCTATAATCAAATGAAAGTGCCACAACACATGTTTAGATCCAAGATGATACTTAGGAACTATTTCTAGTTTTGTAATGAACTTTTCATCCAAATAATCAACTTGCAGCTTCATTTATAACTATATACTTTGTCTTTATCACTAAACCAACAACTCTTTGTTGCTTGGAACCTTTTCAATTCACCGCACCACTGTTCAAGGTAACCCTTTACCTTAAAGTGGATTTTATGTCGTCTTGGTCTGTCTAAAAAACTTGAGTCTGTTAAGCCCTCTAATTTTAATTTAGACCCACCATAAATTTTAATCATATCCTTTGTACTGGTTAAGTACTTTAAGATGTTTTTCATTGTCTTACAGTGATCTTCCCTAGAATATGACCGATCAACATTAGGTATTGTGACAACCCGAGAATTTAGACTATTTTTAAAATTTTAATTAATTGATTTAAGGTTCAAAATTAGAACCTAGACAGAAAATTAGTGTATGCGTTTGATATTTTTAAGATGGAATTTTGAGGATTTCAAAATTCTGTGAAGGATTTAGGTGAATTATTCAGGATTAAGGTATACGTGGATATGTTCTGTGTAAATGTTATTATACGTGTACAGTATGTTGTTGAGGGTCAAGGGTTGACCAGATAATCGATATCTGTAACAAACCCTAGGTATATATTAAGAACGTCAACATTCAGTTAGAAAACTCTAGCGAATTACAAGAAACCCTAAAATCGGTTCTGAAACCCCTAATTTCGGTTCCGGGAATCTTAATTTATAATTAGGGAAAACCTAATAGTTAGTTAAATAGTTTTAATGTTAATTAGGAAATATTAATCCTAATTTTCAAGTTATTAGTAATTAGAAAACATTAATGTAATTACGAAATCTAATTTCTAATTTAGGAAAATTATTTTTCTATTAGAAACCCTAATTAGTGGTTTATAAACCCTAATGACCAATTACGATCCTAATTGCTAAATTAGTGATTTTAATTGGGAAATGTTAATCCTAATTAGCAAGATTTAATTTGTGATTAAGAAATTTTAATATAATTTGAAAATCCTAATTATAATTTAGAAATATTAATTTTCTATTTTGAAAACCTAATTTGAAAATTTTAGAAATTATTTTTAAAACCTAAGGGTACAAACCCTAAATCCTAAATGTTCCAAACCCTAAACTCTAATGGTTTCATCAAATGACAATTCTAGAAATAAAATGGTATGGAAATGATCATTATACCCTTTTAGCAATTCTTTATTAGTTGGCTTGTAAATCTAGCCATAATATTGGAGTGGTTGAACAAAACCTAGTACTAGCCATAGCTATGTGTCCAAAATCAGTCATTTAGATTGCGAGAAACATTGAATCCCATCATTTATATAGATTAAGAAAGAGAAAATGCATACTTTCATTTTCATTTTTCTCCCACACTTTCTCTCTCTTTATCTTCGAAATTTAGAGTGAGATAGAGAGATAAGATAAATCATTATCAGATATTAGCTTTCCAAGATCATGATCCAAAAGTCAAATTCAAGATTTTAGCCTTAAAGGAGGTATAAACTCTAATCCTAGAAATCCTTTGATCTTATGATAGATGTTGTAATTTGTTGTTATAAGTCTTGTTAGAGAGTGTCATTTGATGATCTAGGTTGCTAAAACTCAGATCCATATCATTTTGATGCTCGAAATTTGAGTTTTTAGAAATATGGAAAATGCTTGAAAAATGGCCTGACAACTATATGTTAGAGGCCATAGATCTTTATCTGTTAGGTGTTAGTGTTGTTTTATGTTATAGATCTATAGTATGCCATGTGGTCTTTGTTCTACAACTTGAATCAGGGTCATAGCATGCTTAGATCGTAAGTTACAAGCGGTCAAAAGGCGTTGACCGACCACAGAAATTTGAATCTGGGTAACCCAGATTTCCCAGCAGTCGTCTGACAATATTTAGTAGGCCATAGATCGTGCTGTGTGTTAGTGGATTAGTCAATTTATTGTTTGTTTGTTGTAGTTTGGTATGTATAATATATATTAAAGTCACCAGATCATAACTGCAATGGAAGAAAATCGCGGTCAAAATAGCTTTGACCATCTGTTTTGGGGTAACTTTCTAGAAAACCCAAAAAGATAAAGAGCAAGTTTTCTTACATGGTTTGACCATGCCAGATCTTACTCATGTGGTGATGTTATTATGTTATGATGATAGATACTTGTGATATGACATGTTTTCTAGAGGCTCGAACTCTTATATTACACAAATCAAGCTTGAACATCAAATATTCAAAGGCCCTTAGGTAGCACCTCAACTGTTCTTCAATTTCTAGGAAACCCAGAAATTGAAGAACAGTGTCTGACAATACTTTGATGCACTATATCTCACGGATTTGGTGTAGGTTGGCCATGATGTTTGTTTAAGGTTGTAGTATTGCATCAATACTATAACATGGACCCAAAAACCGTACCCAGATGCATAACAATCTATGATTTAGGACTGGTCAAACATACCAACTTGATGACTGGCATGCTTTTCTGGGCAGCTCAAGAACACCTATAGCGACGGTTCTGTCGCTATAGGGCCCTTTAGCGATGGTTTTATTATTATTTTTTTGATTTTCTGAAAATTATTTAAAAATAGATAAGAATGGTTTTTAATTATTAAAAATACATAATAAATTCTGAAAAATTATTTTAAAGTTTGAAAAATAGTTTTTAATTATTTTGAGTATATTTCGTAAATATTTAATATTTTTGGAATATAAATGGTATTTAATTATAATATTAAATAAATTATTTAAATATTATTTTAATTCATAAAAAATTATATTATGGTATTAGAAAATATTTTAAGTTATTTCCAATAACTTTTGATATTTTGTGATGAAATTCATTAATAATAAATATTAATGGTAATTAGTTTATTTAATAAGTATATTAAATAAATTATGGAAAAATAGAATTAAAGATTTAAAAATCATATAAAAATAATTTAAGTGTTAGAAAAATATTTTAAGTTATAAAATATAACTTTTGATATTTTTTCATGAAAATATTAATATTTTAATATTAAAAGCATCTATTGGATAATGGATTTAAGGGTTTAAAAATCATATAAATATGATTTGAAGGTATTAAAAATACTTTGTGATATTATAAATATATTATAATATTATGTGATGTATTTCATTAATATTTAATAATAAATAAATGTTAATGATAAAAGAATTATGTGGTATTTAATTCATTTAAATACGTTTTAATGATTGAAAATTCACGATAAATGATAATAATTATGTGAAAATTGTTATGAGACTTAGAAAAATATTTTGACTGATATTAAAATTATCTGAGTTAATTGTTAAGTGTTTAGGCAGAGTTTAATTGAACTTAGACTCGATAAAAGTCCGACTAGACCGTCGGGACGTTAGAACTTTGTCGAACTCAAGTCAGACTGAAATAATTTGACTTGACACCGAGTCTTATGTATGTTATAGAATGATAGGGTTATGTGTTATGTGTTTAGGTTATTCTATGTTTATATATATAATAGTATTATTACTGTGCTGATATTATTCTAATATTGGAGATCTATATTACTAATATTAGGTCTTCGAATAAAGCGTTATTAAATTGCGTAGCGGTAATCAACGGTTCAGGTAAGTTTGTTTTTACTTAACTCTACTAAGAGTTGTTTCATTCAGATATGCTTATGGTTAATCATTGCTGATTGTCGCTGTAGAATTGTACTATGTACATATTGCATGTATAAGTTAGGTATGAAAGGCTGATCACCTTCATTACCAGTTGGCCCAGATATATTTGTTCATGTTTAATACTTGTTCAGTCAAAAATTTGTTCCTGCTAGTTCACAATTATATTATTGAATTATAGTCAGCTTATTATTCAGACTCTTTCAATCATGATATACCGTTATATTATTGAATTAAAACTTGTTGGGCAACTTTCATGCTCACCCTTGCTATATCATGATTTAACATTGCAGATTAAGGCGAAAACGTCGAATACAGGAAAAGGGTTAAAGCCAAGTTCAGCTTGGGATAAAGTATGCAACTAATTTGTAATAGAATAGTTTAATAAATATGTTATATGTATGATAGTTTATGAATTTTGTATAAGTTAAGGTTACTCAATTTTGGGGAAATAATGTGTACGTTTATTGTATAAACAATTAATGTTTATATCTTCCACAAATAGTGATAGAATGATCGAACCGGATCCGCGGTGATTCGGGACCTCAGATTCGGGTTCCTCACAGGTCTCGTACATTTCATTACATACATGATAGTTACTCATGCAATCTCTCTTTTATGAGTCTATGAGGACTATTAAGAGAGATACACTCCATGACTCATCAACATGAGACAACTCTTGGAGTTTGCCATGCTAAACGACTTTAGCATCAAATGAATATACGTTCCTTGGGTTAAGTCAAGCATCCTCTTGAATCTATCTATATAGATTTGTATCCCCAATTAAGATACTCTTCCCAAATCATTCATGGAGGATATGTTTAGACAACTTTATCTTTACTGATTCTAGCATTGGCATGTCATTCCATATCCGTTGTGACATCCCGAATTTTAAGAATTAATAAATGAGAATTTAATAAATAAAATTCTTGTTTTAAGATATTTAAGTACGAGTATGTGTATATATGTTATATATTGTGAAATATGTGAATTGGTGTGAAGAGAATTTAAATGTTAATTTAATATTTATTGAAGTAAATAAATATTTTAATTGAATTATTTATTGAGATTATGTGATTAATATGGAGTAATGTAATTAAGTATATTATATTAATTGAATAATTATTTAATATTTAATTAATATGTAATGATTTTATGTTATAGTTCTAATTTAATTGAGATAATGTAGTGATATAGTAATTGTTACATGAAGTTATAATTAGCGAGTAATTATAATGTGACAATTTTATGTGATTAATTGATGTTAAACTTTTAAATAATTAAATTAATGTTAAGATTTAATTAATTAAATGATAACATTAAGAATATGTGTTAAATGATCTATTAAAAGAGTTAAAAGAGTTTTTAAAACCGTTTTCCCAAATAAGACCTTAACTATTAAAACCTAATTTTTTAAAAGTAATATGGTTTTGCTAAACAAGCCTTACGGCTTTTAAAATTCTATTTTTTGTAACTTATATATTAAATTGATAATTAGTATATGTAATTATATTAGAAGTTACATATTCTATAATTATATATGTTATATGTATATTGTATATACACTAAGTTACATTAGTTTTCTAAACCTATGTCTAAACTAAGAACAAAAAGAAGAAGATATAATATAGAGAAGAAGAGGTGGAAGAAGAAGAAGAAGGGAAACCTTGAGAAAACAAAAGAAAAGCTTTCATCATCTCTATCTTTTCTCCTAATTCAACCTAGAAAGGTATCAAACTAACTTTTATACTAAATTAAGATGTTTTGTAATTCGTCTTCATAAAATTAGATTTTCATGATTATGAATTTATATGTATATATGGTGTTCATATGTTTTCATATGTGATTGTATGGCATGTAAGGATTTTTACAATACAATTGTTGTAAAAACAAGTTTTAAAATCATGTTCTTCTATGTTTTCATAGTTTTAGAGTTCTATGTAAAAATCTTTTGGTAAAACTTCATAATTTTGATATGTGAATAGGATGTGTGTGTGTGTGTGTGAGTGTGTGTGTGTGTGTGTGTGTGTGTGTGTGTGTGTGTATATATATATATATATATATATATATATACACACACACACACGCTTACATGAGATTTTTATAGTTGTTCAAAAGTTTCAATTCACAAAGATATGATGAACATTATGAAATCATGTACATAGTGTTTGATTATGAAGTTATGTTGGAAATTGTTCTTAAATCTTTGATGTGAGTATGAGTTATGTGTAATATGGGTTATATTATGATATATTATGAGTTATATGGTTGTTCTAGCAATTCAATCCATGTAATTTTGATAAACAAGAGGAATTTTGTTCATAATGATTTTCAGTGAATTAATTTCTAAAAAATAGCTTTTAAAACTATCAAATTGATGTTTAATTCATAGTATAATTCTAAAATTGGTGATGGATTGTGTTAATACGATAAGAAACGAAAAGAACGCAAGTTGAATGAATATATTTGGTTAAGAAAATAATTCGTAGTGAATGAATTAGCTAAATATGTTAAAAAAATAAAATTTTAGGATGAACATGAGTTTTGGATCAAGATTTAGGCTAGTTAGTGTTTTTGTAAATTTGTTATAAGTCTAGTATGTTGTAATTCTATGAATCACGAATCCATAGAGTCGAAAACGGACTGATTTGGTGTGTATATCTCAATTTCTGATTGTTGGAAGGAGAAAGGGTCAAAAATTCGTAAGAACAGTAAAATTGGAGAAAAAAATGCATACATACTGCTAAGGGGCACTACAGCGTGGCCCCCAAGGCTATTTGGGGAGCTGCAGTGCTAGAATAGTTGACACGGCTGGACAATTTAAACCTCCTTAGTAAAATGGCCATAACTTTTTCATACGAACTCCGACTGAGGTGATTTAAGATGATCCGGAACGAGAACGAATAGACCTACAACTTTTGTTCTTTAAGTTTTCCATTTGAGGTCGGGAACAGGGGTCAAAATGGTTATTTATGGGACAGATATATATTAGGAGGCAATCAGAGGGCGTTGGGCATGCACATATGCAAGTGTAGTGCTCCTGACGATAAAATATAGCGTCCTAAGTTATAAAAAATGAATGTTAGTAAATATAATGATGATTAACATTAATAAATGATGTATTAGATAAATTATGTAAGCACGCTAAGCATATACAAGAGGGACGATTCGGGTGTGTGACGAATGAACGTCGAAACGCCGTGACAAGTGTTAATGAACATTATAAGATATGGAATGGGTTTAATATAAAACCCATAAGTATTGTAACAACCCGATATTTTCTATGTAAATAAATAAGAAATTTTGTGAATAAATTTTTTTTTATTAAGGATGAGGATTTGTACAAGATTATGTGTATATGTATTTATGTGGTAAGTAAAAATATATTTATTACATAATTATTTACAAATGAATTTATTTTAAAATTATTGATTATTAAAAAGTATATAATTATAATAATTAATTTATGGTAGAAATATTTTAATAATTATTTTCCATGAAAATATATAATCATATATTATTTAAATAATATATGGAGTGATTTTTAGAATAAATATAATAATTATTTTATTATATGAATTTTAGTACAGGTTATTAAGTTAATTATTTTATCTTAATTATTAAGGTTAAATAGGAAGAATAAATCAGATATGGTATCCAAACCCTAATTTTGGATTATTGCCAAGGTATGAGAATAATAATATAATATTAATTATATTTAGGAAAATCCAATAAGAAGAAATGAAAAGGAATATGTTATCTTTGCGGCTATGAAGGACATACCACTCCGTACTGTCCTGACTACAAAAAAGGAGCATATTATGTATGTGGTATAGAAGGTCATCAGGCGAGAGAATGTCCAAGGAAAAGGTGTAATAAATAGGTAGTATAGGTTCTGTTGTGTAAGAGTGTTTAATGTAATGCATATGATAAGTATGTTTGTGTAATGTAATGTTTCCAACTTTTGTATTAAGTCAAGACTGTAAATCCCGACTTTTGTGGTCATAAAGGGATAGCTGAAGTTCAAAGCATTTTGTGCTATGTAAAATATTCGTTAAATGAATATGAATCTATGTTTGAGAAATGATGAAATAAGTTTAGAATATTAAACTTATGTGATAAGGTTTAGAATGTAAGTTAAATTATGATTTTTTCAATCAGATAATGTTGCCAAGACGTCGAACTCGCAATCAAAGGGCAGAGGAATCTGTCAACAACGTTGAGGGACAACAACAACCAGATCCAATGCGGCAATTTGCGAACATGATAGCTCAGGCTATGCAACAGGGAATACTGGTCGCTGAAAACCAGCCGGGCAACCGCTTAGCGAACTTCAAAGACTTTAAGGCTGTAGGACTACCAGAATTCAAAGGTACAACTGACCCTGTAGAAGCTCAAACTTGGGTTAAGGAAATTGAAAAAGCGTTTATGGTAGCTATGGTAGATGAGGGGCAGAAAACTGCTTTTGCCACTTACATGATGAAGGGGGAAGCAAATTTTTGGTGGGAACCGAATCAGGCTAGGGCAGGAGAAGGTGTAGTCACATGGGATAGATTTAAAACTTTGTTTTTCGAAAATTATTTTTCACCAAGTATGCAGGCGAGGATGGAGGTTAAATTTTTAGAGTTGAAGCAGGAGAATATGACGGTGTCTGAATACGCCGCCAAATTTAATGAGTTAGCTAGGTTTGCTCCGCATCAAGTTGATACAGAGGCTAGGAAAGCTAGAAGGTTTGAGCTGGGATTGAAACCCTGGCTCTATAACAAAGTGGCGGTGTTGCAAATTCCTACATTTGCAGCACTCATGGAGAAAGCGATCATAGCTGAGGAGGGAAGTGAGGCCATGAGCCTTTACAATAAGGAGAGGAAGAATAAGGGTAAGATAGAAGGAGCTAGGAAGGTGGAAATTAATAGTGGGAGCAGGAGTGGAGATAGTAAGAGGAAGGTGAGCAGTTTTGCAAGTGTACAAGTGAAACAGGAAGGTGTTAAGAAACAGATAGTGCCATGTAAGACATGTGGGAAGAATCACTCGGGGAAGTGTTTGCAAGGAAAATTTGTTTGCTATAAGTGCGGGCAGGAGGGCCATATTTCTCCCAACTGCCCCAATCCTAGGATGAATAGTGGATGTTTTATATGCGGATCGACAGAGCACAGGGTGAAAGATTGTCCAAAAAGGAGGGTGGAGACAGGAAGTGTGAACATGGGCCCTGGCAGCGGAACGTTAGCAATCACGGGACCGACTTCGTCAAGCAAGCCAACAAAATCTATAGCAAGGGTCTACAACATGACAGTTCAGGATACGGCAGCAGCTGGCACTGGAACTCCAGGTATTATTCGTATGCCTTTTTATTTTCTTATGCATGATCTTCCTATATATAGTAAAATTATTTTATAAAGAAATTTTGAGGAGGAATTTGAGTTCTGTTAGAAACCAATTTTTCTGTGTAATCAGAAAGACAAGCTTCATGTGAATAGTTAAAAAAAAAAGTTCGATCAAAGTTGATCGAGATTTACTTACAATGATTGTGTACGCTATGTGACCGTGTAGGTATAGGTTTTAAAACGGTGATTCCGGGGACGGAATCTTTATAAGGGAGGGTGAATGTAACAACCCGATATTTTCTATGTAAATAAATAAAAAATTTTGTGAATAAATTTTTTTTTATTAAGGATGAGGATTTGTACAAGATTATGTGTATATGTATTTATGTGGTAAGTAAAAATATATTTATTACATAATTATTTACAAATGAATTTATTTTAAAATTATTGATTATTAAAAAGTATATAATTATAATAATTAATTTATGGTAGAAATATTTTAATAATTATTTTCCATGAAAATATATAATCATATATTATTTAAATAATATATGAAGTGATTTTTAGAATAAATATAATAATTATTTTATTATATGAATTTTAGTACAGGTTATTAAGTTAATTATTTTATCTTAATTATTAAGGTTAAATAGGAAGAATAAATCAAATATGGTATCCAAACCCTAATTTTGGATTATTGCCAAGGTATGAGAATAATAATATAATATTAATTATATTTTGATTTTTCAGTACTATGAATATGTACTGCATGTACGTATTGATGATAATTGGTCAATTATGGTGTTTAATTTCAAAACCTAGTATTAATTGGTTAAACCCTAATTTTACTTAGGGAAAACTCTAAATTGAAAATCAATTGTGAGCTTAAGACTGTTTTATAACTATGTTATATGTTTTATGTTGTGTATTAAGTGATTAATTAGGTAAACCCTAATTAAAGTTTTAGAAACCCTAATAAATTTATTAAAAACCCTATTTTAAGTGTTAAACCCTAGTTTGAAACTCAATTATTAGTTCGAGATTATTATATAGCGATGTTATGTGATTTTATGCATAATTAGGTAAACCCTAATTAACATTTTGAAATATTAATTTCTAGAAATACTAATTTCTATAATTAGTAACCCTAATTAGAAACTATAAAACTTAATTACCAATTTGTAAACCCTAATTGTTATTTTAGCAAAGTTAATGATAATTATATGATTTAAACCCTAATGTTCCTGTATAAGGTAATTATAAAATTAATCATAATTAGAAAATTCTAATTTCAAAATTTTAGAAACTACAAGTTATTAAACTTTTATTTTATTTTGAGCAAACCCTAAATTAGAAATCCTAGACTTTTGCTAAAATGGCCCAAACCCTAAACCCTAAGGGTTTGCATGATTACAAGTATGCCATTAAATTATCAAGCCCAAGTTCCAAAAATGCCCTTATGTGTAATTTTTATTTATTTAGCTTACTTGTGTATCTTGCCAAGATTGGAGTTGTTCACCAACTCTAAATTACTCCACATGCTCAAAAATCTCAGTAGATCAGCCACACATTTCAGCCATACATGCACCATACACTTCTATTTATAGATTGGAAGAGAGAGAAATAACATTTGTTACTTATATTTTTCATAACACTCAAACTAAGCTCTCTCTCTCTCTCTCTCTAACCATCAAAATACACAAGTATATTAGTCCCAAATCAAAGCCCCACGTTTACCATAAACAGATCAGCAACACAAAAACAGAAATTTTTCAAAGAAAGGTATGAACGAACCCTAGAATTTCTGTCCAACGATTCTATGTTAGATGTTAATTTTTTTGTGTTAAACATGTTATATAAGGTGTCTAGGGATGATCTGGGTTGCTAGATGTTAGATCCATAACATCTAGAGGCTCGGATTTGAAGATTTGCAAAATCTGGGAAAATAAATTTTTGTTCTCTGACAGTGAATGTCAGTCCTTATATCTTGGTGATCTGTAGAGATTTACGTGTTTTGAAAGCTTTTAGTTGTAGTCGTGTATGTGTTCTTTAGTCTAAAAGTTGAATCAAGGTCATAGCTTCAACAGATTACAAGTTATTCGTGGTCAAAGGTCGTTGACCGACCATGACCAGACCGTTTCTGGGTAACCCAGAAATGGGTTTTCAAGGTCTGACCATATATTTAAGGATCTAGATCTGGCAGGTTGTTGGATTTTTGTTGTTGTTTTGTTATCTAAGTTATAGTATAGTAGTTATACTACATCGTGATGCTTTTAGATAGCTTATATCATGATCATACAGGAATTGGAGGATGGTCAAACTAGGCAGAAACTTCACGGATGAACTTTCTGGGTAACCCAGAAAGTTCATGAGCGTGGTTTCTGACAACGTTTGACCGGACAAGATCTTGGTATTGTGTTGTTGTTTTGTTGATTTTATGTAATGGATCTCTAGACTTACATGTGTTCTACAAGTTAGACCTCTTAAATCGCTAAAAACGCACCTAGATCACAAGTTGTGGAAGCCCAAAACGAGCCAGTCGGACTGTTCTTCATTTCTGGGTAGCCCAGAAAATGAAGAACAGATCTGACAGCTTGTTCAACGCTTCAGATCTCGTTAGTTATGCATGGTTTGATGATGTTTTTTGTTGGATCGAGTAGTCTTGTATTTGTACTACATTCTCTGATCAACAAAATACCCAGAAACACAACACACACTAGATTATGATTGGTCAAAGTAAGCAACTCGGAAACTGACTATGCATTTCTGGGTTTGGCCAAGAACATGAAGAACACCTATAGCGACGGTTCTGTCGCTATAGGTTGTCTTTAGCGACAGATAATATTCTATTTTCCGGAAATTAATAAAAAATAGAAAAAAATTAGTTTTAAATTATTAAAAATACAAAATAAATTATTAAAAATTATAAAAAATTCTGAAAATTAGTTTTAATTATTTTTATTATATTTCATAAATATTTAATATTTTTAGAATATTAAAAGTATTTAATTTATTTAATTATAATATTAAATAAATTATTTAAAAATGATTTTAATATTAGAAAAATCATTAAAAATTATATTATGATATAAGAAAATATTTTAAGTTATTTTTAATGACTTTTAATATTTTTTTTGATAAATTTTATTAATAAATTAATATTAATGGTAATTAATTTATTTACTAAATGAATTAAATAAATTAATTAAAAATAATTTTATTATATTAAAAATCATATTAAATGAAAATAAAGTGTTTAAAAATATTTTAAGTTATACAATATAACTTTTAATATTTAAAGGATAATTTCATTAATAATTAAATATTAATGATTATTAAGTTATTACTTATGATAATAAATGTATTTAATAATTATATTAAATAGTTTATAAATGGTTTTATTACTTTAAAAATCATTTAAAAGGGATATAAATGAATTAAAAATATTTTAAGTTATGAATAATGACTTTTAATATTTTGATAAATGAAACATTAATACGTTAATATTAATGATAATTATTTAAAAATGATTTTAAATGTTTTAAAAATCATTTAAGGGTAATATTAATACTGTAAAAGTATTTTGAGTTATTATACATAACTTTAAAATTTTGGAAATGATTTCATTAATAGTTTAATACTAATTAAATATTAATGATAATAGAATTGATTAGTATTTTAATCATTTAAATATGATTCCGATGTTTGAAAATTTATGATAAATTATAATAAATGTTTTAAAATTATATTGAGTCATTTAAAAATAAAATGACTGATACGTACTGATGTTAAGTTATAAAATAGAGTCTTAGACTCGATAATTACCCGATAAAGTTGTCGGTAGACTGACATATTTTAGAAATTGATCTTGACTTAGATAATGTGATTAGATAAGTGATTATTTGTGATTCAATGGTTGTTAAATTTATATGTCAATGTGATTAGGGTATGTGCTGACTGCAATAAGCAGTATTACGTGTTATAGTATATTGTTCTAATCGAACGAACTATCTTATTAATGATAGGTCGTGAGATAAGCGATAGATCTTAATTACAAGTTGTAAGTAGCGCTTCAGGCAAGTATCTAACCTTTGCATTTTCTTTATGCAATGGATGTGAGTAAGAATGTTTCTAAACAATATTATTATTGTACAGATTATGAACTTTATATTATATAAGCTCATTGAATATCAACATGTTAGTATATGATAATTCGGACATATATATTCTGTTCGTTAATTTCTAGAAGTGGTTAAACAAGTGTCCCCACTTGGATAATCATTGTATTTAATCACATGTTGATATACCTTTGTCAATTACCCGTATACAGATATATTGAATTATAGATTATTGTTGAACAAGATAAAACCTTTGATTTAGAACCCAGACAGGTATGAACATCCCTACACGGAAAAAATTTTATGCGCTCCAGCGGACAAAGGATGAACGATAATATCGTTCTAGCAATGTAGTATTGATCAATGCAGGGCATAACGGGCTGATCACCCCCGTGCCCGTAAGTTATGACGGTTTACAGATGAATTTCTGTTTAACCTTTTCGAAAATGAAAATAATGTTCATGGCATGTCACCATAACCCCAGATATAGTCATTATGTAGTTTCAAAAATTTGAAAGAGAGTTGTTATGTTATTATTATCGGTTCAGAATACTTCACAACTATTGACTTGTTGTAGAAGAATAGTACAAAGAAAACATTTAAATCCTTTCAGCTTATATATATATATATATATATATATATATATATATATATATATATATATATATATATAATTGCTATTGCTTGCTGGGCACTCAAATGCTCATCATTGCTTAAATTTAAATGTTTTCAGCTAAGTGCGAACGACCAGAGAACTCTGCTAAGAACAAAGGAAAAGGGAAGGTTGCTGAATGAACGAATTACTATGTTATGTAATAGTTTAATGTTATTAAGACAATTATGATATATATTATCTATCATGGGTTGTAATGAATGTTTAAAGGTTTCGTACTTGGGAGTTAGACTCTGATAATTATGTAAATTAATTTGATCTTTTATATTATTGTTATTATTATTAGTATTATTCCGCTCATAGAAATGGTATCGTGAAGAACCGAGTTCGGGTTTCAAGTATCCGAGTTTGGGGTCCTCACAAGTATACCTAGCAAGACTTAAACACTTGAATGAATTTTGAATATTACATAAGTCGAAAAGTTAACACAATCTAATTGAACATTGTGTGCCAATTAACAGGAAGGATTATGAGATGTTGAGTAGAGTTTACATTATAATTACTATGTGTTGTTATGTGACTAATAGTTGATGTGTATGATTATATAATTGTGTAGGGCACGTGAAGTGCAGATAGCTGTAAGCTGTTAATCTATTATTGGTAAACAACGATCAAGGCAAGTCTTTCAGTTCCTATTTTCTACGTGGACTTGATGAAATATTTTAAATTGCATGATATGTTATATGTGTTTTAAAAAAGAATGATATGTTATACATGTTAAAATCATGAAATGTTAAAGTCAATTTATGGCTACATTGTTTTGGTTAAATAATAATGATTGAGTAAGGAACTCAATCTTTATATTTGCTATATGAATTAAAGAATGTATGCCATGTCACTTTAATTATTAGGATACGTATGTTGGGCATATTATTATGTGTTATATGATGCATGAAAACTGTTAGAACTTGTTGAGCTGTCGAGCTCACTCTTGCAAATAATAATTTTTGCAGGTCAAGATTTCAAGGTAAGGATATGTACTAAGTGAATTATAGAGATCCATATTCACAAAAATTACTTATATTTTATGAGAAATGTATTTAATATTTTGAATGTAACATATTATTGAATTGTAAGTTGAGCTATCCGATGTATATAGATATCTATTTATGATGTAAGACTTTGTATAGTCATTTTGTTGTAACGATTCATGATATAAATTTAAATCGAAGAGATGTAACGTTAAGGTTGCGATTTAGGAAAATACAGAAGGAAATATATAAAAGTTTTAAATATTCTACATTTTTAGTGATTTTAATATCGAACAATGATGTAAAGATAGATTAAAGTTGTCTTGTTAACGATCGAGAAGGAGAATATTATTATATGAATTTTAGGGTTGTTACATCCGTAGTATATCAACATATAATACTAGGAATGTCACGATGCTCCCACTAACCCTTTTATACACACTAGGTTCATTCTTGTTTTTGATAAAATCAAACTCTTTTGATTGTTTCATCAAAATGAATGTTCCATTTATGAGAAGCTTGCTTCAATCCATTTCTCTGAGTGTCTGCAACTCTTACCTCATCGTATGTAACTGGATCATCATCTTCTATGATGCGTACCTCATCATCATCATCCATGATGAATCCATACCTCCCAGGTATCTTCGGTACTATTCTAGATTTACAATTCGGTTGTGGTATAATATGTCTATCTGCAGGTTCCTCTTATTTGACTTATAGTGATTTGTGGTTATTGAACTCTTTAAGATCTATTATCCTCCAACTAGCTCCTTCAATAATAAACACCTTTATCTTAGAAGGTAGCGTATTTTGCAACAAACACCTTTTTGCTAAGTAGGATTATAGAACATATACCCTAAACTTACTTTAGGATGTCCCACAAATCTGCACTTGTCAAATCTTGTCCCAAACTTATTCATTTGAAACCTTTTAACATAAGTTGGACAACTCCTTATCCTAACATACTTAAGATTAGGAATCCTACCTGTCCATATGTAACAATCCAGAATTTTAATTGTAATTTTTAAATATTTATCGAATTATATAAATATTTAATGGATGTGTTTATTGTTGAATAAATATTTGTCTAATTTGATTTGGTTAATTATTTGTTAAATAAATAATTAATGAGTTAAGAAAATTAATTATCATGAGATAATATTCTAATTTAAATTATAAATTAAGTTAGAGAGTTTATAATGATTAAATGAATTATTATAATAAAATTTTAATTTTAATTTGTAATTAAAATGATGTGTTAGTTGATTAAATAAATTTATAATTATAAAGAAAATTATAATTATGTTGTATGGATTTATGTGATAAAGTAAATTAATAAATTGTTATTAGAATTAATTAAATTGAATATTAAAATTTAATTAAATAAAGTGTGACCATAAACTATACTATAAAGGAACTATTAAAATAAGTTAAAGGAGGTTAATTTAGTTTTTGCCAAACAAGGCTTAATGCATATTAAGTCTTTAATTTAAATATGTTTTACCAAACAAGGTGTAAGATTTAATGGGTTAATTTTTATGTTAGTTAGCCAAACAAGTCTTATGCCTTTTGATTTTCAAATAAAAAAATAATTGATATCAGTTATACATATATTTATATTATATAATTAATACATATTATTATTAGTACGTTATAATATTAGTACGTAAGTTTAGAATAGGGAGGAAGAAGAACACATAAGAAGAAAAAAAAGAGAGAAAAGTGAGAGAGAATTGGTAGGAAACTAGAGAATTTGAGAGAGGAATTGGGGAAAAGAAGGTTTCTTAATCAACGAAAAGCTATCATCTTCTAGACAACAAAGGTATCATCTTACTCTGTTAAATTTTTTAAAGTTGTAGTTTTATTCTCTTCTAAAATTCTCTGTAAAATCTTTCTAGATGTTGAATTGTTTGTTGTATATAGCTTTATATGATAAATTATTTGTTATAAAGTTATTTTCATAAGTTTATAGATGAATTAATTCATGTTATGTAATTATTTGTGAAGAAAATCATATTACAGTGAATTGGTATGAATATATATATATATATATATATATATATATATATATATATATATATATATATATATATATGAACATGGCTTAGTTTAAAAAAAATTATGGTTTAATTTTTTGTATAATGTATTAATTGATTGTTGATTTTGAAAGAGTATGAATAAACATAAACAAAGTATTTTGAATTAACTGTTTGGTTGAAAAACAAAATCACAGTGATGTTTTAACTGAAATTGTCAAAAAGTGAAGTTTTATCAAAAACAGTGAAATTAAATATTTTAAATTCGATGTTTATGTTGTTATATGGGTAAAAACATGTTAAGAGTCCTTAAATTATGTTTGTGTGAAGTCTGTATATGTATTATGTGCTAAATTAGTTGTTAGAAAGTAGCTTGTAGGCCAAAATTGGCTTTGTTCATGTGATTGCCGAAGCTGGTCGTCGAGGACTGTAGTGTGGCGCCGCAGCGCGGCCTCGCAGTACAGTTCTCGCGCCGCAGCGCCAGCGCCATACCACATCGCCACTTAGTGGCCTGTGACTTGCGCCGCAGCGCCGACCCACAGTGTTAACTGTGGCGCCGCAGTGCGAGTTAGCAAAATGGTCAGACAATGTGTTTTAGTTACACAAAGTCTGAAAACAATTGTTATGATTTAATAGAAGGACTGTAAAGATATGATTTCAATATTTCTATACTAAGAATGAGCTTATTTTTAATATGCTACTAGTTTTATTGCTAATGTAATGTGATTATGTGATTAAAAATCAAACCTTACATGATGTATATACTTATTTGTATTTAGAATGTTGGTAGTGACTAATTATGTCATGATAACATATATAGGGTATTGTAATTGAAGTTGTTACAATTTAACTTACACTCAAGGCAAGTTTACTTACCCTATCTCGATTATATTGAGCAAATTATTCTTGTTTTAACTTGTTTCGTTGAACAAGTTATTATTTCTAATTCGATTATATTATGCAAGTTTTCAAACTCTACATTTTCGTTGAGCTAGTTCTATTATTACACTGTACAAGGTTATTCTTACGATTGAGTAAGTTGTTCTTGTACTTAACTTGTTATTTAGCATGCAAGTTTATATATTCTGACATACTAATGTTGAATAGTTTTTATCGTTCAATTCGCTATTTGTTATGCATGCTTAGTACTCAATTCTAAATAACCTTGGCTTAATATTGTTTAAGCAATGTGTGTTATAGTTATTCAATGTTTATGCTCTTAGATTATTTCTAAAGCATAACCTTAATACACAATGTTGATTCAGTTATGAACTTTTATTCAACTAATCCTTAATTGATGTTCGTTAAACCTAAATTACGTTGAAATGTATCCAAACTAAACTTACTTTGGTGCGGACTTGTACTCTAAATACTGAGATGAACAACCCTATTAGTGTGGGATAATTTACGCATAACTTTGAAATGTTTGTGCAAAATACATTGTACGAAGGGCTGATCCCCCTAAGTACGAGGAGTCCCTATAGTCTTATGACTGTTAAAGTTTAAGTTGAAAGATTACTTATAACTATGGACATAGTTCATGGTCTTATGACCCATAGTTAAATATTTTATGATTCTAATTATCATTGATAAAACATTTTGTTCAGTTCTATTGAGCCTATTATTTGGCAGTTATTGTAAAGATTTTATTCATTATTATTTCAAGTGAGCCTTGTTTGCTCACTCTTGCTTATATAAACATTACAGCTAAAGTTGAGAAGGTCGATGTACCTAGCACTAGTAAAGGAAAAGGAAAGATGAACAAGTATTGAAGACTTGTAACATGTTGACATTTTTATTGTCAGGCTTTATTTGAATTATTGTAATGAAGTTATTTAATTTTTTGCATATGAATGTTTGTATTTAAAGGTTAGATAATCTGGATGATTTTATTTGAAAATTATTGATGTAATCCTTTAATGGGAAGGTTTATTATTCAATTTTATTATGATTGGGTAGTTAGATATAAATGTTTTATTTAAGTGAACACCAAATCTTATGAGAATGAAGTACCCAGATTTGGGGGTGTCACACCATAACTCCAGTGTTTAGGCTTATTTCAGTGGAAGTAAACTCCTTTGCTATCCGTATCAGTTTTGTTCTTATTATCCTTTGTTTTTGCCTTTCTATTTACCTTCTATGAATCGTTCTTCTTTTCAGAAGATCCTTTGGTCGTTACCAGTAAGACATGGTCTTTCTTGGTTGGAAAGTGACTCAGCTATTTTTTAACATGTTAAGCAAATCAGCGAAGCTGATATCTAGCTTGTTCATATTAAAAATTCACAACAATTGTGAATGTGACACCCACAAATCCGGGTACTTCATTCGCATAAGATTTGGTTTTCACTTGATAAAAACATTCATATCTAACTACCTGTCGACATCGGGATTTTTATTTGTCCCTTTTCGTTACCTGATTTTTTGTGTTCTCATTTTATGTGAGATTTGTTTGAAAAAACAAGTGAAAAAGGTCCGACATGTATAATGTCGACGATTGGACTTTAAGAGTCGCCAGTTGATTTTTTAACTAGTTGTACCAACACAACCGAGAAAAGGTTTACACATTGACCCAGTGATATAACACTATTAAATGTGTCGGTGAAACCGAGATTCAATTAGGGTCCGGGGACTTGCTTATGCGGAGGGAAGGTGTTAGGCACCCCCCGACATCCGTGTTGCCACGGTGACCGCCACATTTCAAGAAATTGTTATATGAATGTGTGTGTGTGTGTGTGTGGGTCAATGTGCTGTTATTTGGAAGTAGTGTTATGCCTCGTTTGCGCCTATATACATGGTTTGAATTTATGTAAAAATTCAGTTTTAAACAAGATATAGTAGTGACGTTTTTAGAAAAAAGGTTTTTCAAACCCTTGTGCTCAATAGTAATTGAGGCCTTTGATACTTCTATTTTATTCCGTATTCGGCTAGATTAATTTTATTTTACAGATGCGAGGCATCTGTATGAAAATAATGTACAAAAGGTGCTGAACTCCTCATGGGTATGAGAACCATCTGAGGAAATTCAAACATCACAGATAAATTTACAAGCTGCTTACAGCTGAAAACGTCCATCACGGGAACCGAATCTAGATTCAGTTCAGTAGACTGAATCTGTGATCACATGATTCATAGGCTCACATGATGTTGCAATTTGTATAAAAAAGCAGTAAGTAGGTATATATTTATAAAAGCTGTAAATATATATATACAGACAATATCACCAACCACGAAGCACCTCCATGGGGGATCAAAAATGTTAATAAAGCTGTAAAAGCTATCCACCACCACGGAGGACACTCTAGGCGGGATAAAATGTACAGAAAGCTGTAAAAACGGTCAACCACCACGAAGTAAACTCCAGGTAGGACGAAATGTACAGAAAGCAGTAAAAATGGTCAACCACCACGAAGTAAACTCCAGGTAGGACGAAATGTATATATATATATATATATATATATATATATATATATATATATATATATTAACTGTTGTTGGACTTTGTCTGATGAGCCTGGATTTTATATCATATATATATATATATATATATATATATATATATATATATATATATAAAGCAAATAAACGCTCCGTATATAAAATCCAGGCTCATCGAACAAAGTTCGACAATAGTTAATATTTTATATACGGAGCGTTTATTTGCTTTAATATATATATATATATATATATATTAAAGCAGTAAACGCTCCAGACCGAAGTCTAGGCTCAATCGAGGCATAACTCGATAATGTTAGTCCATATATATAAATATATATATATATAAATATATATGTATATACAAACTGAAATAAAATCACGGACCGAATTCTGGGCAAACACACGCAACACGACTCTCAATGTGAAGAACTGTGTGTGCAAAGATGAAAAGAAAGGCTTTAAAGTGTATGAGAAGGCTTACAGTGGGCTGCCAAAGAAGACTTCTATATCTTTAAAGTAGATATACACTTGCTTCCATAGGTACAGAAGTAGCTATATGTGAGCTCACAAGTGTTTAAAATGAGAAAGCACTCAGTATAGGGTGAGTACAGAGCAAATTGGGCAGGGCTTCCTCGCCATTTTTATCTTACAAAATGACCACCCCAAGCCCTCTATTTATAGAGGGTGGAGCCACAGGTGTACCTATGGCTGGGCCGTATGTGTACCTGAGGCTTCCCGTGGTACCGTCTCTACATGCACGCATGTAACGTGATGTCCGCTCGAACATTCAGAATTGTAATCTGGGCATCCGACTGAGGTATGTAGGAACCATTGTTGTAAGACCCCGAATTTTATGAAATAAAAGTATTCAATTTTTCTTATAATTACTATTCAGTAAATGGTTAAATTGATAAATGTTAAAGTTAAGGATGATATATGATTTTTTTTCAAAATACACAAGTGGTTATAAAATAATCATTGTTGTCGGGGAATATTCGTTTGGTCGTGAAATATTCTTTCTGTCGGGGAATATTCGTACGACGGCGCAGCTATTTGTGGGCCCCATAACGAATAACTGTCGGGTGAAGAAAATGACAAATTTGAGTTTTTACAAATAACGGCGTAGTTGTTACCGTTAACACTGTTGGAATACCCGGTGGTTAAAATACAGTAATACGCGTGTTTGCACAGTAGCACACGATTTTACACAGTATTTTTGAATTATTGATCCTTACGTAAGAAGGCACTACTCAATAATTGTTACAGTAATTACTGTTCAATATTTTATTTTATTGATTCAATAATTGCTACGTTGAAATTTTATATTATTGTTGTGCAATAATTGTCACTGCACAGTATTTCTCCATTATCAGATCAATAATTCATATTATTTAAATAATATTATTAGATAGCATTATTGACAATGTCTAGAAAGTTCTGTCTAAGGAGAGGTTTGGTCATTTAATTGCGCGCCAGTAAGGAGAAATTCTTATTGGAAAGCCCCCTCTTTCCTGGGAACGGCCTGGTTGTCATAAATGTGATTCTGTAATATTATTTGTGAATAATTAATTATTGATTTATATGATAAGAAAATATTTATTTTATGTGGATATAAATGAGGGATATATTTTTGTGGTTAAAAATGAAGGAGTTAATGTTGAGGTTTTTATCAGTATTTTTGTCGGAATGGAGGTATTAAAAATCAGGGTTTTTGAGATATTTTGCGGGGGTTATAATTTTTAATCCGACCGTTGGATCGTGGTAATTTTTGGATATGTTATACATATATAAGTTGAGTATATGTCCACAAATTTTGAACCGTTAAAAATGAACGTATGATTTGTTATGAATTTTACGAGATGACTGGTTCAGAAATTGTTGAATTTTCGGAGTTTATCATTTTGGTGGAAAATTCTAGAATTGGTGGGCCCCACTTGTGGTTGGTGAAGAAATGTGCTGAATTATATTTCAAATGTGGTGGGTGGGAATAGTAGCAGGTAAAGCCATCAGGTTGCAGGTCAAACCTACCAAAATTTTCCTATAAATAGAGGGCTAAGTTAGAATTGAAAATCACACCAAAAACATAAGCTTTCTCTCTTTCTCTCTCTAGATTATTGAGTGTATTTTGTGAGTATTTAGATACTTGGTGAGTTGCTATTCATCAGTGCAAGTTTCCTTCAGCCTTATACCGATCAGAAGTACTGCTCTTTTGAGGTAAGGGATAGTAAGGGATATTAAGGGATTTTAAGGGTTGTTATGATTTTCAGTTTCGTAATTTTTCTGATCTTCAAAAATTCTGGAAAAATTTGAAATGATATTTTGATGAGTTTTCTTGATTGTGTCCAAAAATGGTAATTTTTGGATGTATAGATTGAGAGTTATGAATTTTATGAGAAAAGACTATTTTAGAAATAACAGCTTATAATTCCTTGTGGTTAACTCCAAAATTGATGAAATTTTTATTGGGAGTACATGTATATGATAGAAGTATACTCAGTAAATTTTAGAATTTTTGGACAAAAGTATAATTTTTGATAAATGTCTAAATATTCGGCTGTTTTGGCCATATGAAAAATAGTAAATGACTTTTAAAAATTCTGAGAAAAATATATGTTCACTATGGGACTATATTATGCTAAATCCCAGAAAAGAAATATTTTTGGAACTGATTTGGTATTTTTCATGAAAATGGTCTAGTTATGAGTAAATGAATTAAATATGTTTTGTGAAGAAAGAAAATTAGAAAATAGGATTTTATGGCTTGAGAATCCTATATGAGGTATATGCAGATTTTTGATGAGGGTTTTGGTTATTGATGATGAAATTGTAAGAGTTGGCATTTTATGATGATTAAATGCATTAATTAGTAAAGTGTAAACAATTAAAATAAATTGTTTATAAATTTAAGTAATGTTATTCTTTCAATATCATTATACCGAAATATTGGTATGAATTTTATTGTAGAATTTCTATCTTTTGTGTCGGGGTTACTATTCATGAGTTACGAATATTACTCTTGAGATTAAAACTATATGTTGATCATATTATTTTTATCATCATATATAACATTTTTATAACCCTGATGTTGAAATTCTCTTTCACTGGAGTGTAAAGATGGATAGATTATTGGTATGATCATGACTAGGGTTCTCTTTGGCCTGTAGTGCAAAGTTGAATTGTGACTGGTATGATCATGACCATTGAATTTATAATTGAATATCTTAAGCTTAAGTGCAAAGGTGAATTGATCAACATGGTTATAATTATTGTTTATATAAATTCTGAAATGATTATATATTTCTTTGAGATATGAATATATTTGGTCTGTAGTGCAAATATGAATTGTTGATGAATATCTTTGGCATGTAGTGCAAAGATGGTCTGTTGATGAATATCTTTGGCCTGTAGTGCAAAGATGAACTGTTGTTGAATATCTTTGGCCCGTAGTGCAAAGATGGTTTGTTGATGAATATCTTTGGCCCGTAGTGCAAAGATGGATTTTTTAGTATGATTATAAACACGAACTGTGATTTGGTATAACCATGATCTTTGATGTTTCAGGTAAAGACAGGTGATGAAAATATTCTTCATCCTGGGTGCGAAGAAAAATTTAGAGTCACAATTATGATTATGAGTTATTCATATGATTGTGGAAAGGAACTATTGAGTGATGTTACATGGATAAAATATTGTTGGTGGATTTTTAACATGGAGAAGATAATAGACTTTATAGTCTATTTGACTCTTCTAATGGATTGCTCGTTCCGCTGCAACTATGGTTGAAATTTTTATCATTTACCATATGTTCTAAATCTCTGATTTATTGTTGATGAAGGCTATTGATAATTGAATTATCTTTAGTCATGATATTCTTTACTGAGCTAGTTGTGCTCACCCTTTTGCTTCACAATTCCTTTCAGGTAATAAGAGTGTAGCTGGGTCGAGCGGGGGTAACAAGGGAATAGAACGGTGGTCATCATTTAGTAGTTATATTTGGTGAAGAAAATAGGGTGAGGCAAACCCAACGTTGGAAGGGTGTTTTGCCACTATCATACAAGATGTCTAACGACATACAACCTCGTGTCATCATAAGACATGATTGTGCTCATCCACTTGCTGAGTATATCTACAAGCACTACCTATATAATCTTGGTGTTTGTTTGAAGTATAATTCTCAATTTGAGACAGTGGAGATAATGATAAGTCAAGAGAAGACTCACCATTGGGAAGAATATGATAGTAATCTTCTCATTTTTCTTTGGGGTCTATTGGGTCAACCAAGAATAATTCTGTGGCCATATGATATCTATCATAACCTAGACGCATGGCCTCCCATGTACGAAGGTTTCCTTGAGCACTTCCCAAATATTCTAATTTCTAAAACAGTTTTTGACTATACCTTTATGTAAGGTGTTATTGTGAGGTGATGTCCACGGTTGGAACATGAGTCACATTTGGTATATATTTGTATCCAAACTCACAGCATATGTGTTGTTGTATTTTGCACGACAATTGTTGTAATAAAGTTGTAGTTGTTTTCTGTACCATGTATTTGACGACTCAGAATGGGTTGGGTGGAATGAACCTATTTTGGGGTCGTTACATTTGGTATCAGAGCTATAAGTAAAGAGCCCCGAGCCTCTCGCTGGTGACTTCCTGTTGATGGGGGATGCACCGAAGCCAGACTCTCCGTAGGGGACGCCGTTCTGCGGTGGCAAACTGATAGGTATCAATGTAAGGTGCTGACATAGGTTGGTGTCCAGAGTTACATTTGGTATCAGAGCTTAGGGATATGATCTCTGGCGGAGATCGGGGAATACAACTAGGAGGGGAGAGATGAGTAAATCCTTCGCTAGTGTGTCCTACCTAAGCTTATTTGTTGGTCAGTCATACTATTGGGATATGATGTGATATGTTAATTTGTTAAATTAACCTTGTTTTGAAGCTGTATTCTAGAATGATATTTGAAATACAGGAGATGAGCAATGGAGAAATTATGATGACAGAGAAGATGAAATTTGAAATGAAAGGAAGGTATTCTCAACTCTTTGAAATACCAGGTACGTAAATTTCGGGGACGAAATTTCATAAGGAGGGGAGATTGTAAGACCCCGAATTTTATGAAATAAAAGTATTCAATTTTTCTTATAATTACTATTCAGTAAATGGTTAAATTGATAAATGTTAAAGTTAAGGATGATATATGATTTTTTTTCAAAATACACAAGTGGTTATAAAATAATCATTGTTGTCGGGGAATATTCGTTTGGTCGTGAAATATTCTTTCTGTCGGGGAATATTCGTACGACGGCGCAGCTATTTGTGGGCCCAATAACGAATAACTGTCGGGTGAAGAAAATGACAAATTTGAGTTTTTACAAATAACGGCGTAGTTGTTACCGTTAACACTGTTGGAATACCCGGTGGTTAAAATACAGTAATACGCGTGTTTGCACAGTAGCACACGGTTTTGCACAGTATTTTTGAATTATTGATTCTTACGTAAGAAGGCACTACTCAATAATTGTTACAGTAATTACTGTTCAATATTTTATTTTATTGATTCAATAATTGCTACGTTGAAATTTTATATTATTGTTGTTCAATAATTGTCACTGCACAGTATTTCTCCATTATCAGATCAATAATTCATATTATTTGAATAATATTATTAGATAGCATTATTGGCAATGTCTAGAAAGTTCTGTCTAAGGAGAGGTTTGGTCATCTAATTGCGCGCCAGTAAGGAGAAATTCTTATTGGAAAGCCCCCTCTTTCCTGGGAACGGCCTGGTTGTCATAAATGTGATTCTGTAATATTATTTGTGAATAATTAATTATTGATTTATATGATAAGAAAATATTTATTTTATGTGGATATAAATGAGGGATATATTTTTGTGGTTAAAAATGAAGGAGTTAATGTTGAGGTTTTTATCAGTATTTTTGTCGGAATGGAGGTATTAAAAATCAGGGTTTTTGAGATATTTTGCGGGGGTTATAATTTTTAATCCGACCGTTGGATCGTGGTAATTTTTGGATATGTTATACATATATAAGTTGAGTATATGTCCACAAATTTTGAACCGTTAAAAATGAACGTATGATTTGTTATGAATTTTACGAGATGACTGGTTCAGAAATTGTTGAATTTTCGGAGTTTATCATTTTGGTGGAAAATTCTAGAATTGGTGGGCCCCACTTGTGGTTGGTGAAGAAATGTGCTGAATTATATTTCAAATGTGGTGGGTGGGAATAGTAGCAGGTAAAGCCATCAGGTTGCAGGTCAAACCTACCAAAATTTTCCTATAAATAGAGGGCTAAGTTAGAATTGAAAATCACACCAAAAACATAAGCTTTCTCTCTTTCTCTCTCTAGATTATTGAGTGTATTTTGTGAGTATTTAGATACTTGGTGAGTTGCTATTCATCAGTGCAAGTTTCCTTCAGCCTTATACCGATCAGAAGTACTGCTCTTTTGAGGTAAGGGATAGTAAGGGATATTAAGGGATTTTAAGGGTTGTTATGATTTTCAGTTTCGTAATTTTTCTGATCTTCAAAAATTCTGGAAAAATTTGAAATGATATTTTGATGAGTTTTCTTGATTGTGTCCAAAAATGGTGATTTTTGGATGTATAGATTGAGAGTTATGAATTTTATGAGAAAAGACTATTTTAAAATAACAGCTTATAATTCCTTGTGGTTAACTCCAAAATTGATGAAATTTTTATTGGGAGTACATGTATATGATAGAAGTATACTCTGTAAATTTTAGAATTTTTGGACAAAAGTATAATTTTTGATAAATGTCTAAATATTCGGCTGTTTTGGCCATATGAAAAATAGTAAATGACTTTTAAAAATTCTGAGAAAAATATATGTTCACTATGGGACTATATTATGCTAAATCCCAGAAAAGAAATATTTTTGGAACTGATTTGGTATTTTTCATGAAAATGGTCTAGTTATGAGTAAATGAATTAAATATGTTTTGTGAAGAAAGAAAATTAGAAAATAGGATTTTATGGCTTGAGAATCCTATATGAGGTATATGCAGATTTTTGATGAGGGTTTTGGTTATTGATGATGAAATTGTAAGAGTTGGCATTTTATGATGATTAAATGCATTAATTAGTAAAGTGTAAACAATTAAAATAAATTGTTTATAAATTTAAGTAATGTTATTCTTTCAATATCATTATACCGAAATATTGGTATGAATTTTATTGTAGAATTTCTATCTTTTGTGTCGGGGTTACTATTCATGAGTTACGAATATTACTCTTGAGATTAAAACTATATGTTGATCATATTATTTTTATCATCATATATAACATTTTTATAACCCTGATGTTGAAATTCTCTTTCACTGGAGTGTAAAGATGGGTAGATTATTGGTATGATCATGACTAGGGTTCTCTTTGGCCTGTAGTGCAAAGTTGAATTGTGACTGGTATGATCATGACCATTGAATTTATAATTGAATATCTTAAGCTTAAGTGCAAAGGTGAATTGATCAACATGGTTATAATTATTGTTTATATAAATTCTGAAATGATTATATATTTCTTTGAGATATGAATATATTTGGTCTGTAGTGCAAATATGAATTGTTGATGAATATCTTTGGCATGTAGTGCAAAGATGGCCTGTTGATGAATATCTTTGGCCTGTAGTGCAAAGATGAACTGTTGTTGAATATCTTTGGCCCGTAGTGCAAAGATGGTTTGTTGATGAATATCTTTGGCCCGTAGTGCAAAGATGGATTTTTTAGTATGATTATAAACACGAACTGTGATTTGGTATAACCATGATCTTTGATGTTTCAGGTAAAGACTGGTGATGAAAATATTCTTCATCCTGGGTGCGAAGAAAAATTTAGAGTCACAATTATGATTATGAGTTATTCATATGATTGTGGAAAGGAACTATTGAGTGATGTTACATGGATAAAATATTGTTGGTGGATTTTTAACATGGAGAAGATAATAGACTTTATAGTCTATTTGACTCTTCTAATGGATTGCTCGTTCCGCTGCAACTATGGTTGAAATTTTTATCGTTTACCATATGTTCTAAATCTCTGATTTATTGTTGATGAAGGCTATTGATAATTGAATTATCTTTAGTCATGATATTCTTTACTGAGCTAGTTGTGCTCACCCTTTTGCTTCACAATTCCTTTCAGGTAATAAGAGTGTAGCTGGGTCGAGCGGGGGTAACAAGGGAATAGAACGGTGGTCATCATTTAGTAGTTATATTTGGTGAAGAAAATAGGGTGAGGCAAACCCAACGTTGGAAGGGTGTTTTGCCACTATCATACAAGATGTCTAACGACATACAACCTCGTGTCATCATAAGACATGATTGTGCACATCCGCTTGCCGAGTATATCTACAAGCACTACCTATATAATCTTGGTGTTTGTTTGAAGTATAATTCTCAATTTGAGACAGTGGAGATAACGATAAGTCAAGAGAAGACTCACCATTGGGAAGAATATGATAGTAATCTTCTCATTTTTCTTTGGGGTCTATTGGGTCAACCAAGAATAATTCTGTGGCCATATGATATCTATCATAACCTAGACGCATGGCCTCCCATGTACGAAGGTTTCCTTGAGCACTTCCCAAATATCCTAATTTCTAAAACAGTTTTTAACTATACCTTTATGTAAGGTGTTATTGTGAGGTGATGTCCACGGTTGGAACATGAGTCACATTTGGTATATATTTGTATCCAAACTCACAGCATATGTGTTGTTGTATTTTGCACGACAATTGTTGTAATAAAGTTGTAGTTGTTTTCTGTACCATGTATTTGACGACTCAGAATGGGTTGGGTGGAATGAACCTATTTTGGGGTCGTTACAATTGTCGAGAGTTACGCAATGTCATGGGATTAGAGGTTGTACGAAGTCATGAAGATGGGACGATGCCCTCCGGTCTTCAGCTTCAAATTCTATCTGTTATCCTACGCAATAGTCACTCGGGATTAGTTGTCCTTGGCTTTTGTGGACATTATGTATGTATTAAAGTATTGAGATGGTACGGTGTGGCATTATGGTGGCGAGATGATGACTTTGCCCCTCACCGGGGTTATCGCCGGTTGGGCTGATAAAGCAGATGTTGCTCAGAGTTATCGCTGAGATTGGACTACTGCAGTGTTGAAGGTCCTCAGTGTCATCTCTGAGGTGTGCCTGTCCTCCTAGTGTTATCTTTGGATTGGTATTGAGTATCTCATTGTGAGTGCCGAGATTGAAGCTGATTGCATTTGAAATAAGCATGTCCGGGGTTATCGTCGGAACTGCATTCCTTGGGGTTATCGCCAAGGTTGGTAGCTATTCCCATGGTTGGGACTGAGACTGGTTATCTCCGGGTTATCTTTGACTTTGAGATAAGTTGGTCTTCTCTGGTGTGTGTTTCGATATTGGATCTTCATGCCTCGGGGTTATTTCTGAGGTTGGGATTGTTACTCCCTGTGTGTGTTCTGGGGTTGAGGCTGAACTTTCGGTAGTATCCGAACTGGATGTGAACCGTCTTCCAGGGTTCCCTCTTGAAAGGAGAATCTGCACTCCTGCGATGTCAGTGATAGGTGCGCAAAAAATTTCGAGTGTCTACAGATGCCCCTCTTTACCATATTCATTCAATGCAATGCATGGATAGGATAAAGAATCCTAGACACTTGATATATAACATAAAGCAACTATATGATGCATGTTTATGGGGTTATTGCCCAACATGCTGAGGATGATTTCTATCTCCCTATAGCTTTTACTAGGGATTTAGCAATGATGACCAGATTGGATGTGTGATCCAAATCTTTGAGGATGTTGACATTGGGGTTATCACCACAGTCCTTAATCCTTGATAAAGACTTGATTCCGAAGAAGTGCCTCTTATGTGTAAGAGATCTGTGGGGATAAAGCTTTGTCTGTTGAGGATGTGTATAACATATTCTGTCATCAGTCCTTCTTGCTGACGTTGACCTTTCCTAGTTTGTGTTGCCAGAATATGCCAATATTCTATTGGGTTTACTGCCAATAGCAAATGTTTTTAGGGATGCCCGACCTTCGTTGATGTGTGGACCAACGGTTGACCACGTGTTGTAACCCCCACCGGGGTTACATTTGATCCTCTTTTGACGTGTATATCAACGGATGAACTCCCTGCTGGGGATAAATGCCAAGGCTGCTTGGACTTTGTTGATGTGTGTATCAACTGATGCAATAATCAGATGGTTTCTAATGCGACGTTAGGTTTACTTGCCAATGGCTGACCTGATGTCAAGGTTGCTTGACCTTCGCTGATATGTGTATCAACGGAAGCATGCATTGTAACCCCCGTCGGGGTTCTGTGTTGGATCATCGTTGATGTGTGTGTCAACGGAACATGCGCTGTAACCCCCGTCGGGGATTTGCTGGGGAATATGAGTACCCGAGTATGAAATCCTCGTATAGCTCTCGATGCTTCGATGGGTTTACTTGCCATCGGCTGAAATAACGTTAAGGCTGCTTGACCTTCATTGATACGTACACCGATGGATGACAATGCATTGTGACCCCCGCCGGGGTTGTCGTATTTTGATATATACAAGTGTGTTGTAACCCCCATCGGGGTTTCTTGTTGTAAATGAGGATGACGATCCTGAGTGATCGACATTGGACCTGCGTAAGGTATTGCCGAGTGTAACTTGTAATGTCTGAGATCATTGGCATAGTATGCCCTGTGATTGGGTGAATACCAATGAGTGATGTACAGACCCAAGATTATATATGTGGAGACCAGGATTGTAAGCTATTCTGCTCAATCGTGTAGCTTTTTTATCCCTGATTTGGCCTTTTTAGCTTGTAAGAACTCCTTTGCAACTCGAATTAGACCGAGCCGGAGGGGTGGGACCCACGTAGGGGTGCCGCAGGTACACTTGCAGCAGCTGCAGATGGACCTGCGGCCAACCGTAGAGGTTAAAATCCTACAAGTTGCTTTCATAAGTCATTTTCATGTTGCACCGCGAAGGAAATCAGAGAGCTCTTCTTCAGATCTGCTGAGTTCGGATGTCTTTCTGCAAATTCTGTCACCGTACAAGTGTTTTACACTGTCCTGGTAACATATGCATGTACTTTTTCCCAGTTTTTATCCGTTGGAAAATGACTTATCACATGAAATGCATCTAAACACATAGTAGTGATTATGTATGCACAAATGACTTGATAAAAAAATATTTAACATAGTAAATGTTAGTATTAAACCATGCTGAACGTAATGATGTGAAAAAATTTAACTTTTGACACAATCAAATTGGCATCTTTTTTTGCTATTTCTTATCTTATTTGAGGACAAATGAGCACAGGTGAAAAAGTAAAGTAATCCTGGTAATTAGGCTACCCTTATGAATTAATGACTTTGATTTTTGGATGTAAATAGGAATTATGTGACTGTGGGCAGGTGTGCTACTAAATGGCCACCTAGTCATGCCTATGTGCATGAGAATAGTCCTATTTATAGAGGAGACTATGGCAAAATTTACCTAAAATATAGGAATTGCGTTAGTCATGTATTTTTAACTTTACTACAGATGTATGTTAAAATGATGCATGCATGCATATAGTCATTAAATGCATTTTGAAAAGCTCTAGGTTAGAAGATACCACACTCTTTTTGAGGTGATTTAGAGACTTGTTGTCCAGATATTATGGATTCAGAATAGTCGAGTAGTTCCCGCAGGACCACTTCTGGTGTACTGAGGAGGACTTCTGAAGTGCCTCAACCCCGCTCTGTTAGACAGCCTCGCAGGTTGGTGGAGGTAGTGATACGTCCAGCCCAGGTAGATGTGCCAGACTTCGAGGACGAGGAGGAGGATGTTCCGGTTGTGGACCCCGCTCTTGCTGCATATGTTCCCCGTAGGGAGCTCCTGAGTATTTAGGTAGCAAACCCAGAGCTTCTGGGTGACTTGAGTAGACATCCCTCGATGTATTTGCATGCTAACGAGGTATGACGTTAGATCTTGATCTTCCTTCTTTCCTTTTATGAGGAGTAAAGGGATTTGATCTTGATCTGCATTTCATGCAGGTTCCTGGCTTTACAGAGCCTCGAGGGAATTGGTTCAATATACACTCCATGTACCAGGCTTTTCATCATGACTATAGAGCGATTGTGCATGACTTGGGTTTTGGAGAATTCTTTTCCATCCTTCCCCATCGTTGCCCCTGGGTTACCTTAGAGCATTGTCTGAGCGGTGGTTTCACCAGACTCAGTCACTCCATTTGCTGGACTGTGAGGTGATGATTACTCCGATGGATTGGCAGTTTATCACAGGTATGGAGTTTGGAGGGGCGCCAATACCTTGCATGGAGGATATTACCCCTACTGCCGTCAGATCCTTGTTAGGAGTTTCGACGGAGGCACTCAAGGGCAGGACTATCCGTGCAGGTCCTTTGAGCGTAGATGCTTTGAGTGGGCTATTGAGCAAGCCCATGCCAGAAGATGTCAGAATCAGGGATCGCATTCTTTGGCGATTGTTCCTGATGATCATTAGGGGTTGCTTCATAGCAGATAACTCTTCCATGGTGTCGTTCGCTTTGATCAGTGCCACTTGTCATGTGGACCGTATTGGAGAGTATGATTAGGGTTCCTACACCTTCGCCTATTTTCTCAGGGGCATACGTATGCGCTCACAGGGTTTGACTGAGGCTTGGCTAGGATTCTACCCATTTCTGTTGGTAAGTATTTTTCTTATCATTTACCATGTATAGGTTAAGAGTGTTAATTGACTGCAGATATTTGCCTTTGTGTTGGCAGTTTTGGGCCTGTGAGAGGCTCCCATATTTACGTCCGATGAGTGTGTTAGGGTTGGATACCTACCCACGAGGACGACGATGGCATCATTCCATACTGGCGGAGGTCCATGTAGCTGAGGGTTTCACTCACTGCCGCTTGCAGCTGGAGTTGTTGACAGCTGACATTATCACATGGATTCCCTATTCTGGGGAATATTTGGCCATTGGATTTGAGGATGGGTACCTGACTAGTGTCGAGTACGTGATTTGCACCCGGAGAGTTCCTCTCTTCACGGATAGAGGATGGGAGCTCTATCTAGGAGAGCGTGCTATTAGGAGCACCACAGGAGAGATCCGTATACCAATCTTGCCTCCTGCCAAGCATTATTTGCATGTGTTGCAGTCACCCATCATTGATATCCCATTGTTGGGTGTTGACGGTTTTGCATTATCAGAGGGTCCTTGTACTCAGGAGATATTCCAGCGTTGGTGGTTCCCTCGTACTACTGGAGCCCAGACCCGCGCCACTTAGTTCATGAGGGATATGGTTCCAGGATCCATGATGATGAAGGATTGGCTCGCCTGTGTCTGAGATCCGACTTATGTGACATAGATTGACAGCTTGACCCGGCAGTTGGACCAAGCACATATATTTATCCGGCATTTGGGTAGAGATCCGGTAGAGGCAGATTTGTTTGATCCTTCTAGCTTAGGCGCTGGCCCCTTAGATGACCAATTTGGCTTTGCCGGCGTAGATCCTCCTTTGTATCAGCATGATATCCCTGTTGATAGAGATCCAATGACTCAGGAGGAGTTACATAAGGTGGACAATATTGATGATGTGGACATCGACACCATTGTCTTCTTTTGATGTGTATTCTCGTTATATCTTTTGATTGGCCTCTGTTAGCTAGTGGGTGTCTGTGCCCCATTCTCGTTATATCTTTTGATAGGCCTCTGTTAGTAGTAGGGCGTCTGTGTCCCATTTCCCTGTATTTGTAGTTGTACAGAGATAATGTATTAGATGATGATATACTTAGGAATGTATGTACAATTTTTTCATTCCCAATATCATATTGTCATCTATTATCTGTAATGCATGTATATTGTTATGCATATGTATGTATGTCCAGAGATATTCAGCATTGACCCCTAGATGGTCTTATGACACGACCCGTGCAGATGTCTTCTTCGACAGTTAGCCGTATTGATCATACCCCACCATTATTGGTGGTATCTGGTATGCGATCGCGGTATGATAGCATGTCACCATCAGACAAGGTGACCGTAGATCATTTATTGCAGCAAACTATGACCCTGTTGATGTTTCAGGTTCCCATAGGATTTGTGAATGGCATACTTGAGCACTGGGTATCGGAGAGGCAGATTTTTCGATTTGGGACCCAGGAGTTGACTCCCACTCTGGAGGAGTATGCACGGTTGACGATGCTGCCGCTGAACAGACCTTGCGTTCATATGGCTTTGGGGGACATGAGTCGACGGTTCATGACCCTCACTGGATTGAGGCGTAGGGTGTTGTAGGATGAGCTTACATCTGGCCACGTTATAGTCCAGCGTTTTTTTGTTTGACAGATTTGGCTCTGAGGATAGTTATAGAGGGCATTCCGAGGATTTCACCACATTAGAGGATCATTAGCGTCTGGCCAGGGTTGATGTACTGCTATTGTGTGTACTGTCATATGTCTACATGCCACTATATGGACGAGTTGGACATAGGAGTTATCATGGCAGTGAGAGCTCTCAAGGAGGGTCGTACCATCATACCTATGATTATAGTCGAGACATTGAGGTCAGCTACATACTGATGCACTTAACCGATAAGAGTGTTTGCGGGGCAGTTCGGTCATGCTATACGTGTGGTTTATGTCACATCTGAGACCGATTGGCACTTTCAGATGGAATGGGTATTGTTTCACCCGTGATATAGCCGTGTCATATTCATTTCAGCCCGTAGAGTGTACGGATGATGCATCTTGGTCCGCTTTATTAGCTGATATTGTAGACCCGTTTAGTATATTGCCATGCTCAGGGCTCAGCTCACCTTACAGCTTCATTACTCATGCTCAGGGCATGGATTATCTCCCTCTGGCTGGTTTAAGGGGCATGACTACTTACCATCCACTGGCCGTGATGTCGCAGTTTGACCAGTTTTAGGATTTTCATCCTTTCGAGGGGGCGCTGGGCCAGTTTTTAGCATCTCGCTATCTTTTAGTAGAGGACCGATCCCGTGTGTATGCATGCTGGGATCAGCGTGAGATAGATGCTTTCTCCATTAGTCATCCAGGTTATTCTACAGAGTATTCCGCATGGATGGAGACAGAGACTGCATCGACTGAGGAAATATCCACATTACCGAGTATTGATTCAGATGGTGGAGAGCCCATGGATGACATTAATTCTCACACCGAGGAGGAGCCATCTACTGGGTTGCCAGTATTTCCTTTAGACTCTCCCAGTACTAGCACTATCGTGATTCAGCATTCAGCACAGTACTTTGAGTGAAGTCTTCATCTGATGACCTTTAAGAGAGATCAGGCTAGATCCTTGATGTTGACAGCTCTTGATGGGAGAGACGCATCCTTGTTAGAGAGGGACGAGGCATTGGCTTGTAAAGATACCACTGTTGTTGAGCGGGATGAAGGCCAGATTAGCCAGAGATGCAGTGATAGTTGAGCGGGATAGTACCATATCTGCCCGGGATGTAGCCATCACAGATAGTACTGCAATGATGTCCCTTACCACTGGCATTATTACCGAGATGAGCACATACAATGATGACATACTGGAGCACTAGGTATCAGAGAGGCATATTTTTCGATTTGGGACCCAGGAGTTAACTCCCACTCTAGAGGAGTATGCACGGCTGACGATGTTGTCGCTGGACAGACCTTGCGTGCATATGGCTTTGGGGGACATGAGTCGACGGTTCATGACCCTCACTGGATTGAGGCGTATGGTGTTGTAGGATGAGCTTACATCTGGCCACGTTATAGTCTAGCGTTTTTTTGTTTGACAGATTTGGCTCTGAGGATAGTTATAGAGGACATTCCGAGGATTTCACCACATTAGAGGATCATTAGCGTCTGGCCAGGGTTGATGTACTGCTATTGTGTGTACTGTCATATGTCTACATGCCACTATATGGACGAGTTGGACATAGGAGTTATCATGGCAGTGAGAGCTCTCAAGGAGGGTCGTACCATCATACCTATGATTATAGTCGAGACATTGAGGTCAGCTACATACTGATGCACTTAACCGATAAGAGTGTTTGCGGGCAGTTCGGTCATGCTATACGTGTGGTTTATGTCACATCTGAGACCGATTGGCACTTTCAGATGGAATGGGTATTGTTTCACCCGTGATATAGCCATGTCATATTCATTTCAGCCCGTAGAGTGTACGTATGATGCATCTTGGTCCGCTTTATTAGCTGATATTGTAGACCCGTTTAGTATATTGCCATGCTCAGGGCTCAGCTCACCTTACAATGTCATTACTCATGCTCAGGGCATGGATTATCTCCCTCTGGCTGGTTTCAGGGGCATGACTACTTACCATCCACTGGCCGTGATGCCGCAGTTTGACCAGTTTCATGATTTTCATCCTTTCGAGGGGGCGCTGGGCCAGCGTTTAGCATCTCGCTATCTTTCAGCAGAGGACCGATCCCGTGTGTATGCATGCTGGGATCAGCGTGAGATAGTTGCTTTCTCCATTAGTCATCCAGGTTATTCTACAGAGTATTCTGCATGGATGGAAATAGAGACTGCATCGGCTGAGTTAATATCCACATTACCAAGTATTGATTCAGATAGTGGAGAGCCCATGGAGGACATTAATTCTTACACCGAGGAGGAGCCATCTACTAGGTTCCCAGTATTTCCTTTAGATTCTCCCAGTACTAGCACTATCGTGATTCAGCATTCAGCACAGTACTTTGAGCGAAGTCTTCATCTGATGACCTTTAAGAGAGATCAGGCTAGATCCCTGATGTTGACAGCTCTTGATAGGAGAGACGCAACCTTGTTAGAGAGGGACGAGGCATTGGCTTGTAAAGATACCACTGTTGTTGAGCGGGATGAAGGCCAGATTAGCCAGAGATGCAGTGATACTTGAGTGGGATAGTGCCATATCTGTCCGGGATGTAGCCGTCACAGATAGTACTACAATGAGGTCCCTTACCACTGGCATTATTACCGAGATGAGCACATTCGTGGATGGCATACTGGAGCACTGGGTATCGGAGAGGTATATTTTTCAATTTGGGACCCAGGAGTTGACTCCCACTCTGGAAGAGTATACACGGTTGACGATGCTGCTGCTGGACAGACCTTGCGTGCATATAGCTTTGGGGGACACGAGTCGACGGTTCATGACCCTCACTAGATTGAGGCGTAGGGTGTTGTAGGATGAGCTTACATCTGGCCACGTTATATTCCAGCATTTTTTGTTTGACAGATTTGGCTCTGAGGATAGTTATAGAGGACATTCCGAGGATTTCACCACATCATAGGATCATTGGCGTCTAGCCAGGGTTGACGTACTGCTATTGTGCGTACTGTCATTTGTCTACATGCCACTATATGGACAAGTTGGACATAGGAGTTATCATGGTAGTAAGAGCTCTCAAGGAGGGTAGTACCATCATACCTATGATTATAGTCGAGACATTGGGGTCAGCTACATACTGATGCACTTAACCGATAAGAGTGTTTACGGGCAGTTCGGTCATGCTATACGTGTGGTTTATGTCACATCAGAGACCGATTGGCACTTTCAGACGGAATGGGTATTGTTTCACCCATGATATAGCCATGTTATATTCATTTCAGCCTGTAGAGTGTACAGATGCTGCATCTTGGTCCGCTTTTTTAGCTGATATTGTAGACCCGTTTAGTATATTGCCATGCTCAGGGCTCAGCTCACCTTACAACTTCATTACTCATGCTCAAGGCATGGATTATCTCCCTCTGGCTAGTTTGAGGGGCATGACTATTTACCATCCACTGGCCGTGATGTCGCAGTTTGACCAGTTTCAGGATTTTCATCCTTTCGAGGGGCCACTGGGTCAGCGTTTAGCATCTCGCTATCTTTCAGCAGAGGACCGATCCCGTGTGTATGCATGCTGGGATCAGCGTGAGATAGCTGCTTTCTCCATTAGTCATCCAGGTTATTCTACAGAGTATTCTGCATGGATAGAGACAGAGACTGCATCGGCTGAGGTAATATCCATATTACCGAGTATTGATTCAGATGGTGGAGAGCCCATGGAGGACATTAATTCTCACACCGTGGAGGAGCCATCTACTGGGTTGCCAGTATTTCTTTTAGATTCTCCCAGTACTAGCACTATCATGATTCAACATTCAGCACAGTACTTTGAGCGAAGTCTTCATCTGATGATCTTTAAGAAAGATCAGGCTAGATCCCTGATGTTGACAGCTCTTGATGGGAGAGACGCAGCCTTATTAGAGAGGAACGAGGCATTGGCTTGTAAAGATACTGATGTTGTTGAGCGGGATGAAGGCCAGATTAGCCAGAGATGCAGTGATAGTTAAGCGGGATAGTGCCATATCTGCCCGGGATGTAGCCATCACAGATAGTACTGCAATGAGGTCCCTTACCACTGGCATTATTACCGAGATGAGAACATACAATGATGAGCATATGGTCACCACGCAGATGGCTGCAGATTTGTTAGGTCGTGTGGATATCCTCGTACAGGAGACCACAGCTTTGCCTCCTTCTTCGAAGAGGGATGCCATGTTGGGCTTGTTAGCTCGCATATACACCGATTTGTAGATGGGCTTCTATTTTCCTGGACATACTAGCTTAGCCATTTTGTCATGTACAGTTTACATTGTGTATATTAAACAACATTACATATAGTAGGGAAATATATTTTTGATCACTTCCCTTTTTAGATATGTCTGATATTTGCTTGATATTTTCCTGCTTCTTCAGGGCTTGTGATATTGATGTATTCTGAATTCCTCCTTGATGGATGGACATTGAGTTGTCTCTGGATAGTTCAGAATAGATCATGGATCTGTGTGTATCCCTACCATCTTTTTGGTGTCTTGGGACTGGTTTTTGTATAGAAATGTGGAGAGGATTATGGCTTTCCTCTCTAAGATTAACCACACCATAGATGGTCGCCAGTACCCTTATTTAGGAGGAGCCTAGTTAATTCCATCTCTTATGGATTGGTGTTGCTCTTTGAGGAACAACCGCAGCTTAGATGGTCGCCGAATCTCCTATTTAGGAGGAGTTCAGGTAATTCCATCCCTTTGGTTTGAGGCCAATGAAATGTAGTGGATTGAAGTTTGATCCCAATACCGTTGACAAGTATTTGTGTTTTGGTAGGGGGTTAGACCGAACCATGAATGGCTGCCTACGTACTTCTGTTGAAGAGGAGATCAGGTCTGCGTAGTTCGAACCTGGTGTAAGAGGTTCAATGCTATTTGTGGCAGAAAGGGTGTAGAAGCTTTATTGATTTAGAAGGTTGTAGAAGTGTTTTTGTGGTTTTTGTTTTTGTAGAAAAGGGTAGAAATATTTTTGTTATTTTTTGTTTATTACGACCGGGCCATATAGAATATGGTTGCCTATGTACTCCCGTGTATCAAGGAGATCAGGTCGACGTAGTTCACCCCTCAGGGCGAGTTGAAAAGCGTGATACCATGTGCAAGATAAACTGCAATGAAGAAAGATTAATCTCATGTACAGGTCAAACTGTGTGGAAGAAAGTTTAATCCCATGTGCTAGATAGACTGCGGGGAAGAGAAAGTTTAATCCTAGGTTAAGGATAAACTTCAGGTACGAGAAGTTTGATCCCATGTATGGGTAGCCAAACTACAAATGAGAGGTTCAATCCGTAGTGGGATGACCTGAGCTGTATGAGTGCAGTGAAGCCAGGCTGCTAGCTTGAAGAGTATGTTTTCCTGAGGGGCAAAGTGCGAAAAAGAGTTATATGTTGTAAAGGGTTAAAGAACCGGAATGACTGATGATCTGATGATCTAATACCAGGATGCTTGCTTGATGGTAATTTTAGACATAGTACCGTTTCACGGTGTCCAAGTTGATAAGCTGTGGAAATTCATCGTCGTCCATTTCTTGCAACCTGAGAGCACCTCCTGTCAATACCTCTTTGACAATGAATGGGCCTTCCCAGTTAGGAGTGAATTTTCCCTTAGACTGATCTTGGTTGTCGAGGATCTTCTTTAAAACCAAGTCATGTTGCTTAAACTGCCGTTGTCAGACTTTTCTGTTGTAGGATCTGACGATCCTTTGTTGATATAACTGACCATAGAAGATAGCCGCGGTTCGCCTTTCATTTATTAGAGACAATTGGTGATACCTGTCTTGTACCCATTGATCTTCATCCAGCTGAGCGTCCATCAACACTCTGAGGGATTCCATTTCTACTTCTATGGGGAGTACTGCTTCCATCCCATAGGTTAATGCGTAGGGGGTTGCCCCAGTTGAAGTACGCATTGATGTTCTGTAGGCTAACAGAGTAAGAGGCAATAAGTCAGGCCATCCTTTATGATTGGCAGACATCTTTTGCGTAATCTTCTTGATATTTTTGTTAGCCGCTTCAACAACACCATTCATCTTTGGACGGTAGATGACGGAGTTAAGATGTTTGATATGGAATTTACTTCATAGTTCCTCCATCATTTTGTTATTGAGGTTCTTGGCATTGTTTGAAACAATTACCTCTGGTTGTCCATATCGACAAATGACATTGTTTCTGAGGAAAGCAATGATGACTTCTTTGGTAACCCTAGGGAAGGAGGCTACTTCTACCCACTTGGTAAAGTAGTCGATCATGGTGAAGATGAAGCGATGTCCATCACGTCCATTCCCCACATTGAGAAGGGCCAAGGTGAACTCATATTGTGGAGCACCCGTGGAGGGGCGTGGATAGCATTCCCATGAATTTGGCATTGATAACATCTCCTGACATGGTTATTGCAGTCAGTTTTGAGAGATATCCAGTAATGTCCTGTCTTGAGGATCTTCTTAACAAGGAGGGGGCCACTCATGTGTGGGCCACAGACTCCACCATGGACCTTATCCATGAGTCTCTGAGATTGGTCCTTATCCAGGCATCTGAGTAGACCTAGTCCTGCATCTCTCTTGTATAGTGCATCTCCGCTCAGGTAAAATTTTATAGCAAGTCGATGAATCCGCCTTTGCTCAGTCAGGCTCGCCTCAGTGGGTGTAGATCCATCTCGCAAATACTCCTTGATATGCTGATACCAAAGTTATTGGATGGGAGGTAGCTCATCCGATACTTCTCCAACATAGTTCCCATAGGCTGGTGCCTTTTGTAGGGCGAATGTGACGCTTGGCATGTGTTCCTTGTCAGGCATGTGAATCAAGGAGGCCAAAGTTGCTAATGCATCTGCGAAGTCATTCCTATTACGAGGAATGTGTAGAAAGGAGATCTCTTCGAACTCCGAAGTTATCTGTAAAACTTGCCGATGGTAAGGCAGTAAACGTAGCTCTTTGGTTTGATAGATTCCCGTGGATTGTTTGACTTCCAATTCTGAATCCCTAAAGATAGTTAACCGTCTGATACCCATTGAACGGGTAAGTTTTAGCCCCATGATATAGCCTTAATACTCAGCTGTATTATTGGTGTTGACAAACTGCAATTTGACTGCAATTTGACAGTGACGGGATACTGCTCCCCTGTATCGGATACTAGAACTGCTCCAGCTCCAGAACCTTCTGTATTAACAGCTCCATCAAAATACATCTTTCATGCTTGGCGTGTATCGTACTAATGGTATGGCTGAATTGTCATTACCCCTTCATCAGGGAAGTATGTTTCTAAGGGTTTGAAATCACCTGAAGGTGCGACGGCCAGTTGATCCGCAATTCCTTGACCTTGAATGGACTTTTGAGTCACGTAAACAATGTCAAATTATTGTAGGATCAACTGCCATCTGGACAGCCGACAATTCAGTATAGGTTTACTGAACACATACTTAAGAGGATCCAAGCGGGATATGAGATGGTTGTGTGACCATGGAGGTAATGTTGTAACCTCATGGAAGCCCATGCTAAAGCACAACAAGTCCTCTCAATCAGAGTGTACTTATGTTCACTGCTGCTCAATCTTTTACTGAGGTAATAGATAGCTCGTTCTTGGCCTCTATCGTCTTTCTGTCCCAGCATGCAGCCCATGGCATTGTCACTTATGGAAAGGTACATGAACAAAGGAGCATCATCTCTGGGTGGTACCAAAATGGGAGGTTTTACTAGCTGTTCTTTGACTGTGAGGAAGGCCTTTTGGCACTCATCATTCCATTTCATAGAGGAGTTCTTCCTCAACAGCTTGAAGATTGGCTCACAGGTTGCTGTGAGTTGAGAGATGAACCTGCTAATGAAGTTGATTCTTCTCAAAAATCCCTGTATTTCCTTTTCTGTCTGAGGAATATGCATTTCCGTAATGGCCTAGATTTTGGTAGGATCCAGCTCAATTCCTTTGTGGCTAACTAGAAATTCTAGCATCTTGCCTGATTTAACGCCAAAGGCGCACTTGGCTGGATTCAACTTCAAGTTATACTTGCGCAACCTGTTGAATATCTTTTTGAGATGGTATAAGTGGTGATCCTCATTCCGGGATTTGACAATGATGTCATCCACGTAGATCTCGATCTCTCTGTGCATTACGTCGTGGAAGAGAGCCATCATAGCTCGTTGATAGGTGGCTCCGGCATTGATAAGGCCGAATGACAACCATCTATAGCAAAAGGTTCCCCAAGGAGTGATGAAAGCAATTTTCTCACGATCTTCCTTAGCAACCATGATCTGAGGGTACCCCGCAAAGCAATCAGCAAAGGAGTACATGCCGTATTGAGCAGTATTGTCAATGAGAATGTGGATGAATGGCACGGGAAAGCTATCTTTAAGGCAAGCTTTGTTCAAATCCCGATAATCCACACAAACTCGCACCTTTCCTCCAGGTTTAGGCACGGGCACGATGTTGGATATCCACTCAGGATATGTAGATACCATGATAATACCAACTTGAAATTGTTTCACAATTTCTTCTTTCACCTTTAAACTCCACTCAGGTTTCAATCGCCTGAGCTTCTGCTTGACTAGCTTGAATCCCTTTTTAATGGGAAGGCGATGAAGAACAATGTCAGTGGACAAACCCACCATATTTTCATGAGACCATGCAAACACATCATGGAATTGGGTTAGTTGCGTAACCATGTCATTCCGTTGGTTTGGGGTAAGGTCTGCACCAATCTGGATTAACTTAGGGTTTTCTAAGGTTCTAAGATTGAAGGAAATGGTTTGATCAAGGTTGGGTTTAGGTTTGTCTTTGACCCATTCTTGAATTTCTGGAGGCACCTCAATGTCCTCTTGCATTTCCATCAAGGCTGAATTCATCTCTACATCAAAGCCACAATCTTTGTGAAGAAGAGGCACCGTATCAGCAAGTACATGCACATCTAAATTCAGGGTCCTGAAAAAAAATATGCTTTCACTTAGTATATATGAAGTTGTTTAATCATACAAAGTGTTAGCATGTACTGACAAAATAATTGCCCGTTTTACCCTTGTCGACCAATGCAATGAGTGCTGCTCCAATTGGCAAGGATAAAGTTCAGGTGGACTGCATTTACGGAGGGGCTGTCATCGTCCTCCTTTTCCCGAATGATGACCATGACGTCTGGGCAATCATCATCTGGGGTGTATCTATTTATATGTTCATTATGAACAATGATGCGTATGCCCAACATTATCCAGACGATGTTTTGTTAGATTATTTGTTTCTCTTCCTCCACTCTGGGATCTGGAACAAAGACTTCTTTTGCTTTGAACGGCACTAGCTTAGGAAATAGCATAGCCATCACGTTAGTTGGCACCTTTACAGGAGGGTGTGCGGACTCAAAGGTTGATGGTGAAGATAAACGCCGTGTAATTGAAGCTGAAGGAATCTGATGATGCTTATGAGGATTCCTTTGACTAGAACTGGTAGAATAGCCTAGTCCAGTTGTCCTAGTTTGCCTGGCTACTTGGATTGGGTATTTTTTATCTTGGTGATCTTTACCCAGCCCTTGTCCTGGCTGATGACCCAAGGACACCATTTCCTGAGTAGCCGACATTACCTCGACAGAGATCTTGGGTACGGGCAATGGCGTTCCAATAGCATGGTATTGAGTATTGCTCACTTCCAAGGCATGAAAACTGACTGGTTCAACATCTGCATTAGTGTTGATGAATGGCATGTCCCCATGTTAAGGACATTCTGGTTCAGCGTTGATCGTGACTAGGCTATTGTTGATAATGTATTTCAATTGCTGATGAATGGTGGAGGGGACTGCCCCAGCCATATGAATCCACGGTCTTCCCAAGAGCAGGTTGTATCCCAAATCTATCTTAAGTACGTGGAAAGACACACAGAATGTATGGGGACCAATTTCGATTGGCAACTCAATTATTCCGACTGCATTCCGGTGGTATCCATCAAAAGCTTTGATGATCGTATGGCTACTTTAGATTCTGTTGAGATTGGCGTTTATCTTCAGCAACGTAGCATAAGGACAGATATTTAGAGATGAGCCTCCGTCTATCAAGACTCCAGCTAGCATATATTCGGAGGACAAGACCGCAATGTGTAACGGCTTGCAATGATCGGTCCGTTCGAGCGGTATGTCATCATCAGTGAAGGATATCACATTGTTGTTGAAAATGTGATCAACCAGGTGTTGAAATTTTTCCGTATCCACTGATGTTGGTAAATAGGCTTTTTCCAAAACTTTCAGTAAGATCTTTCGGTGATCCTCGGAAGTTAAGACCAAGTCCAAAATTGAGATTCGGTGTGGAGCTTCTCTAAAGCTTACAACCACCTTGGCTTCGTTATGACCTATAGTGTGGAGGAATTTTTCAATCTTCTCCACGGGTATTTTCCCCTTTGATTTGATGGTAGACTTCATCACCCGTTGGGGAAGATACAGTGGATTCTCCATCGACACTATAACAGTTGTATGCGAGGTGGATTCTTCACCTTCTTCATAATTCCATGGAACTGTGTGCAAGCTAACAATAGGATATTGTGCTCTGCATGGTAAGTTGATTGGCTCGGGAGCAGCCACTTTCAAAGGATTGTTGCTTCCTCTGAGTTGAATTGTTGGTACAGTGAGTGGCTTGACAATGCCATCAGCCTCAGTGGAGATAACTGCTACCAATCCCTTCCATTTAGTAGGACAGGTATTCTAACTACCACGTAGCATAGTATCATCGTCTTCTAGTTGCAGGACACCGCTATCAATGAGATTCTGGATAAGGTGGCGGAGTGCCCAGCATTCTTCTGTACTGTGACCGCGAGAATGGGAGTGATATTGACATACTCCATCAGAATTGTACCGTCCTGAACAGGGATTGATTGGAGGTAGAAGGGAATTAATCCTTCCTTCATTGATTAGCATCTGAAGTATTTCCTCCATGGGTTGGCCCAAATAAGTAAATTCCCTTCTGTTGGCAAAATCCCGATGAGCTTTGGCATTCGCTCTCTTTACCACTTTGTCCTCCATTGTTTCACTTTCTGGAGGTGACGAGGGAATATTCATGACAAGAGGAAGGAGACTAGCATGCTCCTGGCTGACTAACTGGCATGTAATTTGATGCTGGTATGTCACCAGTTCTGTTAATTGCTCAATTTGTTTGCAAAGATCTTTTATCTTTCGTTCCATTGCGAACTAGAACTTGGCATAATCCCACTTGTCAACACCGTCTTTGGTGTTTTGAGATGATTCGCCATTGAAATTGGAACTCTGTCCATTTCTCCAATATATCATGTTAACCTCTTCTTCTTTGTGTTGAGGAAGAGGGTTGTCTTGAACGTGAGGTTGATCCGGTTTGGTGACCACAATTTCCCCGTTGTCTATCAGGTCTTGGATTTTATGTTTTAAGGCCCAACAATTTTGAGTATCATGTCTAGGTGCCCCGGCATGATAAACACATTTTCGAGCAGCATTAAAACCCCTACCATAAAGGTTAGCTGGTGGAAGAAGATGCGTGATTTTCTTCTGCGTTGTCAGAAGAGTGAGAATATTCTCAAGAGAGTCCCCTAAGGGTGTGAACACTCAAGGGCGTTTGCCTTCTCCACCTTTTGCTATTGGAGGGTTTGACGACTGTGCTTGAAAGGGAGTGTAATTTCTCCTTTGGATAGGCATGTTCTGATTGCCTTTTTGACCCTGTAGTATCAGGGAAACATCCTCTTCTTTCTTTTTATGGACCCTCCGGGGATTGTTTCCATAATTTCCGGATTGGATGTGCTCAGCAACAGCTTTGAGGGCAGCCAGGTCTTGAATCTTTCCTTACTTCAATCCCATCTCAGCCATCTCCCCATGTTTGATCATTTTAGAAAATGGTTTATCGATGCCGGCTAATACTCTTTCATAGAAAGGAGCTTCTTGTATGTCTATGAAGGTTATGACCATTTCTAATTCTGTCATGGAAGAATAACTTGAGGAGCAAGGTGCCTCCACCTCTGGGCATACTCTTTAAAAGACTCGTTAGGCTGTTTCTTGACCTTGGTAATCTGATACCGGTCAGGAGCCATTTGAGACTAGAAGTTGTACAAATCAAGGAAAACATGTGCCAGCTCTTCCCAGCTATGGATGTTTGCATTGTCTAGTCTGGTATACCACGAATGGGCTTCTCCAGTCAGACTTTTCTGGATCAGATACATTTTGAGCTTCTCGTCCTCTGCATAAGATCCGAGTTCTCCAATGAAAACCTTCAAATGGGTGTAAGGATCTCCTAACCCGTCATACTTTTCGAAGCAGGACTTTTAAATTTTTCTGGATAATGAACACCAGGGAAAATACAAAGGTCAGCATATTAAATACTCCCGTGTGCTCCAATTCCTTTGATAGCGCGAAGGGTCTCTTCTATTTGAAGAACTTTCTTGCTGATGTCACCAGTGTCTAGATCTCCTGTGAGATGGGTGGCATCATGAATTTTGTTGGTCGTATCCAACTGCAGTTCAAGTATTGTAATGGCTTTATCAGAACCTTGAGTTCCTCCTTATGTGGAAGATTCAGCATGTACGGGTATTTGTGGGCCCTGCGTAAATTGATGTAGTTCTTTAAGTAGAACAGCCAAATCTATAATTTTTTTAGTTAATCCATCAAATTTTTCGCGAGAAACTGGATTAGACTGGTCAGCTGAAGACATGATTGGTTGTAGGCCTGCGGCCTTTTTGGAATTTGACCGGGTAATAGGTCTGAATGCTTCCCTGTGACAAAACTGACATAGTTTAGTTTTAGGGATGGTGTAAATGTTAACATGCTATGTGATGTGTCTGTTTTAGGAATGTTGTCCTGCAAAACGGATGTTAGTTATTTGTAATACAGGATAGCATGTTAATTTAAATATGTATGTATACACATTTCTTCATATTTCTCATTACATGGAGATGAATATGGAATGTAAATTACAAGTAATTGACTTTACAAGTAATTTGAAATGAGAAAGTATGAAGAGGCTTTCCTTCGCGTTTGGTTTATTAGAGGCTGACCTATCTTAGGTTACTCTCGCGGCTTTTCGGCATGAAGGTTCCCAAATCATCGCAACTTACTCAACGGGAAGTTAATCCGGTCTTTCAACTGGAGCGAATTTGGGTGATGCCTTTCCTGAGCCTCGCAGGAATTAGTCTTCCTACGAGTCCAGTAATCAAACACCGATAAGACAGCCTCCTGGTGGAGGGACCACACAACATACATTCACATACATCGCGTCTCACCGTATATGAAAATGATGACATATGCGAACCACTAATATCACAAGTAGATATAGTGTAAAGCATTAATCGCATTAAAGATATGCATTCGTACACATTCATCATAAATGTAAATTCAACATCCGCACACAAGTATATAACAGTTTTGAAAAGCTTGTAATAGCGGCGTAAGTCCTCTTACTGGAGTCCCCAGCACAGTCGCCACCTGTCGATGTCGGGATTTTTATTTGTCCCTTTTCGTTACCTATTTTTTTATGTTCTCATTTTATGTGAGATTTGTTTGAAAAAACAAGTGAAAAAGGTCCAACATGTATAATGTCGACGATTGAACTGTAAGAGTCACCAGTTGGTTTTTTAACTGATTGTACCAACACAACCGAGAAAAGGTTTGCACATTGACCCAGTGATATGACATTGTTAAATGGGTCGGTGAAACCAAGAATCAATTATGGTCCAGGGACTTGCTTATGCGGAGAGAAGGTGTTAGGCACCCCCGACATCCGTGTTGCCACATTGACCGCCACTTTTCAAGAAACTATTATATGAATATGTGTGTGTGGGGGGGGGTCAATGTGTTGTTATTTGGAAATAGTGCTATGCCTCATTTGCACCTATATACAAAGGGTTTGAATTTATGTAAAAATTCAGTTTTAAACAAGATATAGCAGTGACGTTTTTAGAAAAAAGGGTTTTCAAACCCTTTGTGCTCAATGGTAATTGAGGCCTTTGATACTTCCATTTTATTCCATATTCTGCTGGATTAATTTTATTTTACAGATGTGAGGCATCTCTATGAAAATAATGTACAAAAGGTGCTGAACTCCTCGTGGGTATGAGAACCATCGGAGGAAATTCAAACATCACAGATAAATTAACAAGATGCTTACAGCTGAAAAGGTCCATCACGGGAACCGAATCTAGATTCAGTAGACTGAATCTGTGATCACATGATTCCTAGGCTCACATGATGTTGCAATTTGTATAAAAAAGCAGTAAGCAGGTATATATATATAAAAACTGTAAATATATATACAGACATGATCACCAACCACGAAGCACCTCCGTGGGGGATCGAAAATGTAAATAAAGCTGTAAAAACGATCAACCACCACGAAGTAAACTCTAGGTGGGATGAAATGTACAAAAAGCAGTAAAAACGGTCAACCACCACGAAGTAAACTCCGGGTGAGACGAAATGTGTGTGTGTGTATATATATATATATATATATATATATATATATATATATATATATATATATATAAGCGATAAACACGCCAAATATAAAATCCAGGCTCATCGGACAAAGTCTAACAACAGTTAATATATATATATATATATATATATATATATATATATATATATATTAAAGTAGTGAACGCTCCAGACCGAAGTCTAGGCTCATCGAACAGAGTTCGACACGCAGTTCATATATATAAATGTATATATATACAAAAGCAAGTAAACGCTCCACACCGAAGTCTAGGCTCAATCGAGGCATAACTCGATAATGTTAGTCCATATATATATAAATAAATAAATAAATATATATATGTATATATATATATATATGTATATACAAACTGAAATAAAACTACGGACCAAAGTCCGGGCACACACACGCAACACAACTCTCAACGTGAAGAACTATGTGTGCAAAGATAAAGAGAAAGGTTTTAAAGTGTGTGAGAAGGCTTATAGTGGGCTGCCAAAGAAGACTTATATATCTTTAAAGTAGATAAACACTAGCTTCCACAGGTACAGAAGTAGCTATATGTGAGCTCACAAGTGTTTAAAATGAGAAAGCACTCAGTATAGGGTGAGTACAGAGCAAATTGGGCAGGGCTTCCTCGCCGTTTTTCTCTTACAAAATGGCCACCCCAACCCTCTATTTATAGAGGGTGGAGCCGCAGGTGTACCTGCGGTTGGGCCGCATGTGTACCTGAGGCTGCCCGGGGTGCCCCGGGCTTCGCTGGTTCCATCGTCTCGAAATACATGCACGCATGCAACATCATGTCTGCTCGAACTTTCAGAATTGCAATTCGGGCATCCGACTGAGGTATGTAGGACCTATTTCGGACCACTATTGTTGAGAGTTATGCAATGACATGGGATTAAAGGTTGTACGAAGTCATGAAGATGGGATGATGCCCTCCGGTCTTCAGCTTCAAATTCTATCTGTTATCCTGCACAATAGTTACTCGGGATTGGTTTTCCTTGGCTTTTGTGGGACATTGTGTATGTATTGAAGCGTTGAGACGGTACGGTGTGGCGTCACAGTGGCGAGATGACGACTTTGCCCCTCACCGGGGTTATCGCCGGTTGGGCTGATAAAGCAGACGTTGCTCAAAGTTATCGCTGAGATTGGACTGCTGCAGTGTTGAAGGTCCTCAGTGTCATCTCTGAGGTGTGCATGTCCTCCCGGTGTTATCTTCGGATTGGTACTGAGTATCTCGTTATGAGCGCTGAGATTGAAGTTGATTGCATTTGAAACAAGCATTTTTGGGGTTATCGCCGGAACTGCATTCCTTGGGGTTATCGCCAAGGTTGGTAGCTATTCTCATGGTTGGGACTGAGACTAGATACCTCGGGGTTATCTTGGAGATAAGTCGGTCTTCTCCGGTGGGTGTTTCGATATTGGATCTGCATGCCTCGGGGTTATCTCCGAGGATGGGATTGTTACTCTCGGTGTGTGTTCCGGGATTGAGGCTGAACTTTCGGTAGTATCCAGACTGGATGTGAATCGTCTTCTAGGGTTTCCTCTTGAAAGGCGAATCCGTGCTCCTGCGATGTCAGTGACAGGTGTGCAGAAAATTTTGAGTGTCTACACTACCCAATCATAATAAAATTTAATAATAAACCTTCCCATTAAAAGGATTACATCAATAATTTCAAATAAAATCTCCCAGGTTATCTAACCTTTAAATACAAACATCATATGCGAAAAATTAAATAATTACATCACAAGATTTAGAATAAAGTCTGACAATATTAAAAGTCAACATGTTTACAAGTCTTCAATACTTGTTCATCTTTTCTTTCCCTTTACTGGTGCTAGGTACATCGACCTTCTCAACTTTAGCTGTAATAGTTATATAAGCAAGAGTGAGCAAACAAGACTCACTTGAAGTGACAATGAATAAAGCTTTACAACAGTTGCCAAATAATAGGCTCAATAGAACTGAACAATATGCTCTATTATTGATAATCAAAATTCTGAAATATATATCTGAGGGTCATAAGACCACGAACTATGTCCATAGTTATAAGTAATCTTTCAACTTAAACTTTAATAGTCATTAGACTATAGGGACTCCTCATACTTAGGGGGATCACCCTTCGTACAATGTATTGTGCACAAACATTTCAACGCTATGCGTAAATTATCCCCTAATAATAGGGTTGTTCATCTCAGTTTTAATATGCGAGTCTGCACCAAAGGAAGTTTGGTTTGGATAATTTTCAAGGTAGTTTAGAGTTCAATGAACATCAACTAAGGATTATTTAAATCAATATAGTTTAATATCACTTCAAGTGCTCGATAGCAATATGATATGAAATAGTCATGAATTATAAGTGAATCAACATTATACATCAAAATCATGGTTTACAAATGAATTAGGAAGCATAAGCATTTGAATATTATAACAAACCTTGCTTGAACAATAAAAGGCTAAGGCTATTAATCTTACTCAATAAAAGAAATGAGTTAGTAAACGTGCATGATTAATAACAAGTTGAGGAATAAAACTTGTTCAACATGAGAATAACAGAATTTAGGAACTTGCGTAATAAGAAACAAAATTAAAGATAGGAACCCTTCTCAAAGTAAGAGTTAGGTTAAAAAGTTTGCATGAACATAATCAAGTTAGAATAGATATATAAGTAGGTTTAGGAAGTTGCACAATCGTTAAAGTAGAGTTAGAAAACTTACCTCGTGCATAGGTTAAACAATCACTACTCACATTCACCACAAGTCCTACACATACCATATGTATTGACAATACACATTAGTTACAATAATATTAGCTTCATGAGTTTCTTTCCGACTTTTAGTATAGCTTACTAACTACGTTTAAGTTTAAACAAAATCACATCTTTTCATGAACATCACCTTTTAGCTTTATTACAACTACATAAGTGATCATGTCACTGCACCATATACACATTAACAACTTGATACAACATCCTATTACATGTCTAACATGTTATCATTAGGTTATACTAATACACAAATGATTACATTTGCATTCGCGCATTCCGACGCCCTCCGATTGCCTCTAAATGCACAATAGCCCTAAAGTTGGAAATTTTGACCCTTCATAACGACATCAAACTAAAACACTTAAAGAATAAAAGTTATAGGCCTATTCGTTCTCGTTCTGAATCATCTTGAATCGCATCAATCGGAGTTCGTATAAAAAAGTTATGCTCATTTTAGTAAAACATGTCCGGTTAAATTTTTTTTTCCTTCATAATTTGGCAAAACAGACCACCCCCCACCACCGGGGCGGGGGTTTTTACACTAGGGTAGCCCGTCGGGGTGGGGGACCCTTCTGTAAGTTCACAAATTATGATCCCGAACACTACCGAAAGCCAAATTAGACCTACAAACTCCTTTCTAACAACCATACCAACCTACCCAAGGTGTAATATGTTTACAGAAACATAAACTAATATTTCTAATAAAACACATAAACATCAAGATTACAACCTTTAAATTTCACTATTTCTCTTATTTCCTTTTCTTTTGACATTCATAGCGAAATTCTTCACTGTGAATTCATTTTACAACTAAAACAGTTGGTTCTAATTACATTGTTTTCGTTTCTTCATGTATTTTCACAATCAATAGCCAATTTATATATTATACAAAGAATTTAAACCTCAATTTTACTTAAACTAAGCCATATTCATATATTTTTATACCAATTCACTGCAACATGATTTCTTTCACAAACAAATACATAACATGAATTAATTTACTATAACTCATCTATAAACTTATGAAAACAACTTTATAACAACTAATTGTTATATATAAACTATATACAACAAATAATTCAACCTTCACATAGTTTTACAGAGGATTTTGGAATAGAATAAAACTATAACTTTTTGAAAAGTAAAAGTAAGATGATACATTAGTTTTAGAAGATGATGGTTATCCTTTGATTATCAAGCTTTCTTTTCCCCAATTTCTCTGTCAAATTCTCTAGACTTCTCCCAATTCTCTCTTAATTTTTCTCTGCAACTTTCTTCTTCTCTTCTTTTTCTTATGAGTTCTTTCTCTCTTACTTTAACCTTACGTACCAAAGATATAACGTATAGGTAATAATATAGGTATTAATTATATAATATAAATATAACTTTAACTGACATCAGTTATTTTTTATTTGAAAATCAAAAGCCATAAGGCTTGTTTGGCTAACTACTTTAAAATTTAATCAATTAAATCATTATGTCTTGTTTGGTAAAACATATTTAAATTAAAGAATTAATATGCATTAAACCTTATTTGGCAAAACTGAATTAACCTCCTTTAACTTATTTTAATAACTCCTTTATAGTATAGTTTATGGTCACTCTTTATCTAATTAAATTTTAATATTCAATTTAATTAATTCTAATAATAATTTATTAAATTAATGTATCACATAAATCAATACAACATAATTATAATTTTCTTTATAATTATAATTTTATTTAATCAACTAACACATCATTTTAATTACAAATTCAAATTAAAATATCATTATAATAAATCATTTAATCATTATAAACTCTCTAACTTAATTTATAATTTAAATCAGAATATTATCTCATGATAATTAATTTCCTTAACTCATTAATTATTTATTAAACAAATAATTAATCAATCAAATTAAATCACCTTAAACAAATATTTATTCGATCAATAAACATATCAATTAAAATATTTATATAACTCAATAAATATTTTAAATTATAATTTAAAATTCTGGATTATTACATCCTTCCCTCCTTACAAGGATTATGTCCCCAGAATTACAACTCAAACAAATCATTCGTCACATTCTTCCCTACTTACAATTATTTTATCCCCAGAATCGAAGACACAAATAAAACAAATAACTCAGGGTAGTCTTTCATCATTTTATCTTCGAGTTCCCACGTAGCTTCTTCAGTATTGTGGTTCCTCCATATCACCTTCATAGAAGGTATTACTTTATTCCTGAGCACCTATTATTTCCTGTTAACTATCTGGATAGGAATCTCATCATAAGACAAGTCTTTATCAAACTACAATGGTTCGTACCCTATCACGTGTTTGTAATCGGGTTTATACGGTCGTAATACCGAAACATGAAAAACATTGTGAACGTTTTGCAATTTTGGAGGTAAAGCTACCTCGTAAGCTACTTCTCCTACTCTTCGTAGCACTTCGAACGGTCCAATAAACCTTGGGCTTAGCTTTCCCTTTTTACCGAAACGAATTTTCCCCTTCCAAGGAGAAACTTTTAAGAACACATAATTTCGTACGTCGAACTCTCGATCTTATTTGTGTTGATCAGCATACTTCTTCTGTCTATCTTGAGAAGCTACCAATCTTATTCTGATGAGTTTGGCAACCTCCACAGTTTGTTGTACCAGTTATGGTCCTAATAGTTGACGTTCACTGACTTCATCCTAGCACAGTGGAGTTCTGCACTTTCTGCCATACAATGCTTCGTAGGGCGATATGCCGATGTTTGCGTGGTAACTGTTGTTGTATGCAAATTACACCAATGGTAAATGTTCATCCCAGCTCCCTTTGAAGTCCATGATGCATGCCCTAAGCATATCTTCCAATGTCTGGATTGTTCGTTCACTTTGGCCATCTGTTTGCGGATGATATGTCGTAGTCATTCACAATTGTGTTCCCATGCATTCTTGTAGTCTCTTCCAAAAGTTTGACAAGAATCACGGATCTCTATCTGACACAATTGACACTGACACTCCATGCCCCGAAACGATCTCTTTAACGTATAACTTTGCCAACTGATCAAGATTGAACCTAATCTTTATTGTCAAAAAGTGTGCTGATTTTGTCAGTCTGTCCACTACCACACAAATCGCATCGCATCCTCTCTGAGTAGTTGGAAGACCCACCACAAAATCCATTGTGATGTGTTCCCACTTCCATCCTGGTATTTCCAATGGTTGAAGTAATCCGCTTGGTCTTTGATGCTCGGTCTTGACTCTTTGACACGTCAAGCATTTCTTGATACATTCTACAACATCTCTTTTCTTGTTTGGCCACCAAAAATGTCATCGTAAATCTTGATACATTATCGTACTTCCTAGATGAATCGAATATCTTGTATTATGTGCTTCGGTCAAGATTTCATCTTTAATCTCTGGTACTGCTGGAACCCAAATTCTTCCCTCAAATCTCAGTAACCCTTCGGTATCGATCTTGTATTTCACTTCACCACTCTCAAGCATTTTCTCTTTGATCTTTCCACATTCTTTATCTTGTAGTTTGGTATTCTTAACTTTATCCACCAAAGTTGAACTAGCTTCTATCTGGAATAGTCGTTCATCGAATTCTTTTGGAAATTTTATTTCCAACTCTATCTTTGTCATTGCTGAAATAAGCTCCTCCTGACTGGTTATCAACATCAACTTTTCCCGACCTTTCCTGCTTAAAGCATCTGCAACCACATTCGCTTTGCCTGGATGATAAAAGATCTCACAATCATAATCTTTTATCAATTCTATCCATCATCTTTGACGCATGTTCAGGTCCTTCTGAGTGAAAATATACTTCAGACTTTTATGGTCTGTGTAAATCTCACATTTTTCTCCATAGAGATAGTGTCACCATATCTTTAGAGCAAATACCACCACAACCAACTCTAAATCATGAGTCAGATATCCTTTCTCATAGTCATTTAGTTGTCTTGATGCATATACAATAACTTTATCGTTCTGCATAAGAACACAACCCAATTCTTTATGTGAGGCATCACTATACACCACAATGTTTTCTGTATTATCTGGTAATGATAACACAGGTGCCACACTTAACTTCTTCTTCAAATCTTAAAAACTTTCTTCACAATTCTCCGTCCAAACAAATTTTACAGCTTTCCTTGTCAAATTTATTAACGGAGTGGCAATCTTGGAAAAATCTTGAATAAACAGTCTATAATAATCGGTCAGTCCAAAGAAACTCCTCACCTCTGAAGGTGTTCTTGGTTGTTCCCAATTGATTACGGCTTCAATTTTTGATGGATCCATTGAAATCCCATCTTTGTTAATCACATGCCCAAGAAATTGTACACGATCTAGCCAAAATTCACATTTAGAGAATTTCGCGTACAACTTTTCCTTTCTTAGTGTCTCCAACGTCAAACATAAATGTTCCACGTGTTCTTCTTGAGATTTGGAGTACACCAGAATTTCATCGATAAATACCACCACAAACTTGTCTAAGAATGGTTTAAACACCCTGTTCATCAAATCCATGAACGCAGCAAGGGCATTGGTCAAACCAAAAGACATCACCAGAAACTCGTAATGTCTATACCGAGTTCTAAATGTCATTCTAGGTACATCCTCCTTCCTTACCTTTAATTGATGATACCTACTTCTCAAATCTATTTTTGAGAAATATCTAGCACCCTTCAATTGATCAAACAAGACATCTATTCTTGGCAACAGATATTTATTCTTAATTGTGACATTGTTTAATTCCCTATAATCAATTCAAAGATGCATTGAACCATCCTTCTTCTTCACGAATAACACCGGTGCTCCCCACGGTGACACACTCGGCTGAATGTATTTCTTGTCTAACAGCTCTTGCAGTTGTACCATCAGTTCCTTCATCTCTACTAGAGCCATTTTGTATGGGGCCTTCGATATCGGGGTTGTTCCTGGCGCTAAGTCGATCATGAACTCAATCTCTCTGTCAAGTAGAAGTCATGGCAAATCCTCCAAAAACACATCTACAAACTCCCTAACCACTTGTATCTCTTACAGTTTCACACCCTTCTTCTGAGTATCGACTATGTAAGCTAAATAACCCACGCAGCCTTGACTCACTAACTTCTTGGCTTGTATAATCGTCAGACATCCCCCATGTCTAGGTGATTTGCTACCATAAAAAACTACATTTGATGGAGTCATAAGGTTTACACATTTCTTTTGACAATCAATTATCGCTCCATAATTAAATAGTCAATCCATTCCCAATATAACGTCGAACTCTCCAAGTTTAATCGGGATTAAACCTACCATCATGATATTCCCCTTAATATTCACCCTACAATTCTTGTATACGAACCTAATAGGAATTACTTCCTTATTCGCAATTTCTATGTTTAAAGGAAAATTCAATTCTTCACTAGGCAATCCTATCCTCTTAGCAAATTCATCAGATATAAACGAGTAAGTAGCATCCGAATCAAATAATACATAAGCATTTATATCATTGATTAGGATAATACTTGACACAACATCCTTTGATTGCACAGCATCTTACACAGTCATGTTGAAGGTTCTGGCTGTGGGTTTGTTTGATGTCGTTGGTCCAGCAATGGTCCATGTACCTCCACTGCTACTTCCCTTGCTTCCTGTTGTCTCCCCAGCTTTCTTCTTGTGGCATTCACGAGCAAAATAATCCTTTGACCCGCACGTGAAGCAAACATTCTTCTTGGGTTGATTGCAATTTGGGGCGATGTGACCTTCCTGGCCACAGTTAAAGCATACATGTTTCCCCATTAACCACACACCTTTGTGAAACTTCCCGCAGGTAGCATATGCTTCGAACTTCTTATTCTGCTGGTTACCCTGCTGATTTCCAGCAGCCACATTTCCATTCCATTTTCTCTTCAGGTTATTGTTACCATTTCCACTACCACCACCACCATTCTTATCATCCACTTCATTCTTCTTCTTTTTATGTTCTTGATTAAACTTCGTTACTACCTCGCCTCCACCTTCAGCGAGAATTACATTCTCCATTGCTGTTGTAAATGTCTTCAGCTGGAACAGGGAGACCCTACTGTACAACCTGGATTTCAATCCCTGTTCAAACCTCTTAGACTTGCGTTCATCTGTGCTGACATGATATGGCGCAAACCTCACCAACTCGTTAAATTTTGCGGCATACTCTGATATCATCATTGATCCCTGCTTCAGTTTTAAAAACTACACCTCCATCTGATTCTTCGAACTCTCTGGGAAATAAGTCTCAAAAAATATCTCCTTAAACCTATCCCAAGTCATAACCCCTTGTCCTCCTCGAGTTTTATTGGCCTGCCACCAATAACTAGCCTCTGCTTTCAACATGAATGTTGTAAAAGCAGTCTTCTGATTCTCCCTTACTCTCGCAACATCGAACACTTTCTTTATCTCTATGATCCAGGTCTGTGCCTCAACTGGATTCATGGACCCACATAATTCTGGTGGTCCAACTGCCTTGAAATCCTTAAAAGTTATAGCTTGATTCTGCAATGCACCCGTCAGTAACGTCACTAGCTGCTGAACGGGGTTAGCTTCGGCGGTTTATTGTTGGTAGATCCCTCAGGGGTCCTCTGTCGTGGTTGACGTCTTGGAGGCATTTTCTGTTAAAATATACTCACTAGATTATTTCTCAACTCCTTTAAATATTTTCTACTTAACTTGCACCCCATAAAAGAAATTATCATATAACACATCACACTTTGAATAAAATAAAATAATAACTTTTATTCATTCATAATCTTTCTGAAAACATAAGAACAATAACATCATTGTTATTTACATTACTTTCCTGAACTATTAAAGTTTCAGGACAACATCAACATCATATCCGATCGATTACATATCTTTAGAGATTTACATATCATTTAACATTTTATTAATAGCATATCAGGTACATTCTCTATGATGTCCTACTAAGATGTTATGTAGCCTTACGACGTTCTTCCTCCATAATCTAGAACATTGTTCAGCGATCCAATATGTATGGTGGCAATGTCTCGAACTGAATCGGATAATACATAACTCGATCTTGAGCCCGATTAATCACGGTGTTGAATACATTATTCATCTCCTCCATCTTTATCCTCTTTGTTTGTGAGTCTCTCTCTGCTATCCCGGCTCATTGATAAGCTTCCTCGTACAGGTCTTTGGCTCTTGCCCACTTTGTAGATTCTTCCTTCAACTTGTTCTTCAGCTCTGCAATCTCCACTGTCATTTGTTCATTCTCTTCTTCAGTGTGGACTAGCTTTTCCTTGACATTATTCAGACGTTCCTCTCGATCTTGGATCTCGTCATCCTTCTGTGCCATCGAGGTCTGTTGTTCAGCTACTATCTCTTCTAACTCCTTGACGGTATCCTGAAGTTCCACATTGCGGTCATATACTTCATCGTACATAAGAGCAGCGATCGAGTTCAGTGGAATCTCTTCCTCCTCGTTCTCATCATCCTCATTCGACTATGGTAGCTCAACGGGATCCTCCTCATCCATTTCTACATCATCATTCTCATCAGGTAAACCTTCCCAGTCAACCAATGTGACCAACGGAGCTGACTCCCGTGGAAGTAGTTGTTCCCAAGCCACTTGAATGTCATTAGATTCCTCCTCTCTAGGCATCTGAGGTCTATGCTCTCTAGCCTGACTGGATTCTCCTACATTGGTGATCCTGACAACAAAAAATTTTAAGTTTTAATTATTACTTGTTACTACTCGACAGTCACGAGCACATAATTTGAAATCACATAAGCACATAAGTGTTTTATTACTTTTCCCTTAAAACTAGATAAGAGTTTATCACCACTATCTTTTCAAAGGTTACTTCCTAAGGCTTTTCTCCACCTAAGGTCCATAACCTAAAGCTTTGATACCAACTTGTGACACCCCCAAATCAGGGTACTTCATTCCCACAAGATTTGGTGTTCACTTGATAAAAACATTCATATCTAACTACCAAATCATAATAAAATTTAATAATAAACCTTCCCATTAAAGGATTACATCAATAATTTCAAATAAAATCTCCTAGGTTATTTAAACTTTAAATATAAACATCATATGCGGAAAATTAAATAGCTACATCACAAGATTTAAAATAAAGTCTGACAATATTAAAAGTCAACAAGTTTACAAGTCTTTAATACTTATTCATCTTTCCTTTCCCTTTACTGGTGCTAGGTACATCGACATTCTCAACTTTAGCTGTAATAGTTATATAAGAAAGAGTGAGCAAACAAGACACACTTGAAGTGATAATGAATAAAACTTTACGACAGTTGCCAAAAAATAGGCTCAATAGAACTGAACAATATGTTCTATTATTGATAATCAAAATTTTGAAATATATATCTGAGGGTCATAAGACCACGAACTATGTCCATAGTTATAAGTAATCTTTCAACTTAAACTTTAACAGTTATAAGACTATAGGGACTCCTCGTACTTAGGGGGATCAGCCCTTCGTACAATGTATTGTGCACAAATATTTCAACGCTATGCGTAAATTATCCCCTAATAATAGGGTTGTTCATCTCAGTTTTAATATACTTGTCCGCACCAAAGGAAGTTTGGTTTGAATAAGTTTCAAGGTAATTTAGAGTTCAACAAACATCAACTAAGGATTAGTTGAATCAATATAGTTTAATATCACTTTAAGTGCTCGATAGCAATATGATATGAAATAGTCATGAATTATAAGTGAATCAACATTATACATCGAAATCATGGTTTAGAAATGAATTAGGAAGCATAAGCATTTGAAAATTATAACAAACCTTGCTTGAACAATAATAAGCTAAGGCTATTAATCTTACTCAATAAAAGAAATGAGTTAATGAACGTGTATGATTAATAACAAGTTGAGGAATAAAACTTGTTCAACATGAGAATAACAGAATTTAGGAACTTACGTAATAAGAAAAAAAATTAAAGATAGGAACCCTTCTCAAAGTAAGAGTTACGTTGAAGAGTTTGCATGAACATAATCAAGTTATAATAGATATATAAGTAGGTTTAGGAACTTGCACAATCGTAAAAGTAAGGTTAGAAAACTTGTCTCGTGCGTAGGTTAAATAATTACTACTCACATTCACCACAAGTCCTACGCATACCATGTGTATTGACAATACACATTAGTTATAATAATATTAGCTTCATGAGTTTCTTTTCCACTTTTAGTATAGCTTACTAACTAAGTTTAAGTTTAAACAAAATCACATCTTTTCATGAACATCATCTTTTAGCTTTATTACGACTACATAAGTGATCATGTCATTGCACCATATACACATAAACAACTTGATACAACATCTTATTACATTTCCAACATGTTATCATTAGGTTATACTAATACACAAAGCATTACACTTGCATTCGAACATTCTGACGCCCTACGATTGCCTCCAAATGCATAATAGTCCTAAAGATGGCCATTTTGACCCTTCATAATGACATCAAACAGAACAACTTAAAGGATAAAAATTTTTGGCCTATTCGTCTTCGTTCCGAATCATCTTGAATCGCATCATTTGAAGTTCGTATGAAAAAGTTATGCTCATTTTAGTAAAATATATCCGGTTAAATTTTTTTTCTTCACAATTTGGCAAAACAGACCACTCCCCCCCCCACCGGGGCGGGGCTTTTTACACTAGGGTAGCCAGTGACGCCCCCAAAACAGGTATACATCACCCATCTTGAATCGCCAAATACATGGTATAAAATACAAATAAAAACTTAATTATACAACTGTCGTGTAAAATACGACAAAACATATGCTATGAGTTTTAATACAAATATTTTCATCTAGACAATATCCATACTCAATGGAGTCTCTATTACATTTATTGTCATACTATTTTATAGAATAGTGAGGACTACTAAAACAACCGTCTGGACCGTCAATCCGTTCCCCGACTCGTCTCAGCTATATTCTCATTTTCTGAAGAGAAAAGTGAAAGAAAGGGTGAGCTCAACTAGCCCAATAAGAAATATTATGACTAAGATAATGCAGAATAAATTATCCTTAGCCTTCAACAGTATAACAACTAATAGAATACAATAGACAATATGTTTTAGATCAACAACTGCAACATAATAAGCACTACTACAAAATAGTAAATAGACAACGCTTAAACCACAACGTTTTTTATAAAAACGTTGTGGTATTTTTTTCCATAACGTTTTTTAAAAAAACATTGTAGATATATATGCAAAAACGTTATCTATTTAAAAGGGCATTTTTTAGTCTTTAATTAGATAATGTTTTTTTTAAAAACGTTGTCTATGAAGAAAAACACGGAGCAAAAATACGCTTAAGTTAAAACTTAAAATTAGAAGACGTAGTCTTTTTTCCTTCTCTCTCCTGTTTTCCCTCTCTATCTCCAAGTTTCCTTCTCAGATCTACTCTTTGGTTGTGTTCTTATTGTCCATGCTTGTGGAAGGGGGAGGCGAGGTCTCGGGGGAGGAGGAGCCGGAGCGGGTCGCCGAGTTTGGGTTTGTTTAGGCGGAGCAAGAGCTATCTGGTGGCGCCTACTCCTCCTCGCCAACTTCGTTTTACGACTCCGACAATGGATATAATACCAGATCCATGACTCCAAATAGAAGTTTCAGCATATTCAAAAGGATATACCAGATCCTCCCTTCACAATAGACCAAATCCATGAATTCGCCTTGCTACTGCTCCTCCTCGCTACGTATTAATTTTAGATTTGATTGAATTAGTTTAGATCTATTGACGTTTTTGGGTTTGGTGGTTCAGGATCAGCTCTTGGGCTCGCATGGTGTCTGCACCGACGATTAAGAATCGAACTATTCTCGATTTTGAGACATCGATGTTTAAGAAAGAGAAAATTTCTATGGCAGGTCATGATGAGGTATTTCTCCCCTTATGCACTTGGTATTGATACATATAAATCTTCCTTAACTCGCTTCATTCCAACTCGGTTTGTGCTATTTTTTGCCATTTTCAGTGCTTCATTCCAACTGCTCAAAAACCAAATATATTTTTTCTCAATTTTTGTTATCAGGTTGCAGTGTTGCTTCTCACTGAGATTACTCCAAAAAGTGTCGTACATAATGCCACAGAGGTTGCTAGGTTTGTGGTAAGTTAGATGTGGATCTTTCTTATAAAATTAACCATGTTTCTCAATTTTCATGAATGTTTTGATTATTTGAGAAATCTAAATTATTTATTCCATACGGTCCTGCAATTGGCTGCAAAAGAAAATTGCTTCGACTTTGGGTCATAGGAATTCTGTACCCATATTTTTTTGACTGATTTTATGAATAGACTTAGCCCTCTGGCTGCTACAAAACATAGTGATACTTAGCCCTCTGGCTGCTACAAAAAGAAAGCACACATGCAGAAACTTACTCGGTGTATTACCAACATATTATCCCTTTGCTTGAAAAAAGGAGTCCTACACTCCTACTTGGTTTATAATTTCTATTGAAATCTCGTCAGACTGCTAAATATTGTTGATGTATCCTCAAAATTAGTGCCAATATCTTTTGTTCTATTCTGGAGATTACATTTTCATGCTATTATGTCCTATTCTATAAGACATGTATGGGCCATTGTTTATCTTGCAGCAGCAGTCTATAAGTGTAACAATATTTTTCTCTTCATCACTTTTCTTATCTGCTTATGTTTTCTATCATGGTATCAAAGCCATCAGATGCTCGATTTATCTTCTTTTTTGTTCTTTATTATCATTGATATCATCAACATTTTTTTTGCTTTATCTACATCCTATATTACTTATAATTTATAATGACAATACAAGGTGCCACCAATTCTAGTACTTCTACTACTGAATGTCAAACTATTCAATTAGACTCCAACCACCCATTATATTTACCACCATAAAATCATTCAGGTTTGATATTAGACTATTAGTGTCTCAGATTCTAACCAACAATATTTTATATCAATGGAAAAGATCTATGACGTTGGCACTCTCTGCATCTACAAATCGTGATTTCCTATTTGGTTTTGTTGGCGTAAAGTAGTGGCAGGATTTTGCTGAATCATTTGAAGTGAACAATAAAACTGTACTGCCAAAGATGATTGTATGGGATGGAAATGACAAATATTTTTCAGTAAGTTTCTTAGTTCCTTTAATTATTCGCAAAATAAGCTACCAATTCTTAGAAAAAGAAAATGATTTTGTATTTGAAGATTTGCATTGAATTATCTTGAACTAATTCCTGATTTTCTATTTTATTGTACGCTAAATTGGTATAATACATTTAAGTACCTGGGTGATACCTGGACCACATATTTAGGCAGTTAGCTTCCAAACTCAATATTATATCAAAAAAGGAAAAGAAAAAGAAATGGAAAGAGTGAATGAAAATGATAATCTTATTGTATGGACTATGTTAAAGACCAAATTGTTTATTTGCAACGTATGAATTATTTTATGATGGTTTTAGAGTATCCAATTTGAGCCATGGGGGTGAAGGTTTTTGGTTGTAGTTTTGTTTTTTAAGGAATATATTCATTTATGATGCTTTTATGATATTAGTTTTGGTTTTGCTTCAATTTCTGCAAATTTGTGTGAAGTGTGAGAAACTAGATACCAGTTTTGGTTTTGATTTGTGCAGGAGGAAAGGTTACCTTATGCATTCTATTTACTATTTTGTAGTAGTGTGGTGTAATGATCTGCGGGATCAAGTTGAGCACACAAGAGTTCTAAATGTCGTATATCACTCTGCAATTGCTTTGGGGTCTCGTCTCCCATCAATAGCTAGTGCAAGAGAAAGAGTTGCTGGTGCAGGTGCCCTTCTTTGTCCCGTTTCCAGCAGTACTCAAGTAAGTGTTGCTAGGGTGACAATTCTATGTTTGATAACCTAACTCAGTTTTAAGGACCTAGTTCAAATGAAATGGTGCAACTTTCTATGATGTCACATGTTGTGCAAGTTGAAACTGCTTGATTTGGTCTCAAGTTTCTGCACGAAAAAAAATAGTATGATTGAAGCCTTACAACATCCAAGAAAAGTCGATTAATTTAACCTTGTACTCTAATTTGTGAATCTTTCTATTGATCTTCTCATATAATGACTGGTGAATTATACTTGATGAACTATAGGTTGTGATGAAGCGTGCCCAGAATGTTGCTCAGGCTGTTGTTAAAACCCACTCAACCCTATCATCATGGATAGTTTAATTAGGTAGTAGTTTAATTTTACGAATAGTTTGATATATTTTATGGATGTAGTCAAATTCACAATTCAATATAGTAGTAATTATATTGAAAAGTGAATTTGAGATGTATGGATAGTTTGACATTATTGAGATGTAAACGTATTGTATGGTATTAATATTCTTTGTAATTGGCATTACAAAGAATTATTGGGATGTAAACGTATTGTATGATATTAATATTCTTTGTAATTTTAGCTATATGTTATTAGCATATTGTAGGTGCATTGGTAATATAGGTGAACACCAACATTTTTTTTTCTTTCTTTTTTTAATCTACGATATTTTAAAAACGTTGTGTGAAAGTGCCTAAACGTTGTCAAATATATTAAATTACAACGTTTTTATCCAGAAAACGTTGTGGAATCATACATTCTACAATATTTTTAAGAATATGCTAATTTATGGAAAACAAATCTACAACGTTTTTTTCTTAAAAAACGTTGTGGAATGTGCTTAACTGTTAGGTTTTGTGAAAATCAAAGTAGCAATCAAATTACAAAATTAGCGGAAGCATAATAAAATCAGATTTTAAAATTTTTCACAAACTAATTACCCGGATCATCCTTTATGCATATTATTAATTAAAACGAAGAACAAGAAATTATGAAATCATACCCTTGTAGAAACGAGCTTCCTCAGGTACGAGTTCACCTCCTACTTCTCCGCGATCTCCTTGAATCTCCGGGTAGATTCCTTCCTTTGATCAATGTAAGCCACCCAAGTGTATGGCCTCTAGAGGTGATCCACCAAGGAAGAAAAATTTTCAAGAAGAAGGGTGTATTGGCTCAAACCCTAGTTTTTTCTATCTCTATAGAAAAAGGGGCGTACTCTCCAACTATTGGAATTACGTATATCTGATATCTGATATAAGGCTCCTCTTATAAAAATATCAGGTAACTCTATTTAATTAAAATAAGGTATTATTTATTTAATTAAACTCTTTTAATTAAACGGGCTCCCTAATTTTATTAGGGATAAATGAGAGTACTTATATTAAATTAATTCTAAACTCTTTTAGAAATTAAAATAATAATAATTGTAATAATATTAATAAGACTCCTCTTATTAATTTATATTTAATATTTTTAAAATATTAAATAAAAAATATTAAGCTATTTAATTTATTCTATCACCATAGATTAAATTAAATATACTTAACATATTATTACGATTATGCCATTAACTTCTTAAATAATTATTCTTCCTTTTATGGTGTGACCCTTTAGGTTCCCCATATTAAACCGGTTGTGAATAAATCAATTAGAACAATTTTAATCTTATTTAAATAAATAAATTAAACGATTAATTTATTTAAATAAATAATATTTATTCTACAATAGGGATAAGCCTCCCTAGCGATCAACGACTTTCCAGATAATATAGAATTCAATATTAATCATAAAAGAACCTTTGAGTTAATAGTTACCGTACAATTCAATCCTTCCACCATACAATGTCCCAATTAAATATAAGACATGAAATTATTGTCAAGTCTTATTTTTTTAATTATATGTATTTCGATTCCTAAATGCACAACTCCTAATGAATGCAAATTAGAAACTACTTTCTAATTTCATTCCACCTTGGCCAAGGATTCCTAGGTTGTCATTTATCGAATCACATAGGACATTTCTCTTCTTTTACTAGAAGTGGTAGATTCTTTATTGATCATTCATTATCTTCATATATAACTTATTACACCAAAGCATACCCTTTGATATACTCTAAGAGTCTTAAGGAATAAGTCAAAGTGTAATTCATTATATATAAGATACTATGATGATCTCAAGTCTAAGGATCATTTGTACTACTATCACTACAGGAATTCCTATTGACAGGCAAAGTAAAACTCCATTAGGTATTCCTTAGCGAGTCACGTTCAGTGAACTTATTCTCTAATAAGCACCTACATACTTGCTTTAGTGTCTCCACACAAATGATCATGAGATCAATCATCCTCATCCAATGAGTAAGCAACGCACGTACCAATCTATCCGAATTCACTAATCCCCTTTTTAGTAATCCATTGATTGGGAACATTTTGGTTTTAAGCTATCTAAGAATTTAGATCTCATTAGCATAATCTCATCATGATTCTAGAAGCATTGCTTAAAACTATGGGTTTATCACATATTATTAAAACAGCACCATGTAGATAATAAATGCTTTTAATAAATAATTCTTTTATTAATAAATAAATAAGATTCATTACAAAGTATATGTTTTATCATCATACATGATTGGCTTGTATGCATACTACTTTCATTAACTACAACGTTTTAAAAATGTTGTGTAAGGGTGTCAAATAGATGACACCCTTAATCACGACGTTTTTCTGACTGAAACCACAATATTTTTTCTACGTTGTCTATTTACTGTTTTGTAGTAGTGAAGCAATCCATTAGAAGAGTCAAGTAGAGCATAAAATCTACTATCATATATGAATTAAAAAGTTTTTCATCACCTTTATCGCAAAGACTCAGCTAAATAAATAAAATCGAATCATCGCTGCACCACGACCAAGGATATTCATGTAATCATCAGTGGTCATGATTATACCGAATAATCCTTGGTCATAATCATACCAACAACTGTCCATCAATGCACTACAGGTCAATGATGACTTTTACGACATCATTCGTTACATTACGGTCATGATTATACCGAATAATCCCTGGTCATAATCATACCAAGTCCATCTATGCAAGTAAGCCAATGTAACGCCCCGAAATTCGGTCTACCTTCACACCCGGATTTCGTACGTCACGAGTACATCATTCATCCAACATACATCATTATATACTGAAATATAACAACATACATTCTCAATTCCCAGGTTCTCGAAACCTTATACCCTTTCTCATTACAAATAATGATAATTACATTATTTCTTTCATCTTACAAGAGTGACTTTTATCCGCCACCAAGGATACATACAGTTCATTAAACTAGTCTATAGTTTAATTCATCTTTCTACATTACAAGTCTTCACTTGATCTTCACACACATTCACATACTGAATGGCACTTCGTCTGGATACCGCTTAGCTTGATCTTTACGGGGTCCTTAAGTTCTTTCTAACATCGTTCGCTGAAAATGTTTTTCATTTAAAGCAAGTGTTAGCATTCAATTGCCCAGCAAGTCATCACAGTTTGAACAAACAAGTTCAGAATTCAAACATTTCTTTAGAACTTTAATAACCAAACAAAGGTTATGAAGCAGCTTGAATAATAGGAATAATCTCGATTCCTATCATCTTAAAACCATACTCACTTTCACTTTGAAATACTTTCATTCTTCTACCTTTTTCATACACATTCTGTCTGGCTAGAATCATCAGCACAGACTTAACAATAACGGTTCATGAATAAACCGAGCATACTTGAATTGAACAGTTCGATCACAAAACAGTTCATTTTATAGAAACACCAAAGTGCTCACATTGTGGTACAAGGCCTCATACATTCTACCACCTTGTACAAATATCGCACATTCGCACATAGACAGAACTTCTCAAGTTTAACATCTGAGAAGTTTAAGAAACTAGCATTCATTTAAAATATGAATGAAGTTAGGAAACTTGCCTTACGCACAGCTACAGCTTATAGTTTACGCTGAACTGCTCATTCCCATTCCTATGTAACACATAAGAAAATAACACGTACACCAATTAGTCATATACTTGACTTATCTTTACTTCTTAAGGTTCGCGTTCTTGTAATTTAAGCTTACACGACTAACTTTAATTACCAGATTACGGCTTTATGACATACTGAGATGTCTTATTCATACATTTATCATCTTTGATGATTTATATTCTTATCTTCTTCTTATAACTTTCCTAGGACTCAGCACACATCGTGTCTTTGCTAGTAGTCCATATGGTACTCTGAGTGGTTTCTCACAAATAACCAACAAACAAGTTCCCGTCTCATCTACACTGCCATCATAGTGAGTTAGATCGGTTGCCAGTTTTGTATATACCTTCGCTCTCTGAAGGAATTGTTTAGCCCAGCTCCCATATGTCAACCATCAAAGGTTACGATTGTACTACAACCTAACTTCTCTTAACTTATACGAACCATTAAACTATAATGTTCGTTAAGTCAAATTCATATTCCTTACGGCTTTCTGGTAACTAAATGCCATACCTCAGGATTCATTCTTTATCGTCTAAGTCATACAGTCTTTTGTACACTCGGAACGATCATTCAATGTCAATACTATGAGGTCATAGCGTTAACCATTTTATATGAACTTATTCATACCTTACAACGTCTGGTTCCTTCAATCTCGGAACGTTGTCCAAGTTATACTTATTAACTCGGCTTCTTAACGTTACACGTTATTATCTTTAACTTAATTTCTTCACCGTTCACGGCTAAACTTAGTCTTCATTACCTTACGGTCAAACCATACACGGAGTGTAGGTTCTGCCTATTTAACACTCGCTTACACTTAACCCTTACGCTGGTTAAAGTGTTTAGCGCTTACTTTTCATTCTATCATTCTCATCCTACTTATATTCGGCTTTCAGTAATCTTATTACCGTTCATTACGGCTCTCTTGATACCATTCGTATCTTACTTACTACCTTCATCAACGTCTATGTCATACAACCAGGGTATACTTAGAACGTTCGTCAAACGTGAATACGATTTACGAAGATCGTTTATGCATTCAATCACGTTTCTCGTCTCTTAATCTCTCATTCAACCTTTATTCAAGGTTTTTAATCGCTTTTGATCGTTATCCATCCCATGAACCCCATGTTCATTATTCTTTCTTAATGTGGAAGCCATACCGTTCGTTGTATGCTAAGACCGATCGTTCCTCGCAACAACGTTGCGTTCACAGCGTCTATACGCTTTACGTTCATCTTACAACGCCATGTCATAACCTCGGAATGTTATTCATTACCTTCATCACTCAACGTCTAAGGAATCACAATCATAGCAATCCTTCACGTTCGTTCATTACGACTACGGTCCCTGGATATCGGTACCGTAATTTATCGCTTACATTCTCTATCTTTTAATCTCATTTAATCTTTTTGTTCAACCTTTATTAAAGGTTTAAAACACTTACTTAAGTGTTATATTACGTGAACTATGTATTCATACTTCTTTCTTGCACATCCCCCGAGAAATTGAGTAGTTAAAATCTCATTTCTGGGTATTGACTTGCACCGGCACTGCGGCGCCGTGCCCTTCCTTTCCTCTCGCGCTACGGCGCGAGCTACTTCTCTCTCTTCTCTTTTCGGCCTGGCGCTGCGGCGCCATGTCCTTCTTTTCCTTTCGCACTGTGGTGCCACTCTCCAGAAGTTCATGACCGAGCTCATGCTGCGACGCCACTTCTCGAAGCCTATCCGGCGTTGCGGCGCCATGACAAAACCCTAGAAAATTTTTCTAAGCCTTTTACAAGCTTGAGACATCGATTTCGAAATCTCATAACTTCTTCGTTATAACTCGCAACGAGGTCATTCCAAAGCCATTTTCTTCCTTATCTTACGTACTTCGATTACCCTCAGACAAAACTTTGTTCTGAATCCGTTAACATGCCATTTAATTGGCTTAATTTTCGCTCTTCGTTCATTTTAACATTTTTAACGTTCTTCGTTCGTTCGTCCGTAATTCGGTCATCCGAACTCGGAACTCGTTCGTTCTTGAGTCTACGACTCACGTTTTATACGTTCTCTTATATTCTTATAAAACCCTACACGTTTGGGTTCATTTGCTAACTTTCAAATTTTCGTTCTGTCTTTTAAGAAAATTTCGCCATAACTTCGTTATAGCTCAATTTTAATCCGTTCTTCATGAACGTCTCTAACATTCTTAACCAAGAAATAAGCATCTAACTTATACACAATGGTTTTAAACTTGTCCATCAACAACATTTATCCTACGATGATTTTCAATTTGTCCATTAACAACGTTCTTCGTGTTCTTCGCATTCTTCGTTCGTTCTTCATTTTTAATCGATATTTTGGATTACTATTCTACTTTTTCTTGGAATTTAATGTTATAGAACACCATTCCTTACTTATTTAACCTACTCATTCATAAAATTCATTTGGATCGCTCAAAATCCTCACGAATCTTATACTTCCTTAAGAAATTTATAAAATAAATTTCTAATTCTTATTTCTTCATTTTCTTACGATTTCAACCATTTGAAATCATTCCCAATATCTTTTACTTCTTATTCTCATTAAGTTATGTTTTTAAACATAAAAACTTAAAAAAAAATAATAGAAGAAATTAGGTTTCGGATTACCGTTCTTCTTTATTTTTCTTCCGTTATACAAAGCCGACGATTTGCGAGCTTTTCTATTTCTCGATCACTTTTGATCCGAGCATTCATGCTCAATCTCTTCCTTCTCGTCTCCCAACCGAGCTCTCTCTCTCTCTCTCTCTCTCTCTCAAGTTCTAGGATTTTCAAAATTCTAGAAAATGAAAGTTAAGCTTTCTACTTATAGAAAACCAAAGCAAGGGCAAAATAGTCATTTCACCACCCACCTCCTTACTATTCACACCTCCTCAACAACTTAACCACCAAGTTTACTTGGCCACCACCCTTACTTTGTGGCCAAGTGGCTGGCCCACATGCCCATGGGTCATCCAATGGGTTGCCCTAATAGTTTTTACCCATCCGTTTACCCGTCGGTTCGATCCGCGGTTTCTTTTCTTGGTTTGGGCCTTAACCCTAATTCTTATTGGGCTTAACTTGGACTTGATTTCATAAATCATTGGGCTTGACATAATCCAAGTCCAATTGGATTCTACAAAGTCCATGAACTCAAAGTCCATTAAGACTAATCGTATTCTACGCATTCCATTCTCGTATTCTCTTATTCTCTTCGTATATCATTCATACGATATTCGTATTATACGTCATACTAATATTCGTACTATACTCGTATAATAACTAGTATTATACTCGTATCTCTTACGCATAATAACCCTAGTTATTATGCGTACTCATTAAAATTTTCGGAAATTACTTTCCCTAACCCTTAGGTTTTACGTCCGCAGGCGAAAACTTCGTTTTTGCCATAACTGAAATATTATTGAATATTCCATCACGTCTCAGAATTAAACGTAATCTATAACTTCTCGGAATTTCAAAATATATCCCCGAGCAGAAACTGATGAATAATGCCTATTTCGTCTTTTTCCCAGAAAAATATTTTGTTCCCGGAAAAATTTCATTTTCGTCTTGAAAATTCTTACTCGTTCAATCTAGCTCATAGCCAGAATCCTCCCGATTAATAATCATTCTATGTTATAGAACGATTAATAAACACTTAGCGCAGAATAGTATTAATAAAAATTCATTTTATTAATAACTAATTCTTTAAACTTAAATTATGGACAAACCGAATTTCCGGGTTGTCACAACCAAAGATGACTTTCATCATAATATAAGCAGGAGGATGATGACAATGATATAATAATTCAATAAAACAAGTTCAAGGATAAATTTTAAAGATTTAAAATCTAATTTATCCAAAAATCAATAACGTCCAAATTGTCAACATGATAATGCTTTGTGGAGTAAAATTCAAGAATGCTCAGAAGAATATTTCCATAAAAAGATACTGGATAAAGCGCAAATATCCAGGATATTCAACTAATTTCATGGAGTATAGAAGCCAAACCTTTAACCAAATGAGTATAATAGAATATATTAAACTGCAAATGGATTTTCACCCGCCATGTGATAATCCACGTAGACAGATTATTTTCACAATTTAATAAGGAAAGAATACGAAGGATCATTCACTATGCATGCGGTAGTCCACACAGACAAGTTATTCTAACAAAATAATAAAGAATGGAATAACAAAAGAATTCACCAGGCATGCGATAGGCCGCACAGACAGGTTATTCCAACAGAATAAAAATAAATGGAATAACAACAGAATTCACTAGGCATGCGATAGACCGCACAGACAGGATATTCCAACAGAATAATAACAAATAGAATAACAGAAGAATTTCACCATGTATGCGGTACTTCGCATAGATATGTTATTCCAACATAATAATAAAGAATATAATAACAATAGCTCTCCTCATGAATACGAAAAAAATAATACCCTTACCTTAGAAAAGCTAGATACTGAAATAGTGAGGTAGCAGACTTCTCTTCTTCTTTCTCTTTATAATTTCTCTCTATAATAATTGCTCTATAGCTTTAATGAATTGGTGAGAAATGAAGGAAGAATGAGCTTCTATTTATAGAAAAATATAGTTTCAATAATTGCACATTTTGGGGCTCGAAATATTACAGTATAATACATTCCTCTTTTTCTTCATTTTTAATTTTGTCCTGCAAGTATTATCAAACTTGCACCACCTCCCCTAATAGTAAATCATATGAATTAATAGTTCATTCATATGACTCAATAGTATAATCATGTGAAAAAACTAATTACAGTATAGTACCTTCAACTATACCTCTATTTCTAATTTAGTCATGCAAGTATTATCAATTTTGCACCAACTCCCCTAATAGTAAATCATGTGAATCAATAGTACACACATGTGAACACATAGTTATAAGCATGTGAATTAATAGCAATTAATTGCTCATTTATCTGGTTAATTACCTGATTGGTCAATATAACCTCCACACATCAATTAATATCGAAATAAATTTCGATATTCAGTAACACTAATAATTCCCACACAATAGAACTATAAATTTCATCTTTAATCAACACGAACTTATTCATCATTAATATTATAACTCATAATATTTAACAACCAGGTCGTTCACAGGAAAGAGGGGGCTTTTCGATAAGGATTTCTCCCTATTGGCGCGCAATTAGATTATCTAACCTCTCCTTGATAGAACTTCTAGATATTGTCAATATTGCAAATAATAATATGAATAACTTTGTCGTCTCAATTATTGATTTAATAATATAACATATTATGCAGATGATACTGTGATAATAATTGAATCAATAATATGATAGATATGATGCAGCAATTACTGTAGCAATAATTGAGTATAACTAAGTGACTTCTTATGTAAGCATCAATAATCAATACCGTGTGCTACTATGCAACCACGCGTATTACTGTACTTTTACTACCGAGTAGTTCAACAGTTTTAATGGTAACACTTTTGTCGTTATTTTTATAAAAAGATAATTATATCATTTTTTAACTACGACAATACTTCCATTGTGGGGTCCACCAATGATTGTGTCGTCGTACGAATATTCCCTATTAAAACAAATATTCCCCGACCAATCGAATATTATATAACCACTTGCTTACTTTGCAAAATTTTTAAATATTACCCACAATTATAACATCAAATCCACACCATAATATTAAAAAATATTTCAAGAAATTTAAATCTTTATTCATAAAATTTGGGGTCTCACAATCTCCCCTCCTTATGAAATTTTGCCCTCGAAGTTTACGTACGTACCTGGTATGTCGAAGAGGTGAGGATACCTTGACTTCATTTCAGATTCTAACTCTTGAGGTATAACCTTTAAGTGTCGAATATAATTCTTCTTATCCAAGATTTTAACACATGTCTTCTCATACGTTAAATCTTCTGCTATCTCATCTAGTTCTAATTCAATAATGTGGTTCGGGTCGTCCACATATTTATGTAACATCGATACGTGAAAAATATTATAAACACGCGACATACTTGGCGGTAAAACGAGTCTATTGGCCACAGTTCCTACTCGATTGAGGATTTCAAATGGACCAATTAAATCGAGGGTTGAGATTTCCTCTCTTCGTCGATTCTTGCTTCTAGAATAACGCCTTCTTGAACCTTCTTCTTCATATTCATCAGCTCTGAGTATGTAGCTTGAGCGGCTTTAACTTTATCGATTAAAGTCAATTCTAATCGTATATTCATTATCTTCACGTGGGTCCCTAGAGTCTTTAACTCTATCTTCATCATTTGTAAGTTATACGAAATGGTTTTTTGTGTTAACAACGTCACACTCGTAACCGCATGCGATCTTCTACTCAACGCATCAGCTACCACGTTCGCTCTTCCACGATGATATTGAATGGTATGGTTGTAATTTTCAACAGCTCGAGCCAACGTCTTTGGCGCACGTTACGTTCGTTTTGGGTGAAGAAAAATATTTGAGGATTTTAGAAATGGGTTTTGTAATGGGGTCAATATAAAATTCGATTTCACGCTCTGGGGTAGGCTAAGAAGTCTTCAAGAATACGTCAAGAAATTAATTAACAATAAAAATGTCATTCAAAATTGTGACTCTCGTCCAAAACTTGGATAGCACGTCACATTGATACCTATCAACTTGCCACCGTTATTCACGATGTCCCCTACGGATAGTCTGGCTTCGGTGTATTCCAAGACTTGGAAGTCACCAGATAAAGGCTCGGGGCTCTTTACTTATGGCTTGATATGACAGTGATTGACTTTAGTGGTTTGGTTGCTTGAATTCGCATAACAGTTTGGTTAGGAATATGAAAGCTAATAACTTTATGAAAAGCATGATAAGTAGTTAACCAATCGATTCCTAAAATCACAACAAAAGCAAGTATTTTCAAAGAGATAAGATCGAAAGATAACGTGAAAGTGTCGATTTGAATCAAACAAGATTTATAAACAGTGGAGGTAACGAAGGTTTTTCCTAATCGAGTCTCAACCGATAAATCAAAGTCTAATCTCTCTGGAGTCAAATTTAAACGTTGAGCGCAAGCAAGAGAGATAAAAGAATGGGTAGAACCGGTATCTAATAAGGTATAGACTTCGCAAGAATTTGTAATTAACTAACCCGTACTAACTTCGTTCGGGTTACTAGCTTTTTGAGAAGTCACAAAAAACGCTCTTCCTGAAACTACTGACTTTGTTTTGTCTGTATCCGCCTTTGGTGCCACCGTCCCAACTGGACTTGACTTTGGTGCACGACAAAATCGGGCTAGGTGACCTTCCTTTTCACAATTATAACATGCTTTGGACTGCACCACGCAGTTTGGACTGATATGTCCCTCCCCTCCGCATTTGAAGCATACAATTGGTGGTCATTCTCATTCCTTAAAAATGGGTGCTGGTGCTGCTGTCTTTACATCATTGTTGAACCTTCTCTTTTTGAAATTTCCACTCCTATTATTTTGGCCATGATTACCACCGAAGTGGTTACCATTCTTGGCATGATAATTTCCCCCACGATGGTTATCATTGTTCCGATGGCCGTTTCCACCGGTACTATTATTATCGTGTTGTTGGTCGTTGCCTTTTTGTTGTGCTGACTCATTATCGCGCTCCAATAACTGAGCCCTATTCATAACATTTGAATACAAACACAATTTGTGAGAAATGAGGCATTGACGTATATCGGGTTTCAAACCTCTTAGAAACATTAGTGTCATTCGCTCCTCATTATCGACCAAATGGGATGCAAACTGGGATAACTCCGTAAATTTAGCCTCGTATTGCGACACGGTCATATTTTTTTGCTCCAACTTAATGAATTTCACCTCCTTCATGTGACGAATACTTTCGAAAAAGTACTTGTTGTTGAACAGTTCTTGGAACTTCTCCCAAGACATCTTGAGTGCGTCAGGCTGGGTACGTTTTACAAATTCCCACCAGTAATCTGCCTCTTCACGCAACATAAAGGTGGCAAAGGGAACCTTTTGCTCCTTGGAGTATCCCAAGACATCAAATATCTTGGTGATCTGCTTTAATCACGTCTCCGCCTTAAGTGGTTCCGGCTTTCCCAAAAACTCCAGCGGTCCCAGCTCCTTGAACTACTTAGCGGTGACCGACTGTGGGTTGACATTATTTCTACCTATATTTTGAACAGGAGTCTCTCTCTCCTGATGTTGCATGAATTACATAAAGCCTCTGATCATCCCATCATTCATCATCTGATCGGTGTTGTTTACCTGAGGATTATTGTCTTCCTGTTGCACATTATCCTGGGTATTGATCGTTGATGACTCAACGGTCTCATGTGCTTCATTGCTTATCTCAACATTTTCGGATGCCAATTTCAAATACTGCCACAAAACAAGTGTTAATTAACATATCACATATTATCCCTATACTCTGACCGACCAATTAAATAACAAATAAACTTAGGTAGGTCATACTAGCGAAGGAAGTCCCCGTTTCTCCCCTCCTAGTTCTTATCTCACATCTCAGCCAGAAATCATATCCCTAAGCTTTGATATCAACTGTGACGCCCCCAAAACAGGTATACATCACCCATCTTGAGTCGCCAAATACATGGTACAAAAAACAAATAAAAACTTAATTGTACAACTGTCGTGTAAATTACGACAAAACATATGCTATGAGTTTTAATACAAATATTGTCATCTAGACAATATCCACACTCAATGGAGTCCCCATTATATTTATTGTCACACTATTTTATAGAATAGTGAGGACTACTAAAACAACCATCTGGACCGTCAATCCGTTCCCCGACTCATCCCAGCTATATTCTTATTTCCTGAAGAGAACAGTGAAAGAAAGGGTGAGCTCAACTAGCCCAGTAAGAAATATTATGACTAAGATAATGCAGAATAAATTATCCTTAGCCTTCAGCAGTATAACAACTGATAGAATACAATAGACAACAAGTTTTAGATCAACAACTGCAGCGGAATAAGTAATCCATTAGAAGAGTCAAGTAGAGCATAAAATGTACCATCTTCTATGATTTAAAAAGTTTCTCATCAACTTTATTGCTGAGACTCAGCTTAATAAATAAAATCGAATCATCCCTGCACCACAGCCAAGGATATTCATGTAATCATCAATGGTCATGATTATACCGAATAATCCCTGGTCATAATTATACCAACAACTGTCCATCAATGCACTACGGGCCAATGAGGACTTTTACCACATCATTCGTTACATTACGGTTATGATTATACCGAATAGTCCCTGGTCATAATCATACCAAGTCCATCTATGCACGTAAGCCAATAATGACTTTCATCACAATATAAGCATGAGGATGATGACAATGACATAATAATTCCATAAAACAAGTTCAAGGATAAAATTTAAAGATTTATAATCTAATTTATCCAGAAATCAATAACGTCCAAATTGTCAACATGATACTGCTTTGAGGAGTAAAATTCAAGAATGCTCAGAAGAATATTTCCATGAAAAGATACTGGATAAAGCGCAAATATCCAGAATATTCTACTAATTTCATGGAGTATAGAAGCCAAAACTTTAACCAAATAAGTATAATAGAATATATGAAACTGCAAATGAATTTTCACCCGCCATGCGATAATCCACGTAGACAGATTATTTCCACAATTTAATAAGGACTGAATATGAAGGATCATTCACCATGCATGCGGTAGTCCACACAGACAGGTTATTCAAACATAATAATAAAGAATGGAATAACAAAAGAATTTACCAGGCATGCGATAGACCACACAGACAGGTTATTCCAACAGAATAATAACGAATGGAATAACAACAGAATTCACCAGGAATGTGATAGACCGCACAGACAGGTTATTCCAACAGAATAATAAAAAATAGAATAACAGAAGAATTTCACCATGTATGCGGTACTTCGCATAGACATGTTATTCCAACATAATAATAAAGAATATAATAACAATAGCTCTCCTCATGAATGCGAAAGAAATAATACCCCTTACCTTAGAAAAACTGGATACTGAAATAGTGAGGTAGCAGACTTCTCTTCTGCTTTCTCTTTATAATTTCTCTCTATAATAATTGCTCTATAGCTTTAGTGAATTGGTGAGCAATGAAGGAAGAATGAGCTTCTATTTATAGGAAAATATAGTTTCAATAATTGCACATTTTGGGGCTCGAAATATTACAGTATAATACATTCTTCTTTTTCTTCATTTTTAATTTTGTCCTGCAAGTATTATCAAACTTGCACCACCTTCCCTAATAGTAAATCATGTGAATTAATAGTTCATTCATGTGACTCAATAGTATAATCATGTGAAAAAACTAATTACAATATAGTACCTTCAACTATACCTTCATTTTCAATTTAGTCATGCAAGTATTATCAATCTTGCTCCAACTCCCCTAATAGTAAATCATGTGAATAAATAGGGCACACATGTGAACACATAGTTATAAGTATGTGAATTAATAGCAATTAATTGCTCATTTATCCGGTTAATTACCCGATTGGTCAATATAACCTTCAGACATCAATTAATATCGAAATAAATATCGATTTCCACTAACACTAATAATTCCCACACAATAGAACTATCAATTTCATATTTAATCAACACGAACTTATTCATCATTAATATTATAACTAACAATATTTAACAACCAGGTCATTCTCAGGAAAGAGGGGGCTTTCCCATAAGGATTTCTCCATATTGGCCTACAATTAGATTATCTATTCTCTCCTTGACAGAACTTCTAGACATTGTCAATATTACAAATAATAATATGAATAAATTTGTTGTCTCAATTATTGATTTAATAATATAACATATTATGCAGATGATACTGTGACAATAATTGAATCAATAATATGAGAGATATGATGCAGCAATTACTGTAGTAATAATTGAGTATAACTGAGTGACTTCTTACGTAAGCATCAATAATCAATACCGTATGCTACTATGAAACCACGCATATTACTGTACTTTTACTACCGAGAAGTTCAACAGTTTTAACGGTAACACTGTCGCCGTTATTTTTATAAAAAGATAATTCTGTCGTTTTCTAACTACGATAATACTTTCGTTGTGGGGTCCACCAATGATTGTGTCGTCGTACGAATATTCCCTGTTAAAACAAATATTCCCCGACCAATCGAATATTATATAACCACTTGCTTACTTTGCAAAATTTATAAATATTACCCACAATTATAACATCAAATCCACACCATAATATTAAAAAATATTTCAAGAAATTTAAATCTTTATTCATAAAATTTGGGGTCTCACATAGCCCGCCGGGGTGGGGGTCCCTTATGCTAGTTCGCGAATTATGATCCCGAACACTACAAAAAGCTAAATTAGCCCTACAAACTCCTTTCTAACAACCATACCAACCTACCCAAGGTGTAATATGTTTATAGAAACATAAACTAACGTTTCTAACATGCTTCTAATCACATAAACCACATAAGCATCATGATTACAACCTTTAAATTTCATTGTTTCTCTTATTTCCTCTTCTTTTGACATTCATAGAGAAATTCTTCACTGTGAATTCGTTTTACAACCAAAACATTTGGCTCTAATTACATTATTTTCGTTTCTTCATGTATTTTTACAATCAATAGCCAATTTATACATTATACAAAGAATTTAAACCTCAGTTTTACTTTAAACTAAGTCATATTCATATATTTTCATACCAATTCACTGTAACATGATTTCTTTCATAAACAAATACATAACATGAATTAATTTACTATAACTCATCTATAAACTTATGAAAACAACTTTATAACAACTAATTATCATATAGAAACTATATACAACAAATAATTCAACATTCACAAAGTTTTACAGAGGATTTTGGAAGAGAATAAAACTACAACTTTTTAAAAAGTAAAAGTAAGATGATACCTTAGTTTTAGAAGATGATGGTTGTCCTTTGATTATAAAGCTTTCTTTTCCCCAATTTTTCTCTTAAATTCTCTAGACTTCTCCCAATTCTCTCTTAATTTTTCTCTGCAACTTTCTTCTTCTTTTCTTTTTCTTCTTCTGAGTTTTTTCTATCTTACTCTAACCTCACGTACTAAAGATATAACGTATAGGTAATAATATAGGTATTAATTATATAATATAAATATAACTTTAACTGACATCAATTATTTTTTATTTGAAAATCAAAAGTCATAAGGCTTGTCTGGCTAACTACTTTAAAATTTAATCAATTAAATCCTTATGCCTTGTTTGGTAAAACATATTTAAATTAAAGACTTAATATGCATTAAACCTTGTTTGGTAAAACTGAATTAACCTCCTTTAACTTATTTTAATAACCCCTTCATAGTATAGTTTATGGTCACACTTTATTTAATTAAATTTTAATATTCAATTTAATTAATTCTAATAACAATTTATTAAATTAATTTATCACATAAATCAATACAACATAATTATAATTTTCTTTATAATTATAATTTTATTTAATTAACTAGCACATCATTTTAATTACATATTCAAATTAAAATATCATTATAATAATTCATTTAATCATTATAAACTCTCTAACTTAATTTATAACTTAAACTAGAATATTATCTCATGATAATTAATTTTCTTAACTCATTAATTATTTATTAAAAAAATAATTAACCAATCAAATTAAATCACCTTAAACAAATATTTATTCGATCAATAAGCATATCAATTAAAATATTTATATAACTCAATAAATATTTTAAATTATAATTTAAAATTCTGCATTATTACATCCTTCCCTCCTTACAAGGATTCTGTCTCCAGAATCACAACTCAAACAAATCATTTGTCACAGTGAAAGGAGTCCGGGATTGAGTGCAAGATTAAATATCGGCTCAACTCTCTATCCGTGATAAAACTCGTTGACCTAATTCCTCAATCAAATTGATTATGTTTAGGACATGTGTCTGTACTGTGACGCCCCCAAATTCAGGTACTTGAAATCGAACTCGGTTCTTCACGATACCATTTCTATGAGCGAAATAATACTAATAATAATAACAATAATATAAAAATCAAACTTTATTTACATATATCAAAGTCTAATCCCAAGTACGCAACATTCACTATAATTTCTTACATGATAAATAATACATATCATTGTCTTAATACAGTTTAACTACTACAAAAGATACCAATGTACATATTCTGCTTGCTTTCCTTTTTCCCTTGTTCTTGGCCAAACCTTGTAGTTGTTCACACTTAGCTGAAAACATTTAAATTAAGCACGTGGTGTGACTATTTAGGTTCTCCATATTAAACCGGTTGTGAATAAATTAATTAGAAAAATTCTAATCTTATTTAAATAAATAAATTAAACTATTAATTTATTTAAATAAATAATATTTATTCTACAATAGGGATAAGCCTCCCTAGCAATCAACGACTTTCTAGATAATATAGATTTCAACATTAATCATAAAAGAAGCTTTGAGTAAATAGTTACCGTATAATTCAATCTTTCCACCATACAATTTCCCAATTAAATATAAGACATGGAATTAATGTCAAGTCTTATTTTATTTAATTATATGTATTTCGATTCCTAAATGCAAAACTCCTAATGAATGCAAATTAGAAACTACTTTCTAATTTCATTCCACCTTGGCCAAGGATTTACTGAGTTGTCATTTATCGAATCGCATAGGATATTTCTCTTCTTTTACTAGAAGTTGTAGATTCTTTATTGATTATTCATTATCTCCATATATAACTTATTACACCCAAGCATACCCTTTGATATACTATAAGATTCTTAAGGAATAAGTCAAAGTATAATTTATTATATATAAGATACTATGATGATCTCAAGTCTAAGGATCATTTGTAATATTATCACTACAGGAATTTCTATTGACAGACTAGTAAAACTCCATTAGGTATTCCTTAGCGAGTTACGTTCAGTGAATTTATTCTCTAATAAGCACCTATATACTTACTTTAGTGTCTCCATATAAATGATCATGAGATCAATCATATTCCTCCAATGAGCAAGCAAAGTACGTACCAATCTATCTGGATTCACTAATCTCCTTTTTAGTAATCCATTGATTGAGAACATTTTAGTTTTAAGCTATCTAAGAATTTAGATATCATTAGCATGATCTCATCATGATTCTAAAAACATTGCTTAAAACTATGGGTTTATCACATATTATTAAAACAGAACCATGTAGATAATTAAATGCCTTTAATAAATAATTCTTTTATTAATAAATTAATAAGATTGATTACAAAGAATATGCCTTATCATCATACATGATTGGCTTGTATGCATACTACTTTCAGAATTTCCCACAGATTTGTTGTTCACTCAACAAAATAGTTAACATCTAACTACCCATAGTATTAATAAAAATAAAATTAAAATAGAAATCCTCCAATTAAAGGGTTACAGCAACTTAAACAAATTAATCTCAGGTTATCTAACCTTAATATATCAAATGCAGAAACATCATAAACAAATAAATCTTAAATATCACATCATAAGTCTTAATATAAACATTCTTAAATAATAAATAAATCTTCATCATTTGCTTGCTTTGCCTTTGCCCTTACTAGTGGATGGCTCGTCAACTCTTTCAACCTTAGCTGCAATGTTATTACGCAAGAGTGAGCAACAATTGCCCTCAAGTTTAATAATAACATGTGAATAAATAATGGGTACTAAACAAGAGATAACTAGGCTTTTGAATCAAGATTAGAACATGAATCAAAAGTACATCTAAAGGTCACTAGACCATGAATTATGTCCCAGGCTTTCAAGTATTTCTACTATAAACCTTTAACAGTTGTAAGACTATATGGACCTTACTTCTCGTACCTAGGGGGATCAGCTCTTAGTACCATGTATGTGCACAACATCTTAACGCTATCGCTTAGTATAATCCCCTGTAGTAGGGTTGTTCATCTCAACTATGATATTAGAGTCTGCACCAAAGGAAGTTTGGTTTGGATTGATCTTAAGGGTAATTTAGAGTTCAATAATCATCAACTAAGGATTAGTTGAATCACTAAGGATTTAATAATCATTCACGAATTCGTTAACAACGTACTGTTATAAAGAAATATAACAACAATGATAGAATACAGTTGAATCATAAGTGGATAAGTATCATATATCAAAGTCATGATTTCATAAAGGAATAGTAGGCTTAACCAAAACATAGGCACTGAATATTATAAGAAACTTTGCTTGAATAATAATAAGCTAAGGTTAAACTTGATCAATAAAGTAGAGTTAGAAAAACTTATACAATTATAATCAAGTTAGAAATAAGGAACTTGCTCAATGATGATATAATATAAAATAACAATTTACTCAATGTAAGATTAGGGTTTAGAAACTTGCTCAACATAAGAGTTTAGGATTAGAAAACTTGTCTCGTGTGTAGATTACACGATTACTATTCACGTTCTTCAATTTAATCCTACATATCATTTACATTCATAATACCAGTTAATTATAACGTAACCGGCATCATAAGTACATCATCTTTTGTCTAAACTTTGATTATGATTATACTAATCACATCACAACATTAGTTTTCACATATTATTATACTTCACGAACGATGAGTTAACTACGTGTTCGACGTATCATTTAAACACGTAAGAACATTATTAACATGTTAAGAATCTATTTTAACATCACATTGTATGCTTAATACATTTTCATGTTCATTATATTAGTTTTAAATCACATTTTCTGGACTTGAACGATTAAATGAAATTTTCTGGGCAATTCTGCTAATCGGTGCTGTAGCGCCCTAAAATAAACTGGGATTCGGTGCTGCAATGCGGCCCTGGCGCTGTAGCTCAACTGTTAAGCCTATAGTCCGGCGTTGCAACTCTGAATTGGTGCTGCAGTGCACCTTTTACACTTGAGATCGGCACTATGGCGCTGCAGCGAGCAGACAAGACTGCTAAGCGGTGCTGCAGCGCTGCTTAGCAGTTTTTGTTTCTGCAGTTCGTGAAGAACACAGAACAGGGCCAATTTAGGCCAAAATTTCACACACACAACGAATTCAATTTCACCCATATGTACTGAACTTAACAGAAACATTTAATGACATTCCTAACATGCTTTTAACATCTTAAGTCACATAAACAACAAGATTTAAAGCCATAATTTTGATGTTTTTATGAAAAACTCTATTTTTAACATTCTTAATGAAATCAACTACTACGAGCTCATTTTTCAACCAAATCAGTCCATACAAGCTTTGTTCTTTTCGTTTTTATGCGTATAAACATTATCAATAATCAATTTACCGATTAATATGCAATTTAAACCTAAATTGTCATACTTTTAAGCCATATTCATATGCTCTTACTCTATAAACTACAAAATTCCAATAAAGCACAATTACATGGTTTTGATTACTCGAACACATACATAAATCATATATAATTGAACTATACATGTTAATAAATATCTAACATCAAGTTTTTAACAAATAAATCATGAATTTCAATTAATAGATAACTTAAATATACGTTCATGGAGAAAAATTAAAAACATGAATTGAAACTTGGGATTAAGGTATCACCCTTGATTGTTTGTTTAGATTGCTAGAAGGTGTGACGCCCCCAAATTCAGGTACTTAAAACCTAAACTCGGTGCTTCACGATACCATTTCTTTGAGCGGAATAATAATAATAATAGCATAAATATCAAACTTATTTTACATATATTAGAGTCTAATCCCTGGTACACGACGTTTAAAACATTCATTACATGATAGATAATAAATAGCAAAGTATTAATAACGTCTAACTATTACATAAGATACCAAAAGTTTATTCTGTTTGCTTACCTTTTCCCTTGTTCACGCTTAGCTGAAAATATTTAAATTTAAAGCAAGAATGAGCATTTGATTGCCGAGCAAGTAATAACAACAATAAATATTAGCTGAAAAGATTAAATATTTTATTTAAATGATACTTTAACAACGAATCAACAGTTGTGAAGTAAACTAAAGCAACACTAAACAATGTAACAATTCTATCTCAAATTTTGAAACTACATATTAACTATAATTGGTTAGCAATCGACAGACTATGAACTTTTTTTCGATTTTTGATATTCAATTGAATAACAAGAATTTATTCTACACAATAACAAAGTGGAATATTTTTTAGAGTCTATGCTGAGTGAGCCCTAAGGATCTTGAACTTCTCTTCTCGAGTAACTATCAAAGATTTACTTTGATATACCCAGGTGTATCAGATAACCATAAATATTAAGTCATACCTCTCTGCAAAGTATAATAAGTGATCAGCTTCATTATACCCTATATTAGATTTCCTTTATATAAAAGGTTGTTCTTCTCAGTTTTATAATCAGAATTTGAATTATAACAATGAAATACTATGATTTCAATATCTAATCGCTTTTTCAATCTAGTCGAAATAATTGGCATCGACCTGTCAATAATAATTGAGTTCTATTCTCGAACCTATCAAGTTCTAACTACTATTTGTCTAGCCAGAATAATTAGCTAAGATATATCTCAACGCTATCTTTAAATCTATGTCTAGCTGAGTCAAATAGTTTAGACAACTTTTAATCAATGTATACATACCAAAATTTAATAAGTATGTATCAACAGGTACAACAATTATCCAAGTGAGGACACTTGTATAACAATATTTAGAAATTAACAAACAGAATAAATATCTGAATTATACAATAATACTGTATTGATAACTAATGATCAGATAGAATTCAAGAACTGGCATGTCTACAAAAGTATAGATACATGAACAATAATAATAACAATATAATTCTGAAACTGGCTTACACATGTCCATTGCATAAAGTAAATGCAAAGGGTTAGATACTTACCTAGTCTGCTGCTTACAGTTACGCAGCTTAGTTTTATCTTTAATACAATGACCTATCATTAATAAGATCATTCTTTCAATTAGAATAATATATCATAACACATAGTACTGCTATTGGCAGTGAACACATAGCCTAAACACATTGTCAAATAGTTATATCGGTCATTAAGACATAAACAAACACTTATCAGGTTAACCAATATTGGTTCGGATCAATTTCGGTAGCATTTCGGTGTACCGACAGCTTTATCGGGTAATTATCGAGTTTGAAACTATATTCTGTAGTTCAATATTCGTTTAGATATTTTAAATATCAGTCGTATTATTTTTTATAGACTTATAAATTTTTTAAAATAATTATTATAATTTATTATAATTTTTTAAATACTGTAATCATTATTAAATGATTTAAATACTAAATAATTCTATTATCATTAATATTTAATTAATATTAAATTATTAATGAAACCAATTGCTAAAATATTAAAGTTATTTATAATAACTCAAAATATTTTTAAAATATTTTTATTACCCTTAAATGATTTTTTTAAATATTTAAAAATCATTTTTAAATAATTACCATTAATATTTAAATATTAATGTATTATTCACTAAAATATTAAAAGTTAATAATTATAACCTAAAATATTTTTAAACTATTTATTTCCTTTTTAAATGATTTTTAAAATTAATAAAACTATTTTTAAATTATTAATTTAATATAATTATTAATTAAATCTAATATCATTAATATTAAAATACTAATATTTTTCATGACAAAATATTAAAAGTTATGTTTTATCACTTAAAATATTTTTATAACCCTTAAATTATTTTTATATAATTTTTAAACCATTAATACTATTTTTTTCATAATTTATTTAATACTTTTATTAAATAAATTAATTACCATTAATATTAATTAATTAATTAAATTCATCACATAATATTAAAAGTTATAAAAAATAACTTAAAATATTTTCTAACACCATAATATATTTTTAAATGATTTTTCATACATTAAAATTATTTTTAATTAATTTATTCAATATTATAATTAAATAAATTAAAGACCTTTATTATTCCAAAAGTACTAAATATTTATAAAATACATTCAAAATTATTAAAAAAAACCATTTTTAGGCTTTAAAATATTTTTTGGTAATTTATTTTGTATTTTTAATAATTAAAAACTAATTTTCTCTAATTATTTAATAAAATAATAATTTTCAAAAATTAAGTGTCACTAAAGGGTGTCTATAGCGACAAAACCGTTGCTATAGGTGTTCTTAAGTGTTCTTCATCAAACCCAGAAATGCATGTTCCATGTTCAGGGTACCTACTTTGACCGGTTTTAGATCCTTTATGTTTATATTTTCTGGGCAACTAAAGTGTTAAGATTGTAGTACAAGTGTAAGACTACCACAACAAATTGATTTCATGGCCAAAACACATCATAACAGAGAGATCTAAGCTTTAGAAAATCATGTCAGATGTTGTTCTTCATTTCTGGGTTACCAGAAATGAAGAACAGTTCGAGTGTGCTACTTTGGATCCTTATATCTTGAGTTCTGGGTCTACTTTGTGTGATCTAAGAGTTCACACATGTAGTAGAGGTGTCAAAGAATAACTTTCTAACAATAGATCATCATAACATCATCACACATGACAGATCAAGGCTGGTCAAACCTTATCAGAAAGTTTGATCTTGAACTTTTTGGGTTTTCTAGAAAACATAAATCGTGACTGAGAAGCCTACTTTGACCGTCCATAAAATTAATCTTGTTAGTGATTTAAGGGATATGGAGGCACGAATCTGTAGTTCGTCTAATATACTACAATTTGGTTACAACAACACAAACAAGTAACATAACACCCAACAGATCTCGACCTATCAAAACCTTGTCAGGACTTTCTGGGCAGTTTCTAGGTTACCCATAATTGTCCAGTCATGGCCAGTCAACGGCCTTTGACCACTAATAACTTGCAATCTGTGCATGATCCGACCCTAATTCAAGTTCTAGATCATAGACCACATGACATACTACAAGTACAAACTTTCAAAGCACAAAAACCATAAATAGAAAGAGATCTATGAGGTCTGACATTCGTTGTCAAACAACATTTTCAAACTTTTCCAGATTTTGAAAAACTTCTATTTCGAGCCTGTACATGTTATGGATCTATCAAATACAAACCTAGATCAACTATATACACTTCATACAACATGTTTAAACACAAACACAACATTTAACATAGCAACTAAGATCAGTTTTAAGTTTAGGGTTTATACCTAACTTGAACCAATCTTGCTTCTAAGCTTTCTGATTTGAGTTTTTGGGACTGCTTTACTATAATATTTCGTTGGTTAGAGAGAGGGAGGGTCTTGGATGCGTGTTGGTGAATAAATGAGCACAAATATGCACTTTTCTCTCTCTTAATCTATTTATAACTTGGGTGAAATGATTTGGCTGATTGTAAAATGGCTTAGTGCTGAGAATTGGGTCACATGGTAAGTCAAGAGTTGTTCAACAACTCCAATTTTGCTAGATCTACAAGTTTCCTTCAATAATGTAATAAGGGCAAAATGGTCTTTTGGCTTTTAATTTTAATGGCCATTTGGTAACTTGACTAACCCTTAGGGTTTAACCCTAAGGTTTGGCACATTGATTTTGTAGGATTTCTTGGTAAGGCTAAAAATGAGAATTTAATTTCCTAAATTCCAAATTAGGGTTTTGTAAACATACTTAGTTTCCTAATTACATAGAACATGAAAATTAGATTAAAGATTCACTAATTAGCATTAGGGCTTATAATTAGCAATTAGAATTTTTAATTTGACAATTAGGGTTCCTAGTTTAGAAATTATGGTTTTTATTTTAGCAATTAGGGTTTCTATATTAGTAATTAGGGTTTCTAATTACTAATTAAGGTTTCTAATAATTAGGGTTTTCCTAATTAGCATTAAATTCTATATTACTAAACATAAACCATAATAACACAATTACATAACAGTCTTGAACTCATATTTGAGTTCCAACTTAGGGCAGATTAATTTTAGGGTTTTAACATGATATACCATAATTGACCAACCATTATCAATATACACATACAGTACATATTTATAGCACTGAAATATAATTAATATTATATTATTATTCTCATTCGTTATTCAAAATTCAAAATTAGGGTTTTGAATCCATATCCGACATAACTTTCATATATACCATTATTAAGTTAAAATAATTAACTTAATTAATCTGAAATAAATTCATATAATAAAATAGTTATTATAATAATTCTAATAATCATTTCATATATTATTTAAATAATATTATAATCATATTTTCATGGAAAATAAATAATAAAAGTTTTTTTACTACAAAATTAATTATAGAAATATAATTTATAATGATAAGAAATTATTTAAAATTATTCATGTAATAAATAAATTTTATTTATCATACACAAACATACACTTTACCTTGCTATTATTCCCACCTTTATTTTTTAAAAAAAATTATGCGCAAAATTTCTTATTTAATTATATCGAAAATATTGGGTTACTACAGAATGTAAAAGAAAACTTCTTAATTCTCCAACTTCTTCTTCTTGAATCTCACTATTCTCTCAAATCTCTCTCTTTTCTCTATGTGTTTATGCTATCTAGACTTAAAAAAAATAAAGAATAAAGTGCGTATATAATATATGTAACAACCCGATATTTCTATATAAATAAATAAGAAATTTTGCGAATAATTTTTTTTATATATGTATATTAAGGATGAGGATTTGTACAAGATTATGCATATAAGTATTTTTGTGGTAAGTAAAAAAATATATTTATTACATAATTATTTACAAATGAATTTATTTTAGAATTATTCATTTTTATAAAGTATATTCTTATAATAATTAATTTTAAGGTAGAAATATTTTTATTAATTATTTTCCATGAAAATATAATCATATATTATTTAAATAATATATGAAGTGATTTTTTTTAAATAATAATAATTATTATTTTATTATATGAATTTTAGTATGGATTATTAAAGTAAATATTTTACCTTAATTATTAAGGTTAAATATGAATAATAAATCAGATATAGAATCCAAACCCTAATTTTGGATTATTGTCAAGGTATGAGAATAATAATATAATATTAATTATATTTTGATTTTTCAGTGCTATGAATATGTACTGTATGTACGTGTTAATGATGATTGGTCAATTATGGTGTTTATTTTCAAAATCCTAAATTTCTGTGGGAAACCCTAAATTACTGTGGGAAACCCTAGTTTGAAAATCAGTTAAGATTGTTATATGACCGTGTTATATGTTTTATGAGGAGTATTATATAATGATTGGATTAATTAGGTAAACCCTAATTATAATCTAAAAACCCTAATTAATATATTTAAAAACCTTAGTTTTGGAAATGAGAACCCCTAATTTAAAATTTAAATTAGAATTCGAGATTGATTGTAATTGTGTTAATGTGATTAATTAGCAAGTATTATAATCTTAATTGCTAATTTTGGAAATCCTAAAATTTTAAATTCTAATTTGATAATTAGAAAACCTAATTATATTTTAGTAACTCTAATTACCAAAGTTGTAAACCCTAATTGCTAAATTAGCAAGGTTAATGATAATTATATGATATTAATTCCTAATGTTCTTGTATAGCGTAATTAGAAAATTAATCATAATTACTAAACCCTAATCTAAAAATTTTAGAAACTAAAATCTATTTACTTTTTATTTACTTTTAATTTTTGGATTAAACCCTAAATTGGAAATTCTAGATTTGTGCTAAATTGGCTCAAACCCTAAACCCTAACCAAACCCTAAACCTTAAGGGTTTGGCCAAAGTCCAATTTTGCCATTAAATGATTTACCAATTGACCATATTGCCCCTAGTTGCATTATTTGGCTAAATTAGTAGGGTTTGACAATAGGTTGAGTGGGTGAACCACTTCAACAACTCCACATGCTTCCATTTGACAGCAAACAAGCCAGCAATCAGCCAATTCTTGCATCTAAGTCATGTATAAATAGATTTGGAGAGAGAAAAATTACATTTGTTATTTACATTTTTACAAACTCTCAACCTAAGCTCTCTCTCTCTCTCTCTAACCAACGAATTTCAGTAGCATATAATTCCCAAAACACAGCCCCACGTCCACCATAAACAAATCAGCAACACAAAATCAAAAGATCGATCATCAAGGTATAAAAACCTTAGCCATAATCTGTCCAAAAATCGGATGTTTGATGTTATTTTTTTTTGTGTTAAATATGTTATATAAGGTGTCTAATGATGATCTGGGTTGCTAGATGTTAGATCCATAACATCTAGAGGCTCGGATTTGAAGATTTCCCAAATCTGGAAAAAAATATTTTCGTGTCTGACAGCCTAATGTCAGGCCTTGTAGATCTTGATCTGTTATGTGTTTTTATGTTTTGAAGGTTGATACTTGTAGTATGTCACGTGATCTGTATTATGGAACTTTAAGTTAGCTCAGATCGTGCACATAATGAATGTTATGGGCGGTCAAACCTCATTGACCGACAATGACTATCGGATTTCTGGAAAACCCAAATTCACCCAGAAACGGTCTGACATCTGATTTGCAGTCTTAGATCGTGTAGGTGTTTTATGATATGTGTTTTTTTCTTGAACCTATCTTGTAGTATGTTAACTTAGCTTTCGAACCATGCTTTTAGTACCTTTATATGTCAAATATACTGGATTTGGTAGCTGGTCAAAAGAGGTCAGTCCTTCATGAAATTAGTTATCTAGGTAACCCAGAAAACTGATGAACATGAACACTGACAGGATTTGACCGGCATGGATCTGGTTTTTCTGTTGTATTTTTAGTGATGTTTTGTGATGGATCTATAGTATTACATGTGATCTACAATCTAGAACTCTTAGATCACAAAAATGTTACACTATTTGCTCGTAGTGAAGGCCGAAATATGAACAGTCGTACTGTTCTTCATTTATGGGTAACCCAGAAATGAAGAACAGCATCTGACAGCTACTTCGGGGCTCCAGATCTTGTGGGTTATGTAATGTTTGGTTATGTTTGTTGTTGGATCTTGTAGTCCTACACTAGCACTACAAGCTCTGACTAACATCATGCCCAGAAACACATCACACACGAATTTAAGCTCGGTCAAAGTTGCTAGCTTGACCACTGACATGTTTTCTGGGTTTGGGCCCAAGAACATGAAGAACACCTATAGCGACAGTTTTGTCACTATAGGTGGCCTTTAGCGACAGACAACTTATTATTTTTCGGAAATTAATTAATAAATAGAAAAAAATAGCTTTTAATTATTAAAAATATAAAATAAATTATTAAAAATTATTTTAAATTTCAAAAATTAGTTTTTAATTATTTTAAATATATTTCATAAATATTTAATATTTTTGAAATATTAAAAGTATTTAATTTATTTAATTATAATATTAAATAAATTATTTAAAAATGATTTTAATATTAGAAAAATCATTAAAAATTATATTATGATATAAGAAAATATTTTAAGTTATTTTTAATGACTTTTAATATTTTGTGATAAATTTTATTAATAAATTTATATTAATGGTAATTAATTTATTTACTAAATGAATTAAATAAATTAATTAGAAATGATTTTATTAGATTAAAAATCATTTTAAATAATAATAAGGTATTTAAAAATATTTTAAGTTATAAAATATAACTTTCAATATTTAAAGGTAAATTTTCTTAATTAATTATTATTAATGATATTAAAGTTATTTAATAATTATATTAAATAATTTAGTTTAAAAATAATTTTAATATTATAAAAATCATTTTAAATTAAAATAAAGTGTTTAAAAATATTTTAAGTTATAAAATATAACTTTTAATATTTAAAGGATAATTTCACTAATAAATTAATATTAATGATTACTAACTTATTATTAAAAATAGTAAATTTATTTAATAATTATATTAAATAAATAGTTTAAAAATGGTTTTATTAATTTAAAAATTATTTAAAAGGATATAAATGAATTAAAAATATTTTATGTTATGAATAATGACTTTTAATATTTTGATAAATAGAACATTAATATCTTAATATTAATGGCGATTATTTAGAAATGATTTTAAATGTTTTAAAAATCATTTAAGGGTAATATTAATACTTTAAAAGTATTTCATGTTATTATAAATAACTTTAATATTTTAGAAATGATTTCATTAATAGTTTAATACTAATTAAATATTAATGATAATAGAATTGATTGGTAATTAAATCATTTAAAAATGATTTTTGATGTTTGAAAATTCATGATAAATGTTTTAAAATTATATTAAGTCATCTAAAAATAATATGACTGATATTAAGTTACAGTAAAGAGTCTTAGACTCGATAATTACCCGATAAAGTTATCGGTAGACCGACATGTTTCAGAAATTGTTATAGACTTAGATAATGTGATTAGATAAGTGATTATTTGTGATTCAATGGTTGTTAAACCTATGTGCCAATGTGATTAGGGAATATGCTGACTGCAATAAGCAGTATTATATGATATGATATGATATTCTAATCAGACAAATGATCTATTTAATGATAGGGCTTGATAGAAAAGATAAATCTAAGTTGTGTAAGCAGCAGACAAGGCAAGTATCTAACTCTTTGCATTTACTTTATGCAACGGACATGCGTAAGATAATATATGAATTATTCATTTCAATTGTTCAAATATTTCAACCTTTGTACATACTTATGCAATGATTCTGTATAAGTAAGTTATTAAACTATAATTTTTGTACAAGTTCCTTTATTCTGTTATTATTGATCAAATTATATATTCTGATAGTTAATTTCTAAAACATGGTTATACAAGTGTCCCCACTTGGATAATCATTATATTTTATCACATGTTGATACATACTTATCGGTGTTCAGTATGTATAAGTTGAATTAAAAGTCGTCTAAGCTATTTGATCCAGCTAGACATATATTTAAAGTTGTTGTTGAACAAGATAAAACTTTATCCAACTAAATTGTTTTGGTTTGGATTCAAGACTGGTATGAACATCCCAACTATGGAAAATTTTTATGCGCCTAAGGCGGGAATGTTGGACGAAAATATCGTCCTTTAATATAGTATTGATCAATACAGCGCATAACGGGCTGATCACCCCCTGTGCCCGTAAGTAATGACGATTTACAGATGAAGTGTTTAACCTTTTCAAAAATAGAAAATAATGTTCATAGTTTGTCAACTGATCCTCATTTATAGTCATTACGTAGTTTCAAAAATTTGAAAACAAAATGATATATTGTTTATTATCGGTTCAGTTTACTTTACAACTGTTGATTCGTTGTAAGAGTATCGTTCAAAGAAAATATTTAATTCGTTCAGCTAAATGTTATTGTTGCTATTACTTGCTGGGCACTCAAATGCTCATCCTTGCTTAAATTTAAATGTTTTCAGCTAAAGGTGAACAACCTGGAGGCTCTTCTAAGAACAAAGGGAAATGGAAGGTCGCTGAATGAATGATAAGGCTATCTTTTGTAATAATTAGACTTAATTAGGGTAATGATGATATATATTAATTATCATGTAATGAAACGAATGTTTGAAGGTTTCGTACTTGGGATTTAAAACTCTGATAATATGTAAATTAAATTTGATAATCTATATTATTGTTATTATTATTAGTATTATTCCGCTCATAGAAATGGTATCGTGAAGCACTAAGTTCGGGTTTCAAGTACCTGAATTTGGGGGCGTCACATCATGGTATCAGAGCTTAGGGTTAAAAACCTTAGGTGGGTTAGACCTTAGGCTATAACCTTAGAACAGAGGGAAACGTTGAAAATATAAATAACTCATATAGAGTTTAAAAAGGAGATGAATTGAATAAATTCATCGTCAAACAAAATAAAAGATAACTTATATAAAACTCTTATTTGCTGTATGTATATACTATATGCTAATCAGGATAATTTATGTGTGTAGATGTCAGGTGAAAAAGGATTAGGATACCCTTGGATCGTAAAGAAGGAGCCGATATCAAAGCCAATAGCTGAAATAGAGGCTCAGAATGAAAGCAACCTCGATGAGGTGGTTATTGTGGAAAATATCGTACCAGATCCAGAAATAGTAGAACTAACCGATAGTGATTCAGACACTGAAGTTGGAGCTGATCAAGCATCAACCGAAGTACAGAATCTACGAAACAAGGTTTCCTCTTTGGAACAGTTGTGGGAAATAGAAAAGCTGCTAAATAGCCAACTGCGGAAAGCATTAATAGAAACAATGGAAGAACAAGATAAGCTTAAAATCCAAATTGACCAAATTGGAGCTAAAAGCAACAAAGCATGCGCAGCTCCGAGTTAGAAGGGGAAAAGAAAGATAAAAGACCGTGATATAAGAAATCCTGATATCAACGAAAGAAAAATTAATCGAATAGAAAGGTGTGCAAATTGTGACAAGAAACATGAAGGTGTATGCAGAAAAGGGGAATATGTTTGCTACAATTGTGGACAAAAGGGACATTTCTCTCCTCATTATCCCAATCCAACACAATGTGTCTATTTTAATTGTGGAATAGAAGGTCATCAGGCGAAAAGTTGTCCAAGGAAAGGGTGTAATAAATAGGCAGTATAGGTTCTGTTGTGTAAGTGTGTTTAATGTAATATATGCTTAGTATGTCTGTGTAAGGTTATGTTCTCAACTTTTGTAATGATCAAGTTTGTAAATCCTGACTTTTGTAGTCATAAAGGGATAGCAGTATGTGATATGTTATGTAAATTACTACGACTTAATGAAAATGAATTTATGTTTGAGTGGTGAAACAAGTTTAAAGAATTAAACTTATATGATAAGGTTTAGAATATAAGTTAAATTTATTATTTTATTTAATCAGATAATACCGCCAAGACATCAAACTAGAAACCAAAGGGCAGAAGAATCTGTCAACAATGTCGAGGAACAACCACAACCAGATCCAATGCAGCAATTCGCAAACATGGTAGCTCAGGCTATGCAACAAGGAATGCCAGCCACAGGGAACCAGCAGGACAATCGCTTGGAAAACTTTAAGAACTTCAAAGTTGTAGGACCGCCCGAATTTAGAGGTACAACTGACCCTGTCGAAGCCCAAACTTGGGGTAAAGAAATTGAAAAGGCGTTTGTATTAGCTAGGGTAGCTGAGGGGCAAAAGACCGCTTTTGCCACCTACATGATGAAGGGCGAGGTAAATTTTTGGTGGGAAGCGAATCAGGCGAGGGCTGGAGCAGGTGTAGGTGTAGTGGCTTGGGAAAGATTTAAAACTTTATTTTTCGAAAACTATTTTTCATCTAGTATGCAGGCTAGGATGGAAGTAAAATTTCTTGAATTAAAACAGGAAAATATGACGGTGTCCGAATACGCCGCTAAGTTTAATGAGTTGGCTAGGTTTGCTCCGCATCAAGTTGATACGGAGACTAGAAAAGCACGAAGGTTTGAGCTGAGATTAAATCCTTGGCTCTACAACAAGGTGGCAGTGTTGCAAATCCCTAAATTTGCAGCACTCATGGAGAAAGATATTATTATTGAGGAGGGGAGTGAGGCCATGAGCCTATACAACAAAGAAAGAAGGAATAAGGGTAAGGTTGAGGGATCTGGGAAGGTGGAAACAAATGGTGGAAATAGGAGTGAAAAGAGGAAGGGAAACAACTTTGGGGGTATACAGGTGAAGCAGGAGGGTACAAAGAAGAAGCCGCTAGTACAACGTGGGAACTGTGGCAAGAACCATTTGGGGGAATGCCTGAAAGGTAAATTTGTATGTTTTAAGTGTGGGTAGGAGGGCCATATCTCTCCCAACTGCCCCAATCCTAGAACTATTAATGGGTGTTTTCTGTGCTGATCAAAGGAGCATAAGGTGAAGGACTGTCCGAAAAGGAGGACGGAGGCAGAAAGCGGGAACATGGGAAAAAGCGGCGGAACTTTGGCAATCACAGAACCAACATCATCTAGCAAGCCGACAAAATCTACTGCAAGGATCTTCAACATGACAGTCCCGGATACGGCAGCAGCTGGCACTGGAACTCCAGGTATTATTCGTATGCCTTTTATTTTCTTATGCATGATTTTCCCATATATAGTAAATTATTTTATAAAGAAATTTTGAGGAGGAATTTGAGTTCTTTTAGAAATCAATTTTTTCGTTTAATCAGAAAGACAAGCTTTATGTGAATAGTTAAAGATCAGTTCGATCAAAGTTGATCAAGATCTACTTGCAATGATTATGTATGCTATGTGTCGTGTATGTATAGGTTTTAAAACGGTGATTCCGGGGACGGAATCTTTATAAGGGAGGGTGAATGTAACAACCCGATATTTCTATATAAATAAATAAGAAATTTTGCGAATAATTTTTTTTTTATATGTATATTAAGGATGAGGATTTGTACAAGATTATGCATATAAGTATTTTTGTGGCAAGTAAAAAAATATATTTATTACATAATTATTTACAAATGAATTTATTTTAGAATTATTCATTTTTATAAAGTATATTCTTATAATAATTAATTTTAAGGTAGAAATGTTTTTATTAATTATTTTCTATGAAAATATAATCATATATTATTTAAATAATATATGAAGTGATTTTTTTAAAATAATAATAATTATTATTTTATTATATGAATTTTAGTATGGATTATTAAAGTAAATATTTTACCTTAATTATTAAGGTTAAATATGAAGAATAAATCAGATATAGAATCCAAACCCTAATTTTGGATTATTGTCAAGGTATGAGAATAATAATATAATATTAATTATATTTTGATTTTTCAGTGCTATGAATATGTACTGTATGTACGTGTTGATGATGATTGGTCAATTATGGTGTTTATTTTCAAAATCCTAAATTTCTGTGGGAAACCCTAAATTACTGTGGGAAACCCTAGTTTGAAAATCAGTTAAGATTGTTATATGACCGTGTTATATGTTTTATGAGGAGTATTATATAATGATTGGATTAATTAGGTAAACCCTAATTATAATCTTAAAACCCTAATTAATATATTTAAAAACCTTAGTTTTGGAAATGAGAACCCCTAATTTAAAATTTAAATTAGAATTCGAGATTGATTGTAATTGTGTTAATGTGATTAATTAGCAAGTATTATAATCTCAATTGCTAATTTTGGAAATCCTAAAATTTTAAATTCTAATTTGATAATTAGAAAACCTAATTATATTTTAGTAACTCTAATTACCAAAATTGTAAACCCTAATTGCTAAATTAGCAAGGTTAATGATAATTATATGATATTAATTCCTAATGTTCTTGTATAGCGTAATTAGAAAATTAATCATAATTAGGAAACCCTAATCTAAAAATTTTAGAAACTAAAATCTATTTACTTTTTATTTACTTTTAATTTTTGGATTAAACCCTAAATTGAAAATTCTAGATTTGTGCTAAATTGGCTCAAACCCTAAACCCTAACCAAACCCTAAACCTTAAGGGTTTGGCCAAAGTCTAATTTTGCCATTAAATGATTTACCAATTGACCATATTGCCCCTAGTTGCATTATTTGGCTAAATTAGTAGGGTTTGACAATAGGTTGAGTGGGTGAACCACTTCAACAACTCCACATGCTTCCATTTGACAGCAAACAAGCCAGCAATCAGCCAATTCTTGCATCCAAGTCATGTATAAATAGATTTGGAGAGAGAAAAATTACATTTGTTATTTACATTTTTACAAACTCTCAACCTAAGCTCTCTCTCTCTCTCTCTCTAACCAACGAATTTCAGTAGCATATAATTCCCAAAACACAGCCCCACGTCCACCATAAACAAATCAGCAACACAAAATCAAAAGATCGATCATCAAGGTATAAAAACCTTAGCCATAATCTGTCCAAAAATCGGATGTTTGATGTTATTTTTTTTTTGTGTTAAATATGTTATATAAGGTGTCTAATGATGATCTGGGTTACTAGATGTTAGATCCATAACATCTAGAGGCTCGGATTTGAAGATTTCCCAAATCTGGAAAAAAATATTTTCGTGTCTGACAGCCTAATGTCAGGCCTTGTAGATCTTGATCTGTTATGTGTTTTTATGTTTTGAAGGTTGATACTTGTAGTATGTCATGTGATCTGTATTATGGAACTTTAAGTTAGCTCAGATCGTGCACATAATGAATGTTATGGGCGGTCAAACCTCATTGACCGACAATGACTATCGGATTTCTGGAAAACCCAAATTCACCCAGAAACGGTCTAACATCTGATTTGCAGTCTTAGATCGTGTAGGTGTTTTATGATATGTGTTTTTTTCTTGAACCTATCTTGTAGTATGTTAACTTAGCTTTCGAACCATGCTTTTAGTACCTTTTTATGTCAAATATACTGGATTTGGTATCTGGTCAAAAGAGGTCAGTCATTCATGAAATCAGTTTTCTAGGTAACCCAGAAAATTGATGAACATGAACACTGACAGGATTTGACCGGCATGGATCTGGTTTTTCTGTTGTATTTCTAGTGATGTTTTGTGATGGATCTATAGTATTACATGTGATCTACAATCTAGAACTCTTAGATCACAAAAATGTTACACTATTTGCTCGTAGTGAAGGCCCAAATATGAACAGTCGTACTGTTCTTCATTTATGGGTAACCCAGAAATGAAGAACAGCCTCTGACAGCTACTTCGGGGCTCCAGATCTTGTGGGTTATGTAATGTTTGGTTATGTTTGTTGTTGGATCTTGTAGTCCTACACTAGCACTACAAGCTCTGACTAACATCATGCCCAGAAACACATCACACACGAATTTAAGCTCGGTCAAAGTTGCTAGCTCGACCACTGACATGTTTTCTGGGTTTGGGCTCAAGAACATGAAGAACACCTATAGCGACAGTTTTGTCACTATAGGTGGCCTTTAGCGACAGACAACTTATTATTTTCCGGAAATTAATTAATAAATAGAAAAAAATAGCTTTTACTTATTAAAAATACAAAATAAATTATTAAAAATTATTTTAAATTTCGAAAATTAGTTTTTAATTATTTTAAATATATTTCATAAATATTTAATATTTTTGAAATATTAAAAGTATTTAATTTATTTAATTATAATATTAAATAAATTATTTAAAAATGATTTTAATATTGGAAAAATCATTAAAAATTATATTATGATATAAGAAAATATTTTAAGTTATTTTTAATGACTTTTAATATTTTGTGATAAATTTCATTAATAAATTGATATTAATGGTACTTAATTTATTTACTAAATGAATTAAACAAATTAATTAAAAACTATTTTATTAGATTAAAAATCATTTTAAATAATAATAAGATATTTAAAAATATTTTAAGTTATAAAATATAACTTTCAATATTTAAAGGTAAATTTTATTAATTAATTATTATTAATGATATTAAAGTTATTTAATAATTATATTAAATAATTTAGTTTAAAAATGATTTTAATATTATAAAAATTATTTTAAATAAAAATAAAGTGTTTAAATATATTTTAAGTTATAAAATATAACTTTTAATATTTAAAGGATAATTTCACTAATAAATTAATATTAATGATTACTAACTTATTATTAAAAATAGTAAATTTATTTAATAATTATATTAAACAAATAGTTTAAAAATAGTTTTATTAATTTAAAATTCATTTAAAAGGATATAAATGAATTAAAAATATTTTAAGTTATGAATAATGACTTTTAATATTTTGATAAATAGAACATTAATATCTTAATATTAATGGTGATTATTTAGAAATGATTTTAAATATTTTAAAAATCATTTAAGGGTAATATTAATACTTTAAAAGTATTTCAAGTTATTATAAATAACTTTAATATTTTAGAAATGATTTCATTAATAGTTTAATACTAATTAAATATTAATGATAATAGAATTGATTGGTAATTAAATCATTTAAAAATGATTTTTGATGTTTGAAAATTCATGATAAATGTTTTAAAATTATATTAAGTCATCTAAAAATAATATGACTGATATTAAGTTACAGTAAAGAGTCTTAGACTCGATAATTACCCGATAAAGTTATCGGTAGACCGACATGTTTCAGAAATTGTTATAGACTTAGATAATGTGATTAGATAAGTGATTATTTGTGATTCAATGGTTGTTAAACCTATGTGCCAATGTGATTAGGGAATATGCTGACTGCAATAAGCAGTATTATATGATATGATATGATATTCTAATCAGACAAATGATCTATTTAATGATAGGGCTTGATAGAAAAGATAAATCTAAGTTGTGTAAGCAGCAGACAAGGCAAGTATCTAACTCTTTACATTTACTTTATGCAACGGACATGCGTAAGATAATATCTGAATTATTCATTTCAATTGTTCAAATATTTCAACCTTTGTACATACTTATGCAATGATTCTGTATAAGTAAGTTATTAAACTATAATTGTTGTACAAGTTCCTTTATTCTGTTATTATTGATCAAATTATATATTCTGATAGTTAATTTCTAAAACATGGTTATACAAGTGTCCCCACTTGGATAATCATTATATTTTATCACATGTTGATACATACTTATTGGTGTTCAGTATGTATAAGTTGAATTAAAAGTCGTCTAAGCTATTTGATCCAGCTAGACATATAATTAAAGTTGTTGAACAAGATAAAACTTTATCCAACTAAATTATTTTGGTTTGGATTCAAGACTGGTATGAACATCCCAACTATGAGAAATTTTTATGCGCCTAAGGCGGGAATGCTGGACGAAAATATCGTCCTTTAATGTAGTATTGATCAATACAGGGCATAACGGGCTGATCACCACCCGTGTCCGTAAGTAATGACGGTTTACAGATGAAGTTCTGTTTAACCTTTTCGAAAATAGAAAATAATGTTCATAGTTTGTCAACTGATCCTCATTTATAGTCATTACGTAGTTTCAAAAATTTGAAATCAAAATGATATATTGTTTATTATCGGTTCAGTTTACTTTACAACTGTTGATTCGTTGTAAGAGTATCGTTCAAAGAAAATATTTAATTCGTTCAGCTTAATGTTATTGTTGTTATTACTTGCTGTGCACTCAAATGCTCATCCTTGCTTAAATTTAAATGTTTTCAGCTAAAGGTGAACAACTTGGAGGCTCTTCTAAGAACAAAGGGAAAGGAAAGGTCGCTGAATGAATGATAAGGCTATCTTTTGTAATAACTAGACTTAATTAGGGTAATGATGATATATATTAATTATCATGTAATGAAACGAATGTTTGAAGGTTTCGTACTTGGGATTTAAAACTCTGATAATATGTAAATTAAATTTGATAATCTATATTATTGTTATTATTATTAGTATTATTCTACTCATAGAAATGGTATCGTGAAACACTAAGTTCGGGTTTTAAGTACCTGAATTTGGGGGCGTCACAATATAACGGATGAGGATGTGGGTAGCAGTTAAGCGCAGTCTGGCCTTAACTGCTCCCACATTCTCAAGACCATGTTTGGTTGTTCATTAAATCCCTTTTCTAATTTATTTTAATTAATTTATTAGTATATAGTTTATTTGTCACACTTTAATTAATCAAATAATGTTGTTTAAATTTAATTAAATAAAAGGCAATATTGCTTATTAAATCAAATCATCACATAATTAAAATTCTCATTTCTTAAATAGAACACATAATTTATATTCTCAATAAATCTCTAATTAATTATTTAATTAATTATAACAACATTAAAATTATTTAACAACTCATTGAATTTAATTGAGATTTAATTATCTCAATTAAATTCACACTTTGAACTATAAAATTATTCCACATTAATTTAATTAATGTGACACACTTAATTAAATTAATCTACCACAATTCCATCAAATATTTATTTAATTTAATAAATAAATCAGCAAAATATTTATTTAATTCAATAAATATTTACAAATTAATTGCAAAAGTCTCGTTCGTCACATCTTTCCCCTCTTAAAAGGATTATGTCCCAAGAACCACAATTCAATTAATTCGTCCCGTTACATTCTCCTCCCTTACAAAGATTTTGTCCCCCGAATCGCTACACGTATATTAAGCAAATAAATGAAGATAATTTTTCATCATTTGTTCTTCGAGTTCCCACATTACTTCTTAAGTGTTGTGGTTCCTCTAGATTACCTTAACAGAAGGTATTACTTTATTTCTGAGTACTTGTTTCTTCCTGTCGATTATCTGAACAGGTTCTTCGTAAGATAAATCTTTCTCAAATTGTAGTGGTTTATATTCTATAACGTGCTTGTAATCGGGCTTATACGGTCGTAACATAGAAACATAAAAAATAATATGGATATATTATAAGGCTGGAGGAAAGGCTACCTCATATACGGCTTCTCCAATTCTCCTCAATACTTCAAAGAGTCCAATGAAACTCAGGCTCAATTTTCTCTTCTTACCAAATTGGATCATTCCCTTCCAGGGAGACACTTTCAAGAAAACGTAGCTACCATATTCAAATTTTCTCTTCTTACCAAATTAGATCTGTCCTAAGCAGCTATCAATCTTGTCCTGGTCACTTTGACAACCTCAGCAGTCTGTTACACCAATTCCGGTCCTAGCAATTAACGTTCACCAACTTCATCCCAGTATAATGGAGTCCTGCACTTTCTATCGTACAATACTTCGTAAGGTGTCATGCCAATACTTGCGTGGTAACTATTATTGTAAGTAAATTCCATCAACGGCACATGATCATCCTAATTTCCTTTGAAGTCCATTATACAAGCTCTTAGCATACCTTCTAATGTCCGTATTGCCCTCTTGCTCTGGCCATCTTTTCGAGGATGGTATACCGTATTCATTCTCAATTGCATCCCCATTCATTCCTGTAGTCGTTTCCAGAAGTTTGATGTGAAACGTGGATCTCAATCTGAGACTATAGACACTGGAACATCGTGCCTTGAAACAATTTCCTTCACATACAATTTCCCCAATTGATCCAGGTTAAATCTGATCTTGATCGGTAAGAAATGCACTGTTTTCGTCAGCCGATCTACAATAACCCAAACTATGTCAAAACCTTTTTGAGTAGTTGGAAGTCCTACCACAAAATCCATTGTGACACTCCCAAATTCGGGTACTTCCATTCCCACATGATTTGGTGTTCACGATACAACATCATATATCTATCTACCCATAATAAGTAAAAACCATGCAATAGATGGAAATAAATCCTCCCCTTATGGGGTTACAACATCTAAATAATACATACAATCCCAGGTCATACTAACCTTAAACATCTGTGCGAAAAAATAAACAAACAATAAGTCTTAAACAACATTAACATAAGTCTTAACACATAAATTCAACGTCACATAAACAACAAGTCTTCATCACTTGTTAATATTGCCCTTGCCTTTGCTAGTAGAAGGTTCGTCTGTTCTTTCGTTCTTAACTGCAATGTTATTATTCGCAAGAGTGAGCACAATTGCCCACAAGTATAATAATGAAAGTAACTATATAATAACATGTGAGTGAATCAACGACTTATGAAATAAAGCTCAACTTTTGAATTAAGAATGAATAACAAGTATCAAAAGAAATCTGAGGGTCATAAGACCTTGAACTATGTCCTAGGTTATAAAGGGTTATACTTGAAACCTTTAACAGTCATAAGACTATGGACTCTTCTTCTTGTACTTAGGGGGATTAGCCCTTAGTACCATACTGTGCACAATATCTTAACGCTAACGCATAAGTAATCCCCTATACAGGGTTGTTCATCGCAGTTTGACATTAGAGTCCGCACCAAAAGAAGTTTGGTTTGGATAAATCAATAAGGATTCGTTAGCCTAACAAGGTTCAACAATAAATGCTATTTATAATGAATAACAGTCTCGATAGGTATACAATATAACAATTTTTGTATAACAGAATCATTCTTTGAAATGATAGTAAATCTTTAACATAAGAAATGAACTTGATTTATAAACTTGAATAATGGAATTAAATAGGGATAAGAAACTTGCCTCGTGCGTAGATTACACGTTAGTTAAACACGTTCCTTGATTTAAATCCTACATATCATTTACATTCATAATACTAGTCAATTATAACGTACTAGTCATCACGAGTTCATTCTCTTTGTCTAACCTTGATTATGACCATACTTAGTCAAATTACTACATTCATTGTCACATAATTTATATCTCACGAACATTAAGCCAACTATGCATTCAATCATTCAATTCTCACGTAATTGTGTTATGGACGTGTTAAGAATCTACTTTAACATCTCATTATATGTTTAACCTAATTTTATATTCATTAGGTTGAGTTACTATTACATTTTTATACTTGAACACTTAAAACAATTTGCATTTCTGGACATTCTGCTAAGTGGCGCTGCGGCGCCACAGTTATACAACGTCTTCGCGCTGCGGAGCCGTGGCGCTGCGGCTTGGTACTTGGCGCTGCGACGCGGGAAATGAACTAGGAGTTGGCACCGCAGCGCGACACTCCAGACTCTGAATTCCCAGATCGCGAAGAACACATAATTCAGTAAAAATAAACACTACATAATCATTAATTCCCCAAATTAAGCATACTCACATGTTAGAATAAGTATATAATCAATACCCAACATTTATAGAGTGATTTTAACCTATTAAAACACATAATCACAGAATTAAATTATGCAAATTGTACTGTCCTTGATGTTCTTGAAGTGTTGAACATAAATTCCTAAAATTTAATGCCACAGATTCGTTATAAAACCAAATCCAAGCATTCAAATTTCATTTTGTTCATTTTATCATGCATAATTACATATAAGTGGAAATTTTGTAGAAAAATTCATGTTTGACATATTAAAATCACTTATAAGGGCCATATGGCCATATTATATACTCTGTAAATAACATACGTTATAAAATTATGAATTGATGATATGAAAACCTATTTAACATATAATAAAACATGTTATGCTAATCATATTATTACATATATCCATATAACAACACAATTTCCCATTTATAGAGACTTTACAGAATTTTGAAAGCCATTTTCTAAGAATCTTATACAACGTAATAAAAATTGGGTTTAAAAGAATTACCCAGAGTATAGAGTGCAGATTAATGGAGAAATCCTTTTTGGATGCTAATTCGATTACTCAATTCCCAAATTTCTCAATAATTTCTCAATTCTCTCTGACAATTCCACAAACTCTCTCTTTCCTTCTCTGTTTTGCTTTTCCCAGACTTAGCAAATAATAAAACAAAAAGGAAGGCATATAATATAAAGAACTGACGCGTTGAGTGGTGGTTAGTTACCCATAAATGGTTAACTGCCACCAACTCCTCTTAGGGCCTCGATTGGCTCACAATAAAAGATTCCAAACCATTTAATTTAATAACTCTTTTATCCTATAGTTTATTTCATGTCACACCCAATTCAAATATCTTATTTACTTTAATTTAAATAAAATATAATAATTTATCATAAATTCACATAATCATATAATTAATTTTCTCATTGATTAATTATATCAAATTATTAAATCTCTAATTAATTATTACATTAATTAAAATAACGTTAAGTTTATTCAATATTTCTTTTAATTAATAAACTCTCATAATTACAAACTTTGAATAATAAAATTCTCTACATTAATTTAATAATTATAACACATATAATTAAATTAAACTACCACAACTTCATCAATTAATTATTTAATCAAATAATTAAATCATCAAAAATATTTATTTAATTCAATAAATATTAAGAATTAAATTATAAAAATCTCGTTCGTCACATCTTTCCCCCCTTAAAAGGATTCTGTCTCCAGAATCACGACTCAATAATTTTGACTCGTTACATTCTCTCCCCCCCTACAAAGATTCTGTCCCCAGAATCGTTTACACATAATTTAAGTAAATAAATGAGGGTAATTCTTTATCATATTCTCTTCGAGTTCTCACGTAACTTCTTCAGCCTTGTGGTTTCTCCAAATTACCTTAACAAAAGGTATTACTTTATTTCTGAGAACTTGTTCTTTTCTGTCGACAATTTGAACAGGAATTTCTTGGAAGATAAGTCTTTTTCAAAATGTAGGGGTTCATATTCAATGATGCTTGTAATCGGGTTTGTAGGGTCGTAGGACTGAGACATGGAAAACGTTGTGGACATTCTCTAGAGCTGGAGGTAAGGCTACCTCATAAGCAACTTCTCCGAACCTTCTCAGGACTTCGAAGGGTCCAATGAATCTTGGGCTTAATTTCCCTTTCTTTCCAAACCTGATCTTTCCCTTCCAGGGAGAGACCTTTAAGAACACATAACTACCTGGTTCGAACTCAACATTCTTATGGTGTGGATCTGCATACTTCTTCTGTCTATCTTGAGCTGCTGTCAATTTTATTCGGATCACTTTGACTATTTCTGCTGTTTGTTGTACCAATTCTGGGCCTAGTAATTGTCTTTCGCCAACTTCATCCCAGTATAGCGGAGTTCTGCACTTTCTGTCGTATAACACTTTATAAGGTGGCATTCCAATACTAGCGTGGTAACTGTTATTGTAGCCGAACTCTACAAGCGGTAGGTGATCGTCCCAGTTACTTTTGAAGTCCATTACACAAGCTCTTAACATATCTTCTAATGTCTGAATCGTTCTTTCACTCTGTCCATCTGTTTGAGGGTGGTATGATGTACTCATTCGCAATTGCGTACCCATGCATTCATATAGACGTTTCCAGAAGTTCGATGTAAAGTGCGGGTCCCTATCAAAAACAATTGACATCGGAACTTCGTGTCGCGAAACAATCTCTTTCACATATAACCTTGCTAATTGATTTAAGTTGAATCTGATTTTGATCGAAAGGAAATGTGCGGATTTTGTCAATTGGTCAACGATAGCCCATACTGCGTCGTAACCTTTTTGAGTCGTCGGAAGGCCAACCACGAAGTCCATTGTAATATGTTCCCATTTCCATTATGGGCTCTCTAGCGGTTGTAGCAACCCACTCGGTCTCTGATGTTCTACTTTCACTTTTTGACAGGTCAAACACTTGGCAACACATTCTGCAACATCACGTTTGAAATTCAGCCACCAGAAATGTTGTCGCAGATCTTGATACATCTTGGTACTACCAGGGTGAATCGAATATCACGAGCTATGAGCCTCACTCAAAATGTCTTCCTTAATCTCTGGTACTGGCGGTACCCAAATTCTGCTCTCAAATCTCAGTATTCCTTCCTTATCCATCTTAAATCTTGGTTCGGTTCCTTTAGATATCTTCCTTATCACCTTTTTGCATTCATCATCCTGAAGTTGAGCCTCCTTAACTTTATCCAGTAGGGTTGTACCAGATTGCATCTAAAACAGTTTCTCATCAATTTCCATAGGATACTTCACTTCTAACTCCAACTTCTCCATTGCTGAAATCAATTCCTTCTGTGCGGTCAACATCATCAACTTCTCCCGACCCTTTCTACTTAAGGCGTCGGCAACCACGTTTGCCTTACCCAGATGGTATAAAATCTCACAATCGTAGTCCTTAATTAATTCCAACCACCTTCTTTGGTGCATATTCAATTCTTTCCGTGTAAAAATATATTTCAGACTCTTGTGGTTTGTATATATTTCACACTTCTCCCCGTAGAGATAGTGCCTCCAGATTTTCAAAGCGAAAACCACTACAGCTAACTCCAAGTCGTGGGTCGGATACCCCTTCGCATAATCTTTTAGTTGTCGTGATGCATACGCAATGACTCTACCGTTCTGCATAAGCACACAACCAAGTCCCTTATGCGACGCATCACTATAAACCACAAAATTTCCTGTATCGTCCGAAACAGACAACACAGGTGCTGTACTCAACCTCTTCTTTAATTCTTGAAAGCTTTCCTCACACTTCTCCATCCAAACAAATTTCACAGCTTTTCGAGTCAAATTCGTTAACGGAGTTGTGATCTTGGGAAAGTCTTAAATGAATCTTTTGTAATATCCTGCCAATCCAAGAAAACTTCATACTTTCGACGGTGTCTTCGGCTGATCCCAGTTAATCACAGCTTCGACTTTGGAGGGATCCACCGAAATTTTGTCCATATCGATCACATGTCCAAGAAATTGTACTCTTTCAATGCAGAATTCACATTTCAAAAACTTAGCATACAACTTCTCTTTTCTTAACACTTCCAACGTTAATCTTAAATGCTCTTCATGTTCTTCCTTGGTTTTTGAATATACCAAAATATCATCTATAAATACCACTACGAACTTGTCCAAAAATGGCTTGAACACACCATTCATTAGTCCCATAAATGCTGTAGGAGCATTCGTTAAACCAAACGACATTACTAAAAATTCATAGTGACCATATCGTGTTCTGAACGCTGTCTTCGGTACATCCTCTAGTCTCACCTTCAGTTGATGATGACCACTCCTCAAATCTATCTTGGAAAAGTATTTTGCTCCCCTCAATTGATCAAACAGATCATCGATTCTCGGTAATGGATATCTATTCTTAATTGTGACCTTATTCAGTTCTCTATAGTCAATGCAGAGTCGCATTGTCCCATCCTTCTTCTTCACAAATAAAACCAGCGCTCCCCACAGTGATACACTTGGTTGGATATACTTCTTGTCCAGTAATTCTTGTAGTTGGACCATCAGTTCTTTCATATCTACCGATGCCATTCGGTACGGTGCCTTCGATATTAGAGTCGTTCCTAGAGCCAAATCGATCACAAATTCGACCTCTCTATCTGGCGGAAGTCCTAGCAAATTATCTAGAAATACTTCGGTGAAATCTCTCACTACTGGTATCTCCTCTACTTTCGAATTCTCTTTACGATTGTCGACTATGTAAGCTAAATATCATACACATCCTTGTCGTAACAAATTTCTAGCTTGCATCATCGTCAGACAACTCGCTTGTCTAGGCGACTTGCTACCATAAAACACAACTTTTTGACGGAGTCATAAGGTTAATATGCTTCTTTTGGCCATCAATTACCGTCCCGTAATTGAATAACCAGTCCATTCCCAAGATAACGTCAAATTTCCCAAGTCGAATAGGGATAAGATCTACGTTCATGATATTACCCTTAATATCCACTCTACAGTTCTTATGCACGTGCTTAACAGGGATTATTTCTCTATTCGCGATTTCTATGTTCATGGGGTATTCTAACTCATCCTTAGGCAATTCTAAATTCTTAGGAAAGTCATCAGATATAAATGAACAAGTAGCACCCGAATCAAATAATACGTAAGCATTAACTCTATTGATCGGAATGATACATGACACCACGTCACGCGACTGCACTGCATCCTGCACCGTCATATTGAAGGTCCTGGCGGTTGGTCGATTGGTTGCGGTTGGTCCTGTGATGGTCAGAGCGCTTCCACTACTATTTCCCCGGTTTCCTCCTGATCTTGCCCCTCCAAATCCTCTTAGGACAGTCTCTTTCCAAAAAATCCTTTGAACCACAAGTGAAGTAGGCACCCTTCTTTGGGTTAGGACAGTTAGGTGCTATGTGGCCTTCCTGACCACAATTGTAGGACACACGTTTACCCTTCATACACACTCCCAAATGAGCTTTCCCGTAGGTCGGGCATGCTTCAATCCTTTTCTTCTGACCTCCTTGTTGGTTTCCTGTTGATGTGTTGTTAGACCACCTTCTCTTCTGATTATTATTACCTCCTCCTATATTACTTCCACTAGCCTTGTTATTTCCTTCACTTTCATTCTTCTTCTTCTTCTGATCCTGATTATATTTGGTTACCGCATCGCTTCCACCTTCAGTGAGTATGGCTTTCTCTATTACTCCGGCGAATGTCTTCAACTGAAACATCGACACCTTACTATACAACCACGGCTTCAGTCCTTGTTCGAACCTTCTTGCTTTTCTCTCGTCCGTGTGCACTTGATATGTGGCGAACCTTGCCAACTCGTTGAATCTAGCTGCATAATCTGGTATGGACATATTTCCCTGCTTCAATTCCAAAACCTGAACCTCCAATTGGTTCTGCGAGATAGTCAGGAAATACATCTCAAAAAACATCTCCTTGAATCTCTCCCAGGTAATCATACCTTCTCTTCCACGAACTTTGTTTGCTTACCACCAAAAATTGGCTTCAGATTTCAGCATAAACGTTGCAAATGCGGTCTTCTAGTCCTCTCTGACTCTTGCGGCCTCAAAAACCTTCTCCATCTCCATAACCCAAGTATGAGCTTCGATCGGGTTCATGGAGCCTTTAAATTATGGTGGTCCCACCGCCTTAAAATCTTTAAATGTTGTATTCGGTGGAGCTTGAGGTTGATTATTCACTGCTCCAGCTAGTAAGTTCACTAATTGTTGGACAGGATTAGCATTGGCGTTATTGTTATTATTCGTTGACTTTTCCTGAGCTGGTTGACGGTTTTATCTTCTTCTCGGCGGCATATTTCTGTTAAAATATGCGCTTAATAGATCTTTATTAAATTCTCTAAATAGTTAAGGCTTACCTCCACAATTTAACATAATCACTTAACACATTATCTCAAACAACTTGATATATTTATTCAATTCAAAAATTTTCACACCAACCGATAACATCACTGCTATTTACATCAAATATCCCGAGATAAAGAATCTACAGGATTTAAAACATTAAAATATTCATTCGTTCATAAACACGTCTGAATTTACATCTAAACCAGATAAGCTTTCCTTCAATTCCTTTTTTAACTTCTCTATTTCTTCGGACTTCTCCTCGGTTTAACCCTTCTCGTGAACCAAATCCCACTCCACGTTTCCCACACATGTGTGAAGAGTCACAATCTCCCTATCCTTTTGCTCGATGGTAATCTGCTGAATAATCTTCCTCTCAGTCAAATCCTGGACAGTGTCACTTAACTCTACGTTACTGTCATATAGCTCATCGTACATCTCAGCATCGATGGAGTTCAGTGGAAACTCCTCTTCTTCCTCTTCCTCTTCCTCCTCAGGATCCTCCTTTGGATCAGTCTCAGGCTCATACTCCTGACCAACAACAGTGATCAATGGAGATGGCTCTATCTGTATCAACTGCTCCCTAACAACATGAATGTCTCGGGGCTCCTCCTCGGTAGGCACTCGGGGTTCCTCCTCCCCAGCTCGACTAGCTCCTCCAACATCTGACATTCTGACAACATAGTTTTAAGTTTTAGTTACTAAGTCGTACTAGTGAGCACATAATTTAACACATAAGCACATAGAGTCTTTTATTATCTTCAATGAATTAAGAAATTCATCTCCTAGAACTCGATAAGAGTTTTCCTTCTCTATGTTCTTCCTATAAGGCTATTACTTAAGGTTGTTCCCCCACCTAAGGTTCATAACTTACGGCTTTGATACCAACATGTGACACCCCCAAATCCGGGTACTTTCATTCCCATATGATTTTGTGTTCACGATACAACATCATATATCTATCTACCCATAATAAGTACAAACTATGCAATAGACAGAAATAAATCCTCCCCTTATGGGGTTACAACATCTGAATAATACATACAATCCTAGGTCATACTAACCTTAAACATCTGTGTGAAAACATAAACAAATAATAAGTCTTAAACAACACTAACATGAGTCTAAACACATAAATTCAACATCACATAAACAACAAGTCTTCATCACTTGTTAATCTTGCCCTTACCTTTGCTAGTAGAAGGTTCGTCTGTTCTTTCGTTCTTAACTGCAATGTTATTATTCGCAATAGTGAGCACAATTGCCCATAAGTATAATAATGAAAGTAACTATATAATAACATGTGAGTGAATCAAAGACTTCTGAAATAAAGCTCAACTTTTGAATCAAAAATGAATAACAAGAATCAAAAGAAATCTGAGGGTTATAAGACCTTGAACTATGTCCTAGGTTATCAAGGGTTATACTTGAAACCTTTAACAGTCATAAGACTATGGACTCTTCTTCTCGTACAATATCTTAACGCTAACACAAAAGTAATCCCCTATACAGGGTTGGTCATCTAAGTTTGACATTAGAGTCCGCACCAAAGGAAGTTTGGTTTGAATAAATCAATAAGGGTTCTAAATTTAGAACGTTCATCAACTATGGACTAGTTGAATCAATAAGGATTCGCTAGCCTAACAAGGTTCAACAATAAATGCTATTTATAATGAATAACAGTCTCGATAGGTATACAATAGAACAATTATTGTATAACGGAATCATACTTTAAAAAGATAGTAAATCTTTAACATAACAAATGAACTTGATTTATAAACTTGAATAATTAAATTAAATAGGGATAGGAAACTTGCCTCGTGCATAGATTACACGTTAGTTAAACACGTTCCTTGATTTAAATCCTACACATCATTTACATTCATAATACCAGTCAATTATAATGTACTAGTCATCACGAGTTCATTCTCTTTGTCTAACTTTGATTATGACCATACTTAGTCAAATTACTACATTCATTGTCACATAATTTACATCTCACGAACATTAAGCCAACTATGCATTCAATCATTCAATTCACACGTGATTGTGTTATGGACGTGTTAAGAATCTACTTTAACATCTCATTATATGTTTAACCTAATTTTATATTCATTAGGTTGAGTTACTATTACATTTTTATACTTGAACACTTAAAAAAATTTGTATTTCTTGACATTCTGCTAAGTGGCGCTGCGACGCCACAGTTATACATGGTCTTTGCGCTGCGGCGCCGTGGCGTTGAGGCGCCGTGGCACTGCGGCTTGGTACTTGGCGCTGCGGCGTGGGAAATGAACTAGGAGTTGGCGCCGCAGCGCGACACTCCAGACTCTGAATTCCCAGTTCGTGAGGAACACAGAATTCAGCGAAAATAAACGCTACATAATCATTAATTCCCCAAATTAAACATACCCACATGTTAGAATACGTATATAATCAATACCCAACATTTATAGAGTCATTTTAACCCATTAAAACACATAATCAAAGAATTAAATTATGCAAATTGTACTGTCCTTGATGTTCTTGAAGTGTTGAACATAAATTTCTAAAATTCAATGCCACAGATTCGTTTTAAAACCAAATCCAACCAGTTCATTTTATCATGCATAATCACATATAAGTGGAAATTTTGTAGAAAAATTCATGTTTGACATATTAAAATCGCGTATAAGGGCCATATGGCCATATTCTATACTCTGTAAAGAACATACGTTATAAAATAATGAATTGATGATATGGAAACCTATATAACTTATAATAAAACATGTTATGCTAATCATATTATTACATATATCCATATAACAACACAATTTCCCATTTATAGAGACTTTACAGAATTTTGAAAGCCATTTTCTAAGAAACTTATACAACTTAATAAAATTTGGGCTTAAAGAAATTACCCAGAGTATAGAGTGCAGATTAATGGAGAAATCCTTTTTGGATGCTAATTCGATTACTCAATTCCTAAATTCCTCAATAATTTCTCAATTCTCTCTGGCAATTCCACAAACTCTCTCTTTCCTTCTCTGTTTTGCTTTTCCCAGACTTAGCAAATAATAAAACAAAAAGGAAGGCGTATAATATAAAGAATTGACGCGCTGAGTGGTGGTCAGTTACCCAGAAATGGTTAACTGCCACCAACTCCTCTTAGGGCCTCGATTGGCTGACAATAAAAGATTCCAAACCATTTAATTTAATAACTCTTTTATCCTATAGTTTATTTCATGTCACACCCAATTCAAATATCTTATTTACTTTAATTTAAATAAAATATAATAATTTATCATAAATTCACATAATCATATAATTAATTTTCTCATTGATTAATCATATCAATTTATTAAATCTCTAATTAATTATTACATTAATTAAAATAACATTAAGTTTATTAAATATTTCTTTTAATTAATAAACTCTCATAATTACAAACTTTGAATAATAAAATTCTCTACATTAATTTAATAATTATAACACATATAATTAAATTAATCTACCATAACTTCATCAATTAATTATTTAATCAAATAATTAAATCATCAAAAATATTTATTTAATTCAATAAATATTAAGAATTAAATTACAAAAATCTCTTTCGTCACATCCATCGTGATATGTTTCCACTTCCATTCTGGTATCTCTAATGGTTGTAACAACCCACTACATCTCTAATGTTCTGCCTTAACTTTCTGACATGTCAAACACTTAGCCACACAATCGGCAACGTCCCTTTTCATATTCGGCCACCAGAAATGTTGTCGGAGATCCTGGTACATCTTCGTACTTCCTGGGTGAATCAAATACCGTGAATTATGAGTCTCGTTTAAAATTTCTTCCTTTACCTCTGATAGTTGTAGAACCCAAATCCTTTTCTCAAATCTCAGTATCTCGTCGTTGTCAATATTTAATTTCCCTTCCTGTCCTTCAAATATTCTTTTCCTGATTTTCTCACATTCCTCATCCTTGAGTTGTGCTTCGTTAACCTCATCCTGATTTCACTTCCAGCTCTAGTTTCGCCATTGCAGAAATTAACTCCTTTTGAGTTGTTAACATAAGAAATTTATCTCGACCTTTTTCTACTTAAGGCGTCGGCAACGACATTCGCTTTACCCCAGATGGTATAAAATCTCACAGTCATAATCCTTTATTAACTCCAACAATCTCTTTTGACGCATGTTTAAATCGTTATGTGTAAAAATATATTTCAGACTCTTATGGTCTGTATATATATCTCACACTTTTTCCCATAGAGATAATGTCTCCATATTTTTAAAGCAAACACCACTGCAGTTAGTTCCAAATCATGGGTAGGATACCCCTTCTCATAATCCTTCAGTTGGAGTGATGCATACACAATGACCTTGTCATTCTACATAAGCACATAGCCTAGTCCTTTATGAGATGCACCATTATACACTACAAAATTTTATGTGCTATCTGGAAGAGATAACATAAGTGTCGTACTCAACCTCTTTTTTAGCTTTTGAAAACTTTCCTCACACTTTTCCGTCCAGACGAACTTCGCCGATTTCCTAGTCAAATTCGTCAGTGGAGTCGCGATTTTGGAAAAATCTTGAATAAATCTTCTGTAATAACCTGCCAGTCCTAGAAAACTCCTTACTTTCGATGGTGTCTTCAGCTGATCCCAGTTCTTCATAGCTTTAACTTTTGACGGATCTATCGAAATTTCATCCATGTCAATTACATGCCCAAGGAATTGCAATCGCTCTATCCATAATTCACATTTTGAAAACTTTGTGTATAACTTCTCTCTTCTTAATGCCTCTAATGTCACCTTCAAATGTTCCACATGCTCTTCTTTGGTCTTAGAATATACCAGAATATCGTTGATGAACACCACCATGAATTTATCCAAATATGGTTTAAACACCCTGTCATTACGTCCATAAATGCTACAGGAGCATTCATTAAACCAAATGACATTACCAAAAACTTGTAATAACCATAACGAGTCCTGATTTGCTTCATATTTCAGTTTTGGCAAGGTAATTGGGGAAACCCACTTTGTTAAAACCGTGTGTATATGCCTTGCATCTATGCTGTCAACAAGATAGATCAGATAACACTTGAAGAGCTGGAGATTCTGGATAAACTTCCCCATTACTGTCCAGTCAGGTAATGAAAGTATTAACGAGCACTTTTGTTGGGTTTATTTTGGTTTTCAAATGCAATTATGTCTTTAAAAATGTAGTGACAGACAAAAAAGCATGAAAACTGAGAATGAATTAAGCCCTGAAAATCAATCAAGAGTTATTGCTATCTAGTATGTTAATTAATCAGATGGGAGTTCTAACTTTGGCTTTGCCTTTCATTATTGATTTATAGCAGAATTATTGCTTGTTAAGGATTTTTTCCTTATGGAATAAGAGTTTAAATTAAGCTTAGGTAGATCTCCTTAACATTGTGGGGTAGAGTTTTAACTGGATTAGAGCTTGTGTTAGTGATTATATATATGTCGTGTTACTTATGAGGACAAAAATAAATTTTCCACCTGGAGAGTTTATAGGTTTCTTTGACTGGGACATGTTTCTTGATTCCATGTTTGTAATGTCAACTGCTAGTACTACTATGTTTGTGACTATGTTAGTAAAACTAACAGTTCAAAAGTAAGAAGGTCTTGGCCTCAAGAAAAGAGGAAAAGGTATTATAGTCATTTCTTACTATGTTGAAAGGAGTAGAGATTTATTGGCCTATTCCACTTAACACCAAGTGAGATAGAATTTAAGTGGATTGTCCAGAAAGGTTCAATGTAGGCTAATTTTCCCTTTGATTTGTTTTTACCTACTAATTATTAGTGGTATGACATTTATATTTCTATTAATTCTTGTGACTTACTGTAGTGCTCACTTGGAATGGAATCTTGATGATCTTTTGGAGAAGATATGGGAATATCTATGTTTAACTCGTACATACACAAAGCCCAAGGGGATGAATCCGGACTATGAAGACCCAGTAATCCTGTCATCAAAGAGGAGAACTGCTGGAGACTTCTGCACTCGAATACACAAGGATATGCTTAAACAATTTAAATAGTGAGTACACTTCTAAATTTTATTTTAAGCTTTTGAACTTCTGGAAAATACTGAAAGTTGCTTCTGGTAGATTATGAAATCCCAAATCCTAAGGGTTGGTGAAATGGAAGAGGCCAAGATACGATGTTTCCACTCCCCACATGGGGATGAACATACGCTGTTTCCACTCCCCACTTTGTTCAATGTAACAGTGGCAATTTGCAGGTACATTTTCCTTCTATATTTTTCTATGTTGCATTCTGTCTTTGTCCTCTTAATGTTGGTGTGTGTTTATGGATTATCTTCTACTTCTTTGCTTAGAGATAATGTTTATATGTATATCTGGCTGGGCTGCTCTTTGATCACTCACAGAAAAATGGTGTGAATTACTGGTTGGTGTTGCTACCCACGAGCATCAGCAGGAATAGACATAGACCTACCATCTGATGTCTGCTGTTTGAGTGATGACCAGATAGTAGTGGAGTCTGAATTTTGTTTTTGTTAAGATCTTGATCATGTAATATGCAACCTGCAGGTCTTTTTCCTTCAGCTATTAGTGGTGATGGTCTTTCCTGCTATCGGACAGATTTCCATGAAATATAGGTATGTTTTTGGCCTCCGAAAAAGGTTTTCATTTCTTAATCAAATCTATTTAATTCATATAATTTATTCACGTTCTGGTGCTTATGTTTTTTGTGACAAATCATAAAATATTTTTGGTTTCAGCAAATTGGTTAGGGAAACTTCAGTCACATTTTCAAAGTCTTCAGACATTTGGTTTTATAACATTAACATCTACTGTTTGTTATGCTATGGATTCTATTATAGATTTTGTTGATGGTAGCTGTTTGCTTGTCTTAGTGAGATTTGGGGTAGTTTGGACCTAGGTGTTCTATTGCAGGTGTGGTCTAGACAGCTCGGCAGTTGTGGGTTTGGCTGTTGGTCCTGCTTCTTTGCTTAGTTTGGTCTGGCTTGTTTTGGGCTAGATTTTGACTGGTATGCTTGCAATGGTATGGATTGCTTTTGGGGTGTGGGGCTGCTTTGGGTTTTGGTTGGACTCTAAAGTTGGTGTTTTCTGCTCTAACCTCTGACATAGCGTTTCTTTTATTCTACTGGGTTTGTGTCTTCTGATACTGGTCTCTACTGGGACTGTTGCAGTTGCTGCTGGGGTTGGGACTGCTGCAGTTTCACTATTGGCTTCACGGTCTCTGCTATAGTTGACTGCTGCTGGTTCTTCTGCTGCAGTTTGACTGTTAGCTTCATGGTCTCTGCTGCAGTTGACTGCTGCTGGTGTTGTCACTGGTTTTTTCTGGAATGGTCTTGGGTCTGCGGTATGCTATGTTGGGTCTGCTGGGTTTGCTTCGGCTTCCTGGTTCTTGGTAGGTGCTGCTGAGCTTCACTGCTACAGCTGCTGGTCTGGTTTTTGTTCTGTGGCCTACTGCTAGCTTGACTGTGTACCTATTCTACTACTAAAGCAAGTAAAGCAGGTTGGCCTCATGTGGTTCGCTGTGGGTTGCTGGTGATCTGTTGGGATTTGATGGTAGTGGGCTCTACGGTGGCCTTATGATGGGATGGCCTATGCTCTGTTAATCCTAAAGCAGTTTGGGAATTTGTTAGGGGACTGCTATGTTGGGTCCTGTTTGTGGGACTGCTTTGATGTAGCTGCTGATTACTGTTAGTGATGCAACTCTCTTTTCTCTATTTTAATTAGGAGTAATATTTTTTTTCTTCTTCCAGATTTCCTTTTGATGTATAGATCTAGAAAGGGAGAGAGTCTTCCCTTTTAGCTAATATAGTGAACATGGGGGTGATGAATCAGTGCTGTCTGAGGATAGACGTTTTGACGAACCAGTTTGGGGTTCATTTGACCCTCACTACGATGCAGATTCAGGCTGGGATTTTAATCCTGATACTGCTGAGGAACGTGGCAGCTACCTTATGCATATTCCAAATTTTGTACCACAGTTTATAAAATTGGGCATGCATTGCTGGCCTGAGCAGGTAATATTAAAATTAACACATGATTCCACACGGAAGTGGTTGTGACGAACGAGAATTTTGTAAATTATTTTAAATACTTATTGAAGTAAATAAATATTTTTCGATGATTTAATTATTAGATTTAATAATTAATCGATGCAATTGTGGTAGATTAATTTAATTATATGTGTTACATTTATTAAATTAATGTGGAGAATAATTATTATTCAAGTATGTAATTATGTGAGCTTGTCGAATTAAATAAGTTATTTAATTAAGCATGATGTTATTTAATTAATCTAATTATTAATTAGAGATTTAATAAATTGTTATTATTTATTAATGAGAAAAATTAATTATGTGACTATATGAATTTATGAGAAAATATTATATTTTATTTATAATAAATTAAATAAAATATTAGAGTTATTTTATAAGGAGTGTGACATTTATTAAACTATATAATAAAAGGTTTATTAAAATAATGAGCTTTGAATTTATTTGCTAAGCCAAACATGGCACTAAGAGAGGTTATGGGCACTTAACCCATGACTGGGCAACTGACCACATCGCGTCAGTTTTATTTCTTCGACGCTTCCTTCTTCTTCTTCATAATTTCCTAAGTCTGACATTATTTTCAGAGAGAGTTCAGAGAGAAGGTGAGAATTTTTGAGAGAATTTGTGAGTGTGTAATTACAAGTTATTGCAAAAAGGGTTATCTGATCATCTTATACTCTGGGTAATTCTCTCCAAACTCAATTTCTACATTTACGTCTTTTAGGTTTTCATAAAATGGCTTTCACAGTTTTCTAAAAAATCTCTGTGTTTGGTATATGAGATGAGTATAACTTTATATATGTGTGTTATGTTATACCAAATAGTGTTTAATTATATATACCATGTAAGCCATGTGATCAGTTTCATGAAAGCATGTCGTACGTATGTTTTTCAAAATAAACAGAGTACGTGATATGGCCATATGGCCATATATGTGATAATTAATGTATTGATTATATATTATCCCTAAATTTTGGACTTGTATGTTGTTATGCATGTTAATACGAAGAGTTTAAGCCTTAAACGAACGAATTCGGTGTTGTAACGAATTCGTAGGGAGAATTTTCACATAAAGTTTTCTAAAACTTCATGAACATCAAAGTCAGTGAATTGTTAGGCTTTAAATCTGTTATTAAGTGTTTAAAATTAGTTTTGTCAGTATATAAATATTGGGTATTAATTATATATGAATTCCAACATGTGGGTATGTTTAATTTGGAGAATTAATGATTTTGTAGTAATTATTTTCGCTGAATTCTGTGTTCTTCGCGAACTGGAAAAAAAATATAAAATGAGCTTTTAAATTTTTTAAGTCTAACAATGGGTTAGTGTATTAAAATAATGAACATGTAAATATGTTAGAAATATTATATGATGATAAAATATTTGTTTAGCATGTAAATAACATAATTACATGTGAATTGTATTATTAAATACATAATTAGTTATTCATTCATGACGAACAAATTAGGTGTCAACGTGATGATTTGACTAAGTTAGTCAATTATTAAAGTAGACAACGAGAATAAGTTATGATGATTAGTTAATAATTAACTGGTATTGAATGTGAATGGTATGTAGGATTTATTTCAAAGAACGTGATTAGTTAAAGTGTAATCTACACGCGAGGCAAGTCTCCTAAACTTAAACTCTTAAATTGAGCAAGTTTCTTAACTCTATTTTTACATTGAGCAATTTACTTAAACTGAAATTATTATTCAAGTTCAAGTATTATATTAAAGATTGATTATCTTTCAAAGCATGATTCAATTATACAATAATTGTTCTATTGTATACATTTGAGATTATTATTCAAATCGAATATCATTATTGTTGAACCTTTTTAGACTAGTGAATCTTAATGATTTAGCTAGTCCTTAGTTGATGAACGTTCTGAATTTCAGAACCCTTATTGAATTATCCAAACCAAACTTCCTTTGGTGCGGACTCGAATGTCAAACTGAGATGAACAACCCTGAAAAGGGGTTCACTTATGCGTTAGCGTTAAGATATTGTGCACAGTATGGTACTAAGGGCTGATCCCCCTAAGTACGAGAAGAAGGTCCATAGTCTTATGACTGTTAAAGGTTTCAAGTATAACCCTTGTTAACCTAGGACATAGTTCAAGGTCTTATGACCCTCAGTATTCTTTTGATTCATGTTATTTATTCTTGATTCAAAAGTTGAGCTTTATTCAGATGTCGTTGATTATTCGCATGTTGTTATACTGTTGTTTCATTTTTTTATACTTGTGGGCATTTGTGCTCACTCTTGCTTAATAATAACATTGCAGTTAAGAATGAAAGAAGCGATGAACCCTCCACTAGTAAGGGCAAGGGCAAAGTTAGCAAATGATGAAGACCTGTTATTTATTAATTGATGTATTTGTTTAAGACTTGAGTTATGTTGATGTTAAGACTTATTTGTTTAGAATTCCGCACAGATGTTTTAAAGTTAGAGTAACTGGGATTTATTTATGATTCAGTTGATGTAACCCTTAAGGGAATAGATTTTATTATGATTTCTATCTATTGTTTGGTTTGATATTATTTATGGGTAGATAGATAGATGATGCTTGTACAGTGAACACCAAATCCCGTGGAATCGAAGTACCCAGATTTGGGGGTGTCACATGTTGGTATCAGAGCCGTAGGTTATGAACCTTAGGTGGGGGAAACAACCTTAGGTAGTAGCCTTATAGAAGAAGATAGTAATTGAAAACTCTTATCGAGTTCTAAGAAATGAATTTTTGTAATTCATTGAAGATAATAAAATACATTATGTGTTTATGTGTTAAGTATGCGTTAGATAGTATGACTTAGTAACTAAAACTTAAAATTTTGTTGTCAGGATGACGAATGATGGAGAAGCTAGTCAAACTGAGGAGGGACCACATTTACCTATAGTACCTACTGAGGAGGGATCTCGTGTACTTATAGGACCGACTGAGGAGGAGCCCCGAGACATTCATGTCGTTAGGGAGCAGCTGGTGCAGAGGGTTTCATCTCCATTGATCACCGTTGTTGGTCAGGAGCATGAACCTGAGATTGATCCTGAGGAGGGTCCTGAGGAGGAGTTTGATGAGGAGGAAGAAGAAGAGGAGCTACCACGGTACACTGTTGATGCTGAGATGTATGACACACTATATGATCGTAACGTGGAGTTACAAGATGAGGTTCAGGAATTGACTGAGCGAGCGACTGTTCAGCAGTCTACTTTAGAGGAGAAGGATAGAGAGATTGTGACCCTTCATACACGTTTAGGAAACGTGGAGTGGGATCTAATTCATGAGAAGGGTCAAACCGAATATAAAACCAAGGAGATAGAGAAGCTGAAGAAGGAACTGAAGGAAACTTCCGGAAGACTGAAAATAGCAGAGGAAGGATGGGTAAGTGAATCACATCGAGCTGATCGTGCAGAAAATGATAGTCGTGCAAAGAAGGCAAAGCTTGAAGACACGTACGCCACACTTAATCATGCGATGGATGAGGTTCAAGAGCGAGTGTTAAGGTACCCCATCCAGTTTGAAGGACTTCCATCGTATATGTTGGATCGCAGGACGATGTCTCGTATCATAAATGAGGAGCGTGGCAAGGCTATTGAGCACCTTGGAAGACAGGAATAGAATCTGTTTATTTATATGAAAGACTTATATAGTTTTATGTAAATTCTGATGTGTTTATGAACTAAGGAATATGTTAATATTTGAATGTTTTAAATCCTGTGGATTCTTTATTCCAGGATAGATGATGTAAATAGCAGTATGATATAGTTTAATGTTAAAACTTTTTATTTGAATGAAAAGATATCAAGTTGTTTGAGATGATGTGTTAAGTGATATGTTAAATTGTTGAGTAATGTCTTAACTATGCAGAGGAATAAATAAAGTTCTAATAAACGTTTATTTAACAGAAAAATGCCGCCAAGGAGAAGACAACAACGTCAACCGGCTCAGGAAGGGTCAACCAATAATAACAATAATGCCAATGTTAATCCAGTTCAACAGCTAGTTAATTTACTAACTGGAGTCATGAATAACCAACCGCAAGCTCCACCTAGCACAACGTTTAAAGATTTTAAGGCGGTGGGACCGCCAGAGTTCAAAGGTTCCAGAAACCCGATCGAGGCTCAAACGTGGGTGATGGAAATGGAGAAGGTTTTCGACGTTGCTAGGGTTCGAGAAGATCAGAAGACCGTTTTTGCGACATTTATGCTGAAGTCTGAGGCTAGCTACTGGTGGCAGGCAAACAAGATGCGAGGAGGTGAAGGTGTAATTACGTGGGAGGGATTCAAAGAGATGTTTTTCGAAATGTATTTCCCAGCTAGTTCGCAGAATCAGATGGAGGTGCAATTTCTGGAATTGAAACAGGGAAACATGAGTGTGCCTGAATACGCGGCTAAATTCGATGAGTTGGCAAGGTTTGCCCCGTATCAAGTACACACTGACAAGAGGAAAGCCAGACGATTCGAACAAGGACTGAAGCCTTGGGTATACAGCAAGGTATCAATGTTTCAACTTAACACGTTTGCGGGAGTTTTGGAAAAGGCCATTCTCGCGGAAGGAGGAAGTGATGCAGTGACTAAGTACAACCAAGAACAGAAAAAGAAAAAGAGTGAGAATGAAGGTAATAACAAGACTGGTGGAAGTAATACTGGGAATAATAATAATCAGAAGAGGAAGTGGACGGATAACTCGACAGCTGGAAGTCAACACGGAGGGCAGAAAAAGAAGATAGAAGCATGTCTGACTTGCGGCAAGGCACATCTAAGAGTTTGTTTGAAGGGAAAGAGAGTGTGCTACAATTGTGGTCAGGAAGGCCACATAGCACCAAATTGTCCAAACCCAAAGAAGGGTGCTTGTTTCAACTGTGGTTCGAAAGATCATTTAGCAAGAGACTGTCCCAAAAAGGGATCGAGAGGATCAGGACAAGGAGGAAACCGGGGAAATAGCAGTGGAAATACCTTAACCATCACCGGACCACCTGCAACAAACAGACCAACCGCCAGAACTTTCAATATGACGGTGCAGGATGTAATCCAGTCTCGTGATGTGGTGTCAGGTATCATTCCGATCAATGAAATTAATGCTTACGTTTTATTTGATTCGGGTGCTACTTGTTCCTTTATATCCGATGACTTTGCTAATAGTTTAGATTTGCTTAAGGATGAATTGGAATATCCCATGATTATAGAAATTGCGAATAGAGAGATAATTCCTGTTAAGCATGTGTATAAGAATTGTAGAGTGGATATTAAGGGTAATATCATGAACGTAGATCTTATCCCTATTCGATTGGGGGAATTCGACGTTATATTGGGTATGGATTGGCTATCCAATTATGGGGCTGTAATTGACTGCCAAAAGAAGCGTATTAACCTTATGACTCCTTCAAAGGTTGTGTTTTATGGTAGCAAGTCGCCTAGACAAGCGAGTTGTCTGACGATGTTGCAGGCCAGGAAGTTATTAAGACATGGCTGTGTAGGATATTTAGCTTACATAGTCGACAGTCGAAAAGAGAACCCGAAGGTAGAGGAGATACCGATTGTGAGGGATTTCGTCGATGTATTTCCAGACGATTTACCAGGACTTCCTCCAGATAGAGAAGTAGACTTTGTGATTGATTTGGCGCCCGAAACTGTTCCAATATCGAAGGCATCATGCCGAATGGCGCCAGTAGATATGAAGGAATTAATGGTACAACTACAAGAATTATTGGACAAAAAGTACATTCAACCGAGCGTATCGCCGTGGGGAGCGCCGGTGTTGTTCGTGAAAAAGAAGGACGGATCGATGAGGCTCTGCATTGACTACAGAGAATTAAATAAGGTCACGATTAAGAACAAATATCCATTACCGAGGATCGATGATCTGTTTGATCAATTGAAGGGAGCAAAATACTTTTCCAAGATTGACTTGAGGAGTGGTTATCACCAACTGAAGGTGAGGCCAGAGGATGTACCGAAGACAGCGTTCCGAACGCGATATGGTCATTATGAGTTTTTAGTAATGTCGTTTGGTCTTACGAATGCTCCTGCAGCATTTATGGGACTAATGAATGGTGTATTCAAGCCGTTTTTGGACAAATTTGTGGTGGTATTTATAGATGACATTTTGGTATATTCCAAAACCAAAGAGGAACATGAAGAACACTTGAGGTTAACGTTGGAAGTATTGAGAAGGGAGAAGTTGTATGCTAAATTTTCGAAATGCAAATTCTGGATCGAGAGAGTACAATTTCTTGGTCACGTAATCGATAAAGATGGAATTTCGGTAGATCCATCCAAAGTAGAAGCTGTGATTAACTGGGATCAGCCGAGAACGCCGTCAGAAGTAAGAAGTTTTCTTGGATTAGCAGGATATTATAGAAGATTCATACAAGATTTTTCTAAGATCGCAACTCCGTTAACGAATTTAACTCGAAAAGCTGTGAAATTTGTTTGGACGGAGAAGTGTGAGGAGAGTTTTCAAGAATTAAAGAAGAGGTTGAGTACAGCGCCTGTGTTATCTCTTCCGGATGATACAGGAAATTTTGTTATTTTTAGCGATGCGTCACATAAAGGACTTGGCTGTGTGCTGATGCAAAACGACAAAGTCATTGCGTATGCATCACGGCAGTTGAAGGATTACGAGAAGGGTTACCCAACCCATGATTTGGAGTTAGCTGCAGTTGTTTTTGCTTTGAAAATTTGGAGGCACTATCTATACGGGGAAAAGTGTGAAATATATACGGACCACAAGAGTCTGAAATATATTTTTACACAGAAAGATTTGAATATGCGTCAAAGAAGATGGTTGGAATTAATCAAGGATTATGACTGTGAGATTTTATACCATCCGGGTAAGGCTAATGTGGTTGCCGACGCCTTAAGTAGAAAGGGTCGTGAGAAATTGATGATGTTGACTGCTCAGCAGGAGCTAATTGCAGATATGGAGAAACTGGAGTTAGAAGTGAAGTATCCTATGGAGATTGATGAGAAGCTATTTCAGATGCAATCTGGTACAACTCTACTAGATAGAGTGAAGGAGGCTCAGCTTCAGGATGATGAATGCAAAAAGATAACAACGAAGATATCTGAAGGAACCGAACCAAGATTTAAGATGGATAAGGAAGGAATATTGAGATTTGAAAGCAGAATTTGGGTTCCGCCAGTACAAGAAATTAAGGAAGAAATTTTGAGTGAGGCTCATAGTTCAAGATATTCGATTCACCCTGGTAGTACAAAAATGTACCAAGATCTTCGACAACATTTCTGGTGGCCGAATTTGAAACGTGATGTTGCAGAATGTATTGCCAAATGCCTGACATGTCAGAAAGTTAAAGCAGAACATCAGAGACCGAGTGGATTGCTACAACCGTTGGAGATCCCAGAATGGAAATGGGAACATATTACGATAGATTTCGTGGTTGGCCTTCCGACGACTCAGAAAGGCTACGACGCAGTATGGGTTATTGTTGACCGACTAACGAAATCCGCGCACTTCCTTCCTATCAAAATCAGATTTAACTTAGATCAGTTGGCAAGATTATATGTGAAAGAGATTGTTTCGAGGCACGGAGTGCCGGTGTCTATTATTTTCGATAGGGATCCGCACTTCACATCAAATTTCTGGAAACGTCTTCAGGAATGCATGGGTACACAACTGCGAATGAGTACAGCTTACCACCCTCAAACAGACGGACAGAGCGAACGAACGATTCAAACACTGGAAGATATGTTACGAGCGTGTGTAATGGACTTCAAAGGAAATTGGGATGATCACCTACCGTTGGTAGAGTTCGGCCACAACAACAGTTACCACGCTAGTATTGGTATGCCGCCTTACGAAGCGTTATACGGCAGAAAGTGCAGAACTCCGCTTTATTGGGATGAAGTTAGTGAAAGACAATTGCTATGGCCAGAATTGGTATAACAGACGGTAGAAATAGTCAAAGTGATCCGAGCACGACTGGTAGCAGCTCAAGATCGACAGAAGAAATACGCTGATCCACATTGTAAAAATATCGAGTTTGAATTAGGTAGTTATGTTTTCTTGAAGGTCTCTCCTTGGAAGGGAAAGATCAGGTTCGGAAAGAAAGGAAAATTGAGTCCAAGATTTATTGGACCCTTTGAGGTACTGCGAAGAATTGGAGAAGTTGCGTACGAGGTAGCCTTACCTCCAGCACTCGAGAATATCCACAACGTCTTCCATGTTTCTGTGTTACGACCTTACAAACCTGATTACAAGCATGTAATTGAATACGAACCCCTGCATTTTGAGAAAGACTTATCTTATGAAGAAACTCCTGTCCAAATTATCGACCGAAAAGAACAAGTTCTCAGAAATAAAGTTATACCTTCTGTTAAGGTAATTTGGAGGAACCACAACGCTGAAGAAGCTACGTGGGAACTCGAAGCGAATATGATGAAGAATTACCCTAATTTATTTACTTAATTATGTGTATGCAATTCTGGGGACAGAATCTTTGTAAGGGGGGGAGAGTGTAACGGGTCGAAATTATTGAGCCGTGATTCTGGGGACAGAATCCTTTTAAGGGGGGAAAGATGTGACAAACGAGAATTTTGTAAATTATTTTAAATACTTATTGAAGTAAATAAATATTTTTCGATGATTTAATTATTAGATTTAATAATTAATCGATGCAATTGTGGTAGATTAATTTAATTATATGTGTTACATTTATTAAATTAATGTGGAGAATAATTATTATTCAGGTATGTAATTATGTGAGCTTGTCGAATTAAATAAGTTATTTAATTAAGCATGATGTTATTTAATTAATCTAATTATTAATTAGAGATTTAATAAATTGTTATTATTTATTAATGAGAAAAATTAATTATGTGACTATATGAATTTATGAGAAAATATTATATTTTATTTATAATAAATTAAATAAAATATTAGAGTTATTTTATAAGGAGTGTGACATTTATTAAACTATATAATAAAATGTTTATTAAAATAATGAGCTTTGAATTTATTTGCTAAGCCAAACATGGCACTAAGAGAGGTTATGGGCACTTAACCCATGACTGGGCAACTGACCACATCGCGTCAGTTTTATTTCTTCGACGCTTCCTTCTTCTTCTTCATAATTTCCTAAGTCTGGCATTATTTTCAGAGAGAGTTCAGAGAGAAGGTGAGAATTTTTGAGAGAATTTGTGAGTGTGTAATTACAGGTTATTGCAAAAGGGTTATCTGATCATCTTATACTCTGGGTAATTCTCTCCAAACCCAATTTCTACATTTACGTCTTTTAGGTTTTCATAAAATGGCTTTCACAGTTTTCTAAAAAATCTCTGTGTTTGGTATATGAGATGAGTATAACTTTATATATGTGTGTTATGTTATACCAAATAGTGTTTAATTATATATACCATGTAAGCCATGTGATCAGTTTCATGAAAGCATGTCGTACGTATGTTTTTCAAAATAAACAGAGTACGTGATATGGCCATATGGCCATATATGTGATAATTAATGTATTGATTATATATTATCCCTAAATTTTGGACTTGTATGTTGTTATGCATGTTAATACGAAGAGTTTAAGCCTTAAACGAACGAATTCGGTGTTGTAACGAATTCGTAGGGAGAATTTTCACATAAAGTTTTCTAAAACTTCATGAACATCAAAGTCAGTGAATTGTTAGGCTTTAAATCTGTTATTAAGTGTTTAAAATTAGTTTTGTCAGTATATAAATATTGGGTATTTATTATATATGAATTCCAACATGTGGGTATGTTTAATTTGGAGAATTAATGATTTTGTAGTAATTATTTTCGTTGAATTTTGTGTTCTTCGCGAACTGGAAAAAAAAATAAAATGAGCTTTTAAATTTTTTAAGTCTAACAATGGGTTAGTGTATTAAAATAATGAACATGTAAATATGTTAGAAATATTATATGATGATAAAATATTTGTTTAGCATGTAAATAACATAATTACATGTGAATTGTATTATTAAATACATAATTAGTTATTCATTCATGACGAACAAATTAGGTGTCAACGTGATGATTTGACTAAGTTAGTCAATTATTAAAGTAGACAACGAGAATAAGCTATGATGATTAGTTAATAATTAACTGGTATTGAATGTGAATGGTATGTAGGATTTATTTCAAAGAACGTGATTAGTTAAAGTGTAATCTACACGCGAGGCAAGTCTCCTAAACTTAAACTCTTAAATTGAGCAAGTTCTTAACTCTATTTTTACATTGAGCAATTTACTTAAACTTAAATTATTATTCAAGTTCAAGTATTATATTAAAGATTGATTATCTTTCAAAGCATGATTCAATTATACAATAATTGTTCTATTGTATACATTTGAGATTATTATTCAAATCGAATATCATTATTGTTGAACCTTTTTAGACTAGTGAATCTTAATGATTTAGCTAGTCCTTAGTTGATGAACGTTCTGAATTTCAGAACCCTTATTGAATTATCCAAACCAAACTTCCTTTGGTGCGGACTCGAATGTCAAACTGAGATGAACAACCCTGAAAAGGGGTTCACTTATGCGTTAGCGTTAAGATATTGTGCACAGTATGGTACTAAGGGCTGATCCCCCTAAGTACGAGAAGAAGGTCCATAGTCTTATGACTATTAAAGGTTTTAAGTATAACCCTTGTTAACCTAAGACATAGTTCAAGGTCTTATGACCCTCAGTATTCTTTTGATTCATGTTATTTATTCTTGATTCAAAAGTTGAGCTTTATTCAGATGTCATTAATTATTCGAATGTTGTTATACTGTTGTTTCATTTTTTTATACTTTGTGGGCATTTGTGCTCACTCTTGCTTAATAATAACATTGCAGTTAAGAATGAAAGAAGCGATGAACCCTCCACTAGTAAGGGCAAGGGCAAAGTTAGCAAATGATGAAGACCTGTTATTTATTAATTGATGTATTTGTTTAAGACTTGAGTTATGTTGATGTTAAGACTTATTTGTTTAGAATTCCGCACAGATGTTTTAAGGTTAGAGTAACTGGGATTTATTTATGATTCAGTTGATGTAACCCTTAAGGGAATAGATTTTATTATGATTTCTATCTATTGTTTGGTTTGATATTATTTATGGATAGATAGATAGATGATGCTTGTACAGTGAACACCAAATCCCGTGGAATCGAAGTACCCGAATTTGGGGGTGTCACAGTGGTTGTTACTTCTGTTATGCGTTTTTTGCTTTACCATAATGGGCTTTGGATCCCATAAAATTGATATACAAATTACATATTTTCTTTGCCTTTATCAAGGTGGAAGCGATCAAGAAGATCTCTGAATATGTTGCTCAGCTGAGAAGAGTGGGCAAATTGATAGTTTGGTTTATTTTGTAGTTTATTTTGTGGATTGAAAGTGAATTTGAGATGTATATATGGATAATTTGGTATATATTTTGTGGATATAGTAATTTAAAACTGTAAACGAATGGTATTACTGGGATGTATTTTGAATGGTTGATACATTTTGGCTTTAAATTTAAATGAGAATTTAGACCTTTTAGCTATATATAATGGCATTAGCATATTGCAGGTGCATTGGTAATGTAGTTGTATCACAAATTTTTTTTCCTTTTTTTTTATCTACAACATTTTAAAAACGTTGTGTAAATGTGCCTAAACGTTGTCTGATACATTAAACTACAACATTTTTAGCCAGAAAACGTTGTGGAATCATACTTTCTACAACGTTTTCAAGCATCTGCTAATTTATAGAAAATAAATCTATAACGTTTTTTTCTTAAAAAACATTGTCTAATGTGCTTAACTACAACGTTTTAAAAACGTTGTGTAAGGGTGTCAAATAGATGACATCCTTAACCACGACATTTTGCTGAATGAAACCACAATATTTTTTTTGCGTTGTCTATTTACTGTTTTATAGTAGTGTCTCAAATCTATCTTTGAGAAATACCTAGCTCCTTTCAACTGATCAAACATGTCGTCAATCCTTGGCAATGGATACTCATTCTTAATTGTGACCTTGTTTAACTCTTTATAATCGATTCAAAGTCACATGCACCCATCCTTCTTCTTTACAAATAACACCAGTGCTCCCCAGGGTGATACACTTGGCTGAATATATTTCTTGTCTAACAGTTCTTGCAGCTGTACCATTAATTCTTTCATCTCTACCGGAGCCATGCGGTATGGGGCCTTCGATATTGGGGCAATTCCCGGTAATAAGTCGATCACGAATTCTACTTGCCTATCTGGCAGAAGTCCTGGCAAGTCATCTGGGAATAATTCTCCAAAGTCTCTAACGACATGTATGTCCTCTAATTTTGGACTCTTTTTCTAAGTATCGACTATATATGCAAAATTCACAACCTTGTCTTAACAACTTCCTGGCCTGCATCATCGTCAGACAACTCATTTGTCTAGGCGACTTGCTACCATAAAATACAACCTTTGACGGGGTCATAAGGTTTACACACTTCCTTTGGCAATTAATTATCGCCTCATAATTAAATAGCCAATCCATTCCCAAAATAACACCAAATTCCCCAAGTTTAATCGGGATTAGATCTACCATCATCTCGTGGCCCTTAATGTCCACCCTATAGTTCTTGTGTACAAACCTAACAGGAATTATTTTCCTATTTGCAACCTCTATGTTCAAAGGGCATTCTAATTCCTCTTTAGGCAAATTCAAGCTCTTAGCAAAATCGTCAAAAATAAATGAACAAGTAGCACCCGAATCAAATGATACGTAAGCATTAACATTATTGATCAGAATGATACCTGATACCACATCTTGGAACAGCACAACATCTTGTACGGTCATGTTAAAAGTTCTGGCAGTGGGTCGGTTCGGCGTCGTCGGTCCAGTGATAGCCAGAGTGCAACCACCACTTTTTCCCTTACTTCCGCACTGGAACCTCTTGATGATTATTTAACCTGTCCAAATTTTCATTTTTGGAACATAGGCTTCCTTTTCTTTTGTTTGTTATGTTGTTTTCCCTTTGGAGTCCTGTCTATATACCTGACAGCATTACTACTTGAATTTTTGGCAGTAAAATATACACCTCAATATAGGTGGCTCGCCGAAGAACTTCAAAGAGTGGACAGGGAGAAAATGCCTTGGCTTATTGTTCTTATGCATGTTCCAATTTACAACAGTAACGAAGCGCACTTCATGGAGGGTGAAAGAATGCGAGCTGGTTATGAGGGTTGGTTTGTTCAATACAAAGTTGATATAATTTTTGCTGGCTATGTCCATGCATATGAAAGATCGATATGTCAATTTATTTGTATTAGTCTGCAGCAGGATGATGCTAGTAGCTCTTTATATACTGGTTTCTCCTAATTTTATTTTTTAATGTACTTTTGCTTTCTAACTTATGCTTTATAGGAAAAATACATAAAAGCGAAGGGGAGTTTTGAATAGTACTAATCTGCTAAAAGATATTTGATATTACTTTGTGCCCTGTTTGTGGTCATGCTCAACATGTGATTATTATTACTCAAGCATGCTTGTTGGTTTCATAATTATCATGTATGATTATCTTCTATAACTCTAATTGATGATTAGATTTGATTTTGACATTTAATTCTGACCCCTTTAAATAGCTCTTTCTTCTAACTGCCATGTTTCTTTTATTTGAATAAACTACAAAAGTTATGTATGAACTCTCTCCTCTCCCCTTAAAAATTCCATCAATGGGGGGTATGGTGTTCAATTCTCACTCGCTGCATCCAATCAACCTTCCCCTCTCACTCGCTGCACAAGAAAATAATAACATTCTCATCTTTTACATCTTCTATTGACTCAATATATTGATAATATTTCAATCTCCATGAAAGATAGTCCTCAGTTTTCTATATAAATTAGTATTTCCAGTCTTAAAACATTATTATGTGAATTCAACAATACATATTTTCTTTTGCTTACCATCACATGTTGGGTAAAAAATAAGTTCGTTCAAATAATACTACCTCTTATCCCAAAAATGTAGTTCACACCCTTTGACAATGGAGAAGGATCCCCTTGAATTGAGCTTATAAGAACTTTGCTATTTTATTTATGGACCATTTTTTAAAAAGATTCTGATGATGTTTGAGGTTGATTGAAACAATGACCTTTAGGTGTGTCGTGCTTATGACCCACCCTCTTCAAATTATCTTTACCTTACATTAGCTATCTGCAATCATAAGCAAAATTGTGACTATTACTTATTGAAACGATAATGGTTTTGCAAAATTTGATGCAAAACCTTGTAAAATTGTTATCTTTATGCAACCATTTAGCTGAGGAAGCAATAGTCCATTATTACTTGTGGTGCTGCAATTTTCTTAGTTATGTATTTGTATTCCATAGCCCTGATCACTTTTGTTACAAGATAGCTCAATCAGTGAGCTTATGCACATTGTTCTAGGATGTCTGCTACTAAGTAAACCCTTGTGCAAGTCTTATAAGTTGTAGAGGATTTAGCTGGTGATTTCGTGTACATGGTTCAATAACTTAGTAAATAGAAATGATGTCTCTAGAAGTCTACTAGATCTTTCATCACATAGATGCTCTCATGTCAGTGTTTCTTGTGACTTTTACATGAAAAACTCTCCACTTTACGTTGTTAGCATGTACTTATTATCTGTATATTCTATTGAGTTTAATGAATTTGATATTTTAGTTATTCATTCCATTCTTAGGAGAAGTGCAAGTGTTCTTGGGACAAACGCCTTTTTACAGAGAATAAAAGAGTGACATTGACTTGTTCTTATAACATGCCTAGTTGCTAAGTAATGGACTGCAGTTAAAACAAACCCAAGTCGAGATCTATGTATCATAAAAAAAAACTTTAATATTTTCTCACCTGTTTATGTTGGTAAACTTTTAATTAAGAAACATCGTCTTCTTAGCTTCATCAATTCTCTCTAATCCTCTATTATCATGTTTCTTGGCCAAAGTCTGATTTCTCTTCATTCCCCCCAAATTGTTTCATTTTATTTTATTTTTGGTAGGTTTTGTTTTGATTTTTGAAGGTTCATATAACACAAGAAGATCATGTAGGGAATGCAATGATAATGTCATGGGTTACTATGGATGAACCTGGTTCTAGCACACTCCTTTATTGGAGTGAATACATCAATCACAACAAAAAGGCACAGGGCAAGGTTACAACCTATAAATACTACAATTATACTTCTCGGTACATCCATCGTTGCACCATTAATAATTTGAAGGTAAATTTATGTTATTTTGGATTTTCTGGCTTTCTTGTGCTTTCCTTATATTCATGGTTCATTTTATTATGTATAGTTTCGACTTTTGAGCTTCTTGGTATAAAATATGTTTGAAATTATGAGGATTTCTCTCAATATGAAATTCTACATTTTACTCCATCCTCTCCCAGACAAAAAAAAAGAGTAATTACCACTTTGGTTTACCTAAAATCCTCTTTATCAGCTATAGTCTTAAAAGCTCTATAGACACCTGTTGTTTTTAGCTAACTGACACAGTAAAATTGAGTGTGTATTTGCCACATATCATTAATTAGTCACTATGACACTTACTTCCAAACACTAGGTGGGATTTTGCAAAGTGACATATCACAAACTGCATTTTTTGCTAAACATGCATTTTATAGCATATAATCTATTTATGTGTTTCATCTGTTTTTCAATATAGTTGAGGTGAAGAGCAGTTCTGATGGTTTCATGATCAAAATGAGAGATGGTCGACATTTAAGATGTGACTATACCAACCCTCAGGGACTATTCTTCTTCAGGGACTATTCTTGTAGGACCCAATTATGAAGGGGAGGAACTTATCTCGCTGACCTGGGTATGTTCTGCCCTTACCACTTAAAAATTCCCAAGTTATCAATAAATGTGTCTTTCCAATGTTTGCTGCAACATGTTGAATTTTTGGTAAATAAATCTATGATATCTGTGATTATAGTTAGCATCTTTGGGGCATATACTGTATGAAAATTTGTTGTCTCAAGAAAAGTTTTTCCATATTGACTAATAGCCTCAACTTTCCCATAATTGTTGTCCTTTCTATATAGAAATCTAAACATTGTTATTTAAGATTATGTGATGGTATTTAAGATTGTGTGATGCTTGTGGTTGTTGAATGTGATTGAATTCTGACTTGAGGTTAACATATAATAATAATCTACAAGTCTTATAACAGAAAATATGTTTACCACAATGCTTACTGAAATTAATTCATGAAATGACCGATTAAGATTCCAATTTTTTCTTGTAACAGAGCAATCATATAGTCGCACTGAAGGTTCTTTTTCTATTTGGATTTGTAGCAAATGATATTGTGATTGCCTATTTGTCTTTTTCTACTTATGAGCAATACTGTGTACACTAGTACCACGTAGCAACTCTATTATTTTTGTGTATTAATTTTGGCACTAAGTGTCTCTAGTGACCTATTTGCTTCATTTTTCTGACTTGCTATTATTTTTAAATATGTGCAGGAAGACTGCTTCTATGACCTGCCTTACAATACTGGATATCAAATTTTCGTGCTACGTTTACGGAAGACAAGGGAAGAAATTATGAAGTGTACTCTCTCTATATATGTAGATATATACATTGATTGAAGAATTGTGGTAGCTTTAGATGGTTAATTGTAAAGATAATGAATGATTATGTAGTGGATGGTTTTATTAAGTTAATAATATTTTAATTTTTTGTATTTTTGCCATTATTTGCTATGGGGACATTGAGCCAGCCAAGTACACAAAAAGAATGTCAAATTTTGATTTGGCAACAACATAATTCGTTACCAAAGCATTGAACAAGCTTTAATATAGTAACAATTTTTTATACATTTAGCAACAAATTTTCTTTGCTAATGACATTAAAAATATAATATTTGGCAACGAAAAATTAACTTAATAACAACGGAGAGGATATTGTTGCTAATACTAAAATAAAAGGCAACATTTTTTATCATTGCAAATCATATCAACTTTCGTTGTACATATAAAAAAACGACAACATATAATGTCATTGCTAATCGACGACTTTCGTTGCTATTTAAAAATAAATAGCAACAAACATTTTCGTTGCTGATTTAGCATAATGTCGTTGCCAAATAATATAATCAGCAACGAAAGTAAGCTTAGGCAACAATTTTCATAATTTATTACAACGAAAAATGTCGTTGCAAAATAGTGTCAATTGCAACGAAAATGCATGGTCGTTGCAAAAAAAAAGAGTTAATTTCGTTGCCAATTAGCAGGCTTTTGCAATGAAATGGGGTTTTTAGCAACTGAATTTTAATTATTCTGTAATGATATATTTTGTTGCTAAAGGATCGATCTCTCTGTACTAAAGCTAAATTTTGTTGCAAAAAGTATTACTTTTGGCAACGAAAAAAATACGTTCATTGCAGAACAATTAGCAACACTCATTGCGCAATGAAAGACGCAACGACAGTAAAGTCGTTGCCAAAACCCTTTTACAACGAAATTTGGCACCTTTAGCAACGAAAATCGGTTGTTGTTGAGGCCCCATTTTTTTGTAGTGTCACCTAATTTCATTTGTACTCCTAGGAAGATGTATAATTCTCCCTTCATGCTCATTTCAAAATCCTTACTCATGCTTTCAAAGAAATCATTTCACAAAGTAATATTAATATACCCAAAAATGATGTCGTCAGTTATTTTTATTAGATTCAGCTCCAAGACATACCTGCAACATTTATCGATTTCAAGAACTAGTGCCCTTTAATAAGAAGAGTCCTTTGGGTGAGTTTCCCATTTTGTATAAGGAACATTTGTGTTTTCCTTTACAAAATGGGTATTTGATAATCAATCTTAGTAGACACGAGCATTTTATGAGTATCAGGTCTATAAGATGCATGATTTACTCTATTATTATATCCTGAAAAACTTTGATGAATATTTCTATGAGATTTTTGACTTTTATTATAAAACTCTTCCTTGTATTAATAATTGGTGCAATTTACGTTCCTTAGGCACCTAAATCATTTTTCCTTTATAATTTCTATTTTGAGCATTACACGTGTGAAAAGAATGACCATTTCTGTTATAGTAAGAACATTTAGTAAATGGAGATGCATGATTTTCTTTTTCTTTACTTTTAACGTGATAAAGTCGTTTATTTTTACTAAATTCTCTAATGTATCCTAGTCCTTCTTTGTTAAATCCACATATTTGTTGATTAAGCATAACATCAAGGTTTGCTTTTCCTTTTGTGAACTTAAGAACTATAAAATTTAAATCGTCATGTTCTTTAGTTCAAGTATTAATTTGATCTCTTAAAGAAGAATCTTCATTTTGTTTTTCTAATTCTAGTTTTAGAGATGTATTTTCAAAAATGAGATTTTTAATATCTTCACTTAACACTTGATTTTTTATTTGAGTATTTTCATTAATTACAGTAAGTGTTGAATTTTTTATTTCAAAATTTTTATTTATTCTTTTAAATTGTTCTAATTCTTCTTGTAAGGAATCATTTTCCAAGTTTACTTCATTTAAACTTTCATTAGTTATAATCAAGTTTGCATTTTCCATTTTGAGATTTTTGTTAATTTTAATTAATTTTTCTAATGAAAATTTTAATTTAATAAAATCTTCTTTAATAATTTTATTATCTTCATATAAACAATTATATGCTTCTTGTAGTTTATGGTGTTTTTCATTTATATTATCTAAGGTATGCATAACAAATGAAGTACTAGATAATTGATGCTCAAAATTTACCTCAGATCTTGGTGATGACTCATTGTTTGCCATTAAACATAGATTTGCAATCTTCTTAGTTTGTTCAGCAACTTCTTCATCATATCTTTCTTGATTTATAAGTAAATCTTTGAAAGTAATTCCTTTCTTTTTGATATCTGTATTCGATCATGCTTTTTCGACTAACATGTTGACTTCGTGGGCATGAAGATTTCCGATAAGGCTATCAAGAGGATATATAATAATCCAGAATTTTAAATTATAATATTAAATATATATTGAATTATATAAATATTTATTTGATGTGTTTATTTTAGAAATTGATGAAATAAATATTTTATTGATGTGGTTATTATTTGTAAATATTTATGAATCTAAATTTATTATATAATATTCTAAATTAAATTAATTTATAATTTAGAAAGTTATAATATAACATGAGATGTTATGTTGTTATTTTAATTTAATAATTTAAATTGTTGTGTTAAATTATTAAATAGAATTATAATGAAATTATAAGTTTGTGATAATTGTTTAAGTAGAATATTTGTTTAAAATATGGTAGGTATAATTAATTTATTTGATTAATGTTGGATATGGTAATCCAAATAAATAATATGTGATTATAAATTACAAACTAAATTGTTTATTAAAATAATTAAAGTAGTTTAATTTAGTTTTGCCAAATAAGGCTTAAATATATTAAGTCCTTAAATTTTAAAGGGTTTTTGCCAAACAAAGCCTTATGGCTTTTGGATTTTTAAATTTTGAATTATAATAAAATAAATAAAATAAAATAAATAATAAATATAATATATTTAAAACTATACGTTATATTTTGTAACTGATTAGGCTTATTATGGCCATATCAGTTTCTTTTTACGCATTGGTTTATTAGTTTGGTTTAACGCATAAACTATTTGCTAAGCATAAGATTTCAGAGAGAGTTGAGAGAATTGAGAGAGAACTTAACCATTTCCAAAGCAATTTCCAGTGATTTTAGCAAGGATTACAAGCTAAGCGAAGGTATTTTATTTAAATCTTAGTATTATATATATATATATATATATATATATATATATACATAAATGAGTTTACGGCATAACCTATATGTTCTGTGAATTCGATTTTGTTGAATTGTTGCTATACAACTGAATTGTGATGATTATATGTATTGGTTATGTTTGAGTTTGTATGTAAACAAGAATTCGTATGCTAATTACAGTTAAAAAGGAAGAAAAGTAATGACAGTATATATTTTCTTAGGTGGCATATGAAAGTACCAAAGTTAGTGGTTAATTTGTATGTTAATCTGTCAATTGAGTTTTGATTATGCTAGTTCATTAAGAAACGAAGAAAACATAGCTTGAACGGAGTAATTTGAACAAAATTTGTGATCACGGTGATGATTTCTATAAAGGATGTCAAAAATTGAGTTTTTATATGAAAACATGAAATTTATGAAATTAAATTAGTTAAAATGGTTGTTAAATGGTTCTATATTGATGAAAATGTGAGGAAACATGTTTGTGATAGTTCCGTACCAATCATATGTGTTAGTTTCACTATTTTGTGAGTGAAATTCGTGTTAGTTGGCCTAAAAACATTATCGAATCATGTTCTGTAAAAACTAGAACTGGTGCGTAGCGCGGGCGCGCTGTAATCCAGTATAATACTGGCGCGGCCGCGCCAGTAGCCAGTTATAGATAGTGAAGTCTGCTACTTCTGCAGACTTTGAACATTCATTGTAACTTAGCTTAATGTTATGTTCATGTGTCAGATGTGTAATAACAAGGTTAAACAGAAACGTATCATGTGGTTAGTAACTCTAAAATGTAAAGCTAGTAAGTTGTGAAAATGTTATGTATGGTGAGGTAAGATTTGTACTAAATTAATAAGTTTATCTAGAAATGGGTGTTATTTTGTAAATGGATGTTAACATGTCTAATAGATATTGTGATTCCACTAAAATGTGTAGGTGAACGTGAGTTTTAATATTATAGCTTACGCTTGAGGCAAGTTTTCTAACTCTACTCTTTCGTTGAGCTAGTTCTATTATTACATTGAGCAAGTTTATTTACCCTATCTCAATTGCAGTTACGCAAGTTTCCAAAACCTTATCTCTTTAGATTGAGCATGTTTTAACTCTAATTCATTGGAATTCTAATAATTGTTGATTTACTCTAACTTGTTTACAGTTAAACAAGTTTCCTTAATTCATTCTTTTGTAGTAAATGTTTCTTGAACTTTAATTCCTAGTATTGAATTTGCGTACTTCAATCACTTTACATAAGTTATTATCATGTTGAGCAAGCTTTGTTTTCAGCTTGCTATCAATTAGTGTATATCCAGTTATTAACTTTCTAATTTGATAAGATCATAGACCTAGCTTATTATTGTTTTAGCAAAGGTTTATCATTTTATTCATTTTATTTAATGCTTATGCTCTCTAGTTATTTTCAAGCGTGAGTTTAGTATATAGTCATTTAATCTATGATTCTCAATTGGTCTACACTATGTTGTTATTAAACAACTGTTGTGTTATAAAATATTATTGATTCAATTAGTCCTCTAGTTGATGATCGTTAAACTTTAAATTACCCTTGAAAGCTTATCCAAACCAAACTTTCTATGGTACGGACTTGTACTCTAAAACTGAGAAGAACAACCCTATTATAGGGGATACGCAATGCGTTAAGATGTTTGTGCACAATACATGGTACGAAGGGCTGATCCCCCTAAGTACGTGAAGTCCCTACAGTATAACTGTTAAGGTTAAAGTTGAAAGATTACTTGTAACCGTGGGCATAGTTCGCGGTCTTATGACCCTCAGATATATTTCTTAATTTGATTCTCATTATTGGTTATCATTGTTAGAGTATTATTCAGTATTGATGAGCCTGTTCATTGGCAGTTATTATTCTTTTGTTGATTTATTATTATATCTAGTGAGCAATTGTTTTGCTCACTCTTGCATAAATATAATCATTGCAGCTAAAGTTGAGAATGTCGACGAACCTACAACTAGCAAAGGAAAGGGAAAATGTACAAGTGATGAAGACTTGCAATTTCATTTATTGTTATGATGATAGACTTTTAATTAATGATGTGATGTAATAATTTTATTTCCGCACTTGATTTATGTTTAAAGTTAGACAACCTGGGATATTTTTGGATTAATGATATAACCCTTTAAAGGGAGGATTTATGGTTTAAATGTTATTTTATTCGGGTAGATAGTATGAATGTATGGATAGTGAATACCAAGTCTTAGGGGAATGAAGTACCCAGATTTGGGGGTGTCACAGGTTGGTATCAAAGCTTTAGGTTATGAACCTTAGGTGGGAAAAAGCCTTAGGAAGTAACCTTTGAAAAGATAGTGGTGATAAACTTTTATCGAGTTTTAAGGGAAAAGTAATAAAATACTTATGTGCTTATGTGATTACAATTTATGTACCCGTGAGTGTCGAGTAGTAATGATTAGTAATTAAAACTTAAAATTTTGTTGTCAGGATGGCTAATGTAGGAGAATCCAGTCAGGCTAGGGAGGAAGGATCCCAGATGCCTAGAGAGGAGGAGTCTCAAGATATTCAGGTAGTGTGGGAACAAATACTGCCACGGGAGTTAGTTTCATTGGTCACAGTGGTTGAGCCGGAGGGTTTACCTGATGAGGATGATGAGATAGAGACGGATGAGGAGGACCCCGTTGAGTTGCCACAGTCGGATGAGGATGAGGAGGACGAGGAGGAAGAGATTCCACTTAACTCGATAGTTGGCCGTATGTACGACGAAGTATACGACCGCAATGTGGAACTTCAGGACAGCATCGAGGAGTTTCAGGAGATAGTAGCTGAATAGCAGATCACAATGGCGCAGAAGGACAACGAGATTCAAGATCGAGAGGAATGTCTGAATAATGTTGAAGAGAAGCTGGTTCACACCGAAGAAGAGAATGAACGAATGACATCGGAGATTGCAGAGCTGAAGAACAAGTTGAGGAAGGAATCGACTAAGAGGGCAAGAGCCGAAGATGCGTACGAGGAAGCTTATCAACGAGCCGAGATAGCAGGAAAAGACGCACAAGCAAAGAGGATTAAGATGGAGGAGATGAATAATGTATTCAACACCGTGATCAATCGAGCTTAAGATCGGGTCATGGGTTATCCTATTCAGTTCGAGACGCTGCCACCATATATATTAGATCGCCGAACAATGTTTCGTATTATGGAAGAAGAGCATCATAAGGCTACGCTGTATCTTAGTAGGACATCGTAGGGATTGTACCTGATATGCGATTATTAATATGATAAATATTATGTAAATCCCAAGTATGATGCAACCTATGGGATATGATGATGATGTTATCCTGGAACTTTAGTAGTTCAGGAAAGTAATGTAAATAGCAGTAATGCTATTGTTATGATGTTTTCAAAAAGATTATGAAGGAATAAAATTTATTATTTTATTTTATTCCAAGTGTTATGTGTTTTGTGATGATAATCTTTTATTATGTGCAACTTAAGTATATGATACTTAAAGATTGAATAGAATCTAATGGGTGTATTTTAACAGAAAATGCCTCCAAGATGGCAACCACGACAGGGACCTACCAATAACAACAATGCTGAGGCTAATCCAGTTCAGCAATTCGTAACGCTACTGATGGGAGCATTACAAAATCAGCCACAAAATCAAGCTGCAACATTTAAGGATTTCAAGGCGGTTGGGCCACTAGAGTTCCATGGGTCCATGAATCCGGTTCAGGCATAAACCTGGATTGTGGAGATAGAGAAGGTTTTTGATGTTGCTAGGGTAGGGGATAATCAGAAGACTGCTTTTGCAATATTCATATTGAAAGCTGTGACAACCCGAATTTTTATAAGTTATTAAAATAAGAATTTAATAATTAAAATTCTTATTATGAGGTGTATATATTTTGAATTATATGATTTGGTGTGAAGAGAATTATATATTCATATGTTGGAGAATGTGAGATTTAATAGGTAATTAAACTATTAAAGAAATTAAATAATATTAGTTAATTTAATTAAGTTGAAATTATGTTATGAGATAATATAATTTTAATTATTATGCCTTGTGGGCAATGGAAATTATTATGAGTTAAGTTTCATAAATAGTGTGAATAATTCACTTAATTAAAATAGTGAATTAATACAAGTATAATTGATTTAATAAAGTGAGAATGTAATATATTGCATGAAAATATAAATATTAGTATAATGCGAGTAAAATATTTATTAAGTACATTAAATATTTTAGTTGGAAACTTTATGGAACTAGATGAATATTTATGATATTAATAAATATTTGATGAAAATTGGTATGAGATAGTTTATTTAAGTGTGATAAAATAGATGAGATTTATACGTATTTTATTACGCGAGTATAATTGTAATATTCTAATTTAATTAAATAATTAAATTAGAGGAGTGAGAATTTGTTAAATAATGTTATGATTATAATTGTTGAATAGAAATTATAATTTTACTAATAAGGTTAATTTTATTTCTTAAGGAATTAAAAGTATATAATCTAGTTTATATTTCTAGTTTATGTGATCTTAAGTTTCTTTTAAAATTAGAGTTTTGGTTAATGAATTTATGGGTTACGATGTTATATATGTTATTAGATATTTATAATTTGATAGTGGTCATCTAGAAACAAATTTTCAGAAATCAAATTCATGTATTTATACTAAAGAAGAGGAATTTGGGTTTTGATTGTAATGTGTGTTTTGGTGTACTTTGGGACTAAAGTTGATGATGAATTCATGATAAAAACTTTAAATTGAAAGATGATTGTTGTTCTCCTCTATAAAACGAAAACAACGCAACTTGAACGGATCGAATTGGTTAAGAAACGAATTCTTGATGAATGAATACACTCAGTATGTTGAAAATAGGAAAAATTAGTATAAACAAATTAGAATTAGTATAAACCAAGTCCCACATCAACTAAATTGAGAACTTTACCCTTTGCTAAACCTATAAATAGAAGGGTTTGATCCTTTGTTTCATTCACCAACAATAAGGCCTCCAATTTTGAGAAAGGCTTTGTTGTGGGAGGACTTTTTATAAAGATCTTCTCTTAGTTAAATTTTGGTTGAGTACGTATTCAGTTTGTGGAATTCGTATTTTCGGGTATGTTTCTTATTTAATTTTTGGTAATGTTATTATTTTAAATATTGTATTTAGTTTGCTAGTTAAAATTTGTATTTTGGAAGTTTAGTTAGTTTTGTTAGAAAACTAGTTAGTTTACTATGTTTATTTTGGCTTATAATTGATTACGTAAATGAGTTATAATGATTGTAATTAGAGATATGAAACCTTAACATCATCCAAGTGTAACCAAAACTCACAAAATAAAAGATTTACAACGAACCTTGTTGGGCAGTTTTTGGGACTGAGCTTGAGGACTCTTTGTGCTTTTGATTTATGTCTAAAAGCATAATTTGATGATTGTATGTTATATCCCTCTAAGTTCTGAAGATTTCCTAACTTGAATGAACCAAAACGGAGTTAAAATGAATCCGTGGTGAAGATTTTAGTAAACCATGTCTAGAAATGAAAATTGAATGAACAGTGACTATAGTGTCAAATTATGGAATAGCTATGTTGCCTGAAAAATTTTGAGTTTCTGGGTAGTTGTAGTGCACTGAGTTAGGAAGCCATAGGCTTTGGAATGACCTCATTCCGACCTCGGATGAGGGAGTTACGGTGATTGGAAAGAAATGTGTCGAATTTGTCAAACTAAAAGTCAGCAGCGGGATGTGCTATTCGGGACACTGTTTCAATCAGTTAATGTTTCCACAAACTTCTGGGCTTTTGGTATGTTATAGTACACTGAAATAGCTTTCCATAGACTCCGGAACGGACTAATTCCGACTTCGGAGCAAAGAGTTATGACCATTCAAAGTAGTCGCGTCAAAACTGTCTAACCAACTCGGGGCAGTCACCTTGAACGAATTTTTCGGAATTCTGGGTTTTGAATTTGGAAATGGTCAAAGAATGAAAGTTGTAACGTCGGAAGTTAGCTTCGCGTGGGCTCAAGAATCGCTCAAAAATATTTTGAAACGAATTAGTTATGACTGTTTTAGCGAAAGAGGGTAAAGCTGGGAAAAAAAATTGAAGACTGCTATGAACGTCAATTTTTGGCACGCTTTTTAGACTACTTAACAAACCCGAAATGAGAGGTTAGTATTTCTTAAAAATAGTCTTGTACACCATGAAAAACATACTAAAAAAAATGCCTTACGATTAGATAAGTAAATTGCAAGCTATTAAACCGCGAAATGGGTGTCAAAGGTGAGGGGCTGCTGCCTTATGAAATTATATTGAACCTAGTAATATAAAACGAAGGGGATATAAATGGTTTATGTTTTGATACGTAAAGTATTTACATACTAAATCCATGAGAGAATCTTTTGGGCGTAAAAAGGTTATAACGAACAAAAGTTTCTAAAGAAACATAGAATGGTTTTAAGACAAGAACAAAATATTATAGTTAAATAAAATTAGTTTACATTGAGTACGTGAATTTTGTATGTGAAACTAATATGTACATGTATGTATCCTCAATTTGTGTAGGATCATCACAGTGCAGATAAGTTATAAACATTAAACAACATCCAAGGCAAGTTTTTCAGTTCTATTATGTTTGTGGACTAAATGTGATTATGTGGTGAGTTACATACCATGCTTTATGAATTGTTAAGGTCAAAATATGACCAAGTTAATTGGGTTATGGAACTCAATTTATATGTGATATGTGATAGCACATGCATGTTGTATAATGTAACTCGATAAATTAGAAATGTAGAATGCATGAATTGTGTGCTATGTGAAACATGATAGACTGTTAAATTTGCTGGGCTGTCGAGCTCAACCTTGCAAATAACCACTTTTGCAGGTTCAAGATTCAAGGTAAAGTTATGCGTTACTTGAAAGACATGAATCAGATGTGATACTTGAAGATTTATATACTTTGGTTGTGTTATTATTTGAACCATGTTTAAGGTTTCGAATAATGTATTAATGTTGAATTGTAATATTATTTTGCGAATGCAAACTATTGTAGTATTAAAATGATTCTGAGATATTTAGATATAAAGGTTGAAGGTTTTGGGAACGAGGATAGTTTGTAATAGAAAATTTTAATTATTCCGCAAATTTCAATGGTTGTATTATCGTTTAATGATGTAAAATTAGAGGTTGAATGTATTATTAACGACCGAAGTCGAGAATTAAATTGTATGAATTTTGGGGTCGTTACAGTTGGTATCAAAGCTGTATGTTATAAACCTTAGGTAGGAGTACCTTAGGCTATAACCTTAGGGAAGGAAGGTGAAGATAATGAAAGAATAAGCTCAAATAGAGTTTGAACAATACGAAGTAATGTAAGAAACGTATAAAGAAGGGATAAAACTTGCGTGAAATGATTCAAAGAAGAATCTCGCAGAGTTATAAAGAATATGAATGTGAGGTTACCCAACTCCAATAATAAGGATGTAAGGTGATAACAAATAGACAATGTCTATAAGAAGAGAATGGTAAGGAAGTTAAGAATAGAGAGTTATAGTTAAGTATGGTACAATTGTACTCTTTAGTTGTTGGTGTATGGTATCTGGGCTAAACGATTCCTTCATAGAGCGGAGGTATATACGAACTAGTAACTCGGAACCTAGTTTGTTGGTTGTTTGTGGGAAACCACTCAGCGTACCATATTGAAACTGTTAGAGACTCGATGTGTACCAAGTGTAGAAATGGATACGTATGATAAAAGTGTAGAACTCGAATGAAATTTTGAGCGATGTAAATGATGTTAGAAATTCTTAAATGAAATTTTTTTTTCTTTATATAAACAAGAAGATTCAAAGAAGAATCTAAGAGATATAAAGATAAGAAATGGGAGTTTCCTAACTCCAAAAGCCAGAATAACGAGTAATGTAGTAAATGATAACAAAGAGAAAGAAAGAGGATCGTAAAACAAAACGATCACGAGTTAAGAAAAGAATTTTAAGGGAGATGATTATAGAATAAGATCGCGACGTGGTCTGTTTAAGTTATAAAAGAAAGATGGTCTATAATATTTGAATAATTATAGCATAATGCTATGAAGATGGAGTACTATGAAATAGTACGAGATAACTCACGAGAAGTTATAGATGATGTGATACGAGGAATTCGTATCGAGCAAAGGGCAAGTTATAAGCAAGATAGAGTTAGGTGGGATTTCAATTGAGGTCTCATGTGATGGCTGAGTTGTACAAACCTTTGTATGGGCGAGGGTTTTGTGCTTGCACTCAGTTTATCACATTAATAATCATTGGAATGTTTGTGTCGCGCTATTTGTTATATGCTTGTTGAGAAGGTGATTATTTTCTCATGTGTATAACAGATAGGTAGAGTATAGTTAGTGAATATTATAAGGTTAAGTGCGAGTTCTTAAAATTCATACTTATGGTAGGTTCGTGACTCATAATTATATGGTATGATTTTGAACCCCTCAGCGAATGGACGCCTATGGTCTGACTAGGATAAGTTCTTAAACTCATATGATTGTGGAAAGTTCCTGAACTCATAACGTGTGATAAGTTTGACGAACTGGGTATAGATAAGTGTAAATGGAGTATTGAGGATGATAGGAATAGATAGACCTATTAAGCAATGGATCATTATAGAAAGTGAAGTTGATGGTGGAAGCATAGGTAATCTAAATCTACTAGCTATGCTAGACTTTCGAAATTTATTGACTTCGTGCTGATGTTTACACTTCTATTTTTTTGAAAAACATTGGATCAAATGATAGAACCGGTGAGTTTTAACAACAATACTGTTATTCGTATGTCTATGCTAATTGCTTCGGCTAGACAAAAATTATTTACAATATATCAAAATGTATTTTATATCATTAATGCATCATGTAACCTGGTGCAAGGATGATAAAAACGATGGAGTCATCAATGCAGTATTACCTAGTGTTGGATGTGATCTAAGGATCGTCAGCCCACTATGGTATGATGTAGTATGATAAAATCACCAAATAACGGAATCCTCAACGGACTGTAAATACAGTGCGGTATCATGACGTCATAAAAAGATTTTTGAGATTTCTTTGAGATATGAGAATTCATATGTATGTATGTATATGTATATTTCGGTTGATGTTCGAATTGTTGTAGAGGTCTATGCTATTTGATTCAGCTAGACGAATATTGAAAGATGTTCATGAAATTCAAGTGTTTATTGAAAAGTTATGCCAAACCAAATTGTTTTGGTGCGGATTCAGATGTTGAAAAGCTGAGGTGAACAACCCTATAAGGGGACATGTTTTCGGGGATAATGGTTCCGAGCGTAACGCATATAGTCGTTACAAAACACTACGTTGCGGCCCAACGTAGTGGTACAATGGCTGGCCACCTAGTGTACGTAAGGACGGTGTTTTCAGTCTTTGTGATTGATAAACACTCTGGTTTACAGTGTGAAGGATTGAGTTGAAGCACTAGTAAACCGAGAATAGAGTTCACGGTCTTGTGACCCCTCAACATGATTTGAATCTTTTAAATTCCTGAGTTATTCATACTACTTCCTAATTATTGAGCAATTATGGAAGATTTTTGCTATTCTAAAAGGCGAATGTGGTAAGGATGATATTCCTTAGAAAGAAGTAAGTCGTAGAATGCGACACTGAATGATGAATATATTGAATAAGTGAGAAAAGAAGTGTTGATATGAGAAGGAGATGAGTTATCAAAGAATAATGTAAAACTTTTAATAGAAAAGTTAATAATTGTAGAAAGATCTTTGTGGAAAGAAAGTGATTATAGAACCCAATGATTGAATAAATTATTAACGTAAAATCTATTTTGATAGATTGAATGAATAAAGATTAATAGATAAAATTTCGAGGACGAAATTCTTAGAAGAAAGGGTGAATGTAATATTCCGAGTAGATTTTGAAAAAAAATTTTTTTGGTGAAAACCGAGTAAGGGAGGTTTCTTTGATTCCGAGGACGGAATCCTTATAAGGAGGGAAGGATGTGACAACCCGAATTTTTATAAGTTATTAAAATAAGAATTTAATAATTAAAATTCTTATTATGAGGTGTATATATTTTGAATTATATGATTTGGTGTGAAGAGAATTATATATTCATATGTTGGAGAATGTGAGATTTAATAGGTAATTAAACTATTAAAGAAATTAAATAATATTAGTTAATTTAATTAAGTTGAAATTATGTTATGAGATAATATAATTTTAATTATTATGCCTTGTGGGCAATGGAAATTATTATGAGTTAAGTTTCATAAATAGTGTGAATAATTCACTTAATTAAAATAGTGAATTAATACAAGTATAATTGATTTAATAAAGTGAGAAGGTAATATATTGCATGAAAATATAAATATTAGTATAATGCGAGTAAAATATTTATTAAGTACATTAAATATTTTAGTTGGAAACTTTATGGAACTAGATGAATATTTATGATATTAATAAATATTTGATGAAAATTGGTATGAGATAGTTTATTTAAGTGTGATAAAATAGATGAGATTTATACGTATTTTATTACGCGAGTATAATTGTAATATTCTAATTTAATTAAATAATTAAATTAGAGGAGTGAGAATTTGTTAAATAATGTTATGATTATAATTGTTGAATAGAAATTATAATTTTACTAATAAGGTTAATTTTATTTCTTAAAGAATTAAAGGTATATAATCTAGTTTATATTTCTAGTTTATGTGTTCTTAAGTTTCTTTTAAAATTGGAGTTTTGGTTAATGAATTTGTGGGTTACGATGTTATATATGTTATTAGATATTTATAATTTGATAGTGGTCATCTAGAAACAAATTTTCAGAAATCAAATTCATGTATTTATACTAAAGAAGAGGAATTTGGGTTTTGATTGTAATGTGTGTTTTGGTGTACTTTGGAACTAAAATTGATGATGAATTCATGATAAAAACTTTAAATTGAAAGATGATTGTTGTTCTCCTCTATAAAACGAAAACAACGCAACTTGAACGGATCGAATTGGTTAAGAAACGAATTCTTGATGAATGAATACACTCAGTATGTTGAAATATAGGAAAAATTAGTATAAACAAATTAGAATTAGTATAAACCAAGTCCCACATCAACTAAATTGAGAACTTTACCATTTGCTAAACCTATAAATAGAAGGGCTTGATCCTTTGTTTCATTCACCAACAATAAGGCCTCCAATTTTGAGAAAGGCTTTGTTGTGGGAGGACTTTTTATAAAGATCTTCTCTTAGTTAAATTTTGGTTGAGTACGTATTCAGTTTGTGGAATTCGTATTTTCGGGTATGTTTCTTATTTAATTTTTGGTAATGTTATTATTTTAAATATTGTATTTAGTTTGCTAGTTAAAGTTTGTATTTTGGAAGTTTAGTTAGTTTTGTTAGAAAACTAGTTAGTTTACTATGTTTATTTTGGCTTATAATTGATTATGTAAATGAGTTATAATGATTGTAATTAGAGATATGAAACCTTAACATCATCCAAGTGTAACCAAAACTCACAAAATAAAAGATTTACAACGAACCTTGTTGGGCAGTTTTTGGGACTGAGCTTGAGGACTCTTTGTGCTTTTGATTTATGTCTAAAAGCATAATTTGATGATTGTATGTTATATCCCTCTAAGTTCTGAAGATTTCCTAACTTGAATGAACCAAAACGGAGTTAAAATGAATCCGTGGTGAAGATTTTAGTAAACCATGTCTAGAAATGAAAATTGAATGAACAGTGACTATAGTGTCAAATTATGGAATAGCTATGTTGCCTGAAAAATTTTGAGTTTCTGGGTAGTTGTAGTGCACTGAGTTAGGAAGCCATAGGCTTTGGAATGACCTCATTCCGACCTCGGATGAGGGAGTTACGGTGATTGGAAAGAAATGTGTCGAATTTGTCAAACTAAAAGTCAGCAGCGGGATGTGCTATTCGGGACACTGTTTCAATCAGTTAATGTTTCCACAAACTTCTGGGCTTTTGGTATGTTATAGTACACTGAAATAGCTTTCCATAGACTCCGGAACGGACTAATTCCGACTTCGGAGCAAAGAGTTATGACCATTCAAAGTAGTCGCGTCAAAACTGTCTAACCAACTCGGGGCAGTCACCTTGAACGAATTTTTCGGAATTCTGGGTTTTGAATTTGGAAATGGTCAAAGAATGAAAGTTGTAACGTCGGAAGTTAGCTTCGCGTGGGCTCAAGAATCGCTCAAAAATATTTTGAAACGAATTAGTTATGACTGTTTTAGCGAAAGAGGGTAAAGTTGGGAAAAAAAATTGAAGACTGCTATGAACGTCAATTTTTGGCACGCTTTTTAGACTACTTAACAAACCCGAAATGAGAGGTTAGTATTTCTTAAAAATAGTCTTGTACGCCATGAAAAACATACTAAAAAAAAATGCCTTACGATTAGATAAGTAAATTGCAAGCTATTAAACCGCGAAATGGGTGTCAAAGGTGAGGGGCTGCTGCCTTATGAAATTATATTGAACCTAGTAATATAAAACGAAGGGGATATAAATGGTTTATGTTTTGATACGTAAAGTATTTACATACTAAATCCATGAGAGAATCTTTTGGGCGTAAAAAGGTTATAACGAACAAAAGTTTCTAAAGAAACATAGAATGGTTTTAAGACAAGAACAAAATATTATAGTTAAATAAAATTAGTTTACATTGAGTACGTGAATTTTGTATGTGAAACTAATATGTACATGTATGTATCCTCAATTTGTGTAGGATCATCACAGTGCAGATAAGTTATAAACATTAAACAACATCCAAGGCAAGTTTTTCAGTTCTATTATGTTTGTGGACTAAATGTGATTATGTGGTGAGTTACATACCATGCTTTATGAATTGTTAAGGTCAAAATATGACCAAGTTAATTGGGTTATGGAACTCAATTTATATGTGATATGTGATAGCACATGCATGTTGTATAATGTAACTCGATAAATTAGAAATGTAGAATGCATGAATTGTGTGCTATGTGAAACATGATAGACTGTTAAATTTGCTGGGCTGTCGAGCTCAACCTTGCAAATAACCACTTTTGCAGGTTCAAGATTCAAGGTAAAGTTATGCGTTACTTGAAAGACATGAATCAGATGTGATACTTGAAGATTTATATACTTTGGTTGTGTTATTATTTGAACCATGTTTAAGGTTTCGAATAATGTATTAATGTTGAATTGTAATATTATTTTGCGAATGCAAACTATTGTAGTATTAAAATGATTCTGAGATATTTAGATATAAAGGTTGAAGGTTTTGGGAACGAGGATAGTTTGTAATAGAAAATTTTAATTATTCCGCAAATTTCAATGGTTGTATTATCGTTTAATGATGTAAAATTAGAGGTTGAATGTATTATTAACGACCGAAGCCGAGAATTAAATTGTATGAATTTTGGGGTCGTTACAAAAGCAGAGGCTAGTTATTCGTGGCAAGCCAATAAAACCCGAGGAGGTCAAGGGGTAATGTCTTGGGAAAGGTTTAAGGAAATATTCTTTGAGACCTATTTTCCAGAAAGTTCAAAGAATCAGATGGAAGTGCAATTTCTAGAACTAAAACAGGGTACAATGACAGTGTCAGAGTATTCCGTGAAATTCAACGAGTTAGCAAGGTTTGCACCATACCAAGTGAATACAGATGAACGCAAGGAAAGAAGATTCGAGCAGGGACTGAAGCCCTGGTTGTACAGTATGGTTTCCCCATTCCAATTAAAGATGTTTGCAACAGTGCTTGAGAAAGCAATTCTCACTGAGAGTGGAGGCGAGGCTATAACAAAGCACAATCAAGAGCAGAGAAAGAAGAAGAATGAAGGTGAAGCTAAGAATGGTGGTGGTGGTAACAGTGGGAATGGTAACAATAATTTGAAGAGGGAGTGGAATGAAAATGTGGGGGTTGGGAATCAGCAAGGTAACCAGCAGAAGAAGAAGATGGACGCATGTGCTACATGCGAAAAGTTTCACGCATGTATGTGGTTAAGGGGGAAGTGGGTGTGCTTTAACTTTTGCCAGGAGGGTCACATTGCCCCAATTTGTAATCAACCCAAGAAGAATGTTTGCTACACCTGCGGGTCGAATGACCATTTCACTCGCGAGTGTCCAAAGAAGAAATCTGGTGAGACAGCTGGAAGCAAAGGAAATGGTGGTAGAGGTACACTGACTATTGTTGGGCCAACATCATCAAATAAGCCTACAGCTAGAACCTTCAATATGACAGTGCAGGACGCAGTGCAATCAAAAGATGTCGTGTCAGGTATTATCCCAATCAATGATATAAATGCATACGTATTATTTGATTCGGGTGCTACTTACTCGTTTATATTTGATGAATTTGCTAAGAGGTTAGAAATACCTAGTGAAGAGTTGTATTTCCCTTTATAAATAAAAATTACGAATAGGGAGGTAATTCCTGTTAAGTTTGTATACAAGAACTGTAGGGTGAATATTAAGGGGAATATTATGACAGTAGATTTAATCCCGATAAAACTCGGAGAATTCGATGTTATATTGGGAATGGATTGGCTATTCAATTATGGAGCGATAATTGACTGCCAAAATAAGTGTATAAACCTTATAACTCTGTCAAAGGTAGTTTTCTATGGTAGTAAATCTCCTAGAAAAATGAGATGTCTAACGATTATGAAGGCCAAGAAATTATTGTGTCAAGGCTGTGTAGGATATTTAGCCTACATAGTCGATACTCAAAAGAAGAAGGAGATAAAATTGGAGGAGATACCAGTGGTTAAGGATTTTGTAGACGTGTTTCCGGAAGATTTGCCAGGACCTCCGCCTGATAGAGAAATCGAGTTCGTGATCGATTTAGCACCAGGAACTGCTCCAATATCAAAGGCCCCGTATAGAATGGCTCTGGTAGAGATGAAAGAACTAATGGTACAGCTATAAGAGCTTCTAGACAAGAAATATATTCAGCCTAGTGTATCACTGTGGGGAGCGCCGATGTTATTCGTGAAGAAGAAGGATCGGTCAATGCGTCTTTGCATTGATTATAGGGAATTGAACAAAGTCACTATTAAAAACAAATATTCGTTGCCAAGAATAGATGACTTGTTTGATCAACTGAAAGGTGCTAGATATTTCTCGAAAATAGATTTGAGAAGTGGGTATCACCAATTGAAAGTGAGGAAGGAGGATGTACCGAAGACGGCATTCTGAACTCGGTATGGACATTATAAATTTTGGTGATGTCTTTTGGTTTGACAAACGCCCCTACAGCGTTCATGGATTTGATGAACATGATGTTTAAACTATTTTTAAACAAGTTTGTGGTGGTGTTCATCGATGATATTTTGGTGTACTCTAAATCTCAAGAATAACACGTGGAACATTTACGTTTGACACTGTAGACGCTGAGAAAAGAAAAGTTATACGCAAAATTCTCTAAATGTGAATTTTGGCTAGAGCGTGTACAATTTCTAGGGCATGTGATTGACAAGGTTGGGATTTCAGTGGATCCATCAAAAGTCGAAGCTGTGATAAATTGGGAACAACTAAGAACTCCATCAGAAGTAAGAAATTTCTTGGGATTGGCAGGATATTATAGACAATTTATTCAAGATTTTTTCAAGATTGCCACTCCGATGACAAATTTGATGAGAAAATCTATAAAATTCATTTCGACGAAAAAATGTGATGAAAGTTTTATGGAGTTGAAGAAGAGGCTCAGTGTGGCACCTGTATTGCATTACCAGATAATACAGGGAACTTTGTGGTCTATAGTGATGCTTCACGCAAAGGGTTGGGTTGTGTTCTTATGTAAAACAACAAGGTCATTGTATATGCATCAAGGTAGTTGAAAGACTATGAGAAAGGATATTTGACTCATGATTTAGTGTTGGCGACGGTTGTGTTTGCTCTGAAGATATGGAGACACTATCTCTATGGAGAAAAATGTGAGATCTACACAGACCATAAAAGTCTGAAGTATATTTTCACACAGAAGGACCTAAACATGCGTCAAAGGAGATGGATGGAATTAATAAAAGATTATGATTGCGAAAAATCTTTTATCATCCGGGTAAAGCAAACATGGTTGCGGATGCCTTGAGTACAAATGGGCATGAGAAGTTAATATTATTAACCAATAAGGAGGAGCTTCTTTCAGCGATGACAAGGCTAGAGTTGGAAATCAAATTTCCAAAAGAATCCAATGAAAAATTATACCAGATGGAAGCTAGTCCAACTTTGGTGGACAAAGTGAAGAATGCTCAATTACAAGATGATGAATACAGAAAAGTAAAGAAAAGTGTGGTCGAGGGTAAAGAGATGAAGTATAAACTTGATACTGAAGGAATGCTAAGATTCGAGGGATGAATTTGGATTCCAGTAATACCGGATATTAAAGAAGACATCTTGACAGAGGCTCATAACTCAAGATATTCGATACATCCGGGAAGTATGAAAATGTATCAAGATTTGCGGCGACACTTTGGGTGGCCAAATATGAAGGGAGACGTTGCAGAATGCGTTGCAAAGTGTTTGATATGTCAAAGAGTGAAGGAAGAACATCAAAGACCAAGCGGATTACTTCAACCATTCGAAATACCAGAATGGAAATGGGAGCACATCACAATGAATTTTGTGGTAGGACTTCCAACGACTCAGAAAGGATACCATGCAATTTGGGTGGTAGTAAATAGATTAACGAAATTAGCCCACTTTTTTCCAATAAAGATTAGGTTTAACCTAGATTAACTGGCGAAACTGTATGTTAAAGAGATCATGTCGAGACATGGAGTTCCAGTGTCAATAGTATCAGATAGAGATCCGAGGTTCACCTCAAATTTCTGGAGGAGGCTACAAGAATGCATGGGAACGTAACTAAGGATGAGTACAACATATCATCCGCAAACCGATGGTCAAAGCGAACGAACAATCCAGACGTTAGAAGATATGCTCAGAGCGTGCATCATGGACTACAAAGGAAACTAGGATGATCATTTACCGTTGGTGGAATTTGCATACAACAATAGTTACCATGCAAGCATTGGTATGCCGTCATACGAGGCGTTATACGACAGGAAATGCAAAACTCCACTGTGTTGGGATAAAGTTGGTGAACGTCAACTATTAGGACCAGAACTGGTACAACAGACTACTAAAGTTATAAAACTCATCCGAGCAAGACTTATAGCTGCTCAAGATCGACAGAAGAAGTAAGCTGATCAACCCAGGCAGAATCGCGCATTTGAAGTAGGAAATTTTGTGTTCTTGAAAGTTTCTCCTTGGAAGGAGAAAATTTATTTCGGCAAGAAAAGAAAGCTAAGCCCAAGGTTTATTGGACCTTTCGAGATATTATGAAGAGCGGGGAAGGTGGCTTATGAGGTAGGTTTACCTCTAGAATTAGAACATGTTCACAACGTTTTTCACGTGTCAGTGTTGCGACCATAATAACTCGATTACAAGCATGTAATCGAGTATGAACCTTTGTAGTTCAGTAAAGATTTATCTTATGAAGAGATTCCTATCCAGATAGTTGACAGGAAAGAACAAGTGCTCAAGAATAAAGTGATACCTTCTGTGAAGGTGATATGGAGGAACCACAATGTCGAAGAGGCTATGTGGGAACTCGAAGCTGAAATGATGAAGAATTATCCTGAGTTATTTGCTTAATCTGTGTATTCGATTCTGGGAACAGAATCTTTGTAAGAAGGGAAGAATGTGATGATTTGATTGTTTGAGTGGTGACTCTAGGGACATAATCCTTGTAAGGAGAGAATGATGTAACAATCCAAAATTTCAAATTGTAATATTAAATATATTAAATATTTATTGAATAATATACATATTTATTTTATGTGTTTATTGTTGAAATTGATGAAATAAATATTTTATTGATGTGATTATTATTAGTAAATATTTATAAATCTACATTTATTAGATAATATTCTAAATTAAATTAACTTAAAATTTAGAAAGTTGTAATATAACACGAGATGTTATGTTGTTGTTTTAATTTAATAATTTAAATTGTTGTGTTAAATTATTAAATAGAATTATAATGAAATTATAAGTTTGTGATAATTGTTTAAGTGGAATATTTATTTAAAATATGGTAGGTATAATTAATTTATTTGATTAGTGTTGGATATGGAAATCCAAATAAATAATATGTGATTATAAATTATAAACTAAATAGTTTATTCAAATAATTAAAGTAGTTTAATTTAGTTTTGCTAAACAAGCTTAAATATATTATGTCTTTAAATTTTATAGGGGTTTTGCCAAACAACGCCTTATGGCTTTTGGATTTTTAAATTTTGAATTATAATAAAATAAATAAAATAAAATAAATAATAAATATAATATATTTAAAACTATACGATATATTTTGTAACTGATTAGGCTTATTATTGCCATATCAGTTTCTTTTTACGCATTGTTTTATTAGTTTGGTTTTACGCATAAACTATTTGCTAAGCGTAAGATTTCAGAGTGAGTTGAGAGAATTTAGAGAGAACTTGAGCATTTCCAAAGTAATTTCTAGCGATTTTAGCAAGGATTACAAGCTAAGTGAATGTATTTTATTTAAACCTTAATATTATATATATATATATATATATATATATATATATATATATATATATATATATGTATATACATATATGAGTTTACGGCATAACCTATATGTTCTGTGAATTCGATTTTGTTGAATTGTTGCTATACAACTGAATTGTGATGATTATATGTGTTGGTTATGTTTGAGTTTGTATGTAAACAAGAATTCGTATGCTAATTACAGTTAAAAAGGAAGAAAAGTAATGACAGTATATATTTTCTCAGGTGGCTTATGAAAGTACCAAAGTTAGTGATTAATTTGTATGTTAATCTGTCAATTTGATTTTTGATTATGCTAGTTCATTAAGAAATGAAGAAAACATAGTTTGAACGGAGTAATTTGAACAAAAATTGTGGTCACAGTGATGATTTCTATAAAGGATGTCAAAATTTGAGTTTTTATATAAAAACATAAAATTTAAGAAATTAAATTAGTTAAAATGGTTGTTAAATTGTTCTATATTGATGAAAATGTGAGGAAACATGTTTGTGATAGTTCTATACCAATCATATGTGTTAGTTTCACTGTTTTGTGAGTGAAATTCGTGTTAGTTGGTCAAAAAACAGTGTCAAATCATGTTTTATAAAAACTAGAACTGGTGCGTAGCGCGGGCGCGCAGCCTCTTGGCGCGGGTGCCCAGCTGCCGCGCGAGCGGGCTGTAATCCAGTATAATACTAGGGCGGTCGCGCCTGTAGCGATTCAGAGACAGTGAAGTCTGCTACTTCTGCAGACTTTGGACATTCATTGTAACTTAGCTTAATGTTATGTTCATGTGTCAGATGTGTAATAACTAGGTTAAAACAGAAACGTATCATGTGGTTAGTAACTCTAAAATGTAAAGCTAGTAAGGTGTGAAAATATTATGTATGGTGAGGTAAGATTTGTACTAAATTAATAAGTTTATCTTGAAATGGGTGTTATTTTGTAAGTGGATGTTAACATGTCTAATAGATATTGTGATTCCACTAAAATGTGTAGGTGAACGTGAGTTTTAATATTATTGCTTACGCTTGATGCAAGTTTTCTAACTCTACTCTTTCGTTGAGCTAGTTCTATTATTGCATTGAGCAAGTTTATTTACCCTATCTCAATTGTAATTACGCAAGTTTCCAAAGCCTAATCTCTTTAGATTGAGCATGTTTTAACTCTAATTCATTAGAATTCTAATCATTGTTGATTTAGTCTAACTTGTTTACAATTAAAAAAGTTTCCTTAGTTCATTCTTTTGTAGTAAATGTTTCTTGAACATTAATTCCTAGTATTGAATTGTCGTACTTCAATCACTTTGCATAAGTTATTATCATGTTGAGCAAGCTTCGTTTCCAGCTTGCTATCAATTAGTGTATATCCAGTGATTAAGTTTCTAATTTGACAAGATCATAGACCTATCTTATTATTGTTTTAGCAAAGGTTTATCATTTTATTCATTTTATTTAATGCTTATGCTCTCTATTTATTTTTAAGCGTGAGTTTAGTATATAGTCAATTAATCTATGATTCTCAATTATTCTATACTATTTTGTTATTAAACAACTGTTGTGTTATCAAACATTATAGATTCAACTAGTCCTCTAGTTGATGATCGTTAAGCTTTAAATTACCCTTGAAAGCTTATCCAAACCAAACTTTCTTTGGTGCGGACTTGTACTCTAAAACTGAGAAGAGCAACCCTATTATAGGGGATACACAATGAGTTAAGATGTTTGTGCACAATACATGGTACGAAGGGCTGATCCCCCTAAGTATGTGAAGTCCCTACAATATAACTGTTAAGGTTAAAGTTGAAAGATTACTTGTAACCGTGGACATAGTTCGTGGTCTTATGACCCTCAGACATATTTCTTAATTTGATTCTAGTTGTTGGTTATCATTGATAGAGCCTGTTCATTGGCAGTTATTATTCTTTTGTTAATTTATTGTTATATCTAGTGAGCAATTATTTTGCTCACTCTTGCATAAATATAATCATTGCAGCTAAAGTTGAGAAGGTTGACGAACCTACAACTAGCAAATGAAAGGGAAAAATATACAAGTGATGAAGACTTGTAATTTCATTTATTGTTATGATGATAGACTTATAATTAATGATGTGATGTAATAATTTCATTTTCGCACTTGATTTATGTTTAAGGCTAGACAACCTGTGATATTTTTGGATTAATGATGTAACCCTTTAAAGGGAGGATTTATGGTTTAAATGTTATTTTATTCGGGTAGATAGTACGAATGTATGGATAGTGAACACCAAGTCTTAGGGGAATGAAGTACCCAGTTATGTGGGTGTCACAGGATAAGTAGTTAGGTCTTGCCTTTCCTTAATAGCAATAACCTTCATTTTCCAAATCGATAGAAGGGCTTTGAGAATTCTTCTATTTTTCTCATTGGTTGTATATGCCTTTCCTAGATGTTCTAGTTCCTCAATGATTCTGGAAAAACATGTTTCCATATCAATGACCTTTTCACCTTCTTACAGCTTGAAATTTTCATACTCCTGGATTATAGCATCTTTTCTGGTTTGTTTAATATGATTGGTTCCTTCGTAGGTTAGAATCAATTTTTCCCAGATTTCTTTTGCATTCTTACAATTGCTAACTCTTTTGTATTCTTTTTCAATGAGAGCACTAGTCAGCACTTGTTCAGCTATGGATGCAATGTTCATAGCCTTTTCATCATCAGTAGTGAATTCATCAACATCTTTCTCAACGATCTTTTCTCCCACAATTTTTTTCAGAAATTTTATACCTCGTTCTATTGCAAGCTAAACTTTGATTCCTTGTGATTTGGCATAGATTTTAAATCTGCTCTTCCAGGTGGCAAAGTTTGTACCATCAAATAGTGGAGGTCTGGTCATTGATAGTTCTTCTCCGCAACTAGTAGCATTGTAGGTCATAGATGGATCTACTCTTAGGTATGCATGTATTTACTCAACAAACAAGTTAAAGAGCACCGCTCTAATACCAATTAAAAGTCCAATAACAATTTAGAAGGTGGTTTAAATAGATTATTACAGATTTAAAAATTATCTAAGGCCTTTTTGATTTTTTGAATAATTAATTTGCAGTGTTAGAAATTAATATGCAAGACAGTAAAAATTCAATCACACAATGCACATGGATTTGTCTGGTTCACAACATATATCCCGGGTATGCTGTTACGTCCAGTCTCAAGCTCCTCTCTAGGACTTGAGATCCTATTACTATCAGTAATAAATACTCCTTCAAACAGGCGGAGAAGCCTTTTCAAAGTTTTAAAGACAAACTTCCAACTATTCACAACTAATCTATCTTGAACAGCAAGTTCCCCGCTCCCTCCTCAAACTTAGTTGTACTTCTTTTGAGTTCAGTTCTATTCTATGATCTGCTCTTGAAACAACAGCCTCTTCCTCACCTCACAAGTACACTAGAGACCCAACTTTCCATTGACCTCTTTAAGAGTCTGGTATTGGTCGAAGAATTACTCGTCTTTCTCACAGGTACATAAAATAAACTAACTCTGACTTTTTCTCTTTTTAGAAATGATTTTACAACAATATGCTTCTTAAATAAGCAGATAAGAATTTAGTACAGATTGATGCTTCTCAAATAAACAGATAAGATTTAGTACAGATTGATGCTTCTCAAATAAGCAGATATCAATTAAAGAACAAATTTATAAAAGTTCAACGACTTTTATACTTGAGAAAATATGCTTCTTACTAAGCAGATAATAATTTGTGTTTTGATCAAATAATGCTTCTGTGTAAGTAAATATGTAAATTATGCACTGTTATAAAAGTTTAAATAACTTTTATATTTTGTGAGCAAAATGCTTCTTGAATAAGCAAATAAGTCAATTTTAGTTTTAGCTCAAAAATGCTTCTGTTTAAGCAGATATATAATTTAATGTAAATTTATAAAGAATTATTCTTTAAGGAGTAAAGAAAAGTCACTTTACGTTTAAACAACTTTTAGAGTGAAAATGCTTATGAGTAAGCAAATAAGTTGGTTTAAACTTTGAATCAAATATGCTTCTATTTAAGTAGATATATTCACTTAAGTTTGTGAAATAAAAGTTTAAATAACGTTTATATTATGCAACAAGTATTTTATGAATAAATGAATTTATGATCAAATACTTGTGATGACAGATATCAAGTATAATAATTAAATCAATTAAGCACAAACTGATATAGCAAATATTATTGTTGAACTCATATAATATATAACAATATTTTATCTATTATGTGATTGTATAAATAAAGTCACTTAGTACTATAAGGAATCGTACAGTTCGATTCCCTCGCTTAAGAGGAATATCTCCGTAGCCTTGCGGCGTCTAAGTACGACAAAATTTATATTTTCACAATTGATATTTATATAAATATTTTCAATAGATCACTACGATTCTCAAATTCAGTTCGGATGATTCCTCTTTTTGGGGGAATATCTCAGTGTTGTTTTGAGCTTTAAAGTGTCGTATCTATTTTACGATATTTATAAAAATAATATCAGTAAAAGGTTACTGAAGACTATAAGGAATCGTTCGGTTTGAATTCCTTTCTGTAGATGTGTATCTCCGTAGCCTTGCAGTGCCCAAGTATCCTTTTATTTGATAAATAGATGAAATATAGGTATATAGAATTGTGCATAACAATGTATATTCGTAGAAAGCTTAGACCAATTTCCTCTTCTCAAATAACCAGAACTTTTGTAAGAAGAGATAGAAATGTTTAGAGAGAGTATGTAGGAGAGAAATAAACTTTTCTTTTCAAGTGAATTGGAAAATTGAAAATGAAAGAAAGGCCTCCTATTTATAGATTTTTGAGGTTTTGGGATAAAATGGTAATTTTTGAAATCTGATTTTGAATGAATGACTAGGATTGTTTTAATTTAAAATGAATGGCTATATATATATAATGCATGTAAGATTTATATATAGTACTGATGATGTAACTTATGATATATATATATATATATATATATATATATATATATATATATATATATATATATATATATATATATATATATATGAAACTTATATATATATATATGAAACTTATATATATTATAAGTAATAAAATAATTTTGCCCAATTTTGAAATTACTCAAAATGATTTTTAAAAACTTAAAATAATAAAATTATTTTGAGAATGCCCACATGTCAAAAAAATGATTTAATCAAAATCTCCATCTTCTTTTCAAATTCGGACAAACAATCATTTTATGATCAACATATGATTTTTATCCCAAAATGCATGACCCAATTCATTTTCAACACATTAGCAAGCATTGTCCCAATATAAGTGACTCGTTTATTTTAACACTTAAATAATCAAGATCAAAAAAATTAATTAAATAAGATTTAAAAAATATTTTTGGTCAAAGTAAATAAGATAATAAAAACAATTATAATAAAAAATTCAATGGAGAGGATTCTACCCTTTTAATTAATTTATTTACTAACTATTGTTATCATCAAAATAAAGCTAAAAGTTGGAGACCCAACAATAATCTTTGGAATGGAGGTTTCTCCCCAATTGAGACCACATGATGTTGAAATTGGGGTTATCATCAAAGTCCTTAATCATTTGTATATGTTTTTCATTGAAGATGCTTTTCTCATGTGGGAGAGACTCTTGGGGAATTGTGCTTTGATTGTTGAAGATCTGTATAACATATTTCATCATTGGTCATCCCCGATGAGGATGATTTTCTACGGTTTGCATCGTCAGGTCTTTCTGACACTTCACTGGAGTTACTGTCAACAGCTGGTACTGTCAGGGCTGCCTGACCCTCGTTGAAATAGCTTTCAACGGCTAACATCATCGGACCACCTCCGATGCTTCACTGGAGTAACTGCCAACGGCTGGTAATGTCAAGGCTGCCTGACCCTCGTTGAAAGAGCTTTCAATGGCTAATTCAACGGCTAACATGTGACAATCCAAAAATTTAGAAGATCTTGAATGATTAAATTAAAGATCTTAAATGATTAAATTGAAGGTTGAAGAATAAAACCTAGAGTGAAAATAGATGAATGATTTAAATTTTTTTAAAGAAAAACCTATATGGTTTAATATTTGAATATAATTGAAAAAAATAAGGTTTACAAAATTCAAAACCCTAGAATGGATTTATATGTGTATTTGAAGTATGTATGCGATTAAATAAATAAATATATTAAATATTTATATTTATTTATTATATAAAGAAAAAATACATAGAAAGTTGCATAACCTAATTATAAATTAGGTATTGGAATTAAATAACCTAAATGGTTGTCTTTATTTAGTGGTCCTAGTATTTAATTATATACTAGTGACCTAATCTAAGAGATTTGTGGACCATGTCTCCACGTACTAAAATAATTTGTGTGAATATGTGAGTAAATGAATATGAATATTATGTGTTTATCTTTATTTGTTTATTATATAAACAAATAAAAGAAACTAAGGTAACGTAATTATATACTAGGAATGAAAAATTGAATAACTTAAGGGTTATAGTGTGAGAGAATAATAGTATTTAAAATATATATTAATCCCAATAGATTTATTTTATACATCTCCATTAATTTTTTTTGATAACCTAATTAAAATAAATCTAATTGGCTTATAAAAATAAAGTATAAATATTGATATTATAAAGTTATGTAATAGTCCAATTAGTAAATTACTAGAGGAATAGCCCAACTGAATTATCTATCAAGCCCACTTAATGAATTAGTTATGGATTTGAGAGATTAGTATATGAATTGAATAATTAACCAACATATTGGGATCCCAATAACTTAATAAACTAGAAGCCCAAGGTTGGTAATAACTAATTTAATGAAGTTTGATTTTCTAGTGGCCCAAGTTGATGTATTCCAAGCCCAAAAGAAATAAGTTTTAAGCTCAAATTGGAGAAGGACATTTTGTACATTTAATAAAGCAATTAAAAAAATATATGAGGGAGATAGATGGCCACATGGTCGTTTTTTAGGAGGAGAATGAAGAATGAATTTAGATATTTATCATATATCTTATTTCTTTCTTTCTTTCTCTCGTCTTTTATTTCTTATTCCCACTTTGCCATCAAAGAGAAAACCGAGAGGGAGAGAGAGAGAGAAGGGTAGTGGCAACCATGAAAGAAGAGGAGACAGAAGGTCATTCATGGAAGGGAAGAAGAAGAAGAATGAAGATTTTGAGAAAAAAGGGTAAATCTTAAAACTAGTTTATGTAATTGAATTTATTTATACCAAATCAAAGCTTGGATTTATGTTTCTAAACTCAAAAATCATGAATATACATGTTGATGAGTGTTTTACGTTTAGATTTACCCATATTGGGTGTTGATTTGTGTGGAAATCAAAAAGGAAGAAAAATAATTTTTCTAGTTTATAAACTCTAACTTTTATATATTTTAAAAATCAACCGTTTTTAATCTACACCTCCTTTTTATGATCCGTAAAAGAAGGGTGCTAGATGTATATGTCATCTAGTAAACCCAAGTGGTAGAACTCAAAAATGATGAGTTTCTAAGCCGTAGTGGCTGTGGAAGCCAAATCAGTCCCGTTTTTGTAAAGGAAATAAAAACTGTTTGGGATAGTTTCTGCTAGGGGTAGTTTCGTCATTGTTTCGATCTTCAAAAATTTTGGAAACATTTGAGATGATAATATGATTAGTTTTCTATATTATGTCCAAAAATGGTGATTTTTGGATGTATAAAATGAGAGATATGAATTTTACGGGAAAGAACTATTTTAAATGTAAACCCGAATAACTCCTTGTGGTTAACTCCAAAAATTATGAAATTGTTATTGGAAGTACATATACATAACAGTTGTATACCCTCAATGTTTCGGAATTGTTGGAAAAAAACACAGTTTATGATAAATGTCGCAAGATCCGGCGGTTTTGGCCATTTGAAAAATAGTAAATGAATTTTAAAAATTTCGAGAAAAATATATGTTCAATGTGGAACTATATTATGCCAAATCCCAGAAAAGAAAATGTTTTTGAACTTATTTGGTATTTTTTATGGAAATGAGCTAGTTATGAGTAAATGAATTAAATATGTTATGTGAAGTTAAAAATTTGGAAAATATAATTTTATGGCTTGGAAATCCGATATAGGGTATATGAAATTTTTTGATGGGGGATCTGGTCATTGGTGATGAAATCTTATGAGTATGGCATTTTAGAATGATTAAATGCATTAATTAGTAAAGTGTAAACAATTAAAATAAATTTTTTATATGTTTAAGAAATGATTCAAATATTATTAAAAGATTAATAATATTAAATTATGATATTATTAAGTGATTGATTACATTTAGATTAACGTGTTATAAAATCATTTATTTAAAATATTATTTAATGATTAATAATATTAGTAAGTGAATTTTATGTTATTAAATAATTAATAATATTAAATGGCGTTTAAAAGAGGAGTTAAGTTATTTTGGCATTCAATAGGTAATATTGAATGTATAGTATGATGAATTGGAAATTTAATATGTTGGAAAGGAAAACAACTTAATGAATTGAAAAACAGCTTGCTGAGTTAGTTAATTCAGGTTGCTGGATTATAAAATAGTTTGCTGCATTGTAAGTCAAATTGAATCCAGGTTGTTGGATTATAAAATAGTTTGCTGGATTGTAAGTTAGTTTGAATCTAGGTTGTTGGATTGGAAGAATAATTGGAATCCAGTTTGCTGGATTTAAAATTAGTTTACCAAATTGAAGAATAGTTTCAATCCAGGCTACTGAATTGATATGTTTAAATAATCCAGACTATAATATTAGTATTTGGCTTACTGGATTATAAAGAAGAACTATAATATGAAAGCATATTATTAAAGTGTTAAGTCATAATGTATATGATAAAGTAATTGAAAAATTTTCAAAGGGTGATAATAATACTGGTGTTGTAAGGTATTATCTAATATTTGATTAAGTGTTAGATAATTTACTGATAAAGTAGTTGTATTATGATATAAAGTATGATAGGATGATTGCAAGACCAATCTTAACAATGATAGGTCTTTATAATAAAGATATTTACTTAGATTGTGTAGCAATAATCCACGGTATAGGAAGTTTCCTAACTCAACTTGAGTTATTATTGAAAAACATGTTAGTGGTTAATCATTGTTGATAATACCACATCTATAACTTATTAATTTGCTCATTGTATATGTTGTATATGTTCATTGGGTATGAAAGGCTGATCACCTTCATTACCATATGGTTAAGTTAAATTTGTTCATGTTCATTGCTGACATCCAATATTATTGGTTCAGTCATTCAATTATTGAAATTGATTCATACTCTTTCACAATCATTATATTGTTGAAAGTTTGACATCTTATTTCTTTTTAATCATGATATATCCTTATTGTACTTAAAACTTGCAGGTAAATTTGTTGCTCACTCTTGCTATATTATGATAAAATTTTTAGATTAAGATGAAAGTTCGAATAAAAATAGAAGCAAAGGCAAATTGCAAGATTAAATTATGGTGCAGTTAGAACTATTTAATTTTCTGACGAAAATAACATTGTAAACCTTTTTAGATATTGAAGGTATGTATTAAGTTAAGGTTATAGACCTTGGGGATTATGTTGTAAACGTTTATTGTATAAACAATTTATGTTTATATCTTTCGCAATAGTTATAGAAATGATGTATTGTAACGTACCATATCTGAGGTAAAAAGTACCCAGATTTGGGGATGCTAAATAACATCTCCGGACCACCTTCGATGGTTCGGTGGAGTTACTGCCAACAGTTGGTAATGTCAGGGATGCCTGACCCTCGTTGAAATAGCTTTCAACGGCTAACATCACTGAAACGCCTCCGATGCTTCGCTGGAGTTACTGCCAACGGATGGTAATGTCAGGGCTGCCTGACCCTTGTTGAAATAGTTTTCAACGGCTACGGATGTATGAAACCTCCGCTGGGGATGGATTTCTGATGAAATATATGCTTTTGATTGCAATTACAATCCCAGTGATGGCATCAGACCTTTTTGTGGTATTGCCAAGGGTAGCATTCAACAACTTTGATCATTGGCTTTGTGAACCCTATGTCTGGGCGAATACCAATGATTGATATGTAGTCCCGCAATTTGGTCTTTCAAAATCAGGATTTCAGGCATTCCTACTTAATCGCGTAGCATCTTTTTTTCTGATTTGTCTTTTCAGCTTGGGGGACCTATTGTCCGATTTATATAATGAGAAATACATGCAAGTGCACATGGTCAATCAAGTAATAAAGAAGTAAGAAGAGTGTCTAACCCACAGGAAACAGTTACTAACAATTAATCTAATTAACAAGTTTTTACTTACTTTATCCACTTAAACAGTCATTCCAATTGAATTGTAAAATTATTTTGATTAAAAGAAAATAAAAACCAATTAACTAACAATTATTGATCACCAGATGACAAGGACATAGGAATACAATTTTCCTAATTACTTTGCCATAATCCCGTTACCTTATTACCCCTTGATTAATCCAATGAATTGATAACTAGGATTGCCTATCAATTTATTAACATCTTTTAATAATTAATAAAAAGACCTATTTTAGTTATTTGCTAGTTTCGTGCAAGATACTTAAAACAAATTCATTAAGCACAAACTCCTAACAAAGTTATGCATGACATATAAATACTTTCGTTTCATATACTATTATGTTATTCAAAAGAATCAACAAGATCATGTGTTATTATATCTAGATTTTATCATATGATTTCCTCTTTCAATTCAATCACAGATAACAGGTTAGTTGTTGGCCAAACAATCATTTACTCATGCACAAAATATAATAATCAACTCAATAGAATTAATATGCGAGAATAAATATAATTTGCTTACTACATCATAAAATGTTCAATTTTACTCATAATTAAGAATTTAGTTCATCATCATAATTAAAACTAACAAATAATTATTGGAAAACATCTTGAATACAAAAATTCATTTAAGAGAAAGAAGGAAAAACTCTATTGATGATCTTCAATCTTGTCCTCCAAAATCTACCGTGCAAGATCTATAACGCAGAATCAAAAAACTTCAATTGTGTAGCCCCCAATGGTTGTCAGTCAGAAGAATAATCTTCAAACTAAGAAATAACTTCCTTTTTATACTCCTAACCTAACCCTATTACATAAGGAATTCATCAATCCTTTTAGAACTCAACTTTCAAGCTTAAGGAAACAAAATCAGCAACTGGATCGTCATACCGGCGTGCCCCGCGCTGGGTTCTTTTGCCAAGTAGCGTGGCATGCGCCGCCCAGACAGAATGTTCCCTCATTCCAGCATGCCCCGTGCCATGTTTACCTCTTCAATGGCGTCCCCCGCGCCGTTTGGACAAAATGCGCAGAAACTTGGTATTTACTTCCAATGTTGGTACAAACCATTATCCTACAAAAAGAAACAAAACCTATCACGAGTAACATGAATATACCCAAAAACCAACAATATATCAAACGAATTGAGATCGAATCATAGGTTAAAAACCTACTCATCAAATTCCCCCTAACTTGAAACATTACTTGTCCTCAAGCAAACACAATTAAGAGAACATACTAAACACAAATGAAAACACAAATTAAGCAATCAACCCTTGCAATTAGATACACATACACCTCAACGATAACCCCATGACTTGCATCCATTAACATATCATATATATTCATAACCATGTACACCATCACCCTACTAATTCATCCTTGGTCAAATTCCTTGTGTGTGTATGTGTGCCCAACATTATATTAGTAGCAACAAATTTGTGACGCCCCCAAAATAGGTATACATCACCCATTCTGAGTCACCAAATATATGGTACAGAATACAACTGTGAACTTAATTATACAACTGTCGTGTAAAATACGACAAAACATAGCTAAGAATTTAAACAATAATATTACCTTCTAGATAATATCCACACTCAGTGGAGTCCTCATTACAATTATTATCACACTATTTCACAGAATAGTAAGGACTACTAATGCACCATCTCGGACCATCACTATGTTCCCTAACCAGTCCCGACTATATTCTCATTTCCTGAAGAGAACAATGAAAGCAAAAGGGTGAGCTCAACTAGCCCAATAAGAAATATTATGACTAAGATAATGCAGAATAAATTATCGTTAGCCTTCAACAGTGTTAAACTGATAAAATACAATAAACATCAAGTTTAACTGCAGCGGAACAAGCAATCCATTAGAAGAGTTAAGCAGAGCATGATATCTACTATCTTCTATGATTTAAAAAGTTTATCATCAATTTTATCGCTGAGACTTTGCTTAATAATTAATCCACATCATCGAATCATTCCTGCACTACGGCCAAGGATATTCATTAGTATCACGACCACGAATTATCCATGCACTACGGGCCAAGGATATTCGTGTTTTCATCAATGGTCATGATCATGCCAACAACTGTCCATCAATGCACTACGGGCCAATGAGGACTTTTACCATATCATTTGTAACATTATGGTCATAATTATACTGAATAATCCCTAGTCATAATCATACCAATTAATAGTACATCTATGCACATAAGTCACAGATGACTTTTATCACAATATAAGCATGATGATGATAACAATGATATAAGAATTCAATTGAAAGAAAGCAATAGATAAATTTTTAAATATTTATAATTTAATTTATCCAGAATTCAAAAATGTCCAAATTGTCAACATGATACTGCTTTGTGGAGAAAAATTCAAAAATAATATTCATGTATCAAAAATAACCTTTGATAGAAAAGAAATCAATTTTTGTTGTGAATAGTACTTCGGGAATAGTACCCCGACATGAAAAATGCCCCGAATACCTGAGTGATTAATACCTGAGTGAATAGTACCTGAGTGAATAGTAACTTGTGAATAGTAACTCGATATGAAAAGTACCCCGAATCCTCGGGTGAATAATTTTTGAGTGAATAGTAATCGAGTGAATAGTAACCTGTGAATAGTACTCCGGGTGAAAATATTGATATTTAATAAGAAAGTTCAGATCAATATTCAAATGAAACGATATTGGATAAAGCGCAAAATTCAAGGATATTCCACTAGTTTCAGGAATTATAGACGCAATACTTACCATAGGAAGTTTAGATTTAAGAATCTGAAAAGAAATAATATATGAAACTGCAAATGAATTTTCACCTGTCATGCAGTAGTCCACGTAGACAGATCATTTCCATAATTTAATAACAATTGAATACGAAGGGTTATTCACCAGGCATGCGGTAGTCCGCATAGACATGTTATTCCCACAGAATAATAAAGAATGAAATAACAAAAGATTTCACCATGCATGTGGTAGTCCACGTATACAGGTTATTCTCACAGAATAATAAAGAACAGAATAACAAAAGATTTCACCATGCATGCGGTAGTCCGCGTAGACAGGTTATTCCAACAGAATAATAAAGAATGGAATAACAAAAGATTTCACCATGCATGCGGTAGTCCACATAGATAGGTTATTCCAACAGAATAATAAAGAATGAAATAACAACCCTTACGAGTATTGAAAGAAAATAACTCCCTTCATGAATACGAAAGAAATAATACCCCTTACGAATATAACAAATAATATCCCTTACGAATATTGAACGAATATAATATTTCTTATGAATACGAAAAATAATATCGTAAGTGAATATGAAATAAATAACACCCCTTACCTTAGTAGAAGATTGAATATTGAAGTAGGGTAGTAGTAGAATACTCCTCTTCTTTCTCTCTACAGTTTTTCTCTCTAGAGTTTCAGTGAATTCGTAAGAAATAATGAAGGAATGAGCTTTTATTTATAGGAAAAAGGATTGAATAGCAACTAATTCATGAACGACCTAGATTAATTTACTTTTAAATGGATGGTCCATATTGATTTACTATTAAAACATAAAGCAACGGTCCATACTGATTTACTTTAAATCAGCGATCCATATTGATTTACTATTATAACTTCAACCAACGATCCATATTGATTTACTATTATAACTTCAACCAACGGTCTGAAAAATTAGCATATCTCCTAATGAAATAATAAGCCAAACTTATAACAAAGACCTTATAACAAACCCCTTTATTTATATCAAAAGTTGAATAAATATTTACCATAAATCACTTATCTTTAATAAACACATTTTTAATCTATTAACAATTATTCATCATCAATATTATAACTCACAATATTTAACAATAAGATCATTCCCAGGAAAGAGGGGGCTTTTCGATAAGGATTTCTCCCTATTGGCATGCAATTAGGTGACCAAACCTCTCCTCGACATAACTTTCTAGACATCGTCAATATTGTAAATAATAATATGAATAACTTTGTCGTCTCAATTATTGATTTAGTAATATAAAATATTATATAGATGATACTATAATAATTGAATCAAATAACGTGAGATACTATGCAACAATTACTGTAGCAATAATTGAGTATAACTGAGTGACTTCTCACGTAAACATCAATAATCAATACCGTGTGTAACTATTCAACCACGCGTATTACTGTACTTTTACCACCGGGTATTTCAACAGTTTAACGGTAAAACTTTTATCGTTATTTTATAAAAATATAATTTTGTCATTTTCTAACTATGACAATACTTCCGTTGTGGGGTCCACTAATGATTGTGCCATCGTACAAATATTCCCTATTAAAATGAATATTCCCCGACCAATCAAATATTTTAAGCCCACTTGCATACTTTGCAAAATTTGTAAATATTACTCACAACTATAACATTATATCAAATCCACACCATAATATTAAAAAATATATTTCGAGAAAAATTAATCTTTATTCATAAAACTTGGGGTCTTACAAAATTCATCTACGGGATCAAACTCATTCAATCACCCTTTCCACCACTTATTGACCAAACTTGGCATTCACAAAAATACAGGAGAAATCACTTTATTCACAGCGGGTTCATTTTGATGCTCCATCCCACCAATTATTTACCTTATCTGACTTGTGCAATGTCCACCCCCTTAGACTTTTCAATGTTACCCGCGTATCAGACTTTCGATCAATGACTCCCAAACCCGAAGGCTTTAGGGCGCTAGGTGTAGAGACATCCCCTAGGGCTTACTTATCCGAGTAACAAAGGCCACGAAGTATAACTAAGTCAGTGTTTTATTTCCATATGCCATTATTGTGGTACTGTTTTTTTCTTTTTTTTCTACATTTTTCACTTTTTTTATATAAGTGCGCATGAATGAATGATACTAATAAGATAACAAATGACCGACACCCATGAACCAAGCAATTATTATTGAGTAAAATCTCAAATTCGCTCAATACACAAGTGTACGTGGTCAACAAGTAATATAGTAGTAAGAAAAGTATCGTTCCCACAGAGACTAGTATGAAATTAAATTCAACAATTACCAGATTTATATTAACCCAATTTTATTAAACTATTCAAAGTAATGATTATAATCAATAAAAATTAAGAACAACTAAAAATACAAACCAATCAACACACTAAGTAACTGTTGAAAATTGCATATTTAAATTTGATGTTAAAAGTAAAAATTCATGCTTATATGTAAAGTCCTTCAAGGAACGCTGTTGGGTAAAATCTATATACACTCACACATAAGTGTACGTGGTCAACAAGTAATATAATGATAAGTCAAGTATCGTTCCCATAGAGACTAATAAGAAATTAATCCTAACAATTACCAGCTTTAAATTAATCCCAATTTTATTAAACTAACCAATTTAATGATTTAAACTAAGGAAACTAAAAATATAAAAATACTAAGCAATCAACAAACTCAAAAACTGTAATTTCAAGTAAATAATGGAGAATTAGGCTTACGACTTCACTTCAAGTATCACTCCGATTACTACACCCAATTCTAGTTCAATTCACTATCGCAGTTTATTAATCAAGAATACTCAAGTAGAACTAGCCACCTCTCGATGCACTAATACCATGTTAACTTAAATCCACAAATTAGATAGAATTAAGCTAAACACCTTAATCCACTAATTCACTATATCTCTATGTGAATTACAATCAAAAAAAGTTTAAGTTCAAATTCTCTATCCGATTACATGCGATGTTAAGCATATCTCTACCCTAACATTCATCAAGATTTCATTCAATCACAGAATTCAAGAACACATGCTATACTGACTAGGTCTAGATTCATATTTCATCTCTCGAGTCCATACAATTCCACATAAAATTGGTGATCAAGCAATTCATAAATTCAAATACAAATCAGTATAGATAAACATAACTATAGATTATTAAACTGAAATTAAAGGTTACATAATCATCGTTCAACCATAAGATCCGTCATAAACCTAATAAGTAAATTAGTTCATAACAAATTAAATAAAAACTAAAATTATCAAAGTAATCATCATCCCAATTACAATTATTGAATTAAGGAAATAGAATGAATCCAGAACCACCCTTCTCCTTAGCTCCAATATGTAGTTGTCGTGACTCAGACTTTCAAACCTTCCTCCAATGTTATTGCTCAAAATTCGCTCCTCAAATTCTTAATTGATTGTATAATTGATTTTCTATTTTGTTGTTTGTTAATCTCCAGCTTAGGACACATATTCTGACCATAATATGACACCCAATGCACTTCCAACCTATGCCAACCTCTATTCTCCACGTCTCTATAGCAGTTCAGTTCAAACAGAAGTCTTGCTTTTCCCGTACCCCCGCCTTGGCAGGGGTTTTCCTTTATTAATAGCCTGCCTCGGCGGGCAGTGCTTTTGTCTTTTGATCAGGTACCCCTGCCCCGGCGGGGGTTTTAGCTTCATGATGTTCGCCCCGACGTGAGTTCCTTCTGCTGCATTCCAGTTTTAGCTCATTTTGTTGCCCATTTTAGCCACGAAACAACCGTTTAAGCTCACATGCTATGCCACTATACCTAAACATAAAAATAACACTAAACAAGTAAAATGAATCACAAAAATAACGAGTTAACATAGTTTAAGCTCAAACTAGAGGCAGATTCGTAGGTATAAAACTCACTCATCAAACTCCCCCAAACTTAAATCCGTGCTAGTCCTCGAGCACAAAACAACACAAAAGTGCTATGAAATACAATGCAATGGAATGTAATGCAACTAGTCTATATGCCTACGAATCTAACAGTCGTGATAGAAACAAGTCTTGTTCAACCGACCTCAGAGAAACTAAGCAAACATGACAATACTCCCTATTAAAACTAATAACGACTTCCCAGTCAATCATCAAATCTTAAACTGTTATTATTGATATAGTGTGTGTGTGTGTGTGTGCGCTCAACATCCATGCCAACTGTTATACTGCTAAATACAACACATAATAGATTTCTTTAAAGGCATCATATAGTGTAAACTCTCAAAATTCACGAACAAGCTAAATTCAACTAAAGTCAAACATCCACCAAGTTCAAGAGTCTAATCCGGGATACTTATGCTTTACTTTGCATTACGAGGGCTTTTTGCTCTTTTCCCGTTTTATTATTTTTTTAAAACTATAATTATGCAATGTCTCATTCCATTAGGCTAACAGTGCTACCCCTTAGCGAGCTTTCGACCAACGACTCCCAGACCATAAAGACCTTAAGGGCGCTAGGTGTAAAGATAATTCTCTCGGGCGTACTTGCTCAAGTAACAGAGACCCCGAAACAAGACTAGCCACGATATTTATTCATTTTTAAGCTTATATATCCCAAATTCCCCCCCCCCCCAAACTTAAGTTTTTATCTAAATTTAACTATATCCGCCTATTCATGTCTCTCATTTATTCAAACTAGTATTATCCTTAAAAAGTCCATTATGTGCCAATTTAAACTTAAACAGTTAACATAGTTGCCTCTAACGTGCTAACCTTGATTATACCAATTTCAAACAAACAAAGATCCAATTCATAACAAAAAATCACGTCAAAGTTTTAATAGTCGTTACTGTACTTCTATACTTAATCCCAGTCTCATCATTGGCCCAAAATAGAATGTACTATCTAACAGATGGACTCATGAAAAACAACACAGTACTTAACAAAAATAATTTTTTTTATATATGAAATAAACATAACAGAATTACAACTAATAAAAACTAATTATCAAACTACTCTACTATGCAACTACATGAATGCAAACATATAATGAACCTAAAACTAAACATAAAACTAACATATGTAAAACTAACTACTGAATTAAACATGCAAACATAAAAATTAAACTCACTCCCCCAAACTGAAAAATTACAATGTCCTCATTGTAAAGATAAAGCACTAAATGTATGAGGACTTTCCTGTAATCGTCAAAGTTTGAGGAGGTGGTGGCTGTTGCTCTTCATTGTTGAAATCAGAAGGTGGAAACCTTGGCATTGGGGCAGGCTGCTGTTAAGGAAACTGAGCAGTAGGGTTGAAACTTTGGAGCGTCGCGTTCAAGGAAGCGAAGGACATGTTCATGGCCTCGAACTTATGGTCTTGTCTGGCTGCGAGTATCCTTATTTGTCTGTTGGCATCCTTGTTGTACCCATCCATTTGTCTCTGTAGGTTCTAAAAGTGAGGGCTAAACATATCTTACCAGACTACGGTAGCTCTTTAGTGTCATGCTCTCCCATCCTCTCGCCTGCCTAGAACTCGTTGTCATCGAAGGTGTCCTTAGCATCAGCCTCATCCTCCGAGACTGGTGGAAATATAAACCCGACTCCTCTTGGGTGCGACTCGCCCCAGGGCCACAATGAATACAGTGTGATCATCGTGGTGTGCAAAGTCTGTAGTGGCATCTGTGTAGTCTCACCACCAGACCACCTAACTCTAGCCTGCCTACACAACCCACATATGAGGGAGGGGTATGGTAGGCTGCCAGAAAATGGCCCTCGTGATGGCACCTACGTTGATGAGAAAATCTTGCACGATGGCATACAGAAGAAGGATCTTCTCCTTTGTCACCTCTGTTATATGTGTGGACGTGAATAGCTTAGCGCACATGAACGCATACCATATCTTTCCATAATGGCTTTGGTCCTTACTGTGGAAGATGGTGCCCCCTTTACGGCCCTTGGCCAATGTGGTGCCCGGCTTTGTTATTTCAATTAAAATGGCCTCATATTCGGGATCGTGGTCATACAAATATGCATACTAGCACTCTCTAGGAACTCACAATTGGTAGTACTCATTGATGGCGTCAGCACTAAAAGGTACTTGCTTGCCCCTCACTATTGCAATAAAAGGGGCCTTATCCTCTACATTGGCATAGAATTCCTTTACCACATTAACAATCACTGGATTCGGCTTGTCAGTGAACCTATCCCACCTCTTTTCATAAATTTGCCATTTCATTTTGCCATCCATATTGTCAGGTGCCAAGCCGCGTTCTGGAGTTAACGCCTTGGTTACTAAATCGTCCTAATGGTCGGCGGCGTTAGCATTGACGAACTTTTGTTTGTCAAAGGCTCTAGTCGATGGTGTAGACCCGAAACTCTCACATCACTATCGTTTCGCCGCTGGTTTTGGTGCCATAGTATTGGAATGGATGAACTCTAGCCAATTTCCCCACAAACTTTACTTAAGCAATTCGTCGAACACTTGGTGTGCATGACCTACTTTTTCCCCACACAATGGTAATTAAACTTCTAATGTGGTGATGTAGGATGAGAACTTGCAAGAAACAAATGCTTACCCTTAGTGTATTGACAATTTGGTTGAATCTCCCCTTTTTTTTTTTTATCAAAAATCGCACTATAGGAACCATTTCTTTGAATGACTGAACTTTTATGGAATGGAGTGGAGGTGTTGTGTAGTTAGAGTTTGATTTATAGTGGAGATATAGTGTATAGATGTAGTGGGTTAAAGGGATTTTGTGTGGCTAAATCGTGGGTATTGGGGGTATAGGAGTGGGTATCAGTTATGCTTCAAGGGAAAAGAAGTGGAGAAGATGAGTTACTATTACAACTGCCGAATTTTGAATGCTTCATGTTTCCATACCCCCGCCCCGGTGGGGGTTGATAAGCTGTAGATGCCCGCCCCGGCGGGGGTGTTCTTTGTTAATTGTCCACCCCGGCGAGGGGGTCTACTGTTATTGGGTCAAGACCCCTGCTCCGGCGGGGGTTTCCTTCGTGTAATGTCCACCCCGATGGGGTGGGGGGGTGGGTACACTACAGTTGCACTTATTTTTTCCAATTATTTGCTTCCAACACTTATCCATGAGCTTTTTAAGTACTTGAAACACCATAAAATGAAAAATTTAAGATAATAATCATGAACATTGAACGTTGAAGGGTGAAGTTACTAGAGAACATGGCTCGACTAACTACCTAATAAATCGCTAAACTTATAATTTAAACTACGAATTACTTAGCATGCTTAAAAATATTGAAAATAATAGTAAAATTGGGTTGTCTCCCAATTAGCGCTTGATTTTAAGTCTTTCAGCCTGACTACTCCCTGTTCATGGCACTTCAACAAGTGTGATTGTGATGATATCATAGTTGGAGTCGCCACCCCAATAATTCTTCAGCCGATGACCGTTGACTTTAAACGTCTCCAATGGATTCCTACTGTATAACTCACGGCGCCATGTGGGAAAACCTCTTGATTGTGAATGGTGCCGACCATCTCGATTTAAGCTTTCATGGGAACAACCGCAGTCGTACATTGAACAGTAATACTGTTTGTCACGGTTCAAACTTTTTATTCATGATCTTTTGGTCGTGCCACTTCTTAACCTTTTCCTTGTATAGCTTCGAATTCTTGTACGCTTGTAGTCGAAACTCATCTAGTTCATTCATTTGGAACAATTTTTTCTCGCCCGCAGCTTCTTGATCAAAATTAAGTTTCTGAATAGCCCAATAAGCTTTATGCTGTAAGTCCACCAGGAGGTGACACACTTTCCCGTAGACTAACTGGTATGGAGACATCCTAATCAGTGTCTTGTATGATGTTCTATATGCCCATAGTGTGTCGTCCAATTTTAGAGACTAAACTTTTCTGCTCGGATTCACAACTTTCTCTAAAATCTTCTTCACCTCTCTAGTCGAAACCTCGGCTTAACCACTCGTTTAGGGATGATAAGTTGTAGCCATCCTATGATTAATCCAATATTTTGCCAAAAGAGTTGTAAACGATCTGTTGCAGAAGTGACTACCTTCATCACTAATAATTGCTCTTGGCATGCCAAATCTTGTAAAGATATTCCTATGTAGGAACTTGAGAACCACTTTGGCATCGTTAGTAGGGAGTGCTACGGCTTCAACGCATTTTGACACATAATCTACTGCTAGCAATGTGATGCCCCCAAATCCAGGCTCTCTAATCTCAGATTCGGTGCTCACGATCTATCATCATCATAAGCATTCTATAACTATCACAAAATAATAAACATATAGTGTTCATTATAATAAAGTTCCATAACATGGTCCCAAGGTCTTCTTAACCTTAACTTAAACACACCATTCATATTACAAAAGATTTTCATAAAAATCCCATTAGATAATAATAATTAACATTTATTCTAAACTATTCCTGGATCTTGCCCTTGCCCTTGTCCTTCGTATTGGATTCTTCAGGCTTAGCTGAAATAAATGTCATGATATAGCAAGGATAAGCAACTAATTTGCTTAGCAAGTTTATATACAAGGGAGATATATCATGATTGGAAAGAAGCTTTGCTTTCAATATTCAACAATAGTATAAGATTGTGAAGGAACATGAATTAATAATCAACAGTTGAATATTCGAATAACTGAATAACATGTACTGAGTGGTTTTGAAATAACCATGAACATCTGCCAAGGTTCTCACTTATTTAAACTAGACCTCTTAATAAGTTTTGGTATTCAAGGGGATCAGCCTTTCATACCCCGTGATTTATGCATAAACACTTAATAATCCAGCATCGATATCATGCCTTAATCAAATTCGTCCTTTTGTCAATCAAGAGTTCTTATCATATCAATTTCATAAGAACAACTTTTTAAAATACATTTGATTTAACAAATTTAAACATGCTTGATCTAGCTGATACAATTAGTATAGATCTATCTCATAAACAGTTCATGAAGGAAGAAATTTAATTTAATTCACAGTTCAATAATAGTAGAACAGGAATTTAATTGCACAAAGTGCGAATTTCAATAATCAATATAGATGTGAATAATCATCAATAATTATTCACTAACATGCTTTGATAATAATAACTCGAGTTTAAGTTAGGAAACTTGTGTCGTCTGTAGATTACGTCTACGCAATTAATTTATATCCACTATGCAGTTAAATTATCTTCCTTTGAGATACCTATAGTTAATCTTTCGATTAGTCATAGTATAACATTAGATTATGTAATCACATAAATATTATACATTACATTTAGTTCTTATAAACATTATCATGTCTTTATAATATTATTATTAAATAACTGTAACAATCCAGATTTTTATTATATTATTTAAATATTTATTAAATTATATAAATATTTAATGGATGCGTTTATCATTAAATAAGTATTTGTTTAATTTATTTGATGTGAATTGATTATTTATTTGTTTAATAAATAATTAATGAGTTAAGGAAAGTAATTATTTTGAAATAGTAATCTAATTTAATTTAATAATTAAGTTAGAGAGTTTATAATGATTAAATAAATTATTATATTATGCAATGAATTGTTATTAGAAATAATTAAATTAAGTATGAAAACTTAATTAAAAGAAGTGTGACAAATAACTATATTATAAAGAGTTATTAAAATAAATTAAAGTAATTTTAATTTAGTTTTGCCAAACAAGGTTTAAGTATATTAATCATTTAAATTTTAATGGTTTTCCAAACAAAGCCTTATGGCTTTTGAATTTCTTTTGAATTTAAATTAGTTAAATAAATAATATATATATATATATATATATATATATATATATATATATATATATATATATATGGTAACCGATATATTATTAGGGTAATAAGTGTGGCGTCGGTTTTATACGTTTTAAAACTAGTACGTTGGTGTTATTTTATGTTACGCATATTGTATTTGGCTCAAGAAAAAAATAGAAGTTGACAGAAAAGGTTTTAAGAGAAAAGAAAAGAATTTGTGATTGAGAGAGAGAGTTCTGTGTTTCAAAGTTTTTCTCAGTGGTTAGCAAAGATTTTGTCTTAGCTTCAAAAAGGTATTCTTCCTATAACCTTTATGTTATAGTTAAATATATGTGTTAGCATATTTTTGCGCTCTCCGTAATTTTGTTTTTCACTGTGTATAAGGTTTTTACCAAAATTCCTATAAACCATGTTTTATAATTGGTTAGGAAGTTATCTGTAATTGTGATTGGTAGTATTAGTATATATATATATATATATATATATATATATATATATATATATATATATATATATGGATTGTATGCTAAATTAAGTTCATTGAGAAAGAGAACTTGGTTTTACAGTGAAAAATAAATATACGAATATGCGTTTTGCATGATAACAAAGAAATTCGTGTATGCTAGTTTTGAAGTTGAAGGTCATGTATGTTTATTTGGTATGAATTTCAGAAAATTCGTAGTTTAAAGGAATCAAATTGGTTATAACCATGGAATTATAGTTTACTGTATTTTATATATCGATAATGGAGTTTTGGTTTTTAAAACAGTGTTTTCAAACATCTAGTTTCCTAGTATTGTTGATTAATTGTGTTAAAACTAGTATATGCATGTTGGGTAGTGTGTATATGTGTAATTTATATAAGTTATACATGTTAATTGGGGTTAATTGCTGTTAAAAAATAAAGACAGTAGCTTTGTTCTGTTCTTCGTGGTTGGGTTCTGCAAGTTTCGGCGCCCCAGCGCCAAAATTTGAGCCCCAGCGCCAAAAATCGTGCCCCGGCGCCAAAATTCGCGCCCCAGCGCCAACCTCGCGCCCCAGCGCCACTTGTTGGCTTAGTCCTCGCGCCCCAGCGCGGGGACAGAAGTCTGACTTGGACAGTTTTGACCTCCTGTAGTAAAATAGTCATAACTTCCTCATACGAACTCCGATTGAGGTGATTCAAGATGATCCGGAACGAGGACGAGTAGACCTACAACTTTTGTTCTTTAAGTTTTTCAATTTGAGGTCATTAGGATAGGTTAAAATGGTCATCTTTAGGACTATTGTGTTTTCGGAGGCAATCGGAGGGTGTCGGGCATGCACATATGCATGTGTAGTGCTCCAGACCATAAAAGATGATGTCCTAAGTTATAAAACATGAATTTTAGTAAATATAATAATGCTTAACATTAATAAATAATGTATTACATAAGTTATAGAAGCATAGTAAGCATACACAAGAGAGGCAAATCGGGCGTGTGACGATTGAACGTCGAAACGCCGTGCCAAGTGTTAATGAACTTAAAAAGTGTTTCAATTCCATTAAAATGGATATTATAAGATATGGAATGGGTTTAATATAAAACCAATAAGTAGTCCTAGCAAGACTTAAGCACTTGAACTTCGAGTTTGACTAAGAAGAAATATAGTGAATCATAAGTCGAAAAGTTAACACAATCTAATTGACCATTGTGTATTTATTAATAGGAAAGATTATGAGATGTGGAGTAGAGTTTACATTACAATTGCTATGTGTTGTTATGTGACTAATAGTTGATGTGTATGATTATATAATTGTGTAGGGCATGTGAAGTGCAGATAACTGTAAGCTGTTAAGCTATTATTGGTAAACAACGATCAAGGCAAGTCTTTCGGTTCCTATTTTCTACGTGGACTTGATGAACTGTTTTAAATTGCATGATGTGTTATGCATGTTGAAATCATGAAATGTTAAAGTCAATAAATGACTGCATTGTTTTGGCTAAGTAATGATGATTGAGTAAGGAACTCAATCTTTATATTTGTTATGTGAATTAAAAGCATGTATGCCATGTTACTTTAATGAGATGTATGTCGAGCATGTTATTATATGTTATGTGATGCATGAAAACTGTTAGACTTTGCTGGGCTGTCGAGCTCACTCTTGCAAATAACCACTTTTGCAGGTCAAGATTTTAAGGTAAAGATACGTGCTATGTGAGTTATAGAGATCTATATTCACGAAGATTACTTATGTTCTATGAGAAATGTATTTCATATTTTGAACGTAACATGTTGTTGAAATGTAAGCTGAGCTATCCAATGCATATGGATATTTAGTTATAATGTAAGACTTTGTATAGTCATTTTGTTGTAACGATTCATGATATAAGATTGAATCAAAGAGATATAATGTAATGGTTGCGATTTAGGGCAAGAAAGAAGGAAATGTATAAAAGTTTTAAATATTCCGCAATTTTATTAAGTTTAATATCGAATAATGATGTATTATTTAGAGGTTGAATGTATGGTTAACGACCGAAGTCGGGATTTAAATTGTGTAGATTTTGGGGTCGTTACAATAACAACATAATATTATTAATCTAGATAGTATTTAATTCACCTCTTAGTATTATTAGTTCCCTAATAATACTTTCATTTCCTTACTAATATTATTAACATCTTAATAATATTTTAATACCTTACTAATATTATTAATCCTCTTAATAATATTTTATTTAATATTATTACTTTAATAATATCTTACTTATGCTTTAGTATCATTTTATTCATTTACTAATATTATTAATCATTTAATAATATCTTATCTCATTACTAATATTATTAATCATTTAATAATATTTTAATCATTTATCATTGCTTAAATTAAATATTATTAACCATTTAATAATATTTTAAAGAAATTTTAATCTTAATATTTTTATTTACTTATCAATATCATATTCTAATATTATTAATATCATAATAATATTTTAATAATTTATTGGATTAATAAACAATTTATTCTAATTGTTCACCCTTTATTAAACCTCTTATTTAATATCCATAAAATGTCATAAATAATATTTATTATCATAAATTACCAAAGTGCTCTAAGATAGTCATGATATGACATATTATGAGTTTTCAAGCATAAAAATCACATTTTTCTTATTAAAGACATCATTTAACTATTTATTTTATTTTATTCATAACTTAATTATTTTTAGGAAAAATAGTAAACTTATTCCAAAAATTAGCAGCTTCTGTATTTTGAAAGAATATGAACCCACAAGGATCCCCAAATTTTTCTAAAATTTTAGAAAATGATATAGTATTTTTAAAGTTCCCAAAACACTCGAATCTTGCTTCATTTTTAATAAATTGAGTTTTGCTCAGAAAAATCTAAAATTTTCAGGGTATGCTCTCCTAACATATATGAACCTACTGTAAAAATTTAGGAATTTTCCAGTGTACACACAGTGAGATATTTGAAGGTAAATATTTAGGAGTCTTTCATGGAAATAGTCATTACGCACAATCTATAAATCGAAACGTGTCCGTTCTTTTTTCGACATGTAGATAACTTCTCAAGGTACCTCAGTGAGTTCTCCCAGATTTTTAAGGGGCATGAAATTGTCCGAAACAGACCCAAGAAAAATAGGACATAAACTATTTTAGGGTTTTTGAACCCTTAACATTCCAAGTGGGCTATTTTTAGAAAATCAGTTCCAAAGGTTTCAAAACTTGCTAGATTTGTGGGCTATCACTTGGGTTTACTAGATAACTCATGTATCTAGCACCCCTTTTCGACGGATCACAAATTCAAGTTGCAAAACTTGAGTTACATAAGATTTAGTGGAAGAAAAACAAGAGTTTTCACCCTTGGAGAACATATGCTCATATTCTTCCTCTAAGCCTTTGATCTAACACTCAAGATACTTAGTTCCATACATGATGATATGTAGGACTAGGGTATCTTGGGTATTTGTTCATAAGCCCAAACAAATCTCAAGCTAAAAAAAACAAAGTAGAAGAAGAAAATGAAGGTTAGGTTATACCTTGATTTAATGACAACCTTCCTTGATTTACCAAAGGAAGTGATTAACTTAGGATGAATGAATAAAATAGCACTCCTCTCCCTCTCTCTCTCTCAATAGCTGAACCTCTCTTTCTCTTTTCTCTCTCTTGAAGTGGCTAGCTTGGGAGAAAATTATAAGAGGAAGAATGAGAGAAGAAATGAAATGAAAAAAATGAAATAAAAGGATACTTGCAAAAAAATATAGATACACTTAGTGTATCTAGCTATTATCCCCCATACTTTTTTTAACCCATGGATAGAAGCTTTGTCTTATCACCTTAATTAGTCTAATCATGATTAAGGATTCTTAATAAAGTGACAACCAATGGGAGCTTGCCAACCATGTCCTTTTGTGTAAGAGTTACTACTAATGGACATTGCTTAGCTTAATTAGTTGCCTTAAAAGGCCTAATATGGCCGGTCATTCTAGTCCCATCATCTCATCCATTTTGCTTTTATTTTAATGCACAATTTGATTGATCAAAAGTCTAAAATACCCTTAATCAAGTGGGTTAAGTATTGGTTTGCATGTTATTTCATTTGGGCTTCCTCCTTAATTATTTTTGGCTATGTAATAAACATAGTCTAGTAATTTTAATATATGTTACCCAATTTGATTATTTAGGGTTTGCATTCCTAATCTTATGAAATTTAATTACCTATACATGTTACTTTAGCTTATAACCTAATTAGGTTCACAAGAATTAGGTTTAAAATTATTAGTCACCTGAAATAATAAGATTATCCACTTAAGTTAGTATACATATTAAATACTAACCTCTCCTTAATATCATAACTCTTAGGTTATTTAATTGTCTCACCTAATGTATAATTAGGTTACGAGGCTTTCATTTTTAATGAAACCTATAAATGTATATATCCATAACTATAGCATACATGTTAATTGACCCATGCACCACTTCACATATGTTGTCACATATTAAATCACTATATAACACAAAGTTTTAAATATTAATAATGTACACAAATATATAGTGACTTAAAATTCAGGGTTATTACATCTTCCCAACCTTATAAGAATTTCATCCCCGGAATTACTTATAGGGTTACTCAAAAAGATGTGGATAACTTTCCTTCATCATTTCTTCGAGTTCCCACGTAGCTTCTTCAGCATTGTGGTTCCTCCAAAGAACCTTTACAGAATGTATAACCTTATTTCGCAATTTCTGTTCTTTTCTATCTAAAATTTCAATTGGAATTTTCTCGTACGATAAATCCTTTTCTACCTGAATTGGCTCGTACAATATCACGTGCTTGTAATCAGGCTTGTATGGTCGTAGCACTAACACATGAAACACATTATGAATATGTTCCAGTTCAGGAGGTAGAGCTACCTCGTACGCCACTTGGCTTATCTTTCTCAAGATCTCGAAAGGTCCAATAAATCTCGAACTCAATTTATCTTTCTTTCCAAACTTTATCTTTCCTTTCCAGGGAGATACTTTCAAAAATGCATGGCTTCCCTCCTCAAAATCTCTCTTCTGGCGATGTAAGTCTGCATACTTCTTCTGGCGATCTTGAGCTGCTACCAGTCGGGCTCTTATCACCTTGATGATCTATATAGTCTGATGTACCAGTTCTAGTCCCAACAGTAGACGTTCACCCACTTCATCCCAGCATAATGGCGTTCTACATTTCCTTCCATATAGTGCTTCGTACGGCGGCATTCCGATGCTGGCGTGATAGCTATTGTTGTATACGAACTCTACTAATGGAAGATGATCCTCCCAGCTACCCTTGAAGTCCATCACACAATCTTTGAGCATGTCTTCAAGTGTTTGAATCGTTCTCTCGCTTTTTCCATCGGTCTGCGGATGATACGCGGTGCTCATACGTAGTTGCGTCCCCATTCTTTCCTGAAGGATCTTCCAGAAGTTTGAAGTGAATCGCAGATCTCCATCTGACACAATAGATACCGGTACGCCATGCCTCGAGATAATTTCTTTGATATACAATTTGGCTAGCTGGTCCAAACTATACCTAATCTTGATCAACAAGAAGTGAGCCGACTTCGTAAGATGATCTACAATCACCCATATGGCGTCGTGTCCTTTTTGCGTTGTTGGAAGTCCTACCACAAAATCCATCATGATGTGCTCCCACTTCCACTCTGAAATCTCTAAATGCTGTAGTAACCCACTCGATCATTGATGCTCTGCCTTGACTCTCTGATAAGTTAGACATCTGCTGACGCATTCTGTAACCTCTCTCTTCATGTTTGGCCACCAAAAGTGTTGACGCAAGTCTTGATACATTTTTGTGCTTCCTGGGTGTATCGAATACCTCGTACTGTACGCTTCTTACAAAATCTCTTCTCTTAGTTCTGGTACTAGCGGTACCCAAATTTGCCCTTTGAATCTTAGCAGTCCGGTGCCATCAATCTTGTATTTCAATTCATCCCCTTCAGCTAACCGCTTCTTGATGTTGTCGCAATCTTCGTCCTTCTCTTGATCCTCTTTAACCTTATCTAATAAAGTCGGGCTCGCTGCCACTGTAAATAATTTCTAATTGGTCTCCATCGGATACTTAACCTCTAAGTCAAGTCATTCAAAATTTTTCATCAATTCCTCTTGAATGGTCAACTTCAGTAACTTCTCTCTGCCTTTTTTGCTCAGGGCATCCGCCACTACATTTTCTTTTCCTGGATGGTATAGAATCTCACAATCATAATCCTTGATCAATTCTAGCTATCGGTGCTGTCTCATATTTAGCTCTTTCTGCGTAAAGATATACTTCAGACTCTTGTGATCCGTATATATCTCACACTTCTCGCCATACAAATAGTGCCTCCAAATCTTCAAGGCAAAAACTACTGCTGCTAATTCTAGGTCATGAGTCGGATAACCCTTCTCATAGTCCTTAAGCTGACGTGAAGCGTACGCAATGACCTTGCCACGCTGCATCAGTACACAGCCAAGACCCTTATGTGATGCATCACTAAACACTACAAATCCTACCGTGTTGTCTGGTAAAGTCAACACAGGTGCCTGACTGAGCCTCTTCTTTAATTCCATGAAACTCTCTTCACATTTCTCCGTCCAAATGAACTTCACTGTCTTTCTGGTAAGGTTGGTCAACGGTGATGCTATCTTTGAAAAATCTTGGATGAATCTCCGATAGTATCCTGCTAATCCCAAGAAACTCCTAATTTCTGTCGGCGTCTTTGGTTGTTCCCAGTTGATAATCGCTTCTACCTTTGCTGGATCTACCGAAACACCATCCTTGTCGATAACGTGACCCAAAAACTGCACTCTTCGCAACTAAAACTCACACTTAGATAACTTTGCATACAACTTTTCCCTCCTTAATGTCTCCAACACTATCCTTAGATGTTCAGCATGCTCTTCCTCTGTCTCTGAATATACCAAAATGTCATCGATGAACACGACAACAAACTTATCCAAATACGGTTTAAACACTCTGTTCATCAAGTCCATAAATGCTGCTGGTGCATTCGTCAACCCAAAAGACATTACCAGAAACTCAAAGTGTCCATAACGAGTTCTGAATGTCGTCTTTGGAACATCCTCCTGCCTCATCTTCAGTTGGTGATAACCGGTCCTCAAGTCAATTTTTGAAAATTATTTCGCCCCCTTCAACTGATTAAACAAATTGTCGATCCTGGGCAACGGGTACTTGTTCTCAATGGTGACCTTGTTCAATTTCCGATAGTCGATACAAAGCCTTAATGACCCATCCTTTTCTTTACGAATAAGACTAGTGCTCCCCACGGTGATACGCTCAGTCGAATGTATCCTTTTATCTAACAATTCTTATAGTTGAATCATCAGTTCCTTCATTTCCATCGGAGCCATACGATACGACGCTTTGTATACCGGTGATGTCCCTGGTGCCAAATCGATAACAAACTCTATCTCTCTATCTGGTGGCAATCCCAAAATCTCATATAGGAAGACGTCAACGAATTCCCTTACAATCGGTATCTGAACTAGTTAACCCTCGACTCTGCGGGTATCCACAACGTGAGCCGAATAACCTATACAACCTTTCCTAAGCAACTTCTTTGCTTGCATCATCGTCAGACAACAAGATTGTCTCGACGATTTACTGCCATGAAATACCACCTTTGACTTATTCGGAGTCTTTAGGTGTACGCACTTTTTCTTACAGTTGATGACCTCCCCGTGACTTGATAACCAATCCATCTCGAGGATTACATCAAACTCTCCAAGACGAATCGGTATCAAATCCACGTTAAGCTTCAACCCTCTTACATCAGCACAACAGTTCTTATGGATGTAGTTTACAGGGATAATTTCTTTGTTTGCTACTTCTACATTCATTGGGTGTTCTAATAGTTCACGAGATAAACTTATTCGTTAAGCAAAATCATCAGATACAAAAGAACATGAAGCTCCTGAATCGAATAACACATAAGCATTTATATCGTTGATCGGAATTATACCTGACACCACCTCCCTGGATGCCACGTCATCTTGCACTATCATATTAAATGTCCTCGCTGTCGGCTTGTTTGGCTGGGATGGTCCTCCACTGGTTGTCTTAGTGTTATTGCCCCTGTTACCGTTTCTGCCATCCGTGCTTTTCTTCTCTGAGCAATCCTTGATCCGATGTCCCAATTCACCATAGTTAAAATAACCTCCCTTCTTCACCTTAGAACAATTGGGTGAGGTATGCCCTTCTTGTCCACAGGTATACCATACCGTTTTTCCTTTCAAGCACTCTCCCAAGTGACCCTTTCCACAGTTTCCACACACTGACTTCTTTTGTTGCACATTTCCTTGCTGAATCTCCAAATTACTACCCCCACTGTTCCATTTCCACTTCTTGTTGTTGCTATCGCCACTGCTAACATTCTGATTCCCAACTTCTACTTTCTTCTTGTTCTTCTCCCGATTGTACTTTGAGACCGCTTCGCTTCCACCTTCCGCTATGAGAGCTTTCTCCAACAGAGTTGAGAATGGCGTGATTTGTAGAACCGCTACCTTACTGTAAATCCACGACTTTAGTCCATTTTTGAACCTTCTTGCTTTCCTCACCTCCGTGTCTACCTGATGTGGAGCGAATCTGGCCAATTCATTAAACTTTGCGGCGTACTCTGACACTGACATATTCTCTTGCTTCAATTCTAAAAACTTGATCTCCATTCTCGCTTGTGTACTCTCAGGGAAGTAGTTCTCAAAGAGCAACTTCTTGAACGCTTCCCAAGTCACGATTCCAGTCCCGGCTTTGTTCTGGTTGGCCTCCCACCAATAGTTAGCCTCACCCTTCATTAAGTAGGTAGCAAAAATTATTTTCTGTTCTTCTGCTACTCTGGCAATAATGAAAGCCTTCTCAATCTCCTTCATCCACGTCTGGGCCTCTATCGGGTCTGTTGTTCCTCTAAACTCCGGCAGTCCTACTGCCTTGAAGTCCTTAAAGTTGGCTAATTGGTTTCCCGCCTGATTTCCCCTAGGTTGAGCTTGATTCCTCATGGCTTCAGCCATCATGTTGACAAAGTCTTGCATTAGGTTTGGTTGAGCTCCCGTTGCATTATTAACTGACTCTTCGATCTCTTGGTTCCTTAGTACACGTCTGTGCGGCATTATCTAGTGAAAAAAAATTTTAACACGTTACTCGAGTTTTATTATGATATAAGTACTTAACATGTAACACACTACTGTATTCAACAATCATATGATCATTATGGGAGAGTTTTAAATTATTGAGATTTTGGAAGTCTTTCTCCCTGATTAGTGGGTTAAGTTTGTTTTTAAAGAAAATTTTCCAAATCAGTCTACTGGATTCACATAACATTAAATAGACAATTTACTATTTAAATTTTTCAAACACATATCATAATAATAATGCATTTATATTCATATACCAATCTTCAGTGTCTCACATGATTAATACAGGTATATTCTTATAAATACTACTATCCCATTTTAAACACAAAAGATGGGATTAACTCAAAATGATACTTCCCTACAAACACAAATTGGGATACTACCTAACTACATACTACCTCACACCTGCTGAGGTTTACATCAACATAAAACCCTATTACACAAAAGGGGTACTAATGCATCTATCTACATCTAGTCCATAGCATAATCATCACTGGTGGCCCTGTTGGGTCACCTGAACAGGCTCCGGGGGAAACCACCCCTCCATAGCTCTACGTCGAACGGATCGACTCGACTCTCCTATCTCAAATTGTGCCCTCCTAGTCCCACTGCGCTAGCCCTCATACGCTGCGTCTAGCGCCAGTCCTAAAGTCTCGGCCCTGACCTTCATGGCCTACAGGGCTAACTCCAATTGGTCCACCCGCTAGTCTGACTCATAAAACGCCTCCTCCACTCGAATCTTGTCTGCAATCTCCACGTCAAACTCACCCTGCATCGCCAGATGCTCTATGCTCAGCTCTCCGAACTTCTCCTTTTCATGCTCTAGCTGTACCCTCAGCATCTCAACTTGCAACTGGGACTCATCCAACTTTCCCTTTTGCTCGACTACCTCCATATAGGCTTGATAAGCTGCCTCCTTGTATTGGCCTTCTGTGAACTGGAGTGTGTGGTTTTCAACCTCCAGTTCTCCCACCCTTCCTTCCAATTGACTAATTCTCCTCAACAAATCCTCTATTAGAGGACCATGAGGGGCTTCTTCTGTGACCTCATGCTCAATGGGATCCTGATCTACTGAGTGATTGTCCTGGCGCTCGTCAGACATCCTACAATCACCATAAATAAAATCAACATCAGTACCATAATAAAATATATTCATTGATAAAATGAAATAATATTTTATTAAGTACAACACAAACTCGATAAATTTTCACAATCCATCTCCTAGCATACTCTATAAGAGTTTTTTACTAAGGTTATAACCTAGGTTTCGCATTCCTAATGTTTATAACCTACGGCTTTGATACCAACCTGTGACGCCCCCAAATTCAGGTTCTTTAACCTCAGATTCGATGCTCACGATCTATCATCATCATAAGCATTCTATAACTATTACAAAATAATAAACATACATTGTTCATTATAATAAAGTTCCATAACATGGTCCCAAGGTCTTCTTAACCTTAACTTAAACACACCATTCATATTACAAAATATTTTCATAAGAAATCCCATTAGATATTAATAATTAACATTCATTCTAAACTATTCCTAGATCTTGCCCTTGCCCTTGTCCTTCGTATTCGATCCTTCAGGCTTAGCTGAAATAAATGTCATGATATGGCAAGGGTAAGCAACTAATTTGCTTAGTAAGTTTATATACAAGGGAGATATATCATGATTGGAAAGAAGTTTTGCTTTCAATGTTCAACAATAGTATAAGATTGTGAAGGAACATGAATTAATAATCAACAGTTGAATATTCGAATAACTGAATAACATGTACTGAGTGGTTTTGAAATAACCATGAACATCTGCCAAGGTTCTCACTTATTTAAACTAGACCTCTTAATAAGTTTTGGTATTCAAGGGGATCAGCCTTTCATACCCCGTGATTTATGCATAAACACTTAATAATCCAGCATCGATATCATGCCTTAATCAAATTCGTCCTTTTGTCAATCAAGAGTTCTTATCATATCAATTTAATAAGAACCGCTTTTTAAAACACATTTGATTTAACAAATTTAAACATGCTTTATCTAGCTGATACAATTAGCATAGATCTATCTCATAAACAGTTCATGAAGGAAGAAATTTAATTTAATTCACAGTTCAATAATAGTAGAACAGGAATTCAATTGCACAAAGTGTGAATTTCAATAATCAATATAGATGTGAATAATCATCAATAATTTTTCATTAACATGCTTTAATAATAATAACTCGAGTTTGAGTTAGGAAACTTGCCTCGTCTGTAGATTACGGCTACACAATTAATTTATATCCACTATGCAGTTAAATTATCTTCTTTTGAGAGACCTATAGTTAATCTTTCGATTAGTCATAATATAACATTAGATTATGTAATCACATAAATATTATATATTACATTTAGTTCTTATAAACATTATCATGTCTTGATAATGTTATTATTAAATAACAACATATTATTATTAATCTTGATAATATTTAATTCACCTCTTAGTATTATTAGTTCCCTAATAATACTTTCATTTGCTTACTAATAATATTAACATCTTAATAATATTTAAATACCTTACTAATATTATTATTCCTCTTAATAATATTTTAATTAATATTATTACTTAAATAATATCTTACTTATGCTTTAGTATCATTTTATTTATTTACTAATATTATTAATCATTTAATAATATCTTATCACATTACTAATATTATTAATCATTTAATAATACTTTAATCATTTATCATTGCTTAAATCAAATATTATTAACCATTTAATAATATATTAAAGAAATTTTAATCTTAATATTTTTATTTACTTATCAATATCATATTCTAATATTATTAATATCATAATAATATTTTAATAATTTATTGGATTAATAAACAATTTATTCTAATTGTTCACCCTTTATTAAACCTCTTATTTAATATCCATAAAAGGTCATAAATAATATTTATTATCATAAATTACCAAAGTGCTCTAAGATAGTCATGATATGATATATTATGAGTATTCAAGCATAAAAATCACATTTTTCTTATTAAAGACATCATTTAACTATTTATTTCCTTTTATTCATAAATTAATCATTTTAAGTAAAAATAGTAAACTGATTCCAAAAATTCGCAACTTCTGTATTTTGACAGAATATGAACCCACAAAGATCCCTAAATTTTTCTAGAATTTTATAAAATGATCTAGTATTTTTAAAGTTCCCAAAACACTCGATCTTGCTTTATTTTTAATAAATTGAGTTTTGCTCAAAAAAATCTAAAATATTCAGGGTATGCTCTCCTAACATATATGAACCTACTGTAAAAATTTTGGAATTTTCCAGTGTATACACAGTGAGATATTCAAAGGTAAATATTTAGGAGTCCTTCACGGAAATAGTCATTACGCACAATCTATAACTCAAAACGTGTCCGTTCTTTTTCCTACATGTAGATAACTTCTGAAGGTACCTCTCCTATTTTTCCCAAATTTTTAAGGGACATGAAACTATCCAAAACAGACCTAAGAAAAATGGGACAGAAACTATTTTAGGGTTTTTGAACCCTTAACATTCCAAGTGGGCTGTTTTGGGAAAATCAGTTCCAAAGATTTCAAAACTTGCTAGATTTGTGGGCTATCACTTGAGTTTACTAGATAGCTCATGTATCTAGCTCCCCCATTTGACGGATCACAAATCCAACTTGTAAAACTTGAGTTACATAAGATTTAGTAGAAGAAAAACAAGAGTTTTCAACCTTGGAGAACATATGCTCATATTCTTTCTCTAAGCCTTTGATCTAACTCTCAAGATACTTAGTTTCATATATGATAATATGTAGGACAAGGGTATCTTGAGTATTTATTCATAAGCCAAACAAATCTCAAGCTAAAAAAAATAAAGTAGAAGAAGAAAATGAAGGTTAGGTTATACCTTGATTTAATGGCAACCTTCCTTGATTTACCAAAGTAAGTGATTAACTTAGGATGCATGAACAAACTAGCACTCCTCCCCCCCTCTCTCAATAGCCGAACGTCTCTCTCTCTTTTCTCTCTTTTGAAGTGGCAGCTTGGGTGAAAATTATAAGAGGAAGAATGAGAGAAGAAATGTAATGAAAAAATGAAATAAAAGGATACTTGCAAAAAAAATATAGATACACTTAGTGTATCTAGCTATTATCCCCCATACTTTCTTTAACCCATGAATAGAAGCTTTGTCTTATCACCTTAATTAGTCTAATCATGATTAAGGATGCTTAATAAAGTGACAACCAATGGGAGCTTGACAACCATGTCCTTTTGTGTAAGAGTTACTACTAATGGACATTGCTTAGCTTAATTAGTTGCCTTAAAAGGCCTAATATGGCCGGTCATTCTAGCCCCATCATCTCATCCATTTTGCTTTTATTTTAATGCACAATTTGATTGATCAAAAGTCTAAAATACCCTTAATCAAGTGGGCTAAGTATTGGTTTGCATGTTATTTCATTTGGGCTTCCTCCTTAATTGTTTTGGATTATGTAATAAACATAGTATCACAATTTTAATATATGTTACCCAATTTGATTATTTAGGGTTTCCATTATTAATCTTATGAAATTTAATAACCTATACATGTGACTTTAGCTTATAACCTAATTAGGTTCACAAGAATTAGGTTTAAAATTATTAGTCACTTGAAATAATAAGATTATCCACTTAAGTTAGTATACATATTAAATACTAACCTCTTCTTATTACCATAACCCTTAGGTTATTTAATTGTCTCACCTAATGTATAATTAGGTTATGAGGCTTTCATTTTTAATGAAACCTATAAATATATATATCCATAACTATAGCATACATGTTAATTGACCCATACACCACTTCACATATGTTGTCACATATTAAATCCCTGTATAACACAAAGTTTTAAATATTAATAATGTACATACATATATAGTGACTTAAAATTCACGATTATTACAAGCAAGATGTACAGGATGTTGAAAGATGAAGGAAACGGTCCCATAAAATCTATTCCCCATACGTAAAAAATTTCCACTTCCCTGATAGTCTGTAGTGGCATCTCATTCCTCTTTGATATGTTACCCACCCTTTGACATCTATCGCAAGTTTTCACAAACTGGCGGGCATTCTTGAACACTGTAGGCTAATAAAATCCTGCTTGAAGAATCTTCGCCGTTGTCCGCTCACTACCATAATGTCCCCATATACAGATGAATGACACTCGTGTAGGATATTCTTCACTTCACTGTTTGGCACACACCTTCGAATCATCTTGTCGGCACACTGTCTAAATAAATACGGCTCATCCCACATGTACCACTTGACGTCATGTAGGAATTTCTTTTTCTATTGTCGCGTCAAATCAGGGGGAAGGATATTGATCACCAAATAGTTTGCAAAATCCGCATACTACAAAAACTCTGAATTAACTCTAAATAACTATTCATCTGGGAACGATTCATTGATTACAAACTTATCCGCTTCATATTTATTCGGATTTTCTAGCCTCGATAGATGGTCTGCTACTTGATTTTTTGTTCCCTTCCTATCCTTTATTTCTAAGTTGAATTCCTGAAGGAGAAGGATCCATCTGATAAGTCTAGGCTTAGCATTCTTCTTTGAAATCAAGTAGCGAATTGCTGAGTGATCTATGTAAATACCACCATTGTCCCAATTAAATATGCCCTGAATTTGTCAAAGGCATATACCACTGCAAGTAACTCCTTCTCGGTAGTTATGTAGTTCAATTGTGCATCTGTAAGAGTTTTACTTGCACAGTATATGGCGTGGAATATTTTATCTCAGCGTTGACCCAAAATAGCTCCTACGGCATAGTTGCTCGCATCACACATCAGTTCAAAGGTCATAGTCCAATCCGGTGCGATGATTACTGGAGTTGTAGTCAACTTCTTCTTTAACTACTCAAATGCTATTTTACACTCCTCATCAAATATGAATATTGCATCCTTATCTAAAAGACTACACAATTGCTTTGCAATCTTAGAGAAGTCCTTTATAAACCTTTTGTAGAACCTGACATGTCCAAGAAAACTGTGGATTCCCTTTACTGAATTCGGAGGTGGAAGATTCTCGATCGTGTCCAGCTTTGCCTTATCAACCTCTAAACCTTTAGCAGAAACCTTATGCCCTAGAATTATCCCTTCTTCAACCATAAAGTGGCACTTCTCCCAGTTGAGTACCAAATTAGTTTCCACACACCGCTTCAAAACCATGACCAAGTTCTCTAGACATCTATCAAAAGTGTTTCTATAGACTGAAAAGTCATCCATGAAAACGTCAACCTCTTTCTCCACCATGTCTCAGAAGATCGCCATCATGCATCTTTGGAATGTAGCTGGTGCGTTACATAACCCAAAGGACATCCTTCTAAATGCATAGGTGTCGTATGGGCATGTAAAGGTTGTCTTCTCTTGATCCTCGGGAGCTATGACAATTTGGTTGTATCTCGAGTATCCATCCAGTAAGCAATAGTACTCATGTCCAGCTAGTCGATCCAACATCTGATCAATGAAGGGTAGAGGAAAGTGATCCTTTCGGGTGGCCTTATTTAGCTTTCTGTAGTCCATACACACCCTCCATCCAATCACTGTCCTCGCCAAATCAGCTCATTATCTTTGTTCTTAACCACTATTATTCCACCCTTTTTTGGCACACACTATACTGGACTGACCCATGCACTGTCTGAAATCGGGTAAATAATTCCCGCATCTCACCACTTCAATATTTCTTTCTTTACTACTTCTTTCATGATTGGATTTAATCGTCTCTGCTACTCCACTGTTGGCTTAATATCCTCTTCTATAAGAATCTTATGCATATAAATGAGGGGTTGATCCCCTTTATATCGGCAATAATTTAGCCTATTGCAGACTTGTATTCTCTCAAAATCCTCAGCAATTTACTTTCCTATAATTCGCTAAGTGCAGATGTAATAATAATAGGTAAAGTATTTGAATCACCTAAATAAGCATACCTGAGCTGTTTAGGAAGTTGTTTGAGCTAAATAGTGGGTGGCTCCTCAAGTGATGGTTTTATTCGAGCTGAAGCCTTTTTCGCTGTGCGTAACAGCTTGAATGGAACTTTAAATCTACTAACCCTCGGCAAAGCATCCAACATGTGTAAATAATCCACAAACTCTGGATCATCTAAATCCTCATTCCCCAACAGTGTAGTTTCCAATTGATCACTGATCAAACTTTTTACCATATCATCCTTGACTATCTTGTCGATGACATCCACTTGGAAACACTCCTCTTCATCTATAAGGAACTTCATGGCTTTGAATACGTTTAACGTAACTTCCTGATCTTGGACCCTCATGGTTAATTCACCTTTTTGCACATCTATGAGAGTCCTACCCATAGCCAAAAATGGTCTCCCTAAGATGATTGGGATGTTCTTATCTTCCTCGAAATCCAGAATTATGAAATTAGTTGGAAATATAATTTTGTCCACCTTAACCAAAATATCCTCCACAATGCCTCTCAGGTATGTTACCGATCGGTCTACTAACTGCAACAATATGTTTGTAGGCTTTGGAGCTGGTAAACCCAATTCAGTATAAACGGATAATGTCATGAGATTTACACTTGCCCCTAAATCACACAAACACTTCTTAAAGGCCATATTACCGATCGTGCAAGGTATAGTAAAACTCCCCAAATCTTTCAACTTTTAGGGTAACTTTCGCTGTAAAACTGCGCTGCATTCATCTGTCAAAGCCACAGTTTCATAATCTTCTAACTTTTTCTTCCTAGACAGAATGCCCTTCATAAATTTGGCATAACTAGGCATCTATTCTAGGGCTTTTGCGAACGAATTATTTATTTGATGTTTCTTGAAAACTTCCAAAAATTTGGCGAATTGCTTATCTAATTTCTATTTTTGGACCATCTGCTGAAACGGCAGTGGAGGATATACAATTGGCTCGACATCTAACTTGGTCTTGTCCCTTTGCTTTTCCCTTTCTTGTTTCTCTGCAACCACTTTGTTTTCATTCTCCGTAACATCCTGTTGTGCTGAGTTTTCTGAAATTTTCCCATCAAGATGTTTACCACTCCTCATTGTGATTGCTCGACACTGCTCATGATTCCCCTTCAAATTCTTTTATGTGTCACTTGGTAGAGTCCAATACGGCCTATTATTCAATGCTAAGGCAAGCCGTCCCATCTGATTTTCTAAATTTTTGATGGCCACTACTTGTGTTTTCATTGTCGCCTCGTTTCCCGATATGTATTTCATCAACAGCTCTTCTAAATCTGTTTTCTTGTCTTGATGCGGAGCTACATGTTGATGCTGATTTTGAAACCCCGGGGGATATTAAGGTCATGGAGCATGCTGATTTTGATTGTTGCTCCATGAAAAATTTGGATGGTTCCTATTCCCCGGGTTGTAGGCATTTGATACATATTTTGCTGAATTTTATTATAGCTGCCCACAAACTGAACTGATGCTGGGTTGATGGCACATTGTTCTGTAGGATGTTCTCCTACATATAGCTCGCAAACATATGCCACCTGCTGTGGTTGCGCACCCGTCATAGTATCCATTTTCTTTGATAAGGTAGCAATCTGTGCTGCCAACGCGGTTACACCGTCTACCTCTAAAACCCCAGCTACCTTTGGTTGTGTCATCCTCGATGTAGACCACTGGTAGTTATTATTCGCCATAGTTTCAACAAACTCATATGCCTCCTCATAACTCTCAGTCATAAATGCCCCACCCAACGCTGCATCTATACTAGTCCTGAGATTCCCATTCAACTCGTTGTAAAATGTATTCATCTGCAACCATTTGGGTAGTCCATGATGAGGGCATTTTCTGAGCAAATCCTTATACTGTTCCCATGCCTCATATAAAGACTCCCCATGCTACTGCTCAATCATGGTGATCTCGTTTCTCATCTTTGCAGTTTTAGTTGGTGGAAAGAACTTAGCCAGGAACTTCTGAGCAAGGTCTTCCCAAGTAGTTATTGATCCCGACGGTAGAGAATGTAACCAACTCTTTTCCTTGTCCCGCAAAGTGAATGGGAACAAGCGAAGTCTGACTGCTTCATCTAACACCCCATTGTATCTGAAGGTGTCACATATCTCCAAAAAGCTGACCAAATGTTCATTCGGATCGTCGTTTGCTAGTCCCCCAAACTGAACTATATTCTGAATCATCTAAATAGTCATAGGCTTAATCTCAAATGTATTTGCAGTAATCGTTGGCCTGGTAATACTTGACTGAAGCTCATTCACCTTAGGTGTAGCAAAATCCCTCAATGCTTTATGGTCTTCTGCAACCATTGTCTCTTCTGTCTCAATATTCTCAAAGCTTTTCCTTGTGTCCTTTATCCACTTACTTAGCCTTTGAAATCGTTTCTCGATATCGTCCTCAAAAGGAAGCAAGTCTGGGTTTATAGACCGAGATTGCATAAACTGACTTCAACAACCTGCAACAAGAAAGAACAAAACAAAAGAAAAATGTTTAAGTAAAACTGGACTAATTAAACTGATATTGAAAAATATTAAAATCTATACTAAAATCCTCGGCAGCGGCGTCAAAAACTTGTTAGGTAAAATCTATATACGCTCACACGCAAGTGCACGTGGTCAACAAGTAATATAATGATAAGTCAAGTATCGTTCCTACAGAGACTAGTAAGAAATTAATCCTAACAATTACCAGCTTTATATTAATTTTAATTTTATTAAACTGACCAATTTAATGATTTAAACTAAGGAAACTAAATATATAAAAATACTAAGCAATCAACAAACTCAAAAACTGTAATTTTAAGCAAATAATGGAGAATTAGGCTTTCGTCTTCACTTCAAGTATCACTCTGATTACTACACCCTATTCTAGTTCAATTCATTATCCCAGTTTATTAATCAAGAACACTCAAGTAGAACTAGCCACCTCTCGATGCACTAATACCATATTAACTTAAACCCACAAATTAGATAGAATTAAGCTAAACACCTTAATCAACTAATTCACTATATCTCTATGTGAATTACAATAAAAAAAAGTTTAAGTTCAAGTTCTCTATCTGATTACATGCGATGTTAAGCATATCTCTAACCTAACATTCATCAAGATTCCATTCAATCACAGAATTACGAACACATGCTATAATGACTAGGTCTAGATTCGTATTTCATCTCTCGAGTCCATGCAATTCCACATAAAATTGGTGATCAAGCAATTTATAAATTCAAACACAAATCACTATAGATAAACTGAAAGATAAATTATTAAACTGAAAGTAAAGGTTACATAATCATCGTTCAACCATAAGATCCGTCATATGCCTAATAAGTAAATTAGTTCATAACAAATGAAATAAAAACTGAAATTATCAAAGTAATAATCATCTCAATTACAATTATTGAATTAAGGAAATAGAATGAATCCAGAGCCTCCCTTCTCCTTAGCTCCAATCTGCAATTATCGTGACTCAGACTTTCAAACCTTCCTCCAATGCTGTTACTCAAAAATCGCTCCTCAAATTCTTAATTGATTGTATATTTGATTGTCTGTTTTGTTGTTTGTTAATCTCCATCTTAGGACACATATTATGACCATAATTCGACACCTAATGCACTTCCAACCCATGCCAACCTCTATTCTCCATGCCTCTACAGCAGTTCAGTTCAAACAAAAGTCTTGCTTTTCCCGTACCCCCGCCCCAGCGGGCAGTGCTTCTGTCTTTCGATTAGGTACCCCCGCCCCGACGGGGGTTTTAGCTTCATGATGTCCGCCCCGGCGGGGGTTCCTTCTGCTGCATTCTAGTTCTAGCTCATTTTGTTTCCCATTTTAGCCACGAAACCACCGTTTAAGCTCACATGCTATGCTACCATACCTAAACATAAAAATAACACTAAACAAGTAAACGAATCCCAAAAATAACGAGTTAACACAATTTAAGCTCGAATTAGAGGCTGATTCGTAGATATAAAACCCACTCATCAAACACATGTATAAGGACGTAGAGATAGATAAAAAATTATTAGGTTTGATTTCGGCTAAATGTTTATCATTCTATAAATGAATGTATAGAAGAAAAGATCAAAACTTTTAGGATGATCTATTTTGAGATGTAATAGATAGATTTCAAAAAAATTGAAGTATGTTAAGAGTTTGCAGAAGCCACGGTAGAATCATAGAGTATCGAGAAAGTTGCTACAAGAATCGTAGTCTACGTTAGAGGGCCCTAGAATCATAGAGTGGTCCAAACGCCTGTCGAGCCAAACCAAGAATCGTAGTCTGCTCTCGCTCTCGAAAGCGTATAGTCTACAAATCAAACAAGTTAAGATGGTAGTCTACCAGTGCTTAAGAGAAATTGTAGTGTCTCCTTCGCAAGCTGAATCAATCATGAACAAGACACCACGATCATGATCGTAGTTCATCATCTGTCTGCATCAGAAGCATCAAGCTTTGTCCATTTGTTTAAAGAATAAATTACAACAAATGTGGAAAGGATTATAGACGTTGAGACTTTCAAAAATCCCAATGACCCAACACACATCCTTGGTATATAAGGAAAAAACGTAATGAAGAAGCTAAAGAAAGTACTACATGTCAACTGAAAATACCTTTTCAGGTGTTAGGTGAGATAGCAGTTCTCTGTGTAAGTGGGTCAGACGGCTGAACAGAAAATTTCTAGGAGGAAACCAACAGTGCTCAGAAATGTCTAATGCAGTTAATGCTCCAACAGATGTATTCAAACAGACATATTTCAAAGGCTCCTTATATACAAATCAAATGTAGATGCAAGAAATCAAGCAAGTACACAATGAAAAACTGAAGAACACTCAACGCTCAACTCTATGATCTAGAAAGAAAGATTGCTCAGCTACTCAGTTCTTTCGAACATATGCTTAACAACAACTGCGTAGCACAACCCAAGAACTCAACTCTCATCAAGTGTATTGCAAGTCTGCTGGACTTGAAGAATTCTAAGTGAACTAAGAAGTTCAAAGTATGTTGGAGTTGAAGAGTTCTAAATGAACTAAGAAGTTCCAAGACTACTGGTCTTTGAAGGAATCAGTGTGATTCAAAGATTATAAAAACATCCTTAGTGGATTTTCTACTCGAGGAGTAGAAGAGTGGACTAGAAGCCTTGAGTGCTTTGAAGCACTTAAAAATTTCTGTCTTTTATATTCTTACTTTAACTGCTATAATTGTTATAACTGCTTATCATCTATTAACTCGGTTTATCTTGAAGGGGAACAAACAAATCATATATTCTGCTGTGATTGATTTATTAACAAATCTGACAAAGTATTTTGAAAAAGAAATTTTAACATATCTATTCAACTCCCCCCTTCTTGATAACTATTGTCGCTGGGAACTAACAATTGGTATCAAAGCAGGTTCTCTCAATCAGCCTTTAAAGCTTGAATAGATCAAATGGCACATCTGATAAGCGAATCCAAGACTAGAAAAGGCAGCAAGCCACCAATGTGCAACAAAGACAAATTTGCCAACTGGAAAGTTCGTATACAAACCTACATGGACTCAATAGATGAAGAGCTATTTGAAATTGTTATGAATGGGCCCTACATTCCAACAAAGCTTGCACCAACTCCAGAAGATCAAAACAGAGTTCAAACCAAGGTCAAAGCAGAATGGATTGATAACGAAAAGAAAGCTGTCCAACTAGACAAAAAGGCCAAGAACATTTTGTTACAGTCTTTAGAAGATAATCTATTCGAGAATGTGGTCAAAATCAAAACTGCCAAGGAAGTCTGGGAGGCATTGCTCATTATGCACGAAGGAATTGAAGAAGTAAAAGAAAACAAGCAATCTCTTCTGACTCAACAATATGAAATGTTCACCCATGTTCCAAGAGAAAACGTCACTTCAACTTATGAAAGATTCAATGTGCTGCTCAACTCTCTTCGAGCTTTTGGAAAGATCTATCCAAACAAAGATCTGATCATAAAATTCATGTGAGCTTTACCAAGCAAGTGGGATTGCAAATGTAAGACCACAACTTTTATGAATAAAGATTAATTTTCTCTAAATATTATTCATGAAGATTAATTTGCTTATTTTGCAAAATTTGTTATAAAATATTCGTTTGGTCGGGGAATATTCGTTTTATCAGGGAATATTCGTATGACGGCACAATCATTGGTGGACCCCATAACGAAATTATTGTTGGAGTTAGAAAACGACAAAAATATATTTTTATAAAACTAACGGCGAAAGTTTTACCGTTAATTGTTGAAATACCCGGTGATAAAAGTACAGTAATACGTGTGGTTGCATAGTAGCACACAGAATTGTACAGTATTTTTTATTATTAATGCTTACGTGAGAAGCCACTCAGTTTTATTCAGTTATTGCCACAGTAATTGCTGCATATTATCTCACTTTATTGATTCAATTATTGTCACAATATTTTATTTTATTAAATCAATAATTGAGACGACAACGTTATTCATATTATTATTTGCATTATTGACAATGTCTAGAAAGTTCTATCGAGAAAAGGGGTTTGGTCACCTAATTACGCGGTAATATGGAGAAATTCTTATCGAAAAGTCTCCTCTTTCCTGAGAATGATCTGGTTGTTAATATTGTGAGTTATAAAATTAATGATGAATGTTAATAAAAATGTGTTTTGTGAAGCCAAGTGAGTTGAGATAAATAGAGGGGAATTTTATGAAGTATTTGTTGTAAATTTGACTTTTTATATGGACCCCCACTTACCCATTTTTGAAAACTGTCGGTAGAAAGTTATCTCTGTTTTGTTATATATATATATATATATATATATATATATATACCAGAATCAAAGAATTCTTCTTCTATAATATTAAGCGTATTTCTTTTGAGTTTAAGAAAACTTTGATTGTAGAAAATAGTGAAAGTTTTCTTCAAGAATATCTCCGCTAAACTAGTCAGAATTGCTCTCTTTTTAATGTAAGGGGTATTATTTATTTCATATTCACTTACGATATTATTTTTCTTATTCATAAGGAAATTTATTTTTGTTCAATATTCGTAAGGAATATTATTTTTGTTCAATATTCGTAATTCGTTCAATATTCGTAAGGAATATAATTTTCGTTCAACAGTTGTAAGGGATATTATTTTTGTTCAATATTTGTATGAAATAATATTTTCTTCCATACTCTGTAGTATGTAAGTAATATTATTTCATTTCGTATTCCTAATTCTACACTCATGTTGATAAGTATTGCTTTTATACTCCTTGAAATTAGTAGAATATCCTTGAAATGTACGCTCCATCTAGTATCATTTTACAAGGATATTTTTTTGAACATTCTTGTTAAATTTTAAGTTTTTCATGCCGGAGTACTATTCATGGGTACTATTCATACATACGACACTATTCATATGTACGATACTATTCATACGTACGTCACTATTTACGGGATACTATTCATGAAGTACTATTCACAGGGATACTATTCATGAAGTACTATTCACCCGGGATACTATTCACGATAAAAAAATGATTTCTTTTCTATCCAAATTATTTTTGATACGTGAATACTATTCTTGAATTTTACTCCACAAAGCAGTTATTATGTTAGCAATTTGGACATTTTTTAACTCTAGATAAATTTAAAGTCTTTAATATTTATCCTTGATTTCGTTTGATTGATGCTTATATTATTGTCATCATCATCATGCTTATATTGTGATAAAAGTCATTTTTGGCCCTAGTGCATAGATGGACTGTTGATTGGTATGATTATGACCAAGAATTGTTCGGTATAATTATGGCATATAATGTTACAAATGATGTGGTAAAAGTCATCATTGGCCCGTAGTGCATTGATGGACAATTGTTGGTATGATCATGACCATGAGTTCTCTTCGGGCAAGGGTGTAACGATGAATTGTTGTTTGGCATGATCATGACCATTGGTGATAATAACTGTAACGCCCTAGAAAATCGGATTTTTAGGAGAATTAAATTTTTATTTAATTATAATTATTAAATGAATTTAATTGATTATTTATGGAGTAAGCTAATTGAAGGTCGTTCAACGACCTAGACATGTCAGAACGTCGTAGTATTTTGGCTACGTGATAGAATTAAAGTGTTTGACTTTACAAGACAAAAATAAAAACTTTTTGATAATTTTTTTGAAAAATACTATTCACGTATTTCTGCTCGAGAATTATTTTTGAATTTTTGAGAAATATGTAACGATAGAATATCGAGGTGAGATGGAATATCCAATTATAGTTCAGTTATGAAAAACATAGTTTTTCGCCTGCGGACTTAAAACCTAATGTTTAGGAAAAGTGATTTACGAGAAGGAATTTAAATGTGATTAATAAAATAAAGCGATGATCGTATAATACGTAGGTATTGTACGAGGTAGAGAATACGAGTATGTATGAGTGTTGGTATATCGTATATCATGAATTAGTATACGAGTTAGAATACGAGAATAATACGTAAATTATACGCTATGAGGCTTTAAGCCATTTGTGATGGATTTGTGGATTATGTAGGATGTACAAGCCCAATAGAATTTAATGTGCAAGCCCAAGTGTTTGTAATGAGAAGCCCAAATATTTGTTAATGAAAGCCCAAATGATTAAGCTAAAGCCCAAAGTAAGTAACCAATGGGTTATAGGATGGTTTAAACCCATGGGGCAAACCATGGATAATCCAGAGTAAGGAGCAAGCAAACTTAATGGCTAAGATAAGTGGTGAGCAAGTGTTGTGATGGCCAAACAAAAGGTGTGGAGGCCAAGTTTACTTAGGTACAAAGTAATGAATAGTAAGGAGGTGGATTAAGGAGGTGGAAGTGGCTTAATGACCATTATACCCCAACTTTGAGATGCCTATAAATAGCAAGCTTAGTTTTCATTTTGTTGGTTGTTGTATTTTATCCAACATTTTAAGTGCTTATTTACTTGAGAGAATAAGCTACAAAAGTTAGAAAAGCTAGAGTTTATAGTTGAAGGAGCAAGAAGAAGGATTAGCAAGAGAACATCAAAAGTAAATAATCCTAAGCCATGATTCTCTTTCTCTTCCACTGTTAGAGAAGTGAGTAGTGGTGGGATTTGTATGCTGAGAAGGAGTTGAAATGATAAAACAAAGGGCTTAAGTCTTAAATAAGCCGTATAAGTCATGAATAAGTAATTCAAACATAAATACGTTACGAACTTAAGAAGAACTTGTAAGAACTTGTAACATGTTTGCATTAATGAAATTGGTATGATAAGATGAAGCAAGAATAATGGTTAGAAGTCTTGAACCATAATAAGTCATATGAAAAGAAGACATAAGTGATGAGAAATGGAAACATAAGTATTTTATACTTTAATAAGTTGTAAGACCACAAAGAACAAGTAATAACTTATCATGTAAATAAGTTAATGAAGTAGGATGGAATGAATCCATTTGAAACGGGTTAAAAATCTCAAGTAACGAAGTTTTTGCAGAATTCACACGATTAGACGATAATCGTCGAATTCGTGAAATTCTCGGAATGAAAGTCAAATTTTGATATTGAGCTTGGAAACATTGGTTTTCAATGGAGACAAGTCTTATTTCGCATTATAGAGTTGTGGACTCGAGAATGACCGAATTCTGACTTAGAACGAAGAAATGAGCGTTGAACGTTCACGAACGTTTATCGTTTTCGTTAAAAATGGACTAATAGGTGAATTTTTAGTAAACAAAGTTAAATCGATAAAATTCTCGCATGACCACGTAGAGTACGTGATTTGTGAACCGTAGGCTATTGAACGAACCAATTCAGACTTATAACGAAGAAGTTACGAGCCCGGGAATCTCACATAAAAGTTTAACTGTCAAAATTTTTCTGGTGCTGAGCACTGGCGCCACGGCGCCAGTCAAGGCCAAGAAAGTCACGCCGCAGCTCCAGGAAGGGTTGTGAGCTACTGAAGTTTGGCACCGTAGCGCGATAAATAGTGAAAGGACTCGCGCCACAGCGCCGAGTCCGGTCTTCTAGCCCAATGAGTGACGCTGCAGCGCTGCATAACAAAGGATCACTGGCGTCGCCGCGCCAGCCTTGAGATTTAGATAGTAAAGAATGTTTAAATGTTGAGCATGAATAGTAAATAATTAACACTTAACTAAGGATCTTAATGTAACATTATTAAGACATAATTAAGCCTTAAGTATGATCACTTAGGGTTAAAGAAAGTCAATTGCATGTAAACGTAAGAATGACGTAATGGAAAGCCGGAATCCATAATAACAAATCAAATACGTGATTAGATTGAGAAGAAGGGTAAGATTCTTTAGGAAGTATGTATGTTTATTCATGACCTAATATGGTATGTTATGTGATTATGTATTGTAGAGACTGTAAAGACTCAAAGAAAAAGTTATTATACTGTAGCAGACGCTAAAGGCAAGTCTTTCTTAAACACTTGTCTAACCTTCGTGTTAGCCAGGTTTTCAAATGATTCAAGTTATGAGATGCATGTATGGTTTTAAAGAAAGAGTCGATGCCAGTTTTAACTCGGCTAGACTAATCTTGATAGATTGATTTATTTATTTATAAGTATTTCAATAATAGAATTGCTAACGCTATCCTACGCCAATTATTTGGTACGGATTCAAGGTAAGCCTGAATATGAATAAATAAATATATTTTCATCGAGTATTCGATGGGCACGTGAGGTTGCCACAACTTAAACGTACACACGTTTAATGGATGTAGTGTTGATCAACATAGAGTACTACAGGCTAATCACCTAGAAGTGCTCGTAAGATATGCCAGACTTACGGACTTCGTGCCGGGTTGTCCTTTTCAAATAAATTATGAAACACTCATAGTCTTGGACCAGATTTGGTGTTTTATTGAATATTGTTATGGTGAAACGTTTTGAAGGAAAATGAATGCTATTTTAAGTTATTGATAGTACTTCGTAACTATTATCCAGATATTGAAGATATACGATTCCTATGTTTCAAGCATGCTTTTAAAATGAAATTGTTGTACTTGCTAAGCTTGTTATGCTCACTCTTGTTTGAACCATATGAATGCAGCTTAGATCGAATGGACTAAAGGATTCGAGAAGGATAAAGGGAAGGCTAACGCGAACTTGTAGATTTCCTATGTAATAGTATAGGTTTGTAATGATAATATTTGATATTATGACAAGAACAAATGTAACGATTATAAAGAACCTGGGGAATGGTAGTATTGTTTTGGAATATATATAAGACATATTCGTTCTTTTGAGGCATTTCAATTGAATGTTTATGTGATATGTAGCACTGTGGAGCACCATATGTTGGGTTGGAAGAGACCCGGATTAGGGGGCGTTATAATAACGAATATCCTTAGCCCGTAGTGCATGGATGAATCGTGGATGTGATAATAATTAATATCCTTAGCCCGTAGTACATGAATAATTTAGTGATGTGGATTATTTATTTAGCTGAGTCTTAGCAATAAAATTGATGATAAACTTTTAAATCATAGAAGATAGTAGATATCATGCTCTATTTGACTCTTCTAATGGATTGTTATTTTTGCTGTAGTTGTTGATCTAAAGCTTGTTGTCTATTGTATTATATCAGTTGTTATACTGTTAAAGGCTAACAATAATTTATTATGTATTATCTTAGTCATAATATTCTTTACTGGGCTAGTTGAGCTCACCCTTTTCTTTCATTGTTCTCTTCAAGAAATGAGAATATAGCTGGGACTAGTTAGGGAATGAAGTGATGGTCCAAGATGATTGCTATAGTAGTCCTCACTATTCTATAAGAATAGTGTGATAATAATTGTAATGAAGACTTATTTTGTGTTTGAATATTGTCTAGGAGACAATATTTGTATTAAAACTCACAGCTTATGTTTTGTCGTATTCTGCACGACACTTAACAGTTGTATAAATTAAGTTTGTATTTAGATTATGTACCATGTATTTGGCGACTCAGAATGGGTTTTGTATACCTATTTTGGGGGCGTCACACCAAAACTAGTGCCATTAGAGAATCAAAGAATCACCATGAAATGACTGTTCAACAACTTTATGGCAACCTTCTCACCTACGAACTAAAGATGACTCATAGACACTCGAAATTTCGTTTTCCTATTACTAATTATGCAAGAGGACAAAATTGTATTTTTCACACTCCAGAGATAACCCTAGAGGACCACAACATCAATTCCAACCCCGGAGATAGCCCCGGGAGATCCAATTTCCAACCCCGGAGATAAACCCGGGAAATTAGTTTCCAACACCAGAGATAACCCCAGGAAAGTTAGTTCCAACCCCGGGAGATCAAGTTTAATGCCCGGAGATAACCTTGGGAGGTCAAGCCAATCTCAGAGATAACCCTGATGACATTCAGAGTCAACAACATGACAATCTCAGAGATAACCCTGGGAAAAGACCGCTACAACTGTGCATAAGTCAGAAATAACCCCGGGAGGGGTAAAATGGTCATTTTGCCAACTCAAACTCAACTCAAATCAAATCAACTCATTCCAACTCAAACTTCTTTAAAAGAAGTCCCATAAGAACCATATCTTACCTTCCAAGCGCAAACTACACAAAACAGCTTAATGGACTACCTAACAGAGACCCGAAAATGCTATTTCGGTCATGTACTCATCTTCCCAGAATCAAATAAGGTCAAATCCTATGTCATTACGTAGCTCTTGGAAAGACCTTCCCAGAATGGTATGGCACGCTTCCATTGGACTCCCAGATTAAAAGTTATGAAGGTTCGAGCGAACAGCGCGTTGTCCGAGTTCACGTACTTCGAGACTGCGGGACCCAAATGGCCCGGGGCAGCCGCAGGTAGACCCGCGGCTGCCGCAGGTACACCTGCGGCTCCCCCCCTCTATTAATAGAGGGCTTGGTCTGGCCATTTTAAAGAAAAAAAAGGCAAGGAAGCCCTGTCCATTTTGCTCTGTACACACTTTAAATTGAGTGCTTTCTCTTTCTAAACACTAGTGAGCTTGTGTTTTGCTATATTTTACCAGTGTAAACCTAGTATTCATTCATTCAAAGCTATTTGAAGTCTTCTTGGCAGTCCACTGTAAGACATCTCACATTACTTAAATCATTTCTCCAATTTTATTCACACACAGTTATTCACGTTGAGAGTCGTGTTGTGTGCGTATGCCCGGATCGTCGATCCATGGCGTTTATTGCTTCTATATATATATATATATATATATATATATATATATATATATATATGAGCGATCAACTACCACAAAGTAAACTCCAAGCAGGACTGAAATGTGTGTGTGTGTGTGTATATATATATATATATATATATATATATATTTACAGCTTTTATATATATAAAACTGTTTATAGTTTTTTTACATACTGCATCATCATGTGATCCCAGGAATCATGTGATCACAGATTTAGTTCTTGAATCTAGATTCGGTTCCCGTGATGGACATTTTCAGCTGTAACCAACTTGTAAATTATTCATGGTATTTGAATTTCCTTATATGGCTATCATGCCCACAAGGAGTTCGGCACTGCTATGTACGTTATTTTCTCGAAGATGCTTCGCATCTCAAAAATTAAAGCAATCAAGCCGAACACATAATAAAATGGAAGTATCAAAGACCTCAATTACTATTGAGCACAAGGGTTTGAAAAACCTATTTTACAAAACATCATTTCCATATCTCGTTAAAATTGAACTTTTGTACAAAATTCAAACCCTTTGTATATAGGTGCAAACGAGGCATAGCACTAGTTCCAAACAACTGCACATAGACCTACACACACACACATTCAGATAAGCGTTTAAAATGAAAAGTGGTGATCACCGTGTTACCATGGATGTCGGGGGGTGCCTAACACCTTCCCTCCGCATAATCAAGCCCTCGGACCCAGCAAATCTCGGTTTCACAGACCAGTTATGAAGTGTCACATCACTAGGCCTATGTGTAAACCTTTTCTCGGTTGAGTTGGTGCAACCATTTAAAAATACCAACTGGCGACTCTTACAGTCCAATCATCGACATATACATGTCGGACCTTTTCACAACTTATTTTTTAAAACAAATCTCACCTAATATGAGAACACTAAAAGACAAGAACAGAAAAGGGACAAATAAAAATCCTAACGTCGACAGGTGGCGACTCTGCTGCGGACATCCAGTAAGAGGGCTTAAGTCGCTATCAAAGCTTTTCAAAACATTTATCTGCTTGTGTGTGGATGTTGCATTTACATTTTAATGAATGTGTACTAATGCATTTACTTATTGCACTTAGTGCCTCGCATTGTATCTGCCTATGATATTAGTGCTTCACACACGTCATCATTTCCATACGGTGAGACGCGATGTATGTGAATGTATGTTGTGTGGTCCCTCCACCAGGAGGCTATCCTGTCGGTGTTTGATTACTGGACTCGTAGGGAGACTAATTCCAACGAGGCTCAGGAAAGGTGCCACCCAAATTCGCTCCAGTTGAAAGACCGGATTAACTTCCTGTCGAGTAAATTGCGATGATTTGGGAACTTTCATACCAAAAAACCGCGAGAGTAGCCTAAGATAGGTCAGCCTCTGATAAACCAAATGCGGAGGGAAGTCTCTTCATACCTTCACATTTTAATTACTCGTAATTTCAATTACTTGTAATTTCATTTCCATGTCAATCTCAATGTAATGGAAAATATATATAAAGGAATATGTGTAAATGCACTCCCTTTCTTATCAAAACCTGTCATGCTATCTTGTCAACTGACATCCGTTTCGCAGGATAATACTCCTAAATGGACACATTACATTGCATGTAATATTCCTACATTCCATCAAACTAAACTACATAAGTCTTTTTATAGGGAAGCAATTGGTCCAGTTACCCGTTCAAAAGTCCAAAAAGGCACTAAGCCCACCGTCAAACATGGATACAAGTGCCGAACTAGATCTTACTCTTGTTTCCCATGAGGAGTTCGAAGGATTAAGGAATCAAATAGCAAAATTGGCTGTCTTTCTAAAAGAACAAAGTAAAAACACTCGGGCCCAAACAAAGCCTACTCAATCAAAGTAATTCACTCAAGGGGGCAGTCAGGATTTTAACAGAAAGATGGAAACCCAGATACCTAAACATCATTCCAATAAAGGAACCAACAAAACCCCTGAAATCACATAACTCAGGGATGATCGAGAAACTGGGGATATAAGAAAGAAAGTCTAACAAATGGAGGAAACCATCTGATCAATCAAAGGGACTGAAAACTATGGAAGTGTCACCTATTTAGATCTCTGCATATTCCCAGGGGCTGGATATCCAGACAAATTCAAAATCCCAGAGTTTGAAAAGTACAATGGGGCAGGCGATCGTTATACTCACCTAAAAGTGTACATTGGCGAACGGGGGGCTTATTCTGAAGATGAAAGCATCAGAATGTAACTTTTTCAAAAGAGTCTCACTGGAGAGGCTAAAGCCTGGTATGCCCGACTTGACAATGCCAAAATCCACAACTGGGAAGAATTGGTCCACGCCTTTCCAAATCAATACAGTTTTCAATCACAAATGGCACCGGATCAATACCAAGTGACTAAAGTCAAAAAGCAAAGTACTGAGTCTTTTTTAGAATATGCCCAAAGGTGGAGACGTCTGGCAGTGCAAGTCATTCCATCAATGATAGAAACTGAAATGGTGATGACTTTCATAGACATTTAAGAGGCGCCTTACTATGAGAGAATCCTAGCATGCATAGGAGAGCCATTCTCAGAAATGATCAAACACGGCGAAATGGCAGAGATGGGCTTGAAGGCAGACAAGATTGAAAACTTCACTACCTTGGAAGCAGTCCCCGAGCATATATACAGACTGGCAAGTATACGAACGATCCCAAGAGGGTAATCGATATATAAATGTAAGGAAGATGTATCCCTTGTTTCACAGGGGCAAGCTAGGAGACCAACCTACAGTCCCCCCATTTGGAAAAAGCAAGAAAATCTTCCATTTCAACAACAGGCTGCATTCAACCAATGCCAATACAGGAAGAGAAAATTTGAAAGAATGAAAAATTGGTTGTTCACTCTACTGGGCGATTCCCTTGAAAATGTATTACCGATATTAATGGATCACAAGAAAATTACCGAACTGGCTCCACCTCTGGAACCAGGGAGCAAAAGATACAATCTAAGCCAAAGATGTGCTTACCACTCAGGGTCTCCAGGACATGATACACAATATTGTTGGTCCTTAAAGCATAAAATTCAAAATTTGATCGAAAGTGGCAGTATTGTGGTCCAACAACCTGACCAACAAAATGTCAACACCAACCTTCCGTTGCAGCATGATACTAAGGAAGTAAACATGATCGGGTCAGGAAACGCTGAAGTGTATCCAAATCGTAAGTACATACAAAGGATCTAGGAGCACCCCGAAGGCACAAAATAAATGTCCTAGAGTGGGAAAACTCGGAGGAGGGTATAACGATAATTCAAAAATTAGAGACAATTCAGAATCAGGTAAATCTGCTAGCTAAACTGATAGTGCGCCAACATCAGAATACGAGGCAGTTTTTCACTAAATTATCATAAAGTCAAGAAAAAAGGGAGGTTAACCATAATGCAAGCCCATATCTCTCCACGATGAGCCAGCTAAATGAAGAAGATCAAAGCAGGCTAAAAGTACAAGAAAAGGGGGATGATAAAATTGCTAGAAGATCTCGTTAGCGGAAAAATCGCTCGGGGGAATGCGAATTCTCAACGAAGATAGATCAAATAACCTCCAAGAGTGCCTAAAAATTCACCCCTCTGAGCGAATCAAATGAAGAAATGCTACACTTTCTGATAAGCGAAGGAAGGATTACTGAGTTGATGCCTCTTATAAATTCCAAGATAAAGAGTTATGATTCCACCAAGATATGTCTCTACCATTCTAACTCACCTAGACATGTGACTGAGGAATGTTGGTCTTTGCGACATAAAATTTAGGATCTCATTGAAAATGGAGAGCTGAAGAGTGAATCCCCCATGACCAGAAAAGGCGAAAAGGAAATAAAAAGCTTAAGTTATCCACTCGAGGCAGGCAGTTCAAAGGAGTTGAAGGCTATGAGCACTAATTCTGGTAGAACACAAGGTGGACTAATCCTAATGCAGGGAATGGCAGAGGATATAAGAGAATCCCCAAAAGAGATTCCTCTGCCAACATCAAACATCCTGTAGCCCAAAGATAGCAACCACATTCTTGATTTTATCATCCTGGATGACGAGGAGGAAATACTGATCCTTTCCAAGGAAGAAGAAGCTAAAAAGAAAAGTTCCTTTCAAGAAATACAACAACAGTTTGAGGGAGATTTCATGGTCGAATCCTCTCAAACCCAGGAAAAAGGTGAAGGAATAGATGAAGGAAAATGTGGTGAGGTTGTCGGAGAAGCCAACCCATTAAAGAATCAAGAGTTCATCCTTTTTTACGACGGGTCCAGTATGAGCATCCCCAAGGGAAGTACAAATCAGGAGGCGATCAAGTTATGGCTATAAGTGAAGATATTCATAATCAAGAGATAACCTCTATCGCGAGCCTCGAAGGCAACATAACCACTGACAACTGGACTATCAGGCCTCAGCTAGCCAAGAAGATGTAGATCCAGAGTATAAAGTGGGGAGTTTTAGGAGATGTTGGGATGGTATCACTTTCTTCGCAATATGCCTTTTATTTTCCATGCATGTAAATATTAAAAAAAAACAAAAAAACAAAAAAATAAAATAAAAAAGTCAAAAAGTCATAATCAAAATCAAGTCAGTTAGGTATCATCCATTTAGCTTGAACTACGAAAGACCTGATCTCCCCTCATCAATAGGAGTACGTAGGCAACCATTTATGGTGTGGTCAAACTAAACAAAAACCCCAAAAACCTAAATAAACACTTCTCAAACCATTTATCTTATCAAGCAAGAACTACGCAGACCTGATCTCTCTAACATACAGAAGTACACAGGCAGCCATCAGTGGTGCGGTCAGACCCTCGAAAGAAATATCCAAACCCAAACATAAATCTCAAGACAACAAGCAATAAAGATGAAATGACCATCATCATAAGATACAACTCGTCCACAACTCATCGCTCCTGCAATGCGAGAAGACTTGATCTCTTTTCACCTCCAGCAATACATGGGCAACCGTCGTGGAAAATTCTATCTCATACTTGACGACCTGTTCTCTCTGATCAAGAAAACAAATCAAACTTTGCAGATCAAATCAAACTTGGGTGAAGTCATCACCAACGAAGCTGAGATCCTTGGGGTCAATTTAGTGGAGTCTGAAGGCCTCTCGACATCAATCATCAAAGTTGTAACAATAACACATCGATATATCAAGCATGATCATCAGCAAGAACCTTCAAAGAGTTGACACCCTCAATCATAAGTCTTCATCAAATTAGAAGAAAACTATCAAGGTCGATTGCACAAACAATTCAGGAATAATGATTGAGGGCATCAAAGCCCAAAGCCACTACCTGTTGACCATATGGTAAAGAGGTAAAAGCCTCTTGCGATCTCGGCATCTTATTAGCCCATTTGTTAAAGCAACTATCCCAGAAAACAAGCAAATCTGGGGAAATTTTAAAATCAGCGGCAACCCAATATTATAACCCTTACAACAAGACTAGGGCAATCTTGGAAACAGCAACAACTCAACACTGGGGCATTTATCAACTATCCTAAAGAGGAAAATGCACCAATCAGCACCATTAAAATGTTACATCATCATCAGAGCTTCCCTCAGAACATCTTACTGGCGATTTGGTATGATCATTTGGTCTTTTCCAATCATAGTGCTCTCAAAGTGAATAATCCACATGTGAGGATATTACTCACTCGCGACTTGGTTAACAAAGAGGGTTTCTCATATGAATCCCCGGTGACAACATGAGAAAGAACTAGGGCATTTTCTGATTCCTGGAAAGGGAAGGAGTTTAAGGCAGGATAGGCCTCTCATCAAAAGAAAGGGAAGAACTCCTGAAAAAATCATGGCGACATAAGCTTGCCCCTACAAAAGAAGGGAAAAATTCTCAAGAAGGTCCTTAACTCAAAAGAAGAAGCCCAGTGACAAAAGGTCTAGCGAATGAAATCATCATCATCAAATGTGTCAACCGACGTCGAGTCCTCACAAGTCGAGGCTTTTACACTGAAGTTCAATTCTGGGCAGCAAAAGAATGAGCTGCACCCTCTAGGGATGTCAGCAGTATTCAGGTCATCAGTTCAGTCGGGTTACGAATCAAACGCTCAAGGAAATGGGGCACAAGCACCCAATAACGAAAGGAAACTCCAAATCACCTCAAAAAGGGTGAGGTAAAATTCTACTCCAAACAATTTAAAATATGCATTAACCTAGGACAATAAACTCGTAAGGATAAATCTAGATCATCACATCATGCATGATCGGCACATATGCAAAATTTGCTACATCAACGTACATCTCTATCAAGGTTTAGCATGCATCTCCGGTAGATTTAATTATGTGTGCAAGTTAAATGCCTAGATTAGAGAAAAATTTTATCGTACACATCTGGTGGTTGTCATCAATCTAGCGTAACATCAAGTAAAGTCTGGTGAAGTAAACCGTTGAATATTACTTCAACGAAGGTGTCGGATGATCCGATATTCTAAACCATTGGCATCAATTCAGTGCCACATCAAGTTAGTTCAGCGATGAAAGCTTTGTATACCACCGTTCGAGTAGGAACCAAAACAGTTTGGCGATGTCAATGTATTTAACTACGAGTAGGGTAGGATCCATTGTCAAACTACCAGTAGGGTAGGCACCATTGCAAACTACCACCGTATACATCGGGAAGGTTCGATGATTTTAGAACTTCATCCCCATCAAAGATGTAGAAAACATCTCAACTTATCTTCATCAAACAAGCATCAGCAACACCGATTAAATGCCAAACCTTGGAGTCAACACCAACATAAGCATTAGTAGCAACTGGTAAAGGTAAAGTGATTTGCGATGTGCGAAGTGAGATTTGTGATTTGTGAAGTGCGAAATGCGATGTGCGATTGGCCAAAAGCAAAGTGCAAAATGCGATGTTCAATTTTCGAACTACGATTTACAAAAATATTTTAACATGCATCATTACATTGCGATTTGCATCATTAGAAATACCTTGTCATATTTCAAGTGTCTAGTAATCTTTATCATTTCCATTCCATTGCATTTCATAAAAATGATAAAGAGGGGCATATGTAGACAATCGAAATACCTTGTTATTCAATTGCACGTACTTCGTGACAGCAAGACCCACATGGCCCAGGGCACCCCGGGCAGCCGCAGGTAGACCCGCGGCTGCCTTGGATACACCTACGGTTCCCCCCTCTATAAATAGAAGGATTGGGGTAGCCATTTTGAAGAAAAAAAAGGCAAGAAAGCCATGTCCATTTTGCTCTATACACACCTTAAACTAAGTGCTTTCTCATTCCAAACACTAGTGAGCTTGTGTTTTGTTATATTTTATATGTGGAAACCGAGTATTCATTTATTCAAAGATATTTGTAGTCTTCTTGGCAGCCCACTGTAAGACATCTCACATTACTTAAAGCATTTCTCCACTTTTATTTACACACTGTTATTCACGTTGAGAGTCGTGTTGTGTACGTATGCCCAAATCATCGATCCGTGGCGTTTATTGCTTATATATATATATATATATATATATATATATATATATATATGTCCTTGGATTCGAATTATCGATTGAGCCTGGATCGACATATCCGGTGCGTTTACCGCTTATGTGTGTGTGTGTGTGTGTGTGTGTGAATGTGTGTGTGTTATCAAATTATCGATTGAGCCTGGATCGACATATCCGGTGTGTTTAATATATATATATATATATATATATATATATATATATATATATATATATATATATATATATTCTCGAATTATCGATTGAGCCTGGATCGATATATCTGGTGCGTTTATATTTTTGTCAGGCCTGGAGATCACTTCGTGGTCATTTATCGCTTATATATATATATATATATATATATATATACATTTCAGTCCTACCTGGAGTTTACTTCGTGGCAGTTGATCGCTCATTTATATAAATTTACATTTCAGTCCTGCCTGGAGCTTACTTCGTGGCAGTTGATCGCTCATATATATATATTTACATTTCAGTCCTGCCTGGAGCTTACTTCGTGGCAGTTGATTGCTCATTTATATAAATTTACATTTCAGTCCTGCCTGGAGCTTACTTCGTGGCAGGCAGGAGCTTACTTCGTGGCAGTTGATCGCTCATATATATATTTTTACATTTTTAGTTCTGCTTGGAGTTTACTTCGTGGCAGTTAATCGTTTATATATACACATATATAAATATATTTACATTCCCCATCCTGCCTGGAGTTTACTTAGTGACAGCTGATTGTTCATATATATATATATATATATATATATATATATATATACAGTTTTTTAACATACTACATCATCATGTGAGCCTAGGAATCATGTGATCACAGATTCAGTTCCTGAATCTAGATTCGGTTCCCGTGATGGACATTTTCAGCTGTAACCAACTTGTAAATTATTCACGGTGTTTGAATATCCTTAGATGGCTATCATGCCCACAAGGAGTTCGGCACTGCTATGTACCTTATTTTCTCGAAGATGCTTCGCATCTCAAAAATAAAAGCAATCAAGCCGAAACCATAATAAAATGGTAGTATCGAAGACCTCAATTACTATTGAGCACAAGGGTTTGAAAAACCTATTTTATAAAACATCATTTCCATATCTCGTTAAAATTGAAATTTTATACAAAATTCAAACCCTTTGTATATAGGTGCAAACGAGACATAGCACTAGTTTCAGACAACTGCACATAGACCTAAACACACACACATTCAGATAAGCGTTTAAAATAAAAAGTGGTGATCACTGTGTTACCACGGATGTCGGGGAGTGCCTAATACCTTCCCTCCATATAATCAAGTCCCCGGAACCTAATGAATCTCGGTTTCACAGACCAGTTACGCAGTGTCACATCACTAGGTCTATGTTCAAACTTTTTCTCGGTTGAGTTGGTGCAACCATTTAAAAATATCACCTGACGACTCTTACAGTCCAATCGTCGACATATACATGTCGGACCTTTTCATAACTTATTTTTTCAAACAAATCTCACCTAATATGAGAACGCTAAAAGACAAGAACATAAAAGGGACAAATAAAAATGCCAACGTCGATAATTCAACGAGCAGAGACTCTATCTGAAGGAAGATAGAAGGATAAAGGAGTTGCTCTTAAAACAACAGAAACCATCTCCAAAGCTCATACTGAAAATTATTCTTACTTTGAGGAAGATGACGATGAGGATATTGCAATGCTGGTAAGAAGACTCAAGAGGTTTATGCGTAAAGGCAGAAGTAGCAGACCTAAGAAATTCAACAACAACATCCAGGAGCAGATCAATGACCTATGCTACAACTGCAAGAAGCCTGACCATTTTATTGCAAACTGCAACAAACCTCTTAGAGAAGAACTCAAGAGGAGAACAAATTCAAAGAAGGAGTTCAATGGCAACAAAAGGCTATAAAAGAAAGTCAAAGGTCTTGTAGTTAGAGGATCATGGAGTGACTCAGATAATGACACAACTCCTGAGTCTGTAGATGATGAAGATACTCAAGTAGCAAATCTATGTCTTATGGCCAAAAATGCAAAGGACAAGAAAAACATTAACCATCATGAAGTAAGTTTTGATGAGGTATTCGACTTCAACTCTCCTGATGTAGATATTGATGATTTAAGAACTGCACTACATGTCATAACAACTGACATGCATCAATACATGAAATGGTTTAGAGTTCTGTCAAAAGATTATTCACTTCTTCAAAAAGAGAAAGAGAAAGCTCAAGAAGAACTGGAAATAACTCTTCTAAGTGCTAACTATCTCTCTAAATTTGAGGCTGAGAATAAACTCTTAAAATAGACCAATGACTTAATGCACAAAGAGAGTCAAATCTAACCTCTAAGATTGAGGAACTAGAAAAAACGATCTTAATGTGGAATAGATCCTCTTCATCCATGGACTCCCTGATCTCCAGTCAGAGAAGTGCATCTGACATAATAGGTTTAGGGTTTGGGGAATCACCTTAGAACCATATGTGAAAAGGATAAAGGAAACTAACACCAGTAGTGTTTCAAACTTCAATAGAAGCATTGCATTTATGAAATCCTCATAGAAGGAAGAACCAGTCCATTCCTGCTCTTCTGATCCAATCTATGTTCTAAGGTATAACGGATCCTGCGACACCCCCAAATCCGGGTTACCTGATCCCCGAGTTTAGTGCTCACGATCCATAATATAATACCATTTAGCTACCCATTCATATATAAATAGGAATACATAAGTCATTAACATATGTTGTTAATACATAAGTCCAAGGTCCGCTAACCTTAATATTACAGAAATACCCCTTAGATATACAAAAAGGGTTTACAATATAATACAACATAATAATATTGATAATGTTCATTATAACTACTCCAGCATTTTGCCTTTACCTTTGTTCTTCTTTGATCCGCTGGCCTCTTCATTCCTAGCTAAAATGTTTTATTTATAGCAAGGGTGAGCAACAATTTTGCCCCGCAAGTTAAGACATACAATAAATGTATACGAATTAATAAGAAAAACTATCTATTTTGATAGAATGAAACCAAAGTTCGGTGAACTTTGAAATGGCTTAACAAATCGTTAATCAATAACAAGTCTTCACGTATTCTAGGCAATGCAATAATTTGATAATGAAAGAGTACAACACTTTCAAAGTTTCTACGATATTCTATTGAATAATCAAGAATCAATTCTACGCAATAACAAAGTGTAATATCTTCTAGATTTATGTTGACCGATCCATTGGATCTAGAACTTCTACTTTCTCGGGTATCTATCAAAGATTTACTTTGATACATACGCAGGTGTATCAGATAATCATAAAGATTAAATCATACCCCTCTGTAAGTACTTAGAGCCGGCAAACTCCTTGTACCCTATATTATGAATAATACTTAGGTCGCGCGCAATGGTCGAATATACGACTTAAAAATTTTGTTCCCTTTATATAAAAGGTTGTTCTTCTCAGTCTCAGAATCAAGATTTGACTTAACAACGAAATGCAATGATTTCAATTTCTATTTACTTATCGATCTAGCCGAAATAATTGGCATCGATCCATCAATAACAATTGAATTCTCTTCTCGAATTTATCAAGTTCTAACAAATGTTCATCTAGCCAGAATAATTAGCTATGACATTTCTCAACATAATTTGACAATAAACAAGAATTATCTGTACTGTCAATTCTATTTTCTACGAATATGAATATCCAACAACAGTAATTCTACTAATATATATTTTTTGAATCAGTAATTCAATTTGAATTATTAAACATGCACTAACTGCGAATAATCAATAATAAATTTCCTGGACATGGTATAATTATCAATAATTATCTATTATAATAATTGAATGAATATAACTCAAGGTTGAGTTAGAAAACTTGCCTTTCGCGTTGATTACAGCTACATAATATAATTAACTGCGTTCGTAAGACCTATAATCAACAATGTCGGTCTCACAATTAGCATAATTATTTATAACACGTAACACTGTATTCTACAGTCAAACTTCTCCTAGGCACATTACCACATAGCCACATCAGTGTTTATAACCTATATAAACACTTATCAAGTCTAACTATTTCGGTCTTGTTGGACTTCGGTCCATTCTCGGTGTCCTGGTCACCCTATCCGATAATTAACACATTGATTGTCAATTAAACTTGGTCTTTAAGCTTCAATATTATTTTAGATAAGTCAAATATCGTTTATAATATTTTTCGGAGGATTTTAATAATTTATAAACAATTATTATATTTTATAATAATTTTTCAAACACATAAATCATTTTTAAATGATTTAATTATCCAATAATCTTATTATCATTAATATTTAATAATATAAAAATAATAATGTTATACTTGCCAAAATATTAAAGTTATTGTTAATAACTTAAAATATTTTTAAATCATCAATATTCTACTTAAATAATTTTTAAAGTAATTAAAATCATTTTTAAATCATCACCATTAATATTTAAATATTAATGAAATTATTATCAAAATATCAAAAGTCATTAATTATAACTTAAAATATTTTTAAAACATTTTTGTCATTTTTAAATAATTTTTAAATCAATAAAATCACTTTTAATTTATTTATTTAATATAATAATTAAATAAATCTAATATCATTAATATTAATTTATTAATGAGAATTCTCCAAAAATATTAAAATATATATTTTATAATTCAAAATATTTTTTAACACTATATTCTTATTTAAAATAATTTTTTATAATATTAAATCATTTTTCTCTAATTTATTTAATATACTAATTAAATAAATTAAATATCATTTTTATTCAAATAATTATAATTATTAAAGAGAAATGTCCCAAATAATTAAAAGTTATTTTTCAGAATTTAAAATGATTTTTAAAACCATTTTTAGTAATTTTTATAATTTATTTATATTTTTAAATAATTTTTGAAAATTCAGAAATTTAAAAAATAAATAAACCGTCACTAAAGCCTATAGCGACACTTGTCTGTCGCCTTAGGTGTTCTTGTTGCTCAAGAACACTGTCAGGCAGTGATCGAGGGTGCACGTTTGACCGTGTGTAATTTTCAATCTATACTAGTTCTGAGCAATGTTAAGCATCGATTATGTAGTTAAACTGTAACTCTACAATATCCAACCAACATCATGATCATACAACAAAACAGCAAAACGATCTAGTGTCTCAAAGTTCTTGTCAGACGGTTTATGGGTTTTCCCAGAAACCCAGAACCTCTACCGGTCACTTTCTAATACAAATTAGTCTAGGTTCTGATCATTGTTTTGGTGGTTTTAGTATTCATACATGTAGTATAATTGACAAGGAACACCTAGATGTCAAGATCTCAGTCTAAAAACAACAGATCTACCATGAATCACACGGACAAAGTCTGTCAGAAAAAGTGTTCATGCGCTTTTCTAGAATTTCCAGAAATTCAAGTCATGGCCTTATGGCCTAGTTTGACCATTTACCCCGATCAATCTACTGATTATATACACGATATGAAGCCATACATGTACAGTACAAATGTCAGGCTACAAGCTCGATACAAAACCACCCTAAAAAAGAATAAAAAATGTCAGATCTGAGCTATTCAAAAAGATGTCAGACGCTGATCTTACACTTTCTGGGTTACCCAGAAAGTTCATGGTCATGCCCGGTCAACGGGTTTTGACCGTGAATAAAATGAAATCTAGACATCTGATGGCTGTACTACCACTTGAAGATTAAAGACAACATACCAAGCTACCAATTCAAAACATAAAACAAGAAAAAACATAAACAGACAGAGATCAGTGGCCTCTAACATTTGCTTGTCAGACACCTTTGACTGTTCTTGAGCAGTTTTTGGAAACTTCGTTTTAAAGCCATTTGATGCTATGGATCCATCTTGAAGCATCATAAATCAACTAAAAACAACTTCTAACACTGATTTAAACACTTTAAACAAAAAAAATTCTTAGCAACTTGGATCAAAAATCAACTTAGGGTTATACCTTTTCTTGAAGATGCCTTGATCTTGGCTCTACCAATCTGATCTAGATGTTTTAGAGGATTAATATATGACTGATTCCCTTAAGAATTTCGGATGCTAGGAGAGAGAGAGAGAGAGTTGGTGAGAGCTAGGTTGGACAAATAACCAAGTTTAGGGATTTTTCTCTCTCCCAAATCTATACATATTGTGATATGTTGCTATGACTGATGCAATGGAAGAATTTGCTGGATGAATTGCTGATATTTTAAGTCCCAAAGTCAAGTGGTTGGTCAAGAGTTGGTCACCTACTACAATTTTACCAAGATTTACAAGTAATCTAATAAAAATCCCATAAAGGGCATTTTGGTCATTTGTAAATTAATTTTAATGGCATTCTTGTCCAATGCACAAACCCTTAAGGTTTAGGGTTTAGATTAGGGCTTAGGGTTTAAACCCTTTAGGGTTTAGGGTTAAACCCTTTAGATTTGCAATTTAATTTCCAAGATTTTTGAATTTCGATTTTCAAAATAGAAAATTAATATTCCTAAATTATAATTAGGATTCGATAATTATATTAATATTTCCTAATCATAAAATTCAATCTTGCTAATTAGGAATAATATCCCTAATTAAAATTGCTTAATTTAGCAATTAGGGATAAAATGGTCATTAGGGTTTATTAATTACAAACCTTATCCGATCATTCATTAATCATTATCAACATATAGCACAAACACATTCTCACCAATATAATTATTTTAATTATATTTTCTACCGAATCTCGTTCCAAAAATTAGGGTAGGGTTTCTATTCTCCGTTTAGCACAACTCTACTCTAAAATTATTAGTCAATACATAAATTGAACTTCTCGAGACTCGTATCACCAATACACAGTACAATATTAACAATCAATGTCAATATTAAATAAAAAAAAATTATTTGTGAAATTTTGAATATTCGAAATCCCGGGTTATCACATTCACCCCTCCTTAAAAGGATTCCGTCCTCGAAATCACCGCGTTCTTATTCTCTACAATCTTTTAAAGTTGTATCATCAATTCATTTTTCATCAACATAATATAAATTTGTGTTTCAAATTCTAACCTGTGACTTGAATCTATAAAAGAAAACAGTTCACATAAATATCTAACTCATATTACTCGCGTAATTAAATTTCTAAACGAAATCATTACCTGCTGCCACCTCCTGAGCAGCCACTACATCTTGCGCCGTCATGTTGAATGTACGGGCTGTTGGTCCTCCTGGTTGTGCAGGTCCTCTAGTTGCCAAGGTTCCACCACTAGGTCCCTTGTTGCCACTTTCCTTCTCCGCATTCTTCTCCGGACAGTTCCGAACCAAATGATCAGTAAATTCGCAAGCAAAGCAACCTTGAATTTTCTTTGGACTGGGACAATTGGGCGACATGTGCCCCTCTTGCCCACAGTTATAGCAGACTCCCTTCTTCTTCAGGCAAACTCCAACATGATTCTTCCCACAATTCGCATATGGCCACCTTCCTTTCCTATTATCTTCTGTCTTATTACCCGACTGGGTATTCTCACTCCACTTTCTCTTATTCGAATTACTACCACCACTGCTTCCACCATCATTTGTCTTCTTCTTCTTCTCCTGATGAAATCGAGATGCAGCTTCTCTTCTTCCTTCAGCAATTAACGCTTTCTCCATCAAAGCCGTGAATGTATTGATCTGTAATACCGCTACCTTGTTGAATATTCCCAGCTTCAGTCTGTTCTCAAATCTGATCGCTTTTCTTGCTTCTATGTCCACCTGATGAGGTGCAAATCTAGCCAACTCGTTGAATTTGGTAGCGTATTCTGTTACCGACATGTTCTCTTGCTTAAGTTCTAAGAATTTAACTTCCATTCTAGATTGTATAATCGATGAGAAGTAGTTCTCAAAGAACAACTCCTTGAATCTTGCCCACAACACCACCGCTGTACCTGCTCTGGCCTGATTTGTCTCCCACCAGTAATTGGCTTCTCCCTTCATCAAGTACGTTGCAAAAGTTATCTTTTGCGCTTCCGCTACTCTGGCGATAACGAATGCTTTCTGCATCTCCTTCACCCAAGTTTGGGCTTCAATCGGATCTGTGGTTCCCTTGAATTCCGGCGGTCCTACCGCTTTAAAGTCCTTGAAGTTAGCCACTCTATCAGCTAGCTGATTTCTCGCTCTTCCTCTTGCAGCTGAAGCTCTATTCTCCATAGCTTGGGCTATCATATCTGCAAAGTTTTGCATTGGATCAACTTGACCTCCTTCGTTATTCACTGACTGTTCTTCTCGTGGGTTTCGATTCTGTCGTCTAGGCGGCATAATCTGATTTAAATAAAAATCTTATATTAATTCTCTTGCTCTTTACAAATTCTTAACACAATAAGAATTCAATACATAATTCTCATATATAAACGAATATTTATTCAAATAATTCATAGCACATTTAGTACTCAGCACATATTACTATCCCTTTTTAAATCATATTAGGATTAACAACACAATTTTACACAGAAAGTTGTAATTCTCCATTCACACATAGTTATTACCAGTTCGTCAAACTTTCTACACTTATGAGTTCAGGAACTTGCCACAATTACATGAGTGTATGAACTTATCCTAGTCAGACCTTTGGCGTCCATTCGCTGAGGGGTTCAAAACATTTCATATAATTATGAGTCATTAACTTACCATAAGTATGAGTTTTAAGAACACACAAATTAATCTTAATCTTATATTCATATAGAAAATAAAGATTTCATTAATAAAACATATATATTTACATATGTTTAAACATCATTCTTGATATTACAACACTTAATATCATAAACTTCTACCCAAAAGATACTATTACATATATCTAAGTTGTCTACCGACCACTCCCTTCACCATTCTTCTTCTTGTTGGGACACTTGTTGAATTCGTGACCCTTTTACCCACATGAGAAACACTTCCTCAAATTCAGCTTAGGACAATGTAGGGAAATATGTCCCTCCTACTTATAATTGAAGCACACATTCTTCCACATCATGCATTCTCCCGCGTGAGTCTTTCCACACTTGCTACAGGCTTGTTTCTTCTTTGGGCCTAACTTTTTAGAATTAGGGCTATCGTTGTCCCTCTTTCTCGCTTTCTTATCTTTCCGCTGCTTGATTGTCCCTTCAGACGATCCACCACCTTTAGTCTTCATCCTTTCCACCTGCGCCTTGAGCTCGTTCCGTTCTTCAGTCATTTTCCGTAATGCTCGCTCTGTCTTCCATAGCTCCTCCAAAAGAAACACTTTGCTCCGGAGTTCTTGAACTTCTGCAGATTCGTGAACTTGTTCGCCAACTTTGATCTTATTCTTTAAATCCACCTTAGCTGGCTCAGACTCTGCCTCCTCATCTCCACTTAGATACATCCCAGGATAATCGTCATGATCGCTCCCAAGATTAACCATTGGTTCATCTTCTCCCACCTTCTCCACTGATTTGCTTTGCGCTGGCACCTCGACTTCTGGCACCGGTGCAACAGCCGCTAGCATCTCCGCACTCTTTTCACCTTCTCCAGACATCCTACAATCAGCTGAAATAACTTGATTAGTACTTCATTAGTACAAAATTCTCACACTATGTGTCCACATATCTCACTATTGATGTACTTCGACGATCCCTCACTTAGAACTCTAAATGAGTTTTCTCTATCTCGCGTATGGTTATAATCCTAGGGTTTTCCCCCACCCCGGTTAAGGTTTATAACCTACGGCTCTTCTACCAACTTGTGACACCTTGGTCACTACAGCTCTGATACCAACCTGCGACACCCCCAAATCCGGGTTACCTGACTCCCGAGTTTGGTGCTCACGATCCTCAATATAATACCATTTAGCTACCCATTCATATATAAATAGGAATACATAAGTCATTAACATATGTTGTTAATACATAAGTCTCAGGTCCACTAACCTTAACATTATAAAAATACCCCTTAGATATACAAAAAGGGTTTACAATACAATACAACATAATAATATTGATAATGTTCATGATAACTACTCCAACATTTTGCCTTTGCCTTTGTTCTTCTTCGATCCGCTGGCCTCTTCATTCCTAGCTGAAATGTTTTATTTATAGCAAGGGTGAGCAATATGTTTGCCCCGCAAGTTAAGACATACAATAAATGTATACGAATTAATAAGAACAGACTATCTATTTTGATAGAATGAAACCAAAGTTCGGTAAACTTTGAATTGGCTGAACAATTCGTTAATCAATAACAAGTCTTCTCGTATTCTAGGTAACGCAATAATTTGATAATGAAAGAGTACAACGATTTCAAAGTTTCTACGATATTCTATTGAATAATCAAGAATCAATTCTACGCAATAACAAAGTGGAATGTTTTCTAGATTTATGCTGAGCGATCTATTGGATCTAGAACTTCTACTTTCTTGGGTATCTATCAAAGATTTACTTTGATACATACGTAGGTGTATCAGATAACCATAAAGATTAAATCATACCCCTCTACAAGTACTTAGAGCTGGCCAACTCCTTGTACCCTATATTATGCATAATACTTAGGTCGCGCGCAATGGTCAAATATACGACTTAAAAATTTTGTTCCCTTTATATAAAAGGTTGTTCTTCTCAGTCTCATAACCAAGATTTGATTTAACAACGAAGTGTAATGATTTTAATTTCTAGTTACTTATCAATCTAGCCGAAATAATTGGCATCGATCCATCAATAACAATTGAATTCTCTTCTCAAATTTATCAAGTTCTAACAAATGCTCGTCTAGCCAGAATAATTAGCTAAGACATTTCTCAACATAATTTAACAATAAACAGGAATTATCTGTACTGTCAATTCTATTTTCTACGAATATGAATATCCAACAATAGTAATTCTACTAATATATATTTTCTGAATTAGTAATTCAATTTGAATTATTAAACATACACTAACTGCGAATAATCAACAATAAATTTCCTGGACATGGTATAATTATCAATAATTATCCATTATAATAATTGAATGAATATAACTCAAGGTTGAGTTAAGAAACTTGCCTTTCGCGTTGATTACAGCTACACAATATAATTAACTGCATTCGTAAGACCTATAATCAACAATGTCGGTCTCACAATTAGCATAATCATTTATAACATGTAACACTGTATTCTACAATCAAACTTATCCTAGACACATTACCACATAGCCACATCAGTGTTTATAACCTATATAAACACTTATCAAGTCTAACTATTTCGGTCTGGTTTGACTTCGGTCCATTCTCGGTGTTCTGGTCACCCTATCCGATAATTAACACATTGATTGTCAATTAAACTTGGTCTCTACGCTTCAATATTATTTTAGATAAGTCAAATATCGTTTATAATATTTTTCGGAAGCTTTTAATAATTTATAAACAATTATTATAATTTATAATAATTTTTCAAACACTTAAATCATTTTTAAATGAATTAATTATCCAATAATCTTATTATCATTAATATTTAATAATATAAAAATATTAATGTTATACTTGTCAAAATATTAAAGTTATTGTTAATAACTTGGAATATTTTTAAATCATCAATATTCTACTTAAATAATTTTTAAAGTAATTAAAATCATTTTTAAATCATCACCATTAATATTTAAATATTAATGAAATTATTATCAAAATATTAAAAGTCATTAATTATAACTTAAAATATTTTTAAAACATTTTTGTCATTTTTAAATGATTTTTAAATCAATAAAATCACTTTTAATTTATTTATTTAATATAATACTTAAATAAATCTAATATCATTAATATTAATTTATTGATTAGAATTCTCCAAAAATATTGAAATATATATTTTATAATTCAAAATATTTTCTAACACTTTATTCTTATTTAAAATGATTTTTCATAATATTAAATCATTTTTCTCTAATTTATTTAATATACTAATTAAATAAATTAAATATCATTTTTATTCAAATAATTATAATTATTAAAGAAAAATGTCCCAAATAATTAAAAGTTATTTTTCAGAATTTAAAATGATTTTTAAAACCATTTTTAGTAATTTTTATAATTTATTTCTATTTTTAAATAATTTCCAAAAATTTAGAAATTTAAAAATTAAATAAATCTTCGCTAAAGCCTATAGCGACACTTGTCTGTCGCCTTAGGTGTTCTTGGTGCTCAAGAACACTGTCAGCCAGTGATCAAGGGTGCACGTTTGACCGTGTGTAATTTTCAATCTATACTAGTTCTGAGCAATGTTAAGCATCGATTATGTAGTTAAACTGTAACTCTACAATATCCAACCAACATCATGATCATACAACAAAACGATCTAGCGTCTCAAAGTTCTTGTCAGACGGTTTCTGGGTTTTCCCAGAAACCCAGAACCTCTACTGGTCACTTTCTAATACAAATTAGTCTAGGTTCTGATCATTATTTTTGTGGTTTTAGTATTCATACATGTATTATAATTAACAAGGAACACCTAGATGTCAAGATCTCAGTCTAAAAACAACAGATCTACCATGAATCACACGGTCAAAGTCTGTCAGAAAAAGTGTTCATACGCTTTTCTGGAATTTTCAGAAATTCAAGTCATGGCCTTATGGCCTAGTTTGACCACTTACCCCGATCAATCTACTGATTATATACACTATATGAAGCCATACATGTACAGTACAAATGTCAGGCTACAAGCTCGATACAAAACCACCCTAAAAAAGAATCAAAAATGTCAGATCTAAGCTGTTCAAAAAGATGTCAGACGCTGATCTTACACTTTCTCGGTTACCCAGAAAGTTCATGGTCATGCCTGGTCAACGGGTTTTGACCGTGAATAAAATGAAATCTAGACATCTGATGGCTGTACTACCACTTCAAGATTAAAGACAACATACCAAGCTACCAATTCAAAACATAAAACAAGAAAAAACATAAACAGACAGAGATCAGTGGCCTCTAACATTTGCTTGTCAGACACCTTTGACTGTTCTTGAGCAGTTTTTGAAAACTTCGTTTTAAAGCCATTTGATGCTATGGATCCATCTTGAAGCATCATAAATCAACTAAAAACAACTTCTAACACTGATTTAAACACTTTAAACAAAAAAAATTCTTAGCAACTTGGATCAAAAATCAACTTAGGGTTATACCTTTTCTTGAAGATGCCTTGATCTTGGCTCTACCAATCTGATCTAGATGTTTTAGAGGATTAATATATGACTGATTCCCTTAAGAATTTCGGATGCTAGGAGAGAGAGAGAGAGTTGGTGAGAGCTAGGTTGGACAAATAACCAAGTTTAGGGATTTTTCTCTCTCCCAAATCTATACATATTGTGATATGTTGCTATGACTGATGCAATGGAAGAATTTGCTGGATGAATTGCTGATATTTTAAGTCCCAAAGTCAAGTGGTTGGTCAAGAGTTGGTCACCTACTACAATTTTACCAAGATTTACAAGTAATCTAATAAAAATCCCATAAAGGGCATTTTGATCATTTGTAAATTAATTTTAATGGCATTATTATCCAATACACAAACCCTTAAGGTTTAGGGTTTGGGTTAGGGTTTAGGATTTGAACCCTTTAGGATTTAGGGTTTAAACCCTTTAGATTTACAATTTAATTTCCAAGATTTTTGAATTTCGGTTTTCAAAATAGAAAATTAATATTCCTAAATTATAATTAGGATTCGATAATTATATTAATATTTCCTAATCATAAAATCCAATCTTGCTAATTAGGATTAATATCCCTAATTAAAATTGCTTAATTTAGCAATTATGATCAAAATGGTCATTAGGGTTTATTAATTACAAACATTGTCCGATCATTCATTAATCATTATCAACATATAGCACAAACACATTCTCACCAATATAATTATTTTAATTATATTTTTTACCGAAACCCGTTCCAGAAATTAGGGTTAGGATTTCTATTCTCCGTTAAGCACAACTCTACTCTAAAATTACTAGTCAATACACAAATTGAACTTGTCGAGACTCGTATCACCGATACACACTACAATATTAACAGTCAATGTCAATATTAAATAAAAAAAATTATTCGTGAAATTTTGAATATTCGAAATCCCGGGTTATCACAGATCCCATGTGGGCCTAGGATTCAGAATAGAGAAGAGTAACTTCGTCACCACTCTCCAACCTCGAAGGATCGTAGAGTCGAGTAAAATCAACTTCATGAACCAACTAGGTAGGATTAGTAGAGTTAAGTTTCATTCTTCACACATCATGAATCACAAGGATATATGAAAAAAAAAAGAATCAGCATAAAGGAAGGACTACCAAGAATCCACATAAGTCAAAATGGAGAAAGAATCCACACACACACAAGCATACATCACGATAGATGTTTCGTATGTGGTAAAATTGGTCATAAGGCTGCAAAATCAAGCAGATCTGGGTCCCCAAGGGTATTAACAAAATAGGACCCATGAAAATATGGGCACCAAAATGAGAGCTTAAATCTTACCACATGAACAAAGCTCCACGATCACAACTTGGTATCTGGACAGTGGATGCTCAAGGCACATGACTGGGAACAAAGACCTCCTATCTAACTTCATTGAGAAGGAGGGTCCAACAGTCCTCTTTGGAGATAATGGCTTGGGCAAAACAAGAGGATACGACTCAGCTGGGAATGGTGCAGTGTCCTTCAGCAAAGTAGCCTATATGGAAGGGCTAAAGCACAATCTTCTGAGCACAAGTCAACTCTGCGACAAGGGTCATCAAGTCACCTTCCTCAACAATCAGTGTCAAGTCAGAGATCTGAAGACCTCTTCTATAAAGATGACCGGAACAAGAAAAGGGAACGTCTACACTGTTAATCTTGCTCAACTAAGCTCTAGTGAGACAATATGTTTTCTTGCTAAAGCCTCTGAAGAATTGAGCTAGTTGTGGTATAGAAGGTTGTCTAATCTCAACTTCAAGAGTATGTCAAAACTGGCTTCCAAAGATCTAGTGGCAGGTTTCCCAAAGCTTAGCTTCGTCAAAGAAAAGCCATTTAATATATGTCAGCTTGGAAAGCAAACTAAGAGCTCCTTCAAAGGCAAGACTATCAACTCAATTGATAATGTAAGGACCCAGAATTTTACATGATTTTACGAATAATTTTTATTATTATTTTATTTAATGTTGATAATTATTTTGAACTTACGGAATATGTATTCAATAGGCTAGTCAATTTAGTGGCTAAGCAGTGTAAATAAGGTATTAAAGAATACCTGATCGAATTCCTATTACGACTTTGGTTAATAATACATTTATTATTATAATTATATTCTGGAATGTTTGGTTAAGGGCAAGTACTGATTCGATAAGGTGTAATATAAGTAAACACTAATGATTAGTTAGGAAATCCTAATGTTATTTAGGAAATTCTAATTTTTAATATGGTAACCCTAAACACTGATAACAAACCTTAACCCTAATTAGGGTTATAAATAAGAAGTTATGATTTAATATATTGAATATTATACTAGGTATAATTATGTAGGATCTAGTATAAAAATTTTATTAGGGAAATCAAGTGAAGATTAAGAAACCCTAATCTGGAATAGCAAACCCTAATTGGTATACCATAATTTCAATTTCGGAACCCTAAAATCTAATTAGGGAACCCTAATATTGGTTACCAAAGCCTAAGGATTAAATATCTAACAAAAGCATATGAAAAGACTAAAATACCCTTAAAGATAATATGGAAATTACCAAATTACCAAATTACCCTTAGCAGGGGTAAAAAGACCAAAATGCCCTTGAACTTATCTTTTAACAAACACTACTACAAAACAGTAAATAGATAACGCGTAAAAAATGTTGTGGCTTCTATCCCAGAAACGTCATATTTAAGGGTGTTGTCTATTTGACACCTTTATACAACGTTTTTAAAACGTTATAATTTGACACATTACACAACGTTTTTTTTCTAATAAAACGTTGTAGATTTGTTTTTCAAAAATTATTAGATGCTTGAAAACGTTGTAAATGATATGATTCCACAACGTTTTCCGGCTAAAAATGTTGTAGTTAAATATATCAGACAACATTTTTAAAATGTTACAGATTGACTTGAAAAAAAAAAGTTGTGATTCGCCTATATTACCAGTCACATGCAATCTGCTAATGCCATGATATATAGCTAAAAAAGGTCTAAATTCTCATTTAAATTTAAAGCCAAAAATGTATCAACCAGTCAAAATACATCCCAATAATACCATTTATTTACAGTTTCAAATTACTACATCCACAAAATATATACCAAACTATCCATATATACATCTCAAATTCACTTTTCAATATAAATTACTACTATATTGAATTGTGAATTTAATTACATGCATCCACAAAATAAACCAAACTATCCATGCTCATCCTCTCCGTACAAAACAACAGCAGAAGTAGCAGCCAATCAGCAGCAGCAAGCAACAGCAGGCGACATCACACCCATCAGTAACAACATAACAGAGGCAGCACATCACAACATAATAGATCAGAATCAGCAACACAGCAAAGCAAAAGCAACACCAAAACTCACGAGGGGTAGGACTCAATGCATAAACAACCCCAACAACCACAAGCAACTCAAACACCCAAGCACAAAACAAAATCAGCCCATTAGCATGCCCACTACAGCAGAAAGCAAAAACAACATGGCAAAATCCAAGACTGCCTCCCACACGGACTCAAGAATGGACACCAATTTGTGACAACAACAGGATGGACTCAAGAATAAACAACATAGACGAACAGCCATCATAAAAACCCAAAAAACTAGTGCAAATTGATGTTTGTCAACTAGCACCAAAGGTTATATTGCAGCTTATATTACATATTGCTGGGTTAGTATTTTTGTTGTGTCTTCAAACTGGATTGGAGAAGTTGATTTGGCAAGAATTTTTGTAACCAGGCTGATTTTTATACATGTTTTAAGAGGAGCAGAGGAAATACAAGTGGAAACCAAGAAGCCCACATCCTAATTAAAATGTCACAAATAAAGTGTTGAACTGCTTTAAATATATTTTAAATAGCAACTACTTGTCTCCAAGTTCCGACGATACTTAATTACAATGATGCAAAGGAAGTTCTCCAATCAGAAAGAATGTAAATCTTATTTCCACAGCAAGAGATTCAGATGTTTCGATCAACTTTACTAAGGCCATCTCATGAAATAATGTGTTAACAATGACGGAGAATACTTTAGGACCAAGTCATGAAAACTATGTGAGCCTAAGTTGATCTGAATCCATAACAAACTAATACAAAAAATGCAAGTCATTCATGTTAATGTTATAAATCAGGAGAACTTTTAATTTGTCTGCCTCAAGTAAACCACCACATAATAAGCTTGTCAACAAAATCAGCTCCAAAAAAAAAGAAAAAGGGAGAGAGTGAGATAGAGAGTGAGTAAATGAATAATCATTAAAAAACCAATTAGGCACACGTGTCAAGTACTTGAATGCATCTACAATGAGAGTAATCATATCCTTGTATGCCTCTATCTATACATCACAGTTACAGAACCTAGTGTTATCTTCCGACCAAATGAAATAAATATACTAATAATAACAACTGAATCAAAATGTCCAGAAATTTACATGCTTTGTGCCCTTATTTCACAATACCTGATGGACAATTATTCTGAGAACTATCATTAGATTGGCATGAGCTAGTTTAGCAACCATCCTCCTCAACTGCTTAAGATTTTCCTTAGCAAGCCGTTTCAGAATCCTTCTGGCGTCCAACTGTGAAATAGAATGACCTAGAACATTATATTTGGAAAGCAGCAACAAGACAAACTAATTCAAAATATACTTTTGCCGTTTGCTTTGCAGACAAAACAATTGGAATAACCTCATCTTCCTTTTCCCATTCACCATATAAACGATATCGTGCCTGAGTAGAAAAAAATTATCAAGGCATATATTCTACCAAACAATAAATATTTCAAACAGAAGAACCAATCTGTACTGTAACGCCAACCTCACATGGAAGAAGGTTCATCGCATCCCAGATCTCTTGCCCAACTGCAGGATTTGCCTGTATCATCTGTAAAGATGGAAGTAAACATGTTCCTAAAGCTTCCTCAATCCTTAACCTAGCGTCCCTTAGGTGTAGGCGAGGAGCTTTATTTACACAAACACCATTTTGCAAATTAAAAGCTCCATCACCAGAGTTAACAAGTTCAAGTGCAGAGAGGTAATACCCTCTTAATACTCTACAGACCTGCTCATCAAGAAACCACATAAATTATACTTTATTAGCAAAAAATAATCATATTTCAAATAAAAATAGAAAAATAAATTATGTATTCCAAAAATGAAGGTGTAAAAATATATGGAACTAAAAAAACTCGTAGAGATGTACCTTTTGCAGCAACAGAGTATCATGATAAAGATAAGGTCCTGTAGAAGAAAGCATCTCAAAAAGCTCTTTAGGAAGATTAATAAAAAATCCACTGACAGATACATTTGTTGTCTCTACAAAATCAACTCCAACTTCAGAAGGTAAACCAGCGTTTTGAAGTTGCGCCTAACGAACAAGCTTATATGCTGAAGAGATTGACTTTTCGATGAGCCTGGACAATGGACATACATAACAAAATATTAACCATAAGATTTACATAAAAAATGGATAAAACTAACAAACAGGGGATATTGACTAAAAATAGATCTATGGTATTCAATTTTAAAAAATACTTTAAATTTTACCTAAACAATCTGTTACAAATCTGAATATGCTCCACCGGATTAAGTGTAGAGAGACGACCAAATAGTATATGTGAATGATACCTGGAAAAAAAATCAAAAACATAGAACTATATAAATATGATAATCAACAAGCATAACCTTGATAACTGAAACTGAAAAATAATGTGATCATATATGATTAGTTCGATTAATGTTCTACAAAATTTGAAACTATCTTCCATGTGAGTGACACGTAAAAATTTTCAACTCAGCAATGGAATATAAACTATAATAAAAGTCATTAGTTGTATCTTCAAGTTTTTAACAAAGAGCAACCAAGAAAGATATTATTGAAGATTAACTATCAACAAGAAAAGAATTCTCAAACACACTCAATGTGCATCACCATTGCCTACATTACATCTAACACACAACTTAGGCAGCAAGGAAAGGAAGATAGCCAGATAAGGGGAGAAATATGTTATGTAATTGGCTCTAGAGCGGAAAAGCTTTTCTTTTCATGGCTTTGATCCCAGCCAATATAAACATGATCGATCCAAAAATTGTCGAGTGGGGATAATTCAGGAGAAATTAATGAATTTAACTCTTGGAAAAGGAAAATATGAGATTGATTAAGTTGTGAAATCTCACAAGAAAAGGTAATTAAAGATCAACTTTATCTTAAGTGCATAAATCATAACAAAAATATAAGTGCAAAATGAAACCTAGAAACCGATATTAGTTCTAAAGCGGATACAGAAATAGGAAATATGTATATCATATGCAGGAACAAAAGCACAACACCAATATGCAGGCAGACACCTAGATAAGTAGCTAACAAGTACAACAGCAGAACTTTATATACATAACTCACCGGTCATCCACTGAAAGAAATCCAGAAAGTAAGCCCAAAGTTTAACTATTTTCAAGCTCTGAAGATCGTTCATCAACTGCCTCAGTTTCCATGTCTAAGGCAGCAAATAGATCTACAATCAGATCCCCTTATTTTTCATCATCCAGAAGATCCTTTCCTGTGGCAGCAAGATTTATTTTCCCAATTTTATTAGCCTGTAGATATGAACCAACATACCAAGCCAAATATACAATTAAGCATTCGTTACCACCAAATTCCAACTACAAAACCTACTTGGAGAAACATATGACTTCTACTGGAAACCCACTCAAAGATACAAGGCTTAGTTAAAGCCAAGCATAACGCCATCTACTTGTTACAACATAAAAAATGTAACAAAAAAGAAATTTATCTTAGATGCGAAAGGTAAAGAACATACATGGTTAAACAGCAAAACCGGAGTAAGATGTTGCATTAAACATTTTACGCAATAAGAAAGTGATTCTGCTATAAGAGCACTAAATCTATGAAAAAATCCGTGGGAAAAAAGAGAGAGTAAAAGAACAATAGAAAGAAGACAACTAATTGAAAATATCTATAGGCAACAAAGGTAATCCATGTGCTATAAAAGTTTATGTACCTCATCAAGTCGCTTCACAAAAAAAGCATTATAATGCTCAAATGCCTCGTCAGCCTTGGGAAGTAAATGAGCATATCTGAAACGGATAAGAAGTATTCGTTTAAGAATGTGGCAGTGATATTAGATCCACTGACTGGGACCGAAAGAGAAGAAATGTGCTTCATTGTATATAGTTTAAGACCGCAATGACAAATCATCAAAAAAGGTACAAATGTAATTTCTGAAATGTTTTAAAATAAGAAATTCAAGACTCTACCAGAAATCCAAGACTATGTGAGGTGTTAATAGGCAATTTTTTTAATTTACATTCCCAGACATGAACCAAGTTGACACTTTAGGCACACTGCAAGTCTAGAATACACAAAATACTCACATGCTATCAAGATCAATGAAGTCCTTCTTAACTAGTAGAGCAGTAAGCTGGTAGAGTCCAAATGGTACAGTACAAGATTTGTTAAGAGATGAGTCTCAAAGACCTTATGCAAGTTTATCTTTAGAAATCTGAAGCAATATGGGGTTAGAATCAGAAGATCATAACAACAAAAACTTTCTCACAATTATACTCGGCTAACACATAAAAATTGCAACTTTTTGGCTGTTTAACCCCCAAAAACCTATTCTCAGATCCATGAAATCTCAAATTAACGGAATAACAAATACTAATATTCACAAATAAATAACTAAATAAATAGAGACGAAGTGAATGTCAAATTAATGGAATGATGAATACTAAGGCAGAGCAGAAAGCATACATTCTTCATCGAGAGCCTGGAGTCGCCGCCGGAATCGGTTGTCTGTCCACTCAACAAATCTAGGGTTCCTTTAGAAATCAAATTCGCCGGTAGAAATGCATGCTTATCCAGCAAATCTCCCGTCACCGACACCCCATCGAGCAAAATCGTCTCCTTCGGGGGATGATTGGACCAGTTAGGGTTCGAATCATTAAGCAATGACGTCGTCTGGCGGGTAGTTAAATCGCGGATGGTAGCCGCCGCAAGGGATAGATGGCGGAAGTTGGCGGCGGCAAAAACGAGAGGGCAGAGGCGGACGGATGAGAAAGCAGGAAGAGTGGCGAGGGCGGAGGGTGATGATTTGATGGAGAAGGATGCGTAAGATCGAAAAAATATGGAAGAAAGAAATTCTTTGGTGTTGAGAATAAATCGAGAAAGGATCCGAGTCGCCATTTTGGGGTTCTCTCTGCAAAAAACCCTAGTAAGAATGAGGGTAAGAATGAGAAGAGGGTGAGGTTCCTTCGTATGGAAAACTTGAAATGTCGATAATGGCATAAAATATGCTTTTATCAGGTTTTTACAAAATGCCACAATATCAGTACCAATAGATTATTTTAAGCTCAGTGTTTTTAAAAAAACCTTATCTATTTAAAACAAAAAATTGCCTTTATAAATTGATAACGTTTTTTCATATATATCTATAAAGTTTTGTTAAAAAATATTGTGAAAAAAATACCACAACGTATTTTATAAAAACATCATCTTTTAAGTGTTGTCTATTTATAATTTTGTACTAGTGAAAAGATAAATACAAATCTTGGTGACTCATCACCCAAGATTTGCCGTGTTTAAATTATCATACAAGTGACCAATTTACCCTCAAAGTTGATTGGGAAATTACATAAGTACCCTTAGTACATAGGAAATTACTAAAATGCTCTTTTCTTATATTTTAAGCAAAAGATAATATCAAATCCTGATGTTTCATCAAATAGGATTTGCAATGTGCTTTAAAAACCATTCCACTAGCTACAAATGAACACATATGACCAACCACATCCATTGAACTAAGGCTTAGCTTGTAAGATGGTTAAAAGTTAAGAAAAATCTCAACTTTCTATTTATAAGGTTCTTTTTCTCTAAGCCACTAATAACACCCTCAAAGCACTCCATATATTAGTCTATAATCAATACCTAGAAGGGCCGGATCAGAATCAGAAAGCACAAATCAAAATTTGGTCTAAAAAGGTTAGAACACTAACCCTAACCCCAGATCTTTGAAGCTATGTCAATAGTTATGATTTAGTGTTTATATATGTGATATAACATGTTATTTAGTGATCTGGGTTGCTAAAACACGAATATATAACATTTAAATGCTTCAAAATGAAGATTTAAGAAAGCAGTCATGAACCCTAAAAAACTTGTCTGATAGTCGAATGTCAGACCTCTTAGATCTGAATCTGTTAGTTGTTTGAGTTGTTTGATGTATTTAGTATGTTATGAGCTTAGTGATCTAAAAGTGGAAACAGGATCATTGGATGTATAAATTGAAAGATATTTAAGGTCAAAACCCGTTGACCAGTCACAAAATATTTTTTGGAAAACCCAGAACTTCAAGAACAACGTCTGGCAAGATTTTTGAGACCTTAGATCTTTCAACTGTGGTAGTTATAGGACCCCTAGTTGTATCTGTGACACCCCCAAATTCGGGTATCTTACAACCCGACAGATGGTGTTACACGGTGCTACAGTTCACATAAACATTCAATTGAAATGACTCAAAAGAACAAATATGTCTTATATATATAAAAACAATATTAACATTCTCCAAGTTCTTTACAACCATTACATTTGTCCTTGTCATAATATCAAATATTATTCTTGCAAAACTATACTATTCCATCAGCAATCTACGGGTTTGCCTTCGCCTTCCCTATATCCTTGCCGGATCCATCGGTCCGTTCGCTCTTAGCTACATTCATACTGTTCAAGCAAGTGTGAGCCTGACTAGCTTAGCAAGTACAACAATTCTAATAAAGCTAGCATGCTTGAAACATAGGAATCGTATATCTTCAGTAACTTAACAATAGTTATGAAGTACTATCGATGATTCAAAATAGCACTTACTTTAATTCAAAACGTTTTACAACAACAATATTCAGTAAAACATCAATTTCGGTCCAAGACCATGAGCATTTCATTAGTACTTTGAAAAGGACGTCCCGACACTAAGTCCGTAAGTTTGGCATAGCTTACGAGCACGTTTAGGTGATCAGCCTATAGTACTCTATGTTGATCAACACTACATTCATTAAACATGTATACGTTTAAGTTGTGGCAACCTCACGTGCCTGTCGTTTGACGACAAAACAATTTAGCATACTCAGTCTCCTTTTGAAAACCACAACAATATTAGTTTGGTAAATCCTTATCAATATTTGATAAATTATAAGAAATCCAACATAGCATAAGTCTAGCCGAATGAATTGGCTTTTGACTTCATCAGACATTAACTCATGCGTAAGAATACATGAATCACAAAGCTTGTCCAGATCGAACTGGAACAAGGTTAGAGTACCTGCCTTTAGCGTCCGCTTACAAATATAACACGTGCAATGTAGGTCTTTAAGGTCTCTACAGTAGATGATAACATCACATAGCATATTTGTTCATGAATAAACATACATGGTTCCTAAAGAATCTTACCATTCTTCTCAATTAATTACGTATTAGATTTGTTATTATGGGTTCCGACTTTCTGTTATGTCGTCTTCACTTCAATATACAATTGACTTTTCTTTAACCCTAAGTGATCGTACTTAAGGCTCAAATAGGTCTTAACAATGTTACATTAACATCCTTAGTGAAGTGTTAATCATTTACTAATCATGCTCAACATTTAAACATTCTTTACTATCTAAATCTCAAGGCTGACGCTGCGACACCAGTGATCCTTTGTTATGCCGCGTTGCGGCGTCACTCATTAGGCTAAAATACCGGACTCGGCGCTGCGGCGTGAGTTCCTTCGGTATGGGTCGCGTTGCGGCATGAATTAATAATGGCCGAGGGCCATTGTGTCGCGGGACATTTTGCTTTGGGCTAGCGCCGCGGCGCCAGCTCTGTGCACCAGATAATTTTGACAGACTTTTTCTTTCGTGAGATCCCATGACTCGTAACTTCTTCGTTATAAGTCCAAATTGACTCGTTCAAGAGCCTACGGTTCACAAATCACATACTCTACATGTTCATGCAATAATTTTATCTATTCAACTTAGTTTGCTAAAAATTCACCTATTAGTCCATTTTTAACGAAAACGATAAACGTTCGTGAACGGTCAACGCTCGTTTCTTCGTTCTAAGTCGGAATTCGGTCATTTTTAAGTCTGCAACTCTATAATGCCAAATATGACTTGTCTCCATCGAAAAATAATATTTTCAAGTTCAAACACAAAATACGACTTCCATTCCGAGAATTTCACGAACTCGACGATCATCGTCTAATCGTGTGAATTCCGGTAAAACCTTATTACTAGTTATTGGTTTAACACTCCAAATGGATTTAGACATCTTAACTTATATGATACAACAAGTTATCATTAAATTAGGCTATGACTTATTCTTTATAAGTTCATAACTTAATAATTTCTATAATACAAGATTTCCTTTCCTTTGACTTATTTATTGATTAAGCCATTTAAGCAACATCCTTACATCTTATTATCCATACTAACTTCTTAAAGTAGTTCATATGACAAGTTTATTTATGTTCTTCATAAGTTAATAACTTATTTAGGTTTACGTTACTTATTCATAACTTTATTCGGCTTAAGCCCATTGCTTAATCAATTCTTACATGTTCTTAGCATACATGCTTATTAAGTTACACTTCTCTTATCACCCTACAATGATAGAGATGAAGATGTATTAGACAAGAGTCTTACCCTTGAAGAACTTGTACTTCTCTTCTTTAAAAATCTAGCAAAGGATGTGTTGGCTTATAAAGTGCTTATTCTCTCTAACACTTAAGTTAATTTGTATTGGATGAAATTTGAACAATGAATAATGACTAGCAACTTCTTCTATTTATAGGAGAGCTAAGGTGAGGGCATACTATTCATTAATCACCCCACCACCTCAACTAACCTCCTTACTATTCATCTACTTAACCACTAAGTAAACTTGCTAGCCACTCATCTTTCTTGCTTATCACAACACTTGATCCTCACATAAAGTACTTGGGCATCACATAAAGTTCTTGCCCACTACTTTACCCATGGGTTGCCCCATGGATCATATTCACTAGTGGATCATCATTTGGGCTTAGTTCTTAATCTAATTAACTTATCTTTTGGGCTTGCTTTAATATAGTATGGGCTTTATAGCATTAACCACTTGGGCTAAATATTAACCCCACATAGGTTTATACCTTTAATCTTTTTGGACTTATTCTTCATACAAGATTCACTATTCCATTTCATTAGAAATTAATACTAAACATTCTTGAATTAAGTCCTCATGCGAAATTTTGTGTTTTTCATACTTAGATTATTATTACATAATCCATCTTGCCTCGATATTATAACGTTACGTATTTCTCAGAAGTTCAAAAATAATTCCCGAGCGGTAAACGGTGAATAGTATTTTTCAGAAACTTTCTCGAAAAACTTTTATTTTCATCTTGGAAATTCAAACACTTTAATTCCTTCACATGGTTTAAATACTACGATGTTCTGACCTTTCTAGGTTATAGAACAACATATATCTTATTAACACATAATAATAACAAATAATATTATTTTATTCATTTATTTAATTCTTTCAAGTATTTTACAAAGGATCCGAATTTCTCTGTCATTACATTCTTCCCCCCTTATAAAGATTCTGTCCCCAGAAACTACGCAAATAAATGAGGATAATCCTCCTTTATCTTCTCTTTCAATTCTCACGTTGCTTCCCCAACATCGTGGTTCTTCTATAATACCTTTACCGATGCTATAACCTTATTTCGCAGAACTTGCTCTTTTCTATCGATGATTTGAATTGGCATCTCCTCGTATGTCAAGTCCTTCTCGATTTGAATAGGCTCAAATTCTATCACGTGTTAATAATCCAGTTTGTAAGGACGTAGCACTGAAACGTGAAATACGTTATTTATTCACTCTGAGTTTGGAGGTAATGATACCATGTACGCTACCTCACCTACCCGTTTTAATACCTCAAAAGGTCCTATAAACCTTGGGCTTAATTTTCCCTTTTTTCCAAAGCGTATCTTTCCTTTCCAGGGAGATACCTTTAGAAATACATACGAGCCTACCTCAAACTCCCTATTCTCTCGATGTAAGTCTGCGTACTTCTTCTGTCTGTCTTGAGCTGCTACGAGACGCATCCGTATTAGCTTTACTACATCCGCTGTCTGCTGTACCAACTCTGGTCCTAGCATTCTGCATTCTCCCACTTCATCCCAATACAATGGTGTTCTGTATTTCCTCCCATACAAAGCTTCATACGATGGCATACCTATGCTTGCATGATAACTGTTGTTATATGCAAACTCTATTAATGGTAGATGATCATCCCAACTACCCTTGAAATCCATGACACAAGATCTGAACATATCTTCTAACGTCTGAATTAGCCTCTCGCTCTGTCCATCGGTTTGTGGATGATAGACCATACTTAACTTCAACTGCGTTCCCAATTGCTCTTCCAGACTTCTCCAAAAGTTCGATGTGAATCGTGGGTCACGATCTGACACAATCGAAATTGGTGCTCCATGCCTGGAAATGATTTCCTTAATATAAAGTTTAGCTAACTGATCTAAGTTATACTTGACCTGAATTGGCAAAAAGTGAGCCAACTTCATCAACCGATCCACTATTGCCCAAATCGCATCATATCCCTTCTGAGTAATCGGAAGTCCCATCACAAAGTCCATCATGATATGCTCCCACTTTCACTCCGAAATTTCCAATGACTGTAACAAGCCACTTGGTCTTTTATGTTCGGCCTTAACTTTCTGACAAGTTAAGCACCTACTCACATACTCAGCTATTTCTCTCTTCATGTTCTACCACAAAAAAATCTGTCGAAGGTCTTGATACATCTTAGTGCTACCAAGATGAATCGAGTACCTTGAACTGTGAACCTCTTATAAAATTTGCTCCTTTAATTCTGTCTCACTTGGAACCCAAATTCTTCCCTCAAATCTTAATAATCCCTTATTATCAAGACTAAACTTAATATCTTTTTCATTGGTCAATCGCTTCTTCATCTGGTCACACTCATCAGTTTTGAGCTGCACCTCTTTAACTCTCTCTACAATGGTAGATTGGATCTCTGTCGCAAATAGCATCTGCTCCTCTTCACTAGACAATTTCACCTCTAATTCCATCCTAGTCATCTCTGTTATTAACTCAGTTTGAGTAGTGAACATAGACAACTTCTCCCGACCCTTTCTACTTAAGGCGTCGGCCACTACATTGGCTTTTCCAGGGTGATACAGGATTTCACAATTGTAATCGTTTATCAACTCTAGCTATCTTCTTGGTCTCATAATCAACTCCTTCTGTGTGAAGATATATTTTAGACTCTTATGGTCCGTGTATATCTCACACTTTTTTCCGTAAAGATAATGTCACCATATCTTTAAGGCAAACACCACTGCGGCCAGTTCCAGATCATGAGTAGGGTAAACTTTCTCATAATCCTTCAACTACTTAGATGCATACGCAATAACCTTGCCATATTGTATGAGCACGTAACCAAGTCCTCTATGCGAAGCATCGCTATAAACTATGAAATTTCCTTTGTCACCGGGTATTGACAAAATAGGTGCTTCAGACAACCTTTTCTTCAGTTCTTGAAAATTGTCCTCGCACTTCTCAGTCCACGCATATTTCACTGTCTTTCTTGTCAAATTAGTCAACGGAGTAGCTATCTTTGAAAAATCCTGGATGAATCTCCGATAGTAACTCGCTAACCCTAAGAAACTCTGCACCTCAGTCGGCGTTTTCGGTTGTTCCCAATTCATCACAGCTTCCACCTTCGCTGGGTCTACTGAAATCCGCTCACGGTCAATAACATGTCCTAAAAATTGTGCCCTCTCTAGCCAAAATTCACACTTAGTAAACTTTTGTAACACCCCGAAATCCGGTCTATCTTCACACCCGGACTCCGTACGTCACGAGTACATCATTCATCCAACATACATCATTATATATTGAAATATAACAACATACATTCTCAATTCCCAGGTTCTCGAAACCTTATAACCTTTCTCATTACAAATAATGATAATTACATTATTTCTTTCATCTTACAAGAGTGACTTTTATCCGCCACCAAGGATACATACAGTTCATTAAACTAGTCTATAGTTTAATTTTCTTCTTCCTATATTACAAGCCTTCACTTGATCTTCACGCACATTCATAAACTGAATGGCACTTCGTTTGGATACCGCTCAGCTTGATCTTTACGGGATCCTTAACTTCTTCTAACATTGTACGCTGAAAATATTTTTCATTTAAAGCAAGTGTGAGCATTTAATTACCCAGCAAGTCATAATAGTTGAACAAACAAGTTCAAGAGTTTAAACATTCTTCAGAACTTCGATAACCGAACAAAGGTTATGAAGCAGCTTGAATAATAGGAATAATCTCGATTCCTATCATCTTAAAACATCAGTCAATTTCACTTTCAAATAGCTTCCTACTTCTACCTTTTTCATACACATCCTGTCTGGCTAGAATCATTAGCACAGACTTAACAATAACAGTTCATGAATAAACCGAGCATACTTGTATTGAACAGTTCGATCACAAAACAATTCATTTCATAGAAACACCAAAGAGCTCACATTGTGGCACAAGGCCTCATACATTCTACCACCTTGTACAAATATCGCACATTCGCACATAGACAGAACTTCTCAAGTTCAACATCTGAGAAGTTTAAGAAACTAGCATTCATTTCAAATATGAATGAAGTTAGGAAACTTGTCTTACGCACAGCTACAGCTTACGCTGAACTGCTCATTCCCATTCCTATGTAGCACATAAGAAAATAACACGTACACTAATTAGTCATATACTTGACTTACGAATTGGTTTACTTAATTTTACTTCTTAAGGTTCGCGTTCTTGTAATTTAAGCTTACGCGACTAACTTTCATTACCAGATTACGGTTTTATGACATACTGAGATGTCTTATTCATACATTTATCATCTTTGATTATTTACATTCTTATCTTCTTCTTATAACTCTCCTAGGACTCAGCACACATCGTGTCTTTGCTAGTAGTCCATATGACAACCATCAAAGGTTACGATTGTACCACAACTTAAATTCATCTAACTTATCCGAACTATTAAACTATAATGTTCGTTAAGTTAAATTCATATTTCTTACGGCTTTCTGGAAACTAAATGCGATACCTCAAGATTCATTCTTTATCGTCTAAGTCATACAGTCATTTGTATACTCGGAACGATCATTCAATATCAATACTACGAGGTCATAGCGTTAAACATTTTATATGAACATATTCATACCTTACAACGTCCGGTTCCTTCAACTCGGAACGTTGTCCAAGTTATACTTATTAACTCGGCTTCTTAACGTTACACGTTATTATCTTTAACTTAATTTCTTCACCGTTCACGGCTAAACTTTAGTCTTCATTACCTTACGGTCAAACCATACACGGAGTGTAGGTTCTGCCCTTTTAATATTCACTTACACTTAACCCTTACGCTGGTTAAAGTGTTCAGCGCTTACTTTTCATTCTATCATTCTCATCCGACTTATATTCGGCTTTCAGTAATCTTATTACCGTTCGTTACGACTCTCTTGATACCATTCGTATCTTACTTACTACCTTCATCAACGTCTATGTCATACAACCAGGGTATACTTAGAACGTTCGTCCAACGCGAATACAATTCACAAGGATCATCTACGTATTTAACGTTCACGTTGCTAGTCTCTTAATCTCTCATTCAACCTTTATTCAAGGTTTTAACCGCTTTCGATCGTTATCCATCCTATGAACCCCATGTTCATTATTCTTTCGTAATGTCAAAGCCATAATGTTCGTTGTATGCTAAGACCGATCGTTCTTCGCAACAATGTTGCGTTCACAGCGTCTATACACTTTACGTTCATCTTACAATGCCATGCCATGACATCGGAATGTTATTCATTACCTTCATCACTCAATGTCTAAGGAATCACAATCATAGCAATCCCTCACGTTCGTTCATTACGACTACGTTCCCCGGCTATCGGTTACGTAACTCGCGTTCACCTTCTTTTAATCTCGTTTAATCTTTCTGTTTAACCTTCATTAAAGGTTTAATACACTTGATTAAGTGTTACATTAGTGAACTACATGTTCATACTTCTTTCTTGCACATCCCCCAGTATTTGAGAACTCAAAATCTCTTTTCTGGGCATTGACTTGCACCGACGCTGCGGCGCCGTGCCCCTTCCTTTCCTCTCGCGCTGCGGCGCGACCTACTTCTCTCTCCTCTCTTCCCGGCCTGGCGCTGCGGCGCCAAGTCTTTTGTTATCTCTCGCATTGCGGCGCCACTCTCCAGAAGGTTATAGCCGATCTCGCGCTATGGCACTGGCCTCCAAGGCTTGACTCGCGCTGCGGCGCCGAGCATGAAACCTAGAAAAAATTTTCTAAGTCTTTTAAAAGCTTGAGACATCGATTTCGAAATCTCATAACTTCTTCGTTATAACTCAGAACAAGGTCGTTCCAAAGCCATTTTCTTCCTTATCTTACGTACTTCGATTACCATCAGATAGAACTTTGTTCTAAATTCGTTAACATGCCATTAAATCGGCTTAATCTTCGCTCTTCGTTCATTTTAACATTTTTAACGTTCTTCGTTCGTTCGTCCGTAATTCGGTCATCCGAACTCGGAATTCGTCCGTTCTTGAGTCTACGACTCACGTTTTATACGTTCTCTTACATTCTTATGAAACCCTACACGTTCGGGTTCATTTACTAACTTTTAAATTTTCGTTCGTCTTTTACGAAAATTTCGCCATAACTTCGTTATAGGTTAGTTTTAATCCGTTCATCATGAACATTTCTACCGTTCCTAACCAAGCAATAAACAACTAACTTATACGCAATGGTTTTAAACTTGTCCATCAACAACATTTATCCTACGATGGTTTTCAATTTGTCCATCAACAACGTTCTTCGTGTTCTTCGTGTTCTTCGCGTGTTCTTCGCGTTTTGCGTTCGTTCTTCATTTTTAATCGATATTTTAGATTATGATTCTACTTTTTCTTGGAATTTGATGTTATAGAACACCATTCCTTACTTATTTGACCTACTCATTCATAAAATTCATTCGGATCGCTCAAAATCCTTACGAATCTTATACTTACTTAAGAAATTTATAAAATAAATTTCTAATTCTTATTTCTTCATTTTCTTACGATTTCAACCATATGAAATCATTCTCAATATCTTTTACTTCTTATTCTCATTAAGTTATATTTTTAAACATAAAAACTTAAAGAAAATAATAGAAGAAACTAGGTTTCGGATTACCGTTCTTCTTTATTTTTCTTCCGTTATACAAAGCCGACGATTTGCGAGCTTTTCTATTTCTCGATCACTTTTGATCTGAGCATTCATGCTCAATCTCTTCCTTCTCCTCTCCCAACCGAGCTCTCTCTCTCTCTCTCTCTCAAGTTCTAGGATTTTGAAAATCCTAGAAAATGAAAGTTAAGCTTTCTATTTATAGAAAACTAAAGCAAGGGCAAAATAGTCATTTCACCCCCACCTCCTTACTATTCACACCTCTGCCATCCCTTAGCCACCAAGTTTACTTGGCCACCACCCTTACTTGGTGGCCAAGTGGCCGGCCCACATGCCCATGGGTCATCCCATGGGTTGCCCCAATGGTTTTTACCCATCCGTTTAGCCATCGGTTAGATCCGCGGTTTATCTTCTTCGTTTGGGCCTTAACCCTAATTCTTATTGGGCTTAACTTGGGCTTGATTTCACAAATCATTGGGCTTGACATAATCCAAGTCCAATTGGATTCTACAAAGTCCATGAACTCAAAGTCCATTAAGACTAATCGTATTCTACGATCGTACTCTACGCATTCCTTTTTCGTATTCTCGTAATCTCTTCGTATTTAACTCGTACGATGTTTGTATTATACGTCGTACTATTCTTCTTTCTATATTCGTATAATAACTCGTATCATACTCATATTTCTCATGCATAATAACCCTAATTATTATACGTGATCATAACATTCTCGGAACTCACTTTTCTAAACCCTTAGGTTTTGAGTCCGCAGGCGAAAACTTCATTTTTGTCATAACTGAAATATTATTGAATATTCCATCACGTCTCAGAATTAAACGTAATCTATAACTTCTTGGAATTTCAAAATAAATCTCCGAGTAGAAACGGATTAATAGTGCCTATTTCGTCTTTTTCCCCAAAAAATATTTTTTTCCCGGAAAAATTTCATTTTTGTCTTGAAAATTCTTACTCGTTCAATCTAGCTCATAGCCAGAATCCACCCGATTAATAATCATTCTAGGTTATAGGACGATTAATAAACACATAGCACAAAATAGTATTAATAAAAATTCATTTTATTAATAACTAATTCTTTAACCTTAAATTCTGGACAATCCGAATTTTCGGGTTGTCACACCCTTCCCCCCTTATAAAAATTCCATCCTTGGAATTTCTTCAAACCACACCCTTACCCGGGTCATCACATTCTCCCCTTCCTCACAGAATTTCGTCCTCGAAATTTTAGCTTACCCTTCTTCTCAACTTCTCTTCAAAGAAGTTCTTATCTTTCCATCATTCCAACCTCCATAACCTATCAAGAAATATGAAGTAGAAGGAATAGCAAGGAATATAAATATTCCTTTAAAATATTTCATACTTTTGCTGAGGGGTCAAATTGACCATAAACTCTTACTAGGTTAAACAGCATAACGTCGTAACCTTTCTTACACGGTAAGTTTAGAATCACAAAGAAGGTAAACTACCTCTTCCATACGTAGGTGATCAGCCTAACGTATAACCCCATTTCAGGGTATGTTCACCTCAGACTTACTCATTAGATTCCGCACCAAAATAATTTGGTTTGGCATAACTCTTCAAAGAAAGCTCAATTTTCTTTTAATCATGACATACCATTCGTCTTAGCCAAATCAAGTAGCTTAGACCATACCAACAAATTGGACATCAACTTGAAACATTCGTCTAGTCAACTTAATTGACATCGACTACTTCTTTAAATTCTTTTACAATACATCAAAATGTTTTATGACGTCATGATACAGTACTCTTCACAGTACATTGAGGACTTCGTCAGTTTATGACTTCGTCATTATACATCTTACCATAGTGGTTTGTTGATCCTAAGATCACATCCCACCAGGTTCAAGTGCATTAACAACTCCATCCTTTTACCATCCTTGCATCAAATGCACTGATGATATAAAATTCATTTTGATATTTCAAATCAATTTCTGTCTAGACATAAAAAGAATAGCTCTTTTAAAATCCATTGGTTCCAAAAGTTGAACCAGTTCTTTCTTTTTCAAAACGTACATTTCAGCATGATTTGAATAAACTTCGAAATCTAGCATAGCTAGAGGATTTGGAATATCCTATTCTCCATCTTCCTTCATTGTCTTACTACGACAATACTTAATCTTCTCTAGCACCTTAAATGCTAAGTCTACTGAAAATACTCCGTTTTCAGTCTACACCTTCCTATAACTTAGTACAGTCCATCAAACTTACCACACATTATGGGTTCAGGAACTTTCCACAACAATATGAGTTTAAGAACATCCAGACAGACCTTTGGCGTCCATTCGCTGAAACATTCAAACACATACCATATTATTATGAGTCATGAACTTACCATAAGTATGAGTTTAAGAACTCGCACCTACCTTATCGTTCTCTACCTATCAAGTATATACATGAGAAAAGATGTGACGCCCCCAAATTCGGGTACTTGAAACCCGAACTCGGTGCTTCACGATACCATTTTTATGAGCGGAATTCTATGAATAATAATAACCATAATATGAATAACAACTTAATTTACATAATTATCAGAGTTTATCTCCCCAGGTACGAAACCTTGAAGTACATTCCAAACAATACATGATATTATTTATATATATATCTTTGTCTTAATAATATAAACTATTACAGCAACTACCACAAATCTTATTCAGTTAGCTTTCCTTTTCCTTTGTTTCTGCACGAGCTTTCTGGTTCTTCAAACTTAACTGAAAACATTTAAATTAAGCAAGAATGAGCATTTAAGTGCCCAACAAGTAATAACAATAATATATATTAGCTGAAAGAATTAAATGTTTTCTTTGAAAGACACTTCTACAACGAATCAACAGTTCTGAAGTAAGCTGTACCAAGAATAATAATAACATAACAACTCTCTTTCACATTTTTGAAACTACGTATTGACTATAAGTAGGGTTAAGTGACATATTATGAACATTATTTTTTTTTCGAAAAGGTTAAACAGAAATTCATCTGCAAACCGTCATAACTTACGGACACGGGGGTGATCAGCCCGTTGTGTCCTGCATTGATCAATACTACATTTTAAGAACTCTCTCCGCCTTGGGCGCATAAAAGTTTTCCCTATGTAAGGGATGTTCATACTTGTCTGGGTTCTAAAGCAAATGTTTTATCTTGTTCAACAATAATCTATAATTCAACCTATATATATATATATATATATATATATAAGGGTAATTGACAAAGGTATATCAACATGTGATTAAATACAATGATTATCCAAGTGGGGACACTTATATAACCATTTTATAGAAATTGACGAACATAATATATATCTGAATTACCATATACTAACATGTTGATAAATAATGAGCGGATATAGATTATGTCGCAGTAGAGTTGATAATATAGCATAATAATAATTTAATTCTGAAACTTCTTACTCATGTCCATTGCATAAAGAAAATGCAAAGGTAGGATACTTGCCTGATACGCTGCTTACAGATTTGTAATTAAGATTTATCGCTTTTCTCACGACCTATCATTAATGAGATCGTTCGTTCGATTAGAACAGTATATAATATCACATAACACTGTCTATTACAGTTAGTACATAACCTAATCATGTTATCACATATGTTTAACCATCATTTATTCAAAATAAACCTTAACACAGTCAGAATATTTAAGTTCGGGTAAAATTCTGAGGCATGTCGGTGTATCGACAGCTTAGTCATGTAATACTTGAGTCTAAGACTCTAATCCGTATCTCAATATCCATATATAGTAGTCATATTATTTTTAAATGGCTTAAAATAATTTTAAAACATTTATCATAATTTGTCATGCAATCGGAATCATAATTAAATGATTTAAACATCAATCAATTCTATTATCATTAATATTCAATTAATATTAAACTATTAGTGAAATCATTGTCAAAATATAAAAGTTATTTATAATAACTCTAAATATTTTTAAAACATTTATAATACACTTAAATGATTTTCAAAACATTTAAATTCATTTTTAAGTAATTATCACTAATATTAAAGTATTAATGCACTATTTATCCAAATATTAAAAGTTATTAATTATAACTTAAAATATTTTTAATTCATAAATATCCCTTTTAAATGATTTTTTTTAAATAAATAAAATTATTTTAAAACTATTTATTTAATATAAATATTAAATAAACTAAATATCATTAATATCAAATTAATATCATTAATATTAAATTAATAATATTTTTTTACGACAAAATATCAAAAGTTATATTTTATAGCTTAAAATATTTTTATAATACATTAAATGATTTTTAAAATCATTTATTCTATTTTCCATAATTTATTTAATGTATTAAATAAATATTTAAACACCATTAATATCAATTAAATAGTGAAATTTTATCACAAAATATTAAAATTCATCACAAATATCCTCAAATATGTTCTAACACAATAATATTATTTTTCATGATTTTTCATGAATTAAAAACTATTTTTCAATAATTTATTTAATATCATAATTAAATAAATAAATACTTTTATATTCCAAAAATATTAAATATTTATGAAATATACTCTAAATATTTAAAAACTATTTTTCATAATTTAAAATTAATTTTCAGAAATTATTTGGTATTTTTAATAATTAAAAACCATTTTTTGTATTTTCCGGAAAATAAAATTCATGGTGTTCTTGAGGCTCAAAATCAGTGTATTAGTTGCTACTTTGACCATGATTTAAATCGTGCTATTGATGTTTTCTGGACTTCAAATTCAAATGAAAGTTGTAGTACTCTTGTAATATTACAACACCAAACCAAGAAATATGGCTAAACAACATCACAATTGAATGATCTGAGCCAATAAACTATCTGACAAGTCTGTTCTTCATGATTATGGAATTTCCAGAAATTGAGGTACTTACTTTGAGCTCTTAAATCTTAGCATTCTGAGCTTTCATAATGCATTTTAATTGTTCAATTATGTAATATAGATGCTAAAGAGGAACTCTAAATCATCACATCATCAAATTAACATCACATGTGTAAGATCTAGCCGGTCAAACCTGCTGTCAGAAACGTGTTCTTGATGAATTCTGGGTTTTCTAGAATTTTCATAAGGCAGTTGGTCAATGCTAGTTTGACCGTGATTATCTTTTGTTCCAGTTATAATTTGAGTGATCTAATAGCATACATGTGTAGTCCTTATATCCAGCTACAATACCAAAACAAAAACATGGCCAAAACATGAAAACACTGCAAGATCAAAGGCTTACAAAATGTTGTCAGACGAGTTCTTGGTTTCTGGGTTACCCAGAAACCAGACTTCGTGCTCGGTCAAAGGGGTTTTGACTGCTTATATCTGATGATCTAGACATGGTATGACACTGATTCTTTTTGGAGATTAAAGTACTGCTGACATACTACAACGTCAAACCTTTAAACAGCAAAAACACTTAACAGATTAGGATCTACAAGGCCTGACATTCGGCTGTCAGACAACATTTTTAGGGTTCATATCAGTTTGCAAAATCATGATTTTCGTGCATCTAGATGTTATGGGTTCATGATCTAACATCCCAGAACACTTATAGACCCTTCATAACACATATTATAACATTTAAACATAACATCAAAAATCAAAAATGGGCAGAATTGAATTAAAGTTTAATACCTTTTTATGAACAATTTTCTTGAATCCTTGCTTCTGATTTGTTATGGGTGATGGTTGGGTTGTGTTCTTGACTGAACTAACAAGAGAATTTCGTAGGTTTGGGTTGGAGAGAGTAAAGCTAAGTGTTGGTTGCACAAATAAACCAAAATGGTCACTTTCTCTCTATTTAATTAGGAAAAAAAATGATTCCATGATTGTAATAGCTGATCATTGATGGGTAATGTTATAGTATCATAGGTGAATTCTAGAACAAAGCTAGATGGCTGATAATTTCAAAGATTCTAGCAACAATGCTCCTAATAATGCACTAAAAGGGCAAAATGGTAATTTTGAAATTATTTTTATTTTTGATTTTTATTTTATTTATTCATGGCATCCAATGTTGCTAGATTCTACCAATAATGTAATAAGGTATTTTAGACATTTCTCATTATTTCTAGAATTGTTAAATTCTTTAATTATTTTAATAATTCAATAAGGGCATTTTGGTAATTTCACCTTAAATCTCAAGGGCAATTTCGTCCGATATAATTAAATATAGTATTAAACCATTAAATTATAATTCTCATAATTTCCCAAATGATTTCCAAGCGTTGGACAATTTAACAGTAATTGTACAATTAAATTCTAATTAAACCCGTTAATTTAAAATTTAGGGTTTTTAATTAGAAAAATAGGGTTTCTTAATATTAACAATTAGGGTTTCCTAATTAACCATTAGGGGTTCCTAATTGTCTGTATATTTTACTAACGCATTAATTACGATTTCTAATTTCAACCAATTAGGGTTATTTAAATAATAATTAGGGTTTTTCCTAATTACGGAAATTCTAATATACACAATAAAATTCATATAACGCAATTTCTACTCAGTCTTGAACTCACAACTGAGTTTAACAATTAAGGCTTAAAAATACGATATAAGGGTCATGATATAAATTTACCATAATTAACCAATCATTATCTGTCCACACATATACAGTACATATATATAGTACTGAAAATTCAAAATATATATAATATTACATTATTATTCTCATCTCTTGATAAAAATCCAATTTAGGATTTGGATTCCATAACTGACTTATCCATCGTATACAACATCAATAATCAAGTTAAAATAATTAACTTAAATATTCTGAACAGATTCATATAATAAAATATTTATTATCATAATTCTAATTGTCTCTTCATATATTATTTAAATAATATCCAATCATGCTTTCATGGAAAATAATTAATAAAAACATTTCTGCTTTCAGAAATTAATTATCATAAGAATATAATTTGTAGTAATTAATAATTCTAAAAATTATTTCTAATTTTTCAAGTAATAAATATATTTGCATTTATCGTACACATTACTTGACACTTATTCTAAAAAAAAAATTTCATATGCAAAAATTCCTTATTTATTTTTATAGAAAATATCGGGTTATTACAAAAGATTCACCTTCAAGTCATATAAATCTTAATAGCGCGACCAATTCTAATGATTATCACTGTAATAAACTGAGCAGTTGGTACACCAAAGCATAAACCTCTGCCCATAACAAAGGTTCATACAACTCAGCCATCACATGAGTCCTCAATTGAAATTTTACAACTTCTACCTTTTCTTTACTTAATACGAATTTTCTTTAATTCGTATACTATCCTTTACAACTCAATCTGAGTTCTTCTTCCCGTACTAATTCGTAGTACCATTCATTCATAGCATTAGCTATAAATCATTCATCGTTTAACAACTCATCTGTTACTACGATTTACTATGATCACGTGGTGATCTTCTTATCCTTCTCTTTACGATTATAGTCTTAGGTACTCTTACCTAAGATTTATAACCTATCAGCTCTGATACCAACCTGTAACACCCCGAAATTCGGTCTATCTTCACACCCGAACTCCGTACGTCACGAGTACATCATTCATCCAACATACATCATTATATATTGAAATATAACAACATACATTCTCAATTCTCAGGTTCTCGAAACCTTATAACCTTTCTCATTATAAATAATGATAATTACATTATTTCTTTCATCTTACAAGAGTGACTTTTATCCACCACCAAGGATACATACAGTTCATTAAACTAGTCTATAGTTTAATTTTCTTCTTTCTACACTACAAGACTTCACTTGATCTTCACGCACATACATAAACTGAATGGCACTTCGTCTGGATACCGCTAAGCTTGATCTTTACGGGATCCTTAAATTCTTCTAACATTGTACGCTGAAAATGTTTTTCATTTAAAGCAAGTATGAGCATTTAATTGCCCAGTAAGTCATAATAGTTAAACAAACAAGTTCAAGAGTTTAAACATTCTTCAGAACTTCGATAACCGAACAAAGGTTATGAAGCAGCTTGAATAATAGGAATAATCTCGATTCCTATCGTCTTAAAACATCAGTCAATTTCACTTTCAAATACCTTCATACTTCTACATTTTTCATACACATCCTGTCTGGCTAGAATCATTAGCACAGACTTAACAATAACGGTTCATGAATAAACCGAGCATACTTGTATTGAACAGTTCGATCACAAAACAATTCATTTCATAGAAACACCAAAGTGCTCACATTGTGGCACAAGGCCTCATACATTCTACCACCTTGTACAAATATCGCACATTCGCACATAGACAGAACTTCTCAAGTTCAGCATCTGAGAAGTTTAAGAAACTAGCATTCATTTAAAATATGAATGAAGTTAGGAAACTTGCCTTACGCACAGCTACAACTTACGCTGAACTGCTCATTCCCATTCCTATGTAGCACATAAGAAAATAACAGGTACACCAATTAGTCATATACTTGGCTTACGAATTGGTTTACTTAACTTTACTTCTTAAGGTTCGCGTTCTTGTAATTTAAGCTTACGCGACTAACTTTCATTACCAGATTACGGTTTTATGACATACTGAGATGTCTTATTCATACATTTATCATCTTTGATGATTTACATTCTTATCTTCTTCTTATAACTCTCCTAGGACTCAGCACACATCGTGTCTTTGCTAGTAGTCCATATGACAACCATCAAAGGTTAGGATTGTACCACAACTTAAATTCATCTAACTTATCCGAACAATTAAACTATAATGTTCGTTAAGTTAAATTCATATTTTTTACGGCTTTCTGGCAACTAAATGTCATACCTCAGGATTCATTCTTTATCGTCTAAGTCATACAGTCATTTGTATACTCGGAATGATCATTCAATATCAATACTACGAGGTCATATCGTTAAACATTTTGTATGAACTTATTCATACCTTACAATGTCCGGTTCCTTCAACTCGGAACGTTGTCCAAGTTATACTTATTAACTCGGCTTCTTAACGTTACACGTTATTATCTTTAACTTAATTTCTTCACCGTTCACGGTTAAACTTTAGTCTTCATTACCTTACGGTCAAACCATACACGGAGTGTAGGTTCTGCCCTTTTAATATTCACTTACACTCAACCCTTACGCTGGTTAAAGTGTTCAGCGCTTACTTTTCATTCTATCATTCTCATCCGACTTATATTCGGCTTTCAGTAATCTTATTACCGTTCGTTACGACTCTCTTGATACCATTCGTATCTTACTTACTACCTTCATCAACGTCTATGTCATACAACCAGGGTATACTTAGAACGTTCGTCCAACGCGAATACAATTCACAAGGATCATCTACGTATTTAACGTTCACGTTGCTAGTCTCTTAATCTCTCATTCAACCTTTATTCAAGGTTTTAACCGCTTTCGATCGTTATCCATCCTATGAACCCCATGTTCATTATTCTTTCGTAATGTCAAAGCCATAATGTTCGTTGTCTGCTAAGACCGATCGTTCTTCGCAACAATGTTGCGTTCACAGCGTCTATACGCTTTACGTTCATCTTACAATGCCATGCCATGACATCGGAATGTTATTCATTACCTTCATCACTCAATGTCTAAGGAATCACAATCATAGCAATCCCTCACGTTCGTTCATTACGACTACGTTCCCCGGCTATCGGTTACGTAACTCGCGTTCACCTTCTTTTAATCTCGTTTAATCTTTCTGTTTAACCTTCATTAAAGGTTTAATACACTTGATTAAGTGTTACATTAGTGAACTACATGTTCATACTTCTTTCTTGCACATCCCCCAGTATCTGAGAACTCAAAATCTCTTTTCTGGGCATTGACTTGCACCGGCGCTGCGGCGCCGTGCCCCTTCCTTTCCTCTCGCGCTGCGGCGCGACCTACTTCTCTCTCCTCTCTTCCCGGCCTGGCGCTGCGGCGCCAAGTCTTTTGTTATCTCTCGCATTGCGGCGCCACTCTCCAGAAGGTTATAGCCGATCTCGCGCTGTGGCACCGGCCTCCAAGGCTTGACTCGCGCTGCGGCGCCGAGCATGAAACCTAGAAAAAATTTTCTAAGTCTTTTAAAAGCTTGAGACATCGATTTCGAAATCTCATAACTTCTTTGTTATAACTCAGAACAAGGTCGTTCCAAAGCCATTTTCTTCCTTATCTTACGTACTTCGATTACCATCAGATAGAACTTTGTTCTGAATTCGTTAACATGCCATTAAATCGGCTTAATCTTCGCTCTTCGTTCATTTTAACATTTTTAACGTTCTTCGTTCGTTCGTCCGTAATTCGGTCATTCGAACTCGGAATTCGTCCGTTCTTGAGTCTACGACTCACGTTTTATATGTTCTCTTACATTCTTATGAAACCCTAGACGTTCGGATTCATTTACTAACTTTTAAATTTTCGTTCGTCTTTTACGAAAATTTCGTCATAACTTCGTTATAGGTTAGTTTTAATCCGTTCATCATGAACATTTCTACCGTTTCTAACCAAGCAATAAACAACTAACTTATACGCAATGGTTTTAAACTTGTCCATCAACAACATTTATCCTACGATGGTTTTCAATTTGTCCATCAACAACGTTCTTCGTGTTCTTCGTGTTCTTCGCGTGTTCTTCGCGTTCTGCGTTCGTTCTTCATTTTTAATCGATATTTTAGATTACGATTCTACTTTTTCTTGGAATTTGATGTTATAGAACACCATTCCTTACTTATTTGACCTACTCATTCATAAAATTCATTCGGATCGCTCAAAATCCTTACGGATCTTATACTTACTTAAGAAATTTATAAAATAAATTTCTAATTCTTATTTCTTCATTTTCTTACAATTTCAACCATATGAAATCATTCTCAATATCTTTTACTTCTTATTCTCATTAAGTTATATTTTTAAACATAAAAACTTAAAGAAAATAATAGAAGAAACTAGGTTTCGGATTACCGTTCTTCTTTATTTTTCTTCCGTTATACAAAGCCGACGATTTGCGAGCTTTTCTATTTCTCGATCACTTTTGATCTGAGCATTCATGCTCAATCTCTTCCTTCTCCTCTCCCAACCGAGCTCTCTCTCTCTCTCTCTCTCAAGTTCTAGGATTTTGAAAATCCTAGAAAATGAAAGTTAAGCTTTCTATTTATAGAAAACTAAGCAAGGGCAAAATAGTCATTTCGCCCCCACCTCCTTACTATTCACACCTCCTCCATCCCTTAGCCACCAAGTTTACTTGGCCACCACCCTTACTTGGTGGCCAAGTGGCCGGCCCACATGCCCATGGGTCATCCCATGGGTTGCCCCAATGGTTTTTACCCATCCGTTTAGCCATCGGTTAGATCCGCGGTTTATCTTCTTCGTTTGGGCCTTAACCCTAATTCTTATTGGGCTTAACTTGGGCTTGATTTCACAAATCATTGGGCTTGACATAATCCAAGTCCAATTGGATTCTACAAAGTCCATGAACTCAAAGTCCATTAAGACTAATCGTATTCTACGATCGTACTCTACGCATTCCTTTTTCGTATACTCGTAATCTCTTCGTATTTAACTCGTACGATGTTTGTATTATACGTCGTACTATTCTTCTTTCTATATTCCTATAATAACTCGTATCATACTCATATTTCTCATGCATAATAACCCTAATTATTATACGTGATCATAACATTCTCGGAACTCACTTTTCTAAACCCTTAGGTTTTGAGTCCGCAGGCGAAAACTTCATTTTTGCCATAACTGAAATATTATTGAATATTCCATCACGTCTCAGAATTAAACGTAATCTATAACTTCTCGAAATTTCAAAATAAATCTCCGAGCAGAAACGGATTAATAGTGCCTATTTCGTCTTTTTCCCCGAAAAATATTTTGTTCCCGGAAAAATTTCATTTTTGTCTTGAAAATTCTTACTTGTTCAATCTAGCTCATAGCCAGAATCCTCCCGATTAATAATCATTCTAGGTTATAGAACGATTAATAAACACATAGCACAAAATAGTATTAATAAAAATTCATTTTATTAATAACTAATTCTTTAACCTTAAATTCTGGACAATCCGAATTTTCGGGTTGTCACACCCTTCCCCCCTTATAAAAATTCCGTCCTTGGAATTTCTTCAAACCACACCCTTACCCGGGTCATCACATTCTCCCCTTCCTCACAGAATTTCGTCCTCGAAATTTTAGCTTACCCTTCTTCTCAACTTCTCTTCAAAGAAGTTCTTATCTTTCCATCATTCCAACCTCCATAACCTATCAAGAATTATGAAGTAGAAGGAATAGCAAGGAATATAAATATTCCTTTAAAACATTTCATACTTTTGCTGAGGGGTCAAATTGACCATAAACTCTTACTAGGTTAAACAGCATAACGTCGTAACCTTTCTTACACGGTAAGTTTAGAATCACAAAGAAGGTAAACTACCTCTTCCATACGTAGGTGATCAGCCTAACGTATAACCCCATTTTAGGGTATGTTCACCTCAGACTTACTCATTAGATTCCGCACCAAAACAATTTTGTTTGGCATAACTCTTCAAAGAAAGCTCAATTTTCTTTTAATCATGACATACCATTCGTCTTAGCCAAATCAAGTAGCTTAGACCATACCAACAAATTGGACATCAACTTGAAACATTCGTCTAGTCAACTTAATTGACATCGACTACTTCTTTAAATTCTTTTACAATACATCAAAATGTTTTATGACGTCATGATATAGTACTCTTCACAGTACATTGAGGACTTCGTCAGTTTATGACTTCGTCATTATACATCTTACCATAGTGGTTTGTTGATCCTAAGATCACATCCCACCAGGTTCAAGTGCATTAACAACTCCATCCTTTTACCATCCTTGCATCAAATGCACTGATGATATAAAATTCATTTTGATATTTCAAATCAATTTCTGTCTAGCCAAAACAACTAGCATAGACATAAAAAGAATAGCTCTTTTAAAATCCATTGGTTCCAAAAGTTGAACCAATTCTTTCTTTTTCAAAACGTACATTTCAGCATGATTTGAATAAACTTCGAAATCTAGCATAGCTAGAGGATTTGGAATATCCTATTCTCCATCTTCCTTTATTGTCTTACTACGACAATACTTAATCTTCTCTAGCACCTTAAATGCTAAGTCTACTGAAAATACTTCGTTTTCAGTCTACACCTTCCTATAACTTAGTACAGTCCATCAAACTTACCACACATTATGGGTTCAGGAACTTTCCACAACAATATGAGTTTAAGAACATCCAGACAGACCTTTGGCGTCCATTCGCTGAAACATTCAAACACATACCATATTATTATGAGTCATGAACTTACCATAAGTATGAGTTTAAGAACTCGCACCTACCTTATCGTTCTCTACCTATCAAGTATATACATGAGAAAAGATTCACCTTCTCGTCATATAAATCTTAATAGCGCGACCAATTCTAATGATTATCACTGTAATAAACTGAGCAGTTGGTACACCAAAGCATAAACCTCTGCCCATAACAAAGGTTCATATAACTCAGCCATCACATGAGTCCTCAATTAAAATTTTACAACTTCTACCTTTTCTTTACTTAATACGAATTTTCTTTAATTCGCATACTATCCTTTACAACTCAATCTGAGTTCTTCTTCCCGTACTAATTCGTAGTACCATTCATTCATAGCATTAGCTATAAATCATTCATCGTTTAACAACTCATCTGTTACTACGATTTACTATGATCACGTGGTGATCTTCTTATCCTTCTCTTTACGATTATAGTCTTAGGTACTCTTACCTAAGATTTATAACCTATCAGCTCTGATACCAACCTGTAACACCCCGAAATTCGGTCTATCTTCACACCCGGACATATAACAACATACATTCTTAATTCTCAGGTTCTCGAAACCTTATAACCTTTCTCATTACAAATAATGATAATTACATTATTTCTTTCATCTTACAAGAGTGACTTTTATCCACCACCAAGGATACATACAGTTCATTAAACTAGTCTATAGTTTAATTTTCTTCTTTCTATACTACAAGACTTCACTTGATCTTCACGCACATACATAAACTGAATGGCACTTCGTCTAGATACAGCTAAGCTTGATCTTTACGGGATCCTTAAATTCTTCTAACATTGTACGCTAAAAATGTTTTTCATTTAAAGCAAGTATGAGCATTTAATTGCCCAGTAAGTCATAATAGTTAAACAAACAAGTTCAAGAGTTTAAACATTCTTCAGAACTTCGATAACCGAACAAAGGTTATGAAGCAGCTTGAATAATAGGAATAATCTCGATTCCTATCATCTTAAAACATCAGTCAATTTCACTTTCAAATACCTTCATACTTCTACTTTTTCATACACATCCTGTCTGGCTAGAATCATTAGCACAGACTTAACAATAACGGTTCATGAATAAACCGAGCATACTTGTATTGAACAGTTCGATCACAAAACAGTTCATTTCATAGAAACACCAAAGTGCTCACATTGTGGCACAAGGCCTCATACATTCTATCACCTTGTACAAATATCGCACATTCGCACATAGACAGAACTTCTCAAGTTCAACATCTGAGAAGTTTAAGAAACTAGCATTCATTTAAAATATGAATGAAGTTAGGAAACTTGCCTTACGCACAGCTACAACTTACGCTGAACTGCTCATTCCCATTCCTATGTAGCACATAAGAAAATAACACGTACACCAATTAGTCATATACTTGACTTACGAATTGGTTTACTTAACTTTACTTCTTAAGGTTCGCGTTCTTGTAATTTAAGCTTACGCGACTAACTTTTATTACCAGATTACGGCTTTATGACATACTGAGATGTCTTATTCATACATTTATCATCTTTGATGATTTACCTTCTTATCTTCTTCTTATAACTCTACTAGGACTCAGCACACATCAGGTCTTTGCTAGTAGTCCATATGACAACCATCAAAGGTTACGATTGTACCACAACTTAAATTAATCTAACTTATCCGAACTATTAAACTATAATGTTCGTTAAGTTAAATTCATATTCCTTACGGCTTTCTGGCAACTAAATGCCATACCTCAAGATTCATTCTTTATCGTCTAAGTCATACAGTCATTTGTATACTCGGAACGATCATTCAATGTCAATACTACGAGGTCATAGTGTTAAACATTTTATATGAACTTATTCATACCTTACAACGTCCGGTTCCTTCAACTCGGACCGTTGTCCAAGTTATACTTATTAACTTGGCTTCTTAACGTTACACTTTATTATCTTTAACTTAATTTCTTCACCGTTCACGGCTAAACTTTAGTCTTCATTACCTTACGGTCAAACCATACACGGAGTGTAGGTTCTGCCCTTTTAATATTCACTTACACTCAACCCTTACGCTGGTTAAAGTGTTCAGCGCTTACTTTTCATTATATCATTCTCATCCGACTTATATTCGACTTTCAGTAATCTTATTACCGTTCGTTACGACTCTCTTGATACCACTCGTATCATACTTACTACCTTCATCAACGTCTATGTCATACAACCAGGGTATACTTAGAACGTTCGTCCAACGCGAATACAATTCACAAGGATCATCTACGTATTTAACGTTCACGTTGCTCGTCTCTTAATCTCTCATTCAACCTTTATTCAAGGTTTTAACCGCTTTCGATCGTTATCCATCTCATGAACCCCATGTTCATTATTCTTTCTTAATGTCAAAGCCATATTGTTCGTTGTATGCTAAGACCGATCGTTCTTCGCAACAATGTTGCGTTCACAGCGTCTATACGCTTTACGTTCATCTTACAATGCCATGCCATAACATCGGAATGTTATTCATTACCTTCATCACTCAACGTCTAAGGAATCATAATCATAGCAATCCCTCACGTTCGTTCATTACGATTACGGTCCCCGGCTATCGGTTACGTAACTCGCGTTCACGTTCTTTTAATCTCGTTTAATCTTTCTGTTTAACCTTCATTAAAGGTTTAATACACTTGATTAAGTGTTACATTAGTGAACTACATGTTCATACTTCTTTCTTGCACATCCCCCAGTATCTGAGAACTCAAAATCTCTTTTCTGGGCATTGACTTGCACCGGCGCTGCGGCGCCGTGTCCCTTCCTTTCCTCTCGCGCTGCGGCGCGACCTACTTCTCTCTCCTCTCTTCCCAGCCTTGCGCTGCGGCGCCAAGTCTTTTGTTATCTCTCGCACTGCGGCGCCACTCTCTAGAAGGTTATGGTCGATCTCACGCTGCGGCACCGACCTCCAAGGCACGACTCGCGCTGCGGCGCCAAGCATGAAACCTAGAAAAAATTTTCTAAGTCTTTTACAAGCTTGAGACATCGTTTTCGAAATCTCATAACTTCTTCGTTATAACTCGGAACAAGGTCGTTCTAAAGCCATTTTCTTCCTTATCATATGTACTTCGATTACCGTCAGACAAAACTTTGTTCTAAATCGGTTAACATGCCATTCAATCGGCTTAATCTTCGCTCTTCGTTCATTTTAACATTTTTAACGTTCTTCGTTCGTTCGTCCGTAATTCGGTCATCCGAACTCGTAATTTGTTCGTTCTTAAGTCTACGACTCACGTTTTATACGTTCTCTTACATTCTTATGAAACCCTACACGTTCGGGTTTATTTACTAACTTTTAAATTCTCGTTCGTCTTTTACGAAAATTTCGCCATAACTTCGTTATAGCTTAGTTTTAATCCGTTCTTCATGAACATTTCTACCGTTCCTAGCCAAGCAATAGACAACTAACTTATACGCAATGGTTTTAAACTTGTCCATTAACAACATTTATCCTACGATGGTTTTTAATTTGTCCATCAACAACGTTCTTCGTGTTCTTCGCGTTTTTCGTTCGTTCTTCATTTTTAATCGATATTTTGGATTACGATTCTACTTTTTCTTGGAATTTAATGTTATAGAACACCATTCCTTACTTATTTGACCTACTCATTCATAAAATTCATTCGGATCGCTCAAAATACTTACGAATCTTATACTTACTTAAGAAATTTATAAAATAAATTTCTAATTCTTATTTCTTCATTTTCTTACGATTTCAACCATATGAAATCATTCTCAATATCTTTTACTTCTTATTGTCATTAATTTATGTTTTTAAACATAAAAACTTAAAGAAAATAATAGAAGAAACTAGGTTTCGGATTACCGTTCTTCTTTATTTTTCTTCCGTTATACAAAGCCGACGATTTGCGAGCTTTTCTATTTCTCTATCACTTTTGATCCGAGTATTCATGCTCAATCTCTTCCTTCTCCTCTCCCAACCGAGCTCTCTCTCTCTCTCTCTCTCTCTCTCAAGTTCTAGGATTTTGAAAATCCTAGAAAATGAAAGTTAAGCTTTCTATTTATAGAAAACCAAAGCAAGGGCAAAATAGTCATTTCGCCCCCCACCTCCTTACTATTCACACCTCCTCCATCCCTTAGCCACCAAGTTTACTTGGCCACCACCCTTACTTGGTGGCCAAGTGGCCGGCCCACATGCCCACGGGTCATCCCATGGGTTGCCCCAATGGTTTTTACCCATCCGTTTACCCATCGGTTCGATCCGCGGTTTATCTTCTTCGTTTGGGCCTTAACTCTAATTCTTATTGGGCTTAACTTGGGCTTGATTTCACAAATCATTGGGCTTGACATAATCCAAGTCCAATTGGATTCTAAAAAGTCCATGAACTCAAAGTCCATTAAGACTAATCGTATTCTACGATCGTACTCTACGCATTCCTTTTTCGTATTCTCGTAATCTCTTCGTATTTAACTTGTACGATGTTCGTATTATACGTCGTACAATTCTTCTTTCTATATTCGTATAATAACTCGTATCATACTCATATTTCTCACGCATAATAACCCTAATTATTATACGCGATCATAACATTCTCGGAACTCACTTTTCTAAACCCTTAGGTTTTGAGTCCGCAGGCGAATACTTCGTTTTTGCCATAACTGAAATATTATTGAATATTCCATTACGTCTCAGAATTAAACGTAATCTATAACTTCTCAGAATTTCAAAATAAATCTCCGAGTAGAAACGGATGAATAGTGCCTATTTCGTCTTTTTCCCCAAAAAATATTTTGTTCCCGGAAAAATTTCATTTTCGTCTTGAAAATTCTTACTCGTTCAATCTAGCTCATAGCTAGAATCCTCCCGATTAATAATCATTCTAGGTTATAGAACGATTAATAAACACATAGCACAAAATAGTATTAATAAAAATTCATTTTATTAATAACTAATTCTTTAAACTTAAATTCTGGACAATCCGAATTTCCGGGTTGTCACAACTTCGCATATAACTTCTCCTTCCTTAATGTTTCCAACACTATTCTTAGGTGTTCAGCATGATCTTCTGGCATCTTAGAATATACCTGAATACCATCGATAAACACCGCGATGAACTTGTCCAAATATTATTTGAACACTCTGTTCATCATATCCATAAATGCAGTAGGTGCATTAGTCAACCAAAATGACATCACCATAAACTCATAATGACCATAACTCTTGAATGCTGTCTTTGGCACGTCTTCACTCCTAACCTTCAGCTGATGATACCCCGTCCGCAAATCTATTTTTGAAAAATACTTTGCCCCTTTCAACTGGTCAAAAAGATCATCGATCCTGGGCAATGGATACTTATTCTTTATTGTTAACTTGTTCAACTCTCGGCAGTCGATACAAAGTCTTGACGATCCGTCCTTCTTCTTGACAAACAGTACCGGTGCTCCCCACGGTGAAACACTCTGTTAAATGTACTTCCTGTCCAACAGTTCTTGTAACTGCACCATCAACTCCTTTATCTCCACTGGCGCCATAAGATACGGTGCCCTAGAAACTGATGCCGCTCGTGGCACAATGTCTATCACGAACTCGGTCTCTCTATCCGGTGGAAGACCCAATAACTCACTTGGAAATATATCTATAAATTCACTCACTATAGGTATTTGTTCCACGGTCGCTCCCACTCTCTAGGTATCAACAACATGGCACATATAACCTACACACCCCTTCCTTAATAATTTCTTAGTTTGTGTCATGGTAAGACAACACGAACGTCTCAGCGATTTATTACCGTAAAATATTATATGAGGTTGTCTTAATGTTTTAATATTTACGCATTTCTTTTGACAATCTATAATTGCCCCATGGTTAACCAAGCAATCCATTCCGAGAATTACGTCAAATTCTCGTACTTTATCGGTATCAGATCTACCGATAATTTACAACCCCGAATGTCTACGTAACAACTCCAATGAATATCTTCAACAGGAATTATCTCTTCGTTTGCTACCTTAATATTTAAAGGTATAGGCAACTTTTCGGGAAGTAATCCTAATCGTCTAGCAAAATCACATGCGATAAACGAACAAGTAGCACCTGAGTCAAACAACACGTATGCATTTAGGTCGTTGATCGGAATAATACCTGCAAATATGTCTCCTGATGCCATCGCATCTTGGACGGTCATATTAAAGGTACGGGCCATCGGCCTACCCGGCTGCGCTGGACCCCCAATAGTTAACTTACCACTATTGGCGGCCTTATTCCCGTTCGTCCCCTTCTTCGGGTAGTTCTTTGCCATGTGGTCAATGGAACCACACACAAAGCATCCGTGGTTCTTCTTCGGACTTGGATAGTTAGGCGCAATGTGCCCCTCCTGCCCACAATTATAGCATACGGCCTTACCCTTGAGATAGGCTCCTAAGTGAGTCTTCCCACATGTCTTGCATGCCTCCATCCTCCTCTTCGGGTCTCCTTGTTTCACTCCGGTATTCCCAGAGCTAACCACCTTCCGCTTATACCCTTCGTCACTCCCGCTGGCACCTTCAATTTTCACTCCCCCATCCATCTTCCCCTTGTTCTTCTTATCCTTGTGGTATTGACTCAATGCCTCGCTACCACCTTCGGCAATTATTGCCTTGTCTAAAACGATTCCAAAGGAAGTACTTTTGAACACAAAAATACGGTTATAGAGCCAGGGTTTCAAGCCCTACTTAAATCGTCGAGCTTTCCTCACGTCGGTATCCACTTGGTGTGGAGCGAACCTTGCCAGTTCATTAAACTTGGCGGCGTATTGGGGAACCGTCATGTCCCCTTGTTTCAATTCCAGAAACTGCATCTCCATCCTTCCCTGCATGCTCGTGGGAAAGTAGTTCTTGATAAATATTTCTTTGAACCTTGTCCACGTTAGAACCTCAATCCCGACCCTAGCTTTATTGGCCTCCCACCAAAAGTTGGCCTCTCCTTTCATCATGTAGGTGGAAAAGGCAACCTTCTGGGCCTCATCAACATTTGTTATCACAAATGCCTACTCGATCTCCTTCACCCACGTTTGGGCTTCAATAGGGTCCGTAGTTCCTTTGAACTCCGGCGGACCCACACTCTTAAAGTCCTTAAACGTAGTAGCTTGTACTACTCCAGGATTTACGTGGATGTTTGCCCCAATTCTATTAAACACGACTGTTAACAGATTTACGAACTCCTGCATGGGGTTAACCGGACCTCCCTCCGGTTGGTTTATGCTAGCACCCTGATTACGTGGTACTCTTCTTGGCGGCATTTTGTTGTTACAATAAACCACACATTTCGTTATTATTCATTTCCTGTTAGTTAGTTATTATTCAATTTTAAATAATAACTCAAACATTCATTATTCAACATGTTCTGAAAATGAAAACTTATATTGATTCCTTGTAGTATAATACTACATTGGTTACATTACACAGCCTAAGCTGATTATAAAACTTTCCCGCAATTACTTTTCAAAAATTGGGATTTACAAAAGACTACCCTTGATTATACAAAAGAGGGTTTTACGTCACTACTAGATACAAAATATTTACATATCTAACTACTCTAGCCACTACTAGATCACATCTGCCTTAAGGCATTCTCGAAATCCGCCTTGGCAAGACCGACAATAATATCACGGCTGATAGTATGTCGCGTCTGCCCTGTCTCTACGGGATAACCAGCTACCAGCAGCTGGAAGTCCGCATGAGAACTATTATGGATATAGGACATTCTCCCTATCTTTTGTTTCTTGGTCTTTAGCTCACTTTTGAGCTCAAAGACCTTCTGTTTCAACTCGTGGACTTTGTCCTTAGCCAAAATCCTCTCATCATGCTCATGCTCCCACATGGACTCCACGTCCATCTTGTCTTCTATCACCGCCTGGAGCTCTGTTTTCAACTCCTTAACCTCCTAACAGTAGTGGATGTTTCTATCCAACATTCTCATGAAAAGGGACATCATTGACTCCCCTGGAGCCATCTCTGCTGCTATAGCTACCGGGTTGAAGGACACTGCCTCCACCTCTTCCTTCAACATGCCGTCCAACACGGACATATATTCTAGACTCTCTGAATCTCCAGACTCAACCACTACTATCTCAGGCTCTACTGCTATGGGGTTCAGTATGATCTCTATCTGATTCACTGGGAGCTGTCGTTGACACTCCTAAATTAACCTCACTTTCACTTCATAATTTATAATAATTAGCACCGTAGCAAGTAAGGATCGATCCCACAGAGAGTAAAGTTGTTTTAGAATTATTCTATTATTTCAACAAAAAATAAAGATGGGGGTTTTTAAAAATTATTGTTAAACTAAGAAAACAAGAATTAATGATGAAATTAACCAAATATGTAAAAACTTCAGTTCTGCAGTTCAGTTTCACCGAGTACAACAATCAATTAATCAAGTTATTATTATTTTTTCCTTCAATGAAACTATTAGCCCTAGATAACAATAAGCTCTGCTATTCAAAATTCTCCTTAGATTATCACTGTATGAAACAAGCTCTCCACCAGATTCTAACTAGCATACAACCTAGAATAGGCTCTCTAGATTTAATATGATAGAAGCATTAAGAAATAGAGAATTAGGCTAATCCAAGCAACAAACACATAAGCTCGATTTGTTTAACTTGTTTTCTGATAATCTTAGCAATAAACAAAAGCTTGTCAACAATTATTATTACCAAGCTGCTACTTGTGATGAAGACATATATCAATTACACGTAATACCAATCTTAATCTAGCATATGATAATGATCAAACTAATTCAATTGGCCATATTAAATTAATTAGATCAATTAGCATGCAATCATTGAAAACAGATTATCAGAAGAAATTTCACACAAAAATGAATAAATAATAATAATACTCAATTAATTAATTACTTGTAACAAGGATTCAACTCCCTTTAGAACTGAATACAAAGAACTAGCCTGACATGCTCATGAGTCTGCACTCCAATAGATGATAGTTGAAAATTGAATGAATAAAATCCTGACTCTCATCCTCTATTTATAGTGCTAGATAAAGTCCTAAATCCTATAGGAAGTATAAATCCAAATCCTAAAAGGAATTACAAATTACCCTAATTTTCATAAAGAAATAGAATTCAATTTGGAAATAAATCTTAGTCTAAAAGAAATCCTAATTACAATAGAATTGTAAAAATTAATCTTCTAGAATCCAAAATTCAGAATTGAAGTTGGAATTAAATTCCACAATTTCCATGTGCTTAAACTTATTGTCGCGTGAATCCAAATCCATTTATGATACTAATTGTTGAATCCTTGATTTGATAGGAATCCCGTAAACCTCCTCCAATTTATTTCCAAGATCATGAAACCCCTTCAATTGTACCTACAATAAAAATATAAGAATAATGAGTTTATTTAGGCATAAAATAAATACAAAAGATTAAGTATTAAGGAATAAAAATATAACATATATCATACTCATCAAATTCTCCCACACTTATCTTTTTACACGTCCTCGTGTAAACCAAAAATTTGATTTTCAGAAAAATTCTATTCAACCATAATGTCAAAAGATTTCAAGGTACAAATCATGACTATTAACACTAAATTTGCAAAAATCTAATCAATGCCTTATCAGTTAACTCATAATGAACAACCTTACTATTTCACCAATGAATTTCATTAAACCAAATTATAACCACATAAGAAACTTTCCCAAAATTTACATACTTACTCAACTTAGTTACCATGGAGCAAAAACTGTGCACACTGACTCACAACCAAGAACAATTTTTTTTTGCTTTTTAATTTTTTTCATAGAACCCTTTTTTTTAGCACAGATGAATGTATTTTCATGCTTTTCTCGTATTATATATTTTTTTCCTTGACATGTGCAATGTCTCCTTTTCTTAGGCTTTTTCAGAGTTACCCATTAGCGAACTTTCCACCAACGACTCCCAAACCAGATAATCTTAGGGCGCTAGGTGTAGAGACACCCCTAAGGGCTTACTTATTCAAGTAACAAAGGCCACAAAATTTGACTAGTCAAGCTGATTTTATCCATCACACTTTTCAGCGTGAATATCGATGCTTCCCGAGGCTTAGATACCCAGTTATTTCGCACAATGGACATTGAAGCAGATTTTCAATTTTCTTTTTTTTTCTTTTTTTTTCATTCATCATTTTTTTCACATGGTTCTGCAACAACATAAGCAAGTTAAACAGTTCTAAGTCGTTAAATCAGTGCACATAGACAACTCCACAAATAACTTAGCCAAATAAACATGTTTCTCATATTCAAGTACTCATGTATCACAAATTCAATTCAAATCAATTACTATGGATCATGGTTTAGTTGTCATCATTCATTAACAAATTAAGCATCAAACAGATTTTGAATTTTAGCATCAATTTTCAATCTTTGACTTTAACCTTCGAACACATAGGCAAATAGAATCATGGAACCAAAATTTTTAAAAATTTTTAAAAGCATTAATTTTTTTCAAATTTCCCATCAAAATCGGATCAATATTCCTAAGTAAAATAAAAACCTAAATCTTCCCCCTACACTCAAACCTTACATTGTCCCCAATGTAAAAAAATCATGCAGAGAAGAAAATACTACTAGCTAACATGCAATAAAAAAACTAAAATGTGAAAGGGATAGAAAAATCAAATCTGGAATCTTGGGTTGCCTCCCAAGCAGCTGCCCGTGTTTAACATCTTTGGCTCGACAGCATGCCTCTCTTCTCAACATTCATAGATCAGATTGTCTAGCTCCACCATCTCAATATTTTCCACATGATGCCCTCATAGAAAGCCTTTAATATATGTCCATTCACCTTAAAGATCTTGCTTGTGCTCGGGCTTTGAATCTCAACTGCACCATGAGGAAACACATTAGTGATAACAAAAGGTCCAACCCATCTAGATATCAATTTACCTGGAAATAACTTAAGCCGAGAATGATATAGCAAAATTTTTTGTCCCACAATAAAGGTTTTCCGCACAATCTGCTTATCATGAAAAGCTTTGGTCTTTTCCTTGTAAATATTTGAACTTTCATAGGCTTCATTCCTCAATTCTTCTAACTCTTGTAACCGCAATTTCCTGTGTACTCCAGCTGCCTCCAAACTCATGTTGCACTGCTTGATTGCCCAAAAAGCCCTATGCTCCAATTTAACAGGTAAGTGGCATGGTTTTCCAAATACAATCCTGTATGGTGACATCCCAATAGGTGTTTTGTACGCAGTTCTATAGGCCCAAAGTGCATCATCTAATCTCATACTCCAATCCTTTCTGCTCGGGTTGACTACCTTCTCCAAAATGGATTTGATCTCTCGGTTAGACACCTCAGCTTGACCATTACTTTGCGGATGGTAGGATGTAGAAACCTTGCGCAGAACATTGTATTTCTTGAACAAAGCCGCTAACATTCTGTTGTAAAAGTGGGTTCCGCGATCACTAATGATGGCTCGTGGTGTTCCAAACCTGACAAATATGTTAGTCCTAACAAAATCTGCAACAACTTTAGAATCGTCAGTCCTAGTGGCTTTAGCTTCCACCCATTTTGAGACATTAATCAACTGCCAAAAGAATATATAAATTCCCAAAGGATGAAGGAAAAGGTCCCATAAAATCTATACCCTAGACATCAAAAACTCAACAATTAATATAGGATTTTGGGGAATTTAATTTCGTTGAGAAATATTCCCCGTCCTTTGGCAATTAACATATGTTTTACAAAACAGATAGGAATCTTTAAAAAGCGATGGCCAATAAAAACCACTTTCCAAACTTTATTAGCAATTCTTTTTGGACCAAAATGTCCTCCACAAGCATAAGAATGACAAAAGGAAAGGATAGATTGAAATTCACTATTAGGCACACATCGTCTAACTATCTGGTCAGCACAAAATTTCCATAAGTATGGATCATCCCAAACATAGTGTCTAGCATCACTTTTTAACTTTTCCTTTTGGGATTTGGAAAATTCTTTAGGAAGATATGTACTTACCAAATAATTCACTATATATGCATACCAGGGAATCTCAGCATGGATGGAAAGTAACTGCTCATCCGGGAAAGAATCATGTAACGGTAGCTCCTCCTCGTCTCGGAATAACCTACTTAAGTGATCCGCTACTAAGTTATCCGTACCTTTCTTATCCTTGATCTTTAAGTCGAATTCTTGTAGGAGCAGAATCCATCGAATAATTTTTGGCTTAAAATCCTTCTTGGTGAGCAAATACCTGAGAGCAACATGGTTAGAATAAACTATAACTTTAGTACCAAGCAAATATAATCGAAATTTATCTAAAGCAAAAACCACAGATAAAAGTTCTTTTTCAGTTGTGGAATAGTTTATCTGAGCCTCATTCAAAGTCCTAGAAGCATAGTAGATGGCATGAACGACTTTGTCAATCCTTTGTCCTAAAACAGCCCCCACTGCATAGTTGCTCGCATCACACATGATCTCAAATGGCAATTTCCAATTTGGCGGTTGAATGACATGAGCAAAAGTTAATAATTTCTTTAAAGTGTCAAAAGCCTCCTTGCATTCATCATCAAACTGAAAGTCCACATCTTTTTGCAGCAACTTATATAAGGGTAATGCAATCTTCGAGAAGTCCTTGATAAATCTTCGATAAAATCCTGCGTGACCAATAAAAGAGTGAATCTCCTGCACGCTAACGGGCTAAGGCAAAGCAGATATAACATCTATCTTAGCTTTATCAATTTCAAGGCCTTTAGATGACACAACATGACCAAGTACTATTCCTTGTTCTACCATGAAATGACATTTTTCCCAATTTAAAATAAAATTAGTTTCCATGCATCTATCTAGAACACGATTTAAATTATCTAAGCATGCATCCAAAGAATCACCATGAATTGTGAAATCATCCATAAAAACCTCAATGCATTCTTCTAAAAGATCCGAAAAAATGTTTACCATGCATCGCTGAAAAGTACCTGGGGCATTACACAGTCCAAAAGACATCCGTCGATAGGCAAAAGTACCAAAAGGACATGTAAATGTGGTCTTCTCTTGGTCCTCAGGTGCAATCACAATCTGATTATATCCTGAAAAACCATCTAGAAAATAATAATAAGTATGCCCAGCTAATCTCTCCAACATTTGATCAATAAAAGGAAGAGAAAAGTGATCTTTTCTTGTTACATCATTCAATTTTCTATAATCAATACACACTCTCCACCCTGTTTGCATTCGTGTGGGCACCAACTTATTATCATCGTTCTTGACAATGGTGATTCTGAATTTCTTTGGGACTACCTATACTGGACTCACCCATCGACTATCGGAGATGGGATAGATGATACCGGCATCAAGCAGTTTGAGCACCTTTTTTTTCACCACCTCCATCATGGGTGGATTCAATCTCCTTTACGCATCTCTTGTAGGCTTAGCTCCATCCTCTAACAATATTCGATGCATGCACATGGCAGGACTAATACCCTTAATATCCGCTATTGTCCATCCAAAAAATGTAACATGGTCCCTTAGGACTCTCAGCAATTTTTCTTCCTGCACCTTGGTTAGATTACTAGCAATAATTACAGGCAAAGTGTCATTAGTCCCCAAATAAACATATTTCAAATGAGAAGGTAATTGTTTCAATTCTAGAGTTGGGGCTTGTACAACAGAAGGTAATAACTTTTGATGAGAAATAGGAAATTGAATAGAATATACCGTTGACTTATTTGAGAATTTTTGCAATGAATTTAATGTAGCTACATTCTCTTTCAGTTCCTGGGTTTGCGCAATCTCTTCTTCCCTGTCCACGTCCAAACTGTTGGTGATTGTAATTTCCAAATTGTCCCTATGTAGTTGTTCAAAAGCTCTATACACCAAGGAGTCTCTCACATCGATAGCAAAAACCTGTTCTATATCACTAGGGTACCTCATGGCATTATAAATGTTAAACTGAATCTTTTCACCATCAAACTCCATAGTCAAGGTCCCATTATGCACATCGATCATTGTTCTTGCTGTTTTCAGAAAGGGTCTTCCTAACAAGATGTGGGAAGGGTTTAGTGATGTATCATCTTCCATATCCACAATGTAAAAATCTACAGGAAAGATTAGTTCATTCACCTGCACTAAAACTTCTTCAATTACCCCTCGGGGGTAGGTGTTAGTACGATCTGCCAATTGGATAATCACACCAGTATTTTTCAAAGGGCCTAGATTTAAGAAAGCATAAACAGATAAAGGCATAACATTAATTGAAGCTCCTAAATCTAGCATGACTTTTTCAAATCTGGTGTTTCCCATTTTGCATAGGATTGTGAACATTCCTAGATCTTTACATTTAGGAGGCATTTTTCTTTGAAGAACAGCAGATACATTTTCTCCAACTGTGACTCTTTCATCATTTTGTAATTTTCTTTTATTAGTGCATAATTCTTTTAAAAATTTAGCATACCGTGGCACTTGTTTAATTGCATCAAGAAGATGGATGTTCACATCTACTTTTCTAAAAGTTTTCAAAATTTCTTTTCCTTTTTCATCTCTATTTGAGGTTTTAGAATTTTGTGGGAGGAAAAGGAAGAGGAATATTTTTACGCTGATTAGGAGGGTTAGGTTGTACCTTGGATTTTTCTGTTTCCTCCTTAGCTGCTTCCTCCTCAAACTCTACAGGGGTTGATTTTGTATCCAACTGCTTTCCATTCCATAAAGTTATGGCACTTGCATTCTCCCTTGGGTTAACTATTGTTTGAGATGGTAATTTTCCTGAGCCTCTGGATTTCAATATCCCCACAGTTGTAGCCAGTTGTCCTACTTGGTTCCTCAAATCTTGAACCAAAGTTTTTGTCTCTTGCTGGAACTGCTGTGTCTGATTCATGAACGGTTGTGTCTGTCCCATGAATGCTTTGAACATATCCTCCAATGATGTTCCAGTTGGTGCAGGGACTGCTTGCTTCGGTTGATATTGAGGTGGGGCTGGTTGGAAGCCCTGCTGTCTAGGTAGAAATGCAGGTGGTGCCGCTTGCTTGCTCCCATAACTCAGATTTGGATGATCCCTCCATCCTGGATTATATGTGTTTGAGTACGGATCATACTTTTTCTGAGGTGGTGGCTGATAATTTCCCATTGCATTAGCTTGTTGCACAGCCTCGTCATCTTGTAATGTTGGGCATTCATCTGTATTGTGATTTGGTTGTAGACATATTCCACAAACCTTTGCAATTGGCAGTTGACTTGTAGCTAATTATCTAACCATATCAGTTAATTCAGAAATTTGTTGACCATAATCACAAGTGCTTACCTCGCTTACCCTTACTGGTGCATGATTTGTTCTAGTGCCATATTGTTGCGAGTTTGCTGCCATGTTTGCAATTAAATTTCTTGTAGCCTCTGGGGTCTTGTCAACTAGTGCTCCTCCGCTAGCTGCATCGATCATGCTTCTATCCATCGGTACCAACCCTTCATAGAAATATTGGATCAGGTGTTGTTCATCTATTTGATGTGGTGGACAGTTGGAACAAAGCTTTTTGAATCTTTCCCAATACTCGTATAGTGTCTCCCCACTGAATTGTTTAATCCCACAGATCTCCTTCCTTATGTTGGCTACTCTTGAGGCTGGAAAGTATCTTTTCAAGAACAACTTCTTCATGTCATTCCAAGACTGTATTGAACCTGAGGGTAGGTAGTACAACTAATCCTTTGCCAAATCTGCTAGGGAGAATGGGAATGCTCTCAGCTTGATTTGCTCTTCGGTGATTCCGTGTGGTTTCCTGGTAGAGCACATCACATGAAATTCCTTTAGATGTTTGTAGGGGTCCTCACCTGTAAGACCACGAAAAGTAGGCAGTAAATGGATTAGTCCGGATTTAAGTTCAAATGCAGCATCTAAATTAGGATATTCAATGCACAGAGGTTGTTGATTTAAATTAGGAGTTGCCAACTCCCTGAGAGTTCTATTGTTGTTTTGAATCGCCATCTCTTCTTCTTTATCAGATTCGGTGGATGATTTGTTGGATAATAATTCCAAAGCTAAGTTGAGGCCTGGTGATGATGCAGAAGCCTCGTCTATATCTATAGAAGACCGTTGAACTTTAAGTTTTTCCTTCTTTAGCCTCCTTGCAGTCTTCTCAATTTCTGGATCAAAATCTAATATAGTAGCCTGAGAAGATCGAGTCACAAAACAAGAACAATGCAAATAATAGAATAAAAACAAAACGAGAAATTACTCCCCGGCAGTGGCGCCAAAATTTGGGAGCTGTCGTTGACACTCCTAAATTAACCTCACTTTCACTTCACAATTTATAGTAATTAGCACAGTAGTAAGGATCGATCCCACAGAGAGTAAAATTGTTTTAGAATTATTCTATTATTTCAACAAAAATATAAAGATGGGGGTTTTTGAAAATTATTGTTAAACTAAGAAAACAAGAATTAATGATGAAATTAACCAAATATTTAAAAACTTCAGTTCTGCAGTTCAGTTTCACCGAGTACAACAATCAATTAATCAAGTTATTATTATTTTTTCCTTCAATGAAACTATTAGCCCTAGATAACAATAAGCTCTACTATCCAAAATTCTCCTTAGATTATCACTGTATGAAACAAGCTCTCTACCAGATTTTAACTAGCATACAACCTAGAACAAGCTCTCTAGATTTAATATGATAGAAGCATTAAGAAATAGAGAATTAGACTAATCCAAGCAACAAACACATAAGCTCGATTTGTTTAACTTGTTTTCTGATAATCTTAGCAATAAACAAAAGCTTGTCCACAATTATTATTACCAAGCTGCTACTTGTGATGAAGGCATATATCAATTACACGTAATACCAATCTTAATCTATCATATGATAATGATCAATCTAATTGGCCATATTAAATTAATTATATCAATTAACATGCAATCAATGAAAACAGATTATCAGAAGAAATTTCACACAAAAAGGAATAAATAATAATAATACTCAATTAATCAATTACTTGTAACAAGGATTCACCTCCCTTTAGAACTGAATATAAAGAACTAGCCTGACATGCTCTTGAGTCTGCACTCCAATAGATGATAGTTGATAATTGAATGAATAAAATCCTGACTCTTATCCTCTATTTATAGTGCTAGACAAAGTCCTAAATCCTATGGGAAGTAGAATTCCAAATCCTAAAAGGAATTACAAATTACCCTAATTTTCATAAAGAAATAGAATTCAATTTGAAAATAAATCTTAGTCTAAAAGAAATCCTAATTACAATAGAATTGTAAAAATTAATCTTCTAGAATCCAAAATTCAGAATTGAAGTTGGAATTAAATTTCACAATTTCCATGTGCTTAAACTCATTGTCGCGTGAATCCAAATCCATTTATGATACTAATTGTTAAAACCTTGATTTGCTAGGAATCCCGTAAACCTCCTCCAATTTATTTTCAAAATCATGAAACCCCTTCAATTGTACCTAAAATAAAAATATAAGAATAATGAGTTTATTTAGGCACAAAATAAATACAAAAGATTAAGTATTAAGGAATAAAAATATAACATATTTCATACTCATCATTCACCGACCCTTCACTGACTCCATGTATGTCTCTATTTTTTCCTGACATCTACAACAACAAAAAGTTTGATTAGTACATACCAGTAGAATAAATGAAAAACACATAACATATATAATGCATTTTTATAAGGTTAATTTGTGACGACCCCAAAATAGGTCCATTCCATCCAACCTATCCTGAGTCGCCAAATACATGGTACAGAAAATAACTACAACTTTATTACAACAATTGTCGTGCAAAATACAACAACACATATGCTGTGAGTTTGGATACAAATATATACCAAATGTGACTCATGTCCCAACCGTGGACAGCACCTCACAATGACACCTTACACAAAGGTATAGTCAAAAACTGTTTTAGAAATTAGAACTTTGAAAAGTGCTCAAGGAAACCTTTGTACATGGGAGGCCATGCTTCTAGGTTGTGATAGATATCATATGGCCACAGAATTATCCTTGGTTGACCCAATATACCCCCCAAAAAAATGAGAAGATTACTATCATATTCTTCCCAATGGTGAGTCTTTTCTTGACTTATCATTATCTCCACTGTCTCTAATTGAGAATTATATTTCAAACAAACACCAATATTATATAGGTAGTGGTCGTAAATATACTCAGCAAGTGGATGAGCACATCCCTGTCTTATGATGACACGAGGTTGTATATCATTAGACATCTTGTATGATAGTGGCAAAACACCCTTCCAACGTTGGGTTCGCCTCACCCTATTTGATTCACCAAATATAACTACTAAATGACGACCACCGTTCTATTCCCCTGATACCCCCACTCAACCCATCTACACTCTTATTACCTGAAAAGAATTGTGAAACAGAAGAGTGAGCACAACTAGCTCAGTAAAGAATATTATGACTAAGATAATATACAAAAAATTATCATTAGTATTCAATAGAGAAAAATCTGATAGAATATAATCGACATCAAGTTTTAGATCAACAACTGCAGCGGAAACAGCAAACCATTAGAAGAGTCAAATAGACCACAAAATCTATTATCTTCTCCATGTTAAAAATCCACCAACAATATTTTATCCCTATAACATCAATCAACAGTTCTGGTCCACAATCATATGAATAACTCATAATCATAATTGTGATTTTGAATTCCTCTTCGCATCCAGGACGAAGATAAATTTCATCACATGTCTTTACCTGAAACATCAAAGATCATGGTTATACCAAATCACAGTTCCTGTTCATAATCATACTAATAACTTCATCTTTGCACTATAGGCCAAAGATATTTATCAACAAGTCATCTATGCACTACAGGGCAAATATATTCAACAACATGTCATCTTTGCATTACGAGCCAAAGATATTCATCAACAACTCATCTTTGCACTACAGGCCAAAGATATTCATATCTCAAAGAAATATATAATCATTTCAGAATTTATATAAACAATAATTATAACCATGTTATTCAATTCATCTTTACACTTAAGCTAAAGATATTCAATTATAAATTCAATGGTCATGATCATACCAGTTAACAATTCATCTTTGCACTACAGGCCAAAGATATTCCTCAGTCATGATCATACCAATAATTTACCCATCTTTACACTCAAGTGAAAGAGAAATTCAACATCAAGGATATAAAAATGTTATATATGATAATAAAAACAATATGATCAACAACTGCATTTATTTTCAAGAGCAACAATCATAAATCAACGATAATTTGGTCAGAAAAAGAAACTAATTTTTGTCGTGAATAGTACCCGTGAATAGTAACTCGTGAATAGTAACTCGTGAATAGTAACTCATGAATAGTAACTCGTGAATAGTACTCCGTATTCGTACATAGTACCGTATACATAAATAATGTCATATACGTAAATAGTGCCATATACATGAATAGTGCCGTATATGTAAATAGTATCGTATACGTGAATAGTAATCCCGACTCAAAAAGGTAAAAATTCCACAATAAAATCCATACCAATATTTCAGTATAATGATATTGAAAGAATAACATCATTATGAAGAATATAGCATCCCTTAATATCCCTTACTATCCCTTACTATCCCCTACCTCAAAAGAGCAGTACTTCTGACTGGATATCGGATATGACGCTGAAAGAAACTTGCACTGATGAATAGCAACTCACCAAGTATTTAAATACTCACAAAATACACTCAATAATCTAGAGAGAGAAAGAGAGAAAACTTGTTTCTGGTGTGATTTTTAATTCTAACTTAGCCCTCTATTTATAGGAAAACGTTAGCACGCCGAAGCAGACTTAACCTGCAACCTGATGGCTTTACCTGCTACTATTCAAGCCTACCACATTTGAATAAAAATCTCATCACATTTTTTCACCAACCAAGAGTGGGGCCCACCAATTCTAGAATTTTCTACCAAAATGATTAACTCTGAAAATTCAACAATTTCTGAACCAGTCATCTCGTAAAATTCATAACAAATCATACGTTCATTTTTAACGGTTCAAAATTTATGGACATATACTCAACTTATATATGTATAACATATCCAAAAATCACAACGATCCAACGGTCGGATTAAAAATTATAACTCCCACAATATATCTCAAAAACCCTGATTGATTTTTAATACCTCCATTCCGACAAAAATACTGATAAAACATCTCAACATTAACTCCTTCATTTTTAACGACAAAATATATCCAACATTTATATTCACATAAAATAAATATTTCCTTATCATATGAATCAATAATTAATTATTCACAATTAATATTACAGAATCACATTTATGACAACTAGGTCGTTCCTAGGAAAGAGGGGGCTTTCCAATAAGAATTTCTCTTTACTGGCGCGCAATTAGATGACCAAACCTCTCCTTAGACAGAACTTTATTGCCAATAATGTTATCTAATAATATTATTCATATAATATGAATTATTGATCTGATAATGAGAAATACTGTGCATCAACAATTATTGAAACAATAATAATATAAAATATCAACGCAGCAATTATTGAATCAATAAAATAAAATATTGAACAGTAATTACTGTGACAATTATTCAGTAGTGCCTTCTTACGTAAGAATCAATAATTTCAAAAATACTGTGCAATAACGCGTATTACTGTATTTTAACCACCGTGTATTCCAACAGTGTTAACGGTAACAACTACGCCGTTAATTATAAAAACTCAATTTTTGTCGTTATCTTCATCCGACCGTTTTCCGTTATGAGGTCCACAAATAGCTGCGCCGTCGTACGAATATTCCACGACCAACGAATATTCTCCGACAACAATGATTATTTTATAACCACTTGTTTATTTTGAAAAATTTTCACATTTCACCCACAACTTTAACTTTTGATCAATTTAACCATTTACTGAATTGTAATTATAAGAAAAATTGAATACTTTTATTTCATAAAATTCGGGGTCTTATAATCTCCCATCCTTATGAAATTTCGTCCCCGAAATTTACGTACCTGATAATTCAAAGAGTTGAGAATACCTTGCTTTCATTTCAAATTCCATCTTTCCTATCATCATAATTTCTTCATTGCTCATCTCTTGTATTTCAGATATCATTCTAGAATACAGCTTCAAAACAAGGGTTAATTGAACAAATTAACATATCACATAATATCCCGATATTATGACTGAGCAACAAATAAGCTTAGGTAGGACACACTAGCGAAGGACTTATTCAACTCTCCCCTCCTAGTTCTATTCCTCGATCTCTGCCAGATATCATATCCCTAAGCTCTGATACTAATTGTGACGACCCCAAAATAGGTCCATTCCATCCAACCTATTCTGAGTCGCCAAATACATGGTACAAAAAATAACTACAACTTTATTACAACAATTGTCGTGAAAAATACAACAACACATATGCTGTGAGTTTGGATACAAATATATACCAAATGTGACTCATGTCCCAACCGTGGACAGCACCTCACAATGACACCTTACATAAAGGTATAGTCAAAAATTGTTTCAGAAATTAGAATATTTGGAAAGTGCTAACGGAAACCTTTGTACATGGGAGGCCATGCTTCTAGGTTGTGATAGATATCATATGGCCACAGAATTATCCTTGGTTGACCCAATATACCCCAAAGAAAAATGAGAAGATTACTATCATATTCTTCCCAATGGTGAGTCTTCTCTTGACTTATCATTATCTCCACTGTCTCTAATTGAGAATTATATTTCAAACAAACACCAAGATTATATAGGTAGTGCTCGTAAATATACTCAGCAAGTGGATGAACACATCCCTGTCTTATGATGACACGAGGTTGTATATCATTAGACATCTTGTATGATAGTGGCAAAACATCCTTCTAACGTTGGGTTCACCTCACTCTATTTGATTCACCAAATATAACTACTAAATGACGACCACCGTTCTATTCCCCTGATACCCCCGCTCAACCCAGCTACACTCTTATTACCTGAAAGGAATTGTGAAACAGAGAGGTGAGCACAACTAGCTCAGTAAAGAATATTATGACTAAGATAATATACAACAAATTATCATTAATATTCAACAGGGAAAAATCTGATAGAATATAATCGACAACAAGTTTTAGATCAACAACTGCAGCGGAAACATCAAACCATTAGAAGAGTCAAATAGACCATAAAATCTATTATCTTCTCCATGTTAAAAATCCACCAACAATATTTTATCTCTGTAACATCAATCAACAGTTCTGGTCCACAATCATATGAATAACTCATAATCATAATTGTGATTCTGAATTCCTCTTCGCATCCAGGACGAAGATAAATTTTATCACATGTCTTTACCTGAAACATCAAAGATCGTGGTTATACCAAATCACAGTTCCTGTTCATAATCATACTAATAACTTTATCTTTGCACTATAGGCCAAAGATATTCATCAACAAGTCATCTTTGCACTACATGCCAAAGATATTCAACAACAGGTCATCTTTGCATTACGAGCCAAAGATATTCATCAACAACTCATCTTTGTACTACAGGCCAAATATATTCATATCACAAAGAAATATATAATCATTTCAGAATTTATATAAACAATAATTATAACCATGTTACTCAATTCATCTTTACACTTAAGCTAAAGATATTCAATTATAAATTCAATGGTCATGATCATACCAGTTAACAATTCATCTTTCCACTGCAGGCCAAAGATATTCCTCAGTCACGATCATACCAAGAATTTACCCATCTTTACACTCAAGTGAAAGAGAAATTCAACATCAGGGTTATAAAAATGTTATATATGATAATAAAATAATATGATCAACAACTGCATTTATTTTCAAGAGCAACAATCATAAAATCAACGATAATTTAGTCAGAAAAAGAAACCAATTTTTGTCGTGAATAGTACACGTGAATAGTAACTCGTGAATAGTAACTCGTGAATAGTAACTCATGAATAGTAACTCGTGAATAGTACTCCGTATTCGTATATAGTACCGTATACGTAAATAATGTCATATACGTAAATAGTGTCATATACATGAATAGTGCCGTATACGTAAATAGTGCCGTATACGTGAATAGTAATCCCTACTCAAAAAGGTAAAAATTCCACAATAAAATCAATACCAATATTTCAGTATAATGATATTGAAAGAATAACATCATTATGAAGAATATAGCATCCCTTAATATCCCTTAATATCCCTTACAATCCCTTACTATCCCTTACTATCCCTTACTATCCCTTACCTCAAAAGAGCAGTACTTCTGACTGGATATCGGATATGACGCTGAAAGAAACTTGCACTGATGAATAGAAAGTCACCAAGTATCTAAATACTCACAAAATACACTCAATAATCTAGAGAGAGAAAGAGAGAACACTTATTTCTGGTATGATTTTCAATTCTAACTTAGCCCTCTATTTATAGGAAAATGTTAGCACGCCGAAGCAGACTTAACCTGCAACCTGATGGCTTTACCTGCTACTATCCCCACCCACCACATTTGAATAAAAATTTCAGCACATTTCTTCACCAACCAAGAGTGGGGCCCACCAATTCTAGAATTTTTCACCAAAATGATTAACTCCGAAAATTCAATAATTTCTGAACCAGTCATCTAGTAAAATTCATAACAAATCATACGTTCATTTTTAACGGTTCAAAATTTGTGGACATATACTAAACTTATATATGTATAACATATCCAAATATTACCACGATCCAACGGTCGGATTAAAAATTATAACCCTCGCAACATATCTCAAAAACTTTGATTTTTAATACCTCCATTCCGACAAAAATACTGATAAAAACATCAACATTAACTCCTTCATTTTTAACCACAAAAATATATCCCTCATTTATATTCACATAAAATAAATATTTCCTTATCATATGAATCAGTAATTAATTATTCACAAATAATATTACAGAATCACATTTATGACAACCAGGCCGTTCCCAGGAAAGAGGGGAATTTCCAATAAGAATTTCTCCTTACTGGCGCACAATTAGATGACCAAACCTCTCCTTAGACAGAACTTTATTATCAATAATGTTATCTAATAATATTATTCAAATAATATGAATTATTGATCTGATAATGAGAGATACTGTGCAGCAACAATTATTAAAACAATAATAATATAAAATATCAACGCAACAATTATTGAATCAATAAAATAAAATATTGAACAGTAATTACTGTGACAATTATTCAGTAGTGCCTTCTTACGTAAGAATCAATAATTTCAAAAATACTGTGCAATAACGCGTATTACTGTATTTTAACCACCGGGTATTCCAACAGTGTTAACGGTAACAACTACGCCGTTAATTATAAAAACTTAATTTTTGTCGTTATCTTCATCTGACCGTTTTCTGTTATGGGGCCCACAAATAGTTGCGCCATCGTACGAATATTCCACGACCAATGAATATTCCCCGACAACAATGATTATTTTATAACCACTTGTTTATTTTGAAAAATTTTCACATTTCACCCACAACTTTAACTTTTTATCAATTTAACCATTTACTGAATTGTAATTATAAGAAAAATTGAATACTTTTATTTCATAAAATTCGGGGTCTTACATAATTTCCATCTTTTATTCTTTGACTTTTTTTAAGGTTATGACTTTAGGTTTTTATTTCTCCCCTTAAGTTTTATAATCTAAGGCTTTGATACCAACCTGTGACGCTCCCAAATCTGGGTATCTTACAACACGACAGATGGTGCTGCACGGTGCTACAGTTCACATAAACATTCAATTGAAATGACTCAAAAGAATGAATATGTCTTATATATAAAAAAAATATATTAACATTCCCTAGGTTCTTTACAACCATTATATTTGTCCTTGTCATAATATCAAATATTATTCTTACAAAACTATACTATTACATCAGTAATCTAAGGGTTTGTCTTCGCCTTCCCTTTATCCTTGCCGGATCCATCGGTTCGTTCGCTCTTAGCTGCATTCATATGGTTTAAGCAAGTGTGAGCCTAACTAGCTCAACAAGTACAACAATTCTAATAAAGCTAGAATGCTTGAAACATAGGAATCGTACATCTTCAGTAACTGAACAATAGTTATGAAGTACTATCGATGATTTAAAATAGCACTTACTTTCATTTAAAATGTTTTACAACAACAATATTCAGTAAAACATCAATTCTGGTCCAAGACAATGAGTATTTCATTAGTACTTTGAAAAGGACGTCCCGACACTAAGTCCATAAGTCCGGCATAGCTTACGAGCACGTTTAGGTGATCAACCTATAGTACTCTATGTTGATCAACACTACATTCATTAAACGTGTATACGTTTAAGTTGTGGCAACCTCACGAGCCTGTCGTTTGACGATAAAACAATTTAGCATACTCAGTCTCCTTCTGAAAACCACAACAATATTAGTTTGGTAAATCCTTGTCAATATTTGATAGATTATAAGAAATCCAACATAGCATAAGTCTAGCCGAATGAATTGGCTTTTGACTTCATCAGACATTAACTCATGCATAAGAATACATGAATCACAAAGCTTGTCCAGATCGAATTGGAACAAGGGTTAGAGTACTTGCCTTTAGCGTCTGCTTACAGATATAACACGTGCAATATAGGTCTTTAAGGTCTCTACAGTAGATGATAACATCACATAGCACATTAGGTCATGAATAAACATACATGGTTCCTAAAGAATCTTACCCTTTTCTCAATCTAATTACGTATTAGATTTGTTATTATGGGTTCCGGCTTTCCGTTATGTCATCCTTACTTCCATATACAATTGACTTTCTTTAACCCTAAGTGATCGTACTTAAGGCTCAAATAGGTCTTAACAATGTTACATTCACATCCTTAGTAAAGAGTTACTCATTTACTAATTATGCACAACATTTAAACATTCTTTACTATCTAAATCTCAAGGCTGGCGTTGCGGCGCCAGTGATCCTTTGTTATGTCGCGCTGCGGCTTCACTCATTGGGCTAAAATACCGGACTCGGCGCTATGGCGTGAGTTCCTTCGGTATGGGTCGCGCTGTGGCACGAATTAACAGTGGCTGAGGGCCATTTTGGCGCTGAGGCGCTGGACATTTTGCTTTGGGCTGGCGCCGCGGCGCCAACTCTGTGCACCAGATAATTTTGACAGACTTTTTCTTTCGTGAGATTCCCGGACTCGTAACTTCTTCGTTATAAGTCCGAATTGGCTCGTTCAAGAGCCTATGGTTCACAAATCACATACTCTACATGTTCATACAATAATTTTATATATTCGACTTCATTTGCTAAAAATTCACCTATTAGTCCATTTTTAACGAAAATGATAAACATTCGTGAACGTTCAACGTTCGTTTCTTCGTTCTAAGTCGGAATTCGGCCATTTTTTAGTCCGCAACTCTATAATGCCAAATATGACTTGTCTCCATCGAAAAATAATGTTTCCGAGTTCAAACACAAAATACGACTTCCATTTCGAGAATTTCACGAATTTGACGATTATCGTCCAATCGTGTGAATTCTGGTAAAACCTTATTACTAGTGATTGGTTTAACATTCCAAATGGATTTAGACATCTCAACTTACATGATACAACAAGTTATCATTAAATTAGGCAATGGCTTATTCTTCATAAGTTCATAACTTAATAATTTCAATAATACAAGATTTCTTTTTCTTTGACTTATTTATTGATTAAGTCATTTAAGAAACATCCTTACATCTTATTATCCATACTAACTTCTTAAAGTAGTTTATATGACAAGTTTATTTATGTTCCTCATAATTTAATAACTTATTTAGGTTTAAGTTACTTATTCATAACTTTATTCGGCTTAAGCCCATTGCTTAATCAATTCTTACATGTTCTTAGCATACATGCTTATTAAGTTACACTTCTCTTATCACCCTACAATGATAGAGATGAAGATGTATTAGACAAGAGTCTTACCCTTGAAGAACTTGTACTTCTCTTCTTTGAAAATCTAGCAAAGGATGTGTTGGCTTATAAAGTGCTTATTCTCTCTAACACTTAAGTTAATTTGTATTGGATAAAATTTGAACAATGAATAATGACTAGCAACTTCTTCTATTTATAGGAGAGCTAAGGTGAGGGCATACTAGTCATTAATCACCCCACCTCCTCAACTAACCTCCTTACTAGTCATCTACTTAACCACTAAGTAAACTTGCTAGCCACTCATCTTTCTTGCTTATCACAACACTTGATCCTCACATAAAGTACTTGGGCATCACATAAAGTTCTTGCCCACTACTTTACCCATGGGTTGCCCCATGGATCCTATTCACTAGTGGATCATCATTTGGGCTTAGTTCTTAATCTAATTAACTTATCTTTTGGGCTTACTTTAATATAGTTTGGGCTTTATAGCATTAACCACTTGGGCTAAATATTAACCCCACATAGGTTTATACCTTTAATCTTATTAGACTTATTCTTCATACAAGATTTACTATTCCATTTCATTAGAAATTAATACTAAACATTCTTGAATTAAGTCCTCATGCGAAATTTTGTGTTTTTCATACTTAGATTATTATTACATAATCCATCTCGCCTCGATATTATAACGTTACTTATTTCTTGGAAGTTCAAAAATAATTCTCGAGCGGTAAACGGTGAATAGTGTTTTTCGAAAACTTTCTCGGAAAACTTTTATTTTCGTCTTGAAAATTCAAACACTTTAATTCCTTCACGTGGCTTAAATACTACGATGTTCCGACCTTTCTAGGTTATAGAACAACAAACATCTTATTAACACATAATAATAACAAATAATATTAATTTATTCATTTATTTAATTCTTTCAAGTATTTTACAAAGGATCCGAATTTCTCGGTCGTTACAGTATCAATGTGGTAAACTGACATATGGACCACATATCTATGACAATAAACTGACCATTACATCAACTGATCGAAAGATACGAGTGCTCAAAAGTATAACCCCGAAACTGGAAACCTAGTTTTCTACGTAACCCATAAAGTTCTTAAACCATACCTGACAAGCAGTTTGACCAACTTAAATTTTGATCATCTGATGTTGCTATAAACCTTTAAATGTTGTATTGTTGTAGTATGACATATATATTATATGTTTATTACACTTGAACACTTATCTAATACCTAGGATTTAAGATGTTAGGCTTTGAAGTAGGAGGTAGAAAACTGATTGAGTTTCTGGGTTACCCAGAAATTCAAGATCAGGCCTTGAGAGCTACTTTGACCACCTATAACATACTAATATGATGAAGATTAATTAGATCACCCACTTATTTCATGTCTGTAGTACTACATCAGCACTACACCCTTGAACCACTCTCATGATTAAAAACACATTCAGTTAGGAATTAAAACCGGTTAAACCCATCACCTAAGCATTGACTTTCGTCTTCTTCAGTTGGTGAAGAACACCAATAGTGACAGTTTCTGTCACTATAGGGGCCTTTAGCGACAGTTAGCTAAAAAATTAATAAAAATAATATAATAAATAAAAATAAATACTAAATAATTATTATAAATTAATAATTAATTTCTAAAATACATTTTAAATTATAATAAGTAATTTTTAATATTTCAACATAAAATTTCATTAATATAAAATTTATTTAAATATTAATAATAATGAAATTATTTAATAATGCTATTAAATAAATTGGTAAAAATGATAATAAATCATTTTAAATAATAATAAATTATTTAAAAATGGAATTAATGATTTAAAAATCATTATCAATAATAATAAATTATTTAAAAATAATATTGATGATTATGACTGATTAATAATTGGTATAATCATTTTTAATTGGTAATAAATTAGATAATAATAATAATAAATTAATTTAAATAATATTAAATTATTTAAAAATAAAACTAATGATTTTAAAATTATTATCAATAATAGTAAATTATTGAAAAATCATATTAATGGTTTAAAAATCATTATGAATGATTATTAATTACTTAAAAATAATATTAATGATTTCAAAATCATTTTGATTAATAATAAATTAGTTAAAATTAATATTAATCATTAAGAAATTGTTTTAAGCTTCTAGAAAATATTATAAATAATATTTGAACTCTCAAACAAAGTTTAGTCGAAAAGTAATTCGATAAACTATCCGATCAAACTATAAAACACTGAATAGACATCGAATACAACCCAGACACTAGTAAATTGATTAGATATCAACTATTATTGGTTCTATCTACTGCAATAAACATATTTAGGTTGCGTAGACAGTTTCAAATATTATAAATTAGTTGATCGTCAAACATGCAAGTTTTTCCTAACTTAAACCTGAGTTATTATGTTCCAAGTCTGTTAGTGGATAATTATTGTTGATTATTCTACATCTACGATTAATATTGATTATTCACATTCGTTGCAAGTTTTCTGCACTTTGTGCAAACCTTATATTTCCAATTTAAGTTTTCCATATACATTTATTTTATGTATTAAATGTACTTCTTATATTGATGTTGTATGAACTTGTTTAAAAGTCTGTTATTTAAAAAGGTTATAGCCTATTGTTCAAGCATAATCAAGTCACATGAACTGTTATTTGCGTAAAATGTGTTTGATTTGATATCAAAGCATAGATTGTGAGAAACCAATGTTGTTTGGTACAAACATATATACTGACATTATTACGACCACTAGTAACAGGCTGACCGAGGGTTTTCTACCGGCATTTATAGCAATGACCGGACATTATTTATATATGATGATATACATACTCCTAGGTTGTTTGGTTGAGCGGATTAACCCGGGTTTCTAAGTTTGTGGGACTGACATAAATTCGTAATGGGCGGGGTTTGGCTGACAAACCTAAGTATATATATGTGGAAAAATTCTGAACTTTATGTTCATTCAAATCCAGATTTGGTGTGAGTATAATATTGTTACTTGTTCAAAACTTGTTGAGCTTTCTGTAGCTCATCCTTGCAAATATTTTTCATTTGCAGACAGAAAGAATGTATTACAGCGGTTTCGATATTTGTGGATAGAAGGGCTTAAGATATGGTTATTCTCTTGAGAACTATAATGTAATAGTTAACGACATTTCGAATCAATGTAATGGTATACTAATTGTGTAATGTATTATTAGTTTCCAGTGTTTAATTTTCAATCTAATAAAATTAGAAAAGAGTACAGTATCTATATGAACTATACATCTGAATGATAGTGTTAACAGACATTGGGCTTCTCTGATGCACTGAGGTAGCGCTTCTCAGTTCTAAGAACCCTACCATTAATACTTTGGAGGTCAGATAGATAGGAATTATTGATATAAAAGAAATATCTGTAAGATACTAAACCTGTACATCCATGTGAGGGTACTCATTTACGATAATTGTTCTGACGAGAATAACGAGAATAACAATTGAACTTGATTAATAATAACGAGAATTTACTCGGTGTAATTTATAAACTTGAATAATGATAACAAGTAAAGTTAGGAAATTTGCCTCGTGCGTAGATTACACGTTAATTAAACACGTTCCTTGATTTAATCCTACATACCATTCATATTCAGAATAACAGTTAACTATAACTTAACTAGTCATCACAAGATCATTCTTTTTGTTTAACTCGGATTATGACTATTCTTAGTCAAATAACCACACTTATTGTCACATATGTTACACTTCACGAACAATAAGCTAACAATGCATTCCATAATTCAATCCACACGTAATTGCGTGATTGACAGGTTAAAGATCTATTTTAACGTCTCATTATACGTCTAACATATTTTTATGTTCAATAGTTTAGGTTACTAACACATCCCTAGACTTGAACAATTAAAAATTTTCATTTCTGGACATTCTGGAGAGTGGTGCTGCGGCGCCACTAACATGCTTAATCTCGACGCTGCAGCGCGGTGGCGCTGCAACTCGATCCTTGGCGCTGTGGCGCGGGACTTAAGGCATGGAGCTTGCGCCGCGGCACGGCAAGCCAGTACCAGTTCTGTAATTCGTGAAAAATTGCAAAACATGGCCAAAACCTCCAATTAACTTATTTTTACAAGAATTTAGACATACCCAAACACTATAATACACATATAACAACTACTCAACCCTTCTAGCATGATTTTAACAAGTTAAAAAACATAATTAATAAAATCAACACATATAATTTTACTGTTCTTGATAGTTTTGAATACAAAACATATAAATTAACACTACGAGTTCGTTAGAACGCCAAATCTGTCCATTCGAAGTTTGATCTCTTTGTGTTAACATATATAATTACATACAAGTGCAAATTAATGATACAACTTATGATTATCTTATTAAATTTGCATGTACGGGCCATAAGGCCATATTTCATACTATGTATTTTGTATAAAGTATATACGACATGTTTTTATGAAACTGATGCTATGGAATTATACTACATATATAGTAAAACATGATATGATGACATCTTATCACATATATAACACATAATCTTTACTCCTTTTTAATTACAGAGCTTTTACAGAATTTGAAAGCCATTTTCATGAAATTTTAAATGATGTAAATAAAAACTGGGTTAAAGAGATTACCCTCAAGCAATTCTTCTGATTCTTCAATATCATAATTTCTTCTAACTCTCTCTGACAATTTCTCTGACTTCTCTAACTCTCAGTTTTGTTTTGTTTCAAATAATATACGTAATATTAAAAACTGAAGACGCATCTATAATAACCAGAATAGTTGAGGTCAGTTAACCCATACGTGGTTAACTGCTCTCAACTTCTCTTAAGGCCTTGTTTGGTCATTAATAAAACTCAAACCCATTTATTTTAATAAACTACTTATATTATAGTTTAATAATGTCACATCCCTTTATAAAATAAATCAAATATTTAATTTAAATAAAATATAATAATTTATCATTAATTCACATAGTTATATAATTAATTTTCTCATTTATTACTTATTTCAAATTAATAATTTCCTCATTAATTATCAATTTAAATTAAATAATAATAGGCTTATTAAATATTTCTTTTAATTTAATAAGCTCACATAATTACATACTTTGAATAATAAAAAATTTCTCCACATTAGATTAATAAATATAACACGTATAATTAAATTAATCTCCCACAATTGTATCAATTAATTATTTAATCCAATAATTAAATCATCGAGAATATTTATTTAATTCAATAAATATTAAAATAATTATTTCAAAATCTCGTTTGTCACATCTTTTTCCCTTAAAAGGATTCTGTCCTCAGAATCACGACTCAGTCAATTCGCCCCTTTACATTCTTCCCCCCTTACAAAGATTCTGTCCACAGAATCGCTTACACATAATTTAAGTAAATAAATGTGGGTAATTATTCATTATATTCTCTTTGAGTTCTCACGTAGCTTCTTCAGCATTGTGGTTCCTCTAAATTACCTTAACAGAAGGTATTGCTTTATTTCTGAGAACTTGTTCTTTTCTATCGACAATCTGAACGGGAATTTATTCGTAAGATAAATCAAGCTCAAAATAAAGAGGTTCGTAATCAATTACATGCTTGTAATCGGATTTGTAGGGTCGTAAAACGGAAACATGGAAGACGTTGTGGACATTCTCGAGTGCTGGCGGTAATGCTACCTCATACGCAACTTCTCCGATTATTCGCAATACCTCAAAGGGTCCAATGAATCTTGAGATTAATTTCTTTTTCTTTCCGAACCTGATCTTACACTTCTAGGGAGAGACCGTCAAGAACACATAACTACCCGATTCAAAGTCAACATTTTTACGGTATGGATCGACGTATTTCTTCTGCCTATCTTGAGCTACTACCAGTCTTGTTCAGATCACTTTAACTATTTCTGCTGTTTGATGCACTAATTCTGGGCCTATTAATTGTCTTTCACCAACTTCATCTCAGTATAGCAGAGTTCTGCACCTTCTGCCGTATAACGCTTCGTAAGGTGGCATGCCAATACTAGCATGGTAACTGTTGTTGTAGTCAAATTCTACGAGCGGTAGGTGATCATCCCAATTAACTTTAAAGTCCATTACACAAGCTCTTAATATATCTTCTAATGTCTGAATCGTTCTTTCACTCTGCTCATCTGTCTGAGGGTGATATGCCGTACTCATTCGCAATTGCGTACCCATGCATTCTTGTAGACGTTTCCAGAAGTTCGATGTAAAGCGCGGATCCCTATCAGAAATAATTGACACCAGAACCCTGTGTCGCGAAATAATCTCTTTCACATATAACCTCACCAACTGATTTAAGTTGAAGCTTATTTTGATTGGAAGGATGTGTGCGAATTTTTTCAGTCGGTCAACGATAACCCATACTGCGTCATAGCCTTTCTGAGTTATCGGAACGCCAACCACGAAGTCCATCGTAATATGTTCCCATTTCCATTCTGGAATCTCTAAATATTATAGCGACCCACTCGATCTCTGATGTTCTACTTTCACTTTCTAACATGTCAAACACTTGGCAACACACTCTGTAAATCTCGTTTCAAATTTGGCAACCAAAAATGTTGTCAAAGATCTTGGTACATCCTGGGTGAATCGAATATCGTGTACTATGAGTCTCGCTCAAAATATCTTCCTTAATCTCTGGTACTGGCGATGCCCAAATTCTACTATCAAATCTCAGTATTCCTTCCTTGTCCATCTTGAATCTCGATTCGGTTCCTTCGAATATCTTCCTTATCACCTTTTTGTATTCATCGTCCTGAAGTTGAGCCTCCTTAACTTTATCCAGTAGGGTTGTACCAGATTGCATCTGGAATAGCTTTTCGTCAATCTCCATAGGATACTTCACTTCCAACTCGAGTTTCTCCATTTCTGAAATTAGCTCCTCTTGAGCAGTCAACGTCATCAATTTCTCCTAACCCTTTCTAATTAAGACGTCGGCAACCACATTCGCCTTACCCGGATGGTATAAAATCTCACAGTCATAGTCCTTAATTAACTCCAACCACCTTCTTTAGCACATATTCAAGTCCTTCTGTGTAAAAATATATTTCAGACTCTTGTGGTCCGTATATATTTCACACTTTTCCCCGTAGAGATAGTGCCTCCAGATTTTCAAAGCAAAAATCACTGCAGCTAACTCCAAGTCGTGGGTCGGATACCCCTTCTCATAATCTTTCAATTGTCGTGACACATACACAATAACTCTGCCATTTTGCATAAGCACACATCCAAGTTCTTTATGCGATGCATCACTATAAACCATAAATTTCCTGTATCATCTGGAAGAGATAACACATGTGTTGTACCCAACCTCTTCTTCAATTCTTGAAAGCTTTCCTCACACTTCTTCGTCCAAACAAATTTCACAGCTTTTCGAGTCAAATTTGTTAACGGAGTTACGATCTTGGAAAAGTCTTGAATGAATTTTCTATAATATCCTGCCAATCCAAAAAAATTTCGTACTTTCGACGGCGTTTTTGGCTGATCCCAATTTATCACGGCTTCGACTTTGGATGGATCCACCGAAATTCCGTCCTTATCAATCACATATCCAAAAACTTGTACCTGCTCAATCCAAAATTCAAATTTTGAAAACTTGGCATACAACTTCTCCCTTCTCAATGCTTCTAACGTTACCTTCAAATGTTCTTCATGTTCTTCCTTAGTTTTTGAATATACCAAAATATCATCTATAAATACCACTACGAATTTGTCCAAAAATGGATTGAACACTCCATTCATTAAGCAATAAATGCTGCAGAAGCATTCGTTAGACCAAATGACATTACCAAAAATTCGTAGTGACCATAACGTGTTCTGAATGTTGTCTTCGGTACATCCTCGGGTCTCACCTTCAGTTGATTATAACCACTCCTCAAGTCTATCTTTGAAAAGTATTTCGCTCCCTTTAATTGATCAAACAGGTCATCGATCCTCGGTAATGGATATATATTCTTAATTGTGACCTTATTCAATTCTCTATAATCGATGCAAAGCTACATCGTCCCGTCCTTCTTCTTCACAAACAACACCGGCGCTCCCCACGACGATACGCTCGGTTGAATGTACTTCTTGTCCTGTAATTCTTGTAGTTGTATCATCAATTCTTTCATCTCTACTGGTGTCATTCGGTACGGTTCCTTCGATATTAGAGCCATTCCTGGTGCCAAATCGATCACAAATTCAACCTGTCTATCTGGCGGAAGTCCTGGCAAGTCATTTGGAAATACGTCTGCGAAGTCCCTCACTACCGGCATCTCCTCTACTTTTGGATTCTCTTTACGACTGTCGACTATGTAAGCGAGATATCCTACACAGCCTTATCTTAACAACTTCATGGCCTGCATCATCGTCAGACAACTCGCTTATCTAGGCAACTTGCTACCATAAAGCATAACCTTTGACGGAGTCATAAGGTTAATACGCTTCTTCTGGCAATCAATTACAACCCCGTAATTGAATAACCAGTCCATTCCTAAAATAACGTCAAATTCTCTAAGTCGAATAGGGATAAGATTGATGCTCATAATATTACCCTTAATATCCACTTTACAGTTCTTATGTACGTACTTAACAGGGATTATTTCTCTATTCGTAATTTCTATGTTCATGGGGTGTTCTAACACATCCTTAGGCAATTCTAAGTTCTTAGCGAAGTCATCAAATATAAATGAACAAGTAGCGCCTGAATCAAATAATACATAAGCATTAACTTTATTGATCAAAATGATACCTGACACCACATCACAAGACTGCACTGCATCCTACACTATCATTTTGAATGTCCTGGCGGTCGGTCGGTTGGTTGCGGTTGGTCCTGTGATAGTCAGACTGCTTCCACCGTTGTTTCCCCTATTACTTCCTGATCCTGCCCCTTTAGATCCTTTCTTAGGACAGTCTCTTGCCAGATGATCCTTTGAGCCACAAGTAAAGCAGGCACCCTTCTTTGTGTTAGGACAGTAGGGTGCTATGTGGCCTTCCTGACCACAATTGTAGCACACTCGCTTACCTTTCATACATACTCCCAAATGAGCTTTCCCGCAGGTCGGGCATGCTTCGATCCTTTTCTTCTGACCTCCTTGCTAATTTTTAGTTGATGAGTTGTCAGACCACCTTCTCTTCTGTTTCTGTGTTGCTTCCACTAGCCTTGTTAATTCCTTCACTCTCATTTTTCTTCTTCTTCTGATCTTGATTATATTTGGTTACCGCATCTTTTCCACCTTCAGTGAGTATGGCTTTCTCTAGTATCCCAGCGAACGTCTTCAACTGAAACATCGACACTTTACTATACAACCATGGCTTTAGTCCTTGTTCAAACCTTCTTGCTTTCCTCTCATCCGTGTACACTTGATATGTGGCGAACCTCGCCAACTCATTGAATCTAGCCGCATAATCTAGTACGGACATATTCCCCTGTTTCAATTCTAGAAACTGAACCTCCATTTGGTTCTACGAGCTGGTCAGAAAATACATCTCAAAAAATGTCTCCTTGAACATCTCCTAGGTAATCACACCTTCACCTCCACGGACCTTATTTTCTTGCCACCAATAATTGGCTTTGGATTTCAGCATGAATGTTGCGAAAGCGGTCTTCTGGTCCTCTCTGACTTTAGCGACATCGAAAACCTTCTCCATCTCCATAACCTAAGTCTGAGCTTCTATCGAGTTCATGGAGCCTTTAAACTATGGCGGTCCCACCACCTTGAAATCCTTAAACGTCGTATTCGATGGAGCTTGAGGTTGATTATTCATCGCTCCAACTAGTAAGTTCACCAATTACTGAACGGGGTTAGCATTGGCATTGTTGTTGTTATTCATCGATTCTTCTTTAGCTGGTTGATGGTTTTGTCTTCTTCTCGGCGGCATATTTCTATTAAAATATATGCTTATTAGATCTTTATTAATTTCTCAAAATAATTAAGGCTTAACTCAACAATCTAACATAATTACTTAACACATTATCTCAAACAACTTGAGATATTATATTTAATAAAAAGTTTTTAACATCATACGATAGCATCACTGCTATTTACATCAACTATCCTGAGATAAAGAATTTACAGGATTTAAAACATTAAAATATTTCTTTGTTTATAAATACATCAGAATTTACATCTAAATCCAGATAAGTATTCACATAATTAAACAAATCCTATCATTGCTTGTTAAGGCGCCAAATAGCCTTGATACGTTCCTCTTCCATGATGCGAGACATCGTCCTGCGATCTAGCATGTACGAGGGTAGTCCTTCAAACTGAATTGGGTATCTCATAACTTGATCCTGGGCCTCATCCATTGTGTTTTGCAGTGTAGAGTACGTCTCCCAAAGCTTAGCCTTCTTCGCTCGACAATCATCTTCTGCAAGATCAGCACGACGTGATTCTCTTACCCAGCCCTCCTCTGCTATGGTCAGTCTTTCTGAGCTTTCCTTCAGTTCCTTTTTCAACTTCTCTATCTCTTCAGATTTCTCCTCGGTTTAACCCTTCTCGTGGACTAAATCCCATTCTACTTTTCCTAGACGTGTGTGAAGAGTCACAACTTCCCTATCTTTCTGCTCGATGGTAATTTATTGAATAATCGCCCGGTCAGTCAGATCCTGGACAGTGTCACGTAACTCTACGTTACGGTCGTATAACTCATTTTACATTTCAGCATCGATGGAGTTCGGTGGGAACTCCTCTTCTTCCTCTTCTTCCTCAGGATCCTCCTCTGGGTCAGTCTCAGGGTCATGCTCCTGACCAACAACAGTGATCAATGGAGATGGCTCTCTCTGTACCAACTGCTCCCTGACGATATGAATGTCTCGGGGCTCCTCCTCTGAAGGTACTCGGGGTTCCTCCTCCTCTGCTCTACTAGCTCCTCCAACATCCAACATCCTGAAAATACAGTTTTAAATTTTAGTTATTAAGTCGTACTAGCGAACACATAATTTAACACATAAGCACATAAAGTCTTTTATTATTTTCAATGAATTAAGAAATTCATTTCTTAGAACTCGATAAGAGTTTTTCATCACTATATTCTTCCTATAAGGCTACTACCAAAGGTTATTCCCCCACCTAAGGTTCATAACCTACATCTTTGATACCAACTTGTGACACCCCCAAATCTGGGTACTTCAATTCCCACATAATTTGGTGTCCACTACACAAACATCATAAGTCTATCTACCGATAATAAATGAAAGCATAAATAGATAGAATAAATCCTCTCCTTAAGGAGTTATATCATCTTAAATAATTACATCAATCCTAGGTCATACTAACCTTAAATCTCCATTGCAAACAATAATAGTCTCACATAACATTAACATAAGTCTGAACTATAAATACATAATCACATAAACAACAAGTCTTCATCACTTGTTAATCTTGCCCTTGCCTTTGCTAGTAGAAGGCTCGTCGGACCTTTCATTCTTAACTGCAATGTTATTATTACGCAAAAATGACCACGATTGTCCACAAGTAAAATAATGAAACAATAATATAATAACATGCGAGTAAAATCAAAGTCTTCTGGAATAAGAAACTTAACTTTTGAATCAAGAATAAATAACAAGAATCAAAATAACATCTGAGGCTCATAAGACCTTGAACATTGTCCTATGTTATCAAGGGTTATACTTGAAACCTTTAACAGTCATAAGACTATGGACTCTTCTACTCGTACTTATGGGGATTAGCCCATAGTACCATACTGTGCACAATATCTTAACTATAACGCATAAGTAATCCCTATACAGGGTTATTCATCCCAGTTTGACATTAGAGTCCGCACCAAAGGAAGTTTGGTTTGGATAAATCAAGAAGGGTTCTTAAATTTAGAACGTTCATCAACTATGGACTAGTCGAATCCATAAGGGTTCACTAGTCTAGTAAGGTTTAACAATAAATGATATTTAAATCGAATAAAAGAAATCTCAAGAGGTATACAATAGAACAAGTATTGTATAACAGAATCATACTTTGAAAAGATAAATAATCTTTAATATAACAATTAAACTTGATTAATAATAACGAGAATTTACTCGGTGTAATTTATAAACTTGAATAATGATAACAAGTAGGGTTAGAAAACTTGCCTCGTGCGTAGATTACGCGTTAATTAAACACGTTCCTTGATTTAATCCTACATACCATTGAAATTCACAATAATAGTTAATTATTACTTAACTAGTCATCACAAGATCATTCTTTTTGTTTAACTCAAATTATGACTATACTTAGTCAAATTACCACACTTATTGTCACATAATTTACACTTCACGAACAATAAGCTAACTATGCATTCCATAATTCAATCCACATGTAATTGCGTTATTGACAGGTTAAAGAACTATTTTAACGACTCAATTGTAAGACCCCAACTTTTATGAATAAAAATGAATTTTCTATAAATATCATTTTTGAATATTATGGAATGAAATTGATATAATGTTATAGTTATGGGTAATATTTATAAATTTTGCAAAGTACGCAAGTTATTATATAATATTCGATTGGTCGGGGAATATTCATTTTAACAGGGAATATTCGTACGACGGCACAATCATTGGTGGACCCCACAATGAAATTATTGTCGGATTGAGAAAATGACAAAAATATCTTTTTATAAAATAACGACTAAAGTTTTAACGTTAACTGTTAGAATACCCGGTGGTTAAAATATAGTAATACGCTGGGTTGCATAGTAGCACACGGTATTGCACAATATTTGTGAATTATTGATTCTTATGTAAGAAGGCTCTACTCAATAATTGTTACAGTAATTACTATTCAATATTTTATTTTATTGATTCAATAATTGCTACGTTGATATTTTATATTATTGTTGTTTCAATAATTGTCATTGTACAATATTTCTATTATCAGATCAATAATTCAAATTATTTGAATAATATTGTTAGATAATATTATTGACAACGTCTAAGGAAGTTCTGTCTAAGGAGAGGTTTGGTCACCTAATTGCGCGCCAGTAAGGAGAAATCCTTATCGGAAAGCCCCCTCTTTCCTGGGAACGACTGGGTTGCCATAATTGTGATTCTTTAATATTATTTGTGAATAATTAATTATTAATTTATATGATAAGGAAAATATTTATTTTATGTGGTTATAAATGAAGGAATTAATGTTGAGGTGTTTTATCAGTATTTTGTCGGATTGGAAGTATTAAAAAATCAAATCGGTATTCTTAAAGCTCTATTGCGTGAGTTATAATTTTAATTTGACCGTTGGATCGTTGTGATTTTTGGATATGTTATGCATATATAAGTTGAGTATATGTCCACAAAATTTGAACCGTTAAAAAGTAACGTATGATTTGTTATGAATTTTAAGAGGTGTTGAAAATTGTCCATTTGTGAAATTCAGATATTTTCTGTTTGAAATTTGAAAAAACTTTCTTTTGCAAAGTTGTAGATGATTCGATTTTGTGTGGAATGGACATAAAAATTCGTATTTTTCTGATAAAAGGGTTATTTATTATGAATTACTGAAGTTTTAGAAAATAAAATGATTTTTATTAAAATTGGGTGGGACCCACTTTTATTTTTTTGTAAAAGCATGTGCTGATTTTTTTTCAATAGTGGATGCTCATCTTGTTCAACAAATTTGGGCGTAGACAAGAAAGAAAAAATAAATATTATTTTATTAATATAGTCTCCTATGGCGTTATAACATTTTCCTATAAATAGGCGTTTAAGTTAGAATTGAAAATCACACCAGAATTAGAGAATTCTTCTTCTATAATCTTGAGTGTATTTCTTTAGAGTTTTAGAAAGCTTTGAGCGTAGAAAATAATGAAAGTTTTCTTCAAGAATATCCCCGCTATACTAGTTGGAATACTTTTCTTTTCAAGGTAAGGGATGTTATTTTTGTTCAATATTCGCTTGAAATAATATTTTTTTCCATACTTTGTAATATATAAGTAATATTATTTCGTTTCAGATTTCGAATTCTATACTCGTTTGTTAAAATTTTGGCTTCTATATTCCATGAAATTAGTAGAATATCCATGATATTTGCGCTTCATCCAGTATCTTTTCATGTATATATTATTCTGAGCATTCTTGATAAGTTTTAACTTTTTCATGCCGAAGTACTATTCACGGGGTTACTATTCTCGAAGTACTATTCACCTGGGGTACAATTCATGATAAAAAAATTGATTCGTTTTCGATCCAAATTATTTTTGGTACAATATTATTCTTGAATTTTATTCCACAAAGCAGTATCATGTTGACAATTTGGACGTTATTGATTTTTGGATAAATTAAATTATAAATCTTTAAAAATTTATCCTTGAACTTGTTTTATTGAATTCTTATATCATTGTCATCATCCTCATGTTTATTTTATGTTGAAAGTCATCTGTGGCCTGTAGTACATAGATGAACTTGGTATGATTATGACTAATGATTATTCGGTATAATCATGACCTTAATGTTACAAATGATGTGATAAAAGTCCTCATTGGCCCGTAGTGCATTGATGAACAGTTGTTGGCATGATCATGACCATTGATGAATACACGAATATCCTTGACCCGTAGTACATGGATAATTTGTGGTCGTGATACTAATGAATATCCTTGGCCGTAGTGCAGGGATGATGTGGATTATTTATTAAGCTGAGTCTCAATGGTAAAAGTGATGAAAAACTTTTTTAAATCATAGAAGATAGTAGATTTTATTCTCTACTTGACTCTTCTAATGGATTGCTTGTTCCCCTGCAGTTAAACGTGGTGTTTGTTATATTTTATCAGTTTAACACTGTTGAAGGCTAACGATAAATTATTTTGCATTATCTTAGTCATAATATTTCTTACTGGGCTAGTTGAGCTCACCCTTTTGCTTTTATTGTCCTCTTCAGGAAATGAGAACGTAGTCGGGACTAGTCGGGGAACGGAGTGATAGTCCAGATGATAGCATTAGTAGTCCTCACTATTCTATGAAATAGTGTGATAATAATTGTATTGAGGACACCATTTGAGTTGAATACTGTCTAGAAGACAATATTCATTTTAAAACTCTCAATTTTTGTTTTGTCGTATTTTACACGACAGTTGTATTATTAAGTTGTATTTGAATTTTTTACCATGTATTTGGCGACTCAAGATGGGTGATGTATACCTATTTTGGGGGCGTCACAGTTAGTATCAAAGCTTAGGGATATGATCCCTGGCTGAGATATGAGACAAGAACTAGGAGGGGAGAGACGGGGAATTCCTTCGCTAGTATGACCTAACTAAGTTTATTTGGTATTTAATTGGTCGGTCAGAGTATAGGGATAACATGTGACATGTCAATTAACTCTTGTTTTGTGGCAGTATTTGAAAATGACATCCGAGAATGTTAAGAATAGCAATGGAGCACAGGAGACCGTTGAATCTCCACAGATCAATAATCAGGATAATGTGCATCAGGAAGGCGACAATCCTCATGCAATCAACCAAATGATGAACGATGGAATGTTCAGAGGCTTTCTGCAATTCATGCAGCATCAGGCAAGAGAGACTCCTGTCTGAAATGTAGGTGAAAACACTGGCAACTCTCGGACGGTCACTACTAAATAGTTCAAGGAGCTGGGACCACCGGAGTTTTTTGGAGAGCCAAAACCACTTAAGGCGGAGACGTGGATAAAGCAGATTAACAAGATAATTGATGTCTTGGGATGCTCCAAGGAGCAAAAGGTTCCCTTTGCCACCTTCATGTTACGGGCAGAAGCAGATTACTGGTGAGAATCTGTAAAGCGTACTCAACCTGCCGCACTAAAGATGTATTGGTAGAAGTTCAAAGAACTGTTCAACGACAAGTACTTTCCTGAAAGTATTTGTCACATGAAGGAGGTAAAGTTCATCAAGATGGAGCAGAAAAATATGACCGTGTCGCGGTACGAAGCTAAGTTTGCCAAGTTGTCCCGGTTTGCGTCCCACTTGGTTGATAATGAGGAGAGAATGACGCGGATGTTTCTAAGGGGTTTAAAACCTGAGATACGTCAATACCTAATTTCTCATAAACTGTGTTTGTATTCATATGTTGTAAATAGGGCTCAGTTATTGGAACGTGATAATGAGTCAACCCAACTAAGAGAGAGCAGCCGGCAAAATGATAATACCAGTGGCTGCAACCATTGAAGCGGTGACAACAAACGTGGAGGGAATCAACATGCCAGAAATTGTAACCACTTCGGCGGTAATCATTGCCAAGACAATAAGAGTGTACATTTCAAGAAGTGAAGATTCAACAATAATGGAAATACGTCAGCACCAGCACCCGTTGTTAAGGAAGAAGAATGACCACCTATCATATGCTTCAAATGCGGAGGGGAGGGACACATGAGTCCACACTGCGCGTTGCAGTCCAAAGCGTGTTATAATTATGGAAGAGAAGGTCACCTAGCCCGATTTTGTCATGCACCGAAGACAAGTCAAGCTGGGATGGAGACACCAAAGGCCGTCCCAAAAAAGTCAAAGCTGGTAGTTCAGGGGTGAGCATTTGTCGTGACCTCCCAGAAAGTAAGGAACCCGAACGAGGTCATCACGAGTAAGCTTATCATAAACTCTAGCGAAGTCTATACCTTATTTGATACCAGTTCTATCCATTCTTTTATTTCTCCTACTTGCGCTCAACGTTTAAATTTGACTCCGGAGAAATTAGGCTTTAACTTATCTGTTGAAACTTTGTTTGGAGAAACCTTCATTACATCCACTGTTTATAAGTCTTGTTTGATTCAAATCGGTACCCTCACATTACCTGTCGATCTTATTTCATTGAAAATACTTGCATTTAACGTAATTCTAGGGATTGATTAGTTAACTACTCATCATGCAAAAATTGATTATTTTCGTAAGGTTGTTAGCTTTCTTATTCCAAACCAACCTATTATGCGAATTCAAGCAACCAAACTATTAAAATCAATCACTGTCATCTCAAGCCGTAAAGCTATTCGTTTATTGAAAAATGGATGTCAAGTTTTCTTAGCTCATGTCACGTATTTGAACAAAAATACGTCAGTTTTGAATGATATTTCTATTGTTAATAAATTTTCTGACGTATTCCCTAAAGAACTTCCTGGCCTAACCCCAGAGCGAGAAATTAAATTTTGTATCGACCATGAACCTGGTATAAAACCCATTTCTAAAGCCCCATATCGAATGACTCCCATTAAACTTTAGGAGTTAATGACCCAATTACAGGAATTGTTAGACATCGGTTTCATTCATCCTAGCACGTCTTCTTGGGGTGCTCCTGTTCTATTCGTGAAGAAGAAAGATGGGAGTATGCGACTTTGTATTGATTATCGGGAGTTAAATCATGTCACTATCAAGAATAGGTACCCATTACCACGTATTGATGACCTGTTTGACCAGTTGCAAGGTGCTAAATTCTTTTTAAAGATCGATCTTCATTCCGGATATCATCAGTTAAAGGTTAGAACCGATGACATTCTGAAGACGGCTTTCAGAACTCGGTACGGGCATTATGAATTCCTAGTCATGTCTTTTGGATTGACTAATGCTCTTGCTGCCTTCATGGATATGATGAACCGAGTATTCAAGAAATATTTAGATCACTTTGTGGTCGTTTTTATTGATAACATCCTCATATATTCCAAAAGCCGTGAAGATCATGAGCAACACTTGAGACTGATACTCCAAAAATTTGTGGAAACAAGCTTTATACCAAGTTGAAGAAATGTGAGTTCTGGCTTGAGGAAGTAACATTCCTTGGGCACGCAGTATTAAGCCATGGAATATCTGTTGACCCATCAAATATTGAAGCTATTCAAAGCTGGGAGCAACCTAAATCAGTGACCGAAGTACGTAGCTTTCTCGGCTTAGCTGGTTATTATCAGAGATTCGTAGAAGGGTTTTCTCGAATTCCTACTCCATTAACTCAGCAAACTCGAAAAGATAAAAAATTCGATTGGAGCGTGGAATGTGAGAAGAGTTTTCAAGAACTAAAGAGGAGACTCATTTCAGCACCTATTTTGACAATGCCATCTAGCTCAGAGGGATTTGTCATCTACAGTGAAGCTTCGGACAAAGGGTTAGGATGTGTTCTCATGCAACATGAGAAAGTCATAGCCTATGCCTCTCGGCAACTCAAAGAATATGAGAGGAATTATCCTACTCATGATCTAGAGTTGGCAGCTGTTATCTTCGCAATTAAAATTTGGAGGCATTACTTGTATGGGGAGAAAGCAGAGATCTTTACGGATCATAAAAGCCTCAAATATTTCTTCACCCAAAAGGAACTCAACATGAGGCAACGACATTGGCTTGAACTGTTGAAAGAATATGATCATACCATTCAATACCATGCTAGTAAAGCGAACATAGTAACTGACGCATTGAGTAGAAGATCATATGCGGGTACGAGTGCGATATTGTCAACGCAAAGGCCCATTTTATAAGACTTGCAAAGGATGGAGATAGAGTTAAAGACTCCAGGGACCCACGTCATGATGGCTAACATACGAGTCGAACTGACTTTAATCGATAAAGTTAAAGTTGCTCAAGCTACAGACCTAGAGCTAATGCGTATGAGGAAGAAAGTGCAAGAAGGTGCTATGCCGGAAGCAAGAATCGATGAAGAAGGAATACTTTGAGTCAACTCCAGACTTTGTGTTCCTAACAATTCTGACTTAAAGTATAAAATCATGATGGAGGCGCACAACACACTATTTGTAATCCATCTTGGGAGTACCAAAATGTATCATGATCTTCAACATACATTTTGGTGGAGCAATATGAATAGAGAGAATGCGGAGTTTATCTCAAGGTGTCTAACTTGTCAACGAGTCAAGGCGAAGCATCAAGTACCAAAAGGTCCATTGCAACCACTTAAAATTCTAGAATGGAAGTGGGAGCACATTACCATAGACTTCATTACCGGTCTTCCCAAGGTTTCTCAAGGCATAGATGCGATTTGGCTCATTGTTGATAGAATGACCTAGTCGACTCATTTCTTACCTATATGAGAAACTTATACACTTGAACGTCTTGCTAGTATGTACATAAACGAGATTATAAGATTACATGGTATGCCAGTATCCATAGTTTCTGATCAGACCCAAGATTCACTTCAAGATTTTGGGTTAGTTTGCAAAAAGCTATGGGCACAGATTTACGATTTAGTTCGGCTTATCATCCTCAAACGGACAGGCAGTCAGAGAGGACTATTCAAACTCTTGAAGATCTGTTAAGACTCTGTGTCCTTGAATTCAAGGGAAGTTGGGACAAGTTCTTACCATTAGTGGAGTTTTTCTACAATAACAGTTATCAAGCAAGTATTGGCATGGCTCCATTCGAGGCGTTGTATGGAAGAAAGTGTCTTTCTCCAGTATGATGGGATGAGGTGGGTGAAGCAACATTTTTGGGATCGGAGTTGGTACGCATGACTACGAAAAAGATTCAAACGATCCTATAATGTATAAAAACCTCACAAGATCGACAAAAGAATTATGTTGATCTTCATCGAAATGACGTAAAATTTAATATTGGAGAATATGTGTTGTTACGTGTTGCTCCATGGAAAGGAGTTACGAGATTTGGAAAGAGAGAAAAACTTAATCCTCGATTCATTGGCCCATTTTTAATCCTCGAACGAGTAAAAACTGTGGTCTATAGACTCGCCTTACCGCCAAGTATGTCTCGTGTTCATAACGTTTTTCACATATTTATGTTACGTAAATATGTGAATGACCCGAACCTCATTATTGAGTTAGAACCGGATGAAATAGCGGAAGATTTAACGTATGAAGAGGTTGCTGTTAAAATCTTGGATAAGAAGGAGCATATTTTACGCTCCAAGGTTATACCTCAAGTCAAAGTTTTATAGAGAAACCACGATGTTGAGGAAATGACCTGGGAATTAGAATCTGAAATGAAATCAAGGTATCCTTACATCTTCGACATACCAGTTTTGTACCCTAATTTCGAGGGCAAAATTTTATAAGAAGTGGAGGTTGTAAGACCCCAACTTTTATGAATAAAGATGAATTTTCTATAAATATCATTTTTGAATATTATGGAGTGAATTTGATATAATGTTATAGTTGTGGGTAATATTTATAAATTTTTCAAAGTACGCAAGTTGTTATATAATATTCGATTGGTCGGGAAATATTCGTTTTAACAGGGAATATTCGTACGATGGCACAATCATTGGTGGACCCCACAACAGAATTATTGTTGGATTGAGAAAATGATAAAAATATCTTTTTATAAAATAACGACGAAAGTTTTACCGTTAACTGTTAGAATACCTGGTGGTTAAAATATAGTAATACGCGGGGTTGCACAGTAGCAAATGGTATTACACAGTATTTGAGAATTATTGATTCTTGCGTAAGAAGGCTCTACTCAATAATTGTTACAGTAATTACTGTTCAATATTTTATTTTATTGATTTAATAATTGCTACATTAATATTTTGTATTATTGTTGTTTCAATAATTGTCACTACACAATATTTTCATTATCAGATCAATAATTCATATTATTTGAATAATATTATTAGATAACATTATTGGTAATATCTAAGGAAGTTCTGTCTAAGGAGAGGTTTGGTCACCTAATTTCGCGCCAGTAAGGAGAAATCCTTATCGGAAAGCCCCCACATTCCTAGGAACGACTTGGTTGCCATAATTGTGATTCTTTAATATTATTTGTGAATAATTAAATATAGATTTATATGATAAGGAAAATATTTATTTTATGTGGTTATAAATGAAGGAATTAATATTGAGGTGTTTTATCAGTATTTTGTCGGATTGGAAGTATTAAAAAATTAAATCGGTGTTCTTAAAGCTCTATTGCGTGAGTTATAATTTTAATTTGACCGTTGGATCGTTGTGATTTTTGGATATGTTATGCATATATAAGTAAGTATATGTCCATAAAATTTGAACCGTTAAAAAGTAACGTATGATTTGTAATGAATTTTAAGAGGTGTTGAAAATTGTCCATTTGTGAAATTCAGATATTTTCTGTTTGAAATTTGAAAAAACTTTCTTCTGCAAAGTTGTAGATAATTCGATTTTGTGTGGAATGGACATAAAAATTCGTATTTTTCTGATAAAAGGGCTATTTATTATGAATTACTGAAGTTTCAAAAATTAAAATGATTTTTATTAAAATTGGGTGGGACCCACTTTTGTTTTTTTGTAAAAGCATGTGCTGATTTTTTTTCAATGGTGGCTGCTTATCTTGTTCAACAAATTTGGGCATAGACAAGAAAGAAAAAATAAATATTATTTTATTAATTTAGTCTCCTATGACGTTCTAGCATTTTCCTATAAATAGGCGATTCAATAAGAATTGAAAATCACACCAGAATCAGAGAATTCTTCTTCTATAATCTTGAGCGTATTTCTTTAGAGTTTTAGAAAGCTTTAAGCGTAGAAAATAGTGAAAATTTTCTCCAAGAATATCCCCGCTATACCAGTTAGAATACTTTTCTTTTCAAGGTAAGTGATGTTATTTTTGTTCAATATTCGCTTGAAATAATATTTTCTTCCATACTTTGTAGTATGTAAGTAATATTATTTCATTTTATATTTCGAATTCTATACTCGTTTGTTAAAATTTTAGCTTCTATACTCCATGAAATTAGTAGAATATCCTTGATATTTGCGCTTCATCCAGTATCTTTTCATGGAAATACTATTCTAAGCATTCTTGATAAATTTTAAATTTTTCATGCCGAAGTACTATTCACGGGGTTACTATTCCCGAAGTACAATTCACGAGATACTATTCACTCGAGTACTATATACCCGGGGTACTATTCATGATAAAAAAATTGATTCGTTTTTGGTCCAAATTATTTTTGGTACAATATTATTCTTGAATTTTACTCCACAAAGCAGTATCATGTTGACAATTTGGACGTTATTGATTTCTGGATAAATTAAATTATAAATCTTTAAAAATTTATCCTTGAACTTGTTTTATTGAATTCTTATATCATTGTCATCATCCTCATGTTTATATTAAGTTGAAAGTCATCTGTGGCCTGTAGTGCATAGATAGACTTGGTATGATTATTACCATGGATTATTCGGTATAATCATGACCGTAATGTTACAAATGATGTGGTAAAAGTCCTCATTGGCCCGTAGTGCATTGATGGACAGTTGTTAGCATGATCATGACCATTGATGAATACATGAATATCTTTGGCCCGTAGTGCATGGATAATTTGTGGTCATGATACTAATGAATATCCTTAGCCATAGTGCAGGGATGATGTGGATTATTTATTAAGCTGAGTCTCAGCGATAAAAGTGATGAAAAACCTTTTTAAATCATAGAAGATAGTAGATTTTATTCTCTACTTGACTCTTCTAATGGACTGCTTGTTCCCCTGCAGTTAAACGTGGTGTTTGTTATATTTTATCAGTTTAACACTGTTGAAGGCTAACGATAAATTATTTTGCATTATCTTAGTCATAATATTTCTTACTGGGCTAGTTGAGCTCACCCTTTTGCTTTCATTGTCCTCTTTAGGAAATGAGAACGTCGCCGGGAATAGTTAGGGAACAGAGTGACGGTCCAGATGATAGCATTAGTAGTCCTCACTATTCTATAAAATAGTGTGATAATAATTATATTGAGGACATCATTTGAGTTGAATACGGTCTAGAAGACAATATTCATTTTAAAACTCTCAGTTTATGTTTTGTCGTATTTTACACGACAGTTGTATTATTAAGTTGTATTTGAATTTTGTACCATATATTTGGCGACTCAAGATGAGTGATGTATACCTATTTTGGGGGCGTCACATCATTATACGTCTAACATATTTTTATGTTCATTAGTTTAGGTTACTAACACATCCCTAGACTTGAACAATTAAAAATTTTTATTTTTGGAGAGTGGCGCTGCGGCGCCACTGACAGGCTTAACCTCGGCGTTGCATTGCGGTGGTGTTGTAGCTCGACCCTTGGCGCTGCGGCGTAGGCTTTAAGGCATGGAGTTGGCGCCGCGGCGCGGCGAGCCAGTACCAGTTCTATAATTCGCGAAAAATTGCAGAACATGGCCAAAACCTCCAATTAACTTATTTTTACAAGAATTTAACATACCCAAACACTGTAATACACATATAACAACTACTCAACCATTCTAGCATGATTTTAACAAGTTAAAACACATAATTATTAAAATCAACACATATAATTTTGATGTTCTTGATAGTTTTGAATACAAAACATAGAAATTAACACTACGGATTCGTTAGAACGCCAAATCTGTCCATTCGAAGTTTGATCTCTTCGTGTTAACATACATAATTACATACAAGTATAAATTTATGATACAACTTATGATTATCTTATTAAATTTGCATGTAAGGGCCTTAAGGCCATATTTCATACTCTGTATTTTGTAGAAAGTATATACGACATGTTTTTATGAAACTGATGTTATGGAATTATACTATATATATAGTAAAACATGATATGATGACATCTTATCACATATATAACACATAATCTTTACTCCTTTTTAATTACAGAGCTTTTACAGAATTTGAAAGCTATTTTCATGAAATTTTAAATGACGTAAATAAAAACTGGGTTAAAGAGATTACCCTCAAGCAATTCTTCTGATTCTTCAATATCACAATTTCTTCTAACTCTCTCTGACAATTTCTCTGAATTCTCTAACTCTCTCTGACAATTTCTCTGAATTCTCTAACTCTTAGTTTTGTTTTGTTTTAAATAATATACGTAATATTAAAAACTGAAGGCGCATCTATAATAACTAGAAAAGTTGAGGTCAATTAACCCATACGTGGTTAACTGCTCTCAACTTCTCTTATGGCCTTGTTTGGTCATTAATAAACCTCAAACCCATTTATTTTATTAAACTGCTTATATTATAGTTTAATAATGTCACATCCCTTTATAAAATAAATCAAATATTCAATTTAAACAAAATATAATAATTTATCATTAATTCACATAGTCATATAATTAATTTTCTCATTTATTACTTATTTCAAATTAATAATTTCCTCATTAATTATCAATTTAAATAAAATAATAATAGACTTGTTAAATATTTCTTTTAATTTAATAAGCTCACATAATTACATACTTTGAATAATAAAAAATTTCTTCACATTAGATTAATAAATATAACACGTATAATTAAATTAATCTCCCACAATTGTATCAATTAATTATTTAATTCAATAATTAAATCATCGAGAATATTTATTTAATTCAATAAATATTAAAATAATTATTACAAAATCTCGTTTGTCACAAAAGGTGTCTGGGCTACCAGGAAACATGTCGGTTGCGAAGGAAGATGAAGAAGAAAAAGAGATTAATCAAGAAGAACCCATTGCTTTTATTAGAAAAAGCAAGGGTAAGTGGAAAATGAAAGTTTAGGCAACAGAAGAGCCTCAATGCTCAACCACTGATGCATTGTGACGCCCCCAAAATAGGTCCATACAACCCATTCCGAGTCGCCAAATACATGGTACATAATTCAAATACAAACTTAATTTATATAATTATCAATTGTCGTGTAAAATACGACAAAACGTAAGCTGAGAGTTTTAATACGAATATTGTCTCGTAGACAATATCCAAACTCAGACGAAGTCCTTATTACAATAATTATCACATTATTTCATAGAATAACGAGGACTACTATATCCACCATCTTGGACTATCACTCCATTCCTCGACTAGTCCCAGCTATATTCTCATTTTCTGAAGAGAATAATGAAAGAAAAGGGTGAGCTCAACTAGTCTAGTAAAGAATATTATGACTAAGATAATGTAGAATAATTATCCTTAGTCTTCAACAGTGTAAAAACTGATAGAATACAATAGACAACAAGTTTAACTACAGCAAAACAAACAATTCATTAGAAGAGTCAAGTAGAAAATGATGTCTACTATCTTCTATGATTTAAAAGTTCATCATTAATATTTTATCTCTGTAACATAACTCAATAAATAATTCACATTGTTGAATTATCCATGCATTACGGGCCAAGGATATTCGTTAGTATCACTAGTGGTCATGATCATGCCAAATAACTGTTCATCTATGCACTACGGGCCAAAGAGGACTTTCACCACATCATTTGTCTGTATCATTACAGGTCATGATTATACCAATACATAAGCATACCAATCAACAGTCCATAAATGCACTACGGGCCAAAGATGACTTTCATCACAATATAAGCATGAGAATGATGACAATGATATAAGAAACCAATCAAATGAGTTCAAGGATAAATATTAAAGATTTATAATTCAATTTATCTAGAGCTCAAGAATGTCCAAATTGTCAAAATGATAATTAATTGTGGAGTCAAATTCAAGAATGATATTCATGTATCAAAATAATTTGGATAAAAAAGAAAATTAAATTTTGTTGTGAATAGTACTATATTATGAATAGTATCGTAAATATTAATAGTATTGTACCCATGAATAGTACCATATGAATAGTACCGTATATATGAATAGTACTGTGACGCCCCCAAAATTAGGTATACATCACCTATCTTGGGTCGTCAGATACATAGTACAGAATACAATTACAACTTACTAATACAACTGTCGTGTACAATACGACAAAACATAAACTGTGAGTTTGAATACAAATATTATATTCTAGAGAGTATTCATACTCAAAAGGAGTCTTCATTACATTTATTAACACACTATTACATAGAATAGTGAGGACTACTAACTAATACTATCATTCGAACCATCACTCCGTTCCCCGACTTGCCCCAGCTACGTTCTCATTTCTGAAGAGAACAGTGAAAGAAAGGGTGAACTCAACTAGCCCAGTAAGAAATATTATGACTAAGATAATGCAGAATAAATTATCATTAGCCTTCAACAATGTTAAACTGATAAAATATAATAGACATCAAGTTTAACTGTAGCGGAACAAGCAATCCATTAAGAGAGTCAAGTAGAAAATAAACTCTACTATCTTTTATGATTTAAAAAATTTTCCAACACTGTGATCGCTGGGACTCAGCTTAATAAAATAATCCACATCATCGAATCACCCCTGCACTACGGCCAAGGATATTCGTATATTCATTAATGGTCATGATCATGCCAACAACTGTCCATCAATGCACTACGGCCAATGAGGACTTTTACCACATCATTCGTAACATTACGGTCATGATTACACCGAATAATCCCTGGTCATAATCATACCAAGTCCATCTATGCACTACAGGCCACAGATGACTTTCAACATAATATAAACATGAGGATGATGACAATGATATAAGAATTCAATAAAACAAGTTCAAGAATTAATTTTTCCAAGAATTAACAACGTCCAAATTGTCAACATGATACTACTTTGTGGAGTAAAATTCAAGAATGATCAGGAGAATATTTTCATGAATAGATACTAGATGAAACGCAATTATCAAGGATATTCCACAAATTTCATGGAGTATAGAAGTCAAAACTTAACCAACTGAGTACAATAAAGAATGGAATAACAAAAGAAATCACCATGCATGCGATAGACCGCACAAACAGGTTATTCCAACAGAATATTAAATAATGGAACCAGGTCCGGCGTAAACGCACAGACAGGATATTCCGACAGAATAATAAATAATGGAATCAGGTCCAGTGTAAAACACACAGACAGGATGTTCCAACAGAATAATAACTAGACGGAACCAGGTCCGGTGTAAAACACACAAACAGGATGTTCCAACAGAATAATAATAAAAACGGAACCAGGTCCGGTGTAAAACACACAGACAGGATGTTCCAACAGAATAATAGAAGAATGTCACCAAGTATAGGGTAGACCGCGTATACAGGTTATTCCAACAGAATAATAAGAAATGGAATAACAACAGTTCTCTTCATGAATAAGAAAGAATAACACCCCTTACCGTTTTAAAGAAGAGCTGAAATAAGGAAGTAGTTAAGTAGCAGAATACTCTTCTTCTCTCTCTCTATAGTTTTTCTCTATAGTTTCTCTCTATAGTTTCTCTCTCTAGAGTTCAGTGAATTCGTAAGAAATAATGAAGGAATGAGCTGCTATTTATAGAAAAATAGAATGCATAGTAACTAATCCATGAACGGTCCAGATTGATTACTTTAATCTGACGGTCCATATTTAAAGAAAAATCTTTTAAATAAAATATAATATATTCTATTTATAGAATAACTTTAATAAAGTATTCTGTTTTATATAAAAAGATGTTTCTGTTTTATTACGTTAATAATACGAATAAAACAAAACGTCATTATCGCTAAATAATTCATATTATTAACTGACAATAATTGAATCAAACTGAGTGACTTCTCACATAAGCATTAATAATCAATACCGTGTGCTACTATGCAACCACGCGTATTACTGTACTTTTACTACCGGGTAGTTCAACAGTTTTAACGGTTTTAACGGTAACACTTCAGCCGTTATTTTTATAGAAAGATAATTTTGTCGACTATACTTCTGTTGTGGGGTCCACCAATGATTGTGCCGTCGTACGAATATTCCCGACAAAAAGAATATTCCCCGACCAAACAATATTTTATAACAACTTGCTTACTTTGCAAAATTTATAAATAATACCCACAACTATAATATTATATCAAATCCACACCATAATTATTTTGAGAAAATTAAATATTTATTCATAAAATCTGGGGTCTCACAATCTCCCCTCCTTATGGAATTTCGCCCTCGAAATTTATGTACATACCTGGTATGCCGAACATGTGAGGATACATTGACTTCACTTCAAATTCTAACTCTTGAGGTATAACCTTTGAGCGTCGAATATGATCCTTCTTATCCAAGATTTTAACACGTATCTCCTCAAACATTAAATCATCCGCTATCTCGTCCGGTTCCAATTTAATAATGTCGTTCGGGTCGTCCACATATTTACGTAACATCGATACGTAAAAAAAATGTTCTGAACACGCAACATACTTGGCGGTAAAACGAGTCTATAGGCCACAATTCCTACTTCATCGAGGATTTCAAATGGGCCAATTAAATCAAGAGTTGAGATTTCCTCTCTTCGTCGATTCTTGCTTCTAGAATAACGCCCTTTTGAACCTTCTTCTTCACATTTATCAGCTCTGAGTATGTAGCTTGAGCGGCTTTAACTTTATCGATTAAAATCGATTCTAATCATATATTCGTTATCTTCACGTGGGTTCGTATATTCGCACTTGTAACCGCATACGATCTTCTACTCAACGCATCAGCTACCACGTTCGCTTTCCACGGTGGTATGGTATGATCATAATCTTTAACAGCTCGAGCCAACGTCTTTGGCGCATGTTACATTCGCTTTAGTTGAATAAATATTTGAGGGTTTAAGAAATGAGTTTTGTACTGGGGTCAATACAAACTTCAATTTTACGCTCTGGGGTAGGCTAAGAAGTCTTCAAGAATACGTCAGGAAATTTATTAACAATAGAAATATCATTCAAAACTGTGACCCTCATCCAAGACTTGGATAACACATCACATTGATACCTATCAACTTGCCATCGTCATTCACAACGTCTCCTATGGAAAGTCTGGCTTCAGTGCATTCCACATAAGAAAGTTATCAGCGAAAGGCTCGGGGCTCTTTACTTATGGCTTGATATGACAATGATTGACTTTAGTGGTTTGGTTACTTTGAATCCGCATAACAGGGTGGTTAGGAGTATGAAAGCTAACAACCTTACGAGAAGCATGATGAGTAGTGAACCAATCGTTTTAAAAAAAATCACATCAAAGGCAAGTATTTTCAAAGAGATAAGATCGACAGGTAACGTGAAAGTGTTGATTTGAACAAGATTTATAAATAGTGGAGGTAACGAAGATTTCTCTCAACTGAGTTTAAACAGACATATCAAAGTCTAAGTTCTCCGGAGTTAACTTCAAACATTGAACACAACTAGGTGAAATAAAAGAGTGAGTAGAACCGGTATCTAACACGGTATAGATTTCGCAAGAGTTTATGACTAACATACCCGTGATAATTTTATTCAGGTTCCTCGTCACGAAAAAAAAAACGCTTTCTCTTAAGCTACTGGCTTTGGCTTTTCTTGGACGGTCTTTGGTGCCTCCATCCTATCTGAACTTGTCTTCGGTGAACGACAAAATCGGGCTAAGTGACCTTCTCTTCCACAATTATAGCATGCTTTGGATGGCATCGTGCAGTTTGGACTGATGTGTCCCTCCCCTCCGCATTTGAAGCATATGATAGGTGATCGTTCTCCTTCCTTAACGACAGGTGCTGGTGCTGACGTCTTTCCATCATTGTTGAATCTCCTCTTCTTGAAATGCCCATTCTTATTGTTTTGGCCCTGATTACCACCGAAGTGGTTACCATTTCTGGCCTGTTGATTCCCTCCACGCTTGTTGTCACCGCTTCGATGGCTGCTTTCACTGGTATTATCATTTTGTCGGCTGCTCTCTTTTGGTTGTGTTGTCTCGTTATCGCGCTCCACCAACTGAGCCCTATTTACAACATCTGAATACAAACACAGTTTATGAGAAACAAGGTGTTGACGTATCTCCGGCTTCAAACCTCTTAAAAACATTCGCGTCATTCTTTCTTCATTATCCACCAGGTGGGACGCAAACCGGGATAACTTCGCAAATTTTGCCTCGTACTGCGACACGGTCATATTATTCTGTTCCAATTTGATGAACTCTACCTCCTTCGTGTGACGAATACTCTCGGGAAAGTATTTGTCGTTAAACAGCTCTTGGAACTTCTCCCAAGACATCTTCAGTGCGGCAGGTTGAGTACGTTTTATCGATTCCCACCAGTAATCTGCCTCTCCTCGCAACATAAAGGCGGCAAAGGGAACCTTTTGCTCCTCGGAGCAACCCAAGACATCAAATATCTTGGTGATCTGCTTTATCCATGTTTCAGCTACAAGTGGTTTGGGTTCTTCCTTAAACTCCGGTGGTCCCAGCTCCTTAAACTGTTTAGCGGTGACCGCCTGAGAGTTTCCAGTATTTCCACCTACGTTGTGAACAGGAACCGCTTTCACCTGTTGTTGCATGAATTGCATAAAACCTCTGAACATTCCATCATTCATCATCTGGTCAGTGTTGTTGTTTGCATGAGGATTATCACCTTCCTGATGAACATTATCCTGATTATTGATATGTGGTGAATCAATAATCGCCTGTGCTCCATTGCTATTCTCAACATTCTCAGATGCCATTTTCAGATACTGCCACAAAATAAAAGTTAATTGATATGTCATATATTATCCTTATATTATGACCGGCCAATTAAATACCATGCAAATAAACTTAGGTAGGTCATACTAGCGAAGGAATTCCCCGTCTCTCCCTCCTAGTTCTATTCTCACATCTTAGCCAGAGATCATATCCCTAAGCTCTGATACCAACTGTGACGCTCCCAAAATTAGGTATACATCACCCATCTTGGGTCGTCAGATACATAGTACAGAATACAAATACAACTTACTAATACAACTATCGTGTACAATACGACAAAACATAAACTGTGAGTTTGAATACAAATATTATATTCTAGAGAGTATTCATACTCAAAAGGAGTCTTCATTACATTTATTAACACACTATTACATAGAATAGTGAGGACTACTAACTAATACTATCATTCGAACCATCACTCCGTTCCCCGAACTTGCCCCAGCTACGTTCTCATTTCCTGAAGAGAACAGTGAAAGAAAGGGTGAGCTTAACTAGCCCAGTAAGAAATATTATGACTAAGATAATGCAGAATAAATTATCGTTAGCCTTCAACAATGTTAAACTGATAAAATATAATAGACATCAAGTTTAACTGTAGCGGAACAAGCAATCCATTAAGAGAGTCAAGTAGAAAATAAACTCTACTATCTTTTATGATTTAAAAGATTTTCCAACACTGTGATCGCTGGGACTCAGCTTAATAAAATAATCCACATCATCGAATCACCCCTGCACTACGGCCAAGGATATTCATATATTCATTAATGGTCATGATCATGCCAACAACTGTCCATCAATGCACTACGGCCAATGAGGACTTTTACCACATCATTCGTAACATTACGGTCATGATTACACCGAATAATCCCTGGTCATAATCATACCAAGTCCATCTATGCACTACAGGCCACAGATGACTTTCAACATAATATAAACATGAGGATGATGACAATGATATAAGAATTCAATAAAACAAGTTCAAGAATTAATTTTCCAAGAATTAACAACGTCCAAATTGTCAACATGATACTACTTTTGGAGTAAAATTCAAGAATGATCAGGAGAATATTTTCATGAATAGATACTAGATGAAACGCAATTATCAAGGATATTCTACAAATTTCATGGAGTATAGAAGTCAAAACTTAACCAACTGAGTACAATAAAGAATGGAATAACAAAAGAAATCACCATGCACGCGATAGACCGCACAAACAGGTTATTCTAATAGAATAATAAATAATGGAACCAGGTCCGGCGTAAACGCACAGACAGGATATTCCGACAGAATAATAAATAATGGAACCAGGTCCGGTGTAAAACACACAGACAGGATGTTCAGACTAACAAAGAATAATAGACTAACAAACAGAGTCAACGGTGTAAAAACACAGAAAATGTTAAAAACATAATAATCCAAAGTAATAATACGGAACCAGGTCCGGTGTAAAACACACACAGAGTTCCAAAAGGATGTTCCAACAAAGAACAATGTTCCAAAAATATTAATTAATAACAACAGGTCGGTGTAAAACACACAGAAGGATGTTCCAACAGAATAATAATAAAAAACGGAACAGGTCCGGTGTAAAAACACAGACAGGATGTTCAAACTTAATAATAATAAAAAACGGAAGGTCGGTAGAAAATAACAGGATGTTACACAGAATAATAGAATGAATAACACAAGTATAGGGTAGACCGGTTACCGGTATATTCCAACAGAATAATAAGAAATGGAATAACAACAGTTCTCTTCATGAATAAGAAAGAATAACACCCTTACCGTTTTAAGAAGAGTTGAAATAGGAAGTATTTAAGTAGCAGAATACTCTTTTCTCTTATAACGACCAAAATCTATACAATTTAAATCCCGACTTCGGTCGTTTAACCATACATTCAACCTCTAATTAATACATCATTATTCGATGTTAAACTTAATAAATTACGGAATATTTAAAAATTTTATACATTTACTTCTTTCTTGCCCTGAATCGCAACCATTACATTACATCTCTTTGATTCAATCTTATATCATGAATCGTTACAACAAAATGACTATCAAAGTCTTACAGCATAACTAAATATCCATATACATTGGATAGCTCAACTTACAATTCAACAACATGTTACGTTCAAAATATGAAATTCATTTCTCATAAAAACATAAGTAATCTTCGTGAATATAGATCTCTATAACTCACATAGCACGTATCTTTACCTTTAAATTTTGACCTGCAAAAGTGGTTATTTTGCAAGAGTGAGCTCGACAAAGCCCAGAAAATCTAACAGTTTTCATGCATCACATAACACATAATAACATGCTCGATATACATCTCATTAAAGTAACATGGCATACATGCTTTTATTTCACATAGCAAATATAAAGATTGAGTTCCTTACTCAATCATCATTACGTAGCCAAAACAATGTAGTCATATATTGACTTTAACATTTCATGATTCAACATGCTTAACATATCATGTAATTTTAAAATAGTTCATCAAGTCCACGTAGAAAATAGGAACCGAAAGACTTGCCTTGATCGTTGTTTACCAATAATAGCTTAACAGCTTACAGTTATCTGCACTTCACGTGCCCTACACAATTATATAAATCATACACATCAACTATTAGTCACATAACAACACATAGAAATTGTAATGTAAACTCTACTCCACATCTCAAATATCTTTCCTATTAATTAGCACACAATTGTTCAATTTTATTGTGTTAACTTTCAACTTATATCTCACTGTATTTCATATTCGCAGTTCATTCAAGTGCTTAAGTCTTGCTAGGACTACTTATTGGTTTTATATTAAAACCCATTCATATCTTATAATATCCATTTCAATTGAATTGAAACACTTTTTAAGTTCATTAACACTTGGCACGGCGTTTCGACGTTCATTCGTCACACGCCCGATTTGCCTCTCTTGTGTATGCTTACTATGCTTCTATAACTTATCTAATACATTATTTATTAATGTTAAGCATCATTATATTTACTAAGATTCATGTTTTATAACTTAGGACATCATCCTTTTACGGTCTGGAGCACTTCACATGCATATGTGCATGCCGATACACCCTCCGATTGCCTCTGAAAACACAATGTCCTAAAGATGACCATTTTTGACCCATCTTAATGACTCAAATTGAAAAACTTGAAGAACGAAAGGTGTAGGTCTACTCGTCCTCTTTCCGGATCATCTTGAATCACCTCAATCGGAGTTCGTATGAGGAAGTTATGGCCTTTTACTACAGGAGGTCAAAACTGTCCAAGTCAGACCACAAATCCGGCGCTGGGGCGCGGATAGTGGCGCCGGGGCGCGAGTAGTACCAGCGCCGGGGCGCGAGTTCTGGTGCTGGGGCGTGAGTTCTAAGCTAGCCAGTGGCGCCAGTGGTGCCAGGCGCGAACTTTGACGCCGTGGGCGCGAATTTTGGCGCTGGGGCTCCAGTTTTGGCGCTGGGGCGCCAAAAACTAACAGAACCAAGCACGAAGACCATTTTTGGTCTGTTTAAGAAATTCTAGCAACTATTATATACGTATAATTGATGTAATTTATACATAAATGCTAACAATCATCTATATATCCAATTACCCACCACTAATCAACAATATCATAAACTATTCTTTGAAAACGCTATTTTTTTTTTAAAACAAAAACTCCATTTTTTTGATATTTTTCATAATAAATCAACACTGTGATTTTGTTATTCAACCAAAACAGAAATTTCAAAGCATCATAATTATGTTTTTACATACTCTATCAATTCTAACAATCATTTATCCATTTAACAACAATTAAAACTTAATTTTTTATTTTAAAATAGCCATATTCATACATATTGTCATATGAACACTCTGTAATATATTTTCTTCCACAAAACACATATATGCATGAACTAATTTCTCTATAATCATATATAAGTTCATAGAACAACCATATAGTCAATAATCATGCCAAACATATACATAACAAATTTATCTTTTATAAAATTTTCACAGAGACTTTTTGGGAAGAAGAAAACTAAATTTTTAAAGAAAGAGCTAGAGCTATACCTTGGATTATGAAAGATGATGACACTATCCCTTTTTCTCCAAATCTTTTCTCCAAAAACCTGTAAAATTCTCTTAATTCTCTCAATTTTTCTCTTAGTTTTCTTCTTTTCTTCTTCTTCTTCCTCTGAGTTTTTCTCTTTTTCTCTCCTTTCTCTCTCCTCTAATCTTACGTAAAATATTATAACGCATATAAGATATAATTATAATAATTATATAATATAAGTATGACATAAGTTATGTCAGTTACATAAGTTTTTAAAAATCAAAGCCTTAAGGCTTGTTTGGCTAGCATAATAAAAATAACCATTAATCCTTATACCTTGTTTGGTAAACTGAATTAAAACAAATTGATTAATCTTTATACCTGTTTGACAAAACTAAATTAACCATTTTTTTATTTATTTTAATAACTCCTTTATAGCAAGGTTATTAGTCAACCTTTATTAAATTAATAAATCAATTAAACATTAATCTATTAAATTACTTTAACACATAAATCATTATCACATAATTATAATTTCTTTTATAATTTTATTTAACCAACGAATATTTTAAATTACAATTTCCCATTTAAAATATTATAACTTATTTAAATCACCATAAGCTCTCTAGCTTACTATTTAAAATTATATTATTATATAATCTCATAACAATTAATTTACTTAGCTCCTTAATTATTTACTCAACAAATAATTAAATCACATCAACTCAAATTGCCATATAATTCAATAAATATTTAATATTGCCAATAAATATTTAATATTTAATATTTAATTATTTATTCAAAAATAATTAAATAAACCACATCACTCAAATTGAACAATATTTATTCAACAATAACATATCCATTAAATACTTAAATAAATTAATAAATATTTAATATCATGCTTTAAATTATGGAATGTTACATTCTCTCTCTCTCTATAGTTTCTCTCTCTAGAGTTCAGTGAATTCGTAAGAAATAATGAAGGAATGAGCTGCTATTTATAGAAAAATAGAATGCATAGTAACTAATCCATGAACGGTCCAGATTGATTACTTTAATCTGACGGTCCATATTTAAAGAAAAATCTTTTAAATAAAATATAATATATTCTATTTATAGAATAACTTTAATAAAGTATTTCTGTTTTATATAAAAAGATGTTTCTGTTTTATTATGTTAATAATACGATAAAACAAAACGTCATTATCGCTAAATAATTCATATTATTAACTGACAATAATGAATCAAACTGAGTGACTTCTCACATAAGCATTAATAATCAATACCGTGTTGCTACTATGTAACCACGCGTATTACTGTACTTTTACTACCGGGTAGTTCAACAGTTTTAACGGTTTTAACGGTAACACTTCAGCCGTTATTTTTATAGAAAGATAATTTGTGTCGACTATACTTCTGTTGTGGGGTCCACCAATGATTGTGCCGTCGTACGAATATTCCCCGACAATAAGAATATTCCCCGACCACAACGAATATTTTATAACAACTTGCTTACTTTGCAAAATTTATAAATAATACCCAAACTATAATATTATATCAAATCCACACCATAATTATTTCGAGAAATTAAATATTTATTCATAAAATCTGGGGTCTCACAAGTACCCCGTGAATAGTACCCCAGCATGAAAAGATTAAAAATTAACAAATAAGTTAGAAAAATATTTCTGTGAAACGATACTTGATGAAATGCAAAATTCAAGGATATTCTACTAATTTCAGGAAGTATAGAAGCTACTTATCAAAATAAGTGTAGATTTAGGATTATGGAAACGAAATATTATCTCTTACATACTATAGAGTATGGAAGAAAATAATATTTCTTACGAATATTGAACAAAAATAATATCCCTTACCTAAGTAGGAGGGTAATTTCGCTGGTAAAGCGGAGATATTATTAAATAAAACTTACACTATTTGCTACACTCGAAGTATCCTTTTGCTTAAAAGAAATACACACAATATATAGAAGAAGAATTCTTGATTCTGGTGTGATTTTCATTTCTTAACTAAGCATCCTATTTTAAGAGAATGGCACGAACGATACTATTAAAATATCACGTACGCATAGTAACAACTTCACGGGCGCAAAATTCGGCAAAAATTTTTTGATTGCACTATTCATCACTGTTGCAATAAATATTCTAATAAAAAAAATTTTTATATAAAATATAATATGTTCTATTTATAATATAATAAAATGATTAACTTTATATAAAATATAATATATTTTATTTATAATATAATAAAATGAATAACTTTATTATATTATAAAAAGTATTATATTTTATATATAAAAGTTTTGGTTTTATTACTATTATAATAATAATAAAATAAAACTGAGATAACTTTCTATCGACGAGTTTGAAAAATGAGTAAGTGGGTGTCCATGTAATAAGCCAAACCTACAACAAATACTTCATGACAAAACCCCTCTATTTATATCAAAAATTTAATTAAAATATTTATCACAAATCACTTATCTTTAATAAAAACATTTTTAATCTTTCAAACAATTATTCATCATTAATATTATAACTCACAATATTAACAACCAGATCATTCCCAGAAAAAAGGGGGCTTTCCGATAAGGATTTTTCTTATAGGCGCACAATTAAATAACATAACCCTTTTCCTCGACAGAACTTTCTAGACATTGTCAATAATACAAATAATAATATGAATAATTGTGTATCTCAATTATTGTTTTAATAATATAAAATATTGTGCAAATGATACTGTGACAATAATTTAATCAATAATATGAGATACTATGCAGCAACTACTATTTCAATAATTGAATAAAATTAAAGTGACTTCATACGCAAGCATCAATAATCGAGATATGTGCAATAACGTGTGCTACTGTGCAACCACGTGTATTACTATACTTTTTATCACCGGGTATTTCAATAGTTTAACGGTAAAAAGTTTTGCTGTTATTTTATAAAATGGTTATTTTTGTCGCTGTGACGCCCCCAAATCAGGGTATCTTCTAACCCGACAGATGGTGCTACACGGTGCTACAGTTCACACATACATTCAATTGAAATACCTCAAAAGAGTGAATATGTTTCTAAAATTACGAAACTTTCCTTTATCCTTACTAGATCTTTCAGTCCGTTCAGTCTTAGCTACATTTATATGGTTCAAGAGCTCATTAAGTATGCCAATTTCATTTGAGCAATAGGTTTGAATCATATGAATCATATGTCTTCTATAACTGAATCAATAGTTAAGAAGTACTATAGACAATTCAAAATAGCACTTCTCCTTTCTTTAAAACGGTTTAACAATGAACAACAATTCGTTAAACCTTGATTTTAGTCCAAGACCTTGAGCATTTCATTTTTCTTTAAAAAGGACAACCCGACACAAGTCTGTAATTCAAAATTTTGACAAGCAGGTCTAGGTGATCAGCCTATAGTACTCTATATTGTACAACACTATGTGCCTGTTGTTTGATGACAAGACATTTGTTTATTCATACTCAGTTCTTTCTTTGAAATCCATACCAATACAGTTGGCAAAAGATAGCAACTTTGATAATATTTTGATAGATTATAAGAAAATTCACAAAAGATATTTAGTCTAGCGAACGAAGGAATTTGGCTTCGACTTCATTGTACATCAATTCATGCGTAAGATAGGACTTCTCCTTATTGACGCGCAATTAAATAACCTAACCCCTTTCATCGACAGAACTTTCTAGACATTATAATAATGCAAATAATAAAATGAATAATTGTGTCGTCTCAATTATCGATTTAATAGTATAAAATATTATACAGATGATACTGTGATAATAATTGAATCAATAATATGAGATACTATGCAGCAACTATTGTTGCAATAATTGAATAAAAGTGAGTGACTTCTTACGTAAGCATCAATAATCAGAGATACTGTGCAACACCGTGTTCTACTGCGCAATCACACGTATTACTGTACTTTTATCACCGAGTATTTCAATAGTTTAATGGTAAAAGTTTTGCCGTTATTTTTATAGAAAGGTTATTTATGTCGCTTTCTATATCCGACAGTCGTTCTATTGTGGGGTCCACCAATAATTGTCCCGTCGTATAGATATTTCCAACTAAATAAATATTTTATGACAACTTGTTTACTTTGCCAAATTTGCAAATATTACTCACAGCTGTAACATTATATCAAATCACACTTTATTATTCAAAAAATAATATTTAGGAAAAATTAAATTTTTATTCATAAAAAGTTGGGGTCTTACAACCTCCCCTCCTTATGAAATTTTTGTCCTCAAAATTGACGTGTACATATCTGATATGTCAAAGAGGTGAGGATACCTCATTTTTATTT